>OY728150.1:292927563-295519230 GCA_963277665.1 Viscum album | reverse complement strand
TAGGATGAAATTATTTGGAGTGAATAATGTAACTCCCCAAGATTCCATGGTACATTTCTCTTTGAATAATTCAATAGCTTGCGCATTACTCAACTTCGAGTTCTAGCACATCACAACCAATCAAACTAGGTGTTCAAAAAAGTAGTTATGAATAGTAATACAAAAATTTTAAAATTTTATTAATTTTATTTTTCAAAATGGACTTCATTTTTGGATTTGGAATATCAAAATTATCTTAGGGTTAATTTTTGGTATTTTTCTGAAATCATTCAATTTTTTATGAATAGTGAAAACACTGCGTTATGGTTCAAAACCGATTTTTTATTTAAATAATTATTTTTCAAATTCTATTTCTTTTAAAGTAAAAATAGATACATAATACCTATATTAATCCAATGAAATTAATTGAATTCGTTTTATAATATGATTAAATATATAAAATTTTATTGATCTTTTTAACGTCTTTTACCCGCCTTCATGGCACATTTTCAAATCTACATAAAACATAATTTTACCACTTCTATGAATTGAATTTCAAAAATCTGAGAGATGCAGTTGAAATTATTAAGTAAAATTTGGTTCAATAGGATGAAAATAATTTTTGGTGAATAGTAACTTTTGAATTTTATTTACCATGGTTAAAAGTAAATAAGGTAATTAAAGTTAAAATTAATGTTATAATTACCCACAACACATGTATTAACTCTATTTGATTGGTGTTTCTAGACCAAAATAAACCTTCGGACAAAATTAATTTCTATTTTAATCCATTTGGGTTTGATTAAGAGTTTTATTATATTTTATTTAAAGAAGAGTTAAAAGAGTTAAATTCAAATTTTAATAACTAAACCACTTTTAATATCAGGTTATACATAAGATGAAGTCGACTATAAATGTCCATTATAATTATTAAAAGATTTAATACATAATAGAATTTTAATTTTAATTTTTATGCATTAAATAATTAAATTTATTTATGACACAATGATGATATAGTAATTACCTTATTAATGAAATATTAAACTAATTGATGTTAGAAATATTAAAATAAATGTAAATTGAAACTTTTGATGTCATCCTCAAATTTTATAAATGAATATGACATTTTTTGGTTGATTCAATGTATTGTTTTCCATGTAATCGAGTTTTTATGACTTTCAAAAAAACAAATACTAAATAATGTCAAAATTGACATAAATGAGTATTTAAAACAAATACTATTTTATTAAATGATATAATATCCTAAAAATATAAGATTTGGAAAAATGACATAGATAAGGTTATATATTTCATTAATTAACCACTTTAGGTTATCTTTGAATTTTATAGTATGTTTATTAACCTTGTAATACAAAAATACAAGAAGACAAGGTAAATGTTAAACTATTTAACTAAGAGTTAAATCTAAAAGATAAGGTCAATATGGTGACCTAAACTTGTATAAAACCTATTGGTTGAAAATATTTCGACGCATAATTACCTTAAACTAGAAATAAATCCATTTTTATCTATTAGAAACCGAAAATTATTTTATAATAAATTAATGTTTCAAGCTCTTCCTAAAGTGCCTCTCACCTCTCTTATAATAGGACACTTCCCTTCTCTCAAATTCACACCACCAAAGCCATTTGGATCAGCCAACCACTACTCAAATATCCTCCCGAATACCCTTAATTCAACCTATAGGCCTTAATTTCATCATAAATCCAATATAAGGAGCCATTTAGTTCAAATCAAAAGGAATCACCTGAAAAAGAGGTAATTATTTCATCACCTCTTTCAAAGTTCTTTTCTTCTTCTACTTCCTCTTTCTTTGTAGTTTCCATAATAAAAATAATAAATTCAATAAATACTAAATACAAAGATTTTATTATAAATATGGAATAACCATATTCATTATTCTATCCATCCTATTAATGACAATGTCACCATACGTGCGTACATACAGCTTACTTTCTCCACGTGATGGTGTAGTTTGTTATTCAACACTTCATTATTTAGATGGGTATAATAATGAGTATAATTAATATAAATAATAAATATAACATGTTAATGATTATATATATATAATATACCATCCAATTACATGCGGTTTCACCATCTATAGAATGATACTGTCGCTTGTGCGTACATACGGATTACCGTATCCACGACGTGATGAGATTTTGTTTCCTATCATAACTATTCAAGAATAATTTTCATTTGATGATTAAAAATAATTTTTAAGAACTTAATATCATTCTATATATGAATCAAATACATCTTATCCATAAAAAACTTGACTTACATAGCAAAACATATGAAGAAAAATGAATCAGTTAACACCCAAAACAATGATACTACTAAAATATTATTAACAAAGCAATATTAGAGTATAATATATGAATTCATATTTTTGTATGTAATTATTGTATAATTTAATAAAAATTATTTAACTATTATACAGGAGGTTAATTTACCCTCTAAAAATGAAAATTACAAAGAAATGGTTAATTTTACAATCTCTTTATTATCTAAGGTTGTTTATATATAAGTATCTACTGGTACCTCTTTATCATCAATATCCGTGTTTTTTAAAAATTTATTTCAAATTTATTTTAATATTTTCTAGACTATGGGTTAAATTTATTTATACCATTGTTTTAATTTTTATAAAATGTTTTGAAATGAACCTTTCTGTCGTTTTCCAAACAAGGTACTTTATGACACTTTCGACAAATTAAAGAAAGAATGTTCTTTTTAACTTATACGGTGGGAGAGGAAATTTTATGACATTATAACACCTTTGAATCTTACCTTACAAGATTATAATAATATTTTCAAAATATATGTTTTCTTTACTTTTAAATGATTTCAAATTAGAAAGTGATATTTCACTCAAATATTTTCTGGATTGATTTCATCTATATCAACATCCTTTGTTGGATTTTCTATTTGTTTGAAGTTGATTGATTATGATAAAATATTCCATATTGTATTTAAGGTTTTGTGATATGTTTGAATGTGGATATGATATTTTCATACCATTCATGTTTTATGGTTAAATTATTAACATTTTGTATGCTAGTTTTACTACAAATGTTTATGTTATGTTTCAACCTTTTCATATGAGGAATGCATTGGATGTAGTAAGTGACGGACAGAGACCGCTATATCCCCTCGATGCATCAGTAGGTCTCGTGAGAAAAACTATTGTCTTGGCACAAGGCCTTAACAAAATTGATATTTAGGGTCTTGGCATGAGGCCTTGACATTATGGTTAAGATGCCCGATATTTTTCATTCCATCATTATGAGATTAGATATTGATATTACATGTGATTATTCAACTAGTATAATATCCATGTGAATAATTAAATGGAATTATTTGATTTATCTTTTCCATATTATGCTAAATCTTATGTTTAAAAGGCTTGTGTTTTATTCTTATTCATTGTCTTAAATGTTTATGCTTATTTATGATAATTTATGGTATATTGTTTTCCTTACTGAGCATCTGAGCTCACCATTTTCTTATGTTTTAGTTTTTCTATGATGCAAAGAAGTATATTATGATTGACCTGCAAGAATAGGCTAAGGGATATGAGTGTGTTCAAAGGAGACACAATTTAGTTTTTTTATTTAATAATGTAATGTAAAATATGTGTGTGTATCCAATACTTACAAGGCTACTAAACTGATCGGTCTTTCGGGAATTGATCACTTTTGACCATGAAAATGTTATGTAATAATGCACTGACTCTGGGTAACTGGTTTTATGGCATTATTAAAAAATAGATCAAGGAGATGAAAAAAAAGTTCTATTCTTTTTCAAATGACCAAGTCCTCAATTAAATCATATCAGCATTGGAAAATGACATGATCACATTTCTAATGCCTGGGAAGAACAAAAAAGAGGGTGATGAATATGTTTCAAATTATTTACCCTTCTATAAAAGACTATAGAACAATATCTAGGAGTGTTTTTTAAATACATCTTACAAAATAGGGTGGATTCTAGAAAATTGAAGACTATAAATTCTTCTAATCAAGTAGCAAGTGTCTCTACAACCGATCAAGAGGAGGAAAATGAATGAAATGAAGTTAACATAAAGAGTATGCTGAATTTAGATGATTGGATGTTCAGAAAAATGATCAAACAAACTCATTCTATCCTCTGAGAATAGTTTTAGCAACTGACTGTGCCTATGGCCACTTCCGAGACAACCCAACAGTCTCCATCAAAAGCTAAATCCACTAAAATATGGTCTTTAGAAAAGTGAAAAGTATAGAAGATAAAGAAGAAAATGAAAGAATATTATCATATGAAAATGAAAATTTTAGCCTTGACTTTAGTATAACTCATACTAATAGTCTCAAAAGAATGGTTACCGCCCCCACTAAATGGGACAATAAGGGTCCACCCACCTGATGTAATCTCCATCAGATGAGAAGTTGATCTTCAGTTATTTTAATCTTATTTATTTCATAGATCACTTATTAGATGATGATCTTGATTATGAAACCCTGTTTGCTAAACTTTATTGGGGAACTAAGGAAAAAGGTCATCTGAGTCAAGGATACATGATAATATGTTGTTGTTACAAGAGTCACTACATTAACCACACCCCAACACGAACAATCTATGTGGAGAAAACTCATGGGAGAGATCTCTAGAAAGCTTACTAGGATCAAGGATGTTCCCCTAGACATGAAAAGGTATCCCTTAGTATGATCATCCTAGATTATTTTTTAGAGGATACATCATAGACTAATCAACCGTTATGTGTATGTAGAACTAACCAACCTAATCCATAAAGTGTAGAAGCACTTTCATCTCCTATTCCAATGGTTGGTCTATCTATATCCAGTATTTTAACTCCAAAAGAACATCCCCATGATGGTAAGTGTGGTCCTTTATACAATAATTATGATTTTTTTGAAGTAATTAACCTTATTGTCAGTGAAGTTTTAAACCACGGATACTCTATGTCTATTAAAAGATCTCCAGGAACAACTCATCAAGGCTTTGTCAATCGATCAAGAATTCGAAGATGAGGTTGCTACTAATAATGTTTGTTGTGTATAGAATGATATTTTAGAATGCAACATAGTCACCTATTTCACAAAACAGGATAAGCATTCCATTATATAAGGGAACATCCAGACCTTGTATATATCTGTCAGGATAAAAGACATTGATATCTGATGATACTTTATTGGAAATAGATCATAAGTCAACCTCAACCCAATATTAACACTTATTCAACTAGGTTTAAATTAATCTCACTTTCCCCCTCTAACCTAAAAATATTTTGTTAAGAAAAGAATGAGAACAATCCACTTGGAGAAATAATACACAAAACTTAGTTAGAAGATTTCACGTCTAGCTCAGAATACTTGGTTGTTAGGTAGGATAAAACCTTTAATGTTTTACTGGGAAGAACTTGGCTACATCAACATGTATAAATCCCCTCATCAGATGAACAATTCCTAAAATATTTTTATCAATGGTCAAATTGTGACATTTCACAGGGAAAATTCCCCTTTCAAATCATGTGAGACATAATACATTGATGTAGGATTCTACCATAAGGAAGGGAAACAACCCATAGATGATAATATCTCTTGGATAAATGTACCAAAGGGTCTGAAGACAATTCCATCTAATAATTTAAATAATATCATTATATATTAGGGGTTTCCCATCTATAAAATCAAAGGGGTGGGCTCGAATCCAATCACACATTATGTGACTTACATGATGTCAGTCATGATAACTGAGGCTGAAAAACAAAATAGGTGTTGTAAACTATATAAAAACTGATATAACCCTAGATGAAATTTTCTTCATTATATCATATAATATTAAAAAAATCCTTGTTCTGTTAGCTTGTCCAGAATATATTGTCCTTATGGCGGAATAAAATGAAGAAGCTCATTCACAATCCTCATGTTTCCCCTTCAGATCTCAAAAAAGGACTCATTCTAGCAAGTAAGCTTGAAATAGTCACTTCACCTTCAGGATTGATAAATATCAACTCCTAACCTATCTCTGAGAAACATTCATCATCAAATAATTCCTAGGAATATGTCCAAGAGTTAAATAATGAAGAAGAGGAAGAAGAGGAATACCTTATAAATTCTCTTCCAAAATTTGAGGAAGGTGTCTCCACCACTATTTATGAACTCAAGGAGGTAAATGTGGGTATAAAATAAGACTCAAAACCCACCTTATTTAGTGGGATCATGAATCTAGTATAAGATGAGATGTATATTTCATTTATGAAGAAACACTAGGACATGTTTGCCTAGAATTACATACAAATTCTAGTCCTCGATTCCGAGGTGTCCACTAATCACTTTGGTTTTCTAGAAGACCATCGAGGATAAAAATAGGTGTCCAGATAGACACAGCTGACCCACACCTCTAAAATTGAGGATAAAGTGGTCAAAATAAACAATTATGACTTCATCTGAGTGGTGAAACATCCAAAATTGTGATCCAAAGTTTTTCCTATGAATACGAAAAATGGGAAAATATGAGTTTGCATTGACTTCAAATATCTGAACCGATATTTTCTAAAATATGACTTCTTGATTATAATCAAATAACACTTGATTGATGCCATATATTATTATAAATACCTCTCAAACCTGAGTGGTTATTCGGGGTACAAAAAAATTTGGATGGCATTGGAAGATGAAGAAGACTCCACCTTTACAGCCCCCATGGAGTATTATGCTACTGGGTAAATCCCTTTGGTTTAAAAAATGATGGTGTCATATATCAATGTTCCATTAACAACATCTTCAAACTCTTCCTAGGGATGTTTGTTTAATGTTATTTTTATGATCTTTTGGTCAATTCATGACAACTGTATAACCACCTAGCTTACCTAGAATCTATTTTTGACAAACTATGACAACATATCCTAAAGTAAAACCCCTTAAAATGTGATTTTGGGGTATCCTAGAGGAATTTTCTCATCTTCTTATTATTCTAATGTGACATTTATGTTTACCCTTAGAAAAAAAGTTATCCTTATCAAGTAACTTCCTTGAAACCTCAAAGAGTTGAGAGGAAATCAAGGAGACTTGTACTACATCCATTGCTTCATAACCAATCTAGCCGTCAAGTGTTTACCCCTAAAAAACTAATGAAGAAGGGTTTCACATATCAATGGAACAGAGTCTGACAATAATAATTTTACAACCTTAAGAAATTACACTTGTGTCTACTAGTATCAATTCCACCGATTGAAGGAAAACCTCTCATCATATATATGACACACTTGGAATGATCACTATGCACCTTCCCTACACAGAAGAATGATGATGGGAATGAAAACTACTTATTTATCTTATCCAATCCACACTCGATGTTGAGACTCCTTATTCAGATATTGAGATAATCTGTCTGAAATTAAACCTTTAGTTTAGACACTAAGGCACTATCTGTACCACCATAAAGTCTAGTTGGCCTCTTTCAATAACCTGCTCAAATATACCCTTAGTCATACTATATTTAATGGACATATAACATGGTGTGATATTATCCTACAAAAGTTTAAAATACATTTTATACTTCAAAATTAGTGAAAGGAAAAGCCCTGGTGGATTTCCTTGCAAAATACCCATCTGAAAAAACAATGTTATTAAATACTGAACTTCCAGATGAAGAGATATTTTATATTCATGATATCCCCCAAATGTGATAAATGTATTTTGATGGTGCATACAAGAGACAAATATGGATGATTATTGAATACCCTAAGCTCAACAAATATGGGTTATGGATTGTGCTCATTTCTCCAGTGAAAGTAGTTTTACCATACTCCTTCTATATGTTAGAAGGATCTACCATCCATCAAACGTCAATTTTTTTTATTAAAAACAATCCATACAAGAGGAACCCAACATGATTATGGTGGTTATTGGAACTAGAAAACGCATCCCCAAGATTCCATGAATGATCTCAAGTATGCTCTCATAGTTTAGATCATTTCATAGGCTTTGATTTTACTAGTCATAGATTTGAAATGATGTTATAGATTAGAAGGTATGGATGATTGATGTTAAGATGGAAAACTAGTTCTGGAAGCCCATTCGTGGAGCTCCTTCGTGAACACTACAAAGCAATGATGTAAGCTTCGACGATCTGAAGGATATGTTCGTGACTGTTGTAGAGCTACATAACAGAAGCCTCTATGTATACGATGATCTCTTCAGCCACCGTGCAACTGTGACAGATACCTCTGTGAGTCCAACGAGCTTTTCAAATGATGTGAAGTATTGATGGAATGCCATGAAAATCTGATGAAGTCTGACAGAGCCAAGCTTCTTTGTGGCATCAATTTTTCTTCATAATGCCATTTTTTTCAACAGAAATCCCCACTGACCTTCATTGCCTATAAATAACAGTCTCACCCCCTTCATAATCACCATTATGCTACCCTTTCGGTGGTCGATCTCCCATTTCTTGATGCTCTCGAGCTCCGTGAAGTGATACCCTTCAACAAGGCCACATTCCTTTATGAAGGAGGGATCCCCTTAATGTTACTCTAGGCTCTGAGAAGAATTAATCCTTGATAGATTAATCTCCTAATAATGATCATTATTATAATGAGAGGCCATACTCCACAAGCACCTTTCCTTCATGAAGCTCCCTCCTTTGTGAGACCCTGAGCTCTGCGATGTCCCATTCTCTGTGAGACCCTGATCACTTAGAGGACCCATCCTTCATGATACCTTATGCTGTGTGAACCCCTTTCATTGGCAAAGACCTATCCTTTTCAAAAGTCCCACCTTCACACCCACTAGTTCATACCGTGGCGGCTGCACCGCCACACTCTCACTCGGGCTCAGTGACGAGCTACGGTATCGGCCCTCCGGTCTGGTACCTTTTCCACTATCACTAACCCCCTTGTAAAATGAAGAGTTGAACCATGAAATGGTTAGTACTAGTTGTTGATATTTTACCATGTGCCCTTATACACACCCACCTTCCACCTATGAGAAACCATGATTCGAGATACTCCTCCTCACTCCATGAAACACCTTGAGTCAACATATTCCTCTTGGTCTCTTTCCCATGTCATGAGTTGATATTCTTACAATAAATCCCCCAAGTAACTTTAGTCAATCCATTCTTCAAGTGACTCCTCAAACCCCATCACTTGACTCCTATGCCATGTTCAACCAAAAATGGCCACTCTTACATAGGTCCCAACATTGGACACTACTAGGTCCCTTATGCCTAATAGTCTTCACTGCATAGATTTAAAATATATCATTCCCTATCATTGAATAATAGGATTACCCTTGTTCCAAATATGAGATTACTTATGTGACGAGAATAAGATGCCTCATCCCATGATCACAGTGGCATAATTTCAATAGAATTGGAATTTTTTCAAACATTACATCACTCCACCTCACACATTTCATTTCCTTCATTTGGATCTTAATCCTTTTCCACATTCAAAAATAACCCCTAATATCCTGGTATCATGTCACTTTGGTTCATCTATCATTCTAGGCCAATTCCCCATAAGAATTTGGATGAAATTTCAAGTTTGGACCCATGTTTTGAATATGGTTAGTGGTTGGACCTAGTTTGTTTCTCTCCATAACAAGCTAATGTGATGTGGATGTTGTATTTTGAATATAGTCAGTAGTTATCTACATTAATCATGTTTCCCCAATTGTGTTCCAAATGTTGTTCTTGTGATTCACACTTTTCATCTCCCTTTATTCAGACTGATTCGAACACCCTTGGTGTTATCCCACATGGGAAATAGCACATAGGTGTAGGTCCCAATTATATTCATCAACCCACCATTGATTTGGGATTCCCTCATGGACAGATATGAGAGATACAATATGGTATGCTTCCATGTGTAAGCCACATTTATCACTACCACTCCTTAGCAGCACTCAGACATCTTCCACGTGTAAGCCCCATCCATCATTTCATATCCTTAGTGGCACCCGGGCATCTTCCATGTGTAATACCCATCCATCATTTCTACTACATAGATGAACCCAGGTATCTTCCACACATAAGCCTCATAGATCATTTACACTCCTTAGTGGCACATGGGAAGCTTCCACACTTAAGCCCCATCCATCATTACCACTCCTTACCAGCACTTGGGAAGCTTCCATGAATAAGCCTCATCCATAATTTCCACCCTATAGTGGAACCTGTGCCGCTTCCTCACATCATCCCCTATGAACACACCTTCTGCAAAACTCCATTTTGTTATAATAATTTCCCTTGATTTTCACACCAAACATGACTCGCGTGAGCTTAAAGGTTAGTAGTGACCACGACACCACACCCCTACTAAATTACATTGGATTTGATTTTTTTCTTCTACAAAAGGTATGTAGGATTCCTAAATGAGGTTCAATCCTAACCAATGGTAAACATTGGAGTCTCCCCCTCCCTCCTAGGGGTGCACCATCTCTGATCCACCTCTATCGGTGTCCATACCATCCTTCATGGTGTAGCATCATCCATTTATGGGACACACCACCTTGGGTCCACTCTCATAAGGAGTTTTGACCTAACCACTAGTAAACTCGTGTGCTCCCTCCTTAGGATATACCCTTAGGATGTCAAATTTTTACTTTATGGGTCACAACTCCTCAAATCAACTTCCATAGGGTTTCCTAATCCACCTATTATCATTCATCATCCATCTTGATTCTCCTCGTGCCACCACATCATGGTAAGATCTTGGTATGCATCCACTCCATCCATAGAACAATATGGACTTTGATCCCAGCCTCCAAGGCATGGTATATAGGAATCCTCCTTGAGGATCAGTCTCATCACCCATCTGTCCCAACCATTTAAATTCATTTCACCCTCATCCCACATAAAGATAAACTTTATTCTAGAACTATGTGGGATTTGATCCCTGTCTTCTACACAGGGTACTTAGGAAGCCTCCTCGAGGTTCAACCCCGACCAATGGTAAACTTTGGTGATCTATCCTAGGTATGTAACCTTACGATGTGAATTATTCTATTTTTGGGACACATCTCTTGGATCATCCTCCATAAGGTTTTATAATTCACTTGGGAATCTAACCATACATAATCCCACACACTTCACCAAAATCCTCCAACCAAGAGTACCCCTCTTGCGATGGGATTATAACTATGTGTAAGCACCCACATGTCTTTGGGTTTCTCTCCCTTGTGAACACATCAATTATATTCCCCATCCTAAACTATGTTGGATTTGAGTCCTTACCATGAGGATACGTAGGAAGCCTCCCTGAGGTTCAAGCCCATAATTAATGTCTCATCATGGTCTCTCCATTAAACCCTTGTGTTTTAGGAAGATCATGCCTCAACCCAAGGTTTCATTTCCTTTGGGTCCCATCCATGCATCTATTATCATGATTTTCTGATTATGCATTAAATGAGGCTAATATTCATTGTTAATATATATAATATTCATGTGCTTTATTATTCATAAACACCATTTTAGTTCATTTTACACTTTGACCATCATTTCACATTGTGATTGTAATTCCTTCTTAAAATGCACTATTATGTGGTGCATTTTTTAACATCATTTAAAGTACCCAATGATCTTGATTTTATTTTCATATATAAGTTTCAGGTTTCTAATTATTTTGGGAACAATTCATACTTGTGTAGTGTTGTAATATTCACATTGTAAGACAACTAAAATGGGATTTCATGCAAACAATTCCGGAGAAGGCAGATTGGATACCAGCCCACTGATGAGAATTTGGGGCCCAACATATAGTCCCAATGAAGCCCAAATATAGTGGGATGATATAAGAAATATAGAGGAACAAATAATTATTCAGGATCTAGTGCTAATTAGGCCTTCATGGTGGTTATTAAGGCGACCCAATTTGGAGATAAAATTCTGGGCCAGATTCTGAGGCCCATAAAATTATCCCACCAATTTATTCATAACTCGAAAAAAACATATTAAATTGAGATTAAATTTTATAGAGAGATAGGGAACATCTGGAGGTTTATTGTTTTATTCTATGGACTACTCCAGTTCGGCCATCTAGAAGGAATTCCAAGCGCCTCTGTTCAGTGGAAGCAACCTGGCTTCCACCTCGGGTCAAGGGTGGAAAAGTCTACTCTCTCTTAACTTTCCACACACCTAGGCACCCACAATTAATTGAGGTGACTTAAACTTTTGTAGGCTCTACCGAAGCCTTTAAAATGGCCTATTTAAGGCAGTCGTGGTAGAGAAGCTTAACATCTTTTGAGCTTCCATTCATTGTAATGTTATGCTGCGATTTTGTTGTCTCAAGTTTGTCTTTCACATGTAAGTTGTTCAATTCACTTTAGTTTCTTAATAAAATTTCTTATTATAATCTTATTATGTTGTTATTAATATCAATTTTATAACTTTGGTTCATTTTGTGAATTTATTCACGCCAAAACTTGTGAAATTATAACACAACGGTGGAGTGATCGTTATTTCATTTTTTTTTACTTCTCCATTTCCTCCCTCATGAGTCTACTTCCCGATTCCATTGAAACCATAGAATAAATGGAGGGCTAACCCACTTATGGGTTGATCCAATGGAGTACCAAGGGTATGTATTGGATGTTATTTATCATCCAATTAATGTATAATCAATTCTTTTAATTGAGATTTTTATTTGATGATTTTAAAACTTCTTTGTCCTTGTTGAATTTTAAGGACACATACTTCAAGTGCTTATACAAACATTTCCCTTGGAGTGCTCATAAATTTGATCCTCCAAGTGTAGAGGTGATTTTTAAAATGGTGTGTTGGTATAAAATCAGTAAGTGATGAAGTTTTTTGATCTCTTAAAATAAAATTATCCCAAATATAAGAAATTAAAAAAATTGAAAATGGAATACGTCGAATCCACCCTAATTGATAACCAAGGATCAACTCATTATTTTAAATTGAATTCACTTAAGTATATACGATTTCACTTAAAAACATCTTAAATAAACCCATGTTGGCCATTTCATAGACAAAAAAATCCATATAATGTACGTGTCTGTGGGTTACTTCTTAGGTCTCTGAGGATTCGACAATCCAAGGTAGACTACAAAGACCATTCTACCTTCTTATCTTGGGTAAATTTGAGCGTGAATCAAATTTTGGTGCCGTTTTCAGGGACCCAAGTAAGTCATCTCAACACCCATTCTACTCTCCCCGGTTTCTTCTATTCTCACTCAAGGTCTCTTATCTTGTCCCTTTCTCTTTCTTTTTCTTTTGGTGCATGTCCGCCTACACCTGCGACCATTCAAACCGTCAAGTTATGGTGGAAAGTCCTAGGGTTGGGGAGTCAAGTGAACCTATGGGATTTTTTCCATTATATCCTAATCCTCTTGAAACTCCAGAGTCTAAAATTGATCCCATTTCATTGGATGGTCTTCAAAGAAACCAACTCATAAACCCAGGTGAAACCAAAATTGAAATACAAATGAGGCATCACCAAACATGGGGAATGCGGTCGATCAGACCATGAATGACTACCTCACACCTGCCTGGACCAATGCCCCATCATGCATTATACACAATTCATTAGGATATTCCAACTAAATATTTAAACCCCATGTCCTAAACTACCTTCCCACATTCCATGGAATGGAGTCTAAGATGCCCTACCTTCACGTTAAGGAGTACAATGAAATTGTAGAAACCATGTGTCCCCCACACCAACTAGAATCATCTAAGTTGAGGCTATTTCCTTTTTCTTTAAAATATCGAGCTAAATATTGGCTAAAAAATTTGATACCATCATCCATCAACTCTTGGGACCAATTATAAAGATAATTCTATAAAAAATACTTCCCCCACCACAAAACAATTGCACTTAAAAAGAGAATCCAAATTTTTTTTGAAAAAGAGGGAGAGTCATTATATGAAACATGGGAGAGGTTCAAAGACACCATAAACATCGTCCCACCCCATGGTTTCTCTATTCCAGAACAATTGACAATTTTATATGAAGGGTTGGGTCCGGGGAACAAAAAATTCATTGACATGATGTGTAATGGAACCATTAAAAAAAATCCCCAAATGATGCTTACGAGTATCTGTAAAGCCTTGATGAATAAAATCAAACATGGGGAACTTCACATTATTATGAAAAGCGGAAAAGAACTACTATAATTAATACACTTAAAAAATAGAAAATTCCTAGGGCTAAACTCGCAATCATCTCTAAAAAGGTTGAAAAGATAGACCTTAGGAAAGTCTATGAAATCCAAACTGTAGAACATGTTTGCACAATTTGTGGCAAGCATGACCATAATACAGACAACTTCCCAACCCTTACATCCATCGAGGATGTTATTTTATGAGGACCCCCAGTGGAAGTAAATTCTTTGAACTTTCAAAAGCCTCAATACCAAAAAACCTTCAACCCATGGTATAATCACCACCCAGGCTTCCATTGGAAAGATAACCAGCAACCTAGCCAACCACAAGGAAAAAATCCTTACCCCCATCAGAACTACCAAACCCATAACCAGTTCAAAACCCAACCTATCCAATACCAACAACCACCGGTCCATTTTCAAAAATCCATTACACCTCCAAAATATCCCCCTAGGATAAACCAATCTTCTCAAGCACCAACCCGAACTGTTCGACAAATCCCACTAGAACAACTGTGCAAAAAAATGGAAAGGATGAACTTGGATGTCTTTTCCATTAAACAAGAACTTTAAACCATCAAAAATTGAAAGGAAACCATGCCTACTCAGGCGGTACCATCCTCAAATTTAAGGGGAGAGTCAATTTGAAATCATAAAAGTCATGAACCACTAATGGCTATGACTATTTTAAGAAGTGGTAAATCAATTGAGAAACTAGAAAAACTAATTCAAAACCCATCAGATGATTCAAACTTGGATGAAAATTCAAATGAACCAAATGATCAAACTGAAAAACATGATAAAATTGTCAAAGAAACAACTCTTCAACAAACAAAACCACAACCTGCACTATTTCCACAACGTGTGAGGGGGAAAACCAAGCCTGAATTGAATGAAACATTGAGGGAAATATTCTCACAAGTAACGTTGAACAGTCCACTTCTAGATTCCATTCAAACAATTCTTGCATACTCAAAATACCTTAAGGACCTCTACACATTCAAAAGAAAATTTTCACATTAAAACCAAGTCCTTTTGGCTACTACTGTGAGTACCACCATTCAAGGGACCATTCCTCCTAAGTTGAAAGACTCGGGTTTCCCTTACATCAATGTTAAACTAAGAGAGAGAAATGTTGTCAATGACTTGTGTGACCTATGTGCAAGTGTCAATATCATCCCCTATGCTGTGTATTGCCAGTTAGGCCTAGAAGAACTCCAACCCACATCTATCTCACTTCAAATTGCTAATCATAGAATTAGGGTTCCAAAGGGGATTTTAAAGGATGTTCTAGTAAAGGTTGAAAACTCCATCTACCCTGCTGACTTCATTGTCCTTGAAAACTATCCAAAATTAAGAAATATGGAACAAACCCCAATCATCCTTAGTCGTCCTTTCCTTACAACAATCAACTCTGTTATCCGAGTTCGAAATGGGAACATGACCATAAGCTTTGGAAACATGAGTCTATACTTGAACATCTATAATTCAAGCTCACAAATAGGGGATAATGAGGAAAATAATGAAGTAAACATGATAGGAATCATTAATAATGAATCCATAGAACATCATGGAATATTTGATGAATGTTTAAGTCAGGATGAGATTGATTTCATTTGTTCACATTAAGGAAGTTTATCTCCTTGGCTTGAATCATCTTCAAATTTCTCTTATGATGAAGTCTTAGGTCTAATAATTAGTGAAACCTTTCATGAAACCACTTTCATGGAGACCACTCTAACTTCATTCCCTAAATCTGATCAAGACAATCTAGTAGCTGAAACTTCCACATGTGGGGAATCAATATTATCTAAAACTCTAGGAAACCAAATTGATCTTGATCCAATGTCCCAATCTTCTGCTGAAATTCTGAACCAACCTAATCTTGAATTGAAGGAACTTCCTGCTACACTCAATTATTCCTTCCTAGGGGACAATCAAACACATCCTATTTTCATTTATTCTTCACTTGAATCCAAACATCATAGGATGCTTCTAGATGTCCTTAGGAAACCTAAGAAATCCATTGGTTTCCCCCTATCTAATATTCCTGGGATTATACCACTTATTGGGACTCATAGGATTGTTCTGGAATCTGATTCAAAGCCATGTTGTCAACCTCAATGGAGACTCATTCCAAATCTCATGGAAGTGGTGAGAAAAGAACTTCTGAAATTGTTAAAAGAGGTTATCATATATCCTATAGCTGAGAGTGAGTGGGTCATCCCAATCCATGTGGTTCCCAAGAAGGAAGGAATCAAAATGATAACCAATAAGGATGGATAGATTCTTCCAACTAGGGTGAGTAGTGGATGGAGGGTTTTCATTACTATTGGAAGCTAAACTCATTCACCAAGAAGTACCACTTCCCCTTACCATTCATTGACCAATTCCTTGAGAGAGTGGGAGGTCATGCCTTCTACTATTTCTTAGATGGGTACTTGGGGTATAATAAAATTGAGGTCTCCCTAGAGGATCAAGGGAAGACTACATTCACTTGTCCATTCAGTACCTTTACTTTCAAAGTCATTCCCATCAGGTTATGCAATGACACTGGAACCTTCTAGCGGTGCATGATGGGAATATTCTTAGACATGGTAGGGGATTTTCTTTAGTTATTCATGGATGACTTATCTATCTTTAGGGATACATTTGAAGGATGTCTTAGGAACATGGAGAGAGTTTTTTCCATATGTGAATAAACGAATCTAGTCCTAAACTGAGAAAAATGTTATTTAATGGTTAAATAGGGATTAGTACTTCGCCATATAGTCTCAAGTAGGGGGATTTTTTTTGATAAAGAAAAGGTTGACATCATTCGTAACCTTCCATCACCCATAACTTTTAAGGAAGTGACGTCTTTCTTAGGAGATGTTGGTTTCTATAGAAGATTCATCAAGGACTTTAGTTCAATATACAGTCCCCTTTGTGCTCTTCTAGTAAAGGATGCTCCATTTGTTTGGACAGAAAGCTGTGAGGGTTCATTCTCAACCCTAAAATCCTATCTCACCTCTCCTCTCATTATGAAATCTCCAAATTGGAACATTACTTTCAAACTTATGTGTGATGCCAGTGACTTTTTTGTAGGAGTTGTGCAAGGAAAATGTTGCAATAAAACTCCTTATGTCATTGGTCATGCAAGAAAATCCTTAAATGATGCCCAAATCAACTACAACACCACTGAAAAAAAATTGCTTGTTTTAGTCCTTTCGATAGATAAATTCACATCCTATCTCTTAGGATCACTCATCATTGTCTTCACTAACCATTCATCCCTAAAATACCTTTTCCAAAAACAATATGCCCAGGCTAGACTAATCAGGTGGGTCCTTCTCTTACAATAATTTAACCTCATAGTCAAGGAAAAAATGGTGTTGAAAATGTTGTAGCTGATCACCACTCTAGGATGGAATTCAAAGACAACTGAAATCATATTTCTATGTCTGATTCATTTACTGATGAACACCTATACTCTTTGAGTGATTGCCCTTGGAATTGCTGACATAGCCAACTTCATAGTTACAGGAGTAATTCCAAAATTATTAAGGACTCAAGATCGAAGGAAATTCCTTTCGGATGTTAGGCACTATGTGTTTGATGATCCATACCTCTATAAGTTCTACCCTGGCCAAGTCATTAATAGGTGTGTCCTAGAATCTGAATAAGAGTCCATCCTTAAATTCATTCATAGTGAGGTATGTGGAGGTCATTTTTCCTCTAAAAAAACATCTATTAAGGTTCTTCAGTGTGGTCTTTTTTGGCACACCCTCTCAAGGGACTCCTACACATTTTTTCAAAGTTATCCTAAGTGTCAAAAATTAGGGTCAATCACAAAAAGGAATCAAATTCCACTCACTCACATCTTAGTGATTCAAATCTTTGACTGCTGGGGAATCAATTTCATGGGTCCCTTCCCAAACTCTAGGAGATGCCTCTACATCCTCTTAGATGTTGATTATGTCTCAAAATGGGTTGAATCCATTCCCACCAAGTCTAATGACCATCATTTTGTGATCCGATTTTTGAAAGGGCACATATTTTCTCGATTTGGAATTCCTAGGGCTATAATCAGTGACCGAGGAACCCATTTATGCAACTGTTTATTATCTTCACTCATATATAAGTATGGGATTTCTCATAAAGTTTCCACTATGTACCATCCTCAAACCAATGATCAAGCTGAGTTAGAAAATAGGGAGATTAAAAATATTCTTGAAAAAATGTCAATCCTTCTAGGAAATATTGGTCCGAGAAACTCTTGGATGCCCTTTGGGTATATCGTACAACATACAAAACCATCCTACGAATTTCACCATATAGGCTGGTTTATAGAAAAGCATGCCACTTACCTATTGAAATTGAGCATAAGGCTTTTTGGGCAATTAATAAAATAAATTATGACCTCTCGTTGGATGGAACAAAAAGGAAATTAGATCTCAATGAACTTGAGGAACTAAGGATGAAGGCTTATAAAAATTCAAGGATCAATAAAGCTAGAGTTCAAGCCTAAAAATATAGGAATATCAATGTGAAACATTTTGAACCGGGAAAATTTGTGCTCTTGTATAGTTCAAAACATCATTTACACTCGGGAAAGTTAAGGTCTAGATGGTCAGGTCCTTTTATAGTGCATCATGTGTACCCCCATGGGGTAGTAGAGGTTCAATATCCCACAAGTGGTAACATTATCAAGGTAAATAGCCAAAGGTTAAAATCATTCATTAAATTATTCAATAAACAAGAAACAGAGGTTGAGTTAACTGAGCCAACCTATTAACTAGGAAAAAATTGATAGGTTTAGGATCCATGTCGGGCTAATGTTATTAAATAAAGTGCTGCATGGGAGGCAGTCCATGGTTTTCAAGTTTCCAATAATTTTGTTGTTTTAATCAACTTTATATTTTAAATAGGATTAATGAATAATTTTCATATTTAAAAATAAAAAAATAGACTGTTGACATATTCTTCTATTATGAGTATGGATGGGTATGAAAGAGGAGCACCATATTCATCCGTGTCAGGTGGTGTGATCCTTGAGTAATACCTTACCCATAAATTTAAAAAGAAGACAACATATCATCAGTTCGTTTTATTTTTATGGGTTTATAAGTTAAAATAAAAAATATATAATATTATTATTATTATTAAAAGGCCACATCGTAGGTCATAGGGCAAACCCCGTCACAACCGGCGAAGCCTCGGGGACTCGAACCTGAGACCAAAGGGAGATAGGGGTACACGCTTACCACGGACCCACGACTTATAGTGCTTCCTTATTCTATATTTATTGTTTTTATAATTATATTTTACTTTTTTATTATATTAATATATATATATATATCTATATATATAGTTTTATTTTGTTTTTTTGTTTTTCTTCCACTAAGGAATTATCAGAGTGATATGGAGATCAAGAGATTAAAATGAAGCAACAACAATTTCAACTTCAACCACCAGGTGACTTCATTCCATGATCCTCATTTTAAATTTTCTTTTTGAACTCCCATTCTCTACCTCTTCCCCCTTATAAATTTTATTTTCTTTATACACTAGGGACATTGTTATTTTAATTTGGGGGGAGATAAAATAAAATTGATTTTGTGTCAAAAAATGACTAATTTGAAAAAAAAAGTGTGCCTTAATGAATCGAAAAATATATTTAACCATGAACATGATAATAGACATTGTAAACTTTGAACCAAATATTAAATAATTTAGCATTCCCTAATTTTGATTTTAATCTATGTATAATTTCATGAGCATAGATTTTGGAAAGTGTGGCTGCCTAATGTGATATTTCACAGTTTATATTTTCATCCAAATAAAAAAAATCACAACGCACATCCTTTGGATAGTGGGGTATTAGTTTGAGATCATTGGGTCCCCCAAATAAATAGCATAGGTTTGGTGATCATTTTAGTTTTAATATGAGTATTCAATAAATAAAAAAATTTAAAAAACAACAATTTTTTTGCATAGAGCAATGAAATGACCTAATGTGTGGCTTTCAGCACTTGGGGACTGTGAATCCATAGTTGTATGGCCCAGAGTTAGAAATTTTATTTCTATTTTTGGTAATTTGAATTTGTTTTTGACTGATTTAACCCGAGATGATTCCCGATTATTTGGGCTTCACATGGTGCCCTAAGGTCTTTGAGCCTGGGAGTCATCTGTAAAGTCTTGCTACAGGGGTTGACTCTTTTGAGTGTAATTTCAATTACCATGGAAAAATTGAAAAAAATAAAATAAAATAAAAATACAACAAAAAAACTGAATACACATCTTAATATTGAAATGTGATTCCACATAGCGATTTCATCATTTCCCTTTTGAATAAAGATGAACCCCCATGTCTATTGCAATGCACAACACATCATCACTCTTAATTGATATTGGAATAAATATGGTGATTAATTTGAAAAAAGGAATGGTCTTGGGATTGGGACATGCTTATAAAATTATCATGTATTAAAATATTTTGATGGGTTTCATGATTTTTTGGTATAAGGGTTTTTGGTGATCATTGTGTATTAAAAAGTTTTTGGAATAGGGAATTCGAATTTCATATTGTTGAGATATATTTTTCTCATGACTAGAAAAACTCAAGTTGGGCAGTGTGATTAGCCAATAAATGAGGCTAATATTAATTTTTAATATATATAATATTCATGTGCTTTATTATTCATCAACACCATTTTAGTACATTTTACACTTTGAACATCATTTCACATTATGATTGTAATTATTTCTTAGAATGCACTATTATGTGGTACATTTTTTAACATCATTTAAAGTACCCAATGATCTTGATTTTATTTTAATATTTAATTTTAAGGTTTCTAATTATATTTGGAACAATTCATACTTGTGGAGTGTTGGATGATTCACATTAGAAGACCACTAAAATGGGATTTCATGCAAACAATTCTGGAGAAGGAAGATTGGACATCATCCCACGGATGAGAATGTGGGTCCCAACATACACGTCCAATGAAGCCCAAATTTAGTGGAATTATAGAAAACATATAGAGGAACAAATAATTCTCCAATAGCCAGTGCTAATTCGGCCTTAATGTTGGTTATTAAGGTGGCCCAATTTGGAGATAAAATTCTGGGCCAGATTCTGAGGCCCATAAAATCAGCCCACCAATTTAATCATAACTCGAAAACCACATATTCATTTGGGCCAAAATTTTACAGAGATATAAGGAACATCCGGAGCTTCATTTTCGTTCTTCTATGTCTCACTCTAAGTCTTCCAGGTGCCACTATTTGGTGGAAGCAAGTTGGATACCACCTCAGGTCAAGGGTGGAATAGTCTACTCTCTCTTAACTTTCCACCCACCTAGGCCAACCACCATTAATTGAGGTGACTTCCACTATTGTAGGCTCGACCCAAGGCTTATTTAAGTAAGTGGTGGTAGAGGATTTGATCATATTTTGAGCTTCCTTTCATTGTAATGTTATGCTATGATTTTTTTTCTCAAGTTTTTCTTTCACATGTAAGTTGTTCAATTCACTTTAGTTTCTTAATAAAAATTCTTCTTATCATATTATTATGTTGTTCTTAATTTCAAATTTATACCGTTGTTTCAAGGTGTGAATTTATTCACACCAAACCTTGTAAAATTATCACCCAATGGTGGATTGATCATTATTTCATTGTTTTTTTACTTCTTCACTTCCTCCTTCATGAGTCTACTTCCCGCTTCAATTGAAACCATAGAATCAATGGAGGGCTAACCCACTTATGGGTTTATCCAAGGGAGTATCAAGGGGATATATTGGATGTTATCTATCACCCCATTAATGTATAATCAATTATTTTAATTTCAATTTTTATTTGATGGTTTTAAAACTTCTTCTTCCATGTTGAATTTTAAAGCCACATACTTCAAGTGCTAATACAAATCTTTACCTTGGAGTTCTCATAAATTTGATCCTCCAAGTGTATAGGTGATTAGTATTATGGTGTGTTGGTATAAAATTAGTAAGTGATGAATTTGTTTGATCTTTTTAAATGATCTCATCTCAAATATAAAAAAATTAAAATAATTGAATAGGGAATACATCCAATCCACCACAAGTGACAACTTAGGATAAACCCATTCTTTTAAATTTAATTCACTTAAGTCTCTTAGAGTTCATTTAAAACCATCTTAAATCATCCTGAGTTTTCCACTTCATAGAAAAAAACAATCCATAGAATGTACATGTACATAGGTTACTTATTTGGACTTTGAGTATTTGACAACCCATGCTAGATTACAAGGACCATTCAACCTTATTCCCTTGGGTAAATTTGAGCATGAATCAGATACCTTCTTAGATGACTCATAACCCATATCATAACAACATTTACTTTGATCCATACCTCCCATTCAGGGTACATAGTAAACCTCCATAAGGTTCAATCCCAAAACCTTCATCTTCAAATAAACTTCACCCTATTCATCTAATCCACTTCATCAATTCATCCATCATCCATATTGATTCATACCCTGGATGCCACATCCTGGTGGGATCAAGTCATCCACTTGGGTTGTCTTAGTGCATAAACCCCATTCATCCATATGATTTCCGATTCTAATAGTACCTGGGCGGTCTCAGGGCATAAGCCCCACACGATCTAATCAAGAGTTCTCCTCTTGCAACGAGCAGCTAACCATGTGTATGCCCCAAATCACCCCTTCCAATTACATGGGTTTTTATCCCTATATTCAACATAGGGTACCTAGGAAGCCTCTATGAGGTTCAATCCCAGCCAATGGTAATCCTTGGTGTCCTCCTCTATGGGACCCATCTTCTCTGATTTTCCCATCTTGGTGTCTGCATAAGAATTCATGGTGTAAAACCTTTTCTTTTTCTGAGACACAATATCCTAGGCCTGTCCTTATTCAGATTTCTGATCCACCCATCTATTAAACCCTCCATCTTCTACCTCATAGGGATATGTCTATCTGATCCATGTTTATAAGTGTTTTGATCGGTTCGAACCATCTCCGATAGAATTTAAACCCATGACATGACCTTTGTTAAACATGAGAAGATGAACAAAACCTCAGAGACATGCCTCTGGCATAGGATACCCTGAGATCAATGTGGGATGCATTGGGTTATGTGCCCTTAAGAATCCCTCCTATGAGAAAGAATAAAATTGACCAATGTTCATGCATCCAGAGATTCCCTGACATTATTGACATTTCCATATACTCCGACCAAAGGTTTCTACCCTTTCAAAACCCCTTGGAATGTCTGGATAGAAGAAACATAATTAACCGGTGTCCACTAAGATATAGAACTGAGAATGATATTCATGAATCATGACTCAAATATATAAGGTAGACCCGTACTAGGCAACAAGTTCCGAGGAGGAATCCATAGAAGTAGTAACCAACATCCCATCATCCGATTTCGATCAAGGAGAAAAAAACTGAAGAAGTGATGGATGTCACCTGCCTTTTGAAAATAGGAACATGAGGCCACAAGTAGTGTGTCGCCAAGACGATGCAATCCATAGCCATGGAAAGCATCGAAAACAGAGGAATAATATTAGGCCCTCATTATAGGCTTGGAACTGGAACTCTAAACAATGGTGGATTACCTAGATGTGAGGAGTTATTAAAATTTCATAATGAAATAGATCAACAAGGATTGCACTATTAGAAAATAATAGTCAATCCCCCTTATTTACTATGTATGAGAGATAATGGAAGGGTTAACCTTAGAAAGAACAATGAATTATGTCTCACAATCATCTAATTTATATATAGATTCAATGGAAAATGAATCTATAGTTCTGGAAGATCCAAACCAGTATGTAACAATCATCATCATTTCCCATCACGAAATGGTCCCACCTTTTTTTCATGTTAGAACGGAATATATCAATGAATAAATCCCTATCCTGAAACTATTTCATACTACCAAGTGGTATATCTAGCATGGAATTAATCAAAAATGGATTATTTCCATTATATAGATCTAGAAAGGAGTAAATCAAGTGATGAACATTCAACTTCACTCTTTATGATGGCATGAATCACCGTAAAGTCCTCTATAAATAATGTTTTAATGGAGTTATTATCCGATGTATCAATGGATAATGGATTTCAGCTATTATGGAAGAAGTGCATGGGTTTCCTATGGTTCCCACCATTCAGGGTATAGATTTATGATCAAATCTAAATACTTGGATACTTATAGCCTACAATGGATTAATATTTCAGAAAATTCACTAATAAATTTCAATCCATTCTGGTGAATAACAACTTCATCCATCAACCTCCAGAGTCTCTATATACATCCAAATACTCAAGGCCATTTTTCATATGGGGAATGGATGTTATGGGGTCATACCCTCCATCTACTCCCAATAATTTCAAATACATCTTACCTTCTACTAATTTATTCTACAAATGGGCTAAGTAAATACCTATCAATGAAGTTGAGGACAAAATATTTTTCTGTTTCATGAAATCCAACATAATTACTATATTTGGTGTCCTTCAAACAATATTTATGGACAATAATACCAATTTCTACTCTTCTGAGGTACAAAAGCTATAACATGAGTATAATATTAATCCCAACCATTAATCATGTGATCATGAAACAATAAATGGATTGATTTAATCCTTCAACCAGACACTTAAAAATCTAATTCAAAATACATAGGATAAATATTAGAATCCTTAGCCTGGAAATATATTTCATTTCTTTATGGGATTACCAGAAAATGACCCGTACTGCCACATGAGAGAACCTGTACTCACCTATATATGAAATAGAAGCAATCCTTCCCATTGTGGTCTAGTTTCCATCATTCATTGTTCCCATATGTTACTAGATATCCATAGATGAGAAATCCCATAAATGACTGGACAAACCTGATCATCTTGATGAAAAAAGATTCCACACCTTCCATCACTTGGAAGTATTTCAAAATCGGATAGTGTGCGCCTTTAATAAGAAGGTCCACCTCTGTTCATTCCTCTAAAGACAATAGGTATTGGTCTATAGGACCCCAATTATACTAGAAAAGATACCTCCAAAACATGAACCAATGTGGGAAGGACCTTAATCCATACACAATGTCCACTCTAATGGAGATTATTTGTTAATATCCAAGGATGGAAAGATCATTAATACCTCATCCAATGAAAGGATATCAAAGAAATATTTCATGTAATCACATGATCTAAGATGAATCTTCAAGAAGTTAAACTAAATATTCTGTCACAATAATGTGACCTTAAAAAATGGCATCATGTTTGTGCCACATAATATTAAACAGCACCGCAACATTTTCATTGTCGCATGACAATAAACTGCATGACATATGGTCCTAGTCATATAACCCAAAAACTATGGGACACCATTAATTCTTACCACATGATATTAAAGTACATGCTATCATCCCATTCACTAGAAGTTAAGAAACCCATGAAAAACCATGAGTGGAGACAAGCCTTTTAATCCCTTAAATTTGCACCTCTATCTCAGGTATAAGTCCCGGTCACATCCCTCTAACCCCTCAGCAGGTCAATATTCCCTCTTGGTCATACATGAGGATTAAGGGACGAGAATATCCCATGTGTAACCCCCACAAATATCATTTCCACTCCATAGTGTAACTTGGGCCCCCATTATCGGTATATGTCCCAACACTATCACGTCATAACCACATGAAATAAAACTACATGACCAACATCCTCTTTAAATGAAAATAAACGGCATGATCCTTTCAAGAAGTATGTGTGACTTGATTCTCATTCCAATGGGATATATAGTGATTCCTAAACCTCTCATAATGGGTTTATCCCTGATTGAGGAAAATAAGAACCCCATTATTTTCTTGTCTATGATTAAGATCTTCATTGGAAAATTTTACAGAACATATAGATGGATATCATTAAAGTAGATATATAGTGATTCCTAGACCTCATGTCATGGATGGAATCATTATTTTTTCAAATATTAAATCCCCCTTTCTACACAAAAAATCTTAATTAATATGGGGATCAATTCATCATGAACTGCGGGAGGCTGGAATCTTGTTCCAATAAGATACATAGTGACACCCTGAGTATTATCCCCTGGTCCAACTGTAATACCAATTTTCACATCTAAAAACCTATGTCCTTTCCTCATGATGTTAAATTGTATGGTCCCTGAAGAACTACATATTTCATGATTCTCATTCTAGTGATATTCATAGTGGCACCCCGATTTCCATCCTTAATCCCAGTTGTAACATTTCTTTTCTTTCACGTTGATTTATTTACATCCTTACCACAAGACATTAAACAGAATGGGATTCCAATAATTGTGTATGTATCGATTCTCATCCTAATTAGATACGTAGTGATTCTTGGATCATACCTATTGACCCAGTCACATCAAAATATAAAAGGCCATACCCAATGTTTGTGTTTCCATTGTATGGAGGAAGAATATTTTCCCCTGACTTGCTTATCATGCTGAGAAAGACTCATGTGATCTTAGAAGTTTTGGTAAAATATTTCCCTACATAATTAAGTCATATTAACTTGAATTGTGGTTATAATTTCCTTGATGAAAGATTATAAAAGTTACACAAAATTTCCTTATCATATGACAGTAAAATACATGATTTCCTTGATAACTACATGTGTATTGATTCACATGTTCATGAGATGAATAATTATGTTCATATCTTCAATCTAGGTCCCAACCATAACACAATATCAAAAATTACACCACTCTTCCATGGAGGATTCAGATATATATGAGAGGATCGAATACTGGGTTTCACCCTATTAATGAACCCATATTCAACCCCCCATTTCCTCTACACATGAATTCAATCAGTGTATAAGATATTTGTTTTATAACTATGTGCAGGTTGATTACTGATTTGATAAGATGCATAGTTATGACTGGGTCCCATTCTCTATCTCAGCCATAGTATTAATGTGTTATTCATGTTGGGAAACTTTCATCCTTACCGCATGATGTTAAACTACAAGGTTGATGTCCTGACTGCATGAATTTAAATTGCATGGTACCACAAGAAATATGTATGGATCTATTATCAATCCAATGAGATAGGTAGTGCAGCATAAACCTCATTTCATAGTCCCAAACATGGGGTAAATAATAGTACCCCTCTTCTATGTACAAACAAAGATATATGTGGGTGATCTTAGCTTGGGTACCCTCATTATGGATTCCACCAAGGAAACAGAGATAGCCCCCTTCTATATATGAGTCATATCTATGAAATTTAATCTATACTTCATGTCCAATATCGGTCCAAGCACATCCTTCATGATCAAACATATCCTTTACACACATATTAATCCTAATATTGGACACATTTGGATATTCAGAATCTTTCCCCAACTCCCAATGATAGAATTTTGGATACCATAGGACACGTTTACATAACTTAGTTGTAACATCCTCCAAACATCTTTTCATAAAGTACCCACAAAATGGGTTTTTAAACCAAAGGATTCCATTGTTTGTCTATGAAGTAATACACACCAATTGTTTTCATAAAACATCCCAACAAACATGTTTTTTAACCAGAGGTCACTTATCCCTTGGGAGAAGCATGTCCTATCATTGTAAGCTTTGATGACATTATATTGGAACTGATAATTCAAATTTACTCCTTAGTAATCTCTGTCATATTATTCCCATATACTTTATCCTGATATAAAACCCCCCAAGACCATAAATTACATTTTCCACCTTCTTTTATGAAGTATGTATGAATGATCTTGGTTGGGCAGGCCACATATCACCCATAATTCCCATAATACTATGGTCTTAGGCATATGACCCAAAACTACAGGCACCATATTTCCCATTCATGGGTAAAACCACCGTAGGGAATATTTTCTGTCAACTCTCATGTAATAGTGATTTAAAATGATCCTCCCATATTCAATTACATTCTTTAAATAACACAGATTTTGAGCATGAGGAAAAATGAATCTCTATGAACTCCCTTTGATCATCAACAAGAGATTATCTGATTTCATGAGAACTTCTTTTCCTGATTATGCAGTGAAATTCCCTAGATGGATATTGATAAAGTAGGTTATAGAATAGGTTTTTTAGATAAAGGATTCCACTATTTAATATGTTGTAACAGACCCCAGTTAGCTCTGTATAAATTATCCCACAAAATGGGTTTTTTTCAATCAGTAGTAATTTTTTTCTTTGAGAGAGAACTCCTCTATCGATATAATCCTTATCCCTATAAATATCTTGATATACAAAAATCCCTAGATAAAAAATTATGAAATTCCATTCATCATACCAGAATATGATGGTAAATTCCTAGAAAGATTACCCAAACTGGGAGAATCCTTATCCTTCAGTCAAAGGTCAAGACCTTGAATTATCACCCCTATAATTTCTTTGTTGTATGACTTTAAACTACATAGCATAATGTTCTAGTCATATGACATTAAAATAAAAAGTGCAATGTCCTAGTCACTAGAAGTTAAACATTACAACAACATAATATTTATAATACATTAAACTACATGGTAAATGTCTTGGTCACATGACATTAAAATACCATATACATCAATTCTTGTTAAAAAGGGACCTCCCCCTTGATATTGATGATTTAACAAAATGTACCCTCCTCTAAAAAATAAAAATTTTTGTAGGAGAATTTTTCCATTCATGGAAAATTCCATATTTGATTTTCTCTTCATTATCATAAATTATCCCTAATAAAAACCACCCATCATGGCCATGAGAAATTTGAATCTCCACAAACTCCCCACATCAATCAACAATAGCATGTTGGAATTCATGTTAACTCTTTTTCCTGAATATATTGTATCATTCCCCAGTTGGATTTGTATAAAGAATCCCAAAAAATTGTGTTTTCGTCTAAATGATTACACAATTGACCATGTAGTGACACACCCTTATTTTCCATGCATAATGAGGCTCACAAAACAGGTTTTTCAACTACTGGTAAATTCTTCATCAGGGGAGACCTCCGGTAACCACCCAAAGTTTCATTAATGGAAATACCTCTTGATCTAATTAAATGTATTTTTATGTTTATATAAAATATCAACTTCCTTGGTTTTATGTTAAGAATTTTTACCATTGCTAATATAGCCATTGAAGAGTGATCACATGATTAGTATAAATATAGGACTTTAACAAATCCAATTTACTCAGACAAAAGAAGCGATGACCTCATCCAGTAGAATTGCTCTATACGAAGCCCATTTGTCGGAGCTCGGAAAAGAGGCGGAACCTTTGGGATTCGCCCTTGACCAAGCCCAAGCTAAGCTTCGTCATGTAAAGCTTGAATGTGACCGTCTATGGGAAAAGTGGAAGTTGATTGAAATTACCACTCGAGCGATGTTATCCGAGCCACCCCAAGAGTCTTTCACCATCGCACACCTTACCCTTAGGTCTTATGCGGCTTTTTAAGGGGTTATGTAACAAATAATTAGTACTATGTTCATGAACATTATTTTTGTATATAATAATGAATATTATTTCTTGTCATTTTTGATACATTGTAAATAGTTTTTAAAATACAAATAGTGTTTTTAGTTTTTATTTAATTAAGAATTATATTTTATTAAATTAAGGGATTTTTGAATTAAATAATATTTAATAAAATATTATTATTATTATTGATTTAATTTTTATTAAATATAAATGATCTTATAATTTTATGAATGCAATTATAATTTTTATTAAGGTTTGAAAGCCATTTCTGTCAAATCCCGTGAATTTTCGATAAATGTCAGTTTTTATTTTAAAAGTAAAAATTAACATATTTAGAAAATTATTTAGATAAAATAAATGTTATTTTTGGAATCAGGACGTCGAAATTATCCAATGGTGAATTTTTCATAATTTTCTGAGACAGTCAAATATTTGGGTAAAAATTAAATACCGTTTAAATATATAATGTGTTTTATGACATAATAATGACCCAATAGTGATGTAATAAAATACTATAATCTTTATGTTAGGCCAATATATGTTTTACCATTAAAATTATGTGATTTTGGGTTTGTTTGACTTACTTTTGAAAGCATTAATGTACCCCTCAAGACATATTCAACACCTTGCCTTTTTAAATTAATTTCCATGGGAGTGTGACTCACCTCCACATAAGCAACCCTAATATTTTAAGAAGTTCGGACTTTGGAATTATAAAATATTGTTTTCCTCTTCCATTTTCCAAATACCATGGGCAAAAAATATGGAAAGGTTTTTGGTTTGGATTAATTTAATATAAGGGGTCCCAAACCTAAATAATAAAGAATTCCCTCACCATTCCTATATAAACCCACCCAAGATCCCACTTCTTCCTCACTCAAAGACTTTGGAGTTAGACCACCCTCATCCCTACATTATATATAATCCTCCCAAGGTTCCCCAAGTTCCCATAAAGCCTCTCACAAGCCTCTCTCTAGCCTTTGGAAGCACACTTCCAAGTAAGGGTTTTTCTTCCTTTCTCATTTTTGTCAATTTTATTTATGTTGTATTGACATTTTAATTTCAATTATGAATGTTGGGGTATGGTTTCAAAACTCCACAAAACTTCCCTATTATTGTTTGAATGATGGTAGACCCCTTTCTCTCTCATTAAATGCCTCCCATGTACACCCGTTACTATGCTGAAATTCCGAAAGGAACTTCTCTCTCTTCTTTTAAATTCAAGCAATAATTTTGTATCATGAATCTAAATTCCATTAAAATTTTTGGGACATGTATCTATATGAACTACTTACTTTCCATTACATTTAAATATGATGAGGAACCCCTTTCTCTCTCATCAACCATTTTTTATGAATTCTTATGTCATGCCGTTACGCTGCCGAAATCGCACCGATTTTCTAAGCCAATGCCATTGTGTAGTGGATACCATGCCCATTTCTCCATCAAGGGTATCCACCTTTATGCCCCTTTACTTATTCATTAAAAAGTTTTATGTATGAATTACACATTCCTTTATCGTAAAATAAATAATTATGTTTTATGAATCCATGTTTTATGATCCATGTGGCACACTTATGCATGAAATGAAATGTTTAAGAAGGGTGCCCCCTTATAGCGCTCCAATGCATTGGGTAAAGTATAGTATCATGATACGTCATGTGCAATGAGTGTCGACTCATGATAATTCAAGTGAAACGAGGGTTTACTCGTGCTTTATGTGCAATGAGTATTTACTCATGCTCCATGTGCAATGACCCTTGGCTGATGCTAATTCTATGTGAAGTGTTGTTGCCACATTTCCATGTTATGATTATCATGCTTTATCAGGCATTTATGTTCATGTTTTTCTTATGCTCTATTGATATTCCTATTGTCTAACATGTATTGTACTCCTCATGTTATTCCATGTGTACTCCCTTACTGGGCTTTATAGCTCACCCTTTTCTTATGCATGTCCTCAGGTTATCCCATGCAATGCTAAGTACGAAGGAATGTAGTGGTCATGTAAAAGAAGTTTTCAATAAAGATGTTGTATTTCATGTTTTAAGTTTTTATGTAATGATCCTAAGCCCCAAAGACACTAAACCTCTCGATCTTCTTTGTTGTATCAAGTGATGTTTTATATAATAAATCATGTTTATGTTGTAATAAAAAGCAGGGTTCTCATAGTTGGTATCAAAGGATAGGTTTAGTTATTTTTGGGATTAGGAATAGAAAACCCTAATAATGCCTTAGAGACAAGGCAAAGTATAATAAAAACATCCCTATGTTTTGTTGAGTATTGAGTAAGTGGGCTATCAAGGAAATACATCCCTGTCTGGATACGAGCAGGTAGAGGCGGCTCTGGAACAGATGTATCCTAGGGGTAAAACCCAAAAACACAGCTTTGAGCTAGACTCAAATGGGAACTGGTGCATGACAACGAGCCTTTATGCACTCTTGGTTACGACACTCCTGGGGGATATGTTTTGTTTAATTCACAATCTTAGTATGAACCCTTATTAAGGGAACTAAAAAAATGTCCCTAAGAATATATGTTAGAAAGTAGATCAAGAAAATCCTAGATTGAAGCCTATAGACTCATGCGTTAAGGAAATAAAAGTTTATTTATAAGTCATCAACCTTTGTCTTTGGATTACCCTTTATGTGTTACCCCTAACTTTACTTTTATTCCATCCAATGGTCAGTAATAGGAGGACTTGAGCTATCAACCGTTGTGAAGATCAGTGTGATGACTGTACTAATGAGATGCCCAATCCAATGGGAGCTGGAATCGCAAACTTAGTCACGATTCTCTCTCAGCTAACTCAAGTTTTGAATAGAAACACGAGTCACGAGGAACGTTCAACCTCCCCCCCAAGAAAGACCATGTCGCTATTGAGAGCTTCATGAGACAAAGGCCACCTACTTTTAGTGGATCATCTGATCCCATGATCGTGGAACAATGGATCAACTCCATTGAAAATATCTTCTCCATCCTTCAATGTTCTGAACAAGAGAAGGTTCTCCTGGATGATTATTGTATGGAGGGTGAAGCTGATCAATGGTGGACGTTGATCAAAAATATGAAGCCTGAGGAGGATATCGAGGCATTGGAATGGAAGGATTTCCGGAAGATGTTTTTCGATAAATATTTCCCGCGCACCCTCCGGCTTCATATGGAATGGGACTTCCTTTCCCTCAAGAAAAAAGATGATGAATCTATTGGAGCGTATGAGGAAAACTTCACAAGGCTTGCACGATACGCTTCTGGCTTTGTCGTTAACCCCGAATGCAAAGTGGACCGTTTCTCTGGTGGGCTGAATCCTAGCTTGCGGAAAGAATTAGCGATCCGTGACTTTGACAGCTATGAGGAAATTTTCCGATGTGCCCTCAAGGTCGAAATGGAGATTGGGGAATCACAGGGGTATCATGGAGACAAGAAGCGTAAGGTGGACTTAAGTGCTGGTGGTCTGATGGATCAATCCAACGGTGCTATGAAGATACAGCACCCCACTTTCCAAAAGTGCGGGAAGAAGCACCCTAGAAATTGCATTAATGGGACAAGAAAATGCTTCAGGTGTGGAAGAGAAGGGCACCTAGCTGTGACTATCGGCAAGAAATACCCGTGGCTACGACAGAGGATAGGAACACTCCATTCGAACCTCAACGCATTGTTCAATGCTACAAATGCAAAGAATCGGGTCATTTTTCAAATCAGTGCCCTAATCCAAGGGTTTTCGGAGGTGACCAACAACCTCCAAGGCAGAAAGGAAGAGCTCTTTCCATCACTTCTGCCGAAGTGAGCCCCGACAACAAAGTGGTGACAGGTATGCTAGTTATTCATTCAATAATAGCGAAGATACTTTTTGATTCAGGTTCTACGAATTCTTTTATATCTCGAAGGTTTAGTAGAACAATCCCAACACCACCACAAATCATAGAAGTGAAGATGTCGGCGAGTACAGAAAATGGGGCAATCATTGCATTCCATGAAAATAAGTCCTCCCCTATTATAATATGTGGATTAAATTTCCCGGAGAACCTCGTCATACTCCCTCTAATGGAATTTGATGAAATTCTTGGCATGGATTGGCTTTCCTTATATAGAGCCAATATAAATTGTCGGGAGAGGGAAATCACACTCCATATGAAGAATCGACGCCCAATTCTTTAAAAGTGTCAGGAGGAAGATGAGTCTCCTTTATCTCCATCATCTCAAGCATGGATATTAATGCCCTATGAGCACGTGTATCTAGATCAGATGATTGAGTCCAAGGAAGAAACCATCCTTGATGAAATTCCTATTGTGAGCGAATTTGCGGAAGTGTTTCTTGAGGAACTGTCTGGTCTTCCTCCTAGAAGAGATGTTGAGTTCTCAATTGAAATTATACTCGGGGCATTACCAATATCCAAGGCTCCATATAGAATGGATGTTGTTGATCTTGAAGAGCTGAAGAAACAACTACAAGAGAATCTAGATAAAGGGTTTATACACCCAAGTGCTTCACCATGGGGTGCACCAGTTCTCTTCATCAAGAAGAACGATGGGTCAATGTGGCTTTGCATCGATTATCATGAACTTAACAAAATCACAATAAAGAACAAGTATCCTCTCCCAATAATCGATGACTTGTTTGATCAGCTACGTGGAGCACAATACCCCTCCAAGGTGGACTTGCAGTTGGGATATTATCAAGTAAGGGTGAAGAAGGAAGATATCCCCAAGACTACTTTTTGCACAAGATACGGGCACTATGAATTCATAGTAAAGCCTTTCGGACTCACTAATGCTCCAGAAATCTTCATGGACATGATGAATAGAGTCTTTAGAGATTACCTTGACAAATTTGTGGTAGTCTTTATAGATGACATTATAATATAATCCAAAACCAAGGAGGATCATGAGGAGCATTTAAGAACTGTACTAGAGACTTTGCACAAGGATAAGCTCTATGCAAAGTACAGAAAGTGTGAGTTCTGGTTGAAGTAGGTCCCATTCTTGGGCCATATCATCACAAGCAATGGGATATTTGTGGATCCCTCCAAAACAGATGCAATTGGGGGATGGCCGAGGCCAAAATCGGAAATAGATATCCGTATAATCTTAGGGTTAGCTGGATATTATCAACGATTTGTGAGGAATTTCTCACGATTGTCCAACCCTCTTACCAATCTAACTCAGAATGGAGTAAATTTTTCTTGGAGTGATGAATGCGAAGAAGGCTTCAAGGAGTTGAAAATGAGGCTTATCACTGCGACCGTTCTCACATTACCCACAAGTGGGGATCTTTTTGTGGTATTCAGTGATGCTTTGAAGAAGGGCTTAGGCTGTGTGCTGATGCAGAATGATAAAGTGATATCCTATGCCTCAAAGACGTTGAAAATCCATGAGCGAATCTATCCAATGCATGATCTGGAGTTGGTGGCTATGATCTTTACCTTGAAAATTTGGAGACATTATCTCTATGGAGAGAAATGTGAGATATATACTGACCACAAGAGTCTTAAATATATATTCACACAGAAAGAGCTTAATATGCGCCAGAGAAGATGGATAGAGCTCATCTAGGATTATGACTGTTCAATACATTACCACCCTGGGAAAGCGAACAAGGTGGAAGATGCCCTAAGTAGAAAGGAAATAGTGATCCTATCAATGATGAGAATTGAGAAGGATCAAATTTTCTTAGACTTGATGAAGATAGACATGGGAATCATAGAGAAAGGATCATCATCAATCCTTTAAAAAATTATTGCTCAACTGTATCTTTTGGAAAAGTTAAAGGATGCTCAAAAGGATGATGTTGGAATTCAAGAAAAAGTCGAATCTATCAAAAACTCCTCAGATTTTAATGTTAATGAAGAAGGAATTGTGCGGTTTGGGAAAAGAATATGTGTTCCATCAAATCCGGAGCTGAAGAAGGAACTTTTGGATGATGCACATTGTTCAAATTTCTCTATTCACCCAGTGAGAACAAAGATATATCGAGATCTCCGAGAAAACGTTTGGTGGGATAATATGAAGAAGGAGATCGCTGAATATACATCAAAGTGCCTGGTGTGTCAGCATGTGAAGGCAGAGAGGCAGAAGTCTAAGGGGATGATGCAACCATTTCCCATACTAGAATGGAAATGGGAGAACATCACCATGGACTTTGTCACCGGACTTCCAAGGACATCCAAAGGCAACAATGCAATCTGGGTTATTGTGGATTGTCTTACAAAGACTGCACACTTCATTTCTATTCAGGAGGATTTCTCTTTGGATCAAATGGCATGGATATATATCAGGGAAGTGGTAAGGTTGCATAGAGTACCACTATCTATTGTGTCTGACTGAGATCCAAGATCCACCTCTATGTTTTAGAAGAGTCTTCAACATGCTCTGAATACTGAACTGAACTTCAGTATGGCCTATCATCCTCAAACTGATGGACAATCTGAGCAGACTATCCAAACACATGAGGACATGTTGAGAGCATACTCAATGGACTTTAAAGGAGGATGGGATCAACATCTTCCTCTGGTTTAGTTCTCTTATAATAATAGTTTCCACTCGAGCATCCAAATGGCACCATATGAAGCCCTGTATGGGAAAAGGTGAAGAACACCGGAATGTTGGGATGAGGTCAGTGAACGTAAGCTGCTTAGACCAGAAATGGTCGAAGAAATGGTGGAGAAGGTGAAAACCATTCAGCAGCATATCAAGGTAGCCCAAAGTCGACAGAAGAGTTATGAAGATAATCGTCGATGAGACCATGATTTTAAAGTTGGATACATGGTGTTTCTATGCATATCTCCATGGAATAAGGTCTGGAGGTTTGGAGGAAAGGGAAGTTAAGTACAAGGTACATCGGCCCCTTTGAGATTCTTGATCGTGTCGGGGATGTGGCCTATCGACTAGAACTTCCAACTGCCATGGCCAAAGTACATGATGTCTTTCATGTATCCCTTTTATGGAAGTACATACCAGACCCTTCACATGTACTCTCTTCTGAGGTGGTACAATTGGAAGATGATCTTTCTTATGAGGAGAAACCAGTAAAGATATTAGATTATAGAGAAAAATTTATACGAAATAAGACAATGACCCTCGTCAAAGTGTTGTGGAGAAACCACAAGTTTGAATAAGCAACTTGGGAATTGGAGGAAATGATGAAGTTGAGTTACCCACATCTGTTTTAGTGTGGGAAAAGAAAAATTTCTAGGGAGAAATTTTTTAAGGGGGGAATATTGTAACGACCAAAAGTTTCATTAATAGAAATCCCTCTTGATCTAATTAAATGTCTCTTTATGTTTATATAAAATGTCAACTTCCTTGGTTTTATGTTAATAATTTTGACCATTGCTAATATATCCATTGAAAAGTGATCACTTGATTAGTATAAATATAGGACTTTAACGAATCCAATTAACTCAGACAAAAGAAGCGATGACCTCATCTAGTAGAATTGCTCCATACGAAGCCCATTTTTTGGATCTCGGAAAAGAGGTGGCATCATTGGGCCTCGCCCTTGACCAAGCCCAAGCTGAGTTTCATCATGTCAAGCTCAAATGTGACCTTCTACGGGAAAAGTGGAAGTTGATTGAAATTACCACTCGAGCGATGTTATCCAAGCCACCTCAAGAGTTTGTCACCATCGCACACCTTACCCTTAGGTCTTATGCGGCTGTTTTAAGGGGTTATGTAACAAATAAGTAGTAATATGTTCATGTACATTATTTTTTTATCTAATAATGAATATAATTTCTAGTCATTTTTGATACATTGTAAATAGTTTTTAAAATACAAATATTGTTTTAATTTATTATTTAATTAAGAATTATATTTTATTAAATTAAGGGATTTTTAAATTAAATAATATTTTAATAAAATATTATGATTATTATTAAATTAATTTTTATTAAATATAAACGATCTTATATTTTTATGAATGCAATTATAATTTTTATTAAGGTTTGAATGTCATTTCTGTCAAAACACATGAATTTTCAATAAATGTCAGTTTTTATTTTAAAAGTAAAAATTAACATATTTAGAAAATTATTTAGATAAAATAAATGTTATTTCTAGAATCAGGATGTCGAAATTATCCAACGATGAATTTTTCATAATTTTCTGAGACAGTCAAATTTTTGGGTAAAAATAAAATACCGTTTAAATATATAATGTGTTTTATGACATCATAATGACCCAATAGTGACGTAATAAAATAATATAATCTTTATGTTCAGCCAATATATGTATTTCCATTAAAATACTATGATTTCGTGTTTTTTTGACTTACTTTTCAAAGCACTAATGGACCCCTCAAGACATATTCAACACCTTGCCTTTTTGAATTAATTTCCATGGGAGTGTGACTCACCTCCACATAAGAAACCATAATATTTTAAGAATTTCGGATTTTGAACTTATGAAAAATTGTTTTCCTCTTACCTTCACCAAAATCCATGGGCAAAAACCCTGATATGGTTTTTGTTTTGGATTAATTTAATATAAGGGGTCCCAAACCTAAATAATAAAGAATTCCCTCACCTTTCCTATATAAACCCACCCATGATCCCACTTCCTCCTCACTAAAATCCTTTTGAGTTCATCCAAACTCTGCCTTACTCTCTCTAGAATCCTCCCAAGGTGCCTCAATCTCCCAAGAAGCCTCCCACAAGCCTCTCTCTAGCCTTTGGAAGCACGCTTCTTTGTAAGGGTTTTTCTTCCTTTCTCATTTTTGTCAATTTTATTTATGTTGTATTTCCCTTTTAATTTCAATTATGAATGTTGGGGTATGGTTTAGAACATCCCCCATACTGAACTATTATTTTTTTAATGATGGGAGACCTCTTTCTTTCTCATTAAATGCCCCCATGTACACCCGTTACTATGCCAAAATTCTGAAAGGAACTTCTCTCTCTTCTTTTACATTCAAACAATAATTTTGTATCATGAATCTAAATTCCATTAAAATTTTTGGGACATGTATCTATATGGCCTCCTTACTTTCCATTACATGTAAATATGATGAAGAACCCCTTTCTCTCTCATCAACCTTTTTTATGAATTCTTATGTCACGCCATTACGCTGCCGAAATCGCATCGATTTTCTAAGCCAGTGCCATTGTGTAGTGGATACCATGCCCATTTCTCCATCAAGGGTATCCACCTTTATCCACCTTTACTTATTTATTAAAAATTTTAATGTATGAATTCCACATTCCTTTATCATGGAATAAATGATCATGTTTTATGAATCCATGTTTTATGATCCATGTGGCACACTTATGCATGAAATGAAATGTTTAAGAAGGGTGCGCCCTTATAGCGCTCCAATGCATTGGGTAAAGTATTGTATTATGATACGTCGTGTGCAATGAGTGTTGAATCATTCTAATTCAAGTTCAATTAGGGTTTACTCGTGCTTTATGTGCAATGAGGATTTACTCATGCTCCATGTGCAATGTGTCTTGGCTGATGTTAATTCCATGTTAAGTGTTGTTGCCACATTTCCATGTTATGATTATCATGCTTTATCATGCCTTTATGTTCATGTTTTTCTTATGCTCTATTGATATTCCTATTGTCTAACATGTATTGTAATCCTCATGTTATTCCATGTGTACTCCCTTACTGGGATTTATAGCTCACCCTTTTCTTATGCATGTCCTCAGGTTATCCCATGCAATGCTAAGTACGAAGGAATGCAATGGTCATGTAAAGGAAGTTTTCAATAAATATGTTGTGTTTCATGTTTTAAGTTTTTTTGTTATGATCCTAATCCCCAAATACACTAAACCTCTCGATATTCTATGTTTTATCAAGTGAATTTTTATGTAATAAATCATGTTTAAGTTGTAATAAAAAGTAGGGTTGTCATACCTCCTCTATTCCCAAATATCATGTTTTAGATTCATAAATCATAAAATCATATCTCCAAATTCCCATTGGGTTATCTGAATAATGTCATAACATTCTTGGCCAACAAACCTTTATTGGGTTTTCATTTCGAATTTTTATTTGGTCAATGATATTTGAACTAAAACCCCAATCTAATGAGTCTAGATTTCATGTCAATAAAATGACCACAAAAGGAGACAATACTCATCATTTTGAGAACCTACAAAGGGAACTATGAACAAAATTCAAGTATATACTCACTAAAAATTAAATCTATGAGGTTTAGTAAAATAATTAAGCAATGAAAAGATAAAAGAAATAAAACATGTTAGGTTAAAGAACCATAAATGGCGGCATAAGAAAGTTCTAGGTCTCACCCAAGAAGTTATATTCATGATGGATTAGAAAGAAAGTAGGGTATTGAAATAAAATGACCCAATTTTATTAAGGTTTCTCATATAACATTGGAAATAGTGAACTATGCTCACTAGGCCCCATGGATTAAAAAAATCAAATATCTTATTTTACTTTGTATTTGTAATTATAACATGACAAAATTCAATCAAATGAATCTTTATTAGTTTTGTAATGTGATTATAAAGAGGATAGAAATGAAATAACAAGCGATTGGGGGTAAAAATATCATTTTAATTTATGCTTCAAAGTGTAGGAGAACTTCCACATATTGGATCCTCTATTCCACGTTTGGTAGTTTTTTCTCAATAGATGATTTGTTAAGTTGAAATATAACCCGATAAATTTATATAGCTTGTTGAAGCTAAGTTGATTATGTATAAATAGCCTCCTCATCTTTATGAAGCTTCTCAAGCTCTACACCAACCACATTTCTTCTCTATGACAAAGACCCTTCCAAGGATCGGTAGGGTTGGAATACCTCTTCCTTTAGAAATTTAATTATTCTTTGAGGTGCATTATTTGAATAGACTTATCCTCAAGGTGATCTTGGTACTCCTCCACCTTCGTGGAGTGGTTGAACTCAACATGGATTTTGGAATCTCTATGTTCCTCTAATTGGCTCACCAACTATGCCTCATCTTGCACCAATTTTCACTTTGGTTCCCTTATTCTGGATGATCACCTTCACTACATTATGAATCTCATGGTAATTAAATCCTCTATATCCCAACAAGGGAAGCTTGAATGGATGTTGGTGTAGAAGTGATGATAATAATTCAAGAGGTGTCTCTCTGATTATCATCCAGATATCCTACCAGACCAAGATAAATGTAGTTATGAAAACATCATGCATCTCTAGATCAGACCCAAAGCCGCTCTTAGAGGGAGAGACATAGTTTGGTATTAATGCACACAAAATTATTATCCCACTCCCTAAAAAACAACATCATATTCATCTACAGATGTTAATAGAACTTCCTTGGAACCCCCCTATATAGGCCTAGTCTCTATAGTCGATGGTACTAAATAGTAGGTGACACTCCACGTCAACATTAGGAGGAAAATAGAGAGAAAAATATATGAGGAGACCAAAATAGTTGATAAAACTCATCCATTGTTGGGTATACTGTTGGGATCTATACCTCTCAAATACCACCTTGACCTCAACTCTCAATGCGGTATCCTACTAAGGAGTAGAATGATCTTATATTTTACACACAAATGGGACCAGGGACTCTCAATGATCTCCCACTTCAGGATTTTCAACCATTGTAGGTAGGATCATAGGCTCTCGATTATCTCCCACTTTGATATTATCAACTCTCACTCCCTCAGCGATAGATGTAGGGTGGAAATGGATGCCTTATTTAGGATGTTCCTTGGAAATGTTCTGTATATAAAAAGATACATAGTTTGAGATTTGATGTGAAACAATAGATGAAATAAAATCAACTACATTATGAGAATTTAATAATGAAATAACTCATGTCCGTTCAATTACTTAGGGAAATCATAGAGATACTTAAATGAACCTATAATAACAATTTATATATTAATTAGATTCATCAATTCATAATAAGTAGCCTCAAGTCTCACAACATCTTCACTAGTAGGGGAATCTATGGCATGTTGATTGAGACATAACATGGCATCGTTGTCAATACCCTATGCTGACTGCTATGAATGAACAACATCATCAGTCCCCATAGAATTAGGGTCAGCATAAACACCTTCATTAGACAGTTGGATATCCCTTTTAGGCCATTTTGAAATGATAGTGTGACCAGTGGTGATTTCCATAAGGTCCCCCGATGTTGTAAATGGATCTTAAATATCAAGATAAGAGGAAAGTTAAAAATAGGACAAGGCATAAAAAAGAGTGCATCTGACGTTACCATGACCCACTCCCATCTATATATGAATGGGGGTGGATGTGAATGAATCTCTTGATGTTTCATCTGTAAAATTGATTGATTCATCAGCATGGGTCTGCACTGCCCCCATGGAATCTTCCTCTATTACCGAAGGAATAGTCCGAAACCACTTGAGAGAGGAAAGTGGTGTGGATTCTGAAAAAGGAAATCATGATAATAATGTTATTTCAGTAAATTCATGATATTGAATGAAAACATGGAGATTTACTACAACACATTCATCTATCCATCTTTAATAAACTATTTTGATTCCTCTATCGAGATGTAGAAGGGTCCAACTATGTCCTCTTGTAAATAGAGACTTGAGGTGATAGTCAAGAAAATACTCCCACCACTTCCTCCATCATGGTCCTATAACCTAGGGATAGATCTGTGGATTCAAAAGACTCACATGTTTCTTTAATGGGGGTCCCTTTGGGCCCATACTTTGAATACTTAAGAGCCTCTTTAGCTTGTCCCTCTCCTTCTTCTTCTTATCTGAGTTGAAAAATAAGTCCCCTTAATATTAATAACAAAATATGGAAGAGCATAAAATGGAAGAGGGAAGAGTGAAAAAAATTAGCAGGGTAAAGGTAGACATCACATTCCTCTTTGATAGGACTGGATACCCTCTTAAGCTCTTCTCGGTATAGCATGTCAAACACCAACTTCATGACTATGATATGATAATCTATTGCATATATTATAGCTTCCAACTCCTAAAGATACACCTTCACCTCATCCAAATCACTATCGAGGTGGAGATTAGGAGGTTCCCTGATATCTCCCAGCTTTGGGATTCAAATTCTGGCCTAGAGAAACATACATGCATCTCTAACATTATGATTTAATCTCTTCCAAGATCGGATTTCTAAGTGTCACATGTAATTTGGCTATGATCTATCTAGCTGTAGGGAAGACCCAACACCCTTTGACTTGAAGCCTCTTTAAGACTATTTTCTCTCACGGGAGAATGATTGGATGAAACATGAGTCTCATCACAATGGTGAAGACCGTACTACCTTGGCATAGATGGCATGGTCTTTTCAAACCTATCATGCATAGTGGTCGTTTTCTAAGACCGCCTCAAAGGCTCTGGAGCTTCAACATCATCATCTTTATCTAGATCCTTCTTACCACACATAACTTGACTAGAAGTCATCATAGACTTAACCAAATAAACACCTCTTTTAAATAAACCATGAGGGTATGAATAAATCCATGCCATGTCAAACCCTGTATCCAACCTGATTGATACATCTAGTGAAGGTAGAATGATTGAAATTTTGGATACCTCTATGGCCATCAAGATCCAAAGATTTCAGGCTACCATCATATGTTTCTCAAGTCTGAGATGTGTATGAGGATAGAAACATGACTATTACAGATATTTAAACTAGAATGAAAATCAATATGGATCATAGGACTTGCAGATGATCTCACTATCAATGAGAGCGAGCAATATAAAATCTCTAAATGATAACATATATGACCTCAATTGGTAATTCTTTTCCATGAAATCATTGATAAATTCCCATGTCAGTGGGTTACCTTGAAAAAATATGTTGAACTTTCCCAAAATGTTTGGCATCCTCCGCACTTCATCATATGTCAGGATCAGAGGTCGGATCCTAGAGACAGCCTGAAAAAATTGGTAGAATCAGTTTTTGGTGATTTCAAATGGGCTCAGCACTGCATATGAATGGAAATGTACTGCAATCCATCCCCGCAACACTTGAAAAGGAACTTAAATTATAAATTGTGCCTTCCTGTTGTATGTATGAAGAAAAAAATGGTAAATGTTTTCTAGTACAGGGGTAACTAACCGTATATACTTCCCCTATGCTAATTTATCCATGATAAAAAATGCACCAGGACTCGCATATCCATTGGATTCACAAACTGGGAGCAGATAAATGCTTATCCACATAGTAAGGATGCCAGCCAGACAATTCCTGACATCAAACTTGGTATTTAACTTATAACCCCAATAGTTATAATAGACATTCTACAATGTATACCGGAATTTTCTAGGAGAAACCTAATTATCTATATTAGGGCATAGTGTAGGTCTCAAGAAATCAGGACCTTATCATATTGGTTCTAAAAAATAATTCATCAATTTTCTAGGATGTATTTCACCCTTGGGGTGAGGATCTTTGTTCCATAATTTCTTTTCCACCTTAAAAATATTGTGGTCCATAAGCATTTTCCTTTCAACTTTATCCCATTTTTTCAATAGTATGATAATCTCATAATACATTTAACCATGAATGAGGGCTCCAAATATTTTTTAGACATCCCAGAAGCTAATTACAACCTCACCATGCATCAGAAGGAAGACATTTGTGTGTGGAATCCATCATCTCAACCACTTGAGGATGCTCTTTGAGTTATTAAAAACAAAATTTTTCCCTACCCCAAAAACCTTATAGACATGGACATATTGTATCTTATTTTTGAATTCTGCACAAGTCTAGAACACCCAGTACACCCACATACACTCAAGACTAACTCCCCCTCCAAAATAAAAATCCCAATCTCACATCTAACCTTGTGTCTGATCTGTTTGTGACGTGAAAAAAGTGTATTCATAAAAATTAGGCCTCAATTCATAGATATGTGGCTTCAGATCCAATTTTCAACTGTTTTGGTTCATGAGAAACTAATGGGAACCATTAATTTCTTAATATATTCACCCTTGGAGGAAACGTTGGTAGAAGGATAGTTTATGTGCTTCAAAAACTAGGATGTCAGGAAGTAACTCCAAACCCTAGGGATAATGGAGTACCTAAAAATATGTAATCATACAACAAAAGGTAATCACTTCGTGGGTACTCATGTTGGTGTGGTGCCAAGTACTTCACTAGATTTGAAAGAGAAAACTAAATTGTGTCATAGTAATCTGGCTGAACATCTTTGATCATCTCAAAATAATGTGCAACATCTTGTTCAATAGATGTCATCAAGGAAGATATTTAAAAACTATAATAAGGAATTAAGTTTTCACATTTATTTAAAATATTTACAGAGAGAGGATAAATTTTTTTCTTGTAATAATACTTATTTTTGGCAAAGGAATGAACTTGAACATGTCCTTTGACTAGGTTCCATGCACAACCCTCTCGGCCAAGCCTCTTGCACAATCCCCTTAGCTAGATGATTTATCTAGACTCCTCATTAAGGTGAATCCATATAACACCATCCCCTAATTTTCCTTATCATAGGAAATTATTCAGGATACCTCTGTGAAAAGAGAAGCATAGCACAGCAGAGCAGATGACCTGCACAGCGAGAGAAAAAATAACTAACCCAGAATGTGAGAAAAATTACAAAGGGGTTAGTTGTATTTATTGGAATCATGGGCTTGTGCACCGAACCTATTCTATGGAGTTTTACTATTGGATAGAATACCGGGCCTACAATGCCAATCTGAATGGATTCCCTTTGTGGTTGACGATCTCCCCTTTATAATAATTTCCTCATTATTACTTAAAACTAGACATTCCTCTTTCCACTGAATCCAATCCTGAGGGGGGGGGGGTGGTTGACACTTTATTTTATCAAGGTGGATGAAAATATTATGAAGAGAACCTCAAAAAAAAAGTTGTTAAGATACCCAATAGGAACAAATAGGACTTTCTCAAATGAGCATGTACACACAGACCTTCACATCAAAAGGACCGCATAGCCCCATGCACAACACTGAACGGTAGAACAACCTGTACGAGACACCTGTGCTGAGCACCTATGACTAAGACCTGCTCAGGAATACTTCTTGAAAAAGGGTCCCCTATTTACCAACAAATAGAATAATTGGGACAAGTATTTTTACAACTCCAAATAGGAAGAATCCCCTAAGCTCTGGTCATGAATCCCCTTCACCCAGGTCTGTATATATTACTTAGGTAGGTCTCCAAAAAAGAAGAGAGATGGTAATTAAGGGGGGGGGGAGTGAGATCAAAATCCCATTAGGTTCTAAAATATGAGAGACCTTCATGAGGATCTCTTCTCCCCTATCATCAAATCATCTATGAAAGGGCCCTTCTCTAGCCAAGGACCTATGTGGGACCTATCTAGGGACACTAGAGGAGACTCATGGTGCCTATGCTAAAGTATCACCCAAGTGTTGTTTCCCAGGAGGTCCATTTCCCAACGAATATCTAGATCATGTAGGATTATCCCCCTCTATGTGAATCACTTATAGTTCTTCCCAGTCCCAGTGCGAAGCACCTTTTATATCCAAGTTAGGACCTGTATAAACCCCCTATTAGGCCCACCTATAAGCCCCCAATGGTAGGTCTCCTCTTCCTTTAGATCCTTGTCTGAGCGAGACAAAATTGAATGTAAAAAACTAGAATTATATCAATGGAAATTCCATTATGATAATTATTACATATATAATAAATCACATAAAATCACATAGAGAGCACAATACAAACATAATAAATAAATAATGAGTGAAATAAGGGGTATTTATACAAGTTAATGAACCTGTACCAATTGAATTGTAACTTGACCTTTGGATTAGAAAAATGTCCTTATGAAATGTAAACAGGTCAATAAAACAGTAAACTAACCAAATAACTTATAATAAAAAGTTAAGTGTCTTAAAAATGAAAATATGACTTAATTATACCATATTATAAGTAAATATATGATTTAAAAATGATAAACTTTTTTTTGGTATTTTTGTGAAACATAAATGTTTATTTATAATTTTATAATTAATATAATGATTTAAAAGAAAATTTATTTTCATAAAATATATTCATAAATTAATATTTTGTTTTCGTATTATTATAATATAATTTTATGAGACCTTAAATAATTTTTCAATGTGTTATAAAAATAGTTATGAATTTAAGATCCGTGTTTTAAAAGAAAATGATGATTTTAATTTAAAATTATATTTCTCATATCAAGAAAATTGTTTTAATAAAACAATGTTCATATTTTAATTCTACGTGTAGAAAAACTTTTATGGTGATTTTTAGGATTTTTCTAAAATACTATATTTTTTAGTGAATAGTAAAATACAATAATTTTCGATAAAAGCTAAATACATGAATTATTGAGTCATAGATGATTTTTGCATTATGTAAACTCATAATAACAAACTATAATTAATTATTTTAATATATTTAGTGATAATTCTAAAAATATTCATAGTGGTGAGGCAAAATATTAAACTAATTAATTAAATAATGAGAAAACACCCCTCTACTCCCCTATAAATTTCACCCCTCACCACACCTTATCCTAACATATTTAAAAAAAAATTCCTTTCCCAAATTATGCGCAATAATATCCCCAAGACTCCTCCCCATGTCTCTAAGCCCTTGGTCTCAACAAAATACCAAACCCTTTTCATTAAATAGGTTTTCAAGGAGGAGAAATTGAAGAGGTCAAATCCTCATTCATTTTATTTTAACATCTTTTCAAATTTCATTATTTTCTTATTCCCTCTTCACATTCCATTATCAACATGACATGAGAACTGCAATATCTTATATATAATAAAAATTTATCATTTTAATGGAACAATTCATCATCATTTACTTCCCCTCTCCTTTTTTACTAAAAATGAAAATGTCATCCGTGATGTGTTAATTTATCGTATTCAAGGAAGATGATGTTTTAAATTTATATTACCTAATTCAAGAATAATCATTAATTAATTTTTATGGTTAAAAAGGATTTTAATATATGTATTATAGACTAATTTATTTTCTATAACCATTTTATATACATAATATTAATTAATAAAACAAAACAAGTTTGTGATGATCAAAAAACTACACAAATAATCTAAACGACGATCACTAACATCTTATTTAATGATTCATCCTCACCCAAAATTACCAAATTTATTTTAAAACCATTTAATATTATTTATGTTCATTAATAACTTATAACTTCAATTACGTACAACCATTCTAATTGAATAATATTTTCTGTACATGTATGCAAGTAAACGGATCTTGAAAAACAAGGAAACCAACGCCCACGAATGATGAAATTCAATATCATAACCCATAAAAAAAGGAAATAAATGAATTTAATAAAATTATAAAAAATAAAATACACGTATAAAAGGTTTGGATCAAATTAATTAATGTATTTTATTGTATTATCTTATACATTAAGATCAAGTGTAGAACCATTTCAGACATAAGGTAAAGGATTATACTTGAACCTCCATTTTTTCTTCAGGTTACTCTTTATATATGTTTACCCCAATGTAATTAATATTTATTTTTTTAATTTTTATAAATTCTGGGTATATGTTTCAAATTAATGTATCTATATCATATCATCCTTCTTTTATGGGGAAATACATGTTTTAAAAAGGCTCCTTTTTCAATTCTCTCTAAAAAGTAGGCCCGAATGAAGGGAACTTCCCATTTCCATACCCATTATTAGGTGAAATCCATAATCTATTTGAAGAAATCAATAATTTTATAAAATAAATTATTTAATAATGAAAAAATATATTGGTTCATTTCTGGTTTTATGAAAAAAATATTCCTTTTTCACTAAAATGCTTATTAATAATTTCCTTAAACCACACTAAAATGTTTCATTTATAATGACTTTTAAACAATAATTTTATGTGTATTCACTTTAGTTTTACATAAATTATCATTATCTATGCCTATTTTACCTTATTAATTTCTATTTACAATTAAAATCCATTCTTTTAGGGACACCATTATGATATTCCCCTTTTTATACATTATTACATGATTATGATACCAAATTATTTCAATGGTTAACCCTTATTATTAATTCATAATGTGGAACATATATGAATTAAAATTTTAAGATGGTTGTTCCCAAATAGCACTCTAATACATTGGGTAATGTTTAGTCTCCTGAGATTTCATGTTGGGATCAAAAGTGAACCTAATTCCTTTATGGGACTTTGTCCACCACGTTAAATGGTCTTGGAAGTTTTCCTTGACTCATTCTTATATCATGTTGTATGTAGTTTCCACATTACTATGATTTAATGATTATATGTTTCCATGTTATACATGTTATACTTACTTATTTTTTAATATTCAATTCTGTTTATGCTATCATTTACATCTTTGAACCCATGTATTATGTTTATTCCAATACTTATACCCTTACTTAGGTTTTTATATCATCCCTTTACTCATTTATTTCCTAGGTTATCCTTTGTTGATCTAGGGGATCAATGTATCTTATGAGAACTTTATGGATGATTAAAATAAATATTTATATTTTATGTCTATGTTTTTAGTTTTATGTACCTAATCATCTAATTACACTGGACTTTATGATCCTTGTCTTGTAATTTGATGGTAAATTATTCTTAAAATCATGTAATAAAATATGTAATAGAATAGGGTATCTGTAGTTGGAATCATTGAATGTTCTAGTTATTTTTTTATATTAATACTAGAAAAATTTAGTAAGAACTATAGAAATATTTATATCACCATAGATAAACTAGATTGAACTTAGGGTATCACAGGTTAGGATATACTTTTCATTTACAAGTTTATCCTTCCATGTTCCATGTTTTATTTTTTTTATACTTATTAGAAATGTATCCAATCCCCCTAGTTGTACATTATTTTTCTTTGTTAATTTCTATAAATAGAAGAACTTGCGCCAACAATAATTGTGATAGGAAATATGATTATTTCTCTAATGATATTCCAAATATGATGGGAACGGGTGATCAAGACATCACGACAGTACTTACTCAACTAGATAAAGTTATAAATAAGAATTTCATGTGGAACACCCTAATATACCTAATAAAGTTCAATTTGTTGTCAAATCATTATTTTTATAAAGGCTTCCCATGTTTAGTGGATCTTATGATCCCCTCTTCATAGAACGATGGATCAAATATATTGAGAAGATATTCTTTGTCTCATATTTTTAGAAGAAAATAATGTTGTGATGGAGGCCTATAATTTTGATGGGGAATATGATCAGTGGGGGACACTTATCAAGAACAATAATTCCCAAGAAGAAATTGATTCCACGTAATGGAAAATATTCAAATAAATGTTTTAAATATATATTTCCCCCAAACCCTCCATCTTAAGATATAAAGGGAGTTCCTTAGAATGAAGAAAAAGGATATCCATTCTTTTAGAGTGCATGAGGAAAACTTCACAAGGATTTCTAGACATGCCTCTAGTTTTTTCATGAACACTGAAAGAAATGTGAATTGATTATTTATCAGACTAAAGCCAAGTCTAAAAAAATCAATGGTTATTCAAAACATCGATAATTATGAGAAGATTTTGTATTATGACTTTAAGGTTTAAATGGAGATCAAAGACTCTTAGTGGTATCATCAGACCAGTGAGAAAAGGGGGAATAGATTTTAATATGGGGGGATGGATAGATAAATCCCATGATTGAAAGAAGTCCCAACTTCCAACGTGTCAAAATTATGGGAAGAAGCATCCTAGAAACTAATTAAAGGGAACCAAGATATGATTAAAATGTATAAGACATGGGAATATGTCTAACAACTACCTAAGGTATACGAATAATCCCACTAATTATAAATAATAAAGTAAGTTTTAGATCAACACTTATCCTATAGTATATTGTTTCAACTATAAGGAAAATGGGAAATATGCAATCCATTTCCCTAAGCCACGATTTGTTGGAGTCAATCAACAACAAAAACATTAACAACGGTAAGGAAGGAAATATTTTATCACTACTACTGAGGTAGATCCCAACAATGCTGTGGTGACAGGTATTGTGGTTATTAATTCATGAATAATGAACATACTATTATATTTTAGTTCTATACATTATTTCATTTCATTAAATTTTATTAGAAATAATCAATCACCGCCTCAAAAAATGGAGGTTGAGTTATCTATGAGAACATAAAATGTGGAAATTATTGCATCCAAAGTATATAACTCCTTACCGATTAATTTTTGTGGACTAAACCACCTATAAAATCTTGTATTACATTATTTGGTAAAGTTTGATGTTGTGGTGGGAATGGATTAGATATCTTTATACAAATATAACATCAACTGTTGGGAATGGGATATCACTCTTCACATCCTGAGGCATCCTTCAATTCAATAAAAGTTTAAAGAGGGGAATGAATATTCATTAGATTCATAATCTTGATTTTGGATATTATTTCCTTATGAGCAAGCACATCTAGCTCAAATTATTGAGACAAATGATACAATTATGTTCAAAGAAAATCCCATTATGAGGGACTATAATGATGTGTTCCCCAAATAATTGTCTAGTCTTACTCTTGAGTGAGAGGTCATGTTATCAATTGTACTTATTCCAAGATTTCTTCCTATATCAATGATAGCTTTTATAATAGATAATGTTGAGCTATAATAAATGAATATGTAGTCACAAGAGAACCTATATGGGTGGTTTTTTTACCTAAGTGTTTCACCATGGGTTGTTCCAGTCCTTTTTGTCAATAAGAATGATGGATCAATGCACCTATGTACTGATTATCATAAGCTCAAAATATCACAGTAAATAACATGTATCCCTTTATACAGATATATGACTAGTTTGATCAGATAGATGGGAATATTTATTTCTCTATGGTGGACCTTTGTTCAGGATATCACCAATTAAAGGTGATGAAGGGATATATTCCCAATACTACCTTTTTAATGAGGTATGGAAACTGTGAGTTCATAGTTATTCTTTTCAGGCTCATAAATTCTCCATCAATATTCATAGACATAATTAATAAATTCTTTAGTTATTACCACAAAACCTTTATGGTATTCTTTATTGACGATATTCTGATATACTCCAAGGGAAAGGATGGACATGATGGGAATTTGAACTATGTGGTGAAGACATTTAGAATGGAAAACTCTATATTAATTACAATAAATTTTAGTTATGGATAGAGGAAGTATCATTCTTGGGGAATTTTATCATCAGAAAAGGAATATATATGGAACCTTTCACGAAAAATGAAATCGAAGAGTGGCCCATTCCAATATCTGTAATATAGATCCATAGTTTCCTTTGTCTTACTAGGTATCACTAACAATTTGTGAAGAACTTCTCATGATTTTATAATCTAATAACCATGTTTAATTGGAGAGGAGTAAAGTTTTTCTAGACCATTGAATGTGAAAACTACTTTAAAGAGTTGAAAAAGTTGCTTATCACTGCACTATTTCTCACACTATTGATAAGTGGGGAACTTTTTATTGTGTAAAATAATGCATCAAAAAAGGTCCTAGTATTTAAACTAATGAAAAATGATAAATTAATAGCCTACGCCTCAAGGAAGTTGAAAATTCATGAGAAAAAATATCCCACACATGATCTATATTTGGGAGCTGTGATATATGCATTCAAAATATGGTGACATTAATTTTATAGGGAGAAGTGTTAGATATATAATAATAATAAGGGACCCAAATATATATATTCATAAATAAGAGGCATAAAATGATCTTGAAAAGATGGTTAGATCTCATCACAGATTACAACTTCTCAATCCACTATCATCTTGGTAATGAAAATAAGGCGAAATATTCTATAAGTAGAAAGGATATTGTAATTTTATCAGTGATGAGAATTTTTAATGATCCAATCTTCTTTAAATATACAATGGATCCCAATAAGAATCATTAAGTATGGAACATCATCAATCTTTTCTCAAATGATTTCACAATTTTCCCTCATGGAGAAAATAAATGATTCTCAAAAAATGACTTGGAAATTCAGAAGAAGATGGTTGCCATGAGAATGGATAATTTCTTAGTGTTCAAAATGGATGAGGAATGAGTCATGGGATTTTGGACATGACTATGTGTACCATCCAATATAGAGATAAAAATAGATTTTCTGAATGATGCTTGTAGATCAACCTTCTCTAATCACCCAAGGAAGATAAATATGTATCAGGATCTCTGAGAGAAATATTTATGGGGAAATATAAAGAAGTAGATTTTTAAATATAAATCAACATGCTAGGTATGTCAAAAAGTGAATCATGGGAGGAAAAAGTACAAGGGGTGATGCAACCATTACCCATAAAAACATATAAATGGAAAAACATCACCATGGAATTTGTGACTGGACTTCCGAAGACATCCAGAGGAAACAATGTTATATGGGTTGTTGAGGATCATCTTATAAAGACAGCTCACTTTATCGCAATTTTAGTGGACTTCTCACTAGATAAACTAGAACAAATAGACATCAAAGAAGTGGTAAGGATGTGTGGAGTATCACTGTCAATTTTAACTTATTGGGATCCGTGATTCACTTTAAAGTTCTAGAAAATTCTTAAACATGATCTGAACACTGAGTTGAACTTCAGTACAACTTATCATCATCAAGTTGATGGTCAATATAAGAAAAATATTAAGGAACATGAAGACATGTTGAGAGCATGTTATATGGACTTCAATGGAGGATGTGACCAATTTCTACCTCTAGATGAAATATCTTAAAAAAATAGTCTCCACTTGATAATCTAAATGGATCCATATGAATCACTTCATGGGAAAATTTGTAGATCACTAACACGCTAGGATGAAGTTGGTGAACGTAATCTACTAGGATCTAAAATGTTTTATGAAATGGTGAATAAGGTGAAAACATCCTGCATCACATCAAGGAAACTCAAAGTTGAAAAAAAATATATACATCCAATCATTGATGAGACCACAAGTTTAAGGTTGGAGACATGGTATTCCTTTGCATATCTCCATGGAATAGGATCCTGAAATTTCGGATGGAGGGAAAGCTAAGTTCCAAGTACATCGGCCCCTTCAAGATTCTAAATTTTGTTGCAGTTGTGGCCTATCAAATAGAACATACACCAACCATGTCTCAAGAAAATGATGTATTCCACGTATCCCTCTTGAGGAAGTAAATACTAGATCCATCACATATACCGAATTCAGAGGTGGTACAGTTGGAGAATGATATCTCTAACAAGGAGTATCTAGTGAAAATCTTGGATCATAGAGATAATGTTCTACACAATAAGACTACTCACCTAGTTAATTTATTATGGAGAAACCATAGGTATGAAGATGGAACATGGGAACCATAGAAGGATATGATGGAGAATTACCCTCACTTGTTTTCACCATATATTTTAAAATGAAATTCTGAGGGTGAAATTTCTTCATGGGGAAGAATGTAACAACGCATAATTATATCAATGGAAATTCTCTATATAAACATTCTTTATAGGGTAAATCACATTAAATCACATAGAGAACATAATAAAAACTCTATAAATGATGAATGAATAAAATAAGAGGTATTTCTAGATGTTAAGGAACTTATACCAATGGAATAATAACATGGCCTTTGGAATAATAATATGACCCCTATGAATAGTATACGACCAATAGAATAGTAAACTGACCAATGAAAGTATAATAAAAATTTTGAAATATTAAAAATGAAGAAATGACATAATTATACCATAATATAAGTAAATAAATGTTTTGGAATTGATAAATTATGTTTTGGAATATTTGTAAAACACAAATGATTATTTATAATTTTATAATTATTGTAAAGATTTAAAATAAAGTATATTTTCATAAAATAGATCTATATATTAATAATTTTTTTTCTTATGATCATAAGATAAATTTATGAGACTTTAATTAATTTTTCAAAGTGTAGTAAAATCATATATAATTTTGAAATCAGCATTTTTCAAGTAAAAGATTATTTTCATTAAAATTTAAATTTTCATATATAGAAAATTATTTTCATAAAATGGATATATTTATTGAATTATATACATTGAAAAATGGTTAGGGTGAATTTTTGTGATTTTTTTAAAAATATTTGAATTTTGGTGAATAGTAAAATACGATAATTTACTATAAAAGCGAAATACATGAATTATTGAGTAATATATGATTTATAGATAATGTAAGCCCACAATTTTGAACTATGATTAATTATTTTAATATATTACGTGGTAATTCTCAAAATATCCATAGTCTTGAAACAAAATAACAAACTAATCAATTAAATAATGAGAAAACACCCCTCTCCTACCTTATAAATACCATCCCTCGCCACCCCTTCTCCTCATATATTTCAATCATTGTACCTTGTCCAAATTCTACCCAATACTTCTCCAAATACTCTCCCCCATGTTCAAGATCCCTTTTTATCAACACAAACCAAACACTTTTCCCCAAAGAGGTTCTATAGAATGAGAAATTCAAAAGGTAAAATCCTCTTTCATTTTATTTAAATTTTGTTTTTAAATTTATTTATTTTCTCATTCTCTCCCTACCTAAACATGTTCAAGTGAAATGAAATATAAAATATCTTATATATACTACAATTATATAGTCTTAATAGAACAATTCATCATAAGTTCCCTTCCCCCACACCTTTTTACTAAAATGAAAACATCATCCGTGATAAATTAATTTATCTTAATCAAGGATGTTGAAGTTCTCAATTTCCATTACCTCATTAAATAATACTCATAAAATCTTTTTTATGGTTAAAAAAGATTATTATATATGCATTAAAAGCTATTTAATTTTTTAGAACTATTTTATATAAATAATATTAATTAATTAAACAAAACTAGTTTGTGATAATCGAAAAACTGCCAAAATAATCAAAACGATGATCAATAACATCATATTTAATGATTCCTCCCCATCCCAAGTTAACAGATGAATTATATACCCATTTAATTTTATAATTATTCATTAAAAGTTTATAACTTCAATTCTCCACAACCATTATAATTTTACAAGATTTTTCATACATGTATGCATGTAAACTGATCATAAAAATAATGGAAACTAACGATCCCGAATGATGAGATTGAATCTCATAACCCATTAAAAAGGTCATAAATGAAATTAATAAAATTATATTAAATAAAATAAATTTATAAAGGGTTATTAATTAACTAATTAATTTATTTAATCAGATTATACAAGACATTATGAGCAAGTGTAGAGATGTTTTAGACATAAGTTAAGAGATTCTACCAGAACCACCATTTTTCCTTCGGGTTACTCTTTATCTCTATTTACCACAATGAAAAGCTTAATTATTTTGTGTAATTATTATAAATTCTATATATATGTTCCAAACTCATGTATCCTGGTCATATAATCAATCTTTTATGTTGAAATATATGTTTCATAAAGGCCCCCTTCTCAATTCTCCCCGAAAAGCAAGTCCAATTAAAGAGAACATCATGTTTCCTTACCAATTTTTAAGCACACTCAATATTCTATTTTAAGATAAAATTATTTTTATAAAAGAAATAATTTAATCATTAAAAACTATCTTGGTTCATTTATAGTTTTAGGTAAACAAATAATCATTTTTCTCTTTAAACTCTCTTTAATATTTTCCATAAACTCCACTAAAATGTTTCATTTCTAATGACTCTTAAACACTAGTTTTATCTAAATTCACTCCATTTTAACATAAATTATCATTATATATTCCTATTTTACCATTATAATTTCCATGTATGATTTAAATCCATTCATTCATAGACACCATTATGATATTCCCTTTTGTTATGCCTTATGAAATGATTAAGATACCCAAGTCCTCCCATGGGTGACCCTTATACTTGATTCTTTGTCTATAACACATATTCTTGAAAAAGTTATAAGGGGTTCACCCATATAGTGCTCCAGTTAATTGGGTATTTTTTAATCTCATGATACATCATGTTGGGACAAAGAGTGAGCCTGATTACTTTAAGGGACTTTATCCTCAATGTGTAATGGTTATGGTAGTTAGCCTTGACTCGTGCTTATGTCATGTCGTGTGTTGTTACCAATTTACTATAATTCCATGATTATATGTTTCCATGTAATACAAGTTATACTTCCTTATGTTTATTAATGTTCTATGACTTTTATTTTATCATGTTATATTTTTTAATCCATGTGTTATGTTTATTTCTATGCTTATACCATTAATGGGATTTTTAGCTCATCTCATTGTTCATATATTTCATAGGTTATCCTTTATTGATCTAAGAGATCAATGGAAGTTAATATCTCATTACGCATGATTAAAATAAATTTGTTATATTCTATTTCCATGTTTTTAGTTTTATGTACCTAATCATCCAAAGGCACTAGAATTTAAGATCCTAGTCTTGTAATTTGATGGTTATTTACAATTAAAATCATGTAAAATTATGTTTAAAAGGATGGGGTCGTTATATTGAAACCATGGAAGAGGCATCAGGACTTTTAAATCAATGTGAATGGGAAAAACAACACGTCTCCCATTGAGATATATATTCCTATTGTCAGAGGTTTCCCACACTTTTCCGTCTTGACTGTTAGAGTCCTTGAGGTGCATGTGGATGTGAATCCCTATGGTCACAATGACCCCAACCCTAAAGACAGTGTCATGGAGTTCTTTTTCATGGGTATTAGGTCAAGGACCATGTCCTACCCTAGTTTTCTCTAAGACATGGATCATATGGTTCTAGGTGGGAAGGGGGAGGATCCCACTTGAATTTCCTTTTGAACAGAAATGACATTCCTCCTCTCCTTCTATAGAACCAATTTTAGGGCATCCCTCCTGGAGTAATCCCCTAGAATTTCATTAAGGAATATTCAATAATGTTCATATTAACCCCAAGGGATATTTCCATGTGGTTAGTGAGACTTAACTGTCTTGGATATGCAACGTGAGAGGGAACAGTCACATACAATCCCCTTTTTCTTCTCTCGTCTCCCTGTACTCTTCCACAAGTAGAGTAGGAGAAGTGTATGGCTTTCAAAATATTCTTATTCCTATTGTTTGTCACATATATGAATGGATCATAATGATATGTGGGATTAGATGATATCCTTGAACATGGTATCCATACATCTATATGTATTCCTTGGTAGAGGATCTTCTTCTGAATCTTCCTTTCGCCTTCCTTTAGAGTGCCTCCATAGGCATGGGACCTCAAGGTCATGTATCCAACCCAAGGTAAATGAAGATCATGTGGTTTCCTATATTTTCTAATTCCACTTTTTTCCCACACTAAGAATGACTCATGTGTTCTTATAGGTTGACTGTGTTCATGACATCCACAAGATCCCAAAATCCACTAACATTATTCCAAGTGTAAGCCCCATTTGAACCAATTGTCCTCTAACATGGTATATGCCCCAACCTTACACAATATGGGAATCCTTATCAAGAGTAATACCCAGTCACATCACCATACCCATCTAAGGTAATCCTACTCATGGGTAAGCCTTGAATCATTCCCCCCAAATCTGCATGAGTCAAGTCACTTCTCATGAATGAAAACCAATTCATCAGGGAATCATATTTAGGAGAAATACCTAACTTAATAGTCACAAAGGGAGATACTCCCTTGCAATACTAAAAATAAGAGGGACTCCATTATCATAGTATCCCACAACTGAACTACATGAGATTTTATTCCCAACTAAATGGGATACGTAGGAAGCCTCCCTAAGTTCCAAACCCAACATCCCAAATCAACTGTATTCTCTATAGGCCACATTCCTAGTAGGGTCTCATTCTACCTGAAAATATATATCCATTCCAAGTTCCCTAGGATGATTCTTCATAATTCCCACACCAAGAATTGACTAAGAAACTATGGCATAAACATATTTTCTGCGTGATGTTAAACTGCACGGTTTTATCCTTATCACATGAAATTAAAAGGTATGATGTTCCCCATTATGTGGCACCAAACTATGTGGGTTCTGATTCCTTTCACGAGGATACATAGGAAGCCCATTTTATTTGTCTGATCCTAATTTCAAAATAAATCCTATCTCCATATATGTAGATTCACTCTAAATCACCCCACTGTGTGGTTAAAAAATCAATATGATCATAATAATGACTAAATAATATATCATCAGTACATAAGGGGATACCATTAATAGATAACCTTAGATATATACAGATATCTCCTTGATTAAGAAACTTAGATACATAGAGATGATTCTATTTTCTATACATTCTAACAATTTATTGTAAACTAAGGGGTGTCTAATGTCAAACATAGGAATTAATGAAGGATTCGAGAACATTTATAATATCTAAAATAGATTCCTAGAGTAGGAAAAAATTCCCCCCAAAAGGGTGTGATTAACCTGAAATCCCATCATCTCAAATAGTGTGAGTTTTAAAGCATCATTGTCCCAATTTTCTAATGAGCACCTACCATTTGAAAGCATGTCCCCATTGATACAGAACCATTGGATGTTTTTGATTCCATGAACAAACCCATTTGAAACTATTCAAAAATAATAAACCTAACATGAATGATTTCACAAAACTCAAACCCCTACAATCGATCATTGGGAACCACAAATATCTGTTGGAAAAAATAATCTATTAGGAGAAGTTCTAAAAATAGGAGATCCAATTTTGTAAAGTAAAAATATGATATAGTTTTAGGATATCATCTCACTAGATGGTTTATGATTTTCATCACATTGATGAAATAATAACTATTTGATATAACATGCTTATTGTAAAATTTCATTGTTCATCTTGATTAAAAAGGTGAAACTCATGGAGGAAATGTTCTATTTAAGTGTACAATATTAGGGACCTATCTATCTCTTATTTGGCTACTAAACCAATAGAATCACTGTAGTTGCATTGAATTGTAACAGAAAATTATTATGGTTAGTTGTTCAGAGTCCCGACATATGACCTTTGCATGATAATTAGATTATCCATTTTTTAAACTAGGTAAAATATTCTTGTGTCCCCCTTATATGTATTTATTGATTTATATATAGTTATAGGTATATGTTTGTTATTTATAAATATGAATCATTATCATTGGAAAAAATTAAAAACCAATGATCAACATACCATGATTCACCCATAGACTCATAGTACTACCATACAGAAGACCCACATGAATTTTATATTATCCCCACAAATCCACACACTCGTGCAGTCATGAAACTTTTAACCCCATTGTTTATCATGAAAATAACCTTCTATTGATTAATTATAAATAATGAGTTATATAAATTTCTCTCATAGTATTTGAGTTCAATTGATACCCCCATTTGACAGTGTAATTGTTATCATTATGGGGAATGTCCCATACAATCTCAAGCTAGAGAAAATGGATGACCATAATTTCTTCCCTCAATTAGGAACATCCCCCCATGGAATATTGTTTTTAAATAAATAAGAAATTTGATCCTTTTGGGAGAAGTACACTTACATAATATTTCCATTGGAAACTCTCTCTTTAATGAGATGATATTTGGTGTCAATATTACAGTATCTATAATTATGGATAAGATTCATCAAAAAACTAGAATAACATTGATTATATAAAAAATTCCATAGTGACTTCTGATTTTCTAATATCATATCATACAACTTCACATTCATCCAAATCACGTTTTTATTGAAATATGTTGCAAAAATATATTCAACATCAATTTTATTCAACATCACTATGTTTTTCATCATACTCAACAATCCCTCAAATCATTTTCAAAAAAATAAGAATTAATTTAATTTATATTTTTTATCAATATAGTAACATTCCAAATGTCATCTGTGAGAAAATTATATATATAATTAGATAAATATTGTTTTCGTCTAATCAGAGAATAATGTCTCATTGATATAACTAAAAAAATTTATAACCGCTAGAATTTTTTATCCCCTTAAATTAATTTGGTATCCTGAATAAAGTGTCTTTTTTCATAAAATATATTATTATTAATTTAGTTGATAAAGAAATACTTTAATGATATTCCTAAATAAAATATCATAGATTCCAAAATTATCTTGAATGAATTTCATACCATCTTTATCAGTGTTGAGACATATTTATAGCTTTTCATTTCAAATTTAATCAAATATTTTATGGTATATTTTTTATAAAATTATATATTAATCCAATATTTACAGTTGTAATCTGAAAAAACTACTTCGTTTCAATTTTAATTTACATCTCAAATGAATTTCAATTTTTTTGGAAACTTATTAACCATCATTCAATTTTTCAGATGTAAAAAATATTTCAATAAATTAAACTATGAAAATTAGATTACCTAAACTCATAAGATTCAAATATATGTTCCTTTAAATATTCACTATAAAGATATTAATTTTCATCGATAAACTCTCCCATTTAGTTTAAGACGATCCAGGAGCCTTTAGTAGGCTATACAATTCCTTTAACAACCTTTATACCATGCATCCATTACATTCATTAATGAAACCTAAATTTTTCTCTATAAAACAACTTATTATTACTCTATTTTTATAAAGGATAATATAACATATATATGATATATATTGTGCAGTCTTTGACCCAAAATACATAAAAATATTAAAATAGATTAATATTTTAAAACTGGTTCAAATGGTTCATCAAAAGAAAATCCTTTCACTTATGAATTTACTTTTTAACCTAATATTGCCTTATTTTTTTTCTACAACACATATTTATTTCATCTTATCTCTAAATATGAACAAGATATCAATAAATTATTTAAATTCTTTCATAGATAAAAGTTCTCATATATATTTATTTCAATATAATCTAGATTATCATTCATGCACTCTACACATTTTTATGATTGACTTCCATGGTCACTGACTATGGTTCTATATGTAAAACTAGTTGTTTTTTGTTCTTTTGACTCTGTATTCTTATTGTTTAGACTAGAAAATCTTGATTTATAATATCATTTTTGGATCAAATAAATTTTTCAACTTTTTTTTAATTAATTTTTATTCACCGTCATATTTATCTAAATTAATGGTTAGATCTCAGTGAACATCATCATCATCTAGTGAAATCTTAGCTTACATTAAAATAAATATTCCAAAATATGACATGTTGTCTACTAATTTTTTTTTGAAATATACATCAACGGTTACACATGATTTTTTTTAACTTTAAATAATGTCCACATTAATACTATCTAGCATTTTGGTGCACCAATTTATTTTATTACTTACAACCACTTCTAATAATCATGCACACACAGACACAGATATAAATTTCCAAAGAAAATTTTTTATAAAATTTCTTCTTCAATTTTCACAAGTTTTAATTATTTTATCATCATTAATCATGGTATACCAAACACTTTAAAATAAATTATAGTAGAATGAATATTATATAAAATCTCATTTGGAGTCATGTTAGAATAAAGTCTTAATAAGAACCTATTCCTCATATTCATAGTTATACAAATTTTTTCCCTTTAAAATAAATTTGATATTTTATGTTCAGCTAGCATGGTTCTCCCAATTTCAACCATAACAAAATTCTTTATCCCTACAAATATATTTTTTCAAAAGGTTGGGGTCAAATCATCATTTATTATTTAAAGCAAAGCAATGACCTCTTTTAACTGGGTAGAGGGAGACCCATTATATATCCTGAAGGCCTAGTGGGCAGTTAACCCATTACATGTACCATAGGCCCAAATGTTTTGCCCAAGCCCCATTCTATGAATAGTACTACTACAGTACTATTCCTGATATAGTATTGCACAGTATTTGCCACTACTACAGTGTCCTGCCACCGCTATAGTGACCTGCCGCTGCTATAGTTCCCATTGTTGCTACAGTTTCTACGCTACTACAGTACACCATAGTCATGCGCCCAATGGGATTTGAACTCCAATTTTCCATGTAGGATTACGAGGTGCTTACCACTAAGACAAACCCCAACTATATCCCTACAACTATATATTTTTTTCTTATATATATATATTTGCATTAATAATTAATCCCATGAATAAAAATAAAAAGTTCATAATAATTACTAGCTAATTCCTTCACATTATCTATATTCATACTTTGGATGTAGATGCTTAGATCATTCTGAACCTATCTATAGAAAATAAGGAGAATATTTTCTACATAAAAATTATTCTTTATGAACATAAAATTGTTCATCCAGTAAAAATCATCAATAAATGTCATATATTAAAGATCACCTCTAATAAATTGATATTTCATAGGCCCAAATTGTTCACATTCTATTTTCTCGAGTAGAATAGTTGAATGAATTTCAACTACTTTTGAGTTTCAAGCATAAGAATCCCATTTTTCATGTTTTATAGACATATCCTCTATCGCTCCTCTATTGAGGAAGGTCACTAACTATATATGTTCTTGAGATTTTACTTAAAATTATTTGACCATGTTGGCCATGACATTTGTTCTAAATTTGGATTTCATAACTGGAACAAAACTAAATGGAATTAAAATGGAAATAATTTCTAATAAATTGAAATTAAGTATGTTAATGTTGCTGACAATTATTCCATATTTTTATTTCTTATTGATGCATGGATTATTCTCCAAAATGACATATTTTATATCTTCACACAGTTGGATTGTGATCAATATATTTTATTTATATCCTTTAACTAAAAGGATGTTTTTATTTAACTATATTTGATTCTATTTATTCATTAATAACTCCAAAAATACTCAATATGACATCATTCTGAAATTTCACTTCTCCCTCATCAAGATCATCAATGTTATTTAAAATATTTATTTCATCAAATATATGGGAAAAAACTAGCATTTCATGAATTCACATGTGACATTACTTTATTTCTACCAATTCATTTTAAAAAACATAGACTTGTCCTCATTATTCATTTTATATATTCAATTTCCATTTACAATATAGGAAATAATAAAATGAAAATTATTCTTAAAATTATTTGTATAGTGACCATGTTGGTCATATCTTCACATATTTATCTCATGAAATCCAACCTAAATTGAGTATATTGATCTAATATGCTCTTATATCATGTTTTTACATTCCTTCAGTTTTGTAATTTTTATAATAGAGTTGTTTTTTATATTTACACCACTTGGGATCAGGCATACCTTAATAGAGTGACATATTGTACAAGGAAAAATAGGTTTTGTTTTTAGTGATTCCACAAAAATAACTATATCCTTTAAATATATTCCATCAATACTGATACAAATTATATCTATAATTTAGTTGTTTATGTAATGAAAATTCTTATAAATATTAATGCATTGGGGAGGTAATTCCTTTTAATATTTTTATATAATTCATTACTATAGAAATTTAAAATTTGTCTTTTATCTTATCATATACTTCCCTTGAGATATCATGGGAACTATACAATTTGAAATAATATATTTACATAAAAATTTAATGTGGTATTTTTTTATCTAAATATAGAGCCTAGTAGTTTCATTAACTATAGATGTCTCATTTTCAATATCCACTGATATATTTAAATCATTATAGATATTATTCATTGATTTTTTCATTTCACAGTACCTTGAGTTTATCTTTTATTACTATTTTACATTTAATTAAAGGTTTTTATCAAGGAATTATATCAATTCCACCATTAGATTATGCATTTTAATGTCACTAAAATTACCATAATCCATTTTTGTAATCTTATATATTATTTTAATGTTATTTTATTTTTCCTTATTTATTATTTTCAATTAATTATTTAGTTTAGAAATTATATTAGGAAAATATTAATGTTTAATAATAAATATATATTTTCTAATGGTTTCTTTAAACTATTCTTCTTCTTCACTACATGTGGTTTTTTTCTTTCAAAATTTCCATAAAGATTATTAATTTTTAATAAGATTCTTTTTTAGAATGGAGACTTAATTTAGAAAATCATTTCTCTTATTCTCTTATTAAATTATATATCCTCCTTAAATGAAATATTTTCTTAACCTAAAAAGATTTATTACTTTATTTGATATTTCACCCCATTCTTGTTACGTTGTTTTTTCATTCTCAACATCCTCATTCAATAAAAATTTATATAAAAGAAGATAAATTAAAAATTTACAAACTCCACCAAATTTGATAAATTTTAGTAATAATATACCATTAATCATTCATTAATATTTATTAATGTTACTTGGGATTTATTTCTGGCCTCTATTATAAAAATCAAATATTTTATCTTCATCTCCAGAGTCACATTTTTTCTCAATTTCATCTTATTTGATGTTGAGTCATTTCATTAACTCAGAATAAATTTATTCATTGATATTATTATTAAATGGTGGATTATTTTTCATATCGTAGGAAACTATAATATTATGAAATACATCTAGGAATAATAATCTTTATGTTCTAATAAAATAATTTTATGGCCTAAAAAATCTGGAATATTCCTCACTAGCTTCCTTAAAATAATGGTGTCTTCAATTTTTCATCATGAAATTTGATGTTCTGGACAATTTCATTATGAATTATGTTGTAATAAACAATGTATTTAATAATTAAGACACTTTCATATTTATATATTCTTCTCAATATTTCCAGATTTACTCTTTTAAACATCACATTCCATTCAAAAGTAATACTGGTTTTGTAAAAAAAATTAAAGTCCATTTAATTTATCGTTAATTTATTTCAATATGATAATATAATATATATTTTTTCCCTTTCCATGTACCTATAGTTTTTTAATTTAAATTTCATTTTATCATCTTTATAATTATTTAAGAAAGCCATAATTTCATCATATTTTACTTCTAGGTTGAATGAATGAAGATTATAAATAATATCATTCTGCATCCATGATTATATTTTCCCTCAAATTATGTTATATATCAATTATATCCAAATTTTAATTATCCATCACTAATATAATGTGGATTTTATGGTGTAAACCATTATTATTTGGAACAAGCTGGCATTCCTATGAATGGATTGTACCACTAAGGGTTTGGTTAATATAATTAGTTGCATATCTATGAAAGTTTATTTTCTATAAATAATCTTTTTTTATATTTTTGAGTATTATATAGTAAAATATTATTTTTAAACCATAACCAAAATAAAAATAATAAAAAAACAATAAATGGGATTTTTTAAAAATGTTTTCCCTTATTGTGGTTTATTTTTTCATTTACATTATCTAGTTGATTTCAATTCAAAAATTTCCCACTAATCTCGATGATGATTATGACTGGTATTGGGTAGATATCATTATTAACCCAATAGTTGTTGCCATAAAATTTTATACCAATAATGATTATATAGGTTCATGACCTAGATTTTAAAAATAATCCTATATCCTAATTAACTATATATTTAATTGATTTCTAGGATGTCACAACATCAGTATATGATATCCCATTTTTCCCTTATAGATCATATAATGCTAAAAAACATTTATAAGCACTACACATCATGACACACTTATGATCTATTTTTTAATAATTTTTCACACATTAATTAATGAAAAAAATTATTATTCCTTTATAATAAATTTCACCTTGGATGGAATGCTTGTTAGAGTTGTCATATAATCGAGTATCTTATTAATATTTTTCAATGACAGCTTCTTCCCCCTTAGAGGAAAATATATATCTATAATAATACTAGGAAATTATTTTTCGTATTGTTTTTAATATTATAACACATTATTCACAATAATTAAATTTTGGATAATTCATAGTGTTGTATGTCCAATATAATCCTTTGTAATATTTATCTTTTGAACAGAGGAAATACCATGAATTATAGTGGATCATTTTTAACAAAAAATCTAGATAAACATAATTTTTATTATTGTATATTAACATATTGTGGATTACTTTTTAATTTTTGGTTTTATTAGAAAATAATTTCAACCTCCACATATGTATTAATATACATACATTAAACAAATCATAGTGTGTAATTCCCCCCACAATACTCTTATTATAATGAAATATGAAGTTTCATTTTTAATAGTGTGATAAAATCTAAAATAAAATAATCATATTATTCCAATAAGTATAAAAAATTGGTATCACAATATAATAATCATCTTCATGGAATCGAATCATTATTCATTATTTATTTATAAGAAATATTCTATAATCCTAGCATATAAATTAGAATGTGACATTTTTAATTTTAAGAACCATCAAAGAATCATCCCATTTAATAATCAATAGATTCCTATAGACATTTATACATTTCAGAGAACAAACCTCTTATAGGGGTAGTTGAATCATACATTCCATTAAAATTCAATTATTATTTTTCAACTATCAATATTAAAATATATCACATAGAGTAAATGATTCTTATGTTTTTATGTAATTCAACAACATTACTAAATTTAACAAAAAACGACCTCATGTAAAATTAAATAACACGTATATTATATATTTAGGTTAATGAAAAATTGTTTATTTCTACATGAATGACTCATATATTTGAGTTAAATAACTCATACATAACATATAGTGTATCTAGTACTAATATTTTTGATTCTCTTAGAATATAAGTGAATCATATGCATTGTTTGATAAATATTATTCAATTATAAAATGAATCTTATGCATAGAATGTATTTTCTAATATAATAGTACTTAGGAAGAGTTACATTTACATTATCATTAGATAACTCACAAATATTTTTCACTTTTAAAAATAACACTAATCTATTTAGTGTCACTCTTAAGAAGTTTCAAGGATACTCTTATATTATTAAGAAATCTCAAGACTGAATAATGTTTCCACTCTCTACTCTGAATTACTTCCATATATGGTTTAGAGGACTCATATTTGTAGATTATATAACAAATTATCTATAATTAAACTGCTTGGATTTAATACAGTACATCCTAAAAGCCATATCAAAACCACTCCAATCGCCTTAGTTCATATATAAAGAGATATAAATCCTAAAACCACATCACTATTAACATCAACTAATTGTAATATGACATTGAAGATAAATAAAACACTTTAATGTTTCCAATGGGTTCTTCATCTACACAAATAAACATATGAAAAAGGGTTAGTAGACATAATCAATAAATAAATTCTTAGTAATTTATAGACTTTTTGATTCTTTATAATTATAGCTTCTCACATCTTGAATAAGGTTTTATATGAGACAATCTATATGGATAACATAGTAATAGTACATGCTTATATGGTTAAAAACCCATTATTTGGTAAACTTGATCATAACCTCTAACAAGGATTCGTATTTTAGTCCTACATTGGTAATTGACACCATATAATATGTTGATTATTGTACCTTAAGAATCTTGTTTGGTAGACAAGGATGAATAGGCATTCAATTATGAATTGTCATCATAAGAATTTGAGTTTTGATCTTCACATATTTCAAGGGAATTACCAATGGATTATTATGATCCCTCCATTATTTCTATTGTGTATAAAAATATGGAGTTAATAGTAGAGTTTTTGAGAATGTATCTCAATTAGATGAAAATAATTCCCTTGGAAAAATGGAATATCTATCCAGTACTTGGGATAAAATGCTAAGGGATCACATAAAGTCCTATAGTATAATAAAGAAGATGTACCAACCTTTCTTCCTACTACTTTTGGAATTTAGGAAGATGATTTTTCTATTATGTTTTTTGAAATAATGTTAAACTGTTATTAAATTGATCATAATTAAATAATTTTTTATAGTACTATAGAGGGTTGAAAATATGATCCATGGTGTAAGAGATTCCATATGAATAGTTATTGGATCCCACTCATACTATCTCAAAGAGATCATATTATTTGAAGTCTTATTCAAGTGTAATTCAATTCATTCTTGATCCTTTTGTAATTATCTTGAATTTTATATTGATTTAAAAAGAAATTATACAGTAAATTGATTATATAAAATGATTATATAAAATTATTATAGATTTAACATTAAATGAGATTGTGTGTCTCTCATACCTATAAGATATGGATTTACCATTACTCATGAATTATGGTCTAGAGTATAACAACTGTAATTTCTAGGAGGGTTACCTAAAAGACTGAAAATGGATTTTTCAAGAGAGGATTTCATGGAAATTTTACACGTAGGTTATTATATGCCTTAAAATTTAATATTTTTAAGATTATTTACTACTTATAACTAGTACGATATTAGGAGGGTCAATCAACATGGTATGATTGATTTGTGTGTGAGTGACAAAAAACAAGACAATAAAATTCAATAAAGACAGCTCAAGAAGTAGTGGTGGATGATGATGAAGCAATGATGAGAATGAATATTCCCATGAGTGTGAAAGTGAGTGAGAGTGCAGACATGTATGAAGACATATGATTAGAAAAGACTGTGTGAACAACCAATTAATGAATATGGTTGAATCATCTAGATGGTTTTAATAATTATTTTTCTATATTCATTCATTTTCATTGAAACACCTGGAACTAATTGAAAGAGGCTAACCAAAGTTTTTTCCGGTCAATCGTCACAAAATAGACTCTATATTTAATCAAATGTAGTGATCATTCGATCACTGAGTGAGAAAAACTAAATTATCACTAAGATAATTTTTTCAGTTGAACTCATTATTCTACTCTCTATTGATCTTTATTCATTTTTCAATTAAATCCTCAGATTAGAAGCTTGAATTAAATCCCGATGAAGACTTATTTTCAATGATACATAATGTTTTGTATGAAAATGATCTTCAATAGGGAGATAAGAGAAACCAGTATAGAGAATGCATGAATATAGTAAATCATATTAACCATCCCAGTTGATTCCAAAAATGGTTGTTATTTCAAAATCATGGTCACATTCAATATCTTAAAAGATTACAAAACCGAGAATTTCATACTGGAAGAAATAAAGGAAACCTAGGAAAATAGAGTTGTGTCTCCTCTATCCCTATTGGATCTCCAGAAACTCCCAATATATGATCTCTATCCTCTTCTCATGCCTAATAAAAATGGTGTATGGTATGTGGTATTCTAGTCTGATGTCCCACTCCTAGATAGTCTGTGTGTTTTGTCCTCTACCAAGTCTCTATTCTTCTGGAGTGTTCTTCTCTAAATGAACTAAATTCCTTCCAATGGAATTCTTGATCTCACTATCATGATTCCAAAAGAATCTCATGGATTCCACATGGCACATTCATGATGCCACTTTCTCTTCATTGGTGACCACATCCAAAACTCCCTAAAACAAAATTTCACACTTCTCAAAACTCTCTACCCTGCAATGACCACGATCATGCACCTAAATTCTCTCCACATTGAATGTTCAAGGGTTATGAACATTGAGTGATGTTGAAATAGTCAATGCCCTAGACCCAACTATTAAGTACTTTTGATTACCATATTGTGTATATAGTTATCTATAAATGATGTATTCTTACCATTATAGTGTAGAATTTTCTACGTTCACTATTGAAATGGTAATTTTCAAAGATTAGTTGTCGTATCTAAAGGTTATAGCAGTTCACAGGCAATAATGAGAACCTCTAGATAAAATGAAATTAATCTTGAATATATGTTCTGTAGTCTAGATACATTTTATTTATTGAACATGGTAGATGTCTGACTATCAGGTGCTAAGGGCTCATAAGCATTGAAACTTCTTCTCATGAAGTTCGCATTTGGTGATCTCTAGTAGTGAGATCATGAGAACTGACCGTCCAATATGACCATAACATGTTTTAGGTGTCATTGAATGTTCCTATCTATAATCATGTGTAATGGTCTCCTGAATTGAGATCATTATCAATGTATGTCATTTGATTGCATACTTTGATGCAAGACAAAAACCATAACAAAGAAGTCGTTGCGAGGTAGTTTGTGTTTGGTGCGTTATTGGTGGAATGACATTTGTTGCATGGTCAATAAAGGATTTTTCATTTCCATGTTATGGAAGTAATATATCTCAGTCCATGTTGATATGGATGACAGTACCTTTATAAGACCATAGTCATGGTAGTCGATGGTAAATCCATCCAGTTACATCAACAAACAATAATGCAAGAAAAGGGCGATGACACGAGAGTGCATCCTACTTCATGATATATTACTGTACAAGAGATTATATTACCTAGTGTGTGTTCATAGGTTGGTTGTCGCTATTGTGACAATCCTTATCTCTTCATGGGTCATGATGTGTTGCTAGATCCCACTCTTGGTTTGTGAATACTATTTATTGTTGTCAATCTAAGGGACTATAGGGTCACACACAATAGCGTATTCAAGAATCTTTCATATTCAGTTGAATATGAGTATTGTACATGGTGGGCCCCACCACTGGGGTCCGGGATTTGTCCAACGTAAAATGATCACCAATGCAATAAATGAATTCATATTATTCGAGTTTATAATAAAGAGTATTGAATTTATTTACTAAATGTATTTATGAGTTTTAAGTAAATACATGAAAAATATTAATTGACGAATATTAAATTTTTAAATGTTCAATTAATATTTATGGGAGCGACGATTCGAGTTAATGACTCAATTATTATCACATAATATATTTTAATATATTATAAGTGAATGATAATAATGATTATGACTCATATTAGAAGTCATAAAATGTCGTTGACAGTGTGTTAAGTATCTGGGGTCGGTGATGCCATACGGGTTTTTTAATTAAGCACTATAAATATAAGAGGAGGGACTTTTTACAATTACTATTAATATAGCTTCTCTCTCCTATGCTCTCTCCCATGATCTAGAGAGATATTCCATGGATCCAAAGATCATGGACCAAGCACTCTCTCATGAATCACAAGTGAGGCGGTGCGTTGATCGTTGGAGCGTCGAAGACATCGTCGCAATTTTGCGCTAGCACTCAGATTATGAAGAACGGAACTTCTGCGGATTCCTTGAAGCATGTGTGGAAGATCTAGAGGAATTCGGCTTCAGATTCTTCGATCAGTGATCACCAACGATGAGAAGATGTCGTGCGCAACTTTGGAATTAAACCATATGTTTTTTTATGGTTTATTTTTGTGCTTAAAATTGTTCATGCGGGATCCTCAACTTTGACTGAGCTGCCCTACACCGATGTTGACAAGTTTACGTCAATCGTCGATGGAAATTTTTAAAAAACCCACCTGTTTGGGGCTTCTGCTGCACGCCTGATCCCAACAAGTGAGACCCCTCCAATTTCAGTGATCTCCTCTTGAAAACCTATATCATTCAACCAGTGAGAAAAAAAGTTTCAAAATTTCTTGAAATTAAATGAGAGAAACCCCTATAATTTCTTTCACAAATTCTTAATATGGGGCTTACCAACCACTTGAGTAATATTATATATATATTAATGGAATATATTATACTAAATATATTCTTAAATACATATATGCATTTTTTATATTTATACACTAATAATATAAATATGTTTATAATAATAATAAAATTTAGTATTTTAAAGAAATATAAAATTATATACAAACTATATTCGTATTAATATAAATATAAATATATATACTAATATATACCTATTCTTATTATTACTAATATTATTATATATATATATATTAGTTTAATTATATTATTATATAATATATACATAAATATCTGTATGGTATATATTTAATATTATTAAGTTATTTATATTTACTTTATTAATATTGTTATTATACTGATTATACAAGTTTATTATTATTATTTTTATTATTTTTCTTCTTTTGTCTTCTTATCCCTTGTGTTTGGCCTCTTCCTATGGGGGATTCGTTCTGAGCGGCTTCAGGAGGCTTCTCCAGTGTGGCAGTATTGTCTTCAATAGAGGTCGAAGGTTCTTCAATCAACCGGTGACACAACTCTGATTTGAGGAAGTAATCAGCAGACGAGGCTGTTCGGGAGAGGTGATGGATGATCATTAGTGGTGTAGTGGATCTATTGCAGAGACCAGTAGAGGAGTTCAGTTTCTAGATCTAGAAATGGAGGAAATTTATCAGGATGGCAGAGGTGGCTGGTTCGTGCCTCTAGTAGAGGATCTACGAATGGTAGACCGGTATATGTTGATCAACCTATGGACACTGGTAGATCTGGGCGACTATGGATGGTTGTGTCGATATGGGGGAAATAGAGGACATCGGTGGATGATGTTGTGGTTGAGGTTCGACTTCGGTCGATAATTTGGTTCAATCTTCATCCAGTGAGGAGTGGCTTGGATTTAGTGGATGTGGTTCAGTGCTAACTGATTTCATATTTGATGGCCATAACCAAGTTTGTGCTGCTAATAGTGGATGCCCTGTTTGGCGATGGATTTGGGTGAATTCTGGTGGCATTAGCTCTTTTTTGGGCTGCTAATATTGGATGCCCTGTTTGGCGGTGGATTTAGGAGAGTTCGGGTGGTAATAGCTCTGTTTTGGGCTCCTAATAGTGGTTGCCCTGTTTGGCGGTGGATTTGGGAGAGTTCTGGTGGGAGTAGCTCTGTTTTGGGCTACTAATAGTCGTTTCCCTTCTTGGCGGTGGATGTTGTGGACTGGCTGAGGCATGGGAAACAATTGCAGATCTGTTTTAGTGGTAATTGATAGTGGTAGCAGAAGGCTGGCCAACAGTGAATGATAGGACCTAAACATACATAAATATCTAAAATATAAAATACATTAAAACTAAAGAAAAAAAGTAAATTAGAAATGAGAAAAATATATTATTTACTATAAAAAATCAATAAATTATTTTGGTTAATACTTCAAACAAAAACATAAGACATTTAATATTTATTGTAATGAAATACACCTATTAATATTAAGTTATTTTAAAAAATAACACATTTTATGAATAAATAATTCATTGAAATAAATAAATAAAATCAATGAATTCCATTGAGTATCTAAACAGAACTATTATATAAAAAAAATGAAACAATAAATGAATTCATAAATTTAAAATACAAAAAAAAAAAAATTAAACAAAACCAAAAGAAAAAAAATAGTGGTTAATCCAACATTAATTATTAAAAAGTACACTCTTGAAAATAACTAAATAACAATAAAATAATCATTTCCACAAAACATTAATATTTTAATAATTTAATACATAATTAATAATATTTGTAAATTTTTCAAGTTAAAAATTTATTTTCTTTTCAATAATAAAAAAATAAATAAAATGATTTGGGAAGGTTTGTAAAAAACCACCACATCAAACTCGCTCACACGTAAATATTTTTTGTCCTCAAACAATTTCATGCTTTTGACTGTATAAAACAAAAGTGATGACTTGTCATAATTTTCTAAAAATGATCCATTTCTAGATTTTTATTTATAGAGGAAAAAATTTTAAGCGAGTCAGTATTCTCAATGAAATGCTTCAAATACACAATGGAAATCAAGGGAACACAGAATCATTCACTATTGATATGTCATGGGTTAGATATAAGTGGAAATAAAAATTCTAACAGAAGGTACCTTCAATTTGTAATTTATTCTAGGTTCCGAATATAAATTATCAATTTTTATCATATCATTGATACAACTTAAATGATATTCATATAAGTTAGTTTTCTGATTCTTCACATAGGATCAAAATTCTCATCACCTTAATAAACTCATTCTGACTACTAGGCACATTCTTTTTTTATTCTCCTTTGGAATTTTACGAAGCCATGTATGTGCAGAGGGCTATGAAAAAATCACTTATTTTCTATGTATAAAGGGATTCCACACACAACTAAGGCATATAGTCTTATATGTTCACTATGGGATACGATTTTACCATTTTACTGCAATTTCAAAGGACTTATATGGTTACTAGTTGATTTGGATCCCTAAGGAGATTAATTTTCAAAAGGTGTGTCCCCTATGTTCGAGTTCAATTTCCATTTTCCAAAATTCATGATCATAATTCCACACTTATCTATCATATATCACTCCCTTTCTCAATTCCAAAAAAGAATCTTCATAAAAATAGAATGAAACTCCACTCAAAAAATCATACAACCTCAACAACCATATTTTTATTATCTTCCAAGTAGGAATGAATTTATGTTCTTATTGAAGCCTAATAACCCCCGATTTTTGACAAAAAACAAAGGGGAGTGTGATATGTCCATAATTTAAACCATATAATAGCATAGAAAATATACCCCTATCACCAACACATAAAATCACCATTATCCTAAATGATGACTCCTATGGTGGGATATATTTTAGTTCAAAATAGATAGTTAATTTAGTAGTAATATTAATTTTAAGGGTATTTCATTAATGTTCAAATATAACTTGCCAAAAATCCAATCAAAACATATTTTTTTTAAAAGGTTCATGTATTTTATTATTAACTTTAGACAACAAAATTTTTACAGTAGTTCAAATTGTATAAAGATGGAAAATATTTTATAGCAGCAGTTGAACGATAGTTACTATAATTGGTGAATGAATGTTTCACAATGCAACTGATCTCAATTATCACCTCCCTAGATATTATTAGGCTAAAAACCAAAAAGAAACATATTCAATATTTTCATTATATTAGTTGTATCAACCAAACCTAATTCCCCATAGAATGAAATAAAATATCATCATGGATTATAAATTGAAAAAGAAAAACAAAACTTCCCTGAATATGTGAGCTTTGACCATTAATGTTTTTTGAAAATTGTATCCTATATAGAACTATGTGAAGTGCTCAAGGAGGTCCTCTAAATTACTTACAATGATAAGAGGATAGGCAGAAGATTCCATAATTTTAATTTCAATAAATAAAATTCAACCAAATACTTATTTTAATATGATTTATCTAGATGATCTAGTATGTTTCTCCCTCTGTTTTCCCTTGCCGAGTTTCCGGATAAGTAACACTCCATTTCCAAAAAATTGTGTGACACCATCAGACAAGCATGATAGTAGACTGGAGAATCTAGTTGCAAGAGTAATATTTATTTAAAATGAAACAGGAAAAGAAAAAATAATAGAAACCATGGGTTATTTTCCATGAAAGATTGAGTTTGTAGTCCTTGGTTGTACTTGAGACAAATTTATACTTCAAGTAAAGAGATGACAATCAAGCCCATTGGATACCCTTTAAATAAATGTTTGATTATATGACCATTTATAATGAATGGTATTTATTCCTCTCCAAATATACCCATAGTTCCATTAATAAGATGCATCATAATGATGAAGTGTCCTCACCACTTGTTTTTCAATTTTCCTGGGAAACGTTTCATCCTAGAATTGAATATTAGGACTCTTTGACCAACACCAAATCCATATTCAGAATGATTGATTCCTGATTTTTTTTATTTATTTTTAAATTTCATCATTTTCATATGACCCTATCCTAATTTCCTCAAAATCAATCATCTCCAACTATCTCCTCTCAACAGATGATGTGAAGTCAATATTATGAGCCTTCACTACCTAGAAGTAATTTTGATGTAATTACACAGGCATATGAAATGAATTTATAATGAGTATCATGTATGGGGTCATACCTATGGGAGTCTTATCTACAGTTTTTATAGCCTAAAATTCATCATTACACTTCACTAACCAATCCATTGTTGACCTAGAAATTGTCTTCTCAAAAATCTATTTGAGCTCTTTGTTATACACTTTATCCTTGCCACTAGATTTTTGATGGTAAGTGGTATTAGTTATGTGAGAGAAACCAAATTATCCATTAAATTCATGATATTTTAATTCTTGAAATGAGTTTTATTTTTTATAATGAATTACTTTGTCACTCCAAACCTGGAGGAGATGATTTGTTAATGAATTTTACTACACTATAAGCATGATTATTGGGAAGATCCACTACCTCAGCCCACTAGGATACATAGTCCACATACACTAGAATATAATCATTCCTATAATAATATGGGAAAGTTCCCATGAAATACAATCCCAATACATCAAAAATTTCAACCTACATAATTCATATTCGAGGTAGATCCTACAATCTACCTACATTTCCATGAAATTGACACTTTTCTAATCAAATCCACACACTCCAGGTATTACTGAAAAATGTTTTCTGGTAGAAACCTCCATATAAAACCTTATTATCAGTTCTTTATTCTCCATGGTGGGCACATTAATGTGAGGAATGGAATCCCTCAAGTATGGGAAACATTTATTCTTTAGCGATACACCACCTAAAAAGACTATCATCACATTTTCTAAAAATAAGATGTTCATCCCATAATTATTATTTCAAATCAGATACAAATCTATTCCTTTGGTCATATGAAAGGTCCTTGGGGTAGGGGGTAGTGATGGTGCCTCATTACCCTAGTTTCTACCTCTCACTTATAGTCAGTATCTTCTCGGGATTTCTGTGAAATCCCCTTGTGGCTCCATTAATGGTTCTACTAATCTTTTACCCTTCTCAACTTTAATTTCCCATCATCAACCTCTAACAACGTGTGATTCTTATGTGTTATTACTCTCCTTTCCCCCTTTGATTCACTCTTTTGAGTTCTCTTTTCACTAGTGGTGTTGTTCTGTTGGTGTTTTGATAGCGTCAAAATTTTCCTTTGAACATATATCGCTATATCCTTCATTTCTCAACCCCATTTTGGTTTTTTATTATCGTACTCATGCAGTTTAGGATTGTGTTTGGATTGAGATTTTTGGAATCCTTGATCTATTTTCATATTTTGTTTTAGGGTCTCGATCACTGCCTTCACTACTCTTATCCCCTAGGACACCATTTGGAAACCCCATGCATGTTTTTTATGATGTAATTTAGTAGTTGAGGTTGGTGATATAGGTGTAATTCTCTGGTTCATTCCTCATATTGATGTTATCCCTTTACCCCACTCTTGTTGTCGAGCCCTTTATTCTAGACCCCATTCTTGGTCTTTATCACATGTGATTATGGTAGCTTGTGACAATGCTGGTAGTGGTGGTCAACATGGATGTGTGGTTCATTATTAACAAGGGTTTCCTAATGGTGTCATCTGGTGGTATCCACTTGTGTTTGGCCTCATCTGGTTATTCCATTAAATTTTTCATGGTTTTAAGTGTTTTGATTATTTGTTTGCTAACATTGATGATTTAGTTAAAGCTATAGTTCTTGCATCAGGTTCATGGTAAAGACACGATTCGTGGTATTATAGGTTCAAGGATCCTCTTCTGTGATGTTTTGGTGTCCTTCTTGGATAGATCTCCATCATTGTGGTGGTTCCTAGAGGTGTTCATGATTGTGTTTTCTATTTTTATGTTGGATTTTTTTTTCAGATCACAATGACAATTTTGATTTTGGATGGTTGTATTTTCCATGTGGTTGCCTACTATGGTGTTTTCCATTGGTGATGATGGATTTTGGTCAGTAATTATTGATGGGAAGTTGGTTATGATGAAGGTTTCATTCTTGCTGGAGTTTAGTTTTCACTAGTGAAGAATTTGTTGATATGATTATGATGGAATTGATGGGTTACAAAGATAGTGGATATGGAGGTCAGGAAATTGGATCGTGTAATCAACATCAATGGTTGGATTGTGATCGATGCACCCCAATTTTGGAAAGTGAATGTGCTGATTTTGGATTTGAATTTTGAATTCACAAATATTGAAACTGGGTTGATGGGGTCTATTTGATGTTATCAGTTTTTGGGGTTTTCAATTACATTATAAAGGAATGCAGGTTCCCACTTATTGCCTTAAAAGTGGTTTATTATGAAAATACCCAAAAAACTAATTTTAGAGGAATGGTCCTTGGGTATGACATCAGCAACCAGAAAATTATCATAATATTCAAACTAAGTAGATTTTTACACAGATCCATTAAACAATAGTTTATCTAATAATGAGGTATTCATATCCATTGGTTCCTATATTTTTGTGTTTTGTATCCCAGAAAACTATTCTGCAACAAAATTTTCATCTCCATTTTTATCCCTGATAACCAGATAAAACTATTTTAGTTGATGTTTCCACCTCACGAGACATTACTTTATGTCCTACTTAAACAAAATGTAATTTATGGATGAATGGTTAGTACCAATGATCACCTTTTTACCTATCAAGTACTCTCTAAATTTTTTAATGGAATACTTCACCTCAACCAATTCCTTTTTAGTGGTGGAATAATTCTTCTTAGTTTCATCTAGAAGTATTATAAAATAGTAAATGAAATTCAACCTCTTATCATTCTTCTTACACAAAAAAACACCTATAACTAGGTCAATTGCATACATATTACTTCAAATGGGAATGGTTGGTTTGTTGTAGTGATCACTGGTGATGTCGTACATGTCGCCTTAATCAAGTTAAAGAACTCCAGATATTTATAAAAAAGTAATTTCCAAAAACATTAGTGGGAAGAATTCCCTAGTGATCTTGGAAAAATATATAATAAACCCCATATAAAATCCAGTATGTCCTAAAAAAATTCTTATCCCCTTTATATTCTTCAGTGGGTGAAATTTTTGGATTACCTCAATCTTGGAATTATCAACCTTTAGTCCCTTATTAGATACTTTTTAACCCAGTACAGTTTCTTTAGTATCCATAAACTAACATTTTTAACAATTTAATCCATGATTTGTATCTTATAATCATTCCAAAATATATTCCATATTTTCAAGGAAACATTCAAAATTACTTCCTACAAATTAAAAATCATCTATAAACACTTCAATAATACTTTAAATAATGTTCGTTAATATTTTCATCATGTATCTTTGAATATTGGCTAGTTCATCACACAAGCCAAAGGGAATTCACTTGTAGGAAAATGTCTTGAATGGAAAAGTGAAGTTGGTATTCTCCTAAGCCTCAAAATAAATAGAAATCTGGTTGTAGCCAGAGTATCTATCAGTAAAATAAAAATACTCATTCCCATCAAACCACTATAATTTGATCGAAAAAATAGCATGAAAAAATGATCTTTCCCTGTGGAATCATTGACTATTCTATAATCAACACAAACCCTCAATTTGTTCCCTTTTTTTTTAATTTTCTCATTCTTTTAATTTTTTAACATAGTCACTCTACTATTTTTGGGGAATACTTGGATGAAACGTAGCCAATGACTATTAGAAACTTGAATGATTATCCCAACATCCAGCAACCTGATCACTTTCTCTCAGAACACTTATTTCATATTTGGATTAATCCCACTATATGATTCCACTCATGGTTTACACTCATAATCCATTGGGATTTTATGCTTGAAGCATGATTAACTTATAACCTTTAAGCTAGAAATTGACCATCCAATTTCAGACTTGTATTTACTCAAAACAGTTAGTAGGTTTTCCTTTTGACTTTTTCTTCCAGTTTATATGAGATAATCACATGCACTATAGATCTCTATCCTAAAAAATAATACTTAAAATAGGATGGATACAGATGAATCTTTATAAGTGATTATTCTTTTCTTGAGGTAAGACAAATAAATATGGGTGGGATGAGGTCATCCTGATGCCTTATACAGAAGGTAGTGAAAACATCTTCCTCTTCATCACTATTATTTGTAGAAAAATGTTCCTCGCATTTAGATCTTACTTTTGGGTCATGATGTGTTCTAAGAAAAACATTCTCTTGGTGTTCCAAGAATTCACCCTCAAACTAATCTAAAGGATCATTCTCCTAACTATAACAAATCCCAATGAAGGTTTTAGTAGGTATCTCATATGCATCATTGATTTATTCTATCGTCTTAAAAATTCCCATATTGCTCTCTATCAACAGATTCTTAATCTCCTAAAATTTCATCTCTATAACATATTGGGTATTTTTTGGGTTATTTAATATTTATTAAAACATTGAATTATCTATTTTTTTCACCCTGGTTGAAAATTGATTTTTCCTTTGATACATCTATTATATCCCCCACATGGCTATAAATGTCCTTTTGAGGATTATAGGTACATCCTGGTCACACTCTATTTCTAGTATTAGAAAATCAATAGAAAGAGAGAGACTTCCTTCTACCAATATCTAATCATCTACACTACCAACTGTGTGAGTGATGGATTGATCAAAAATTTATTAGATAACAATGGTTGGTTGGGGAACTACTAATCTCAAGTGATGAAACTGAGAAAATGGAATCAAATTAATTATTTCTCCATGATCACCTAAAAATTTAAACTTTCCAACTATATGTCTAATGGCATGAGGGATGAAAATTCTCCATGTGTTGTGATGTTTAGGAGGTATCCTATTTTATAACACATCACTACACACTATAAATCCGCAAGTGAAAAAATATTATTCTGTTTTTAATAGATTCTTTGAAGGATTTTAAATAGGAATGGTTTTTAATCAAGACTTACAATAAAGTAATTCCATTTTTTTAATTTTTTTAACAACTTTGAGTTCTTTTAATAGTATATAATCATCATTTTTAATTTTTATTCATTTTTAAAATGGAATTATAGGATAAGAGTTCAACACAATTTTGTTAATCTCTTATACTCCCTCTTCAAGATATCTCTTCCATCTATTTTTTAACATGAAATTTTCTTATTTTTTTAGTTGGGATAGTATGATTCATTGTGCTTCCATTGGTACTGGCCAAATTTCCAATTTTAACATTTCCAAGATTTGAGTATCTAGATTCAACCCATTTTTATTTTTATGTAGTTTGAGAAAATTATTAGAATCTTGGTGGGTTTTTAGACCACATATGGTGGTCACATGTATTAAATTTTTGTTGGGGTTTTCTTAATTGTTACATTTATGATTACCCTTGTCTCTATTGCTAACCTCTCTAGCTAACTACCTCATTTGAAATTTCAGATTTTTCCTCCATGAATGAATATGAACTTTTTTATAATTGTATTTATAATTTTATTCATCAAAACAACCTATGAGATGTTACAACATACCCCTCAAATCATCTTCTGAGTTGGATGGTTCAGTTTTTGGTTGGGGTTGAAACAACTGCCAAGGTGGTTTCTAGAAACTAGGGAGAGCAGCAGGCCGATGAACACCCTAATCCCTCTAAGAAATATTCAGGTGGTTCATATACCCCTGATTGTAGATTTTTGAAAATGGATTATCATTATGATAAATCCTAGTACTATATCCATAAAAATTATCATTATCAGGATCCTGGGAAGGTATATTAGGATTTGGACCGCATGTCTGGCAATTTCCAAACATGTCACAATGATGAAATTTATCCCTAAGAGTATTCTGAGTGTTTTCATTGAAAAATCCTACAACATGGGATTTATTTTCTGGTCTAGGGTGGGTTTAGTTCCTCGAAATAGTACTTCTTATTGATTATTTACGTGGTTAGTTTTCTTACAGTGTATTAGAAATTTCCTTCAGTTTCTCAACAGTTCTATCACTAAATTCTCATCCAGAAGATTATTACACAAATTCATTGTGGTAAGGGGTGTGACTATTATAGAAATTTTACATAAGTAATTGTGTAGTGCATTGGTTATTTTGAAATTTTTGATGTAGTATCCTATGTCTACCCAAAACTACATGGAATAGTTCTCTCTCACCTTTCACGAAACTTGTGATTCATGCCATATTTCATATTTCATTATATAAGGGTATAATTTCATGGAGAGGGAATTGTAAACATGATTCTAGGTGAAAAAAATTTCATACTATATCTCTTAAGACAAAGTCCTGGAATTTCCCTTGAGAAAAAATTGAACACTCTCAACTTATGATCTTCCTCACTAAGGACTCTCAGTTGAAGTTAATGAACACTATTTTATAAGTCCTTAATGATTTTAGGTATATATTCACTAGTTATTCCATTGAATATAAATATATGGGAAAAAATGGATTGTTTTATTTCATAATTTATGGATATAGGTGAGATAATAATTAATTATGGATTTTAAGAGATATTAGGTAACAATAACTTTCTCAAACTGTACCTCTCAATCATATCATTTCCAAGTTGATATACATTACCAGGTGGTTGATTATTAATGTTATTAGCTTCTTAATTATCATCAATTTTTAATTTCCTTTTTTTTTTCCAAATATATGAAGTGATTATCAATTTTTATAATGACAGGCTCTATGGTCTTGATTTTAGACCTAGTTTTCACACAGTAGTAGCTTTAAAAGATATGTTGTTTTGGATTTCATACAGATATTTTGGTGATTTTTTTGGTAATTATTATATTTTATTACTATTTATTATTATGTTTTTTATATATTTTATTTTTTTGGTTCTTTTTTCACATGTTCCTTCCCTATAAATGATGAAACATTTTGAAACATGATTCATTATATGTGTTAAAATTTAATATTTATAAGCCTACAATAGCTATAAAATGCACTGTGGTATGAGGGTCAAACTATAGGGATGTATTGATTTGTGTTTGAGTGATCAGAAATAAAAAAAAAATCAAGAAAGACAACTCAAGAAAAAGTGGGGGATAATGATGAAGTAATAATGAGAATAAATATTTATGTGAGTGTGAAATGAGTGTATGTACAGACAAACAAGAAGAAATAAAAAAATAAAAGATAGTGACAAAAAACAATTGATGAATATGGGGAAATCATAAGGATTTTATTAAATGATTTTATACGTTCATGCATTTCCATTGAAACACTTTGAATAAATTGAATGAGGCTATCCATATTTTTCATCATGTCAACATGTGTATAAATAACCTCAATATTTTATCAACTGTATATGTCATTCAAATACTGAGTGAGAACAAATTAGCTATCACTTAGTTGAATTTGTCAGTTGAACTAAGTTCTCTACTCTCTCCTAATCATCATTCAATCTTTTTTTAGATCATCGGATTGATAGTTTAACTTAAAACTAGATCAAGATCTGTTTTCATGGATAGTTGATGTTTTATAAAAAATTATTTTATGAAGAGGGAGAGAGATAAGAAAATAGTATAGATAATTCATGAATATAGTAAAACTCATTAACCAACACCTCCTTTTCCTCTAATGGCGATTAGTTGAAAATAAGGATAGCTTTTAACATATTAAAATATTCTAAAACATAAAATTTCACGGTGAAAGTAATGAAGAAAAAAATAGAGAAGAGTTTTATTTATCCCTTCATGATCTAAAAAAACTCATAATTTATGATATCTATCCTATTACATTACATACTAAAATTTTTGTATTATATGTTTTATTTTGGACTAATTTCCTGATATATGATATTCTCTTTGTTTTTTCTTCACTAAGTGTCTCTTCATATGGAAAGTTATTCTTTAAATGAATAGAATGTATGCCAATCCTAGTCTCGATCTCATGGTTAGGACCCCTCAAGAATCTACTTGATTCTATATAGAACATCCACTATTCATATATCTAAGGATAAAAAAATTATGAGTGAAACAAGAAATAAAAATGAGAATAAAAAATAAATAAGAAATAAAAATAGAAAAGGAAAAATAAAAAATAGAAAGAAATAAAAATTAAATAAATTCACCACTATATGTAAATAATTAATATTTATTAGCATAATTAACACATATAACTAGTAATTTTTAATAGGATCTAACCACAGAGATAGATTGATATAACACCCCAAGCTTCCACAGTACACTTCTATTTAAATAATTCAATTACCTTGCACTACACACAACACTGAGTCTGAGCGCACCTCGACTACTTGTTTAAAGATTGGATATGAATATTATTAACCAAATTATAAATTTTATATATTCCATGTAACTTTAACATTAATATTATGTGTTTTTTAGAGATAATATAAGAACAAATTCTATTTTTTCAGATAAAAGAAGTATTTTTCAAAGAATACAGTTTTCCACCTTTTAATGGAGAACCATTTATAAATAAAATATTAAAAGTTTTATATATTAAATTTTATAAAACAAAACTTCATCTTTAGATTTAGGGCATAAAAAATAATATCCGATAAAGTTTTAGCATTTTTATGATAACTTTTATATTATAATGAATAATTAAAAATTCTGTATTTTAATTCAAAACTACATTTTTATCTAAAAAAATTATATAGTTAGATTATATTTTTTTAAGATTAATTGTATTATATTTTTATCATTTAATACAATTTTGATCATTGTAATTAATTTCACATTTAAATTGGACATAAACACATGTCAATTTTTTAACAGTTATTTACTTCTTAAAAACCAGCTTTCTAGTTTTGACAACATGTATAAATTTTAAATTGATTAATGAAACTTATATGTTTTAAATTTTGAAAATTGATTCCATATTTTGAATCAGAAGATCTAAATTATTTAAATAGTTATCTTTTATTTTTGGGCATTATGAATAGTAACTTTAGTAATTATTTTTATTTAACATGATTAAAGGGTAAATTAGGTAAATAAGGGTAAAAACGATATTATAATAATATAAACATACCATAACATGTATCCTAATATTATTGGATGATTCAAGAGAGACAAAAAATCCTTAATCTGAAATTTTGGAATTTGGGAGCCACTAGAGTGTGATAATTACATGTTATAATAATTAATTTAAAGTAATGAGAAATAAAACATAAACATGCATCTTTTTACTAAAAAATATTAATGTGGGGTTATATAACTGATATCTTTTTATTATAAATAGCCATTAAAAATATAAAAATATTTCTGAAATCATTGTATTTTATTTTTTATGATTATACATTAAATTAATACATTTATTTATGACACAATAATGATACAGTGATTACCTCATTAGTGAATTATTGCAATAAATGATATTATAAATATTAAAATAAAGGTAATTTGAGATTTTTGTTGCCATACACAATTTTTTATGAAAACATTGACATGTTAGGGATTCTTTAATGATTTGTTTCAAAGGAATTAGGTTGTTATGACTTAAAAAACTAATTACTAAAAAGTGTCAAAATTCAAATAAATGAGTTTTTTTTAAAACAAACACAATTTTATTAAGTGATATAATAGTAATAAAAATATAAGATTCATAAAACTAACTTATATAGTGTTTAAAATTTCATTAATGATCCACTTGAGGGTCTCTTGTAATTTTATAGTAACTTTATTAACCATATAGTATAAAAATACAAGAAGACGTGGTAAGAGTTAACTTATTTAACTAAAGGTTAAATCCAAAATACAAGGTTATATTTGTGAACTAAACATTTCTAAAAACTATTGGTTGAGAGGATTTAGACCCATACACATTTTATCCTTGAAAAAAATTACTTTGGAGCCATTATATATAGAAAATAATTTTACAATAAAATAATATTTCAAGACTCTCCAAAATCCCCCTCACATCACCTATAAATGGTCACTTCTACCTCTATTTTATTCACACATACAATGCCTTTTTTTCTCAGACAAAACCTGGCAAAATATCCTCCCAACTTCCCTCACTTCATCATAGTATCCACCGTTTAGTCAGAAAACCAACTTATGGAGTCCTTTTGTGCTAATCAAAAAGAGACACCCGAAGAAGAGGTAATCATTTTATCTCTTCTTTCAAAGTCATTTTCATATTCTACTTCCTATTTATATGTTTTTCTATACCAAAGTAATATATATATATAGTATAATACATATAATGATATGTTATTATAATCACGAGACAATCATAGTCATCATTTTATCCATTATATGAATAATAATATCACCATGAGTGCGTACGTACGACTTATCATCTCCACGACGTGGTATAATTTGGTATTCGACATTAATTTTTATGGATTGGTATAATGATGAGTATAATAGAAATAAATAGATAATATGGAAATATTATGATGATTTATAATTAATATATCATCCAGTTCCATATCATTTAACCATTAAAGGAATGATATCATCGCTCATCCGTACGTACGACCTACCGTCACCACGACGCGATGAGATTCATTATCCAAATTAACCATTAAATAATGATTATAAACATTATATGATAAGTAAATATAATTTTTATGAACTTAATATCATTTTTTATTTGAATAAAACATATCGTATGCATAAGAAACCAGACTTACTTAACAAAACAAGCATAGGAAAACAATGCATTTAACACCCGAAATAAAGGTAATACTGAAATATTATTAACAAAATGAGATAAGAGGATCATATATGATATCATAAATATGTATATGGTCTTGTTATAATTTATTATCATTAATTAACCATTATAAAAGAGGTTAAGTCACCCTTAACTAAAGAAAAGTACAATGTAAGGGTTAATTTTTCAATCTCATTATTGTCAGAGATTTTTTATACGTAAGTATCTACTGTGACATATTTATCATCCACATCCATGTTTGTTATACGCACATTTCAAAATAATATTTCCATTCATAGACTGTTTTTGGAAGTCATTTATACCCATGTTTGGCTTTTTATAAAATGTTTTGAAATGAATCTTTCTATTGTTTTCTAAATGAGGTACTATAAAACTTTTTAGAAAAATTAAGGAAAGAATTATTTTTATCTTATATGGATTCAGAATATATTTTACACTGTTATAATGCCTTAAAATCTTGAAGATTCCCATACAATCTTACTAGGTTATATTGAAAGAAATTGTTTTCTGTTATAATTATGCAGGCTTTCAAATTATTTCAAAGTAAAAAGGTATATTTCTAAAAGAGTTTTAATGATTTTGTTAGTTATCTTTCATCTATGTCAACATTTTTTGTTGGATATTAGGCTTAATTAATGTTAATATATTATGATTCAACCTTCCATATTTTATTGAAGGTTTTATGGTATGTTTGAATATGGATGTTCAATTTTGATATGATTCATAATTATGGTTTATGTATTTACATTTCATATACTAGTTTTAATATTAATGTTTATATTGGTAATATTTTACCCCATTCATAAGAGGAATGCATTGGAATTTGTAAGTATTGGGTGGGGCCCAATATAACCCCTTGATAAATCAGTAGGTTTCATGAGATAATTATATTTAGGTTTTCGATAATGCCTTACCCAATTATATTTGGTGTCTTGGATGAAGCCCAAAAAGTGTGTTATGATGTCCCACATTATGTATTCCATATTTAAAAGGTTCATTATTACATGTGATTATTCATCTAGTAGAGTATCCATTAGCATGCTTATTTATTAATGTTTTATTTAATATTTCACTATTATGTTCTATTTTATGTTTAAAAGGATGTTATTTTTATTATATGTCTTTTTTAAAAGATAATGCTTATTTATAATAGCTTATGTTGAATTATTTACCCTTATTGAGCATCCGAGATCACTCCATTACTTTGTTTCATTTTCCCCAAGATGCAAAGATACAATTCATGAATGAATTATAGGGATGAGAAAAGTGAATAATAATGTTTTAAAAAGATATTATGTTGAATTATTTACCCTTACTGAGCATCTAGGGTTGGGGCGTTACATTTGGTATCAGAAGAAGTTTAGTAGAAGACTTGGAAACTTTATTTAGAAAATATCCTTGATTAGGGAACATTACCCTATGATTGAATTTGAGAATAATTAAAAAAGAACATCCTAAAATTTTGGTAATATAGGTATTATGTCAGTATTCATAGTAAATACATCTATTTTTTGATACTAAAAGTGATTTTGTTCTGGAACTGATGTATTTAGGAGTAATAACTCTGACAAGGTGTTCCAGGCCTGACTTGGGGTAACCTGGTACATGATAATGGTCCTTACAACACACATGGTTTGACACTCCCAGGGGATATGATTAGGATAATTCAAATTTTATTTATAAAGTATTATATGATTAAATATGTACTCAATGAAACCATTTTTAGGATTATGGATTATATATGCATAAATATTTCAATTTTATCTTAATTATTTTACTAGTTTGGAATTATGAATTATGATTCATAACCTAGTCTAGTGTATGCCATTGTTTAGAAATTGCACCTAGTGGAAGGAATGGAAATCGTATCAATTCATGTAATCCATGTAGGGATTTCCCTCATATACAAGATAATTATAGTTGAGCTGATGATGAAACTTGTGCTGAACAACTTATAACCATACCGGGATAGGTGACTCAGGTTATGAATAACAACTATACCCATATGGAGCACCCTGATCCACAACATGAAGGGTCAATGTTAGACCGTTTAATGAGGCAAAAACCTCTAACATTCAATTAGACTACAAATCCACTTGTATCTAAGCAATGAAAAATTTCTTTAGAGAAAATATTTCTTTCTTTGGGGAGAAATGATTGGGAATAAGTTTTCATGGTAGTTTACCATCTCTTAGGAGATTCGGATCAATGGTGGTTATTAATTAAAAACAAAAAGAAGGATGAATAAGTAGAAAATAGGGAATGCATGGAGTTTTAAAAAAAATCTATAAAAATACATTCCTCGTGAACAATGAGATGATATAAAAAGACAATTTATGAGTCTAAGGAAAAAGGAAGATGATAATATTGAAAATTTTGAGGCAAACATCACAAGGTTAGCAAGATTTGTTGCATACTACATCCATAACCTAAGATGTACGATTGATCGATTATTTTATGGGTTAAGACCATTCCTTCGAATGAAACTAGTCTCCCGAAAGTTCTCATTGTATTATGATATAGTCTCATGTTCCATAAAGATAGAGAAGAAATTATTTATTTCTTATGACTTTAAAGTAAATAAATAAAAGAATAGAATAATGGAACAAGATAATGATAAAGTTAAAAAGGGAAATAATGAATTTCACTTATGTGAAAATTGTGGGAATAAACACCCTAGTACATGCGTAAAAGGAATGTTAGTTTGTTAGAAGTGTAGAGAAAAAGGTCACCGAGCTTGGGATTATAAAGTAAATAAAGAATTTGTAAATTTGAAATGATATCATTTTAAAGATATGTGACATTATTCAAATGATTGTACAAAGTGTCAAGGAAATAAATCCCATAAGAAGAAAATGGATCAAGGTCAAACTTATGTTGTTACTATGGTCGAAGTGGAATAATTAATGTATTTATGTGTTTGGATTCTTCAATTATATTACTATATTTTAGATTGTACCGTAGTACTTATTTTTTAAGGATTTTAAATCATGAATTATTTCATTAAATATTTCTAGGATTTAAAGGTATTTCTCAATAATAGATACATTATGTTGTTTGGGGAATCTAATTTTACGATTGATTTTGGAAATTTAGAGAACTTTTTAGACTGTTAGTTTGGATGGTAGTATTTTGGAAAAGTCTTAAAGTAGGATTGGATTAAGTTATATATTGGATAGTATTTTTTTATGTTAAAAAATTTCTTAAGGATATTTTTAGAATGTTCTAATAATATAGTTTGAGAAAACGGACAACCCATAGGTCGGATGATAACCCATCACATTGGACAAGGTTGTAAGAATTAAACCCACAACTGAAGTGAAATAAGGCTTTACCTCATACCATCTTCCTAGAATAATTACATGGTTTTTAAAACATTTAATTCATTATTTAAATGATATAAGTTTATATTTGTATCCTTATACGATTAAGATAAATATAATATTTTTTTAATTTTATAATTTTTTGGGGAGAAAGATGAGTCTTTTTGTATAAATTAGTTAAAGGATGAAACTATACATGTAAATTAAGTATTCATCCTTGTGTTATTATTATATAAAGTAAATTAATTCTTCAACACTAAGGAAAAGATCATAAAACCAAAAATTCTTTCCTAGTACTTTCTTTTGCAATGAATCTAATGGTCCATTGAATTATCATAGATTTATAGCTTTTTGGTTGTTAAATTTCTCCTAATAATTTTCTCTCTCACTCTCCATCAGATCATAACAGTTACATTTTCTTTCATGTCCATGATTTCATACATGGAACCCTATTAAGTGTTATTTCTAGTTACCTTCATACTACTTTTTTTATATTAAAATAGAGGTCTCATTAATCCATTTTTCGATGTGGGATTTCAAAAAATATAATTTGAAATCTCAAACCCCTAGGTATCAATCCTGAGTTTAAATTGCAAGGAAAAAATTTATTTATGGAGGGTAGAATATTACACCACAATCTTCAATGGTATGGTTCTTTTTAAATAATTCAAATATCTTACACCAAATGTAATACTATGTTTGAGTGCACCTCAACTATCTATTTAAAAGTGATTATGAATATTATTAAGCACTTTTTTAATTTTATAAATTCCATATAATTTTAACATTCATCTTATGTGTTTCATAGAAATAATATAAGAACAAATTCAATTTTTTAGATAAATGATTTTTTTCAAAGAATGTAGTTTTTTCCACCTTTTAATGGAGAACCCTTTTTAAATCCAATATTTGATACTTTTGTATATTAAATTTGAAAAAATAAACTTCTTCATTAGAATAGGGACATAAAAATCTTGTTTGGATAAGTTTTTGGTTTTTTATGATAACTTTCATATTTTAATGAATAGTAAAAAACACTACATTTTAATTCTAAACAGTTCTTTCATCTAAATTATTTATATAGTAAAATTTAATTTTAAATTGGTTATAAAGTATAATTTTATTATTTTTTTCATTTAATCCAATTTTCTCATTGGATTTAATTTCACATTAAAATTGGATGTAAACACATGTCAATATTTTGATAGTTTTTATTTCTTTAATACCCACATTCTGGTTTTGACAATGAGAATTAATTTTAAATTAATTAATTTATATTCTATGTTTTGAAATTAGAAACATTTATCCCATATTTGGAATCATAAGGTTCAAATTATGTAAAAAGGTATCTTTTATTTTTGGGAATTATGAATATAAACTTCAATAATTTATTTATTTACCACGTTTAAAGGTGAATGAGGTAAATATGGGTGAAAATAGAATTATAATAACATTAAAATACCCTAAAATATTGTCTTAATATTATTTTATGAATCATGGGTGACCAAAAAAATCCTTAGGCAAAACTTTTTTCATTTGGGAGCCACTTGGGTGTGATAATGACATGTTATAATAATTAATTTAAAGTAAAGAGAAATATAACATAAACCTATATATTTTTACTAAAACAATTTTACTGTGGGGTTATATAACTGATATCATTGACTATAAAATAGTAATTAGAAAGCTAAAAATATTTCCTAAATAATTTTATCTTCTTTATAATTGTTATACATCATATATATAAATTTATTTATGGCACAATAATTTTGCATTGATTACCTTATTAACGAATGATTGAAATAAATGATATAATTAATATTAAAATAAATGTAATTTTGTATTTTTGATTCCATAATTGAATTTTGTTTATACCATTGACATTATGGGGATGATTTAATTCTTTTTTCTAAGGAAAAAAGTTGTTATGACTTTAAAAAAAATCAATTACAAAATGGTGTCAAAATTGACATAAATGAGTTTTTTTAAAACAACCATTGATTTATTAATTGATATTATAGTCATAAAAATATAATATTCATCCAAATAAAATATATAGTGTTAAAATTTCATTGATTATCTACTTTATTTTCTATTGTAATTTTATAGTAACTATATTAACCATATAGTATAAAAATACTAGAAGACATGGTAAGAGTTAACTTATTTAACTAAAGATTATAACCAAAAGATAGGATGTAATTTGGGACCAAAACTTGTATAAAAACTATTTTTGAGATAATTAAGACCCATTAAAATTTTATCCTTGAATTAAATCACTTTGGAACCATTATAATTCTAAAATAAATTTATAATAAATCAATATTTCAAAACATTCCAAAAGCACCCCTCACCTATCTTATAAAAGGGAACTTCCCCTTCTCTTTAATTCACACATCAAAAGCCCTTTGTCTCGTCCAATCCCTACCCAAATATCTATCCAAATTCCCTCAATTCATCTTATATTATAACCATTGGGCAGAAAACAAACTTAAGGAGTTCTTTCATGCAAATCAAAAGGAGACACCTGAAGAACAGGTAATTGTTTTATCTGTTCTTTCAAAGTTCATTTCTTCTTCTACTTAACATTTATATGTTTTCCATACCACAATAATAAATAAAATATCATATATATAATTATATGTTATTATAATCATTTTACAACCATAATCACTATTTTATCCATCCTACCAATTATAATATCACCACGCGTGCGTACGTACGCCTTACCGTCTTCACTTCATTGTGTAATTTGTTATTCAACATTACTTTATTTTAATGGATATAATGATGAGTAAAATTGACATATATAATGAATATGAAATTATTATTATTATGTATAATTAATATACCATCTAATTCCTTATAATTTAACCATTAAAGGAATGATATCGTCACTCATCTGTACGTACGGCCTACCATCTCTACGACGTGATGAGATTCATTCTCCACAATAACCATTAAAAAATAATTATAAAGATAATATGATAAGTAAATATAATATTTATGAACTTAATATCATTTTTTTGTTTGAATAAAATATACCATATTCATATGTAAATAAGACTTAACAAAACATGAATAAGAAAACAAAGCAGTTAATACCCAAAATAATGGTAATACTGAAATATTATTAACAAAACGAGATAAGAGGATTTTATATGATATCATAAATATGTATATGGTCATAACACACCATATACTGAAGGAAAGTAAAATTTAAGGGTTATTTTCACAATTTCATTATTATCTAATATTTTTTATACGTAACTATCTATTGTGACATATTTATCATCCACATCCATGTTTCTTATACATGTATTTTAAAATAATTTTTATATTCCTAGACTTTTTTTGAAATTCATTTATACCCATGTTAGATGTAACGAGCCAAACTTTTATTAATGAAAATTCCTCTTGATCTAATTAAATGTCTTATTATGTAAAATGGTTATACGAACTTCCTTGGTTTTATATTTTTGGATTTAAAAATTCCGTTTTACCATTGATAATATAGCCATTGAACAATGATGACATGATCAGTATAAATATAGGGTTTTAACAAATCCAATTTACTCAAAAAAATTAAGTGATGACCTTATCAAGTATAATTGCTCCATATGAATCCCATTTTTCGGAGTTCAGAATGGAGGTGGAGTCACTAGGCTTTACACTTGACCAATCCCAAGCTGAGCTTCAACATATTAAGATCGAACAGAACCACCTATGGTAGAAGTAGAAGTTGATAGAGATTACCACCCTAACGATGTTATAGGAGCCATCCTAAGAGTCTGTCATCATCACACACCTTACCCTTAAGTCATATGCGGGTGTTATCAGAGGTTATGTAAAAATACCCTAGCACTATGATTATATATATTATTTTTTTATAGAGAATATACATTCATTTTATTATTGTTACTTTGTAAGTAGTTTTTAAAGAAAAAATAGTATTTTTAGTTAATATTAAATTAAGAAATCTATTTTTATGATTTAATTGATTTTTTATTTATATAATATTTTAATTATATATTATTACTAAATTAATTTTTAATAAATATAAATGATCGTATAATTTTTATGAATACAATTATACTTTTTATTATGGTTTGAAAGCTGTTTTTTTTCAAAACCCATGAATTTTCAATAAAAGTAGATTTTTATTTTAAAATAAAAATTCAAATAATTAGAGAATTATTTGGATAAATTGAATATTTTTTTGGAATCAGGAAATCAAAATTATCCAATGGTGAATTTTTCATAATTTTCTAAGATAGTCAAATTTTTGGGTAAAAATTAAATGTCATTTAACTATATAATGTGTATTATGACACCATAATGACCCAATAGTGGTGTAATAAAAGAATATAAATGATATATTCGTCCAATATATGTTTTATATTTAAAATAATGTGATTTTATATTTGTTTGATAAATTTTATGGTTCCATAGTGGACCCTCCAAGGCTTATAAAACATTTTAACCTTTTGAATTGATTTCCTTGAGAGTGTGACTCAACTCCACATAAGAAAGCCTAATATTTTAAGAAGTTAGTCCATTGAACTTATAAAATAATTTTTTACACTCCACTTTGGAAAAAAAATGGGAAAAAACCACGATATGGTTTGTGGTTTTGATTAGTTTAATGTATGGTGTCCATAACCTAAATAATAAATAATTCCCTCTCTTTTCCTATATAAACCCACCCACGATCTCACTTTATCTTCACTACAAGACTTTAGAGCTTGACCAAACTCTTACATCATTTCTCTATAATCCTCCCAAGGAACCCCAAGCTCCCATGAATCCTCTCTCAAGCCTCTCCCAAGGCTTTGGGATCACACTTCCAAGTAAGAGATTTCTTCCTTTCTCATTTTTTTTTCCAAATTTCATTATGTTGTTATACACTTTTGTTTTCAATTAAAAATGTTTGGGTATGATTTCTAACCTCCCCCATACTTCCCTACTTATTTTTTTATTATTAGATACCTCTTTACCTCTCATTAATTCCTCCCTTGTACAGTCGTTACCATGCAAAAATTCAGTAAGGAATTTCTCTCTACTCATTTACATTCAAGCAATTATTTTATATTTTTCATCTAAATTCAATTAAATATGTTGGGACATATATCTATATGACCCCCTTAATTTCTATTTCATGTAAATATTATGATATCCCCTTTCTATATCATTAACCATTTTTATGAATTATTATGTCACGTCGTTATGTTGACAAAATTGCACTGCAATTTTCCAAGACAAAGTCATTATATAGTGAATACCATATCCATTCCTCTATCAAGGGTATTCAAATTTACACACATTTACTTATTTATTATAGAGTTTCATGTATGTGTTACACATATTTTTATCATGGAATAAATGATTATGTTGAATGATCCTATGTTGTACGATCCATGCAGAAAACTTATGCATGAAATGAAATGTTTAAGAAGGGTGTGCCCTGATAGCGCTCTAATGCATTGGGTAAATATTAGTATCATGATACATCAAGTGAAATGAGGGTTTACTCATGATAATTCAAGTGAAATGAGGGTTTACTCATGCTATATGTGCAATTATCCTTGGCTCATTCTAATATCATGTTAAATATTGATGCCACATTTCAATGTTATGATAATCAAAATGTATCACACATTTATGTTCATGTTTCTATTATGCTCCATTGATATGACTATTGCATAACATATAATTTATTCATCATGTTATTCCTTGTTTACTCCCTTACTGGGCTTTATTTCTCACCCTTTTCTTATGCATGTCCTAAGGTTATCCCATGAAATGATAAGTACGAAGGAATGTGAGTGGTCATGTGAAAGAAGTTTTCAATAAAAATGTGTATTTCATGTTTTATGTTGTTCTATAATGTTCCTAATACCTAAATACACTAGATCTATTGATCTTCTATGTAGTTTCGAGTGAAGAGTCTATATAATAAATAATTTTTAAGTGTGAAATAATGAGCAAGGTTGTTATAGTTGGTATTAGAGGATAAGTTTAGTTATTTTTGGAATAAGGATCAGAAAACCCCAGTGAAAGCCTTAAGGATAAGACTAATTATAATAAAAAAAATCCCTAAATTTTGGTGAGTATTGAGAAAGTGGTTTATCAAGATAATACATCCTTTTCTGGATACGAGCTGGTAGAGGTGGCTCTGGCACATATGTATCTAGGGGTAAAACCCGAAAACACCGCTTTGAGATAGAATCAAATGGGAAATGGTGAATGACAATGGGCTTTGCTGCACTCTTGGTTACGACACTCATGGGGGATATGATTTGGTAAATTCATAAACTTAGTATGAACTATTATTAAAGGAATTAAAAAATTTCCCTACAAATATATGTTGGGAAGTAGACCATGGATAACATAGATTGGAACCTATAAATTTATATGTCAAGGAAATAAAAGTAATTTTTAAGTCCTCCATTTATTTATTTGGATTACCCTTTATGGGTTACCCCTAAATTTATTTTTATTCCAGCAAATGGATGGTAATATTAGGACTTGGGCTAACAACCAATGCGAAGATCAATGCGACAACTGTTCTAATGAGATGCACAATCTGATGGGTGCAGGAATCACAAAATTTGTCACGATACTCTCTCATCTAACTCAAGTTTTGAATAGAAACATGGGTAAAAATGAACGTTCAAACACCCATAATAAAGAAAAAGTTTCAATTGAGAGATTCATGATACAAAGGCCTCCTAATTTTAATGGATCATCTGATCCCTCAATCATTGAACAATGGAGAAACTGCATTGAAAAGACATCCTCCATAATTCAATGTTCCGAACAAGAGAAGTTATTTTTGGATTCTTATCATATAGAGGGTGAAGCTAATCAATGGTGGAAATTGATAAAAAATATAAAGCCTAAGGAGGAGATCGAGGCATTGTAATGGAAGGATTTATGGAAAATGTTTTTTGATAAATATTTTCGTCATACCCTCTGACTTAAAATGGAAAGGGACTTAATTTTCCTCAAGAAAAAAAGATGAATAATCCATTGGAGCATACAAGGAAAACATTAAAATTATTGAAAGATATTCCTCTAGCTTTTTCGTTACTCCTGAATGCAAGGTTGACTACATCTTTGGTGGGTTAAAACCTAACCTACGGAAATCCCTAGCGATCCATGACTTCAAGAGCTGTGAGGAAATTGTCAGATGTTCCCTAATAGTCGAAATAGAGATCAATGAATCTCATAAGTATCATGGGGATAATAAGAGTAAGGTGGACTTTAATTCTAATGGTCTGATGGATAAACCCAATAATGCTAAGAAAATCCTGCCCCCCACTTTCCAAAGGTGCAGAAAGAAGCACTCTGGAAATTACCTGAAGGGGATGAAGAAATGATTTAGGTGTAGAAGAGAAGGGCACTTGGCCATTAACTGCTGACCTGAAAAACTCGCGGCTGCGATAGAGGATAGAAACACTCTGTTCAAACATCAATGTGTTGTTCATTACTTCAACTAAAAAGAACTATGGAACTTTGCAAACTTTTTCACTAATCCAAGGGTTTTTAGAGGCAACCAACAACCTCCAAGGTAGCAAGGGTGAGCTTTTTCCATCACTAATTCTGAATTGAACCTCGAAAAATAAGTGGTAACAGGTATTCTAGTTATTAATTCAATAATAGTGAACATACTTTTTGATTCTGGTCATACACATTCTTTTATATCCCAAACGTTTATTAGAACAATCTCAACACCACCAAAAATCATGTAAATAAAGATGTCGGTGAGAACGAAAAATGGGGAAATAATTGCAACCCATTAATATAACTCCTCCCCTATCACAATTTGTGAATTTAACTTCCTAGAAAACCTCATCATACTCCCTTTGGTGGAATTTTATGCAATTCTTGGGATTGATTGGATTTCCCTATATAGTGCCAACATAAATTTCTATGAGAGAGAAATCACTCTCCATATGGTAAATCAACCCCCGATTCTTTACAAGTACAAGGAGGAGGATGAATCTTCATTAGCACCATCATCTCAAGCATGGATATTACTGCCATATGTGCTCACATATCTTGATCATATGATTGAGTCTAAAAAAGAAACCATCCTTGAATACATGCCTATTGTGAGGGAATTTGCTGAAGTGTTTCGCAAGGAATTTCCTGGTCTTCCTCCTAGAAGAGAGGCTGAATTCTTAATTGATCTTATACCTTGGGAATTCCCAATATCTAAGACTCCATATATAATGGATATTTTGTAGCTTGAGTAGATGAAGAAAAAATATAGGAGAATCTAAATAAAGGGTTTATACGCCCAAGTGTTTCACCATGGGGTGCACCAGTCCTCTTCGTCAAGAAGAAGGATGGGACAATGCACCTTTGCATTGATTATCGTGAGCTCAAAAAAATCATGATAAAGAACAAGTATCATCTGCCACGAATTTATGAATTTTTTTATTAGCTATGTGGAGCATAATACTTCTCCAAGGTGGATTTTTAGTCAGGATACTACCAAGTAAGGGTGAAAGAGGATATCCCCAAGAATGCTTTTCGACAAGGTAGAAGAACTATTAATTCATATTAATGCCTTTCAGACTCACTAAGGATCTAACAATATTCATGGACTTGATGAATAGAGTCTTTAGAGATTACCATGAAAAATATGTGCTAGTCTTTATAGATTATATTCTAGTATACTCCCAAACCAAGGGGGAGCATAAAAAGCATCTAATAACTACACTAGAGACCTTAAAAAAAGAGAATTTATATGAAAATTACAACAAGTGTGAGTTTTAAATGAAAGAACTCTAATTCTTGGGTCATATATTCATAAGGAATGGGATATTTATAGATGCCTCTATGAAAGCTGTAATTGATGGATGGCCGAGGCCATCATCAGTAACAAATATCCATAGATTCCTAGGGTTAGTTGGATATTATCGCTAGTTTTTGAGAAATTTCTCACTATTCTCAAACCCTCTAACCAAGCTAACTCAGGAGGGAGTCAGGTTTCTTGGAGTGATTAATTCAAAGAGAGATTCAAAGAGTAATGATGGAGGCTTATCAGTGTGCCTGTGCTCACATTACCCATAAGTGGAGAACTTTTTTGTGGTATTTAGTGATGATTCAAAAAAGGTCATGGGCTATGTGTTGATGAAAAATGAAGAGGTCATTACCTATGCTTCAAGGAAATTGAATGTTCATAAGAAAAACTATCTAACACAAGATCTGGAGTTTGGTGAAGTAATCTTCAGTTTAAAAATTTGGCGACATTACCTATTTCGGGAGAAGTGTGAAATATACATGGATCATAAAAGCCTCAAGTATATATTCACACAAAAAGAGTTGAACATGTTCCAATGAAGATGGTTAGAGATGATCGAAGACTATGACTACTCAATAAATTACTACCATGAGAGAGTGAACAAGGTGGAAGATGCTCTATGTTGAAAGGACCCATCGATTCTATCATTGATGAGAATTGAAAAGGATCCAATCTTATTATATTTGATGAATATGGTCATGAGAATCATAAATAAGGGAACATCATCAATACTTTCATAAATTATTTCTCAACCGTATCTTTTGGAAATCTTAAAGGATGCTCAAAAGGATGATGTGGTAATTTAGAAGAAAGTGGAAAGTATTAGAAAAGAGAAATCCTCATAGTTCAATGTTAATGAATAAGAAATTGTGATATTTTAAAAAATACTATGTGTTTCATAAAATCCAGATTTAAAGAATGAACTTTTGTATGATGCACATAGTTCAAATTTCTCCATTCACCCAGGAAACACAAAGATGTATCGAGATCTATGAGAGATTTATTGGTGGCATAACATGAAGAAGGATATCGCTATGTATACATCAAGGTTCCAGGTATGTCAGCATGTGAAGGCTGAGAGGAATATGTCTTAGGGGATGATGAAACCATTACCCATACCAGTATAGAAATGGGAGAACATCACCATGGACTTTTTCACCAGACATCCGAAGAAATCCAAAGGAAACAATGCTATTTTGGTTGTTATGGATCATCTTATAAATACTACACACTTCATTGCAATTAGAGAGGATATATCCTTAGATCAACTGGCACAAATATATATCAGAGAAGTGGTAAGGCTATATATAGTACTACTTTCTATTGTATCTGATCAAGATCTAAGATTCACCTATATGTTATGGAGGAGTCTTCAAAATTCTCTAAATACTAAGATGAACTTTAGTACATCTTATCATCCTCAAACTGATAGCCAATTTGAGTGGACTATCCAAAAACTTGAGAACATGTTGAGAGCATGCTCAATGGACTTAAAAGGAGGATGGGATCAAAATCTTCCTTTAGTTGATTTCTATTGCAAAAATAGTTTCCACTCAATAATACAAATGGCTCATTATGAATCCCTTTATGGGAAGAGGTGAAAAAACACCGACATGTTGGGATGAAGTTGGGGAGAAAAAACTCTTAGGTCTCGAAATGGTTGAAGAAATGGCGGAAAAGGTTAAGAACATCCAAAAACACATTAAGGCTGCTCAAAGTTGACAAAAGATATATTCTGATATTAGTCGATGAGACATAGATTTTGATGGCAGAGACATGGTATCCCTCTACATGTCACCTTAGAGGAGGGTTATGAGATTTTGGAAGAAGGGAAATCTTAGTCCAAGGTACATTGGACATTTTGAGATCCTTGATCGCATTGGAGAAGTGGTCTATCGACTAGCACTCCCACCAAACCAATCTCAAGTACATAACATATTCCATGTGTGACTCTTGAGGAAGTACATACCTGACCCATCACATGTACTCAATCCAGAGGTGGTACCATTGAAGAATGAACTCTCCTATGAAGATAATCTAGTGAAGATCTTATATAATAGGGAAAAATTTCTACAAAATAAGAAAATTCCCACCAAGAAGGTGTTGTGGTGAAACCACAAGTTTGAAGAGGCAATGTGGGAATCTGAGGAAGTGATGAAGAAGGGTTACCCACATCTGTTTTAGTGTGGGAAAAGGAGATTTCGAGGGTGAAATTTTGTAGGGTGGAAGATTGTAACGACCCAAACATTTATTAATAAAAATTAATCTTGATCTAATTAAATGTCTTATTATGTAAAATGGTTATATAAAATTCCATGGTTTTAAGTTTTTGGATTTAAAAATACCGTTATGAATTGTTACCATTGCTAATATAGACATTGAACAATGGTCACATGATTAATATAAATATACGGCTTTAACAAACCCAGTTTACTTAGAAAAAGAAAGCGATGGCCTCATCCACTAGAATTTATCTATATGAAGCCCATTTTTTGGAACATGGAAAAGAGGTGGCATCGCTGGGATTTTCTCTTGACCAAGCCTAACCCTAGCTTCAACATGTTAATCTCGAACAAAACTACGTATGGGAGAAGCGAAAGTTGATATAGATTACCACCTTAGCGATGTTATCCGAGCCACCCCAAGAGTCTATCACCATCGCAGTCATTACCCTTAGGTCATATGAGGGTGTTATTAGGGGTTATGTAACAAGACCCTATCACTATGATTATGTACATTATTTTTGTATATAGAATATACATTCATTTTTTATTGTTACTTTGTAAATAGTTTTTAAAGAAATAATAGTATCTTTAGTTAATATTCAATTAAGAAATATATTTTGATGAATTATTGGATTTTTTAATTTAATAATATTTTAATGAAATATTATTAATAAATTACATTTTATGAAATATAGATGATCACATAATTTTTATGAATACAATTGTAATTTTTATTAAGGTTTGAAAGCTGTTTTTGTCCAAACCCATGAATTTTTGATAAATGTCAGTTTTTATTTTAAAATTAAAAATTCAAATATCTAGAAAATTATTTATATAAAATTAATATTATTTTTTTAATCAGGATGTTGAAATTATCTAATGGTGATTGTTTCATAATATCTTGAGAGAGTTGAATTATTAGGTAAAAATTAAATACTGTTTAATTATATAATATGTTTTATGACATTATAAAAACCCAATAGTGATGTAATAATATACTATAAATGATATTTTCAGTCAATATATGTTTTATATTTAAAATAATATGATTTTAGATTTTTTTGATTAATTTTATGGTGCCTTACTGGACCCTCCATGACTTACAAAACATTTTAACCTTTTAAATTGATTTCCTTGAGAGTGTGACTCAACTACACTTAAGAAAGCCTAATATATTAAGAAGTTAGGTCATTTTACGTATAAAATAATTCTTTACACCCCCATTTGGAAAACAAAATGGACGAAAACCTTGGTATGGTTTTTGGTTTTGATTAGTTTGATGTGTAGTGTCCAAAACCTAAATAATAATGAATTCCCCATCTTTTCCTATATAAACCCACACAAGCTACAACTTACTCTTAACTAAAATCCTTTGGAGCTCAACCAACCTCTTACATCCTCTCTCTATAATCCTTAAAAGGAACCCCAAGCTCCTAATAATCCTCTCTCAATCCTCTCCCAATCCTTTGGGATTACACTTCCAACTAGGTGAATTTTTCCTTTCTGATTTTTATCCAAATTTCATTTTGTTTTTATACCATTTTGTTTTCAATTAAAAATTTTGGAGTATGATTTAGAACCTTCCCCATAATTCTCTATTCATTTTTTAATAATTATATACCTCCTTCTATCTTATTAATGCCTCCTATGTACACCTGTTACCATGCTGAAATTCTGTAAGGAATTTCTCTCTCCTTATTTATATTCAAGCAATTCTTTTATTTTATGCATCAAAATTCAATTACATATGTTGGAAAATGTATCTATATGACCCATTACTTTACATTTAATTTAAATATTTTTAGATCCAATTTCTCTCTCATCAACTATTTTTATGAATTATTATGTCACACCGTTATGCTGTTGAAATTGCACAGTGATTTTCCAAGCCAAAGTCATTGTGTAGTTAATACCATGCCCCTTCCTCTATCAAGTGTATTCAGCATTATGTACATTTACTTATTTATTATAGAGTTTCATGTATGTATTCCACATTTCTTTATTCTGGAATAAATGACAATGTTGAATGATTCCATGTTGTATGATCCATGTGGCACAATTAGGCTTGAAATGAAATGTTTAAGAAGGGTGAACCCTAATAACACTCCAATGCATTGGGTAAAGATTAGTATCATGATACTTCAAATTAAATGAGGGTTTAATCATGATAATTGAAGTGAAATTTGGTTTTAATCATTCTCTATGTTCAATGATCCTTGTATCATGCTAGTATCATGTTAAATGTTGATGTCACATTTCCATGTTATGATAATCATGTTGTATCATGCCTTTATGTTCATGTTTATCTTATGCTCTATTGATATGAATATTTCCTAAAATGTACTTTATTAATCATATTATACCTTTTTTACTCCCTTAATGAGCTTTATAGGTCACCCTTTTCTTATGCATGTCCTCATGTTATCCCATGCAATGATAAGTACGAAGGAATGTGTGCGGTCATGCAAATAAAGTTTTCAATAAAGTTGCATGTTTCATGTTTTAAGTTGTTATGTAATGTTACTAATCCCCAAAGACACTAGACCTCTCAATATTCTATGTTTTATAAAGTGAAGAGTTTATGTAATAAATTATGTTTAAGTGTGAAATAAAGAGATGGGTTGTTATATTTGACTTTTTATACAACATTTTTAAAGGAATATTTTTGTTATTTTCTAAACAAGGTAATATATGACCTTTTTGACAAATTATAGGAAGAATGTTTTTTAACTTATACGGTGCAGGTGTATATTTTCCACTGTTATGATGCCTTAACATTTGGATTCTTCCCTTTCAAGCTTACTAGGTTATTTTCAAAGGAAATGTTTTCTATTATAATTACGTGGACTTTCAAAATATTTCAATGTAAAATGGATATTTATGAACTAGTATTAATGATTTTGTTAGATCACTTTCATCTATGCCAAAATCCTTTGTTGTATTTTATGCTTAATTAATGTTAATATATTATGATACAATCTTCGATGTTGTATTGAAGGTTTTATGATATGTTTGACTGTGGATGTACTATCTTGATATCATTCATAGCTTATGGTTTAAGTATTGCGATTTCATATGCTATTTTTAATATGAATGTTTTTGTTGGTTATGTTTTACCCCTTTCATAAGAGGAATGCATTAGACTTTTTAAGTGTTGGGTGGGGCCCAATATAGCCCCTCAAGGAATCGTTAGGTCTCATGAGACAATTATGTTTGGGTTTTGGATAATGTCTTACCCAATTATGATTGGTGTATTTTTCAAAGCCTTCATGGAATGTTAAAGATGTCCCACATTATGTATTCCCTATTTATATGGTTATTTATTACATGTTATTATTAGACAAGTAGAATATCCATGTATATGTTTATATAGTAATTTTTGATTTATTCTTTCCATATTATATTCATGTTTATGTTTAAAAGGTTGTTGTTTTTATTATACGTCTTGCCTTAAAAGTTTATGCTTATTTTTGATAACTACTACTAAATTATTTACTATTATTGAGCATCTGATCTCACCCCATTATTATGTATCATTTTTTCTAGTATGGAAAGATGTAATTTATGAATGAATTATATGGATGAGGAAATGGAATAAGAAAGTTTTCAAAGGAGTTTTTATGTTGTCATTAATTTCAAGCTGTAATGTAAAAATTTATGTTTGTATATAGTTCTTCCAAGGCTACTAAACCGATCAGTCCTTTATGATTTGAATTTCTTCTCATCATTCTAATGTAATAAATAATGCACCAAATCTGGGAAACTGGTGTTGGGTAATTACAAATATTATTTTTGTTGGTGACCAAAAAAAGAAAAAACCTAACCCAAGTAAGACAATAGAAAAAACAATGATAAATAGTGATGAAAAAATTATGAAAATGAAGAATTATGTAAGTGTGAAAAATGAGTGAGAGAGAAAACACAAAATGAAAAATATGATCTGAAAATACCATGAGAAAAATATAATTATGAATTAGAGAAATTAGATGGATAGTTTTTATAATTATTTTCCATTATTTATTTATTTTCATGGAAACACTTGAAACTGGTTGAAAGAGGATAATTAGATTTTTCATTCGGTAAACCTATGAATGGATAGCCTCTACAATTTGTAAACTATAGATATTATTTAATCACTCTATGAGAACAAATAAACTATCATAGAACTCATTTTTTCAATTGAACTCAGTTTTCAACTCCCTCATGAGATTAATACACATTTTAGTTAAATCTTTAGATTGACAGATTTGATTATTTCTTGACTAAGGTCAGCTTTCAATGATATGTGATTTTTTAAAAATGATTTTCCAAAGAGAGGGAGAAGAAAACTATAGATATTATTCATGAATATAGTAAATTATATTAACCAAAATAACATATTACCTTAGTTATTATTTGCCTAATGTCATGATAGCATTCAACATATTGAAATATTTTAAAATAGAGATGTTAATGCCGAAAGAAATGATGAAAACATACAAGAAGAGAAAAGAATCATCTCTATCCCTACTCAATATCTAAAACACCTAATGTATGATCTTTATACTCTACTCGGGTCTACTGCAAATGTTGTATGGTATGTGTTATTCTAATATGATGTTCCTCTCATTGAAGGTCTATGTGTTTTCCTCATCCAAGTCTCTCTTCTTCAAGAGTGTTCTTCTCTAAATGAACCAAATTACTTCCAATCCTTATATTAATCTTGTATTCATGGATCCTCAAGTATCTCCTAGCTTCCACATGGCACATTCTCTATGCCTATTTCTCCTTTTGGGTGACCACAAACAAAACTCTCTCAATTAGAATTTCATGATCCTTAAAACGCTCTTCCATGAAATGGCCATGACCACATTATCAAATTCTCTACATCTGAAACATCAATGTGCTATGATTGTTGTGTGATTATGCTCCAATTTCCATGTTACCCTCTTGAAAACCTAATTCATTTAAATAGTTAGAAAAATCCCAAAATGTCAAGAAATTAATGGTGAGTATCCCTAATAAGGTTTTTCCAAATTCTAATTTGGATCTGCCCAACCACTTGAGTATATTATGTATATATATAAATATATATTACTTACTTATATGATAATTTAATTATAAAAAATATTTATATACATATTTATATTTATACACAATTATATAAATATGTTTATAATAATAATAATAATAATAATAATAATAATAATAATTATATATAAATATAAAAGTATTTCCCATATATATACTTATTAATATAAATATAAAAATATATACTAACATATACCTATTATTATCTTTAAATATATATATATATATATTAATATTTATATTTTCAATTATATATATTACTGAATATAATTATATTATTATATAATATATACTAAAATATATTTATTATATATATATACACATTATTATTATTTTATTTATATTTACTTAATTATTATTATTATTATATTAATAATAGTGATTTTGGGGTTGTGTTCATATTATTTTTATTATTTTATTATTTTATTCTTCTTATCCCTACTGCGTAGCATTTTCCAGGGTGGGGGGCTTCATTTCGAGTGGCTTTATGAGGCATCTATAGTGCGGTGACATCGAATTCAGTGGAGACTGAGGGTTACCCAATCAACTAGAAGCAAGACTCTGATTCAGGGTAGAAATCAGTGGATGAGGATAGTTGGGAGTGGTGGTGTAAGATCATCAATAGTGTAATGGATCTGTTGCAGAGCTCAGTCGAGGTATTCAATTTCTAGATCTTGAGATGGTGGTGAGGTTTCTAGATGGAAGAGGAGGCTTGTTTTTAGAGGTAATAGATGATCTACTACTGGAATACCATTAGATGCTTCTCTACTGGTGGACAATAGTATATCTCGGTGATGGAGAATGGTTGCATTTATTTTTGTGAAATATTGGACAACAATTGATGTAGAGTTGATTGAAGTTCAACTTTAGCAGCTGATCTAGTTTGGTCATCATCTGGAGAGAAGTGGCTTTGATTCCATTGATAAGGTTCAATATTTACCGATTTCATCTGTGGTGGTTGCAGCATTTTTTAGCGCTATATTAAGTGATGCCAAATATTAGTAAATATGGTGGTAGTAGTGGATGTTGGGTGCTACCGGTAGAGGGAAGTGGGACAAATATAGAGCTACTACCGGTGGCGAGATATAAATGGTTAATGAATTAGTGTTGGAATAGAGAGCTATTAAAATTGGATTTTAATGTGGTGGTAAAGGGTAGAGAGGATAGAAGTGAAATAGGAATGTTTGGAGGTGGATGATGGGGAGGGATGGTGGTAGCAGCTCTATTTTTGGGTGCTGACAGTGGACACCATGTTTGGCAGTGGAAGCAGTGGACAAAAGTAAGCCTGATCAATGGTAACAACTCAATTTCAATGGTAGATGACGCTACACTAGTAGAATGAAGAGAATAATGTTTGATGGATGGACATGAAAATAGATAAACAGTTAAATTAATAAATACAATAAATCACAAGATAAAATAAAATAACCAATGAAAAAATAATTTTTTTACAATAAAGAATCAAGAAATTATATTATTTAATATATTAAAAAAATACATAATAAATTTATCATTTATTGTTATAAAATATACCTTTTAAGATAAAATTATTTTAAATAATAATCAATTTAATGAATCTATTGAATATAGAAATAAGTCAAATAAATAAATAAATTTAAAGAATGATATTGAATGTATGAAAATAAATATTTCAAAAAAATGAAATACTAAATGAATTATTATAATTGAAATAATAAAAAATAAATAAAAAAAATAAAAAAGAATAACAATTGTGATTAATACAAACTTATTTTTTATACTATAAATTATTCAAAATAATAAACAAAAGTAAACACATATTTTAACAAAATATCAATGCTTTGATTATTAAATTAAAAATTAATATAATTTGTAAATTTTTTAATTAGAAAAATTATTTCGAAGTCAATAATACAATAAAATAAAAAATTATATGGCATAGTGTGTTGAAACACATCCACATATATAAATATTACTGGAATTATACATAGTGTAATCACAAAAGTATTTTGAGTAATGTAGTGATAAATCTGTCCCTCCAATGTAACAACTTATAGATATGGCATAAAACCATGAAAAATAAAAATTTCATATTAATTATGAGAGACTCAGTAACAAAATAAATCTAAGTCCCAATGATGGACATCAATTAACATCCTCATTTTCATATGATTTAATGAAGTATTAGAAAACCAGTTTAGTAGGCAATGCATAATCTAATTTCTAAACCCCTTATAAATTTGTTCTACAAACTAAATTAGATCCCTTATAGCATAAAAACATTTTATGTAAACTGAATTACCATTTCATGATATCCATTTATTTTTCAACAGAATAGTTGATTTACATGGAAAGGTATATATAATTTCTTGCTAGAGAATTCATGGGATGATGTTATAGTTCACCTCATAGACAAATTTTTGTGTAACTCTTAGTATATTGTCAGTAGTATATCGAAGTGACTGAATATCAAAAATCAGTTTAGTTATGGATTTATTTACTAATATTCCACCATTAATAGCTTTCTATTCATAAGGTGATAGTGAATGAACACCAGAAACTCACTAAATATGCCAATGAAGCTAAAAATGATTATTTTAAAATATCTAAAAAATAGTATTTAGATGATGAGTATGAAATCATATAATTAACAAAAATCAATCAAAATGTAGATAATTTATAACAATTAGTTTCCCTAAACTATGAAGTTGTTAAATTATTTATGTAGTGGCCATATAATTGTGTCCACATCTCATTGGTATTCTTAATTAGGTAGGAACATCATGAATTAAATTCTCCATAACTATTGTTAATCAATGAGGAAATTAATCCCAAAAATTATTCATATCTAACATTTATATATTATTAAATTCTAATAGTTATTGTCTTTATGGAAGACATAATGAGGTAATATCACAACTACTAAATCTATTTTAATGTTTCATGTAAATTATTTTGGTGAATCATAATCCCAAAATTATTGAGTTAAAATTTAATAGGGTTAAATCTATTCATTACTAAGAAGAAATGTTCTCCCAAATGGGTATAGGAAAGGAAGTAACATTAAACATCCACTATCACCGTGTGATGAGGATAATAAGTTAGATTAATGAAAAAAAATAGATTAATCTACTTCAAAACATCTTCTCTTGAATAGATACTTGTAATCTAGATATTGATTGTATTTACAATCATTGTATACCAAGGTTAACACATTTGGGTTAAAGGTTTTGAGTGACTCATTATGAATAAAACCATAAAGGGGGTTTTGAAACTGATTTTTGTTATTTCAATAAGGGTTCAAAGAACCTAAAATAATTTCATATTAAATTTAGGTTATATCACCTTAACATTTATGGGTAGATAATATAATAGTTCTCTAATTGTTTTAATGATCTGTAGAACCATTTATAATTCCATGAATTTAGTTAGGATAATCAATGGTCTATATAACCATTTATGTATTCTATTTATCAATACTAAATTATTACTATCTAATAAATGATAGAGGCTTAGGTAGAAGAAAGTCGTATTTTAGCTAGGATCCACATTGCATGTTTGAAAAAAAATAATTTTTTTACATCATGTTTCCAATAATTAATTATAATTTTCACAATAAATTAGAAGAAAAGTCACATTGATTAGATAAATGACATTTTTCCATTCATCACATAACTTATTTACATCTTGGTTAGTACTATGTCACTTTTCATTGCTTGTTTGAGGTCATGGATGTTAAACCAAGGTGGGGAAATGTTTATGGTTGTATAATTCATACCAAAGAATGGATAATTTTAATGAAAAAATATTACACTGGAATATGTTATAGTCTTTATATTTAATACGAAAATATAAATAAAATATTAAGGTATTGTGTATTATTAGTATAACCAGACATAAGAAATAATTCACATAGTTTAAATTCATAGTGAATGAATTGATTTAAAAAAATGTAATAATAAAAATGATTATTTTAAGAGTCAAATGGATTTATATATCACTTTATAGTGGATGATGATGTAGTAATTTCAAAAATTGATGTTTTTTATTTAAAAAATTATGAAATATGAGTTAAGAGTCTTAAAAAACCACTTTCTTCATTTGGATAAATTTTTAATTATTGCATCACACTGTGAGAATACTAAGGATGATAATTTTTTAAATAATAGGGTCCATTGTAATTTTATTCCATTCAGATGAGGGTATATGATCCTTTTTATGGATGAATACTTTTATTGGGTTGATTATATATGTTATATATATGTGGTTCATTTACCATCACAAAATAAAGGCATTCTTTTTGAATAACATGTGATCCTTAACACTATACATTACACATTTTTAATTATTAATATACTTAGAAAGGCTTAGAGCATGAGTTAAAACCCATGCTCCCAAAAATTTATTAACAAAAAGTAAAGGTCAGGTGATTAAACGAGGTACAATGAGTTTGTACCACCAAGAGAAAAAAAGAATAGGAAGAGAAAGTGCAAAGAAAAATCTATAAGTCATCCCTGAGAGGGAGAAAGAGCTCAGAAAGCATCAACCCCAATGCCCAAGTCACTATTTAAATCTTCTTAAAAAATCCAATGGTCTAAAATCATACTTGTGTTTGTCTGAAAAAATTGACAACAACAACCGAATTTTGTAGGGTGTAGATTCATCATGAAATGCCGGATCAAGAAACAATATTTCAGGCATGAATTGATGGAGGCTTTAGCTACACTTTCAAATCATGAATTGCAGACTTCAACTGTGCATAGTATAGTTCAAATTTTCACTACATGGTCATACATTTGCCATAAATTTGAGCATGCAGTGGGTAGTCTTTAATACCAGATTAAAGCTCCTCATACATCCTATGTTATCATCAAGCAACATGAGGGGACTCCATCAACCAGGACTTGAAGGCATATGGCACAACCTACAAGAAAATTACAGGATCCAAGGCTGTGTAAAACCGCAGTCAGTGGCTTCATAGGACACAAGTGAAAGCATAATGCAGACCAAAATAGATGGTGAAGATCAATATAAATCATGATGAAAATGAAATGGTGAACCGCAAATCAAAATACCCAGGAATTGTAGCCTTTCATCTCTTTATTGAAAATATTCCTCCTCAAAAAGGAGAACATGATCATGATCATCATGATAAAATTCACCGGAAGTAAGACATAACCACTGCTGGATGGTATAAGATAATGTCAGCCACTTCTCAAGATACATGCTTCTGCTAATGAATAGTATCTAGATGATACCCCCCTGAAGCATGTGATCCATCCTAGCAAGTTCCTGATCATTTGATCCTTCGTTCGATCATATTGCTTCACAGATCAGACAGCATACAAAAAGAAGCTGGAAATAGCACAACCAAAACATCTCAAGGAAAGAATTCAGAATCACATCTATGGATCAACTTCCTTGTAGAGACTCATCCACATACATCTATTCGCAGGAAAGTTGTAAAAAATCAAAGTCAAGGTCTATATCAAGTTCAAATTCCACCCTATCAAGCATCCGCTCTCTGATACTCAAATACTCATCTGTGGTTATCTCCTTGTTAGTATATATTCTAAAAGAATATCTCTCTTTTTCCTCTATCCAGGGTAAAATTCCTCCTTATAACCTTCCTTGATAACACAAGTGATGTTCCTGATCTTAATAGCATCATCCGAATCCTCTGAATCTGAAGGCGAGGAGGAATCCTCTTCATCCGATGAGGAGGAGGGATCCCCACCGACTTCTGGCTGAGGAAGGATCATAGGTTTTTCCAATTGAAATATCGAGGATCTGGCGACAATAGTTCTCACCATATTAGAATAATCAATACATTTCCGGGTCTTCATGGAGGGTGGAATAATAAATCCACCCGGGTCAACAATCGTCTTCTTCCCTTTTTTAGCACTCGATTGCAGATACACATCCTCAATTTGACATACATGATCAAGTTCATCTTGATTAGGTTCACTAAATTCAGATTGTGTCTCATGTTTTCATGTCTGAAAATAAGGTATGACTTTTGAGGTGACAAAGGTGGGCTGAGCATTATTAAAAACATCTACGAAGCCGGAGGAATCATCAACAATAGGGAACAGAGGCTGGGGCTGTTTAAAATGAGCGGCCACATCCCTATTTGGTGTGAGCCTCATTGGGGGCTACTTATCCTCCATTTTAGGGTTTGTTTAAGAATTATCCATCAACACAGTCTCCTTGGGGGGTATCAACAGATCCATCAAGGGCCATTTTCTCTTAGGTCCTATTAGCATAACCATTAAATTCTTCAGGAGCTAATTTCTACTTACCCTTTTCCACCCATACTGACTTGTTACAGGTGAGAGGGCATGGAAAAGTGAATTCATGGTTGCAATCTTTAGAAGAATGACCAATCTTATCACAGTTTTTATAATAGGCATGTAGGTTTTCATAAGTTATCTCTTGATAAAAGCCCAACTCACCATTTTGTATCCAAACAACAGATGGAAGAGGTTGATAGATGTTAACTTTTGTGCAAACCCTTATAATGAAGGGTCTGGAAAGATTGTTGGTAGCATAGTCCATTTTAAGCGGATGGACAAGTAAGATGGAAATTGGAAAAAGGGATGATCGTTTGAACAGATGAAGTGGAAGGCCAGCAAATCCTAACCAGATTGGGATGATGGGTGATTCAATGTTAGGATCGAAATCTGGGGTCCATTTAATAACTTTCGTGTGGTATCCCCCAAACACCCATGAATTCCTCATCCAGAAATGATAGTAATCATCTTTAGAGGAAAATAAAAAAACAACATTTGAGGAGTTCAACAAACCAATATGACAATTAACAAACCCAATAGCTTCGAACTTCTTTCTTAAGTAATTCAAAGAGGGCCTATGTTTAAAGAAATTACCAATAAGCATGAAACAAAGATTCGAGGAGAGCAGGAGAACCTCATTCGGTGAGAATGATATTTCAGTGCGGCCTTGATTTCAGAATGATTTCAGTGCAATACAAGGATCAACATTCAGGTTTCCAGGAGGCTCCTTTAACTCAATAGCTCGACCGAAAACCACATCTGCAAAGGATCAAGAATCAGCATTAGGGTTTTTTGAGTGCTCACCCAGAGGTGATTTCAGCGTCTCTAACGATTCCATCTCCTTAATTATTAATATAATTAATGAATAATGTGTGGAATATAGGAATAAAATGTTAAAATGTTAATTAGAATAATATTTCTTAGATCTTTCAAGGACTGGGCCATTATGGAAAATTAAAGTGAAGTTTAAGTGGATAATAATTAATTGGTGGGACATATAAATTTACATTAAATATCACTATATATCCTAGAATAACAGAAATCAATAAATTAATAGTTTTCAAATTATATATGTAATATCATTTTTATTTAAAAAGGCTATATGAGAAAGAAGATACTATACTTTGGGGGGGGGGATTGTAAAGATAAGTATTTTATTCAACTAAAAATGGAAAATATATGTTTCTATATAAATCATGTGAATATAGGAATCAATACAGTCATAATTCTAAAAGGATATGGTCTCTATAAATATCTAGATCCTTTGAAATATGGATACAATGAACTGGTTTTATTACAATATAATATAGTTAGAATACTATTGACTTGAATTGGTGATAGCATAAATAGTATTACAAAATTTGGATGTTAAGAGACTATAATTTTTTTACTTGGTCAATGAAATATGGTTAATAGGTTGTGATGTATTGAAAAATAATAGGGATAAGAAAAAATGTAGTTCATGAAATATGTATATTTTTTAGAAAATGAAATTGGATAGGGGAACCATACATTAAGGTTTATTATAAGGACAAGATTCTTAAGTAAGAAAAATATGTCATCGAAACATACCACTCCAAACATGAAAAGTGTTATGTTTTATGTATGTTTTTTTTAATTTGGATTAAAAATGTGAAAATTTTTAATGGTTTATACATTTTAACAACACACAAAATGGAATATCGTGCCAAATGTGTTAGGGTTGTATAAGGATGACCAAATGATATGTAGTTTAAATACATATAGTGATGACGTTTGTTCTGTATAGTTTCTAGTTATATGAACATGGACTTTGTATCTTTATGTGCAGTTACACTAATTATTTTATTTATTAAAAACTGATTCATCGATGGTATGTGTAATATTCCCTAAATTGGATGTGATCATAAAATATGATTCAATTGAGAAAACATTGTATACGATGTAAGGTCACTCCCATTCCTATTAAATATTTTGGTTCTTTTATTAAGGTTTCATTAGTAATCTAAAACATACTACCATTTTCACATAAATGAATGAGAGAGGGATAACCATCTTGTTGAATGTACGCATCAAATTTATTTCATAAAAATTAATTTTTAAAATTTTTATAACATTTTCCCCTCCTCATTCACTTACTCGTTGAGCTAGATATAATACTGTTCAACAATTAATTGAAGGATGTGAATGGAAATGTTATATCAGTGAAACTGATCATTGATTGTAATGAATTCATGAATCTAGTAATTAAGTGAATATGAGGTCTCCTAAATGGTAATACGAGTCCTGGTGAGATAAGACCACAATTCAAGGATATGATTCTATGGTAAAGAATACTTTTACATATTAATATTTCTTTAATATATATTTGATCAATTCATATTGAAATTAGCTATCCATCCATTTAAATCTATATTATAGTAGTATGAGTGACCAGACTAAATATTTCATTATGTATATAGGTTCATTATTATAGATCCAACAAATAGAACAATGTTCATCAGGATTATATGATTGAATATAATTCCAAATATGATTTTTGAAATTATGAAGATGATTATATTATTTTTCCCAACCTATATTAGAAGAATAACATCAACCCATTGTGAGACAATGCTGGTGGAAATGACAATAAAGATTATGAGAATATAAATTCCTTGAATGCACAGTCCCATGACATATATCCCATATATAGTGAATGGGTAGATGTATATGGTAGTGTGAAATAACTTTTGTGGTTTATGAATGAATATAACATGTATCTAAAATTAATGAAATGTATTGTGAATTACATAATATCTTGCTTCATTAATGGTCATAAATATACTTATCTCCTTACATTTTTCAAATATAATAGCTCTTTGTAAATAGTAAAAATATTTTCTAGTATGAAACTCTTTCATAATGACATGGATATATCCACATCAAATGTGTTTGATATTCACCACAACAATTCCTCATTTTTAAGGGAAATCTCTAAATTTGGTCCTTTTGAATTAATAAATTTGTATATCAAGAAAATTTATTTTTCCTTTATATTTTTTTGGTTCTTGGAAGGTATTATTTTTAATATACTCTATTATGAATGAAATCAATCGATTTTTTTAGTGAGCATAAAATCACTCATTAACCTAATGTGGAATTATCTTCAAAGATATACATTAAATAATTACTAGTAAATGGATAAGGTACCATTTAATATTAAATAAGAATCAAAATTTTATACTTCTCATAGTAATCTATGTTGATTGAAACATTTTCCAACACATCAACATGAGAATTTTATGATTGTGGAATATGGTATATCACCAGATCAAATGAAATGTGTGAAATCATCCCTATTTTAATGTATAATATGGGTACTCTTTAATATTTCTTGAATTCATTGTTTCATTTTATATACATGATCATCATCTTCGAATCACCATTGATATATATTACGACTATCGTTATTAGCACAGTAAGATTCGAATTACCATTGAGAACTTGATATTTAAAATCATTAATGGTATAAAAAATATCATGTATAATGAATAAGTCATTAAATTTATTTTTTGGGAAAAGGATCAATCTATAAACTGACCATTTAATCCATTAAATCCACTTGGATTTTTCCATTTTAATTTCTAGAGGCCCTACCTATGTACATTTCCTATATTTGGGTAATCTAATTGATATAAAAACAATTTCATTTGGGAACTCTTTATTGAGTGATAATTATTATATTTATAGACCTAATATAAGGATATTTATCAGACCCATGACCATGATCACTATATGGGATATAAAACATATGTGAGACTATTATAGGATAACATCACTTCTATATAATCATCAAATTATCATAAGAATACTGTTAACACACATGATTATATCTATGTGAGAAATGTGATTGATGTCATGATGTTATGAATAATGTTGATACTTATACACTATATTGATAAGTTAAATGCTATTCTTCTCAATATAACTACAATAGTTTCCAATATATAATATTTGCTTCTAAGAAAAATATGTTATTCCCTTTTCATATATCATAATTCGGATTATTATTCACACCAATAGAATTTTCTATAGTTTACATAAACAATATTTTGGGCTGTTCTTATAGGGTTGACATCAATATTGGTGAGGATAGAAGAAATAATTTTAGGTCATTAAATATGTTTTAATAGTCCTTATATAATTTATTAATCACTAAATTATTTATAGGTTTTATAAATGTTAAAAATTTACTAGATATGTTTTAAATGAACTTTTTAATGACTGAGTGACATCATTTAAGTCATATAAGAAATTTATGGTTTAAATGCTGAGGTTTTCATGCATTACCATAGTTTTCTCATGGATTAAATCAATTCAAATACGGAGTTATATAAATACACGTAATTTCCAAGATGTTACCTTGAAAAAATAATATATTGGGTTCATCTTAAATTTAAGTAGATTCAAGTTTTTATAAGGTGTTAATGATATAGGTGATATTTGAGTTCCATATAATCCATAATTAATTCCAATTTTTTCCAATAATTACATAATGTTGTGGTGTTTAGTTTGTTAATAAGTAATCCCAATATTAAGTAGGATAAACAACATCATTTGATAGAAATATAACCCTTTGGAAACTATGAAAGTGTAGATGGATACAATATCAAGGTCTATTTTAAAATATGTATATATGAAATAACCATCAACAAATGTGAGTTATTGAAAAATAATCGTAAATTTTTCTATATCATACTGATCAAAAAAATGAAATCATATTTTTCTAATTTTTGATTAAAATATTTAACGTGAATGTAAATTATAATTCATGAATTATTCTTTTTAATGTGGACAATTTTAGAATGCAATATAGTGTATTTAACCTCCATTATGAAATGTTCCTTGATCCTTTTTTCAATATAAGATTCCACCATGGAGACATGGTATGCATTCATTATCTACATTGTATATTTATAACTATTGTGGATTACAAAAAAACTCATGTGATGAATAGATTCCAATAGATTTATCCAAAGTATTATTTTTTCAATTCCATGTAATAACATCTCTAGAAAATTAAATATTGTAGAATTTTTTTCCTCAAGAATTCTTTTTCACTTATCAAGAAATAATATAAGAATCTCCCCAATCATATATTAACTATACTAGTTTCATTGAATGTTGTAAAGGCACATTCCTTGAATAGTATAAAGTCATCCACTGTCACTTCCCCATAAAAATGTTTTAAAGGGGATGAGGGACTAAGACTACGTGTTGTAGGAGATGATACATTGGTTTCATTATTCCAAATTATTTTATTATTCATTAAAAAAAATAAACCTTCAATGGTTGTGTGGGAACATGAATAGATAAGAGAAGCATTCTGAAACTGAAAAAATAATGAAATTTTTTGAATCATTTTAAAAAACCTTAAATGTTTATATGTTTTATACTTATCATGAAACTAATTTAGTAAAAATATTTTTACACTTTATCTTTGCTTGAATGAGATCAATGAAGTGATATTCCATATTATATAATATATTTATATACAACTCTAATATAAACTTTCCATCACAATTATATGAAGCTAATAAGATTATAATTCATTATTTCAATTGAAATCACACATGTTTAAGGTGTGTGTGGGTGTATTACGAATTTTTTAAGCTATATAAATTTATGAAATGATTAAAAGAAATATATTCTCATCTAATTATTGATAAATAATATATTAAAGATCCTTGATTATATTTACTGAGTGTTAGGTGATCTTATGTTAAAATATATTTGATTAGAGGAAATATTGATTCACATAGGTTACATTGGAACATTATCCTCTATCAATAAAGGTTGTTTAATGGACGAATATTCTTGAAAATCATTGAAGGATAAGGTAATAATAGATTAAATTTTAGTTTCCAACAGAACCCTATAAATCCAATGTTCTAGAGTCGTTTCTTAATAACTTTTTATAATCACTATAAACAATTTACCCTGTATTATCTATATATTTAATGGGGAATAATCTAGGGAATTAGGGGAGATAATTTATGTTTTATAATTTACTATTGGTTTCTTCCCATAAAATTTATAATACTATTCATCATTGATATAATCACACACATTAATAAAATTGAGGAGTAATCACCATGGAGTACCCACTCCATCATATAAATAAAACATCAGAGGCATTATTGATATGTAGGGGGATTGCTACATTTATATAATTCATCATCCTACTTAAAAGGTTGGTGAATCTTATGTATTAAAATACCAAAATAATTTATATGTAATAATTCAAGAACATAAATTTGATATATAGGATGATCCTCCCAAGGGGATTCTCCTCAATCTTATCAATTACTATGATAATCTAGATTAAAGTGAACAATATTATGTCAATATAGCCAAAATGGTGAAGGGTTGTAATGAACAAGAGTTTGATTCTTGAACAACTCTCAGTAATTTCATGGTGAATACTGATAAAATGGGTTATTATAAATATATATAACTTTTTAAGGTTTCCCCTTATAGAATCAAATAATATTGTCAATTTGATGAACTAATCCTATGTAATTCAATGGAATCAAATTTTACACAACATGTATTCGAATCAGCCACTACAATCTTAAACACTCATGGGACTGGAAGATATTCAATATGAGATTCCATTATAGAGATTATTAATATCGAATATTTAAATCATACTTAGGATAATGGTGGGATTATGTAAAAAATCCTACAATGGATAAAATGGTTAATGTTTCATAACATGTGGTTATTTATGGGCATGATACATATTCAAAAGTGTTGTATTTAATACTACCAAATTTAATTCTCAATGATAAGGGTATCATTAATATTTTAAATTGAAAATGAGTCAGCCTTAGAATATCCAAATGAAGACTAACTAATAGAATGTTTACTTATAATCCTTCCAATATAATAAAAATAAAAAAATATCCAAAATAATTTAAATTATTTTTATTATCTAGTTACACTCATAAGAGTTTATTCATAATGTATTTTTGAAATATATCATTTTAAAAGGAATTATAACTGAATTTTAGGTTCTGAGATAATATTTCCATTCTAATATTCTATAACCTTCACAACAACCACTTATGGGAAACTCCATTTTATAAGTTTGTAGTTCATCATTAATGTGATTTTCAAGTTGGAAAATATGATAGATATCAAACATGAAAACCTAAAGATTATATTTCATAATGACATTATTTCATTACTATACGTTACAATTATCATTTAGGTTTAGAGGTTTGGATAATTATGAAAAACAATTTACTCATAAAACACATGAAATTTTCATCAAATTGTATTTGTTACTACTATATCTAAATATAATTATTTAAAATTAAGTCTTAAATATCTCCCAAATATTCATCACACAATATACTATTCTCTTCCAAGTATACATGTTATTTTTCTATATAATATGGGGAAATGAGAACATAATAATAGGGTGATCTAAGATTCTCTGTAATTTTAATCATAAGCAATAATAATCAATGATCATATAAGAGTGTAATATGAGAAAATGGGAATCATAATGATAAATATAAAATTTATAACTAAAAAAATATTTATCATAAATCATTATATAAGGAAAGGAATAAAACAATAATATATAATAAAAATACCGCATATCATAGAATCAGTGCATACATATAAAATTTTGGCACTAACAAAAGAATATGAAAAAATCACCTTTGTAAGTCATATAATCTCATCCCTCCTTACACTACAACATTTTTGTACCCATTTATAAATCACCTTCATGAGTCTCACACATTCACCCACATTTTTGGGGAACATAAATTTCCTTATGTATACTTGTATCATAATATATAAAAAACAATGCATTGGAGGGAAATATTGAACCCCACCAGTCATTAATTAATATATATTCCTACCATGAAAAATCACTAATAATGTAAAATATTATAAAAGAAATTACCTTATGATTGAGTAAATGGATTATTGTTTTAGAAAAGACATGCACTAAATTTATTATTTTGGAAAAATAATTCATGATGTACTTAAGAGTCTATTATTAATTTTAAAAATTCATAATATATTCATTGCTTAGTTTCCATTAATATTAGCATATAAGGTTTTGATATAGTAAAATCGACATGGAACTATGAAGTGATAACCTCTACCTTTAGGACTGTACCCTATGGATCCCATCTATCAAATCTTTCGAGGGAGATGGAATCATTGAAATTTTAAAATTTACATGACCAATATAATATTGATTAACAAAATATCTATAAAATTCATTTATGAAAGATATTAAATCTTATTAAGATCATAGAGAAAACTTTATTTTTTGAACGTCCCAAAACATTCACCATCACAAACCATACCATTAGGGTGTACCCAAGTGTAACAATGGGTTACGTATCATTACACAAGTAGTATAAATTTTTATTTTTCCCTTTTTAAGAAATACTAATTTTATTTATCCCTTATGATTAATTATTTATCAATGATTATATAACGTGGTTTCCAAAAATTGAATTTTAACATGAAGAAATCAATATTTTATTTGTGTGAAATATGTAGTTTCTAGTTAGGAACTCTTGTAATAAGTTCATGAAATTTGAAAATGTGTAATACTTTAGTAAAATATTATTATTAGATAATCATTATTTAATATAAATGATAATATAAATAAATTCAGTCAAATGAAAATTGTACCAGGAAAGCGTAGCCAGAGGAAGAACCCTTGAAAATTTTTTAAAATAAAAGAAAAAGCTAGAAACAATCATTACAGACCCAACACAGTCACAACATGTCCTCAAAGTCACACCCCTCACCACCTCCATGATAAATAGACTCTTTCTTAGTCAGTATTTCCCACACCGAACTCTCATAGTGCTTCAGAACCTTAGCATACTTCCTCCTCAGATTCAACCACTCCAGCTCAAGAAACTTAGTGGAAGAGTGCATACTCCTGACAGTAGATCGGGTAGGCATCGACTTTGTCAAATGGGATTAGTCCTTCCTCATAATTCCTTGCGGAGAGACAATCACCTTGTACAGGATCACCGGTAGTGCCTTGTTCCCCACTTGTAAAATCTCACTGTATGATGGGCTAACCGTGTTCCCATCACTTTATTCATCACTGTCAGCAATATCCCCCCATTTCCCATGGAACTGTATCTCTTGAAACTTAACTAACAGATTTTGCTGAAACTGGTTATTCATATCAATCATGTCCAAACAGTGAGGTTGCTCCACCATTTCATGTTCAGCATCTATCCCACCTTTACCCACTACTGCATCCTCCTTTGACTCATTCTGCTTGCATCCACTTCCACATAAAAGAGGAATTTCATCCCCAGTTGTCATGCTTAACTCTTGGAACTGATTCCCCGTGGGTACTGTGATCATCACACCACTAGAAGCATTACCCTGACCATTGCAATTTCCAACAAGATCCACTATTCTATTATCCTTACATCCAACAGACCCAATTTTCTTCACAGCAAGAGAAAACCCATACAAGTGGTCCATTTCAGAATTCAAAACAATCCCCTGCATGCCCTTACACATAGCATCACTGCTACTCCCCTTCCTCTGAATATCCGCACCAGCATCTGTCTGATTGACTTGAACACTAACATCCTTCACCGGCACAACAAAGGCCACAGACTCCTGCTGAGATGCTACAGTCGTGGGTTCATCAGAAGGGTGTGCCACACCACTAACACCAGCACCCTTGGGGTTAATTTCTTTCAGGTCACTCCCCCTATACCGATCCTTCCTGAGTTGAGTAAAAACAACAGACACCAATGGGTTTGAAGGAACACCCGTGGAAGTGTCAATAAACAATGTGCCCCGGGGTCCCAAATTGCTTGTCATGGGATCAACGACAGTAGGTCTCATGTTCTCTGTGAGTGAGCTCGGTTCTGGTGACCTCCTGCTCTGGATTCCAGCATGACATGTCGAACATGAATGGCCCAATCTCTTGCAGCTTGAGCAATAATCAACCCAATATTCATAGACAACAAATTTCTTCCATCGAAATTCCTCCCCGACTGATATCGAGACCCATTCCACCAGCGGCCTAGCAATGTCCACTTCAACGCAGCACCGGTGATTAATCGGGTGGTTCAGAGTAGACATACGCACATCAGAGCATAAAAAACGTCATATCATGTTCTCAAGCATATAAAAAATCGCTGTATTTTGAAAGGGTAAAGGAAAATTGGGAAGACATACCCAAATCGGAATGGCAGTAGGATCTCGGTTCATACAAAAGTCCATCATCCACCGAAATAGAAAAAACTAACAACCATTGCAATGTCAGGGAGCGCTGGACCAGGCACAAACTAGGTCTTCATTAGAGGTAAAACAGATCATTAAATGACAATTATCAAGAAGACCAACAACTGCTCGATCCCACAAGTCTCATTTGGCAAAGAAAAACTGATCAAAGTCATCAACAGATGGCCTTCGGGAGTTGAAGCTAGCCACTAGGGTCAGATCAAGATGTTTTGTCACTTCAGAGAACTCTAATGCTGAGATCGGGAGATGAGTATTTCCAAGATGAAGATCAGGCACCTTCGGATTTAAAGCAATCGACGGAAAATCGGGAAGAAATTCAGGGTTAGTAAAAGGAACAAAGGGAATCTGGGGCTTCAAAGGCAGTTGAACCGGATCATCCTAACCCCTCCCGCGGCCAGGAAGGGGGGAAAATCATCCTTCTGCATGCGCTAGGGTTCCAACATCATGAGCTTCGAGCAGAGAGTTCCAATGACTTTTTTGGTACAAGTCAAATGAAAATTTTAAATTTGTTTGAAAGTGTTAAATATCATAAAAAATCACATTTTCTAAAATTATGAATTTTTATTTAAAAGTGAAAATTCACATAATTGGAAAATTATATTGGTGAAATTATATTATTTTTAAAATTAGCCTGATTAAATTAAATAGTTTTTAACTTTTCATAATTTTCATTAATATTTTAATTTTCAGTTTAAAAGTAAAATATGGTATAAATATATGGTATTTATTAAGACATCAGAATAGCCTAAAGGTTTTGTAATAAATAGTATAAAGGGAATCATCGATCAAAAATATGTTTCCGATATAAATTAACGTGCTTATGATATTATTTGATTTCTTTTATAAACTGTTAATTAATCCTCTAAAACATATAATATAATATATTATTTGAAAATAAATTCCTTATAAACATGGATCACTTCGACATCAATAAGGGTATTATTTTAATTATTTATATTCTTGTAATTATAAATATTTAAATCCACTCTTGTTTGGTATAAAAATTTGTTAAAAAACATGGAAATTGTTGTGGATTTTTTATATAGAGTCCCAAAACTAACATTAAAAATTAATACAGAGTTTCCCCATTTTTTCAATAAATTGCAATCCATCATCCAACATCTCTTAACTAAAAACCAATTAAACATAATGTTAATATCCCTATTATTATATAAATACCTCACAATGTGTTCCCAAGTTATTAAGAGTCCACTCCAAGGTATTTAGAAGTTCACTATCAAGGAAATTTATTATGACTTCTTCTTTAAATTTAATTTACATTATTTATACTATTCCCGTTTGATTTAAAATTATCCATGTTTTAATGTCTTTTCACACATTGATTTACTATAATTATGTAGGAAATTTAATTACATACCTCTTTTCATTCTCTTTCTCCCTTCCATAAACAATTATGTACACCCCTTATGTTTCTAAAATTTCATAATACTTTTCTAGTGAAAACATTGGTGTAGTAAATAACCACCCCCATATCTAGTAAAGTATAGTATCATTGATTTACCTATCATTAATTGATTAGTTACTTCCATATATGTAACTTGAACACTGATATCATGTGATAAAATGTAATCAAAGTCATTCTAAGGTTGCGTGATCTATATGGAAAACAAATGCATGTACATGATATTAATATGATAGGTGGTCTTAGAATATCAATCCAATGAATTAGGAATGTTTTTATCTCATGATATGATATGTATAGTGTATAAGAGAATATATTAATCACACTATGTTATGATATATTTCTTTTTATCCTTGTCTTATTCATATGATATCATGTTTTACGTTGTTTCCATATTACTATTTTCCCTTGATGTTATCATCTTATTTCACAAAATGATGTTCTTATTTATAAATATAACCCCATTTATGTGACATTGATATGAATCATGAATTACATGTATAACTTATATCATGGTATTCATTTATTATTAAACTAATTGGTTTTATAGAACACCTCATTATTATTATTTTCCCTAGGATATCTCATACAGTTTTAGAATATCCAATAAATATAAGATAATGTTTCAGATTTTTTATATATTGATGTCATTGACATGTTTTGTGTTATTAGGATGTGTATATAATTTCACAATTACAATATTCCCTATAATCTCAAGGGATTTTACAGGCATCTTTTTGTAATAATTAATGAATTATGTTTTAATAAATATATGTGTTTTCATGGTAGGAATTAGATAAATTTCTTGTTATTTTTGGCGATTAAAATTATAAAAATACTTAGGTATAAGACTAAAAGTAGGAAAAACACCAAATAAAGTTAATTTATAGATTAAGTGGTTTCAACGAAACAATATCCTTTTCTAGGTACTTCATGGGATATGGGTCTAGAACAGTAATACATAGGAGTAATAACCCTTAAAAGGGAAAATTGGGTATTGAATCAATCATCACCTAGTGGATGATAAATATGATTTATTGAACACTTGTACTAAAACTATCCAAGGATATGATTTGGTAAAATCACATGTTCAGTATGAACCATCAAAAATGGAACCATAATGACCAAAAAAGGTTATGTTAGGAAATAGACAATGGAACACATAGATTGAAACCAAGAAATTCATAGGTATAGTGATGTATGTCATTTATGTGTTATCACTTTAATGTACATAGTTTCACTATTATATATTTAATATTTAAATAAATCCATTCCTTAATTTTCCTATTATTTTCGTTAATGGTTAGATATAGGAGGAACATTGTCAACAACCAATGTGAGGGGAAATGATATGACAAAGAACTTGAGACAACCAACCCAATGGGAGTTGGAATCTAGAACATCTTGATAATAAATTCTAAATTAACTAATGTTTTGAATAAAACCATCATTTATTAGGAACACCAACATCCCACTGTGAAAGAGAAATTTTTAATAGAGAACATTATATGACAAATTCCACTAAAATTCAGTGGATCTTCTAAACTCATAATCAAGAAAAAATGGACCAAATACTTTGATTAGTTATTATATATCCTTAAATGCTATTAAAAAGCAAAGGTTTTACTATTTATATATCATATAGATGGAGAAATAAATTAATGGTGGTTTTTGATCACAAATATGATGATCAATGAGTAAATTAAGGCAATAGAGTGGAAATAATTATAAAAAATACCTTCCAATAAATATTTACCTTGCACTCTATAATATACAATTGAGTTTAATTTCCTAGTCTTCAAATAAAAGGATGAAAAATCCATTAGGGTGTATATGAAAAAAATCAAAATAAATTCATGAATTAATCCATAATTTATGTGGACCATGAATGCAAACTTCAACACTTATTTTTTGGGATAAAACCAAGTCTACAAAGAGGATTGGTGGTTTGAGACTTTGATAGACATGAGGATATTTTATGATATTCACACAAATTTGAGATGGTGATATGTGAATCTCAATGTTCGCATTGGTCTGGAGACTATAAGTGGATAATAGAGTTTAATACTGACAGAGTAATTTAAAAATATTATGAGGTAAAGAAAATTTAACACCCCACATATCAATACTTTGTAAAGAAGAATATCCGAAATTTACTGAAGGGAATAAGGAATGCTTTAGGTGTGGGAAGGAAGGGATCCTACCTAGGGAATTCTAACAGGAGAAACCCATCAATCTGGTGAAAAAAAGAATGCCCCAGTCAATCCTCAAACTAATGTTAAATGTTTTAACTTCATGGAATAAGGACACTATGTGAATCAGTAAACCATGATAATGTTTTTCAATGATAATTGACACAAAAAACCATTAAATCATAGTGATTAATGAATAGAATATTAAATGTCATCTTATTAGGTTGATCCCAAAAATGATGCAGTGATGGGTATGATATTTATTCATTCAATAATAGGTAATATAGTTTTTGACTCTATTTATATAAATTCTTTCATATCATTTATGTTTTGTAGAACTATTCAAACACCACCTCAAAACATGGATGTGGAGCCGTATGCAAAAACATAAACTTGGATAATAATTACATCCCAAGTATAAAATATCTCCCTTGTCCAGATTTGTGGGATGATCATCCAAGTGAACCATATGATACTAACTTTATTGGAATTTGATGAAATTCTAGGTATGGATTGTATTTCCCAATATAGATAAATCATAAATATTTGGGTAACGTAAATTAATAATTATATCATTAAACACCATATAATCATATACATGTTCTAGAGAGAATTTGAATATCCTTTGGTTTCATCATCTCAAGAATGGATATTATTACCATATAGAATGTTTATCATTATAAAATGACTGATACTAAAAAAATATTATCCCTAATGACATTCCTAAATTAAGGGAATATGTTGATGCAATTATTCAAGAACTACATGGTCTTACTAAAAACCAGGAGGTTGAGTAATAAACATCAAGGGAATCGGGGTAAAGGGTTTATATAACCAAGTTCTTTAGCATGGGGTGCACCATATGAATATTTTAGGAAGAATGATAGGTAAATGTTCTAATATATTGATTATAATATTCTCAATTAGATAAAGATAAAGAACATTTATCTTCATCTAGGTAAGGATTATTTTTTTTATCAGCTCCATGAAGAACAATACTTCTTTAGGGTAGATCATTGGTTATGATGTTACCATGTAAAGGTGAAGAAGGTTTATATTCTCAAGTTTGATTTTCATACAAGGAACAGGATATATGAGAATATTGTTATTCTATTTTGACTCTCCAATTCACCATCTATCTCTGTTGATATAATGATTAGTGTCTTTAGGGGATTCCTTGATATATTTATGGTAATTCTAATAGATTATATTTATGTCTAGTCACAAAAAATGGTTGAAACTAAGGTGCATTTGAAAATTGTGCTATGGATATTGTAAAAAGGAAAGTTATATATGAGGTACAATAAGTCAATTATTTGGATAGAGAATATAACATTACTAGTGTACGTTATAAGCAACAAAGGGATATATATATGAATCCTTCAACTAATAGAGGCAATTGAGGGATGGCCCAAACCAACATCTGTGACTGATATTAGTTGTTTCATTGGAATATCTGGGTACTATAATTGATATTTTAGAAAGAACATATGTTATTCAAGAATTATAACCAAATAACTCAAAAGGGAGTGACATTTTTCTACACCTATGATTGTGAGGAAATAATTGAAGAGTAAAACAACTGTAAAATTACTAAATATTTCGTCACATTACATTCCATTTGGGGAGAATTTGTGATCTATAATGATTCATACAATAAGGTATTTTGTTGGGTAGTTAGGTAAGGTTACAATTTTATTAACTATGTCTCCTACCAATTAATGATGCATGAGTAGAACTACCCAACACATGGTATATAATTGTCTATATTCATCATCACATGGATTATTTGGTGAAATTTTCTATACGGAAAAATTTGCGACATATACATATATAATAAAATCCTCAAGTATATATTCACCCAAAAAGAGATTAATATGCTCCAAATATGGAGGTTACAGGTAATCAGGGATTATAATTTATCATTCCATTACCATTATAGAATATAAAAAAACATGGTATATGATCTTAGTGGAAAGGATCCTATAACCCTATCCATGATAATTATTGAAATGGATCCAATCTTCATGGAAATTTAAATAATAAACATTGTAATATTAAAAGGAAATTTATCATACTTTTCCCAAATATCTTATATATAATATTTTCAAAATTAGATAATGGAGGAATATAAGGTTGATGAGGTTATTCAAAAGAGGAAATGAATATTATTTTTATTAACTTTTCAATATATAGAGTTATATGTTTTGAACCATGATATTTGTCCTAACAAAAGATCTGAAGGGACAACTTCTAGATAACTCTCATATCTAATCCTTCTCTACTCATCCTAGAATCATTATGATGTATTGAGGTTTGAAGTAAAACATATTATTGAATAACAAGATAAGGGATATTGAAGAATTAATATATCATTACTTTTTATTAAAAAGAATCATGGATGAACAAAAAAGTACAAGTGTATGATGAAACCATCATGAATATATGTTTGGAAATTAGATTACATTACCATGGATTCCATCGTTGGAATACCACATACATCTAAAGCGAATAAAGCCTTCTGGGTGTAATTTTATTAGCTAACAATGTTTGTACATTCCATTTCAATAAAAGAAGACTTTTCTATTGGGAATCCTACTAAGATATATATAGGAGAATTTGTAAAACTACATGGAGCACCAACTTCTATTGTATCTGATTGAGATATGAGGTTTACCTTCAAGATCTAGAGAATCCTTACGCAAGAACTGGATAATGTAGTGAGTTTCAATATTTCTTATCACCGTTATATGGGTGGTCTGTCTGAAAGAAACATTCAAACTTTAGACAATATGTTTAGAACATGTTCAATAGATTTCCATGGACCATGATATCATCATATTCACCTTACGTACTTCTCATATAAAAATTGTTTCCACCTTATAATTCACATGAAACCTCATATGTATTAGTATGGGGAGTGGTATTAGACTCTATCATACAGTGATGATGTTAGAGAGAAGAATCTTACAAGGTTATTTTTTTCAAGAGACAACATAGAAGTTTCAAACCATTCAATATCATTTAAAAACAACAAAAATATGGAAAAAATAATGTAGAAAATCTTCTAAGATACCTAAAGTTTATGATGGAAGGTAAGGTATTCCTTTTCATATAAAAATGGTATAAATTCATGAGGTTTATGGATAATGTAATTCTGAGTCCAAGATACAAAAGAACTTTTTATATCCTTGATTACATCGATGTTGTTCCCTACTGACTATCGCTCCCAATTAACACATCTCAAGTGCATGGTGTGTTCCATTATCCCTATTGAAAATATACATACAAAAACTATCAAATGTACTAAATCTTGACGTGGTACCATTGGATAGTGATTTTTCATTTTAAGAGAATTTAGTGAAAATAATACCTCATAAATACAATGTTCAATGATATAGTTCAAATTAGTGGGTCAATGTTCCATGGTGAAATAAAAATACCGAAGAAGCATCATTGTAACTAGAAGAAGTGGGGAAATATATGTACCATCTTCTATTCTAATGTATAAAAATAAATTTCTAGAGAAAAAGTTTTTATAAGGGGTTGGATATAAGGAATTGTTTTTATAAATTAAATTCCCTATTGATTGAGTAAATGTATTATAGTTATATAAAACACAAACAATACATTGGTTATTTTGGACAAATATAGATTATTAGTTTTAAAATAATATTAATAATATTAACCAATAATAATATATTCATTTTATACTGACCACTATGATTAGTATAAAAGTTTATGATAAAGTCTAATTGACTTGGATGAAAGAAGTGATTACCTTGACCAATAGGTTCGTACCCAATGAATCCCATATATCGGATCTTCCATTGGATATGGAATCACTAAGCTTTAAATTTGACTAAGCCCAATAAATGACTTAAAAACTAATTTTATAGTGAAAATTTTTATGGGAGATGTTTTAGCATATTATGTTCAGCACCAAAATTGTGATCTCTGAACAAACCCAAGAGAGCATCACCAAAAAACACTTTACCCATAGGGATTATGCTTTTATAATAAGGTATTATGCATTCAGACTCTAGTATATTGATTTTGTATCATTCCTTCTTAGGGAAATATTTTTCTATATAATATTTTAAATAATTTGTCCATTATTATATATATATATATTTGATAAATATTCGATTTTCACATGATGAAATAAAAATTGTATTTTTGGGAAATGTAAAATTCTTATTAAGAAACTATTTTGATAAACTCAAGAATATTTGAACTAATGAAGATTTTAATAAAATAATATTATTATATAATAATTATTTAAATATATATGATAATATAATTTAATTAATTCTTGTGTAATTTTAATAAGGTTCGTAATGTTGATAATATTTTGAAGAATAGTATTTTTCTATAAATGGGATTTTTTATTTGAAAGTGAGTATTTTTATATTAAGAAAAATATTTCTATTAAATAAATATTTCTTTTTAAATCAACAAGATGAAATTATCCAACAATTAATTTTTCATAATTTTCTCAGACTATTGAATTTTGGGATAAAAATTAAATATTTTATGAATATTCAATATTAATTATGAAATCAAAATATCCCAATAATGGTTTAATAAATAGTATAAATGGAATCCATGTAAATTTTTTTAACCAATTAAAACAATATTTTATTTATGTAATTTTTTATATTTTATTAACCATTAAATATTACTATAAAACCTACATTATATTCTTTGGTTTTAAAATCAATTAAATAAAAACATAAATCACTTACACTTCGCCAAGGGTATTATTTTATGTGTTTCAGTTCATGGAATTGAAAAATATTCTAAAAAACTCATGTTTTGATGAAATCATATGGAAAATGGAATGACTCAATGTTTTGATTATTTTATCATTCATAGTCTAAAACCTATGTTTATAAATTGTTATAGAAACCCCCCTCCCTTTCTATAAATACACACCTATCATCACAATCTTGTTATCTCAAAATTGATTTATAACAATGTTACTCTCCATATACATATCTAAATCCCTCCCATGGTTCTCCTAATTTCTTAATAATATCCTTTTAAGCTTTAAGAAGTTCCCTATAAATGTAATGGAATATAAAATTCTTTATATTTCAAGTACTTTATTTTAACTATGTTATTTTTATTTAGACTTATCCATGTTTTAATGTGTTTTTAAACATATATGTAGTTTTATTATGTTTCCAATGTAATTAAATACTATCTTTCACTCTCATTCACCCCTTCCATAAATATTTTTATAAAACAGTTGTGCTGTTGAAATTTTCCTATGATTTTCCATGCTACACATTCATGTGGATAATACTCATCCCAATCTCAACTCATTGGTTTTCACTTAGTTATAATTACCTATTAAAAGTATTTCATATGTGGTGCATTTATGGTTATCCTAAGAATATAATTTTATTATGACATTGATTTTATCCTTGAATTATGATCATTATGTCATGTTTTATGTAATTTCATCATTCCAATATTTTATTAATGTTATCATAGGATATAATGTTTCGATATTACTACTTAGGATTCCAAACCATTTTATGTCACCTTGATATACCACTTAATAAATATGAATTACTTTCATTATGATATTATTTGATCATTAATGATAGGGTATTTATAGCTCACCACATTCATGTGTTCACCCCTTATTATATCATGATGTTTTAGAAAATTCAAAGAATATAAGGGCATGTTTCTATTTTATGAAATAATTATATTCTTCCAATATTTTTTCTATTGTGATTTGTATCTTATTACCCAAATACACTGGGCCTCATGATAATTTTGGGGTTTCATATGTTTATATTTAAGTAATAAATCATTAATTAATGTGTATTAATGATATAGGTTATTATAAAATCAATCATTGATCATATCATAATGAATCCATGGAATAAAAATAGGTTTTATATATCAATAAAATGTAATTATATATAAAAAATAAAGAATTAAAACAATAAAAATGATAATATCATAAAGTATAATGGGGATATAATGATAATAAATAAAATTCTATAAATAATCTATTCAATTAAGTATTAGATATTTACGTCATATAGACAAAATTTATCAGATTTAGTAATTTATTTTACCAATCAATCAGTTAATTCAATCAATGTGAACAACCTTCAATGAATTAAATAGAAAATATGATCTTTATAATAGAAATTATTTGTTTCAATTTTTATTCCAATTAATTTTGGATTGTTAGGCTAGAAAAATGTAGTTATGGACCACTCATGTGATAGAAAATAAATTCATAATTCATCCAAGGAAGAAAAAGGTGGAAGATAATATTTTTTTTGAATATTCTCTATCAGGAAGAATATATATCAAATGATGATGATATTGAAAATTTTCTTTTTTTCTATATATATAAATATTATATAATACATATATAATTTCTATTTCTTTTTTGAAGGACAAAATAATAAAAAGGATGATTCATAGAAAAAGTAAAAATGGAAGAAATATTTTTTCACCTAGTAAATGCTAAAAAGAGATTCCTTTCACACAATAATAAAAATGAGATATATATCAAATATTTCAAATTTCAGTAAAACATATTAATGAATATAAGGCTATTAAAAATTAACACTTAATTAATTTTTGAAAAATAGATATGAAAATTCAAAAAATCATCCAATGAATATAAACATTGAAATGTGAGGTTCTCACCTAAAAACATGAGTTAGGGTTTGGTTGACATAGAAGCATCACACCTAGTAAAATTTTAGACATGAAAAAATGAATCTTTTAGGGGAAATATAAAACTTCATGAATAGAAATATAAAATGATCAGAAGTTTTATAAAGGATACAAATTCACCAGTTCATTACCTTTCAATAACAATATTTATTTTATGATATGATTAGAATCAAAACCCTTATTATATGATGAAATTTTAATAAAACCCCCTTTATATAAAGATCATGACATTAAATTTAAAGCATTGTGATTAAATGATAGTTAGTGATGAAAAATAACAAATTGATAGTGTATATGACGTATAAAAAACATGATTTATGAAATCAAACTTGTCGCATGGATTTGGAAATGAGACAAAGAAACCCTTACGACCTTTATATCCTTTAGATAAGTGGAAACTTAAATAAAGAATAAAATTTGGATATTCAAATACTAATAATTATAAGAAATAATTTAAAATACAACTGTTATGAAGTAATAACACAATATAAATGATATCATGCTGCACAACATGTAATATGTCTTATGAAATAATGTTTTTTGTCAAATAATCCCATGTTTTAATACCCGACTTCTACTAAAGTTCTTTAATAAAATTATAAAAAAATCATAATCACCTTTATCTTAACTAGATTCATATATATATATATATATCCTTTTATAAAAATATTTATAATTATTATATATATATATATATATTAGTTCTAATATATTTTTCAGTAGTCTGTGTGAGTACTCTTGATCTTTTTAAACTTGTTTCAATTTTTTTGTTGTTATTTATTATTATCTAAAATATCATCATTACTATACCATAAAAGGTACTATAATTGATTCCTCATGTTTAATTAAACTTTTCTAATTTCATTATATGGTGTTTTGGTTATGATCTATAATGATGAAATCAAATATTAATATGTTTCGATGATTTAAAAAAAAATATTAATATCTTAATTAATATGTTTAATAGTAATAATATGTTCTATAAAAAATTATTATTTGGTTATTTATAGAATAATATATTAGTAATGTAGTTTTCATAGAAATCCATGATTTTATTTTATAACATTTTCCAAGTAGCTGATTAAATTGACTCAAAAAAGAAAATATAATAATTAATATATTATTTTCAAGTTATTTATATGTAATATAATTATTCAATTATAATAATGATATTTATTATATTCAATTTAAGATATAAATAAAAATTTATTAAAATTATAATATTAATTAATTGATATGAATCTATTAAATAGTATAAAATATTTTTTTTCATCTTAATATGCTTGTTTTAGAAAATTTTATTTACAATGATGATTTCTTGCTCATATTATTAATAGGATGTCAAATATTTATTTCCAATAACAAAATAATAATATAAAATTAATAATTATCCCTTAAACCAATTAATATTACAATAAATGGATATAAGTGATTAAAAATACAATACACCATTCTATGGAGGCAGTAGTCCGCATGTGCGTGTGGATAACGATGTAATTTTCCATTGAATGGGATAAATGTCTAAAATGATTTATTATTTCAAAATATATAATTTTTTATGAATATTATACTTATTTATTAAATTCCCCTTAGGAAATTCCATATAATGTGGTGAGGGAATATCAAAAGTGAAACATCATGAAGGTGGTAGTCCACACATACACAAGAATGTCATTTCTGTTTTTCTTATGAGAAAAGGAAAATGTGTTTAACAGATAATACCAAAATATAATAACATTATTTATACTATATTTACTGAATTTTTAATATAATATTTTCAAAAATAATTGAAAGTGAAATATTGAAAAAATAATGGTAGGGAAATGTTAGTACTTACATTGGTAACTTATGTTTTTCCTTGGATACATTTTTTAAAATAAACCTATTAGGATAAAATTATGTCAGTAAAAGCTAACTTAAAAGAAACATAAGTAAATAAGGATGAATTTCATGAGTAAACTGAAATTTTAGAGTGTTCTTTAAGGGGTGATGAGAGGACCCTTTTATAAGTGGTGAGAATGACATTTTTGTAAATATTTCATCTTAATATAAATTGAGGAGATGTTTCACATGTAAAATTAATAATGGAGGTGTTTTTTGGCCATGAAACCCCACAATCACACAATTATAATCATGTTTTTAACATGTTATTGATTTTACCCCTTTGGTTAACCATTTTGTACCTTTTATTTTTTAACGTGGTAACTATTATTTTCCCCAATAATTCATTATTTATCCCCAAAAATAAAATAGACCTTATTAAATAATATAGAAAATATAATTCCAAATTTTAATTTAACTTTATTATATTTCATTTACCAAATTTGGTAAAAATTAATTTTAAAATAATAATTGGATAATATTTTAAAATATTTTTTAGTGAAAAATGGATGTTATATTCCAAAATTTCAAAAATAGGTATGAAAATTAATATAAATTAATATAAATTTATTTTTTTAGAAAACATATTTATCCAATAACATGGTTTCATAAATTTCCATGTTATTCTTTTATATAAATAATGTCATAGAAGTCACGATATTTGTTAAAACATAATTTTCACAAAAAAGTAAATATTTTTAGGTAAATCTAATTTTTTTCTGAAGTTTATATTATCATGAAGAATATTTAAATTATTTCCATTCTTATTAATTTAGGTTCTATATTTTTTGAAATATTTCCTTTAAAAAATTATCAAATATATTGAAAATAATTTCTATATAAAAATAAGTTCTTTTATTACTATTTTTTTATTAAGAAATTATATAAAACACCACTAAAGGAATAATTAATCAATTAATTTTATATTTTAATAACATAATAAATTAGTAATAAAATTATTTATTTAAAAAATATATGACATAAATTACATCTTTTAATTCAATCTATTTTTAATCCAATAAAAAATAAAAAATTATTTTTAAAATGAAATTTACTTATATTTATATAAATATTTCATAATTCATTTACTCCTATTCACATAGTAATTTTATGAATATGATTCGATAAATATATTTTATTTGAAGTTATAATAGTATCATAATACTTTAGTATTGTGTGTAGAAAATTATATTAACATAATATTTATTTAAAGTTAATAAATAATGAAATTTTGGTTCCTTACACCACCTCTAGTAAAGTAAATGATTATAATTTAAAATATTTTTTATCAATGTAATAGTTAAGGGTTAGAAATAGATAGACACATATCCTCATTTAATTTGTAATTATGTGTGATTGTCATTATCCTTCATATGGTTAGGTAAATCATTTTCCCATAATAATAGTAATATATACATTGTTTGGTCTTTCCACTAACAATTTATGATAATTATCCTAATATAATGGGATTAATTATTCATAGGATTCATATAGTTATCCAGGTATTAATAGGTGGTCATGGGTTTATTTTTGTTGGATTTTTCCTATTATGGAAGTTATCAAGGAATTAATGTCAATAGTTCCAATATTTGCATAATATCAAATAAAATTTGACTAAAGGAATGATAAAAATATTTTATTGGATAAAAATTAATATAAACATCTATTATAGAGGAGTTATATATGTGGGATAAAATAATCATATAAATAAATATATTAATTAAAAATTAAACATCAACTAATTAGGGTGTCTAGTTTTATATTTTTACTAGACATTCAATGTATAAAGGATTTGGGTGAAAAATATATGAATACACAAAGCATATTTCTTTAGTGGGTGATTAATGTTCTTTAATCCACATAATCTTTGGAACCCGCTTTTATTGGTGGGGTTTCGTAGGAGTTCCCTTTTCATGAAAATAGATGGTTCCTATCATCCTTATTATACCTTTTTTTCAAGGAATTGACATTAAAAATTTCCAAGTTTACTATATTTAACACATTTAATTTTATGTGACACATTAAAATTAAATAATTTTACCATCAATATGTTAAAAAAATCATCACATTATCCCAAAAATGAGTCTTCCTACACCATAATTTTTTAGACATAAAACATTCCATAGTTACTTTAATCCATTACCCTTGGTGATTCATACATCATTTCTAACATGAAGGAAATTGAATATTTATTCCATCATTATTTTCATCACCTGAAATTCTATGAGGCTATATCCTTAACTTCTTTATTATGTTTGTAAACTTAACAAATATCACATAGGTAATAAAAAGTCATGATGTTTTATTTTAAATAACGTAGAAAGTTTACACTCTATATCCCAAGTAATTAGGTTTCCCATTATGGAAATCTATGATTTTCCATGGTATCAATGGCTAACTAGTTTTCTTATGGATTCTTCTAATACTAAAAAATAAATGGAGTTAATAAGATAGAATGAATATTAAAAATATTATATAATTATTGTAAGATAAATTTATAAAAAATTCCACTTAAAAAATTCTCACTCAATGAATTTCTTACACTAGAATTCAATTCAACCAAAATCACCCTTAGTTTAATCCATGTTTTTTTAGGTTTTAGTCATTCATATTTCAAAATATAATTCATTAACATAGTATATCCTTCATAATATCTTATATAGATACTTTTATTTACCAATTCATAACCTTTGGGACAACCAATCTATGTTTTCAGTCTTAGTCCCACTCATCATGCACCAGAGTAGGGTTTGAGTTTATAAGAAACCATCATTTCTCAGGGTGATTATACCTATGTGCATATGTTTCATAAACAAATCAATATTCTAGTATCTATAATGAGATTCAATTTCTAAGTGAACCCCAAAAATCTATACTTTGAAAAAAAAATCGGGATGTTACTTTTACATTTATGTCTCTCATAGAAACATTCCTTTGGATTTCACTAGTTTAAACATATCATAATTTATAAAATATATAATCTTACATCATCTAACTAATATTTTTTCTATAAAATAGAAATTATATCAAACCTTTACATATTATGCCTTGATGACATTGACATCCTCAATAGATCAAATCCTAATAAAAAAAGTTTTCTATAAATTATACTAATACAAAATATTATAGCCCACAAGAATATTCATTTTATAATTAATTGAATTCAATCAAATATGTCTTTATAATATATTCCATTAATAATTTAGGTTTAATTAGTTAGAGGATTGAGATAATGAATTGACTAAAAAATCCATATCTATTTAAACTAATGTTAATTTTTTCCATTATATAGGCAACAACTTAATCCATACCATATATTGAACATCTCCACAAATTCTATATACATGATACTCTTATAAAAACATCATATATATTACATTTCATCATAAATAGGGGAAATAGAAACATAATAAAGGGGTGAGAATTGATTATCATTAAGAACAATCATAAGTAATAATAATAAAATATCAGTTGTGAGAATAATATGAGAATATGGGTATCATCAATATACGTAATAATGTAATACCTCCCAAAACATATGACATAAATAATGATGTATGTTTTGAAATAAATTTAAAACAAATCATGAAGATTATTTACATCACATAAACAAGGTACACATAGAGAATTGTGGAACAAACAAAAGAATGCAGAAACATCCCCATAATAATTTTCAAACTTGCACAAATGCTTGGGAGAAATGATAATTCAACATGTATATACATTTCCTTATCGAGTTAAAAGCTTCCATGAACACTTGAAATCATCATATTTGTTCTCATGTATCAATGTCTCATGGGATATAAAATTTTAACCAAATCATCGGTGGGTGATATTGTATCCCACCCATCATTAATCCTTGTATATGTGTGCCACCTAAAGTTAAAAATGTATCATATAATAATGAATGAATGGATTGAAAATTGTTGATATATCACTATAAAAAATAATTATATAAGGAAAACCTTCATCATTCAATGAATAAAAAAGATAAATCCAAGGAATATAAATAGATATCCAATGATAAAAATAATATTCTAGGTAGATACCATTTAACGAATTAGATCATATTTATACTGTATTAATATAGGGTATACAGTATAGTCTATAAATTTAATATTGATAGATATAAAAAATCTAGGTGAAAACCCTTTAATTAATGAAAATGAAAAAAATTTATTCACAATGGAACAGAATTATATAAAATATTATTCCTTTTCACAGTTATTGGTTATTCAAGAAAATGCTCATCCTCGATCAACAAATTAATAGAGAATAACATTTCATAATCAATTTTTACAAAAAATGTTAATGTAAAAGTATTATGAATATCCCTGGTCAACAAATTTTCATTCTAAATGTGGTGATAGTGGTGAGGAATAATTTTTAGTAGAATTAGCAAAAATATGTTTGGAAATAAAGAATATCTACACACTTTTGGAAATATTTATTTTTAAAGGTGATTTATTTTATAAAGAATATATTAATATGAATTATTTTATAAACCATGAATGTTTAGAGGTGAATATTCATATATAATGGTAAAAATAGAAGAATATTATGTGCAAAAGGAAAACGTTAAAAAAACATTATTTCCACAAATTAATGTAAAAAACCCATAATAAAATGGGTAAAAATTCATTAAAACATATAAATTTTATTAAAATTTGTATAAAATTAACATTAATCAGTTATTTAGGAATAGATAATTATATTATCAAAGGAATCCTATGAACACAAACTAGGAAAAGTGAGTTCCCTAATAGAAAAGAGGATTAAGAGGGGATATCAGTTATGAGATACACTTCAGGTAAAGTATGAGTCAATAATAAAGAATATATTTATGGGACATGTAAATAAAAATTAATAACAAAATAAATTGATAAGTGGTTTTAGAAATGAAACATATTTCCCATATGAATTATCATTATAAAACAATCTAGATTTGATAATAAAATTTCCAACAAAATCTATACGGTTTGAGAAGCATTTTAATAAAAATGATTTAAAAAGGGAGAATTAAATATTACATAGAAATACTTGAATAAAATATGTTTATTTATATGAAATCTCAAATTTTAATTTTATACTAAATATAAAAACATTCTGTGAATAATAAAACATATCCCATAGATATGAAATTGAGATAATGAAATACATTTAACCTTTGTATATATTGAATCAAAGTCCATTTAAAGAAAGAACATAAAAGAACATGAATTACATTATTATATTAAAATACATCCAACATGATGTAATCACACTATATTAGTGATATCAAGGATCAAAATATTAAACTGTTCTAAAAAATTTAAATTTGATATTAAGAATCCCACAATAATTCTTCGCGTGTACTAAAGCACTTCAATATTATATACAAAATATAATAATATATTAATAACATATTTATTGATGTTATTCATATATAAATATATATATATATAACCTTTTATATACACCATTTATAACTATTATATACATATATATTATTTATTTATCTTCTACATTCATACAAGGAATGAGTAATATGGATCATTTAGAACTATTTTCCTAAGGGTGTTCTTATTATTAATTATTCTATAATGTTTCATAATTTAAAAATAATATAATTTACTATAGTTAAGGACTTATTGTCATTTATAGTTATATAATTTCATTCTATGGGATTTTGTGTGGTGATACTTAATAATTAAATCAGTGTTGGGAAAGTTTCAGTGATTTTTAGGGAACAGTTCATTGTATAATAATTAATGGTTTTAATATTAATGTTACCATTTATAAACCAAAAATAAGATCATTTTTTACAATTTTTATCATTTATTATAAATAATATAGTTATCATAGTACTCCATGATAATATATTATATCATTTTCATGTTGGTTGTTAAACTGACTAAAACATGAAAAAGATAAAAATTAATGAATGATTGCGAACTTATTTAGAAGTAATGTCATCAATTTTGAAGAATCATAATATTTTTATTAAAATTTTATTAAAATAATAAGTCATAATTTATGTGAATAATTAAATTATATAATGGATATGAAACTATTACATAGCATGAAATAATTTTCCCTCTTTGTATAATTGTCTTATACTGTTAAAGTATCAATGATCATTTAATACAAATATTATTAATAGGTTCAAAACATTTTCTTAATGGAATCATAATAATTAAATAATCACCATTTTTTTACTTTCAACCCATTTACCTGACGATCCATGAAATGAAGTGATTAAAAATATAATACACTATACTATGGAGTTGGTAGTCCACCTATTCGCATGGATGATTATTTCATTTTCCATATAATGGGAGAAATGAATGATATATTTTATTATTTTAGAATAAATAACATATTACACATTTCATATTTATTTATTAAATTATATAATATGACCATTCATATAGTGACTCTACATATGATGTATTATTTCTTTGAATATTTGTATTTATATATCTAGAATTATCATCAGAGTCAGTGCTGTGTTTGGGTGTCTCGGGACCTTGAAATTAATATATTAGAAATATTCATATCTTTTAATGTACATGAATGCATCGATTCAATGAATTTTTTTTCCAATGGCTGGGGCCTCTAATGGATGATCTGAGACCGTGATCGATTCCATATTAAGGAGTTTACCCTAGTCATGACATAGGTTTGGTCAATGTCGATTGTTTCATGGATGGAAGCCGCTGGAAGGTGAGGTCATGAAAATAAATATATAATTTATTTATTTAAATTAAATTACCCAATATTTTACCCTCTCTATAAATATTCTCTTATATCCATCCATTGTGTTAGCTGTATAACAATGAGAAATTAGATAGTAGTGAGACCATTCTTTATTTTTGGATCACATAAGAGGATGATAGGAGATCAAATCAAGGTGGATTGAGAGGCCAAAAATAAAGAATTTTATATTCATCTCTTGTGAAGAAATTATTCCACAAAAATCGATCCTAAATTTATGTAGGTATCATAAATTGTGGTTTCATAGCAATTGATTAAATGTTTGAGAATGGATTCATATATCGACATTTATTGATATATGAATATTCTCCAATCGCATGAATCATTTTCATTAAATTGATTTTTTAATTCAATTTATTAATTATTTGATGTTATCATAGGTTATCCAAGATATATATTTTGTATTCTTGGATCATATTTCCTAATGATGGTTTCAATACTCTTCTTTTTATTTTTCCCCCACCTTTTCTTCACATTCTTTGTCTTCAGCCTATGGGGTTCGGGTTCAATATTTTATGGGTGGCTTCAAGCATGGAAAAACAACTGAATTGATGTATTTTTTAAAAAAGGAACATATGATTCATTTTAATATGGATCATGATGTGTTTTGGGTGATGATTCAATGATTTTGGATCTTAAAGAACTCCAGTGACAAAAATTTCATGGGGGCATACATCATTTCTTTGAGTGGATGATCAGATTCTAATTTCTCAGCATCAGAGTCTAGGAATCAATGACCAAAGAAAATACCCATATGTTTTTTTGGATGATAAATGAGGAAAGTGGAACAGAATATATATTTGTATAACCTAATGAATGATTTAAAATTCTATGAAAAACACAACTACATACTGTATTGTGAGGAATGTGGCATGTTGTGTTCTTCAGATTTAATAGTCGTTAATGTTTTCAACCAAGATAAGGATCACATGACATTTACATTAAACCACATATCATGTGTCCATATCTGATATTACTGGATGAGTTCGAGCTACACACACCTAGGACCCAACGTTTCATGACATGAAATTTACTTTGGGAGTACATGAGAATTCCAATAGGTACAATGGAACAACATGGTCCTCATGCATTACTAAGTAAATATCAAGATGAAAATATGCATGAACAGATATATGTGGGAATGGATATATGTACATGGACAATTTTAACTATATATGGGAAAATCTATGACCACATGAGAAGACCCCAAGTGGATGAGACTTATTGTTTACCACATGTAAAAACCATGTAGTATTACATGTCCAGACAAAACATTCATATATGATAAAATACCAAGGAAGTAAGGTGTTTCACACACTATGTGTACACTTATACACAATGTTTATTCGCTTTAGAACATATTCCCCTTATAGATCTGTTTTGGACTTAGATTTTTTCTAGTGAGCAGACTATCCTGAGCATTTCAACATAGAACATGGTGATGTCCTTATTTTTGGTATACAAGATAAGATGTTGGTGGTTCGAGTGAGGTGATTCATTAAGAGACACTTGACAAAGGCATTTATCTGTGAAGGGTCATTAGAGAGATACTAGTGTTAAAATCCACTGTCACACCATGGGGTAGGACCTTTGTACTCTTTATATTGATAGTGATGGTAATCCCCTACATTGGGCATGGGTTCTCTATATAAGTAGTGGTACACTACTATATTCGATCTCCTGCTGTGTGTGGGTCCTCTATGGGAATGAGTGATCACTTAGCTATGTAGAAAAATAGCAATGAGTTGTCCCCTTCACAAAAATTCTGGTGAGGTTGCATTTGATTCTCGACATCATCAATGGAATGTTGGAGATACAGGCAGACTCAATGACTTTGGGTTGGATGGGATATAAATATCCCCTTTCTCTATCAACTAGGTATCATTATATATGTTTTGGGTTGTCATTTCACTCATTTTATGGGTTTAATTGACCTCTTATTGTATCTTTATATGAAACTCATCTCAGTTTGTGGGGAATCATACTTGGAATGTATATACTCACCCCTAAATGGTTATTTATGACACATGTTGGGTCTTATTTAGATTATAAATAGATAGATAGTGAATTTTATGTATCTTAGGGATACATGGGTGCATTTACCACATATGGTTGTTGGACATGGGGATCATGATCCCATATTTCTCAATTTTTATTTATTTTAGTAGTTTCTAGGTGAGGAATTTGTTTCAGATTGGGCATGTATTTTTCCTCTTTTTTACATTGGATTATTATTTTATTATTGTAATTCATTCCCAAGAGGTTATTACATAGATTTTTTACTCTAGATTTTATTTGATTTTATTCTACCACTAAATTGTTCGATAAATACTGATTTATATGTGTGTATATGTAAATTTAAAAAATTACACCTATTTTAGTTTTGGTTATTAGTTGTTTTCTCCATCCCCTATCCTATTAGAAGTAGGGTAGGGGTTGTGGTTGATCAGTTTCTATCAAAAAGGCATTCCCTAGTAGGTCAGGTTGTTATGGTGTGATATTATAGGTTGTTCATACTCAGGTCAGATTTGTAGTTAAAACATTGTTGAATAATTTTTAGAACATATAGAAATAGTGTCAAAGTGTCTCGACTGTGAATTTCAATATAGGGAACATATTGTTGGTGAAAAGGCCTATAAATATATTAACTAGGACTTTGAATACCTTCTTTTCAATTTTATATACTAGGAAATTATTTGTAGGAAAAAATAGTATATGAATCAGATAGGATTGAGTCATGTGACTGTCCTTCATGAGTTAACTCTCTATATATATGATCAAATAATTACAAAACATCTTTATCTCTTTCTATATTTCTATATGATGAAAACGGTTTAGGTTAACAGGGTCATAATGATGATATGATGAGTAATGAGGCCTTATTTAAGGGTACATCTCATAAGGTGTTTCTTCTTGGTGAGTAGGGAGTAACGAGACTTCCTGTTGAATAAAAGATAATACCCATAATTTAGATTGATTATATGCATAGTCTTAATTCACTATATAAATTTTATATTCATATAACACTAAGTTCCCATAGTGATCTAGATCCCCATAAAGATGAAAATTAACATGAGTTCTTTGTTTGAGTCTTTCGGCTAGTTCACACCCTAACCGATCATATGGATGTGCTGGAAGAAAATATTTTCCATGGAGAAGTATAGTGTCAGTAGAGTCTAGTTAGTTATACTCTTGATGAGATGATTCTTGTTTGGCCTAACATAAAACAATTACTTTTGTGAGGAGTATTACCCCTCATAACTTTGCTTAGTTTAAATCCATGAGCCTCTTGACACCTAATAGTTTGATGTGGCAGTGGTGGAGTATGGAAGAAGGTTCACTAACCTAAAATGATACTCCATTGATATGTTGTGAGAATTATTCATATGTATGAGGATGTTTAAGAGGGGTATATGTAGAGATATTCATGCCTATTTGGTCTATTTATGACTACCCACATGTGTTGGTATGTTGGGATGGGCTCTAGTTCTTAGAACATTCTATAATGGGTATATTGGGGGGTTGGAGATAGCGTGGGATAACTTGTTAATGATTCATATGCAGTATCTAGTAGGAATCATAGGTTGAGGTCATAGTAGAGGAGAAATACATGTTCCCAGACTTAGACGTGGTGATTTTAATCTTATATATTGTGTAAAGAATCCAATTAACCTGAAGAGGGGGGATTTTATGCTAGTGAATGAGGGTTTACATGGTAATGATTTCCCGAACCATCGAGTTATGTAGCATAGGTATATAATGTATGGACCACTATGGAAGGGTAATCACTATGATTATGGATCTCCTAGGTGTTGTTAAGTAAGTCCTTATATAGGTATTGTAGGAAAAGAGTAAGTTAAAAATTTGAGGGTGCAGCTAATAGTGGTGTATGAAATTGTGAGATGCTCTAACCACCACCTATATGAGGTCTATATTAGGATCAATGAGTTGGAATTCAAGGTCATGGGAAGTTTTAGTCTATGGAGGACTATTTTTAGGTAGTGCATGAGATGATTCATGGTTTTATTTGTGTCTTTTATACTCTCAACCAGTATTTGCAGACACATGCATGAGCCATTCCTTTATTTAGAAATCTCTTGTGTGAGAGTTGGAGTATCCAGTTGATTCTATAGCCTAGCACTTATGGATAGAGGTTTTTCAAATGATGAGATTATTCTATATCCCATATCATTTATTAGTATGATATATAACTCATTGGAGAGAGTTGTAGTGGGACCTGTTGGTCTTCATAATGAAACCCTATGAAATCATCTTGTGTAAGGATTGGTTGTCCACACTATATGACCATATTGATTTCCATTATAGATGAATTTTATTCCTTTTGATAGATGAGATGAGATTCCACCTTTTGGGAGAGGGAGATTCAGTGGTGTAGTGAGTGGACCTTGAGATCAAGAAGTTGAAACATATAACCATTCAGTTTGAGAGTATGGTCCTAGTGTATTGGGGTCTTTAGACATGGGGATTCCATTGTTAGTGGATGAAATTATGGATTTATTCCTGAATGATTTTTTAAGACTATCTCTAAGGTGGTAGATCGACTTCTACATTTACTTTCTCCAATAGAATACACTAATACCTTCTATTGCATATCGTATGGCATCGAACGAGCTCCAAAAGATGACAATGTAGATAACAGACCATTGAGAATTGTTTTAATCAGAACCACTTTATCCCCAGATCATCACTTTAGTTATTCATGAAAAATTAACATTATATTAATTATTATCACCTATACCAGGTTACATTAAAAAATTACCCCTCACTAGGTATTGATGGAACATTTTACCATTTTTGTGGTGTAATTTGGTTCATAAAGATGGATATTAGGTTTGGATACCTCCAGTTGAGGATTCATGATGATTATATTTTGATGATGGAAATTTGATATTTTTATAGACACTATAGTTTACTGGTGATACCTTTCAGAGTGATGAATTCCTCTACAATATTTATAAACCTGATAGAATGGATCGTCAAAACATACTTTGACTAATTTTTGGATGTATTCTTGATAAAAACCTCATTTAGTATGTTTCAGCGGAGGATCATGCAGAGCATTTTGGGATGGTCATAAACTTCCTCTAGGAGAACCAACATTATGGAAGGCACCTAAAGTTCCAGTTTCACATCTGTGAGGTTCACATTATAGGTTGTGTCATATTTGAGAAGTGTTTAGCTGTGGATATAGTGAGGATTGATTCATTTATTTACTAGTAACCATCTATAGTCATGTCTAAGGTTCATAATATTATTAGATTGGTTGGGTATTGCAAGTGGTTGATGGAAGACTTATCTAATATTTACTCTTAATGTATGACTCATACATGGAAAGGGATATTGTTATCCTAGGAAAATCAGTGTAAGATATCCTTTTAGGACTTGAAGATTAGGATGACCAATGCTCTTATATTGAGACTACTATAGGAGGGTGTAGAGTACATAGTGTTTTGTGATACCTATGGAGCTTGGATCAGATGTCTGTTGATGAAGAGGTGGAAAATTATCACAAATTTGTCAAGGTAGTTGAGACCCCATGAGAATAACTATGCTACTCATAAGCTAGAGTGGGAAGATATAGTCTTTTCTCTGAATATGTGGAGGCAATAACTTCTCTGAGAGAACTTTTTTTGTTTACTTAGAACATTAGTGTCTTAGGAATAAAATCAATCCTAGATATATTAACATGAGACAAAGGCATTTGTTAGAGTTCCTATTGGATGATTACTTTTAAATACTCTATACTAATAACAAGGGAAATGTGATGGAATATTACCATAGTAAGAAGTCTATTTCTCTCTTAGTGGAGGAGGTGTCTGAGTGGTTAACATTGTTGCATCTCTCCCTAGTAGAGAAGATTGATGAATTTTTTCTTCAGTGGATGGTTGTGAATCCTGTGATTATACATATTTTGTGAGATGATCAATTGGGAGACATCAGTTATGTGGTTGTATATGAAGAGATATCTGTAGTACATTCACCTTACATATTTTTTATTTATGGGATTATTCCAACATTTTTGGGGAAAATGGTGGTTCTAGAGTAGTTTCATGAGGATGTTATGAGGTATTTTCACAATTCCACCTTGGTTTTACATCTTAGTGTGTAAAAGATGTATATAGACCTCTAATGGAAGTTTTTGTGGTCTTACATGAGTGAGAGAGTAGCAAAGTTTATATCTCCTCAATATTGGGTTGGTTGTGGCTCCTCCCCTTGGCCCTTATTCTTTCGTGGCCTACAGTTCCCTTTTCTATGGAATCATCGAGGGTTCAAGATCCTGACGTGCTGCCTCCCCATCCTGCATCCCAGTTGAGTATTCTCTCTCATACCTTATCTATAGAACACTCAATCATCACTCGTCTTTGTTTTTTTTGTCTCTTTTATGGTTCGATGGTAAGTCCACGTTGGTGACCATCATGTCGGGTCATCTCAGGGGTCGTACTCGGAGGTATTATTTGGGGTTGGTTTCAGTTTTTCTATCCCTATGTGGCAATGCATTTGTTCCTTTTCATATTGGATTACAAATGCTATTAAGGGTATTTTCTATGGCGGAGGGTTTGGGTCTGTTTCTTCTGCAGTGTTGAGGGTTCGTCGAGGGTCCATGGTCTTGATCATCTCATTGGTGGCGTGGTGTGGTCGAGATTTAGTTTTCCACGGTCTGAGGGTGGATAAAATATTATCTGTGTTAGCTGGATTTCTTTGGGGGATTTTTGTTGTCTCCTCAACCGGGTTTGATGGCGGTGATGGGTTTTTTCGGTTATGGATCAGTTCAGTTTATAACAGGTGCTTCTTCCAGCATCAGTTATGTTGTTTGGGAGGCTAAATATGTTATGATGGTTTTTATTCCATTATTTTTTGACTATGGGAATTAGTGAATATGATATGCGATATTTCCATGAAGTGTAATTCCGTTATGGTGTGTGAATTTATTTTGGTGGTGCTTTTTGAGGTGTTCCCTTTGGTATGCAGTTCAAGGGTCTGCATCTAGATCTTTTTTAGGGGTGACTTCAGATGAGGTTTAGATCTGTGAGTTTTCACCAGACAATTTTTATGTGGATTTTAATGTTTAAGAGGGTATAAAATTTTCCCTCAGTACTAGGCCTGTGCATCTCTGCACATGAAAACTAGCCGATCAGTGATGAGAAGTTAGAAGCTGGACATAATGTTTTTGATGCTAAGAGGGGATTTCCTTTGTTGAATTGATATTTTTTATGGATTTTGGACTATTTGGGAATGGTTTTTAGTCTTATATCTTAATATCATGATGGGTTCCCCCACAACCCTTAAAAGAAGGTTTATGATAATAAAAAAATAATTTTCAGTGATATCTATGCACTTTGTAATGGGGATTCTATATATTGAAATTGGCCTTAATGCTCTCTCTATGATTGTAAAAAAAGTCAATAATTCATAACACTTCATAGACATCAGGGATCAGAGTATTTTAGACATTATGGTGTAGATTTAGCTATTTTAAATCATTTAACTTCATGGGGTGACCTAGATTATTGCCTTAGACCATGATGTGTGGTATATATCATAGTTTTGGAGAGGCCTACATGAGACATTTGGGACCCAATTGAGGATATGTATGGAATTACACCCCCAGAAAGATATGTATAATAAGATGACTATCTAGGTGTTACATGATATGCTGATGTATTGTGTGTTGGATTTCAGCAGATGCCCGAAGGAGAACTTTATATTGGTATATTTTTCATATAATAATGGATGTCACTCTACTATAATCATGAAACCATTCACGAACCTATATAGGAGAACCTATAGGTCAACATTATGCTAGATTTATATTGTTGAGACACCTCTTATTGGGCCTGAGATGCTGTAGTCGATGATAGAGAAGTTTTAGGTGATCATGAGTGAATGAGGATAGCCCATAACAAATAGAAATCTTACACAGATCAACATCATAGGACCAAAGAGTTTGGGCAGAGGTTCCATATCTTTCTTAGAGTCTCCCCATGATATGGATTATAAATGCTTGTCTTGGAAGGAAATATATCCCTATGTTTCTTCAATTATTTAAAGATTCTACAGAGGGTTGGTGAGCCTTATTATCACCTAGCCAGTCCCCCAATGATTTATAGGGTGCATTATATCTTCTATGTGTTATTGAAAAGAAGATACATGCATGATACTATGAAAATTATTAACTTGTCTAAGTTGGAAATCAAGGATGGATCCTCCTTCATGGACAACCTATTGCAGATTTGGATTAGGAGGATAATACCCTACATGGATAGATGACCCCTTTAGTCTTTGTGCTTTTTTAGAATTGAATCATGTGTGAGATATACTCAGAGCATGATATTCAAATTCCTACTAATTTTCCCCACCATTTTGTTTATCTTGTTACATTCGGGTAAAATACCATGAAATAGAAGATAATTTAGTGACTATGGTTTTGATGTATTTTTTCCTTTGAATATATCAATTTATATATCTAGATTTATCCTTAGAGTTGGCATGGTTTTTTGGTGTCTTAGGTCCTCATAATTATAATATTAATTTTTTTAATATATTCTAATTCACACATATTCATTGTTGAGGTTTTTTTCGTAACATTTGGACACGAGTTGGATAATATGATACCATGATTGATTCTGAAACATGGGACTTACATTAGGCATGACCTATGTTTGGTTAGTTCCAGGAATTTGAAGGAAGAAATCCATTGGAAGGTTCATTTAAAAAAATATTAAATTTTATTTACTTATTAAAAATAAATGACATAAAATTTTAACCTCCCTATAAATATGATACTATAGATATTATCCATGATCAACCCCATAGCCTGAGGAAATTAGTGAGGAGGAGTGAGACATTTAGTTTTTTTCGGATCGCAATAGTGAATGAAGGGATATCTAATCGTGGTGGATCGAGAGGTATGGAACGCAATTGATCATCTTCACCACAGGAGAACAAAATCATCACAAATGATCAATCCTAAATCGAGGAAGGTATCATCAATAATGGTTTCTGCATTTGTTATCAATTTTTTTTATCACAAATTAATATATATTCTTTTGTTGATATGTGATTGTTCACCATTATCTTGATAAATTTTCAATAAATTGAATTTATGATTTCAATTTAATTATTATTCCATGTTTTATCCCCTGAACCAACACATATCATTCATTTTCCATTATCAAATCATCCAATGATGGTTCCAATTTGTTCATTTTATTTTCTCTAACCCATTATTCATGTTGCTTTCTATTGGCCTATGGGGTTGTAGTTGGATAGTTCTATGGTAGGATCAAGTATAACTGAACCCTAGGAATTATTGTATGTTCTGGAATAACAAATGGATTTCTTATTTAGAGATGGATCGGGAAAATTTTTGGGTGATGATTTTTGAATCTGGGATCGAAATTGGTGATAAAAAAAGAAGATTCATGGGGAGTGAAATGGTTTGTCGGGTTGATGATCAGATTCCGATTTTTAGCCACTAGAGTTTATGAATCTGTGGTTGAGGATGATCCAAATTAGTTTTTGGCAGTTGATCAATGATGAAATGGGGGAAGAAATATAATCTCAAGAGCCACATGAATGGTCTAGAGTTTTGTGGAAAAAATGACAAAACTAAAATCATTGAAAAAGATAGCACATGGTGCTCTTAAAAATTCATAGTGGACATGGGTGTAATCCATTATAATGATCACACTCCTTGTTTTCAAGACTATAAATTATGATTGTACCTGAGAATCCATATCATGTTCTAGCCACACATTCCACAGACCCGAGTTTCATAACACATCATGTACTCCAGGAATACAGAAGAATACACCGAGGTGAAAGAGCATAGCTCAGTACATAGGAATTTATAGGTACATGAGAAGATGTAAATTGTCACAATCATATTTAGAAGGGAATGGTCCGATGTATACTAGAACAACCAACTGTAAATGATAATTTCCATGAGCACACAATGAGGAAAATATTTCTTAATAAATTTTGTGTACAACTTATACACACTATGTGATATGATGTTTATTAATAATACTTATCAATAGAAGAACATGTCCAACCAATGAGTTTGGGTCACCCACCATGTAAACTACCATAAAAAGAATTTATTCCCTCGTGAACTTAATTCTCTTATATATCTATCTTAGGAACCCATATTTTATCATTTGAGTATCCTATCTTGATTATTCTTCCATGTTCAATGCAATGGTGGCATTCATTTTGGAATAAAAGATATTATGTGATGTATTTTGATAATTAAACTTCTTTAGGTGATACATGATTATTGTAGTGATTTGGGTAGGAACATTGGAGATATATCGATGTTGGAACTCCCCTATCGTAGTTGGGTATGGGTCCCCCATACACATTATATGGATAAATATGATTCTCACCTAAATTGAGAGAGATTCATCTCTATATGGAGTGATAATATCCCATCATCAAGCTCCAATGGTGTATTAGTCCTCTACGAAAGTTAGTTTTTCCTGGTCTCTATAGTGTAGTAGCAAGGATTGATCCCATTTACATAGGTTCTGGTGAGGTTGTGTTTGACATTGGGAATTAGAGATATAATTTTAGAGCTTCAAGAAGACTAATTTAAATTAGTTGGGCTATGAGTTGGATATCAAATTTCTCTCTAAAATAGTATTTTTTTTGGTATACATAAATTAGTTTTTAATTTATCTCTTTTTTTTGGGTTCAGATAACCTATTACTATTTGTTTATATCACTCCCCTCCTGATTTTTAGGGAATCCTACTGGGTGTGAATATACTCAACCAATTATGTAATTTTTCCACATGTTTTGTGTCTTATGATGATTATAGATAAATTGTTGGTGAGTTTTTTAGATTATATGGATACATGGGTGAATTGACTATGTGGGGTTATAAGACTTGGATATCAAGACCCAATCTCTCTGAGTTTTCAATTATTCCTATTGTTTTTAGGTTGACACTTATTTTCTAATTGGGTGTGTAGTTTTCCCTATTTTCACTTTGGAATATTACTATTGTACACTGATGTATCTTTTAATAGTTATTTAATTATTTTTTACTCATTTTATTAATATATTTTATTATTTATCTGTTTTTTTTCATGGAAAAGGTTGTGTTTGTGTACATGGGTACATTAGGAAAATGACTTCCATTTTAGTTAGGCCTTCTCAGTTCATATTTCCAGATATTAGCCTATTGGAGATGGGATTTGGGTTGTGGAGACTTCAACTAACACTAACTAAGAGGTCCCCAAAGGATTTATTCATTAAAATCCATGTTGGATGGTGATGGAAAATGAAATATTAAACATTATGGAGGAGTTAGTCCACACATACTCATGACTGTAATTTTATTTTTCCTTAAGGGTAAATATAAAAGGTGGTTACTGGATGTCCCCACAACATAAAAACACATGTAATACTCTATATACTTATGTAATCATATAATAATTATAAAAAATATTTGTTAATGGTATTTATAGAAAGGAACTAAACATATGGATATTTTAGTAATTACCTTGAAAATTCTAGTTTTCCCTTATAGGAATCATTAGAAATGTAGTTCATATGATATCATCATGATATAATACTCTCATGGAAGTGAAATATTAATATATGGTATGTATTAATGTGTATATTTTTATGATGAAACAATTTTGGTGTGATCTTGATGTGGTGGTGAGTGGACCCTATTAAAAGTTAGGATAATGACATTTTTGTTAATATTTCAACTTAATATAAAGAATCACATTTCTAGAACACTCAAAAATATAATTTATTTGAGTGAAATATTTATTGATCACTAAAATAATAAAAATAAATTATAATATTGTTTTTTACAACTTTGAAATTTTTCCCTTTTGGCGAACTGTGCTTAAACTTTCCAGATTTTACCATGGTAACTCATTTTTTACATATGTAATTTTTTTAAAAATACATTATTTATTACCAAAATTTATGTAAATAATAATGACATATATAAAATATATGTTATTATATTCACATTTTTATGGTGATAAAATTAATCTATAAAATTAATGTGTTAATTTGTTTTTAAAACAGTTATAGAGAATAACGTGACAGTAGTTCTTAAATTTCAAATATAGGTTTATAAACAAAAATCTATTTTTTTAATTTTAATTTAATTTTATGAAATTATTATTTTCTTAATATAGTGGTTTCATAAATTTCCAAGTTATACTGATATAATAATAATTTAAAAAAATTCCTTGTATATATAAATATGGAATTTTTCACCTAAAAAAATTCACTTCATAAAAATAAAAAAACACTTACTTATGATAATATTATCCTTATGAATCTTGAAATGATGTCCACTTTTTATAATTTTTTTTAAAAAATTTAGTAATTTAATCTTTGAATAAAATCATAAAATTTAGTGAAAACTATTTGTATAAAAAAATGAATCTTTAATGTACTCATTTTCAATATTGTTTATATTTATAAAATACTTATATACCTAAAACTAAACAATATAAATTATAGTTTATTAACTTAATAATTTAATAAAAATATATATAGATTTATTTAATAATTTTTTTGCACATTCAATGAAATCATTTTGGAAAATATACTTTTAAGCACAAATGATCTAAATAAACATTTATAAAATTACAAATATATATATATATATATATAATTATTTAGTTACATATATTCATACCAAATATTTTTATAGCTATGTTTTAATAGTCATATTATAATATAATATATTATTAATTTGTTTTACTAGATACCTAATGATTTCATAGAGAGACATTACAACTTACTATATTAATATTCATTACATAATATATTGATCCACGACAGAATCAAATAGCTCAAGTATATTTGGAACCGAGAAACATAAACAAATGATTCATATGTGAAATAAATAATATCCAACTAATTTAATCATAAATAGAACCCTTCTTGAAACCATCATTCTAAATAGCCTTCATCATAACCTAGGAAAATTACCCATTAGAAAGAGGGAGATCATATGCTTAGGTAGGGTAAAAAAGGATATATCAATGATCACTTAATAATAACATGTGCATGTGGGTATGATAACAAGGGAATATAATTTAAAAACATTACGTTCATATCATAGATCACAATATTTAATCATTGTAGTAAGCATGAGAGTTCAAAAAACATGAAACATAACGGAATCAAGATACATGATCCATGAGATAATAACATTAACATACGAATTAAGTTTGTATCATACACATTATCATAGAAAATCAATTATATGGTGGTCAAGGATCACTTCTAATTCAATCACATTGGACTTGTATAACTACAAAAATCATCATAGAAGTCATGGTTCACCCACAATACTATCATAGTTTGATGTATACTTTTACTAAACACGGTTGAATCCCTGTTGCGGTCATATTTTTCTCATGAGATACCCTTCATTACTAAATTAATTTAAGAGATATATAATTCAAATCCCACACATTATATAATGAAAATAATTCATATTTGTTCCATAATATTATAAAACATTCATTATATTATTATCTATTAAAAGGTGATGAGTTTCATAAACAATTATTCATATCACAATATATGGAAATGAGATAGGTTTCATTAACATTTCATAATTTCATTGAAGCATAACTTATATAAATAAAATTATTTACATAAAATTATTTTTTTATAATTACAATAAATTATGAGAAATGATATAAATCTTATAATTGGATTATATCCCTATTAAAATTTATTTCATATGAAAGGATTTCATTATATATAAAAATTTTCATTAAAAGATCATAGAAATCATGTCTTGAGTTATATAACCTTTTCAAATCGAAATAAATTATTTCAAATATAAATAAATCCAAAATATTAAATAATAAAATTTCTTTAATAATAACCATGGAATGATTTAATTTAATATTTAATGAAATAATTGTCTATTATAGTAGGAAATTAAACTCATTCCATATATGTTAAAATAAATTGTTCCATTCACACCTTTGTAAAAAATATAAAAATGTATATCATTCAAAAAATAATAAGAACATTCCATATAAAACGTTTTTTAAATATTAAATAATAGGTATAAATGAATTTTATGAATCGTAGGAGATAAATAAAATAAATACTGATTGCATTTTTATAAAATATAGATATATATGAAAATGGGTTTTCAATTGAAGAGAGAAATAACATTGGGTTTCCATAAAAAAATAACTTCAGTCTAAAGAGTAGTTATTGAAAAGAAAATTAAAAAAAATTCAAAAGAAATAACAATATTATAATAAAATAATTTACTTTATTGAAAGGTATATCATTAAATTTAATTTTTATAAACTTAGTCATATATAATCCCAACAAATAATGATATTGTCACATAAAACCCTTACCACTTTGTTAACTTTTGAATTGAAATCCTCAAGAAAGAATAAATTCCAATAAAACATTAAATCTAAGTAACATATCTAGATTTATTATATAACATTTCAATGTACCAATTTATATTCCACATAAATTATGATATCTACATAACATATCATATGTCCCAAAAAAGACAGTTTGGGATGATAAACACTTACCTTAGGCCTGACATCCATCAAACATGATCAAACCTCCTCTAGAGTAAAAATAGATTTATTATAATTCCATTAAAAACCATAATCATATATATACAATACTATATATTAATTACTTATAACATTTTTGTAAAATTTTTATTGAAATATTTTTATTAAAATCATTTTTTTCGGGTGATGAAACATTTTTCATGTTTGTCTTGAATTGGTAGTTTTGTTCATTGCACATTGATAATATTTACATCATCATAACAATTTTATTCATCACATTAATATCATATATAGGCAATATATATATATATATACACATATTTATAAATATTAATATTTTTCAATAAAATTTCATATAGAAAAATGAATGACATAGTTCATCAAGTCATTGTGTCGTATATACGAATGAATGTTGTTATCACTTTTAGAAGGAGATAAGAAATAAAATTTAAATCATAATTCACATTTAAAAATAATTATTTTATAATATAAATAATATATATTCAATAAAGACATATTTATCACCATCCCTTTATAACATAAATTAAAAATTAATCAAATCTCTTGGAGGAAGTTGTAGTCCACACGTACGCATAATGAATATTTTCATTTTTCAACGAATTCAATGGTAAGAAGGTAGATATAATATTATCATTAATTAAGTACACTTATCTAATAAATAGAATATATATAAACATTATACCTATCATGATACCTATCTATAAGACATGTGGATGAATAGTGAATTCTATCACTATATGGAGAAGGAAAGCTGTACTTAAGGAGGGTAATACTTTCACATCATATTTGATGGTAAATATGTTGCATAATATTGGTATAAAATTAATAGTTACATTTAATTATATTTATAAATAATAATTTATTAGTTTATGATAAAGGAAATATATTTATAAGATGTAAAAGAAGATGTAGAAAATGGAATTTGTATGTTAAGTTCATTAACTCTTATTTGAACAAACTCATTTTGATCACTTATAAAAGACACTAGGTTCAGTATTGTGGAGAGAATAGAACCTATAGAATAGAGATTCCAATTATTGTAATTGAATTTGGTCGGGGTTATTAGATCTACAAGTCTCAATATTGTGTAATGTTGAGAAAGGAGGGGTTTCCATTTATAATACATGGAGAGGACACAATTAGAAATTCTTAAATGATTGAAAAATAATAAATTAATTCTCATGAAAATTATTTCTGACTATCTATGACATTGGATAAATAGATACTAGTGTTGAAATTATAAAATCCAATGATATTTATATAGGTTTCTCTCCATTTTTAACCATACCTATTTTATTCACCCATTCAATAACCATTTTTTACCTTAACCCTAGTAACAACTATTTAAATATTAAACAATTATGAATGTTAACATAAATTTGTTGTTTATTAATAAATTTAACATTGTTGATATGCGAACCCCGAATCACTTAAATTGGGAATGAAAATATTTTTATAAATATCAAATCATTTAATAAAATATTGTTTATTATAAAATAATTTTTTGTCTACTTTTTAAGTATACATTTAATTTGATATTAATATCACTAAGAAAAATATGGAATTAAAATATAATCATTTAAAAAATCCATAATATGTAATATTTATGGAAAAATAATATAATGCAATAAATCACTTAAATTTTATACTTTTAAAAATTTAAAATTCATTTATTTTTTATCAATTAATTAAATAATTATTGTGTCAGTGTTTCATAAGCAGTTAAGGTAATTATTCAATTTATAAAATTAAAAATTAAACAAATATTATAATATAATTAATTTATCTTTCCATAAATCATTTAGAACTTAATTTATCCTCCTTTTATCTATATGTAAAAAATTTGGAGATCTTAATGTCAAGTGAGTAACATTTTATATTTATTATTCTTCTAAATTAATATAATGGTCATAATCAAAGAAATATCACAAAATGTTACTATATTTTTTAGTTATATATTGGTATGTACATCCTACAGTAATTTAGTATGATAAATTCAAGTTAAAGATAAATTTTAATGTCTATCCCAATGTTTTAACCTTATTTTTTCCAATTTATGATTACCTGGGTGACAAATATTTATTACAATTACTATATAGTTTGACAAAAAAAATAAAGGGTCATATTTTCCAAATCTGAACCACCTAATTTAAATTATGGATTCCATTTTTTCATAATTAAAATTAATTATGTTCCAAAAATTTATATAAAAAAACGTTTACAAATCACAACCTCAACTATTCTATAAAAAATGTATTTTAAGCATAAAAGTTGATTTATCAAAATACCATTCCTAGTGAAAAGGGAAAAAATTAAACAATTTTTTAATATATAATATATAAATTTAATTACAATCATTCACCAATAATGTTTACTTTAATTTATTTAGGTAATAACTCATTGTGTGTAATGAAGTAGTTTTTTTTCCAAAAAAAAACATTTCCTTTATTATGAAATGGTTTTTATTTTCCTTTCAAATTAGTTGACATACAATTAATTTATTTAGTAAATATGCAAACCTTACATTTTTCATAATTTAGTTCATTTATTTAATTCAAAAAATTCCAATTAATATGTGATAAATGTTACATTAAATAATATTATATCGCAGTTATTTTAAACTCTGTGTTGCATGTAAAATAAGTTATCAAATAAAAATCTAATTTTAGATAACTATATAATAAAATATTGGGTTGTTACATTCCACCACCATGAAATTAATTACACCCTTTAAATGAATTCACACCAGTATAAACCAATGAAAATGTATTTGTTTCATTACATGATCAGGTTCCGAAGTACCCTCTTCAAATTTTTGGTTTCTCTTAAAAACAATAATTAGATGAGAATTATTTCTTTGTAGGATATTATTTATATGATACAAGATTTCTATTGGTTTCTCTTCATAGGAACAATAATCTTCCAATAGAATGAACTCTCTGTTCAAACATGGAATGATTTGGTATTTAATTCTTCAAGAGGGATATATGGAACATGTTGTGAGATTGATAGAGGTTCTGTGGAAGTGCCATGTGATAAGATACAATCCCTACTCAATCTATAATCATAAAGGGTCAATATACCTAGGGCCCAACATTCCATTATTTTTGAATCTCATAAAATTCATCCATAAGTAAATCCACAGAAACAAATTCCCACTAACTTAAAATAATAGATATCTTTGATGATTATTAACATATTGTTTTTTTAAATATGAGTTACCCTGATGAGCTTTTTAATGGAAACCAATTTCTCTACAATTTCCTCATCTAGATCAGATCCCCATTGTTTTGTTTCTCTAGTTTCACTACAACACCTTGAATTCATACACATATCTTTATAGTGGACATCAAAAAAAGACATATAATTTCTTGAGTTAAAGATATCATTGTATGAAACAAAACCAAAAGAATCCATTGATACTAGTAAACATTAAAATCCATAAAACATTATCCAAAAATATCCTCTAGGGTTTGAATTGTTCTCTCATACTGAAAATATTTTTGAGGGTAAAAGGTTGTATTGTCACTCAACACAATATCTATATTTTGAGGAAGACCATACTATAACGTCAAGGTGAACCTCAGATACTAAAAAATATAAAATATTATATTACAAAAGGAAACCTTTATAGTTACTTAAAATAAATTATCTCCTTATGATCAATGGGGAAATATTCTCTAACGGAATGGAAGTGTACTAACATTGTAAGGCGACTGACTAATACCCATATAACATTGTGGACTTTAAATGTTTTTGGGAGTCTAATGACAATATCCATGGTGATGTTTTCAAATTTCCATTATGTTATGAGCAATGGTTTTGAAATACCCTTTGACTTATGCCTCTCACCCATATCTTATGGACATACCAATCCATCTATTATATACTCTACCAAATCTCTCTTCATGCTATCCCACATGAACTATAATTTATTATCTATATAAAAATTTATAATTAAATGATTAATAGATAATTATGAACTATGAACCTCATAAAAAACCTTAAAATTAAAATCATTTATTTATGGAAGACATAAATTTTTTCTATACCTTATCATTTTCTTATAATAATTGTTGAATTTAGAAACTTTTCAGACCATTTTCTATATTTTCACATATTCCTTTGCAAACTCTTCTATCCTCACATAGATATAAGGTTAAAAAATAATTTAATTAGATTATTATTTCTCCCCTTACATCATGAATTATTTATCAATCCATTAAAAATATTGAAATATTTTAAAAAAATTAACTTTATCATTGATATGATATCATGATCCTTTTAACTCAAATCATAAGATACCTTGTTCCCATTAATATTGTGGTAATTTGTTGAGAATTTATAATCATTAATAATATCTAACCATATTATATGGTAAACACTAAAATCTTTAGGGGAAAATATATATTTCAAAATTTTTTGATATATATTTATATCAAACCATTCTCTATAAAGATATTTTCATGAAATCTTTAATCAAAAAAATTACCCCAGCTAACACCACATCATGTGTTGGGTAATTTTTCTAATGAACCTCTAATTTTAATAAGGTATAAGTTATAAAAAAATAATTCTATGTGAGAACTTATCCCAATCCATACTAAATTAATTACGATAGATTAGAAACCTATATTTAATATAGGGAAATATAAGCATTGGTGTACTAACTAACCATGTTTTTTGATCATTGAAAATTTACTCATATTCATCTAACCAAAGGAAAATAACTCCATTTAGAGTTAACATGGTTAGTAGATTAGATGACGTCAAGAAATTCTATATAATGAAATGATAATACTAAGACAATCCAAGAATACATCATATCCTAGTTAGAGTGGTGGGACTTGGTCATTAGTCAACAACTTCTGTCATTAATGGATCCATTAATATAACCTTGATTAAGATTATATGAAACAAAAATGAATTTTTTATAGCTAAAATTCAAACATTGTAAAATTTTCAAACATATTATCCTTTATTAGGGTCTTAACTATCCTCAAGTGGTTTTCATGATCTTAATTTCCCTTAAAATATATAATAAAATTTTCTAAAATAAATATAAAAACTGAACAAGGTAATCACTAAATAATTGATTCATTAAATCCAGGAAGATAGAGGGGGGAATTAGTAATACCAAATTTAATCATTCAAAATTCATAGTCTTAGTAACTTTTATAGAGTTTACTATTGGGTATATCCTTTTCGTGACCCTCAATTGATGATATCCAGTATGAAGATCAATCATCTAAAAGTAATGATCTTCACACAGTATAACAAAAAAAATCATCAATATAAGATAGTGGTTATTTATTCTTTATTGGGATATTTTATGATCTTTATAATTAATATAGAGTCCCAACAATCCATATTTCTTCATAAAAATAGAATAGTTTTACCGTAAAGTGACACACAAGGATGACTACATTTCTTATTTAGATTCACATATAGTTGTATCTATAATTCATGAAACTCAATTGAGGCCATATTATGTAGAGTAATTAAAATATTTGACTCCATGAGTGATTTATATTGAGAAATATTCATTAAGAAATTGTGGAAGGCAAGGAAACACTTCTATAAATACATCATTAAATCATGCATTATTGTAATATCATTGATATTCAGGTTCTCCCCAACTCTCAAATATAATGTAAGACCCTGATATTTAAAAACAATTGAAGAAATTTTGATTGCATATATGGAATGGAAAAAACATTATATGGTTTTGAAACACCTTGATACTTTATGAAAATTTTAGTTTTATAAAGAATTAAATCTCTTCAATTTCATACAGAATACACAACCACATATCTAAATGAACAATAATATAGAATAATATTATAAAAAACTTGTTAAATTGGAAGGTATTAATATAAATAACTAAATTATAAAAATTATATAGTTTACACATGTATATAATAAATTAAAAGATTATATATTTATTTGAAATAAAAAATAATAATTATTTTAAAGAGAAATATTCTTCTTCTAAAAAGATTCATTTTTATAAAAACTGGTTTTATCACACTTTTTGAACATATTTTAAAATTATTTTCAACAGTTACATAATGTTTATTATAAAAAATGAATGTAATTTATCAAACTAGATTATAAAACTTGTTTTAGGGTTATTTTTTGGGATCTTTTTGTAAAGTTTTATTTTTGAAAGAATATTGAAAAATACTATTTTTTATTATAAAGTAAATTTTCATTGAAATAAATTAGTTAAATTTTAAATTTATTAATCCAAATTGTTTCATTATAATCTATTTCATACTGAATTATTATATATAAATTTTTTAAACATTTTAAATTTTTTTCTTTTAATTTGTTTTGACACGCTTGTGAGTTTAATTTTAATTTAAATTCTACCAAAAATGTGAATTAAATTTGAAAAAGGAATTATATATTTGGAATAGATATAATATATCTTTTCAAATAATATCAATTTATATTTTGACCATATTTTTTAGTGAAAAGAGTGAAAACAATTATCGAAGTTAAGGTAAGCACAAGTTTACAAGAGGCCAAACTAAAAAGTTAAGGGTTAAAATTGAAAAAAAACATTTCTAATATCTATTTTAGCATAATAATTAGACATTATATATTATATGGTTCTACTATGGTACATTTTTATCATTTTTTATGATTAAAAATTTTGGTATTGTTTTTTAAAATCCAAATGTGTTCTCCCATATTTATTAAAGGCCACCTCTTTCCTCTCCTCCCAACACTTACAAAACCCATTATATCATAAAATAGCAAAAAAATAGAATTATTATGTTACATAAAATAAATTAAGTATATTTAATATAATGGGGTGTTTTTTTATTTTCATGACCTAAAATTACCTCCCCCCATTAATGGGAAACAAAAACATTGATCATGTGTTTGGAGGATTTCCATCTTGAGAGGAAAGGTAATGAGTTTCATATAACCTCATCTAAATGATGAATATAATGATGTATTTAATGTTTTTGTATGATATTTACGATATTATTATAATTATATAATTATAATATTTCATAAAACCTCTTAAATTCCATTCCTTAGGAAATATGATAATGTTTGCTCGTGTATTCGACAAACTTCCGCCTAATAAAGTGATGTGATTTTTTCCACCTATATAATACATGGATGAAAATAATGATTAATTTAATGTGTATATATGATAATTATTAAATATTTACCATTATTTAAATTTAATATTTAATATTATTTCTTAATATACTTTCCTTATAAAATTATAACGTCGTTCATGTGTACGACAACATATCACCTCACGATGTGATGTGATCCATTTTTTTAATAATTAATCATATGTATATTATTTGTAAGTTTATGTATAAATATATACTATATTTAAGATATATGGATAATTTTATGAATATAAAATAACACTTACATTACTTCAATTTTGATGGTTGAAAAATGGAAACCTTAGTCTTGCATACATATGTCATATCATCTCCATGATCTTAACATAGTTCATTTTTCATAACCATCGATAATGATTTATTTTTAGAGCATAATTTATGTATAATGATTATAATTATTTCGTTATTAATTTTATGGAAATAATTAATAAATAATCTCTTTTACTTTATTCAACATTCCAAAGTGATTTTGGATATATGAGTCGAAAAACATAAAAATATCTAACATTAACATAAATGATTATATAATTAGACATAAAATTATAATAAATAAGATAAAAGGAATTATAAATATTTAAATATATATTAATCAGGTAAATAATTAACATACATTTATGATTTTTTAATATAAAGAATAGATGTGATGATTTGGGCTCGAGGTAAGGGTTCGTCTCAAAACAATCTTCTTTGAGACACTTGTTATTTTATACGCCTATTTTTTATATTTTATATATACTTTGATTAGTCACTTAAAGTGGCTAATATTCATTGTTAAGTTTTTAATATTAATGTGTTTTAAAGTTTATAAACATCAATTTTAGTCCAATTCATAAATTGAACTTCATTTCCCATCATTGTGCAATTCATGCTTAAAATGTCAATTTGGGCCCACTCAATAATTTGCTTGTGGAAATTACACTATTCATCATTTTAATTTTAAATTTTGAGATATGATTGATCACTTTGTTTGGAACATTTTATCTTTTAGGTCCGATGGATGAATCCCAAAGGAAGATGGAGAATTTTGCGCCTGAAGGCAGAAACTTGCTGGAAAAAGCATAATGGGCCTAAGGCCCATCAAACAAATGTGGGGCCCAGAAACCAAACCCAATGAAGCTCAAATTTATACAGTAGAAAGATAAAAATATGAGGATCATTTTATTCAACTGTGGCCGGAGCTAATTCTGATGTTATCATGATGATAAAGGGATCTGAAGTTTAGATTTAAATGGTGGACTCGTCATTAATGCGCAGAAATCGGTTCCACCATTTCGACCATAACTTACAAACGGCTAAGAGAAATTTCCTGAAAGTTTTACAGATCATAGAGGACACATTAACAAAGACATTACTCTTCTACAACACCTCCGGAATCGGCCTTATTCAATTTAGAATTCATACGTCAAAATGGAGGACGAATCTGGACAGTTTTCCGGGTCAACTTCGAAATGTCAATTTCCTTTTGACTCTCTTAATTGTTGAGGGGTGAATTAATTGTTGGGGGATGTACCTAAGGCTCCTAATATTCCTATATACGGAGCTATTGGTGAAGGGAATGGGTGTGGAAAATTTTCTTATCATCTTGGATGCTTTGTTTCATTGTAATGTTTTGCTTCCAAATTTCCTTTGTAATGTTTTCCATTTCCATGTAAGTTTTTTTTTTGTATCTTTATGTTCTTAATCAACTTCTTCTATTATATATTTTCCATTTCATTTATTAAAACTTTATAATCACAAAGCACAATGATATCTCTGTGTTGTTGTGAATTAGTTCACACATAGGTGTGAATTTCATTCACACACACGGAGGAGTGCTCGTTATTTCCGCGGTTTTAATTTCTTCAATCCAATTCTTGTTAGCCATCTTCCTCCCACCATTGAGAGTATACCATCAATGGAGGGCTAAACCCTTAATGGTTTTATCTTAAGAGGATTCAAAGGCTGGATTGAATGTTATTTTATGAACGAATTGTTGTTAATTGGATAATTAATTTAAGACATCCATTCTTCAGTTATTTCTACTCTTCATCTTTACTGTGTTTGAGCAAAATAAATTCAATTACTAAATGACCATATACCTCGGAGAGATCATGAATTTGGTTCTCTAAGTGTATAAGGGATTAGTAATTGTGTTTAGTAAGCACCAAACCAGAAAATGATGAAGGTAGTGTTATTTTTGAAGAATGGATTCATCAAGAATTAATAAAACCAAAATTGTTTAAAGAAGTAAAATTCATTCAATCCACCCCGAGCATAATCCTAGATCAACCCATTTTCATTAAATTGAATTCACGTAGGTTTATTAGTGTTATTTAAACCATCCAAAATCAAAACCAAAGTTGGCTACTTCATAACCCATTCTTCACCAAATCATAGCGTCTCAAGGTTACTTCTTCGGTCCCTGTGGACTCGACCCCTACATGTACTACATCGATCGCTTTTACCCGTAGGGTAAATTTGGGCGCAACCAAATTTTGGCGCCGTTGCCGGGGACCCAAGTAAGTACCTTAGACCCATATCTTCTTTTCTCACCCCAAATTCTCTATTCTCACCCTAATTTCTCTTCTCTTTTCCCCTTTCTATTCCTGTGTGTTCAAAAAAAAAACCCCAAAGCCAATTTTCAATCAATTCCAATGGAGTATCATCAACAATTTACTTTCATAAACACGGGATGGAGTCAAATAGAAAATCAACAATGGGAATCCCCTCAGATAGAAAATTACTTTGATCAACACTTGAATGATTACCCCACACCCAATAACATGAACAATCAATGGGATGTTGAATGTTTACAAGATCAATTTCCATACCTATCAAGAATGATTGAAAAGATAAATAATGAGGAAGTCCATGATGTACAAACATATATCAAACCTAATCCTGAAAAAACTCTTGAACAATTGTGTGAACAAATGGATAAAATGAATTCAGAAGTTTCATCTTTCAGATTAGAATTACAAAGCTTTAAGACTTTTGAGGAATCTGTTCCCACTCAAAATGTTCTTTCCCCATCATTGATAGATGAATCTTTTATCCCAAAAACCTCTCATAAATTGAAAAAAGAACTATCCTTTGGATATGGGATAACTGAACAAGATCAAGGAATTGTTAATGAGTGTTTAAATCAGGATGAAATTGATTTCATGAATTCACAAGAGGGAAATTTTTCTTCATGGATTGAATGCCCGGAATATTTCTCCGATGATAATTTTTCAGAAACACCAATCATTGAACCATTAAGAGAAATCACAAACATCAAATCCATACCCATTCATGAAACTCATCTAGAAAACTTTGGGGTTGAATCTTCATTTCAAATGGAACCAATTGTGTTGGGAAATACTGAAAATGAAATTGATTTTGATTCTAATTCCTTATCTGTGTTTAAATGTCCTATCCAACCTGAACTCAAAATCAATGTCCTTACTTCCCCACCGAGGCATCCCATCATAGGTGATAAACAAGAAATTTCAGTTGTCATTCATCCATATCATGAAATCAATAATGTAGGAATGATCCTTGGTGTCTTAGGAAAGACTATAGAAACAACTCGATCAACCATTTTAGATATTCCTTGGATTTTACCAATCATTATAGAAAATATGATTTCATACAAAACAAATTTCAAAAAAACAATCAATCTCAATAAAGTTGAAGTGGACAAAAATGGGGTCTTAAAAATGATGAAAGTTGGAATTGGATAAGTTGGGGGGTACAAGTCGGGCTAACGACGTTAAACAAAAGCGCTGCATGGGAGGCAACCCATGGTTTTCATGTTTTCTAATCATTTTGAATCATTTTCTTTTTCATATAATAAATTACCATAAGCTGTTGACCTGTTCTTCTTTTATGAGTAAGGATGGGTATGAAAGGGGAGCGCCATATTCATCCGTGTCACGTGGTGTGATCTCTGAGTAATACCTTACCCAGAAAATATAAAGAAGACAATGTATCATCAGTTTATTTTGTTTTGTTTATTTTTATGTTTTTATAGGTTAAAAAAATAAAATTTCATGTTGTAAGTCATATGGAAAATCCATTCACCACCATCCAAGCCGCTGAGACTCAAATCCAGGATTGAAGGGAGACATTGGAATGCGCTATCATCATCAACCACCAGATGACTTCATTCCATGATTTTCATTTTAAATTTCTTCATTGAACTCTTCTCCTACCCCCTTCTAACTTTTCTTGTCTTTAAACACTGGGGACAGTGTTATTCTAAGTTGGGGGGGATAAAAAATGATTTTTATTTTGAATAAGAACATGAATGAAAAAAAAATCCATTAACCATAAACATGATAAAGACACATTGCAAACTCTAAAATTGGATATCAAATAAATTTTGCATGCCTTGATTCTGATTTTAATGCAAGTTTAAGTTCATGAGCATAGTTTTTGGAAAGTGCGGTTGTCCAATGTGATTTTTCAAAGTTTTACATTTTCATCCTCTTAATAAAAATGCCACAATGCACGTCTTTTGGATTGTGGGTGTAAATTTGAGTTCTTGGGTCCCTTTCATTATAGCATAGGGTTCTGGGGTCACTTTTAGTTTAATTTGAGTATCCAAAAAAAAAACAAAAAAAAAACAAAAACAAAAAAACAAAAAAAAAAACAACAAAAAAAAGACCACATAGAGCAATGTTTTGTCCAAATGCGTGGCGTCCGGCACTTGGGGATCATGACTCCATAGTTGTCTTGCCCAGAGTTAGGCTTTTCATATCTATTGTGGTTAAAAAAAAATAAAAAAAATAAAAATGGATACTCATCTTAAGGTTTAATGTGATTCCCACCTAGCGCTTCCATTTTTTCCCCTTGAACAATAAAATGGGCCCCATATCTTTTATGATGCACAACACTTTATCATGCTTAATTGGAATTGGATGAAATGTGGCGATAAATTTGAACAAAATAATGGGCTTGGGCTTGGGATATGCTTATGGACCTAGCTTGTTTTAAATGATTTTGATGGGTTTTCATAATTTTTTTGGTATTAGATATTTGGGTGAGCAATGTGTATTTAAAATGTTTTTGGAAAAGGGGATTTCAATTTCATATTTGTAATTTATTTTGCTCGGGACTAGCAAAACTCAAGTTGGGGGGTGTGATTAGTCACTTAAAGTGGCTAATATTCATTGTTAAGTTTTTAATATTAATGTGTTTTAAAGTTTATAAACATCAATTTTAGTCCAATTCATAAATTGAACTTCATTTCCCATCATTGTGCAATTCATGCTTAAAATGTCAATTTGGGCCCACTCTATAATTTGCTTGTGGAAATTACACTATTAATCATTTTAATTTTAAATTTTGAGATATGATTGATCACTTTGTTTGGAACATTTTATCTTTTAGGTCCGATGGATGAATCCCAAAGGAAGATGGAGAATTTTGCGCCTGAAGGCAGAAACTTGCTGGAAAAAGCATAATGGGCCTAAGGCCCATCAAACAAATGTGGGGCCCAGAAAACAAGCCCAATGAAGCTCCAATTTATACAGTAGAAAGATAAAAATATGAGGATCATTTTATTCAACTGTGGCCGGAGCTAATTCTGATGTTATCATGATGATAAAGGGATCTGAAGTTTAGATTTAAATGGTGGACTCGTCATTAATGCACAGAAATCCATTCCACCATTTCGACCATAACTTCCAAACGGCTTATCGAAATTTCCTGAAATTTTTACAGCTCATAGAGGACACATTAACGTAGACATTACTCTTCTACAACACCTCCGGAATCGGCCTTCTTCAATTTAGAATTCATACGTCAAAATGGAGGACGAATCTGGACAGTTTTCCGGGTCAACTTCGAAATGTCAATTTCCTTTTGACTCTCTTAATTGTTGAGGGGTGAATTAATTGTTGGGGGATGTACCTAAGGCTCCTAATATTCCTATATAAGGAGCTATTGGTGAAGGGAATGGGTGTGGAAAATTTTCTTATCATCTTGGATGCTTTGTTTCATTGTAATGTTTTGCTTCCAAATTTCCTTTGTAATGTTTTCCATTTCCATGTAAGTTTTTTTTGTATCTTTATGTTATTAATCAACTTCTTCTCTTATATATTTTCCATTTCATTTATTAAAACTTTATAATCACAAAGCACAATGATATCTCTGTGTTGTTGTGAATTAGTTCACACATAGGTGTGAATTTCATTCACACACACGGAGGAGTGCTCGTTATTTCCGCGGTTTTAATTTCTTCAATCCAATTCTTGTTAGCCATCTTCCTCCCACCATTGAGAGTATACCATCAATGGAGGGCTAAACCCTTAATGGTTTGATCTTAGGATGATTCAAAGGCTGGATTGAATGTTATTTTATGAACGAATTGTTGTTAATTGGATAATTAATTTAAGACATCCATTCTTCAGTTATTTCTACTCTTCATCTTTACTGTGTTTGAGCAAAATAAATTCAATTACTAAATGACCATATACCTCGGAGAGATCATTAATTTGGTTATCTAAGTGTATAAGGGATTAGTAATTGTGTTTAGTAAGCACCAAACCAGAAAATGATGAAGGTAGTGTTATTTTTGAAGAATGGATTCATCAAGAATTAATAAAACCAAAATTGTTTAAAGAAGTAAAATTCATTCAATCCACCCCGAGCATAATCCTAGATCAACCCATTTTCATTAAATTGAATTCACATAGGTTTATTAGTGTTATTTAAACCATCCAAAATCAAAACCAAAGTTGGCTACTTCATAGCCCATTCTTCACCAAATCATAGCGTCTCAAGGTTACTTCTTCGGTCCCTGTGGACTCGACCCCTACATGTACTACATCGATCGCTTTTACCCGTAGGGTAAATTTGGGCGCAACCATACTTCCTCTTTTAATATTATATAATTATTCCTTAGTAATTCATATTATGTGAATTTATAAATCATTTCTTGCATTCATGAGGGCGATGTTTAAAATATAACAAAATTTGTAAGGGTTTATGTTTCATTCTCATTATAATCATGTTTATTTATGAATGAATTTTAATTCTTAGAAATTATTTTATAGTTTCCTAATAATTTTTTTAAACTCCTATAAATATTCTGAAAACATACAAGTAATTTTAAAATTTGCCTCTCTTGGGTACTTAAATAATGTGAGAAAAGGTTTTTAAGTAAATTCGACAATATTTTTCTCTTCTACTGAAACCCATTTCTCATTAATATCTATGTTTTCATTAATGTTTTTTAAAAAAAATTTAATATTATAATATAAATTTTTAATATCATTTTTACCCTTTTTTAATTTGTAAAAAAGTATTGAAATGGAATATTATTATCATTTTCCAAATTAGGTTCTTCTTAAATTTTAAGCAAAAATTTGAACTAAATCTTTATTTTTATGTGAACGAAAAAAATGATATTTTCTTCTATTATGAAAATTATTCTCATTAAATAATATTTTATAATTTTTTAGTGATATTTTCAAAAAACATTTATAAATTATTTTTAAATTTTTTTTCTTTAAAATTTATTTTCAATATGCAAATATTAATTTCCCCATTAATATTTTTAATATTTATAAAAATATTTTTATTCATAAACATCAACAAAACTATTTTTGTTGAATGATTCAAAATAATCTATATATTTATCATAAATATACATATACCATTCTAAATCTACCTTATTTTTATGGGTTTATACATTCCTTATCTTTACATCTAAAATCCCTTCTTAAGGAAATTCCTTATGATGATGATATGAGGTTTGATTATTAAACCTATTTTATTTCCATGGGGAATCTATATGTTTATGACTTATGATTTATTTAATTATGTGTTACACATAATTATATAAATTAAATTAATTTTAGATGTGGGATATAATTATATATCCCTATGACTAATTTGATAATGTTTTAGTCTCATGAGATGTCATGTATGGGATTAGGTAGTGAACCTAATACATTACATGACACATTCCACAAAGTGATGTTGTCTTAGAGGTTATCCTCAACATATTCTTATGTAATGTTTTATATTTACACCATATATCCTAAAATTCCATGATCTTATAATAACATGTTCATTACATTATATATCTATGTTATTACTCATGTACCTTCTATTTTATTATATATTGTTATTTATTTAAATAACATGTTATGCTTCTTTATCATGTCTATTTACCTACAAGGATTTTATCTCACCCCCTTCATTCATTTATTCCCCAAGCTATCTTATATATATTTAGTATATCTAATTAATTTTAGGTGATCAAATGGTTTATAGATCCTGATAAGGGGAAAAAATAAGGATTTTATATTTTAGTTTCCTTTTATGTATTATTAGCTAGTCTTCTAAAGACAGAAGCCCTTTACGATCATTTTGTTATATTAATGGATATTTATTGTTAAGAATAAAATAATAATATGTGTAAAAGTAATGGGTTTCTATAGTTTGGAACAATGGAATTTTTTAGTCACCCTTTGGAATATTGGAAGATAAAACATTAGTGAGAACCCTAGGGAAAATAGATTAATAAAAGTATATAAAAATATCATGGAATCATAGTGAAGTATAGTTTAAGTAGTTTCTAAGAAATTACATACCTATCAAGAAACTAAAGGTGTATGTGGTTATTAAAGATAATTATTTAGGGATAATAACTCTAAAAAAATGCTTATTGAGATTGTCTCTAGTATTATTAGGTACACGCCAATGGTCCCTTTTTCACACCTGGTTTGAAAAGCCCAGTGGATATGTTTTTGAAATTCATAGACTATTAAAAACCATTATGAGAGGCTTGATAGAATTTTTACACTTTTAAATATAATAGGATTAATTATCTTTGGTATAAAATTTTTATAATCTAGAGGCCCATAAGTTATTTCTGTAAGGATTATATGTTTCTCTATGGTATGATAATGCTTTCTCATTTGGTTTTTTAATATTTTTGTTAATGGTATGAAATAGGACATAGAATCCTAAAAACCGATGTTGTGGGAAGTATAATGATTTCTCTATTAATATACCTAACCTAATGGTAATGGTGGTTATAAATATCATTATCATGAAAAATGAGTTACATTGATTATGATCAACAACCAGAATAATGTTAAATTTTCAAACACATAAGGGAAAATAATGATTTAATATCGGAAGATTAACTATTAATTATGGTAATGGAAAGAATATTAAATTTTAAAAATGTAATTAATGTATAAATATGAAACTAGAATAATATTTCAAATGGAGGGGAAGATATAATTTATGTTGAAATAATGGGCATAATGGAATGAATAGACAAGTAATTTGACGTCTTATATATGGTAAAATTGTCCATAATACATTTCAATACCCCTAACTAATGATTAGTTCTTATGGGACTATGTTTTCAAATTCATAGAAGTTTAATGATTTACGTGTTAATGTTTTGGAATTCTATAATCAGGTTTCCAATGTGTAGTAATGGGATTCTGGTTATAAGAATCCTGAAACTTCCAAGGGTTGTTATATAATTGTTTTTATTAAGGATTTTAAAAAATATATTAAATGTTATTAATACCATAGAAATGATATTTAATGATAAAATGATATTTTATCGGGGAACACATGATTCAGGAAAATTTAATTTCAAATTTTTACTTCCTTTTTAGGTAACTATAAGTAATTATAATTTATTAGTTTTTTAGAAAATAACATGTTGAATAAAAAACATAGGGGTAAAAAGTGATTTTTTGATTAATTTTATTTTGAGGATGTTCGTCAACTTTTTTATTTTATAAAGGAATTACATATTTTTTTAAGAAATGTAAAATGGGATTTTAGGTGAAAAATCATTGCATATGGCAAGGTTTCAGGGCTTTAACACCCATAAAAAGGGAGATAATGGTGAGACACATACCATTGGACTACGTGATGTACCAATCAGTGTTATATTGTTTTATTATAAACATTTCGGTGGATAACTATTAATTTTATATTAGGAAGAATATTATAGGAATAAATCGTTTTTATTTGTTAGGATTTTGAGGTGATTAATGATATTTTTGGAAACCTTTTACTAGGATGAGATATATATAAATATCCTTTAGTAATAATGTAAATGATTATTTTGGATGAACACTATTATTCTTTTGGAGATATAATTTGAAGGGTATGAGATATCATTTGAGGTTAAACACTAAATTTATGTTGATGTTATATAGGTTATTTAGGATATAATGTTACTTATTTAAGGATTTATCTAAATAAACCCATTGGTTTTATTTATGAATTTTGGAGAATAATATATTTAAAATTAATTAGGGGTATTACCATACATTATTCTAATGATTTTGGTTTTAATAATTACACAAAAAATATATTTGTTCTCATTTACTGATATTATGATCTGACTAATGTAAAATTTAGTGCTTCAGGCATTGAAAATATAATATTCCACATTAATTTCATTAGAGTAATAGGTGAAGTGTAAATTTATTAAAGAATAATCAAATAATGGAATTATGTTTACAAAATAAAAAAGATATCTTATAAGAATATTTTCTACTGATATCAATATGGATATAATAAGTATCTTTTAATAACATGAATAGGACATTGAAACAAAAATCATATCCCATTACCTTTATATATGAATAATCAATAGTCTTTTAATTCATCATAGATTTATAGTTTTTTGGATGTATACTTTCTCATGATAATTCAATTTCTTGTGGTTGATTATTTATACTACTCTACATAATTATATAAACTATTATTCCATGTATATATCGAAACTTTAAAACTATTTTATTGTATGTGGAAACCTATTTTTTGATGGATTTAGTGTTTCCCTTATCCTATTTTTAAGCTAATTATTTATTAAAAACAATTTATGATGTTTTTTTTCATAGTAATATTTTCAAATATTAAACAGTTGATCTCTAAGAGCAAGATTAAATTATAAGGATTAATTTTTTTATGTGGGTAGAATGTGTCATCTTCATATTTTCAAATAAGAACATCATGTTTGATATTTATTATGGCATGAAACCACAATATTATAATATAATTTATCATCCCTATACTTTATTATATTTTTTATAAAAAATCAAATCATAATGATTTTTTAAGGAATATGCAACAACAAATCTAAATGAACCATAATATAGTATACACTTATAACATAGATGTTAAATTATATGGAATTAGTAAGACTAAATAAACTATAAAAGTTATATGAATTATAGTTGTTTAAAATAAATTTAATTATTATATAAAAACATCATAAAAAGGAAAATATAAATCATTTATTGAAAAATAAATATTTTCCAAAAAGTTTTATTTTCTAAAAAGGGGTTTCATTGTTCATTTCAAACATTTCTAAAAGTTATTTTTGACCGCTTTTAGAAAATTTAGTTTACAAAATGAACACAATTTTTGAAACCATCGTATCAAAATTATATTTGGGTGAATTTTTGGGCCTTTTAGGAAACACTTCTTTTTTTGATTAATAGTGAAAAATAAAAAATATTATTAAGAAAAATTTTAATTTAACAAACTTAAAAGACCCATATTATTTTAATGATGGATAAAAAGTAATATTAGTTCAATTATAAATTCATTCTTCAAAATTATATAATTTGAAAAAAAAATTCATATTGATTTTTGATATAAAAACAATTAAAACTTTTGAATGATTTTATTATATATTTTTTTCAACACAATTGTGGGTTCCATATTAAAATAAATAGTTCCCTTTATATGAATTGTGTATGTATAAATGGATTTTAGATTGTTAATTAGATTAATTTATATTATATAATAAGTTCAACTTAATTTTTGACAATATTTATTAGAGAAAACTATAAAAATAATATTTCACAGTTAAGGAACTAACAACTTTAATGGGGGTTAAAAAATTGATATGGGTAAAACTTTACCCAAAACATGCCTAATTATGATTTTATTATCATATTAAGATATAATATATTATATGGTTCAAAATGGACAACTTTGGAGACTTTTTGAATGGGAAAATGGTGGTGTAATGTTTTCTTTTCAAAAAATTCAAATGTGTCCTCTCCCCATATATAAAAGGGAAACTTATATCTTATTCACTTTACACTAAAAACCCATTAATTCACATATTTACTACCCAAATAACTTACTTTAATCCATAAACGCTTCCTCTATTCATTTTATTGATCCCTAAATCCATCCTTAAAATGATTTTACCGCAAACCTAAAAAAACATCAGAAGAATTGCTAACGTCATTAATAGAGTGTTTTATTTTATTTATTATTCTATCTAATTAAAATATTATTAAACCATGATAAAATAATAATATGATTATTTTAAATATAATTATATTCTTTTATGTTATTTTGATAAGCTGCAACCTTCTCCTCCTCTCCCAAATGGAAAATTAAACCGCTGGTCATGTGTTTGGAGGATGACCACCTCACAAACCAAAAAAATTACTTTTCCAAGACCAATTATAATGGTAATATATAATTATGTATTTAATGTCTATATAAAATATTTATTATATAATTATACTTATGTAATTATAATATCACAATCACCTTCTTACTTTCTTCACCATAGGGAATACGATATCATTTCTTGTGTCTATGAAAAATTACCACCTCACGAATGGATGTGATTTTTTTCATCTAGCATTACATGGAAGGTAATAAGTATAAATTAATTATTTATATATATGATAATCATGAAATATTAAAAATTAATTAAATTTAATATATATAAAATCTTACTTTACCATCCATTGAAAATGATAACATCATTTGTGTGTATGGCAGGAAACAACCTCGTGAAACGATGTGATTAATGTTTTTAATACCGAATCACATGGATGATATATGTAAGTGTATTTAATTAAATAATATGATATTTATTATATAATCATATAATTATATTTATATGATGATAAAATAACACTTACCTTATTTCTATTATTATTGTCAAAAAATGAAAACATTACTTATACGTACATAAGTCCTACCATATCCATGATTGTAACATTTTTTTCATAAACATAATTAATGATTGGAACGAAAAATATAATATATATAAGTGATAATTATATATTTATTATCATTTTATAAATTTTTAATTAATAATCTAGATTACTTTAGTTAAATTTCCAATGTGATTTCTGATATGTGGTATGAACATTGTCAAAAGGTCTACATGAGCATAACTGATTATGTAATTAATCACAAAATGTTAATAAATAAAGTAAAAGGTATAATAAAATTTAAATTATTTCCAAATAATTTAAGAAATTTACATATGTTTATTATTTTGGAATATAATGAATGCACGTAATAATTCAAGTTTAATATAAGGGTTTAATCTAAAAACATCATTCATAAAGACACATGTTCTTCTATGCACCTTGTTTCCATAATATGGTTTATATACTGAAAATATTTATACTATATCACAAATACATTAAAAATCATAGAATTTTTAATTATAATTAATATCTTTCATTCATGAGGGGTTTGATTCAAAAATCACTAATGCATCAAGGGTTTTTTTCAATCTCATTTTAACTAAGATTATTTATGTTCAAATTTCCATTGATGGAAATTATTATATCATCTCATAATAAGTCATTTAAATTAATTATACTCTTGTTATTAATGAAATTTAAAATTTATAATACCATTTTCTACTCTATGGTACTTAAAAACATTGATAAAATATTTTTAAGGAAAATTGACATTATTTTTCTCTTCGGTCAAAAACCCTTTATATTTTATATCCATTATTCATTAAAGTGTTTTAAAAAAATGTTTTCAATATTATGATATTATTTTATAAATTCATTTTTACCCATATTGAATTTTATTAAATTTTTTTGAAATTGAATATTCTTGTAGTTTCCTAAATGAGGTACTGCATGATTTTTTTACAGAAAATGTGAAAGGAATCATTGATTTAATGTGTATGTAATGAATAGTGTTTTACTCCCTAATAAACATTAGGTTCCTTTAATATTACTTTATAAAGTTACACTTTTATTTTTGAAAAAAGGTTTTACATAATATTTTTTAAATATTGGTTTTTCAAATGTGATTTTAAAGTGGAAAGATTATTTTTTCTAAAATATTTTTAAAAGTATTTCTATTAATCAATGAAGAAAACAATGTTATGAAATTATTTTATATAATTTTTATATTTCTATTACATATATTCCTTTCCCACACTCCCTTACATTTATGGGGTAACACATTCCCAATGATCAATTCTAAAATTCCTTCATAGATAAATACATTTTGATTATGAAATGAGGTAAGATTATTCAATCCATTTTATCTTAATGGGTAATTATTATTATTATACATTATAATTAATTTCATTGCATAGACTACATTTTACTTGTATGTGAATTTAATTTAATGCGTGGGATCCAAATTACTTTGCCCTCCAATAAATTGGATAGTGTTTTAGTCTCATGATACATCCTATATCAGAATAGGAAGTGAACATTTTCCATCATCTGACTCTTTAAACCATGTGATGCTATCTTAGAAGTTATACTTTACTTATTCTTATGTAATGTTTTGTGTTGATACCATATTTCCTATTATTCTGTGATAATATGATTCAATGTTATTTATGTTATGTTTCCATGTGATTATTAATGTTTCTTCTCTTTTATGATATCATGTCTTACCGTTGAATCTCATGTTATGATTTCTTATATTGTGCTTCCTTAATGATATTTTTATCTAAACCCATTATTTCATGTATAATAGGGGTAATAATAAATTTATTTAGGATAAAAAATTTATTTTAGGAGATAAAATGGATTTTAAGAGATCAAATAGATTGTAGGATCTCACTCTAGTGAATAAAAAAGTATGATATGTTTTGGTTTCCTTTTATTTATTATGAACATATCCTTCCAAAGACACATGACCTTTACAATCCTTGTATTTTATTATTTGTAACATATTTTTACCTTAATCAGGTATATTTTTTCCTCTATCCAAGATCCCTTTTTGTTCAAGGTCATTATTGGTGGTTTTCTAGACTTTCTATAGGTTGTAGAGAAGGTACATGTTGTATACTGGATGCTGGATACATGTCATGAAAGGGGAGATCATGATGTGAACCGGTACACATTGTGAATGGTGATTAAACATCATGTATGTTTTAAATATCATATTTTTAACCCATGGTCATGGGGTTTTCTGTGTACTTATCCCTTATGGACTACACGACATGACCAGGGTTTACACATCATAACCAGGCCCACACCCACGTTCAAGTCATGTGATTGGTAGTGTTTCTCAATCATTTCTTTTTAGGATCTATTTCTCTCAACCCTATACTCTTCCTAGGGATTTTTTAGAGGTTTCTCTACTTTCAGATCAATTTGATTGGATTTGGATATTCATTTCATTTGCTGTACACCTCTCCAGGTAAGTGTTCATTTAAATTCTTCTTTGTGGTTGACCATGGTAGCTCCCTAATATTGCACTACCAGATCTATTGATCTAAGTTGGATGTTTCTTATTGGTTTCTTATAGATTTTTTGTGATATCTCATTCCAGATGCCTTTTCCTTCATTAGAGGTGGTGCGGTGGGTGTTCTCCTTCAAGGTATGTGGGTTCCCTCTCTTCCACTGAACTCTTTAGTCTAGATTTGAATAAAAAATAAGATATATGGGTTCGATTCAAGGGACTTCATTTTCATCATTAGATTTCATTATTTGTGGATTCTATTTCAGTCATGTACGACCTAATATTTGAGGTAGGTGGTTCCTTCTCTAGAATATAATAATAAACATGATTGTCTTTAATTATAAACTACTTTATTAATTTGCGCGATTGTTTTTTATGATGAAAAAGGGTTTTAAAAGTGAAATGGGTTTTCCCTGGTTTTTTATAAATGTGTAGGGAAATGGTTTTGAATGGTTTTAAAAACATTGAAATTGGTTTGTGAAATTGAGAACATGGGTTAACTTGGGTACTTAGGTGGAATAATTATATTGAGTCCATCATCCATTGTTTTTTGATTATCATGGATGGTTTTCATGAGGGATTCCTTAGTTTCCTAGGCATTCTATCAAGGGGACTGATATTGAAATATTGGATAATTTACACATGGGTTATTCCCCTTCTTCATATTTCCGTCTTTCTAGGACCACTTTTTGTGCACTTGATTGTTGTGTAATGAGTAGTCTGTGGCCAAGACCTATAACATTTTTTGGTGTTGTGATACCTGTGCTTCTATTGTATATTACATGGATTTCTGAGTTATGCTTGATATTCAAGTTTATGATTGAAAAATGGATATGGAAAATATGATTTGAAATTGATATACCTGCTTTGGTTTAGAACTATAGAAAAAAATAAATGTTTACCATGTTTTAAATAAAAATGATTTACTACTTATCATGTCATGTTTTTATTTAAAATGAGTATACATGATTTGTTATACATAGAATTATTAGGGAAAAAATGGGTGGGATACTACTGAGCCTATTATCTCACACACTTCACAGCTCTTCAGTGGTGCGTAGACATTTTTTTTCTTCCAGTGAAGGGAAAGGCAAGGAACCACAGTGAGGCGCTAAGGTTCGTGTCAGCTTCTTGGGAAGCTTGTGGTGAGATAGTGGGAGTCTGTACCAACCATTGTTTGGAGTAGATATTTTGTTTTCTAAACATTACAGTTGGAATTGTCTTTTAGAGTTTTAGCTACTGTTACAATTATTCCGGTACTGCTATTTTTCTCACAGTTATGGCATATATATAAAGAGTTGGTGTCTTATAACCAACTTGTTCAACTTTGATTACATGGATATTTAATGTATTATTACATATTGTTCACTGTTCTACATGACTATTATATAATAATGTCCTGGAGTATTTTTTGCATTGTAAGGTCATGGAAGTTCCCCACTATGATGAGTACCTTGAAATGCTATAAAAATATTCGTAAATATAGTATTGCGGTTGGATGACATACTATGATGGGACCCATAGCATGCAGAGCATCAGGTGTGAGTACTCAAAAAAAGATGCGACTTCCTCTCATGAAGTTCGCAGTTTCTAATCACAATGATAGGAAATTATGAGAATGGACCCACTTGTAGGAATTTTGAATGTTTTGGTGTCATCAGATATTTCAATCTGTGAGTATGTGTAATGATCCTTATACTTTAAGATTATCATTAATATGTGTCACGACTTGTGCACTTTGATTTAATGACTAAAACCGTCACGCAGACAGTTGGAAGGAAGTAGGGTACATTGGGTGCGTCATGACTGGCAAGCTATAAATGGATAAGTCGAGGAAGGATCTTTCCCCTCCATTTATGGAAGTTGATATCTCGGCCCTTTGATTGAAATAGAACCATCGCCTAAAATTCTATGACCATGGTGTAATGATGAGTTTGTTTCATATAGTCAATGAATTATGTATCAAGCATAAAAATTGATGACACTATCATGAAACTTTCTTGACGAGATATTGCAACAAAGGGATTATATTACACTATGAGCATTTGTACATGGATTTCATTGTTGCGACTTTACCTTCTTTCTCTTGGTTTCCTTGACCCATTTCTAAATAGTACTCTCAGACATTAGGTAATCCCATATAATGCGAATGAGAAATAATCCTAAAGGGTAAAACACTAAGTGTTTTTGGTGGTATTGGTTAAATTATATTTGAATTTAATTAATGAAATAAAAATTATTCTCATGACTTTGGAATAATTTTATTTAAGCTAAAATGATTTAATAAATTAAATAAAATGTACTTATTGAACAATTAAGAAATATTTATTTACTAGTTTTAAAATAAAATATTTATTTAAGAGAATAAATTATTTATTTATTTATTCAGTGTTCAATAAATGGAAGTGGAGTTTGAGCAGACCAAGGCCAGTCTGGTAGTAGAATAATTATTTTCAAGATGGTAAATAATTATTTAACTAGTTGGCACAAGTTAAAATAATAATGAAGTGGATATTATTTTTTGACGTAGAATTTTATTTATAATTAGGTTTTGTACTAGTTGGTGCACCATAAATAATGACACGGTATTATTATTATGATCATGGGTTTTCTCTAATTTCATGAATGTATTTAATTTCTGTTATGCAATTAAATATTGAAACTAAAGTTCCATGCATATAAATAGACAAGTACACCTATTGTGCTAGACACCACACGACACCGCATGATTGGTGAATTGAGAATTATTGAGCCAAACAATTTCTCTCTTGAATACTCTTCTTCCCCCTCTCAATAATAAGAGACCTTCTTCAAGGTAGAAGAACAAGTGATCAAGAATGGCTGACACAAGACACTCGTTTCACTGCACTAGCACCTAGAGAACGAGCAGTGTCGATCGTAGGATATCAGAGAACATGTGGATCAATGCTATAGGGATTATAGTTTTGATCCTTATAAGCGCAATGAGATAATATGGATGGGTTTTTTCCGGATGATCAACATCCTCAACGAAGAAAACACCAAATATCAAAATATTATTTTCTTTATGAAATTAATTAAATCAATTATAAACATTATGTGAAAGATCCGCATTGGAGGTTTCAGGCCTCTTCATTCTTTATCTAAATCATTGATTATATTCTATACATGCTGGAGTTCACTGTCAAATTAATCCCAGAATAATCATTGATCATGGTAAACATCAAAGTTGGGTCCCAACCTAACCACACATCTGCTGCGCCCGAAACCTTCAAGTGGTATCAGAGTGGTTACATCATAGTTTAAAATTATTTAAATATTTCGTTGATGATTTACTCATTTAATAATCTAGTTGTTTCGATTCAAGTTAATCGTCTTGAAAATTGGAATATTGAGATCTGTTCCTCCTCTTTCATTTCTCACTCACCTTATAGAAATGATCTTTTCTTTTAATTATGATTAAAATAAAACAGAGGATCTCATCCAAAGGTGCCAAAGGTTCTTGTCCGTACAACACCAGAACACACAACATGTATTCAGCCGTACATGACATGTATTCAAGGTTCAATGCACCAGTTATGGTCCATCAAACCAAGATATTCCATTGGAGTTTGTCTTAGTCTTAAGGAATCTATGTGTTGACCTGGAACAAGTGGCACACGGTTTCTGGATTACACACCATGTGTCCCAATGGACACGGCGTGTATTCCCTTCAGGTTAGTGTTAGACCGTGTACCCCATACATGGTTTTCCCAGTTGGAGACTGTGTAATGAAGAACTACACGGCGTGTGGCCACTAGACATGCGGTGTACTCTGAATATTTCCAAATTACACTCACACACCATTTCCTCATAAGCGTACTTTGGATGGACAGTGAACAATAGTACATGCCATATAGTTGGAACTACACGTCATGTACTCATCCAAATTACGCAGATCAATTAAAATTTATTATTATATTATACAATCCCTTGAGACGTGTACCATCATACGAGCATCAATCTAAGGCACAACACATGATATGTGTTATATATATATGTGTTTAATCTAACATATGCATAATGATCATTTCTACTCATTGAGTAGTTATGAATAGGAATTCACTGGGTTTTCACCAAGGTACAAGTTACATACAAAGATAATTTTAAATGAATTTATTTGTTTAAAATTATGATGGATGAGAATCTAAAGGAAATTCAGAAAAGGGTTTATGATAAAAGGATTGATTAATTAAATATGATAATTAATTGATTAGAGCATGAATTATATTAAAAGTAATGAATAAATAATTGAATTCTAGTTTTATTTATACATAAATATCATTGCATGTAGGGATGATAATGAGCTAGACCAAGACCTTTTCATGTGTATGGTTTCATTTAATTAATTGTTTTTGGCCTACGAGCCTTCTCCTCATTAATATGTATGCGCTACTTTCCCATTTTTTATTTTATGTCAAACCCCTTTTTACACCTCACCTACATGTGAGTTATAAAAACGCATATGTAATGGATGGAACTCCCAATCTAGTGGAGGTGGTTCAAGATAGAGTTGAGATGAAACCAATCCCAGGAGAAATAGAGGTGGACAGGTGGAAGCTGTAAACACACCCCAAAAGTTTCAATGTGTTTCTCCCCTAGGCCAGGGTTAGTTTATGAACTGCTAGATAAAATAACCATTAGAAAAGATCATGATCATTCCATTTACTTTATTTTATTTCTATCAGTTGCGTCCTTTATCATTATGGATGTGTTGTCACAATCACATAATTAATGTATTAAATAATCATTCAAGATGGAACTAAAATAAATCAGACTTATGAATAAATATTATCAAGTCATGGTTAATCACATAAGTAAGTTCCACTTAATATTAACAAGCATGTGATAATGATAATAAGAAATTCATGCATATGAGATGAAAAACACTAAAATAAAATATTAATTCAAACCACACCTTCCATTACTTGATTAAGGAAAAAACTCAATAAAACTATATTTTTTACAAACCCTTGTTGGGACACTTACTTTTATACATGAAGCCCTTATGAAATGTTTCGGGTATACTTAACCATATTACATCATGAGGAGTATCCCTTTCTATACTTGGTGTAATATTGGTGGAAAGAGTTGAGGAAATCCAAAGTCATGATTTTAGGATTGGGGAGTCCACTCAATAGATCAAGGAGCTGAAAGGCCACATTTAGAAAAGACCTACCTACCTAGATACCATCTAATATATTGAATAACCCTTGTTGGGGTTATGTGAAGGGGAATATGGATCCTTTCCACTAGAATTTCATGGCAACTGGACATTACAAGTTCAATGGTGATGGCCATTGGGACTTGATAAAATTGTGGGAGACTTAATAAAATTTATTATTTCTCATAAAATGTAATCAATAATGTACTAATAATCTACTCTTTTAAATTGTAGAATAAAAATGACAAAATCACCAACCACACTATCCCTACGATCAATTCTGGATAAAGACAACATATTCACCGGTAGTAACTTTCAAAAATGGTTTAGACGCCATTGGGTTATCCTACGCCATAGACGGAAGTATTATGTGTTGGAGTCAGTATTACCTAATATGCATTCCAAAGAGGAGAGTGAGGAGGATTTCCTGGTCTATAAGAAATAGATGAAAGGAGCGGTCGGCGTCTAATGTTTGATATTATCATCAATGTATAGTGAGTTCATGAGGTCTCATGAAAAAATGGATTCTTATAGTATGCTCAAGAACCTCCATAGCCTTTACCATGAGAGAAAAAGAAATGAAAGGTTTGAGATCTCTAAGGAACTCTTTCAGAGTAAGCATAGAGAAGGTTCCCAAACTAGGCCTCATGTAGTCAAGCTCATTGGCTACATTGAGCACCTAGAGGTTCTAGGTTTTAACTCCCCAAGGAACTAGGTACTAATATCATTCTCGCATCACTCCCCCCAGAGCTTCTCTAACTTTGTTTTCATTTTCATTATGAAAAACATTGAAAAGTCTCTATCTGATCTTTGTATACTCATTCTCCAAGTGAAAAAAGGCATGAAGCGCAAAAATCCTTCTGTCCTCATGGTTAATAAGAGGGAAGGGAAGGCGAAGAGTTGTAAGCCCAAAGATTCTTCACAGCCTTCCAAGAAAAGAAAGATCAAAAAAGAGGCAAGGGAATAAGAGTTTGTTTGTTTCGCATGTGGAAAGAAGGGCCACTGTAAGAAGAACTAAACCCAGCCTAAGAAGCAAGGGGAAGATTTAGGTATATTTTTTATCGAATTAAATCTATTAGTTTCTATAAATTGGGCATTAGATATAGCTTTTTGAGATCACATATGTATCCAATTACAGGAACCAAGTAGATTTAGGAAGATTGATCGAGTGGAGGTATATATATGAGGAACCAATAGAGCTAGACTTGCTGATGTAGCTGTCAGGGACTACCACCTCACATTGCCAATATGGATAATCTTGGTGTTAATGAGTTTTTTTATGTTCCTTCTGTAACCAAAAACATAATTTTTATATCCAGAGTAGATATAGATGGATTAATTTTCATGTTTGGAAATGAATGTTGCTTCTTTTATAAAGATAGAAATTTTTTGGTAGGGAACATTTATACAACAGTCTTTATGTGATGGATTACACAAACCATGTAATGGAAATTGTTGAAAAAGATAATTTACATGACTCATACCACACCCAACATTGGCATCACCGACTAGGTCATGTAAATAAGAAACTCTTGAAAAATTTACATCAAGATGGATATTTATATTCTTTTGAACTAAAACAAGTTAGCGTATGTCATACATGTTTACAAGGAAAAATGACCAAAGACCCATTTTGGGTGAAATGTGAAAGGGCTAAATAACTTCTTGAATTGTTTCGTACTGATGTGTGTGGACCATTTCTAGTTGAAGTAAAGGGTGTGTACTCATACTTCATAACTTTTACTGATGATTTTATTAGATATGGATATATCTACTTAATGAGGTATAAGTTTGATTCCTATAATAAGTTCAAGTAATACAAGAATGAAGTTGAGAACCATCTTGGTAAGAAGATTAATATTATTCACTCAGTCCAGGGTGGGGAATATCTTAATCAAGACTTCATTGATTTCTTATGGGAGTTTGGTATCCTCTCCCAAATAACACCTCCTAACACAACTGAATGGAATGGTGTAAAAAAATGAGGAACCACACCTTTTTGAACATGGTGAGATCAATGATAAGTCATGTAAGTCTTCCATTACCCTTTTGGGGGGATGCGTTACAAAAAACGGAACACGAACTAAACTAATTACCAACTAAATTGATAAATAGTATTCCATATGAGTTTTTTAGTGGAAGAAAATCCATGTTATCGAATTTACATGTGTGGGGTAGCGAAACATTTGTTAAGGCCTCTTCAGGTAACAAACTCATTCCCTAAGGCACAAAGTGTACCTTTATAGGATACCATAATGAAACAAGGGGATATTAAATATACAAGCCCTCAGAAAAAAAGGTTATAGTGGTAAGACATTCCATATTCTTTGAGAGGGAGGACATCTCCAAATGAGATAGTTGGAGAGAGATAGACTTTGATGAAGTTGAGGCTCAAGGTACACAAAAGTTGGTATAGAAACTGATTCCACAAATTACCATGGAAGAAGAATCTGTTCTAGAGACACAATTACTGTGTAGGAGTACAAGAGAGGTTTGAGAAATGCAATGGTACATTTTTCTAGTTACCAAGGATGGTGAATCATTATTAGTTGAGAGTAATGATCTTATAACCTACAAGGATGTAGTAAGTGGCACAAACATTGCTAAGTAGAAAGAATACATGAATTTTGAAATGGATTTTATGTACCAAAACCACGTATGGATTTTGGTAGATCCTCCAGTTGATGTAAATCTTGTTGGTTTAAAATGGGTATTCAAGAAGAAACTGGACATGGAAGGACACGTCAATACCTATAAGGCATGACTAGTTGCAAGAGGGTTTAAACAATGTCAAGGAATTGACTATGATGTAACCTTTTCACTAGTTAAAATGTTGAAATCCATCAGAATTCTACTTTCCACTATGGCTTACTATGACTATGAGATTTGGAAAATGGATGTCAAAACAACATTACTTAATGGGAACCTTCAAGTTGATGTCTACATGTCACAACCTAAATGGTTTGTGACTCCAAAGGATTCCAATACATTATAAATGTTTTATAAATATATTTAAGGATAAAAGAAAGCATCCAGGTCATGGAACATTCATTTTGATGAAGCTGTAACAAAATTTTGTTTTATCAAGAATAAATGTGAGCCTTGTGTCTAAAAATAGTTTTGTGGGAGTGTAGTCATTTTCATAATAGTATATAATAATGACATATTACTTATTAGAAACGAGATACTAGTCTTATAATCTCTTAAGGAACGGTTGAATCAATGCTTCTCCATGAAGGACTTGGGCAAGGCAGCATATATTCTTGGGATTAAGATCCAAGAAATTTCTAAGCCTAATTCAAAGTACCTACATTCATAATATACTAAAGAGATTTTGTACGGAAAAATCCAAGAGGGGATTGTTGATATCATCACATGGCTTTCTTCGTTCTAAGAAAATGTGTCCTCAAACACAAGAGGAAAGAAAGATAATGGTAAGGACTCCATATACATCAGCGATTGGGTCAGTCATGTATGCCATGTTATGTACTAGGCTGGATTTCACCTACTCATTGAGTGCAGTAGGCATATATCATGATGACCCCGGTGACTGCCATTATATAGTAGTCAAGACTATCCTAAAGTATCTGAGGTGTACTAAGGATACGTTCTTGGTTTATGGAGGAGATGAGGAACTAGTCATTAGAGGATATGAAGATTATAGTTTCCAGACTGATCAAGATGGCATGAAGTCTCAAACGGAATACATCTTCACTTTGAATGGAGGTGCAGTGAGCCGAAAGATCACAAAGAAAAGTGTGGTTGCAGATTCAATAGTAATGTCTGAGTATATCACAGCTTATGAGGTAGCTAAAAAAGCAGTTTGGATGTGAAGCTTCATCCAGAATCTAGATGTGATACCTAGTATAAAGGATCCCATCACATTGTACTATTATAATACTGCAGCAGTGGATCTCACAAAAGAGATAAGGTCACACCAGCAGACGAAGAACATACATTATATGTATCATCTATTGAGGGATTTTTCTCATAGAGGTGAAGTTGCAGTGACCAGTATTTCCACAGAAAACAACCTGGATGACCCCTTGACTAAAACCTTGACTCAGTAGAAACATTATCACCATGTGAGGTCTAATATATTAAAAGTCATAGGCAGTTGGATCTAGTCTTAGTATGAGTTTGTTTCCTAGATCCAACTAGTTTTACTTTGGTTATATGAATATTTAATTTATTGTTACATATTGTTCATTTTTCTGCATACATATGATGTAATAATGTCCTAGAGTATCTTCTGCATTGAAAAGGTCATGGAAGTTCCCCGATATGATGAGAACCTTGAAATGCTATAACAATATTCTTAAATATAGTTCTATGGCTGGATGATATACTATGATGGGACACATACCATGAAGACCTTTAGGTTTGAGTACTCATACGCAGACGAGACTTCCTCTCATGAAGTTTTCACTTAGTAATCTCCAAGATAGGAGATTATGAGAACAAACCCACTAGTTGGAATTCTTGATGTTTTGGTGCCATCAAATATTTCTATCTACGAGCATGTGTAATGATCCTTAGAATTTATGATTATCATTAATACGTGTCATGACTCGCGCACTTTTATTTACTGATGAAAACATTCACGCAGACAGTTGGTGGGAAGCAGGGTACGTTGGGTGCGTCACGAGTGGCATGTTATTAATGGATAATTCAAAGAAGGATTTGTCCCTTCCATTTATGGAAGTTGATATATTAGTCCTTTTATTGAAATAGAATCGTCGTGTGAAATTCCATGGCCATGGTTTAACGATGAGTTTATTTTAGGTAGTCAAAAAATGATGTATCTAGCATAAAAGTTGATGAAACTATCATGAAACCTGCTTGATGAGATATTGCAACAAACGGATTATATTACACAGTGAGTGTAAAAATGTGGATATTGTTTTTGCGACTTTATTCTCTTTCTCTTGGGTTCCTTGACCGATTTCTAGACACTACTCTTGGACACTAGGAAAACCCACCTAATACCAACAAGAAAGAATCCTAGAGGGTCATACATGAAGTGTTTTTGGTGTTATCAGTTAAATTCTATTTGAATTTAATTAATAAAATAAATATTATTCTCAAGACCGTGGGAGAATTTTATTCAAGTTAAAATGATCTCATAAATTAAATAAAATATATTTATTGAACATTTAATAATTATTTATTTACTAGTTTGTAAATAACAATTTTATTTAAGAGAATAATTTATTTATTTATTTATTTGGGTGTTCACTAAATGGAAGTGAAGTTCAAGAGGACCAAGGCCTGTCCGGTAGTAAAATAATTATTTGCAAGATGGTAAATAATTTTTTAACTTGTTGGCATAAGTTAAAATAATAATAATGCTGCTATTATCATGTGACACAGAATTTTATTTATAATTCTGTTTTTCGAAAGTTGGCACACCATAAATAATGATGCAGTATTATTATTATGAGTATGGATTTTCTCTAAGTTTATGAATGTATTTAATTTTAGTTATTCAATTAAATATTGTAACTGAAGATCCATGCCAATAAATAGAAAAGTATGCCTATTGTACCGGACACCACACGACACTGCAAGCTTGGTGAATTGATAATTGTTGAGCCAATGAATTTATCTCTCGAATCCTTTTCTTCCCCCTATCAAGAAAGAGAGATGTTCTTCAAGGCTGAAGAATAAGAGATCAAGAACGACAAACACAAGACCCTCACTTCACTGCACTAGCACTCGGAGAACAGGAGGTGTCGATTGGAGGCCATCAAAGCACATGTGGATCACTGCTAGAGGGATTCTAGTTTGGATCCTTACAAGCACAAAGATATAATATAGATGGGTCATTCCAGATGATCAACATAAGCAATGAAGGAAATAATGAAGATCCAGGTATAATTTTCTTTATGAAATTAATTAAAATAATTATAAACATGATGTGCAAGATCCTCTCTAAAGGTTTCAGGCCTCTTCCTTCTTTATCTAAATCATTGATTATATTCTATGGTGACTATCATTCATTGTCATATTGATACTGGAATAATCATTGATCATGTTAAAAATCAAAGTTGGGTCTTATCCCAACCACGCTTCCACTGCACCCGACACCTTTATTATATTCATTGTTCTTCTGCTATTAATTTTTTTCTATATAGATATGTATTCCATGTGGTTTTTCAAGTTGGGTGAAATCATTCCCTTAGTTTTTTCATTTGATGCCTGGGTGCTTGTTTCTAGCCCATGGGTATCAGGAACACCCTTTAGTTATGTGGCAGATCAGGTCGGGTGCTGGGTTTGAGGGAAACCCGGGTTAGTTTGTTACATTTTGGTATCAGAGGAGGTCTATCCTCAAGGGTAATTGTTTTGGTATGTTTATTATACTGAAGATAGGATTTTTGGGACATGAGAGGTGTGTTATGATATGATTCTAGCCAACGATTTTCATAATGAGACTCAGGTTTCCATTGGATTTTGGGATGTGTGTCTCTAGTGTTGATTTTTGTTTTAAACAATTTCAGTTTTTGATTTTGGTATTTCTAATCTGGATTGATATTTTTTTGGTTGTGTGATTTTTCTGTTATTTTGTTATGTAGTAGTACACCTCTGAGACCTCTTCCCCGAGTTCCTTAGAAAGATGTAGCTGATGGTCTTCAAGGGAACCCACCTATAGACAAGAAACTCATTGAGATGATTATACTAGAATCTCGTGATGCCGATCAGGATGTGCCACAAGTTAAGAAAAAGGTGGTTTAGGTACAACTAGGAGCTAGAGGAAAGAGAAATTGATCGATGGATTTCTTGTGTGGAGGTCACAATCCTTTAAAGGACTGACTAAACCTCAAGATGCAGAGGATTGGCTGGATATGACTGATAAAATCATTTACTTCATGGATACACTTGAGAATATCAGGGTGAAGTGTGTAGCATTAAGACTTGAGGGTTTCGACAAGAGTTGTTGAGATTCTATGGTACAGGAAGAAAGACATGTGGGGATGGATTATAAGGGATTCAGAACCCTATTATTTCAGTAGTTCTGTCCACGGTCACTGATGCTGGTGAATAATCTGGAGTTCATTTCATTGTATTAGGGAGATCATTCGGTGTCAGTATACACCAACCATTTTGCAAAGATTTTCTATTTTTCTCTGGATGTGGTAAATAATGACCAGCTAAAAGTGCAGAAGTACCTGCATGGTTTGAGACTAGATATCAGATCGCAGGTGTTTATGCCAAAACATTATACCTATGATTAGATGGTAGATAGATCTATGATGGTAGAAATGAATATGGAAAAAAGTTGAATTTTCCACCTTTTCACTTCCATCAGGTGGAAAATTCAATGGTGTGCATTAGAATAATAGGAAGTGGTAGGATCATCGTAATAATAGTGGAGGAGGGTCTCAACAATGATCCTCCTCTACACTATCTATTATAGTGGGTAATGTTTATATGGATTTCTACTAGTGTGGAAAATGAGGAAACCCGAAGAATTATGATCTTATGCTCACAAAGACATGAAATAGAAGTGGTCTTATTGGTCATCTACAATGTTTCTATCAGGCAATCACTAAACCTTGTTATGGTTAGGGTTTTTCGAAACCAAAGGCTATTGCAGCACAACGAGAATCTTCGAAGACTATAGGGATCAATAAATAGGCCTCAAGAGTGAAGCATTTTCACGTAGTAGATGAGTTTCTAGTGGAAGTTGATACATGTTTCTAAATAATGAGAGGTATTATCCTTATTGAATCTTAGTATCAATTTATTTATTTTACACTAGTTCATCCCACTCATTTATAACTTCACTTTTTATTGATGTTCTTAAAATTCAAATGGAACTTTTGTTAATTAAAATTGTGTTAGAGACACTACATGGTATGAAGAAAGAGAAAGTTTTTTAGTGTCCTAGTTCATTAATGATAGACTACATTAAGTTAGTCCTGGATCTTATTGTTCTTAATTTAGATTTATTTTGTGCCATCCTTGGTATGGATGGTCTTATTTCTCATCATGACAATGTTGGTTGTTATCATTGGCACATTTCGTTTCTTTATATTGATGGGATCTCTCGTGTGTTTCAAGGGGAGTGTGACATGAGGTCTAGTCATATGGGAAATTACTTCCTCGAGCTCATGTGTTTGTTATTTTCTGTTTTGTTTGATCCTGATGACGTTTTTTCTATTGACGATCTTCCTATTGTTTGTCATGATTTTCTGGTTGTTTTCCTAGACAATTTCTCCTGTAATCCTCCAAAGAGATAGGTAGAGTTTATGATTGACCTGGTTCTAGTTACATAGTTGATATTGATGACTAACTATTATATGAAGATCATGGATTTGAATGATCTCATGATTCATTTGGAAGACCTGTTAGAAAAAGGTTTTTTTCTCTCTAGTGTTTTACCTTAGGCAACCCCTATGCCCTTTTCCATGGAAGTAGTTGGTTCACTTGGGTTGCGTGTGGAGTATAAGAAGTTGAACAAGGTTAAAATTAAGAACAAATATACTTTACCTCAGGTTGATGATTTTTTTGATCATTTTATGTGGGAAAAATGGTTCTCGAAGATTTATATTTAGTCGGGTTATCATCAGCTTCAAGTTCAAGAGTCTGATATACCAAATACATCCTTCAGGAGTAGGTATGGCCATTTTCAATTCTCATAATTCCTTTTATTCTAACTAAAACTCCTTTAGTTTTCATGGATTTTGTGAATTGGTTATTCTATAAATATCTTGACACTTTTGTTCTAGTGTTCATGGATGATATTCTTGTTTATTCAAAAAAATTTCATGAGAATGAGAATCACCTATGTTTGGTTCTGGAAATTTTAAGGAATCATCATTTGTATGTAATTCATTCAAAATTTAGTTTCTAGATTATATAAGTGAAGTTGTTGGGACACATAATTTGTTAACATGGCTTACCAATTTTTCTTGAAAAGGTAAGTTCTATTTTTTCATGGAAGGAACCCCAAAATGTTTTTGAAATTAGGATCTTCCTTGGACTTTCTGGATACTACTGATAGTTCTTCAAGTATTTCTCTATGTTTGTGTCACCATTGATGGACCTCACTAAGAAAGTAGAAAATTTCTCAAGGTATGAAATGTTCAAAACATATTTCTATGAACTGAAAAGGCTTTTGATATTGTCTCATATTCTGATCATTCCTGATCCCAATAAGGGATACATAATGTTTTACAATGCTTTGGCTTATGGTTTAGGACATGTTCTTTTGCAGGTTGACCATTCCATATCTTACAATCTCATAAGATTCAACCACATGACAAAAATTACCCCATTCATGATTTAGAGATTTGGGTAGTGATGCATGAACTTAAGTGTTGGTAGCACTATCTCTTTGGAGAGAACTTCACATTCTTCTCTGATCATAGAAGTCTTAGTAATATATTATCTTAGAAGGACATAAATATAAGGAAGAGATAATGGGTATAATACCTTTAAATGTTTGAATTAGATATGGCCGACACCCTAGGGAAAGGAAATTTTGTCACAGTTTTTATAAGAAGAAGGGAACCATCACATGTTGTTTTGGAATCAAAGGAAGATTGGAACCTTATAGGGATTTTTCACTCAGTTGCATCTGAATTATCAATAGGATGTTTTGGGTATGGTTCTGACTAGTGTTAAGTTATCATAACCTATTATAGATTATATTTTGTAGATTAAATAACAATATTATGAGTTTAGTAATGTTTGAGAAAGCCTTTATGGTGTGTAGACCGTTCCTGGTTGGTCTCTTTCTTTAGATGGAAAACTTTACTTCAGGAAGTGAGTTTTCATCCCAACATCTCTAAGGAGTAAATTCTTGTTTGATTGTCACAGATCTTCATGAGTCATTCATCAAGGAACTATGAAGATGTATTATGACATGATAATATTATTCTGGTGGCTAGGTATAGAGCATGATATCATAGTGTTTGTGTCTCGTTGATACACCTGCCAACAGATTATGTCAGAGAACTTGAAACCCTTTTTTTTTCATCAAGATATTTTGGTGCCAGTTTGAAAATTGGATGATGTATCCATGGAATTTTTTTGGTTACCATGGATACCCTAGTGAAAAATTCTATTTGGATGTTTTTTGATCAGTTGATGAAGTCTACTAATTTTATTTTGATCAAGGATACCAATAATGTTGAAGATCTGGGTAATATGTATATATCTAAAATTATGAGTTTACATGGGAGTACGTATTCCATTATTTTAGATAGGGATCCTATATTTACCGCGAGATTCTGGAGGAGTCTTCAAGAAGAAATGGGAACTCAGATCAAGTTGATCATAACTTACCATCCATAGACAGACGGTCAGACAGATCATGTGATTCAGATCCTGAAGGATATTCTTCATGCCTATGTTTTGGATTTTAGAGGATTATGGGATTGTAACACCCCAAGCTTCAATGGTGTGCTTCTCTTTGAATAATAGAGCAGCGTGTGTTGTACGCAACCTTGAGTTCTAACACACCGCGACCAATAAAAGTAGTAGTTATGAATAGTAATACCCACCTTTTTAAATTATATAAATTTTATATTTCAAAATGGGCTTCATTTTTTTATTTGTAATATCAAAATTATCCTAAGTTGAATTTTTTGTAATTTTCTGAGAACTTCCAATTTTTTATGAATAGTGAAGAATAATTAAAACATCTTTTTAAATGAAAATAATTTAAAGTGATAAATTATACTATTGAGTGGTTTTAAAGTATAATTAGAATATATTTTAACAATTTTATCCAATGGTGGTCATTAAAATTAATTTAACATTGAAATTGGACATAAACAATTGTCAATATTTTGATATATATTGTTTCTTAAAAACATGCTATTTGTTGTGACAGCGGGAATTAATTATAAAATTAATTAATTCAACTAATATGTTTCAATTTTTTTAAAATAGACATCTTTTTTTAATGCAGAATATCAATTATATATTAGGGTGAAATTTTAGCATTGTTCTGAAAAACTTTTATTTTTGATGAATAGTGAAACCACTAAGTGGTAGTTAAAAACTTATTTTTCATTTAAATGAGACATTACAACATCTGTGATTTGATTTTTAAAAATCTGACATACATGGTTTTCATTAGAAAGTAAAATGTGGTTCAATGTGATTAAAATAATTTTTTGGTGAATAGTAACTTTTAAGTTTAATTAATCACGATTAAAGGTAATTAGTGAAATTTAAGGTAAAAATGATATTATAAAAATATGAAAATTCCTTTACACTTGTCCTACCCCTATTGGATGAGTCATGGCCAACCAAGACAATCCATGGGTCAACTTGGGGGCCCCATGGAGCCACTTTGGTAGGAAAATGACATTAAAAACTTTTTATTCAAAGTTAAAATAAAAATGTCACAAACATAAGTTGTTTTACTAAAACAATTTTTAAATGGGGTTATACAAGTCATAGATTTGACTATAAATATTAATTAGAAATATAAAACGATTTCCTACATCATGGTAATTTTTTTATAATTTTTAGACATTAAATAAATTAAATATTTTATGACACCATGATGATGCAGCGATTACCTCATTAATTAACGATTAAAATAAAATAAAACGATAATGTAAAATCTAAGACTTACACTTGTAAAAAACCTATTGGATGAGTATATTTATAACCCTTATAACCTTATCCTCGAAATATATAAGTGTGGGACCTTTAAAATCAGAAACTCATTATATAATAAAGTAACATTTCAATCTTTCCAAAAGTGCCCCTCCTCTCCTCTTATAAAAGGCCCCCACCACTACCACCTTAATCACACCTTAAAAGCCTTTTGTCTCGGCCAAACTCTGCCCAAATACTCTCTCAACTTCCCTATCTTACTCTTATAAGACTCACTTTGGGCAGAAATCTTCCCAAGGAAGCCTTTGTCTCAAATCAAAAAGAGTTACCCGTTTTAAAGGTAGTGTTTTCTCTTGTGTTCATATGTTTTATTTTGCTTCTCCAACCCCCTAAACTCTTTTTATTCATTTCTTTTGTAACAAAAAAAGTATCCTCAATATACTAGGATTTTTTTATAAAAAGTATTAGAGCTAAACTTACACACACCTATATCTAATGGTTAAAGAACATACTGTCTCTGTGGATAGTGAAAATTCTGCCTCACGAAACGATGATTGTTCAACACTCATACAACACCTTAAAAGGTGTCCATTAAGATGTAACTATATTTATATATGATATATAATATGTTTATGTTTTACTTAAGCTTATTTATTTTTCATTTATGGCATAACTTTATGGTTTCCATTATGGGTAAACGCGATATTTTCATTTTAGGAAGTGCGGACTACCGCCCCCTCAAAGTGATTTGAATCGTTAATGCCATATGTGGGATGTATAAAGGATGATGTAAATGGTATTATAAATTATATTATACTGTTATTATAGTATAACTTTATATAATTATAATTTCATTCCACTAAATACGAAATAGAAATGAAAGTAGCGTTCTTGCGTACGTACGGCTTACCGTCTCCATGAACGGTGCATTTCATTTATTAACACTAAATGTTATGTAATATTATAAATGCATATATATACTGGATATATATGATATATATGATATCTAAGTAATGAATATAATTCGGGATATAATGGATATTTCACCAAATGAACAACTTGTAATTATAAGAAGTTTATTTTTGACTCAAGTACCAAAGATCGACAAAATGACCGTTATTAACTTAAATAATTACATAATATTCATAACATGGTAATAAGTGATATAAAAGGAATAATAAACTTCAAAAAGGTTCTTAATCAAGTAGAAATTAACTCTAGTTTATTATTCATGAGGTTAAAGAACGGTCGAGTCAAGTCGGACACGAGGTAAGGGAATTTCCTTACCCAATTTCCATTTTTGGGTTAATCTCCTACTTTCAAATTATGTCATGATATTATTATGTCCTATCTTGTATTTTTACTTTATTTATGTGTACTTATAGTGAATACACATAATAGATCTATTTTATTTTAAAAATGATCTTTGTAAGGACTTCGTCTCAATCTCCTTTCATTGAGGCATATTTGGTTTTATACACAACTTTCATTTATACGGTGTATAAACCCCTTTGACTTTTACTTTTATTCAAAAGTAATCTTTTTATATGAAGATTTTTTACTAAATGACAAAAGGAATGTTTTATCTTACGTATGTGGCGACAACTACTTCTCTACCGCCGTGACTATTATTTGAGTTTCGGCTTCCTCTATGAGCCATAACTTAAAAAAAAAAAAATAAATACCATGTTTTACTTTTCTTTTATTTTGGTATTGAAAATGGTATTGATAAAGTTTTTTTATATCAATGTGTTGCATTGATATATTGTGATTGAAGTGTGGAAATATTATGTTTCCTTTATGCTTGTTTTATGTGATACAATTATGTTATGGTTTATGATTTGTTTAAACCTGTTCATATGAGGAATGCATTGGACTTAATAAGTGACGGGTGGAGCCCGCTATAGCTCCTCGATGCATCGGTAGGACTCATGAGACAAACTAGTGTCTTGGAACGAGGCCTTGACAAAATATTATTTGTAGTCTTGGCATGAGGCCTTGGCTACGTGGTTATGATAGTTTGGCATTATGCATTCCATCATTATGAAAGTGGTTATTGATATTGCATGTGATTATTCGACTAGTAGAATATCCATGGTAGTAAGTAAATGGAATTATTTAATTTTATTTTTTCCATATTATGCTGAAGTTCAAGTTTAAAAGGGACTCTATTTTAGTTATACATTGACTTAAATGTTAATGTTTATTTATGAAAGCTTCCGCAATATTATTATCCTTACTGATCATATGAGCTCACCCCTTTCAATGTTTTAATATTTTCCAGGGTGTGAAGAAGTATTTTATGAATGACTTGTAGGGATAGTCAGAAGAGGATATGAGTGTGGACTATGGAGACTTTGTTATTGTAGTTTTTTACTTTATGATGTAATGTAACATTTAGGAATGTATCTAGTCTTTCCAAGGCTACTAAACTAATCGGCCTTTCGAGACTTGATCTTTTGTGATCATGCCAATGTTACAAAGTAATGCACCGACTCTAGGTAACTCGGGTCGGGGTGTTACAGTTGGTATCATAGGAATTTTAGTACTAACCTTGGAATCTATATTTAGAAAAACTCTGATTAGAGCACATAGCCCAAAGATATACATTGAGGATTAGTATAGAAGAACTTCATAAAATTTTGGTATTATAGAGATTTTGTGTGTTTTCCGAGAAATACATACCTATATATATAAGAGCAGGTAGAGGTGGCTCTGGCACAGATGTACTTAGGGGTAAAACCCGAAAACACCTCTTTGAGCTAGACTCTAATGGGAACTGGTGCACGACAATGGGCCTTGTTGCACTCTTGGTTACAACACTTCTGGGGGATATGCTTAGGATAATTCTCATTTTCTTTACAAACCACTATGAAGGGTTATGAGTATATATACTTCCTCAAAGAAAACATTTTTAGGATTATAGATTATATCCATAAATAGTTCAATTTATGTTAAGTATTTTACAAGTATTTAAATATGTATTTTGATTCATAAACTAATCTACTTTATGCCATTGTTTAGAAATGACACCAAGTGGAAGGAATGGAAACCATATCAATGCACGCACTCCATGTAGGTATTTCCCTTCTACTCAAGATAATTATTGTGGAGCTGGAGATACAACTGGTGCTGATCAACTTATTACCATACTGGGACAACTCACTCAGGTCATGAATAATAACCTTACTTGTATGGAGCACCCTGATCCGCAATGTGGGGGATCAATTTTAGACCGCTTCATGGGGAAAAAACCGCTAACATTTAATGGGGGTACAAATCCATTAGTAGCTGAGCAATGGATAAAATCCTTAGAGAAAATATTCCATGCCTTGGGGAGTAGCTAAAGGGAGAAGGTTGTCATGGTAGTCTACCGCCTCACTGGAGATGCCGATCAATGGTGGTCGCTGATTCAAAACACAAAGGAAGATGAAGAAGTATAAATTATGGAATGGAGGGAGTTTAGGGAAATTTTCTTAGAAAAATACTTTCCACATGACCAGCGAGCAGATATGGAAAGGAAATTTCTAAGTCTGAGGCAGAAGGAGGATAAGAATGTCACCAAGTATGAGGCTAACTTTACAAGGTTAGCGAGGTATGCTGCAGATTATATATGTAACCCAATAAGTTAGATTGATCGTTTCTTTAATGGGATAAAACCATTTCTCCGTCAAGCTTTAGTATCACAATATTTCTCAACATACGAAGATATAGTATCGTGTTCTATCAAGATAGAAAAGGAATTTTCTACGTCTTATGACAACAAAGTAAAGCAAGAGAAGAAGAGAACTGTGGAACAAGAGACAGATAAAGGGAAGAATGGAAAGAAGGATTTTCCATTATGCAAAAATTGTGAGAAGAATCACCCTGGTACTTGCCTAAAGGGAATGGGAGTTTGTTACAAATGTGGAGAAAAAGGACACCAAGTGTGTCACTACAAGGGTAAGAAAAAGTTTTCAAATGTACAATGCTTCATCTGCAAGGAGTGTGGACACTACACAAACCAATGTCCAAATCATCAGAGTATGCCCCAAATGATGTTATTGGATAATAATCATGTTATGATACTACCACAGATGAGGAGGAATGATTAGAGTTCTTATTTTGTTATTAAATAATTTTGTCATTTGAGTGTTGTATCAATGATGTACTGGTTATAATAATTATGGATCATATAAGGATTATACTACAATACTATTTCATCAAGGACATGAGATTGTGTGGAACCAAGAAATGTGACTCCACAGCAGGTTAAATTTTTTGGAAAATATATGGTTGAGATAAAGATAAACTGTAATATGGTTCTAATACCAAGATAGTGATTTTGGAATAATACATGATTGAGTTGGATAAATTATATTGGATATTCTTAACTTCCTTGAAATTGATTAATTATTTGTATACATTTTTGGATAGAAGGAGTATATCTAGTATTCTATAAGGAATACGGGATCATGAATGTAATAAATAAGGATTTATGGTAATTCAGGATGATGCAGTGTTTTAAAATAATAAATGATGAAGGTGTTCACGTGTTGTTACGTGGAAAAAAGGATCTTCATTTTGTTTACCTTCCTTATAAAATTTGGACTGTGAGTTGGACACAAGTATTTTGGATAACTATAAAGGTTTGAATGGATTAATTTGAACCTTGGATAGTATTTATTAAGATTAAAACATTTCTGAATATTATTTTTGGAATATTATAATACTCTAGTTTTAGGAAAAAGGAGAACCTATAGGTCGGGGGATAACCCGTCACGTCGGACAAAGCTGTAGGAATTGAACCCATAACCATAGTGCGACAGGCCTTTATTACTTACCACAAGCCTACAGGAAGTCTCTAGTTATTACAAAATAGTTTTCCTAATCTAAATGGTATGTGTTAATATTTTGAACCTTGTACGATTAGGATAAATATAATATTTTTGAGTTCTATTATCTTTCTGAGTGAAAGATGAGTTTGTGGTAGAAATTAGTTGAAGGTTGAAACTCTACTTGTCAAGCAAATATATATATATATACCTATCTCTTATTCTATGAATAAAATAATTCTTAAACCTTATTAAAGGGATATTTAAACAAATTTGTTATCCTAATACCTTATGTTTTGTTGAACTGATGATATTTTAAATCAACATAGATTGAAGCCTTTGAGGCCCTCAATTTTACACTTGTTTGTGATTGATGAACTCAATCACTCCCTACAAATATTTACATTTTTCCTCCAATTATATGTCTCTAATTTCCACCAATGTTCTCCTATTAGAAACCCTAATTTGGTGGTGACTTTCTCATTTCCATTTCCCTCTTATTAAGACTAAATTTTATTAACCTTATTTCCGATGTGGGTTTTCCACAAAGGTATTTTCTATTTTTAACTTTTTATTTTCAATGAAAAATTTCAAATTGCGAGGATGAAATTTATTAAAGGTGGGAAGAATGTAACACCCCAAACTTCCATTGTATGCTTCTCTTTGAATAATAGAGCAGCGTGTGTTGTACGCAACCTTGAGTTCTAACACACCACAACCAATAAAAGTAGCAGTTATGAATAGTAATACCCACTTTTTGAAATTATATAAATTTTATATTTCAAAATGGACTTCATTTTTGTATTCGTAATATCGAAATTACCCTAAGTTGAATTTTTTGTAATTTTCTGAGAACTTCCAATTTTTTATGAATAGCGAAAAATACTTGAAACAACTTTTTTAATCAAAATAATTTATAGTGATAAATTATACTATTGAGTTGTTTTAAAGTTTAATTAGAATATATTTTTACCATTTTATCCAATGGTGGTCATTAGAATTAATTTAACATTGAAATTGGACATAAACAATTGCCAATATTTTGATATATATTATTTCCTAAAAACACGCTATTTGTTGTGACAGCGAGAATTAATTATAAAATTAATTAATTCAACTTATATGTTTGGAATTTTGTAAAATATACATAATTTTTGAATTCAGAATATCAATTATAGATTAGGGTGAAATTTTGGCATTGTTCTGAAAAACTTCAATTTTTGATGAATAGTGAAACCACTAAGTGGAAGTTAAAAAATTGATTTTTCGTTTAAATGAGACATTACCATTTCTGTGATTTGATTTCCAAAAATCCAACATACATGGTTGTCATTAGAAAGTAAAATGTGGTTCAATGGGATTAAAAAAAATTTCTGGTGAATAGTTACTTTTAAGTTTAATTAATTGCGGTTAAAGGTTATTAGTGAAATTTAAGGTAAAATGATATTATAAAAATATTAAAATACCTTTACACTTGTCCTACCCCTATTGGATTATTCATGGACAACCAAGACAATCCATGGGTCAACTTGGTGACCCCATGGATCCACTTTGGTAGGAAAATGACATTAAAAACTTTTTATTTAAAGTTAAAATAAAAATGTCACAAACATAAGTTATTTTACTAAAACAATTTTTAAATGGGGTTATACAATTCATAGTTTTTACTATAAATATTCAGTAGAAAGATAAAATGATTTCCTACATCATGGTAATTTTTTTTATAATTTTTAGACATTATATAAATAAAATATTTTATGACACCATGATGATGCAGCGATTACCTCATTAATTAATGATTTAAATAAAATAAAAAGATAATGTAAAATCTAAAACTTACACTTGTAAAAAACCTATTTTATGAGTATATTTCGAACCCTTATCACCTTATACTCGAAATATATAAGTTTGGGACCTTTAAAATCCGAAACTCATTATATAATAAAGTAACATTTCAATCTTTCCAAGAGTACCCCTCCTCTCCTCTTATAAAAGGCCCCCACCACTACCAACTTACTCACACCTTAAAAGTATTTTGGCTCGGCCAACCTCTGCCCAAATACTCTCTAAACTTCTCTCTCTTAATCCTAGAAGCCTCACTTTGGGCAGAATTCTTCTCAACCCCCTAAACACTTTTTATTCATTTATTTTGTAACAGAAACAGTATCCACAATATACTAGGATGTTTTTATAAGAAGTATTAGAGCTACACATACACTACATACATCTAATGGTTAAAGAACATAGTATTTCTATGGATGGCGAATTTCTGCCTCACGAAACGATGATTGTTCAACACTCATATAACACCTTAAAAGGTGTCCATTAAGATGTAACTATATTTATATATGATATATAATATGTTTATGTTTTACTTAAGCTTCTATATTTTTCATTTATGGCATACCTTTATGGTTTCTATTATGGGTAACGCGATATTTTTATTTTAGGAAGTGCAGACTACCACCCCCTCAAAGTGATTTGAATCGTTAATGCCATATTTGGGATGTATAAAGGATGAATTAAATGGTATTATACATTATATTATACTGGAATTATAGTATACCTTTATATAATTATAATTTCATTCCATTAAATACGAAATAGAAATGAAGGTTGCGTTCATGCATACGTACGGCTTACCATCTCCATGAACGACGTGTTTCATTTCTTAACTCTAAATAAAATGTAATATTATAAATTCATATATATACTGGATGTATATGATATATATGATATCTAAATCATGAATATAATTCTGGATATAATGGATATTTCACCACAGGAACAACTTGTAATTATAAGAAGTTTATTTTTGACTCAAGTACCAAAGATCGACAAAATGACCGTTATTAACTTAAATAATCACATAATGTTCATAACATTTTAATAAGTGTTATAAAAGGAATAATGAACTCGAAAAAGGTTCTTAAATAAGTTGAAATTAACTCTAGTTTATTATTCAGGAGGTTAAAGAACGGTCGAGTCAAGTCGGACACGAGGTAAGGGAATTTCTTAACCCAATTTCCATTCTTTGTCTTAGTCTCCTACTTTCAAATTATGTCATGATATTATTATGTCCTATCTTGTATTTGTACATTCTTTATGTGTAATTATAGTGAATAAACATAATAGATCTATTTTATTTTAAAAATGATCTTTGTAAATGACTTCGTCTCAATCTTCTTTCATTGAGGCATATTTGGTTTTATACACAACTTTCATTTATACGGTGTATAAACCCCTTTGAATTTTACTTTTATTCAAAAGGAATATTTTTATACGAAGCGGTTTTACTAAACAACAAAAGGAATGTTTTTTCTTACATATGCGGCGACAAATACTTCTCCGCCTCCGTGACTATTATTTGAGTTTCGGCTTCCTCTATAAGCCATAAATTTTATTAAAAAAAGAAAAATAAATATCATGTTTTACTTTTCTTTTATTTTGGTATTGAAAATGGTCTTGATAATGTTTTTATTATATCAATGTGTTGTATTGATATCTTGTGATCAAAGTGTGGAAATCTTATGTTTCCTTTATGCATGTTTTATGTGATACAATTATGTTATGGTTTATGATATGTTTAAACTTGTTCATATGAGGAATGCATTGGACTTAATAAGTGACGGGTGGAGCCCGATATAGCTCCTAGATGCATCGGTAGGTCTCATGAGACAAACTAGTGTCTTGGCATGCGGCCTTGACAAAATCTTATTTGTAGTCTTGGCACGAGGCCTTGGCTACGTGGTTATGATAGTCTGGCATTATGCATTCCATCATTATGAAAGTGGTTATTGATATTGCATGTGATTATTCGACTAGTAGAATATCCATGGGAGTATGTAAATGGAATTATTTAATTTTATTTTTTCCATATTATGCTGAAGTTCAAGTTTAAAAAGGCCTTTGTTTTAGTTATACATTGCCTTAAATGTTAATGTTTATTTATGAAAGCTTTCGCAATATTGTTATCCTTACTGAGCATCTGAGCTCACCCCTTTCAATGTTTTAATATTTTCCAGGGTGTGAAGAAGTATTTAATGAATGACCTGTAGGGATAGTCAGAAGAGGATATGAGTGTGGACTATGGAGAATTTGTTATTTGAGTTTTTCACTTTAGGATGTAATGTAACATTTATGAATGTATCTAGTGTTTCCAAGGCTACTAAACTAATCGGTCTTTTGAGACTTGATCTTTTGTGATCATGACAATGTTACAAAATAATGAACCGACTCTGGGTAACTGGGGTCAGGGTGTTACAGGGATAACCACCTAGGACTACTTGAGTCTGTTTACAACAAAATTTTCCAGTTTCCAATCAAAATGGCTCCCTTCAAAATGTTTTATGGTCTCCCATACAGAACACCTATTTGTTGGGAAGAGGTGTGTGAAGTATCTTTAGTTTGACCAAGTTTGGTTTAGGAAACATCTATGAAGATTCAGGATGTACATTGATGTCTGGCTACAACCCTAATTTGAAAGGAATCGAATGAATATTGGAAACTTCGTCCTTTGGTTTATTCTATATGTGACTGGGTATTCCTGAAAATTTCACCTCTTTTGGGTCACCATCGACTTGGAAAATAAAGAATATTTACCTTGAGATATGTCAGATCATTTGAGATCACTAAACGGCTCAGAAAGGTTTCTTATCTATTATCATTTTATTGAGAACATATCCTTTTACACATAATAGTACATGATTTTAATCAAAATTAAACATCATACTACAAGCCAAGGATCATGAAGTCCAATGTATTTGAAGACTAGGTACATAAGACATAAACATGGGACTAAAAAAAACTTCTTTATTTAATCTCTGTAAAGTTATCCTAACTTCCTTTGAGCCCTTACATCTGTATAGGGTACCCTAGGGATCACTAGAACCAAGGGAGGAACTATAATCCTAGTAAGGGAATAAACATAAGAATTTGTCTTTAGAACATGGGATATAGATAATGACATAATGATATAAAATGAAATACAGAATCATAACATATAAACACGGGATCATATAAAAATAGATCAAAGAAATGTGGTAGCAACATAAAACATAACTTTATCATGATTCAATGCTAACCATCAAGACCATTTCATACGGTAGATGAGCTAAGGCTAACTGCTAAGACCACCACACATAGTAGCACAGGCCAAGGCTATCTGCCAAGATTGTCGCACATAACATCTCATGAGACTCAACATTACCCAATGAATTAGAGAGATATCTAGGCACACCCATATTAAATTTTGATGAATATTTTTTACACATAAATAATCATACTTAATCAATCTTACATAAACATATGGGTTACCCATGGAAAGAATTGGGTACCATAATCATGTCATACATCATAACAAATGGGAATATCAAAAAAGTGTCAATGAAAGAAAGGAATTATAACATACATAGACATTAATAAGGTAAACTAGGAATATATTATGGTATGTGATGTCAAACATATGTGATAACATGTGAAAAGAGTATTTAATAATTTTTATCATTAAAACATTTTTGTGCGGTTTTAAGGAAAATCCTATAGATCCTTTAAAATATAAAAGGGAAAAATAATTTATATAAAATATGAAGAGAGCCAATAATGTTTTTATAATAAAAAATAATAATTTTTTGAAGACAATGGTGGCTTACAACAGAAGAAAAAGTTCACTTGAAATTTGGTATGAATTCGGGAAGTTCCCTCAAAACATGTTTTCCTATCAGGATGTATTGAGGATATAATTACTTAAAAACATGTATATCCCCAAAAGAGAGTAATGAAAGTGTAATAATAAAAGATTTTTTTACATGTTAAAATAATTTAGAATATTCACATAAAAATATAAGATAAATTCATTTTGTTAAAAGGAAGATAATGCTGCCCAAAGGAACAAAGGCGGTTCAGGTAGAATCCATTACAAATTATCGGTATAGTATCAGGTGTACATAAGAGGTATTAATGAGGGAGAAATTGGTTTATCATAACATATAAATAATTAGGGAAGTATGTTTGGGGTGATAAATTCTACCACACCATTAGGTATTACACATAAAAGGGCATAACAGAGAGGAAATTCATGAAAAAATGTGAAATAGAGAAGATCCCTTACCCTAAGCCCGATGGTGTTCTCCACTTGATATTAATGACATGAATAATAAAATTCGGTTCATTAATTAATAATTTTAGAACCTAATATAAATTTTATTGATTTATTATAAACTTATTATGTTCATTAATGTCCTTTTTAATGAGTTAGGATGTTCAATTTCATTATTTAGGAGCATTTTCTTCCTTGGTTTTAATGATTGGTTCACTTGTATTAATGTTTGGATAAACATGTATGATGAGAATGGATGCACAAAATTTAATTTTTATGACATTATTGAACATACAGAATATTAAATGGTTATAAAATTCATCTGGTTATTTGGAGTGAAGGTTAATCATTATATAAAATATTAATGATAAACGCTTGGATTAATTTGGCAATTTTGTTCACAATTAACTTGTTTTGTATTATAATTTCACATCATGTGTAAAAAAATATTATAGAACACAACATAAGATAAAAAATATATTTAATAGTATGTTTCAACCATAAAAATGGTTTCATGACCAGAATTGAATACGTTAATACAAAGTGATAAACTGCCCCCCTTGAATGTGATAAATTAACACATCCCAAATGATGTTTTCATTTAATTCGTATAAAAGAACCGGAAGGAGAGATGATAATGAATTATATCATTAGATTAAAAATATTCCATTACATGTATGTCACATTATTTTTCATACCATTTGGATGAGGATAGGTTAGGAATGAAAAGAGAATAAGGGAACATGAAAAGAAAAATGAAAGAAAAGAAAAGAGGAGTTTACCTCTTGATTTAAGCTTCCTTGAGAGCATGTTAAGGGGAGAGGATTTGGCATTTGGAAGTAACTAAGGGCTGATATAAGTGGTGGAGGATATTGGGGAGAGATATTTGTAGAATTTAGGGAAGTCACAAGGCTTGAGAGGAGTGAAGAGAAGAGGATAGTGTGGGTGGTTTTTATAGTGGAGGGGAGAAGATTTTTCTTAATATTTTAACCATTAGTTTATTATTTGTACATAATACAAGAAATAGTAATGATTATTGGGACCAAAAATAGTAATATGTTCATGTGAGTTTGAAACAATTGGGATTATATCTGAAAAAAAATCATCCATGACCATATAAATCATGTATTTAGCTTGTTTTTCAAATTATTGTATTTTACTATTCATAAAAAATTCATGTATTTTAGAAAAATCCCTAAAATCCCCCCTAACCATTTTTTGACATGTAGAATCCAAATATGAAATCCACATTTCAAAAATTATTTTTTGAAGTATAATTAATTATTTTTTTATTAAAATCATAATTTACCTGAAAATATAGATTTTAAAACTCTAACTGATTTTATAATGCATTCAAAAATTACATAAGGTATTATAAAATCTCTTTAAAACCATAAGACATAAAATTGATAATTTATGAACACCTTTTATGAAAAAATATTTTATTTTAAATTAATTATGTATTTTAAATTAATTATTTATGACTTATAAAAATATCAGTACTTTTACTATGGCCATATTATCACTTATATGATACATACATTTTATTTATACATTAATGGGGGAGGTTAATATTTTTTTAAGATTTATTATTCATAAGGGTAACTAAAATATTCATAAGGATCAGTTTCTGTTCACCAAAAATTAAGTTTGTCTTATTTTAATCCAAACATCTTTCCGATCGGAACCATGTATATTAGATTTTCAAAATTAAAATCCCAGAAGAGTAAATATTATATTTAAAGATCAAATAGTACCTATTAGTTCATTGTGATGTGATTTAATGTGATTATATGAAATAATTTTAAGAATATAATTTCCATTGATAAAAAATTAGGTTGTTATACATTGTCGGCTCAGTTGATGGGTATTTATGATGTTTTCTATATATCTCGGCTCATGAAGTATCACCATGACACCACTCACATTCTAAGTTGGAAAGAAGTTGAGGTTGATCCAAATGTTTCTATTTTGGATAATCTAGTTGAGATCATTGACTCTTAAGAGAAATAATTTCATGGGAAGCCAATTTTGTTGGTCAGTGTTCTATGGAAACAACTATCAGATTCTTATTAGTATTGGGAAAGTAAGTCATTGACGAGGGAGTAGTATCCTCATTTGTTTCCAGAGGTTATATATTCCACATGACTTCATGGGGATGGAAAGGCATTATTATGGGGAGTTTTTAACATCATTTTACCATTATTAAGTATTGTTTTCCTCTATTTAAGTTACCTTTTGGATCAAAGTCCTTAGAATTGGTTTTCAGGACTTCTTGTAGGCTATAGAGAAGGTAAAATTCATGTACCAGAGGTACACGCCATATACTGTTTGTTGGATACATGTTGTGAAAGGGGAGATCATGCTATATACTGGTACACATTGTGAATAGTTAGTAGATGTATTTTATGGTTTAGATATCATATTTTTAACCAAAAGCGATGGGTTTTTTTGGAATACATATCCAGTGTGGACTACACAACATGAATAGGGGTTACACATTGAGACATGGTCCATACCCAAGTTTAAGTCACATGTTTGATAGTTTTTCTTTGTCCTTTCAGTTTAGAATCCATTTATCTCGACCCTAGACTCTTCCTAGGAATTTTAAAAACATTCCTCTCTTTATGGATTAATCAGATCAACTTCAGATCTTCATTACATCTATGGTGAACCTCTCTAGGTAAGTGTTATGTTCAATTCCTCATTACAGTTGATTGCTATGGCACCCTAGCTTTTCGTTACCATATCCTTTGATCTAATTTGGATGTTTCTTCTAGGTTTATTCAAGATCCGTTGTGAGATATTGTTCCGGAGGCCTTTTCCATCATTAGTTGTGGTTTAGTGGGGGTTCATCTTCAAGGTATGTGAGTTTTCTCTCTTTCTCAGACCTATTGTTTTTAGATTTGAATCAATCATAAGATATATGGGTTCGATTCTAGTGCCTTTTTTATCATCATTAAATTTCTTTGTTGGTTGATTCCATTGTGGGCATGTGCAACCTGATCATTGAGGTATGTGGTTCTGTCTCTAGACTATGATAATAATCCTTCATGTTATTATTTATAAACTGATTTATTAAATTGTTTTGATTATTATTTTTTGTGTTGAAAATGGGTTTTAAAAGAGAAATGGTTTCCCCTATTTTTTGATAAATTGGTTGTGAAATGGTTGTGAATGGTTTTTAAAGTATTGAAATTGGTTTGTGAAATTGATCACATGGGTTACCTTGGGTACATAGGTTGAAGGTTTTTCTTAAGGCCATCATATATTGTTTTGTGATTATCATGGATGTTTCCCTTGGGGATTTCCTATGTTTCCTAGGCCCATTGTTCTAGGGGACTGATATAGAAATTTTGGGGGGTTTATTCTTGGGGTATTCCTCTACTCCCTAGGACCATCATTCTAGGATCAATTTTTGTGCATTTTATTATTATGGTATTATTAGTATGTAGTCGGGACCTATTATATTCCTTAGTGTTGTGATACATGTACTTATTTTTTATATTTCATGGATTTCGAAGTTAGCCTTCATATACATGTTTATTCTTGTGAAACATGACATGGAAAATATTATTTGAAATTAATACACCAACTTTGGTTTTGAAATATTGAAAAAGTGTAATGTTTACCATGTTTTGTGTAAATATTCTTTAATACTTATCATGAAATGTTTTTATTTTAAACGATTTAATGATTTTTTTATGCAGATAATTGTTATAGAACACCTCAGTGGGATCCCACTTAGCCTATTAGCTCACACCCTATGCACCTTTTCACTGGTGCGTAGAACTTTGTTTGTCTTCCAGTGCAGGGAAAGGTAAGGTGCCACAGTGAGATTGCGAGGTTCAAGTCAACTTGTCAGGTAGCTGTGGTGATATGGTGGGAGTCTGTCCCTACCTTCATTTGGATTAGTTGTTTGTTCTCTATTTCATTGCAGTTGGACCTGTATTGTGATGTTTTAGCTACTATTACAGTTGTTCAGGTTCCATTGTTTTTCTCACAGTTATGGTATATATATTGTTTTTTATTATGTTGTTTCTTTCTTTCTATATAGATATGTATTCCATGTGGTTGTTCAGGTTGAGTAAAATCATTCCCAAATTTTTGTTATTTTATGCCTCAGTGCTTGTCGTGAGCTAATGGGGATCAGGAATTCCTTATCGGTATGTGACAAATTGGGATGAGTGTTGGTTTTGAGGGAACCCTGGGTTAGTTCATTATATTAATGGATATTTATTTCTTATAATTATGTAATAATTTCAATAAAAGTCATGGGTCAGTATAAATTAACTTCCCTTTTGATTAGGAATTAAGACCCATACAATGGTTGAAATTTCCATTAAATTTTCAAATATATCATCACATTGATAGAAGATCAAAGGTTGATTTGGAATAAAAAAAATGAATTTACATCTTTAGAAATGTTTATTGGATTTATGTAAATAAATCCAATCTATGGACAAGATAATATCAAATTGAACCAAAAGGAAAATAATTAGAATTTCAAAAAGAAAATTCCAAAAAACACAAATTCAAGTAGAATCATATTCTTGAGATGTGATCATCATACCATTAGAGCTTATCAATACTAATTATACACTTATTAATTTAAGTGATACTATGATAAAATCGTCAAATTATAAAAATATAAATGACTGGGTTGATCCAATATAAAACCAATAATTATTAATCCATGATTGGATGATAGGTTTACCTTACACCACTTTATTATCCATATTAGAAATAGTGATCATAATATATTTCAATATTACTATGGGATTTATGGGTTAAGGATTTTGATCATCATCATTAACCATCGTATGTTAGCTTTGGTTTTCATAATTTATATACTCCATGTATTTGTAACATAAGCATGTTAGCGTTTTATTCTGTTATCATTTTTGATTGTTCCTTTCATTGACTGGTCTATTCACATCACATTAGAATTTTTCAGCTTGATGATCTTCCTTTCATCACATAAAAAATTTATCATTCAACCTAAGACAATTTACGTTATATTTATTAAGACACATTGATTATAAAAAAAGTATAATCTTATTCCCTATATGATTTTATGATTTCCCTTAGAGGGATAATCTTAATTTTATTATAATAACCATGATATTGGTAGGTTTCTACAAAATTCATTTCAACCTTGATACCACATCAAAATATTTATTCATAGATATTGAATCCTCTAATGGCCAACACCCTTTAACGACATGGAATTATGGAATTAAAGAGTTGAGCGACATTACATTTACGTTGGATGATAAAACCATATCTATACATTGTAAGTCCTATAAAACATTCTCATTATAAGTAACATATTCATCATCCATATACTTTAGATCAAGGAACTTATTTTCCATTATTTATTAATAATTTGAGGAATGTATTTATCACGAAATAAAATCACAAACTCATCAAAATTGCTAGAGTTAATTTATTCCAATTTCCTTCAATTATTGATAAGATTCCACAATTAATATTATTCCCATTCAAAATTATAAAAAACCAAAATAAAATTTTGATGTTATAAAAACAAGATAATGTATAACATATTTTTAGTATTTATGATCCATTTATATGTAACTAGTGGAATATTGGACTTACTAAACGATGGTGGGAGTTTCCTCCAAAATGAATCAATAAAAAATTTCCCTCCTATTATCTTTTTAAATATCAACATGATTCATTAAACTTGAATTCTCCATATTTCTATTAATGAGATTTTATATTCAAACTCCCATTACATGTGTTATCTTAGGATAAAAATCATTTCACTTTCCATTACATTAAATATTAACATGATTTTTTGGTTCCATCCATTTAATAAGCCAATAAATCATACTGTAGTCAATAATAATCATATTTGGAAACCACCTAATCATGAAAAATAATTTATAGGATATCTAAATCATGACACTATATATTCAATATATGACACCTTTGGTTTAACATAGGACATCCATGATAATTTCCAAAACATTAATGTGTCATCATATATATAGATTTATCTTAAAGGTTGTCACTAATTTTTTAACACCCTAGTTTCCAAAGGTTACTAAAACTTGATTTGATGTTAACTATTGTTACCAAATATTTTCATACATTGATATGAAATCATATTTTATGAATAATATTTATGTAACACCACAATACGTGTTAAAATCATATATGTCTCTTATCATTAGAGAAATTGAGACATAAACAACTGGTTCATAAGGTAGCTACATCATCTCCCACTATATTCTTTAAAAATGGAACCATTCATAGACATATCATATGTAATACATTTCCTAAAATCTTATGGAAGAGAAATGTAAGGAATTTTGAGCTTAGATTCTTTGTACGGGTAAATAATGGAAATAAAAATGATCACATAAATTGAAAATGAGCATAAGGGTATGATAACATGAGAATAACATCTGAAAATAATATCACTCATATCATAGATCATAATATTGAATCAAGGAATAAATCATGGAAGTTCATAACACATGAATCATAAATGAATCAATGAACATATTCAATGATAATAATAAATCATTCATAAGACATATGTTTTTATTATACACATAATCATAGAAATTCATTCCCTTATAAGTCAACACCCACTTCCCATACTATCGTAGTAGATTTGGATCACTCCTCAAGACATCATAACAGTGAAGTTTCACTCCCATGACTATCTTGGTGGGAATGAATTTCAATGTGGAAACACATATAAAACCTCCACACCATTCATCCTTTAATAAAAAATCTTTGTAAATTTGACATGCTTTCAATTAATTCAACATCAAAATATTTACATCATCTAACTTACTATAATTTCTTTATTCATTATGGATAATAAATACACAAAAAACACAATGTGGGTTATAAAATATTACCCATTTTATTTATTATCAACAACTTATATAGAAATATAATCCAATAAGTAAATTCATATTTATTCAATACTTTTATTCTATTTCTCTTTTCTCATGAACATTATCCATTTTATTCTCTCCCTTATTTATAATAAGCCTAAAGTACATGGAAGAGGATGGTATAAATTCATACATAAGAAATGTTTCATTAATAATTGAACATGGAGTCTATGGGATCCATAATCTATGTAAAAAATAATAATAGTTGATCTAGAAAATAAATATAATAATCCATTAAAATAAAAATAATATAGTCGATATAATGTATAATGAATCATCTATGGATTTTTTATATGTCATCCAGATGGAAAAAGATGCTGGTAATTGATAAATTTATTTAACATTGGAATAAAAAGATATGTTCTTATACTCGTCTTAGAAAATATATTTGAAACATTAAAATACTTGTAGTAGGTTTTATAATGTTACAAAAAATGTACCTATAATTAGTTTTTTAAGTCATTGATAAATGAAATTTCCCCCATAATATCTGTATTGATTCTTTATAATCCACAGATGAGTGTGTAGAAATATTTACTATTTAAATGAAAATAATTTCTAGTACCTTCCATAATTTAATATTTTAGTAATTAAGATCCTCTATAATATTCTCAAAATAAACTCCCCCACAAGGGAATATCTCAATTATTTACTTCAAGAAGTTTGATATTTTCTTAAAATTTTATTTATAATACCAAATGATAATTAATTCCAAGAAGGTAGTTTCTTATGATAAAAAATAGTTATTCTATCATACTTACCTTCATTTTCTCTCATATTATTAATAGTCTTGATAATTAATTCTGAGTATTAATGTCGCACATACACAACACAAAAGAAGAAATAATGTGGATCTCCTTTATTATCAATATGAGTAGCTCGATTGGGAATTTATTCTCAACTAGTTTTCAATATCTAATTTAAATAAAATTTTGGCAGGACCCTTCATGAAGGTTATTCTATTTTTAAATACTATATTCCTTGGAATCATAGATTATATTCATCTGTCCTTGTATGATATCTCCTTTTTTAAAATGATCCATCGTGGTAGATGAATTACATAGTGAAACCTTCTTGTACTTTAGGATTACATCTTTCGATTTTGAAATTGTTAAAAAATCATTTGATTAGTGTATATCCAATTTTAACATCCCTTATTTCCCCTCATGAGGTTCTAGTGTATCTTTTGTTAAAAAAATCTCATGAAATTTATGTTCGTATTCTTATTGAATCGTTTTCTTTTCATTTTAACTTCCTTCTCTTATTAATACGAAATTATATTTTCTTACTCCATGTTATCTATCGATTTAATAATACGTTTCTGGTGAATATGTTTATAATTATTGATTATTTCACATGGAATATCTATAAAATTTTTTCACTAGGGAATACCTTTTATTTTTCTCTTAAACTCATTTTTTACTTTCCATTATCTTACCTCAAACAATTTTGAATACTATTTCCTTCATGCATGTATAAATGGAATGTTATCCTTTTCCAAAATAGAGGAAACTAATTTTCATTTGTGTAGTACTATTACATGGATTTTTGGAGCTACATTGATTTGGTTTTTATATTTATTTACTATCAAAGGATAGTTCATCTGTTTTTTTCATAGTCTTCTAGAGAGTATTATATTTTCTAACAATCTTTATATTCTTCACTTGGGCTATCTCTTATTTATTCAATATATTCTATATTATTTCCATTATGTTCATACATTATTAGTTGTGTTTGATAATATCACAAAATTCCTATAATCAAATTTATGGAAATCATTGAATATATTCATTAAGATTTATAATCTTTTTGTAACATTGAAAATTTTCCATTTGGTCTTTAATTTTACTTCAGTTAAAGATTGATCAACCTTGACGTTACATCTAGTTTTTTTCCTTATATTGATACATGATGATAAAAATCATTACCCATGTACCAAAATATATTTCTTCTCCCAAATTTAATCACAATAAATAAACTATTCCTCTTTACATTAGTCTACCAAGATTTTATTTCTTGTAGTTTTATGACTATATATTAACTATATTGGATTCCTCTATGAAATATCAAACTCTAATCAAGATTTAATTAACACTAAATGTATTTGATAAATTTTCATTATTTTACCTCATAAAAATTTGTACATATATTAAAATAAAATCTATAAACATTAAAAAAAGTATTTTTACAATATGAATTTAAATTTGAGATGGATAATACCATTCCCCATTGCCTCAAACCAATAATTCATTGAGGAAGCATCAGTTGATGATATACTTAAGGTTCACCTTACCAAATTTTAAAGGCATCCAACTAGCATCCATTGTCTATTGAAGAAATGTGGGGTGACTATACCCCTTATATTATAGTATGAAATTATAAAATAAATAAAAAATATACACAATATATATCCCTCAAAGCACACAGAAGACACCGCCATATTGAATAATAATAAAAAAATAATTTTAAATATAAATAGACACTAATAGTTAGTATATAATACATGAATATAATATACATCACCCACTAGGACAATAACATATACAAAATAAATTAACAATTGAAATTACACTATAAATATGGTATTTCCCCCCAAATTAGGCCTCACCTATAATATTCTAGTCCTTTTCAAGATACTCTAGCTCAGACATGTAATAATAGAACTCATCCCAACTTATATCTAAAACCAAGTAAGTGTATACTCATGTACCCAAGTGAAATGGATGTCCGATCATGGTGTAATTATAATACTTATAATAGAGACACCAATTAGGTCCCAAATATACTATAAATGCAGTGAGATGTGCATGTGACTTGATCAACTGGAAATAATAAATAAACAATAGTAAATGAATAAAAAAAATTCAACATGGATCCTTAAATACGTTACCCCAATCGAACATAGCTACATTTTCATGTTCCATAGTTCCTCTCAGAATTTCACATTACCACATTAGGATAAATTAATTCTCCAGAATCTCACATATATGCCTCCAACAATACTATATCATCAAAATCTATAAATCACACATAGAATCAATATATGTTAGGGAAGATAAAAAAATTCATATCATCAAGGGATCAACCAAAAAATACTATAAATACAAGGAATATATCCAAAATATATAAGATGTAAATGGTTTGCAGATGATTCCAAAGAATCCCATGAAATAAGAGATCAAAATCATCTCCATGTCACCATGGAAACCGTCTAGATCCCAACCATCCTGGGTATTCCAAACAGGTATATATATGTCCTCAGGATCAACCATATATATCCTAGTGGTTAAATAAAAATACCATTTTCATCATGACAATAATAACCTAAATTCATTAATGGTTGGATTCTAGAAAATCTAAGAATCCTAGGTATCCTTTTCATATAAGATGTACCATATAGATGAGATGTTAAATCCGATCATCTCATCCATTCTTCATAGACTAAATAACTAGATCTTTATAATCACATAATGATATAAACATAAACATTTTTTTTAAAATGTTGGGGTCGAAGCCTCAATTTATTATTTAAATCAGAGACCTCTTTAGACTAGGTAGAGCATGACCCATTACATAGATCGAAGGCCCAAGGCCAAGTGGCCTGAATACAAGGCTTGAAAGACCTTTTTTTGCCCAAAGGGCCCCTTGGTGAACATTACTACAATAGTACCCATGCTGCTACAGTACCTGCTAATGTACAGCCACCGTTACAGTACCTGCTACAGTCCCTCCGCCTCTACAGTCCCGCCGCTTCTACAGTACTGCTACAATACCCCCAGAAAATTTCCCCTGCCCGGATTTGATCCGGGGTCTTTTGGATTCCAAGAAAGAGCCTGTACCACTAGGGTACAGGCTCATTGGTAGATATAAACATAAACATAAACATATAATATATGGATAAAAATACATATCCCATGAATAAAAATAAAAAATCATCTATATTATCATCATATCATATTAGACTCCTATGTTGAATCATAAAATCATATATGGGCATCAAAAAATGAATCCTAATCAATAATGAAAGCATAAATATAATTCAAGTGTTGGTAAATTGAATAAACAAATCAATATAGACTATCCATATCCCAATTGGAATACATTTTTGGTATGGTTTCTAAGGTTACACTCTCTACCATCTCTATCCATTACCAAACAGACCCAAACATGGTCAGTTAATAACACCCCAAGATTATATAACAATTTACTTTTAAATACACACGATCCATTTGATATATTTTTTTAAAATAAAAATTTGAGATTAAATAAGATACGTAATAATCTTGAATTATTATTATTTAATATGATATTTATTGTATATCCATTTGATTAGATGGAATGAATAAGAGTATAAAACTGATGTTTTTTGAGAAACTCTTTTTATGTGTGAAATGTGTTTTTATCATAATTAATTAAATTAATCTCTATTTATGATATATTTTAATTAAATTTATATATTATATATTCATATAAATATTTTAACATTAATATAATGGTTTTTACTAAGCATGAGATAAGAATAGATCAACTATTATGTCTAAAAATCGGTTGTTTTAAAACAATTCACGGTGTTTTCCCTATTTATATTAAAATTTATTTCTTAAAAATTAATAAATTTAATATTTAAAATTGTATTCTATATTTTTAATCATCATTTAAAAATTTGGTAAATATCTCAACTTTATATTTGGTTAATAATATTAGTAACTATGGTTAATTTTTATCACTTCGAGAAGGGTAAATCATAAAATTAAGGTTAAACCTAATGTGAAAAGGTTTCAAAAATATATTTAACACAAACATTATTTTGATTGGATGAGATTAGTTTTACTATACTAAAATAATATTAAAATATATGGAAACTTTGTGTTATTTTTTTTGATAATGACATATTATTTTATATAAATAATAAATCCAAAAATACACTCTCTTTTTTTAAATAACACCAATTTTTTTATAGGGATAAAAGAATATTACAATCTGTTATAAATTGTAATATGAAAGATGAATTCATTTTTTCATGCCAATTTATTTTTAATTTTTAGTCATATAATAATTATGTTAAATTCTTATGAAATATTGACAAATCACATGTTCAAGTAATAAAACAAATAATACAAATAGTTCTAAATATATTAAATGTAATTTAATTTGGATTAATTTTTGTGTTACATGCTTTTTTAGATAAGTATAACATAATAGAGATTTTTCATAAGATATTATTCAAATTAAATTTCAATTTGGTTATCCTTAATATCAAACTAGCTCAATAGTCCTAAAATAACTTTTATGATATCTTATATAATATAATATTTCATTAAATGATTAAAATTCATGAAAATATTATATTTGGAAAAGTGAATGAGATATTTTATGAAATATTAATCTTTTCCCACATATTAATCACTTATCATTTTATAGTTAATTTCATATCCACTAACGAGTAAAAAAATAAATATTTTAGTTATCGTTAAATGAGTTTGTAGGGGTTAAAACAGAGAGATACAAGTAAAAACAACAAAAACATTTGTTTAAATATTTTCGTATGGGATAATTTCAACTCATCATCACCAAATATTGTTAAAATATATATAAATTTGTGACCAAATTAAGATTAAACTTAATTTATATTAATATAATACTTTTGATAAATCCATAGGTTTCCCTCCCCTCACTTTTAAAAGGGAACCTCCATCGCTCATTTCTTCAAAAATATTTTTTCTTTTACCTCAAATAAGACCTATCTAATACTATCTTCATATCCCTTCCAATATCCATTAATTCCTTATTTTATCATAATACCTACCTCTCAATCATTATTTTGTAAGGAAAATGAAGGTTCTTATTGAAAAGGGGGTTAGATTAGTTATAAAGGAAAAATGAAACGAGGTATGAGTTTTACATTAAAATCTGATTTTATAAGTATTATTTATGGTTTAATTTAAAATGATGAAATTATATAATAATTATCACCCAAATATAGTGTATTTTCATCTCTTATTTTTTATTTCTTGAGATTAAATTTTAAGTATTAATTTTCTCCCATTAATAACTCAAGAAACAAAAATAACATTATTAAGGAAAACTGACTTTATTTTAATATCCTCTTTGGAATATTTTACTTCGATTTTAGAATTTCATAAATAAGTTTTCATATTTTTTAATCTATTATCCTAAATTTTATTAATTAAATTTAAACCATGTATAAATTTATATTAAAATTTATAAATGGAATATTCTTATCATATTATGATTATGGTATTTTCGAGGTTTCACTAAAAATTACAAAGGGATCCTTGTTTTAAAAAACATGAAATGAAATTAATTTCCCACTTTTATGACCACTAAATTATTTGAATATTCATTTATACTCTTCCATAGTTATTTTTAAAGAGAACTATTTATATTATATATTCGTAATTCTTGGATTTTAGATAACATATATCAAAATGGAAAGGGTTATTTATATATGAAATGTAATAGTGGTCTTTAAAAGGGTTTCTTCATCAATGATAATATCAGTTTATGTTACTTATGATTCACAAGGGATATTATTTGATGATACAATGAGAATTATTTCACTAGATATTTTATGGTTATGATAGTTCAATATTTATGAAACACATTTTAATTTTCCATGGATTAAATTTTTATGTAATGATAAACGTTTTCAAGATCTTGTTGAATCCATATAAAAGGATTATGATTATGTTACATGGGGGTTCTATTATATCCATCTAATGTATTGTGTAATTATTAAAGAGTTATTATATTAACGGGTATATGATAGGTTATTTGAAGCCCACATTTGGGTGCATTAGAGGGTATGAAAAGCCCAAAATAGGGTACAAAAGAGGTTATCCCAATCCCAAAAATTATATACATGAGGCTATCACAAGCCCAAAGTAGGTACACAGGTTATTATCCCCATGATAATTGGTGATTAATTCCTTACATGGTATCTTTGGTATATGGTTTATCTATTTAAGATTATTCCACAATTTATTCCACTCTTTTATGATAAGAACTTAATCCAATGTTATGATAGCATGGAAGATATTATTTGATTTTATTATGATTCAATTCTTATAAACATCCATGATTTTTAAAATGACTCAGGATTATAATATATTAATTTTCAAGTTTTATATTCAAATTTTATGCTCATTTTATCATGAACATATGTTCAGGATATGATTAAATATTCATTGATATCACCCTTATTCACCATTACTAAGAATCTTAAGAAACCATATTTTCCGTTTACATTTCCCTAGGATATGAATCATTTTTTCCTATATTAAATAAATAATAACGGTATTTTTTGTGAAAACCAATTTGGGAAAAGGTGAAAATATTTTATATATCAATGTTTTCAAACACATTAATCCATTATGGTTCTAAAATAGATCATAATAATATGTAATGAATATTTATCTAATAATATTTGATGTTTATTTATGAAATGTTTGGGCCACCAAACACGGTATCAAAAAATTTAGTTTTTATATGAAATTTGGATGAGAAAACCTTTCTGTGAAGACTTAGGATATTATATAGTATAATACGAAATACAATGTTATGGTAAATAAATGATTATGGGTTTCCCAAAAAATAGATCCCCATCTTGATATCAACAAGTGGATTCAGGTGACTCATAGATTCACCTAAAAGAAAAAACATTGAATTAGATATATTAATTATTTGATTGATCATCAATAGTGAATGATGAGTGGGATTAAGTCTGCATAACTATATAGAAACTTACATGGGATATTCATGTCTCAATTAATATTTTTTAATCAACCATTTTGATGGATTTGAATAACTGGTGATCATAGATAACCTAAGTTAATCTCAATTTTTTATAGATTGAAATAAATATTTCATGATTTGTATATCGAATGAATACTTTTCATTATTATATAGATTATCACTATGATTATTTTTTTCTGACACTATGTTTTTTTTGTTTTAGTTAATGGTAGGAGCCCAAAGGAACTGTATTAATGTTGAGTGTGATAGACAATGAAATGGTTCTACACTAGAGAAACTAAATGGTGTGGGTGTTGTAATGAAAAATATTATTTCTATTATTATCTATCTTTCTTAATCCATGAATCATGTTGAGATTCTAAAAATTAAAAGGATGAAACAACTATTTTTTCCTTTATAGGGTAATATTCACCGACTTTTAGTGGGACCACTGATCAACTAGTTAATGATAAATGGGTTCGTACTACTGAAAATATATTTTAAATACTCTAATTATTAGAGGATGGAATTTTTATTTTTTTATTGTTTATCATTTGGTTGGAGAAGAATATCAATAGTGGCATATCATCAAGAATATGAGGCGATAATAATAAATTAACTTCATATACTTGGATGAGTTTATAAGTTTATTTCTCAACAAGTAAATTCCATCTTTACATTATAAGAAAAATAGAGAAGGAATTTATTGAGAAAAAGAAAAAGGATGATGAACACATTATCACATATTAGGAAGATGATTGAAGACTTATAAGGAATGCTTCAAGTAATATAATTGAAATAAACACTAATATTTAACAATTCTTTATTGGCATAAAACAAAGTATCTAAAGGGTATTATCTATAATAGACAATAGTAGCTATGAAAAAATCAATAAAAAAGATATCAAGGTAGAAATATAGATTTGAGTTACCCATAAATTTCATGATATTGATATGAAAATAAATATGGAAATCAAAATTAATAATAAAAATAAAAACCATGGAGATAAAAAGATGAGTATTTATTTATGTTAGAAGTGTAGAAAGAAACATTAAGGATAATATGTTTATGGGAATATTAAATGATTTAAATATATAATGTATGTTCATTAGAAAATGTAATTCCAAAATGATAAGAATAAGTTAGATAATGATGAAAATAGCAATAAATATCCAAATAATGCCCCATCCACACTATAGTGTATGAAATGAAATGTCTATGGTCATTATTCTTACCAGTTCTTGAATCCAAGGGATAATGATGATGAACAATGTATGTAGCCTCTTCATCCAAGATATAAATGTAAATATTATGTGATAACTATTTTTGAGGTTAGGGTTTAATAATTATGTAGTTAAACATACAAATACCATCCACTTTTGAATGGATATAGTCTTATTTTATTCTATATTTAACCAATACTTTATATCTGAATATAATTCTAAATGCATCTCAATAATACCCTGATTATTAGTTGTATAATTATCATTAAAAACTCAAAATGGTATGATTATCACAACTCAATCCAAGGATTATTCTTTGAATAATGTTTGTGGGAATGTTATTCACCTATTTCTCATTATTATCACTCTATATGAACTTGATCTAATTTTTACACTGATTGGATTTATTTATATAAATCCCATAAAACTTTTCAAGTAAGGGAAGTTAAATTTGATATTATGAACCAAACTATGATCATAAATTGATCCATGGATAATTATTAACATCCAATAAAAAATAAATCATTTGTATGACTCTTAAATAATATTAAATAGGGGAATTTATTTCATATGGATTGAGAGAATGTCAACATCATAGATAATCATATTTTTGAGAGTTTTTTGATGTATTTTTTGAACATTTCCCTAGTATTCATCTTAATAGTAATATTTATTTTACATTAGAACTCATTCATTGTGCTACATCTAGTTGATATTGAAAAATTGAATAATAAACACTTGGAGAATATTCAAAGGTATTGAATTTCACCATGTGAATCACCATTGGGTGAACCTATTCTTTTCACCACGAAGGAAGATAGATCAAGGTGACTCTATGTTGATTATTGGCGAGTTAATAGGATAAAAATAAAATATTATTATTCCTTACCCCATATTGATATATTTGTTTCAATTAATTAGGATGAGATCAATATTTTCCCAAGAATGATCATCGATATAGATACTAAAAATTTCGGGTAAAAGTCAATATATCTAAAAAAATATAACATTAGGTATTAGGTAAGGATACAATGAATTTATAATAATGTTATTTGGTCTAAATAAATCCCCATATATCTTTATGATTTTAATAAAAAGAGTATTTAGAGATTACCATGATATTTTTGTGGTAGTCTTTAATAAAATTATTCATACATGTTACAAGAGAAAGAAATAGCAAAATGATCACTTAATATTTGTACAAAAGAAACTAAGGTAGAATAAGGTGTATAAATTTTTTTCCATGGGTGAATTATATCTAAATAAGGTTTAATTTTTAGTTTATATAATCTAATGCAAGGTTATATCAATATATCCTTCAAACAATGATGTTATAAACATTTTTCTAGACCAACCATAGATATTGACTTCCTTAGTTTTCTTGGATTGGATGGATGTTATTTATGCATTATAAAGAATTTATAATGGATATACAATAAACTCACCATGTTATCATATAATAGAGCCAATTTTATTTGTGGTGATGAATGCTAGAAAAATTTATAGAAACTAAAGAAAATGGTGGTTAGCACACTTTTCCTCTCACTACCCTATAGTTGAAAATTAGTTTTTAAATATATTATTTCCAAAGAGAATGGTCTGAGATTCATCATCCGGATAAATGATATGGTGATATTTTATAAAATACAATAATTGGAACTTTATGAGACATATTACCTAACTCATCATTTGGGGTTATAATTAGTAATTGTTTCACTAAAGATATATAGTAATTATATTTATGGTGAATGGTGTGATATATTTATTAAGAAAAAGTGTAAAGTATATATTCACTCAAAATGTGTTAAATATGAATCAATGAAAGGTGTTATAGTTTATTAAATTCCTTTATCGATCAATACAGTACCACCTTGGGAAGGTAAATAAGGTGAATGATTCCCTAAGTCGAAATGGTAATGTTATCTAATCTATGATTTGGGTCACAAAAGTTAAAATATTTCATGATTTATAATGGTTTTATTTTGAAATCATAAAGGAAGGGGAGAAATATTTTATTTATAAAATGTTTTTTCAACCATCTAGAAATTTAATGATTAAATAAAAATATATTAAAGTTTTACATAAGAAAAATAGGAAGATAAATATTCTATAGTCCAACTTTTCATACAATAGAATGATATTTTCGTGAACTGAGTTTGTGTCCCATCAATACCTGAATTTATGCTGGAGAAATTGGATTTATATCATATTTAATATTTCCCCATTGATCCTAGAAGTATGAATATGTGTAGTGTTTTAAATTAGTATATATGGTTGGAAAAAATAAAGAGAGATATCATAGAGTTTATATCCTCGATGCTTGGTATTTCAATAAGTCAAGGGCGAGAGATAAATTTATAAAGTGATATTATAACTACTACCTATAAGAAAATTGAAATACTAAATAATCATAAGATATTTTTTCATTAAACACCCCAAAATATCAAAATTCTATATTTTTATTTGGGTTGTAGTCTACCACCTTTTAAATTTAGTTAATTTCATTACCATCAGGGAATTTTTTCTTGATCATATCAATAGAATATACATTAAAGAAATGGTAAGGTATAATGGCTTACCAAATTCTATTATATCTAATCAAGATCCAAGGTTAACCATAAATATCTAGTGATGTATTCAAAAAAATCTATATATGGAGTTGTTTTTCAATACTACATATCATCCTCAGATAGATGGGAAGTCTGAGAGAACCATTCAAACCGTAGGGTATATTTTAAGATATTATTTTCTATATTTAATTATTGGATGGGATGAAAAAATTCCTCTTAAAAGTGGAAAAATTTTAAAATTTAAAATTTTATCATTAAATAATGGTTTATAATTAACATTAATACAGAAGATAGTGAAATTGTATGTTTCTACAGTAGTTTTCATAAAACTGATTTTGAGAACCCTTCTAGAGGGTGATAAATATATGGGTTTTAACATCATTGTTTCATAAAAATAAGGTCAAATACCTAAGGAAATTATTTGGAAACCCATTTTTACAAACAATTATGTGTAATGTGTTCTAAGAGGTCCTTTGATGTTACTGTTTTAGAAAATGATCATCAAAAGTATGCTGATGTCTAGGAAAACATTATAATTCAGTTTTATATAAAACAATTTTTTTAAAGAGATTATTTTTATATTTTAAATAACATAATCCCACACCTTAATATGAAAACTACAAAACAAAAACAAACAAAAACAAGCATAAATAGAACAAGAGAAACAAAAAAATTGAGAACATTTACACCCATTATTAAAAATTCACCGCTAAAATAAACTAAATATCCATGTTAGTAAAATGGAGAAAATAATTTCAAAATATGAATTGAATGTGTTTCAATTAATTTTTTGTATAATAATAAAAAAATAAAAAACCAGAAATATAAATTGTTTCGAATAAAAAAATAACATATTTTTTAAAATTATAAGTGTTATAATTCAAATAACCATTTCAAAATATATTGTTGTTTTGGTCGTAGTTATCTTATAAATGAATTATAAAAAATAATATTGGAATTTAATAACCCCTTATTGATGATGAATCTATATTTAGGGTAAACATAATTCAAAATAAAAACTTAATATTGGTATGAAGAACCATTTATTTACACATATATAAGTCATATTCCAAAACTTTCACAATTTTTTTTTCTAGTCTTACTATTGGATTACGATCCCCATTAGACACAATCCATGAGATATTTCAATTTAAATTATTAATAATCATAATCGATATAAAATGAAAAAAAATTAACAATAAATAACTGTAATAATGAGATAATACACACTTAATTACAAACTTTCTAAATTTTCTTCAAACACAACCCAATAAAGATCATAACCAATATGATCTGCATTCTTTTAGGAAAACTATTCCCAACAACCCATTTCTATCAAAACATAATATATTAATAATTAATAATAGTATAAGAAACAATAGATGATAATTATATTTTTTTTCTTCTCCTTTATGGAATTATAAAAATCTAACATGTGATCTATATGTTTTTTTATTTATTTAGACACATATTAAATTTTGGATTCTTGTTTAAAATATTCAACTTCTATCGAAATTTTTTATGGGTCAAACAAAATTAAATAGAAGTGAAATTTTATTAGATTAAAATATTGTGGATATACTTGATTAACAATCATATAAATTATGTCAATATAAATTATGATTACATAAATAAATGTAATTAATAATTGAAATTTACATACATGGAAAACAACTACAACCCAAGTACACTGAGTTGATCACACTTACAACATCCATGGTTTCAATTTTAAAGAATATTTGACATATAATATCATAAAATATACTATCACTCATTAGAAAATTATAATAATTTTCTAATATTGGAGAATCATTGTTTCTTCTGAAAATGGGGATAACTTTGTTTGTTTAATGTTCATACTTTCCAATCAATTTCTAATAGGTTTATTCATAGAACCGGAAATTCCTAAGGATTCTATATCCATTTGGACATACTTTCCAAAGGTAGGTGCTCATTAGTTGTGGGCCAATGAGGCTTGCAAATTTTCATTGGTCAAGAGGATGGGAGGTCAGGGTCATCACACCTTTTGGGGGGAATTATTACCTAATATGGGACTCTATTATAGGTTTAAGTTATGTTCACTAATCCTTATTAATTCACCAAGCATTAAAATGAGTTTTCCTTTAGACTTGGCAGTCAATGATTGATATGTATGGGATTTAGAGAAACTTTTATATGTATTTGAGGTTCTTCATCTATAGAGAATCATCTGTATGTATTAGAGATTCTTAGTCAATGGTATCCATCAATATATTATATAAAAATATCTTGGTCATTATGATTACCATAATGGTTTTAAATCCACTCAGTGGGGCACTTTAAGTTTATTGTCATTCAGAAAGACAAGGATTATTTCAGAGTTTTGATCGTACCCGCAGATGGGCTACCTACGTATCCTTGTTAAAAAGGAATCAGAACCCACATAGTTTGGTAAAAAGGATATATTTTAACGTCATATGGGATGGAAAATAATTAATGAAAGATGGTCATGAACCATATAAAGGCTTCCTACATACTCTAATTTTATGGCATAGATCGAAGTCCACGTAGTTCGGGAAACAAATATGGGGTTTATACATAGTTAAATGGACCAAAAAGAGATTTCATGATTACTTTTACTCTCTAAGCCTACGTGATTCATTCTCGTTGTGAAAAACAAGAAGTATCATTAAACATGACAATGGTGCCATGAAAGATACAGTTATGAGAAATGTTTTGGGGATTACGTATGTTTGACGGCCCAAGTAAATGAAGACCAGGACATAGGAAAGAAGCCCAAGTGCATGGTTCATAAAGGTATTTGTACTTTATGGAGATTTGGAATTTTAACCAGGGACTTACTCCTGGAAAAGAATCCAAAATTAAGAGGCGCTTATGATTGGGTTTTATTCCTAAGAAAGAAGCTCATATCAAAAACAAATTAAGATTGGGGTTTACTCATGAGGAGGGTGCCCAAAAGGTTTAAGGAAATTATGACAGGGGCTTACTCATGAGAAGGAGGCCCATGTTAAGGAGACTTGTAACTTGGGGCTTACTCCTAATAAAGAGGCCCAAGTTAAGGAGACTTGTAACTTGGGGCTTACTTCTGAGAAGGAGGCCCAGGTTAAGGAGACATGTAACTTGGAACTTACTCCTGATAAGGATTCATAGGTTAAAAGATCATCTCATCTCAAAGGATGAGGTTATATAAGAAACCCCCTAACCTTGGTGACATTAGTCTTGTAAGTCACTAGGTTTTTGGGAGTGGTTCTCATAGAATTCCTTTCAGATAAGGAATACAACAAAAGAACCATGCCATAAATGTCATTTAAAAGGGCTTTGAAGGATATGACTTGAAGAGGAGAGGTGGGTTTGAGGAAAGGAGGTGACTAGGAAGGAGGAGTGCAAGTATTGTTCTGGCGTGCATGTCCTAGTTGCGCAAGTAGACATGCACGACATGGTTCACCTTGGGCGACGAAGAACCTATAGGGTAATACTTGGGCGACTTGGAACTCAAGCCCTTAGTATCATCCCTAGAGGCTTTCATAAGGGTGGCGTGCAAGTTCTCTTGAGTGGGAAAGGCGGCACACAAGTGTCTTCATTTCCCTTAAGGGTTGGACACTTAGGTGCGCAAGTATAAATGAGTTATAATGCTTAGGCCTTATTCTTCCTCTTTAGAGCTTCCCTTCTAGGTAAAAAATTACCTTAGAAGTGTTTGAAAGACTTCAGACAGAGACTTGGGAAACCAGAGCTTTAATCTGAGTTTTGGAAAATTCTTCCTTCAAATGGGGGGCCCACAGGGGCTCTTTATAGGACACTGGGCACCTTGAGTGAAAAAAATGAATAGGGCATGCAAGTGACTTGTGCGACCCATATGTGGCGCGCAAGTGACTTGTGCGACGTGTAGGATACTTGACCGTCGCCCTCAAAATGAATTCCTGGTTCATCCCTTTGTCAATTTTTGATGTTCTTCAAAGGGTGACCGTCATTGGGCTTAAGGTATTTCCCTTTTCTATTTGTTGGACACTGTAACAGAAAGTAGCATCAACAAAAGTCCCCCCTCAGAGTTGGATCTGAAAAAGGAAAGGGAATTTGACTCTGAGGAAAATGAGAAATAAGGGTTCGGCGGTGCACAGGTGTTGACATGCAGGTTCTGGTGCACAAGTTCTGGCATGTAGGGTTGCGGGATCACCTATATATATGGGTTACATTTCACACAAATCATCTTGCCTTCAAATATTTTGATATCTCTTCGCGCAAGTGTCTTTATTTCCTCAGTCAATTGATTTTCTTTGTGTCATGCTTCTCCAGTTAGGATTTCACTTGCGCGGTAATACTTGTGTGGAGATACCTACATGACATTACTTACACAACATGACTTGCGTGCCTTAATGCCTTGGCCATTTTTTGTTTTCTTCACAAGTATTTCCTAAAAACAGACTTACTTAAAAGTTAACTGTTTGAACTTTGTGTAGATTCAATGGCTCCCAGAAGAATTGGATCAACTGATGAGTTATCCAGCAAGATAATAAATGACATGATGAATGTCGTTGGCCATGATTATTGTGATATATGTGACAGCACTCTCCTGGATTTGGCTAATTATATGAAGAAATATCATGAAAATTTCCCACAGAGCATCTACTTGCCTTTATATGTCCATGGTCATCTACAAGGAGTCAACGTTCCAGAAGAAAAGAATTGTATTCCTCATTCTTGGTTTCAGACTTACACCAATTTCTCTTCAGAAAATGTCTCAGTTACAGGATTATTTTTCAATGCTGGAAAAATGGAGAAGTCATACATAATGCATCATAGCCCATGTGCTCCAGATCTGAAGCCCCACAAGCCTGAGCTGTAGCCGTATTGTTATCCCTCTATTTTCTGAAATTCTCATATGGATCAATCCAAGGGATGGAAAAAGAGTTGGGATTTCTGTCCTGGAGGATGTGTGAAGCCGACTTGTATGTGGGAATATTGGGTGCGACCAAACTGTGTAGATTTTGTCAAGGATCTGAAGGGAGCTGAAATATATGAAGGCGTCTGGTCTGGGCAGACATATTTCTACAGGAATGATAATTTTGTGCCGGAGTTAATCAGCCGCTGTAGCTCGAAAACCAATTATTTCCATCTAAATCATTGAGAAGTAGGCATCATCTTGTCCGATGTCTACAAGATCTCATGGGATTCAATTTTGGGAGATATGTTTGATGAATTCATCCCCCCAAGGTGACCTGGAATTATTCAGAGAAGTCTTCGACTTTGGCTCGAGAGTTATTGAAAATTTTCCACAACCCCAAGAATTCAAAGTCCACCAAAACTCATTCTGGAAAGGATATCCATTCAGAAGAGTGGATGGATATGGTTCTCATCAAGAAGAAGGATAAGGTTCCCACCTTTACTCATCTTACCAGCTACCCCAGAATAGAGAAGAGGGGTGATATTGGAACATTCGGGCCAACTCTGGAAGAGGGAGAGTTTGAAAAGTGGGGGTATGAAGTGGATCAAAGAATCCTAGAGAAGACCCATCTGGCGGGATTTTTAGCTTTGTGGCTTGGTGTTTATCTTATTCCAGTTAGGGATTCGAAGTGAGGCGTTAGGCCAGAGATATTTTTTGTTGCATCCAAGTTGGCTGAGAGAAAACTGGTTGGGTTGGCCTCCCTAATTTTGTTGAAGATTTATAGGAGATTACTTCATGTCTATATGGGTAAGTCTCCTTTGAGAATATTGGGACCATTCCATGTTTTGTGGAGATAGATCCCCACCCACTTTAGGACATATGATGTACAGAGTGGAGTACAGGTTCCAGGAAGTTCTTTTAGGTCATCGGTGCAGGCATTTTCCAGAATTTCTCCGTTGTCCCTCAATTCCTATGATCTGAAGGTGAGGCAGAGCTTGTTCAAGGAATTTCATTTCTTTCCCTATGGAAACCTTCCCACCGGGCGGTTTTCTGTTGATGGAATAGATAGACTAGAATTGAGGTCATATATGGTGGCCTGTAGAGATGGTGTATTTGCCACCAAAATTGACAGAGATATTATATCTGAGGCATATGCTCTATATATATTTTCATTCCAATTCAAGTGTCTGCAGCAGATTGTTGTATCCCCTCCGGTGCACGTCAGGTCAGATCAGCATCCAATGGTTTCCTGGCAACTATGGTTGCTGACCGCTATAGAGAAAATTGGGGTAGTGTTTGATCTACCAATTTATGGAGCAGAAAGCCAATTGACTACATGGTATGCCGAGAACTGGGTAGCCCCATACCCTGAAGGGGTACTGAATCATCCGGTCCCTCGGTTGAGGGAAAAAAGAGAACTGTCAGGAAAGAAACCCTTTATCTGGAAGGTGATTCTTCCTCACCTGGAGCTGATTCACCGGGTTCCTCACTCGGGGCTGATTTACCGGATTCCTAGGATGGAGATGATGATGCATGACATGCGTCAAAACGGCCTCGTGCTAGATATAATCCTCCTGCAAGAGTCAAGAGACCAACTCCATCGACTCCTGGTGAGTTATATCATTGAGGCAATTTAGTCTCCATTATTTTATAGATCAAAACTTTCATTTTATTATCCTTTATCTATGATTGTAGGAGCTGGGAAGAAGTTGAAGCCCCAGATTATAGGACCCTCCTCACGGCCTTTTGGTGCACATGCTGAATATTTATGACCAGAGGCTGTCTAGACATGGAAGAGTTTATATTGTGATGCTGAAACCGCCTAGATAGACTAATGCGAAGGGATAAATATCCCTAGAGTGGGGAATCTCTGGTCTTTTTCTGATATCTTCTTAGAGTATAACACCGATGAAGTGCGGGCTTGCATCATAGAGCTGGAAATGCTCATATATGACACTAATGAATCCATTCCTATTACCAAGTAGGTGAAAGAAATTATGAATCGTGGAACCACTGAGGGGATTGGTGCTTCAGTAGACGAGGAGTGGCATGATTACGTGGCTCCTGAAGATGTAAATGTATTTCTTTATTTATTTTTCAACATAATTTTTGTCATAACTTTGTTACTCAAGGAAATTAATTTCTTCATCCTACAACTTGTTAAGAAAGGAACTACTAAGGTCCCTTCACCATAGTAAAACACTGGTGGTACTACTCTTGGATCCGCTGAATCTCCTCGCGAGCCGGGCGAGGTATCTCGAGGCCGGAAAGCCATGGAAGAGGAGTTAGAAAGGGATTTTCACTCTCCAATACCTATATTTTGAGGTGACGATGTCAACACACCTCAAAAGTCAAAGAAGCAAAGGCGTTGAAGGAAGAATTCCACAGCTAGATGCTTCATCAGTAGTGGTAAGTCCTTCGGATAGTCATGAATCCTAACTCATGAAAATATTGTTCATACTTATTGGGATTGCAGGGGATTCTTTGATTTCCCCTTTGAGGGAGAGGAATGAACCTCCTCTGAGGACGAAGGAGGGTTCTGGTGAACAGTCGAAAATTCATGCTAACCTGGATACTCCTGAAGAAATGAGGAGAGAATAAGATCCATCTTCTGTTCCCAGTACTACTCATGTTTCTACTACAAAGAGAGAAGAGAATGCTTTTGTTAAATTAACAATAATTCATAGAACATTGAATTATGAAATCAACTGACTTCCATTCTATGATGATTTTGGTTCAACACCTGCACCAGAACATTTGGAAACCACTGCAACTGACTCCACAATTTTCTTTGAGGAAGCTGTTCGGGGTCGGAGGTCGCAAGAGGAGGGTCGCCAAGAAGACATGTCAAATGCTCCCACTAGTGAGACAAACCAAGAATCTAGGATATCACTGGATGAAATGATGAAACTTGGAGTGTCTTTTGAAGAAATTTTAGATCATGTTAAATTACAATGTGATTTAGAAGATTTTGGACGTGAGTGTTATCCTTCTTCCTGTTAATTTTTTTTATTACATTTTTTACCATGATTGGTTGAATTGTGCAGTTCCGTTTGAGCAACCTACTGATCTGCCGATGCCTGAAGGGGGTAGAGACAACCCTATCATTGCAGAGATGCTAGATCATGTGGAGCTTAACCCGACCGAGCTTCCTACAATCCATTTGGAAAATAATATTGAAGCTAGGAAAGATAGGGAGGATCCTTCTCATGCTGCTGATCTACCGTTGGGTAAAAGATGATAATATTTCTGGCTGTATTTAATTTGAAAGACAGCTAATCAACTTTTTTATTCCTTGAAGCTAACCGAATATTTCAATTGACTACGCAGGGCCGTCAACTTCAGTGGCTAGATCCGGAGGTGAAGCCTCAGTCTCAACCCCAACGGAAGTAGAAAGTGAAGTACTAAGGGTTAGGGGGGAAGGAGAAAAACAGGGCACTTCCTTAAGTGCATTAATCCCAGACTATATCCCCCCCTATGATAATGATGCTAAATCAGACCCAGAGGTACAAAAGGCGCTCCAATTCTCATTTCAAAAGGCATGGTAGCATATATGGACGATCACATCTGAAGTGACTCTTGAAGAGTTGTCTTCGACGATCCTGCGACTGTCATCCTTGTTCGTCATGTTGGGACTTGGTGGTTTTGGATATCAATAGATCCATACCATGGTGAAACTAGTCATCTTAAAGAGGGAGTAGGAGAAAAAGTGTCATCAAGATCTGACCAGAGCAAGGCTATTGACCAATATCGACGAATTAGAGGTTGCAGTGTCCCGAATATAAGGATGATTATACTGAAAAGCTGAAGGAGCCGAAGCATAAGATCAAGGAGAAAGTTATCCAGCAGATACATCTTCAGAAACAATTAGATGTCGTTACTGGGGAACTTGACCAGCTTAAAAATTCAATGGAAGGAGTCCAAATGAATGATATGAAATCCATCACAGATTCCAAGAAGGAAATCCATCAAGCTGAAAAGAGTGAAGCTAGTCAAGTGAATGAACTTCAAGTGGTTGCTGATGAAGCACAAGATTCCGAAAATCAAATGAAAAGTAAAGTTGAAAGCCTCTTGTAATTCTTGAAAAAGAGAAGATACTCCAATCTGTGGATGTTATTCTAATCTTGTGCATCAATGAAAAATACATTTCATCTTCAATCATTTGTACCTACATTCTCTTCCTAATTACTTAAATATTATTTTTTACCTAATCCAATGGGCCTAGTAATCATAGTTTGATTGTTTTTCTAGAATTATACAAACAACCCCACAAAATTTGCATCTTTTGTTGCTCAATATTTCCTAAATCATACAATATGTACGTTTAGCATGTTGGGACTTGACTTTTGTTCATAGTTCCTTTTACCAGTTCCCAATTTAATGAGTACCCTGTCTATTTTTGGCAGTTAAAATTCATACAAGTCCGACATAAAAAGGATAATGTTTAAGGTCGAATAGCTTTGACCAAATGGATTAAAATTGACTCAATTCCTTGAAAATTTCTTTGAAAATATATTACCACATTCAAGTATAGGGGAAAATATGCAAACTATGACTTAAGAAATTTTGAATCTGAGGGCTGATATGAAAAAAGGGCTAAAAGGCATTAGAGGAAGTTTTTCTAAGAGTGAAGTTACCACTATTTGACAAACCTCTTAGGGGGTTGAATTATGCAGGGCCACTTAAGGGCATTGGTTGCATAGTCAGATAATAAAATCTTTTGGATGACAGGTCTGTTATGTAGACTACTTATGCAAGGCCACCTAGGGGCACATGCTGCATAGTCCGGCAAAAGAACTCCCAGAAATTTTACTTTTCTATTTCTAAAAGCAAGTGGAAGTTTATGGAAATCAAATTTTCCAAATCACAGAGTATGTTGTATGGAGAGATGTACTTGAATATGGAGAATATATTCCAAATCAATATTGTCAAAGAATTGGATTAATGTCACTCCTGCGAAGGTCTGACCCAAATGTAGGGAAGAGAAATATAAACCATAGACTTGAATACTTTTAGATCATGAAAAAGAGTATGGGACAAATATGTTAAGGGTGGCTATTTTTACAGATCCCTACATATCGTTGTTAAGGCCAATAAAGACAAAAGAGGTTTTCCCCCCAAGAATGAAGTTACCACTATTTGGAAAACCTGATAGGGGGTTTGAATTATGCAGGGCCAATTAAGGGCATTGGCTGCATAGTCAAATAATAGCATCTTTTGGCTGACAGGTCCGTTATGTAGACTACTTTTGAAGGCCCCCTAAGGGCACATGCTGCATGGTCAAGAAAAATAATTCCCGTGTATCTGACATTTTGTGACCATAAGTCAAGAAAAGGGTTATGGAGATATGTAAGTATTTAAGGTTAAGATTATGACACATAAAAATGGGTATTGTCCAATGTATGAAGGAGATACATAGACCAATGTTGACCATAATAATGTTGTGGTTGGGTCTTGAATTGAGATGCTGGACTTCACTACATATCTCATTAGGATGAGAATCAAGCCATACGTAGTTCTTGAAATACAGTTTAACGTCATGTGGGATGAGAGCATAGGAGATCTTAGTTTAGTCTCATAGAGTTTAGACCATAATGAGGGAGACACATTTTTTGTTTGTTATAAACCTGATGTGAATAAAGACCAGGGTTTTCATACCACATTCATGTGCTCATAGGGGCACTTTTCAACCAAGGGACTGAAAGTGGAGTTTGGGGTTAGGCCCAAAGACATGGTGATGGATTCGAGGGATACTCGAATGTTCCTACGTATCCCATACGGGATGGAATTAAGCCATACATAATTCTGGAAATACCCTCTACACATATTTGGTTCGTTTATGTGAAGGGTGAAAGGGGACTTTAGTGAAATGATGGTTGGACCCAAGATTAAAGGTTCAGGCATTTCTATGCATGCACATAGTCTTTGTAATATGACATGATTGGAGATCAATGTCAATAATTATTCCCTCTCAGGTGAGGGTGTCAGAGACTGTTGTAGTTTATTGTCATACAAGACAAAAGTGTGAATAGTTTAAGGTTGTATGCATGGACCGGTGATGCACAGTTTAGCGTTAAGTTTCTAGGATGTATTGATATGCAGTTTAATGTCTTACAGTAGGGATAATGGGGGACTGTATAGTTTAACATCATATAGAAAGGATGATGATGAACCAATGTGAAGATGTTGGTTTCGGGGGGGGGGGGGTCTTCATGGATCAAAATCGTATGAGATGTAGGTGAACTGAGGTGATGATATTGGTTTTGGGCTTGAACCTCAGGAGATTTCCTACATACCCAGCCTAGAAGGAAAGGATCAAAGTGTGCATAGTTTTATTGATAATGAATTGGTGATCGAGTTGTATTGAGGAAAACGACCGAAGATGGTGTTGGAACATACGCGTGGTTAGCGGCCCAGAGATGGTGTTATGGTTGAAGCTTACTCTAAGATCATGTGAGTCATGCTCGGTGTGAGAAACAAGAGGTAACAACAACCTTAACGATGCACAGTTTAACGTCATGTGGGAAAAAAGGGTGTGTACATTTTAGTATCATGTAGCTAGGACGTATTATAGTTTAACATCTTGAAGGACATGTTCATAGTTTAATGTCATGTAGGACGTATAAGGGATTGTTTCACAGTTTAAATATCATGTGTCACAAACATGGGGTGCTTGGCAGTTTAACGTCTTTCATCTCAGACGGACAGTTTAACATCATGATGGATGATAAAGGGGACACAGTTTAATGTCATGTTGAATGATAGAGGGGTTATGTAGTTTAATGTCTTGCAGCAAGGAAAAAAGGGGCCATGTAGTTTAAAATCTTGAAGTGAGGACTAGAGGGTGTATTTTTGTTACACAAAATACTTCTTCAAGAATATTGCATTGGTTGGAGTTGTAATGAGTTCTCCATCCATTGAGATTAAAGAATAAGCTCCATTGGAGTATACCTTATGTATTGAATAAGGGCCTTCCCACTTTGGCTCAAGCTTTGGATGTTTCTTTCCTGGTATCATTGGAGTTCTGAGGACCAATACCAATTCTCCTTGGATGAATGAATGAAGATGAGCTTTTTTTTTAAAATCCTATGCTATTCGATTCCAATGGACTTCCAAGTGGTGCAGGGTGCACAATATTTTGACATTTAATCGTTATAATTCATCAAATTACTTATGAGATTGTTCATCTATTGATGAATGATCACAAATGGCTACTCTCAGTGAAGGTAATTGAACCTCAATGGAAAATATTGCTTATGTTTCATATACCAATGAATATGGAGTTGACCGCATAGTAGTGTGGGTGGTGGTCTGATAAGCCCATAAATCCTGAAAAAGTTTATCAGGACATGATTTATTATCTATATCCACCATATTTTGAAGTATGTTTGAAAGAGTCTTATTGAATGATTCTATTTGGACATTGGCTGTTTCATGATACCGAGATGAATGGTTGTATTTGATGTTGTATTCCTGATACAACTTTCTCACCTCAGATGAACAAAAATTGGTGCTGTTATCCATCAGTATGGTATGAGGGACACCAAATATAGTAATGATGTTAGACTTGACAAAGTTGACTATGCCTTTATAACTATCTTTTTTGAGAGGTATTTCCTCTGCCCATTTGGAAAAAGAAGTCAGTAGCATTAAGAATATACTTAAACTTCTTTGATGTAGTGGGAGGATAAGGTCTTACTACATCCAATCCTCATGTGGAAAATGGCCATGAGTATTTAGCTGTATGAAGAAACTCTGGGGGTTGATGAATTAATTACGCACATACTTGGAAAGAATGACACCTTATAGTGATATTAACACAATCTTGAATCATTTATGGCTAGAAGTATCTAAGCCTTAGAATTTGACCAAAACATCTATGTCCAGACTAGTGGGCACCACAAACTCCTGAATCAACTTCACTCACGATAGCCATTTTCTCTTCACCATCAATACATCTGAAGAGAATTCCATTAAAACCTCTCTCTTAGAGAATTGTTTGGTGATCTGGGATATCATAAAGAGTAAAATTGACCACACGTCACTGGGAATGTTCTTTCCATGCTATATCAGATAGGAGTGTTCCATTTTGAAGGTATTCCCTAATAGGTGTCATCCATCCTGTATTATGACCATATGGTTCAGAAAAAGGACTGATTTCATTGATTTCCTCTATTCTGATTTGAAAAGAATGTGAAACTACATGATGGTGGGAAATACTGATGATTGTTTCATCCCGATTTGGATCTTCCAGGGCTGTTGCTACATTATCCAGTGCATCAGCTTGGGCATTTTGTGATCATGGGACATAAGAAAATGTTAGTTTCGAGAGAAATTCTGCCATAAAATCTGACATAATCACACAAAGGGATTAACTCTTCCTTTCTGATGGAATAATCCCCATTGATTTGTTTGATTACCAAATCTGAATCACCTTTTACCTTCAAGTGATTCACCTGCGGCTGAAGCGCCAATTCCAAGCCTGTGATGAGAGCTTGATATTCTTCTTCATTATTTGCACCACCTTCCAACAATAAGAAGGAATAGGGTAGCACTTCCTTTTCTAGGGAAATCAGCACGATTCCTAACCAAACTTTGTTGAATTTAGGATCTTGTATTTTCTTCCATGTTGGAATTCTGGAGGTACCATCGAAGTACATTTCCCATGTTTGAGGATTATCTTGAATAGAGAAGACTTCCTCATCAGGAAGATCAATATTTAAAGATGTATCTTCTACAGATGGGAGTTTAGTAAGGAAATCGTCCAAATGATGGCCCTTTATTGCCTTTTGAGACACATACTAGATATCAAACTGATGCAAAATAACTGCCCACCTTTCCAGACATCCTGTAAGCATTGGACGACTAAGGATAAATTTTAGCGGGTTATTTTGAGATACCAATTGGACTTCATGATGTTGCAGGTAGTGTCTCAATTTCTAAAATACAAATATTTATGCTAGGAAGCACTTTTTAATAATTGAATATCATGTTTCTTCCTCAAGCATAGTCTGAATGAGATAATAATGGATGTTTTCATTCCCAGCATCATTCTTTTGGGTAAGGAGGGCACCCAATGATCGCTCTAAAGCTGTCACATAGAGAATAAGTGGCCTATATTCAACAGGTGGCATTAATATCGGTGGGCTCAAGAGATATATCTTGAGAATATCGAATGATTCTTGACATTATTCAGTCCACTGGTAGGTGACTCCCATCTTCATTAATTTGTTGAAGGGTAAACACTTGCCTACCAAATTGGCAATGAAAGGCCGAATATAGGCCAAGTGTCCTGGAACTCCTCTTAATTGTTTCAAAATTCGAGGAGGTGACATACCAAGGATTTATTTATTCTTCTCAGGATCAACTTTGATACCATGATGGCGTACAACAAAACAGAGAAATTTTACTAAGGTTTCCTTGAAAGCGCATTTCAAGGGGTTCATCTTCAAATTGTGTTGTCGATGTTTGTTGAATATGATTTCCTGATTAGTCAAGTGATCAGAATGGTTTCTATATTTAACCACCAAATAATCCACATAACATTCAACAAATTTCCCTAAAAAGAGTTTGAAGATATAGTGAATGGAAGGTTGATACGTTGCACCTACATTTTTTAGGACAAACGGCATTACCCGATAGAAAAACACACATTGAAGTGATATGAAAGGTGTAGAATCCTCATCCTCTGTGTCCATTCATATTTTATTGTACCCAGAATAACCATCCATAAATGGAAGAGTTTTGTAGCTAGATGTTACATCAATTAAGAGTTCTGTTATAGGAACTATAAAGTCATCCTTGGGAAAATGCCGATTAAGATCTCTGAAGTCAATGAAAACTCTAATTTTTCCATTCTTATTTTTAATAGGGACAATATTATCTATCCATTTGGGATACTAAACTTCTCTGATGAAGTTATCTTTGATAAGATTATCAACTTTAGCTTCAATTTTGGAGGCATAAGTTGGGTGTGTTCTTCTTACGGCTTGTTTGAATCCTCGATGTTATTCTAGCAAACCCAAATGATGAGTGGAAACATCGGGATCAAGACCTAGCCTTTTTGTATAATTCCAAGTAAATACATCTCAATTTTTCTTTAAAAATTAAGTATTCATTTATTTCTCTTTAAGATTCATGGACGCACTAATTGAAGTGGGCATGGATCTTCTTTTGTACCCGGATTTATTTCTCCGAGTTCATCCACATCGGTAGAGATACCCTCTTCAAATACTAGAGGATCATCTCTAAGATCATCCTCTTCTTCTTCAGTATGTGTTACTTCCTCTATTTCTACTTGCATAGTAGAAGACGAAGAAGAACTTCTATGTTCAGGGGAGAAGTAAAAAACATGACCATTTTGAAGAAAAGGCTACCATTTCTGACCCTATTGATGATGAAGGGTATTTATAAGGTGATAGATAGGAGATAATGGATTGAGAATAGACATCATTATTTTCCTCTAAAATTGCTATAAATTCTTCCATCCTGGTTGATAAAGTATAAAATTTCTATATTCCAGTGGATGAAATAAATAAATATCCATTTAAGCTTTCATAACTGCTTGGCAAATCAAAAATTTCTCTCATGCTATCTGGCTCGATTTCCATAACTGACATTATGGAAGTTTCCATAAGAGTGTTTGGATTTAGGTTTATCTTGTCAATTTTACTGATAGGTAACACATAATCTTTACTCACATATATGAATGGGTTTATTGGAATCTTTTCCAAACCACTTGGAGCATTAATTTTGGTGACCTTATTTGCTGTGGTTTTTTCCTTTCCCTCCATGTGATAAAATTCTGCCTCAATGTATTGAGATTTACATGTTTTGAATGGGGTTTTGTCACCATAAAATGTCCCAATTTTACCAATGAAATAATATTTGACAAATTGATGGTATGATGAAGGTATGACCACATGTTGATGTAACCAAGGTCTTTCAAGAAAAATGTTGAAAGTTGTGTCCTAACGAACAATCATGAAATATGAATTAGAAAGAAGGTCTCCAAACTAAATTTTGAGTGTAATTTCACCCAGAGGATCTTTTTCATTCTTATCGTATCCTTGAAACAACAAAGTAGAAGGAGATAAATCAGATTCGGTGAGTCCCAATCAATGAAGTGTATGAATATGAATGAGATTGACTCTTGATCCTTTATCAATGAAATCTCGCCGAATGTTTATATCATTGAATTTTCTAGATAAATAAAAAGGCATGATATGTCCATGTAAAACAACTTCATTATCTTCATCTATAAATGATTTCACTTCATGGAATTCTACAGGATCATTATCTATATGGTAGACCTCAGCCGCAATAATTTCAGTTTCGAATTCTTGAGGACTTGAAAAATACTCAATAAGCACCTCTCGAAGATCTTTTGATAGATTCAAGGCATCCAAAATTGATAACTAGGCCGGTACATGAGCCAAGTGTTTCAAGAAAGCATACTTTTGGTCCAAAGGATTGCATTTCCTATCAGGAAAATGGGGTTTTTAGGTGCCTTGGAAGATGATTCTTTGGTAGTGGATACATCCAATATCAGGGTAGGAGTTGGAAACCCTCTTGGCTTCTATAGATTAGATAGACTAGGTATATCTATTTGCTGAGAGGAAGAAGGGGTGACCTCTAGCCGGTCTTCCAAAATAACTGTGTCTGGACCAAATCTGCCATGTGTGGTAGAACTTTCTTGTTCATGTTGAGCCCGCTGAAGGGCTTTGCCACGAGTTTATGCTGCATATACAGTTCTAGCAGGGGTATGATTGAAATAGTGTCTTCTGGAATATACACTTTTCCCTTGTATCCTAGACCTCTATCTTTTCCTCTAATTCCTCTATTAGATATAGGGAACTTAGGCTCATCATAATCAAATAATTAATTGGCATAAGGATCTATTAAATAAATCCTGTTAACAAAACCAATGATTAATTCTTCATCTGATGAAGATTATGTCTGATTAGCTAGTTCAAGATGTGCTATTTGGTGGGGCGGTGCCCGTGCTTTTGAAGTAGATGGTATAAAATCTTCTAAAGTAAAAGACAATTTAGGTTTTGACACAAACTCATCTTATTCTGACTTCTCTTCTTTCTTCAAATTACACTGCTTCTTTGAGTATTTTTATTCTGATAAAGGGGGATTTGTTGTGGCATTCATAGTAGAAGACACAATTAGTTGATTCAATTGTGTTTGTAAAATGGAAAGAGATCGGTTGATAATTTTTCTGACCATCCAATCATCATATTTCTACACATTTTTTTAATTTTGACTTCATGCCACTCGCCTTCTTCCTCTAGATCAGTAGCAGTAACACATGCTACCTGGGATAAAGAACCTTTCAGTTTTACCTGTTCAGAGTCCACCATATTTTGCAGGAGGTCTTTGAAGACAAAACACTTCCGAATTTGGTTCCCCAACATCTGATGAAATGGGAAATATTTGGGGAGGTCTTCATCTCTTTCCTTGTTCGGCCTTTTGGGCCTTGGCAACTGAAACAGATTGTTTTCTTGAGCCGAGATGAAGTAGCCAGGAACTTTTTTATTCCAGAAAGAATAAAATTTATTCTTCAAATATTGAAACTATTTTTAACTTTGATCTCTTTGATCATCTTGATGAGGCATCCATTTTTGTTGACACTCAAGAGGTGGAGCCCTTCGATATGATGAAGATTTTGAAGTTGAAGTAGGTACATGTACTTGTTTAAGTGTAACTATAACAGTCTCTTCTTTCCTTATTCTCCATACTAGAACTGATGTAATTACAAGAGTTTTAGCCTTAGTCTATGTAAGAGAATCTTTGATCTGTTGAGGGATGGATGTAAGGTCTCAAAACCGTCCTGTGTATTTCACAGGGATCAACGGTGTGCATAATTAATCACACAAATTTTACACAAAGATTGGAAACAATTCTTCTTGAGGGAGTACTAAACTTAAGGAATATGTTAATCCCTTCCATCGAGCAATGAAATCTGAAACTCTGTCATTTTATATTTTCTTACAATTGGTAAAATCAAAAACCATCATCGTTGGAAACGTTGAGCTAAATGGAAGATGAAATATTTGGCAGAGATATTCCCACCCAGTAATTGACTGAGATTGCAAACTTGTATACTAGAAAAAGCAGGTCCTTGTAATGACTACAAAAAACACCTGAGCTTAACTGCTTCTGGTTGTTGAGGAGTTCCCATCATAGGATCACAACAAGAAACAAAATGTGTTAAGTGTTGTTCTGGATCTCCCAAACCATTAAAATTTGGGAATGCGGTATTCGCAAAATTTGATGGGGGAGATATTGCATCTACCCATTCAAGGTAAGATCTATTTTCTGGTTGAACTTGTTCATGCTTTTCTTCCATAGCTTCCAAATGAGCTGTTAATGACTCAATGGTAGTCATTAATTTTTTTAGAAACATCTGATTGATCTTGGACCTGAGCAGGTGAAATAACAGTAGTTTTGACGGGGGTGGCGACTGGTACTATCACTAATGGTAGTATTTTCGGTTGCTGTTGCGTATGACCCATAAGATCAGACCTGTGATGGTGTACTTGTATAGGGGGATATTCTTGATCCATCCTAGTTGCTACAAAAGATTCCTTTGATTGATTAACTCCAACATTCTTAGGAGGAATACTACCTTGAAGTAGTTCTGCATTTAACCTCCTTAATTCCTTTATTTCTTCTTCTTGCTGTATGAACCTTTCCTCTAATGAGAGTGATTTCCTTCTCTAGATGTAGGGTGGAATGTAACCTAAATTTTATCCTTTTCTTTGGTATGTGACTTTCTAGATTATGGAAGGGAATTACCCAAAGAAATGTCTTTCCCCTAGGCAACCCTCTATCTTCTGGTACGCACACCTCCTTCATTCGTTTCTATGTGTACAACTTCTTCAACAGGAACATCTTCATCTGATCCCTCAGAGAAAGCCTTATGTTCTGGGGGATTACTGACAACGACATTGATGATATTTATTGATGCATAACTCATTACATCCCTTCTGTCAATGATTCTGCGATACTGTCTTCTTACATTTCCTTTATGATACATTGCCTTTTGTTTGGTTGATACATTAGGAACTTCTTGATGAACCATAATTTGGGGGGAATCTCTTGATAATTCAGCTCTGCGTTCTTCTTGTGGCTTCTTCCCTAATCGAGAGAAGACTGACTTCCATTGAAGGAGAGATGGAGAATTTGAAAAAGTCCACAGTCTGGTGGATTGGGGCTGTTCCTATTATTCCTGCTCAACTCCTCGAATCCTATCTTTTGATTCTGAGAGTTGGATTAAAAGAGTCCCCTGCCTGGCAAGATGAGGTGGATCTTGAGCTGCTATATCTGAAACATTCTTAAAATCCCTCCCGATTTTATAGATTTTAGTCCGGAAATTGGCCTGATGCATCAACCTACATCCACTCAAATCACCTAGCTCAGATGACTATTGGATTATTTTTGACACCTCTATCAACTGATGATGTGCATGCTCTAAACGGGAAGCCTGTTTGATATTCTCATTTTCTTGATGCAAGAGTAATTCGATAACTTATTCTTTATATGCATGAATTTGGGAAGAACTGGTTGAGGCCTGTTCTTGAGAAAGTCTTTGATTACGCACAAATGTAGTTAGATGTGGCCAGCAATGGGAAATAACATTTCATGAGACTACTTTTGGTGGGATTTTTTTACTAGAGGGCATAGTGAAATTCAATGCTCCATGAACACCCCATCCCCTGAATTGAATACTAGATGGGGAATTAGTAATTAAATGGCACAACCTTTTCAATGCGCCAAGGCATGAATGATGAAGGGATATCTGCTGCTTTTCAACCTTTGGATGTTGGGAAACTGAGAGAGTTGCCAAGTCAATTTTGCATTTCAACCGTTCTATTATCTTGACATGATTTTGATATTCATCATAAGATAATATTTTCTCTTTTAAGTGAAAAATAGTTTTCCATATGTTGAGATGAATATCGTGAATACAATCTTCTATCAACGTTTATGAAATATCATACTGAGAGTCAGCCAAAGGCCAAATCATGACTGGTATTTCACCTTTCACCGGTTGTTTTCTCATATTTAGAACTTCCTCTTTTTCATTCAATAAATATTATTCTACCTGATTGGACCAAAGCGGGTGCTTCTTTGTTTATTCATTAGATTTAAAAATATTGGTAGATAATTCATTTGTCAAATTAGAAGATGAATGACCCAGGGGTGGTTTGGAGAATGACCTACACCCCGGGATATCTTCTGATTGAGAAATAATTTCACCTGCTAGTGGTAAGGGATCAGACATGACTGGATTCATATTTTCAAGGGCCTCAAGATAAGAGGGATTTCTCATAACTGCATTGTCAATTGAAGAATTTTCTAGGAAATGAGAATTATTACTTTGGAGAGAAATTTCACAGCTAAATTCATCATCATCATGGGGAGGACCACCATGGTGGGTTACAACAAAAGATGAAACCTCTTTCTCCTAGGTTTTCGGGCCACGCAGAGGGTTATCATGGATTTCATCTAAAGATAATACTTCGAGATTTCCTGAATTGTCATGAAGAAACCCTTCATAAGGAAGTGTATGATGAAGAACTTTAGAATTTTTGTTGTTAATTCCGGAATCTGGAAATGAGGTAATAGAATCTTGAGTTGCAACAAACAATTGTTGGAGGGCTTCAAGAACTCCAGCATTGAGCAAGACTTTATTGCAGATTGGATCTTGATCTTTCAACTGTGCTGGATGAGTCTTTTTCTTGGACACCTTCATACTCACTTTGGAAACCCCTTGTTTAAGAAAATGGTTATAATGGGAAGGTGTATGTGCCTTCTCATGAGAAATGGTCAGGTTAGGCTGATTACCTCCATTTAAACCGAGTGTATGTACCCAACTTGATTGTCCGTATGACATGGGGGAGTATGCCCCACGACCCTCCGAGACTAGAACAAAGGTGTGTATCTTCTCCAGGGTGACATTTAGATGAGTCACTCCACTTATAGGGATAGATGTATGTTTCTTTCCCTGTGATGTTGTTGAGTTTGTTATAATATTTTGACAGGTATCCAGAATATGGGAAGGGATTTTCTTCTGCTCTTTCACTACTGTTAGAATGTGCTTGGTGAATTCAGCTGCCGGAAGGGGAATATATGTCCATTCCATGATTGGAGTAGGTGTGTGCTCCTACTCCTATCCTCCTTTTCCTGTCATTGAATTATGACAGTACTCATGGGTGGGGGCAGAAAGTTGTTTCTGCCTCTTGCTTGTCATTGGAGCTTTCCAATTTACAACTCCGAGTGCTACCAAATGAGACTGTTTGTTTTATTGATGAATTGCAGGTGTATATGCTTGATAATTTTTCTCCACCAAATATTATTGATGAAATTTATTCAATACTGGTAGATGAGACTGCTAGAAGAATTGATGAGTGTAAGCAGGTGTATGTGCCTGTTTACAGGTGGTCACCACATTTGATTGGCGAGCTTTATTGGTTTCAGTCAGACAAGCCTGTTGACTGGATGATGATTTATAAAGAGGTTTATGTGCCTGCCTATAGTACTCCACTGTAATTTCCTGGAGGGATTGATGTGTTACTGCCAGATGAGTCTACTAGGCAGTGAAATCAGGACGGACGGGTGTATATGCCCACTTGTTGTTTGCCATTAGGTTATATTGATGGACTTCTCCAAAGGAGGCATAAATAAGAACCTTCTTCCTGTTGACCGAATTTCGCCTCTGATGGTTCATCTTCCATGCTCGGGTGTGAGGGACCTGAGCCGAACCCCTAGAGGTGATACCCTCATCATGTTGAGGGTGCATTACCCCAGGAGTCTAGTAGTGAATATTGGTGGGAGTCCTCAATAACGGCTCATGTCTTCTTGAACTGAGGCATTGAGTGACCTCTTCATTCACCTCCCTATAATATGGGAGGGACTGGTTTTAAAGCCACTGAATTGGGCACTTGAAGTTTATTGTCATTCAGAAATACATGGATTATTTCAGAGTTGGGATCGTACACATAGATGGGCTATATACGTATCCTTGTTAAAAAGGAATCAGAACCCACATACTTCAATAAAAAGGATATAGTTTAATGGCATATGGGATAGAAAAGAATTAATGAAAGATGGGCTTGAACCTTAAAAAGGCTTCCTACGTACTCTACTTTTAAGGTAGAGATCAAAGTACACGTTTTTCAGGAAAATAAATATGGGGTTTATGCATAGTTAAATGGCCCAAAAAGAGATGTCATGATTACTTTTACACTCTAAGCCCAGGTGAGTCATGATCGGTGTGAGAAACAAGAAGTATCAGTAAACTTGACAATGGTTCCACGAAAGATGCAGTTATGAGAAATGATGTGGGGCTTACGTATGTATGATAGCCCAAGTAAATGAAGACCAGGACATAGGAAAGAAGCCCAAGAGCGGGGTCCATAATGGTATTTGTACTTTATGGTGATTTGGAATTTTAACCCAGGACTTACTCCTGGAAAGGAAGCCCAAATTAAGTGGGACTTATGATTGGGTTTTATTCTTGAAAAGGATTCCCAAATCAAAAAGAAATTATGATTGGGGTTTACTCATGAGGAGGGTGCCCAAATGTTTTATGGAAATTATGACTGGGGCTTACTCTTGAGAAGGAGGCCCAGTTTAAGGAGACTTGTAACTTGGGGCTTACTCCTGAGAAGGAGGCACAATTTAAAATATCCTCTCATCTCAAAGGATGACATTATATAGTGAACCCCTAACCGTGGTGACATAAGGCTTGTAAGTCATGAGGTTTTTGGGAGAGGTTCTCATATAATTCCTTTCAGATAAGGAATCCAACAAAGGAACCATGCCATAAATGGCTTGTAAGAGGGCTTTGAAGGATATGTCTTGAAGAGGAGAGGTGTATTTGAGGAAATGGGGTGACTAGGAAGGAGGCATGCAAGTATTGTTCTGGCTCACAAGTCCAGGTCGCGCAAGTAGACTTGTGCGACATGATTCACCTTGGGAGACAAAGAACCTATAGGGTAATACTTGGGTGACTTGGAACTCAAGCCCTTAGTATCATCCCTAGAGGCTTTCATAAGGGTGGCGTGCAAGTTCCCTTGAGAGGGCAAGGTGGCGTGCAAGTGTCTTAATTTCCCTTAAGGGCTTGATACTTAGGCAAGCATGTATTAATGAGTTCTAATACTTAGGCCTTATTCTTCCTCTTTAGAGCTTCCCATCTAGGTAAAAAATTACCTTAGAAGTGTTCGGAAGATTCCAGATAGAGACTTGGGAAACTAGAGCTTGAATCTGAGTTTTGGAAAATTCTTCCTTTTAATGGGGGGCTCACAGGGGATATTTATAGGCCACTGGGCACCCTGGGTGAAAAAAATGAATAGGGTGTGCAAGTGACTTGCGCAACCCATATGTGGCGCACAAGTGACTTGTGCAGCGCGCATGATACTGCACGACACCCTCCAAATGAGTACCTAGTTCATCCATTTGTCAATTTTTGATGTTCTTCAAAGGGTGACCCTCATTGGGCTTAAGGTATTACCCTTTTCCATTCATTGGACTCTGTGATGGAAAGGAGCATCAACAATCATGTAATTAAATTTTCACCCAACCAGCTTTTTGAGGAATATTTGAAGGTATTATAAACCAAAATTTTCTTTTACATTATATTGATTCCTTTGATTTTTGAATCTCTTATATATGGAATGAGTAATAAAATATTATAAGTAATTATGAATTTAATGATCAATAAAAAATTTAAAACCAATACGTACCTCATATGTCAATTGATGAAAAAATATGTTGTCCAATGTAAAAGATGGAAAATACTCTGTCCAATTATGGACACCACCTTAGTAGGCATTGACAGTTGGCTAGTTTGATCAATAATATCTTGTTCTTATAAATTTACCTAACCCATATTTATAATATTAGGATTTTTATAATCCCAAAGATTACGTACAATTCCATAAGCTATAATATTCCCATGGGTATCCCCAACATGAAACTTATATTGCCCATTTGGTGCTGAAGGAGCAGGTAGAGGATCTTGATAAGAAGGATGTGCATGATGAAATTATCTCATTGATTCTGTATGAATATCTAATAAATAGGATTTATTCATATCATATATTGAATAATTATTGTCAAATAGGTGATCTGTTAAGGAATCTATTTCTTACTAATATTATTCACTAATCATTGTAACAATAGAGGCACAACCGATTTTTTTAAATATGACACCCTCCTTATACCATCTGATGTAGCCACGGTGTTCTATATTTCTTAAATAAATAGTATTAATATATTTCTTATCCTTAGGAGTAAAAGACCCTTGTTTCATTACCACATTAATGGTGTGTTTATCTGATATTGTTAAATTTAATATCAGTGTGACAAATACAACATATTGTAATATTAATGAATAGAAAAAAATTATTTACTTATAAAATTATCATATAATTACTTTATTGGAATAACAATATAATTTCATTTTTTTACATTCTCAACCTTTTACATTTTTTATGATGGGTGATAGGATATGGAAGGAAAAGTGGAACCTGACATTTCTCCTAATTTATTATGTTTGTTAGGAATCACTTGTTCCTCTAATATATCATACCCTCCACATTATAATGTCTAATTGTATAATTTGTGGTAATATATATCCTGATTAGTTTTCCTAGAGGCATGTTATATATTTAAAAATTATTATGTTATCATGAAATGAAAATTATTTATAAATTAATTTTATAGATTAAAACAACATACTATAAAGTAATCATTTCACTATAAAGCCCCATCATTAAAAAATTACATAATCTGGAGATACTTCAATTATTTGACATTAATTCGCATCGTAGCTCATTTCATGTTTAGAGTTTTAAAGAATTTTTCAATTATTAATACATATCATACCATAATCATATAAGAGGATACTATCAAAACTGTATTTGTTTTTTTCCACCAAAGAAAACCCTTTAAAAAATTATTTTTTTTCATGATAAAAATATGATTAACTTCTTCATTTACCTTAGACATCATTATACCTTGTGAAAACACTTCAAAAAACATGAGATGATCCTAATAAATTAGAAAGGGATAAAATAAGGAAAAAATTAGTCCATGAATATTTATAAACACATGAATTCATAATAATCATGAAAACTTCATATCAATCATTAATCATAAAGGTAACTGATGGCATCCATATCATACTTACATTGTATCATCCACAATCATAAAGGGAGTAAACTTCATGGTCATGTTTGGAGTACCCATCACAGTATATTCTATATATCTCTTAGGAGAAACCTTAATGTTTACCTCAGTTATGACACCCAATTCATTGGAGAGCTTTCACAGGCTCACCCACCCTCAGTTTATCAAGGAACCACCCGTATACATAAGCAATTCCCAAGAACCATAACATAATCATAAATCATAAGACACCATTTCAAGATATTGATATAATCAATCAATTCTCAAAACCATTTTCAAAACCAAAATACCTAAAAAAGGATTATGGTAATTATATTTATTTTTAAAAACATTACTGTTTATAAATTAATCCAAATATCAAATAATTCCCACGACAACGAAAAGGTTATTTTCGACGCGTACTTTAAAAAACATTCATTTTTTTTGGTTTACTAAAACACTTCGTTGAAAAATATTCCAATTTAAAACAATTAAATAAGTATAAAAGTTAAATGGGTTGATTTTACAACATATAAAATAAGGTTGTGTATAAATCAAAATATGCCTCAATGAAAGGTGACCGAGATGAATTCCCTTACCTTGAATCTAACTTGTATAGTTCATTATTTAATTTATTTAATAATAAAAAAAGGTTTATTTATACTTGATTTAAAACATTTTTAAATTTTATTATTCATTTTATATCACTTATTACCAGGTTATATCAATTAGTTAATTATTTGAGTTCATATCAGACGTCTTGTCGATGTTCGGTACTTGAGTAAAAAATGAACCTGTTTTGATGAAAATTATCTTTATGGTAATAAGTCCATTATCTAAATAATTATATTATTGATTTAAATATCATATATATCTAACATATATGAATTTACAGTAGTTCATAATAGTTTGATATAATAAATTAAATGCACCGTTCATGGAGACGGTAGGCTGTACGTATGCATGAATACTACTTTCATTTCATTATTTTATTAAATGAATGAAAAATAAATTTTACATTGGTATTTTATAATTATATTACAATATTTATGTTATATATATTATATAATTTCATTAATTCTATCATTTATACCTTACATGTATGACATGAATGAGTCATATCACATTGAGGGGGCGATAGTCCACACTTCCTCAAATGAAATTAACGTATTTACAAATTATGGAAAGAATAAAGGTATATTATAAATAAAAATTACAGAAGAATATAGACAATATAAATATAATATATATCATATATATATATATATAGTTCCATCATAATATCCTCCATGATAGGTGGTTGGAGAAAATTGAATAATTGTCGTTTCGTGAGGGAGTAGTTCACCGTACATAAAAACAACATGTTCTATTTCAATTAGATAGAGGTGTGTATATTTTTTAGGCAAAACCATAGCATAAAAACATACATGTATATTTAGGACACTATTTTTGTTATAAAATAATTGAATAAAGATATGTTAGGGGGTTGGATAAATAAAATAAATGAAAGGATCTTGAGAGAAGACGTTACATGTAAATCGGGTAACTCATTTTGCTTTGAACCAAAAAGATTTCATGAATTTCTTTATTCCCAAGGTAAGGATTCTAGGTTCATGGGATGAATTTCAAGAGATTATTTGAGTATATTTTTTATGAATCAAGGTGCTTGAGAGGTGTGAGTAAGTGGGTAGAGATGGTGGCCTTTTATGAGAGGGAGGAAGGGCACTTTAGGAAAGTCTTAAAATATTAATTAATTATAAATTTATTTTAGAATAATATTATTTAAAAAGTGATGTATTTATAGGATCAGATGATTATGGGTATAAATCCTCTCAAAAAATTTGTTTAAGAAAGTTTTGGTCACAAATTTAACCTAATCTTTTGGCATTAACCCTTAGTTATATAAATTAACTCTTAACATGTCTTCTTTTATTTTTACACTATATGGTTAATATGTTTACTATAAAATGCCAAGAGAACATATAGTGGATCATTAATGTAATTATTAACACTATACAAATTAGTTATATGATTCTTATATTTTTATGAAAAATATATCATTTAATAAAATAGTATTTATTTTAAAAAATCATTCATGTCAATTTTGACACTATTTAGTAATTGATTTTTGTTAAAGTCATAACAACTTGATTCATTAAAAATAAATAAATTAACTAAAAGATAAAATATATTAATAATATATAAAATCAATGTATGCCCTCAAAATTTTCAAATTACATTTATTTAAAAAATTTTAATATCATTTATTTGAATCTTTCATTAATAATGTAATCACTGCATCATCATTGTGCGATAAATAAATATTTTTATTTAATGTAATAAAATTATAAATAGAATACCGTGATATAGGAAATAATTTTAGATTTCTAATGAATATTTATAATCAACGATATCAATTATATAACCCCACATTAAAATCGTTTTAGTAAAAAGATACATGATTTTGTTGTATTTCTCTTTACTTTAAATTAATTATTATAACATTTCATTATCATACTCATGTGGCTCCATGGGGTCTTAAAATCAACCCATAGATGTTCATGGATGGCCATATCTTATATAATAGGATTATGACACGTGTTAGTGTAGTTTTATATTATTATAATATTATTTTTACCCTTATTTACCTAATTTACCCTTTCACCATGGTAAATAAAAATAATCACTGAAGTTACAATTCATAATGTAAAAAAATAAAAGGTACCTATTTACATATTTTGGACCTTATAATTATAAATATTGAATCAATTTTTCAAAATTCAAAACAGAAAATTAGTGTTAATTAATTTAATATCAATTCACGTTGTCAAAACCAGAAAGCGGGTTTTTAAGAAGTAAAAAATATCAAAATATTGACAAGTGTTTATATCCAATTTCAATGTGAAATTAATTTTAATGAACAAAATTATATTAAATGATAAAAACTTTAACCATTTAAAATTTTAAACCAATTAAAAGAACAATATAACTATATAAACAAATTTGATGAAAAGGAAGTTTTGAATTAAAATGCAGAATATTTCACTATTCATTTAAATATGGATTTTATAAAAAAAATACTAAAATTTCAACCAAATGAAATTTTTATGACCCCCTTATAAATAATATGTTTTGATTTTTAAATAGAACATATACAAGTGAAGAATACAATATTTAAAAAGGGTTCTCCATCCAAAGGTGCTAAACCAACCTTTTAAAAACATTAGAGTATTTAATGCTTAAAATTGGATTCATTCTTATTTTAAGAATCTAAAATTAATTGCATAAATGTATATAATTTTCCAAAACATGTGCAATAATATTTTAGTTAGTTCTATTCATTTCTTCTACTACAATTCTAGGTGTTTACTATAATTTAAAATAATAATATTAATCTCGTATTATTTTTTAGTTTAAGTCATTATTGTGTGCAACGAAAGATTTTAGAGAAACCTGTTGTTGGGTGTTGGGTACGATATCGTACATAATGTACCCTTTAAACTAAAATTAATATTTAATTGAAGAATATTAATATTATGAAAATATATTACACTATAAATACCTAGGATGTTACATCCTTCCCCCTGTTAGAAATTGTGTCCTCGTAATTTTATTCACTTATCAAATAAGTGGGGGTATTTATCCCACATAGAATTTTTAGATTCCCATGTTGCCTCTTAATCCATATAGTTTTTACACAAAACCATTTCTTAATGAATAATATTATTCCGAAACACTTTCTCTCTACGGTCAGGAATCGGTAATTGCAGTTCCTCATAAGAAATATTCTCTTCCAACTAAACTACCTCTGGACTCAAAACATCGGATAGATCGGGAATATGATTTCATAACATCAAAACAAGAAAAAAAATTATGCACCTTAGATAATCATGGAGGTAAATACACTATGTAGAAACTGATCCAACTTTCTCTAGGATTTCATATGGTTCAATGAACCATTGAATCATCTTTCTCATCTTACCAAAACACATCACTCTTTCCTTGGATAAACTTTTATAAAGATATTATCACCTACCTCGAAAGAAAATTCCTTCCTACTGTTATCTTCATAATGTTTTTACATGCTCTGAGATATCCTCATGTGCTTATGAATCTACTAAACCATTTCTACCATCTCTTCTACCAATTACGGTCCTATAAACATACTTTCACATACTTTATCCCAAAAATTTGGAATTTAACACCCCTTTCTATATAATGCCTCAAATGGTGCTATCTGTATACTAGAATGAAAACTGTTATCATAAGAAAAATCAACCAAATAAATATGTTGATCCCAACTCCCCTACTAATTCATTGAAAAAGCAAATAGAATATCCACTAAGGTCTGAATTGTTCATTCTGACTGCCCATCTAATTATGGATGAAAAACTGTAATGAAATTTAATTCAATTCCCAATGACTTATGAAGGCCTTTCCAAATGTTATAAGTAAACCTGAGATCAAAATAAGATACAATAGAGAGTGAAACACCATGTAACCTGACTATTTATTTAAGATACAACCAAGAAAGTTAATATAGAGACTGTGTTTTTCTAATAGAAAGAATATGAGAATATTTAGTCTCTATCAACAATAACCCCAATTTCATTATTAACTTGATATGTCTTTGGTAATACCACAATTATATCCATGGATATATCTTTCCATTTCCACTCTGGTACTAAAAAAGGCTGAAGCATCCCCTTCAGCAATTGTCATTATTCTTTCATCTATTAGAAAATCAAAAATCTCATGGTAAATTCATCAATATATCTTTTCATTATATCCCACTAGTAATACTATTGAATATCTCTATAAATCTTAGTACTACTAGGATGAATAAAAAATAGAGAACTCTGAGCTTCATATAATAACTATTTCTTCATCTTTGAATCAAAATGCACACATAATCTCTTTCCAAACCTCAATACACAATCTTTATCAATGTTAAATTCAGGTAACATACCCTATTGAACTAATTATACCTTTTTCTGTAACTCACTCTCTTCCTTATATGCTTGCCTTATTCTGTCTGCTAGAGACAATTGCACCGAAACCTGAAACAACACAGAGTAATTTCCTTTACCAAAAAAATCCATTCCAAAGTTCATCAATTCATTATTCAAAGGGTCACGTTCCAAATGTAACATGGTTAATGTTGCATTTCTTTTCTGACTCAAAGAATCAACCACTTTTTTTTCTTTTCTAGGATGGTAATGAATCGTGCAATCATAATCCTTGATTAATTCATGCCATTTTCACTATCTCATGTTCAATTATTTCTGAGTAAATATATACTTAAAACATTTATGTTATGTATATATTTTACATTGTACTCTATATAGATGATATGTTCAAATATTTAAATCAAAAAAGAATGGTAGCTATTTCCAAATCATCTATAATGTAATTTAACTCATGAGTTTTCAACTAACATGAATCATAAGAAATTACTTAATCATTATTCGTTGGGAAAAATAAAAGTCCTTTCAACAAATCATATTTGTAGATAACAAATTCACAATTTTTGGAAGGTTTTGCCAAAACTATAGCATTTTCCAATATTCTTTTAAATTACTAAAAACAATCATCACATTTTTTTCTCCAAATGAAATTAAAAACATTTTGAATTTACATAGACTGTGGGCTAGATAACTATGAAATTTTTTCTACAAACATCCAATAATAACCTATCAAACTTAGAAAACTATAAATCTCAGTTATATTTGTGGGTCTTGTATATTCTTAAAAAACTTTTGTTTTAATAGGATCAACGATCATACTATCTCTAGAAACAATGTGACCAAGGAATGACATTTTTTGTTACCAAAAATCACACTTTTTGAATTTCCTATACAAATTATTTTCTTTTAATGTTTTCAAGACAACCATAAAATGACTTTAAATTTCTTATTTACATTTAGAATATACCAAAATATCATCAATAAACAAAACCACACACATATCAAAGAAGTCACAGAAAATTCTATTCATAATATCCATGAATACGATAGGTGCATTGGTTAACCCCAAAGTCTTAAGTAAAAATATATTATTTCCATATCTAGTATGAAACATGGTCTTCAGAATGTATACTTACTTTAATTTATTTTGATGGTACCTCAGCCTCATGTCAATCTTTGAAAAATACCAAGCTCCCTGGAGGAGATCAAATAAATCATTGATATGAGGCAAAGGATAATTGTTCTTAATAGTGATTTTTTTCAAGGCTCTGTAATCAATGAAAAGTATCATTGACCATATTTATTTTTAACAAACAAGATAGGAGAAACTGATGGTGATGTGCTTGGTCAAATTAAACCTTTATCTAATAACTCTTGGAATTGCTTCTTTAACTCTAAATATTCAATTTGATCTATTTGATAATGGGGTTTTGAAATTGGTTTATCATCATGAACGAAGTTAATAGTAAATTCAAAATTCCAATCAGGTATTATACCATACAATTCATCAGGAAAAACATCAAGATACTCATTTAACAATGTCACATCATTAATCTAAATAGTTCCTTTGTTTTCAGAAATATGTGCAAGGAAAAATTCATTACTATATTTTACTAGTTTCTCAGCTTCCTAATATGTTATCAATAGTAAGTGTCCATTATTATACACAAACCAAAATTCATTCTAAAAATAAAACTCTTTAACTCGGCATTAAATCTTATCACGATAAATACAAATCTAATACATAACTAAAATAACATCAACCTCTACTAGAGGAAAAATAATAAGGTTTTAGGCAGAGTTTTTCTATATAAATGGACATAATGGTTCTTATAATTTCTTTTTATCTCAACATTTTTCCCACTGGTGTTTTTACCACAAGATCATGATTCATTTATTGAGATGGAATTCCCAATTTATTAAAAAATATCATAGAAATGAAAGAACGTGTAGACCCATAATCAAACAACACATTGGAATAATCTAAAAAACAAAAAATATACCTGATAATACTTCATTTGATGGAACAACATCTACTGAAGTAGTTTCAAAGAATTTTACCACCACTTTATACTTGTTGTTCGACTACTTTCCAAGATTTGAGTTCTTCTTTGGACACTTATTTTCATATTGACCCATTTAATTTCACTTAAAACATTTTACTAAATTTAATTTATATTTTGTCTTACCACTACCCCAATCATTTTCAGTGAAATAATGAGGCTTATGTCCTATATTATCACATTGTAATCACTTACTAGAATTCAAAAGGCATTCCCAAATGTTCTTTTGACCAAAATGTTCACAAACTGTAAACTTATGTTTCTTAAGATTAGAATTTTTTGAATATTTCTTCGCTTTTATTTGTCACATAGACCTCTTATTCAATTGTTTTTCAAAGAACATATGATTTTAAAAAAACTCCATTTCCACCTCCCCACATCGAAAAAGTTTTTCATAACTTTTGAAATCATGAGAATCTAATTCCTTTTGATACTTTGGCATTAATCCTAAGTAAAAATGATTTATTTTACTATGAATATCCTATATGAAATTTTCATTATACCTTTCTAGTCGAGTGAATTTTTCTTCATATGCAGCCACTAATTCATCATCCTATATCAATTCAAAAAATTATTTTTCCATCCTAAGTCAGACTACCTTAGGAATATATTTCTCAAGAAATATACCTTTGAATTGATCCCATTCAAGAGCATCGATATCCTCACTATCCCTGATATTTTTAACTATAGACCACCATAGATCGGTTTCACATTCAAAATAGTAAATAAAAAACCTAACCTATTGATTTATTAAACACCCCATGACATCAAAAATATTTTCTAGGGAATTAATCTACTATTTAGATTGCATAGGGTCAAATGATCCTCTGAATGATGGAGGAAATTACCTCATGAAATTATCCACTACTAACATGTTCCTCTATGGTTGATCTGGTTGATCTCATACATAGATACCACCTCTATTTATATCTAGAGTCAATTTTTCCATCACTGAAACAAAATTTTGAGTTCCGATTCTAACCATCTCATGTTGCAGATTTGGATGGTTGTTTTCCTCTGGATTTCATCCCAGCACAGCTTCCCTGTTTTCTCTACAAAAACCATCCTAAACAGACTTATCTTAGATGAAGCAACATTGTAATCCACAAATTCCATTTCAATTTGACCATAAAGAAAAAAATAATGGATATTCTATTAACAATATCCTAACTCTTAATTTCATCTAAACTAACCTCCAATACTAACTATAAGGCCTCATCCTTAAAACATTACTTAATCTTGAGATAATTCAATAGTTTTACTTTAATTCACATCGAGGATCTTTTTAGGTTTAGAGTTTTTAATAATTATTCCATTATTAATACACATCATCCCATAATAACACAAAAGGATACTGTGAAAATACTATCCATTTTTTCACCGAAGAAAACCCTAAAAACATGACTTCTTTTCTTGATAAAAATCTTCATTAGTTATTCCTTTAGCTTACTCATCCTTATACTCTATGAAAACATTTCAAAAAACAAGGGATGAAATTAAAAACTATATAAGGGATACAATAAGGAAATTAAAAATTAGTCCATGAATATTTATAAACCCATGAATTCATAAGAATCACAAAAACTTCATAGAAATCATAAATCATAAAGGTAACTTGTGGCATCCACACCATACTTACTTTGTAGCTTCCACATACACATAGGGAGTAACCTTCATCATGTTTGGAATACCTATAACACTATATTACATAAGTATATTAGGATAAACCTTAAGATTTACTATTTTCACATTACCCAATGCATTAGAGATCTATCATGGGCTCACCTACCCTCAGTTTATCATAGAACCACCGTATACATAATCAATTCCCAAAAACCACAACATAATCATAACAAATGAACAAACATAATGGAAAAATAAAATTTAAACATTTTAATTATAAGAAATAATTTCAATATATTGATATAAAAAATCCATTATGAAAACCATTGTAAAAAAAACCTAAAAAATAAATATGGTATTTACCTTTTTAAAAAAACATCATGGATTGTAAAGGAATACAAATATCAAATAATGGTCACAGCGACAGAATGGTCCTTATCACCATGTACATTAAAAAACATTCCTTTTTTCATTTATTAAAACAATTAATTGAAAAATATTCCTTTTGAACACACTCTAATAAGATTAAAAGTCAAAGCGGTTGAATATATTCTGTACAAAATAATGACTTATATAAATCAAAATTTGACTCAATAAAAGGAGATTGACATAAAGACCCTTACCTTGAATCTGACTTGTCTCATTCATTATTTAATGTCATGAATAATAAATATAGGTAAATTTCAAATTTATTTATAACCTTTTTAACTTTTATTATTCATTTTATATCACTTATTACCATGTTATAACAACTAATTGATTTTTTGAGTTTATATCTGACGTTTTTTTGATGTTCGGTACTTGAGTCAAAAAATGAACTTGTTTTGATGAAAATGGTCATAAGTACATTATCTCTATAATGATATTCGTGTTTAAATATCATATATATCAAATATATATGTATTTATAAGATTCTAAAACCTTTGGATATAATAAATGAAATACATCGTTCATGGAGACGGTAGCCTATACGTACGCATGAAAGCTAGTTTCATATCTTTTTCATACTAAAGGAATGAGAAATAAATGATAAATATGTATATTATAATTCCATTATAATATTTATATTATATTTTTTACTTATGTTCATTAAGACCATCCTTTATACTATCCTTTTATGTAATTAACGAGCCATATCACTTTGAGGGGGTGGTAGTCCACACTTCCTCAAATGAAATTATTATATTTACACATTATGGAAGTCATAATGGTATATTGTAAATAACAATTACTGAATAATAGAGACAATATAAATATAATATATATCATATATATAAATATAGTTCCATAATAATTTCCACATGATAGGTGGTAAGAGAGAATTGAACAATCATCATTTCACGAGGTAGTAGTTCACCATACACAGAAACAATGTTTTCTATATATATTAGATGGTGGTGTGTGTAAGTGTAGGTAGAAAAATTATCATAAAAAAATCCTAGTATATTTAGGATACTAGTGTTGTTATTAAATAATGTAATAAAGAGAGCTTATGGAGCTGGGGAAAGAAAATAAATGAATGGAGCTTGAGAGAAGACATTACCACTAAATCGGGTAACTCCTTTTGATTTGATCCAAAAGGATTTCTTTAATTTCAATATTCCCAATTTAAGACTTATAAGAAGATTGGAGGGATTTTGTGATATTATGTTAGTATATTTTGGACAAGCCATGGTTTTGGGATGTGTGAGTAAGTGGGTATTGGTGGTGGCCTTTTATAAAAGGGAGGATGGGCACATTAGGAAAGTCTTGAAATATTTTTTTTATAAATTGATTTCAGAATTATAATAGTTACAAAGTTATTTAATTATAGTATAAGATGATAAAGGGTATAAATACAATCATCCAATAGGTTTTATACATGTTTAGGTAACAAATTTAACAAAAACCTTTATCTTTAACCCTTATTTAAATAAATTAACTCTTCCAATGTCTTCTTTTATTTATACACTATATGGTGAATACGGTCACTATAAACTTACAGGAGAACCTCAAGTAGATCATTAATTATATTTTTAACATTATATAAGTTATTTTTTTAAATATTTGTTTCTATGAATATTATATCATTTAATAAAATAATATTTGTTTTAAAAAATCATTTATGTCAATTTGGATAAATTTATTAATTTATTTTTTTAAAATCATGAAAAGTTAATTAATTTGATAAAAATAAATTAACTCAAATATAAAATCTCATAATAATTCATAAAATTTGTTTATGGAATCAAAATTATCAAATTACATTTATTTTAATATTTATAGTATCATTTATTTGAATCTTTCATTAATAAGGTAATCATTGTATCATCATTTTGTAAGAAATAAATTTATTTATTTAATTTATAAAAATTATATTTAAAAAAAATAATGTAGTAAATTTTTTTAGATTTCCAATTACTATTTATAGTCAAATAGATCAATTATTTAACCCCACATTAAAATTATTTTAGTAAAAACATGTATATTTGTTTTATATTTCTATTTACTTTATATTAATTATTATAATATGTCATTATCACTCCCATGAGGATCCATGGGGTCCTAAAATAGACCCAAGGACGATTTTAGTCTGAAATAGTTCTTCTAATATGATTAGTACATGTGTTAGGGTAGTTTTATTTTAGTATAATATAATTTTTTACCTTTTTTTTTTTAACATTGATAAATAAAAACATCTACTGAAGTTACTTTTCATAATTTCTAAACATAAAATGAACCTATTTACATAATTTTTACATTATGATACCAAATATGGAATTCAATTTTAAAAATTTAAAACAGAAAAGTTTCATTAATTAATTTAAAATTAATTCCCATTGTCAAAATCCGAAATAATGTTTTATGAGGTAAAAACAATCAAAAGATTGAGATTTGTTTATGTAAAATTTCAATGTGAAATTATTTACAATGGAAAAAATTGGATTAAATGATTAAAAATTAATCCAAGTACACTTTATAACCAATTAAAAATAAAATTTAACTATACTAATAAATTAGACGAAAAGGCAGTTTTGAATTAAAATGTAGTTTTTTTCACAATTCAATAAAATATAGATTTTATCATAAAAATACCAAATATTCGACCAATGAAAATTCTAATGTACTTATTCTAAAAAATATGCTAATTTTTACAAATAGAACATATAAAATTGAAAATAAAATTTAATAGGGTTCTCTATCAAAAGGCGGTAAAAAACCTTTTAAAAATATTAGAGTATTTTATGCTTAAAATTGGATTCATTCTCATTTTAAGGCTCTAAAATTTATTGGATAAGTGTAAAGACATTTAAAAAACATGTGTGGTAACATTGTAGTTAGTTTTTTTCATTCCCACCAATACAATAATTATTATTTAACTACCATTTAAAATAATAATATTATTCTTGTATTATTTTTCGGTATAACTCTGTGTTGTGTACAAGGTAAGATTTAGGAGAAACCCATTATTGCGTGTCGGGTACGCTATCATACATAATATCTCCTTTAAACTAAAATTAATATTTAATTAAAAAATATTAGTAGATATGGACATGTATTATTCTATAAATACCTGGGATGTTACATTCACCAATTGAAGATAATATTCATCAATATATTTCTATTTGTAAACTCATACCTATGACATTGATCATTAACCTTTTTACTCAAAAAATATAAATTTTAGTAAATATTTTCTTAAACTCACACCATATTATCATCATGAAGGATAATTTTATTATTAAAATTCCTTTTTTTCTCATGAAAATATGATTTCATTTGTTATTGAATAAAAAATATTAATAAAGGTATAATATTTAATCAATTGAAAAAATTAATAAATGTGTTTATAAATTTTATTATTAGGGAATCCCATAAAATATTATTCACCAACTGGTTGGTGCTCATCCAAATAAGGTATACTATTCTTAATCTACTACAACGTTTTATATCCACATAATTCATAAACTATATGGAATTTGGGTCAGTTTCATAGTCGTTCTCATTAATGTAAATTACCACCCTTTTCTCTCCACAAGTGAGAAAATATTTTGTAAAATTTGTAATCCCACCCCCACTAACATTAGGTACCTTCCTCACTAGAGAAGTATAAGAGATGAAAATTATTTTAGCAAATAAAAGCTCAATTTAATTTAATTATTCAATTTCTATATATATATATATATGAAAAAATATATTTACCACGATACCCATGCAATTATTTTTATCAATTTTAAATATGTATTCTATAATAAAAGATATATGTGTACCTGTATTCGATTAAAATTAAATGACCGTAGTAAATAAAAATATTATTGATCATAATTGTAAGAACCCATTTCTTATTTTAGAGGTACAAGCTTCTTCTTTTCCTTTTCCTTAAGTGTTTTTGAGAAAACATGGAAAATGGGGAAAATCCAAAATTTTGGAACTACACGCCGTGTAATTTTCCACACGCCATGTATTTTTGGCCGTGTTGGGATGAGTACACGGGGCGTGTAGCCAAGCCGACAACGAAGGGTGTAGGAACCAACTACACGCCATGTAGTGGTACCTTACACACCGTGTAGTCAGTCGGCAGGCTTAAACAGTAAGGCAGTGGAGTCGCCGCTAGTTGGGCGACAGTACACGCCATGTACTTGGAAGTACATGTCGTGTACTCATGTCGATGGATAAACAGTGGGGCGGTGCCACCAAATGAATAGTTAAATGAAAGAAGTACATGTCATGTACTTAGAAGTACAAGCCATGTACTTATAAGTACACGCTGTGTACTTTGTTTTTTCGGATTAAAACAGGCAGTAGCCTCCTCATTTTGTAGAGGAGGCGTTTGAGCCATTTTGGAGCCAAAGGAGGAGGTCGACCCTTTGAAGATCCGTTGGGAGTTCGTCTGGAATCCGATTTGTCTTCAGACGATCTCGTTGGAACCGCAGGAGTAAGCCCTCTCATCTCCTAGTACCATTCATACCAATTCTTCTCCTAACGTAAGTTATTTACATTTGAATGGGTTTTTTTTTCATCAGATCTACGCCATTCTTGGGCATTTCTAGAGTCGGCGTTTGGGTATAACGCTCATTGTCATATATGGTAGGTGGCTTGGTGTTTAGTTTTTCAACTGCTATGTGTCTTGTGCGTTTTTTTTCAACAAACCCATGATGGGGTGTCGTGTGGCTGAGGTCGCTGTTATATTTAATACCTATAATTGATTAGGTATTTAATTGTGATAATAAAAATTCTTTTTGGGATCGTTGCTTGGATCTGAAACCACCCTGGGGGTGTGTTTCACTATTTAGCCATTTGGCCAGGATACCCGAGGGTATGCCTTAAAGGTAGTAATTGTAGAATTGCCTTGAGAGTAATTGCTTATTTACTACATTTTGATATGTTGGGCATGGCCCAATTACTTGTTTAGCCTGAGGGTGTTGTTGTGATTAGCCTGTGGGCACTGCACTATTTAGCCCGACGGCTGTAGATATTTTCGGCCTGAGGGAAACTTCTTCCGTGACTAAGGGCCATAGAATTTGTGCCTGAGGGCGACACTACCTACACCGGAGGGCAAAAAAATTCTGTTTTTCCTGAGGGCGGATTCTTGTGTTGGATACTCCTTACCTGAGGGTAGGGGTTACTTGTCTGAGGACATGGATTGTTTACTTGGAAATGCACTGTGGTGATTTCTAATATTTAAATGGATTAAATGGATAATAAAATGGCAATATAACTAGTAATTAGTTACTTTTGAGTACTGCTTACTTTATTTCATCTTACTACTGCACACTGTTGTTGCATGCTTACACGCAGTTGGGCACAAGCCTTTGGTGGGTGCCTACTGAGATATATTTCTCACACCCTATTTGGGTCACGTTTTTCGGCCCAAACAGATTACATTGCTGCAGGTGTAGATAGGGGAAATAGTCCCTATACAGGTAATTGAAAGTTGCTGAGTAGTAGGAGGGCATGGGATCGAGCCTAGGCTCGTGATGCCGCAGCCAGCTGTTTTGATTGTTTTTTTGTGCTCTGTATTTTATTGTATTGTATTGATGTATAACATGTTCTGGATGTTTTCTTCAAACTTGAAACATGTAGCATCATCACTTATTTACTGTTGGTTATACCCACTGCTGTAGTTTATTTCAGTTGTGTATGGTTTACTACTTCCGCTGTTTTTTGTATGTTTTATTTTGTATTCCGCTGCGCTACACTTTGACAAATGAGGGCATAGTTTCCCCACTATCAGACCTGCGCCCTCACTGCAAGTTGGCAGCCTCTGGCGTTTGGGGAAATGCGCTTGAGGTCACGTGGCAAACTGGGCTCGGGGCACCCGTTGCATGGCACCCGGGTCCGGGATGTTACAAAGTGGTATTAGAGGGCAATTTCTTTTCTTTGACTTACTATTTGTAGCTGTACTCAGGGATAGGACAGAACAGTAGTCGGTAATGCGTAGCTAACCTGTGTACAGGGAAAATCCAGTCTAACTCGTATTTTGCATTCTTTTGATTTTGCAATTTTACGGTTGATATGTTTTCACTGTTGGGTGATGCACTCTGAGATTGTGCAGTTTATATTTTATCTATGAGTTCTATTCAGTTGCAACCTGATGAGATGGGGGTATGTCATCTCATGCATCATATAGGCACATGCTAGATATTACATGCCATGCAATGTTTCCATGCCATGTAGGTGCATTAGAATTTTCATGTTGTTGTGATATTTTTTGTACTAATAAAGCATGTTGTTGTGATAGATGCTTGATAAATACCTACCTTGTGATATGGTGTTTGTGTTTGAGCCTGTTTATAGAATGGACACCAAACATTGGATTTTGGGGAGTATGGGCCCCCATTGACTGGAATTTGGTGGATCATTGACTGTTTATTGGTTATAACACATATAAGATGTCAAACTTTGATTTTTGGGGAGTATGGGCCCCCACGGGTCGGAATTTGACACTTAGGTGTTAGTTTCACTATTTTCTGGGTTCTGGGAATGTTTCTGAGGCATACTATCCGGAAACCCAGTATACACGTTGTGTAGTATTTTTATACACGCCGTGTATGCTCTTCTATTCGGGAGGAAAAAGGAACTTTTTGAGTACACGCCGTGTACCCTGAGTACACGCCATGTAGTCTCTTCTGGTGTCACAAACCGTGTGGGTGGAAACACGGGGTAGGGAAAGGCTTGGGTAAAACATGTCATGTACCGAGTCGACACTCCATGTAGTGTGACCTGGAGTCCGGCCGTGTAACTAACAACATGGGTAGGTGAAATCCTTGACAGAACACACCATGTCAATTATAGACACGCCGTGTAGTGTGACCTGGGGACTTGGCCATGTAACTAACAACACGGGCCGGTGTCACCTCTCCCTGAACATGCCGTGTACCTATGGGAAATTCCGTGTAATCTTGTCCAAGGACAGACCGTGTGGAGTTAGCCGTGTGGCTGGGAAACGGGATGGTGTACACGCCATGTGCAGTTGTAACACGCCGTGTAGTGTTAAGCCGAGTAGTCGGCCATGTCACAGATGACACGTGCAGTTGGGAAATAACACCGTACACATCGTGTAGATATTATAAACGCCATGTAGTTTTGTTGAACAGAAGTCGTGTGGCTTAGCCGTGTAGAAGGACCTCGGCAGGGGAATGGAAGTCAAGTACACGCCGTGTAGTCATTGTACACGCCGTGTAGTCTTATCTTGCAAATTTTGAAATGATTTCTTCCTCTTGTTACTTTGTGGTTCCTTTGCTTTTAGTCTTAATAATCTTGAATCTGAGGCGTGCTTTTGACCTTGATGTGTCATACCGCCTAGACGACCACGATTTGTTCGCCAGGAGAGCGGCGATGATTATACTCTAGAGATGGTGGGCCATGGGCTACCAGTTGATCCACCAACAGAGTTAGATGCGGAGCCAACTATTATACCAGACACAGGCGCGGAGGCGCAATTCCGTGAAGGCTTATTGCAGTTCATGCAGACCTTTCAGGAGCACCACAGGCTGCCACATCTATGGCGGATCTAATGCATATCTTTCAACAGCAGCATCCGCCTACGTTTTCAGGGGATTGTGGACCACAGGTTGCAGAGTCTTGACTATGATCGATGTAGACTATTTTCAAGCACTTGGAGATGCCTCTAGGGATGAGGGTCAAACTCGCGAGCTGAGGGCAGATAGAGCTCGAGAGTTCATGAATCTGCAGCAGGGCGCTATGTCGGTAATGAACTAATTTTCTCATTTTACAGAGCTTCAGCGTTTTGCACCCGTGATGGTGGGTGATGAGACATTGAGAGCCAGAAGTTTTGAGGATGGTCTTCAGTATGACATCCGAGCACTGGTGACTTTTTTCAGGTTGCCTACTATACACGCGATTGTGAACCAGGCGCTAATTACATAGAGGAACCTGTGGGAATCTAGTGGTGTGGGCCATGGTGGTTCAGCACCAGTTACTGGTGTTATTTCTACTAGCAAGAGGAAGAGACAGATGGAATTCTCTCAGGGCAGCAGTACCAGTCAGAAGAATTCTTCGGGTGGCCAGGTTATGTGCTACCAATGTGGTAGAGAGGGTCACAAGAGTCCGCAGTGTCCACGAGACCCAGTTGAGTGCCGATTTTGCGGCAATATGGGTCATCTGCAGTGCTTTTGTAGGGCGTTTCTACCAGTGGCTAGTGATATGGGTTCTGTGCAAACTCCACGTGTGGGAGAAGGACTAGTGGCTTCTTACCAGTCAGGGAACTGGAATACGTTAGGGCGTGCGGTCAGAGATGGTGTTCGTTGTCGTGGTATGCAGACACCAAGATCGTAGAGGCAGCAGGGCAGGACAGCTCAGGGTAGCCAGGCTGTGTTGCAGGGCCGCAGCACTGGGCAGGTATATGCAGTGCAACAGACCCAGCACGAGTAGGATCCCGAACCTTCTACATTCATAGATACTATTCTAGTAGCTTCTATCTTGTCTTTAGTACTTTTTGATACGGGTACTACACATATTTTCATCTCAGTACCTGTTGTGGAGAGCCTTGGGCTTGGTGTTTCTTTTTCTTCTTCTAATATCATGAAGCTAGACACTCTGTTGGGGATTAGGAAGGCTGGTGTGCATCAGTTCAAGGAGTTCCCCCTTGAGGTTGGAGGGTGTCACTTCCTTTGGGACCTCTATGTCTTGGAGATGACGAGCTATGACGTCATTCTCAGGATGGACTGGTTGGTTCCCTTTCGAGCTTTTGTAAACTGCTATCGTCACAGGGTGCGTTTCACGTCACCAGAGGGAGGATAGTTTCTATACAAGGGCGAATGGGATGTTCGGGCGAGTCGAGCTGGACCAAAGCATCATGGGCAAGGTGGAGTCACATCCTAGATTGCGAGGTTGTATCTAGATGATCAGGGGACTTGTCAGACAGTTTTCCCTCCAATTGTAGATCATTTCTGGGATATCTTCCCTGACGACATTTCAAGTCTACCTCCGGTGCGTGAGGTGGATTTCTCTATCGAGCTTATGCCAGGAGCAGCACCGGTGTCCACTCCTCCTTATAGGATGGCCATGCCTGAGTTACAAGAGATCAAGAGGCAGTTAGAGGAGATACATGAGAAGGGATTTATCCGACCCAGTACTTCTCCTTGGGGTTCTCCGGTCCTTTTTGCGAAAAAGGCAGACGATACCCTTAGACTTTGTGTTGATTATCGGATGCTGAACCAGTTTACGGTTAAGAACTGATATCCTTTTCTGAGGATTGATGATCTGTTGGATCAGCTTCGTGGAGCAGGAGTGTTCTCGAAGATTGACATGAGATCCAGATATCATCAGCTGCGCGTTAGACCGTCTGATATACCTCTCAAAGCTTTTAATAGTAGGTATGGTCTATATGAGTACACGGTTATGCCATTCGGACTGAAGAATGCGCCAGTAGTTTTCATGGCTCTGATGAATCGTGTGTTCCATCCGTATCTTGATTCATTTGTGGTAGTATTCGTGGACGACATCGTGGTGTACTCTCACACTCGACACGACCATGCCACCCACCTTGAGATCGTATTGATTACACTAAGAGAGCATCATCTATATGCTAAGCTCTCAAAGTGTCACTTTTGGATGGACCTGATTCACTTCCTGGGTCACATTATCTCAGATGCAGGAGTTGCAGTAGACCCAGAGAAGCTGAGAGCAGTAGTTTCCTGGGAGCAGCCTAAGAACGTGTTTGAGATACGGAGTTTTTTAGGGCTGGGTAGTTACTACAGACGCTTTATACAGGACTTCTCAAGCTTAGCATCACCGTTGACAAGTCTGACTAAGAAGGGGGTGATGTTCGTTTTGTCAGAAGCTTGTGAGGAAGCTTTTCAAGACCTTAAGGGAAGGTTGACATCAACAATGATCCTGATACTCCCAAATCAGGGGAAGAGCAACACAATTTACTTTGATGCATCAGGGATTGGGTTGGGAGCCATTTTGAGGCAGGGCGACCGAGTTGTTGCGTACGTGTCTTGGCAGTTGAGGCCACATGAGATAAATTACCGGACGCATGATCTCAAGTTGGCTGTAGTTGTTCATGCATTGCGCTGTTGGAGACATTATCTGTTGGGAGAGAATTTTGTGGTTTTCACCGACCACAAAAGTATCAAGTATATATTTACTCAGCGTGACCTGAATCTGAGGCAGATAAGGTGGGTTGAGTACCTGCAATCCTTCGATTTTGAGCTTGCCTATACACCTGGTAAAGGTAATGCAGTAGCTGATGCACTGAGTAGGAAGACTCAGATACAAGAAGTGCAGGAGGCCAGTGGTGAGTGGTAGATTATGGATTTGTTCTCCAAGATGCATCTAGAGGTGCATAACAGCTAGGGACAGACTTATCTTTCCTCGTTAGCTGTGACTTCTACCCTCCTGGACAGAGTGAGGATGAAGTAGCTATCGGTTTCAGAAGGCCTAGTTCTACAGGAGTCTGTGGCAAGTGAGGATCCTCCTCCCGGTTGGACGATAGGTAATGATTAGGACCTACATTTCAATGGATGAGTATGGGTTCTAGGGGATATACGCGAGGAGATGATGCGGGAGTTTCATGCTTCAGCTTGGGCAGTTCATCTCAGGGTTACCAAGATGTACCAATACTTGAGACGTCAGTACTGGTGGTCGGGTATGAAGAGAGAGATAGATGGTTTTGTTACGAGGTGTTCCACCTATCAGTAGGTGAAGGCAGAGCACCAGAGTCCAGCTGGGTTGTTACAGCAGCTGCCAATTCCAGAGTGGAAATGGGATGATGTCGCAATGGATTTTGTGACAGGGTTGCTGAGGTCACCTCGAGGCAATGACACCATGTGGATTGTTGTGGACAGACTCACAAAGGTAATTCACTTCTTTCCGATAAAGGTGACCTTCGGTGTGGATGAGCTTGGAAGGCTATATATCCTAGAGATCGTACATCTTCATGGGGTCCATTGTTCTATCGTTTCTGATAGGGACACCTGCTTTATGTCTCGTTTCTGGCAGTGTTTTCAGAGGGCGCTGGGTACACAGGTGCTTCTGAGCACAACATACCACCCTCATATAGATGGCCAGTCAGAGCGGACGATACAGGTGCTAGAGGACATGCTGTGAGCATGCATCCTAGACTTTGGGGGATCTTGGGAGAAGCATATACCCTTAGTCGAGTTTTCCTATAACAATAGTTTTTATGCGACTATTGAAATGGCACCATGCAAGTCTTTATATGGTAGTCCATGCCGATCACCTTTGTGCTGGTTAGAGGTAGGTGAGGCAGCTTTACTGGGGCCACAGCTCGTACATGAGACATCTGAGAAGGTCTAGTTGATTCGGAAGCGAATGGCTACCGCAAAGTCTCGTCAGAAGTATTATGATGATCGCCTCAAACGGCCTTTGGAGTTCGTGGTTGGGGATCAGGCTTTCTTATGTGTTTCACCAAGGCTAGGTCACAAACGGATCAGGAGATAAGGTAAGCTTTCACCGAGGTATGTGTGACCATTTGAGATTCTGGTTAGAGTCAAGCTGGTTGCCTATCAGTTTCAGTTACCGCAACGGTACCGAGCCATGCATGACGTCTTCCATGTGTCTCAGTTGCATTGCTACCATTCAGACCCGTCTCACACCTTTCATCCAGAAGAGGTTGAGCTTCAGCATGATGCGGTCTTTGAGGAACATCTAATCCGTATCATTGATAGGAGCGTGAAGGTTCTCTGAGGCCGGTCAGTTCCTATCGTACGGGTGCTGTGGCAGCATGGTCGAGTGAAGTACGAGACCTGGGAGTAGGAGGCCGGCGTACGTGCTCAGTGGCCAGAGCTATTCTGAGCTTTATCTTCTCCACCCTTAGAGGGGCAATTCGGGGATGAATTGCAATAAGGGGGGATGTTTGTAAGAACCCGATTCTTATTTTAGAGTTACGAGCTTCTTCTTTTCTTTTTCCTTAAGTGTTTTTGAGAAAACATGGGAAATGGGGGGAAATCCTAAATTTTGGAGCTACACGCCATGTACTTTTCCACACGCCGTGTATTTTTGGCCGTGTTGGGATGAGTACACGGGGCGTGTAGCCATGCTGGCGACGAAGGGTGTAGGAACGAACTACATGCCGTGTAGTGGTACCTTACACGCTGTGTAGTCAGTCGGAAGGCTTAAATAGTAAGGTGGTCGATTCGCCGCCAGATGGGCGACAGTACATGCCGTGTACTTGGGAGTACATGTCGTGTACTCATGTCGACATATGAACAGTGTGGTGGTGCCACCAAATGAACAGTTAAATGAAATAAGTACACGCCGTGTACTCAGAAGTACACTCTGTGTACTTTGTTTTTTTGGCTTAAAACAAGAAGTATCCTCCTCATTTGGTAGAGGAGGTGTTTGAGCCATTTTGGAGCCAAAGGATGGGGCTGACCCTTTGAAGATCCACCGGGAGTTTGTCTGGAATCCGATTCGGCTTCGGACGATCTCGTTGGAACTGCACGGGTAAGCCCTCTCCTCACCTGGTACCGTTATTACCAATTCTTCTCCTAATGTAAGTTATTTACGTTTGAATGGGTTTTGTTCTTCGTCATATCTACGCTATTCTTGGGAGTTTCTGGAGTCGGCATTCGGGTATAACGCTCGTTGGCATATAAGGTAGGTGTCTTGGGGTTTAGTTTTCCAACTGTTGTGTGTCTTGTGTGTTTTTCTGCCACGAACCCATGTTGGGGTGTCATGTGGATGAGGCCGTTGTTATATTTATTACCTAGAATTGATTAGGTATTTAATTATGATAATAAAAATGCTGGTTGGGATCATTGCTTGGATCTGAAACCACCCCGGGGGTGTGTTTCACTGTTTAGCCATTTGGCCAGGATACCCGAGGGTATGAGTTAAAGTTAGTAATTGTAGAATTGCCTTGAGAGTAATTTCTTGTTTACTGCATTTTGATATGTTGGGCATGACCCGGTTACTTGTTTAGCCTGAGGGCGTTGTTGTGATTAGCCTGTGGGCACTGCACTATTTAGCCCGAGGGCTGTAGATATTTTCAGCCTGAGGGAATCTTCTTCCGTGCCTGAGGGCCATAGACTCTGTGCCTGAGGGAGACACTACCTATTCCTGAGGTCAAAAAAATTTTGTTATGCCTGAGGGTGGATTCTTGTGTTGGATACTCCTTACCTGAGGGTAGGGGTTACTTGCCTAAGGACGTGGATTGTTTACTTAGAAATGAACTATGGTGATTTATAATATTTAAATTGATTAAATGGATAATAAAATGGCAATATAACTTGTAATTAGTTACTTTTGAGTACTGCTTACTTTATTTCATTTTACTACTGCACACTGTTGTTGTATGCTTATACGCAGTTGGGAATGGGCCTTTGGTGGGTGCCTACTGAGATATATTTCTCACACCCTATTTGGGTCATGATTTTCAACCCAAACAAATTACATTAATGCAGGTGTAGATAGGGGAAAGAGTCTTTATACAGGTACTTGACTGTTGCTGAGGATTAGGAGGGCATGGGACCGAGCCTAAGCTCGTGATGCCTTTGCCAGCTGTTTTTCTTGTTTTGCTGTGATCTGTATTTTGTTGTATTGTATTGATGTATAACATGTTCTGGATGTTTTCTTCGAACATGAAACATGTATAATCATCACTAATATACTGTTGGTTATACCCACTGTTGTAGTTTATTTTAGTTGTGTATGGTTTACTGCTTCCGCTGTTGTTGTATGTTTTATTTTGTATTCTGTTGTGCTATACTTTGACAAATGAGGTCATAGTTTCCCCACTATCAGACCTGGGCCCTCACTGCTAGTCGGCAGCCTCTTGCGTTTGGGGAAATGCGCTTGAGGTCACGTGGCAGACCGGGCTCGGGGCACCCGTTGCGTGGCACCCGGGTCCGGGATGTTACAATAATATAAAACAAAAATAAATTTTAAATGAAAAAAATTAAAGAAAATAAATATTTATACTAAAAAAATATTGTAATTTTTTTATAAAACTAACAGTTATAAATTTAAATAGTTATAGACCAAAAAAATTACACTTTAAAACAATTAATATTTATAAAATAATTGCTAAAATAAAAAAATTTTATTAAAAAAATAATTGATAAAAAAGTATACAATCAAATTCTTGGAAGATTGTTACTTGTAACTAATAGATACTTAATTATCTTCAAATATAAAATATTTTCACAAATATTTTTAGCATAAATAGATCATGATTTCGTTGAACTCAGTCGATGTTGGCGGAGAAATGGAGAACACTTTAAGGTTTAAGGGAAACATATAACACCTATAAAAATATATTATGTATACATCCATAAAATATTTTTAAAAATATTTTATATCTTAAAAAACATAAAAATTAAATAAAAGTTGTAATAATAAAAAATAATCAAAAGAAATTATAATGGATAAAATAAATGAAATAAATTGAATAAATGAAATAAATTTAAAAAATATTTGCTGTAGATATTTCAAAATTGACAGTAAATATTATCCTAAATAATTAGGAGAGTAATTTATTATTTCCCCATATACCTCCATCATGATCATTTTGTATAGTATGGAAAATGTATTCATTATAGTAATTGTTATGATGTGAAAATCATATAAAAGATGAAGAAACTTCACTTAAATTTATATCATCATCCTCTTCCTCATCAGCTAAATTAATTATTTTTCATTTAAAATTGAAGGACCATTAATTATTTTATGGATTAATAACATAAAATAATTTCTTTTCATTTGATCCCATGAAACATGGTTCATTTTTGCAACTAAATATTTTGAAATCCAAGAGTGTAAATCCATAATAATCATGTTTCACACCACTATTACTATTAACAATGTCAAACATAAACATGATTACTCTAAATTTTTTATATTAAATTTCCAATAAATTACCTCAAAAATAAAAATATTTCATGGATGTGGAAATTATTTTTTCCCTTTTTCACTTGAAATAATACAGTTTTTAGTGACATTAATTACCCCTTCTTTAAAATGTAAACTTATCATCCACTTTTTATGTAATAGTTTTAACCGTTAATATGAAAATATGACAATGTGATGAAATTAAGTGAATGTCACTTTCCCTTCATTTGAATTTTACCAATATTTGTTGTTTCATCAATACATAGAAATTATCATATTTAATTTCTATTAATTTAAAATCCTTCTTTAATACAAACTAGTTCACATTTGAAGAATATGCACCGGGTACTTTTATACCATTTCATCACTGACCAAGATTTATCTTGGGACTCTTTCTTATTGTTTGATAATAAATAGGTAAATATATATTTTTTCCATTAATATTGGGAGGAAACACTACATGTATTCACCTGGATATCAAGTCCCATTCATCACGTGATCTATCTTTTTTCTTTAATTTTATGTATAAAAATGTTCCCTTCTTTACATATTCTTTTCTAATCATGCATAAATAAAAAGTACATTTTTATCTCTAAAAATAACTAATATGGTTGTTTGAATATGTTAGGTTGTTTCTCCCATATATTTAATTTATGACTAGAAAATACATTCTTTGAAAACGATAAATCAATATCAGTTGCATTTTTGTAACAAGAATTAGTAGAAAATGTTTGTGGGAGAGATTAGATTCTTATATACCATTAAATTATTTTTCAATATATGATAATGATTATCAGTTCTCAAAAATCATAATTGTAACATGTACAATATCTTTCATCCATTATACAATTGAAAAAATATAGTCTCATATTCACAAATTTCACATGAGTTATGTCTATTAACATTGTATCCGGATAAGTTTCCATATGATATAAATTCATTTATAGTATAAATTATTATAGAATACAAAAAGAAAATACTATTAATTGTATACATCAAAATTTATAACTCACATCACCCATAAATGATTAATATTAACAATTAATGTTTAAATATGGAACTCAATAATTTTTCCTGGCTATTTTAGTCAAAGAATTGTCAAGATCATCATAATAATAATTCTTGTTCAGAAATATTTATGAGGATAAGATGTAAATGAATAGAAAAATAGGTGATGAACTATTTTTTCTACCAATGCTCAAATATAGATTCAATCCATATGTGCATTATCAAATTTTGATATTTTTATATTCCCATCCAAAATCATGAGTTTGGTTATCAAATAACATCAATTCTAGTGAATTAGAAGGATAATGTAAGTTTATATTAGATATGAAATCATCTATAGGACATTTTATACCTTTTTCATCATTAAAATTTGTAAATAGATACTTCAAAAAAAGAATTATTAGATAGTACTGAATTTCTTTGGTCTTATGTCAAATGCTTATACCATATAATGAATTAGAGTTGAAATTTTCATTCATATTATATCATGATTTTCCATATTTAGAATATTTTAATAAAAATTCATATCCTTACTCTACAACACACAATCATTTTAGAAATCATGTATCTTTTTATACCCAAAACCAATCGGGAATAATATTTTAATTGCATTATAAGGGTAATCTCGGAGCTCATTTCTATATAGTTATAAATCTTTTAATAGTTTAAATAATTCAGAAAATCTTTTATCACACCACCAATTTCATTCATTCAAGTTATCTAACCTCAAATTTACTAAAAACACTGTAACATTATTACAAAATGTGAACAATGGATTCTTAGAATCTCTAAAAAATCATTCAATAATTACTATTATTTAGATGGGTTGAATTCTTACATCGTGAATTAATTCTTCAATACAATCATCTTCCTCATCTTGAATATTTTCATCAACATTAGATATTAATTTTTCTATTATTTTACCATTATGGATCCAATCTGTAAAAGTATGGATAAAACCATAGAACGTGTAATGACAATTTATTTCTCTTTAAATTACAAGTCTTATAATTTGACACTTATAACATGAATACAAAATAAATTTTTTTTTAATGATTTCATTTAGCAAATTCCGTGAAATCAATAACTACTTTTTCATATTCATTAGTGGTGCTTCATAAATTTATCTAATTGTGATCTTTTAATCACCTAATATAAAAATATAAATGGTGAAGATATGAAATAATATATTAATTTAAAAATATATGTAAAAGGATAAATTTTATACATATAAACATATAATAAAAAAGAAATTATTGATAACTATTTGATCTTAACAAATAGTTATACATAATTATCAAAACATATCATTTAAAAATTAAAATTCATGTCATTAAACATATTTAAAATATATAATTTAAAATGAATAATTTTTTGATGAAATAAATTTTCTTAAAAACAATTTAAAATTTAATAACAAGTTAGAAAAAAAATATTAATTCAAAATTCATTATATTGAAAAAAAATATAAATGATTTTATTATTAAAAATAATAATTTCATCCCCAAAATAAATTATAATGATAAAAACATTTTAATTAAAAATAGTTATTAATAATAATTGTTCTAAAAAAATATAGTTACAAAGAATTTATAATAATAAAAAATTTATAATATTTAAAAACACAAACAAAAAAATTAAAATTGTTAATAAAATTCATAAAAACAAATGATTGGATGATTTAATTTTATAACTAATAGATAAATAATTAACCCTAAAAAATAAAAAATAAAAATGTGGAGGATGATACTATAAAATAAACCCTTACTTCTGATCAACATGCTCAATATATATGGGAACAAGGCAAAGGCTGTAAGATTGAATAAAAAAATTACAAAAATAATGTAAAACAATAAACAATAAAAATCGTGAACCACATTTTTGGGTTGAATGGGATATAACAATGATCATGAAATAAGGGTAAAGGTTAGATTATTGGGGAGAAATAGTGTGAAATGAGGATGAAAATTGATAACATGATCAGATTGAGGGTCGTCAAAGTTCATTGAAAGGCGTTGAGTTACATCTTCAGTTGAGAGGATAAGTTTTTATTGAGAATGAAATAAGGGTCTTAGGAACCTTATTGTTTTTATAAACACTGTTTTCTCTGGGTTTTGAAAAAAATTAAAAGTTAATGTAATTGGAAAACCCCTTTAATTTCAGGTTTCCATAAAAAATACATTAAAATGTGTTTGAAATTACATTTAATGTCAGTTTTATAAAAAAATGAAATTAAAATTTTCCAACATCAATTTAATTAGCGGGTTCTAAGGAAATGAAGTTAAAACCTAAATGATGAATCCAAAATTTCTACTAGCATATAGATATATTTTCCTTGAATAATATATTACACTCGATAATTCAGTTGGATCCTTATTAAGACCTATATAAAAATAAGTGCAGAACTTTGACAAGATGAGATAATGTTAGAGGATGAAAATTATTAGGACCTTGGATAGTTAAGGAAATTATATAGACGGTAATATCCATTCAGTAACACATCAATCTAGCTCAGATTCAATAGAATATTTCTTCTTCTTATTATTTGCATGATCTGTAATTTGATGTTGGTGAGATTATATTATCTAAATTTCAACATTTAAAATAGATAGGAAATATGGAATAATGGAAATTTTTTTCCATTAGTATATTTGTCACTATGATATTGAGATTTGAGTTGGGAATATATATTATCATTTGGAACATCCACTTAACCCTTGTAATTTTTTTGATGTGTTTAATGTATATATAATGATAATATTTTAACATCCCATGTTTTGAACAAGATAAAAAAATTGGAGAGGATTTAAATTTTTGTAATTATTGGATGAGTCATTTTTAAAAACCCAAATTAAGAATAATAATTCTTCAATGTGATGTTTTTGGGGTTGGGTGAAGGATCATTATCTTTCTTTGGTGTCTCGAGGCATTTTGTGAGTGCCCGACTGGGAAAATCCGGTTTTGGAGGGCATGTTTGGGGGCACATGGTTTGTTTGAAACCATGCAGACCATAGTAGGTAATAGTGCGGCTTACTACAAGTGGACAGTGGATTTCACATGAGTTGTGCATGGTTTTACAAACTGTATGCCTAGCCCATACAGTTAGTAGAATGGGTAGTATCTCAATACTATTAACCACACAATTTCTAAACCATGCGACCAACATGTGTGAGGTTCCCCAAGTTCCCAGTAAATGGCACATGGTTGGTGCACATTTTTCTAAGCCACGTGTCCCAAATGGTGCACAATATATAATTTTAAAATTTTAATTCATTTAAATAAAATTAAAATAAAACATAACAATCATCCCCCCTCTCATTCAAAACCCCCTCGGGGGTTCCCCTTTGAGTCACATGCGGTGCACCACCTAACTTCCTCGCCTCCATCGATTCAACCAGTATTTCAAACAATTATTTATCTGATACTTCAAGGAATGTATCGTCCTCACTCATCCTTTATTTTTTCATCCAATTGTTGGTATTTTTTTCACATGGTGTATTTTGGCCAAACCCTAGGTCAAATGGGTGATCAGATTTTATCTTTTCTTTTGGTTGTAGGTCCTACAGAGGGTTTCTCGAGACCCATTCATGCAGATTCTTGAAACTGTTGTTGAAGGAAAAGAATTTTGGGTTCTCCCAATCCACTATCATTTATTTGGGATAATATTTACATCTTCTATAATTTTTTTATTAGTTTATTTTTGAGGATTTTGTGGTTTATGGGCTCCTACTATTTTTCATTGAGTTTGTTAAACCTTGCCACAAATATTTTGAGATGCTAGTATTGCTTGTAGTTTGCTAGATTGTCCTTGGGACTATTTTGATTCATCATATTCAATGGTGACTTATCGCATATGAATTGTTATGAATATTTATACTTGAGTTCCCCCATGATAAGTATATTCATCTATGGAAGTGAATATATATATATAGATGCAGCTAGGTGTGCTTACATATAATATGAAAATGCATTTGTATGTAAGTGGAGATGTGTGTATGCATATAATCATACATGTACGGATCCCATAGCACATATTCACGGTCCATGATAATAGGTTCATAGGGTCTAGGTGTCCTTATATATGTGTGAGGGTGAATATGCTAAATGGGGGTAGCAGTAGCTTTGAGTTAGAAAGAATCAGGAGCCGAAGTGTTCGGCTTGGTTCCACCCAGAGGTATGATCCCTTTTTATGCCATTTTGATTTAAGAAAGAATTAATTATTTCATTTATAGTTTATCCCACCTTTATTTAATTCTTTACTAGTATGTTATTTTATTCTAAAATGCTTCCTTTGATAATGATAATGAATTTCTTAAAGGTGATAAATTATTATTTTTCAATAAAGACATGTTTTTGTAATAAAACCCCAACAACAGAGGTGTGCTGTCTACAAGCTAAAATTAGTTGATTGACTTTTATGATTGATTGGTTTATTTGATTAATTCTTCCTTATTATTTTTCCTTGTTTATTAATTTTTTTTAGGTCTATCACCTATTTTGTAATTTGAATTGTATGCCTTATAAATCAATGTTTCCATGTAAGAGTACACTCTTCTTCCAATGGAACCCTTCCTTTTCATCTAATCCATAATCATGGGTTTTCAATGATTATGTGAATTAAATTATTTCAATAAAAGATCCTATGCATGTTATCTTTATTTATAATGTGAATTGGCCTTGTGGGTAATTGTCCCACAAATGTTTTCATCCCCAAAGTGCTTCTATGAGATTTACAAATTGAACTTCCAAATTTTCTAATTTAATGAGTCCAAATGGATTGAATGGATTCGACATATATGTTGGTTACCCCATACCTTTTATCATATTTAATTGAAAATAATGAGAGAATTATTCCTTGGATATTGAATTATGAATATGGTCATGACTATTAAAATAAATTAGAGTCTTTTCCTTATGAATTATATTATAAATTTAAATGATGGTGTTAAATGAGCTATATAATCAATATGGATGGGAGGTATTCTTACCCCATTCTAGATATATAAACGTTATGGATGGGATACATTATTACCCCATTCCCTCCATATAATCTTTATGGATGGGAGGAATTGTTACACCATGATGGCTATATAATCATTATAGAAGGGGGGCATTCTTACCTCATGTCAGCTATGTAATCCCTATGGATGAGAGGCATTCTTACCCCATGTTAGTCCTATAAATGTTTATAGATGGGAGGAATTCATTCCCAATGATGGTATTATAAATTTTTATGGATTGGGGGAATTTTTACCCCATGCCATCATTATAATTATTTATGGATTGGAGGGATTCTTTCCCCATGCTAACAATATAATTGTTTGTAGATCAGAAGCATTCTTACCCCATATCAGTTATTATATATATATATACACATACACACACACACACACACACACACACACACACACACACACACACACATATATATATATATATATGTTTCTATATATATACTATATATATAGTGACATAATCATATTGTTATCCCGAAAATGAGCCGAAGTAAGTTTCTTAGTTGGGTATCCCTTGGGATCCTAGATGGGTTGTTTTGTGTTTATTCAATTACTTTATTAATTATTTATGCATGCACAATGTTTAATTATTATTTATTGTCTAGATTGGGCTTGACATCATGGGTACCAGGATACTGATATTAATATCTCACAACCATATCAGGAACCCTTGGTAAATGATTAGACTTTATATATGATGGACCTAGGTTGATTGATGTATACTTGTACCTGAGGAGTTAGGAGAAAAACATTGAGATGAAGCTCAGGATTCTCATGGAGACCACCTCAACAATTTTTAGTAATTTTCTTTTCTTGATTTGTAAAGACCCTGATTTTACATTTATTTTTTATAAATTATATAGAATTATTATGAGTCTGCGAAAATTGGCGGTGCGTGATTCTGAGGCCCGGATTTCCCGAAATGAATTTCTAAATTTTTTTTAAGGTATGTTCAGTAAATTTATGAGCAGGATTTTCTAAACCTCAAACTAGTGCTCATATTAATAATCCAAGGTCACTTTTGAATTTGTAGTGCTGGGTTTCGATTAAGGAAGACTTTAATTTGATCGTAGTATGTTTGGAGAAAAAGTGATGTTTTGTGACTTTTTAAAAGAAAAAAATAAATATAATTTTTTAATTTATTTGCTTCTAACTAATCCTCCAATGAAAAAGCATAGGTGGGACCATCGATGTGTCAAGAAAAAAATGGCTTGACCAGCCAATCTTAAGTAATGACGTCATTTGGGAATTAGGAAGGTTCCGAATTAAGAGCCCCCATTAATTCCCCACGTCATTACATACCCTCCCCCTCTCCTATTTATATAGAGCTTGTGGAGAGGTGTCGGCACAACATCACCAAGAAACAAAGTGCTGAAGGAGTTTTGAGATGCCAAACCCTTGGAGGATAGCGCCGGTTATGGGGAGTGGTGACAAGATACACTGAAACCTCGAACCAAAGGACGACGTGCGAACAACATCGTTGGAAGCCTATAGCGGGAACAAAGATCAATTATCCACCTTAACGCGCAGACATTATCGAATGGGTTTATGAGGTAGGGGTTTTGATACTAATTTATTTCAAGTGAATTTATTGAACCCTTTATCCTCCCTCATGTTACTAGCTAATGCAGAGGGTGCGGGATGAACAAACCCGACCCGGACCCTCCGCTACTTTGCTACACCCTTGAGTTCTCTGGGGAATACCATCAGCATGGTGACACCGACCGACTATGAAGAAGGATTGCACCAACTCATCCTGCATGAGGAGGTCATGAAAGAAATCCATGACGGTCATTGGAACGGCCAGCACCGGCTGGCCACATAAGAGGTGCGGCGCACCATCACGTCTTGCTGGTGAGCAAGGGGCCACGGATCGTCAGTCGTGGTGATCGGAGGAGGCGGCCGATACATTGGCCAACCTCAGAAGAGAGGTGGTGTGACCCACACACTATTGGATAACGGGGAGGCATCACGACCAGTGCGCTGCTAGCGAAAGGAAGTCACGACTGAAGCTATGGAAGAGGTAGAACTCACTGCCCTGGCGTGTTCCGTGGTGACCGGGTGGTTCCCACATGGTGTTGCCGCTTCACAAAACAAATAGCCTTTGGGCCATTAAAGAGTTAGGGAGACTGAGGGTCACACCCCCCTCGCTAGCTTGGGCAAACAACATCTATGCCACCCCCTTGTGGGTCATGCCCTATGCGGTTACGCTGCCGCATTGTAGGTCATCCCCCTTGCAGGCTGTTCCCTACGCGGGTCGGGATACCCTCCATGGGCCACCATTTGCAGGCCACCCTTTGCGGGTAGGGCCACCCATGTGGGTCGCCTTTTCAGGCCACCCCCTTGTAGGCTGGGCCAAGCCCATCACGGCCCAACCCCGATGGGGTCGGTCAGGGTTGGTCCGACTGGGTCGGACCGGACTTAGGCCCCATCGGGCCCAAAAACACATAAAGGGACATATCTTGAGAACTGGACGTCCAATTGAAGAATCATCTGCAGGTTGGGATCCTTGGATTGAGACATTCCTTTTGGTATACTCCACTTGAGTTTTGGAGATAGTTGGAGTATGACTAGGTTGGATCGAACTCGAATCCAATCAGGCCCCCCAAACTAAAACGCTTATAACTCATAGACCGATCGCCCGATTGCTGCACCGTCTATCGCGTTGGAACCCTTACGACTCGGTGGTACTTTGGGTTACACCTTTTTGGAGCGTTGTTGAAGTTGAGGTAAGATCAATTTCTCGAGGGGAATATACTACATAACTCGACCACACCGGGTGCAAGGAATCCAGTGGCTGACAATGAGGTGGGGGCTAGAAAAAGATCATACGGAGGTTAGTACCGAGCGATCTTGTGTGGGTCAGCAATGATTCTATGTGGGTCAGATATTGTGTGGGTCAGTGCTCTTCGATCTTGTGTGGGTCATAACATACTGATCCTGGGTGGGTTAGATCCTGTGTGGGTCAGTGCTCAGCAATTCTGTGTGGGTCAGCGCATATCGATCGTGTGTGGATCATTATAGAGGTTAGTACATATCGATCCTGTGTGGGTAAAACTCTATATAATCAACAAAAGTGCCTCTTAAAAGAATAATATGATATAGAATTGCGACTAATAATCTATACTTCTATACTTCACTGAAAACATGCTTTGAGCTAAGACACTATTTGAGCTCTGTCTATTGCTTTGTGCTTTGTGACCAAGATCAGGATTTGTGGTTTTCCTTTGTGAAACTTTGAGAAAACTTTAGGGGTATTAGGGTCCCTACTGGGTATTGTTATACTCACCCCTGCATGGGATTTTCCCACACCTTATTGTGTCTTGTGCAGATGAAAAGCAGCTGGACTGAGTCTTGAGGAAGCCAGGACTAGGCGGTACGCAGAGGAGATAGACAGACGTGGAGTGCTAAGGAGGTGATATGTACATACCCTTCAAGTAGGATCCTCTAAGGATGACCCAGGAGCCGTTTTCCCTTTTCAGTTGTATTTTACCTTTAAGTTGTACATGTACCTTTCAGTTGGGATTATATTCTGGCCTCTTTACTTTCACCACTCTTTTACTACAACAGTTTACTTAATGGTTGCAACTTGTTGTGTTCTAGTCTTTGTGTTTGTATAGGTTTAAAGGAAATTCCTTCCCATTATAGGGATACACCTTTTCGGTGCTAGTCGCTGGCCCTTAGCCTATGGAGGGTGGGATTGGGGTAGTCAAGGCACCGGCCCCAGGGGACAGGTCATGACAAAGTGGTATCAGAGGATTCAGTTCTACTAAAGAACTAGGAATCTGATCTTTTCAATGTAGCAATAGTTTTATGTGTTATGAGTGGGGTTTTCAGTTCAAGGAGTCCAGTATTGATGCAATAGATGATGTATCTATACACCCGGACCCTGAATTCCGATTTTTAACTCGGTACATGGAAACACTGATTGCATGTGTTTTTGAAGAGTTTTTTTGTGATCCTTTGAGTCAGCTCACCAGGTATAGCTTATTGACCATTTAACATATATCTTCTTTTAGGATGCTTCCACATAGATATCCAGCTATGATTCTCGAGAGAGTACACGATGATATCCCACTGAGCGATGAGGCCTCATTGCAGGGACCTCTTATGGAGTTAGTACCTTCGGGTGGTGTACCGGCAACACCACTACCCATTGGGTAACCATTTCCACCAACTCCACCAGTAGAGGGTGGACGCTGATTGAGTGAATTATAGGAGTTTCATCAGAAGAGGCCTCTAAGGTTCCGAGGAGAGATGGACCCAGATGTGGTTGGGGACTGGCTAGAGGTTGTAGTCAGAGTTTTCCGCTTGGTTGGGACACTAGATGACCTTATGGTGATCCTAGCAGCCAGTCTCTTCCAAGAAGTAGTAGGGAGATGGTGGATCATGATGATCCAGATATGCTATGAGGTAACCCTCAAATGGGTGGACTTCGAGAGCCTTTTCAGGGAAGATTTCATCCTAGTGACTCTTTTGTATGTGCTTATACTGGAGCTACTGCACTTAAAATAGGGAAACATGACTGTGGCCTAGTACTCTGTGAGGTTCACTAATCTCTCATGCTACTCCACCGACATGGTTTGAGACCCTTTATTAAAACCCTATACCTTTGAGAAGGGTCTCCGATGAGATATTAGAGCATCAATGATATTTCTATGTATTCTGACACAGGATGGGGTGTTAGAGAGAGCGCTTTTTGTGGAGAGCTTCCTATCTGAGCAGGTACCGACAACGAGAGCCTCCACTGGATGTCAGGTGGTAGATTCATCTACAACAGGCAGTTGGAGGATGATTCAGGGGCCCAAACAGGCCAAAAATTCTAGTGGAATACCTCAGTATTCATTATCGATGGTGCAGGGATCCCGAGACAGAGGAGGAAAACTGATGAGAAGGCAGTGCTACATGTGCGGCGAGTATGGTCACATAGCTCGCGACTGCCTGACCTGCCGTACAGACGACCAGAAGACGGTTGATGGACCACTAATACAGAGGTAGAGATTCTATTGAGGAGGTCTGGAGGTATTAGGAAGAAGTGGAAGAGGAGCTGGCCATGTAGCAGGTGGTGGGTGGTGATTCGAGGTTCTACCACCACCACCTATAGGTGGTCCACCCCAACCACAGGGGCGGGTGGATAGGGACGAGCTCAGCTCCAGGCAGCTGATTCTTATGACCACGACTCTCCTGATATGATTAAAGGTACGGTCTATGTCTACCACAACTTAGCTGCAGTACTTATAGACACAGGTTCTAGTCACTATTTTATTGCCACAACCCTCTTTTAGAGCTTAAAGATTCTGGTCGAGCCGTCGACTCGATCCTTACTGCTAGATACTTCTATGAGAGAATATTTGATGATTACACATTGGCACTGGCAGTGTGAGCTTACTCTATGAGGACAGAGCTTCGGTTGGGATCTCCTAGTACCACCGTCGATGCCTTATGATGTAATCTTAGGTATGGACTAGTTATCCACATTCCATGTTCAGATTTACTATATTAGGTGAAAGGTGCGGTGTTTCCGCACAGATGGGACTAGGTTTTCTTTCATCAGCAAGACGGGAACCTTTTCAGCACAGGATGGACTTACCCAGAGGAGGGTGAAACCAATTACACATCATTTTTCTAGCCTTACCCTCGTAGCAGTAGATGTTGGAAGTTTTATCTATCCTGTACTGGTGGACCAATATGCTGATGTATTTCCTGATGAAGTTCAAGGACTACCTCCATGCAGGGAGGTATACTTTTACATCGACCTATACCCCATGATGACACTGATATCTACACCAGATTATCGGATGCCTCCCGCAGAGCATTGTGAGTTACGAGTACAGTTGGAGGACATACAGAGAAATGGGTTCGTAAGGCACAACATTTCTCCGTAGGTAGCCCTGATTTTGTTCGCCAAGAAGGAAGATGGGAGTTTGAGGCTCTATTTAGATTATCGGCGCCTGAACCAGGTGACCGTGAATAAAAAATTTCCCCTTCCAAGGATTTATTATCTTTTTGATTAGATAAAGGGAGATCATTGGTTTTTAAAGATAGACCTCAGATAAGGCTATCATCAGCTCAGGGTACAAGATGAGGATGTGAAGAAGATGGCCTTCAGATGTCAGTATGGGAACTATGAGTTCTTGGTTATGCCATTCGTCGTGACCAATGTCTCAGCAGTTTTCATGGGACTCATGAACATGATATTTCAGCCATACCTCGATCGCTTTGTGGTGGTGTTCATCGATGGCATCTTGATATACTCAGCGACAGAAGAGGAGCATGCCTATCATCTACAGATAGTTCTGGATACACTTCAAGAGAACCATCTTTATAGTAAACTCTCGAAATTCCGGTTCTAGATATGAGAGTTCCACTTTCTAGGACACATTATCTTTAAGGCTGGATTTGCGGTGGATCCAATGAAGATAGAGGTTGTGCTTTCTTGGGATCCACCTAGGAGTGTGACCAAGGTATGGAGTTTGCTGGGGTTGGATGGATACTACCGGAAATTCGTGCATGAATTTTCCAGAGTTGTGACACCATTTTCAGCATTAACAAAGAAGGGACATCCCTTCGTATAGACGAAGAGATTCTAGAGGAGTTTCCATGAGGTGAGGCAGAGACTGACGAGTGCCCCCATTTTAAGGCTACCAGAAGAGGGAATTGGGTATGTAGTCTACTACGATGAATTTGGGATCGGACTTGGGTGTGTCCTAATGCAGGAGTGAGCAGTGATCACCTATGGCTCACGATAGCTGAGGCACTATGAGCAGAACTACATTACCCATGACATAGAGTTATCAATAGTGGTCTTCACCTTGAAGGTGAGGTGACATTACTTGATGGGTGAACGTTTTATAGTCTACTCTATTCACAAGAGTCTCAGGTATATCTTCTCTCCGAAGGACCTGAACTTGAGACAATGGTGATGGATAGACTTCCACCGTGACTATGAATTTGAGACAGTCTATACTCATGGGAAGGGAAACATGGTAGCAGATGCACTCAGCAGGAGGTCTAGTCTACAATTGATGAGTGACGTGACAGAGCATCTAGCCGCATTACAGATATCCTTCATGGATAGAGATGGAGCAGCTTACCTCTAGTCTATGATAGTCATTCCCCCCCTTCTTTAGTGAGTCAGGGAGGCATATCTTGGGGACATTGACTATGAGGCTCGATGTGCTCAGATATCATCAGGATAGGCACCTGATGGATTTTCTGAAGGTGGGGAGCACGTCATCTTCTTTAGAGGACACACCATGGTACCAGTGGCACTATAAGAGGAGTTGTTGGGTGAGTTAAATATGTCCCCTCTAGAAGTACATACTAGTGTCGTGAAGATGTACCAGGACCTTCGGCACTCGCACTGGTGGCCAGGGATAAAGAAGGCAGTAGCAGAGTTTGTTTCCTGATGCCTCACTTTTCAGCAAGTGATGGCCGAGCATCAGGTACCAACAGGCATAGTAGAACAACTAGAGGTGCCAGAGTGGAAGTAGGGATGGAATCTCCATGTAATTTGTGACAGGTATTCCACATAAGTCTAGGGGACATGATTCCATATTGGTGATCATTGACCGACTCACCAAGTCGGCCCACTTCCTACCTATCAGAGAGAAGGGATCGGTAGAGGGATTGGGACACCTCTACATACAAGAGATTGTACGACTTCATGGGGTTCAATCGATGATCATCTTTGACCATGAAACAAATTTTACATCACGGTTGTGGAAGGTATTATAGGAGGAGTTCGAGACTCATCTACATTTGAGCACCGCCTTTCATCCTCAAACGGATGTTCAGATGGAGTAGACCATTCAGACGCTGGAGGACATGATTCGTGCATGCTTCCTAGATTTTGTCCATAGTTGGGAGGATCAATTTCCTTTGGTGGAGTTCGCATACAACAAAATTTATCACTCCATCATCGGTATGGCACCATTCGAGGACCTATACGGTCAACCTTGCACATCACCTATATGCTGGACAGGCCCAGGGGAGTCTGCACTTATGGGTCCAGAGTTGGTACGAGCTACCACTAAGAAGGAACGGGTCATCTGGGAGAAGATGAAGACTAAACAGAGCAGATAGATGTATTATTCCAATAGGAGAGAGAGAGACCTTTGGAGTTCCAAGAGGGGGACCACGTATTCTTGCGAGTCTCTCCTCACTGGGGAATACAGATATTTGACTGAGGTATCAAGTTATCACTGAGGTTTATCAGTCCTTTTTTGATACTTTGGAGGATTGGTGAGGTAGAATACCACTTGGCACTTCCACCGCAGTTGGAAGGGGTGCATGAAATCTTCCACATATCCCAGTTGACGAGATATGTGCACGATCCATCTCACATCATCGTCCACAGAGAGTGGGACATCGATGATGGGGTGAAATTTATGGAGGTTCTAGTAGATATTGAAGAATGATATGAGAAGGTGCTTCGTGGGTGTTTGATACCTATAATTCATGTTCGCTGGCAGCACGAGAACCCTCCGAAGATCACATGGGATTGGGAGGCTCAGATTCATGCTCAGTACCCCCATTTTTTCCTTAGTCAATATTGTGACTTTTAGGGAAAAAAAGGCTTAAGGTGGGGAGAATGTAAAGACCCCTATTTTTCAAGTAATTTTTTTTAAAATTATATGGAATTATTATGAGTTTTCAAAAATTGACGGCATGTGATTCTAATGCCCAGTGTGCCTGGAATGAATTTCTAAACATTTTTAAGGTACGTTCGGTAAACGCACGAGTGGATTTTTCTAAATTTTGAATCAGTGCTCAGATTAAAAATCCGAGGGCACCATTGAATCCCCAACACCAGGATTCGCTTAAGGGATACTTTACTTTGAACGCAGTAGGTATGGAGAAGAAGTCATGTTTTGTGACTTTTTAAAATAAATAAGTAAAAATAACTTTTTATTTTATTTGTTTATAACTTATCCTCCAACAGACAAGAGGATGTGGGACCAGCGACGTGTTAAGATAATAAATGGATTGACCTGTCAATACTAAGTAACAACATCATTGGTGAATTTGTAAGGCTCCCTATTAATTATCCCCACTTAATTCCCCACGTCGTTACTTACCCACCCCCTATCCTGTTTATATAGAGCTTTGGGAGAGGTGTTAGCACAGTTTTTCCCTGAAATGAAGTGATAAAGGAGTTCTGAGATGCCAAACCCTTGGAGGAAGGAGTCAGTTCCAGCGAGCAGTGGAAACAGAACCCGAAACCTAGAACCAAAGGATGATGTGCAAGCGGCCTCGTTGGAAGCCTATGGCGGGAATGAAGATCACTTATCCAACTTTATGTGTGGATATTCTACAATGGGTTTCTGAGGTAGGGGTTTTGATTATTGTTTATTTCAAGGGGATTTATTGAACCCTTTATCCTCCCTCATGTTACAAGCTAAAGCAGAGTGGCGTAGGCCTAACAAACCTGGCCCAGACACTCCGCTACTTTGCTACACCCTTGTGTTCTCTGTGGAATACCACCAGCATGGTGACACCGACCGTCTACGAAGAAGGCTTGCGCCGACGCATGTCGCAAGAGGAGGCCACGACATAAAGCCACAATGGTCATTGTAACGGCCAACACCAGCCAACTATGGAGGTGGTGTGGCATGCCGTCGTGCACCGCCGGTGAGCAAGGGGCTGCGACTCATCAGCCGTGATGATTAGAGGAGGTGGCAGACACATCGATCGACCGTAGAAGGATAGGCGGCGCGACTAGTGCACCGCCGTCAAAATGAATTCATGACTGAAGCCATCGTTGTGGAAGAACCCACTCCTCCAGTGGGTTCCGCGGAGACCAGGCGGTGCCCAAGTGGCGTCGCCGCTTCACAAACTGAATGGCCTTTAGGCTATTCAGGAGTTCAAGAGACTAGGGGTCACACCCTCCCCACCTCGCCAGCTCGGGTGGACAGCGGCAGGGCCACCCCTTGTAGGCCATGCCCTACGCGTGCGGGCTACCCCCATGCAGGCCTCACCCTATACGGTCGGGTCACCCCCTTGCGGGATGCACCCTACCCAGGTTGGGCCTCCCTTCGTGGGCTGCCCCTTTGCAGGCTGGGCCACCCTTGTGGGCCACCTTTTGCGGGCCACCCTTTTCGGGCTGAGCCAGACCTCAGCCCAGCGTGCCGAGCCTGTCGCAAGCCAGCCCAGACCGGGTCAGGCCGACCGGGTTGGACCGGACATGGGCCCAACTGGGCCTAGAAACTCTTAATGGGACATATCTTGAGAACTGGATGTCTGTTTGACGAACCGTCGGTGGAGTTGGTATCCTTGGATCGAGACAGTCCTTTTTGTATACTCCTCTTGAGTTTTGGATACTGTTGGAGTACGGCCGGGTAAGATCAAACCTGAATCCAACTGGGCCCCCGGAACTAAAACACTCATAACTCCTAGACCGAGCATCCGATTGATGCACCGTCTATCACGTTGGAACCCTTACGACATGGTGGTAATTTGGGTTACACCTTTTTGGAGCTTTTTTGTGGTTGAGGTATGACCGATATCTCGAGGGGAAGATACTACAAAACACGGGTGCACTAAGTGTGAGAAATCTAGTGGCTGGCAGTGAGGCAGAGGTTGGAGACAGATCATACAGAGGTTAGTACCGAGTGATCCTATGTGGGTATGCAATGATCCTTTGGGGGTCAGATCCTATGTGGGTCAGCACTCAACGATCATGTGTGGGTCAACACATACCAATCCTTTGTGGGTCAGATCCTGTGTGGGTCAGTGATCAACAATCCTGTGTGGGTCAGCCCATATCAATCTTGTGTGGGTCATTGGGGTGGTTAGTACCTATCGATCCTGTGTGGTTACAACTCCGTATGGTCAGCAGTAGTTCTTCTTGACAGAGTAATATGATCTAGCTTCACGACTAATCATCTTTACTTCTATTCTTCACTGAAAACCTGGTTTGAGCTGAGACTCTATTTGAGCTATGTCTATTGATTTGTTCAATGTGATTGAGATCATTATTTGTGGTTTTACTTTGTGGAATTTTGTGAGACCTTCGGGGGTCTCAGGGTCCCTACCGGGTGTTGTTATACTCACCCCTGCATAGGCTTCGCGCGCACCTTGTTCTTTCTTGTGCAGATGATGAGCAGTTGGGTTGAGGTTTGTGGGAGCCAGGACTAGGTGGTACGTAGAGGAGACAGGAAGACGTGGAGTGCTGAGGAGGAGATATGTACCTAACCTTTAGGTAAGATCCTTAAAGGATGAAACATGATCTATTTCCACTTTTTCAATTGCGTCGTACCTTTCAGTTGTACTTGTACCTTTCAGTTGGGCTTGTATTCTGGCCCCATTACTTTCAGCACTCTTTTACAAAAGTGGTTTTCTTCATGGTTTAATATTTTTTCATTATACTCTATGTGTTTTTACATATTTAAAGGAAATTCTTTCCCATTATAGGGATATGCCTTTCTGGTACTAGTCTCCAGCCCCTGGCCTATGGAAGGTGGGCATGGGGTAGTCACGACTTGGGTGCTGGGGGACGGGTCATGACATGATTCCTGTGTTTGGGTAGTTTTAGTAATCAGGATGTATGATTACTATTTTTACTTATATATCATCATATGAACTTGAATGCATTATATAAATTGGTGTTTCTTAGTTTTCTAAATTTTTTATTATATGTCTTCCTCTACTGTCTTTCATTTTGACAATGCTTCTGCTATTTTATGCTATTTTTTTATGTTGTATCGTTGTGTATATATGATAAGAGGATAGAGTGTCCCCACTATCACCTCCATTGTCCATCGATGCTAGTTGGAAGCCTCTAGAATATGGGGATATGTGATTGAGGTAGTGTGACCCACTAGTCCCACTACCTGTTTGATGGTAATCTGGGTGGTGATGTTAAAAAAGGGTATTAGAGTTTAATTTTTTCCATTTTCTTACTATTTTGGGTATATAGATAAGAGACAAGGAATGTGTTAGTGTTATGTTAAAAGTCGTGATTGGGAACGATCACCCCATGTATGGAAATGACTTTATGGAGAAGTCAAGAATTTCTATTTATACTATTCATTGTTATATTTGATATGATTTACCCTAGAGTGATTGGTGTACTTTACACTAATTATGATTTATGGACATTATGTAATTTTACTATTGGTCTAATATGGAAAGGAATTTTCATTTAATTCATCATAATATGCACATAAGATTATTTACATTTCTTGCATAGTGCCATACAATGTAGTTTCATTTTAGTTTGTCTTCAAACTTGATTCTATGCCTTGATTGGTGTTCTAGGATTAATTATCATTATTCCATGATGTTTGTCTATTTACCATGCCTCTATGGTTACTTCTTATGATGAAATTATTTTCTTTTTTTATATATTGTGTTTGAATGAATGGGATCTAATTTTGGATTGTAAGTTGTATGGACACCTTACAAATGAGAAAGGGTAACCTATAAATCCAAACCGGTTGAGCATAAAATAAATACACTTAGTATTTAAATAACATGTAAATGATACTAAAGATTAAATGAAAAGATAAATTGGAATTGACTAAATGAAGCCAAATGACAAATTGTAATATGCATGGTCACTTTATAGGTTTGTAGGAACCTATATGGCTAGATCATGGTATTTGACCATGTTAAAATATTAAATGGGTTTGGTTTCAATTAATGGGATCATATGCTCAATCCTTGGAGTGTATGGGAACTCCATGAATTGGGAAATGGAATCTCATGTAATCGAACTCTTGTATGAGATTTTTATATTCTAAAATACATATTAATCTAAAAGATGTTTGTTTTGATCTGAAATCAATTGGAAACTTTACTAAAATTGCTCCACTAGACCCAAGTAGGTCTGTTGGGAAATGTTTGTATGAGATGACCAGGTATGGGTGTTTGAATTTTCTAAAATTAAGTAACTACTTTTGGGTTTCTTTTTTATGAACCTAGGGTATCTAAAATGGGTCCTTCTTAAGTTTCCTTATTTTTTAAGAATTAATTTAGAGGCTAAATTGAATATCTATTAAGGGATGTCAAAAAAAATGTGTAATGCTTAAAAATGTAGTTTGATGAAAAAAATTTATTTTTCTTTTATCTTCTGGTGTAAAAATCAAGTTCCTGGTGATTTCATTTTAAAATGGGTAATTGATGTTTTTTAACATCTTTAATTGGTTAAATATTGAATGTGATTAAATGTAACGGGATTGGAAATGGAATCTATAGTGGAGTCCTCTGTTTAAAACCCTCATATATGGGCAGTTTTGAGTTTATCATTGAGTTTCCTTGGAATAGAACCATGTGTTATTTCTATAGGAATTTTTTCATTAGAAATTTCATAGATTGTCGTAGTTTGATCTTCGTGACTTCTGTGGGCATGAACTAGTGCAAGGGTCAATGTTTTGTTTTTCTAACATTTGGTTTTATTCGGGTACTGTTGTCCATTGTTGGACTATTGTCATTGAAATGACACCCTCATTCAGATGGGTAGTCGTTGTGTTTTTGACCATGTTATGTGCTTGGTCATCGGCTAATGCTCCATTTTAGAAGCTTATACATGACTTTGGCATGGTTTGTTGCTTTATTGGTCATTTTACCCCTTACGTTTACTCATTAGTGGATGAAAAGACATGTCATTGTCCAAGTGAATGGTTGTATAAGGAAATATGATATTGGTCTAGATCTCTTGTGGTGTTCCGTACGATCTCAGGTCATCTCTGTAGTAGAGTGATCTAAGCATTTGAGAATCAAGTTAACCCAAATTCTCTAGTTGAATGTCTTGAAACTCAGGTGTTTTGAAACACTGATCACATTGGCTTGGCTTTCTTGTTTTTATTTGAGGATGTGATTATGGCTCAGAGAAACATCATATATTCATTTAAGGTGGTTTTGATCTAGCACACTTATGAGAAGATGGCTTGTTTCTCTTTTCATTCATCAAATATAACACTCTTAATGTGATGAGCATCATGTCTATTATATTTAAATTACCCTTCCAAGTAGAAGAAACACCAAAGAGGACTTTTGAAAAATGGTAGTTTTTTTGGAATCCTTGATTCTTCCAAGACCTTTATCATGTTATTGTTTTCATGGAAGTATGAATTTGTTGTGGTAGGAAGTGTACACATCCATTTAGAAACACCATTGTTGTTAAATGGACTTTAGTGGATAAATCGTGAATGATCACATAATTCCCCCGTGGGTAATGGAATAGTGTGTTCCGTTAATGGTGATGTGTTGGAAGGTGAAGCCAAGATTCTTCCTTGAAGTTGGCTTTTGTTGTTTGACTGCTGTTTTTAGCATTTGGGTTATATTTACTTGAAACCGTTACAATATTATTATTGTATTCTATTTAGAAATGATATTATACTATATCTTGATGTCTTATAAGATGAACTATGAGAACATTGGTCTTACGCCCTGTTAAATCTTCTAATGATGTTGAGGTTGTTGGATGGATCTATTTAGGTGTTGTATGAATGAGGAGTTATTTACTTCGTGGTTTGGTCAGAAGAATCACAAGGAGTCATGTGTGATCTTAAGTGAAAATACTTATGATTATTTAGAGATGTATTGGAAGAGGACATCATAGTTTTGTTTGTAAAATGATGACCGTTTAAGCTGAGCATCTTCTTGAATTTTTAGCCATAGTGGCTTGACTTGTCTTTATTTTTGTCAATGCAACGGTCAATGAAGGACCGTTTTTTAGAATTTCATCAGGTGGGGATGAGTGCGGCTTGTGTCCTATAGGGATTTAATGAAATACCTATATAATTGAGCATTGATATTAATGGAGAAATTTATAGTTGATCGTTTTAAAATTATCCCAGGAGCATCGTCACACTTATTAGAGGTGTTCTTGTAAGAAAATTTCAATGGTGGTTTGAACTATGGTTTAGAATTGGGTGCTTAACATTAAAGAATATAATGGGAAGTCGCTTTGTCTAGATTCTTAATGAGGCAAAGATGTGATGTTTTCACTAGGTAAAAGGGATCATGTAAGATTCATCTAGGTGTTTCGATTGGAAATAAAGTGTTGGATCGGGTTTTAATGGATTATGTGTCATGTGCTAAAAAGAATGGTCAGAGGTGCTTTGGGCATTTTAAAATAAAAAATGACAGTTTGAACAAATATTCAGGATCCTTCTTGGTTGGGTGATTCTTACATTGTTCTTGAAGGATTCTCGGGGATGATATGTTCTAAGGTGGAAAGGTAGTAACATCCCACTTTTTGAAGTAGACAAAATATTTGGAGGGAATTGGAATTTTTGTAATTAATCGATGGTTCATTTTTAAAACCGATCTTCAGAATGAAGTTCCAGGAGTTAGGACACTTCAATGTGATATTTTGGGGTTTGCTGATGGATAGTTAAGTTTCTCATGTGTCTTGAGGAGTTTCAGGTGCACTGGACCTGAAAATTCAGGTTTTGGATGACCTACAGAGAGCACATGGTTTATTTTAAATCATGTGTCCTATAGAAGGAAATCACACAGCTGGATGCAAGTGGAAATTGGATATCTCATAGGATACACATGGTTTTCGAAACTCTGAAACTATCCCACACAATTTTTCGCATAGTCATTTGCTCAACACTGTCCACCGCATGGTTGGCTCATGGTTTCCAAACTGTGTGACCAGCCCGTGCAGAGTGCCCTAGGTGTCCAGAAAAATGCACACATTTTTCAAAACTCTATGGCCCAAACCTTGTTTAATACCTAGTTCTAAGATTATAATTAATTGAAATGAATTTAAAATAAAAATTAAAATAAAACATAACACTCATTCCACTATCATTCGTGAAACACCCCTGGGGGTTCCCCTCCGAGCCATGTGTGATGCACCACTCGACTCCCATATCCTTCATTAATTCAACCCATATTTCATCCAATTATTCATATAATCCTTCGAGGTATGGCTTCTCCTCCCCCTCCTCTCATTTTTAATCATATTTTTGGTCTATCAATCGCCTGGTGTAGTTTTTTCCTAACCCTTGGTCAAATGCGTGATCGGATTTTCAATTTTCTTTTAGTTTAGGTTGTGCAGAGTGTTCATCAAGACTAGTTCCTCTATATTCCAAAAAACGTCACTAAAGTTGAAGTGGTTCAGGTCTTCTTAGTCCACTGTCATCAATTTGGGGAAATATTTCCTGTTGTTGTCCATTGTTTCTATGTTTATAATTGGGGATTTGGTTTTTTATGGGTTCTTAGTATTTTTGTCTGAGTTTGTTGAACCTTTACATAGTGATTTTGATACAGTAGTATTGTTTGTATTTTGTTGGATCATCCATGAGGTGGGTTCGAGTCACCAGAGTCCAAGTAGACTCACCGCATATGCATCGGTAGGAATATTTAGATGCGAGTTTCCCCATAGTATGTATATTCATCCGTGAATATATATATTTATATATATGGGGTGAGGTGTTATTTCACATAATATGAGAATTCATATTCATGTGAGTGGTTACTGGTGTATTCATATAAGAATATATGTAAGGATCCCCTTGCACATATTCATGGTCCATTCAAATAGGTTCATAAGGGATATATATCATTATAAATTTGTGAAGATGCATATGCTCAGTAGTGGTGGTAGCAGCTTTGAGTTAGGAAGCGTCAAGAGCCTAAGTGTCCATCTTGGTTCCACCATATGGTAGGATCCCTTTATGTCCCATATTTATTTAAGAAATAATTAATTATTTAATTCCTAGTTTCTCGCACATATATTTAATTCTTGTTAAGTATGGTAGTTTATTCTGAAACGATTCATTTGATAATGTTAACAAAGTGATTAAAGGCTATAAATAATTTTTTGCAAAAAATAATTTTTTTTGTAAAAACCCCTCTTATAGAGGTGGTTTATCTTCAAGCTAATAGTAGAGGTTTGAATTTTATGATTTCTGGGTTTATTTGATTAATTATCCATTATTCTTTATCCTTGGTTAGTAAAGGATATCTTATGGACTTATCCTATTTTTTTAATTTAATGGATTTCCTTATAAATGGAATTTCCCATGTAATAATATTCCATTTTTACAATGACACCCTTCCTTGTCATTTGATCCATAAACATGGTGTTTCCACGAGTAAGTGAATTAAATTAGTTAAATTAAGGAGAATATGCATGTTTTCTTGATTTATAAAGGGAATCGACCTTGTAGGAAATTTCCCTACCATGTTAAGGATCCCTAATGTGATTCCATGAGACTTACCGCTTGAACTTATTGTTTTTCTAATTTAATGACTCGAAAAGGATTGAATAGATTAGACAAAAAGGATGGTTATGCCATTAATTTTCTAATATTTAATAGAATTGTTGTGGAGAATTATGGATTTTGTGTTGAATTATTAATATGGTCATTACTATTGAAATGCATAAGAGTCTTTCCCATATACATCATAATTAAATGTAAATGATGGTGTTAAATGAGCTATATAATCGATATGGATGGGAGGAATTCTCACCCCATTCCACCTGTATAATCATTATAGATGGGAGGAATTAATAGCCCATGCCAACTATATAATAATTATAGATGAGAGTAATTCTTACCCCATGATAGTTATATAATGGTTATGGATGGGAGGCATTGTTACCCCATGCCAGCTATATAATCTTCATGGATGGGGGCATTCTTATCCCAAGCTAGCTATGTAATCGTTATAGATGCGAGGAATTCATAACTCATCCTAGTATTATAAATGTCTATAGATGGGAGGAATTATTACCCCATGCCAGTATTATAAATGTTTATGGATGGGAGGAATTCTTACCCCATGCTAGTATTATAATTGTTTATGGATGGGAGGTATTCTTACCCCATGTCAGCTATATAATTATTTATGGATGGGATATATTCTTAACCCATGATAGTTAGGATCTATATATACATTTACACACACACACACACACACACATATATATATATATAAATATATGCTAAATATATAGTGACATAATCATACTCTTATCTCGATAATGATGTGAAGTAGGTATCATCATCGGGTACCATTGGGATCTTGGATGGTTTGTTTTGTGTTTATTAAATTCTCTTATTACTGATTTAAACATTCACATTGTTCGATTATAATTTACTATTTGGATTGGTCTTGACACTACTGGTGTTGAACTGCTGAGATTTATATCTCACACCCTACTCATGTACCCTTGGTTCCCGAGTAGCCCTTATATTTTTAGGACCTAGGTTGATTGTTGTATGCTTGTATCTGAGGAGTTATAAGAAATGGACTAAGCTGAAGCTTAGGATTCTTGTAGATATTTTCATAAGTATTTTAAGTTATTTTCATTTCATGAGTCATTTGTTTGTGTTGTTTTGTAAATAATGCTATATGTTTTCTATTTTAACATATGTATCGCCATCTGTACATGAATGAATTCTATAAACTAGTGTTCCCACTTTATAAAATTGTTATTATATATCTTCTACTAATGTATTTCATTAATTCACTCCTTCCACTATTGTCTGTTATTTATATTCTGTTATACCATTGTGAATATATGATAAGAGGGTATAGTCTTCCCACTATCAATTCCTGAGACCCTTACTACTAGTTGACTACCTCTGGTGTATGGGGAGACATTCTTATGGCCATATAACCGACTGGTACAGCTACTGGTTTGAAAGTAAGCATAGTCAGGATGTTACGAATGTAATCCTTCATATGTAATGAACTCAAAGTTTGTATTAAGGGTGATTTATCATTACTACTAAGAATAAATAATTTAAATCTTTGATACAATAGAATATATTCTATATAATTTGAATAATAACATAGTTAATGTTATCTAGATGAATTACAAAGTTGAATAAGCTATATGGGAATTCAAGGATGTGATGAAATATAGATATAATCAATCTTCTGTAATCGAGTGATGGGGTTTAAAGGGAGAAATTGTTTTTAAGGGGTAGAATGTAACTCTCAAAGATTTTATATTTTTTCCTCTAAAATATACTTGAAGTATTCAATATGTGTTTTTTTCATGAAACAATGAGTTTAAACGAACAATATTATACTAATAAATTATTACTATTTAATATTACATTTATCACATTATTGTTGGATTCATGGTTTTTAATAAGAAAAGGTAATTTATAATTTTTTTATATATTTATATGAAAAATTCATTTAAAAGTAAAAAATAGTGATCTGTTATTCTAAAAAAACTATTTTATGCACTAAATGTGTTCAAATATTAAAAAATTTATTTAAGGACACTTAATTATTTATTTTAATTATTTTTTTAGATTATACATTCATCAAAATTTTAACATTCATCTATGGTTATTTACTTATCTTGGGATAAGAATAAATACTGAAATATTCTTAAAAAAAATTTATAAACAGGGGGTTTGTTCTGGTAATCAGGCTAATTTTAAAATGGGTTTCAGTCACATTTTGTAAGTTATTATTTAAAAATGGTACTATATTTTGAATCATCTTGTGAAAATTTATTAAATATTTGAACTTTATTTTTGTTCATTATGATTAATAACTATAGTAAATATTTATCTCCTCAGTAAGGGTAAATTAAGTAATTATGGATAAAAATCATGTGACAAGGTTTTAAAAATATATATTATAGGTAGGACCAAGTTTTATTTTGGTTATATTTGTTTTCAATAGATAAATATGTTGATTATGTTGAAGAAATAATATATGTTGATAAAGTAATGGATATATGTATTGATTAAATGTGTGTATGTGAAGTTGTCAATCAGATCCATCATGTATTCATGAGTCAATACAATCAAACAGATTGGGATGTTGATAAAAATTTAGAAGCTTCTAGAAATCTTATTGAGCCTGTAATGAAATCATTGATCGTAACAAAAATTTAGATATTGTTAGGAATTATTCTCTAGAATAATCGGCCACAATAGATACCGAGTGAGACCAATATGTTGAGAAATAATATAACTTCTAATTTTTAAATTGGAGGATTCTTTATGGTTTTTTATTTCAAAATAATAATAATAATTCTGTAATGAACTATGACACAAGACTTATGAATGAAAGATGGGATATCCTTAGCTACCAATCATATTGGGGGTTGGTTGGGAAGAATAAATTTGTTGAGTAATGGGAAGTTACAATACCTTCCATTAAAAATTAGATGATGATATTCCAATATTAACAGTATTTAAAGTCCTAAGGAAGTTATGACACAATCAAAAAATTGTGAAAAAAGAAAATTTCTTGAAGTTCAAGATTTATTGTCTCAGACTATTGGTGTGAGATCACCGAACATAGATATGTTTGACAGCAGGGAAGGTTTGTTTAGAATGTGAAAAATGAAGATGATAGTTTCTAGTCAGACCAATAAGAAACATCATATAAATATTTGTAAAATGAAGTTCAGTGATCTAAGATCATTGGTATCATAATCATATTAGAAAAGATCTTCATGAAGAAAAGATTTCACTACTAAAATAGGTCTATCAATCATGGTATGCCATAGATCCATCATAATGGTTCTGAAAATGATTCATATTGTCAGTATCTATTGAATGACATATAAAGTGTTTTATTGAGGGTATAATTTTTGCGAAATATTGAATTTTATTTAAATTGGATATTAAATAACAATAAGTCAAACATTGTTCTCTTGGAATTGGGTCAAGAGAAAAATAACAAAAGTATTGACTGTTTCTCAAGAAGATATTTATAATCATTGGATTGGTGTTGAAAATATTCATCAAAATGAAGTAGAGACTGATCCATCAGGCATAGGTTAACACCGATAAACTAATTATATGTGGGATCATAGGTCTAAGGAATTAATGAGAATGGTAAATACTTTTAAGATATTTTAGAATGGTTTTAAATGGCTTAAATTTAAGATTTGGTATAGAGAATATATATTAGATTAATTTCAGGGTTTACTAAATTTCTATGTAATGGGCCATATTTAGTGGTGTATATGTTTCCATTGTAATGACATGTCATCTGGTTTTCGTATATGATCATTTGGTATGCAGAAAAATATTAAAAAATATTATTTTATGCCTTCATCATAATGAATAATCATAATGAAGAATACTGATGACATGTTCATAAAGATAAAGAAGTATGATGTTTTTAATATATTTGAGAAGATTTGAGAAGCACCCAGAATGAAAATAAAGAGTTGAAGAATTCATAGATGAAGACTTAAATGAATGATGATTTTTTGGATTTAGAAATTTCATAACATGGGATGTGAAATTGGTTTTCCTACCTTTACCATACTATGGTACCTGTAAAAGTAGAGAATAGTACATTTTTAAAGAGTGTTAAACATGGATTGCTAATTCTCACTAAGAGCTCTGCAATTTGTACTATTAGGTGTTGAGTTTTCGACTAGACTTCATTTTTTAGGTTGATGCCATGGAATTTCCATTAGAATGAGTCCATAATTGTGTGGGTTAGTCTTATCATTGGATCAAGTTTTAACAGATGACATTATATTAGTGAAATCCCATAAATGTAACATCCACCCAAGAAATTTTCATCAGACTGAGTTACATCAAACAGAGGAATTATGAGTCCTCGATTGAGGTTATACTCAATCGGAGAAGGAAAAGAATAAGTAGAATCAGGATGAGACCAATCATATAGAAGCCATCTGAAATATTTTATCAGAATGAGGAAGATTCAACTGACATTACTGAGGAATATTTTTAGATTGAGTTTCTGGATGAATTTTTAAGACCAAATAGTTCCTTAGATAATTTCTAAAGTTGATGAATAATTTATATAGGTAAATATTTATTTATCTTACTTGTGAAGGAGGTGAATAATTTCTAATGCGAATATGGAAAGAAGAAAGAAAATGTATCTTTTAACAGTAAATACATACCAGTTGGTGAAAATAATTGATTATTCGGTGGGGTTTATAACCAGCTATGAGAATGTGCATATGAAAAAGGATAATCAGGGGGTATAACCCACTATATAGAGAAAGTATCTACTAAGGTTGTAAAATTGGTCATTTCTTGTATCTTTGTATTCTATAAAGACGCCATTGAAAGAATCCATGATGCTAGGACTATCCAACATTGCAAGGAGTGGGTCTTTGTATCGATCCCTATAAATATCATGTGCTACCTTCCCATTATATTTTTTTCATACAAAATGTGATGTAAAGAATTATTATTTTAGTGGATCTTAAATTTACAAGGTTTTAGATGTTATGAAAGTTTTATTAATGATGTTCAAGAAACGTTCTTATAAAATAAAAAAGGAAAAATTGATTTACCTCACCCCACCCAGTTGTGTTGATCCTATATGGGAACACTAATTAGTATTAGAGCCTAGTAACCCTATTAAAGACCCATTGCTGAGAATGAAAAATTTGAATTCAATGAACTATAAAGGTGTTTTAGTTCTTAATGGTAAGAAATATCTTATCATAGAAGATATAATATTTTCATATCTTATGTCTATTGGATATTATGTTTTGAAATCTTTTACAGATGGATTTCTTCCCTTTATTGAGAATAACCCTCTTACTGATGTAGATAAGAGAAATATTGGGAATGATGAAAAATATAAAAATTCGTTACACCTATAGCTAACTGAAAGTGGGTTTTTTAGAGTAATTAGAGTTGGAACTGTTAAAGGTATCTGGAAAAAGTTGATTAAATTTTATAAAGGAAATACAAAGGCTAAGACTAAAAAGTTACAACTTTGGAGGATGATGTATGAATATCTGAAAATGGATGAGTGTAAATCTATTAGTTACTTATTTACAAGGGTAAATGATATTGTTATGACCATAATATTTCTTGGTGTGAAACTGAAAGACTCATCTATTATTTAATAGATCTTGGGAATTATTCCTTAAAAATTTGATTCCAATGTTTCTTCTTTGGAATATATATCCTAAAACTCTATCATCAGATGATATTTACAGTACTATTGTTACATATAAAATGAGAAGAGAGAAGGTTGTGACAAGTAAATAAAATTTTGATAAGTAAATAGCCTTTAGTTCTTTGTTAAAATGGATGAAAAGATTATTAAGTTAAATAATAATCAAGTAATTTGGATGTAGATGAAGATGATTATGATTTCAACCCAATAGTTTTCTTACTTTCTATGAAATAAAATAAGGAAAAATCATAAATCAATACCCTCGGATGTTGTAATTGTGAAGGGAATGGAAATGTTGCACATAATATTTCTAGGAAGCGAATTGATAAGTAAGAGTATAAGTAATATGATGATAAATATTGAAAACAAAAGTGGAAGAATCATAAGGAATTATTTCCCAGTGAACAGAAGAAGAAAAGTTATTAAACAGAAGAAAGAAGGATCATTTCTCATCTAGTGATGAACATGATCATCAACTCAACATAATTTCTCAAGTTGTAAATGGAATTTATTCATATATTAGTGATAATTATTATGATAAGATGATAAAAATTTAATGGATTCTCAAAATTAATGTGGATAATGAACTTAAATAAAATAAAAAGCTCAAGAAAGAAATAATGAAGTTGTATAAATATTTTAGAGAGATATGTATTTAAAATCGTGATCTTGAATAAAAATAGAAATTATATAATGAAATGTTATCTATAAATTAGAATCTCAAAACATTATAATCTATAATTATTGAATAATGTAAGTATAATAAGTTCAGGATAGGTAAATATGAAAAAATCTAAGATGTTCTGAAAAGTATATTGGCTGGGAAAGAGGAAACTTTTTTAAGAGCCCAATCAAATTTTCTTATAGCACAAAGTGAGATATGAGATATGAGAGAAAACTTCACCAACATAGTTTATGTTAAAGGTGAAAATTCTAAATAAGGTGAGAAGAAAGGTTTACAAAAACAGGTTTGTGAGAGAACCTTATTCATAAAGAGAGATAATAATTCTTCAAGGAAGTATCATTGGAAGAAATTTGGTCCCTGATTTGTGAAGTAGAAACAAAAACAATGATGTTCTGATAAATTTCACTATGAGTCCAAAAAATCATGATTCGGAGGTCCCTATGGGTGTTGTGGAGTTTTTAGATATTCCTTATTTTTATGGGAACAATATTTCTCGACCAAGAATTAGGTATGAATAAAGGGGAAGATATGATGAGAAAAATGAGATCAAATGTTCCTAAAACGTATGTGGAACCAAATAGGGAAACTCATAAGGTGAAAATAGATGAGTATTTAATGAAAGTGGAGAAAACAATATGCTTCATTTGAAAATAAAGAGTACATAACTATTTAGATATAAAAAATGACATGGCTAAGAAGTTATAAGAAGTACAAAAATATGTTTTAGAAAAGGGAATGAAAAAGGTTTCTGATGTTGATAACATAATTGAATTTTGTTTTCAATTGATGTATAAATGAAAATTTTAAAAAAGTGAAAAAGTTTTGGGAAAGAAGGGCATGTTACTAAAATATTTTTGATTATCCATCTTCAACAAAATAAATCCATGAACGAGTTGTTACAAACTCACTATAAAAAAGTGTTCCAAAAAAGGATGTTGAAATCCTTTTTAGAATAATATTTAGATTAAAGTAATATTGTTAAAAAATAAGATAAGGATGGGAATAAGGAATAAAATACATCCATTGAAAAATCCAGGAATAAGAACAAAAAGGCAAGGCTGAGAGAGGAATATCGGTCTAAAATATTCTTCGATGAAATAACTAAGGTCCCCCCTTATTCCCAAAAATATATTAACTTTTACTATCTTGCATGGAATTTAATGAGTTGATATAAATAATTATATGTTGATGAATATTTTACTATTTTTTCAAAATAAAGTTTTGAGGTCGAAAAATATGTGTTTTTTAACATTTTATTTATACACCTAGACATTCTAATTTTGTTTATTCTGATTGGTGTAGGATAACTTCATTATAAAAAAATCTTTTCAGGATTTTCTGAAGAAATGAGAATGTTGAAAAAAACATGAAATTGGTATTAAATGAAAGGTGTGAAATTAATATCATTAACATCCTTTATTATACAATGTTGTTATCCACACTAGGTTTTTCCACATAGATTTAGAGTTTTCTAGTTAAATTATCTTTGTTAAGAAACTTTTTTGATACATATGATCTCATGAAGAATAATTTCACGTTTTTAACGAAATTTACAAACCCTTGGAAATGAAATCATTTTTTAATAAGGATGAAACATGTCATGATGACCCTTTTGAATTTGATTTTCAATATCATCGAGAAAAAGGAATGGGGGATAGAAAAGAAATAAGGGGAGGAAGAAAAGAAATGGGAAGAAGAAAAGTGAGAAAAGAAAATAATTAATTATTTCGAGGTGGTTGAATTGGGTATTAAAAACAAAAAAAAATGGGGAATATTTTTAGGACCAAGTTGTGTTCTTGTTGTATTTTTTTCAATATATCTATATGTTGATTATGTCGAAGAGATAAAGTTTGTTGAAAAAGTAATTGAAATCAACATTGAAGAAAGGTGTGTATATGAAGTGGTCAATCAGATCTAGTGTATTGACATGAGTTAATATGATCGATCATATAGGGATGTTGATAAAAAGTCACAGGCCACTGAAAATCAATCTGATCTGGGTGTAATGCCCTGAAAATCAAAAAATATGAACATTATATAACAACCCTTCCTTTTATTACACACATAAACATGATTTATTACCTAAAATCTTCACTCGATACAAAATGGACGATCAACAGGTATAGTTTCTTTGGGGCATAAGAATATTACATAACATCTTAAAACATAAAACACACAACATCTTTATTTAAAACTTCCTTTACATGACAACTATATTTCCTTGTACTTAGCATTGCATGGGATAACCTGAGGACATGCATAAGAAAAAAGTGAGCTATAAAGCCCAGTAAGGGAACAAAAATGGAATAACATGAGGAATACAATACATGTTAGTCAATAGGAATATCAATAGAGTATAAGAGAAACAAAAACATAAAGGCATGATAAAGCATGATAATTATAACATGGAAATGTTGTAACAACACATAACATGGAATTAGCATGAACCAAGGCTCATTTCACATAGAGCATGAGTAAACCCTAATTTCACATGAAGCATGAGTAAACCCTCATTGAAATTGAATTATAATGAGTCCACACCCATTGATCATGACGTATCATGATATTATACTTTACCCAATCTATTGGAGTGCTATCAGGGCGCACCCTTCTTAATCATTTCATTTCATGCATAAGTGTGCCATATAGATCATAAAACATGGACTCATTAAACATGATCATTTATTCTATGATAAAGAATTTTGGAATTAATCCATGAAACTATTCAAATAATATGTAAATGTGCATAAAGTTGAATACCTTTGAATAGAGAAATGGTCATGGTATTCACTACACAATGACTTTGGCTTGGAAAATCACGATACAATTTTGGCAGCATAACAGCATGACATAAGAATTTATAAAAATGGTTGATGAGAGAGAAATGGGTGTCTCATAATATTTACATGAAATTTACAGTAAGGGGGTCATATAGATACATGTCCCTATAATTGTAATGGAATTTAGATTCATGATACAAAAGAATTAATTGAATGTAAATGAGGAGAGAGAAATTCCATACGGAATTTCAGCATGGTAACAGGTGTATATGAGAGGAATTTAATTTGAGAGAAAGAGGTATCTCATCACTCAAAAATAAAAAGGGTTGTATGGGGGAGGTGCGATATAATACCCCAACATTTGTAATTGAAAAAAAATGGTCATAACAACTTAATGAAAATTGGACAAAAATGAGAAAGAATGAAATCCCTTACATGGAAGTGCAATACCAAAAGCTTGAGAGAGGCTTGAGAGAGGCTTATTGGGAGTTTGGGCCACCTTGGGAGGATTATAGAGAGAGGAGGGTAGAATTTGGTCGAACTATAAATGCTTTGAGTGAATAGAAAGTGGGAGATTTGGTGGGTTTATATAGGAAAGGAGAGGGAATTCTTTATTAATTAGGTTTGGGACACCTCGCATTAAACTAATCAAAAACAATTACTAGACCATGGTTTTTGCACATTGTTTTTGTAAAAGGGGAGTTGAAAAAAATATTTTATAAGTCCAATGGCCTAACTTCTTAAAATAATAGGGTTTCTTAAGTGGAGGTGAGTCACACTCTCAAGGAAAAATATTTAAAAAGACAAAATGTTTTATAAGACTTGAAGGGTCCACTAATGCTTTGTAAGATAAACAAACAAACCCATCATCACATTATTTTAATGGTGAAACATATATAAGCAGAACATAATGTTTATATTATTTTATAACAACACTATTGGGTCATTATGATGTCATAAAACACATTATATATTTAAACGATATTTAATTTTTACCCAAAAATTCGATTGTCTCAGAAATTTATAAAAAATTATACATTGGATAATTTTTACGTCCTGATTCCAAAAATAATATTCATTTTATCTAAATAATTTCATAAATATGTGAATTTTTCCTTCTAATATAAAAACTGGCATTTATCTAAAATAAATGGGTTTTGACAAAAACAACTTTCAAACCATAATATAAATTACAATTTCATTCCTAAAATTATACTGTAATTTATATTTAATAAAATTTAATTTACTAATAATATTATTTTATTAAAATTTTATTTAATTCAAAAATCCATTAATTTATTAAAAATAGATTTCTTAGTTGAATATTAACTAAAAATACTATTTGTCCTTTAAAAACTATTTACAAAGTAACAATAATAAAATGATTGCACATTCTTTATACAAAAATACTGTACATAGTCATAGTGATAGATTCTTGTCACAAAACCCTTTATAACACCCAAAAAAGACCGAACGGTATGGTATGCGATGGTGACATATTCTTGGGGTGGCTCGGATAACATCGCTCGGGTGGTAATCTCTATTAACTTCCACTACTCCCGTAGTTGGTTCTGCTCAAGCATACTGTGTTCAAGCTTGGCTTGGGATTCATCAAGAACGAATCCCAATGATGCCACCTCCTTTCCAAGCTTCGACAAATGGGATTTGTACGGGGAAAGTCTACTGGATGAGGTCATCACTTCCTTTTACTGAGTAAATTAGATTTCTTAATGCCCTATATTTATACTAATCTTGTGATCACTATTCAATACCTATATTAGAAACGGCCACAATTCTTAATGGTTTTTTAAAATCCAGAAACATAAAACCAAATAATTACTTATGTTTTACATAACCACAAGAAGACATTTAAATAGTCCAAGAGGAATTTTCTTTAATGAATTTTTGGTTCATTACAATCTTCCCCCATTATGAAATTTCACCCTTGAAATTTCTTTTTCCCATACTAAAATATATGTGGGTAACTTTGTATCATCACTTCCTCTAATTACAAGGCCACTTATTCAAACTTTTTGTTTCTCCACAACAATTTCAAGAGGGGCATTGTCTTATTTCACAGAACTTTTTCTCTACAATCTATGTTCTTCACTGGTTTCTCCTCACAAGAAATATCATCCCCTAGTTGTACTACCTATGAAAAGAGTATATGTGAAGGGTTTGGTATGCACTTACTTAAGAGGGTTACATGAAAGAAATCATGTACTTTTTCCATGGTAGGTGAAAGTTCTAGTCGATAGGCCACAACCCAACATGATCAAGAATATCGAAGGGGCCAATCTACCTAGGACTTAACATCCCATTCTTTCAAAACCTCATGGCATTATTACATGGGTATATGCATTGAAATAATATTTTTCTAACTGTAAACTCAATGTATAGTTGATGGTTATCTGTATAACTCTTCTATCATCTCTGGGCTTCCTTGATATGCTGTTGAATGGTTTCACCTTCTCCACCATTTCTCCGACCACTTCTAGTCGTAACAGCATACGCCCACTGACTTCATCCCAACATGCTGGTGTTCTGCACCTCTTCCCATATAAGGCTTCATAAGGTTCCATTTAGATGCTCTAGTGGAAACTGTTATTGTAGGAGAATTCAACCATATGAAGATGTTGATCCCAAACTCCTTTAAATTCCATTGAACACGATCTTAACATATCTTCTATTGTCAAATAGTTCACTCAGATTGGACATAAATTTGAGGATGATATGCCATACTGAAGTTCAGTTTAGTATCCATATAAAGTTGTAGACTCTTCCAAAAACATAGAGGTGAATCTTGGATCTCGATTAGATACAATAGAAAGTGGTACTCCATACAACCTTACCACTTACCTAATGTGTATATGTGCCAGTTTATCCAATGTGAAATCCTCCAGAATTGTAATGAAGTGTGAAGACCTTATAAGAAGATCCAAAACAACTCAGATTGCATTGTTTCCTTTGGATGTATTTGGAATTCTAGTGACAAAGTCCAATGTGATGTTCTCCCATTTCCATGTCGGTATGGGAAATGGTTGCATCACCCCCTTAGACTTAAGCCTCTCTGCCTTCACTCGCTGACACACCAAGAACTTTGATGTATAGTCAGTGATCTACTTATTCATATTATCCCACCAATAATACTCTTAGAGATCTCAACACATATTTGTATTTCTGGGGTTTATAGAGAAATTTGAACTATGTGAATCATCGAAAAGTTCCTTCTTCAGCTCTGGACATGATGGAACACATAGTCTATTCCCAAATTTCACAATTCTTTCTTCATTAACATTAAACTCTGAGGATTTCCCTTTTATGATAGCTTCCACTTTCTTCTGAATTCCCACATTATCCTTTTTAGAATTATTTAACCTTTCCAAAAGAGATGGTTGAGCACTCATTTGTGAAAGGATTGATGATGTTCCACTACAGGAAAACCGCCTCTTACCGGTGGTTTTTTTCCATATAGAGGAGGTTTAAACCGCCGCTATATGGTTTGGTGGTGGTTTACAGAAACCGCCACTAAACTTGGTGTCGACAATCTATTAGCGGCGGTTTTATGCATTTCATGGCGGTCAAACAAAAGAGTCGTAGTACCTCATTTTGCGGTAGTTTTTGGAAAATTTAGTGGCGGTTTTAAGGGCTATTTAATTAGCGGCGGCTATAATCGCCGCGAAACTCAGGCATGCCAGTCGACTTCTTAGTGGCGGTTAAAACCGACGCAATTTCCGACGTGATTTCGCGGCGGTTCTAACCGCCGCTAAACAGTTTTCCAAATAAATTTAGCGGCGGTTCCAACCGCCGCTAAATTTATAAGTGGAAAAAACATTAGCAGCGGTTAAAACCGCCGCGAAATGCTGACCCGGAAAAAAAAATGCATTTCTGTTTATACTCCACCACTGCCCTGGAAAACAAACCAAACAACACATACAACATATATATAATAAGGACAAAATTTATGCACCTCCTACACAATATTCATAAACACCCTTTCATTTAATGTTGATGAAAAAGTTGATCGAATTCAATAAGAATACCTAAAGCAAACAAAATACCTAAAATTATGGATTTAGAATGAAACAAAAGATAACATCAAATGAAACAAGAGATTTGGGGTCACATGGATTTATACTTACAGTTTACAGATGATCAAAATTGAAAATATTTGATTCCATAAAAGTATCCCAATATTCCAAATGATAATTGAAATCTAGTTAAGTAACATGAATACTATTTGAATTGGTAATGTCCAGTTTAGTCTCCAAAGTTATTCTTGTATCTTGAAAACTATAATATATATGTAGTGAGAGAAAAAAAAAGATATAATCATCTAGGTATTAATTAAGTCTTCAATTTTAGGTGAAAATGGTGTGTTAATGTGCTTCCCATCAAATAGAATAAACCATATAACCCCATACATTTCATCTAAATAATCCTTTGTACACCGTGGATTACTCATCAAATAATTGATCCAATATTATCATATGGAACTGTGTTCAACAAAAAATTAATGTAACCCCATTATAGATTAAATGTTACTTTTCCACTCACATAACCTTATATCTAATTAGGAATGCTCTCATCCCATCCAAACAAACCACATCACATCACATCAAATTCTTCCCGTATACAAATGGGTTATCACATCAAACCACATCCCAACAGTAGTCACTTAGGCCATCACATCACATCACATACCACCAGTAGACACATAGTCCATCACATCACAATAAATCATACTTGTAGACAAATACACTACCACCTAACATCTCTTCCCACCCACGGACACATATTCTATCAAATGGCATCCAAACTAGAACAAAAGTCTTAAGGTATCATGAATGTGATGGACATAATCATTGTCCTCTCCTCCTACCGTCAATTACCCCACAATATATCACATAGAAACACATAACTTATCACTCATAGTAATTGGGTCTAATAGATCAATTCCCATCGGAAGGCACCATGGACATGACATCGTTTCTATGAATTCTCCAACACCAACATGTGTCACTAATTCTGAATGAAGTGAGAGGATGTGTGTGATACCATGCCTAAATTTCACCACAATCATATTTATTGGTGCAAATACCTAAAACTCTAAACCTTTGAGTAGTGGTAATTTTATATAAATTATGCTTGGTGTATAAAATAATAGAAACATTCATGGTATATAGATATCCCACGATACCAAACCTATGTGTCCACATAAACTACACTTGAGCTTATTAGATCACCACACCATAACACAAATCAATAATCACAACCAATTAAATCACTATTTGAATCACCCAAGACAATCACAACACTATCAACACAACATTACACTTTCCACATACATGTTTCACCACCTTTATTTTTTATCCATTACAATTCACATAACACTTTAAATTTTCATTTGATTAATTTATAACATATCTATTTCCAATAAATATTTTTTATTTATTAACCTAGATCATTTACATTATCAACATAGTTCATATCATGGATAATCGAGAAACTGACATATCCACTCCATGCTACAACTAATTCAAATCACAAAACTATCACCACAACACCACACATCCACCATTGTTTCCACACCACATTGCCCAACCCATATCACAAAATCAAATACTCCTTAAAACCATCATGAAACTCTATCACCACATACCAAATCAATGAATCTACTACAAAAACATTATTCTACAACCACTACACCACATCCATGACCCCATAACCATGTACCAAAACCTCTTCATAGCACATTTCACTACTACCAAAATCACATACATGAAAATCGACCAAAGAATCACATCCCCTTGTTCTACACAACCAATCTGGTCAATAACATCACCATACAACTTCCTAAACCATATAGTGAAACACAATAAGATGAATTATCTACAACATCACAGATAACGACTTCAATGAATATTCATGGGAATTATCACATATCATTTTTACTAATCGTGGTTATCCCCACACAAAAACCTTAGTAGAGTAAGAAATTAATATGGAACAAGGGGGGACCTTGTGGTATGGTAGGAATCGAAATATATAAAACCCTTAGTAGAGTAAGAAATTAATATGGAATGTTTTTATGAAAATATGGTTTCTAATGGGCATACCTTCTATGGGGACCAGGGTTCCCAAACACAATTATTCACCTATATTAATTGAAAATATTTGATTCCATAAAGGATTAAAGTGTATGGATCAAAATGTGCCAAAGAAGAGAGGGGAGGGATCACTACTAGTCGTTTGTCCTATAAGGATGAGGAACGAGGATTAAATGGGTTGATGATCAGTCAGAATAAGAATCTTTAAAACATTATTGTTATAAAATACTTTATATCGATGATTGACATTATGGTTCCAAGAAATAAGGTCTCTCCAGTCTACCACATAAGAAGACATTTGAGAAATAGAGGACATATTTAAAGAGAATAGAGAATATATTAGAAGATATGTGACCATTAAGAGAGAATCAGTTGTGCTAATCAAACAAAATAAGTGAATAACATGGAAAACATTAGGTGGACCACATGATCCATTCTAGGTCACGAAAATCACATAACCCATAAAACATCTTTCGATCACATCAACAATACTACTCATGGTCCGATGATGCATCGTCACCCTCTCCACCTCCATCTCCTACTGCCACCTGTTAGAACATTATATTGAAAATTAAATATTGTTGTATATTTATAATTAAACATAAAACCAATAAAAGTTTTAAAACTAAATGATTGTGATTTTTTGTGATTTACCTGCTCACCACCACTCGGTGCACTACCACTGGGGGCATATCTGCTCATCTGCTGATATAAATCAGTCAATGCTTTCTGTATAGTGGATATATGAGCCCCTTGGTCTTGAACTATGGCTCGTACAAAATAAATCTCCCTCTGAGCATCTTCAGGTATGGGATGACAATAACCAGGAGTAGATGTGACTGGAATCCCTGATGGCCTGCTAAAGACCTCAGATGGTACAGGTCCTAAACCCATCCCGCGCACTCTACCAGGATGCTCCTTCCCAAGGACTTGAGCAACTGGGTCATCCTGGGAGACTGAGTAGGTCTTCCCAAGACTGGCATCCCATATTTCTTTAATTTTTACCTATAAATAAAATATCAATACATATTAACACAGTAAAAACTGATAATAAGTTAAAAATTTGACTTCATACCCCAACTTCTTTGGTAGGCTCATTAACAAAAGAGTCATCTGATTTTCTGAGAACATCCAACCACAGTTCAGTCCGGGAGGCTTCGTGCCCTAAATTCTGTGACTGTATTAAGCAAATATAAATAAAAAATTCAATATATTAAATAGATAATATTGTATTATAAATATTTAAACTATTTAAAATATTACCAATGACATTCGTCTTTTAGAAAAGATTTTTGAGCCCACTGTGTGAGGGATGACTTGCTTCACCCTGTTTGATGCATTCTGTCGTGAAAGATCCTGAAATAAATAAAATGAAATTTAACAGTAATGTATCTAATGTCATCTCCTCTTCATATAAATGTATTAATGTAAAATGAGGATAATATAATAATATATATTTCAATACCATCTTCTTCTCATCACGATGTCTGTCAACAAAAACATTCCACTGCTCTTTCGGTACCCCACTGGGTAGCTTGTCATACATTTGTTCCAAGGTCAACGAAGTATCGTAGACATCACCCCACAATCTCCATTTGAAATCTTTCCATTTTTTACCGAGATTTTTCAAAATCCACTTCCGTGCTATCACATTAGAAACTATGAAGTGGAAGAACATCTGTATACAGAAATTCATTTTGAACATATTAGTAACATGGCATTCAATTAAACCATAATGTAATAAAATTTCCTTTATTTGAGAATCAAAAACTTCATTTTTCCAGTTTGGTGGCATATGTCTCCAATCATCATATGAAATGGGAAGGGAAATGGGCTCCGCTGCCAACTGACCTATAATCTGGCCATGTAACCCCGCAACATCATCCGTAGGGACCCCATAAGAATCAAATGGCATGACTATCTTTTCGCCATTCAAGTTCCAAACATCTGAGCTTTTTAAGTGTTTCTCCACGGTTATATTTTTGTCATCTTCAATGAGAAAAGAATTAGTATAAACAAAATGCAATAAATTTATTTAATTAAAATTTATACCTATTACTATGACCCTCCAGTGTGTCCAGGATGAACTGGAAGGGGTCTGTCGCTGCCCAACTGATGAGGCACCTGTAGGGGAAGTCGACGACTTAGCCTCTAATAGGAGGCTCTCTGATGGTGTGAGAGATGGTGCAGGGGGAGATGGTGTGGGGGTGTAGGCAGCTGGTGCCTCAAATGTCGTGGGGAGTGACCCAGATGGATCGACATCCGTCACAGAACTAGAAGAAATAGTATACCGCTTCCTCCTTGGCATTCCTATCATTTAATCAAATAAAATTTTCAGAATATATATTTCAAAAAAAATATGCAGAAAAAAAATTAAAAATGATAATAGATGCCCAGTACTAACAAACCAAATATATATAACAATGATAATGAATGACTGCAGAAATGAAACAAGTGGTTGCTGCATGAATGAATAATTGTACATACAATCATTTTCCCCTTCAATAATGTTGGTTTCCTGCTCCATTGCCTCATCCACTTCATTCATCCTTGCAAGACTAATATTTTCAATATCATGATGGAAAAATAATTCTGCTTCCTGTTGTTGATGACATTCAACTTCAGAGGTCAAATATTCCACTTCATCAACCATATCATACAAATCTCTTTGTATTACATGAGTAACTACACTCCACCCTTCATCCACAACATCATTCACATAATATAACATTTTTGCTTGCGATGCTAAGATATATGGATCATGAATTTCATGATCACCAACATCCATCAAGTGAGATAAGTTCACAGAAGTAAATTGAAATGAATCTCTTTAGACACCTCTAATAATATCGACCCATTTTCATTTGAATAAAACAACAGAAAAATGTCCATGGTAGTTTAATTCAATAATATCATGAAGCTTTCCATAGTATCCCACTTCAGAAAATGTAAATATACCACTATTTTGTGTTTTCAAACCCACTTCTCGATCAACTATATGAAATCTAAAGCCATTCACATTATAAGTGTCGAACTTTCTAACTTGCTTTATAAGACCTCTAGCAAGAAACTTTAAATCTTCTGACAAGTCTGCTCGAGTATCCATATTCATGATTTGAAAAAAGAAATATAATTTAATAGATTTACAAATTGTATGTGTCAAACTAATATTCTTATTTATTGCAATATTTATGAACTTACACATCGTGCAAACCATTCTACAAGCTCTTTATTCACAGCTTTCGTTATATCTTTCTCATTTCGTGTTCGACCTCTCATTCGTCTCTTTTTTTGTGTCCTCAACTCTTCAATAAATGGATCTGCAATTTCACTATTTAGGAGCACATATCTATGTGCCTGTAATAATTCCAATTCTATCAGTGTCACATTTGAGGTCCTCCCAACTGATCGGCCAATAGCAGGAAATATTTTTGATTTCTGATGCATTTGATATTGAGTTGATGTGTCGTCAACATGTCCAAATCGATTAAATCATGTCTCAATATCATCTAAATACCTGGAACAAAAGGCAAGACATTCCTCGGCCAAATAGCCTTCAGCAATAGAGCCTTCTGGTTGAGCTTTATTTATCACGTATGATTTAAACTTCCCAAGATATCTGTGAAATAAAATAATAATATTATGCATTTATTTAAATGTCAAAAATTGTTTACATAACTGGAAAACATATAAATAAAATACATCTCAATTGGATATATCCATCGATAATGAACGAGGCCTCCTAATTTAACTTCTTCAACCAAATGCACAGTTAAATGCATCATGATAGTAAAAAAAGATGGAGGAAAGATCATCTCTATTGCACAAAGAGTCAATACAAACCTCTCCTGGAGGTTGTAAAGATGAAATGGATGTACAACTTTCTCACATAATTGCCTGAAAAATGTGCAGAATTGGAGTACAACAGTAGTAACTTTTTCCAGTAAAAATGTACGCAATGCCAATGGTAGTAACTGCTGTAACAAAATATGTGAATCGTGACTTTTCAATCCATGTAACTTACGATTCTTCAAGTCAACACACCTTGAGATGTTACTCGAATACCCACTAGATACCTTCACATTCATTAAAATTCGAAGGAACATATCTTTATCCCTATTTTTATTTGCGAAAATGGCTGGAGCATACTTTTCATTATCATCTGGCCAGAGATCGTGTTTTATGTTCATTACTCGTAAGTCTTTGTGAGCATTAAGATGATCCTTCGACCTTCCATGCTCATTAAGTAATGTGAAAATCAAATTATCATAGACATTCTTCTCAATATTCATCACATCAAGATTGCTCCGAAACAAATTAAAATCCCAATACGAAAGTTTAAAGAATATACTTTTTTCTTCCATTGTTGTGTTCTGATTTCACTTGACGATGCACTTCGGACCCGTTTTCTACTATCATTCAAATGATGAACCTTCCCAAATTCTGTTTCAACATTTTCAAGCTGTGTCAATATTTCAGAACCGGTTAACAACTTTAGAGGTGGTCTACAATCAATGAAACCATTAAATTTTGATTTGTTCAGCCGAAATCTATGAGATGCATCGAGAAATCTCCGATGGCATAAGAAGCACCATTTTCTACTGTGAGGTAGCCATTTGGGCTGAAAATCAAAGATACAAACGGGACAAGCCAAACCCGTATAAGTGTTCCAACGAGATAAATTCCCAAGCCCAGGGAAGTCACTAATGGTCCACAGTAAAGCAGCATGCATTTTGAACATTGTTTTAGAACAAACATCAAATGTCTCAACACTGTTACTCCATAACTCCTGCAATGCTTCAATCAAAGGCTGCAAGTATACATCAATATCATTTCCAGGCATTTGTTTTCCAGGAATAATCACTGAAATGATAAAAGATGATCATTGCATACACATCCACGGAGGCAGATTATAAGGGATCAAAACAACTGGCCAAAGCCTATAACTTGTACTCAAAGTCCCAAATGGGTTGAATCCATCGGCTGCCAATCCCAATCAAACATTCCTAGAATCAGCTAAGAAATCTGGATGTAATGAATCAAATGTCTTCCATGATTGGGAATCTCGTGGATGCCTCATTAACCCATCATTGTTATTATCTACAGAATGCCACTTCATGTGTTCGGCAGTTTTTGATGACATGAATAATCTTTGCAATCGCGGCTTCAAAGGAAAGTAATGAAAAACCTTTGTAGGTGTGTTAATTTTCTTCTTCTTCATGAAATTATGTTCAGTTAGACTTCCAACATCACCCTTTGACTGCCATCTAGAAGAAGAACATTTATTGCAATTCTGTCTACTTGAATCCTCTCCCCAATAAAGCATACAATCATTGGGACACGCATGTATTTTTATATAATTCAGACCAAGCTTTTTAACAACTTTTTTCATATCATAAAAAGATTCTAGGATTTTTGCTTCAGGAAATACATCACGAATCAATTCCAATATCATGGAAATTTCCTTATTTGTAATTCCACATAGACATTTGATATGGTACAACTTCAGCAGAAATGAAAGCTTTGAATATTTCAAACACCCATGATACAACTCTTGATTTCCATCGTCAACAAAATCATGAAACACATTTTTATCAGTGAAGTTTTCCATTACATTTGGCTCTACAGAATCAAGTGGAGGATCCAATGATATGTTCCAATCTTGATCTACTTGTTTTATAGTCTCAGAAACATCACTTTTCATGTTGCAATTTGTAGCACCCTCTTCTAGTTGTTCTTATATGTTTTGATGCTGATAGTGGTGTATTGCAGTGCCGAATGCATCATTTATGAGGTTTTGCATTTCATTTTCCATTGTCGACGAACTTGGGACCTCATTCTGTAGATTAACATCAGTGCTCAATCTTTCTGTATTGTTCGATTATCCATGCCAATTCTAACACAAATATTGACCAGGGAATTGCTTCAGTATTAAATGTTCATAAACTTCATCTCTCTTCAACCATGTTCTAAATTTACATTTAGGACATGGAAATCTTATTATCCCTTCAACAGATTGATTAGAAATCTCAAAATCTAAAAACTCATTCAAACCCTTAACATACTGAGGTGTGTTCCTCAGTAATGTGATCCAGCTTTTATCCATGTATATCACAATGTGCCTACACAAAATATACGATATTGTAAGATTGCAAAATCATAATATAATAAAGACAACCAATTGATCATAAAGTATGCATAATATAATAAAGTTGATTCATTGATCACATTTACCACTTACTTAGCATGCCCAGACAAACCAAACAAGTCTGGTCCTTAGGAGACAGTGTGAACACCTCATTGAGGAGCAGTAAGAATATTGGGATACACAATTATCATAACACTGTCAATCACACATTTATGTTGCCTCAAACAATTTCTATCCTCACTACATTAATGAGATACATTGGTCCACTCAGATTACTTCCACGCCCTCACAAAAAATACTACAACTTTCCTGGACATCTCATGTACTCACATGCTTGGTCATATCAATTAAATGTTTTATTTTATTTTCCATATCTAGAAATGGGATACCCATCGGTATTTATAATACTATCGATCACACATTTATGTTGCCTCAAACAACACCCCATTGATGTGTGATCGAAACTGATCATAACGCATTTTAAACCTGAGACATTATGTGATTGTTTAGGCTTTACCTTAGATGTCCTCCAAGAGTAATGATGTTTCTCAATGGTTTGATACACAACCAACCATATCAAAGTCGTATTTCCTATGACAAAGAAGACTATCTGGGTACCAATCCATGTACTGAATATGGTGTGAGGTAAATTAAGTAGGCCACCACTAATGGTTTCTCATGCATAATCTAGTACACGAATATAAAACAAACAATAGTGTGCAGGTATATCAAAATTAAGTGTCACTATAAATATAAATCCATGTCACACTCAGGTTTCTTAAGAGACATTTGGCACAATCTCAAACCATAGAGATTTCATGTAATCATTGGTAATAATAACCACTTTGAAATGCACCAACCTAGAAAAGTTAGTGGAATAAACTATAACAATACATTCCCATTTTTATAATGTTAGAAAATATCAGTTATTTTCTACATGTAACATTTTAGGATAACACTATAGTTTATATATTTTCTTGAAGGATTCCCATGTAAGATCCTCATGAAATAAAACATGCACAACTGAGTCTCACCATGTCCTTCCCAATCCAGCAAGAATATATGTTGACCCCCACCCCTTATATTCTTTGGGAATATTTAGAATTTTAAATATCCTACCAATCTACTCAATCCTCTCCTCATATTTCTAGATTCCATTATCACCATGAAAGATAGGTGGATTATTGTTAGTAAATTATGAGTCATGATCCACTACTCCTCTTGGGGTTTTAATACCTTCATAACCAAAGTATGAATAGTGCATATTATAACTTCCACTAAAGAACATACCACTAAGGGATTCTCCTATTAAACCCGTCTCACAAATCCATCACTTAGATTCATAAGACCTCTTCTAGTACGAATCGTCTAACAAATAAAATATGAAAACCCCTTTAATCATTAGAAAATTCATAAATCATAGAACAACTTCCATAATCCATATTAATGATTTAAAATAATAATAATTTTATGAATTTATGAATTCTATTAATGAAATATAAAACATAAGAAAGGAATAGTTTTTTTTAAATAGACACCAAATCTAGTTTATTCAATCAACCACAAAGACCAAGTGACAATATTTTCAAAAATAACTAACCACCCATAGTAACTTGAATTCATACACGGAGGTGAGATGTCTAGGAACCATCCCACACATATTAACTAAATTTTAGTGCTACTAAATCTAGTCTACCAATGACACTAAACCACAACTATGAAGTGTCGTAACATTCCCGGCTCAATATTCCTTTTGATATCAATTTATAATGAACCGACTAGGGAAAACTAGGAAAGTCTCCCAAGAGGGTCTTATACATGGAGATGTGTAATAAAGAGACATGAAAGTAGTATCTTGTTTTAGAAAATAAAGTTATGAAACCAAATTAAAATAATAAATAAAGATAAACATCCATTAGTATAAAAAATTTAATCTAAATCGGCCAAACCATAAAGATAAAATAGACAATACTATTATCTCCCATATGTGACCATCTATCACCACAAAACCATCTTTATACAAAGATAGTAAACAAAAAGAGAAAATTACATGTTCTAATATCAAAAATTCAATATCTCTATCTTTAAAATAAATCCAGTTTACACATATTTTTCAGAAAATAAAACAATTTTTTAAAATAATCCTTCAATTTTCATAAAAAAACCATATACAAAAAATCTAGGAATATGTTAAGAATAAAAGAAATCAGGTTGTCATAGAAAAACCCAACCATAGATACACTATAATATAACTGTGTGAGCAAGTAACCATGAAAATACCATCATGTGATAAACAAATCATCAATGAAAAAACCCACCATTTGGGATCCAAACTATGGGTTTACGTTCTAGACATGAAAGAGAATCCCCAATACAAGATTAAGGTGGATTCAACTAATATAACCTTTAGTGGAATTACACACAAAAAAGTGTCTTAAAACCACTTGTGGAATTACCTAAAAAAGAGTGAGAAGTATATTTCCAATGCATCCATGGACACCTAATGTTCCAAGTTTCTCAAAACTTTTTTAGAAACCATGATCACATATAATAAAACAATTTTAATAATAAATTCTTTCGACTTAAAGCTTGAAAACCCATTTTAAAAACAAATCCACCCTTTAAAGAATTTAGTCAACCACTTTTCTTGAGAAAAACCATTTTTGAAGAAAGATCTCTTTAAAAACATGTATATTTTCCATAAAATCCATTTAAATCCATCAATTTCATGAAACAAGCCAAATAAATTAATAAGAACATAAGGAAATTTTAAATTAGAACCACTTGTATAGATACACCTACCTTATAAACATAAGGAACCTACTATCCTTTGACAACATAAATTGGAAACAAGCAGATATTCCTAAAATAGAAAAGGAATGAGGGAAAACCACAATGGATTGATTGATAACACATATTATTTATGAAACCATCAAAACCATTTCACAAACCACTACCAAACCAAGAACATAAATGATAAAGAGAGTGAATGATATTACATGTACCCAAAGGAAGAAAACCCACCACACTAGTGATCAAATGCCCTAAGCAAAGAAATCTGGTAGAGGAATATACCCAATATTATCTAAAATCTTTCTAGGATTTATGAGGGAGGTCTTTACATTGAATGGATGAAGATTAATGTGTAAATCATGATAAAAACCATTGGTTCTAAATAATTCATGTCATGAACCCCTTTCATGGTGTGAATTCCACGATTTATAAAAATACCCAAAAACGTATCCTTAGTTTGAATTAATCCTAATCAACCAATTAAAAAAATGAAAATGTTTTATGACTTATAATTCTTCAAGCTCTAAACCAAACCCATAGTATATACCCTGCAGTAGATTCACATTGTGTAACAAACTCATGATTCGAATAAAAGAACCAAGAAATAACTAAAATTTACCAAAATCTAAGGGGGTTGCGGGGGGCGCCGGGGGGTGCGGGGGTCGCCGGAGGCTGCAGGGGGTGCGGGGGTCACTGGAGGGCGCGGGGGGCATGGGGTCGCCAGGGGTCGAGGGGGGTGCGGGGTTCGCCGGAGGGCGCGGGGGTCGCCGGGGGTCGAGGGGGGTGCAGGGTTCACCGGAGGGCGCGGGGGGCGTGGGGGGCGCGAGGGGTGCGGGGGTCACCGGAGGGCGCAGGTGTCGCTGGGGACGGGGGGGGGGGGATCGGGGAAGAGGGGTGAGGGTTTGTGGGGTAAATGAGATAGGGGTGGGGGAAAGGGTCACAGTTTTTTAAAAAAAAGGGTTTCGTAGCGGTTTTTAATAAACCGCCGCGAAACCTTTCACGAAAAATGTTTAGCGGCAGTTTTGTGAACCGCCGCCACAAAACCGCTGCTAAACCCGGGTTTTTTTGTAGTGTTCCATTCTTTAGGATTCTCATGTCTATCTTTATCAAGTCTAAGAAGATTGGATCCTTCTCAATTCCCATCAATGATAGAATCGCTATGTTATTTAGACATAGAGCATCTGCCACATTGTTCTCTTTCCCATGGTGGTAATGGATTGAGAATTCATAGTCTTTGATCACCTCTAACCATATTTATTAGCACATGTTCAACTCTTTATGTGTGAATATATACTTGAGTCTTTTTTGGTCTGTATATATTTCACACTTCTCCCCAATGAGATAATATCGCCAAAATTTTAAACGAAGATCACCGCAACCAACTCCAAATCAAGTGTTAGAAAATTTTCTCATGAAATTTCAATTACCTTGAAGCATAGGCAATGACTTTGTCATTCTGCATCAACACACATCCCAGGCCCTTCTTCGAAGAATCATTGAATACAGCAAAAAGTTCTCCACTTGTGGGTAAAGTGAGCACAAACATAGTGATAAGCCTCCTTTTTAACTCCTTGAAGCTTTCTTTATATTCATCACTCCAAGAAAACATTACTCACTTCTAATTTAGCTTGGTAAGAAGGTTTGAAAATCGTGTGAAATTTCTCACAAATCGTCAATAATATCCAGCTAACCCCAAGAAGCTACAGATATATGTTACCAATGTTGGCCTCGACCATCCCTCAAATGTATCTGTTTTGGATGGATCCACAGATATCCCATTTCTTAAGATGATATATCCCGAGAATGAGACCTAATTTAACCAAAACTTACACTTGCTATACTTTGCATAGAGATGCTCCTATTACAAGGTCTCTAGTATAGTTCTTAGATGCTCCTCATGATCCTCCTTGGTTTTGGAGTATATCATAATATCATCTATGAAGACTACCACAAATTTGTTGAGGTAATCCCTAAAGACACTATTCATCAAGTCCAGAAATATTTGTGGAGCATTAGTGAGCCCGAAAGGCATTACTATGAATTCATAGTGCCCGTATCTTGTACAAAAAGCAGTCTTGGGGATATCTTCCTTCTTCACCCTTACTTGATAATATCTCAACCACAAATCTACCTTGGAGAAGTATTGTGCTCCATGCATCTAATTGAACAAGTCATCAATTCGTGGGAGATGATGATTGTTCTTTATCATGATTTTGTTAAGCTCATGATAATTGATGCAAGGGCGCATTGACCCATCTATCTTCTTGACGAAGAGGATTGGTGAACCCCATGGTGAATCACTTAGGTGTATAAACCCTTTATCTAGATTTTCCTATAGTTGTTGCTTCATCTCCTCAAGCTCTACAACAACCATTCTATATGGATTCTTGGATATTACCAATTCCCCAATTATAAGATCAATTGATAATTCAACATCTCTTCTAGGAGGAAGCCATGAAATTCCTTGGGAAACACTTCAGCGAATTCCCTCATAGTAAGCATGTCTTCAATGATGGTTGAATCCCTAGACTCAATCATCTGAGACAAATACGCTTACTCATAGGGCAGTAATATCCATTCTTGAGATGATGGAGCTAAAGAAGATTCATCTTCCTCCTTGCACTTGGATAGAACCGGGGGTTTATTCTCCACATGGAGTGTCATTTCCCTATCAGGGAAATTTATGTTGGATCTATATGAGGAAAGTCAATCCATGCCAAGAATTGCATCAAATTCTACCAAAGGGAGTATGACGAGGTTCGCTGGGAAATTCAATCCACTGATTATGATAGGGGAGGAGTTATATTCATGGGATGTAATGATTTTCCCATTTTCTATACTCACTGACATCTTCACTTCCATGATTTGTGGTAGTGCTGGGATTGTTCTATTAAACCTTTGGGATATAAAAGAATTCATAGAACCTGAATCCAAAAGTATATTCGATATTCTTGAATGAATAAATAGTTTACTTGTCACCTCATTTTTGTCGAGGTTCAATTAGGAAATAGTGATGAAAAAAGATCTCCCTTTCTACCTTGGAGGTTGTTGGTTGCCTTAAAAAACCCTTGGCGTAGGGAACTTGTTTTCAAAATACCCCTATTATTAGCAGTTGAAGTAATGAACAAAGCGTTGAAGTTCAAATGGAGTGTTCCTCTCTTGTGTCACCATCACGGGTTTTTCTTGCCGATAGTTAATATCCAGGTACCCTTGTCTTCCATACCTAAACCATTTCCTCATACCCTTTAGGCAATTTCCAGGGTGGTTCTTTCCACACCTTTGACAAGTTGGGTGCTTGATCTTCTTAGAAGCATTGGATTTATCCATCGGACCGCCAGCATTGAAGTCCACCTTATACTTATTATCGCCATGATACCTATGAGATTATCTAATATCTATTTATACCTTGAGGGCACATTATACAATTTCCTCATAGCATTCTAAGTCATGGACCACCAGCGCTTTCCGTAGGCTAGGTTTCATCCCACCAAAGAAGCGGTCAACCATGCATTTGGGGGTAACGACAATGTCGGAGGTTTATCGTGAAAGCCTTTTGAGGTTTTCCTTAAATGCTCCAATAGATTCGTCATCTTTTTTACTTGAGGTCAAGGAAGTACCTTCCATCTTAAGTCAGAGGGTGCGCATAAAATATTTATTGAAAAACATCTTCTAGAAATCATTCCATTCCAACGCCTCAATATCCTCCTTAGGATTCGAATTTTTCATCAACGTACACCATTGATCATCTTCATCCTCCATACGATAAGCAGCCTAGAGAACCTTCTCTTTTTCGAAACATTAAAGGATGAATGAGATATTATCAATTTAGTTCATCCATTGTCCGACGATTGAGGGATCTAATGATCCATTTAAAGTAGGAGGCCTTTTTCTCATGAACCTCTCAAAAGAGATTTGTTCTTTATTGGTGGTGTGGGGGGGGGGGGGGGTGAACATTCCTCTTGACCAATATTTCTATTCAAATATTGATTTTACTGAGCAAGAAACGTGAAAAAGTTTGTGATTCCTGCTCCCATAGGATTGGTCATCTCATTAGCACAGTCATCACATTGATCATCGCATCGGTTATTAGCCCCAGTCCTCCTATTACCAAGCATTGGCTGGAATAAAAAGAAATTTAGGGGTAACAAATAAAGGGTAATTCAAGGAAAAAACATATGACTTATAAATAACTTTTATTTTCTTAACTTATGATTCTATAGGCTTCAATCTTTGTTATTCATGATCTACATTCTAACATATATTCTTAGGGGAATTTTTTTTAATTCCATTAATAGGGGTTCATACTAAGCTTGTGAATTTACCAAAGAATATCCCCTGAGAGTGTAATAACCAAGAGTGCAGAAATTCCCATTGTCATGCACAATTTCCAATTTGAGTCTAACTCCAAGAGGTGTTTTCAGGTTTTACCCCAAAGATACATATGTTCCAGAGCCGTCTCTATCTGCTTGTATCCAGATAGGGATATATTTTCTTGATAAACCACTTACTCAATACTCACTAAAACTTAAGGATGTTTTAATTATAATTAGTCTTATCTCTAAGGATTCACTATGGTTTTCTAATCCTAATCCCAAAAATAACTAAACCTATCCTTTAATACCAACTATAACAACCCTTCCTTTTATTATACACTTAAACATAATTTATTACATAAACTATTAACTTGATACCACATGGATGATCGTGAGGTCTAGTGTCTTTGGGGATTAGGAAAATTAAATTACATCTTAGAAAATAAAACACCCAACATCTTTATTGAAAACATCCTTTACACGACCACTACATTACATCATACTTACCATTGCATGGGATAACCTAATGATATGCATAAGAAAAGGGTGATCGATAAGGCCCAGTAAATAAATAAACATGGAATAACATGAGGAATACAATACATGTTAGTCAATAGGCATATAAATGGATCATAAGGGAAACATAAACATAAAGGCATGATAATGCATGATAATAATAAAAGGGAAATGTTGCAACAACACTTAACATGGAATTAGTATGAACCAAGGATCATTGCACATGGAGAATGAGTAAACCCTCATTGCACATAAATCATGAGTAAACCCTCGTTTCACTTTAATTATCCTGAGTCAACACTCATTTCACATGATATATCATGATACTATACTTTACCCAATGCATTGGAGCGCAATTAGGGCACACCCTTCTTAATCCTTTCATTTCATTCAAAAGTGTGCCACATGGATAATAAAACATGGATTCATTAAGAATAATCATTTATTCCACGATATAGGAGGGTGAAATTAATACATGAAACTATTTAAACAATATGTAAATTTGAATAAAGGTGAAAACCCTTGATTGAGAAAAGGATATGGTATTCACTACACAATGACTTTGGCTTGGAAAATCGCAGTACAATTTTCGCAGCATAACGACATTACATAAGAATTAAAAAATAGTTAATGAGAGGAAAAGGGGTGCCTAATCATATTTACATGAAATAGACTTTAATTGGGGTCATATATATACATGTCCCAACAATTATAATGGAATTTAGATTCATGAAACAAAATAATTACTTGAATGTAAATGAGGAGAGAGAAATTCCTTAAGGAATTTCGGCATGGTAATGGGTGTACATGGGAGGCATTTAATGAGAGATAAAGGGGTCTCTCATCACTCAAACATAAATAGGGAATTATGGGGGAGGTACAAAATCATACCCCAACATTTGTAATTGAAAAAAAGGGCATAACAACTTAAATAAAATTGGACAAAAATGTCAAAGGAAGAAATCTCTTACTTTGAAGTGCGACACCAAAGGTTTGGGAGAGGATTTAGTGAGGATTATTGGGAGATTGGGGCACCTTGGGAGGATTATAGAGAGATAATGGAAGGGTTTGGTATAAATCCAAATGCTTTGAGTGAAGAGGAAGTGGAAGATTGAGTGGGTTTATATAGGAAAGGAGAGGGAATTCTTTATTATTTAGGTTTGAGACACCTCACATTAAACTAATCAAAACCACAAACCAGCCCATGTTTTTTGTCAAAAAGGAGTGGAAAACAATATTGTATATGGAAAATGTCCGAAATTATTAAAATAATAAGGTTGATTATGTGGATTTGAGTGACACTCTCAAGGAAAACAATTTAAAGAGACAAAATGTTTTGAAAGCCATGAAGGGTCCACCAAAGATTTGTCAAATAAATAGAACAAACCCAAAATCACATTATTTTAGTGGTAGGACATATATTGGACGAAAATAATGTTTATATTATTTTATTACATCACTATTTGGTCATTATGATGTTATAAAACACATTATATATTTAAACAATATTTAATTTTTCTTAAAAATTCAACTGTCTCAGTAAATTATGACAAATTCACCGTTGGATAATTTTGACATACTGATTCCAAAAATAATATTAATTTATCTAAATAATTTTATATATATTTTAATTTGTAATTTTAAAATAAAATCCTATATTTATTGAAAATTAATGGGTTTTAAAAAAAATAACTTTCAAACCTTCATAAAAATTAAAATTTCATTTATAAAATTATATGATAATTTATATTTAATAAATAGTAATTTAACAACAATAATAATATTTTATTAAAATATTTTTTAAATCATAATTCCATAAATTCATAAAAAATATATTTATTGGTTGAATATTAACTAAAAATACAATTTGCGCCTTAAAAACTATTTACAAAGTAACAATAATAAAATGAATGCACATTCTTTATACAAAATTAATGTACATAGTCATAGTGCTAGGGTATTGTTACATAACCCATTATAACACCCATATAATACTAAAGGGTAAGGTGTGAGATGGTGACAGACTCATGGGGTGGCTCGAATAACATCGCTCGGGTGGTAATCTCTAATAACTTCCACTTCTCCTGTAGTTAGTTCTGCTCAAGCTTAACGTGTTCAAGTTTGGCTTGGGCTTTGTCACGAGCGAAGACCAATGAAACCACCTCCTTTATGAGCCCAAAAAAATGGGATTTGTAAGGGGAAAGTCTACTGGGTGAGGCCATCACATCCTTTTTCTAAGAAAATTGGATAGGTTAAATCCCTATATTTATACTAATCATGTGATCATTGTTCAACGACTATATTAGCAACAGTCACAATTCGTAACAGTATTTTAAAATCCAGAAATATAAAACTAAATAATTCCTTACATTTTACATAACCACAAGTAGACATTTAAATAGACCAATAGGAATTTTCATTAATGAATTTTTGGGTCGTTACACATTATATTCAATAATGTGTATAACATGATACACCAAGTGTATAAGAGAATATAATATCCTTGTAATGTATAATATATTCAATATTTAAAATAAATTAAATATATATTATATCTTGCAATGCATTTGAATCTGGGTTAGCATAAGTCACACATTATAATGAGTTTCTTAGTGGCCTTTGTTACACACAAGACTGTGTTTTCTCGAACAATAATATATTATGAAAATAATATTATATATTATTATAACATATAACATAGCTGTTAAATTTACTCTTATTAATAGGATTAACTAAATTATAAATATATATGGATTAGAAATAGTAAATCAATAAAATAGTCATTAATTTATTTGAAATGAAAATAATAACCAATTGAATATAAACAAAATATTTTTATAGAGAACTATTATTATGATAACAAAGCTATTTTATCCAAATAAATTAAATTAATTTAAATTTTTGAGTGATATTAATGTAATATATATGTTATATATTCAATAAAATATATGTTATATTCATCCAATATATTTTATAGGCATAATATAAGACCATACCCTATTTTACCCATAAAACCCTATATTTTTATTAAGGTAGTTTTACTACCTTTTAATGGAGAAAATATTTTTAAATCCAATTTTTGGAAATATTATGGATTATATATGTCAAAATAAACTTCATATATGAAATAGGATATTAAAAACTAGTTTCGTGTGATTTTTTATTATTTTTTTGTGATGTTCTTTAGGATGAATAATGTAAATAATGAATTTTATTTCAAAACAGCCTTTTCGTCTAATTTATTTATAAGGGTAAATTATATTCTCTATTGGTTTTAAACATAAAATAGATCAATTTTATATCCAATAATAAAATTTTTTCATTGGAATCAATTTTACATTGAAATTGGATAAGAAAACTGATTATCCTTTTGAACATTTTTACTTCATAAACCCATGTTATCACATCGTATGTGGGATTACATTTAAAATATGTTTTGACATTTATTTGACATTATTTTTGAAAAATTGATTCGAGAATTGGAATTTTAATACAATTTTATTTATAATAAGGTTAAATTGTTATTTTACCAAAAATATTAGTGAATGTTATTCAAATTAATCACAATGATTAAGGTGAAATTATGTTTAACAAGGGACTATACCTCAATTTTGAGAGGAAACAATTACCTATAAGGTTTCCCAAAATCCATTATCTATATATATTTCGAACCTATCATAATTTTTACATAATCTGTATCATTATGAGATCCAATTGAAGTAGGGAAAATGTATGAGGAATTCCCTTTCAAAAAATTTACAAGAGTGCCACTCCTCCCCCACTATAAATACGCACTCATCCATCCCACTTATTAGCACATCTCAAGCCACATTGGCTTGAATAATTTCAAACCTAATACCTATTCAACATGAATCCCATAAAACTAGTATACTCACCATGGGAAGATTGAAATCCACAGAATCTATTTAGTGAAAACCAAAAGAACATACCTGAATAAAAGGTAACACCCTTCCTCAATCTCTTTAGTTTTATTTCATTCTCTACTCCCTAAATTATTATTATTACATTATTGAATAATCAAATAATTATCATAAATATAATTATTTGTTTTAATGTTATGTATCTGACCTACACTTTCAAAAACATCCATCTAATGGGTAACATACATTCTGTTTATATGAATGGTGAACTACCGCCTCTTGATACGATGATTTTCCATTTTTACTTTACCACCTATCGTGGTTCAGAATTGTGATGTTAAATCGATTTATATATGATATATAAATATATAATAATTATAATTTATTTATTCTTCTTTATTTATTATATACCATAAACATTTATGATTTTTATTTTGTGTAAATATGATAACATCAATTGTGAAGTGTGGACTACCACCTTTTCAAAGCGATGTGATTCATTAACCCTATACATAGAATTTATAAAAGAAGGTTTAAATAAAAATACATAACATATATTGAATATATTTTCTATTTTAATTAAAAAATTCATATATATCAGATACATTTCATTATTTTGAAAACGTCAACTAAATTAATGTGGCATTCATGCGTACGTACGATTTACCATCTCCACGAATGATGCATTTCATTTCTAATATCTAAATATTATGGATTATTCTAAATTCATATATACTGGATATATATGATAATTAAATCATGTTTTAAATTATGGATATTATGAATCCATGATAAATTAATAGAAACAATAAATAATAATTCAAAACATACAAGTGAAATTAGTCAATTAACACCCAAAATAGTGAAAATAATGAACGATTTCTAACAAATAGGTAATAAGATATTATAAAAAGATAATATATGTTATTATAAACATGAATATTTTAATATATTAAGTTAGTTAAATGTTTAAAAAATTAAACATGTGGTTAATTTATGTTCACCCGAAAGGAAATGAAAGGTAAGGAATTTTCATCTCACTTATTAATGTCCATTAGATAAATGTCACATTCAACACATACTTATTTTGTGTGGTGTATCTAATATATATTGAGACTATATTATATTATGAATAATTTTATCTTCATAAAATTTATAGTTTTATTATTTGTTCAATATTATTCAAATGATTCAAAGGGGTATGGGACACTTTTCAATGTTTAAATATTATTTTCTTGAAGAATTGTTTTAAAATCTTCCAATGGTATTTACATTCTCTAAGGCTTATGTTATTTTTGTGAACATAATAAAATATATATGGTGTACATACATCAACTTTTGTTTTTAATATCATGAATCATTCATTATTCATGGTATTTCTAGTTTCAATTTGAATTATTTATACTTAGGGATTTTGAGTTAAAAGATACCAAGTGAAAAAGAATTTCGAATCCTAATTTCTTTTCATTGGGTTATATTACTTCCTTGTTTTCATTAATATTATATAATCATGTTAATAATGAAATTTAATATATATTTATGTGTTTTCAATAATTTATGTGTATTTATATTTGATACACATAATCTACTCGTGGATTTATTCTAACCACAACATTATAATCTTTCCGTGGGTATAATTTACAATATCATCTTGTTATGGATTGTTTGAACTAAAATTTACATAAGAGAAAATTATTTGATCATTTAATAATAAAATCCCTCATTTTATTATCCCTTGGATATTTATGACCATTATCAAGTAATAGTATAATTGTCCCACTCTTTGGTACTTAAAATATTTTTTAAAATGATTTAATGAAAACCCAAATTAATTTATCTCTATAGTCAGAGAACCTAATTTCATATAAACCCCCTAATTTATAAAAAAAGTTTTCAAATGTGTTTAAACCTTCTAAAATTATTTATTAAAGACATTATAACCAGTTTTTTTCTTTTAAAAACATTTTTAAATAAATATTCTTATCTCTTTCCAAACAATACACTTTTCTAACGTTTTATCTTGAAAAAGAAATATCATTTTTACCTTGTACTACATGCACCGATTTAACTACTATCAGTTCTATAAATATTCCTTATCATTTTTAGAATATTTAGATTTCAATGATTTATTATTTCAAAAATTATTTTCAAAGAAAAAGATTTTAATTTTTTTTCAAAATAAAAAGGGTATTTTTCACAAGAATGTTTTTAAAGTATATTTTATAGTATTTATATTCATCAATGACAATAAGCCTTTATCATTACCCCAATAGGGGTATTTTTATTGAAATTATCATAAATTTTGTTTGGATGGTTTATTATTTATTTCACCAAGGAGAGTATTTACATAAACTTACTTGATTCCTTTGTTAGTCCCCTTGAAATATTCAATTTCCTATTGAACATCCCTTAATTATCCATATCATTTATCATGGATATGATCATTCCATAAACAATATTCCAAATTACATATGGTGTTTACATTGAATGTTTTTTCATTATTTGGGGAAATATTGATAAAGTTGTAAATTATACTCCATATATATATATATATTTGATAAGGAACTTTGTTAAATAGATTACTAGATATATAAAAAATACATTAGATATGTATGAAACTAGTGGGAACCAATTAAATATATCCCCTAAATGAATCGGTAGTCTCATGTGATGAATTTCTTTTTGAGCCTTAGATGTGTTTTTACCCGATATGCTAATCTGTATAGGGACAGGTCTTGACAGTAATAGTGCCATGTACCTAGAAAACATGTCATCTTATAATTAAGCATTTCCCTCATTTATATTCAATTTTTATTTGTCCATGATATTTGGCATCAACACATATATCTTGAGGCATTTCATTCTCAGTTTATTGATTAAATTCAATATTTTTTTAGTTTATTGCCATTCCATATTTATTTTTCCTTATCTAGTTATTTTTGTGGCATGTTTTTTCAGTTATTATCTTTCCATATTGCTTATCCATTCAGTTTATTGATTATATGGAATTCATGTTTATTTATTTACCTTTCCATGATTATTATTCTAATTGATTCGTTATTTCATTAGTTGTACTTTACCCTTACTAAGCATCAGAGATCACCCATTTTTATTTCCTTTCCCCAAGATTCCTAGAAGTTTACTAAAAGAGATATACATGGACACTCTATATTGAATAAAGTTATTATCCTTGAAATATAAAAAATATGTTTTAATTATTGTATTCATTTTTAAATCCAAACTTATGTATATATCTAGATTACAAAGGATAATAAACTATATGATAATTTAGAATTTTATTTCTAGTAATAATTCCAATGTAATGTTAGTAGACACTAACTTTAGGATCTATAGGGTTGGGTCGCTACAGTTGGTATCATAAGAAGTGTAGTAGAAACCTTGGGAACTGGATTTAGAAATAAATAGATTAAGTAACATTACCCTAAGATATACATTGAGTAAAAGTAGGTAAGGACATTATAATGTTTCAGTTAGATAGATATTATTTATATTTCCTAGCAATACATCCCTTTCTGGATACTAGAGATGGACATGATTCGGGCACAAATGCACATATGAGTAATAACTCTGATAGGGTGTGTCAGGCCTGACTTGCTGTAACATGGTATATGATAGCCGTACTTACTATGAACCTAGTTTGACACTCCTAGGGGATATTATTAGGATAATTCAGATTTTATTTACAAAAAATTATAAAGGATTTAAATAGATAGTGACCAGGAATGACCTAGGTTAATCCTTAGACCGAGGAAGGACCTTTTTTGAAATAAAATGTATGAATTACTTATGTATTAAGGTTGTATTAAAAACCTTAGTTAAATTTCTGTTTAGTGATTAATATTATTTCAAGTATGTATATCATATTTATTTGGTAAATTATTTTATTTTAGAAAATAAAAACTTTAATGTCGGGTGAAAATCCATCAAATCTGCAAAGGTCTTGGGGATTGAACCCATGACTGGGGGATGATAAGGGTATAACACCAACCACTAACCTATTCCATGTCCTTGTTAATAGGTTATTTTTTATACCTGAATAATTACATGAATATATATTAATTATTAACTAGTAGTATCATTTTTGTTGTTGAGATATTAATGTGTTAACCAATTTGGTTTTGGATAATAGTTAAAGAAAAATAGTTATAATTATAACTCTTTTATGGGCCTTACGATCCACTAATAGTTTATTTTAGTTCTATAGGAATCAAAGTTAATTTTTGGATATCCATTTATTAATTTAATGGATGAATTAGAAATTAATCAAAGAACTAAAAAAGAATGAAAATTGAGTTTCTATAAATATTATATATAAGTATATTTCCTTATATTAATATATAGTAAAATAATTATTCAACATTATGAAAAGTATCTTAAAAAAATCACTTCAAATACCTTAATTTTTGTTGAACTGATGGCCTTTTAAATAATCCTAGATTTATGTATTTGAGTCCCTCAAATAAAACTTTATCCTTCATTTTTCTATGATTATTATCCCTAATAACTTTCTGTAAATATTTATTCTTTTACTACATATAAATATCGCCATTTTACACTAATATTATTCTACTTTGATACTATTATATGTTAGTCAATGTGACTTTTTTTACTTCCCAATATCTCTTTTCTAGATGATTAATTATGGAACATTCTCATGAAATGTGATTTAAGCATACAAAATGGAAAAAAATCTATCACTAAGATCAAGTTTAAATTGTGAGGATGAAATTTAATTATGGTGGGTAGAATGTAGAACCCTGAAAATCTAAAGTAGGAACATTGTATTCGATAGCGTGTATAAAACAAAACCCCAAGCATGTAATGGAATATAATATAATAAGAATATATAATATATGTACTATTTTAAATAAATTAAATATATTTTATAGCTTTTAATTTACATGACACTTGGTTAGCATACATCTCATGCAAGAACAATTTTCTTCAATGGCTTGCCTTACACACAAGATAACGTTTCATATAACAATAATATATTAGTAAAATATTATTATATATTATAATAAGATATAACCAAGCCGTAAAATATTATATTATGATTATGATGAACTAAACTTTTAAAATATATCATATAAAAAAATATTTATTGAATTAATTAGTTAATAATTAATTATAAATGAATATTAGAACCATTTGAATAAAGAAGTATATTTTTATAGGAAAATATTTTTTATGCTCACAATGTTTTTTTATCCTAATAAATTAAATTAATCATAATTAATCTATTATATTAAAATAATATATACATTATATATTCTAAAAAATATTTTTAATATTCATCCAATATACTTGATAGGAATAAGATAAGAACAAACCAAATTTTACGCATAAAAAACTTTATTATTATTAAGGCTATTTTACCATATTTAAATAGAGAACATATTTTAAATGAAATTTATAGAAATTTTATAGGTTATATATTCTTAAATAAACTTAATATTTTAAATATTAACAAAAAAATATTGGTAGGGTGAATTTGTTGTTATTTTTCTCTGAAATTTTATTTTTTGAAAAATAGTGAAAAACGCTGAATTTTAAATCAAAACTCATTTTCATATAATTTATTTATATGGAAAAATTATAGTTTTTTGTTTTAAAGATTAATTAGATAAATTTTATATCAATTAATAAAATTGTTGTCATTTAAATAAATTTCACATTGATTTTGGATATAAAAACCTAGAAAGCATTTGAAATCGTTTCCATTGAAAACTCGCAATGTCATCCCGTCTTCAGGGTTAAATATAAATTAATTTCTACCACTTCCATGATTGGAATTTTAAAAAAAATGTATTAAATATTTGTAATAATAATAATATATAATATATAATGATTTAAACTTATTTATTGACAAAAAATATCAGTGAAAGTAATTAAAATTAATTACAATGATTAAGGTAAAATAAAGCTTATTAAGGGACTAAATATTAAACTTAAAGGCTAAAATAACCTATAATATTTCCCAAAATACATTGTATAGATATATTAAGACCCTATAATACCTTTTATATAATATTTACCATTATTTGATCCAGATTAAATTGAAAAAATGTGGGTTTAATTCCCTTCCTAGAGGACTACAGGGGTGCCACTCCTCATCCACTATAAAATGGAACTCATTCCTCACCCTTATTCACACCTCTCAATCCACTTTGGATCTAACAATATCTGAAAAAATATATCCTAAAACCCAATACCCTAAACCTATAATCCTCACCTTGGGAAGAAATAAAACCATGTAATCCATTTGGTTTAAACCGTACGGAGTTACCTGAATAACAGGTAACATCCTTCCTCAAGCGCTTTAGTTTTATTTCTTTATCCACCCCCTAAATCCTTCTTATTATTGGATTAAATAATAACATATGTATCACAAATATAAATAGATTTTTTATGTTATTATTTTAACCTACACTTATATTCACATCCATCTAATGGGTAATGAACCTACCATTTATCGGTATGGTGAACTACCTCTTCATGAAACAGTGATTGTTCGTTTTTACTTTTCAACCTATCATGGTTGGGAATTATGATAGATATACTATTTATATATGTAAAAATAATATTTATAATTTATTTATGTTTATTTTATTATTATACAATACATATTATTATGTGTTCTATTTTCTGTAAATATGATAACATCGTTTGTTGAAGTGTGGACCACTACCTCTTCAAAGTGATATGATTCGTTCACGCTATACATGGAATGTATAAATGGTGATTTTAGTAAAGATATGTAAAATATATTACATATATATTAATATTGAATAATAATAGTCATATATTTAATTTAAGTTTCATTATTTTAAATTCTTTAATAAAATGAAAGTAGTGTTCATACGTACGTACAACCTAACATCTCATTAAACAGTGCATTTCATTTCTTATCTCCATATATTATAGATTTTTAAAAATAAATATATAATTTATATATATGAAAATTAAATCATTTGTTACATTTTGGATATGATTAAACAATTATCTAATTAAGAGGAACAAAAAACAACAATTCAAAACATACTTTAGAAACAGGGCAACTAACACTAGAAATAGTTAAAATAATGAATGTTTACTAATAAAAGAGAATTAAGATATTATAAGAAGTTAATAAATGATATTATAAATTTAATTATGGTTCTATTATAAGTTAATGATATTTTTAATACCCTTATAAGTTTGGTAAAAGGATGTTCACCCTAAATAAAAAGGCATAGTAAGGAATTTTCATCTCACTTTTTACATCTCTGAGATAAATGTCATATTCAAAACTTACATCTTCTATGTGGTGTATTTACTACCCCTTTTAGATATATTATACCATTAATTAATTTATCCTCATGTTACTTAGTGTTTTCTTTTTTAGGTATTAAGATTTAAATGTTTCAAAGTGGTATGAGACACTATTGAATGTTTAAATATTATTTTCCTCACGAATGGTTTTTAATGATATTCCAACTGTATTTACATCATTTGAAGAATATAGTATTATTGTCCACATGATTTATTATATATGGTGTATATAACATTAATTTCAAATTTAATATCATTATTCATTCATTCTTAAGGTTATTTGGAGTTTCAATTTGAATTATTTATTTTAAGGGGATTTGAGTTAAATGTTAACAAGTTTAAAAATAATTTCATAACCAAATTTCTTTTCATTGGGTATATTAATTCCTCATGGTATTTAATATTCTATAATTATTTTTATAATAAATTTTAGTATATATTTATGTATTTAAAATTATTATTTTTATTTAAAAATGATATACATAATATACTCATTGATTTATTCTCAATTGAATATTGTAATATTTTCAAGGGTTTACTTTACAGAATTATTTTTTTCTGTATTTTTTACTCTTTAATTCCCATTAAAGGAAATTATTTGACAATTTTATAATAAGTCCATTAATTTTCTTCTCCTTAGGATATTCAATACATTTATCTAATAAGAGTAACATTTTCCAACTCTCTAGAAGTGAAAATAGTTTAGAAAATGTTTATAAGAAAATCCAACATCATTTCACTCTTTAGAACATATTTCAACCAAAAAACAATGTTTTCTAAAATAAGGATTTCAAAACTTTTTTAATGTTCCCAAAATGATTTTGTAAATAAAATTTTACCCTTTTTTCTTGTATACACGTTTTCAATGGAATCTTTTTATAACTTTATGAACAAGGCACTTTTCTAACCTTTTACCATGTAAAATGAATGTTCTTTTTTCCTTGTATGGAATTTAAAAATTTACCTTCCATCATTTATTTGATGCTTCATTTTCATGTTTAATAGGTTACTTTTATAGATAACATTGTTTGAAAAGTTATTTTTCAAGAAACATTTTTTTAAATTTTTTTAAAAATAAATATGATATTTTGATCAATAATGTTTTTAAAATATATTTTATAGTACTTTTATACATTAATGATAATATCCCTTTATCCTTACTCTGATTCAAATATTTTGTATTGATACCATAATTATTCATTATATGGATGGTTTATTATTTCTTTGACCATTTAAAATATTGATACAATTCATTGATTCTTTTTTTAGTCCTGTAGAGATATTCATTTTCATATTGAATTTCTCATAATTATCCATATAATATATCATGGATATGTTTATTGCCTAAACCATATAACATTTTTTATATAGTGTTTTGTTTAGAGGTTATTTTTTTATTTAGGGAAATATTGATAAATCTCCATATTCAACTCCATATGGAAATTTGATAATTATCACTGTTAAATAGATTATTCAAAATTTGAGAAATAATTGGGATATGTAAAAAAAATAGGTGGGGCCCAGTTATAGATATTCCCTTAATGCATCGGTAGTCTCATGGAATGATATAGTTGTCTAGCATTAGATGAGTTTTTACATATTATTTTAAACCATATTGTGAATGGTATGGATGTTAATGGTTCAATTTACATAGGGAAAATGGAGTAAAATAATTAAGCATTTCCCCTATTTAGATTCAGTTATTATTTATCCATGAGATTTTACCTCAATATATATATGGATGTGTTTAATTCTCAATTTATTTATTATATTTCAAGTGTTTTCAGTTTCTTAACTATCTATATTGATTTTTCCTTATCTAGTTATTTGAATGGAATGTGTTTTTAGGTATTACCTTTCCATATTTCTTATCCATTCATTTTATTGTGTATATGGCATGTGTGTTTAGTTATTTTGATTTCCATGATGATTACTCTCATTGATTCATTAATAATTCCATTATAAATTACCATTACTAATAATTTGATCTCACCCTTATTTTATTTCCTTGTGTCACAATTCTTATAAGTTTACTAAGAAAGAAATTCAAGGATACTCTTGATAGAATAATGTTATTTTCCTCAAAAGAAGAAAATTATTTTGTAATTAGTGTATTCATTTTTAAAACAAGACTTATGAATATCTTTGGTTTTCCAATTCTACTAAACTCTTAGTACTTTAGTATTTGATTCCTTGTAATCATACCAATGTAATATTAATAGAAGATAGATCTAGGAACCCTAGGGTCAGGTAACTACACTTAGAATGAAATCTTTGATCGTAATGAGAAGTCAAAGACTACTAAGAATTGGTCAAAAGAAAAATTTTCCTCATAAGATGTTGAGTGAGACAAAAAGGATGGGAAGTAATAGAAAATCCATGAATTAAATATAATGATATTTTAATTATTTTTACATCACAAAAAATAATAATTTTTCAGAACACACTTGTGATGCAATATTTATGAAGGAAATGGGAAGAGATATAGATACCAGTCGTACTTAGGATTATTTAAGATGAAGATAGTTATCGGGGAATGAGAAGTTACAATACTTTTTATTATAATTCAGATGATGATTTTCCAATATTAATCATATTAAAATTCATGAGAAATTCTTGATAGAAGTATGATTTTTTGAAAGATGAATATTTCATGAAGTTGAAACTTTCTCATCTTAGAAAATTAGTGCGAGATCAAAAGACATAGAAATCATTGATGGTTGGTAAGGTTTGTTTAGAACGTGAAAAATAAAGATTCTGGTTTTTCTTCAAAACAATAAGACACAATATATAAATATTTAGAGAAATATGTTGAGTGAAGGAAGTTCATTAGTATCATAATTAGATAAAGAAATATCCTTTTATAGAAAATAATATTTTTCCGACAATGGTTTATCAGGCGCGGTATTCCATAAGTCCATTATAATGGATTATGATTATGATTCATATGGTTGGTATACTTTGTATTTCCAATGAAGTGATTTATTAGAGGGAGAATATTTTAGAATGTTATCATTTTATTTAAATTGGGTCAAGAAATAAATTCATGATTTGTCTCTTGCAATGGGGTTATGAGAAAAGAACAAAATTATTTATTATTTCTCAAGAAGATGAGAATACTCACCAGATTGGTGCTGACAATGTTTATCAGAATGAAGAAGAGACTGATCCATCATGAATGAGACGACACTAATAAAAATCATGGTATGTAGGATCATAATTGTTGGGAATTTAATAAAAATTAGAAATAATTTGAAATTCTTTCATAATGGTTTTCAATGTCATAAATTTAACAAATGGCACATAACATATATATGAGAAGACATTTAGTGTTTATAGAAGTTCATCGTAATAGAACATCATTAGTATTGAATATGTTTTCATCATTATATGAATTCATCTAGTTTTTATATATGATAATTTTCTATAGATAAATGTAATGAAGAATTGGTTTCATAGTTTCATCATAATAAAGAATCAGAATAAATAATCACAAAGAAGAATGCGAGTGAAGAAATATTTGTAAAATTGAAGAAGTATGATGTTTTGAGTGGTTTTGAGAATATTATAGAATCGAACAAAAGGATAAAAAGTATTTTATAATTTAAAATATGAATAAATAAATGAATTAGAAATTTTGGATTTATTAATTTTGTTGAGAGGTAAATGAAATTGGTTTTACCACCTTTTCTATTTAGGGGTTTCTATAAAATGATATCACAGTACAATGGTAAAGAGTGTGAAACATAAATTGTTAACATGAGATGAGGGATCTGATATTTTTTCCCAAGTAATGAGTTTCCATCCAATTGTTTTTGTTAGGATGATATTGGGGAAGTTCCATCAAAATGATTAAATCAGAGAAAGGTTAAATCTGATCATTATAGGAAGTTTCAATGAACAAAATTCCATCAGATAAAGTCAATTAGAGTAACACCATTAGAGCGATATCCATCATGGGAAGGTTCATCGGACCGAGTTACATCGAACAAAGGAATTTTGAGCTTCCAATTGAATGTTTACTCAATTGAATAAGGAATACTATAAAAAGAATGAGACCGAGGAAAGTCATATAGATACCATCAGACAGAGGTTACCAGAATAAGGTTGATCAGACTAACATTGTTGAGGAAGATTTCCAGAATGATTTTCTAGAATAATTTTTAAAAACAACAGGTTCCTTAGATAATTGTAGAAGTTCATGAAGATTATATGTAGGTAAAGTTTAATTCAGCTAACTTTTGGAGTAAGGGAAGCTTTATGAAGGGAATTAGAAAATAAGAATGAATTTGAAGCTTTTAAATATCAATACATACCAGTTGTTAAAGAGGATTAATTAATTGCTGGGGCGTATAACCAACTAAGGGAAAGTAGATACTGAAAACATAGCTGGGGGTATAACCAAATATAGAAGGAAATTTACTATTGGGATTGTAAAATTGATCATTGTTTGTGTCTTTGTATTCTGAAATGAATACAGTGAAAGAATCCATGTTGGTCGGACTATATAACATAGAAAGGAGTAGGTCTTTATAAAAAACCATGTAAATTTTATGTGCTCCATTATCATTATATTTGATGCATAAAAAAGGTGAGGTGGAGAATTTTTATTTGAATGGATGATAACAGTATTATGTTTTGAAGGTTAATAAATTTTCATTGAATAAGTAAAGAAGCATTCTTATAAAAGAAAAAGGAACCACTGATTCACCCCCCTTTAAAAGGTTTTGATACTATCTGAGAACAATAATAACACCTACCTTATTTATATTTTAAGAGTTTATTTTGACAATCCTCATAAAATATTTTATCATATGACAAAATGGATCCATTTTTCATTGATAATGTATATAATATTATATTTTTTAAATAATACATCCAAAATTTAACTATTTTTTAAATCACTCTAACATATTTTCATAGCGATAAATGAATTTATATTAAATTAGGAATTGATATTTTATGTAGGAAACAATTTTTTATGAAAGAAATTTATTTTTAATTTTTTGTGATGAAATAATCCCATTAAATTCATATGTCACACAGTTATAATAATTGTTTTTCTAAAAAAATAAAATAAATAATTTTATTAATATGAAAATTATTAAAATTTAGATGAATTATTGTCTTCCATGAATTATGTAGATAAATATAACATATCAATGATTTAATAAATGTTTTTATTCAATTTCCATTTCAATCATGATGTATTTAATTTTATTATATGTGAATAGTATTGAATATGAATTTAATGGTATCATATATTATTAAATGATTTAAAATTCATAAAAATTAAATCAATGGAAAATAAAATGGGATATGGGTGAGAATATCATACAATTTCTACTTATAGTTCATTTTTACTTTTATACTAACTTTCATGAAAACTTATGAGTACAATAAAAATGAGATCACAATAGTCGTCAAAAGGGTTAATGAGGTTTTACACTACAAGATAATGGTGTAAACAACACCTATGCTTATCTAAATTTAGTTAATTGAGATTATTTAGACTTATCATTATCTTAGATTCTTAATATATCAACATGGGGGTCCATAAACACGAAAATTAATTTATATTAAATTAATATTTTATGTAATTCCAGGGGTTACCCTCCCATCACTTCTATAAAGGAACATCATCTTCACTTCTATTCAAAAACTTTTGACCTTCTAGCTCATCTAATCCGCACCATAATACTACTTTAACATTTATAACCCTGTCATATGGGTCATAGTTTGATTTAAATACCATATTTTCATGTATTAATATGTAAGATAAAGGATGTTTCTCAATAAAGAGGATATAATGGTTATGAATAACGAAAACCAATATATAATAGTTTTACATTAAAATCCCATTTACCCATATTATTTATTCATAAATTTACAATAATGAAATTTTGTGAGATTCCTCTCCTAAATATTATTTATTTTTTTAAACTCTTTATATTTCTATATATTACATATTTTATATTCAATTAATTTTATTTATGTACAAATGAGACTGAAAGATTTTCTTATGGAAATCTACCTTTTTTACTGTTCATTCACAAATATTTTTCTTCTATATCCATTTTTGAAATGTTATTATCAATATTTTTTATATTACTGTATGATCATTTTAATACATTATTTTCAATTTTTTTACTTTCAATAAAAATTTAAAAAATGAATCTTCTTATCATTTTATGAATTTGGAACTTTTGAATTTTTACTGAAAATGTGAATGGAAAATAATTTTTAAGCTACATGACATGAGAAGAATATCCCATAATCATGACTGCTATATGATTTGATGTCTCCTTTATTGGTTTTCATGGTTGTTTTCAAATATAACATTTTCTATAATATTTTTGAAATTATTGTATTTTAAAAAAATTGTTTCAAAATTTAATGGGTGATTATATAATGAAATATTCCACTGATATTTAAAATTTATTTTTTTCATCTATGATAACATCTTCGGATGTTAATTATTATTTACTAAGGATACGATTATGTGATATTATACATATTGATTATCTAGATGGTTTATAGTTAATGTGATGAAATATTGATGAAACCCATCTTCATTTCCATAGGTCTTGTTATGAGTGATGGATAAGTATTTTCAAGATCTTATGAAATAGATAGGTGTTGATTATGATTATGTGATGAGTGATTCAGTTTTACCCCACAGATAATTTAGGTAATTATTAATGTTTTAGGTGATAAAAGGGTGTGTGATATGTTATACCAATCCCAAAAGAGGGTACATGAGAGTTTATCCAAATCTTGAAAGAGAACACATGGGAGGATGTCCTAAGCCCAAAATATGATACATGAGTTGTTATCCCAAGAGTAGCACGTGATGAATATATTTATGTGTGTACTTAACATTTGACACATATGATTATGATTATGTAATAATTTATTCCCCTTTTTTATATTGCTTTCTAAACTGATGTTTTGTTCACATGGATCATGTTCTTTGGTTTCTTTATGATTTATGTCTTTTGAATTGGAATGTATTATTCCATTACTCATGATTATTATCTAGAAATATCAGGGTATGATTTTTAAATGTTAGGCTCATGTTCTCATACCCTTATTCTCTTGTTATAATTAAAAGATAATTGATATATCCCCTATTACTCATTTTAAGAAACAATTGAGCACACTTTATATTATTGCCTTTTCCCCATGATTGGATGAAATATTTTAATTATGACATTTCTATGAAGGGTTCCCGTTGTGAAGAACTAATTTGTAGATGATGTAGATCTATTATGTTTAACTTGTTTATGAAACTAATTTTCAAATTAAACTAATCCTTTAGGGTTAATTCTTAGATTGTAATGAAATATAATAACTATTAATCCAATATGATATAATTGTTTTATGTAAATTATTAGTTTTACTCATGTTCTATCAATAGGGTACCTAATGGTGTCCCACAGTTGAAATCAATGGGGACACACTCTACATGGGATTATTTTGGTCAATATAAATCAAAGTCACCCTAAATGGGATCCCTTTGATCAATAAATGTCAATGGTTTTTTATATTGGTATTTTGATTTCCTCATTGCCCTAATAGGTCAAGACATGTTGGTGACACGCTGGAGATAAAACATGACCTAGCTCAATTTCATTGGTTGTACCAAGTTGGACACTCACCCAAATTATATCACCTAGCCTATGGTTCATTTACCATGTTTTAAAACATCTTAAAATGGAATTATCGATCAATGCAGATACACCTCATCAAGACCAATGGATTTATGTAATTTTTAAAATTTACATGGACAACCAATTGGATATTCATTCCATGTTATTAAGATCCACCACCTTATGGTTAGTAAGGCCTATAATCTATGTTCCACTACATCCTTCTAAATGGGACATATCCCTATGAGGGTCCAAAATCTCATATGAAATTATTTAATTATTTATTTCCCAAACCATCGACATTCAAGAATTAACTATAGTTTAGTAGTGCACTATGGCCTATGAATCTTTTTGAAATCCATCCATGTACACGAAATTTTAATTAAAAAATTTCAATTTAATAATTAGATAAATATATTATTTAGCACATTTACTTTAAGATTAAAATTTTGAATACAAATATTAAACACTTAATGGTGTAAGGACCACACATCTCATGCTTATAATAAAATGAATATACCAAAGGAATATTATATGGGACTAACCATCTCATTCAATGACTTTCCCTTTTTAATTTCTTGTTCTGAAACCTCCCACTAAGACTAATAGAAATATTTCGTTCCACTTACCATCCTTAGGAGGACTTGACTCATTAATAAATAATAATTTTTTATAAAAAAATTATAATTTATTATTCAATTTTATCATAGTAGATTATAATTAATATTCATTTAAATTAATTGCGACTAAATATCAAATATCTCACTGGAAAACATGTTTCATCAAAAGAACTACCAAATGAATAATAGAGCTAATTGAAAAACTCCCAAAATAATATCGAGAAAATGACCTAACACACAATAAAAAATAGTTATTAATTTAAATTTTATTTTAGGGGAAACCATAATGAAAAATGTGACATGACATACCATCCTCAAAATGGTGAACTATGATGAGTAGAAATTATCATGGGAAATGCACTTCTCAGTCTTCTTGAATATCCTATATAAAATGAAAAATTTAACTATTATCTGATTAAATATCTATAAAACCCTACACTAGAGAAGATAAAATTATAATGAAAGAGAATAATAAAATCAGAAGCCATAAAATTTGTTAGATTTAGGGTAAAAAACATTTAAGACACATCCTTGAATCCTTTTGATGAGGAGAATAAGGGGTATACCCATGACCATAATATTGAAATTAGGGGTGGTCGAGGGTTATAAAACTTTAAAATTGAAGGGGAATTTGTTCCATTTAATCCTACAATATATCTGATGAGCCTAGTAGGATATGGTAAATCCCCTAGGCTAGATAATTGTTATAGACTACATTATCCATACTTCCCAGTAACCCCAGGATACCTCCAATGACTTAAACAGTCTATGATAATCCTCATGATATTCATTACATATCTCAAAAACACATTTTTGGTGTTCAAATTCATGGAGTTGTATTGTATCATTGGATTCAAAACCCATCCTATTCATAAAATTGAAAATTAAAAATTTCCATGAAATCAAATCACACGTACATACATAAGGTATTAACATCTCCACACCATAATACATATCATACTCAAGATGTTTCAATGGGAATCCTGTCAAAAATTATAACCTGATTCTATTTTCAATTCCCCTATAAAAGTCCTTGTTCTTTCACAAATGCACAATGATATTCTAGATTGAAACATTGAATATAAAGTGATTAACCAACAATGAATAATCTGATAATAGAATTCTGTATAGAATATTTGAGATGAATATTACTATATCCTATCTATTTTGGGACACCTGAGGTGTCCTCATTTAATTAATTACCCTGTTTAGAGTTCTCCCCACTAATAAACCAAAGTCACAAACCAATTATACAACCTATTGCCTCCCATTTATGGCATTACCTATGAATTGCATGTTCTATGTGTTTCACCAATACTTTTGACTTGGTTTCCTACACATCATTACATTCACATATGTGAGATCACTGACCATACACTAGTACCAACTTTCACCTACCATATTCATATCTAAATAGATGTTCCTCTATCATCCTGACATAACAAAAAATCATATTTTCCATGTAAATCCCTAAATAATTTCAAAAACATACCCTTCATATCCAAAAAGATATAATTGTTTTGGTTTCTAGATTAATGCGTACAACTACATGCTAAACATCTGATTAAACCTCACATGGTTGACCAGTCTTGTATATTCATATCCTCTACCACTGGTGCCCCACAAGAATATTGGATCCTATTTCACCTACACTAGGAGGATCCTTGTGATGATTGTAATATGCCACCAAGGTACAATCCAATCACTTTTTAAAAATTTGTGTCTAAATACCCAAAAAACCATTTCCACTATCATATCAAACAACGAGAACACACACATCACTGATCCCACCATGTTATGAAGACATCAATTTAGAATCTCTCCAGAAGCCAACTCTTGGACTTACTCTGATATCATATATGAATTAACACTCTATATTGATAAATGAATATGTATGAATTCTTTTTATTTTCTATCACTATCAAAACAAATTTCATAATAAAAATCAAACAACCAGTCTTATAAAATGGGTACCCTACTCCCACATTTCTGAATCAACCGTAATCAATACAAAACTTCCCACCATAGGAAGGTCCTTATCATCACATCATACAACTAAATTCCTAATCGCCATGGTATAAACTGCATGTCTCACTAAATATAGTTATTATTTGTTTTATTACCACTCATACTCAGTGCTATCAAGAAATTTCAATTTAATATCCATTCATATCACATTATAACTTCAACTTGAGGCATTATTTATAGACAACTAGTATGAGTTTCACCATGCACCACTATCCCTTAAAACACCCTCCACCATATAGATCAACCTATACCAATCATATATCATAATATTATCAAATAATAACATCACTACACTCATTTTTCTAACCCTAATCCTTATTCTCCATGTTTTAGGGATATTAGGTATATAAAAAACTCATAAATATCATTAGTCCTAGACCCACACACACATATCACAGAATTAAACTACAGAAGGACCCATGAACAATTTTGATCACCCTTGATCTCCCTGAAACATAACTAATCTATGATACCATTACACAGTATCACTGAAACCTAAATCTCAGTCCCATGAGTCAAATTACAACAAACTAGGATCACATTCTTAAAATTTTGACCATACTCTATGAAATTTCAGTTACCTCTAAGAAGATATCCCTAGGTAAACATCTCCAATATTGAGATCCCCAATTATGAAATGATCTTTCTCATGATCACATTCTACACAATTCTATAATGACATCAAAGTTTTTCATCCATACTCTAACTATAAACATATCCACCACAAAGAACCTTTCCATTTAATGAGTTTCTACCAATTTTTTGACCATTATTTTAATGAACATACAAATACCCTACTAATATGCACCCGAACTATTATAACATTTGAATGTAGCATCAAAACCACCACCTCCTTAGCACTTAACATTCCATGAAATAGAACGCATGGTTCCATTCATATAAAACATTTAGTAATAACACTGAATTATCCATAAAATTGATTAAACTTCATGTTATTCAATATTATAATCAAGAACATAAAATTGATTTGCATCATAAAGTCACCAACCATCCATCAGTGATCACCATAATGGTTTATACTCTCACATAACTAGGCACTTACTCACTCAAAATACTGAGTTTCATCCCAAATATCACTATGTCCTCCCAATTATCCCAAACCATATCTCATTAGGTCACACGATATTTAATGATCCAATATCTCACTTTGAGGTATTTTTTAATTCATAGATAAGAGACATTTTCCATTTTATTTTCTTGCATTGCCTAGATCCTAACTGTTAATCCATATACATGATAACCACCTTGAGAATCACAATCATATTCACCACCAATTATATTAGAAATTACATTGATTTATATGATCAATGACAAACTACTAGGGTCCATGGTTTTAGATAAGTATAATTTCATTCCATTATATAAAGGTAAAATTTTATTTTTGTTATTATTAACACTTTAAATAATAAGACCTAAATAAACCACCCATTAGAGGTTTAAAATGGAGGAATCATATGCCCATTTATACCAATGTGGGTCATTATAATGGAATCATGTTCATGTTCTAATGAACTAGGATCAGTCCATGTTATATACACCATGGGGATATGTCATCATTGTCATGGAGCATCTCAAAATAGTTCCAGAAGACCTATAATTAGAAGAAGAAATATATAAATGGTGGTTGGGATGAGTATATTTACACAAATAACTTATATGGGAAAACATTATATGATCAGTTGATGAAAATTTCAAAATAAGGTCCTCTTATTAGTGATAAACACGCATGGGAAATAACATATATCATGTGAATACTTTTCATCGAGTCATGATTTCCAAGAAACATCAACCTCAACATCCAAGATATAAATCTAAAAAATATCATAACCCTCAGACTTCATTTTCATCATGGGAATTGAAAATCATATCGAAAATAACATCACATACTAGGAACAACAATAATCCTCCTAGTAAAATTGTTATTCTAGAAGTATAATTGTTTTTTTACATGAGGTGAAGCATTTATGAGCAAACAAAATGGTCTGACGAGAATCATCAATCATCTGTTATGATAGAGAATGTCACTTTGGGTTCACATTTTTGGTTTCACTCTGATCGACGTCATTATCCTTTAAGTGGATTGGATTGACCCCATAGATACTTGTGAGTTTATCCCTTCCGCATTATGAAGGAGGTACCATAGTTAAATGCTCCCAGTGGGTGATTGAATGGGGTTATGTAACTGGGAAATCAGTCCTCTAAGGATATGACTTCCTCAGATGGTCTTCAATGGGTTTATTTGTGGTGCTAAAAACACCCAACAACCCTAGTATCCATGATTTATGGATCTGCTTTCCAAAGTCAGGTGCTTGATGGATGATGATTTGGCCTACGACACATAAGTACCCCATTGGCAGAGAGGATTAGAGTTCGAGTTCATCTCACCCTTTTGGGGGGAATTATTGACTATTATGGGACTCTCTTATAGATTTATGTCATATTCATATGTTTTTGAATCCTTGGTTAATTACCTAATAGTGTATCCATGGGCTACCCCTAGTTTGAAGGATGATCATGGATATTCATGGATTTGATGCTATGGTGGAAATATTAACTTATTCCATGTAATAAGGCACTCTGGAGTTTATCATCATCCAGGAGGGACAGAAAGTGGTTTGATGTTGGGTCTGGGCCCATAAAACGGGCTTTCAACATATCATTGGGTGAGGAATTAGAGACCATGTGGCTCAGTTTTCATGGGGATTTTACATTAAAGATACCCATTTGAGGAAGACATGATTGGGTGAGCCCTTTCAGAAGGGTAATCCTTTTGATCTCAGTCCTTTAAACAGGCATCCTACGTATCCTACATTGAGCAGGAATCATAGTTCTCATAGTTCTCATAGTTCATGATTGGTTGATTTTGTGGATGTTGTATCATCCCAAGTATCCAAGCCCATGAGAGTCATACTCAGTGTGATAAACAAGAGGATGTGAGAGATTCAAAAAATCACACACCTTCTCTCTCGCTAATGGGAGAGGCTAGGCCTATGATGGAAGAAGATGAGGTGACAGTAGGAGAGGGTGCATAGTGACAAACCTTTCAATGTGGGATTACATTGAAGGTCATGAGGCTTAAATCCCACAAGATTAGGGACTTACCTCAGTGGGATTACCCTAGAATGCCTTATGGGAAAGGGGAGGAACATTGCTTCTCATCAAAAGGAGAACCAAACATAATTCCTTTGACTCATCACTATTCCTCATTGAATGGAAAAGAAAGTGATGACCCTTAAACCATAGAACAGGGAGGTTTATGTTATTGTCATAAGGTTTGAATCTGGTTTACCATGAGAATGTAGATGTAAAAACATCCTGGGAGTCCAAACCATTTTGGGGAGAGCCTTTGTGACTCTGCATACCATGGGTATGTAGACTCAAAGGGGCACACTGATGCGCCCAATAATCTGATCATACAGGTCTGGTGGATTGGGAGGAGGCTTTGGTCTGATGTCATTGAACTGGTTCACAAAGGAGCTATGGAAGACTAGATGGTAATGGAGGGGCGATATTGGATCCAAATTGATAGACACATGAGGAAACCTCTTTTTTTCTTACTACATTCCCATGCGGGATGGGAGGAGCTCCACATACCGTAGTGGGATGCAAGTAGAGGGTTCGTCCATGTATCAATGTAATACATGGGCATGGTCATGAACCACCATTTACCAAAGTGGTATACGACCCTATATGCGGTCTACCACATCAATTAGGGTTCCATCCACATAAAAATGCAGTATGTGGCATGTGGTTCAATATGTATAGAGATACACCATGTGGAGCGTCAAATTAAAGGCGGGTCCTAGAACCTGTGATTCGGGAAGAGTTTATCCATGAAGAATTTATGGTTTGTAATGACACCAATTAGGTTAAATATTTACCCATTATTATTAAGTTCTTTCATTTTATGGTTTGGTATTGGTTATAACTGTGGAAACTTGGTTTGCGGTTTTATCTTTGATTATGATTGAAAATGGAAGCCAGAACCCTCTTGGAATTCTATATTCCAATATCTAGAGTCTCTTCTATTCTTTCTTCATCCACCCCCCTTCTCAATTCCTCATGTGGTAATTTTATAGATCAAAGTAAAATCATATCTATGGGCATGCAACACCATTTTTTGGAAGCCCATAAAGGCATATCTCAACCCGTGGAAGACTTGGTCAATCGGGGTTTATGAAGACCATGGTTTGGGGTTCCTGGTTTATGAAACCCTATTAGCTTGCTTCGTCTGTCAACTGCTGAGTTCACAAGACGATGTGAGGATAGGATTCATTTTATTGATTATTCTAAATATTCGTTTCATGGATTCCTTGGCTTTCTGGCCATCACACCATAGGCCATCGCCTCACGGGTCCTTCTACGCATTGGTATTTCACAGTTCATGTGTTCCATGAACCCTTCCTAGGGATGGTACACAAGTCACTTAAAATCATTAAAAATTGATCTTCATGTTTCTTCTGATGTTTTCAATTCAATTTCCATCCATTTTCCTTTATGGACCTATGGGAATGCTTGCTTCCTTATACAAATTTCAACTTGGAGTATTTCCTTCCCGTTGTAAAGTTTTTGGGACCATAAAAATTCCCCCATCAGAATGGGGTCTGTTGGGAATGAAGAGTATACTATTCTAGTATAGAAGCGGTCCTAAACTGAAGTGGTTTGTGGTAGAACAAATTTTTCCAGTAAAAGGTAACCACACCTATTTATAGGGGCCCAGGTCATTTTTCTTTTAATGTTTCTCATAGAGAAAAGTCTGCTCAACTCTCCCACAACTTTATCTACATATGTGTACCACCTCCTTTGTGAAATCCATAATCGTGCACCACCTTGTATGTGCTGCAAACTAAACTCTTCACAATTTCTTATACTCATGAGAAAACTTTTGGGTTTTGAGAACTAAATTGTGGAATATAAAACTAATGTCCAGACATCCATGTAGAAGAACACTACGTGATCTATATGTTCTTCACACAAAATATAAACAAGTGAACTAAAATTTAAGCCCTATTAATTTGACCTTAAATTTTTTGTCAACCACATTGAATATCAGTAATAAAAGACATCAATTTTTAGTTCATCCTTCCGAAAACCTTTCTTCTTGTTGGAAAACACTCTGTGGGCCAGTGCCTCATGGGTTATTCAAATACCGGTGGTTTTATGTGGAATATTCCTTCCACGTACCACTATAGTAAGATGGAAATGATCTTTGCATATTGTGAAGTTTGCAGGAAATGGCTTCTGCATACCATTTCTGGGAGCAGTATACTGAGCACCAAGGATACCCTCTTTTATGCCCCACGACCATTTTTTTGTAGCCTTCATAAAAAAAATTTCTTTATTTGACTGATTTTTTCTAGGCTTTTGGATCTTTCTATACAAGCTGTAATGGCTCTTCTACAGACCATAATGAAATCAACCAAGATGAGGGAAACTGTGGATGAGGGCATTAAGGCCCATATTCATTCTTACACTATTCCTTGAGATAGCTTCTTAAAACATATCCATATTCCATAGCATCTAGTTTACCCATTTTCTATTCAGTCTCCACATCATGGATTTGGACTTCTTTATGACATTCCATTTCCATTGGCTGACCCTAATACTCCTTTCATTCTCCTAGATTCACCCTAAGGTCATAACCGAGCCAATATTTCCCCAACAGGAGAATTCATTGCTACTCTGATTCAGGATAATGTGTTCACACTAAAAGACTTAGTGTGTATTCAGATAAATCATACTTGGTGGAACACTTCCATGAGACTTGTCGCCCATGATTACACATCTATTATCAACCTTTCCTGAGAAAACCCTAAAGGTTGGTGGAGAACCAAATGGTACCTACGAGCTTGAGTATGCTTCTCCAAAAAACTGGCTTGGTCATTCTGAGTACATCTAATCTATTTAGAGTCTCTTTACCTATTGGAAGAGTTGAACTTATATCAGGCATCTTGGGCCTCTGAGATGGCTACTTTCACTCTAGGAAAAAGCCTCCCCGAACTGATGAGTTGCTGGTGTTCAAGAACCAACATCTTCCATTTGTTGCAAAGAGAGGTTAGAATTATCTTATGGTACATCCAACTTCTTATAGGACTCCCCATCCTTGGAAATATGTATGATTAATTTAAGCTAGAAGCTTCCACTTAGGAAGATACCAACCATGTGTCCCTATTGTCAAGGATCATACTGGTCAAGGTGGATATATTACTTGATCACCCCATCCATGATTGCTCTATTATCCCATTTGAGGATTGGATAAGTTCATTTCTACCGGTGAATGGTCCTAAGATGAGAGTCCTATAAAGTCACACTCATCCAACCCATCAATCTCATCGAATTCCAGGGCTATATTGTGCCAACTTTAAAGAGGGATGATATACCACCTGGGGATAGAAGATTTTACCATTTTTGTCACTCGAGCATAAATTAATGGGTTTATTTTCCATTTTTCTAAGAGGATGGATCTTCTCATCCAATGATGTATACACTAGGGTCAGTGTTTTCACTTTGATGATAGCGACTACACTGGAAGAGGGCTGACCAGTTAATCTAGCCATTCCTATGCTTTCTCGAATTTATGAGTTAATTGCATAGATACAAGAAGGTAAACCTACACATCCTCTCAGCAAACTATTTCAATTTTATTATGGGTATATAATAGAAAACATCCCTTTCAATGAATATCAAAACACTATGAGAGTTCTTAGCTCTGACTTTCAACCAACACTTCATTACATTGCCACTTTTTGTCCTATTTCTTTAAGCATTAGTGATGAATCCAGGATTCTAAATGATGCTTCGTGCTTCTTATATGAACCAAATCCTATTCTACATTGGTTATTAAGGGGTGAAGGGGTCTGTTATTTGGAGGACATTCATACATAACCAGGATTTGGGACGGAGTGCTCACTGATCACATACATTGAGGGACCATTTTTTGTGTCATACACGCTTACCGGTTCTCCATGAAATGTGGGTTCCTTCAACAAACTTTTCTTCTTCCTTCCATTCAGTTAAGGGGTGAATCTCATCTCATAATTCAACTCCAGTTATATATTATGATGATGAATAAAATTTCAACTATGGTGGTTATCATCCCTAATACAACGTGATCCACATTTCTATCACTAGAATATGCCCAAATGTGGGTGGGATATTACCTTGATGGGGTACTGAGAAGACCAATTTGATGGGTCAAAAATCCATTAACCATCCTTCTCCACATCTTGGACCTGATGGTCATGCCATCTGTATCTTTTTCTGTGGAAACTGTGGCAGCAATGCCACCTATTCCTTTCCTTGTGGACATAATACGTTCGATCCACTATCAGATGCATTTGGAAGGGCCATCATCTATATGGACTATATCAGTTGTGAGTGATTCAGACTACACCCCTCTTGTGGATACTGTGCATTACCCTAATGAGGCTGGCCCTAGTATAGTGTCACCAGATTCCATGGAAGTTAAGGCTAGTCTTCTGTGTCCGGCTCCAGAGGTTGAACCATATGAGGGGAGGGAGAGCCCCCACCCCAACATGTTTGACTTATAATAGGTCCCTTCCCAATATTGTAATGATGCTTCCTGCCTATAGACACATTGTAGTGGGGCAAGACCAAGGCCCTGATTTCAGGAGGAGGCATCAAGTGGTGTGAAAACAGACATGGCATCATTTATGAACCCTTGCTACAGAAACCCCTCTATCTCACTTTATTGATGATACAAACAACTTCTAGTGAATATATTCTAAATTGGGCTATGGGGTCTTTGATTATCGACATCTTTATCTTCTCATTGACTAGAATGGATTAGCCTGAGAATACCTCACTTCTTGTGAATATAATCTTTCCAAATTCAATTCATCGCATCATCAGGAAATGACATTCAAAGAGGTCTCTGAGGAGCTCAATCTTCTGACAGATGAGGAGGATAAGGCTTATGATTTGGTGATTTCCCAAAAAGAGGAGTTGTGATAATGAGAGTCATGTGTGGCAAGGTTGAAGGATCAAATTTCCCCCTTATGTGCTCATTATGATGATATTAGGATGAAAGTAGGGGACCTTAGATCTGTTATAGAACGTGTACTCATGATGGTCGCAGATGAGGTAGAAGATATATCTACTATAGCAAGGACCCTTGACAGCCCATGACAATCCCTTTCCATTTTTTTGAAAAGGGTGATTCGAACCTTATTGTAAATTTCCAAAATCATGATTTACTCATTTTCTTTTGATGCTACGGAGAGGCTCCAAACTAGGGATGTTACTCCATTTCTCTTTGTAATTTTTTTTTGTGACTAATGGAATGATTTTCCCTCCAATGATTATTATTTTCCTTTTCCTTATCATGTTAATTAATCACAATTAACCATATAAACATTATTTGGATCAGGTAATAATATTTACTTGTGGTTCAAAATTAGTAAATTAAAATAATCGAATAAGGCTCCAATTTTTTCCTAGACTGTGGGACTCATCAATCATAGTTTGGCTATTACAAAGATTTTATGGAAAACCACACGAACATTTGTGTCTTTTTCCATTCTTACCCTAATTTTTTCCTATGACGGTTTGGTATGGGCTAAACGGGTATAACATGACTTTTTCTTAGGAATCCCTTTTTGGGTTTTCATCTTAACAAGATATATGTCTCTTTTGAGTGTTTGATAGCTCAATATTTTTTTTCCTAAACCATACATAGTATAGGTTTAGTGAGAAAATACTTGAATTTTATCCATTGGTTCCCTTTGTAGTTTTTTAGTCTGTCCAGTATTGTGTATTTTTTATTGGTAATTTATAGTCTAGCCAATTAGACTTATTACGAATGTTTTAGGTGAAACTTATTTGAAAACAATTGACAGGGTAGGGGCCCCAATTTTGTGGAATCATCCGCCAAAAATGTCTTAATAATATTTGATATGAATGTTGGATTTTTCATGACCCTAAATTCATGAGTTTTGGATTTATATGATCCCTGGGATTCATTTTAGGAATATAGAGGTAGGAGAGGACTCTCCTAGGGACAAATTTTCCTTTGGTTGATAGTATTTTTGTATGAAACATATGCAAATCCATCAAAGAATGATGTGAAAAATCAAACAAAAGGTGTTCTCAGGACACTGGCCTTCCATTTCCAATGGCCTATAAGATTTATAACACATTATATTTTTTTCAGGTTGGGGTTCATAGTGGGTGGCCTATCAGAGGGATGATTTTGAAAAGTATTGGGAGAATTTGTATAATCTTTGAATGAGAAACCACTCCCACATGAATTTAATTTCATTAAGTCAATTATAAATGCTTTTCATCCCTAGGAATTTTAAAGGGGAATGATATGTAAGACATAATCCCGGGGGTTTACAAATAAGGGGAGTGAGATAAGATATAAATGTCATACATGAATACAGACATTGGATAATACTATCCTGGAGATGAATTTATCTTTGGTTGACAACCATTTTGTAGGCGGCATATGTAGACCCACCGGTGCATGATGTTCATAGTCAAAAAATGTTTTCTATAGGACATTAGCCTTCCATATCGGATGAACATGAAGTATTATGGATATTGGGGCTTCTCTGGACACAACATATGGATTATGAAAGAGGGTGTTCTTAAATATGAGAGAGGAATTTCATTGGCTGAACATTATCTGGAAAACTGAAAATATGTGGGGGAATGTTTTTCATACATGGATCAACTTCACACATATGGATGGGGTATCATTATTTTACATAAGCCCTGAGATACTGGAGGTGAATTGGTCTAGGATATTTCAATATGTCCAGGATGTGGGTAGGAATGATAATGTAAATTATGAATTTGATGGTTCTTGAACAAGTAGTGAAGCCACGAGGCATGGGATCATTTAAGTGTACTGAGGTAGTATAGGACTCTCCTAAGGGATAAATTTATTTTATTTGATTGTTGTTGTCTATGGGACATATACAGAGCCACCGGGGCATGATGTGTATAATCAAAAAAAGGTGTCCAAAGGACACTGGCCCTCTATCTTTGATGGTCGTGGAGGATAATGGGGCTTCAATATTACTCAATGAATGGAGTTTGATTTATGGAAGGAGTTTATCTAGATACATTAGAAATTTCTAGGCTATGATTAACCCATGGGATCAAATGATCCCATACATATTTATGACTCATACATAAGGTAAGGCATCTATCCCATCTTTTGAGTACACTATAGTTTAACATCGTAAAGAAAAGACTCAGGGTTCCTTATGAGGAAGGGAACCATAACATGACTTCAGGATCATGCTGGTAGGACTAAACCCTTGGAATGATATGCTATGATGTCATGGTGGATCTCATGATGAAGTACCTAAGCTCACATGAGCTATGATCGGTGTGAGAAATAAGGGATTACAAGGATTTCAGATCACCACATAAGAATAGAATAACCAATGACATGGGAATTCTATTCCTAGAACAATGCTATGCAGTTTGATGTCATGTAGAAAGGAAGAATCTTAGACCCTTCTGGCCTTGTATTTTATCGTCGTATGGTTAGGATGTTGACATCACAATTTTCATTGTGTTGTGGGGACAATTTTTAACAAAGACTATAAATTGATTTTAGTTAATCATGGAAAGGATATTCTAGTATTCATTAAACACGAGTGATGATAAAAGATGTAAACCATAGTCCGGGGGGGGGGGCTTAGATAATGAGGAATGACATGAGGCTTGGAAGCTATTGCGCATATGAAAATATGAAAGGAATCTCCTGGGAAATTTTTTTCCTTTGATTGATGGTTTCTTTGTAAGAAACAAATTTAGATCCATGAGATCATGATGTGAATAGTTAATAAAAGGTTTCCATAGGATACTGGCCTTCTATTTTCGATGGCCATGTATGATTATAAAAATATAACAACTCCCAAAGTATGGAGTTTGACAAACAGGAAAGATGTGTCTGGTAATGTAAGAATATCCAAAACATGATTATTCATGAGATAATAAATCTTATACATAGATATGAATCATATATAGGGGGAAGTATGATCATTTGGATCCTTATGTTGTTATAATTCATACCTGGAATTTCCTTCATCTATTTTAATTGATTGTGCAGGAATTTGGGGGCATGTTTGATATCATGTACCATTGAGAATTGGGTTGGACATGACTCTTGAGGATCCTTGTATTTTAATGTCATCTGATTAGGACATTTTATGGATTCCCTTATTCAAGTCTAACATATGAAAGGAGGAATATTAATTTTTTTTCATCGGGTGGATAGACCCGGATAGAGGATCTAGGTGTCACTATGTATCCTAAAAGGACATGAATCGAGGCATACGTAGTTCTAAATGTTACCTAAAGAGTTTTGTACCATAGTTAGGGGAATGAGAGGTAATGTTTCCTTAATTTATGGTTGAGATAAGATGTTAAATCTGGGCATCACTCTGTATCCTATAAGGATAGGAATCAAGCCATATGTAGTTCTAAATGTTCCCTATACCGCTTTGACTCAGACGTAGGAGTAGGGGAATTTTGGTTTCGTCCACTATGTGTGTCAGGTCCATCATATTCTTCTATGATTTTTTCATGTAATGGAATCCATACCATCAATCCTATGCTCACGTGAGTCACACTTGATGTGAGAAACAAGGAGTGACGAGGATTTTCCTCATAGTATGCGAAGATATAGTATACAATAGATGCATTATTTATATGGGGGATGGGCAAAGATCGGGGGTTGAGGAATCACTATGTATACCTCTGATGAATAAGAATCATGCCATAGGTAGTTCTTTGGAAACCATTTAATTTAACATCTTATGGCAAGGACAGACACCATACAGTTTAATGTCATGTGGTTAGGACAATTTTGACCTTGCAGTTTATCATCATGCGGTTAGGAAGATTTATGTTATGAGGTTTAATGTCATGCAGCTAAGATGCTATGCTGTGTAGTTTAGAGACATTCAGTGAGGAAAATAGTCGTCGTTACACGAATTACTTATTCAAAAACCTTATATTATTGGGAGACATGATGAGTTTTCCATCCATTGATATCATGACGTATGATCCATTGAAGTAGAACCTATGTATGACGTATGGTCCCTCCAACTTTTGGTCAAGATTTGGGGGTTTCTTCCCAAGTATCCTTGAGGTTATGAGGACCAAAAAAATCTCTCCTTTTACGAAATATTGAAGGAGAACCTTTTTGTTGAAGTCACGTGCGATCTGATTTTGATAGACTTCCAAATGGTGCAATGTGTGCAACCTTTTCTCATCCATCTACACCAACTTGTCAAACCATTTTTGGGATTGCTCATCCATGAAAAGTTAATAAAAAATGGCCTTTTGGAGTGATGTAATTTGAATATTAATGGGAAAAACTACCTCTGTCCCATATACTAGTGAGTACGGGATTACATGGGTGGTAGTGCGGGTCGTGGTTTGGTAAGCCCATAAATCATAAAGGTGCTTATATGGCCATGATTTCTTATCCTTTTCCTCTATATTCTAGAGTATTTTGGATAGTCTTGTTGAAAGCCTCTATCTTCTCATTGGCCACCATTAGGTAGTTGGGTGAATTTTTGGATTTGATTCCATACTCCTAGTATAACATGTACAACTCAGTAGAGAAAAAGTTGGTGCCATTTTCCATTAGTATTGTTTAAGGGAAACCAAATCTGTTAATGATGTTGGATTCAAAAAACTAAAAATTATTTTTTATTGGACCTCTTTAAGGGGTATGTATTCATCCCATTTTGAGAATAAGTTGGTTACTGTGAGAATGGACATGAATATTCTGGATGTGGTAGGTGATATGGTCCCAAAACATCCATCCTGCATATAGAAAATGGCTAAGAGTACATAGTCTGTAAAGTAGATGTAACGCCCTGACCCCAGTTACCCAGAGTCGGTGCATTATTTTAATACATTGGCATGATTACAAAGAATCAAATCTCGAAAGACAGATTGGTTTAGTATCCTATGAAACAGTAGATATATTCATAAGTCTTACATTACAATATAAAGTGAAAAACTACTACAAAAACATATTGTCTCTATATTCCACACTCATATCCCTACATAATATCCCTGTAGGTCATTCATAATTTACTTCTTCACTTCCTGGGAAAAATAAAACATAGAAAAGGGGTGAGATCAAATGACCAGTAAGGATAACAATATAGCGGAAACTTTCATAAATAAGAATAAACATTTAAGGCAATGTATAACTAAAACAAAATCCTTTTAAACTTGAACTTCAACATAGTATGGCATAAATAAAATGAAATAATGCCATTTACTTATTCACATGGATATTCTACTAATCAAATAATCACATCTGATATCAGTAACCACTTTCATAATGATGGAATGCATAATGCCAGACTATCATAACCACATAGCCAAGGCCTCGTGCCAAGACTACAAATAAGACTTTGTCAAGGCCTTGTTCCAAGACACTAGTTTGTCTCATGAGACCTACCGATGCATCGAGGAGCTATATCGGGCTCCACCCGTCACATATTAAGTCCAATTCATTCCCATGTGAAAAGGTTTAAACATAACATAAACATTCATATTAAAACTAGCATAAGAAATATCAATACTTTCACCATAACCATGAACAATATAAAAATAGCACATCCATAGTCAAACATACCACAAAACCTTCAATAAAACATAGAAATTTTGTATCATAATAAATCAATTTCACATAAGTGTAAAATCCATCAAAGGATGTTTACATAGATGAAATAAAAACTCTTTTTAGAGAAATATCTCTTTTTATTTTGAAATCATTTAAGAGCCATATAAAATAAAACATTTTCTTTGAGAATAATCTTATAACCTTTTATGGGAAGCTTCGACGATTTTATAACAATGGAAAATAACCCCACCTACCGTATAAGTTAAAAAAACATTCTTACCTTAATTCTGTCAAAAAGGTTAAAAGCACCTTGTTTGGAAAACGACGGAAAGATTCCTTTATAAAACTCTTATAAAAAGTCAAACAAGGGTATAAATGAATTTAACCCATTTTATTTTAAATAGTAATTTTTTTTTGAAATACATTTTTAAGAAACATGGATGTGGATGATAAAGAGATCCCAGTAGATAATTATGTATAAACAACCTCGGATAAAGAAGAGATTGTAATATAACCCTTACCTTGTACTTTTCCTTAGTTGGGGGTAGGTTAACCTACTGTATAATAGTGAAATAATTGTTATTAAATTATACAATAATCATATACATTCATATGATATCATATATGATCTTTTAACATTGCTTTGTTAATAATGTCTTAGAATTATCGTTGTTTCAGGTGTTAACTTACTCGTTTTCTTTTATATGTTTTGTTAAGTAAGCCATGTTTGTCATGTATATGTTGTATCTTATTCATATCTATTATGATATCATGTCCTTAAACATTATTTTTAAATCATCAAATGATAATTATACTTGAATGGATTTGATGGAGAATGAATCTCATCGCGTTCGTGGAGACGGTAGTCCGTACGTACGCACGAGCGACAATATCATTATTTTGATATTAAAATAATATAAAATTGGATGGTATATCATATATACAGAATCATAATCATGTTATATTTATTATTTTCATGAGTTATACATCATTATTATACCCATCCAAATAATAATATATTGAATAACAATTACACCACGACGTGGAGACGGTAAGCCGTACGTACGCACGTATGGTGACATGTTATTCAAAGGGTGGATAGAATACTGAATATGGTTGAAATATAATTATAATAACATCATAGTATATATAATATACTGGAGTTATTATTTTAGAATGGTAATAACATAGAATGAAGAAGTTGAAGAAGAAATGAATTTTAAAGAGGGTGGTGAAAACATTACCTCTTCTTCGGGTTCTTCCTTTTGATTTGATCAAAAGGGCTCCATAGGTTGGATTTCTGATCAAACTAAGGCCTCTAGGTTGTATTGAGGTAAGTTGAGAGAGTATTTGGGCAGAGTTTGGCCGAACCAAAAGGCTTTGAAGGTGTGGAGAAATGAGAAGGAGGAGTGCCCTTTTATAAGAGGGGTGAGGGGCACCTTTGGAAAAGCTAGAAATATTAGTTTATAATAAATTCATATTCGGTTTCTAATGGCTCAAAAGTTTATTATTCAAAGGTGAAGGTGGGTATTGGTCTCAAACCATTCAACCAATAGAATTTAGAAAGGTTTGGGTACTTACATTAACCTTATCTTTAAGTATTAACTCTAAGTTAATTTGTTTCACTTTTACAATGTCTCTTTGTATTTTTATATTATATAGTTAATAAACTTACTATATACATCCAAGCGACCCCAAGTGGTCCATTAATGATACAACTATCATGATATAAGTTTCTTGGCCGAAAACTATATTTTTAGGAATTTAATATCAATTAATAATATAATATTCGTTTTAAAAACTCTTTTTTGTCAATTTTTACACTATTCAATAGTTGATTTTTGTGAAACTCATAATAGATTTATTATTTCAGAAAAAGTCCATTATATCAATCCTAATATGTCATAATATCCTAGAAAATTAATTTAATTCATTAAAAGTTTCAAATTATATTTATTTGGTTATTTATAATATCAATTATTTTAATTTTTCACTATTATAGTAATTACTGCATCATCATTGTGTCATAAATATATTATATTATATAATGTCGAAAAATTATAAATAAAATATAATTATGTAAGAAATATTTTTATTTTTCTAATGAATATTTATAGTCGAAAATACAACATATATAACCCTATGTAAAAATTATTTTTCTAAAAGATATATGCTTGTGTCATTTTTGTATTCATTTTAACTTAATTTAAATAAAGTGTCTCTATCACCTACAAGTGGCTCCATGGGTTCCCAAAATTGACCCAAAGATGCCCATGGTCAGACATGTATCCACCAATAAGGTTAGGACACGTTTTAGGTTAATTATTATTATTATAATATTATTTTTTTAACCCTTATTTACCGGATTTACCCTTAGCCATGGTAAATAAAATATTTACCGCAGTAACTATTCAAAATGTATAAAAATAAAAGTTACCTATTTACACAATTTGAAAATACTGATTCCAAATATGGAATCCATTTTTCCAAATTCAAAACACAGAAGTGTCAGAAATTAATTTAAAATTAATTCCTGCTGTTACAACAAAAAGCGTGTTTTTAAGAGATAATAACTATCAAAAGATTCACTCTTGTTTATGTCCGGTTTAATTGTAAAATTATGTCCAATGACCAATATTATATTAAATGGTAAAAATATATTTTAAATATACTTTAAAACCACTCAAATTCATAATTTATCAATATTAATTATTTTGATTAAAAAAGTTCTTTTTAATTAAAATTTAGTAATTTTCACTATTCGTCAAAATATGAAAGTTATCCAAAAAGTACCAAAATTTCACCCTATGCTAATTTTGATATTCTGAACCCAAAAATGAAGTCCTTTTTGAAATATAAAATATATATAATTTCAAAAAGTAGGTATTACTATTCATAACGGCTAGTTTGATTAGTTGTGGTGTGTTAGAACTCGATGTTGCGTACAACACACGTTATCGCATTATTCAAAGAGAAGCGTACCGTAGAAGATTGGGGTGTTACATTCTCCCCTCTTTCAAAAAATTTCATCCTCGAAATTTCTAGAATACTACCACATGAAAATACTCGGGTGGTTCTTCATCATATGTTCCTCGGGTTCCCACATTGCCTCTTCCATCTTATGGTTTATCCACAATACTTTTACCAGATGAGTCGTCTGGTTTCTCAGTACATGTTTTCTCGTATCAAGAATCCTGACGGGATCTTCGCAATAAGACAGATCGGGTTCCATTTCTAACTCCTCATATGTGAGTACATGCATTGGGTCAGGCATGTATTTCCTCAATAGAGATACGTGGAACACATCGTGAACTTTGGAGATACTTGGCGGCATTGCCAATCGGTAAGCTACAGCCCCAATTCATTCTACAATTTCAAAAGGTCCAATGTACCTGAGACTCAATTTCCCTTTCTAACCAAAACGTATGACTCCCTTCCATAGAGATACCTTCAGGAAAACATGATCACCGACTTGAAATTCCAAATCCTTCCATCGATTATCGGCATAGCTCTTCTGCCTACTTTAGCTGCTTTGATGTGATTTTGGATTACCTTCACCTTTTCCATTGTCTCCTCCACCAGTTCTGGACCTACAAGTTTTCTTTCACCAATGTCATCCCAACAGGTTGGTGTGCGACATCTCTTTCCGTATAACTCTTCATATGGTGCCATCTGAATACTCGAATGGAAGCTATTGTTATGGGAAAATTCTACGAAAGGTAAATATTGATCCCACATACCCTGAAAGTCAAGTGAACAAGATCCCAGCATGTCTTATAAAGTTTGAATAGTCCGTTCTGATTGTTCGTCTGTCTGAGGGTGGTAGGTAGTGCTCAAATGAATTTCAGTATCCAGGGATTTCTGAAGACTTTTCCAGAATCTTGAAGTAGAACGGGGATCACGATCGGAAACAATCGATAGGGGTACTCCATGAAGTCTCACAACTTCATTAATATATAGTCTTGCTAGAATTTCCAGTGGTAGATCTTCTCTTATAGTAAGAAAATGTGCTGACTTGGTAAGGCGATCAACAATAACCCATATTGAATCGTTCCTTCTAGGAGTCTTTGGTAGTCCCATGACAAAGTCCATCGTAATATTGTCCCATTTCCACTCTGGTATGAGAAGAGGTTGCATGACTCCTCCAGGTTGTTGCCTTCCAGCTTTCACTTGTTGACAAACTATACATCTTGACACAAAATCGGCAATCTCCCTCTTCATGTTGTCCCACCAAAAATGTTCCTTCAAATCTCTATACATTTTGGTGCTCCCAGGGTGTATAGAGAAATTGGAACTATGAGCATCATCCAGCAATTCCCTTTTTAGATCAGGTATATCGGGAACACAAAGTCTCTTCCCGAATTTCCAAATTCCATCTTCATACACAAAGTCTCTCAATCTCCCATCATTCACAACTTTAATATTATTTTGAAATTCTTCATCATCGGTCTGAGAACTCTTAATCTGTTCTAGTAAAGATGGTTTGGCAACCATTTGAAAAAGCATTGATGTTTCACCTTCCCTAGTTATTTCCATGTCCATCTTCACTAGATCCATCAAAATTAAATCCCTTTCAATTATCATCACGTTCAAAACTCCATGGTCTTTTCTAATCAAATAATCTGCCACCTTGTTTTCTTTCCCCGGGTGGTAGTGTATCATACAATCATAATCATTGAGTAATTCAAGCCATCTCCTTTGCCTCATGTTGAGTTCTTTTTGTGAGAAAATATACTTCAAACTCTTGTGATCGGTATAAATCTCACATTTTTCACCATAGAGGTAGTGACTCCATATCTTCAAAGAAAATATCACAATAGCTAACTCGAGATCATGAGTATGATAGTTTTGTTCCTAAATTTTCAACTGTCGTGATGCATAGGCAATAACCCTATCATTCTGCATAAGGACACAACCAAGTCCTTTCTTCGATGCATCCCTATAAATAACGAACACATCATTCCACGATGGTAGAGTCAATATAGGAGAATTTACTAATATTCTCCTCAGTTCTTTGAAATATTCTTCACATTCTTTTGTCCAAACAAATTTAACCCCTTTACGTGTGAGCTTCGTTAATGGGTTAGCCAATCGGGCAAAATTCTGGACGAAAGGTTGATAATAACCTGCTAAACCAATAAAACTACGTACCTCAGTTATATTCATCGGTGCTGGCCATTCTTGGATTTCCTTGGTCTTATAAGGATCAACAGAGATTCCATCTTTAGAGACAATATGGCCAAGAAAAGAAATCTCCTGAAGCCAGAATTCACACTTGCTAAACTTCCCATATAATTCATGCCTTCTCAGAGTCTTCAGGATAATACGCAAGTGATTTTCATGATCTTTGTAACTTTTGGAGTATACCAAGATATCATCAATAAATACCACCACAAATTCATCGAGATATTACTTGAAAACTCCATTCATCAGATCCATGAATACAGAGGGTGCATTAGTCAATCCAAAAGGCATTACTGTAAACTCGTAATACCCTTATCTAGTTCGAAATGCTGTCTTCAGAATATCTTCCTTCTTCACACACAACTGATGGTATCTAGATCTAAGGTCAATCTTTTAAAAGTATTGATCTCCATGCATTTGGTCAAATAAATCATCAATGCGAGGTAGGGGATACTTGTTTTTTTTGTTATAGCATTGATCTCCCTATAGTCGATATATAACCTCATAGATCCATCTTTCTTTTTAACAAAAAGAACAGGGGATCCCCATGGAGAAACACTAGGGCGAATAAATTCTTTATTAATCAATTCCTATAGTCGTTTCTTTAGTTCAACTAATTCAACAGTGGCCATTCTATAAGGGGTCTTCGATATAGGCCCTGATCCAGGAATTAAATCAATGGAAAACTCAACTTCTCGTTCTGGGGGATGTCCAGGTAAATCTTCCGGAAATACATCTACATATTCTTTCACAACAGGTGTATCCTCTATTTGAACATTCCTTTCCTCACCCACAGTTATTTCATTCTCTTCTTCCCCAATAATTGAATTTAGTTGAGCTACTGGGGGTGGATCTAGATAAGAATTAGGTGGTGACGATTCTTCTCTAAAGATAAGGTGTTCCTTATCATCAGCATCAAGAATCATAACCTATTTCTTCTTATAATAAATCTTCACATCATAGTCTGAAAGACAGTCCATACCGAGGATTATATCAAACTCAATCATAGGTATGACGATGAGATCAGCAGATAAAGAACATTTATGTGCTCTAATGGGGACTGATTCACAAAACTTTGTTGCAATGATACTTCCTTAAGGAGTTTTAACTGACAACACCCTTGTTAAATCAAATTGGAAATATCTAATTTTCTTAGTAAACTGGGAAGATACGAAACAATGTGATGATACAGAATCAAATAATGCATTTGCTAAAGTAGAGGAAACCATTAAATTACTTGCCACCACGTCTTTCGGAGCTTCTACCTCAGTAGTAGTGATAGCACATGCTTGGCCTTGATCCCTTAGAATTTTCTGAGGTAAGTTACCCTGACGCTTCGGACATTCATTTGCATAATGTCCCATCTCCCTACAATTGTAGCACTGAACATTGGTAGCTTCCTTCTTCCCTTTGCAATCATGAGCTTGGTGGCCTTTTTCACCAGACTTGTAACAGACTCCCATTCCCTTCAAGCAAGTACCGGGGTGTTTCTTCCCACATTTACCACAGGATGGATATTCAACCTTTCCCTTCTTCTGCTTATTTCCATTCCCAGATTGATCAGCTGATCTCTTCTTCTCTTTCTTTGATTTAAAGTCATAAGACTTAGAAAATTCTTTTTTAGTCTTGATAGCACATGAGACAATGTCTTTGTACGATGAAAAGGATTGTGAGACTAATTATCGACGGAGAAATGGTTTTAACCCATCAAAGAAATGATCAATATTACTTCTTGGGTTATGTATATAATCTCCAGCATACCTTGCTAACCTTGTAAAGTTAGCCTCATACTTTGCGACATTCTCATCCTCCTTTTGTCTCAGACTCAGAAATTGCCTTTCCATATCTGATCGATGGTCGAGAAGAAAGTATTTCTCTAAAAACAGATCTTTGAACTCCCTCAATTCCATATTTGATACTTCATCATCTTCCTTTGTATTTTGAATCAATGACCACCATTGATCAACATCTCCAGTGAGGCGGTAAACTGCCATGATAACTTTTTCCCTTTCACTACTCCCCAAAGCCTGAAATATTTTCTCTAGCGAATTTATCCATTGCTCAGATACTAAGGGATTTGTACTCCCATTGAACGTTGGTGGTTGTTTCCTCAAAAAGAGATCTAACATTAATCCTCCACACTACGGATTAGGGTGCTCCATATGGGTAAGGTTATTATTCATAACCTGAGTGAGTTGTCCCAGTATGGTGATTAGCTGACCGGAACCAGTTGCATCACCGACTCCGCTATAATTATCTTGAGCAGGAGGGCAATCCCAACATGGAGTGCGTGCATTGATACAGTTTCTATTTCTCCCACTAGGTGCCATTTCTAAATAATGGCATAAACTAGATCAGTTTATGAATCAAAATACATAATCTCATACTTATAAAACACTTAACATAAATTGAACTATTTATGGATATAATCCATAATCATAAGAATGTTTTCTTTGAGGATGTATATACTCATAAATCCCTCATAATGATTTGTAAATAAAATGAGAGTTATCCTAAGCATATCCCCCGAGAGTGTCGTAACCAAGAGTGCAGCAAGGCCCGTTGTCGTGCACCAGTTCCGGTTCGAGTCTACCTCAAAGTGGTGTTTTCAGGTTTTACCCCTAGGTACATCTGTGCCAGAGCCGCCTCTACCTGCTCGTATCCAGACAGGGATGTATTTCTCGGAAAACTCACAAAATCTCTACAATACCAAAATTCTAGGAAGTTCTTCTATACTAATCCTCAAATTCCATTTTAAGACTATGTGCTCTAATTAGAGTTTATCTGAATCTAGGTTCCAAGGTTTGTACTAAACTTCCTCTGATAACAACTGTAACGCCCCGACCCCAGTTACCCATATTCGGTGCATTATTTTAATACATTGGCATGGTTACAAAGAATCAAATCTCGAAATACCGATTGGTTTATTAGCCTTGGAAACACTAGATATATTCATAAGTCTACAACATAAAGTGAAAAACTACTACAACAACATATTGTCTCCATATTCCACACTCATATCACCACATAATATCCCTGCAGGTCATTCATAATTTACTTCTTCACTTCCTGGGAAAAATAAAACATAGAAAAGGGGTGAGCTCAAATGCCCAGTAAGGATAATAATATAGCGGAAACTTTCATAAATAAGAATAAACATTTAAAGCAATGCATAACTAAAACAAAAGACTTTTAAACTTGAACTTCAACATAGTATGGCATAAATAAAATTAAATAATGCCATTTACTTATTCACATGGATATTCTACTAATTGAATAATCACATGAAATATCAATAACCACTTTCATAATGATGGAATGCATAATTCCAGACTATCATAACCACATATCCAAGGCCTCATGCCAAGACTACAAATAAGATTTTGTCAAGGCCTTGTGAAAAGACACTAGTTTGTCTCATGAGACCTACTGATGCATCGAGGAGCTATAGCGGGCTCCACCTGTCACATATTAAGTCCAATGCATTCCCATATGAAAATGTTTAAACATAACACAAACTTTCGTATTAAAACTAGCATACGAAATGTCAATACTTTCACCATAACCATGAACGGTATAAAAATAGCACATCCACAGTCAAACATACCACAAAACTTTCAATAAAACATAGAATTTTTGTATCATAATAAATCAATTTTACATAAGCGTAAAATCCATCAAAGGATGTTTACATAGATGAAATCAAAACTCTTTTTAGAGAAATATCTCTTTTTATTTTGAAATCATTTAAGAGACATATAAAATAAAACATTTTCTTTGAAAATTTCTTATAAGCTTGTATGGGAAGCTTCGACGATTTTATAATGGAGGAAAATAACCGCACCTACTGTATAAATTAAAAAAACATTCTTACCTTAATTCTTCCAAAAAGGTTAAAAGCACCTTGTTTGGAAAATGACGGAAAGATTCCTTTATAAAACTCTTATAAAAAGTCAAACAAGGGTATAAATGACTTTAACCCATATTCTTTTAAATATTAATTTTTTTTGAAATACATTTTTAAGAAACATGGATGTGGATTATAAAGAGATCCAAGTAGATAATTACGTATAAACAACCTCAGATAATGAAGAGATTGTGAAATAACCCTTACCTTGTACTTTTCCTTGGTTGGGGGTAGGTTAACCTCCTGTATAATAGTGAAATAATTGTTATTAAATTATACAAGAATCATATACATTCATATGATATCATATATGATCTTTTAACATTGCTTTGTTAATAATATCTTAGAATTATCATTGTTTTGGGTGTTAACTTACTCGTTTTCTTTTATATGTTTTGTTAAGTAAGCCATGTTTGTCATGTATATGTTGTATCTTATTCATATCCAGAATGATATCAAGTCCTTAAACATTATTTTTAAATCATAAAATGATAATTATACTTGAATGGATATGATGGAGAATGAATCTCATCGCGTTCGTGGAGATGGTAGTCCGTACGTACGCACGAGCGACAATATCATTATTTTGATATTAAAATAATATATAATTGGATGGTATATCATATAAACAAAATCATTATCATGTTATATTTATTATTTGCATGAGTTATACATCTTTATTATACCCATCCAAATAATAATATATTGAATAACAATTACACCACGACGTGGAGACGGTAAGCCGTACGTACGCACGTATGGTGACATGTTATTCAAAGGGTGGATAGAATACTGAATATGGTTGTAATATTATTATAATAACATCATATTATATAAAATATACTGGAGTTATTATTTTAGAATTGTAATAACATATAATGAAGAAGTTGAAGAAGAAATGAATTTGAAAGAGGGTGGTGAAAACATTACCTCTTCTTTAGGTTATTCCTTTTGATTTGATCAAAAGGGCTCCTTAGGTTCTATTTCTGATCAAACTAAGGCCTCTAGGTTGTATTGACGGAAGTTGGGAGAGTATTTGGGCAGATTTTGGCCGAACCAAAAGGCTTTGAATGTGTGAAGAAATGAGAAGGGGGAGTGCCCTTTTATAAGAGGGGTGAGGGGCACCTTTGGAAAAGCCGGAAATATTAGTTTATAATAATTTCATATTCAGTTTCTAATGGAACCAAAGTTTATTATTCAAAGGTTAAGGTTGGTATAGGTCTCAAACCATTCAACCAATAGAATTTAGACAGGTTTGGGTACTTATATTAACCTTATCTTTAAGTATTAACACTAAGTTAATTTGTTTCACTTTTACAATGTCTCTTTGTATTTTTATATTATATAGTTAATAAACATACTATATACATCCAAGAGACCCCCAAGTGGTCCATTAATGATACACCAATAATGATATAAGTTTTTTGGACGAACCTTATATTTTTAGGAATTTATTATCAATTAATAATATAATATTCGTCTTAAAAACTCTTTTGTGTCAATTTTGACACTATTCAATAGTTGATTTTTTTGAAACTCATAACAGATTTATTACTTCCAAAAAATTCAATTAAATCAATCCTAATATGTCATATTATCCTAAAAAATTAATTTAATTCATTAAAAGTTTCCAATTATATTTATTTTTGTATTTATAATATCAATTATTTTAATTTTTCAGTATTATAGTAATTAATGCATCATCATTGTGTCATAAATAAATTAAATTATTTAATGTCTAAAAATTATAAATAAACTATAATTATGTAGGAAATCTTTTCATCTTTATAAATAATATTTATAGTCGAAAATAAAACATATATAACCCTATGTAAAAATTATTTTTCTTAAAAGATATATGCTTGTGTCATTTTTGTATTAATTTTAACTTGATTAAAATAATGTGTCCCTATCACCCACAAGTGGCTCCATGGGGTCCCACAATTGACCCAAAGATGCCCATGGTCGGACATGTATCCACCAATAATGTTAGGACACGTTTTAGGGTAATTATTATTAATATAATATTATTTTTTTAACCCTTATTTACCAGATTTACCCTTAACCATGGTAAATAAAATATTTACCGCAATAACTATTCAAAATGTCTAAAAATAAAAGTTATCTATTTATACAATTTGAACATTCTGATTCCAAATATGAAATCCATTTTTCCAAATTAAAAACACAGAAGTGGCAGAAAGTAATTTAAAATTAATTCCCGTTGTTACAACAAAAGGCGTGTTTTTAAGAGATAATAACTATCAAAAGATTGACTCTTGTTTATGTCCGGTTTAATTGTAAAATTATGTCCAATGACCAAAATTATATTAAATGGTAAAAATATATTCTAAATATACTTTAAAACCGCTCAAATTCAAAATTTATCAATATTAATTATTTTGATTAAAAAAGTTTTTTTTAATTAAAATTTAGTAATTTACACTATTCATCAAAATATGAAAGTTATCTGAAAAGTACCAAAATTTCACCCTAGGCTAATTTTGATATTCCAAACCCAAAAATGAAGTCCTTTTTGAAATATAAAATATATATAATTTCAAAAAGTAGGTATTACTATTCATAACAGATAGTTTGATTAGTTGTGGTGTGTTAGAACTTGATGTTGCGTACAACACACGCTATCACATTATTCAAAGAGAAGCGTACCGTAGAATCATGGGGTGTTACAGTAGATATGGGGTTTGGGGAATAAAATTGGAATGAACATGGCATGAGTAGAACCTCTTAGTGAATGAGGCACAATCCTGTATCATAGTGGACTAATAATATCCAAGCCTTCAAATTTGATGGGAGAGCATGGTTACTAATCAGTTTGCTCGACAAGCTCCGACATACACTTCATTAATGATGACATAATTCTAGTATCCATCAATTCACCTGGCAATGATTCCATTAAGGACTTGTTTATAGAAAAAAATTTCTTCATTTGTGCCATTGTACAAGAAAAAATTGACTTCCCAACTCTGTATCTATTCTCTTCCCACCCGATCTGGTGGGAGTTCCCACCTCTAGTGGTATTTTGCTATGTGAGTCATTCAGCCAGTGGTGTGACCATAAGTCTTATAAATGGAGCTAGTCTCTTCAATTTTCTCCGTATTGTTCTATATAAATGGCAAGACCATCTGACGGTAGTAAATGTTGATGACTGTTTCTTCCCGATTTTCATCATCCCGGGTTGTAGCTATATTTTTCAATGCATTGTCTTGAGAATTTTCTGACCAGGGTACATAGGTTAGTGGCAGATCTTAAGATAATTCTTCCATTAGTTCTCAAACATTGTTCATCAATTGGGCCAATAATTCTTTCATAGTGGCATAATAACCATTGGCCTTCTTGATGACCAGCTTTGAACCACCTTTTATCTTAAGGTGTTCAGCTTGTGCATGAAGTTCTAGCTCTAGGAAAACAATGAGGGCCTAGTATTCTGCTTCATTATTTGTGCACCCCTCTAAAATAAGGAAGGAGTAAGGTAAGGCATCCTTTTCTAGGTATGTGAGTATAACACCCTGCCCCACTTTATTGATCTTGGGTCCTCCATCCTTTTCCCTATTTGGCTCATGGAAGGACTATCGAAGTACATTTCCCATGCCTAGGGGCCTTCTATGGTGGAGAATAATTATTCATTAAGAAATTTAGTATCCAATGGGGTGAATACATTCGAGGGGTGCTTTTCCCGGAATTATGCTAATTCTTGGCCTTTGACTGATTTCTAGGGCATGTACCATATGTCAAAATTTTTTAGGATGACTTCCCTCCATGATAGGAATTCATTTAGCATTGGTCAAATAAGTATATATATGAGTGTGTTGTAGTAGAAGACCAGATGGACCTCGTGGTGATGCATGTTATTCCAGAATTTCTGAACTGCAAAGATTAGGTCTAGGAAGTTCTTTTCGATTCGTGAATATCAAGTCTTAGCATCAATCATAGTTTGACTAAAGTAATATAGACTATTCTTGCTACCGAAATCATTGTTTTGTGTAAGGAAACTGTTTAAAGACCATTCGAAGGTAGTTATATAGTAAATGAGTCATCTACTCTCGAATGGAAGCATTAAAACTGGTGGGATAAGGAGATATCTATTGATATTATCGAATGATTCTTGACAATCATTATCACACTCATATGAAACCCCCATTTTAATTAACCTGGTGAAAGGAAATCACTTACCTACAAGGTTACCTATGATGTTCCAATTGTAGGATAGGTGACCATGAAGACTCCTCAATTCGGTGAGGTTTCAAGGTAGAGATATTCCACTGATGAAATTTTTCTTCTTAGGGTCGACTTTGATGCCATGATTTCATACGACAAAGCCGATGAATTTCCCAGAGGTAACACCAAAAGAAAACATTAAGAGATTCATTATTAAAGTTTTTTGAAATAGTTTTTTGAAGATAGTTTCAATATATGTCAGGTGGTTTGAGCGATGCTCTGATTTAACCACCATATTGTCAACATAAACCTCGATGAATTTTAACGAGAAGGGCTTGAAAATGTGATGCATGGCGTACTGATATGTAGCACCGACATTTTTGAAACCAAAGGGAATCACATTATAATATAACACTCCATGGGGGCTGTAAAAGTTGTATATTCTTCATCTCCAGGATCCATTCAGATCTTCTTTTATCCAATATAGCCATCCATGAAATAGAGGGCCTCATATCTGGCGGTCGCATCGATCAAAAATTCATTGATCGAGATTGGGAAATCATCTTTTGGGAAAGGCCGATTGAGGTCCCCGAAGTCAATGAAGACTCTAATATGTCCATTCTTATTTTTTTGAGGGACCCAGATCTGATATTAGAATTCTTGATTGAAGTTATATGTGATTAGTTTATCAATTTCAGCCTCTATTTTGGTAGCAAGTGTCAGGTGGTTCCTTCGGGTATCTTGTCTATAGCCATGAGGTTCTTCCGACAAACCAATGTGAAGAGTGGTGACCTCCAGAATAAGTCTTGGAATTTCTATGTAGTTCTAGGAGAACACATCTCGATTCTTCATTAGGAAGGATGTATATTTCTCTTTCTCCTCTAAAGGAATGGCCACACTAATCAGAGTGGGCCGCAGGTCATCTTGGGTGCCCAGGTTTATCTCTCTAAGTTCATCAGTCATAGTAGAGAAACCATATTTGAATGTGGAAGGGGCATATGTGAGGTTTTTTTTGTTATCAGTCTTCATCATCTTATTCATCATCGTCTTCCTCTTCTAATGGAGAGAGTATTCTCAAGATGAACTCTCTAGCATTGGGAGAGAAACTAGAACTCTGATTTATGGAAACCAAAACAACTCCTTTTTCCCCGACTGATCGTATGAAATTCTCTTATGTGGATGAAATTTTCTTTATTTATTTTATTGAAATGAAATTTTCTTCTATCTTGAGTAAGGTGAGGATTTTCTGGGGTTCTGAGGATTCACCAGGACTATATCTATTTGGTATTTCTCTATCATTTTAGGTTTCAATACACTTTTTTAGTGTCTTTGGACTTGGCAGTCATAACAGAAATCATGCAGATGTATGAGTCTGTATCCAAGCTTAATTTAAGAACTCAACCTAGTTGATGGGTTATAATCTTCCCCAAGATGTTTTAAGGGTTCAGAAGGAGCCATTTCCAATCCATTTGTGGGGGGGGGGTGACCCAATCAACGTCATCGGCCAAAGACTGTTTCTCTTTCGATTCATAGAACCTTGTATCAATGTAATGTGATTCACATGATTCAGATAAATATTTATCAGCATGAAATGTCCTGTTTTTTCCAATTAGCACAATATTTTACAAATTGATTGTATGATGATAGAATCTCAACGTGATGTTGCAGCCAGGGCCTCCCTAACAGGACGTTGAAGCCCCGAATTTTCTGAAAAACTAGAAACTCAAAATTATACATTAGGTCACCAAGAAAAGTTTTATGCTTAATTAGTACCAAAAGCTTCTAGTAACTTTAAACATATCTCTATAGAGTTTTCGTGAAGGGTGTTAGACTTTCCTCATCATATCCCAACTAATGAAATGTTCACAGTGGGGTGACGTTTACTCTAGAGTTTTTGTCGATTAAAATTCTCTAAACATCAATTCCATTTATTGTTCCACACATATAAGGGTTTTATGTACCCTTAGATGATGGAGTCTTCATCTTTATCTTTAAAGGAGATTATGGTGTGGCATTATTTGATATTGGTCTCCATCCGATAGCCTTCAAAAGCTGCTACTTCAGCCTTGAATTCCTTGGGACTTGGTAAGGCTTTGATGAGTGCCTCCCTAAGGTCTACTGATAGACTCAAGGAATCTAGAATTGATATATTTGCTGGAGCTAAGGCTAGATGCATCATAATATCATATTTCTTCTCTAAAGGTCATTGAATCTTGGCTCATGTATTCTCCTTCATGGGCACATTAGGGGATTGAGCTTTGGATGTAGATGGTATGACCTCTGTGACAGGAGCTGGTGGTGCTACTATGCTTTCTTAATTTAGAAGAATTGGTCTTCCTGTATTCCTTGGGCAATGGGACATATTTTTTTTCCTACAATGGATACTCCATGATTATTGGGATCAAATTTCTTCCAAAGGCGGCATAGAAACACACTGGTTCATATTGTGTCTCATAGATGGTTATTCTATGGGTTTTTTCTATGTTAATGTTTTTACCTAATTTATGGTTGGGAATTTGACTCCTACCACAATCGTGCCTTCTAAAAAAACCCTTGGCCTCTATGGCCTCTTCCTCCAACTATCTGGTTGGAGATGGGAAATTAGGGTTTGTGGCCAAAGTCCCCATCAGAGAATGGGTCTATCAAGTGAATAGAATTAATGGATAGAAATATTAGTTCTTTATCCGATAATGATTCAATCTGACTGACTTCTTTTGATGGTATCATTTAGAGGGGTGGTGCTCGTTGTGACATTTGGTAGGGAGCTTCCTATTGTTCAGTTTGATGGGTCAGTGTATGTTGTCTCAAGTCTACTGGAATGATGTCCGAAAGTTTCAAGACAAGCTAAGGTTGTCGTGACATCTCATATTTTCTTCTCTAGCCTTATTCCCTTTAGGCCCTTAGAGAACTACAGGGTTTGGTATAATGGTTGTGTTTCATTAGGATCTATTGGGGGCATGGTTGGTTGCTTCAACTATTCCTAGAGGATTCCATGAGCTTAGTTGAATATTTTATGAGGGATCTAAATGTCAATTTTTTCTCCATTTTTCTGGTGACTACTTTCCATTCCTCTTCCTCCCATGGGTCTAATGTGGAAACATACGCCAGTTGTGCTGGAATTAGACCCAACTTGTATTTTTTGTAATCCACCATATTTTTCACAAGGTCCATGAATATGAATCACTCGTGGATGGTATGACCCATCATCCAGTTATATAGACAATAATTTTTATGGTAATCAAGACCCATTTGATCATCTCTCATTGACATTGGTAGCTGGAGAAAATTTCAATTCATAGCGGCTATGAAGTATCCACAAACGTGGTCATATCAGAATGGATTGACCAAATTTCTTAGTTCCTTGAATTCATTTATTTTAGCACCCATTCTCTCATATTGATAAGGTGGGGGTGGTTGTTGGTGTTTAGGGGGTCTTGTACAGTTTGGTGGAAGCCTCACAACTAGATCTGGTGCCAGGGTGGCTTATGTGTGACAAAATCTGCTTTATATTTTCTAGTTCTTTTCCTAGGGGCCGATGGGGCCACCTAGGGCTTGAGATTGGTCTTCTACAAGGAATATTCCATCCTTCAGGAAATGATAGAGAAATATCAGAACCCAATTATGTACATCACTAGGATAATAAGTTTTCTCCATTCATCATGAATGTTATATATGGGCATAGCAAGCATTTCATCCTAGGGGAGTGACCGGTTTATGGAGTAAGTTAAGACTTTCCATATAAAAATGAATTCTTAAACTCTTTCATTCTCTTGCTTCTTGTAGTTCATGAGATCACTTACCAATTTATTAGGAAATTTCAAACTGAACTGGATGAAAAACTATTTCCATAGGTCCTCCCAGCCTATGATCAAGTTTAATGGAGAGATAGTAAACCAAACGAAGGATGAAACATGAAGAGTTTTCATGAAGCACCTAAGTTTTATAGCCTCTTTTTTCTCTAAGGTTCCCATCATGGGGTCATAATAAGAGGAAGAGTGCATTAGATGTTGTTCCAGGTCCCCCCGAACCATTGAACACTGGGAATAAAAGGTTCTAGAAGTTTGGAAGTGGAATAATGTTTCATAAACAATTGGGGTATGGTTTACATTCTGGTTTTATTGGAGGGCACCACCCTTCCATATATTCTAGTCGAGATGTCAGTTACTCAATGGTATTCAAGAGACCTTGATGCATATCCTTTTGGACTTTGAGTTTTGGTGGGTGTAGCAAGATTAAAAGAAGAATGTGCTAGAACTACTTGAATTTTGGGTGAATACCTAGCTGGGTGGTATCCTTTTGGGGTTCTCCTGGATATATTTTGGATGCCTTCTCTGTGGAAGGAAGTCTTTATGTCCTTCCAGGGTTATATTCTTGTAGGTTGATGGTCCCGGTGCTGGATTGGACGAGCATATGAGATTAGTTTCATTTACCGAGATGAGTGCATGTGGCAGGGGAACCACTTTTGGGAACACCTATTGAAATTCGTTTGGTCGAACACATAATGAAAGATATCTCCCTCAATGCATCTCGACATTGATCCACCAGATCTATTTTATTTCATCCCCATGCATAGAGAATCTTTCCTCGAGTGTGAGAGACACATTATCAAGGGGAAGAGGAGGTGGGTTATAGATGACCTAGGATTTTTTCTTCTCCTTGTTAAGGATTCATGTGGGAGGTAATGGAAGATTAATTGAGAGGGTGACCAAATTTAAGACAACCCTATAATTCCTGGTATGCACACTATCAGGCTCAGTGTGGGATGCCTCCGAGAGGGAACCCTATTCTCTTATGTCCCTCCATTTATATCACTTATTATGAGATATTTGTGGCTGAAATTTACCATTTTCACAGATACATAACACATTGGGGGCAGTGTACATAATACTGAACTGTATGAAAGCTGTTTACATCCTTTTTTGGAATTTCTCTTTCAATTTTATGGTATCCTTCCGATTTTTTGGCGAAGATCGACCTGGAGGGAGCCCTAATCTGACCTCATGACATGCCTTCATCTTAGAGGGTATGAATCATGAGACAGGGTGGAGTGGGTTAACTCTCTACTCATCATTCTTCCCAGATAGCAGAAAATGAACATTCGATGTTCGGGAAATTAAAGTAAAAATGTCCCCCACCCTATGGGTTGGGGTTGCTCATGTTCTATAATTTATACACTATGAATTGGTTTTGTTGGTCTTACTGAGGAATTTGGAGTTAAAAATGTAACCATCCTTGTTGGCTGGGGCTGTTCCCATAATTCGGCGGTAGCTGCTACTACTTCCACCCCTTTGATTTCATGCTCTTATGTATGGGTGTAATCTGGACATGGCACTGTATTTGTTTGGGATTAATTTTCTTTTTAATACATGAGAACTATATTCTAGTTATATTCCCTTAGGTGTGAAGACTAATGGATGTTCTCGGTTTCCTAGTTCAGGAGTTTCTCTAGGGATTGATCTCATCGGGCCTGATGCATTTGAGACTTACTCAAGGTCGGTTCTTGTCGAGCGTTACACCTTTCATGAGTAGGGATTCCATTTGATTTCTTCCTTTGGGTAATGAAATTATAAGATTTAATTTCCAATAAGGTCTTCTGAATGTGATGTGGGGTTAAGGGTAGAGTTCAATGTTCTCCCCATCCCCAAATATGAACTCCACGTAGGGTGTCACCGATGAGGAAACACAACTTATGTAGTGCGTGGAGGAAATATAGTTCAATGTTTTTCTTTTTTATTTTTGATCATGGACACCTTGTATATGGTTGGGAATCTAGGTCGATTAGATGACAAATATCTCTTAATATGTTGAAATTTTATTTATACCCGTCATAGGGAAAGAACTTTTTTTAGCTGGTGAAGAGTCATACAGATATTGAGGGAAATTTTATTAATACATTCCACAGACAACTCCCTTGGTATGTCAAAGTGTGAAGTGGCCATGTTCTAATACATCACTAGTATATTATACTTAACTATTTGTCTTCTCACGAGGAACATACACTATTTTTGTTCATCCAGGGACTCCAATACTTAATATTCCTAGCTTGACTACTTTTCAATAATTTCGTTCCGAATAATCAGGTAGGTAGGAACCTCCTTGATATGTGAGTGACGTAGGGGTGGCTCAGACGTTGTGTGTTTCCCTAGACCAACCTCTGGTAGAGAAAGGATATCACTCATCATTGAAAGAGTGTCTGAAATTTATGACTCTATCATTTAGAGTTCCTCTGTGTGGGAGGAATTTCTCACATTTGTCCCATCAATTGGAGGGCCTTCTTTCTAGTGTGAATTTTGATTTTGGGGAGGACCTTTGTAATCAATTATACAATGGAGAGGGCTACCATTTCCTCTTGATGCATGACCATAGGAAATGTTCTTACAGTTTATACCATTGGGAGGACCTACAGGCCGAGTTATAGTGATGGGAGGACCTTTTTGATGCTTGATTTCATTGAGGGGATAACCTTTTCGATGAATTCAATGATGGTGGGGATACTTCCAGAACTTGATATTTGGCTATAGGGAGAATATTTTTAGTGTACATCCAAGGGAGGGTCTTTAGAATGTACTATAATGAGGGGAGGCCCTTATTGTTGATTTTTGTTTATATGGGGAGGGCCATCACATCTACTTCCATTGCATGGAGGGCCTTCGCAATGATTGTCATCATGGCAAGGACTACCATCATAACTTGAGATCTGACTGTAACGAGAAGCATATTTACACCATATAACATGGGGAAGAACATCAGGGTGGGTAAAATCAAGGTTATAACCCTGTTTTCTGTTCTTCTAGTCAGGGGTAGGGCTACCCTGGAACATATCAGTAGATAGGCTCTCCTGATCGATCATTCTTGGACCACAGAGTAAGCCCCCTTCGGTGCTCTAGGGAGAACCTTCAAAGCTTTTGTTAGCAACATTGCAAGTAGGGGCTTCACAACTACTAATGATAATTCAAAAATTTGTTAATTGAAAGTTATGGTCTTGATTATTTATTGATATATGATCGATGGCATCAAGAACTACAACTTTCACTAGTGTGAGATCATGTTTGAGCTCTTCATTTTTCAGTTGCCTTTGGTGCATTTCATTTTTGGGTTATCTCTTGAAAGTAACTGAGGTTGTATGCTATTGGTAATGACCATTATATATGGGTCCCTATATTTTTGGTTCCCGTGATTCTGCTGGGATACACCAACATACATCTTGAGTTTTGGTAGGGTTATATGCCTACCCTGGAGCAACCATCACATAAGACAGGAATCCCCCAGTTGGAACATGTATTTTTTCCCGATCCGATTGTCCGTGTATCATGGGATATTTCTGTCGACCATCTTGTACTGAAGCAGGTATTCATAACTACTCCGGAGTGACTAAACCATTTTACGAGTAATTCATTATGTTCGGGGAAGCCATTTTGTGGGTCAGGTTCCTTGCCTATGACTTAGATGCAATGATATCTTGGCATGTATGGAGGATATGGTCTGGAATCGACGTCTAATATTACATCATTTACAGGATGTGATGTGATAAAGAATTGGATTGAATGGGTATGAACGCGGATTCCAATGTCATATCATGATTTTGTGCCTACTCTGGTCCTCCATTGGTTTCTAGTAGGTACTGATAGTTCTATTATGCTGGGAGAAAGGAACGAGTCAACTGACCGTTTTATCCTCCTTTTCCACAATATTTGATTAGTGGGATTCATATTCACAAGCAGGAATTTTCATCTTCTCACTTTACATTGTATTTGTGTCATAAGATTTTATGAATCCACATGAATTTAACTCTGCTCATATTTTCTTACCACCCTATTTGGATGACAGGCTTGATATGCATCAGCAGGTATTTGTTCCTACTTGTAGATGGTTCCCATCCTATTTGGATGAAAATATTCTTGTGAATCGATAGATATATTCATCTTCCTATAATTTTCCTCTTTATCCGCATGATGGGATCAACGATCACTAGTTAGAATTTCCACATGCTCATCTTGTGCCACCTTATTTCTGTGGTAAGCTTGAGTATAGGGGACATATTTGTATGTCTTCCCATTGAATACCATCATTATTTTGGCATATTTAGTCCTCATAAATCATGGTGATATACTATATATAATTTTATGGTTTTAGCCTTCGTCAGGTGACCCGAGGGTCACATGTACTGTGGGAATCAGTAGGTGACCTCAACATAAGATCCTATTAAGAGTAAGGATACTTGGTCTCCCTGTATTAGAGAAGATGATATTTGTAAGGGGATCGTAATTTGGACCCTTCTGCAACTGATATGATGTCTTCGTCATCAACTTAATCTGCCTCCATGAGATAAGGGAGGTACTTGTTGTCATGTTATGGGGAAAGGCTCCCGAAATTGTTTTAGATGACCACAGGGTCCTCCTTGTGATGGGGTACGGGCTGCGGCTGAGGAGGTGGCTGGCGATATTTTTTAGACTAGAGTTCTTGTCTTGTGGCCTCCACTATGGGGAGAGTACGATTTTAGTGGTACTCTTTAATCAGTGTGTTGGACACATAGTGTTGAAGACGCTGGGTTGGAAAGGGTGTCCTACTCTTTATTAGGGCCCCAACTGCCTATGGGATCACTGAGGCATGTGTCTTCATTGGTCGTCAGGATTTCATTTGGATTGAAGGTTTCTCTATGGGAACCTACAATATATATATATGAAATATACAGATAACAATACCTCTTCAAAGTATCATATCTTGAACATATGTATATTTGATGATTCATATTACCCCCTTCCCCTATTTTTTGTTTTTTAGGTGAAGGGGAATGAGTAGGGTAGAACTTCCACCTTGGTTGAGGATTCACATCAGGTTCACCATTTTTGTTTGACCCGAGGTGAAGCATTTACGGGTGTACAAAATGGTCCGATGAGAATCATCAATCATCTATCATGATAGAGAGTTTCATGTGGGGTTCTCCGTTTTTGTTTCGCTCCTATCTGAATCATTATCCTTTAGGGGGGATTGGATTTATCCCATGAAGACTAAGTATTTTATCCCTTCCGTATTATGAAAGAGGTTCTACAGTCAAATGTTCCCAGTGGCCAATTGTATGGGGTTAATTATTTGTGCAATTTGTCCTCTTAGGATATTACTTTCTCAGATTGTCTCCAACAAGTTTATTCATGTAGCCAGAAACACCCAAAGGCCCTGTAATCCATGATTCATGGACCTTATTTGCAAACATAAGTGCTTGTTCGATGAAAAATTTTCCAAAAACATTTAAGGACTCCATTGGTCAAGAGGATGGGAGGTCGGGCTCATCGCACCCTTTTTGGGGGAATTATTGCCAATTTTGAGACTCTAATATTGATTTAACTCATGTTCATATGTTCATAAATACTTGGTTTATTTCTGAAGGGTGTATCCATAGGGTACCCTTGGTTTTAAGGATCATCATAGATATACATATTATTTATTATACTGAGGCAATGCTGACTTAAGGCATGAAATAATGTGATGTAGAGTTTATTTTCATCTAGGAGGGACGGAAGGAGGTTTGATGTTGGGATCAAACCCATAAATGGGATTCCTACGTATCCTCAGGAGAGGAATCAAAGCCCACATAGTTCAGTTATCTTGGGGATTCCACATTAAAGATGCACATTTGATGAAAACATGATTGGTTGATCCCTTTCCGAAGGGTACCCCTTTTGAGCTTGGGACATTAAACATGTGTCCTACATATCATGGTTTGAACAAGAATCAGAGTTATCATAGTTCATTATGTGTTGATTGTGTGGATTTTGTAATCATTTCAAGGCTCTAAGTCCACATGAGTCATTCTTGGCATGAGAAACAAGAGGATGTGTGAAATTAAACAAATCACACACCTTCTATCCCAATAATCTGAGAGGTCGGGCCTATAATAGAATAAGTAGAGGAGACAATGGGAGAGGGTGTGGAGTGATGAAGATTTCCATATGGGATGACATTGGAGGACATGAGGCTCGAATCCCAATGTATTAGGGACTTACCTCAGTGGGAGTCCCTAAAATGCACTCTGGGAAATGGGAGGAATGTCTCATCTCGTTAAAAGGAGAAGAGAACATGATTTATTTGACTAATCATCATACATCATTGAATGGAAATGAAATTGATTAAACATAATTACTAAAATCAGGAGGTTTAGGTTATCATCCCAAGGTTGGACTCTGGGTTACCTTGGGAATGTAGACTTACAGAAATACTGAGAGTCTGAACCATTGTGGGGAGATCCTTCATGAATCTTCTTAGTATGGGTATGTAGACTCAATGGGTCATGCTGATGCATGTGATGGTTTGATCATATGAGTCTAATAGATTTGGAGGGGGATTCTCTCTAATGTTGGGGGAATGGTTCATAAAAGAGAAATAGAGGAATTGACGGTAGTGGAGGGGCGTGACTTGAGCCAGAGATAAAGACACCCCAAGACACCCAATTCTGCATACTGTTTTGCCATGTGGGGTGGGGGGAGCTCCGCATACCATAGTGGTATATGGGTATAGGGGTCATCCACATACCAAAGAAGTATGTGGGCGTGGGCATGACCACCGTATACCAAAGTTGTATGCAGCCTTGGATGCGGTCAACCACGTTTCTTTGGAATCTATCTATGTACTGATGTAGTATGCTGCGTGGGGTTCGATCCATACAGTGATACACTATGCGGAGCACCATATTTTAGGTGGGTCTTGGAAATGATGATTCATGGGGATTTCATCTGCAAGGAATTTATGGATTACAATGACACCGATTAGGTTTTTGGTTTACCCATTATTGTTAACTTCCTTCTTTTTATTGTTTGTAGCTGGTTATACCTGTGAAAATGTGGTTCTCGGTTTTCACTTTCTCTATGATTTGAAACTAAACCCGGAATCCACTTTGAATTATATCTTCAAATCAAGTTCATAATCTAAATCCTATAAATCATGTAAGGGAACTCAAAAATGATTCATAATAAATAAAGAAATCATAAGTAAAAAAAGTGCTTTTTTAATGTGTAATCTCATCATCACTATCCATATTCCATAAATATTAATATTTTATTAATGTTAATAGGTAAAACCCATTATTATCTATACCCATGACCAAATTCACCTCCATGGGGTTGGTCTATCATTAGGGTAACTACTAGGGTCCCTTAGGTCATGTTAAGGGAAAATAACCCTACTCAGGGTCAATATGGACAATATAAATTATTGGAAGCTTGCATGGGGTCCGATTGATTAATATAATACATGGTTGACCAACTTGGGGTCCTTATTCAGTCCATCTCATGCCTAAGTTCATATAACATCACTCAAGGGTAGTACATCCCTCATCTAAAACATAATCATCTAAAATTCTCTTAGCAATAATAGGTCAATCTATATTTGTGACACCAAAGAGATAAAACTGACCCCATATTAACTTCATTAGTCTTATAGAGGATTTTCACTCACCAAACCGATCTCACCCAACCTATGGTTCATTAAACTATGTTAGAAACATGTTATAGGGGGAGGATCACTCAATCATGGTTCACCTCATCAATACTAACAAATTAATATATTTATAAATCGTGAACATGGCCCACAGTTAGGGTATTTAATCCAAGTAATTAAGTTCCTTTACTTGGTGGTCAGTAAGGCTTCCAACCTAACAGTCACTAAGTTATCATAAAATACATGCACCCCTTAGGAGTTAGAAACACCACAAGAAATCATTAAATTTTTTAAAACATATTCTATTGGATATTGGGAATTATCCAATGTTCAAGGGTCCATTGTGGCCCTGGAGATTTTTTGAAATCCAACCAAGTTCATAACATTCTAATTAGAAGTAAATTTTATTAAATAATTAGAAAAATGTTATTTATTATATTTAATCCGAGAAAATATTATTTAATATAAGTGTACTCCACTATAAAGTGCATGGACTATACATCACATTCATAAAATAAAATTAATATACTAAAGGGATTGTTTAATAGCTCAAATATGTCATTAGAAGGTATCCCCCTTTTAATTCATGTTATGGAAGATCTTGCTGGAACTCATCCAAATATGTCTTTCCATATCCTATCCTCATTAGGATTAACTAAAATAAAAAAACAAAAATTAATTCTAAACCATTTAAAATATATTATTAGTTCATTTTATAAATATTAATAATTTATTTTAATATAACTTATTTAGGAAATACACAATATATCTCACTGGTTAGAGAGTCACACCAGAACCATGTCCAAATACATTTGAGAGGTCCAGGACACACTCTTTGTGTCATCATTGGACAATAACTGAAGAAAATATATCAAAAAAATTATACATATACATTATATTTAATTAAAAATATTATATAAATACAAAATGAAACATACATTTCAAAAAATGATAAAAAATGATGATCAGATGTCATCAAAAGATGACATCATGCTATGTAACAATGAAGCCCCATAAAAATATAATATTTCGCCATTATTTGGTGAAATCAACATAAAACCCAAAAATGGATAAGTTAAAATTTAAAATAATGAAGAATCGGGTCATTAGTGGCTATTATATTCAAATTAATAACCTGGATTTATGATACAACCCCATTAAGACACACCATTATAGAATAATTAATTGCATAATATAGGGGAACTTTCCCCTTAGCTACATAGGATAAATATAGGGGGAGAAGAAGGATAAAAACCATAAAAATAAATGTTAAAAAATATTAATTTTTCCCTTTTAAAAAATCTAGATCCATATTACTAGTTCACCGACATGCTGGTGTGTCCAACAGGATAGTGAGTTAATCAAATAGCCTAAAACATTGGTGTATATAGACTCCATCAAAACTATATCCCAAATATCTTAAGTATCATTTTATTGTTTCATAACCCTCAAATATACCCACATATCCATATTCCATGCCAAAAAAATGCATTTTTGAGGTGATCACAATCTTAGAATTCCATTATAATTCTCAGCTCAAAAAATAGGTCTGTCCACCAAATTGGAAATTCAGAATTCCTTTGAAATTCCAACACCTGTAAAGACGTCGTTTATTAAAAAATTATATTTTAAGATTCTTAATAATGGTCCTTATATGATGTTAGGATGTTTTTCCATTTTATTGAAATATTTTAGAATATCAATTCATCTTGGAATTGATTGACATAGTCATCCCTTTTTCAACCTGTTGTGAGGAAATATCTTAGATTACTTTATGGTTTTCTTGTCTAACTTCTAGATAAATAATTGTATTATTGAGTATTAGTTCCCAATATTCTATTTACATTGATTTTTAAATATATTTTTTTTACATATTTTCTACTTTATCATCATGGATTTTATTCTTTCATTGTTTCAAATTATTAACCTCCAAAATCTAGTTACCTTGGAATTTAAATTGTGTATTTTGAATTTTAATGCAAAAGTATTTATTTTCTTCCAATTCATCGACCACTACTTTAATATCTTTTATAGTATTATTTTTTAAGAATTTAGTATATACACTCATTCTAATTAATATATCACCTTTATTCATATTCCATATTTATTACTTCGTTGCATACAACTTTCATTGAGAGTTATATAGAAGTTTCTAATTTCCCATCAAAGTATTTCTCCATGTAAACCGATTTGTATTCAATATCATAATTCATGTATTGCGTAATTATAAATACGCCACAAAAAATAATGTCTATTTATTTTGGATAGTTTTTACTAAATATCATATATTAGTAATAAATTAATTATAGAAACAATATAACATGTAATTTTACCAAATAATGATTTGTTTTTCTAGTGGATAATTTTTTCATGAAGTTTCTCATTCATCATGATAACTTGAATTAATTGTGACTTTTTATGTTTAATAGGAATTCATATCCGTCATTATAAATTTAAAAACCTGATCTACTTCACTATTTTTGATTTCTCTTTATTAGGATTAATTCATAGGGAATCAACTTTAACTACCTATTTATATATGGTGGACTGTTTCTCTATCATTTTCAAATCCCTCTTACGACAATAAGTTTGACTCATTAGAGGGATAAACATCTGAATAATAGTTGATATAAATTATCCAAGACAACATTTTAATTTTCATTTATAATATATTTAAAAAATTACAATCATTGAAATATGAGAATCAGATAAATTGTGGAGTCCTCTAATTCCAATTGAAATGATCATGAAGTGGTGTTTCTAAAACCATAGGGGGAGAGGTGAATCATTGCTGTATTTTTTTTTGAAATCAATAGAAACATTTATCCCTTGTCACCTTCTCACTTTTTTAGCGAGTGTAATATATTTTTGTCTTAACAATTTATTTATCTTTACATTAGTTAGTATAGATGAAGAGACATTGGGGAAAATGGGTTTCTTTAATGGGTTTCACCTACCAATGGATGATTATATCCTTTGTGTATGATGTTTATTATCCCCCTAACCCACAACATTATTATTGTTATCAAATAATCATAAGAACTATAACAAACATAGACCTATTATCCTAGAACAAACCTGTTACAAATAATGAAATGGATTATTATTCAATAGTGTATATAGAATATAATATTCCTCATATACCTCTCCATGTCGACTAGTAATTACAATCTCTTATCCCTCATAGATTTTGTTGGTATGATATTAATCCTTAATTTTATTAATGTGATTTGATACCTCAAAATCATTAAAATTTATTCAATTTAAGGGTAATATAGGATGGATATCCCAAATAACCAGCCTGAATATGATAGGAAATGAGCATGGATAGGATCTACACTCATATTATTTTTTATATTCAACGTCATTAGTATAATCTAAAATCATTTACCACATTACTAGAATGTGCTCCTATTTTTCCTTTGACATAAATAATTTTAAATAAATTTTAATCATCTAGTACACTATTTTTTATTCATTTTCATCTTATTTATATTTTCCAATCCCGAATAATATTATTCTCACATTATTCAATCATTAAAACTATATAAATATTTGAAGTTAAAACCACTAAATATCTATTAATCACATATGTTTCATTATAAATAATCAACATAATGACCCTAAATCAGTCTTCATGAGATTTAAAAACATTGTAAACATCATTCAATTAAAAATATATTCTTAATCAACCAATATAATAACCAATTAAACATAATGTGGTCATTTTAATCTCCTAAAAAATTGAATTTCATTCCATTTTTTCATGAGGTTGGACACTATATTTGACAAGTGGTTGTGTTTCCTTTTCTTTCTCACTAGGAAATTATGGTGTGGAACATTACCTAATATGATAGATCATACATGGATCACTCTTACATGGATTCCACTCAAATATTTGTGTCTCATATGTGGATTTATCCTTATGCTAAGCTGTACTCCTCCATAGATTATCACACGTAGACCACTCTATTATGGATTCGTATTCATGTATTTTCATATATGGATCTGCATTAATGGTTCTAGGTTTCCTATATAAATGTTCATAGAAAATCACAACATAAACAATATGAAATCAACCTTCTTAATTATTTCTATTCATTGTTATTTTGTTCCTCAATATAAATCTTATATCTTCTAGTTTCACGAGTAATACAATAATGTTATTTCATACTCTAAAGAACAACATTTAAGTTTTCATATTTACTTTTGGGATCTTATATATTCTAATGAACACATTTTTGAAGTATTTATTTCTTATGAAAGTGAATTTTGAATGAAGTCCATTATATTTTGAATCTTCATATTATATGGAATCTATAACTTATGAAAGAGATTATATTACGTTTTATCCTCATTAAAAATAATGTTTCTACTTATATTATCACAAAAAATACCTTATGAACTATTTCATATGAAAAGAATATTTTCCATTTTCTAAGACCCCCTTCATATGATAGACTGTATAATATTAATTTCATTGTTATTTCTTATTAAATCCAATTATTCGTGTTTATATATTCATATATATCCTCTATACATATAATTTCTACTTATTCATTTGGTGGATCTTTAAAATTTCATCTAATTAATATTTCAATCTTATGGTATTTGAATGCAGGTTTAAGTTAATCTTTTAGAAAATAAATAATTGAAAGTAGAATAAGACTTACATGATATCATTTCAACCATTACATACCTGTAGTTTATGTTGTGAAATGTGTATCAAATGTGGGAGTCCCACATTTGAGTTTCATATGGTATCTACTTTATAATATAACATGCTCCAGTAATGACTCAATAAATACCTCAGAACATCTCTTCATGAAATGTCACAAACCCTAACATGATGATGGTTTTATCCTAATTATGTTTTCCCCATGAAACAAAATTCTATATTGACCAACATAATCTATGAACCCTCCATGATGCTCGCAAATGCATCCTATATTAGAGATTGGATTTCTTTCATTATAATGGACAAGCTTCATAGGTGGTTGAGAAATCAAAGAATTGGCCAATTATATTGGATTATAATCCTCATAAAATAATTTTAAAATATAAAATATAGTTATATTTTTATAGATATATTACCCATTAGCATAATTATTTCTTAATTGCTTTCAAACTACTCAAAATTATTTAGAAACAAACATTTTACCAACATTTCCACATTAATATAATCATGTAAATGGATCACTAAAATGAAAAAGTATTATACAACCTATAAAATATTAATACTCTCCTAAATACACTTGGTCACTCTAAAATACTTCAAATCCATTTGACATCATCATATTAATATCATGAAAATTCCCTAAATTACATTGATCCATATTAATGAATAACACAAAAAAATTATAAAGTGGGCTAATATCCTTCCCCATTTGATGAATTATTTTTATCTAAATTGCGGTGATGTAGGTTCTATTAAATATAGAGTAAGTTATTTTTTTTAAAAAAAAGCTCTTATCTCATATCTCTATTGAATAATTCTCATATTATCATCCCTTTATTGGTTCTTTGACTCCCTTAATTGGTATTTTTGAGTGATGTTACCTCACAATATCCTCCATATAAGGACTAAACCTCAAAATTTCATATCTTAGTGTTTTAACTATAATTTACATTAGTGGATATTTTTTAGTATAGTGTTTTAAAGAGTTTTTTACATACTCTTACGAAGTAAACACATACATTACATGTGTACACTTATACTAAGTATCCATTGTTTCTACAATATAAAACTATTTAAAATAAATTATGATTTTTATTTATAGAAAATATTAACAATTGTCCCTTTGATCACATCCTTGTCTCTATTCCCTATTAAACCCAGTGAAAGATATTTTAAAAATATGGGATGATAAAAAAATATCAATAATGTATATAAAAAAAAGGAAACCATTAGTACAGTAAAAACATGAAAAATCATATGAAATTTACCTTTATTGTTAATTATATTTAATTGTTGGGAAAAAATCCCTCAAGGTATCATTGAAGCATTTTTGAGGTGATTGTGTTTGTTGACAAAGTGGACATCTGAGTTGTGATTGTTGACAAAGCAAAACAATGACATACAAATTTGTTGACAAAGAGGATTTCATGGTGGAATGTTGAGTTCAAGAGATGAGGTCAATGATCCATGTTTGATTCAAGAACTTCAATAAAAGGAATGGATGATCTGGAGGCGGTACAAAAGATAAGATACAAGGTGGCACCGTTTTCCAGTGTCTGCCAAATTTTTGGGCCTGAAAATCGGCAAATGATGAAAAGTGTTTTTGGCAAAGGGACTTGCGCGCCGTGGTCTTGGACTATAGGAAACTTGCACGCCATATGTTTTTCAAGATCAGAAGATCAAAATATGGCTAAGGAAATAGGTTCACGCAAGTTTGGGAGTTGGTCGCGCAAGTGTCTAAAAGGAGACAAGACTTGCGTGCCGAGATTGGGTCGCGCAGGTGACTTGCGCGCCGTCGCGCAGGGTGGTCAGATTGCCTATAAATACTGGACCACCCCTCCTCATTTTCCACCAGAGTTCAACTCAGAGCTCCCATTGCACAGGTGTGGTGGTCGCGCAAGTGGTGTGTGTGGTCGCGCAGGTGGGACTTGCGCGCCAGTGGTTGAAGTTGTGCGCCGGTGTTAGAAGTTGCGCGCTGGTTGGCAGTTGCATGCCAATACTGGTTTGGGCGTAAAAGGAATAGAGTCGCGCAAGTTTGGAGTTGAGGAAGCTTGAGTCGCGCAAGTGTCTGAGGAGGACTTGTGTGCCCGTTGTGACTTGCGAGCCGATACTTGCGCGTCGTGGTTGACTTGCGCGCCAAGTAAGGATTGTTCCAGCAGTGTTTTCGGGCTGCGTGGAAGCTGGAAGTTTGCCCGATACCTTCGGTCTAAAGAGATATTCATCTACGGGTGAAAGTTGTACTTCAACAGAGCATCTACACACAGAGGAAGATGCATTCATTCATGCAAATGAAGAGACCTACAGGTCTATAAACTGTGAGTGGATTCCTTCCAAGAGCAGTGAGCTTAGGAAGAGGAAGAAGGTGATCCTCTCCACTGGCAGTGAGCCAGAGAGAGAGAAACAGGGAGTGACCCTTGGGAAAGCAGTAAGCTGACCCTAAACTTGTATAGGCAGTGAGCCTGGGCATAGAAGTGATCTTGCCCGAACTTTGTATCCACATCTAGTGAAGAATAGTGGAATTTGGTACGACCGGCAACTTGTCGGCGTATGCTCCTTGGACGTAGCCCAGTGAGGGTGAACCAAGTAAAAATCTCTGTGTCTATCTGTTTGCTTCCCTGCATTGCATTCAAAGCATCATCATTAGATAAAGAAGTAAAGAAGTGATCACAGTTTAAACACAAGAGAAAACAAAGTGACCCTTGTAATAAAGAGGTCAAGATCCAGTGGGGTAGGAAGAACTTAAAAAAAAAGAATATCCATACCCTGATTCACCCACCTCTCAGGGTATATAGGACCCTATTGTCCCTAACAATTGGTATCAGAGGAAGGTTGCTGTTATCAGATTTGTTTGCTCCAACTTGGTGTAGTCGATCTGTGTGGATAAAAAAACAGTCTGCTCTTATCTCAATCTGCCATGGAAAAGGGAAAAACATCCAAGAATAAGCAGAAGTCAGGTGGTACTCCTAAGTGTGGAAGTGTATATGGAAAACGTGTGATTCAACTAAAGGAATCAAACCGCTTGATGAAGGAAGGCTTGGATGAATCAGAAAGGGAAAAGATTGATTCAATCAATCATGATGTTGGAATGAGTAAAGTACATGAGCATCAGAGTGATACTAAAACAGAAGAAGAAATTGAAGGAAGAATAGATATGCGAGCTGAGTTAGAGGCTGCTCTTGAAGAGATAGATGTTTGGAGAGCCAAAACCAAGAATGCTAACAAAGTTGTTCGTGATGCCAAACTCTATATGAAGCATCAGGAAGAAGAGAAGTTTGAGTTAATAAATAAAATTCAGAAACTCAAGTTATCAGCACCAGAGAACTCAGAATCAATTAGTGAGTATAAGCTTAATATTTAAGAACAGAAAAGGGAGATCGATGTCTTGAATAGAAAAGTGAAAGATCAATTCAAGAGCATCGAAGAACCTAATATTCCAAGTGACGTTGGAAACACTGAAGAAGCCAAATATAAAGATATCCAGATCAAGGCACTGGAGATTGAGGTTAACAAGCTAAAAGGATTAAATCAAAGGCTTATTGATATAGTAACTGACCTAACAGAGAAGAATGACTCTCATGTCTAAGAACTACAAATGATGGGTAAAATGAAAGGAAAACAAAAGGCTGATGATTATGAAGAGAATCAAAAGTCAAAAATTGTTCAGAATCTGAAAGCTAGAAATGATGATCTAGTAGCACAATTTTCTGAAGAAGTTCAGAAGAATCAAAGCCTACAACAAGAGAATGAATCTGTCTCTAAATCTATTTCCGAGGAAAAATTGAAAGTAGTGAAACAAAGTGCAATGTTGGAAAAGTTGACACGTGAATTGGAAGATGAGATGAGAAGAGGGAAGCTTCTCAAGAGAGAACTTGATGTCCAACTTGAATCAAGGGAGACAGAGATTCAAAAGTTGGAAGAAGAGCTAGAATCAGTTAAGAAGGAATTAGAGAGTTCCAATGATAGAGGAAAGCCTAAAATGAAGGATGCCTTGCATTTAATATTTGATCATCCTTCGACAAGTGATGATAAAATGAAGATCTGATATGCTGTTTCGGAAGAGAAACAACAGAATATTTTCTCAGCTCAAAGACCAGCAAGTTTTGGAAAAGCTGGTATTGGATTTGATGAATCACCTCCCATGCATGATAAGAAGAGAGCCGTGAACAGCTCCAGAAATGGAGAAAATCATGTTGGTGCGGGAGATAGGCCTAAGAGGATAGCTACAAGAAGAAGTGATGACATGTACTATTTCTGCGGGATTCAGGGCCACACATCATGCTTCTGTCTAGAGGCACAAGAATACATCTCAGGATGTGAAAATAGAAACATTACTAGATCTGAGAAGAAGAAGCGTCATTAGAAATCAGAGAAGAGAGTCTCTCCGAGGAAAACATTCATCAGATGGTATTTCTGTGGAAGAAAGGGACACACAATGAGTATGTGTCAGGAAGCCCAGGAGCCCAATATCAGAAGAGGATCTCAAGGTGCGTCAACATCTCGACAGAGAAGTGATGAAATGAGGTATTCCTTTAATGGGGAATGTTTTATATGTTCTGATTATGGGCATTTGGCAAGACATTGCTACAAGAAGAAAGAAGGAAAGGTAAAGGAACATGAAATGAGATTCCCGACACTAGTGGTGTATAATGAGAAATAGTACACTAGGAGACAAAGTGGAAAGTTGGAGAACAGGTTTAGAGCCTCAGAGGAATCACGTGGAGCTGAACGAAAGGTGTATCAGTCACCATCTCTGTCACACTCACAACCGCTCTCTAAGAAAGAACATGACCATATCTGGAAGAAAAATAGAGGAAACACTACAGCTGTGAGTAAGGAGAAAGTACATTCAGTGGAGGACCCACCGCAAATGAAAAATAGGGTGGCGACTCATAAATCTGATAAAAGTCAGATAAACAAAGAATGCATTGAAAAATTTGCAAGTCGTGTGCCACAACAAGCAGTGGAGAAAAGAGGAAGACCCTTGCAATGGTGGAAGAAGCAAGGGAAGATCGAAAGAAAAGAGATTCCTTCTCATAGAAATAATCATGGAAAATGGAATTTTGGTAGAACGTCAAAGACAGAAATGTGTACTAGTGGGTTTAAACCCCAAATGGTGATAAAGGCTAAGTCTACTGAATCTACATATCAAAGAAAGGCTCCAAATGTGGGAAAATAATTCCTAGTCATATGGACAGAATAGTTGAGGTTGGCTAGGAAACTAGAAGAAGCAAAGAAGGAGTGTGATGCTCTGTAAGAAAGAATCAATGGGTTGACCCATCCGGATCAACCACAATCCTCATCTTGAGGAGTTCGGAAGAATCCTCTCTCCCTATGTATATAAATGCTAATAACTGATGATTGATGTGTTTTAGGTTTTAGGGAGATACGATCCAAGGGGATGTGGCATCTAAGGATGCAAAGTGGAGATCTGATATGCTCTATAGGTTCTATTGATTCAAATCAGGAACCAGGGATGAAGAAGAAAAGATGCAACTGAGCACAATTAAAAGTGATTGTGTTATTAGCTTTATCTCTTGTTTCTTACACCGAGTTCCAACTCAGTAGGCTTAGAGATTTTTTTAATGGCTCAATGAGGAGTGCCAGATTAGTATAAATGTTGCACGTGGAGAAGAATGGTTATGGGTCTCTACCATTGGGCCTAACAGATAGAAGTGTTGTGTAACACAGGGGGAGCATTCAACAACAAAATCTGATGCCAGATTCATCAAGGAAATAATTGGATGACTCAACTCAGGTGTTTCCTATTGAGGGAACAAAGAAACACAGGGAGAAGCAGCAATAACAATGCATTTCATGCTTATCCATTTGCCCTAACAATATGGTATCAGCTGACTGTTTTCAGGATACCAAGAAGCTGTAAGAGAAAATCAAAGGCATCTCAACAAAATCTGAGAAAAGTAGCTGAAAGAAATGATGCCACTGAAAAATGAGTCAGTAAAAAAAAAACTTCCTGATGAAAGTGTTGAGGAAGAAAGCAACACAGGTAGAAGAAGTGGCTGATGCTGATTCAGAAGAAGACACTGATGATGAACCAGATGTGGGAGATTGTTTCGAGGCTAGCAGATAAAAACTTCATCAGGACTAAATGGGTCTATTAAGACAAGATGAATGAATATGGCATAGTGATTCGGAACAAATCATGACTGATATGCAAAGGAGACTCCCAGATAGATGGAATAGATGTTAATGAGACATTTTCACCGATTGCAAGGAAAGAGACAATCAGATTATTCCTAGCCATTGCAGTGAAAAGAAAGTTCAAAGAGTTCCAGATGGATGTAAAGACTGCATTTCTAAATGGGTTTCTGGAAGAAGAGGTGTACATTGACCAGCCAGATGGTTTTCTCATTCATGAGGATGATAACAAAGTTTGCAGGCTGAAGAAGGCGTTATATGGTCTGAAATAAGCACCAAGAGCATGGTACTAAAGGCTACATCAGTATTTGAAGAAGGCGACACAAAGAAGGAATGAAACATTCATTTCTCAATCCGAATATGTCAAGGAGGTTTTGGAAAGATTTTGAATGGAAAATTCAAAGGAGATGAAGACTCCGACAACTACCCGGATGAAATTGTCAGAAGATGAGGATGGAAAGGCATTTAATATCCCAAGGAAATCCACATGATCCTAGTAAAAACAATTCTTCGGAATATCCAGGGCATAATGGATTTCGTCTTGACATATACTGATAAGTCTCAGACAGAGTTATTGGGATATACTGATGCAGACTGGGTCAGTTCAACAGATGATAGGAAATCAACGTCAGGTGGTGCTTTCTATCTTGGCGGATTGTGTATTTCTTGGCTTAGCAAGAAGCAAGATTGCATTTTATTGAGCACCGTCGAAGCTGAGTATATTGCGGCATCTCAAGCATGCACACAGTTATTGTGGAGGAAGCAGCAGCTTGAAGATATGGGAGTTGAAGTGAAGTCTCCGATCGGAACCCAGTGTAATAACTCAAGTGCTATAAATCTTAGCAAAAATCCCGCCCATCATTCCAGGACAAAGCTCATTGAGATCAAGTATCATTTCATCAAGGAGAAGGTTGAGCAGGGTATCGTGATGTTGGAGTATGTGCCTACAGAGCTACAGGTTCCAGACATTATGACAAAGGCCTTACCCAAGGAAGATTTTGAAAGGTATCGACTGGCTCTGGGAGTTCAGTCGATTCCTCGCACTTGAAATATTGTGGATGTGGACCCCCCCTCTCCCCGAGGTATGATGTGTTTTTCCCTCATATGCTGACTTGTTCTCTACTCTGTTATCGACTTCCAAGGACTGCCTTTGGGTTCGTTGACAAAGGGGGAGAAAATAGTGATTGTTCAAGGGGGAGACAATGTGGAGATTTGATAAATCTTGAATGATATGGGGAGAAGCTGACAGGTGGAGCAACCAGATAGGGGGAGTTGAATCCATTTGAACGTGCTTAGCCAGAGCTTAGCTTGGACAACACAGGACGTATGGCTAAAGAGGTGTTGAAGCTGTGAGAAGAAAGGGGGAGCATATTAAATCTGACGATGCTAGAAGTGATCGATCAAAGAATAGATATCACGACAGCTGAGGATCGTGATAAAAGCAGAAGAGTGGTGTTTGACAGTGGTAAGAATATTTCCAAACCAAACATTGGTCTTCCAACAAGCCCATCAACAATTGGTATCAGTTTATTACAAATTGGTATCAGTTTGGTGTTAATAGTGGATGTCAGAGATAAAGTGATTCATTGATGAACTTTTCATTTACTCTTGTTTCTCACGCCGAGCATTGCTCATGTGGGCTTAGAGTATGTGTTAAGTAAATCCTTGATCGCTATCAGAATCGCAATGAGGCGAATGGAGGCTGAAGAATCAATGATGTATCTTTGTTTTGGAAGAGTTGTCAAGAAACCCAAAGGGGGAGATTGTTGGGCAAAAATCCCTCAAGGTATCATTGAAGCATTTTTTAGGTGATTGTGTTTGTTGACAAAGTGGACATCTGAGTTGTGATTGTTGACAAAGAAAAACAATGACATACAAATTTGTTGACAAAGAGGATTTCATGGTGGAATGTTGAGTTCAAGAGATGAGGTCAACGATCCATGTTTGATTCAAGAACTTCGATAAAAGGAATGGATGATCTGGAGGTGGTACAAAAGATAAGATACAAGGTGGCGCCGTTTTCCAGTGTCTGCCAAATTTTTGGGCCTGGAAATCGGCAAATGATGAAAAGTGTTTTTGGCAAAGGGACTTGCGCGCCGTGGTCTTGGACTATAGGAAACTTGCGCGCCATATGTTTTTCAAGACCAGAAGATCAAAATATGGCTAAGGAAGTAGGTTCGCGCAAGTTTGGGAGTTGGTCGTGCAAGTGTCTAAAAGGAGAGAAGACTTGCACGCCGAGATTGGGTCGCGTAGGTGACTTGCGTGCCGTCGCGCAGGGTGGTAAGATTGCCAATAAATACTGGACCACCCCTCCTCATTTTCCACCAGAGTTCAACTCAGAGCTCCCGTCGCGCAGGTGTGGTGGTCGCGCAAGTGGTGTGTGTGGTCGCGCAGGTGGGACTTGCGCGCCAGTGGTTGAAGTTGTGCGCCGGTGTTAGAAGTTGCGCGCCGGTTGGCAGTTGCGCGCCAATACTGGTTTGGGCGTAAAAGGAATAGAGTCGCGCAAGTTTGGAGTTGAGGAAGATTGAGTCGCGCAAGTGTCTGAGGAGGACTTGCGCTCCCGTTGTGACTTGCGCGCTGATACTTGCGCGTCGAGGTTGACTTACGCGCCAAGTAAGGTTTGTTCCAGCAGTGTTTTCGGGCTGCGTGGAAGCTGGAAGTTTTCTCGATACCTTCGGTGTAAAGAGATATTCATCTACGGGTGAAAGTTGTACTTCAACAGAGCATCTACACACAGAGGAATATGCATTCATTCATGCAAATGAAGAGACCTACATGTCTATAAACTGTGAGTGGATTCCTTCCAAGAGCAGTGAGCTTAGGAAGAGGAAGAAGGTGATCCTCTCCACCGGCAGTGAGCCAGAGAGAGAGAAATAGGGAGTGACCCTTGGGAAAGTAGTGAGCTGACCCTGAACTTGTATAGGCAGTGAGCCTGGGCATAGAAGTGATCTAGCCCGAACTTTGTATCCACATCTAGTGAAGAATAGTGGAATTTGGTACGACCGACAAGTTGTCGGCGTATGCTCCTTGGACGTAGCCCAGTGAGTGAGAACCAAGTAAAAATTTCTATGTCTATCTTTTTGCTTCCCTGCATTGCATTCAAAGCATCATCATTAGATAAAGAAGTAAAGAAGTGATCACAGTTTAAACACAAGAGAAAACAAAGTGACCCTTGTAATAAAGAGGTCAAGATCCAGTGGGGTAGGAAGAACTTTGAAAAAAAGAATATCCATACCCTGATTCACCCCCCCTCTCAGGGTATATAGGCCCCTATTGGCCCTAACATTAATAATATGAAATAAAAAAATTTCACATTAAAAAAACACATATTTTAATCAAATTAGTTCATTAAACCCCCTAGAAAACAATTAAAACTCTATTAGTTAACTTGGAGAATCATATACAAAAAACCATTTCAAAACACATTTAGTGGGAATAAACCTATGGAAAAATTCCAATTATGATATATTGGGTTTACCTAGTGTTATCTAATCCACCGCATGTTATCATGTTATAGGCTTACCCATCGCTATTTGGGTCACCCCATGTTAAGCTATAATGGGATTACCTGATTCTATTTGGGCCAACCATTTGTATATGATATATCAGTCTCACCCATTTTATACAATTTCTAGGTATGACATCATAAATAAAACAATTTCATCTTAAAACCCTCAAAAAACGTTTTTAATCCCATATAAAAAACACATTGCTATAAATATACCATTTTCTTCAAAAACCCTATTTTTGATATTAAAAAACCCAAAAATATGGGGACATGAGTTTTCATTTCAGAAAATTTGTAGGATTTTAAATGAATATAGTTATTAAATAGTTTTAATTATAGTGGGAATTTTTTTAACACCGTGTAGGTTAAGAATAGAATATTCTTTTTTTCGTTTTTCAAGCGTCTCCATATAAAAAATTTAAAAATATTCCTTTTGGAATTTTTTTAATTAAATTAAAAATATATATTTTATTTATTTATAATAATTTTTATATTAGGTTTAATTATATGGAGATATTTTTTTTAAAATTAAATCATTAAATATTTAATGTGTCCCAAACCACTTTGAAAATTTTAATCATAAGCCTTATAAAAGAATAAAATTTAAAAACAAAAAATAACATGATAATAAATTAATTAATGATGTGATAATTTAAAGGGGATATATATAAGCCTCATAAAATAAGAAGGTTGTATAAAATCAAAATAGGCCTTAATTAAAGGAGTTTGGGACAAAATCTCTAACCTTGAGTCCGACTCATCACATACAATATTTATATTCTAGAATAATAAACACAGGTTAATTGTTTACATGGTTTATATATTTTTTAATGTTTATTATTTATTTTATATCACTTATTTCCATGTTATAATGATTACTCAATTATTTAATTTCACATTAGATGTTTTGATGATATTTGGTACATGATCCCAAAATGACTTTGGTATGATGTGTATAGTCAAAAGTGGTATTTATTCCATCATATAAATAATAATATCTTTATATCTTCTAAAGATTTCTTTTTTATGCTGCCGTGTCAACATACCACACCTCCACGTCACTACAAATTCCTCACCCAACCCTCCGAACTCGAAAATACCTCTCGTGACCTCGAACTCGATCGGGATTTCCCATCGCTCCATTCTCTAGGTTTCCCGCACCCTTTCCTGATTCCCCCCTCCCTCGTATCCACGCCCCTCCTCGAATCCCCTCTCCAGCTGTGACTCCACCTACACGTGATCTGCCATCGGCTCTTTGGTGTAACGCCCCGACCCCAGCTACCCAGAGTCGGTGCATTAATTACATAACATTGGCATGCTCACAAAAAAGATCAAATCTCGAAAGACCGATTGGTTTAGTAGCCTTGGAAACACTAGATATATTCATAAGTTTTACATTACATCATAAAATCAAAAACTACTACAACAACATAATGTTTCCACAGTCCACACTACAATCCCCTCATAATATCCCTGCAGGTCATTCATAACTTACATCTTCACTTCCTGGGAAAAATAAAACATAGAAAAGGGGTGAGCTCAAATGCCCAGTAAGGATAACAATACAGCGGAAAATTTCATCAATAAGAATAAACATTTAAGGCAATGTATAACTAAAACAAAAGCCTTTTAAAATTGAACTTTAACATAGTATGGCAAAAGTAAAATGAAATAATGCCATTTACTTATTCACATGGATATTCCACTAATCGAATAATCACATGCAAAAATAAATAACCACTTTCATAATGTTGGAATGCATAATGCCAGACTATCATAACCACATAGCCAAGGCCTCGTGCCAAGACTACAAATAAGATTTTGTCAAGGCCTTGTGCCAAGACACTAGTTTGTCTCATGAGACCTACCGATGTAATTTTTTTTAAGAAGATACTTACGTTAAAAATTGCAAAAATACACTCCAGTGTTTTTCTGAAAACATTATGCAAGCTTCTGAAAACAAAATAACTAATTCTGAGACTGCTCGACTAATTACAGGCCATGATGGGTCCACTCCCAATCCCTTCCTGTCTACCAAACTCGAGAGTCAGGTTTTCTAAAAACATTTTTAAGCTTGCGTTAAATACGTATACATTTGCACTGGATTTTCATATATTTGAGAGAAATATCTCTTTTTTTGAAATCATTTAAAAATAACATAATTATAATAGAAAACCTTTATTTTTAAAATGTCCTTGTAAGCTTGTAAGGGATGCTTTGAAGATTTTATAACGGCGTAAAATAACCGCACCCGCCGCATAAGTTAAAAAGAACATTCTTACCTCAATTCAGTCGAAAAGGTTAAAAAGGACCTTGTTTTGAAAACGACAGAAAGATTCCTTTATAAACCTCTTATAAAAAGTCAAACAAGGGTATAAATGACTTTAACCCATAAAAAATGTTTTGAAATACATTTTTAAGAAACATGGATGTGGATGATAAAGATATCCCAGTAGATTATTACGTATAAACAACCTCGGATAATGAAGAGATTGTGAAATAACCCTTACCTTGTACTTTTCCTTGGTTGGGGTAGGTTAACCTCCTATATAATGGTGAAATAGTTGTTATTAAATTATACAAGAATCATATATATTAATATGATATCATATATGATCTTTTAACATTGATTTGTTAATAATATCTTAGAATTATCGTCGTTTCGGGAGTTAACTTACTCATTTTCTTTTATATGTTTTGTTACATAAGCCATGGTTGTTGTATCTTATTCATATCCAGAATGATATATAGTCCTTAAAAATCATTTTTAAATCATCAAATGATAATTATACTTGAATGGATACGATGGAGAATGAATCTCATCGCGTTCGTGGAGACGGTAGTCCGTACGTACGCACGAGCGACAATATCATTCTTTTGATATTAAAATAATATATAAATGGATGGTATATCATATATACAGAATCATTAACATGTTATATTTATTATTTACATGAGTTACACATCATTATTATACCCATCCAAATAATATTATATTGAATAACAATTACACCACGACGTGGAGACGGTAAGCCGTACGTACGCACGTATGGTGACATGTTATTCAAAGGGTGGATAGAATACTGAATATGATCGTACCATATTTATAATAACATCACAGTATATGTGAGATACTGGAGTTATTATTTCAGAATGGTAAGAACAAAGGAAGAAGAAGTGGAAGAAGAAATGAACTTAGAAAAGGGTGGTGAAATCATTACCTCTTCTTCGGGTTCTTCCTTTTGATTTGATCAAAAGGGCTCCTTAGGTTGGCTTTCTGATCAAACTAAGGCCTCTAGGTTGTATTGAGGGATGTTGGGAGAGTATTTGGGCAGAGTTTGGCCGAACCAAAAGGCTTTGAAGGTGTGAAGAAATGAGAAGGAGGAGTGCCTTTTTATAAGAGGGGTGAGGGGCACCTTTGGAAAAGCTAGAAATATTAATTTATAATAAATTCATATTCGGTTTCTAAAGGCTCCAAAGTTGACTATTCAAAGGATGAGGTGGGGATAGGTCGAAAACAACTCATCCAATAGAATTTAGACAGGTTTGGGTACTTATATTAACCTTATCTTTAAGTATTAACTCTAAGTTAATTAGTTTCACTTTTACAATGTCTCTTTGTATTTTATATATTATGGTTAATAAACTTAATATATACATCCAAGCGACCCCCAAGTGGTCCATTAATTAGGAACCTATCATAATATAAGTCTCTTGGCCGAACCTTAGATTTTTAGGAATTTAATATCAATTAATAATATAATATTTGTTTTAAGAACTCTTTTATGTCAATTTTGACACTATTCAATAGTTGATTTTTGTGAAACTCCTAACAGATTGATTACTTCGAACAAAGTCAATTAAATCAATCCTAATATATCATATTATCATAGAAAATTAGTTTAATTCATTAAAAGTTTCATATTATAATTATTTGGGTATTTATAAGATCAATTATTTTTATTTTTCACTATTTTAGTAATTACTGCATCATCATTGTGTCATAAATAAAATAAACTATATAATGTCTAAAAATTATAAATAAAATATCATTATGTAGGAAATCTTTTTAGCTTTCTAATGAATATTTACAATCGAACATCCAACATGTATAACCCTATGTAAAAAGTGTTATTCTAAAAGATATATGCTTGTGTCATTTTTGTATTCATTTTAACTTAATTAAAATAAAATGTCATTATCACTTACAAGTGGATCCATGGGGTCCCAAAATTGACACAAAGATGCCCATGGTCGACCATGTATCAACCAATAGGGTTAAGACACGTTTTAGGGTAATTTTGTATTATTATAATATTATTTTTTTAACCCTTATTTACCGGATTTACCCTTTAACCATGGTAAATAAAATATTTACCGCAGTAATTATTCAAAATGTGTAAAAATAAAAGTTACCTATTTACACAATTTTAACATCCTGATTTCAAATATGGAATCCATTTTCCTAAATTCAAAACACAGAAGTGGCAGAAATTAATTTAAAATTAATTCCCGCTGTCAAAACAAAAAGCGTGTTTTTAAGAGATAATAACTATCAAAAGATTGACACTTGTTTATGTTCAGTTTAATTGTAAAATTATGTCCAATGATAAACATTAAATTGAATGGTAAAAATATATTCTAAATATACTTTAAAAACACTCAAATTCATAATTTATCACTATTAATTATTTTTATTAAAAAAGTTGTTTTTAATTAAAATTTAGAAATTTTCACTATTCATCAAAATATGAAAGTTATCCGAAATGTACCAAAATTTCACCCTAGGCTAATTTTGATATTCCGAATCCAAAAATGAAGTCCATTTTGAAATATAAAATATATATGATTTCAAAAATTAGGTATTACTATTCACAACGGCTAGTTTAATTAGTTGTGGTGTGTGTTAGAACTCGAGGTTGCGTACAACACACGCTATCGCATTATTCAAAGGGAAACGTACCGTAGAAGCTTGGGGTGTTACATTCTCCCCTCCTTCAAATAATTGCGTCCTCGCAATTTCTAAGGTATTACTGCATAAAAAGACTCGGGTGGTTCTTCATCATAAGTTCCTCGGGTTCCCACGTTGCCTCTTCCATCTTATGATTCCTCCACAAAACTTTTACCAGACGCGTCGTCCGGTTTCTCAGCACTTGTTCTCTCGTATCAAGAATCTTGATGGGCTCTTCGCAATAGGAAAGATCGGGTTCCAGTTCTAATTCCTCATAGGTGAGTACATGCGTTGGGTCAGGCATGTATTTCCTCAACAGAGATACGTGGAACACATCGTGAACTTTGGAGAGACTTGGCGGCATTGCCAATCGGTAAGCCACAACCCCAATTCGTTCTAGAGTTTCGAAAGGTCCGATGTACCTGGGACTCAATTTACCTTTCTTACCAAAACGTATGACTCCCTTCCACGGAGATACCTTCAAGAAAACATGATCACCGACTTGAAATTCCAAATCCTTCCTTCGATTATCGGCATAGCTCTTCTGCCTACTTTGAGCTGCTTTGATGTGATTTTGGATTACCTTCACCTTTTCCACCGTTTCCTCCACCAGTTCTGGGCCTACAAGTTTTCTTTCACCAACGTCATCCCAACAGGTTGGTGTACGACATCTCTTTCCGTATAATGCTTCATATGGTGCCATCTAAATACTTGAATGGAAGCTATTGTTATAGGAAAATTCTACCAGTGGTAAATATTGATCCCACATACCCTGAAAGTCAAGGGAGCAAGATCTCAACATGTCTTCTAAGGTCTGAATAGTCCGTTCTGATTGTCCATCTGTCTGAGGGTGGTAAGCAGTGCTCAAATGAAGTTCAGTATCCAGGGATTTCTGAAGACTTTTCCAAAATCTTGAAGTAAAACGGGGATCACGATCAGAAACAATCGATAGGGGTACTCCATGAAGTCTCACAACTTCATTAATGTATAGTCTTGCTAGACGTTCCAGGGGTAGATCTTCTCTTATAGCAAGAAAATGTGCTGACTTGGTAAGACGATCAACAATAACCCATATTGCATCGTTCCTTCTAGGAGTCTTTGGTAGCCCCATGACAAAGTCCATCGTAATATTGTCCCATTTCCACTCCGGTATGGGAAGAGGTTGCATGACTCCTCCAGGCTGTTGCCTTCCAGCTTTTCACTTGTTGACAAACCATACATCTTGACACAAAATCAGCAATCTCCCTCTTCATGTTGTCCCACCAAAAATGTTCTTTCAAATCTCTATACATTTTGGTGCTCCCAGGGTGTATAGAGAAATTGGAACTATGAGAATCATCCAGCAATTCCCTTTTTAGATCAGGTATATTGGGAACACAAAGTCTCTTCCCGAATTTCAAAATTCCATCTTCATACACAAAGTCTCTCAATCTCCCATCATTCACAGCTTTAATCTTCTTCTGAAATTCTTCATCATCGGTCTGAGAACTCTTAATCCTTTCTAGTAAAGATGGTTTGGCAACCATTTGAAAAAGCATTGATGTTTCACCTTCCCTGGTTATTCCCATGTCCATCTTCACTAGATCCATGAAAATTGGATCCCTTTCAATTCTCATCATGTTCAGAACTACATGGTCTTTTCTGCTCAAAGCATCTGCCACCTTGTTTGCCTTCCCCGGGTGGTAGTGTATCGTACAATCATAATCCTTGAGTAATTCAAGCCATCTCCTTTGCCTCATGTTGAGTTCTTTTTGTGAGAAAATATACTTCAAACTCTTGTGATCAGTATAAATCTCACATTTTTCACCATAGAGGTAGTGCCTCCATATCTTCAAAGCAAAGATCACAGCTGTTAACTCAAGATCATGAGTAGGATAGTTTTGTTCATGAATTTTCAACTGTCGTGATGCATAGGCAATAACTCTATCATTCTGCATAAGGACACAGCCAAGTCCTTTCTTTGATGCATCACTATAAATAACGAACCCATCATTCCCCGATGGTAGAGTCAATATAGGAGCATTGACTAATCTTCTCTTCAGTTCTTCGAAACATTCTTCACACTCTTTTGTCCAAACAAATTTAACCCCTTTACGTGTGAGCTTCGTTAATGGGTTAACCAATCGGGCAAAATTCTGGACGAAACGTCGATAATAACCTGCCAAACCAATAAAACTACGTACCTCAGTTATACTCGTAGGTGCTGGCCATTCTTGGATTGCCTTGGTCTTAGAAGGATCAACAGAGATTCCATCTTTAGAGACAATATGGCCAAGAAAAGAAATCTCCTGAAGCCAGAATTCACACTTGCTAAACTTTCCATATAATTCATGCCTCCTCAGAGTCTTCAAGATAATGCGCAAGTGATTTTCATGATCTTTGTAGGTTTTGGAGTATACCAATATATCATCAATAAATACCACCACAAATTCATCGAGATACTCCTTGAAAACTCTATTCATCAGATCCATGAATACAGAGGGTGCATTAGTCAATCCAAACGGCATTACAGTAAACTCGTAATGCCCGTACCTGGTTCGAAATGCTGTTTTCGGAATGTCTTCCTTCTTTACACACAACTGATGGTATCCAGATCGAAGGTCAATCTTTGAAAAGTATTGAGCTCCATGCAGTTGGTCAAATAAATCATCAATACGAGGTAGGGGATACTTGTTCTTTATCGTTATAGCATTGATCTCCCTGTAGTCGATACATAACCTCATAGATCCATCTTTCTTTTTAACAAAAAGAACAGGGGCTCCCCATGGAGAAACACTAGGGCGAATAAATCCCTTATTACTTAATTCCTCTAGTTGTTTCTTTAGTTCGACTAACTCTACAGTGGCCATTCTATAAGGGGTCTTCGATATAGGCCTTGATCCAGGAATCAAATCAATAGAAAACTCAACTTCTCGTTCTGGAGGATGTCCAGGTAAATCTTCCGGAAATACATCTACAAATTCTTTCACAACAGGTACATCCTCTATTTGAACATTCCTTTCCTCACCGACAGTTATTTCATTCTCTTCCTCCCCAATAATTGAATTAAGTTGAGCTACTGGGGGTGGGTCTAAATAAGAATTAGGTGGTGACGATTCTGCTCTAAAAATAAGGTGTTCCTTATCATTATCATCAAGAATCGTAACCTCTTTCTTCTTACAATAAATCTTCGCATCATAGTCCGAAAGCCAGTCCATACCGAGGATTATATCAAACTCAATCATAGGTATGACGATGAAATCAGCAGATAAAGAAAATTTATGTGCTCTAATGGGGACTGATTCACAAAACTTTGTTGCAACGATACTTCCCTTAGGAGTTTTAACTGACAACTCCCTTATTAAATCAAATTGGAAATATCTAATTTTCTTAGCAAACTGGGAAGATATGAAACAATGCGATGATCCAGAATCAAATAATGCATTTGCTAAACTTGAGGAAACCATTAAATTACCTGCCACCACGTCTTTCGGAGTTTCTACCTCAGCAGTAGTGATAGCATAAGCCTGGCCTTGATCCCTTGGCCTTTTCTGAGGTAAGTTCTCCTGACGCTTAGGACATGCATTTGCATAATGCCCCATCTCCCTGCAATTGTAGCACTGAACGTTGGTAGCTTCCTTCTTCCCCTTGCAATCATGAGCTTGGTGGCCTTTTTCACCACACTTGTAACAGACTCCCATTCCCTTCAGGCAAGCACCGGGGTGTTTCTTCCCGCACTTACCACAAGATGGATATTCAACCTTTCCCTTCTTCCCCTTATTTCCATTCCCAGATTGATCAGCAGGTCTCTTCTTCTCTTGCTTTGCTTTAAAGTCATAAGACTTAGAGAATTCCTTTTCGGTCTTGATAGCACATGAGACAATGTCTTCGTACGATGAAAAGGATTGTGAGACTAATGCTCGACGGAGAAATGGTTTTAACCCATCAAAGAAACGATCAATCTTACTTCTTGGGTTGCGAATATAATCTCCAGCATACCTCGCTAACCTTGTAAAGTTAGCCTCATACTTTGTGACATTCTCATCCTCCTTTTGTCTCAGACTCAGAAATTGCCTTTCCATATCTGCTCGATGGTTGCGAGGAAAATATTTTTCTAAAAACAGATCTTTGAACTCCCTCCATTCCATGTTTTATACTTCATCATCTTCCTTCATGTTTTGAATCAATGACCACCATTGATCAGCATCTCCAGTGAGGCGGTAAACTGCCATGGTAACTTTTTCCCTTTCACTACTCCCCAAAGCCTGAAATATTTTCTCTAGGGAAAATATCCATTGCTCAGCTACTAAGGGATTTGTACTCCCATTGAACGTTGGTGGTTGTTGTCTCATGAATCGATCTAACATTGATCCTCCACGCTGCGGATCAGGGTGCTCCATACGGGTAAGGTTATTATTCATAACCTGAGTAAGTTGTCCCAGTACGGTGATTAGCTAATCAGCACCAGTTGCATCATCAGCCCCACTATAATTATCTTGAGCAGGAGGGCAATCCCTACATGGAGTGCGTGCATTGATACGGTTTCCATTTCTTCCACTAGGTGCCATTTCTAAACAATATCATAAACTAGATCAGTTTATGAATCAAAATACATAATCCCATACTTATAAAACACTAAACATAAATTGAACTATATATGGATATAATCCATAATCATAAATATGTTTTCTTTGAGGAAGTATATACTCATAAACCATTCATAATGATTTGTAAAGAAAGTGAGAGTTATCCTAAGCATATCCCCCGGGAGTGTCGTAACCAAGAGTGCAGCAAGGCCCGTTGTCGTGCACCAGTTCCCGTTCGAGTCTAGCTCAAAGCGGTGTTTTCGGGTTTTACCCCTAGGTACATCTGTGCCAGAGCCGCCTCTACCTGCTCGTATCCAGACAGGGATGTATTGCTCGCAAAACTCACAAAGTCTCTACAATACCAAAATTCTAGGAAGTTCTTCTATACTAATCCTCAAAGTTCATCTTAGGTCTACGTGCTCTAATCAGAGTTTATCTAAATCTAGCTTCCAAGGTTTGTACTAAACTTCCTCTGATACCAACTGTAACGCCCCGACCCCAGCTACCCAGAGTCGGTGCATTAATTACATAACATTGGCATGATCACAAAAAAGATCAAATCTCGAAAGACCGATTGGTTTAGTAGCCTTGGAAACACTAGATATATTCATAAGTTTTACATTACATCATAAAATCAAAAACTACTACAACAACATAATGTTTCCACAGTCCACACTACAATCCCCTCATAATATCCCTGCAGGTCATTCATAACTTACATCTTCACTTCCTGGGAAAAATAAAACATAGAAAAGGGGTGAGCTCAAATGCCCAGTAAGGATAACAATACAGCAGAAACTTTCATCAATAAGAATAAACATTTAAGGCAATGTATAACTAAAACAAAAGCCTTTTAAAATTGAACTTTAACATAGTATGGCAAAAGTAAAATGAAATAATGCCATTTACTTATTCACATGGATATTCCACTAATCGAATAATCACATGCAAAAATAAATAACCACTTTCATAATGTTGGAATGCATAATGCCAGACTATCATAACCACATAGCCAAGGCCTCGTGCCAAGACTACAAATAAGATTTTGTCAAGGCCTTGTGCCAAGACACTAGTTTGTCTCATGAGACCTACCGATGTAATTTTTTTTAAGAAGATACTTACGTTAAAAATTGCAAAAATACACTCCAGTGTTTTTCTGAAAACATTATGCAAGCTTCTGAAAACAAAATAACTAATTCTGAGACTGCTCGACTAATTACAGGCCATGATGGGTCCACTCCCAATCCCTTCCTGTCTACCAAACTCGAGAGTCAGGTTTTCTAAAAACATTTTTAAGCTTGCGTTAAATACGTATACATTTGCACTGGATTTTCATATATTTGAGAGAAATATCTCTTTTTTTGAAATCATTTAAAAATAACATAATTATAATAGAAAACCTTTATTTTTAAAATGTCCTTGTAAGCTTGTAAGGGATGCTTTGAAGATTTTATAACGGCGTAAAATAACCGCACCCGCCGCATAAGTTAAAAAGAACATTCTTACCTCAATTCAGTCGAAAAGGTTAAAAAGGACCTTGTTTTGAAAACGACAGAAAGATTCCTTTATAAACCTCTTATAAAAAGTCAAACAAGGGTATAAATGACTTTAACCCATAAAAAATGTTTTGAAATACATTTTTAAGAAACATGGATGTGGATGATAAAGATATCCTAGTAGATTATTACGTATAAACAACCTCGGATAATGAAGAGATTGTGAAATAACCCTTACCTTGTACTTTTCCTTGGTTGGGGTAGGTTAACCTCCTATATAATGGTGAAATAGTTGTTATTAAATTATACAAGAATCATATATATTAATATGATATCATATATGATCTTTTAACATTGATTTGTTAATAATATCTTAGAATTATCGTCGTTTCGGGAGTTAACTTACTCATTTTCTTTTATATGTTTTGTTACATAAGCCATGGTTGTTGTATCTTATTCATATCCAGAATGATATATAGTCCTTAAAAATCATTTTTAAATCATCAAATGATAATTATACTTGAATGGATACGATGGAGAATGAATCTCATCGCGTTCGTGGAGACGGTAGTCCGTACGTACGCACGAGCGACAATATCATTCTTTTGATATTAAAATAATATATAAATGGATGGTATATCATATATACAGAATCATTAACATGTTATATTTATTATTTACATGAGTTACACATCATTATTATACCCATCCAAATAATATTATATTGAATAACAATTACACCACGACGTGGAGACGGTAAGCCGTACGTACGCACGTATGGTGACATGTTATTCAAAGGGTGGATAGAATACTGAATATGATCGTACCATATTTATAATAACATCACAGTATATGTGAGATACTGGAGTTATTATTTCAGAATGGTAAGAACAAAGGAAGAAGAAGTGGAAGAAGAAATGAACTTAGAAAAGGGTGGTGAAATCATTACCTCTTCTTCGGGTTCTTCCTTTTGATTTGATCAAAAGGGCTCCTTAGGTTGGCTTTCTGATCAAACTAAGGCCTCTAGGTTGTATTGAGGGATGTTGGGAGAGTATTTGGGCAGAGTTTGGCCGAACCAAAAGGCTTTGAAGGTGTGAAGAAATGAGAAGGAGGAGTGCCTTTTTATAAGAGGGGTGAGGGGCACCTTTGGAAAAGCTAGAAATATTAATTTATAATAAATTCATATTCGGTTTCTAAAGGCTCCAAAGTTGACTATTCAAAGGATGAGGTGGGGATAGGTCGAAAACAACTCATCCAATAGAATTTAGACAGGTTTGGGTACTTATATTAACCTTATCTTTAAGTATTAACTCTAAGTTAATTAGTTTCACTTTTACAATGTCTCTTTGTATTTTATATATTATGGTTAATAAACTTAATATATACATCCAAGCGACCCCCAAGTGGTCCATTAATTAGGAACCTATCATAATATAAGTCTCTTGGCCGAACCTTAGATTTTTAGGAATTTAATATCAATTAATAATATAATATTTGTTTTAAGAACTCTTTTATGTCAATTTTGACACTATTCAATAGTTGATTTTTGTGAAACTCCTAACAGATTGATTACTTCGAACAAAGTCAATTAAATCAATCCTAATATATCATATTATCATAGAAAATTAGTTTAATTCATTAAAAGTTTCATATTATAATTATTTGGGTATTTATAAGATCAATTATTTTTATTTTTCACTATTTTAGTAATTACTGCATCATCATTGTGTCATAAATAAAATAAACTATATAATGTCTAAAAATTATAAATAAAATATCATTATGTAGGAAATCTTTTTAGCTTTCTAATGAATATTTACAATCGAACATCCAACATGTATAACCCTATGTAAAAAGTGTTCTTCTAAAAGATATATGCTTGTGTCATTTTTGTATTCATTTTAACTTAATTAAAATAAAATGTCATTATCACTTACAAGTGGATCCATGGGGTCCCAAAATTGACAAAAAGATGCCCATGGTCGACCATGTATCAACCAATAGGGTTAAGACACGTTTTAGGGTAATTTTGTATTATTATAATATTATTTTTTTAACCCTTATTTACCGGATTTACCCTTTAACCATGGTAAATAAAATATTTACCGCAGTAATTATTCAAAATGTGTAAAAATAAAAGTTACCTATTTACACAATTTTAACATCCTGATTCCAAATATGGAATCCATTTTCCTAAATTCAAAACACAGAAGTGGCAGAAATTAATTTAAAATTAATTCCCGCTGTCAAAACAAAAAGCGTGTTTTTAAGAGATAATAACTATCAAAAGATTGACACTTGTTTATGTTCAGTTTAATTGTAAAATTATGTCCAATGATAAACATTAAATTGAATGGTAAAAATATATTCTAAATATACTTTAAAAACACTCAAATTCATAATTTATCACTATTAATTATTTTTATTAAAAAAGTTGTTTTTAATTAAAATTTAGAAATTTTCACTATTCATCAAAATATGAAAGTTATCCGAAATGTACCAAAATTTCACCCTAGGCTAATTTTGATATTCCGAATCCAAAAATGAAGTCCATTTTGAAATATAAAATATATATGATTTCAAAAATTAGGTATTACTATTCACAACGGCTAGTTTAATTAGTTGTGGTGTGTGTTAGAACTCGAGGTTGCGTACAACACACGCTATCGCATTATTCAAAGGGAAACGTACCGTAGAAGCTTGGGGTGTTACATTCTCCCCTCCTTCAAATAATTGCGTCCTCGCAATTTCTAAGGTATTACTGCATAAAAAGACTCGGGTGGTTCTTCATCATAAGTTCCTCGGGTTCCCACGTTGCCTCTTCCATCTTATGATTCCTCCACAAAACTTTTACCAGACGCGTCGTCCGGTTTCTCAGCACTTGTTCTCTCGTATCAAGAATCTTGATGGGCTCTTCGCAATAGGAAAGATCGGGTTCCAGTTCTAATTCCTCATAGGTGAGTACATGCGTTGGGTCAGGCATGTATTTCCTCAACAGAGATACGTGGAACACATCGTGAACTTTGGAGAGACTTGGCGGCATTGCCAATCGGTAAGCCACAGCCCCAATTCGTTCTAGAGTTTCGAAAGGTCCGATGTACCTGGGACTCAATTTACCTTTCTTACCAAAACGTATGACTCCCTTCCACGGAGATACCTTCAAGAAAACATGATCACCGACTTGAAATTCCAAATCCTTCCTTCGATTATCGGCATAGCTCTTCTGCCTACTTTGAGCTGCTTTGATGTGATTTTGGATTACCTTCACCTTTTCCACCGTTTCCTCCACCAGTTCTGGGCCTACAAGTTTTCTTTCACCAACGTCATCCCAACAGGTTGGTGTACGACATCTCTTTCCGTATAATGCTTCATATGGTGCCATCTAAATACTTGAATGGAAGCTATTGTTATAGGAAAATTCTACCAGTGGTAAATATTGATCCCACATACCCTGAAAGTCAAGGGAGCAAGATCTCAACATGTCTTCTAAGGTCTGAATAGTCCGTTCTGATTGTCCATCTGTCTGAGGGTGGTAAGCAGTGCTCAAATGAAGTTCAGTATCCAGGGATTTCTGAAGACTTTTCCAAAATCTTGAAGTAAAACGGGGATCACGATCAGAAACAATCGATAGGGGTACTCCATGAAGTCTCACAACTTCATTAATGTATAGTCTTGCTAGACGTTCCAGGGGTAGATCTTCTCTTATAGCAAGAAAATGTGCTGACTTGGTAAGACGATCAACAATAACCCATATTGCATCGTTCCTTCTAGGAGTCTTTGGTAGCCCCATGACAAAGTCCATCGTAATATTGTCCCATTTCCACTCCGGTATGGGAAGAGGTTGCATGACTCCTCCAGGCTGTTGCCTTCCAGCTTTTCACTTGTTGACAAACCATACATCTTGACACAAAATCAGCAATCTCCCTCTTCATGTTGTCCCACCAAAAATGTTCTTTCAAATCTCTATACATTTTGGTGCTCCCAGGGTGTATAGAGAAATTGGAACTATGAGAATCATCCAGCAATTCCCTTTTTAGATCAGGTATATTGGGAACACAAAGTCTCTTCCCGAATTTCAAAATTCCATCTTCATACACAAAGTCTCTCAATCTCCCATCATTCACAGCTTTAATCTTCTTCTGAAATTCTTCATCATCGGTCTGAGAACTCTTAATCCTTTCTAGTAAAGATGGTTTGGCAACCATTTGAAAAAGCATTGATGTTTCACCTTCCCTGGTTATTCCCATGTCCATCTTCACTAGATCCATGAAAATTGGATCCCTTTCAATTCTCATCATGTTCAGAACTACATGGTCTTTTCTGCTCAAAGCATCTGCCACCTTGTTTGCCTTCCCCGGGTGGTAGTGTATCGTACAATCATAATCCTTGAGTAATTCAAGCCATCTCCTTTGCCTCATGTTGAGTTCTTTTTGTGAGAAAATATACTTCAAACTCTTGTGATCAGTATAAATCTCACATTTTTCACCATAGAGGTAGTGCCTCCATATCTTCAAAGCAAAGATCACAGCTGCTAACTCAAGATCATGAGTAGGATAGTTTTGTTCATGAATTTTCAACTGTCGTGATGCATAGGCAATAACTCTATCATTCTGCATAAGGACACAGCCAAGTCCTTTCTTTGATGCATCACTATAAATAACGAACCCATCATTCCCCGATGGTAGAGTCAATATAGGAGCATTGACTAATCTTCTCTTCAGTTCTTCGAAACATTCTTCACACTCTTTTGTCCAAACAAATTTAACCCCTTTACGTGTGAGCTTCGTTAATGGGTTAACCAATCGGGCAAAATTCTGGACGAAACGTCGATAATAACCTGCCAAACCAATAAAACTACGTACCTCAGTTATACTCGTAGGTGCTGGCCATTCTTGGATTGCCTTGGTCTTAGAAGGATCAACAGAGATTCCATCTTTAGAGACAATATGGCCAAGAAAAGAAATCTCCTGAAGCCAGAATTCACACTTGCTAAACTTTCCATATAATTCATGCCTCCTCAGAGTCTTCAAGATAATGCGCAAGTGATTTTCATGATCTTTGTAGGTTTTGGAGTATACCAATATATCATCAATAAATACCACCACAAATTCATCGAGATACTCCTTGAAAACTCTATTCATCAGATCCATGAATACAGAGGGTGCATTAGTCAATCCAAACGGCATTACAGTAAACTCGTAATGCCCGTACCTGGTTCGAAATGCTGTTTTCGGAATGTCTTCCTTCTTTACACACAACTGATGGTATCCAGATCGAAGGTCAATCTTTGAAAAGTATTGAGCTCCATGCAGTTGGTCAAATAAATTATCAATACGAGGTAGGGGATACTTGTTCTTTATCGTTATAGCATTGATCTCCCTGTAGTCGATACATAACCTCATAGATCCATCTTTCTTTTTAACAAAAAGAACAGGGGCTCCCCATGGAGAAACACTAGGGCGAATAAATCCCTTATTACTTAATTCCTCTAGTTGTTTCTTTAGTTCGACTAACTCTACAGTGGCCATTCTATAAGGGGTCTTCGATATAGGCCTTGATCCAGGAATCAAATCAATAGAAAACTCAACTTCTCGTTCTGGAGGATGTCCAGGTAAATCTTCCGGAAATACATCTACAAATTCTTTCACAACAGGTACATCCTCTATTTGAACATTCCTTTCCTCACCGACAGTTATTTCATTCTCTTCCTCCCCAATAATTGAATTAAGTTGAGCTACTGGGGGTGGGTCTAAATAAGAATTAGGTGGTGACGATTCTGCTCTAAAAATAAGGTGTTCCTTATCATTATCATCAAGAATCGTAACCTCTTTCTTCTTACAATAAATCTTCGCATCATAGTCCGAAAGCCAGTCCATACCGAGGATTATATCAAACTCAATCATAGGTATGACGATGAAATCAGCAGATAAAGAAAATTTATGTGCTCTAATGGGGACTGATTCACAAAACTTTGTTGCAACGATACTTCCCTTAGGAGTTTTAACTGACAACTCCCTTATTAAATCAAATTGGAAATATCTAATTTTCTTAGCAAACTGGGAAGATATGAAACAATGCGATGATCCAGAATCAAATAATGCATTTGCTAAACTTGAGGAAACCATTAAATTACCTGCCACCACGTCTTTCGGAGTTTCTACCTCAGCAGTAGTGATAGCATAAGCCTGGCCTTGATCCCTTGGCCTTTTCTGAGGTAAGTTCTCCTGACGCTTAGGACATGCATTTGCATAATGCCCCATCTCCCTGCAATTGTAGCACTGAACGTTGGTAGCTTCCTTCTTCCCCTTGCAATCATGAGCTTGGTGGCCTTTTTCACCACACTTGTAACAGACTCCCATTCCCTTCAGGCAAGCACCGGGGTGTTTCTTCCCGCACTTACCACAAGATGGATATTCAACCTTTCCCTTCTTCCCCTTATTTCCATTCCCAGATTGATCAGCAGGTCTCTTCTTCTCTTGCTTTGCTTTAAAGTCATAAGACTTAGAGAATTCCTTTTCGGTCTTGATAGCACATGAGACAATGTCTTCGTACGATGAAAAGGATTGTGAGACTAATGCTCGACGGAGAAATGGTTTTAACCCATCAAAGAAACGATCAATCTTACTTCTTGGGTTGCGAATATAATCTCCAGCATACCTCGCTAACCTTGTAAAGTTAGCCTCATACTTTGTGACATTCTCATCCTCCTTTTGTCTCAGACTCAGAAATTGCCTTTCCATATCTGCTCGATGGTTGCGAGGAAAATATTTTTCTAAAAACAGATCTTTGAACTCCCTCCATTCCATGTTTTATACTTCATCATCTTCCTTCATGTTTTGAATCAATGACCACCATTGATCAGCATCTCCAGTGAGGCGGTAAACTGCCATGGTAACTTTTTCTCTTTCACTACTCCCCAAAGCCTGAAATATTTTCTCTAGGGAAAATATCCATTGCTCAGCTACTAAGGGATTTTTACTCCCATTGAACGTTGGTGGTTGTTGTCTCATGAATCGATCTAACATTGATCCTCCACGCTGCGGATCAGGGTGCTCCATACGGGTAAGGTTATTATTCATAACCTGAGTAAGTTGTCCCAGTACGGTGATTAGCTAATCAGCACCAGTTGCATCATCAGCCCCACTATAATTATCTTGAGCAGGAGGGCAATCCCTACATGGAGTGCGTGCATTGATACGGTTTCCATTTCTTCCACTAGGTGCCATTTCTAAACAATATCATAAACTAGATCAGTTTATGAATCAAAATACATAATCCCATACTTATAAAACACTAAACATAAATTGAACTATATATGGATATAATCCATAATCATAAATATGTTTTCTTTGAGGAAGTATATACTCATAAACCCTTCATAATGATTTGTAAAGAAAGTGAGAGTTATCCTAAGCATATCCCCCGGGAGTGTCGTAACCAAGAGTGCAGCAAGGCCCGTTGTCGTGCACCAGTTCCCGTTCGAGTCTAGCTCAAAGCGGTGTTTTCGGGTTTTACCCCTAGGTACATCTGTGCCAGAGCCGCCTCTACCTGCTCGTATCCAGACAGGGATGTATTGCTCGCAAAACTCACAAAGTCTCTACAATACCAAAATTCTAGGAAGTTCTTCTATACTAATCCTCAAAGTTCATCTTAGGTCTACGTGCTCTAATCAGAGTTTATCTAAATCTAGCTTCCAAGGTTTGTACTAAACTTCCTCTGATACCAACTGTAACGCCCCGACCCCAGCTACCCAGAGTCGGTGCATTAATTACATAACATTGGCATGATCACAAAAAAGATCAAATCTCGAAAGACCGATTGGTTTAGTAGCCTTGGAAACACTAGATATATTCATAAGTTTTACATTACATCATAAAATCAAAAACTACTACAACAACATAATGTTTCCACAGTCCACACTACAATCCCCTCATAATATCCCTGCAGGTCATTCATAACTTACATCTTCACTTCCTGGGAAAAATAAAACATAGAAAAGGGGTGAGCTCAAATGCCCAGTAAGGATAACAATACAGCAGAAACTTTCATCAATAAGAATAAACATTTAAGGCAATGTATAACTAAAACAAAAGCCTTTTAAAATTGAACTTTAACATAGTATGGCAAAAGTAAAATGAAATAATGCCATTTACTTATTCACATGGATATTCCACTAATCGAATAATCACATGCAAAAATAAATAACCACTTTCATAATGTTGGAATGCATAATGCCAGACTATCATAACCACATAGCCAAGGCCTCGTGCCAAGACTACAAATAAGATTTTGTCAAGGCCTTGTGCCAAGACACTAGTTTGTCTCATGAGACCTACCGATGTAATTTTTTTTAAGAAGATACTTACGTTAAAAATTGCAAAAATACACTCCAGTGTTTTTCTGAAAACATTATGCAAGCTTCTGAAAACAAAATAACTAATTCTGAGACTGCTCGACTAATTACAGGCCATGATGGGTCCACTCCCAATCCCTTCCTGTCTACCAAACTCGAGAGTCAGGTTTTCTAAAAACATTTTTAAGCTTGCGTTAAATACGTATACATTTGCACTGGATTTTCATATATTTGAGAGAAATATCTCTTTTTTTGAAATCATTTAAAAATAACATAATTATAATAGAAAACCTTTATTTTTAAAATGTCCTTGTAAGCTTGTAAGGGATGATTTGAAGATTTTATAACGGCGTAAAATAACCGCACCCGCCGCATAAGTTAAAAAGAACATTCTTACCTCAATTCAGTCGAAAAGGTTAAAAAGGACCTTGTTTTGAAAACGACGGAAAGATTCCTTTATAAACCTCTTATAAAAAGTCAAACAAGGGTATAAATGACTTTAACCCATAAAAAATGTTTTGAAATACATTTTTAAGAAACATGGATGTGGATGATAAAGATATCCCAGTAGATTATTACGTATAAACAACCTCGGATAATGAAGAGATTGTGAAATAACCCTTACCTTGTACTTTTCCTTGGTTGGGGTAGGTTAACCTCCTGTATAATGGTGAAATAGTTGTTATTAAATTATACAAGAATCATATATATTAATATGATATCATATATGATCTTTTAACATTGATTTGTTAATAATATCTTAGAATTATCGTCGTTTCGGGAGTTAACTTACTCATTTTCTTTTATATGTTTTGTTACATAAGCCATGGTTGTTGTATCTTATTCATATCCAGAATGATATACAGTCCTTAAACATCATTTTTAAATCATCAAATGATAATTATACTTGAATGGATACGATGGAGAATGAATCTCATCGCGTTCGTGGAGACGGTAGTCCGTACGTACGCACGAGCGAGAATATCATTCTTTTGATATTAAAATAATATATAAATGGATGGTATATCATATATACAGAATCATTAACATGTTATATTTATTATTTACATGAGTTACACATCATTATTATACCCATCCAAATAATATTATATTGAATAACAATTACACCACGACGTGGAGACGGTAAGCCGTACGTACGCACGTATGGTGACATGTTATTCAAAGGGTGGATAGAATACTGAATATGATTGTACCATATTTATAATAACATCACAGTATATGTGAGATACTGGAGTTATTATTTCAGAATGGTAAGAACAAAGGAAGAAGAAGTGGAAGAAGAAATGAACTTAGAAAAGGGTGGTGAAATCATTACCTCTTCTTCGGGTTCTTCCTTTTGATTTGATCAAAAGGGCTCCTTAGGTTGGCTTTCTGATCAAACTAAGGCCTCTAGGTTGTATTGAGGGATGTTGGGAGAGTATTTGGGCAGAGTTTGGCCGATCCAAAAGGCTTTGAAGGTGTGAAGAAATGAGAAGGAGGAGTGCCCTTTTATAAGAGGGGTGAGGGGCACCTTTGGAAAAGCTAGAAATATTAATTTATAATAAATTCATATTCGGTTTCTAAAGGCTCCAAAGTTGACTATTCAAAGGATGAGGTGGGGCTAGGTCGAAAACAACTCATCCAATAGAATTTAGACAGGTTTGGGTACTTATATTAACCTTATCTTTAAGTATTAACTCTAAGTTAATTAGTTTCACTTTTACAATGTCTCTTTGTATTTTATATATTATGGTTAATAAACTTAATATATACATCCAAGCGACCCCCAAGTGGTCCATTAATTAGGAACCTATCATAATATAAGTCTCTTGGCCGAACCTTAGATTTTTAGGAATTTAATATCAATTAATAATATAATATTTGTTTTAAGAACTCTTTTATGTCAATTTTGACACTATTCAATAGTTGATTTTTGCGAAACTCCTAACAGATTGATTACTTCGAACAAAGTCAATTAAATCAATCCTAATATATCATATTATCATAGAAAATTAGTTTAATTCATTAAAAGTTTCATATTATAATTATTTGGGTTTTTATAAGATCAATTATTTTTATTTTTCACTATTTTAGTAATTACTGCATCATCATTGTGTCATAAATAAAATACACTATATAATGTCTAAAAATTATAAATAAAATATCATTATGTAGGAAATCTTTTTAGCCTTCTAATGAATATTTACAATCGAAAATCCAACATGTATAACCCTATGTAAAAATTGTTCTTCTAAAAGATATATGCTTGTGTCATTTTTGTATTCATTTTAACTTAATTAAAATAAAGTGTCATTATCACTTACAAGTGGATCCATGGGGTCCCAAAATTGACACAAAGATGTCCATGGTCGACCATGTATCAACCAATAGGGTTAAGACACGTTTTAGGGTAATTTTGTATTATTATAATATTATTTTTTTAACCCTTATTTACCGGATTTACCCTTTAACCATGGTAAATAAAATATTTACCGCAGTAATTATTCAAAATGTGTAAAAATAAAAGGTACCTATTTACACAATTTGAACATCCTGATTCCAAATATGGAATCCATTTTCCTAAATTCAAAACACAGAAGTGGCAGAAATTAATTTAAAATTAATTCCCGCTGTCAAAACAAAAAGCGTGTTTTTAAGAGATAATAACTATCAAAAGATTGACACTTGTTTATGTTCGGTTTAATTGTAAAATTATGTCCAATGATAAACATTAAATTGAATGGTAAAAATATATTCTAAATATACTTTAAAACCACTCAAATTCATAATTTATCACTATTAATTATTTTGATTAAAAAAGTTGTTTTTAATTAAAATTTAGAAATTTTCACTATTCATCAAAATATGAAAGTTATCCGAAATGTACCAAAATTTCACCCTAGGCTAATTTTGATATTCCGAATCCAAAAATGAAGTCCATTTTGAAATATAAAATATATATGATTTCAAAAATTAGGTATTACTATTCACAACGGCTAGTTTAATTAGTTGTGGTGTGTGTTAGAACTCGAGGTTGCGTACAACACACGCTATCGCATTATTCAAAGGGAAACGTACCGTAGAAGCTTGGGGTGTTACATTTGGACTTTGGCTCCTCTGTCTTTTGCTCCTCCGACTTCGGCTCCTCCGACTTCGGCTCTTCCGACTTCAGCTCCTCCGACTTCGTCTCCTCCGACTTCTGCTCCTCCGACTACTTCTCCTCCGACTTCCACTCTTCTGCACCTCCGGCTTCGGCTCCTCCAACTTCAAATCCACTGACTATGCCTTCTCTACAACCGGTGACTCCCACTTCAGAACTACCACGTTCGGTTCCTTCGCTCCACCTAGGGTTCCCGTGCCCTCAAGCACGCAACCAGTAAGCACAGGTATAAACCGGTGTCAAATGTTCAAACCAGTGTCAAAGATCTTCATATCTCAATGTATTTGATTTTTTCTAGTGTTTTTATTAGATGATTAATCTGTATTCATTATCATGGATGATGGGTCTCTGAATCTAAATTCTAATTCAGGGTGAAAGATCTCCAAATAGAACATCTGGTGAAGAGTTTCAACCATATACTTGAATTAAACCTCAGCAACTGTAAGGTATATATCAAATGTAAAATAAGGGTTCATTTTATATCTATTCGTGCTTGTAACCAGGCTTGTGTGTGTGATGCAGAGAAATATTACAAACATAAGCACATAATATGAGTTCAAATGTCTTTAAGAAATGATCTTGGTTTTTGGGAAGATAGTATTTATTTTGAAAATTGATATTGATTTGTTGTTTCCCAATAACCTTGGTTTCTGAAGGACTGCATTTCATAGAATTTTATTTATTATCACATTATTACCTAGGAATATTTTTTATGAATGCACATATATATTATATGAATTAGTTTGATTAAACTGCATTCTGAAAAATATCAGTTCCATCGACATGTGGTTTACTGTATGCACTTGAACTCATCTTGTGTAACATGAATATGAATGCTTCTCTTTTAACTTCTCATAACACATAAATTTGAATTAATGATACCCTAACAAGGGAATGTCCTCAAATTGTTCTTATTATTGTTTTCCATGGTTTGACTATTTCATTTTTTTATTTGATATATATTAACCTACATTACTACTATAATAGAAGCTTAATTATTCAAAGAGGCCTTTAGAATGGGTGGAGTGTACCACCACTTGAAGGTTACATCCAATTCATTTTCTTTTTCATTATAATAAAGACAATTTCATGTTTTTTATTCTTTCCATTTTTTTATAGTTTTCATTTTATAACATATAGTTTACTGTATTTTCAGGTATTTTTGGACCATTGGTGCACGCCTCATAATCGGTTAGTTTATTCATTATTAATATGTTTTGTTTCTATTGCATATGTGTTTCCTGTGTTATGTGTATTTTAATGGTATACATGTTTCCATTCACTATTGGTGATTTGTTTTCAATATTGAATCCACAATATATGAAGAACACATTTTATGAATCCAAACAATCTTTCCCCCTCTTGACATTATGTTATACGATTAAGCAATGTCAAGAGAACCACTTGTTGTTATGTCAAGCAGTTGACATAATGTGGAGTGGAAGTCACGTCTTAGTTTAAGAAGTTAATGTAATGTGCATCAATGCTGTGGGAAAATAGACTAATGTTTTCATATAAAGATTCATAAAATTTTGAAAATATTTAATGTAATGTTACATTAAATAGTTAAGAAGATTTAATGAATTTATTGGATTACTACATCTCCTACATATTATAAATTTTCGGTTCAATTACATTCAAATCCAGTTTCAAAAAAACCATACATATTTTAGTCAACAATATATGATTGTTTAATATCCAGTTTCCTACCATATTTTCTTACAATTTTGATTAGTATCAAATAGTAATACAGTGAAACTATTCTCTTTTTATACTCTCTCTGTAACAAGTTTTTATAACTTCTTCTGATCGGATTCGGTTTTTATTATATTATTGTCTGTTGGAACATGCTTATACCCCTGCATTGATTGCATAATTCTATTTTGATCTAACAAGTTCAGATCAGATTCTGTTTCGATTGTTTTTATATTCTGCATTGAATGTTTTTATCCTCTGTAACAAATTTTTATATATTCTTCTGATCAGATTCTGTTTTGATTGTTTTTATACTCTCTGTAATAGATTTTTATATACTCTACTGATCAGATTCGTTTTTGATTATTGTTTTCATATTTTTTCTCTATAATTTATGCGATTTTAGTATGAATGTTGACAAAAATATGTTTCTTCATGTTCGTTAAATAATTTTTTGAGAATTATGTAAAGATTCTACATGGATGAAGATGGTTTTGGTAACACCATAACTATACTATGGAAATTTTTCAAGATATTCTTTGAGCCTCATTTCTAAGACTTGTGTTTAATGATCGATGTATATAATCTCATTAATGGTTATTTATATAGGTTTTGGTAGAAAAAAAATTCAAATATGGTTTCCTCTATGACATACAGTGGTGAGAATATAATTGGGTATGAATAGATGCAATGAAAGATTAAGTATTATTAAAAATATGTTGAATTTATGTATGTTCTTGGCTCTATGTGTTGTCTATCTGGGATTCAAAACACCCGTGGCACAACTCATAGTGGAGGTGTTTATGTTCTGTTGTAATGGTGAGTTTGGTTTTTTATAGATTCAAATTTGTAGTAGGTTCTTATTTTTTTCTCATTTGTTCATATTTATTTAAATCATGTCTATTTTTTCATACATGTTTGTATTATATTGTTCTTAAATTTAACATTCACTTGTATCACTAGAACTAATACATTCAAATGGTGAGTTTGGTTTATTTCTTTTTATTTACTCAAAATTAATTGATGTTTCAAATAATATGTAATTTGTTTTTTATTGTACTTAGCATTTTTACGTTCCCTTACATCACTAGAACTAATACATTCAAATTTTTTGTATACAAATGAGAATTAAAGTCCAATAATGATACGTGTACCTTCATCTATTAAAGATCAACCACAGGTTCTTATGTTTCTTTACCTCTATTTTCTTTCTTCAAAATTTTTATAGTTGTTTTCATATAACCATTGAAGAATCTATGGATTTGGTTCAAAGTGAACTATAAAATTTTCACTAGCAAGGATACCAGGATATCATTCAAATCAATGAGAGTACCAAGCACTTCATATATCACATTCAAATGAATTTCATGAGAGTTCATAGAGAATCATGAATACCCATGCATTAATTAATAGATAATAAGAAATATCACATAATGTTTTCATAATATATTAATTGTCTATATTATTTCACCAATATCTATTCCCATTAACTATTTGTATATTGTCTTCATTGTTAGTCTGTTGTATTGACTGTATGTGTTTCCTTTTTATATATTTATGATGTCGTATATGTTACTATTATGTTAGTATATGATCTTAGTATGCAATCATATATGCTATAATATTTTACCTTCGATTATATTCAATGTTATTATGTTGTATTTATGGTATTAATTATATATGAGGTTGGTATGTTATATATTAGTTTCCATTCAAAGATTGAATATTGTATTCATTGGAAGCATATTTTGTATGTATATGCTCCTATTATGTGGTCGTGATGTCAGTATGCTATATTGTATTCTTGAATGTGTTCTACACCAATCCATAGTTTTAATAAATTAACTGTAGGAGGACAGTGGAAAAGAGAAATCTCTTTTGAAACAAATTTTTATGGGTCCCCCCGCAAAAGGTCTCACGACCCATTAAGCTAAGATGCCCAGTTTGGGGAGGCCAAACCCATCACATTTTCCCCATTTCCACTCTCATTCACTCAGGTTTGTTTTCTCCAACATGGGAAGGAGGGTGAGGCGCGAGAAATATGTTTTTGTCTCCAATGTCATTCCCAAGTAACAAAATTTTTGAACTAGGTACACATCTAATGATACCTGTCTAGTTTTCTCTTCATGTCCTACAATTTAATTTTTCTTAAATTAATAATTTTTCCTGTCTGTGTTTTACTACTGAATAGATTATATTTTGAAAACATCTATATATATATCTTCTAAAGTAAGCTTTTTTCAGCCTATATGTCACCACCATAGACTTCCACGCCTCTCAAAGCTGTTTCTCTGTCAAAATTACCTCCATCTCCATGCATTCTGCGTGTATCCCTCAATTGAAATTTTTTCCCTCATTCTAGGGTTTTAGCTCTCCTGCTATCCGGCTTCCCTGGCTTCCCCAATCTCAGTTTTCAAGTACTGCCTTCGGGACCCCATCACCCCATCACCTCCCTTCTAACTCTACCATCTCCTCCATCTGCTCCCCCTCCACCTGCTCCTCTTCCGTCTGCTCAGTGTCATGCTCCTTCCCCTCCTTCTGCTCGGCTTCTGGATCATCTACCTCTGATTGTTGTGCTTTCGGCTATTCCGACTCCGGATCCTCCGCCACCGCCTGCTACACCTCTAGATCCTCCGCCCCCGCATGCTCCACCTCCGTAGCCCTCTTCCTCCGACTGCTCCTCATCATGATCCTCCCACACCATCATCAATGTTTTAATTCAATTTTTTTTCAAAAGTGAGAAGATTGAAGGAAAACCTCGACCTCGCACTGTATACTCCGACTGCTCTGCTTCATGCTCCACCGATTGCTCTGTAGCCCTCAGCGTCATGCTCCTCATCCTCCTTCTACTCCGCATCTGTTTTGTTTGAGTCTTCCATTTCAACAGGATCTCCTCTCCATTATATTTATACTAACATGAGTTTATCCTAAATGAAGGACAACCTCAACCTCGCACTGCTTACTCCGAACGACTCGCATCAGCATCCGCCGATTTCATATGATATCAATCGATTCCTTTGATACTTCTTCGGCTCAGGAATCGTGTCACCTATAATGGAGGCAACCCTACATTTACCCAAACATTCTTGACTCTTAACTATTTATTGATTCATTTTATAATTATTTATGTCTATGGAGTTATTACCATCGATTCTGTTTGTAGTTGACTTTAGTTCGCAATGTCTACTATGAACGAATCGCTTAAACCATCACTGATCTCATTTGATATGAATATAATTCTATGTGTCATCTTTGGACCAGGAATTGTGTCGCCTATACTACAGGTAACCCTGTATTTACTGAAAACTTATTTAATGTTAACTATTGATTGATTCAGTGTCCATTCACTGATTTTTTACTCAATGTATGTCTTCCATCGTTGCCTTCATTTGCACTGCTCCCTGAATTACTCCCTATAGATACAATATATTCATTACTTTCACACAATCAATTGGATCTAGTGTTCACTGTGGTCATCCAGAATCTATGTTCATTGAAGCACAGTGTGCAGATTCTGGTTGGTTGGTGAGCAAATTCTGGTTTCACTTAGTGGTATATTATCCTTTCCTATGAATTCTATTTTATTATCCTATATAAAATTGACCAAAACCTTCTTTAATGTTAACTGCTGATTGATTCGCTGTTCACTCATTAATGATTTACTCTACGTCCATCTTCTATATCTTCCATCATTTAAACCACTCCATGTATTACTCCCTGTAGAGAAAGTATATTAATTGCTATTACACAGAAATATGGATCCAGTGCTAATTGTGGTAATCCAGAATCATTTTTCCATGAAGCACAGTGAGCAGATTCTGGTTGGTTTGTGAGAAGATTATGGTCCCACATAGTGGTATATTCTCCTTTTTATGCATTATGTTTTATTACATGATATTACATTAACATCCACCTTATATCAATTGATTCCTTTGATACTGATTCAGCTCGAGAATTGTGTCACCTATAATGGAGGTAACCCATCATTTACCCAAACGTTATTAAATCTAAACTATTTATTGATTCATTTTCCATTTATTTATGTCCATTGAGTTATTTCCAGTGATTATATTTGCAGATGACTTTAGCTCGCAATGTATACTATGAACGACTCGCTTAAGCCATCACTGATCTCATTCGATATCAATATAATTCTGCGTGCCGGCTTTGGCTCAAGAATTGTGTCGCCTATACTACAGGTAACCCTGTATTTACTAAAAACTTTTTTAATGTTAACTGTTGATTGATTCAGTGTACATTCATTGATTTTTTACTCAACTTGCTTAAGCTACCACTGATGTCATTTGATATCAATATAATTCTACGTGCCGGCATTGTCTCATGAATTGTATTGCCTATACTACTGGTAACCCTGTATTTACTGAAAACTTCTTTAATGTTAACCGTTGATTGATTCAGTTTCCATTCATTTATTGTTTACTCAATGTATGTATTCAATCATTGCCTTCATTTGCACTGCTCTCTAAATTACTCCCTACAGATACAATATATTCATTACTGTCACACAATCAATTGGATCTAGTGTTCACTATGGTCATCCAGAATCTATGTTCATTGAAGCACAATGAGCAGATTATGGTTGGTTGGTGAGAAAATTCTGGTTTCACTTAGTGATATATTATCCGTTTCTATGCATTCTATTTTGCTAGCTGAGATGAAATTGACCGAATCCTTATTTAATGTTAACTACTGATTGATTCACTGTTCATTCAAGGATGATTTACTCTACATCCATCTTCTATTGCTTCCTTCATTTTCACCACTCCATGAATTACTCCCTACAGATAATGTGTATTCATTGCTATTACATAGAAATGTTTATCCAATGTTAACTATGGTCATCCAGAATCAATTTTCAGTGAAGCATAGTGAGCAGATTCTGGTTGGTTGGTGAGAAGATTCAGGTTGCACATAGTGGTATATTCTCCTTTTTATGCATTCTGTTTTATTACATGATATTCCATTGACATCCACCTTATATCAATCGATTCCTTTGATATTTCTTCGACTTGGGAATCATGTCACCTATAATAGAGGTAACCCTACATTTACCCAAACATTATTAACTCTTTAATAGTTACTTATTCATTTTCCATTTGTTTATATCCATTGAGTTATTACCAGCGATTCTGTTTGCAGTTGACTTTAGCTCGCAATGTCTACAATAAATGACTCACTTAAGCCATCACTGATCTCATTCGATATCAATAGAATTCTGCGTGCCGGATTTGGCTCATGAATTGTTTCGCCTATACTGCTGGTAACCATGTATTTGCTGAAAACATCTTTAATGTTAACTATTGAGTGATTCAGTGTCCATTCATTGATTTTTTACTCAATGTATGTATGATTTGAGACACTTTACATGTAGTTATCGAAAAACATTACCATATTTTTGTTTTATTATTATAATTAATCATCTGAATGGGAGGGGTTTGAGTGGTCTACAAGGGATATTCATGTGAGTGCACATTAACAGGTTTTTTCTCTCATGTAAACTAACAGTTATTTTTTTCTTTGAATTGCTTGTGATGTGTTGCTTCTATTAATTTCAAGATATGGTTTATCATTAAAGAACATGTTTTTTCCTGGTATGTTATCATCCTTGATGATGTTCGTACCCAATTTTGATGGTACTATCACAAATTTCTTCACATTATTACTGCTTTCATATGTAAATGCAAACTATTTTTTTATTAATTTATCGTTTAATGATGGATTAATGGTGTTTTTTTTCATTCAATGGTTTTTGATGTGTGAATTCGAATGATTTTAGGATATGGGTTCGCATTGAATAAAATGTTTTCTCAGGTAAAATGTGATGGTTCAGTTGAATTTTGTACTAGGAAATCCTACACTGCATCATATGTAAGATTATTAAATTTTCAATAGTGATTATCTATTTGAGCCTTTTAATCTCTCAATGTGATGGATTAAATCATGATGTATATGTTTTGAAAATTGGGATGGATATCTGTTTAGCTTTTAGAATTAATAACTGGGAAACTTATCCATTTAATGTCATCTTTTCAACATTGGTTCAAGATAACATCACGTTTCACATTATTTTTTCCTACTAGATCAATTAGAGTCTTCTGCTCTATTAGAATCACCCTGTAGTCTATTATAATCCACTATATATTGTTTTTTATGCACTAAAAACCTTCTTCAGACATCCTACATATTCATATCTTTGCAACTGGTATTTTTTCCTAAAATTATGGAATTAACCTCTCTTCTATCCATCATTTGTTAGTTTCAGTTACACTCTATATAAATGCATGTAATTTTTCCTAAAATCATGGAGTGAACCTCCCTTCTATCCTACATATTACTATAGGTAATTTGTTTTAACTATAAAATCCTTTATATATTGTTTTCTATGCACAAAAAATATATGAATATGATAATTAGTCATTTTTAACTTCTTTGTCTACAGTGCCTCAACAATCCACATCTCGGACAAAAAATTCTGTAGGATCAAACAAGCGAAAGCAAAGACCGAACTTCGGGAAATATTTACTTTCATTCTGTAAGTATGATGTCATTGTTCTATTTTGAACAAAATTTAGGTTGTACTACCATGCTATTTGTAGTCTAACATATTCCTCGATAATTTTGATAGCTATTGTGACTGACAAAAATAATATATTGGATTCAAGACCTGCTTCCTCTACAAGATAATCATTGATTATTAATTTACATATTTGAAACCATTTAGTATGTATTTTCAGTAGTAAATAAGTACAGATTCGTTCTTTGTATCCTAATCTTCTAAGGCACCTCTTAATGTTTATACATCCCACTTATAAAAATGATTATTTTTTCTACTACAATCTGATATTTTGGTGACATTAAAAAGGCACTTATTTATCATTAAACCACATATATTATTTATATAATAACTCGATTATCAAAAAAATCAGTGATAGGTTAGTGGATTTGAGAAAAATTTATTAAACCTTACATAGAGTCGACATGAAGAACTCCAACTGTTTAATGTTTAATGTATTGATCTGAGACTACAATACACTCAAATTTTAAATGATGGAGAATTTTCAAACACAAACACTAATTATATGTACATTCCCAACTAAGGAAAACAAATCCATTTGATGTATTTATTTTATTTTCACTAAAGTCATTTTTTTGTATTTGAACACTAAAAGAAATTAATTACATCCATCATGATTTCATGTGTGATTTCATTCAAAAAAAATAGTATACCATATAGTGAAATATTTCCATATGCTCTATACTAATGTGATCACATATGCACTTTCATTATGTTGTATACTATTTTCTTCTTCCTCCAAATACATGTGTGATGTCATTAAGTTAAATTAAATGCATTAAATTACATGTCATAATGTAGTTTTTTGAATAGGGTGTTTTCATTTCTTACATTATCCAATTTATCTTGAATTTTACTAAAAGAATCTTGGCATGTTTGTAGTAAGTAGGAATTTCTTAGCTCTTTAATTTATTCCATAACATGTGTTTATTCTAATGAAAATTTCTACATAATCAGATGTAATAATATATCATTGCAGCTAGTTTAACCAATGGAATGAAAATATAATCTTATTACTTTGATATTTTTTCACATCTCCATAATGTTTTATCTATTTACATTTATTCAGTTCTTATGCATATATACTTTCTTTAAATATTTTTATGCAGGATAAAAACCATGATGACTTTTCATGGATTTCCATTCCACAAGACACAAATGCTGAGTACATTTGATATTCCATTGATTTTGGTGAAGGAGTTCTTGAATCCCACTAGAAGCACGAATGTGTTCTTGCAGCATGTAGCAGCTAATGAAGATGTATATCAGAATGCCAAACCAGCTTCCCCTTTGATATTGGATAAGAAAAGTAGGGGATACTGCCAAAATGGATTAATAATATAGTCATCTCGACCCAGTCTGGTGAATGGAGAGGAAAGAAGAGCCTCAATATCATAACAACAAAATCAATCAATTTTTCAACGTCACCTCAAAAAATTTGAACAGTGCAGTAGGTTAACTAAAGATAATATGAGGACCTATAAGTGATGTCATAATTTCTCATACAATGTATCCTCATTTACAGAATCAAAATCAAAATTATGTATTTTCAATTTATAATATATGAATATTAAAAACAATTTTTTCCATTTTACATGGGGGAAGTAATATCATTTGGCAGATATAAGAATTTTCCTTTAATAATATTATTTTATAATACAAAAGTTTTTTTATTTTATAACTTCTAAATGACATGTTATATTTTTTTTTGTATTTATTTACATCATGTGGTTTTTTTTCTATCATTTTCATATATATTTTCGAATATATGATCCTATTCTTCATTTCTTTTTATTATCATCTATCACTAAAGTTGTAAGTTTATCATATTTTAAGTAATTTTAATTATTAACTACTCAATATATTAAAAAACTTTTGATGATTAGATTTGAATTATAGCACTGTGCATATGCATGGGCGAGGTACTAGTTGTTACTATTAATGGCACTGTTAATGGTACTTTCATTATCTTCTTCGATGCATGCAATTCAACTGCATATTATTCCCTATGTTATCTTTTCATAGTTTACATGAAGGAAGCGATTAGTTATTTTTTTGATGTGTTATAAATAACTAAGAACCTTCAATGTCACCAACTTCATATTTGGATCCTTGGCTGTTATTTTTCCTTCAGATGACTAAGACACTGATATAGAGAGGTTCCCAGATATTAACGAGCAAAAGAAAAAGAGTGGCCAATGTTGCCTTCTGGATTATTTAGAGCACAATCAGGATAACCTTCCTCTTCATCTTTTTGGTATGTGATCTGAATATTATATGAATATCAGGAGTTTACTGACTGATTTATATGTTGCATATGATGTTTTTGGGTTGTTGTATTCCTTTCTCTAATTCTTTAATGATATAATTCTTTACTGATCTATCTTCAGTACTCTATTCTTACTATTCATGTATAGGTTCCTTATAAGGAAGATACTCAACAAAACTATATGATGGTCTGTTATGGAACTATGAAAAGAATACTTGGGGGTAATATTTTGAACACGAATACCTTCCTTTCTAGGTTTGAAATTTTAACAAAAAAACCAATCTTTATATGTTATATGGTTTTCTTTATTGCGGGTTTCAATTTTCAGAAAATCAAATGAGATTGTTACAACTTCCAAATGGGTTGTGTTTGAAATTTTTATAGGTGTCTCCTCAAAGGTTTTAATTCTTGAAATGGTACATCAATCCCTATTTTATATTCTTTCTTTTAATTGATTTTCATTTTTGAAGAATACTCTTGAGTAGATGAACTCTCTATCACCTAGAAATCTTAAAAAAAAATTCCATATAGAGATCGTTTATTTTTCTTATTATGTAGCTCCTCTTTATTTACATCTCAGATAAACTAACAAACTACTAATGAATTTACCCATTCATTTCTATTAAATTTTATGAGTTTGTTTACTCTGGTATTCAGAAAATACTTTCTTTCGGTTTATTTGGGAACAGATGAAACAAACTTAAATAAAAGTGATTATTTATTCTTATCATTGAAATGTTATATAAAATTCATTTCATTCAAGCTCATGACTTATTGTAAAACATTTTTTAATTGAGTGACTATATAACATCAACTGTTTATTTTATATCATTACTAAATATTAAACTTTTAAATAGTTCATGTATCTTCATAATGTCACTGGTGGATGATATTTGATGCTCATGACTTGTTATAATCTATCTGTAATAGGTTTTTATATATTTTGTGGTTCAAATTCTGTTTTTATTATATTATTGTTTATTGGTAAAATCGTATACCCCTACATTGATTGCATAATCTTGTTTTGACCTAACGAGTTTCGATTGAATTATTTTTTGACTGTTCTTATATTCTTCATTGATTGTTTTTATACTCTCTATAACAGGTCATTATATTTTTTTCTGATCAGATTCTATTTTGATTGTTGTTTTTATACTGTTTATCCATAATTTAAGGGAAAGAAGTTTGAATTTTGACAAAACTATGTCTATACATTAATCATATTGCATGTTTGTTACTCTCTATAGTTGTTTTCTCTTGTGTGAAGCTTCCTCTAGTTGTGAGGAACTTCTGGTAGAAAAATCATATTTTATTTTATGTTCATAAGTGATCAGTTGCTGATTTTATTTTCTATTTTCTTTTAATTTTTTTTTTCACAGACTGTTTGTGCTGCTTGAGAAAAACAATTATCCGCATTTCGTAATTTTTTCTTGATTTGGATTCGAATTTATTCCAAGTTTATTTATGGAAAAACAATATTCGTAATTTTATCAATCTTTGATTCAGTTTGTATATCATTGCATCGACTTTTGGATTCAATTTATAATAACGTTTTTATGCATCTCTCCCATTTCTGGAATATCTACATAAATGATTACTATTTTAAACACCATAAGTTTATTTGTTTCCTTTGAACAGGTGGAGATGAAGTTTGGACACTCCATTCTAGGTTCTGTTATAAAGAATAATACATTCCCATTTTCCTTGCAGTAGGTATAAATTGTGAAGTTTAATTATCAACTTTATTAATGTGGGCAGCTACTAGATTACTATCAAACAACAACCACCAGTACGTTTCCATTGAAACACCACATGAACCCACTTCTTGAAGGTTTTTACAAGCACAGTTTTCTAAATTTAGTTTGACTCTACGAGGGACACTATCTATTGTTAAAGTACTTAGAATCTGTAATATTTTTACCCATATTTTTTCTAAATAAACCATTAGTCCAAAAAATTTGTTTTTATTTCCATGTGTTCAACTCAAAATCAACTCTGACACAACTACTGTTTCAATTTTAATATATCAATTTCTCTATTACTTTTTCTTTTTTGATCTAAATGACACTTCATATATTTTATTTCTCTATGTTGAAAATATATTACCATTCCTTTTCATATATACTTTATAATTTTTACTACAATGTTGAATTTTTAGTAACATGAAAAATATTGTTTCATTACGTTGAGTACAATGACATATTTCTTTTAATGAAGCATAACCAGATGATTTCAATAAAATTTGAATAGTCTCATGAATTTCCACAGGTGAAGTACTAGTTTAAGAAATAATAGTCAATTTTATAAATCAATTATACTTTTAAACTCATCTATTAAAAATGGATTGCACATATGAACTGGATTACAATCATGGAGACAGTAGGCCATACGTACGCACGAGTAAGGTTTTCATTTTCAATGATAATTTTTTAAAGATGGCTAAGTACATATTATATTTACAAAATTATAAGAATTTAATTAATATAATATTAAAAATTTTAAATATACATATATATATATCATCCATGAGATATAGTGATGAAAAATGAATCACATTGCTCCGTGGAGGTGATAGTTCATAGGTATGTACGAACGCCGTTATCATTTATATGTTCATAGAAAAAATAGAATTTAAAGGAAATATTTTATTTTAATAATGATAAATATTTCATTAATATCATATATTAACATTAATTCTATCATTATAACTATTCTAGACATATGTTGATTGAAGATGAATTTAATCAGGTTTCGAGGCGGTAATCTGAATTATGCACAAATAATAAATTTTTCATCCATTTAATAGAAGTGGAGATGAATTTAATTGATGATATTAATACAATGAAATATCATTACATTTAGGAAATTTTAGTTATTATTACACCACGGCTAATGAAAATTTGACGGATATGGAAAAATAAATAAAATATAAACAGTTGATTAATAATGGTACCTCTTCCTTAGGCCAATTGCTTTTCCTAACACCTTAAGAACACTAATGAAAGTGTTCTACCTAAAATAATAGCTCAAATTTTTTTAGTGACTATATTAATGGATTTTATCCAATAATGGAGGAACAAAATATGTTTTTATTGTGAAAAAAGAGAATAAGATAGGCCCATTTATAAGAGTAGAGAGGGGAATTCTTGAAATTCTTCGAAATATTAAATTAATATTAATTGATTTTATACTATAAAAGACTCAAAACTATTTTTATTTAATGGATAAGATTATTTTCGGACTAACTAAATTCATAAAATTAAAAATATTTATGTTTTAAATATTTTTTAATCTGCATCCTTTGGATTTAACCCTTATTTAACCTCGTTAACTCTTACTGTGATAACTTGTGTTTTAAAATTTTAAGGGTTAATATAGTTACTATAAAATCCCAAAATAACCAAAAAGAAATAATTCATTACATTATAAACACTATAACTATTTTTTGGACGAATTTTCTAGTTTTATTAATTTCATATCATTTAATGAAATAATATTTTTATTAAAACAACATTAATGTCAATTTTGATAGTATTCATTATCTGACTTTTAAAAAATATCATAACAACATGGTAAATTCTAGAAAATTCTTCTAAAACATCAATAAAATGTCAAAATAATCGATTAAATTCATTTATGATATCAATTATCTCAAATTATATTTATTTTAAAATTCATACTATCATTTATTTGATATTTCCATTAATTGAACAATTACCCCATCATCATTGTGTTATCCTGTAAGGTGATTATTTCAATCAAAAGAATTAAAAATAAATTTCCATGATTTAGTTAAACATTTTATATTTCAAAATAAAATATATATTCTAAGATATATTATTAAAAATCCTTTATTTAAAAAGTTATAGTTATTAATACATAAGTTTGACATATTTGTGTTTTCTTTAAAATAAAATATTATAAAGTGTCTAAGGTCATCTAAGTAGATGAAGGAGGTCATAAAATCTCTAAAATAATTATTGAGGTAGAAAATAACTCATAAAAAACAATTATGACAAGTGATAGCTTTATTTTTTAATATTTATAATATTATTTTTACCATTAATTACCTAATTTACCCTTACCCATGGTAATAAAAATTACCAAAGTTATTATTAATATTGTACAAAATTTAAATGGAACAATTTAATTAATTATTAAATTATTATTAAAAATATGGAATCCATTTATTGAAATTAAAAATAAATAATTGGTTGAATTTAATTTTAAATTTATCCCATTGACAGGGCGAGAGAACATGTTATTAATGTGAAAATGTTCAAAACATTAAAATATTTTTATATCCAAATTCAATTTCCAATTTTTTATAATGAACTAAATTTTAATTAATAATATATTATTTATCTAATTATATTCTAATAAATCTAAAATATATATTTTCACTATAAATTATTTAGAAAAAAAAAGCTGTTTTCAATAAAAATTCACTATTTTTCACTATTCATTAAAACATAAAATTTATAAGAAAATGAAAAAATCAACCAAATTAAATTTGTTATTATTATTTAAAATAATATATATATATATATATATATATTTAAATATAATTTATAAAAATTTCAAAACAAGATTTAAAACGTATGCACCATCCAAAGGTGAAACAATTTCCTTTTTAGAAAATTAATTATTTTGTTAGTAAAATTGGATTTCTTCTTATATCATGTCTAGAAAACATATTTGATGAATGTTAAAAATTATATTGAATATATTATATATAAATTTCATTAACATAATCCAACAAGAGTGATTGGATTATTTATTTTTATAAAACATATTTTTTCACTTTTTTCATTTTATTTTAAAAGGGTTTTATTTTAATTTATAATTTTTTGGTCAAAGAATTAATTATATATATATATATATCGATATATATAAGTTCAAACCATATTTTTATAATTTAAATAATCAATTTCATAACATCCATTCTAACTACTAGATTATAATGGTAACATTTAAATAATAATATTTAGTTGTTCGTTTAAGCATGACTTGTAGTAACATATAGGCTATCAAAAAAATTGTTTCCTTTTAAAGTCACGGGATGTTAAATTCTACACAGTTAATAAATCATGTCCAAAAAATTTGAACTCAGGCTTGGTATATATGGTTTTACCTTTCAAACTATATTTTTTGAAATCCATCTTTGGAATAAGGGTCAATAAAATTTCCTTTTTAAAAGTAATAAATGGATATATAAAGGTTATCTAAGATAACACATACTTTGTTTCCATATAGAAAACATATAAATGGAAGATAAAACTAACTACCATGTTATGATAAAATTGATAGAGAAAAAGGTCATTACAATGTTAAATATCACAAACCATAAATTTTTTACAGGTTAAAATGAAATTTATTTCATCGTAATAAAATTAAAGGAATAACATTTTTCGCTCAAAATAAATTTCCTATAGTTTAGGAATGTATTTACTATCTATATAAATATGTAAATATACTTGATCAATTTCAATTTATAATCATAGATCCATCCACTTAAAATTCCCAGAATTTTGATGTACATCCTTAAAAATAACCTTAATCATTAAATATAATATAAACCCTAAAGGTTATCAATACCTTAAAAATAATATCCATAAGTAAAGGCATACGCCCTATTAAAAAATAATTACATAAAAATAAACACGATAAAACATCTCCTAGAATGGTCCTTTAATCACTTACTATCACATTCCTTAAAACCTGGTAAGGTGTGTTTAAAACCATGAATTTACTGTAAACCTATAAAAAATATTAGGCTCCTTGGAGCTTCCATCACTTCAATAAATTTATAAAAATAAACTACAATAGTAGAAAAAACTCTTCTTGAATCTTTTTGTTTCCAATTATAATGATTTATATCATGTATAACTATATTTGGACACACATTATCATAATAACTCAACTTATTAAAAATAAAACACCTCACATTTGGATGGATATTGGTGAAACCATTCTTTGTATGTTCTGGGTTCTTTTAATTAAACTCATAGATCTTATGACAAAATTGTACACATTAAAAATCTTTACTAATCCATTAAAAAATTACAAGACATTTTGTTTTCCAAACATTGAAATTTTTTGGAGGATTTCTTCCATATTTCTTAGTTGGATGCTTCGCCATTTCCAACCACCATTACTGTTTATTAATATTTTCATCATAAGGATCATAGTCTTGAAAAAATCCATCTAAACATTTTCTGCACAATGGACCAATTTTTTTATTTTTTAATATCTCCTGAGGTCAATGATCTTTTAGACATGGTTTTAATCTTGAGTTAAGTCTACCAATTTTAAAATCAATGTCAAAAATAATAATTTGAACATCCCTTTTGAATCTTGGGACGTTTTCATCTTAAGCGGTCAAAGAATAAACATCCTATTTCTTCAGTTCCAATAATTTATTTTCTATCATAAGTCTAATGAAATTTGGGAAATATTTTTCATTGAAGGTATTCTTAATTATTTACCATTATATGCAATCAATATCATCTTTCTCTCTAGTATTATTAACCAAATACCACCATTGGTCAGATTTACCTTCAAAACTATAAAGGAAATGTATTTCCTTTTGAAATTCCAAAAAAACCAAGAATTTAAATATCTTATCCAAGTCATTGATCCATTCTTCGATTAACCCTGGGTTAGTTGATCCACTAAATGATGGGGAGTGTTGCCTCATTAAATGATCCACTATAGAAATGTTTATTCATGGAAGAACAGGTTCCTATCTATAAGTAATACCACATGCAATTATAGGATATGTCAACTGATCAAATAGTGAATAAAACTATTGTTTTGAAATTCCAACAATTTCAGGATGCTGATTTGGAAGTTTTTTTCCTCTAGATTCCTTCCCACAAAAACATTCTTCATTCCTCTATGGAAAACTATTTTGTACAATCATACTTTGGATAAATAAAAATGGAAATATTAAAATTCTATATCTTTAAAATGTTACTATATAGTAAAATCTTACAAGGGAATGATATTAACACTATCCTAACCTAAATTTGTTTTCTAAACCATCCTTTGAAATCAGCTATGGGGAAATTTATTTAAGCATTATATCTCCTTACATTTTTGATCTAGAATACACATTTGAGAATATTTTTTGTTTAGAGTTTTATATAATTTGTAAAAACCTTTACTAATATAACCCACAAATTAAAAGTAAAAACCATACTAAATATCCATATTTTTCACCAATATGAAACTCTTTAAAATCAGTCATGATTTTTAATTAAGAAAAATTCTCACAATTATCATCTTTATATAATACATGTCACTATAACATCTTATACTATGTGAAAGAAATTTTAAAAACATTGGATGAGTACAAAATATTTTCAAGGGATATAAAAAGTAATTAAACCTTTATTGGAGTAAAAAAATGAAAACTCATATACAATTTACCTATATATTTAATTTTCATTAATCACATGAAAAAACATATTTTGACATGAAAAATATAACAAATTTTAATAAAATAAAATCAATAAAACCCATAGAAAGAAATTAAAAATCCTTTAGAAAACATAGAGAATCATATACATAATACCTTTTCAAAAACCATTGATTTGAAATAACTATATCGATGACATCCAATTAAGGTATTATGGTATTACCTTGCACTATCTAGGATAACAAACATTATTATTTAATGTTTTTACCCAACCTTACCTAGGCCACCACATATTAATATGCAATTAGATTTCTCAATAATATACAGGGAACTAGATGTTAAGATGTAATGGGATTACCCATGGTTATCTCGGACACCCCATGTATATGCTATATCAGGATCACCAATTTCATATAACTCTCTTTCGTCGAATCATTAATAAAACACTTTCATCATCATACCCTTTGGAAAACTCTTTTAATCCAATAAGAAAAAAATTTCGTATAAAAATAATATTTTCTAAAATACCCATTTTCAATACCAAAAAATCCAAAATATAATGGAAGAGGGATTTTAATTTAAGAAAATATAAAAAATGGAAATAGAGGCTAGAAATTAAATAATAGTTATACAGGAAGGAATTTAGTTTTTTATTTCCAATTTGATAATCAAAGATTCTATTTTTCATTTTTTAAAATGTTCTAAATAAAACATGTAAAAATGTTCATTTCAAAAACCATTAAATGCAGTTAAAAATTGACATAAGATTTCATTTATTATAATTTTTTCACATTATGAATATTTTCATGGAGAAAAAGATTTTGAAATTAAATCATTAAACACTCAAGGTGTCCCATACCACTTTGAAGATTTAAATCATAAGCCTAATAAAATAAAAAACTTAAGAAACAATAAATAACATGATAATAATTAAATTAATGATATGTTATGTAAAATAGGCTGTATATAGACCTCATAAAATAAGGGGGGTGTATAACATTAAAATATGCCTCAATAAAAGATGATTGAGATGAATTCCCTTTCTGTGAATTTGAATCATCACATACAATCTTTTATTCCTCAATAATAAACATAGGCTATTTATTTACTTTCTTGATGCTCTTTTTTATGTTTATTATTCCTTATATATTACTTATTTAAATTTTATAACAATTACATAATTATTTAAGTTCACATGAGTTGTTTTGATGATATTTGTTACATGAGCCCAAAATGACATTGGTATAATGGATACAGTAAAATGTGGTAATTATTCCATCATATATAGTATAATATTCATAAAATAATAATAAATTTTATAAATAAATTATACTTTTAAATCCAACAATTAAATATGGATATGAAAAATGAACTATGTTATAATCATGAAGATAATATGCCATATATATGCATGAGTAACATTATAATTTTTCAATGATCATTATGGAAAGAATATTAATATCATTTTTTGTTCCTATAATGATAATAATATTATTAAAATAATTTTAATAATTTTAAATATAACAATATAGATTATCTAAGTGATGTGGTGATGAAATCGAATCACATGGATTCGTGGCGGTGATAGTTCACACATACGCATGAAAGACATTGTCATTTATCTGTTCATGTAAAGTTAAGAAATAATATTATAGATTTACTTTTCTTGATGATAAATATTTCATTAATATAATTTAAAACATTAATTCCATATTTACAGAAAATCTTGGGTGACACTAATGGAAGATGAATTTCATTGGTTCACAAGGTTGTAATCTTCCATACACACGAATGAAAAATTATATTCCCATTTATTGGAAGTGGAGATTGATATATTTGAGGATATTAACATATTAACAACTCAGTTTTTTTATTATACTTGATTTATTATTTAATAATGATTGAAAAATATTTTAATAAAGTGGAATAAAAAAAATCAAAACACATGATTAAAAATGATACCTCTTCCTCAGACCACCACCTTTTCTTAACACCCAAAACCCACTAAGGATGGTATTATAACAAAAATAAGAGATATAGAATGTGGTTATAGATTCTATAAATTTCCCAAAATAAGTATTTTTTAACTTTTGAAGATAAGAGAATAATATATTCCCTTTTATAAGGGAGGGGAGGGGCACTCTTGGATTTTTTTAAAATATTTAATTAATATAAACTAATTTTCTATTCCAAATGGATCTGGACTGATTTATTTTGAAGAAGTATTTATTTTGTGTCTCAATAATTTCATCCAAAGAAAATTATATAATGTTTTACTATTTTTTAATCTTTACCTTTTGGATTTAACTCTTATTTAACCTCTTCAACTGTTGATGTGATAACATGTATTTCTACTCGTTATGTGTTAATATAGTCATATTAAAATGCCAGATGAACCATAAATGGGTAATTGGTGAAATATGAAACCTTATATTAATTTTTTCCCAAATTTCAAAAACAAATTAGATTTATATCATTTAATAAAATATTATCTATTGTAAAATATCATTAATGAAAATTTTGACAATATTCAATACATGAGTTTCTACATATGTCATAACAACATGAAAAATTCAGAAAAATTATTATAATACATAAATAACATTTTAATGTCATAAATAATATTATTGTATGTCATTAAATATCTCATAATTTATTTATCAATAATTTTATATTTCCATTTATTAAACAATTATTGCATCATTATGGTGTAATCATTTTAAGTAAATATTTTTTAAAAAAAAATCAAAAATAAGTTTCCATGTTGAATATAAAACATTTATATTTAAAAATAAAATTTATAGTTGATGATACATTCTAAATAACCCTATATTAATAATTTTAATGTTTTTAAAACATAAACATGAAATCTTTGACATTTCATTAAAATAAAATAATATCATGGTTTTAATGTCATAAAAGTGGCTCCGAGAGTTCATAAAATCATAAAAATGACTATTTTGGTCAACTATAACACTTTAAAAAAAATTGGACAGGTTTTAGGGTAATTTTATATTATTTATAATATTATTTCTACCCTTAATTGCATGATTTACCATTAACCGTGATAATAAAAACTACCAAAGTTACTATTCAAATTTTTTAAATGTAAAAGGATCCAATTTACTAAATTTTCACCTTATTATTCCAAATATGGAATCCATTTTTCAAAATTCATGACATATAAGTGGCTAATATAACTTTTAAATTAATCCCATTGATAGGGTGAAAACTGGTTATTAAAGTGAAAACACTCAAAAGATTGAAATGTTTTTAAATCCAAATTCAATATCAAATTGATTAAAATTAATTATATTATATTAAATGATATAAATTTTAACTAATTATAATTAAAAAAATTAATTATATAATTTAAAACTATAATTTGTATAGAAGAAAATTTCATTTTCAATTAAAATTATATATTTTTCACTAATCATGAAAACACAATTTTTTTCAGAAAATTTCCAAAAAATTTAACCAATGTAAATTTTGATATTACTAATTTAAAATATAATTTTATTAAAAATATAAATTATAGAATTTTCAAAAACTAGATTTTCAAAATGTGGTCATTAAAAGGCGACAAAACTATCTTTTTGGAAAATTACATCTTTTATGAGTAAAGTTGTATTTAATCTTATATCATGTCTAGAAAACACATATAATGAATGTTAATAATTATTTTCAATATATTATATATAAATTTAATTAATATAATCCTACCCTATTGATTTTTTATTTAATGATATAAAACATACTTATGAACATATTTATATTTTTTGAAAAGGATTTTATTTTAACTTATAATTAATTGGTCCAAGAATTAAATATAAATACATTTTAAACCATATTTTCATAATTCTATTAATCATATTCATACCATTTATTCTAATGGAAAAATTATAATGATAACATTTAAATAATAATATTTAGTTATTCATTTAATATCGATGTGGCGTATCATTTATGCTATCGAACATCGGGTGTTCTTTTGAAAACATGGGATGTTATACTTCATCCTCTATTAAAATCACTTAATTTGTTTTTTCTATAAATTAAAAAATAATAGAATATTTACTCATTTATTTAACCATAGATTATTAAAAATGGTCCTCCTTTATTATTGGTATTATTATCTCCATATTAGTCATTTGGTAGTGGTGTAATTATTTTGATCGATCATTTGTCATATTTTGAACACATGTTGTTCCTCCTTTGGTATTGTTCCCCTATGAATTATTCTCCATAATTATAATTCTGTGGAACTCGTCCCCTAAAATATAACTATTCAATTAATTATTCATTTAAAAATATATTCTATGGTGACACTATTTCTATGATGTCAATGTCCATTTATACACTCCACCTATTTCATGACATTTATTAGCTTTTATCCTTCTATAATACCAACACTAATTGGTCCTATTAATTTTATTTTATATATTTTTCTTCTTGAATCATGTTTATATAAATAAATTTTATCTCCATTTTGTTATATTTCCTATCTAGTGATGTATGATTCTTATTTACCATGTATTTAATTTTTTATAGGGATTACATCATTCCACATTAAAGTAATTTTCCACTTGTTCTGATACTTCCCACTGTAGACTACAATATGATATCACCAGTAAGATACTTCTTATTATGGGAATCATTAATAGTTGTTTATCCTTTGGTATTTTTTTTCCTTTTCCTCAATCAAGTCTTTATTTATATATTAAAATAATATTATATATTTTGGATAGTTTTTTTCATGTTGATGTGATATTTTCTTCTTGTACATTTGAAACATTATTCCTATATAAAAAATGTTTTTTTAAATCATAATATTCATAAAATGTCCATATTCTCATTTATATTATTGATTAAAATCATAAAAATCATAAATACTATTCAAGATAATGTATTGCGTGGTAGGTAAAAAATTATTAAATTTCAAGATTGTATGGTTTCTTTTTTAGGATGAAATTTTAAAAATAATACAAAATCCTTCTCACTATAGTATAGTAGAAAATGAACCTCCCAACCCTCCTTTTAATGACATATAGGCTAGAAACTTTCATTGATCCATCATATAATTACCATAAAAAGATGTTTCATAGAACTAGTTCTGAAATCCACTAACCCCAAGTGCTTTGAAAAATCACCAATGGGTTAAGAGTATTATAAAGGGTTTATGATTATGATTTTGAAATGATTTACCCTGTTTTTTTATAATTAAAGTTAAATGAAAAATTCTACATGATATCTAACAGAAACCATTCATATATTGGATATTTTTTGAAATAAAAAGTTATCTTTCATGTTAGGGATAATTGTTTTTCCTATAAGACGATATAAAAGTACCATGTATATATATATATATCAAAATAAAATATATTAGGATATACATAACTCATAAATTTAAATAAATAAATAAATTAAATAATAAAATAGTCAAATAAACATAGAATAAATGTTAAAACAAACTTGGTGATATGAAAAAGTAGTCTTTTTTCCATTGGTTTTCTCGAACACTATAATTTCATATAAAATATTGACCTAGTATACCAATAATACCAGACAAAGGGTGATGGATTTTTTAGGGGATGAAAATTATGTATAGGGTGAAAAAATTACATCAAAAGATATTTAATCCACTAGATCTTCAATTTCTATTAAATTGAATATATAAATGAAGAATGATATATCATTTCACTATTGATAAAAATATGAACATGATCTTCCATAGTATTTCAATAGATAACACTATGAATTTTTAGTATAATTCTTCATGTTATGGTATCAATTGGATACATGAATCTCCTAATGCTTTGGAAGAATACACTCTTATTAAATTTTTGATAGTAACTTATAGTTATAGAGAATATTAGAGTGAGACTAAGAGAAAATTGTATTAAAGAGAACATAGGGAATGAGTATCATACTCAAACTAAGAACTAAAAAATTAAGATGATCTCTGTCATCAAGCTATATATGTATATTTCTAGGATTTCAAATGTTCAGATATTAAATAAAATATTTTCTAAAAATTTCATAAGTTATAACTCTTTGTAGCTGATGAGACTCTATTGTCTCAATAATTATTTATGAATCTTAATAATTTTGATCCTTTAAATTACCTTAATTTAATTACTAATGAAATTACATCATGTATTTATTAGGAATATATTTCTTGATTAATTTATCATATTTATGGGTTAATGTATTTGATTATGTATTTTGGACGTTTTTTAAAGTAATATGGGAACATTATTCATATCGTAAATCTGTAAGCATAATATATAGTTTGGAACCCTATGTTTGGATTAATTTTTATGTATCATGAACTATATAATGTTGGAAATGAATAGATAGAAAACCTTTTTTTGTAAGGAACCCAATGTTTAGGAACAAATTTATGGTTCATTAGCCCTAATTTTATAATCAACCATATGTTGTCAACCGTAAATTCATAGGTTTCTTCTAGTTAAAAGAACCCTACATTTAACAAGGTCTGCAACGATGTTTTAAATTTAATATATTTTCCAGACATTCAGCAACAATTTCACTTAAAAAAAATATATATTTAATGTTATTTACAAAATATTCAAATATTCATATTCAATGGATTAAATTTCTTATATTTATAATGGATGATAAAATTCTATATGAAAGGTTTTAAAATTAAAATGATCATGATTTGTGAGGAAATATTCTTAGATATTATCAACCAAATTCAAGAGAATGTTCTCTTTTTAAACAAAAAGAGTTATTTAATTTTATTATTTATATATATATATAGATATTTAAATATATAACACGTACTAAAAGAAAAATATCAAACATATCTATTATTATGAAAGATTTACACTTTGGAAACATGAATGTTGCAGCATTTTGTAATGTAAAATACTTATTAGCTATTATTATTTCTATTTTATTATTGCAGTGTTTATTAAATATCATTTTCAATCGGGATCACTTTAAATATTTTCATTATTCGGGATGTTATTTAAGGCGAGGATACATTTTTTCAGTTTTTTCTACCATGTGTGAATAATAATCTATTAGTTTAGTCAAATAATTCATTATTTATTTATTAGAGTTTCAAATTATTAGTCTTAGATACGGTGTAGTATCATCTTCTCATATTATGTATTGGATTTATGATTCCCTATAAATGAACATAAAGGACTTGTTAAATCCTTATAATGAATGTATTAACCACTTGTACATAGTTATGGAAGTCACTAGTAAAAGGATATAATAGTTAAAATAAAAAATATCATTGATATAGTATTAGTGGAGTGGATTATGGCATATTTGAGCCCGAATCCACTATCAAAATTTATTTTCTCTTCTAATTTTTTTCCACTGGTCTACTAACTTAATGAAATGGATGTTTCATGTCAAAAAAATAATAAAAAGTATTAGTGGTTCGAATCGATCTAAGTTCTTAGAAAAATATAATTCCCCCACTATATTTTGTATCATTTTATTATTCTGACCCAACAATTGGCATCAAAGGAGTGTTTTATTGAAGAAATATGATAATATATAGAAAAGTCAAAGTGAAAGGTCTATACAAAGAAATATTTCTATGAAAAAACTAAAAGTTGGTTTGTGAATGATATTTAATCCTTACTTTAATAGGGATAAATATAGACAATGTAAATCTCCCATTATTTTATACTTTTGAAATCATGAATTCAATATATACATAAAGATTTCCACCCTGTATGAAAATACTGAAAACCCAAAAACATGGGATGCCTCTAAAGTAGTTGAGTATGATGTCAATACAAGATAAATGAATATTATCATATTTGGAAAATTTCTAGATGATATCAATAAAGTATCTCAATGATCTAATACATATGAAATATGGAAAACCATTGTTGTTTCCAATGAAGGAACAACAGTTTTCAGAATATTATGGTAAAATTATAAAAATATGAAATTCAATATGTTTATAATTTATAATGATAAAAAAATCACCTAGATGAATGGGAGATCGATATAAATACCCAATTATATCACTACCTTATGAACTTCAATTTCACAATCAGTTCTAGTATTGAAAGTACTTGGAGTTTTATCCTCTAAGTGAAATTTAGTAGCTTCTAATATACATAAATTAACACTAATTAAAAATTTGAATATTAAATAATTGATTCTAACAATGATGATGTATGAATCATATATGCAAGATGAAGTTGAAGATCTCAAGATGGTAAAAATATAAAATACCACCCTTAAAGTTACTTCTATAATGCATGAAAACAAATCAAAATATTATTTTATATTCTCAAGTTATTAATAATGTTCCGATTATAAAATATAACATTCTAAAAAATACACAAGATTCATCAAATTCTATGAAAAGAAGAAAGTCTTGAAGAAGTCCTTCAAGAAAGACAAATGGGGATTTGAATAAGTATGATACCATGGATGTAATATGATAAGGAATATCAGACCTGATTGACCAATGTTAAAGGAAGAATATATAATATTGGAGAAGAAAAAAATGAAAAATTATATGAGAACATATTATGAACGAAAATGAAAGATAGATATAAGGGTTACATGGAGTGTGTCTGAAGACCCCAATAGTTATTCTAATTTGAAATTTAAAAAGGAACCAATAAATCTAAAAGAGAATATTTTCTTTATGTTTAAGGAAGGATATGAGGTAAAATCCTATTATACATATACTTATAATAATTAAAAATGTTGAAATAGAAAATTAGAAACATATTTCTCTATTCTTTAAGAAAGATATGAATAATTAGTAAAAAATTAAAAATCACTAAAAATGTTGATTATTTTATTCCAAGAAAAAATTGTTCTATTTTTAGGAAATACTAAAAATTAAAAGAAGAATTTAATAAATCCACTTTAAACTATACTGATCATAAAAATATAATAAAAAAATTAAAAAAATTAAGTAGAGTAATTTAGAAGTTCTTCTTGAGTATTAGCGTAAAGGGAATAACATATAAATCAAATTATCAGCAAAAATTTTATCAAAAATTAAAATTATGGAAAATAAAAAAATCCTTAAAGATAAATTTTTTTATAGAAACTAATTTGTACATAATACTTAAAATAATAACATTTCATTATTTTTATTTTGGAATTAAGGTACATTACTTTAATGAATATTTTTTAAAAATCCAATACTTAGTGGAATTAGATAGGATTATATTTTTAAAAATATTTTTGAAGAATTTATAATTAATTTTGTAAGAATAAGGAATATCTTGTTTCCCAGATATATACTTACTGACACATTTAGTCCAATGAAAATATGGGTTCCAAAATAAACATTTTATTGATTTATTTATAGGAAAAAGGTAATAGGATCAAAAATACTGTATGGAATATGGATCATGACTGATCAATACACATGATTTGAGAATCATCCAATATTCATACATTATATAAAATGGATGGAGGACCAGTTACATTTAGAGATAATGCTAATAGAAAAATGTTTTAGATAGATCAGTTGGAGATCCAAAATCAATTTTCATCAAAAAAATATTATATATTCGAGGGTTATATCACAATATGATATGTATCTATTAACTCTAAAATGGTGTATTTGTTTTTGATTTATCTAATAATTCATTCTTTGTTTTTAATGAAAAATTTATTAAATCTATAGAACCTAGATCTGAAAATTTTTATAAATTGGATCTCAATTCCTAGTGTAATCAAAAAGTGAATTTCATAACTATTGAGAAAAATGAGTCTTGTATTTGGAATAGGATACTTATAAAATGTAATATATTTAAAATATATAAATTGTCTATGAAAGACTTACATTATTATATTTTATTATACCTAAATTCAATAAATATAGATTCTATGATGCATGAAAAATTGGAAAGAAACAGAATTCATCCTTGAAATCTTAACAAAGTTACTATATCCAAAACACTTGAACTTATCCACATGTATTTTTTAGATCATCTATATTTTAATGATTACTTATAATATCTTATTTTATTTATTATAATTCATGAATTTTCATGATTTACATGGGATTATTTTCTAAAATATTAATTTGAGTTTTTCATAGTTTATAAAAGTTTTTGTAAAATTTTTGAGACATGAAAATGTTTTAAATAAAATTTCTTTAATATGTGATCATTATGGAGAATTTGGGAGTCAATATTTTAATTCATTTTCCCCAGACATCGGTATTAATTATACATTCTTTTATCCAATTCAATATAATAAAAATGGAATTATTAAACAATTAAATAGTACTATTAAAGAAATGTCATGAACTTTTCTAATTGAATATAGTATTCCCACTTATTATTCGGTAGAATTAGTTGTAACAAATTTTAATATCTTGAGTGGAGTCATAATAAGAAAACTTTATTCAAAAAAACCCTATGAACTATGGAATTACAAAAAAAACTAAGTGATTATACATTAACGTGTTTGGATACAATGTGTATATTTTATATACTTTGGAAAGCCTTGGTAAATTTGATCCAAGGGATCATGAAAGAATATTTATTGTATATTTTTCTAATTATAATTCTTATCGAGTGTGTAAAAAGGTAAATGAGTTTTGAAGAATAAGTTCACACGAAATTTTATGTATGTGGCCTATTTTATCATAGAAAATATTGAACATATGATGTTTCTGGTTCATTTGAGAACATTAGACATGAATAACCTAAGATTGATTTTATTAAAAAACTAGATTATATTTATTAATGTTCATAATAACATGAAACCAATGAACTAGAATTAGTTTTTCCAATATATCCTAGAATCATAAAGGACCCCCCTTTACAAATAAATAATAGGATATATAGATATGGAAGTAAGAAATATAAGAAATGTTGGAAACATAAATTAATATTATACATTCCTACCACAATTAGAACCTATGACAATATAGGAATTATTCAATGATAAAAATTAGATAATGTATATGGAAGAAGAACACAACCAATTTAGTAAAAAAAGTTTAGAAATTAGTTGACAGGAAATATAATCAAACAGTTATTAGAGAAAAATGGGTATTTTGAAATAAAAAGTATGATCAAGGAATAATTACTAGAAATAAAGCAATATTTTTATCTAAATCATACAATCTGGAATAAGAAAAATATTGTGAAGAAACCATTGAACCAATTTCTATATTATAGGATATTAGAATTTTTTTAGCTTATTCATATCATATTAATTTTAAATTATATCATATTAATATAAAATTGGATTATCTAAATGGATATTTTATGGAAGAATTATATTTATAACAAACACATGGTTTTCAGAATCCTCACCTACTAAATTCAATTTTCAAACTTACTAATGTTTTTATTGGCTTAAATATGAACATAGAACTTCATATGAAATATTATGTACTTTCCTATTAGGAAATTGATTTTTAGGGTTAGAATATCCTACCATAGTTTTAATAAAAAAAATTCGTCTAATATATTATCAGCACATATTATAAAGATGATGTTATTTTTGTTATAATGAGTAAAATTATTTGAAATGATTTTCCTAATATTATAAAAATGGAATTTAAAATGAGTCTTATGAGATAATTAAATTTATTTCTCAGTTTTCAAATTCTTAAAATGTATTTTGGAAATTTTTTAAATCAAACAATATTAATTATTTATTTATTGATTTTTTTGAATAGAAAATAATAAGACATATTAATATCAAAATTTTGACAATATAAAACTTTATTTTGACAAAGCTAGAATACCAGGTGACAAATTGTAAGGTAGAGAAATTATTAGTAGTTTTTATATCTTACTAATAGGAGAAAATAAATCATGTTTTATATTTTTATATGTGATATATTTCAATCAAATCAAAAAGAATACTATATTATTTATGTTTAAAAAATTTATATATTTAAAAGGAACTACTTTAAAAACATTATTTTTCCTAGAAACATCTAATTTTAATTTAATATCTTATTTAGACGTAGATTTCTGGGGTTGTAAATTAGATATGAAAAGGAAATTAGAAACTTTTCAATTTTTATAGAATTAATTACTTTCGTTGTCAAGTATGAAACATGAATACGTTTTTCTAATAAGAGGCGAGGAGGAATATGTATCACGAAGTAGATTATGTGAACAAGTTCTGTGCATGAAACACACTTTACTAGACTTTAGAATGAATTTCAATAATTTCTCAGTTTATGTGAAAATAAAAATGTAATTAATATTCAAAAAATTCTGTAAGTCACTCTACCACTAAGAATATTTATATAAGGCATAATCCTCTAAGAGACCATGTTCTAAAAATGTATATATCATAAAAATTTACAAATTTTTAATATCAACTTACTGATATTTTTACTAAACCACTTCCAACTAATAGTTATGAAGTAATAGGGGGATTAGGTATATTTAATATTTAAAAAATTTATCAATAATTATCTTTAGTTTTTTATTAATTTATTAATTTAGATTATTTTAATTACAATTTTTTATAAATATATGATTTATTATTCTTTTTCAGAGAAATAATTTTTAATATAAAAATATATAATTATTACTATGAGTATTTGGATCGAGAACCCAAACCTATGACATCAAAAACTATTAAAAAATCACTCTCACTCATACCCACAGTCTCAAACCTTACCTAAATCCAGAAATCTCATTTTTCCATTCAATACCCTATAATCCAAAACTAAAACTTTTATATTCTCCATAGTGACAAAAAAAATAAAATATATGAAGATGTAATGAGTGAATTGAAGATTTAATTTGGTAAATTAACTTTTAGAAAATTTTTATAAGTAAAAGTTGTCGATTTATAATGGATATATCATACTAATATTCTATTGAAACAACCTATAACCCTTTAGGGGCTATTATTCAATTTTAAGGAGTAAAATACTGAGTATATGTTTGACATAGAAGTAAAAGAGTTCTGTGTAAATTCCCAGTATAGTGTTGGTGAAATAGAGGATGTTTTCATTTCAAGGGTAAATGATATGATGTTTTCTCTTTGTTAATATATAATAGAAAATATTTTTCATTCCCCCATAAAGGGGGTTTTCACTATGATCTTCAATCCATTAGAGATAGAGAACATAAATATCAAGATATTGTGTCTTTTCTTTTTGGGATGACTCTGGTTATAAAGAGGTTGGTAAAGGATCCTGAAGATGAAAATGAGGTACTAGTAAAATTCATTGAATCTGCAATATTTTCTATAATTTATGACTTAGAGAAAATTTTCTATCTAGATTGGTATGTAATGTTTTTTTACGATGAATGACTTCTTGTTTAATTTTAGTAGGTATATTATATGGTATGTGCATCATTTCATTAATAAAGAGGTGAGTATGTATTTTCATCTATATGAAAGGCTTGTATTCATGATTTTGTATATAAATAATATGATTTGGTATATCTATATAATAAAAGTCTCATCATAGTGATATTATTAATGATATAACTTTATGGAATGTTTAATTTTTTTGGATAACAGTTAAAGGAAAGATGATGACAATTGGTTCTTATGATCAACAAGAATATGATTTTAATTCTTTGGTGGAGAAATAAAATATAAAATTTGATGGATTATTATGTTTGCATGGTGAAGAGGATAGATAATCAAGAATAACGAATGAATTTAAACCAATAATAAGATGGATCAGGGTTGATATCTCCCCCCTACCTACTTTAATAAATGATTATCATTCTTATATAAAACATTTAGAATACTCTAATATTGAGGCCCTTGTCACATGTCCCTGGAATTTAGAAGAACCTAAAGTCCATGATACAAAATATAAAGTAGATTCAATAAAAGGTGTTGATAAACCAGTGTTTTTGGGAGTTTTAATTACTATTATGGAATATAAAGATGAATCAAGAAAAGAAAGAAGCTCACAAAGAAGAATAGATTGAGGTTAATGTTTAAGGAAATGAGGTATTTCAACATTAATATTTAAAATTAATGATTTATTTGAATATCATACATTATTTATTATTTCATAATATTTAAGATATAACTGCTTATGCATCTCCTGTAAAGACAGAAGTTCTTGACATTGTAGTTTCTTCTTCGAGTGAGAAATATTAAGGTAATTTTTTATTTATAGATGAAATTGTACATCCATCAGGAAAACACTAATATGAATATTTTGAATAACTTAATGATAAAATAAAAGTCTTAGTTATCATATTTAACAAAATTTAAAAAGAGGATTCAACCTTTCATAGTGATACATAGACTACTAAATAATCATTAGAGGATTTAAAAATTTCAACTGTTCTAAGAGAAAAATTAGAATCAGTTCAAGTTCAACTGTAAAAAATTATAAAAAAATTGTTTCTTGATGATATTTTGATTCCCTTCAAAGAAAAATGGATGATCATATTGGGAAGATAAAAGAAAAAATAGTTTCAAACACATATTTTGGATATTTAATAAAATAAATAGGAAGTCAATTTGAATCAATAAGGAGTATCTCTTGTCAATACAGAGCTTCCAATTATATTCTTACCACTTCTATAGATTTAAGAAGAATATTTTAATCAAGTATTGAAGTTTAATCTACTTTAAATGATCATATTCATAAACATCAACATGATAGTGGCCCCTAATTATGTTGGTGGAAAATATGAGAGTTTTAGTTGATAAACTATTATCAGATGATCTTGGTATAATACATAATCTCAATCCATTAAGTGATATGTTATCAATGTTTTTTCAGTCGAGAAAAAATGTTTACACTTTTTTTAAATTAAATTCGATGAAATATAAAAATCATTTAGGATTTAAAGATATTGATGGATAGTGGGTTGATATGTTTAATAAAAAAATTAGAGGAATGATGAAATAGTTAAAGGATGTTCATAAGGCTGTTCAAGATTCTATAGCTTCTAACACGTCATTAGAATAAGAACCTTCACCCTCAGATATTCCTACCTTTTAATATTTATCATCTAAATGTTTACTATAATTAAAAACATGTATTCAGTGAAATTATTTTTTTATTATTTTTTTATTATTTTTTTATGTTTGTTTCTCAGTATTATTTTCCATTTCTACTTCTATAAAAAATATCATTTTTTCAAAGACTATCATAACATTAATTGATTATTATGTGCTACACTAATGCTGTTATAAACAATATTATATCACATAATTTTGGATATCATAAAAAGTGATGAAAATACTATAAAAACAGCATTATTAATTTTCTATTATCCCATGAGAATGGAAATTTTAATATTAAACTTTAAATAAAAACTTTAATTTATATTTTTATTTTATTTGAGTTTACGCTTCCTATATTTTATATAAATTTTTTTATATATGGTTTTTGATAATAAAAGGGGGGTATTTTTTGGAATGTATTTTCTTGAAAATACTATATGAATATTTTTTATTTTTATTCTTACAAATACCATTTTTTTTATTAGTAATGAAATTACTTTATGTATTTTTCAGGAATATATTTTGTTAGAAATTCATCTTATTTATAGGTTGAAGTATATGATTAATTACTCTAGATATGTTTAAATGTAATCTAGAATCAAAATTCATACCATATCTTTTTTGGTGTAACATATGGTTCAGAAACCCTACATTTGGAATAAAATGTATGGATCATGGACCCTATGCTATTAGAAATGTATGGATTTGTAACCCTGTGATTGGAAGAACACCACTGTTTGAGAAACAAATATATGGATCAATAAAGCTACTATTTTAATCAAACATATATTTTTAACCATACTTTAAGAGTTTTTCCCTCTATGAAGGAACTCTATGTTGGAATTAGCCAATGAAAAAGTTTAAAAATTAAGATATTTTACATGTTTTCTACAACATTTTCCCTGATAGTACATATCGATTTAAATCATTTTTATGACCAATTAAATAGATCATATTCAACGTATTAAACCCTTCTTGTTTCCAAAGGACGTTAATAATCATTCTGAATGGTTTTAAAAATAAAATGATCATAAATTCTTATGAGATATTCATGGGTCGGAACAACTTAAATCAATACAAGGATCTCTTATTAAATACCAAAAGTGATTTCAATATATGATATATATATATATATATATGCAAATACATACTTATGCAGAAATAAAAGAAAAAACATCTCTATTATTTTTAAAGAGATAGACATTGGAAACATATATTTCTATATCTTTTCCTATGTAAAATGCTGACTAAATTCCACTACTTCTATTTCTCTATTGAAATTTTTATTAAGGATGATTTCAAAAATGGTTCTCTTTGATGATGTTATTTCTTGAATATATTTATCATTGAATTAATAGATCCATTTCTACTTAGTTACTCTTATAACTGGGAAAAATAATCTGTTTATTCTATAAAATCAATATTTATTGATTTATTTGAGTATCATATGTTTTCACTTAGTTTGGATGGGGTAAACACTTACCAAAATAATATGAATATTTGTGGTTAACTTTAAATTAAATGTATGTACTTTTCAAATCCTTATTATAATTGTATCATCTGTATATACTCAGTTATATAAATCCCATATAGAAGGAATTACTAGTGAAAATCACAAAATTTTTTAAGAGAGTGTTACTGTATTAGACTAGAGGACATATGGGCCCCAAACCACTATAAATATGATTTTCCATTACTCTATGTTTTATCAACTTATTTAAAGAATAAGGATGCATCACATCTTAAAAAATCATAAAATCGAATAATGGTGTGAATCTATTAAGATTATTAGATAAACAAAATCCACCCTCCACCTTTTGTGTATATTAGTATTATTCTAATCCAACATTTACATATAACTCATAACTATTTTTCATTTGTTTAACATTTAAAAACATTGTTGGTATGTTTATACTCATCTAGATTATCATCACATAACAATCAACTGAAAATGATGGCACCGAGTATGATAAGAAAGAAAAACCATGTGAAATCATATATCATGAATAAACATATTCACAATAGGATATGGTATAAAACACAACATAGTTTCCCTCATTATGTCATGATTCACAGTGACATGGACCAAGACATGGTCTAAAAACCACATTTTTTATTTCATTTATTCCCAATTTATAATAATCTCCCACACATAGTAAATCCTCATAGTCATAATTCATATTAACCATATGCCATATAATATGTAATAAAATTTCAAAATATATTCATAAATATAGTAGGATAAATAAAAAAATGGGCTAGCATTCAATATTTTATTTGAACACTTCTGTAATAAAACTTAATTCAAATTCAAAAAACCAAAAATTATGACCCCATAAGTCTCTATTATTGAGATACCCCTTAGGATTGGTGCCGAAACCTATAGACGAGAATCTATAGTTGAGTAAATTTTACCAATTTCCAAATTATCATGTGAATCATTATCCCCAAAAGGTAGTTTAGCCAATTTTTATGGTTTGTGAAAATGGATATTTTAATGTTTTACCAAGGTATAATTGACATAATTTAGGTTTGTAATGAAATAAATAGGAATAAAATATTTTTCTAATATTCAATATAGATACATACTTTATTAATTTCTTTAGTTTCCACTTAGATCAATGATTCTCCACTATAATATTATGTTGATTAAATTCAGTGGGGTTTTCCATTCCAACACTAATTTTTATAGTGTATAAAAATTCTTTTATAACATAAGGTTTATATTTTTAGAATCACACTAGAAAAATCTCACCAGCTTTGTACATTTCTTATAGCCTCATACCAAAATCTCCCTATATTAACTAAGTCACATAGATTTTATTGAGCCCATTTATATATATATTACAGAGTTTTTTACGGTTATTCATTGATGTAGATCAATGATTTTGTATAAGATGATTTGAAAACAATGACATTGATCTCCATAAAGTTAATATAATCTTCCAATTATAATTCTATATCCTCTAGAATAATACATTGAAAATGGTATCTACTTAAGTATCTACTTTATATAACATGTAACAAACTTTTCACCAAACTATCTCACCCAATTAAACACTATTTTCTCATTTTAAAACTTTTTTTAACTATGGTTATTTCATTGATATATTATTTTTCCATTTACATCAATATTTATATACTATTCAAATTTATCAAAGACTCATATTTTTTTATCATCTTATTCTTTGTGGGTTTCACTTATATTTTTCACACTCTTATATATCTTGATTTCTATTGTCCTAAACACCAATCCACACAATATATTTTTCATTTTATATATCGATTTAAAAACATTGGACTACTTATTTTGTAATAAAATAAATTCCCAACAAAATTGGTGAAAAACTACTCTATATAAATTTATTGCAATTTTTTATAAGGATTTACATTACATCCATGATATTATATTTTCCAAAAAATGGTTGGATCCTATGCTTTTAAAATATTTTCTTATATTCATATTTTTCATTTCTTTATAATTTTTCCATTATCCTAAATTTTTATTCACAATTAATTTAGGTTATTATAATTATTCTCAAGACACACTCACATCTCAAACATTTATGATCTCACTAATTTTTGTAGCTCATATAGATGCAGGAGATTATTTATCACTCTTCAATACTCTATATTTTTCTCAAATAGTTTAATATTAAGGATGTATCAATTATTCTACTAATAATTTATTCAAATCATTTTGATTATCAATTCCTCTTCAAACCTATTATCTTTTTAGTTTATATGTCCATTATACAAAATTTATTTCAATTATACACAAATAACTAAAAATAAATATTTCATCATGGATTCATTTCATCTTTAAAAAAATTCTTGTATCATGAAAATAAATAGGTTTTTTTCCATTTGAGAATATCATACTTGGAATTTTATGATTTTTTAAACAGATACATATCTTTATTCAAGGTAAATCATGGATTCTTGTTGCAGATCAAATATTCACATCACAAAATAGAATGCAACATAAACTTGAACACCACACTTTTATTATTCTCAATATGTTCACATTTATGTAATTGTAAAATTCATGCATGTAAAAATATCCCAAACTCACCATAAGAATTTAAAATGATCTATCATCATATAAATACTCACAACTAAATTTAAAATTCTAACTCCATTAAAAAATAACTCTAGACAAATTTTATTTTTTTATTCATTGTCTATCAACCCAAACTCATCTCTTTGTGAAACACCATTATTAACATATCCAAGATTCAAAAAACAGATTACCAACACAAAAGGCATTCCTTGGATTAAACATTAATTAAAACTACTATTATTGGATGGATCTCCCACAAATTGATATGTTTTACTATGTAAATACTTGATTTATTATGTGAATTACTAATTGAACACAACATATATATAAATTTATTGTGATCTTAGTGAAACTACCTCAAAGAATGAAATGACTCATAACACTAATCACATGTTCATTAACTACATAACATGTATCGACCATGAGTAAAATAGATCAACCTCATGACATTTTGTATCAACTACACGAGACATTACAATTTCATTTGATCAATAGTAAATGGAATAGGTGAATATACCATGTGGTAATAAGTCCAATGGTGCAATGAAAACAAAGAGGCATATGCATAGTGTTGGGAACCTGAGGTTAAGGGTAATGAACTGAAAAAAAACCATTCAAACATGTATTATTTAATTTATTTTTAATTGTTTGATAAATAGTTTTCCATATAATAGGATCCCACATATATTTTAACTTTAGTCTTGCACCTATTGATTACTCAATATACAAGATAATTCCCTAGATCATGAATATCGAGATAGATCTGTATACCCATACACACCACTTACCATGGTTCATGGGACTATACATGCCCCATATACAACACTGTTCATATTCATGTGTTATGCACAAACTAAGATTCATAATGGTCAGCTTTGGTTTACAATCATTGAGATTTCCCTGGTACCTTCTAGGTTGTTAGGTTTCTCTATCGACTAGCTTCAAATGTCCCATGTTTTGTAGATAAAATATAAAAAAATCATTCCATATAAATGAATCATATCAAAACTGATATGTATTCCTTAAATAATTCCAATCCAACACAACTAAACCTCATATAATTAAATAAACCAAGTATATTTATTCCCCTTATTTTTATTCAAACTGAACCTATGGATGTATTTTTTATTTACACTAATATTTTCATCAAATAAATTGTTATTAGAATATATCATTTAATTATCATTTTCTTACCCAATTGTGAATAATTTATTCATATAATGGTTGGTTACTAAAAACCATCACCCAGGTCAACACATTTGCATAGTTTCATTAACAATGACAATAAAGATAATCATCAACCAAATAGAGCATCAATCCACCCCATTAAAAGTTTTGTAAATTATTAATTTACTCCAGTAGTTAAATTCATTCTTACCACTAAAATATAATATAAAGGAAAATTTGGAAAAATATATATCCCCTCCCTCATTGACATAACATGAATGATGTTTTCAATTAAATATCTTCTCTACCTTTACCCAATATTTTAAATTATTGAATCATATTCTATACTTATTATTATAAAAATGATCTACTTGAACAAAATGAATCATTTTCTAAATACAACTATAATATTATAAATCATGATTCCATTGGTGATTATAACATGCATGAAAAAAAATGGTTAACATTATTCATATTTTAAATATATCCATAATTTCATTAATTTATGGAATTCATCATGTTTCACTAATCACCTCATAAATGTTACTATAAAAATGAAGATCCAAATAAAAATCGACTAAATTATTATAGAATAAAATTTTCATTAGAAGTCTATCATTTATTAAAAAACTCAAAGTCTATATGGGAAAACCTAGTGTGGAAAACATAACTGATTAATTTAGGCAATAAATCTATCCTATATGTGAACACAATTTGATACCATCTCAAAAAACATTTCTCCGTGGGAATAAGACCCATATTTTTGAAAATGCACATGAACCTATGATCATCATACCAAAAAAATAATAAAATTAAATAAAATTAAATTATTTCCAATTTATATTAGAAAAAACTCCACCTTAATGATTATAATAATAAAATCCTAAATTTTATAGTAGAGTGAGTATCATACCTCCTAATTCATTATATCTAAGGGATTTCTAGTTTGTAGATTTGAATAACATAATAAATTTTTGGCATCCTTGAATTATTCATTTTATACCCCTCTAGGTGTTTACTCCATACATAATCATAATGGGTAATTTCTTATATAAATAACATCCATTTATGTAATATTAGTTTTTTAGTGATACCAATTCCAAAATAAGCACAAATTGAAATTAAAGTCTAGTATATTGGTCATTTTTCTAGCATATATAAATATTGCATCCCTCAGTTAAACTTCATCTTAAATCCCCACTATTGAAACACAATTATCATTAATTTTTTAATAATTTGATATTAAATTAAATCAAAAATTATATCATAGGATTTTAGAATTATTTATCTACTCATACTACTTCCTATATACTACTTTAAAATTACTCAACATCTTTATTATTATTTCTTCATTATGTTTCTATATTGGCTAACCTTTGAGAATCATTTCCTTATTTTTATTCATAAATTATTTATTTTATGGATTATATTACTTTTCTTGATCTGGTATAAGTGTTTATATTTTTATTGATTTATCTAATCTCCATGATTCTTCCTTATATTTGACCAAATGATAAATATTCCATTATGTACATGCACTATTTCTCCCACATGTGTGGACATCTTCTTTACAAAATATTTGAAAATATAGACCAATGGGTCATTTAAATTTTTCATTAATATCTCTATCTATTTTTTATAGTATTCATAAAATTGTTTTTATTGTTCCCAATTATATTTCACCTTCCATAGACAATTCCTTTCACTGCTTATCTTCCCCCCTTGGGAAAATTCATGACATCTTTATTATTTTACTCACTCCTGAAAGTGGAATAATTTAGTTTCTTATTTGTTTGGGGTGATTATTTATTATATTAATCATGTGTGAAAATACTAATTGGATTTTACTAGAAATAATATTAATAATGACCAATAATATTAAAAATATCTTCAAAATTTTCAAGATACTTATATCATTTTTTATAAGAGGGATTATAGTTTTTCTATGCCTCTATATTTTTACCACCAGGTTTCTTTTTATATTTATGTATAATTAATGTAGATTATTTGATTCATCCAAATATATATATATATATATAATGACCAGTAATTCTTCAAATCAATATCCTTGAGCCAGAACTTTTAGAAATACAAGTTCCTTGAAATTAATCATGATATCTTTCCAGTTCATGGAATCTGTCTATATTTCTATTCTTCATGAGTTTTGGTTGGAACCCTGAATGTTTTAGAACCATTTAGGGTGAATAATTTCTTTCACATACTAACCTCATTCCTTGAAATGTTTTCATGTGTCCTATCAATTCAATTATTTTAATTTTTTATCGAATTTTTGTTTTGATAGTAATATTTAAAACATTATCAGTAATAAAAAACCTAATGAAATGGGTTGTGGGATCCATTTTTCAATGTTTCTATAGTGGAGGATCCCCTATATGATCATAAGAAATTTTTACGACCCATATGAACCCATATTGAGGTAAAAACATATATAAAATAGGGTTGGTAATGTAGTTCATGTTATTTATTCAAGAAGGTTCCTCTTGACTAGATTTAATATTTTACATTGTTATTTCATGCTCTAAACATTTCATGTTGAGAGAATATTATTCAGTCTCAACTAAATTAAATAAATCCTCCTAATCACTATTCATCATTTTAATATTTTCCTCTTATGAAATACTATATTACACCTATAAAATCTTAATATCACTCACCCTCTTGGTTTTTATGCCTAGTTTGGATTCCATGGCATATAAAGAAGTTCTATAGAGTCCCTGTAGTGCATTAGTCCCATCATCAATGATATATTTCTCAAAATATAATGATCATTAGATTTAGTCAATAGAATCATGTATTTTATTGAAAAGTTTAGTTCATGCATCCTTTGATTTAATCATTATTTCATGAGTATTAGATTTACCATATGTTTTATCTAATTCATCTTATATATCATTATCCTCTTGGTCTAACAATGACTTATAATGTTATTGTCCTTTAATAAATATAATTATGTTTACAAGAACATCATTGGAAACCATTTAAACATATTCATAATTTTAAAAATATAGATCAAAAAGAGATTTATCATATATAATATCGTTATCATCAAAATGGTGGGAAAACTTTTTAGAATAAAAATAACTAACTATTTCCTACATCACTTTTGATCTTCTCTTCCAAATACTAGCCTCTTTATTCTTCCAATTTTCAAATGCTTTCTAGACACCTTTTCATATTTAAAAAAATGGGGAACATTACATGTTCTTTCAAATTATCCTCTCTCATCATGTAAAATATTACATAAAAATGTTCTTATATAAAGAACTAGAGAAAGAAAAAAAAAATTCCACAATGATTAGATGGAACATTGACTAATATAAATTTTATTGAAACACTGTATCTAAATTATAGGAATCCTTTTATTTTATACCATGGGTGTTTACATTTTTATTGTTAAGGAAACCTTAGGGTGGGGATGAATCAGGTGTTGACTATGTTCTAGCAATTACAAAATTCTTTAATTCAACTTTATCCCCCACAAAATAAATTACCTTTTTTAATTATTTCAAATTTACATATTAATGTTTTACCGTGTGACAATCATGTGAATTCATTCATGTAATTAAATAAAGTGGTAATTTATTTTACATGTTTCAATATAAATAACCACTCCTTTTCTTGATAGTTTATTTACCTAAATTAGGTATTCTACACTATAACATAATATTGATTATAATGGTTATTGTTTCCTATACCTTTAGGGATTCCTACACTCTATGGACATGTCTATGTTCATCATAATTTCCTTATAATAATCACACAGTAATTATCTTGTCATTTTAAACAATTTTCATAGCTTTACACCATGGTCTCCCTTTATTCAATGTGGCAAAGAGGTTATTTTGAGTCACACCACATATATTCACAAGTTTATTGATTTTCTTCTAATTATATATACATTATAAATATGTAAAAATGAAATAGATCACATCAAAGTCAATATAAACGTCTTATAATGACATTAAATATTCAAAAATAATACTTTAAACTCATACACTACATATATCTCATCTCCAAAAAAATATAACAAATATTCTCACCTATTTTTCTTAATAAATTAGACACTGTTTTATACTTACCAAACATCTATAACAATTTTTTCATATAAATACCTTTTATGTACCTTATATTTGATACAAAAGTGATATTTATCCTTATAACATACCCAAATTCTCCTTCTTTTTTATCTTCAGGAGTGTTATAATAAATTTTTAACATATTTATAGTTCTCATTTTCTCAAGTCTCAACTCCTATTCTGAAAGTATAATTTTTTTTTCATATACTTCACTTTGAATTGGACATATCATTTTGGAATAAAAACCCATAAATATAAAATATTTTGACCCATGAATCTCAATTAAATCCTCACATTTTCAATTTAGGATTTTCCACATGATCCTTATATTCTTTTTTATTCTAATGGGTGTCTCCTATGAATTCATATGTGTGACTTTACATTATATAATTCACTTGGTTATAAATTTTATTTCATAAAAAATAATTATTCTAGAGACTTACTTATTAATCATGTTTTTCCAATGTTTTCATCCTAACTTATACTTATATAATAGCACTAAATGGTTGGAACATTTAGATGTAGTATATTTTTTCTGATCTTCAGATTCAGGCTCATTCATCCACACTCTCTGTTTTTTCTCAAAATTTTCAATATTCAAGAAGTTCTCACATATTTTACTCAAAAAAATATCCACTATATTTTTTATATCATTATCTCATAGAACCTAAAATGTAGTCATTTTTTCATGATAAATATTATAATTCAATGATGCATGAATCCATGAAAATACACTTGTGAACATAGCTTTCTCCCTTATTCAAAAACCTACTTATATTTAGATAAGAATATTTTTTTCAATTAACATTTGAGATCATCATACATAATATCATTTTTTTTATTTTAAAAAAATGGAAGTCGTTATTTATGGTTAGGAATCTTTTTATTGTTGTATCTCTTATCATTTCTGCAAAAAATTAGTTTAAGAATAAACCCATACAAAATGATTTTCATGTTCTTAATCGATATACATGTATGTATGTGGAATAATTGGAATGTATTAATATTTTAAACTCACCATAAGAATTTAACATGATATTTCATCAACTGAATACTCAAAATGATTTTAAAATTCCTACTAATGTAGAAAAATACATGGTGAAATATTATACTATTTTTCAGTTAGGTTAATCAAATCAAAATCACCTATTTCAGAAACAACATGAAGTAAACCATCATGAAGAAAAACTAAAATACTAAGTAAAAACAATAGTCATAATATTGAATGTTAATTAAATATACCATGCTTGGATGGATTAACCACATATGGAGATGATCTACTACATAAATACATTGTCAAACATATCATGTATTGTAACATCCTGATCCTGGATCCACTAAACAGTGCCCTGAGCGGGTGGGTCACATGGACTTAAGGATGTCTCCCCGTAATCTAGAGGCTACTGGATTATAGCAAGGCCTAGTCTATGTCTATGAGGATATTATTCCATCATGTATAAGTGTAGAACAATGGATGTAATCATGAATATAAAATAGGAAATGAAACTAAAATAACCGAATAGAAGGCTGAAGAAAAAAATCCAGTAGACTATAATAATAAATAATACAAAATAATTTTCATAAATTACATAATGATCATGTAATGTATCTATAATGATGGAAGTAAATACACGTATTAAGTAATCAAATACAATACATGTATCAAAATTCCAAAAATACCAAAAGAACTATCTATACATAGCATCAGAAGCATAGATCGGTCCCATGATCTCCTTATCCTAGGAAATAATTATATCAAGAATCATAAAGTGGGTGATTTCACTAGTCCCAACCTATATCCATCAAGTATATGGGAGTACCCAACAGTATCCCAAACAGGATCTGAGATAACACTCAGTTTTCCACAACCAATGATTTATATAACAATTCTAGTCTGTGTAATATAAAAACAAGTTGTGTACAATATATCATAGGTATATAATATATAAAATCAAAAGGTTAGATGCATATGTAATCATGTCCAGAAAATCATGGCTCCAAATTAAAAACAATAAACTCTCCCATAAAAAGTGCACTATAATGAATAAATAAAGAAGGTGGGATAATGTTGAATATAACATATATGTTTTGATACCCATACTAGGCCTATCTATGAATCATAATAGAATATCCACAATGGACAGACCATGTAATCAATTGTTTAACATCCATTACTAGCTATGCTGTGTAAACCAATGTCAGAACATGAAGGGATAGATCCAATGTATAGAAGTCCAAGGAATCCTCATTGATTCTATGGGTAATATGAATGGAAACATGGTAATGACTTGGGTGTAGTTTAAGAAGCATGTAAATAGATCATGTCCAGTGCGAGCCCAAGAAATATAGATCTGAGTTGTAGTAATGACCATGGATATTAATGCAATGTAGAATCATAGAGCTCGTATAAGGAATAAACTACCACAATCCAGATCCATGGAGTATAAATTTCCAGGGAATATAATGAAATTAGGAACCAAGGTTCTTTTCCAAGGAATAAAATAAAATTATCAATTCATCATCAATTCATTAATCATTTCACAACCATTCAAAATATTTGAGATTGTCCAAATTGATTCAACATTTTCCATTAGAAAGATTCGACAATTTATCCTCATGTAATCAAACGGATGATGAGGCATAACCACATCCTAATAATTCAAAAAATTATAATTCAATTTAATAAGGCTCCCAATATGGTTGGTGTGCTCACACGTAAACCATGGAGTCAGATAAAATATGAAAGATACAAGGTCACACCCCATGGGTGACCTAGGATAAAGTTAATACCATCCATCCATAAAATGGTACTCAAGGGGGAAACCTTACAGGTTCCATAAATTTTAATCATGACATTCATTTAATTACAACAAATCTCTAGAAAGACCTTCATGTAGTAAAATATAAACAAGTCATATAAAAAACCAAAAATTTAGGGAAAGGATATATATCGCATGCCATTTACACGTGTTAGAACACTCATCATTTATTATCTTCTAAATTTCCAAGATCGGAAGGAAGTGGAGAAACCAATGAATTATTAATTTGGATCCATTGAGATCGGTGGTGGATGAATCAGAGTGTGGATCACAAAATAGCACCAAATCCATGGTTTTGGAATAAAGGGGGAGTTTTATTAGTGTATCTCATGTGAATAAGGTTTAATGAAATGAGGGAGGGGGATTTTATAAAAAACAGAGTCCCTGCCACTTATTTTAAAAACTAAACTTGGGGTTTCACATGCCATTTTAATAAAATGGAATGTGTAACCCCATGAAATCACATATTCTCATGGATATTGAATTTCATAAGATCATCTACTGAGAATGTATTCCTGATCCTAATGAAACGAGAGACTATTGGGATCCTATCCACAAAACCCATAAAACATCACTAACATGAGGAAACCTTAATAACCCGATTATGAAAACCATTGTGTCATGATCCCATATCCACTTGGTAATAGGTAACTTATATAAAATCCTTTTTGGTCATTGGAGTTCTGAATTAACCTACAGATAAGTAGATCACCTTGTAAAAAAACTCTATACCTCTCATTTCAACCATGGCCAATACTGGTGGACAAAATCTAAATACATCTTGGTGACACCGGGATGTACTTTCCGAGATGATGCATGAAGTTCTCATATAATCTTCTAACATATGACTTTTGGAACCCAAAAATTACCATGAATATAAAGAACATCATCCTCTCCCATAGGCCAACTTAGATTCACGTCATCTCCTTCCATAATCACAAGTAAAAAAACCCTTCGTATTAGATAACTATCTCATCCTCACTCAATATATAAGATTATAATTCACTTATAAGGATCATATAAAATTCTTCCAATGACTATCATACACCTCCATGTTATTCTAAAGAAAAATTCCATAAGCTTCCACTCACCACTGACCTCATTAAGTTCTTGTTATTTATTCATCCTTCTATGTGAATTAGAAACTACATTGACATTTACAAGAATATATGCAATCTAGAAGTAAAATTACTCTAGGTAATCAACCAACATTAAATTCCTCATAATAAATTCAAGATGTGAAAATACATACTTGTGGTTTTTGTGTCATTATACACTACAAAACACCCTCCTGATAAACAATACCTCCAACAGTTCTATGAAAGTACAACAATGGATATCTTTAGATCTTGCATTGAGTAATTTATCTCTAGTGGCCCCAACTGATGAGACACGTAAACCACAACTCACTATTCTTACAACAAAATAGCACTTATCCTGAAACCTGATGCGTCGCAATATACTATGTAGCTACTTCCCAGCTCGGGAAGAATCATGACAGGTTTTTAAGTCTTTCTCCCTTCAAACTCTTAAAATGAAATCTTTTATATAACTTTCCATAAAAAAATTACCCATTCTTAGCAAAGCCCATAAGAGGTGTTTCTAAGTGTGATAAGTACTTTTTAAAAGGACCCTAATATCCAACTAGCCTAAAGAAGACCCATATGTAAAATATGTTATTGGGATGTTCCAAGGAAACTATCACTCTCACCTTCTCTAGGTCAACTGATACTCTTGACATTGAGATATATGATTGAGGAAGTGAATTTTTTAAAGTCCCCAAACATAGTAGCCTAGAGTTTATGGATAAATTATCCCATTGGAATATTACACAAGGAATCACATCCTAAAGTAACAAATAGTTTAGTAGTTTTGGAAAACTAGTTGCATAATTAAAACATAACATACACAAAAAACTATAAAATACAAAAAAATCATTATTTTTATAACATAATAATTATCCTAGATTATCCATTCATGTAAATCATAATATATATATTGGAATCCATTGAAAAATAAAACATAATAAGGGGATTATCTTAGATTCTTTGTTAGGGAATGATTACAATGGAAGCTATCATGAATAAATAAGAAGAAGCATTAATCCATGTGGAATAATCGAGAAAAAATCCATTTAAACATCATCTTTAGCATTATAAGGCAAGAATATATGATAATGAAATAATTCATTAAAAATAATGACACGATTATTCTAATAATATAATAATCACATGAAATATCTACAACTAATCTCATAATGAGGAATTTTATAATGTCAGTCATCATAAACAAATCCTCAAGGCTTCGACAAAGACACCATACATAAATGGGCATGCCCTTAGCCAATACCCAAACTAGTTTTCATCATGAGATATACCAACACATCAATGTAATATGATGGGCCCTTCCCATCACTTAATAATTCCAATGAATTATCTATATAAAAGGGGTGAAACATAATTAATATAAACTATCATAGAAATTTTAATTAATTTTCTCAATCAATAAACATAAACATAAACCATCATGATTACAATGATGGATGGTATCAAAATAGAATGTCCACAGTCAAACTGATCATAAACCATTCAATAAAATATATTATATGGTATCATAATATGTCAACCTCAATTAATCATAATATCCAATAAAGGATGTTGATATAGAAGAAAATAATCTTATAAAATATTTAAACAAGTTCTTTAGTGAAATAACCCATTTTTATATTGAAATAATTTATATAAAAATACACAAAGTTATAAAAAACAATTACATATGAGAAGAACAATGTAAATGTGTAAAGTAAGCATCAAACAATAAGGGATCATGAATTCTAAAAAATACACTCATGACACATAAGTTAAAAAACATTCCATCTATATATTTTATCGAGAAAGTCAAAAAGTACCATGTTTAGAAAAAGACAAAAGATTACTTTGAAACCATTATATAAAAAATAATAACTTGGGTAAAAATAAATTAATCATTCCTAGGATAATAGTAAAACCCGTTTTCAAAATATTTCTAGAAACCATGGAAATGGGAAAAAATCCTAGTGGAAACTATCATGATTAGTGATGATAATGTGAATAAGACCCTTACATTATATTTGATTTCCTCTATATGTGTCCAAAACACATGTATATTTCTTTCAAACATATTATTAACTTACAAAAAAATCAGGATAGTATTTATGATATCCTATATGACCCCTTTTAACATTTTACCACTCATTTAGTAAGAATATTTTATTCATTTCACTATTTTGGTGTTAATTACCATGTTTTCTCATGATTGTTTTTCCTTGAAAGTCTCAGTTATCTAGCATAGGATATAGTTATTTATTATCCAAAATGAAATAAATTCATAAATATCATATGAATTCATTATATAAATTCCTACAATCATTCTTGAATGGTTATCATGGAAAATGTAACACATCACATCGTGGAGATAGTATGTCGTACGTACCCACAAGAAAAAGTATCATTCCATTAGTGGTTACCAGTTAAGAAAGTGTATGGTATATTAATTTCTTCTAGAATGATTATAATTTCATATTTTTTATATATAATTATTATTCTCATTATTATAGCCATCCAAGTAATGTGGTGATGAAAAAAAGACTACACCACGACATGGAGATGGTAATTAGTTCGTACGCATGTGTGGGGATTTTTTTCATAAAACAACTAAATTTTATAATATGGTTATACCATAATCACAATAACACAACACTATATATATGATACTTTAATTATTACTCTATAATCGAAAAACACATGAATAGGATGTTAAAGAAGAAATAAACTTGAATGAGTTAGTAAAAACGATTACCACTTTTTTGGTGGACTTCCTTTATATCTCTTCTTAAGGGATCCCGATTTGGTATTTTTGGAAGTTTAGGATATCTTGAACATTGATACGGATTTGTTTAAAAAAATGGGATGTTTTTGGTCATGATATAAGGCTCAAAGTGGTGTGAACAATTGAGGGTGAACGTGCACTTTTATAATATTGGTGAGGGGAAATTTTGGAAAACTCTCAAAATATTAAATTAATATTTATTAATTATTAATTAAAATGGATAACAAGTTAGTAATTTAGAATATAAAATGATTATGGGTCGAAATACTCTCAAGAAATAATTTTTAGACAAGTTTTGGTCAAATTATTACCCTTATGTTTTGGATTTAACACTTATTTAAACTCATTAACTCTTATAGTGACAAAATATATTCTTAGTTTTGGAAGGTCAATATAGTTTATATAAAATTATAAGGAACTAAAAATGAGTCATGTATTAAATTTACAGCCTTATAGTAATCATTTGGAAGAATTTATAATTTTTAGAAATTTTATACCATTTAATAAAATATCATTTATTTTAAAATATCACTATCCTCAATTTGGATACCATTCATTACATAAATTTTTTAAAAATATCATAAAAAACTTATATATTAAAAAAATTCTAATAAAATTGCAATAAAATGACAAATTAATCTATCAAATTCTTGTATGACATTAATTATCCAAAATTAAATTAATTTAAATATTTTAATAATCATTTATTTTATATTCTCATTGACTAAACAATTTCTATATGATTATTGTGAAAACCTTTAAGGTAAGCATTAAATTCTTAAAATATTAAAAAAATATTCATGATGTTTGTAAACATTTTATATTTAAAATTATTATTTTTAGTCGAAGAAATGTTCTGAATAACCACATATTAAAATTGGAATAATTATTAAAAACACGAGTATGGAATATTTTAATTTTCTTAAATCAAAATACTATTAACATTTTAAAGTTATTGAGGTGTCTACAAATTTCCATAAAACCAGTAAAAGGATTATTTTGGTAAACAAAACTTATACAATAACAGTTTTGCAAGTGTAAGGGTAATTTTATAATATTTATATAATTATTTTTACCCTTAATTACCTTATTTACCCATAACCATGGTAATAAAAATTTATGTGGTTAAAATTCATAATTTCTAAAACTAAAAGGGATCTATTGAATAAATTGGAACATTATTATTCCAAATAGGTGATCCATTTTTCATAATTTAAAACACATAATTGGCTAAAACAACTTTAAAATTTATCACGATGATGGGGCGGGTAAATGAGTTATTAAAGTTAAAACATTCTAAAGATTGAAATGTTTTTATACCCCAATTTAATTAGAAATTGATTCTAATGAACTAAAATGGATTAAATCATATAAAGGTTGTCTAATTTTACAATAAAACAAATAAAAATATATTTTCACACTAAATTATTTAGAAAAAATTGAAGTTTTCATTTAGAAAACATTATTTTTCATTATTAGTCAAAACATGAAACTTATCAGAAAATATAAAAATTTTACCAAGTATTTTTTATGTTATTCTCTTAGATTTTTTCAAATACGATTTATTAAATATTCCAAATTTAGTTTTAAAATAAGTGTTCCATTAAAAGTAAAAAACATACCTTTAGAAAAGCATAACTATTTTATGTGTAACATTATATTTATAACTATATTATGCTAGATAAATATATTTTATGAATTTCAAAACAATTTAATATATATAAATATAATAATGTGGTTAGTAGTATTCATTACCTTTAATTTAACTTTTTTAGTTATAATAAAATTTCATTTTATGGTTAAGCTAGTTGTTGCGTGAAACATAAGCTATAGAATAGATTAAATTTAAAAAGAGTCATACCCTAAAATATTGGGGTGTTAAATGATCCACTCCTTAAATTTATAAGTTTTACATCAAAAAAAAAGTTGGATACTACAAAATTACTTTTTTGGAAGCCCATATAAAAAAATAGGGTTAATAAAATATCCTCTTAATTAGAGCAAATTTGAAATATGAAGGTCACCACAAAATTAGGCTTTTGAATAAAGAAAATTATTTGTTAATTAAATCATTAAAAGGGAATAAAAATTTAACTATCATATTATTATAGAGAGTGGTAGAGAACATGGTCATTAGAATGTTATCCATCAAAAAATCGTAAATTTGTGATCATTTAAAAGACCATTTATGTCTCAGAAAGAGAAGATTGTGGATATTTTTTTCTTCCAAAATCCTTTTTCCTATATTTTAGGGTCTCCTTATGATAATCACATGATATAATGAGATTAATTATTTTTTTCCCACTTCATAAGCATAATATTATTCTCCAGTTGTTCGTCAATATATTTTCACTTCATTCCTTACACATAGAGAAGGATATTCAAGATGAATGTTTCATAGAAGAAGAAAATTTAATGAATCATATAGTCCTTAAGTCCTTCCTTCAGGTTTTAAATTTTAAATGAAACCAAAAAGGTTGCACATTTTATTAAAAAACAATAGTTTCCAATGTTTAACATAATCCATTCTATAATTGTAAAATATTTAGACTCATCCAAAACATGTCTTTCCACATTCAATGACCAAAAAAATAGAAGTAAAGGCACTAAATTTCCAAAATCAACTTATCATTAGATTTTATAAACTTTATTTATCTCTTAATACCACATACCAAATATCTAAATACCTAGATAACCAAAAAGTTTTAATAAAAATAATAATTCTTCTAGATCCATAAAGAAAACGTGTAGTATTATAATCACATAGCGATTCAGTATTCATTTCCACCCTTACACCACTATTTTAAATTGGTTTTGTAATGAATATTCAAAATATAGTAAAAAATTTTACTTCACAATTGATTCAATGAATTAATGTTTATCATTGTTTAATATGAAAATTTTACTTGTTTCAGTGTTTACATTGTAGGAGGAGGTGATTTAGAGAGCCCGTGATGGGATTCAAGCACTATATCATCCCTATATATATCATTATTCCTATAACCAGAATGTCATATGATAACTCTTTAATCCAAAAACACAAATACTTTTATTGTTCTATTTCGAGTATAGTAACAACATAATATTGACCTTGATTCATATGATTGTTCATATCTATATTTCCTTGACAGCTGTGATATTCATTTGTGTTGTACCTAATCTTCTTTTAGTTGAAACTCTATATATTTATAGAAATTTTTTCCCATACTATCATGAGCCTGGTATCCTTTCTCTCTATACTTTAACAAAATCCCATTCCATTCTTACAAGTAACAAGATATTTTTTACTATAATTATCACATATGGAAAAATTCTTATTTCCCTTTTTTCTTTATCTATATATTTCTCCTCCATTATCTTATTTTTTTTCTTTACATTAAATTCATAAGACATAAATAATTCTTTCTCTATGTTGATAGGATATGAGACTATATCTTCTTATGATGATAATGTTTGGGAGACTAATGTGTTTCATTGGAATGGATTTAACCAATGAATGAAATGATAAATCTTACTCCTCGAGTTACATATATAGTCCGCAACATGCCTTGTTAACATTGTGTTGTTATATTGATGTTTAGAAACATTATCATCCTCCTTCTATCATAGATTCAAAAAATTTATCTCCATATCCACTCTCTCTACATGGGGGAAATATTTTCCCATGAAAATATCCTTAAAATCCTTCCATTACATGTTTTTTATTACTTCCATTTCTTTGTGTTTTGAATGAATGAACACCATTGATCTGTATCTCCTGAGAGAGGAGATAATTCCCTAATAACCTTATCTCTTTCATTACACCCTAAAAATAGAAATATCTACTCTAGAGAACAAATTTATTTCTTATATACAAAAAGATTTGTAGCACTATTTAAGGATGGAAGTTATTGTATCATTAAATGGTATAACATTGTTCCAAAATGATGTGGATAAGGATACTCCATATGGGTAAGTTTATTGTTCATAACAGTAGTATACTGTCCAAGTATAGTTATAAGTAGTTCGGCACTAGTTGCTTCTCTAGGTCCAACATCATTATCTCTCATAGGAGGTAAATACATATATGGATTATGTGAATTGATATGGTTTCCATTCCTTCCACTAAACCCAAAATAAAAAAAATATATAAACTAGATTTAGTTGTGAATTATAATGAATAATTTTTATGAAGTAAAAATCTTAACATAAATTGATAATTTATTTATAACTAATCTCAAAATCACAATATCTGTTTCTTTTGGAATATTCTCAATGTCTTTCGTAGGGTTACGTTTTTGTAATCTATATTTTTCGAAGTTTATTTTACAAAGTAACCAGTAAACATCCTCTAATACCAACTACAAAGACCTTAAACCTAGTAACAAACGTTCATTGGTTACATTATTAAATTTTCATATTATATAGGCAATCACATCTTTAAGGAACGAGTTGTTTAGTGATTTTTGTAAAACTACACACATAATTGAATCATAAATTACAATTGAAACTATAACATTCACCATAATGATTACATTAGGAACACCATTATGCTACTAGCTTATCATTTCATGCTAATACAAATATACATCTTGGTATCGTAGGGAAAATAAAATATAAGAAAGGGGTGAGCTCAGATGGTCGGTAAGGGTAAGAATACAACAAATACTATCAAGAATAAATAAGAATAAATATTAATGAAATGTTAAAAGATGTGACACAACACATTTAAACAATTTATTAAGCATAATATCGAAAGAATAAATGATACTGAAATAATACCATATAAATAATCACATGGATATTATACTAATCAAATAATCTCATATAATATCATCAACTAATCTAATAATGAGGGAATTGATAATGTTGGAATTCATAAACATATAATAAAGGATTCATCAAAGAAAACACATATAAATGGATAAGGTTTCATATAATACATAAACTAGAGTGTCTCAATAGACCTACTAATGCATTAAGGGGATAAAGCGGGTGTTGGTTTTGAATTTCACACAGAGCCACACTGTCCATTTTGGGAAAACGGAAGGAACCCTTTGAATCGACAGACCATTCTAAGAAGCATAAGGTAGGTTCCCCCATGTTCTAAGATGTGTGTGAAAGATTTAAATCTACCTTCAAGTATTTTACATGCCCAATGTATCGTCAAACATACACTTTGCAAGCATTCCTTCCACATCTCATGGATCTGATGCACTGAAGACCGCTTCCATGCCTGAAATATTGAGTGATTCCACTAAAGGGTTATTCTATATATATAAGTGCACCCACTTCTTCGAGGAATGAAATAAAAGTAGAAACTCCACTATAATTCATGTAAGAATAATCTTCCATGACACCATGAATGATTGGAACCCTCAAAGTAAAGATCATGCATGACAGGTTCCCTGTGGTTCCTCCTCGAGTGGGACCATAGTTTTGTAATCCTCTCCCAACTTATTTCAACCCATATTGGGAACACTCAAATACTATTCTATCATGCACCCCTAACCTTGTGTATAACTCATCTTGTGCGCGTGTCATCTTATTCATTGGTCATCGTGTAACACCCCAAGCTTCTACGGTACGTTTCCCTTCGAATAATGCGATAGCGTGTGTTGTACGCAACCTCGAGTTCTAACACACACCACAACTAATTAAACTAGCCGTTGTAAATAGTAATACCTACTTTTTGAAATCATATATATTTTATATTTTAAAATGGACTTCATTTTTGGATTCGGAATATCGAAATTATCCTAGGGTGAAATTTTGGTACTTTTCGGATAACTTTTATATTTTGATGAATAGTGAAAATTACTAAATTTTAATTAAAAACAACTTTTTTAATCAAAATAATTAATAGTGATAAATTATGAATTTGAGTGGTTTTAAAGTATATTTAGAATATATTTTTACCATTTAATATAATGTTGGTCATTGGACATAATTTTACAATTAAACCGAACATAAATAAGTGTCAATCTTTTGATAGTTATTATCTCTTAAAAACACGCTTTTTGTTTTGACAGCGGGAATTAATTTTAAATTAATTTCTGCCACTTCTGTGTTTTGAATTTAGGAAAATGGATTCCATTTTTGGAATCAGGATGTTCAAATTGTGTAAATAGGTAACTTTTATTTTTAGACATTTTGAATAGTTACTGTGGTAAATATTTTATTTACCATGGTTAAAGGGTAAATCCGGTAAATAAGGGTTAAAATATAATATTATAATAATACAAAATTACCCTAAAACGTGTCCTAACCTTATTGGTGGACACATACCCGACCATGGGCATCCTTGGGTCAATTTGGGGACCCCTTGGAGCCACTTGTATGTGGTAGGGACACATTATATTAATAAAGTTAAAATAAAAATAAAAATGGCATAAGCTTACATCTTTTAGAAGAACAATTTTTACATAGGGTTATACATGTTGGATTTTCGATTATAAATATTCATTAGAAAGATAAAAAGATTTCCTATATAATGATATTTTATTTATAATTTTTAGACATTAAATAATTTATTTTATTTATGACACAATGATGATGCAGTAATTACTATAATAGTGAAAAATTAAAATAATTGATATTATGAATACCCAAATAAATATAATATGAAACTTTTAATGAATTAAACTAATTTTCTAGGATAATATGATATATTAGTATTGATTTAATTGACTTTGTTCGAAGTAATCAATCTATTATGAGTTTCAAAAAAATCAACTATTGAATAGTGTCAAAATTGACATAAAAGAGTTCTTAAAACAAATATTATATTATTAATTGATATTAAATTCCTAAAAATCTAAGGTTCGGCCAAGAAACTTATATTATGATAGGTTCATCATTAATGTACCACTTGGGGGTCGCTTGTATGTATATAGTAAGTTTATTAACCATATTATATAAAAATACAAAGAGACATTGTAAAAGTGAAACTAATTAACTTAGAGTTAATACTTAAAGATAAGGTTAATATAAGTACCCAAACCTGTCTAAATTCTATTGGATGAGTTGTTTTCGACCTATCCCCACCTCATCCTTTTAATAGTCAACTTTGGAGCCTTTTGAAACCGAATATGAATTTATTATAAATTAATATTTCTAGCTTTTCCAAAGGTGCCCCTCACCCCTCTTATAAAAGGGCACTCCTCCTTCTCTTTTCCTCACACCTCTCAAGCCACTTGGCTCGTCCAAACTCTGCCCAACTAAGCTCCCCACATCCCTCTCCTCCTCCTTGAAGCTTCCCCTTAGGCAGAAAGCATTTCAAGAAGTCCTTTGGTTCCAACCAAAGTGAGTTACCTAAATTAAAGGTAACATTTTCTCTTAAAGTATTTTCATTTATTTTGCTTCTCCAACCCCCAAAATCTTTTTATTTCCTTTCTTTTGTAACAACACCAGTATCCTAAATATACTAGGATGTTGTTATAAGAAGTATTCAAACTACACATACACACAACTCCATCTAATGGATGATGAACATAATGTTTCTGTGGATGGCAAACTAACGCCTCACGAAACGATGATTGTTCAAATACATCTTACCACCTCTCATGGTGGCCATTATGATGGAACTGTAATTAAATATGATATTAATGATATATATTTTATATATAAGCTTCTGTAATTCCATTTTATTTCATACCATTATTCGTTTCATGTTGTATATACATACGATAATTTCATTTGAGGAAGTGCGGACTACCGCCCCCTTAAAATGATATGACTCGTTCATACCACACATGGAACGTATAAAGGATGGTGTTAATGAACTTAAGTAACATATATAAAATATTATATTATACAGGAATAGTAATATACCTATGTATCATTTGGATTTTATTCTTTTAAAATGAAAATTAAATGGAAGTAGCGTTCGTGCGTACGTACGGACTACCGTCTCCACGAACGCGATAAGATTCATTCTCCATCATATCCATTCAAGTATTATTCTCATTTTAGGGTTAAAAATAATGTTAATATCATTCTGATTATGAATAAGATATAATCTATCCATTACAAACATTTCTTACGTAACCAAACATTTTAGAAGAACGAATCGATTATCACCCGAAACGACGATAATACTAAGATATTATTAATAAAGCAATGTTAGAAGATCATATATGATATCATATTAATGTATATGATTCTTGTATAATTTAATAACAATTATTTCACCATTATACAGGAGGTTAACCTACCCCAACAAAGGAAAAGTACAAGGTAAGGGTTTACTTTACAACCTCTTCATTATCCAAGGTTGTTTATACGTAATAATCTACTGGGATCTCTTTATCATCCACATACATGTTTCTTAAAAATGCATTTCAAAACATTTTTACTATTTACAAGAATATGAGTTAAATTCATTTATACCCTTTTTGACTTTTATAAGTGGTTTATAAAGGAATCTTTCGGTCGTATTCAAAACAAGGTCCTTTTTAACCTTTTCGACAGAATTGAGGTAAGAATGTTTTTTTAACTTATACGGCGGGTGCGGTTATTTTCTGCCGTTATAAAATCTTCAAAGATTTCCTTACAAGCTTATAAGAATATTTTCAAAGAAAATGTTTTATTTTATATGGCTCTTAAATGATTTCAAAAAAAAGAGAGATATTTCTCTCAAATATATGAAAATCCAGTGCAAATGTATACGTATTTAACGCAAGCTTAAAAATGTTTTCAGAAAACCCGACTCTCGAGTTTGGTAGACAGGAAGGGATTGGGAGTTGACCCATCATGGCCTGTAATTAATCGAGAAGTCTCAGAATTAGTTATTTTGTTTTCAGAAGCTTGCATAATGTTTTCAGAAAAACACTGGAGTGTATTTTAGCAATTTTAAACGTAAGTATCTTCTAAAAAAATTGCATCGGTAGGTCTCATGAGACAAACTAGTGTCTTGGCACAAGGCCTTGACAAAATCTTATTTGTAGTCTTGGCACGAGGCCTTGGCTATGTGGTTATGATAGTCTGGCATTATGCATTCCAACATTATGAAAGTGGTTATTGATATTGCATGTGATTATTCGATTAGTAGAATATCCATGTGAACAAGTAAATGGCATTATTTCATTTTACTTTTGCCATACTATGTTGAATTTCAATTTTAAAAGGCTTTTGTTTTAGTAATTCATTGCCTTAAATGTTTATGCTTATTTTGAATGTTCCGCTATATTGTTATCCTTACTGGGCATTTGAGCTCACCCCTTTTTTATGTTTTATTTTTCCCAGGTAGTGAAGAAGTAAATTATGATTGACTTGCAGGGATATTAAGGGTTTATAGTGTGGACGTTGGAAACATTATGTTGTTGTAGTAGTTTTTCATTTTATGATGTAATGTAAAACTTATGAATATATCTAGTGTTTCCAAGGCTACTAAACTAATCGGTCTTTCGGGATTTGATCTTTCTTGTGATCATGCCAATGTTACGAAGTAATGCACCGACTCTGGGTAGCTGGGGTCGGGGTGTTACACATCGTGCACAGATCACATCTCGTGCAAAACACATATTTCATGCAGTGCATCTTGCATGTGGACCATCCTGCATGTATCCCATATTACATGGAAGAATTATTAGACATGCACCCACTAGTCCATTACATGAGGGTTGTACCCCTACAACTCTTCTTAGTCTCATTTCTGGGTTGTGTTACCCGGCCACCAGCCCAGTCCCTTTTCTACTATCACTGGCCCACATGAAAAATGGAGAGTCATGCCATGAACTCTCTAAAACCGGTCAATGACATTTTGGGTTGCGATCTTTTACGAACTCACTGTCCACCCTTGAAAAATACAATGATTCAAGATACTCATTTTAACCCCCTAAAATAACTTCATTCGACCTACTCCTCTTTGTCTATTTTCTATTTCATGAGTTTAGGTTCTCTCATAGTCTTCCCCAAGTTACCTAAGTCGAACCATTCCTAATGAAACTCCTCAAACCGCTATCACCTGACTCTTATTCCAGGTTGAATTATAAAGGACCTCCCTTGGGTGATTCTATGAACATCCAATTATTGGTGACTTTCAACTAGCAGTCGCCACTACATGACTTTTGATTGTAGCATACCCAATCACTCATTAATAGGATTCCTTATGCATAAAACATAATATGCATCATGTCGTGATCATGAAAATACATTATTTAGTCCTCACTACATGACTTTAAAATGTATCATACCCACTCACTAATTAATATGATCCCTTATTCATTTTTAATAATAATATCACATGGACTAACATGAGGAATACAGAATGGGATGCTCGTTGCATATGCCTCGCACACCACATCCATTCACATGATATTAAACTGTAATAATACCTCATGCGATGTACATGGGAGTCCCTCATGAATTTACATGAGGAAGCCCCATGGACCACTTCCACATGTAAGCCCCATCCAAACCATTTCCACTCCATAAAGGCACTTGGGAATCTCCCACAACACATGTGCCTCAGCCCGATTGGTGAGGAATCTTAAGTGCATCCAGGTGACCTGATATAAAATCCAGATGGAGGCACAATTTCTTGGGGTACTATAGCAGCAATATAGTGGGAACTATGTAGTACTATAGTAGGTACTGTAGAGGGAACTGTAAGATACACTGTTTGGCACTGTAGTAGCTGTGAATTTTCCCCCATTTGGGCCTTTGGGCAACCGATTTGGTCCTCAAGTCCTTTAAGGCCTTCGAGCCACCTCAAGGCCTTCAGGCCACCTTAAGTGCAGATACAAACCAGACAACCTACAAGGAACAAGTTCTATAAGAGCATTAGCAAGGAGCTTCCACCCAAACAGAATCTACACAGATTGCAAGAATGATAGGGTATGACACCTTCCATCGGGATAAGCATGTGCATGCACGGGATAGCCTAGCCAAACATCCATGCGAAGGTGGAGAGATTATTTCCCGATGAAGATGGTGGGGAGGAGCAGTTCCAAGTAGTTAGTCTGCGTTATATTTAATGTTTGAAGCCTATGGGAAATGAATTGCTCTAAGACCTACAGTCCATGAAATACTTGTGCCTACGGGAATTGTAAGGCTTCCACCTCACCCCTTGAAAGGTGGATTATCTAAATCAATAAAAATGAAGGCCTTCAGGCCATTGGATGGATGTGAAGATCCCACGCATAATCCCCGTCAACACTATTTCCACTTCATAACAGCCCCTGGGAAGCTCCCACGCATAAGACACACCCACACCATTGCCGATCCATAACGGCACTCAGGTTTCTCCCATTTATAAGCCACATAAACACCATTACCACTTTATATCGGCACCCGAGAATCCCTAATGCATAAGTCCCATCCAAACTATTGCTTCTCTGTTGCAGCTCTAGGGAAGTCCCCATGAGTAAGACCCATCTACATAATTAACACATTATTGGGCACATGGGAAACTCCCATACATAACCACATCCTCATCACTGATTACCCATATAGAAACATGGACAATTCCTATGTGTATGCCCCCCTAACACCATTTTTTCCCAAAGTGGAACCCAGGCATCTCACATGCGTAAGCCCCATCATCACTAATGAATCTCCATAGAGGTACTAAAGAAGATCCCACATATAATACCCCCATCAATTCCATTTCCTCTCTATAGTGGCACCGAAGAAAAACACATGTGTAAGCCCTATTCACACCATTGTATCTCTATAGAGGCACTTGGGAAACACCCATGCATAAGCCCCATCCACACCATTTCAACTCCATAATGGAACTTGAGTAGCTCCCATGCGTAAGACCCATAAACACCATTACATCTCCATAGAAGCACTTGGGCATCTCCCACGCGTTATCTCTATCCACACCATTGAATCTCCATAGCAGCACCCAAGAAGCTCCAATGTGTAAGCCCCATCCACACCATTTCCTCTCTATAGCTCCACCCAGAAAGCTCCCATGTTTAATCCTCATCTAAACTAGTGTCGATCCATAGTGGCACCCAGTAATCTCTCACATGTAATACCCATTCACACAATTTTCACACCATAGAATCACTCAGGCATCCCCCATTCGTAAGACCCATCCAAAAAATTGTCGCTCCATGGTGTCACCTGAGCATCTCCCAGATAGAAACCCCATCCACACTAATACAACTTCATAGTGGCACCTGGGAAAATCCCACACGTAATCCCCATCCACACCATTATCACACCATAGTGGCACTTCAGCATCCCCCATGCGTAAGCCCAAACCGTATTCATTCTTCTTATATCCTCCCATGTTCCACTCCAATGTGTAACCCCCAACCATATTCACTCCAAAAGAAGATTCTTTGTGTTAGACCCATACCATCTCATGTCGATGCTTATTTCATGATATGGGCATTAAGTCCACTGATTCCTCTAGTTTTACATGTTGAGAATGACTCACATGGTATTAGATGTTAGAAGAAACCATAACATTTGTCCAATCCCTAAATGGGGATCCCTCCTAAAATAAGCCGCAATATTCATTTTCTGTAGGGTCAACAATGTACATAATCCCCAACACTTCCCATTCACTGGGCATCCTACTTAGGTAATCCCAAATCAATATCATGCTCTACAGTCATCTCACATGTGTAATCCCCAACCAAGTTATATATTCAACCAGGGAAGATACTACACATAATCCCAAACCAATTTTCTTCATCTAATGGGACTCCTCATTAGGTGTAAGCCCCAATTCCCCTTATCCAACTATATGGGTATTACCCCTATCCTCTAAAAAGTGTTATTAAGACACCTCTATGAGGTTCAATCTCTACTAATTGAAATCACATGTTGTCCCTCATAGGGACATACCCTCATGACATGAAACCTTCCCATTATGGGACACATCTCATGGATCCACCTCAACAGGGTATCCTAATCTATTCAGAATCCCCCTTCCAGAACTACATGGACTTAGATTCCTAAAAAATTAGGATTTGTAGGAAACCTCCAGGGGGTTCAATACTAACACCCCCAACAATTCATCAAATCTACCCAATCCACTCATAACCCATCTTAATTTATCTCGAGATGTCGCATCCCAGAAGAATCATGCTACCCATATGGGACATTTCTTTATGTAATCCCCCTCTACATCATCGTCACTCCTAAAATCACATGATAAGGTCCCACGCGTAAGCCCCATACAATCCAACACAATCCAACCAAGAGAAATCCTTTTGTGAATGGAATCTTGTATACATAATCCCTACACAGTCCAACGAACTACATGGATTTTGATACCTACCCTCTAAACAGGGTACGCAGGATGCCACTCTGAGGTTCAATCCTAACCAGTGGTAAACCTTTGTGCCACAATACTAGGGAAGAATCCCACAGATCCACCACCATGTGTGTTCTAATTGGCCTTTATAGTGTGAAATAATCCCTTGATTGGATAATCCACCCTAGTTCTTCTCACATAGGTCATTTTTACCCATCCATCTGGTAAACCTTGGTGCCTCCCTCTTAGGGATCTACCCCTTCATGGTGTGAAACTTTCACTTTATGGGACACACGTATACGATCCTCCAATATGCAGTTTTCTAATGAATCAATTTGTAAAACACCTAGGTGATCCCTCATAGGTATGTACCTCTTTGATCTGCCTCTGTAGTGTATTTAGATTAGTTTTACTCCATAATGTCAAGACATTAAACTCACGACCTAACTCATATTACTACCTCATGCTAATCATGGGAGGCCTAAGTTAAAAGACTTGTAGGATATATTCCCTAATCATTAGATACTACATGATCGATATTGGATTCCTTAAGTTATGCACCAAAAATGCCTCCATGAGAAACCCTCACACGAGGAAGATACATGTGACCAATGCACCTAGTGTCAAGAGAGGCCAATACATGCCTAAAATTACTATCAACTCTGATGAAAGGTTTCCACCCAACTAGATTGAAGTATCTTAATGAACCAATTTCATCCAAGAGATGGAACTGAGAATGATTTTCAAAAACACAAATCAAATATATGGGGGAGACCCGAACTATGTGACAAGTTCCAAGGAGGAATCCATGGAAGGAGGAACCAATATCACATCTTCCCATTCCGACCATAAAGCTAACATCGCCAATCATGGTGGAAGAGGCCACCCACCTTTGGGAAGCGAGATTACATGCCAAAAGACGTACGTAACTATGACGATGCGCACCCTAACTGTGAAATCATCAGAAAAAATGGTGAATCAGACATGAAAATCCTATCCTTGAACTATGAACAGATGAAAAATTTTTGGCATAAAAAAAATTTAGGCATCACCCATGTCCCTATGTTTCATATGTGGGAGGATGAATAACATTAGATGTATGAATACTGTGATCCATCAGCTCCTCGCTGACACCACTCCCCTCATGGGATGAATTGGGGGAAACCACCCCCAACTCTATAAAAACCTCGCTAACAACACCACCCTCATAAGTTGTGCAAGGGGAAACCACCCCTGACTCAATCGGCTCCTCATCGATACCACCGTACTAATGGGACGTGCAAGGGGAAACCACCCCCAACTCTATCATCTTCTAACCGACACAACTACCATCATGGGCCATACTAGGGTATACCATTGTTGTCTCCCTCATCTAATCACCAACATCTCCTCCATCACGATCTTTACCGGGGGTAACAACCCCATGAATTTGACCACCCCAAACTCCATTAGCTCCTTGCCGACACTACCAACATCATGGGGCGCATAGGGGGAAACCACCCCCTAAATCCATCATATCCTTTCCAACATAGCCTCCCTCATGGAACTCATAGGGGGAAACCACCTCTAACCCCATCAGATCATTGTTGACCCTACCGCCGTCATGGGGCGTGTAGTAGAAAGCACCCATTGTCTCTATCACAAACACCTCAAGAATCCATTGTGGGACATACCATAACAAGGAATGAAGGCACATATGTCCTCCACATCACCATCATTACTCAGTGTAGAGGTACTCCCAACACCATTATTAGCAAACAAACTGGTCATCCCCATGGCCATCATCTATTAATGTTGGAGTCCTCTCTGCATTACTATCAACAGCAATGAAGGTACTCCCCATTGCCATCATCATACAATGTGGGTGTCCTCCTAGCACCACTACCAGCAAGCACATAGGTCATCCCTATCACCGTCATCATCCAGTGTGGGCGTCCCCCAAGCACCATTATCAGCAAGCCTGGAGGTCCTATCCATATCTATCATCAACCAATGCAGGGGTACTCCCTAAACCACTATTAGTAGGCATGAAGTTCATCCCCATAACTATTATCAGCAGCTGAGGGGATCCTCCCTACACCATGATCAGACGGTATAGAGGTCCTCCCTTTATCTATAATCATCTAGTGTGGTTGTCCTCCACACACCACTATCGGTAGGCATAATGTTCCTCATCATCTTAATCATCATCCATTATGGAGGTCCTCCTCACACTTCCATCTTTGGGCACATAGGTCCTCCCCATCACCAACAACATCCATTGCATAGGTCCTACAAGTACTACTATCATCTGATAAAGATTTACTCTCTATTTCCATCAACAGAAATTATGGAGGTCCTCCATACACATCCATCATCTGGTACTGGCGTCCTCCCCATCACCATTAGTAGAAATTATAGAGGTCCTACCTACACTCCCATCATTTGGAATGACGTTTCAACCCACCAACATAAGTAGACCTATGGATGTTTTCTCCGCATCTCTATCAGTTAGAACAATGGTCTTTTCTATGCCACTACGTACCCGTGCGAAGATCCTCCACACACCCGCATCAACCAACATACAGATCCTCTCGTTGTGAGTACTAGCCCATATAGAGGTCCTCCCCACACTGAGATCAACTTGCATAGAGGAACTCTCCATGACACTATAACCAGTATGGAGGTTGTCCCCATTACACAAGATTTAGACATCATAGAGGTCCTCCATATGATGAAGCCATACCTTTATATAAGGAACTATCTTTAGTCATGAGGTATCTGATCCTTCTAGCCTACCCTAAAAATGAAGACTGGGGATAGTTTGATCATATCCCTCCTCCATTTTCTCTTAATTATGAGATTTTACTCTAGGATTCCATGCCTTCTAGTCTCCATCTACCCATAAATCCAATGTTATAGGCCTCCATGCCTTTTAAGATCCATCGCCCCATCAATCCGACATTCCATGATTCCATGCCCCTAGGGATCCATCACCCTATTGATCCAATGTTCTAGGCTTCCACACCTCCAGGGCTTGATCAGCCAATCGATCCGACATTATAGGATTCCATAGCTCTAAGGTTTCATAGATCTGTCAATCTGACCTTTCATGCTTCCATGCCTTTAGAGACGCATCTCCCGGTCGACCCAACGTTCCAGGCTTCCACTCCTCTAAGGATCCCTCACTTTATAGACCTGACCTTCCAGGATTCCATTCCATCATGTCTACATCTCCCCATTAACCTTATATTCTAGGCTTCCATGCCCCCAAACCTCAATCACCCCATCATTCTAACATTACAATCTTCCAAACCTCTCAGTCTCCATCACCCCGTTGATCTGACATTCTCATATTCCACACCTCCAAGGCTCCATCACCCCGTCGACCAGATGTTCTAGGAATCCACACCTTATGGGATCCATCACCCCACCAATCCAGTGATCCATTCTCCCACACCTTCCAGGCTCAATCGGCCTGTAGATCTAATGTTACAGGCTTCCATACCTCTAGGGATCCATCACCACCTTGATCAAATATTCTATGCTTCCACACATATGGGGATCCATCACCCTATCTATCCAACATTCTTGGATTCCACACATCCAAGCCTCAATCGCCCTGTCGATTAGACATTCCAGGAATCCATTCCAATATGGATCCATTACCCCATCGATAAGACCTTACAAGTTTACATGCCTCATGGGCTAGATAACACCATTGATCCAACCAATGAGGCTTCCATGCCTCTAGGGATCTATCACTCTATTGATCTGAAATTATAGGATTCCACATCTTAGGGTATCCATCTCCCCATAAACTAATTTTATAGGATTCCAAAGCATCTCGGATCCATCACACCACCGATCTAACACTCTTGGCTTCCACGCCTCTAGGGATCCATCATCGCTTCAATCCAACATTCCAGGATTCCTCTCCTTTAGCAATCCATCAGCCCTTTGATCTGATATTCCAAGATTCCATGCATCTATGGCCCATCACCCCATCGAGCAGGGATTCCAAATATTTGGGTGTTCATTTCCCCATTGATCTAACATTCCATGATTCCATACCTCTAGGTTTCCATCGCCTCGACAATATGTCATTCCTATCTTCCATGCTTCTCGTGCTCCATCAACCTATCAAGAAGATGTTCTAGGCTTTCAATCCTCTTGGGATCTATCTCCCTGTCAATCCAACATTCTAGGATTCCACTTATCCATGCCTCTATCTCCCCCTAAAGTGGGATATTATCATTGGTTAGTTTGATCTCACTTAATTAGATTAGTGGACCTACCACCATTGGGTACACTCTTATTGGAACCCGTTCCAGTAGAAACCATTGAGAATCTCTGATGGATTCAACACTAGCACATGGAATTGTCCCTTTGGCATTTCCCAACTCACAATAGGTGATAATACAAGCATACACTAGGTAATTTAAGGGTAATCCCATGTTTTGATTCCCTATGATCCTCATGGACCCCAAACAATCAGAATAGGGAAGAGACGACCATCCCTCTACTGACACAATATTTGCGGTCACTTTCCTTGTTGAACGACATAAAATTGCACAACAATCATCATTTGGGTTCCATAACGTTAAACTATTGGAACAACATCTTGGTCTCATGATGTAAAACTGTATGAAATTTGGGTCAAATCTATATGACCTTAAACAATATCCACTCTTTTACATAATCACATCACATTAATATGTACAATGAAATGTGATTTCCATATGAGGAAAAACTACATATCTATCTTTCTTAGCACATGACAGTAAACTGTATCCTTTCCTTGTGTGCAGGTTAAAAGATACCTTATACACTATGAATGTGATGACTCCAAATCCCCACCGCTTGATGTAAAACTATGTAATTCCATGATATCTTATATGATAGATCACTGTGAATTCTACACCATTCCACTAAAATACAAAATTCAAGAACTAACTTAGGAACCTCATCCCTGAGAAGGGGTTCAACACCCTCTTTCTAATACTCCCCATTGACATTCTCAAATGCATCTTCATGCACAACCTGGAGTATTGTATTCTACATCAACATTCACTTAATCCATATCCACACATTATATCATCCCTTTATTTAGATCCCCATCCTTATCCACATTTGAAGGGACCCCCTAATAGAATATTCTCATTCCACACAACATCACCTACCATTTTGGTCCAACACCCCAAAATACTTTGGAGTACAGATTGAGATAGGTACCACATTTTGAACATGGTCAGTGGTTTACACTCATTTTTTCCATCCAAGGTAACCTGATATAGATTTTGTGTTTCAGATAGGGTCAACAATTATTCTCCATCATCATTCCACACCCATTTTGATAAAGATATTGATCATCTTGATTCACACTTTCCAGATCATTATGTTTAACTGGAATCCCAACACACCTAGTATTACCCCTCTGTGAATCTATTCACATTCAGTAAGTAGGTCAGTGTCCTTGGGACATTCTAAACCTCACTTCTCTTTTCCCCTATTCTGTGCTTCTATGTGTCAGTAAAATTATTACCACTAATTGTTTCTCACACTGAGCATGACTCACTTTAGATTATGAGTGTTGGTGGTATGTGTACTAATGTTGTAAGGAGGCACAAAATTTCAGTAAAAAATCAATGACCTTAAACAATGAGCATCCCCATGGTGCTAACTCCATGAACATAAACAAATAACCCTATACCAATAATCAAAACATTAAAATGTATGCAGGTCTTCACTGGGAATGTGTTGTGAAATGGGACTCTTAGGCCTTCATTCACACTAGTGTTTCCCTATCATTCCATTCATATCCATTATGGATCACTCACCCCCTGTGGTCCAGACTCTCTGGCCTTAATATAAGATCCTTTAGTCCAATAAATATGACCTTATACTTCTTGCAATAACAATGAATTTTACTGTGATTTCCAACTAGGTATTATATACCTCTTGATGAACCCAATCCTTGAGGAAAGATCTGATCCCACATCATTATTTTCCCCATTACCATGCTCAAATTCACTATGGTGTGAAACCTATAGTTTTTTATTTTCTGGGGACACTCACTCAATCCATCTCAACACATTGAATATTTCTTGGTCCGGAATACCATACTCCTCCATGTCTAAAAAGGTACCTTTATGAAAATGGTGCCTAAAAATAAAGGATCACTTGTAATTATGGGAAACACATGCATGACCTTTTGTGGTCAATTTTGTATCCTATGTTTCGATCATGGTTAGTAGTCAATTATACATTTTCTCACAAAAGTCTTGAATGGTGTGGTTGTGGATCATTTGTTTTGAATGTGGTCAATAGTGGTACATTCCCTTTAGTCACACTTTTCATGATCTGGATCTTGAATGTCCCCGCTTACATATTTACCACCTCCCTATGTTTTTTGAAAATTTAACACTCATGGTGTTTCTTCTAAATTCATCTCTACACATTGATTTGGAATATCAGTGTCATTGCGACATTCATGAACTTATATTTCCTCATCCTTATTGTAAACTTTTTAATGTGATAGGTAACGACTAACACCACTACTTGTTTCCCACACTGACTATGAATCACATGGTATTGGGAGTATTGGTAGGGCTTCTACCCACATGGATTAGCTACATGATATAATAGGTCCAAACTCTATAACCTTAAAAAATAGGAGTTAATGTCCAAGAATCAAAATGTTAAACTGGGTGCTTGTGTCCAAACATCACAACTTTAAACTGTATATGGGTTTTCCATGTAAATTTTCTTGTTATGTAGACTTTATTTGGCCCCATTCATGTTAGTTTGTTCTTATTGAGCTACACATTTCCATTTTTTTATATACCCTCTCTCTTATTAGTCTAATTTCTATGACTTTAAACAACAATTCCCACTCTAAGCATCATGAGTTTAATCTATGTGTGCATTCTTCTGAGGAATGTGTTGTGTGGTGATGGGAATTCTTCACACTATTTTTAAAAGGGAAAGCAGAAAAGCTTCAAAATTTGAAAAATAGATTTACAAGAGTCAGAAGGAAGAAAATTTACATTTATATCTTTAAAGAATAGTGATCATTTCACCTATAGTGATGAAAATATGAGTGCATGTATATTCAATAGTTTCAATGATTTCTAGGTAGTCAAAAATTTGGATGGATTTATAATAGACATGTATTATAATATAATTCATTGAATCTAGACTATCAGGACACTTTATCCATTTCGATGTAATATTCCAAACAAGATGAATCTGACCCATTCTCACTGCTTTCACAATAGTGGATGACTCAGTTTAAAACAATATTTTCTTCCAATTATGTTGTTTAGAAACATCCACTGCCTAGATGAAAGCTATCATTTCCTCTTTAGAGGCTTCATCCCATTGTCCGAACTCTACAACGATAAACTACGAGATAGCGGTCCAAGAAACACAACCCTATACTATTTGTAGCAGGTCCACGCATTATGAACTTTAACCAATTGAAACCACTATATTCCAAGTTTCACTACTTTAAACTAAATTGAATCAACATCCTAAGAACAAAATGATAAACTAGAAGAATGGTTCAAAATATATGACCATAAACCAAGATTCAATGGACCAAACTTTGTGACATTAATCTAAGAGTCAATTTTCCAAACTATATTAACTTAAAGTAAGATTCAAGGGTTCACACTCTATGACCTTAAAGAAAGATTCAATGGTAATAATTCTATGAACTCAAACTGAGAAATTTAAAGTCCAAGATGTATGATTTTAAACATCATAACTTCATCATCCTAGCTATATGACACTAAACTGCACAACATTGATTCTCCTTTATATACGACCATAAAAAATGTACCCAATTTTCCAGGAACATGATTTTAAACTGGGCACTCAAGTCCAATGATCATGACTAATGTGTATCAGTTTTCCTTAGGATTTTATGGTAGGTCATTGGTCTCTGTGGTCCTTATTCATTTCGAGTTATATTTATCATGCTATAAAAATACCCTTTGGAACACCTCTCCCCCAACTTCCTAGTTTAATGATGATAAAATAAATTAGAATCAATATCCTAGTCGCACAGTGATAAACTCTATAGAAATTATCATCCTTACTCCATAAAATTAAACATTATGGAATTGTCCTGTCACATGACCTTAAACTATAGCATCATCATACTGGACACACAATGGAAAACAACACAATGTTTTTGTGTTTTCTCCTAAGAGGAAATCAAATTTGGAACCGGTCATCTACCATTCCACATTTCAAGATCTACATCTGGCTTAATTATATCCTAAAGGGATATATAGTGATTCCCATATCATCACTCTTGGGTATATCCACAACATTATCTCTCATTTACATTGGGTCACCTGCATTCTTACTACAAAACATTTAACTTCACAAGATGCTATAACTATGCGTGGATTGATTCCCATCCTTATGGGATATATAGCGACACCCATACAGATTTTATTTAGGCCCAGCCAAAAATATTATCTCCCCTTTGTTCTCCTTTATTACCCATTTATAGAACTCAAACCTCCTTAGATCATTCAAATTCGGTATTATATCCATTTGTACCATACAATTGTCTATATGGACAATCTCAAAAAGCATCTATTATAAATGTGGTGCATCACCGAGCCTCATAATTCTTCTTTCACATTGTATTTATTACTCTTCCACACCACATATACTCATTTTGGGGAGCCTTATCTCCCAGGTCTGAACTCTATGTCCTTAAACCAAGAGCTTATGGTCCAAACCTCATAACCATAAACCATTCTCCTATAGTCTAAGAATCATGACCTTAATATTTTTAGAGGTCTCTTATGTATTATTCATTTAGTTTTTATCCTTCTTGGCCTCATTTATAACATTTTTTTTGCAGCATGACACATTACCACATGATATACCTTCTTATTTTGTTAAAACTATATGACCTTAAACTGGGAGTCAACATCTTCAAAGAATGATGTTAAAATACGACCATACCATAAACATGTTTAGGATTACCCATGATAATTGTGGGATTCTTCAGTTACCTCACCAGAGAGGATTTACCTTACTGGTTTTGATCTTATATCACAAAATGTTCCAAAAGTATTTGTGGCTTGATTCCCATCCTTATGGAATATATAACGATGCCCATATATTTCACATTCAGTCCCAATTGAAAATTATTAATCTTTAAACCTATTTCAATTGGTTATTTTCAATGAAACATGAATTTTTAATGTTTTCATTGTCCAAGCAACCATACCTTAATCTTCTTATGTTATTCGGGTTGGGATTCCACTTTATGATATGCACAATTCAACACTTCAACTTTTCATGATTTGGAATTCCATTATCTTTACAATCTAGATGGACCCTTTATTGGTGATGGTGTCATTCAATTATGGATCACCTATCTTGTATTACCAACTCTCTAATTGATATCTTGAAGAAAAAAGTGAATCCAATGTTTTGAAATTTCTCAATGGTTGATTCTATGATTTCTCTCCCCATTATCAGTCAGTGTAGCTGTGGTCCTAGTGTTTCCAATATGGTCTTCAATAGATCCTCACTCAACATTCACTCCTTCATCTATACCAGTAAATTATTGTATTAACTCCTTTACATTCCTACACATTTTAGTGGAATTACTCTCTTGGTATTTCCTATAATGCATGCTACAACTAGTCAGGTAGAACAGTCATACCATTACTAGTTTCCCACATAAATCATGACCCTTGTGGGCTTAAAAATTATGGTGGGGTATGTATTGATGTGGTTAAGCTTCCCATGATCCATTCATGGCCCAAACTATATGAACATAAACTAAAAGCCTCACTAAGGAAGTTTGATATATCTTGGGCCCCATTGTCCTCATTCATGTGTGAGATTTTTATGTTTCCTAACTCTTGTGTCGACTCATTCAGATTGGGTTTATTTCTTCTATGCCACAAAAATTTGTTGGGAATAGAAAATTATTATTATGTTCAAAATTTCATTAAATATTGGGATAGGGTCTAGGCAGTATGACCTTAAACTATGTACAATATCCAGGTGACATGATGTTAATCTATGTGACATATCATGGTCATATGATGTTAAATTGTTCCATGCATCATCCTCACTATATGAAGTTAACCTATGTGTTCATCATCCTCTGTTTCATGATATAAAACTATAATTCATCCTAGGCCCTCACCTAATAGGTCATCTTTTTCAGTGCTTGTTACCTACCACATTGTTCACATCTTATACTGTCTATTGGAATTTGAGACGATGCCCCCTGGAATATCAATTTGATCTTTGTTCAGCCTAATATTCTAAAACTAGTGGTTTCTAAGACACTTTGGAAAGAGGTTAAAATATTTTTAATCCTTTTGAACACTCCATCACTCAACTCCCATGCTTTGTGTTTTCCTTAATTAAATCCTCATATTGTTCTATGTTTGACAAGTCCCCCCTAAAGTCCTAGCTGCATGGAACTTCTTCACACATACCATCATGGGAAAACATTCCCAAAGACAATAGAAAACATTTTGATATAGGTTTCTTGTTTCAAACATGGTTATCATTCAACCCTCATTTATTTTTCCCCATTACTACCTAGGTGATATGGATATTTTGTTTTGAACACTGTTAAAATTTTCCATGTACCACAATGATGCCACCATTGTGTTCTGAATATTGTGTATTTTGATTAAAACTCTTTATTTCATTTTTTGTTTATATTCCAAAAACTCCATAGTTATCCTATTTGTGAACTCGAGCACGTTGGGAAAAAATTGTTGTTCTTAGAGGCATGTTCTCCATCCATGACCTCTCTCAAGACTAAACACTTCTGGTTGTTAGTCTCTTGATGGAATCCTCTCAGGACATCAAAATTTCCCTTGGAAAATGAAATTATGATACCCTTTCAACTCAAATTATTAGGGGGAATTTTAGGGCACCAAATTCTACATAGAGCCACAATGGACATCTTTGGGTGAACTGAAGGAACCCTTCATCTCAACAGAATATTTTGATAAGCCTAAGGCATGTGTGAACAGGTTCCAAGATGTGAGAACAAGACTAAAATTCTTGTGAATGTCTCTTATGGTTCCATTACAATGTTTAATGGACCCTTTATGCCCGAAACTGCCACAACTCAAGGATTAATTACATAGAGGGACTTTTCCACAATTGAATTTTTTCATGCCACTTCTAAAGGTTTTGTCAATATATTGAAGTGACCCCCCATTATTCAGGGGATCCTATAGAAGTTGAACCACCACTCTGATGTAAATAAAAATGATATTATGCAATATCATGAAATATTGGGACCCTCAAGTTAGAGATATTTCACGATAGATTCTCTTTGTGTCCTCCCTTGAGTGGCCCCACAGTTGTGTAATCGTAACCCAACTTCTTTCAATATAGGTTGGGTGTGCGTAAAGACTCCTCTTGCATTCACCCCTGAAATTTCACACATCCCATCTTTCATAAATGTCATCTTACACATAATTCATCATGTGAACAACCATTCATGCATTCAGAACATATTTTACGTGGCTCGTCCTATGTGCGACACATCTTGTGAAAAATGGTTCTAAAACATGTTCCAACTGGTCCATTCTATGGGGGATGACCCCTACACATCCTATTAGTCATTGTTTCGATATGTTTTTTTGGGCCTCTAGCCCAGTCACTACACTACTGCCACTAACACACACTAAAAATGGAGCTTCAAAATGCAAACGTTTCAGTGTTAGTCAACTAAAACTTGGGTTGTGCCCTTATTTGACCCCACCATCCACCCCTGAAAATATTATGATTCAATATAGTCCTCTAAATCCACTGAAACAATTTGATTAGACGTACTCCTCTTATTCCCCTTCTTATGTCTTGAGTTGATGTTCTCTCTCAAGGATCCCCAACTAATTATAGTCGAATCGTTCCCCATGAGACTCCTCAAACCCTCATCACCAGGCTCCTATACCAGGTTGAATTAGAAAGTTCCTCTCTTACATAAGTCCCACACGAAATATTTCTAGGTTAATTTCACTTATTAGTCCTCACTATTAGTCATTAAACTATATTGTACCCTATAACTCAAGAATAAGATTCCTTATGCGTCAAACAAAATATGTCTCATGTCATGGTCATGAGAAGACATTATATACACCTTACTACATTACATTAAACTGTATCATAACCTATCACTCATGAATATGATTCCTTATGTGTCATGTATAATATTACGCCATGTCTTGAAATGAGAAAGATAAAATGGGAAGATCCTTGTATAATCCCCACACACCTTGTCTATTAAAATGAAATTAAATTGTAATAATATGTCACAAAATATACACGGGATTTCATCATAGCCAAACATGAAGAAGACCCATGGGCCTCTTCCATGGGTAAGCCCCAACCAAACCATTGTATCTCCATAGTGGTACCTAGGAATCTGTCACAAATAATCCTCATCGACACCATTTATACTCCATAGTTACACCTGACATCTTGCATTCGTAAGCCCCATTCACGCAATTATTGCTCCATAGTGGCACCCGAGCAACTCCAATATGTAATCCCCATCCACATCATTATCACTCTATATCGGTACCCAATAATATACCATGTGTAAGACTCATCCATACAATTATGTATTTATAGTGAAACACATGCACCTCCCACATGTAACCATAATCCATACCATTGCCTCTCCATAGCAGGACCCAGGTAGCTCCCACACATAAGCCCCATCAACAACATTTTATTTCCATAATAGAATATTGGTATCTCCCACATGTAAGCCCCATCAACGCCATTTACCATCCATAGTCACACTTAGGAAACTCCCATTCATAATCCCCATCCCCATTATTGCTATTACATAGTGTCACCTAGGCTGTTCCCACGCGTATACCCCTTCCACACCATTGTCACTCCATAACGGCACAAATGAAACTCCCATGCATAAGCCCCATCAACACCATAACACCTCCATAAAGGAACTTGGGAATATCCAACATGTAATAACCATACACACCATTACCACTCTATAGAGACACCCAATCAACTCCCACACATAAGCCCCATGCACACCGGTGCTACTCTATAACGACACCCTAGAAGCCCCCATGTGTAACCCCCCTCCACACTAGTGCCAATTCATAAGAGAAACTGGATAGATCTCATGTGTAATCCCCATCGACACCACTACTACACCATAGAATCACTAGAGTGATCAAACATGTAATCCCCATCCAAAATTTTTTCTATCCATAGAAGAACCAAGGCGACTCCGGTACATAAGATCTATCCATTCAATTTTCTTCTCCATAATGGCCTAATGGAATCCCACATGTATAATCCAAACCACATACATGATACTCCTTGTATCACATGGGCTACTCCAATACAAAATAATCAACCATATTCACTCCTTGGGAAGCTTCCATGCGTAATCCACACACCAACACTCATCAACGCTTATTTCACGACACAAGCATCATTCCACTTCTTCATATTGTTTCTCAAAATTATCATGAATCACATGGGATTATAGGTTAGTAGATACCATGATATCTATCCAAAACCCAAATAGTAATCTCTCATAGAGTAATCCCATGTCATTACCTTTTGATGGGATGCTCAGCCACGTAAGCCACAACTTGTCTCACCCAACATGCTTCCTGCTCAGGTGAAATACCAAATAATCCTCATCCTCTATATGGATGTCAGAGGAATAATCCCCAACGATGTCGTTCCTCTAACTTGGAAGCACCTACATGTAATACTTAATCAATTATATTTATCCAACATGCCTCATTGTTAGGTGTAAGCCCCGACACCCCTTATCGAACTATGTGGGTTTTGAATACTATTCTCTAAATATGTTATGTATGATTCCTCTGTGTGGTTCAATCCTACCCAATGGTAAACCTAGAAGGTCTGTTATAGGGACATACCCCCATGATGATACACATTCCATTTATGGTAAAGATCTATTAGATCCACCTCCATAAGGTAACATGACCCATTCCCTATCCCCCTTACAGAAGTACATGGACCAAGATTGCAAACTAACTAGGATATAATGGAAAATTCCTTGAGGATTAAGACCAACACCCCCAAAAATCCATCCACTCAACCAAATCCACACATAATCCATCTTGGGTTTACCCAAGATTCCTCATCTCAATACAATAATGCCACCCATTTGGTCTATTCCTATACGTATACACCATCCTCATCATCACTGATCTTAGCTTCACCTGGGATAATCCCACACATAACCCCCATATAATAGAACACAATCCAAATATGATAAATCCTCTTAAAACTAGAATCTCTCATGGGTAATCCCGACACCATCCATTGAATTACGTGGGTTTTGATACCTACACACCAAACAGGGTACATAGGATTCCTATATTAGTTTCAATCCCAACTAATGGTAAAACATGGTTCCCCCTCTTTGGGGAGAACCCCTCTGATCCACCCCCATCATGGTTTTAATTGTCCTACAGGGTGTGAAATCTTCCCTTCTTCTGACATGCCACCCTAAGTTCTCTCTAATAGGGTATTTTGAACAGTCCATTTGGTAAAACATGGAAAATCTATTACTGAGACATATACCTTCATGGAGTGACATCATCTTCTTATGGTACATACCTCTATGATCTTCCTCTATGGGGTGTTCTGATCAATAAATCGATAAAACTTATATGTGCTCTCTTCTAGGGAAGTACCTATTTGATCCGCCTCCATGAGTCCTTCTGATTAGATGCACTTCATCTATAAAAGATGGTAAACTCATGAAATAACTCATAATGACACTTCATGCTAAACATGGGATTCTTGAGGTGAAATTATTGGATGATATATTTCCTCAATATTTGATACCCCATGATTGACATGGCATGCCTTAGGTTCTGCACCTAAAATTCCAACATGTGATTCCCTACAATGAGGAAGATAATAGTGACAAATGTTCCCAATGTGAAGAGATGATGATAAACTCCAGATATTACCATCTACCCCGATTAATGGTTTTTACCCTTTCAGACAGAATCAACATAATTAAACAGTGTCAACAAAGAGAGAGAATTTAGAATGAGTTTCATGAATATGACTCAAATTTGTAAGGGAGTCCCATACAAGGAAATGAGTTCCAAAGATGAATCCATGAAAGGTGGAACTAAAAAACCATACCAATGATTTTATCAAGGATCTGACATCACCAACCATAGTAGCGGAAGCTACCCTTCTTTCTAATGTGGGAATGCGGTGCAAGAAATGTGCCTCACTACAACGATGCATGCCCCGACACAAAGAGCATTAGAAAAAATGGTCACCAACCATCACATACTAATTATAATTAATTCTTCATATTAATGTTTTGAAACATAATCAATATATAAAATCATATGAAATGTTAATAACTTTCCCCAATCTATAATCGTAATCATAACCCATCCAGATTACTATAATGAATGGTATCATAATAGAACATCAATAGTCAAAATTATCATAAAACATAAAATAAAATATTATTGTTGGAATAATGAGGGATCAACATCATTTAATCATAATATCCAAAACATTATGTTGACATAGATGAAAATAATCTAATAAAATCATTAAAAATTTCATGAGTGAGGTTGCCCTTTTTTACTTTGAAATTGTTTATTTAAAAAGTATTGAAATTATAAAAGAATAAATTTTCATTAATATGAACCTAGGAAATGTGTTAAAGAATATAATATTTTATTGACTTCACTATTTCATATGTGAATTGAAATGTTTTGTCATGTTTTTTCTCTTGGATGTCTCGGTTAGTTGGGATAGGATATAGTTCCTTCATCTCCAGAATTATATTACGGTCATAGATATAACCTATATTCATTATATAATTTCATAGATTCATTATTTAATGGTTATCAGGGGAAATGAATTGCATTGTGTCGTGGAGATAGTAGGTCATACATACCCACAAGTGATGTTATCATTCCTTTAATGGTGAAAGGGTAATGAAATGTATGGTATAATAATTTTTTCAAGAATCAATATCATATAATATTTATTATATATATATCCATTAATTCCATCATTATACCCATCTAATTAAAGTGGTGATGAAAAACATATTATACCATGATGTGGATGGTTAATTGTATGTACGCATGCATGGTGATTTTATTTTTCATACAATTGGATAAAAAATAAAATATGGGTTTAACATAATCATAATAACATTTCACAATATATATTATACAATAGATATTACTTTATAATGGAAACAACACCTGAAATAGAATTATAAGAAGAAATGAACTTTAATGAGTTAGTAAAACCGATTACCAATCATTGGAAGACTTCCATTAGATCATTTCTTAAAGGATATAGGGTTGGTATTTGGGGAAGACCATGATCTCTAGAGATTAGATATTGATTTTTGGAAAATAAATTGTCTATTTTTGGTTAATATAGATAGATCAATGCGTTGTGAAGATTTTAAGGAGGAGGTTCCCTTTTATAATTGAGGCAAGGGTCACCATTGAAAACTCTAAACATATTAAATACATATAAAATAATTTTCAATTAAAATGGATTATGTATAAGTTACTTCAAATTTATGATTAGGATTTTTCAAAATCCAATTGAGCAATAATTATTAGACATGTTTAGGTCACATTCATACTATTATCTTTTGGATTTAATTTTTATTTAAACTCTCTAAATCTTGATATGAAAAAATGTGTAATTTAATTGTAAATGTTAATGTATTTATTATTATCCTTATCCTAATTAGTTGAACAAATTATATATTTTTATTAATTTTATATCATTTTAGAAAATATTATTTATTTTTAAATATCATTAATGCCAATTTTGATAATATTAATTACTTTAATTTTTAAAAATATCATGACATCATTATATCTTTTAGAAAACACTTTTTACATAGAAATTACATTTTAAGGACTTCTAAAATTTTATTGGATGACATTAATTATCTCATATTATGATTATTTTAATATTTTTATGATAATTTATCTTATATTACTAATAATTAAACAATGGTTTCAACATTATTGGGTAAGACTTTAAGGTAATTATTTCTTTCCAAATATGTAAAATAAATTATCATGATAAATATAAAAATTTTAGCTTTAAACTAACTATTTTTAGCTGTAGATATGTTCTGAATAACAACATATTATTAATATAATACTTATTAAAAACAAGACTATGATATATTTTACTTTTTAAAATAAAATACTATAAAAGGATTAAAGTCTTTAAAGTGGCTTCAGGAGTCCAAAAAATCGTCCCATGGGTGATTTGAGTCGAAATTAACTCATAAAAATAAATTAGGAGTAGTGTTATGGTAATTATATAATATTTATAATATTATTTTTACCCTTAACTACCTGATTTACCAAAAACTATGGTAATAAAAATTACTAAAGTTACTATTCATATTGTCAAAAAATACAATGAGACTATTTACTAAATTCAGAACATTAGATTCGAAATATTGAATCCATTTTTAAAAATTCAAAACACATAATTGGTTAAAATTAATTGAAAATTAATACCATTATTGGGGTGAGAACACATGTTATTGAAGTAAAAACTTTCAACAGATAAAAATGATTTTATATCCAAATTCAATGTAAAACTGGTTCCAATGAACTATATTGGATTAGCTGATATAAAATTGTTTTTATTATACTTAAAAAGTAATCGAAAATAAATTTTTACACTATAATTTTTAAGAGAAAAATGATGTTTTCAATTAAAATACAGTATTTTCAACTTTTCATGAAAACATGAAACTTATCAGAAAAATACCACAATATCAACCAAATTAAATTTTGATATTATTATTTTAGAAATTATATCTATATTATAAAATATAATTTGAAAATTTGTCATAATTTTATTTTAAAATAAGCGCGCCAATAAAAGGTGACAAAACAGCCTTTAGAAAAATATTGCTTTACTATATGTAACATTGGATTTATTTTAATGTTACGATTATCAAATCTGATGAATGAATGAAAAAACATATGAATATATAAAAATTTCATAATTTGGTTACGTCTATTCATTACTACAAATTTAATGGTAAGGTTAGAATAATATTTCATCGTATGGTTAGGATGGTTTTTTCATGCAATGTAAGATATCGAAGAGATTATATTTAATAAGAGACATACCAAAAAATCTTAGTGTGTTACAATATTATCCATATATAAGTGGAACATTAGGATCCTATAATATTATGGATCCTCTCTAATTTTATCCAAAATCCACTCAATGTTTTTTTCATGGTCCTTTCGATTGTGAAAATATAATAATATATTTTCCATGAATACCCCTAGTAAAAAATCCAGTTAAGGATGAGAAAATGGGTTCATCATCTCCATTAAAACTGTGTTTGTGTCAATTAGATGGAATTTCATAACCATGTACTCATATATACCATTCATTCTATGAAAATCACTATGATTTATGTCAAAAATTCAAAAAAATACGATGTGATAACTCAAGCTCAAATAATAATTCTAGAAAAACCAAGGTCCTTGGAGTTAGTTTAAGAGATAATATATCTGAGGTAAACAATGGCAATTAATAATCATCAACTAGTTCAATTTTTATTGTTTACTAATTTACAAAGGATTTCTTCTCCATTTTCAGAAAATGTACTAAAAACCCCCTACAATATTGTATTGGGTCGTATAAACCCTTTTACATAGAATTCCTCTAGCTACATAGTGAGTTATTAAAACACCTTAGTATCCATACAATAAAGAGGAGTGGATACCAGTGTAACTCTTGGAACTAGCTTAATAGATTAATTACCTTCGTGATTAGGGTTTAAACCCAAAAAATCTATTTGATAAGTTAACATTGATACAACCAACCACTAGAAGAAAATATTCCTAACACAATAGATAATTGTCCAGATACAATATATAAATATGGGATATCATAACGACTAGCCCAAGATTCACTGGTCTATATTTACCTTCCTTGAAATCCAATTCACCATTGTGAATAAGAATTCCACCCCTGGTAGTGTGAAGGTCGGATATCAGTGATATAAATTTATATGGGATTGATAATAAACTATCTAATCAATCCCATGTATGATGTCAAACCTTTTCATCTTGATGGAAAAAAATTCCATACATTGTGACACCCACCTATTTCAAGAGGGAACTCCCATCACTGGAAAACACCCTCTATTGTGATTACCAGTGGGGTGTTGAGTATCATAAAGGCCTCATAAAACTGAATAATAAGCCTAAGTACTTCCATAACAAGTAAAAATATTAATCTATGAGATACACCTATATTAAAAATAGAATATACAGGAGTATAGGCTATAATGTTCTTACTTCTCACCGTAGATGGTCCGACAAACTTATCCTCTGATGTAGGCTGTAAAAAATATATTTCTTATAAACCATGGCCATGTTAAACAATCACACTACACAAAATAGTCCTACTATATTATTCGAGTACAAATTATTTCTGGGTACCTCATCCACGACCACCACCGTAGCTAGAATGACAGGCACGAATTTGGCTCCCAACTAGATGATGATCTATGAATCACACTCTTTTGGCCCATGAGTCAGAGTCGATCCACATACAATGACTATAAGTGGTAATTTTCTATAGAATCATTATACATGGTCCATGATTCCCCATTATTGGTAGTCGACTGGTTATCTACCACATTTTTAACCATATGTCCCCATATCCCACAAGGATTATAGAAGATAGAATTACCATCACTAAAAGGCTGGCTAGTACTCTACTTATGGGAGGCCTAAAAATAATGCGTTCCTTTAGATGACATTGAACCACTAGGTTGAGAGGTTAAATTACCTTCTTTACACCCTAAATTCCCTAAGATTTTATTTAGTAATAAGAACAAGATGCACTATCTCTTTTATAATAGTCAAATAAAACACAATGACCTATAGTCAAATAGAATTATTGATACATTCCTCAATGGGACTCACCCTTGATGGACCATCATTAAGATAAATCATCTTTAAATGATGATTATCTATGAAATGTGTCAAACAACCCATAATGTAATTCTCTCCCTACTCTAGATTATTGTACTCACTGGACTGTTCAACTCTTAGGGTCTTAGAAAAATGTAAAAGTTAAACCTAGATTTGAAATCCCTCCAAAAAATATCTCAAAGTACATCAGCATAGTTCAAACCATCCCACCAATTTTTAGTTTCTCCCAAAATAATATATTTCATGAGATTCACTCCCCTCTCCGAAGGTTTCTGGAGATGCTCTAAAATTGATAATGTATTCTCAAGACATAGATCAACAACTAGTATACCTTTATCCCCCAAAAACATGGGAGGTTTCTACTATTGGAACACACATTTCATCTTCACCATTTATTATCTATGCTATAGGGCTCACTTAAATGTCTTCATAAATAATTGGAATACATCAAGGAACTAGGAATTAACACATGTCTCTATTACAACCAATGGTTCCACAACTGAAACTATAGGAGGTTATATTGGTATCTTATGTCCCACAAACTCCAAAGCACGGTCATTTCCACACTCCTAGAGCATGACTAGATATCATTTATGTCATATCACTATAGCTAAAATAACACACATCATAAAATATTTTAATAAAAACCTGATCATAGATTAAAACATAGGATGGGTTTAATCCTTCCTATAAAAATTTCACACCCCTATGCCTCATCCTAATTCTATGAATGGGTCATAAAAACAACCACATTAATCACCATATAAACATACTAATACCAAATAACTCATGGATTTATTTTGAAAAAATATCCTTGGTTAGCTTTAGGGTGATATGAATGAACCCTAGGTGACAATGACCTCGTAGTGACGATGGTGTTCGGGCCGACCCCCCCCCCCCCCCCCAGTGGGGGAGGGGTTTTCTTTGTTTCTCAAGAATGTGGGGTCTCCTTTTCAACCATTCTAAAATCCCTAAAATATTCCTCCATTATCGAATGTTTCCCTTGGTCCCAAAGTGCCGGACCTGGTTGATGGTTTTCCCAATCTTCAGCTGTCAACTGCGGAGTTCACAAAAACCTCAACACTACTAAATCTCACTTTGGTTGCTCAGTTTAAGTAGAGGAAAACTTCATTAGACACATTCAACATGGTCGTCTTCAATTCTTGGAATTTTCGAGAGAGAGCGAAGGTTAGTTTTCTTGATAGTCATCACATTATGGTTTGGTTTTCAATGTAGGGGGACCTTATCACTGCTTCTTCGAGTGCCCCTACAGCTTCAACGATTTTTGGTTATTCCATTTTCGACGGTCCATCGAAATCCACATGGGTTGTGATTCTCCAACAGATGCGATCTGGGTAAGATTCCCCAATTTACCTTTACCTTTCCAAAATTCGTCTATCATTGCAATGCTTGGAAATCTTGTTGGAAGATTCCTCTTTAACGATTGTTGAACTAAATATGTCTACCATCCTATTAACCCACCTGTCTGCGTGGAGATGGTTTTGTCAAGGAGTCCTTTTGAGTTTATTTGGGTCACAATTGGAAAGGAGTACAGGTGTGAGAAACATGTGGTGTATGAGACTTTGATGGACTTCTACGCTACGTGCAAATGGTTGGGACACCCTTCAGATTACTATCATCAGGGAGTTCTTTCTTATGGTTGGAAAGAGGGTAGTTCCAATGGGAAATCTAAAAAGGTCCATGTGGAGGTAGGCAAGTCGAAGCATAGGGAAGTGGGGATTGAATTCAATGGTCAGAGGGAAAACACTTGTAGTTCGAGATTTGGTTTGGATATGGTCCATTCATCAATTCATGAAAATGAAATTATGTTGCCTAGTGCTCTGGTGGATCCCATTGTGCCCTAAGAGGCTGGTTCTGGTTCTCCTTTGGTAGAAAAAGAATCGGTAACCATGGACAACCAGAGGGTTTATAAGGTTATTACCAGGTTGAGGTAGGATTTGGATGGCCCTCTCTCCTATAAAGAGCAAATTCTCTTGAAGAGTGAGAGCTTGAGTACTCATTTGTTCCAATTAAAGATGGTTTCAATTGGTTTAGAGTAGAGGATGTGTGGAGAGTTAGATGTAACCAATGATTCCTAGGCAGAGTTAGTGAAATTAGGTATTAGTAACTCTTATAAGAGGAGGAAGGGACTCATTAGGGTGGTGGTCTCTCCAACTAGAGAGGGGAGGCATGGCAGTTGTGACTTAATGGCCCAGACTCCTTTACAGGGGAACAACAAATTTGATGACCTTGAAGAGGCTGGCACAAACTCTGATCCAAACAAGTTGTTGGAGGCAGACAAGGTATATGTAAATGGAACCAATGAACATGATACTGATTAGTTGGAAGGTGAACACCCAAGGCCATAAAGCAATAAGAATATTAGAGGAAGGATAAGTAAGAAGGAGTACTCCTCTTTACCTCCCCCTTGGAGACCCGATCTGCTAAGAAGATAAATGAAAAAAAATTGATTTAGTGGTTGTGGGTAATTATCCCTCAGAAATACTTCTATATTCTAAATAAGAATATGTTGCTCAGGTTTTCCTCTTTAATACGACCGAAGGGGAGGCTTCTATAATGAAGGGGAGGCCTTTAAATGTGGATCTCAATGAGGATCAATACTCCTGGATTGATAAGAAGGACCTAATCCTTGTAGGGGGCTTCAATAAGGGAAGGATCAGCCTTGAAGAGTACATTGAGTCTTGGGATTATCTTTCTTACAAGTTTAAATGTCTAGTGTTGATCGTACCATGTATCCAGGTACCTTATATCTCCTAGAAATTGTGCAGGGAATTAGTTTTTGGGAATATCAAATTATTTATCAATTTTTTCTAAATTGGTGGAATCTGTAGCATTGTTTTTGAGGTATTCGACTTCGGTTTGAGTATGTGTGTGGCAGTTTTTGTTATGGATTTGATGTGACTCTTTGGTAACACACTTCTCTCACTCTACATGGGTCTACTTCAGATGGGGTTTTAGCATTAATCCATCACTGATGCATTCCATTTGGATTTGGTAGGTTGACAGGGTATGGCTATGTCATCTGTTCCATGCCCATGCATTCATGCATGAGACAATTTTCTGAGTGGTCATGCAATGGTGATGGTTGTTCTTTGCAGTGTACTTGCTAGGGTGGGGCATACCTTGTAGTTTTGTTTTGGGATTTTCTCATTTATGGTCTTTTTAATTTGTAAGTCTCGTATTGTGGTTTCTCACTTTTTCCCTAAAAAGTTTTTTAATAATAAAAAAGTTAATTTTCAGTTAGGATCTTTCAACTACCCACTCTAATGTTGGGACAAGGTCATGTTCCATGTTTCAAATATTCAATTTCATTTATAATCACATTTATTTACAATTATCATTAAATGGTTCAACCAAATGGATTAACACTTATGATTCATAAGGTACCATACAACTTATAAACTAATGTGTGTCTCCATTTAATCTAAACCATAACAAGTTCCTATCCATGTGATGGATTTTCAATGACTCAAAATTCCATAATTGACTACTCTAGTGTCTGCTATAATCTAGACATGAAAAACTTCTAGTTTAATGTAGTAACTCTGAGTACTTATCATGTTTCCCAATCCCCTTCACAAATAATTTATCAAAAATCATGTGTATCACTAAGGGAATTCAAAATAATGTCATTTAGTCAAGAAATGCATCCTATATGGCATTGAATATGCAGAGAATGTGAATTCTAATAGGATTTAGAAATGATTCCTAAGATGGAATTACCTCATCTCATTCGGGAAAATATAAATATATGTAGTCATAATAAACATCAATCCTAAAGGGACTCACCCAATGGTGAAATCAAGTAAAATGTAATAGGCAGAATCCTAAAAACAACAAATCCCATTCTTGGAAATTTGGCTCTTTCCTATATGTGGGTCAGTTGCTCTAAAGAAAAACTCATTACAAAATTCAAATATGACCCTAATACCACATCTATTGTCTAAAAATAGTAATTTTAGAAAAAAAAATGGTTTGAAAACACGTTTTAACAACCCACCATTTGAGAATCTAAATAAAGCATTGAGATGGTGGGTCACATGACCCTACACACGCCCCACCATATGACACATTCTACCTACTAGTTGAGAATACCTATAGTGTGACTATGTGTAGAATACTCCCTAATTTTATTTTGTATCACAATTATAGTAATCATAACAATAATATAGATTAAGGAAATAAAATAAATGTATATTATACTGAATATAATCATCTATAAGACTTTAATAATAAATAATCCAAAATAATTTTCCTAAAAAATTATTTATAATGTCATGAATCTATAAAAAGGAAAGGAACCCATGGTGACATACATCCAATAAAATACAAGTATCAAAATACCCAAAAACCTAAATAACTATCTCTATGTATCATCATTATCTTAGCTCAGTCATGTGATCCCATGCTTCTAATAAATGATCATATCAAGCACTATAGTGTGGGATATTTCCCTACTCCCAACTAAAATCATGAGGTTTGTCTTGGTATCTAGCAACGGACCAAACATAGTGTGATATATAACTCCATATGAAAAAACCAATGTGTTATTTAAAAAGTCTAGTATGTGTAATATAAATTGAAGATGTTTCCCATATATCAAAGGTGTACCAGTAATAAAATAAAATGATCATATACATATATAATCCTATCCACCCAAACATATCTCCTAGATAACAAAAATTAATATACTATTGTAAGGAAATTATAAAGAATAAATAAAGTAGGTGTGAAAATGTCATATATAACAACTGTAATATGACACCCATACCATGTCTATCTATAAACCATAACAGAATATGCACAATGACCTTGTTGTGTAATCATTTTTTTAAAATCCATAATGAGTTATGCTATGTAATCCAGTGTATACCCATAAAGGGATGGATACAAGGAATATAAGACCAAGGAACCATTGTTGAGTCCATGGATAATCTTGATGAAAACTTGGTAATGACGTGGGTGGAGTCTATGGAACATGTCAATAGAGCATGTCCAATGTGATTCCCAGCAAGCCATATCCAATGAGTTGTAATGCCCTTAACATCATATAAAATTAGGATCCAATGATCTTATACAAGGAACCCACTATAATAATTAATATCCTTAGACAATAAATGTACATGAAATTTAATGGAATTCAGATCTATGGATCTCATACAAGTAATACAATAAAATTATCAATTCATCATCAATTCTTTAATCATTTTATACCCATTCACAATCTATGCATTCATCCAAATCATTTACACATTTTCTAATAACAAACTTTTACCATTTAATCCCATATGATCACATTAAAGAGGAAGAAATACCATATCCTAGCCATTCAATAAATTCTCATTCAATTTAATAAGTCTTTCAATAATGATAGTAATTTTACACGCACCCAGAGGGGTGGAATAACATAGGGATGATATAAGGGATCACCCCATGGGGGGATATGTTGAGGATAACACCCTACAACTATAAAATAGTACTCATGATGGAAACCTAACAAGTTTCAAAGAAATTTAGACATGGAATTCATTTAATTTTAGGTAAATTACATAAATTCAATAATGCGACATAATTTCAAAAAATAATATGAAACACCAAACATTTATGGAAAGTGGTTTAAAACACCATCCATATAAATTTTTATAACAGTAATCTAGTATCAACTCCAAAGATGGACTAAATCAAAATAAAATGGATAAATAGTTAAACACATGATATATATCCAACGAGATCGATAGCAGAATAATCAAAGTTTCAATCATGAAAGAACACCAAAGGAAAGTTTTAGGCTTCATGGGGGAGCTTCATTGGTATCTATTCAGTGTGTGAGGGAGAATGAGGTGAGGGAGATGGATTCTGTCCAAAAGAGAGGCCATACCTCTTATTTTAAAAATTAAGCTCAAGCATATACTGGACCTATAAATGCTTTTCATGTAATGTAAATCTTGGGGTACTCCCCCATGAGAAACCATTTACATGTCAATATTTTTCTTCCTATTGACATTAGATACCATTTATTTACTCTAAGTCATGTACTCTAAATATATGTCATGTAATTGGCATGCATCCATCCTATAGTGCTCTTGCCTCCTGCTATCCAAAAACAACCCAACCGATCCATGTTCCCGACTTCATAGTCTATGAAAAAATTTTAATTTAAAGAAGAGTTTAATCTAAAAAATGGATCCATACATCGAAAAACAAACAGTATCTTACCTGTATCAACTATAAATTTTATGGTCAATCGAACTAATGTGTGGAATATGGTTAGTCTTCTGATGTCCCCCAAATATATCAACCACAAAGCAAGTATCTACCATGAATAACATAAATAGACCCTTTGTCATGAAGTCTAAGGGAACTGTGTAAACTCCAATTCATATGTACATTTTTGAGATCCTAATATTGAGGGAGATCATGTTTTAAGAAACCTTCTGATCGTATCCTATGCACATATTTTTATATGATATATTAAATGTTTTCCACATAAAAGGTTCACAAATATATGTTATCTTTTCATATTCGCCACTTAATTAATATATGTGAGGAATGAGAACCTCGACCATGAGTATTAGGTTAGCCCCACAAACAGATACACCCAACATCCCATTGTGCACACCTCCTACTGCGAAACATGCATTCCTATGCATGCTAGTGTGATCTATACACTAAATATAATTCCCTATAAAAAAAAGGATAGTTATCTTTAAGTATGAATAGCTATCGTTTTGTATTCTAGGATACTAAGCTAGATGGATTGTGTTGACCCACATTATATTGATAACATATAGAAAAATGTCTTTCACAAATATAAATGTTATGAAAACCTACAAAAAAGTACTAAATATTTCCAAACCAAAAAAATATTCAAATTATATAATACCAAAAATGAAGTTAATTTATTATATATATATTTTTTAAAAATGAAATTAGGGATGGAGTCTGATTATGAACTCAAATATTTTTTCAAATAATCAATCATTTCTAAAAAAATTCAATTTTTCATTTCCCAAACAATATGGGAATCATGTGGTTTATCAATGGGTTGGTTACCCCAAACCATCACCCAACACATCAACATTATATAATGACATTAACATTGATTGAAAATTAAATCATCATCGCAATGGAAATTCAAAAGTGTTGAAAACAATTACGATTTCCAAAATCATCAATTGTATGTAATGAACTACTTGTACAAAAAATATTGATAATACTCATGTTATAAAACAAATTTATCTCTATGGTTTTCTCTTAAAACATTTTCATACACAAGTACAAATAATAATATAATCCATTTTCCAAGAAAAAATGGGACCATTGGATTTCAAGTATGTCAATTTCATATAAAATTCTAATATATTTAAGAATTACTGATTGTAGAATGAACAAAGAGTTGGAGACATGTTATTTCATTCATCCAAGAAAAGGATCACATCGCGTGATAATGGTTTAAATAGAAACTAATATCACATATAACATATTTTGACAAAAAATACACTTCTTTGGCTAATCTTAATCTAGGGAATATATGTTATAATCATTGTACAAGAGGATAAATACATTCTTAATTTTCCCTCAACCGATGACATGATCATTAAAATACCCTATAATCCATTAATTATCTCTTCAATAAGGATGGTGTAAGAAAGGTATCAAAATATTAAGGTTACTATTCTTGGAATCGTTCCAACAATAGGTATGGGGATTCTATATGAAATAAAGACCCCCAATATACAAAATTCATATTTTTTGAAACACATTGTTGTATACATGGCAAGAAATCTATCCCAAAAAACTCATTTTTGTCCTGTGAGAGTATTCCATATCTCTATATGAATCTCTTCAAATTATATAATTAAAACATAATTATAACCTTAAATACATAATCATAGTCATATGATAAGGATAAATCTAAATCAGATATTGAAAGGTCAATTATCATTTTACTTCAATAAATATATCCATAAAATGTGAAAGAATTATAATGTGTAAACTACCATTTGTATAGCATGATTCATTATATATTTTTAAACCCACTTCACCATACTAAACACGTGTGATCGAATCTCTTATGATAGACCATATGAGGGTTTTTCTATTTGTATAATATTTTTATTTTGTTAAAATTCATTAATACTCAATGTAAGTCTAAAAACATTATTATGTGACCATCTAATAAAACCTCCTACTAATTACATTTAATGGGTAAAAAAATTGAATAAATGTTTTTTGAATAATGTTTAGACTTATGTATCACATTCATAATATTTATCTCATTGATCATATCATTAAAAATAATTTACATCAAAACATATTATATAATTATGTTAATAAATTTTTTTATCTACATAGAAAACATTATATGTTCATCATTATAATTTTATAACTTTTCTATTATATACTAAACATAGATACCATTTTGATGAAAATTTTTAATACAGTATAATAATACTTTTTTCTAACATATCCTAAACACTTTTGGGATATATAGTGACATTCTATTAGAATTTCACTACTTTAATCTTTTATTTGTTATAATTTCAAAACTTCTCAAAATCTAAATATACTCCCTCCAGATTTTTAGAAACACTGATTTCTCAAATGAATTATAACAGTGTAATAAAAAGTCAATTGTTTTAATAAATAACACTCATATCAAATCATGGAAATATATAACTACTAAACTATTTACATTCATATCATATAATGTATTATATGTGTTTAAGGAATTAATCTAAAAAGAAGAGTTGATTATTTAAAAAATTAAACTATTGGCTGGTTGGATAATATCCATAATATTTCATCAAGTATCCAAGATATTCACATTTATCCTAGATAAAAAAAATTCTTTATATATAACTTCTATTCAAATATATTTTAAAATATTGTCAAATCATAAAAAATGTATATTCAACCATCATCTTATGGTTTTTATGAAAATGATTTACATAAAAAACTAATCTTATCATATAATATAGATATTATATTAATATGATCACTTTATTTAGATTCCTAAATATTTGAAATATTCCCTTATATTCAAGTAACAACCATTGCTACTTCATTAAGATGAAGAATGTAACCTAAATCAATTCATACCCTTTTTTGAACTCCTTTATATCTACAATAAATATAAAATATATATTTATTATCATATAACCATCATAAAATGAATAATTAATTCAATAATATTAACACCAAATATGAACATTACTTGGTGTTTTTAAAACTCATTTAGTTTTTCTAGTCAGTTCCATTTAATGAAAACATTTCCCCTCCATCCCAACTTCTCTATTTTGTTAAAATGACCATGGTAGAGAATTAGAGCATCCAATAATATTATTATTTAATTAACATGTCAAATTTTGTACTATAAAATACTACTAGAGCCTATATATCTCAAGTAGTGTTCCTCTTTCATAAAAACATTGAGAAACTGGAAGCCTATTTATGTCATGTATATACCAAATCATATTGAATAAATGTATAGGGATTGAATTTTATTACATTATTTTCCATATAATTCCATTAAAACCTCAAGTGAATCTTTATATTATCCCCATAATAATTTAGATTATATTAATTAATAGTTGTACCGGTTGAATAACTCATGAAGGGGTTACTATTAAAACATATAATTTTTCTTCTTCATTAAAATCAATCTGTATGTTTCTATTCTCGATTAAGTAGTTGAACCCATTAACTACATTTTTTCCAATATTGATTACCAAATTAGGTTTAGTGATGATGATTCCATTTTATATATAACAAAATATTTATTTAGGTGATTAATATATATCAAATTCATTAAATAAGTATTTTATTAAATATTCTCCCAAAACAATTATTGTATTATTTTTCAAATTATATAATTTAAATTGTTTTCCCAAGATCCATATTTAACACTATAACAAGTCCATTATATTTTCACCTTATCACGTGGCTATTTAGGTTGACCATTTTTTCAATCATATCAAATATTATCCTTCAAAAGTTAACCAATTTACTCTTAATAAATCCTCATATGGATTCAATAAATTCCATCCCTCTAGTGCCCTATCTTATAAGACTCCCTGTTATGTTTAACTTAAATACCAAAGGATGATTTAGTTTCACAACTTATTTGGTTTTATACTTATTGGGAGACCTAAGTGGATGATAACATGATCTATGTTCCACTCTCCATAGACACTTCCTTAAAGAATTATTCCCAACCAAATGAAACGTCTAGAACCATTGTATCACATACAACAACTCAGGCCCCGAATAAGAAAATCTTAACTAATGAACCTAAAATTGTCAAAAGACACCTTTAGAACCTCAATACCTAGAACAAGGTACCCAGAATGGTTCGAGACACAATGAAACACCCTAGAAAAATAAATATATAGAATAAGGTGTTATAATCACCCTATTCACTAGGGTGACTTTACCTTCACACTGTATACTTTATATACCTTCATGGTATCTAAAAATACAGACTAATTCATCAAGAAATAAAAAACAAACACATGACATATATGAAATAAGCACAACCCACTGAAATTACATGGATCAAATATTAGTCATACTCCACATGGTAACATAATACTTTAATTAAGTTATAAAACGATTTATGTGGGATCCTCCTTTTATAAACCATACACATATAATGTTATAAGGGATACCTTTCAAAGACACCACATAATAGAACAAAAAATATCCCTCTAGTGAACTACTTATAGATACAAGTGATAAAGTGGAAGACCCCCCCCCCCACTCTCCCTTGGGGATGTATGATTTCCCATATTCAACCATATAGATCATCCTTCACTAAATTTTTATTTTTAATTATAAAATAAAATTTACCATGAACATTAAATTTAATATATGTTCACTATAACTAATAGTCATTCTTTCATAGAACAATCCATTTTGAACATCATTATTATTCCCCCATGCGTTCAAGGAAACTGAATGATCTTCACTAATTCAACTCATCTGTCTAGAGAATGGTGAATTCAACTAAAAACTAAATTTTTTTACATTTATGTAAATATATAAAAACCCCTAAAATCTTTTTTTATGTTATGTGTTTGAAAGTACTTTATTTCCTCACACATTTTCTACATATGTAAATAGTTGTTTTCGACATTCCACTTCCTCTAGAAGCTCATCCTCAGAAACATTGTTACTCCCAAAGTGAATGTGTCTCAAAATTACACGTTCAACATTATCCCCATTTAAAAATAAAATTTACACTACTATTTTTATTCACATGTATATTTATACCAGAATCTAGGCATCAGTTATGAAGGTACTTATCTCCATCTAGTTCCACTAAGTTTAAATCATGAGAACATAACATCTACAAATCCCATCACATTAATTATTAGAGGTATTTTTAATTAATACTTTAATAATAAATTCTTCTTTTCATAATAATACGCTATAATTTTAACAGTATGGTTTATCTCATTGGGAGTCCACTCTCACACTCTATTTTTTATGATCATTATTTATAAAGTGACTGTCATATTACAATTGATATTGTAATATGGTATTTTTTTTGAAATTTTTTATATTAATACATATATATATATATATATATATTAATTCATTAAAATTTTATAGATGAAAAAAAAACACAGTGAAGATAGTGAAGAAGAATTTTTGTTCTTAATAAATCATGGTGATTCTGTTACTATTCTTTAATATATTTAATCTCAATTTTGTAATTATTTTTGGGACCAACCATATCACTCAAAAACCTCACACTGAATTATTGTTTTCCCTAAATGAACCTCCAAATATGGGAAAATAATCCCTTACACCATCACCATAATGATACTCCACCACTTATACGACATTTTGACGATGAAGGAGAGGAATAAAAAATAATGTGATGGGAGAAATATTGTTGTGAAAGATGGTTGATCCGTACAAAAAATATGGTTTCAACACTACTAAAATTAATAGAATATAATAATATAAAACATTTTAGTTCATGAACTCAATCATAAATACAATAAAAATCCCTCAAACAAATAATGATGTTACCTCTACATTTTCATGGAGTATAGAAGGGTGTTGTGAAAGAACAAAAAAATAAAAAATAAAAGGGATGATAATAAGATAAAATAAAATATATTAAACGTGTAAAATAATATTAAAACACTATAAATCATAATTATACTCAATATGGATTAACAAAATGTCTAAAAAATATCTAACTCTTCAAATGTAATAGGTGGTGTTCATTTATAGGTAAAAGTGTTTCCATGTTTCCCTCTAAAATTGTCATTCTAATGTTGGCTTGTGGTCATCAAAATTAATGGTTGAATCAAATAATTTTATAATAATTGATGTTTTATGTCTCTTTATACTTTATTAAACTAAACTATTTGTTCTAATTGGCCACATAATTAATTATTTATGTCTGATCATAAATATAAGCATTTCAATATTGGCTATGTTTTCATATTATAATTATCTGACATCTAGGGAATTTACGACCATTAGTGATGAAATATTTGACGTGAAAATAGTTAAATATGTTGTTAATTGGATTATTATATATTTTCACATGAATATTAAGATACATTGGTTTGTCAAATTATGATATATGTGTCTACCTTAAAAGATATCCATATATCAGAATATATTCCATAGACTGACTTTTGAGCTTAATTTGGGCCCCGATATGTTGAATTAATATTTTGGTACAGTTGAATGAAATGTTTCCAATAAAACATGTTTTACATAAAGAATGAATTTATTAATTTTTATTATATAAGAAGATGTTATTTTTGAAATAAAAATATGATATAATGGTATTTGAATTTCAAAATTCATCCATTTTAAAAATTAATCTAGGATTAGTAATGAAACCTAAAATTGTACCAATTACCCATAAAATAATAAATCTATGGGATTAAAAGATTGAATAATATAATTATTAATGTGAAATTTTTGGGTTCATCAATTCTAAAAACTTACAAATTAAATTTCTATGTAATTGTCAAATATCTGAATCAAAATTCACAAAAAAATTGATGAAATTTACCAAGAATTTTCAAAACCGCAATTTCTTCAACTATAATCCATAAAAAATTACAATTCATTTTCATATATAATATTTATTTACATTCAATTTTAAATATTCATTATTACCCCAATCACACCAACCTCACTTTGAAATTTTTATCACGCTTCACTAAAGAGAAATTAAATTTGGAGTTATACACATACATGAAAATTTCATGTGCCATCTTAGGTTTGTGAATATTATCATATCTAAAAACCAAGATATATAAATTTATTTCTAATCATGAGTATTTTCCCAGGGGAATTCTAGGTACATGGTTTTTTGGGCAATTTGTTTTAAAATTTATGTCTAAATAGAGGATATTTTACTCTTAAATATAAATGAATAGATATTTAAGTGAAATAACAATAAATATAAATCAGTCAATTAACATTACATTTTAAACACTACAACCCCATTTTATAAAATCACCTATTATTCATGAGGAGAATATAATAAATGAATTCATCCCAATTCTATCTTTTTACTTATCTTTTCTTTCTCTTGAATATTTTTCGCAATTGGTTTTCATTAAGGTTGAGATGAAAATCATATAAATTGATTAAATCAAAATTCATGATCTCAATTATTGAGCGTGACATTATTTATAAATATAATCATAATGAATAATTAAATTTTATTCCACTTTTTCTTCTTTTTTATCATTATTACATTTTATGGGATATATGGAGCATAGAATTGATTTATAAGGAATAAATGATACTCATTCACATTATTTTATTTCCTAGAATAATTTAACACACATCATACATTGAAAAATGTGCGAAATACCAATGAAAAGACATGATATTACCATCCAATTTGTTTATTTCTACTAATTGTGTGGCATATTGGACCTCAATTCCCAAGGCCAACTCTTGTGAAAAAATTACAAAAAATTATAGAAAATTGGAAGATATAAAACAATTTAACATAAATATTATAAAAATATGGAAAATCAATAAGTAAATATTACCATTTAAGAATTTTATCTTGGGATTTCAATTCATTTAATTGGGTTACAAGTAACTAAATATCAAAATGTTCATTATCTTCTTTATAACTTCCCTCGAAGGAAATCAATGTATTAGATTAATATGAAAAAATAAAACACTAGGAGGAAATAGTCAATTCATTTCAATAAAATCAGTATAAAATGTGATAAATACATATTATATCACTTTGCAAGCTAATATTTTAAACATTCATCATTATTTAGAGCCACATGGAGTAGTTTTGTCATGGATGGAAAAAGGTAATCGATCTCCTCCAAAAAAACATAAAATTGAACCAAATATGTAGTATATTCTTTCAAAGATATAATTATGGAAAGAGGTACTAATTTTTCATTTTAAAATTTATTAAAATAATGCTCCTTGTTTTCATCAACTAAATAATCTAATATTCATATAAATTAGTTTGATCTCTAATATCTGCCTTAATAATAATGTCACCTTAAGAAAATAAATTATAAATTATTAGGAGACACCATATAGATATTATCTAGGTTTCTTTAAGTTCTCCTCGGGTTCATAAACTTTTTAAATTTGTGGAAAAAATATTTTCTAATCATTAATGTATTTCTTTTACTTCCCTAACCTCAAAACATTTATTTCTCCAAGAGAAGTGGAAAACATATTTATTTGGTTTCATAGTTTTTCAAGAATAATTGAATGTTCTTTAATCAATTTTATTTTTTTAAAACTATTAATTAAAGAATCATCCCTGAATATCTCAAAATTTTGATTATAATGAGGTGGATCATAGTAAAAAACATGATAAAAATCCAGTTTTACTTAAGAAATAATTTATATTAAATGAATTTCTATTTTTTGGTTTTTGAAATTTATTTATTTTTTATTTTTTTTTGAAATAAAATATTTTGATGTGATTGTAAAACAAAAAAATGGAGTCAAAATTTTAATAAAAAGTTTTATACAATCTTACACTAGAAAATTCTTATTTTCCTATGAATGAATCTTAGTGTGCACCCTAATGTCGATCTTTAGAAGAGGAAACTCACACCAAACCTTTTCATATATTCAATATTTATAATTTAACTATTATAATAATTATTATATAATAAAATAGTGTGAGTATTATGATATAAAATAATTATATAATTAAAAATGCGAGAAAAACATAAATAAGAAAAAAAATATAATGAATTTTGTGAGTACACGTCATTTTTCTTAAGAGAAAATAGTGATGTTATTATTGTTCATTAACATAATAATTCTAAAATTTTTACTCATTGTTTAGAACATCCCTATCACTCAAAAAATACCCATTGATTTTTTATTATCAAAACTAACCCTCAATATATTGAGAAATACTCCCCCACATCATTAACATAATGATACTCCATTCTATTTGTAGCATTACGATGATGACAGTGAGAAAAAAATTTAACATGATGAAAAATACAATAGTAGTGAATGTGGGGTTATACCTATAATAGAACCAACTTTAAAAATACTAAAATTATCATAATAGAATAATTATAAATATTTTATTTCATTAAATCAATAATAATTTCTCCCCTACCCCTGAGAATGCACTAAATTTGGTATCCATTTTCATGTAGTTGAGAAGTGAATGGTAAAAGAACACAAAATAAAAAATAGAAGGATAAGAGTGGAATATGAACTAAAATACATTAAACATGTACACCACTATTATAGGATTTTAAAACCCAATACTACTAAAAATGTCTAAAAATATATATATATTTACATTAATGTGGAAGTATCAATTTATAGGAAAAAGTGTGCAAAGATTTATCTCCAAAAATTCTTTGGAATGGTGGATTATATTTTTCCAATTTAATGGATGAATAGTGTAATTATTTCTTAATTTATGTTTTCTAGGTATATTTCCCCACTCCAAAAACAATATTTGAGCTCAATTGGATAAATAATGAAAGACTTATGGATAAATCATAAATAGAAAAATCTTTGTATAACCTCTATATTCATATTCTTATCCTCCAACTTCCAATGATTTTATCATATTTATGGATGTATAAGAGAACATGGGAAAAAATAATGATGATTTTATATGGATTTATCTATATCTCCATGTGAAATGTATGCTCATTTGAGTTGGTACTTTGTGAGAGATGGTCCCATATTCAAAATTCACCATATTCCGTCACATATTTCAAGGCCTGTTTTTTTATCATGACTTGGCCCTCAAAATACCAGATTCTGATTTGTGTCTAGTTGAATGAAATATATACAGTAGAAAATGTGATCCTAAAAAAGGAATTTCTTAATTTGAATTAGCGTTGAAGACGTTATAGAAGATATACCATTATAATAAAAAAATATTTAAATTAAAAAATTATTCTATTTTCACAATAAAGATAAAATTATAAAGAAAACCAATATTTTTTAAAATAACCCTTAAAATATAGAATTGGTGGGATTCAAAATTTTAATTATAGAATTATGTAGGCAAAATTTTAGGCTTTATCATTAACTAGAAAATATTTTTCATAACAAAACCCCAAAATATCTCACATGATAATTTTTTCTAGAGATTAATTCTAACAATATCCCTATCTAATACAATTACAAAGGATTCCACAAAATTCATTGGCCAAAAATTAGAAAACACCATCAAATATTAATTATATTTAGTCTCACCATGTTTCCCAACAATTATCGTGATCATCAAAACCCCACTGAGATAAATCTAAATTGTTTCATGGACTATGAAAAAAAATTAATTTTTAGGAATACTCATGAATGTCTCAATGGGATTTCTCAAGAAAAAATATTTTGTATCTCAGTCTGAATTTTCAATTATCCCATCGACATGTTGTGTAAATTATCATATCCATAGAATTACTCCTAGAATCCTACACTTCCAATATAAATATACTAATCATTAAAAATCAGAGAGAAATACACTACTTCAAACTAAATCATCATACTAGAAAATCCCCTAACTAAAATTTATCTACTAAAATAACCGATATCATAAAAATTTTAAACTCTAACTAAAAAAACTGGGACCATACTCTAACCATTATTATTGAAACCTAATAATGAATTATTCCATTTCACCGATAGAATTATATACATGTTTATACAATTCTAGGATAAAAATATTCATTGAGGACCACTTGAAACTATGAAACCCTTCAAGAATATTTTTGCATAGAGGGAAAAACAATAATGATTTTTTACCACTCCTTTAAAATATATCACTTGTTGGACTTGGAATTATCCATATTTTTTTATTTACTTGGTCAGGATTGATTTCCCAATGACATTAGGGATGGGAAATCAAAAATACATCCTTATTTTATACATTTATATGTTTCAAAAGTCACATCCCTAAAATAATTCATCATTTACTTTTTGAAACATTATTGCGTTTAAACATCAGTCTCCGCAAACTATACACAGAAAATGTGAGTCAATCATTTGAAACTCAGAATTTGTTTCGACTCTTATCCTACCAAATTTTAATCTCAATACTCTTTCTAAATTCTATAAGCTTCAACATAATTGTTTTCATCGATGAAGTTTCTAAAAACACTTCAGAATTTTACATAATGAAACAACAACTACACTTTCATTCCATTTCAGTAATGATGTAAAAAAGTGAAATGAAATTAGCCCAAAAACCAGAAATAGGGAAAACTTTTACTCACTTGATGTCACTATATCTAAAATAATATCACCAATCACTGATTCCAAAAACCCAAATCTATGTAATTTCTGTAAGCTATGTATATGAGTTATATATATAATTTTATTAGCCAAGTATTTTACACACTATCTCATAATTTTATGGAACCATATATCCCCATTTCTGAATCAAATGAAAATATAAAAACCTTCTTCTTAAATAGTCCAAATTAAATAAAAAGAAATTCAGAAAACCATGACCATGCACACTCCTTACATATATTATGTGACCAAGGGAATCAAAAACATATAAAATATTCCATAGTGATTCCCAACCAAGGAATCCAAATATAAAAACATGTTACCATTTCTTAAACATTGATTGATGAGCACCCCATAAACAAAATGACAACTATAGGATGATATTAAAAAAATATTAGAATATAAAACCACCCCATCTAATCTATGATGTTTTTGAAAATCTGAAGGATATCCTTCTAGAGTAGAGAATATTTTTCTTGTGATTTTTTCTTACACTAAATTAATCTGATCACACTTCTTGGCATCCACCTACTGGTTCATGTGGAATCTCATATGGATGCACATTCTAGAAAAAATTACATGTGATTTCATATGATTGATTATTATTCTTCTAAAAAATTCACATCTATCTTCCTTTACAATTAAAAGAACTTATAGACCTTCAAATAGTATTAATATTAAGTGTATAAAAATGTCAAAATATTCAACCATTGAACTTGAATCCAAGACATTCCCATTTCTAACCATCCTTCATAAACAATATCTCCCAAAAATCTTCAAATTTTATGGGGTTTGGAATGATTCATGAATCCATTATCAATAATCAATTCATGTTATGAATGATACCCTAATAATTTAGCACTCTAATATACTAATGATCATGGGGGAATTTTGATAGATGTAGAAACTCAAGTACTACTACTATCATCATACTTTACATTCATAAAGAAATTAAAAAATAAATCAAATAGAATTATATTAAAAATTTAAATCAAATCTCAACAACAATTAACAATGGTTCTTAAAAATTTTAATAAACCACTCTATTAGTGACTTTGATACCACTTTTTGAGAGACCTATGAGAATCAATGGATTATAAAACTATTTCATTCCCTATAACCCCTTGGATAATTTTTCCATGTCGTATAAAAATCCAAATATTATACAACCCATAACTCATTAAGGGTTTAAAACCAATAAATATCAAACAAAAGATCGAATATTAATAAAATTTACTATTTGGACATAAATTCAGTAAACAAGATACTCATAATGGAACAAGATTTCACGACACACCACACTACAAAAAATACATGAAACTAGGATGTCATGGAACCATTAACAACATGTTGATGCAAACATCACACAAATTTATTCTATTAAATTAATATTTATTGATATATTCTTCCAACTCAATGAGAAAGAAGGAAAAAACATAAGTACTCCATATAGAAGCTCCTAAGGGATAGATGAATGCCTATCTTGTTCCAGTTGTATGGTTTTCACCCAATCTCATTATTGTCTCTAATAATAATTGTTATACCACACCATATATTAATTTTTTCACTATAGAAAATGGTAAGATGTTCTAGTTTCCACACCTTCTGACCTATGTGGTTTTTCAAACACTTGATTAAGGGAACCAAATGAGCTCCAATGCCTCAACTCCTCCTTCATGGAAATAATGAAAACATTTAAAGACACTGTGATTTAATTCTTATATATCTTTTTAAAGAACCATTATATATTTTAAAATGTGTCCCTTATACTAGTAAATAATATTTCCACACTTTTTACACATATGAAAATATTTTTTTCAAACATTCCACATCCTATAGAACATCTTCCTGTAAGTGATTTCTCCCTAATTTAATGAATCAAAACTTTCTAATTATACATTCCCAAACAAGAACATCACCAATTATACTTATACTTCCATTTAAAAACATCTACCAATCTATATATGTACATACATAGTGAAGGTGAACAATATATCCATTTGGTTATATGAATTATAAATTTCATGAACATAACTTCTAGAAGTCTCAACACTTAACTTGAATGAAATTATGACACCAAAAAAAACTAGATTCCACAAAACTTGCAATAACCTAGATTTATCATCTTTATAATAGACACAAAATTCAATGAATTGGAACAAACCCATGTTAATGAAATAATAAAACATAGATAAAAAACATGAACTTATGGTAATACACCACAATGAAATCTCCACTAAAAAAACAAGATAATAACATTTGAATGAAAATTATTAACATAAATTTATTCTAATAGAAAACACAATTATTTAGAATAATTCATAATAAATCATAATCCACAAGGGTAATTATGCTATAAATTAATAAAAGTAATATGTTATTATTAACATGTGAAGATAAAATTTAAAAAACGAATTAATCCACTATAAATATATAATAGATCAGATCCACTACAAGCATTTCCATTATAAGGACCTATTATAACCCCATGAGATCATAAAATAGAGTTTTCTTAAGACATAATAAAAATTAATCTCAAATAATAATTTATATAAATAGGGATTTAGGTTTAAGGACCTAGAAATTTCATTAATTAATCTAATGAAATCATTTTGAAAAAGCATAATCATGGGGGTTTCATGGAAGTCATGTGAACATACGAAAAATAACTTCTAAAAAACATACATTTTTTCCATGAAAGTGCACAATACATCCATTATAATAGAAGATAATTATATTAGAATTTAAAATAAAAATAATTTCATTAAAAAAAATTATAAATAATACAAAAGTCATATGGATTCCTTAAGGTATAATAATCATAGTAATATTACAATAACACTTACAAATGGAATAACCTATATGACCAACATCTAATATATTTCTTGAGAGAACATAATCATCACCCAATGCATTTGAGATATATATCAAGATCACCCCTCAACATAAACTATATTTGGCTCACCAATTATCATAAAATATGTAGATGATCCATAATATGTATGAAAAAATTGGTTTTCTATCATCAAACTCGTAAAATCTTCATTTCTATCAAAAAGTAAAACATTTTTCAATATTGATATATTAATTTACTCTAAAATAAATTTCAAAATGAAATCTCAATAAAAAAATGAAGGGGTGTTTTTATTTGATGTAAATGGTGAGGATAACAAATTAATCCAAATATCTAATAATAGTTTCATTAGTGGGGAAATCCAATGATTCCATTAACTTTAAACTAGAACATTCAATTTTTTTCCTTTTTTAAAGAAAGTCCAAACATTCTGTGTGAATATGTAAAAAGATTCTAATTGAATAAATTTTATGTAATTCTAAAAGTTAACGATTTTTTCATTATAGTCCATTAATTTACATTTAAATACATTCACCAAATAATTTTATAAATATTTGAATGGAGGAAAATTATTTATAAAAAAATATTTTAAAAAACATTAAAAATGAATTTTATGGTACATATTCCTTTAACAGAAGTCTAAATAATCATATATGTTTAATATTAATGAATAATAAATATGTTTCAGTTATTTTAATTATTAAGACCAATTTTAATGTCCATTGTTCTTTTTATTTTACTTATTACAATGATTTATTTTATTACTTAACCAATAAAGATCACACCAGACAATTTTACAATATTCATATACTATATCCAAAATAACATCAGTAGGTTGACATTGCTTAAATATTTATTTTTTCAATTATATCTAAAATAATAATTATATATAAAAATAATTATAATATATTATTTTTCAAAAAAAATCAATAAATATGTTTATGAAAAATTATCAATATTAATATCATGGGGATGGTAGTTTTTATGTACGTATGAGTAATGTTTCTATTTTTCAATATACATGAGGGAAATTAGGTAATAATTATATTATCATTACTTAATAGGGATCGAATCATAAATATCATATTACATACTGAAATACACTTATATTTTGCAGCCATGTGATCTGGTCAATAAAAACAAATTAGATCTCTTTATCGGTGTAATAATCCACACATAATCAGGAATGATTTTATCATTTTTCAATTTGTGTATTGTGCAATACCCTAGGATGTTACATAAAATAGGTCTATTTAAATAATTATATTTATTTGGTAGCTTCTATTTCTTGCAATACCAAGTTCAAATGAACCACGATATACAATTAAAATATCACACCATTAACATGACCATTATAACATGGCCATCGAATTGGAACGTATGAATAGAAATAACCATATTATGAAATTTATGTATTTATTAATTCATAGGAAGTAAACACTTAAATATTTGTCAATTCAATTAATTTTTCAAAATTATATTTAAATTTTTTTTATTGATTTCTATGAAAGAATAATTTATTTTAAAAAATTTATAATATTTATTTAAAAAATAATTTTTTTAATTAACCAAGATAAAATTATATTAGGATTATATTTTTTGAATTTTTGATATTTTTTTGAATTTTTTATATATAGAGAAAATTGATATTTTATATTGGAAACTATATTTTTTAATTAATGTTCATATTAAATTCACTTTTTAATTGGTTTTAACCATTAATTAATTCTATTTTATTATAAATATTATAATTTCTTTCTATTAAATGAATTGTATACATTAATATAATTTAAACAAATTATACTTAAATGGTCATTTTTAAAAAAAAATTGATTTCAATTTCATTTTGTTAGGTTTAATATTAAATTAATTTATACCACTTCTATGTTTTAAATTTTTAGAAATTTAATAAATATTTGAGATCATGTTGTCTAATTTTTTTAAATATAACTTATTTGTTTTTTTAATATGAGTAGTATCCTTAAGAATTTGGTTTTCTATGTTAAAAGGTAAATCTAAAAATTAAGATTAAAAATAACATGGTAAGGACTATTAAATTACCCTAACATCGTCCCTAATTTTATTGGTTGAATATGTTTCAACCATAGTCATCCAAGGGTGTAATTTATGACCATTGGATGCTACCTGTATAAGATTATAACCTTTATAGTATATTAATTAATAAAAATTCAAATGTGCAACACTCTTGTTTTTAATAAGTGTAATTTTTTTAATATGGAATAGTCTAGAGTATATTTTTGAATATAAATAGTACTTGAAAAGATAAATTATTTATATTCATAATGATTATTTATTTTTAATTTTTTATAAATAATTAATTACCTTAAATTCTTCCACAACCCTGATGCAATAATTATTCAATTAATAGAAAAATCAAATATATGATATTATAAATATTAAAATAAATATAATTTTAGATTTTAAATGAATCAGTGAACTATATAAATGAAAATGAAATAATTAGAATATAATAGAATAGTTTTTTATTATTTGACTTTCTATTTTGATATTTCTAATTTCAAATTATTGAATAGTATAAAAATAAAAAATAATGATATTTCATGAATATAATATTTTATTAAATAATTTACAAAGCATAAAAAAGGGATATAATTATAAATGGGATACATTATGGATGAAAACATCATACCATGTTCATTTATATGCCATTTGGGAGAATTTTTCTCGAAAATAGACTTATTATATTATAATATTTTGAGATATTACAAAAGTGACCTCCACCTCGATTACAAAAAAGAACCCCTTACTTAATTTATTTAAACTACTATAAGATATATATATATATATAAATCTATGAATTTATTTTATAAACATCCTTATTTATGTTCCTTTTGTTATAACCCTCTCTAAATACCTACTAGAGGACCCTTGAGGTTATAAAGGAGCCCCTTCATAGAAGATATAATCATCCTTAGCCACTCTATCCAATTTAAAGTTTCTTTTACCTCCTACTAAAATTTTATTACAATCCTAAAATAATAAATCTAGTATAATATATATTCAATGATTTTATTATGATTATGATACAACATACTCCAACTTTTATCTATCCTAGGAAAAAAAGGAAGTATCACACGTGTGTATGTATAGATTACCATATCCACATAGTAGAGTAATATTTTTTCATCAAAAATTTACATAGAAATTTTTAACGATATAAATAGTTGATATATATGATACTTATGACCTTACATTGATTATATAAAATTAATATATTATCCATTTCTCTACACATTCACCATTAATACAATTGTACCATCACTCATCCATACACATTGCCTTATATATCCACGAATGGATAAGAATCATTTTAAAAATTCAAATTTCAATTATGGTTATGAAAATGCATTAAGTCATTAAATATGATACGTATGGAATAAAAACATTATATATATGATGAATTTATATGCAATGAAAATTATCCATTAATTACTAGACATAATATTTATGAAAAAAATGATCATTTAACTCCTGATAAAATGTTAATAATGAAATATTATCAATTAGAAGGTGGTAAGTTGATATAAGGATTATATTTGATAAGATAAATATTAATATAGTTATGATATAAATAAATAACATGCATTATCCAATTATATATAATGTTAAATCATGGTCATCTAAAGTAATGTGCAATGAACGGGATCTCAATGAACCTCCAAATTTCTTTAGGGTAACACATTATCTATCTCTATCTAAATTTATCTCTTTATTATTATTATATAATTCTCTTAAATTAAATTGATATGTACCATAAATATTTATTTTTCTCCACTCATCTTTCATTTATGGTTAATTTCATGTTATAAAAGTTTCTTTTCTCAATTCCACTTGATAAGAAATCCTGGTTAAAGGAAACTTATCTATTTTTTACCCATTTTCATGTACACTTCCCAAGGTATTTTGACCCCCCAATATTTTTATGAAATCACTAAATTTATCTTGAAAAGCTATTTTAGTGAATTTTTTGTTTTATGGAAATAATTATCCCTTTTTCTCCCAAACAGAATTGGGAACACATGGGGTTAATCAGTGGTTCCTTTTTCTTTTATAAGAATGTATCATATCTTATTTAGTAAAATTTGTTAAACTCTAATTTTTATTAAAGTTATGATACAGTAAAAAATAAATTGTCAACCTTTCTTTTATTTAGGTAAAAATATAATGAGAAGGCTACACATGATATCTATAAGGTTCGGTAAAAATACCTAATTCACGCTGTGTTTTATAGGCACACCAATATGGATTATGTCAATATATTAATTATAAAATAAAAAGTCACAATAATTTCACAATTATACAATTCTAGTAGAAACACTACTGCTATAGTTTGTTATACCTCCTAACAATTCTTTCCAAATCGCATTCCCCATAGTATGTTATACTCCCAAAAAAACTAAATAATTTTCATCAATTTGTATGTATCCAATGATATATGATTCATATATTGACTTATTTTATGATCAACTTCCAAAATTTATTCACTTCTTATATAATAAAGCTTAATCAAAATTTACCTACATACATTCATCATAAACATAAAAAATTATCTATATAACTCATTGGTCTTGAAACATTATCCAAAATTTCAATCTGGTAAACTTCCTCAGAAAAATTTATTCTGATCTTCCTTATTTAACAACCTATATATGATGGGCTCTGTCAAATTAACCTTAGTTTGATTATCATTCTTCCCTTTCTTCTTCAATTGATTAGAAACATAGTTGGAAGCTCACAATTCCATCATTAGATGGAACTCGTTGATATGGGGCTCACTCTGATAGATCTCATATTGGTGGACTCATTCTAATAGAACTTACTCCGGTGAGATCATTCCAATGGACTCACTCTCATGAACTCACTCTAATATATCTTTCTTAAATTCAACATATAATACAAACACATGTGGGAAACTCAATAATCATCCAAAAATTCTCAGTACTCCAGTGCACATGAGAAATTCAAAAATCAATGTACAAATTTATTGTTATCTTTTTTTATTGGCACCCTAGAATAGAAATGGTGGGAAAATAAATCTCTTTATCCACTCAATGAAATTTACAATTCATAGATTTCTAATTCAGTTAACACTTCAATTTGGCTTATGAGACTATTCTCATTACTTCTATGAGATTTTCAAATATTCTCAAGGATTCTAAACAAATCTTCTTCATTTTTAAAAATATTTCATGATATTGATTCTTCATTCTAATTATTTATTACAATGAAAACATATTAAAAACAAAAGGCTACTCATTATGATGACCTTTTTTAAACACTGAAAGCAGTCTCATACGGATTCTCCCTACTAGTTAAAAAAATTATCAAAACATTGATAACATTCTATAGAATTAAAAACTTCCTTCAAAAATTATTTTGAATTATTCACATATATGAAATATCATCAAAGTATTTCTCATTTTAATCAATTCATTAAACCAATGATCCCACATATTATGACATTATTAGTTTCAAAAAGAGTCATATGGATTGGTTTCTTATTTACTCTAATGGATCAGTGTCAATTATTTTTCAATGACTATTGAACAATTTTTAAGTCAATTCAATCATTTTTAAACATTACACTTCTGATAAAACTATTCATTCGATTAAAAAATTATACCAATAATATAAAATTAATTGGTGTCAGAATCCATTATGATGGATCAGTGTCAGTAGTGACTTCTTTAATTTAGAAAAGATAAATCTAACATCAATATGATAGGGTAACACATATTATTCTCATATATATGATCTAAATCCTCTTATATCTGGCATTCCACACACTGATTAGTAGTATCCATAATACATCACATCATATTCTCCCCTCTTCTAAAAACTCCATCTCATATCATGTCTTCTTCCTGATTTATGTTAACTCATTGATTACCCAAGAATCGTAAAATACATATTGGAAAGCTCCATGAATTCACATCATTCCATCACATTATATATTACTAGATAAGACACATTTGGATAGTCTGGATCCATTGTCTCATACCGATGGTTTTGTCTAATTCTTTTGTTTCTATTTTGGGTCTTCTGCCTCATTCTGATAGTATGGGTCCAAAGTTTTGTGTTTCCTTTTGTGTTGTACATCTGGTTTTATATGTTTAGTCCATCTTCACTGTTAGTCTGATGGGGTGTTTCTATAAACCAAAACTCAACATTTTCTCAACATCAACCATATATCATCTATTTCCCACAGATTCAACCAAACCCCAACATGGTCATAACAATACCTGCTATTGTGTATGTTGTCAATACACATTTCAATACAATACCAATATTAGTTTTAATTTCACAATTTTTCTTATCCCCATCACTTTCATTATCCCCTATTTATCTTATTTCCCCCATTTTTCCTTTCCCACCCCACTAATGACAATAATGATCATGGGGGACATTATGAAAAGTTTTCCCCATTATTTAAAAAATGTTACATTTCTCAGTGACGGATTCCATCTTATCATAATCTTGAAATTATTCTTTAGGATAACATAAGTATCACATGACCATCATATAAAATCATTAAACAAACAACTCTACATCAATGTGGGTGAACTCGATGATGAAAACAGGATTGTATAATCAAGACTATCTATGTTGTCCATAAAAAAAGTGTCATATAATACATTATCTTTATTATTTTAGTATTATCATTTTTGGGAAAATTCATGAGGATATTTATTAATATAATAATATCGTTCTACCGTCTCAACAAACATATTATAAATTTTTGGTGTATAATAAAAAAATTATAGAAACTCATATTTTGTAACCTCATTAAATTATTTTTAATGAATAGAAAGTGACTCAATATTATATTACTTTTTTCAATGTATTTAATTCTCTATATGTTATTAAAAATACACAATTTTTTTAATATGGGGTAACCTTATTAGTTTCTTAGAATCATATTTTATACTGACAATTCTATCTCATTCTTGAATTTTTTTTCTTCTTTTATTTTTATTCAAATGTATTTTATTCCTTATGTTCATCCTTTATAGATTCCATAACAAGATTTTTTACATATGTAGATTATTCTAATAATAATTATAACCTTTTTTTATTTAGTAACCTTTTTTTAGTGAGTTTATAACAAATTGTTCATGCCTCCATCTTGGGATGATAAGATAGTCGTACAATTTTTAGTAACATACCCTGGTTACTCACACCATATTCACCTTATAATAATTTTCAAATAACCATATTTTGACAACATTTTATAAACATTGTTCTCAATATCAAAAACCTTTTCCTTCTTCTTTTAATAATCTTATATATGTGACTTTTCTAACTTTTTCACAATCTAAACTTGTTTTGGATAGATAATTACGCATTCTTTCTTTTCTTTGTTAGATTTTTTTCTTTTCACAACTTTATTAATATAATAAACACCCTTCGGAGTTTCCTTTTTTAGTTCCATAAGATTTTTATAAAAATTTATCTTTATTTCTCATCATTACTCCCCCTTGAATCATACATGTTCCTTAGTAGTGACATGTTATACCCACATGAGTATGCTCTGTATCTAAAAATTCCACAACACTAACTGTCACATCTAAATCTTAGTTTTCCATGATGATAGTGAAAATTTTCAAAACTTTGTTTCTTTTTCATTAAAAATTGAGGAACACTTTGAATAGGAGGATACATTCATAATGAATTATTTTTTTTTCTTTGTGAAAGATGTTTTCTCACAAACCTAATTTTTAAAAACATTATTTTCACCTTATTTAGAGGATTCACCTTTAACATAGACTACATTGATGATGATTTGTATCATCTTTATTATCTCACTCTTTTTTGGAAGAATAATTGATTGTGTTTCAAACAAAACCTCTTCTTTCATGGAAAAACTAACTTTTAAAACATTTTTTATCTTTTCAGATTCAGTTAAATTCAACATGTTCTTATTATTTTCTTCAACAAGTGTGAATTATTTCATTTTGTGGTGTTTTTTTCAAGCCAATAATTCTTAATATTAGTTTCCATTAGAATTTGTGTTCTGGTTAGGAATCGCTATTTTGGAATAGTTTCTAGTGGATCTTTTTTTGGAATATGAAACACACAGTGGTTCTGTATCCAAAGGTACCTGATTTGATTAGGTATGAATTCATTAGATTTTTTTACCTATGATACTTAGGAACTCTCATTGTTTGGGAGGATGGGAAGTAGGGAATATATCACCATTATCGGTGGAATTATTGCCTACTCCGAGACACTCTTAATGATTTAAGATGTGTTTATAAATCCTTATTAATTGATAAAGTGTAATCTATTTTTACATTTGATTTTTCAATAAATTATTAACATGTGTGGAATTAATAATCATCTGTATTTATAATTTTCTTCATCAATGGAAAAATATATATGTATTCTGGGATCTCCATCATTAAAATCCTATCATATCTTACATAGAGATTATTTTTTTGTTATTACGAAAATTTTGGGTTTTAAGTCACTCAGTGTGGCACACTAGAATTTATTGTAATCTTAGTAGATGAAAGTAACTTTGGTGATTATAGTAATCAAGGGAGACATGATTTGTTTTGATGTTTGGATCGAACCCATTGGTGGGATACCTATGTATCATCGTGAAAGGAATTAGAACCCACATTGTTCAGTGCCATATAATGGGAAACATCATACCTTTTACGGTTGTGTGATAAGGACCCAACCATAAAGTTTAATTTCATGTCATAAGGACACCTTGGTATATAGTTCCAAGTCAATGTCTTGTGTGAAACTTATGATTAATAATCTCAAGGGACATGGAAGGAATATGAGCTCTCAAATAAAATAAACCCTATTTTTGATATGATATGAAGGGAGTAGTGTTTATTTGGAATGTTGGGTTTGAACCTCAGGGAGGCTTCATAGACATCTTGTTTGGATGGTAATCAAAACCCACATAGTTCAGGAAGGTTCACAGGGGAGTACGACCCTTTGAGAGATATAGGTTGGGGGATTACACCTAAAGATAATGCTCTTGTAGTAGGTTCGACGAGATATTTCTAAACTCATGGAGATTTAGGGGGATTTGATTCAGGACTTACTCCTAAGGAGGATTTCCCTATTAAGAGAATTAGGGTTAGACTCTTAAGGATAATGTCCATTTTTCTTGGGCCCTATGTGAATTCTTCCTATGTATCCCAATTATGGTGGGAATTAGAGTTCATGAAGTTCGTTACATCAAGTGTACTGTATCAGTGTTGTGATCGTCACAAATCCTTAATCCCTCATGATTCATTATCATTGTGAGAAACAAGAGGATGTGAAAGAATTAACAAAATGCATATTCTTTCTCCTCCATTTGATAATGAAAGAGGCAAAGGATCTGGTGGAAGAGGTCGGAGCTACGATACTTACCTCTATTTGTATTAAATTAGAAGAGTTTCCAAGTTAAGGAAGGGATGATGGTGAAGTGTGTAGAGAGGATTGAGATTTAAAACTACAATGTGAAAGGCTAGGGTATTACACTTGGAAAGATTCCCTAAAATGGGTATCGTAGTGGGGAGGGAGACATATCCTTTGTCCAAAAGGAAAAGGAAGTGGGATCCTTACCCTCTCTCCTAGGGATTGGGGGCTCTGGGCTTATGGATTGGAAGTGGAGGACATAGTCCTGTCCCAGAAATCCAATACCTAGAACTCATCAACAGTATCCCTAGGGTTAGGGCCTATGTGTAAATAGATATAAAAATATACAAACACCTCTAGGACCCTTAACCTCTCATAGGAAAAGTGTGGGAAACCTCAGACCATAGATATCCAATTCAAAATGAGAGCCACACAGATGTGCCTTTCCCTAATATTTGATAAATCTAGAGGTCTTGTTGGGGGTTTCAACATAATCTCTGTCAGAAAAGGGATCCAATGAAGGACATTCCCTTCCATGAGTGACATTGAAGGAGGATTCATGAAAGACTAGAGCAAGTTTAAGGGGTGAGGTTAACAAATAAGTGGAATTTATGTAAGTGGTGCACAACTATGTGGCGCACAAGTAAGATTAATAAAATTTGTTTCAAATTAACTTACTAATAACATGGATTTATAGACTTGGGTGAGACTTGGATAAATCCCCCATGATTTTTCATAGGTATTCCTATAAGTGGGGTGCACAACATCCTGATTAAGGAAGGGGGGTCATTCAAGTGTTCTTAAATGAGTGGAGTTGGGAAAATGAGTAACACAAGTAATATTGATTTTTAACACTTGTAGAACCTAAGTCTCACTAACCCCTTTAATTACCACACATTAGGTGCTATAAAACTTCCTTATAGGTTTTTAAGGGAATGGGAGAAGCACTGGGGTGATCAGAGTAGCAATCAGGCTTCAAGGAAATCCGTCTGTACAAATAAAGGCCCAAAGGGTCTATTTATATGAAAATATGGTAACATGAGCGATGTTGACTTAGTGTGAAACTGATGTGGAATGAAGGTAGGTAACGTAGGTAGCTTCACCACCAGTGTTTTGGGACATCGGTAAAAAATATATTCTATACCGTGGAGGCCCCTCCCCCTAAACCATGCACAGGATCACTTTTGGGCTATCAACCTAGACTTTCAGGCTTGTGACTTCCCTTCCATCACTAAACCCCATAAAAAATGAAGAGTCACATCATATACTTTTGAAGAATCGTTGATGACATTTTTCAGAGAAGTTAATGGATCACATTTAATGGTGTCTACATAATCCCCCTTAGAATTTCATTTTATTAGAACATAAATAATCTGGTTATGAGGTAATAGTAGGGCACTATGATGCATTCCAATATCTTTATTTAGGTTTTGAAGATATGTCATGTCTGGAAGGATGCTCTAATTGTTTCCTAAGCCATGGGGAATAGATAGAATTGTTTAACTATTTCTAGGGTTATATGGACAACACTACATACATTGTGTCATTTTATGTCATCACTCTAAATTTTTCCTATGTTCAATAAGGAGGAGACATAGCGGGTGAGATTCAGCTTTTTTATATACTTACCTTTTGGGTTTTATCCTAATAATATTTGTACCTTATAAATTTTTATTGATTGATATTTCATAAAATGTATAGAGTGTAGGTCTAGCGAGCTATGTGTGTACTTTTATCCAGAGTTCATTTGTGGGGTTTTAGTATGGTGAATAATATTTCTCTTATTTTTTTCAATTTAAAGTCTGAAATTTTGGACTAATTATGATGGTAGTTTAGTTCTAACAACTTGTACAATGAATTTTAATATTAAAACCAAAACAAGGCCATATGGATATGAAGGTTTCAATATTATACAGATACATCCAAGGGGAATCTTGAGTCATTATTATTATGGTCACCAAATATAAATCTTCATTTATTGGAATAGATGAGGTCTCTCATGAGAACAACATTACCTCTAATTGACAAACCCATTATGAAGAGGTTCTATGAAAGTCCAACTAGAGAACGCACATCATACTCAAGTAGTGGTATCCTTAGGTTGGAAGGTCCGTTATGTGGATTACTTATGAAAGGACACTAGGGAATGAACTACATAGTTAGGTGAATGGGTTCCAAGGAATTATGACAATATAATACTGATAAAAAAGGGTTTAATATTTGGATATCTCAAGATCATAGTGGGTGGATTTCCCAAGGAAATGTGTCTGAAAACAAAGGGGATCATTTGTGCTAATATAGGCCATGAATGAATAACAACTCATTGATGAATTTAGTGTATTTAGGAGGGTATATTTTTCCTAAAGGTGATTTCGGATATTTTTCTAGGCAGTATAATGTCATGGAGAAAGGACATTATGTTGTGCAGTTTCAAGTCATACGACTAGGCCATTAAGATATTTTCAATAATATGCAATATCGTTTCAACTCATACATTAAGTAAATTGGGGGGTTGTGTAGTTTAAAGTCATACAGAAAGAAAATTATGGGGCAGTACAGTTTAATGTCATGGATCATGGATATTAGGGGGATATAATTTATTCTATTTAGCTCTGAAAGAAATTTGATGGTTCCCTAATTCTTGGTAATTCATATAGAAATGTTCTACCATATCCAGGTATCTAAAGGGGGAATTATAATCTATGATTTGGGGAATTATGAATATAAAGAGTAATATGGAAAAAATGACTAATGACATTAGAGGAGGTCTATTCCAATAACAAATTTACCACTATGCGACAAAACCATTATCGGGGATATATTATGCAGGGCCAAATGTGTCATGTGTTTCATATAAAAAAATGGAATACTTATATTGGAAGGCCTATTATATAGGCAAATTTTATGCAAGGCCAACTAGGGCATGTACGAAATAGTCAGGTAAAAGAGATATCAAGAATTATGAAATTCTATTTCTCAAATCTAATAAACTTTTATGGATATTTGGATCATCCCATCTATAGATATTATTTTATATATTAAAGTACATGAATAAAGAAGGGGTATTTTCCCTCATGATTTCCAAAGATTTAGTTAAATAGGATCTATACGAAGGTCTCACCCAAACGTAGGAAGAATTTTTCTTATAGTATTAGGTCATAATACTAGGACCATGATATTATAAAAATAATGAAGGATATGCGATTGAATGGCCCAAATCCATTCCAATATGCTTTGAATATATGGAGATGGAAACTGTAATATACTATCTTTGAGATTTTAATGTATGGAGAAATCATATGAGACAAATATACAGAAGATGACAACATTAAATTGTAGGGCTCATTCATACCATCATTAATACTTAATGGGAAATTTTAGGCTTCTCTCATGACTTGATATAATTATATTTGATGAACCCATTATGGGGTTGTATTAGGAAGGTTCAACTAAGGCATGTGTCGTATTACCAAAATATGGAATTCTTACAATGACATTCCCTTTATGTATGAAAATGCAAGGCCAACTAGGGCATGTACAACATATTCATCCAAAAAAGAGATGTCAGATATCAGTCATTATATCACAAGAAAGTGAATAAATATTATGAAGATTTGAAAGCTTTTCAAGATTAGGAGTATGATGTGTGGAATGGGCATCTTTCAATGTATAAAGGATGTTTTTGGACCGATACTCTCCATGAATTTAGAGTCCCTTAAATAGTTCTAACCCATATGTATAAAAGGGGGCATATATTGTTTCCTTTATGGGTTCTCTGAGGAGAGGGACCAAAAATAAAAAATCCTTTATTACTTTTGATCATATGCAGCAGAGGGGGAATTTTTATTTATCACATGTATAGGACTGTGATATGAGGCCTAGTATTTCACAATGCATCTCAAATGGGATGATAATCAATCCATATATAGTTCTAACAGATAAGAGTTCATGTGAAAAGTGAGAACATGTATTGGAAATAAACGTGTAGATCTAACTCATACATAGAATATTATAAGATTTTTCATGTTGGGATGCAGGTAGGACCAATATTGAAAATCTAGACATCACTACGTAACTCACAAGGGTATGAATCAAGAAACATGTGGCTCTTAAATGAATATACATGCAGTTTATCTTCATTTGGTGAGGACATATAGTGTGTCTTTTAAGATATTACAAACATGATCATTAATAACCCTAATATGAATTGAGACACCTTATTTATGCATAAAATGTCTTTACCCATTTCCTAATCCCATATGAGCTATGTGCAATGTGAGAAAAAAGTTTAAGTAGAGGTTTCTTCTGCAACACAAAGGTAACACAAGTGATGGATAAGAGTATGATGATTAATTGGTGGATAATCCAAAGTTATAGGACCCATACATCGCTACATATCAAGATGGAGCAATAATAAAGCCACACATAGTTCTTGAATTTGTTCCCCAGATAAATTTTGTTATGAAATGGGGGAGAGGGATTTTTATAATTTCTTGGATAATAGTTGGTCCAAAATAAGGAACTCTAGGAATGACCATGTTTCTCATTATTATTATAATCATCTCACAAGTCTTGTAGGAGATTCATACGAAAATATGACTCATGCACATGGAAAAGGAAGGTAGTTTTCTCTTCCAAAATCATGGCTAGGCCCAGGTTTGAAGATCTGGCCATAATTATATATCTCATTAGGATGAGAATCAAGCCACACATAGTTATTGAAATGTTTTCTATGAAGGTTTGATTCATACACATAGGGAATGAAGGAGTATTTTTATTTTATTTTTTTAGACCCAAGATTGGAGATTTGGGATTCACTACATTTCTCATTAGGATGATAATAAAATCAAATGTATTTATTGGTAATGATTCCACAAACCAACTATATTTTTATGTGAGGAAGGGGGTGGGATTATTTATCATGGTTGGGACCATGAGTAGAGATCTATACACCTCTACATATCTCATTAGAATGAGAATCAATCCATACATAGTTTTATCCATATAATTTATTTTCATACAGTTAGGACATGGGTGGAATGATGTGAAATAATTATTAATTTTAGACCATGAGATAAGAACCTGGAATCACTATATATATTTCTAGGGGAAATAATCTAGTCACACATAGTTCATGGAATGTTCCCTATGTAGATCTGATTCACACACAGGAAGTAAAGGGTCTTATTGATTAATTGTGGCTAGATCAAGGATTGGAGATTCAGATGTCACTATGTATCTTATTGAGGTATGAATTATTCCACACGTATTTTTTGAAGGTGATCCTTATGTAGGATTGATTCATACACAAAATGGGTGAAGGTAACTTTTCAACATTGTGGCTGGACCTGAGATATGATATCTGGGAGTCACTATATATCTTGTAGGTGGAAGAATCAAGCCACATATTGTTCATGAAATTTTCTAGGTATTTTAATGTCATGCAGTATGGATGATGATGAACTGATGTGAAAATATGGAAATATTGTAGCTAGACTAGGGGATATGACTCATGTGTCCATATGAATTTCATTCGAATGATAATGAAGCCACACATAGTTCTTAAAAATGACTCCCACACCAATTTAATGTTAATGTGAGAAATTGGGGCTACAAACCTTTCTAGAATATTGGTGGGCCAAAAATAAAAGACGGTATGAGAGTCAAATATTTTTATATAATGGTTCTTAGTATAGAATTAACTCATATATAGGGAAGGGGAAATTGTTTTCTTTATGGTTAAGGCTGGGCCGATGATAGGAGATCTGGGTGTCACTATATATCGCCTTGAAATGAGAATCAATCCAAACATAGTTCAGGATGAGGGTTCCCTAGGAATATCTGATTCAAACATAGGATAAAATATGGTTCATGTGCCACTATAGAGTGGAAATGATGTGAGTAATGCTTATTCTAGAAAGATACTCAAATTTTAAGGGACCATAAAGATTTTCAATTTGTTGTATCTTAGTATATTTATTAACATCAAATAAAAGTGATGTTAACTATACAGTTTAATTTCAGGAGGTCAGGAAAAATTGGGTTTTAAGTTTTAGGTCATGCGACTAGAACCACATGTCATGTAGTTAAACATCCTGCAACAAGGATGAAGATTCTGCATAGTTTAACATCATACAACATGAATGTATTTGGTGTTATGAAATTTAACATCATAAAACTAGGATGATGGTTTTTACACAGTTTAACTCTATTCAACTAGTATAGTTGTTATTATGAAATTTAACATCATTAAACTAGGGCATACTCTTTGTGATTATATAAAAGATTTCTTTAGGTACCATGCATTGGTTTGAGTTTTAATGAGTTATCAAACCATTGCGATTAAGGAATAATCTTCATTACTGTAGACCTTTTATATAGGCTAATGTCCTCCCCATTTTGGATCATGCATTGGCGGCTTCTTTCCTAGTATAATTGGCGTTATTTGACCAATACCAATTTTCCTTGGAGGAATGAACTGAGGAAAAATTTGTCGTTGAAAATTCAAGATATTTGGTTCTAATAGACTTCCCAGTGATGCATGGTATGAAATATCTTTTCATTAAATCACTCTAGCTCATCTAGTTTCTTCTGAGACTAATCTTCTATAGATAGGTGATATCAAATAGAAACTCTGAGTAAAGGCAATTGAAATTCAATGGGAAGGACTACTCGAGTTCTATATACTAAGGAGTATAGGGTTGACCGTGTTGAAGTATGAGTAGTAGTCTTACAAGACAATAAGGCATGGAAGATTTTATCAGGTGAAGAGTTTTTATCTTTATCTTCCATCTTCTGGAGTATGTTGGACAAGTATTTTTTGAAAGCCTCTATCTATCCAATTACTGCTACATGATAATTGGATGAATGATTGGATTTTATGTTTTATTTATGATATAACTTCCCTAATATAGAAGATTATAAATTGGTGGTGTTTTCCATCAATATGGTATGAGGGACACCAAATCTGGTAATGATATTAGCTTTGAAAATGATAAAAATGCTTCTGGCCCTGAATTTGTTGAGAGGTATTGCCTCAGACCATTTAGAGAAGACATATTTAGCAGTAAGGATGTACTTGAGCTACTTGTCCATAGGTGGATGATAAGTTCCTCCTATATACATTCCCCATATAGAAAATAAATAGGAGTACTTAGCAGTAAGTAGAAACTTTGGGGGTTGATAAATGATGTTGGCATGCACCTAGTAGAGATGACATTTCTTAGTGAAATCCATGAAATCATGTATCATTGAAGGCAAAAAATATCCAAACCTTCAGATTTGATTAGAAATTATAATCCTAGACAAGTGGAAACCATAGGTTCCTACATGTAATTATTTTATGTGAGCCGATATTTTTTCCCCATCAATGCATTTGAGGATAATTCCATCTAAACCTCCTCTATAGGGGATATTTTGGTGATTGGGTCCATAAAAAAGATTGAAATTAACTTATCATCACCAAACATTCTCTTTTCCATCTATATCCAGTGGATTTATTCCATCTTGGAGATATTCCATGATGGGTGTTATATATCCAGTGGTAGGACCAAATGGTATGGGAATGGGGATGATTTCACAAATTTCTTCTATCCTGGTTTAAGAAAAAGGTGATACCACATGACGATGAGGAATGCTGATGAATGTTTCATCCTGGTTCAGATCTTCTAGGGTTGTATCCACATTTTTTGATACATTATCTTGGTAATTTTTTGACCACGGGATATAGGAAAATATAGGTTCTGATGGAAATTATTCCATTAACCACGGACATGATCACGTAGGGGGATTAGTTCTTCTTTCCTAGTGGCCTAATCCCCAAAATTATGTTTGATTACCAATTCTGAATCACCCTTCACCTCCAAGTGATCTATTCATACTTGGAGTGTCAATTCTAGAGCTACAATGGAAGCCTAATAGTCTTCCTCATTATTGGTACCACCTTCCAATAACCAGAAGGAATATGGTAACACTACATTCTCTGGGGTGAAAAGTGAAATTCCTAAGCCCATTTTATTGAGTTTATGATGTTCCATTCTTTTCCCCATCAGAATTATAAAAGCACCATAAAAGTAAATTTCAAATGTTCAGAGACTATCCTGGATAGAGAACATTTTTCATCAGGATATCCAGTATTCAATGATGTTTCTTCCATAGATGGGTGTTCAAAAAGGAATTATTCTGAGGCATGGACTTTAATTGATTTATGAGGCACACAATGTATATAAAACTGCTGAGGAATAAGTACCCACCATTCCAGAAGTACAATCAACATAGGACAACTGAAGATAAATTTGAGTGAGTTATTAAAGGTGTCTAATTGGACCTCTTGAAGTAGTAGGTAGTGCCTAATCTTTTGAACTGAAAATATTTATTCTAGGTAGCTCTTCTCAATATCAAAGTATCAAGTCTCTAAATCGAGTATGGTTTGACGGAGATAATAAAATTCTTTTTAAATCGCATAAAATTTCTTCTACATGAGGAAATTTCCCATTGATTACTCCAAGGATATCACATAAAGAATGAGTGGGTTTCTCTCAATAGGAGGCATCAACACTAGTGAACTCAAGAGGTATTTCTTGAGGCTATCAAATGCCTCCTGAAATCCATTTGTCCATTAATATGTGACTCCCTTCATTATAAATGTTGTAACGGGAAATCACTTTCCAGCCATATTAGCTTAGAGGAACCGGATATAGGCCAAGTGTCCTTGAAACCCCATAAACTCTTCCATGTTTTGAGGAGGTTACATTCCAAGGATGGATTTATTCTTCTCTAGACCAACTACTATGCAACGATGGCATAAAAAAAATTGAGAAATGTTTATTAGGATGCCCTGAATTCAGATTTCAAGGGGTTCATCTTCAGATTATATTATCAATGCATGGTGAATATGGTATCCATGTCAGTTTGGTGATCAGAAAATTTTATGTATTTTGCCAAAAAATAATAAATATAACATTAAAAAAATTTCTATGAAGGGTTTGAATATGTGGTTCATTTCATGTTGATATATCTCACCAACATTCTTCAACCTATAGAAAATAACTTGGTAGAAAAATAACCCTTGAGGGGCTCTAAAGGCCTTATATTCCTCATCTTTTGGGCCCATTTGAATTTGGTTACACCTAGAGTATCCATCCATGAAAGAGAGGGTTTCGTAGCCATCCATTTCATCAATCAATTGTTATGTGATTGGGACCAAGAAGTCATCTTTGGGAAAATGCCGATTAAGATCTCTAAAATCAATGAAATATCTAATTTTCCCATTATTAATATTTACCAAGATAATATTGGCTGGAAACATTGGATATTTCACCTCTTGGATGAAGTCATCTTCGATAATCTTGTTTAATTTAGCCTCAATTATGGAGGCGCGATTCAAGAGTGTTCTCCTTTCTACCTGCTTATATACCGAATGCTCCTCTCGAAAACCCAAATTATGTGTGTCCACCTTAGGTTCAAGACCTCGAGTTTCTGTATAATTCCACGAAACACATCTCATTTTTTCTTCATAAATGAATTATAAAACTCATTCTCTTATTGAGTCATGGACTCACTAATCAAAGTGGGATGTAGATCTTCATATATACCCAAATTTATTTCTTTGAGATTATCCACAATGGTGGAGATTCCTTCCTGAAACACTGGAGGGGAATCTTTGAGGTCTTCTACTTCTTCATCTTTTTCATGTGTTTCTTCTTCATCCTATTCTTGTAGGTAAGGTGATGAAGTTAGATTTTCCTAGCCAAGGGAGGAGTTAGTATTTGGACATCATGATGGAGAAGCAACCATCTGCAACCCAAATAATAATAAAGGGTCTTTTGATGTTTTAAAGGGAATATGAGGGAGTGAGAATCATCATCCCTACCTTTTCCATGAGTACAATAACTTCTTATTTCTAGTCTGATAAAGTATATATTTTCTGAAGCCCAGTGGTTGGAATAGAGACATCTCCATTTATGATTTCATTACAACTTAGTGAATCAATTATTTCTCATGTGATTTCAAGACCAGTTTCCAAAACTAACATTATGGAATACACTGAACGAGTTCTTTGATTTTGATAACCCTTTCAATTTGATTATTGGGTATCATTTAGTCTTCACTAAGTTTCTTGAATGGGTTAGAGGTGATATTTTCAAAACCATTCAGATCATTGAATTTAATAACATCATTTTCCTTTTATTTTTTCCCTTTCTGTGATATAACTCCACATCAATGTATAGAGATTCACATGTTTTGAAAGGGGACTTATAACCATAAAATTTCCCAATTTTCCCATTGATGAAATATTTGAGACATTGGTAGTATAATGGAGGAATGGCCACATACTGATGCGGCTAATTTCTCCCCAACAGAATGATGAAAAATGTGTCTTTTTGTATAACCATGAACTCTGAATCAGATATGAGATCCCAAAACTGAGTTCTGAGCTTAAACTCACAAATAGGTTCTTGCCCATTTTTTTGTAACCCTGTAAAATTAATATGGAGGGGGATACAAGGGATTTAGTGAGGCCCAATGGGATAAGTGTTTGAATTTGAATGAGGTTGACCCCTAATATATTATCAATAAAGGATCATTGGATGTCGATATCATTGATGTTTCTTAATAAATAGAAGGTTTGGATCTTTCCATGTACGATAACATCCTCATCCGGATCTATGAAAGATATTACTAAATGGAATTCTACTGGGTCATTTTCTATACGATAACCCTCTATGACATAATCCTTAGTTTCAAACTCATTGGGGATTAAAAATGACTCAATAAGTGTTTCCAAGAGAACCTTTGATAGATTCAGAGCATCCAGGATTGATATATTTACCAGTAATTGGGCTAACTGATTCACTATATCAAAATTTTTATCCAGAGGACTATGTTTTCCAATATGTAGATTCTTTTTATAGGATCCTTAAAATTTTATGCTCATGATGTGGATGGACCATTTTACAGAGAAGAATCTAGAAGTAATTCTTCTCTTAGTGGATTAGGCTATCTAGGTATTCCCACTCCCCGAGAAGGTGGTGGTATATCCTCTAACCGATATTCCAATATGATCATGTCAGGGTAGAAACATTCATGTGATGTAGAATTCCATTGGTCTTGTTGAGCCCACTAGAGGGATCTACTATGAGTTTCTGCTGCCTAAAAAGTTCGAATAGGGGTGTGGTTGGAGTAATGACTTTTAGCATACCCACATCATCCTTTGTATCCTCTCCCTTGAAAACCTTTTCCCCCAGTTCCCTATCAAGTTTGAGGAACTCAGGTTCATAATTAGAATCATCATTTTCATAGGGATCCATTCTATGAATAACATTGACAGAACTAGAGATCAAATCCACTTTTGATGAAGATTATTCCAGATAGGTATATTCTTATTATACGATTTGGAAATGTGGTTCCCAAGATTTTTAGATGGTTGGTATGAAATCTGCTATGGTCAAGGACAACATTGGACTTGAAACAAACTCATCTTCATCTACTTCCACTATATTCATCTTGATATGTTTCTTATTTGAGGATTGGAATTTAGAGGGCTGGGAGTTTGATGAACCCCCCTTTTCTATAACATATGTGGAAGAAGTCACAATTGGTTGTTCCAATTGTTTTCATAGAATGTAATGAGTTCGGTTGACTATTTTATGGACAATCTAATCATCGAATTTTTTATAATTCTCAATTTTTTCTTACTTCCATCCACTATTCTCATCTGGATTGGTATCAGTAACACATTCTACCTAAGCTGGGGAATTTTTCCTCTTCACTTTTCTGATATCCACCATTTTTTGAAGGAGGTTCTTAAAAGACACTCATGTATGGGGTACCCCAACATTTGATGGAAGGGAAAATATTTTGGGAGGTCCTCGTCTCTTTATTTGTTAGGTTTCTTTGGCCTTCTCAACTAGACTAAGTTTTTTTACATTGTTGAGATGATGTAGTCAGAGAATTGTTCATTTCGAAAAAGAATAGACCTTGTTTTTTAACTCCTCAAACTATCTCCACCTTTGATATTTTTGATCATCTTTACTAGGCGGTCATTGCTATTGACACTTGGTAGGTGGAGACCTATAGTATGATGAGGTATTTAAAGTAGGAGTGGGTATATGGGTCTTCTTAAGTGTGATTTTAATAGCCTATTCCTTTCCTTATCCTCTTCTCAAAGTTGATGGGATTACTCGAGATTTTTCTATATTCTCTATTTTGGATTTTTCCACCTGTTGAGCAATTAAGGCCAGATCTAGAAACCCTCTAATTTATTTCAAAGGGATTTAATAGTGTGCATAACTCATCACATTTTTTTTCAACACAAATGAACAAAAACACTTATTGAGTGTGTGGTATATTCAAAGAGTATGTTAATCCTTTTTAACCAGATATGAAATCTGAAACTCATTCATTCTCATTTTTCTTGAGGTTTGTGATATTGAAGAATGTTTTATTCTACAGTGTTGAAATAAACTAGAAAATGAATTTTTGTTGAATATCATCCCATCCAGTAATTGATTGAGACTATAATATTTTATACCAGAATATGGATAGCCCCTGTAGTGATTTCAAAAGACATATGAGTTTTACTGCCATTTGTTGCTTAGGTCCCCATCATTGGATCAAAATGAGAGACCAAATGCACCATGTACTACTCTAGATCTTCTGATCAAATTAATATAGGATATATGTGATTTTCATAATTTAGAGGATGAGGGGTTGGGCCCACCTATTAAGGATAAACCTTCTTTTCTAGTTGTATTGGTGCACAACGTCCTTCCATAGATTCCAATCGAGTCATCTATGACTCAGTGTTGTTCATAAGCATTCATGGAATATGTAGTGGAGATGTGACATATACAGGTACAAAATCTAGAACCTAAACTAGTATGATGATTAAAAAGACCATTGGTGGTGGAACTGTTAGTATTTTCCATGGATAACCCATAGGGACTAGCCTATAAGGATGTGCTTGACCACACTTTAGTTGCACAAGAAATTAAGGTAATTCATTATCCACATTGGTAGTTTCAAAAAAACTATATTCATTGAGGTGCTTCTATTTGATGTTCAAGTTGGGGATATTCTTGCAGAGCATGTCAGATAAGAGTTCTACCTTAAAGTAACTCTACATTGAGACTTCATAACTCCTTTATTTCTTCCTCCTACTATGAAAATATTTCTTCCAACAAAAGGGATTGGCCCTCTTAAGGATAAGGTGAGACTTAGTGTGACCTTTTCCTTTGTACTTGTTATGTGCCTTTGAAAATTGTGGATGTGGATTATTTGTGGGGATTCCTTGATTCCATGAACGACGTTGGTCTCTGGTATGCACAAATACTTCAGTTTATTCGGTGTGGACTGTATTATGAATAAGAACATCATCCTCTAACTCCCTTGAACAAGACTCGTTTTCTAGAGGATCTTCCACGATGGAATTAATGACATTCACCAATTCATAATGCATTATAGGTGTTTCAGTAGTATCTTTTTGGGGTCATATTTTTCTATTCCCTCCATGAGAATTTTTTTCCTTAATGTTTTGGTTCTCTATAAACTATTTGGAAAACAGTAACCTTAAGGGAATCCTCAAAAAGTTTCATTGAGTGCTCATTTAGAAACTTCTTTGCTAATCATTAGAAAATTGACTTCCACTAAGGAGGGGATTGTGAATTTTAAAAAACCCCAAGCCATATGGGCTCAGGATATTCCTATTCTTCTGTCTCAACACTTAGGGGTCAATTTTTTTTCTCTGAGGGTTTGGTTTATAAATCTCCCAGCACTGCAGGCTGGGGTGACTCTTGAATAGCTGTGGTTGATATCTATATAGATACTCTTATGATTTTTTGAAATCATTTCTGAATATTGGATGGGTGAATTATTCATCAATCACCTAAATTTCTTACTTCGGAAGGTTGTTGTGATATTTCAATCATGTTTAAAATCTGATGGTTGAGATCCTCTAATTAGGGGGCCAACTCTATGTGCTTAGATTCTTGACACTGAATTATCTCAATAGATTTCTCTATTTGGTCATAACATTGGTGGAAGTTGTTTGATGCCTATTCTCTCTAAACATCTCTTCGGTCATGAACATAATTTCATTATTTTTGTTGTCCTGTGGAGATAACATTGTATGAGACCACTTTTGGTGGGCTTTTCTAGCTTTGGAATACATTGAAATGAAATGCGCAATGTGCACACCATCCATTGGTATGAACACCATATGAGTTTTATGTGATCAATTACTACAACCACTTTAGTTCATTGAGGAATGCATGTTGACGGGATCCCTACTACTTCTCAATCATTGGATGTCAATAAACCGAGATAGAGGACCTACCAATTTGGAGTTGTAACCCTTCTATTACCTTCACATGAATTTTGATATTAATAATTTGGTAATAGCTTTGCCTTGAGATGGAGACATGTATTATATATATTGAGGTGGATATCCAGAATATAATATTCTACTTAAATATCTACTATGTTGTATTGAGAGGTAACCAAAGGCCATAACATGACTATTATTTCACCCTTAGCCAGTTTTTTTATCATGTTCAACAAATCCTCTTCATATTTTTCCAAAGGTTTCTCTACTTGATCAGAACAATTTTGGCATTTTCTGGCCTCTTTATCAGAATCAGAAAGATTGGTTTAGAGTTCCTATATTTCATTGGAAGATAAATGGATGAAGGGTGGTTTAAAGAATGAACATCTCCTTGGGATGTCTTTTAATTGAGAATGAATGTCACCCAAAAGCGACAAAGTTTCAGATCTGAATGAATTTTTATTTTCATGTACCGAAAGATAAGAGGGGTTTCTCATCCCTACAATTTCATTTAGATAATTCTAATGTCAATGTGAATCACTACTATGAAGAGAACATTCGTAGAAAATTCCATCATGGGGAGGTGACCCATGGTGGATTACAGTAAGGGATCAATCCTATTACTCCTTGGTCTTCTAGCCACACGAAGGTTTTCCATGGATCTCATACAGAGAGAGGTTCTCGAGATTTATGGAATTATTATGAAGAAATATTCATGAGGAAGTTCTTGATGAGGACCTTTAGAGTTAACGATACTTCTCCCTTAATCTAGTAATGGTAGGGTAGGATCTTGAGCTGCATTAGGTAAATGTTAGAGGGCTTCAAGAACTCTGGCGTTGAGTGGAGCCAAATCATGAGCTGGCTCTTGATTTCTCAACTATGTTTGATTTGAATTATTTTTGTATGAATTATTAAAATAATAATGGACTACTTTCTATGAAAAGTGGCTATCATGGGTAGAGGTATGTGGCTACCTTAGAGTGGCCATCAGAAGAGGCCGATTATCTCTAATTAAAATAGGTGTATTTTCCCCATCTGATTGTCCATATTATATGAGGGAGTATTCTACACAACACTCCTAGACTATAATAGAGGTGTGTATCTGCTCCGGGATGGAATGATGATGAGTCATCCTAGGTATGGGGAAAAAATTATGTGTTAATCCCTATGGTAGTACTGATGTTGCTATTATGATATTCTCACAACATTCCAAGATATGGGTAGGTATTTTTGTCTACCCTTTCACCGTTTACAAAATGTGTATGGTAAATTCAGTGACTAGAATGAGAATATACACCCATTAAATATTTTTAGAAGGTGTTTGTACCTACTCCTACCCTCCCTTTACTTTTAGTGGATATTGACAATAATCATGTGTGGTAGTAGATAGTTGAGTCGGCCCCCCGATTTGTCATCAGAGCTTTCTAACTGACTTCTCTAGGTTCTAAAAAACAAGTATTTTAGAAATATTGAGGGATGATGAAAAGTGAATTTTTATGCTAGATGTTTTACAGTAAGCATAGTAAGTGGACTTCTGTTTCTAGAAAAGATTGGTGGGAGGATTGGTGAGTGCAGGCAGGTGTATGTTTCAGTTTAAGAGTTGTCACAACATTTGGTTGGAGGGATGCTTTGAATATAAATAGATGGGTCTACTGGATGTATTACTGTAAGAAAGTGTATATTCATTCTCATGGTACTCCACTAGATTTTAATGGTGGGATTGGTTGGATGCCGCCAAATGAGTCTACAAGCTAGCAGAATTAAAGCGGAAAAGTGTATGTTCCTGCTCTCTTTTTCCCACCAAACTAGGATTGTGGACTTATCATAAGGGGGAAAATGTAGGAATCTTCTCCCTGTTAGCCATCTATTATCCCCAGTGGTTTGTCTAGAATTCCCAAATCTGAGGGACCTAGGCCGTACATCTAAAGATGACACTATTTTCATGTTGACGGTCACATGCTATGTAGTGTTGGTGGCGGCAATTGTAGGGATGGGCCTTCAAGAAGGAACCCTATATCTTCGAGATGAGTCCATGGGTGGTCTCTTAAAACACCTCCCTAAAACATGAGAGGGACTATTTATTATGTTCTGGGGATAAATCCTAAAATGGTTGTAGATGATTGTCAGCATCATCTTCTTCTGGACCACCGGTCATCGCTGACTGGATGATCGAGGATTATTCTTGATCTGGAGGGCTTGTTGTGTAGCCTCCATAGTTGGAATGGTACCATGTTGACTGTACTCTTACACTAGTGCATTAAATACCCATTGTTGAAGATGATGAGTCAGTGATGGCATCTTTTGAGTGGACAAGGATCCATCTTGAGCATCAACCAGGGCTTTAATGGGTATAAACATGAAGGATTCCATTTGGAATGAAGGGAGTTCTTGGAATAATGTGCATGTATATATGAACAATACAAAAAATGAACTCTAGAAAAGTAACATATTTTTGGAATAATGACTACTGGATTGATTTCCTTGTCAACCCCTCTTTTAATAATTGATAGAGACCTGACAGATGGGTAACATTATCATATTGTTTAAGGATTAACGTTAGGTCACCATTTTTTTCTTTCCCTAGGGACGTGTGTTTTGGTTAGGAATCACTATTTATAAATGGTTTCCAATGGTTTCTTATGGAATCAGAAACATCCAACAGTTTTGTATCCATAGGGTCATTCTTTCCAAAGGAAGTTGTTCGTTAGGTTTTTTGACCTATGATACTTAAAAACTCTCACTGGTCGAGAGGATGGGAGGTTGGGCTCATCACACCTTTTTCGGGGGAATTATTTCTTAATCGAGGACTCTCTTTTATATTTAAGATATGTTCATGAATCCTTATTAATTTACAAATCATAACTTAGGTTTCCTTTGTAAATTTTAATCATTGTTTATCATTTTTTGGAATTTAGAATCATCTATATGAATTTTAGGTTCTTCAATAATAGATATATTTGTATGTATTAGAGGATATCCATAAATGGTATCCTCTCATATACTACTTTGATATTCTTTGTTCATTATTAACAAAATTCTAGTTTTTAATCCACTTAGTGGGGAACTCTAGAATTTATAGTCATCTAGTTAGGCGAAAGTCACTTTGGAGTTTATTTTCAACTAGGGAGATGGAATTTGTTTTGATGTTGTGATCAAACCCATAGGTTACTATGTATCCTCCTTAAAGGAATCCTAATCCATGTAGTTCTATTCTGCTTAATGGGACACATCATACCTTTTATGGTCATGCAATAAGGACCCAACAATACAATTTAATGTCTTGTGGTAAGGACATCTAAGAAAAAGGTGCCTAGTTAAATATTGGAATAAAACTTATTCCTAGGAATCCCAAGGAACATGGAAGGAATATGACATCACAAGTTGAATTACACCCTGTTGGGGATATGAACTGAATGGAACATTGTTGATTTCAAATGTTGGGTTTGAACCGTAGGTAAGCTTCTTACTTTATCATATTTGAATGGGAATCAGAGCACATGTAGTTTGGTAAGTCTCAAATTGGAGCATGGACCTTTGAGAGAAATAGGTTATTACTTACACCTAAAAAGTATTTCATTCTAATAGGGTCCAAGAGGTATTTCTTAACTCATGGAGTTTTAAGGGGATTTAATTTGGGTATTAATACTATGGAGAATGCCCAAATTAATGGAATTATGGTTGGAATCTTGAGGAGGATGTCTAGTGAGCTCATGCCCATGGTGAAGGCTTTCAATATATCCTAGTTATGGTGGGATCAGAGTTCACATTGTTCATTACTATAGGTGGATTGTATGGGTTTTGTGATCATTACAATCTTTTAAGACCATGTGAGTCATGCTCGGGGTGTGAAATAAGAATATGTGAATGAATTTACAAAATATACATGAATTCTCCTCCATCAAATGATTTAAGAGTCTAGGGTTGTGATAGAAGACGAAAAAGCTACGACACTTCCCTATATTCTCTTTACATTGGAAGAGGGTCCAAGGTATGGAAGGGAAAAGTGTGAAGGGTGTATAGAGGATTGAGACTGAATCCTCCTACGTGAAAGGCTAGGGGAATTCACTTAGATGGAATTCTTAAATTGGGTCCAATAGTGGGGACTAGGACTTCTACTTTTTCAAAAAGGAAAAGTAAATGTGATCCTTACCCTCCCAAAAATAGTTCAGAGGCATTGGGTCATAGGGATAAGAAGGGGAGCATGGGGTCCTTTCCCTATAATCTGAGACTGGAAACTCTTCAACTCGATAACATGGCTAAGGGTCTATGTGACCATAGATATCCAAATATATGGACACCCCGAGGACCCTTACACTATTGTAGGACATGTGTGGGAGGCCTATGACTATAGATTAAAAAATATAAATGAGAGACACATCGATGTTCCTTTACCTATGATTTGATAAATCATGAGGTTTTGGTGGAGGATTCAACAAAATTACTTTTTGTAAAGGGAACCAATAAAGGGAATGCCCTACCAGGAGCGTCTTTTAAGGAGTATTCATGAAAGGCTCAAGAAGGTTGATGGGGTGAGGTGAACAAAGAATGGGTTCTCATGTTTGTGGCATGTTGGTATGTGGTACGCAAGTAGTCTTGGGTGAATTGGATGCACCTTAAGTTATAAACAACCTAGATTACTTTATTTGAGAGAGACTTGGATCAAGATGTCAATAGTCATTATAGGTACTCCCTTAAGTTAGGTGCAAAAATTCCTTCTTCAGTAAGGGAGGTCATCCAAGTGTTATTAAATGAGGGGGTTAGCTAAATGATTCACAAAAGTGTTGTTAAATTTTAACACTCAGAGAAAATATGTCTCAACATCCCCCATTAATTCCCTCACATTAGATGTTACAAAACTACCTTGGAGTTTTCATATGACATGGTAGAAGCGCTAGGGTGATCAGAGAAGAAATCGGGATTCTGGGAAATTAGTTCAGACAGATAAAGGCCACAAGGGTTGATTTTAGGCCAATATGGAACCCTTAGTGATGGTGACATATCACAAAATCTAGGTGGTGCATAGGTAGGTCACACATGTACCTTGAGCTTTGGTGTTTTTGGGACATAGGAAAAAAATCTATTCCATACCATGGAGGCTGAGCCCCCACACCCTTGCTTGGCATTATTATCAGGCTATGACCTTGGCCTTTCGAGGCAGTGCCTTTGCTACCATCACTACCCCCAGAAAAAATGCAGAGTCATGCAGTGAACTTTTTTACCCTTGTTGAGTACAATTTGTGGATAAGTTCATGGAACACATTTCGTGGTGTTTATAATATCTTTTAATTTTTATTTCATTCTCACCAATATTAATATTTTTGGGATATAATAATATTGAAAATTATGTCCTCTTTCTTCATCCAATAATAATTCTCAAATGATATATCTCTAAAATTTTCTACAAATTTATTCTTTATTTCTTGATTTGACTATTCTTGTCAATTTATTTTTCTAGTTTTTTTAATAATACACTCTATTTCTATAATCTTTTCACCATCATCATCACCGCCTAAAGAATTATTTAAATTTTTAACTTATGAAATAATGTTTAGTTGATTATTAGATTCATCATTGGAAGAGAAATCATCTTTATTTATTCTAATGAGATATATTTTATTTTTTAATAAGGAAATCATTATTTATGATCCTCCCACCTGTGTTTATTTTATTTATTTTCATCCTTTGTAGACTCAGACTCTTGAACTTTTTTCCCTAGAAAACTATTTGAATAATTCCCTCTCCCTTTACGATTAATACATTTTATAGTTTTACTTTCTATTTTACCCTTATTATATTCATTTTAAAGGAGGGAAATAACTGTGTTGAAATATTCATCTCTTTCCTATACTTAAGAATCACTTGATTCTTATTTTTATTATTTTTATTTGTTGTTACCTTTTAACAAAGATTTCAATTCCATTTCTATATCAACATTTTATTTACATAAGGATTCTTTCTCATCTCATATACCACCAAAATGTTCTGAATTTCATCGAAAGATAAATCATTATGATATTATATAGTTGAATCATTAGCATCAAATTAATCTGTAAATTTTTTCATAAGTATCTTGAAAATTGAAGAATAGTCAAGATTCACAAAAAAACTTATTATGTTGCTTTCAATCTCATTTACTATTGATAAATATCCATAAAAACTTTTATCAACATCCAATTTCAAATCATCAAATCTAGTTCTCTAGATTTATAACTTGGCTTCCTTAACCTCATCATTCCCTTTATAGGTGGTTCTAAACTTGTCCAACATATGATTAAATGTTGGAAACCATATAATATTTTCATAAACATTATCAGTAAGACATACCAATAGAGAATTCAGAGATATTCTATCATCTTTAATACTTCTCTTATCAGAAGCAGTCAAAACACAATCATTGATGGGGGGAAATACAAATATTTATTCATCTCTAACTTCAAGTAAAATTTAAATAATGTAGGGTAACATCATATTCTTTTAACAATGATAATTTGTGAAATTAAAAATAAGAACACCCCTATTGTTCACTAAATTAAAATTATCCATTATTAGAGATGTATCATTAATATGAAACTTCCTATGATACCAATTGCTTATCCAAAATAACACTGAGACCACTAGGGTTTGAATTAGTGGTTCCTTTTTATTTATTAAGAATGTTTCTTATCTTCTTTAGTGAAATTTCTTTACCATTGAATCTTTTTAATGTTATAATCCACTCAAAATAACTTCTCTACCATACCTTTCATTTGATAAAAAAATAAATATAATGAAACACATGATATTTACAAGGATCAGTATGAAGAACTACTCATTTCCTTGTAGGATAGTCCCACAAACATGGATTATTTCACAATACTCTTTCTATAATACAAATCCACCAGAATTGATTAATTTAATGATCTATTAGAAACATTACTATTATAGTTGGTTATATTCCCCAAATCTCTTTTTCATTTCTCCTTCCCCACAACTGGTTATACACACAAGAAAACACACAGAATTTTTAGTGACTGTTATGTGTCCACAATTACCAGGTTCACATTACTTATTCTTTTTTGACCCACTTCATATTATAATTGACATCCTCTATAAGAATGATAAATTAAACTTTACATATGTAAAATATTTTAGAAAATAAGTAATTCTATAATAAAATTTATGGTATTGAAACATTCTCTATAAAATTTGTCTAAAAACATTCCTAGAAAATGTGAGTCTGATCTGGCTCAGTCTGGTAACCACTATATGATGGGCTCCATTTGGTTTTCTTTATTATTATTATAATTATAGGATTAATTATTAAATATATTAAAAACAAAATTAGAAGATCAAAATTCTTCTATCCAATAGATAATGGTTTTATGGGTCTCACATCGATGGATCTCACTTCAATTGACTCATTCCAATGGAACTTACTCTGATGGGATCATTCTGATGGACTCACTCTGATGGAATCAGTATGATGGATCTTCCTTTACTTCAACATGAATTAAACTTTAGTTAGAAACTCAATACAAGACCTAAAATTATCAGAGTTGAAGAGCATGAGAAACTTTCAATACAAAAAGCACAAACATTTTATGAGTTCATTTTATAGTCACCCCAGAATGGAAAAGGAAAGAACATGAATTCATTTTATTGATCTATTAAATTATCAATTCCCAGATTTCTCATTCATTTAATACTTCATATTTGAATTCTTAAAATCTTCTAAATACTTCTGTGAGCTTCTCAAATCTTCCTAAAGCTTATCAAAACTTCATAATTATTCATTTTTATAAAAATTTCTCTAGTTTGACTCTTCATTATGATTATTCATTACGATAAAAAATTATTGAAAATTAAATATTTCTCATTATGGTAGCCTTTTCTAAACATTGGATGTATTCTCATACAAAAGCTATGTAGCAACTAAACAATAATTGTTAAAACATTGAGAAAATTCTATATCATTTAAAATGTCCTTCGAAAATACATTGGTAGTAAACACATATCTATAATTTTTTCAATGTATTTATCATTTTGTTCAATTACACAGACATATGATGCCATGTTAGATGAGTTTATTGGTGTCAACATGTCTATGGTCGATCGACCTCTACATTACTAAAATGGATCGATATCATATATTTTTCAATGACAGATGAATCATTTTTAACTAAATTAAAAGGTTATTAAACATTCTTTATCTGATAAAACTTTTTATATGGTAAAATATAATAAAAACATATATACTAAATCAGTGTTTCAATCCATTATGATGAGTGACTATTGGTAGAGACTTCTTTATTTCAGCAAGATAAATCTTTCATCCTTCTAATATTGTCACACTAATGATTCTCATACTAATGATCTACATACTTATTTATTTGATGTTCCTCAAACCAATGAGTAACATCCATAATAAATCACATCATATTCTACTCTCTTCCAAAAACTCAATATTTTATAATGAATTCATCATGAATAATGAGAATTCAATGTTTAAAAACCATATTATTATTCACATTGGAATGTTCCATGACTTTCCATACTTCTAACAGCTTCTGTATTTCCCAAAATTCTACATTTTGATGGTCTAGATCTGCTGACTCATTCCAATGTTCTTGGTCTAATTTTAATGTCACTGGTATGGGTCATATGACTCGTTTGGATAATTTGGTTCATAATTTCGTAGTTTCCTTATTCATTTTGTGTCCGGTTTCCTATGTCTGGTGCATCTTCCTTATCAGTTAGATGGAGTGTGTATGAAAACAAAAACTCCACCTTTTCGCATATTCATCCATATATCAACTACTGACAAAAAATACAATGAAAAACTCAACCTGGACCATACACCTTTTGGACTTTTAAAAATTCATTATTATTTTACTTAAAACTGTTCTTAAGTGACATATTTCTAAATTTACATAACCACTCTTTTTAATTTTTTCACTTCATATAGACATCATTACTCTTTATCAATTCATTTCATCCTTTATAAATTTCAAATAATGATTAAATCCCTTCTTGCATGGCTTATATTATTTTATGCCCTTTTAGTATGCTGTATAACATGATTAGGAAACCCATTTCCATCTATAGGTATCACTAATGTTTATAAATTATGTTTGATTCTTTATGTTGAAAACAAATACATATACATGTTATGATGTGTGTCACCATATAGTACCCTAATGCATTGGGTAATGTTATAGTCTAATGAGATGTTATGTGTGGGATTAGGGAGTGAACCTACCCCATTATGGGAATATATCCACCATGTCTTGTAGTATTGGTAGTTATCCATGAATCATGTTTATGTCCTGTTATATATTACTACCACTTTCCAATGTTTCCATGATAATATGATTCTATGTTATATATTTTATGCTTTTATATGATTCTTTATGAGTCGTGCCTTTTATGTTATCATTATTGTCAACAAACACATGTGTTATGCTTCCTTCCCATGTTTATTACCTTAAATGGAATTTTATCCCATCCCTTTAATATATGTATTACCCAAGTTCTCTTATGAAGTTGTAGGAGTTAAAATAGAGTTTGGATCTCATTATGCAGATTAATAAAAATATATTTTATTCTAGTTTTAAAATTTATAATTTTGTACCAATTATTCCAAAGACTCTGTAATTGTTGATCATTGGATTGTATTTCATGGATAATTATGCTTAAAATAAGGTAATAATTTTTTGTAAAAGGTTTGGGTCACTATAGTTGATATCATAGTATGGTCTAGTAATTTTGGTAGATTTTTACTAGATAATTTTAGTAAGAACCCGATGGATAATTATATCACCGAAGAAAAGTTATATTGAATCATATGGAATCATAAGATAGTATGAAATTTCCATTTATAATTCATTCCATCTATCTCCATGGTTTCATATGTATATGATCATTAACATATCATTCAAGCCCCATAAGTTTATTTTTATTTTCTATTTATTGGTGATATATAGGAGAACCCTTGGAATTAACCAATGTTACAGCAAATGTGACGATTTACCTAATGTGATGCAAAACCTAGTGAGGATTGGATCTAAGAATATCATGATGGTACTTTCTAAACTGGTTCAAGTAATGGATATTAAATTTAATTGTGTGGAAGACCCTTCTTCTCAAAAAAGAGCATGTAGCAGTCAAATATTTTATATTACAAAGGCTTATTATATATAGTGGATCTTTTATAACCTTATAATATTAATACATATTCTCTCCATTAAAAAATATTATTGGTCCTACAGTGATGAGAAGAAGAAAAATTCTTAATGGTAGTCTATTATTTTAAAGGGGAATCTAGTTAGTGGTGGGAACTGATCAATAACACATAATATAAAGAATAAATTGATTCCATGGATTGGGAAGGATTCAAGAATTTTTTTTAAATAAATATTTTTCCAAAGTAAGAATATTAATAAGTAGAGTTAGTACATTGAATGAAACACAAATCTAGATGAGTCTATTAGAGTGTATGAGGTAAAATTTACAAGGAATTCATGAAACTTTTTTTATTTTTTATTTACACTGAAATAAATGTGGATCACTTCTTTATTTGATAAAATAAAATTATACAAAAATACTTGGCCAATCTAGACATTTACAGCTATGAGGATATTTTTCATTGTTCCCATAAGGTTGTGATGGAAATTTGAGACTCTTAATGGCTTTGTGGTCTTAGAGATAAAAAGGTAAAATATTTTTTAATATAGGAGGATCAAAAAATAAAAACCATGGAGGAAAGAAAAATAAATATCCCATGTGTAAAAAGTGTGTGAATAAGCATCATGGGAACTATCTAAACGAAACCATAAGATTCTTTAATTAAGGAAAAGTGGGAATTAGGTTAATCTTTGTTCAAAGGGTATGAAGAGGCCTGCTAATGAAAAAATGGAAAGCAATTATTATTTCAACACTCCGCTAGTATAGTGTATCAACTCTACTAGGGTAGAAAGCCCTAACTCTAATACCATTAGTTGGTGAAGTCTCTGACGAGATCCCGGTTTGGGAGTCTAGAAAGGCTGCAAAAATCACAGACAGCAGCAAAACATTATCCACGAAGAGGATAAGGGGTCTACCTGTCGACGACTTCATAGTATCGTTTTGGGAATTCCTTCGAACGAAGAACACAAAGGCTTAGAGATAAGGTAGCGAAAGAATTTCTGAAATCGTTCTGATTTATATTCCAAATCACCTCTCCGAACAAATCGGTCGGAGGTCCCTTATATAGGCCTCTGGGCTGAGCTTTCCCGAGAAGCTGACTCGATACAGGACACGCAAAAACAAAAGAAAAAGCAAAAGGTGGACCGCACTACTGTGAAACTTCCACCACACACTTTTACAATAAATCCAAACTACATAAATGACATGTTCAATGTGATCCGCTCGTCCATGTCGGGTATGACACGTGTCTAGATTAGCGTCTAAAATCCATCCATGTTGTATAGAGCATCAATCATCTCTCCAACTGAGACTACTTTCATTGACTCTTTCATTTTGATCAATTCTTTGACGGCGCGTTGGATTTGATCTCTGACAATAAAGATATCTTCTTTATGTCCCTTCCACTTCTTGAGTTCTTCAAGAATTGTGTCTGCCTCCACCGCAAAGTCTGTCAGATGTGTCATCTCTGCATGTTGCGTGTCTCTAGAGTTGATAGAGACCAACACATTGTCTCCTACAATGAATATATAATCTTTTCTCGTTGATTTTGATTCAATTAGATAAATGCTCTAGACAATTTGGATACGTTCATAATAACTTTTGTTCAAACTGAACTCTAGACAATCTTCATCGCTAAACTGCGAGTCTTCGAATGCTTTCTGGACAGGTCCTTTAGTCCAGTGCCCTTGGTATAAGTTCCATAGAATAACCACTCTGTCCGCTAATCTGATAGGTTCAATATGTGCAACCCACCATAACAAACTTGGATATGCATTGTTCAGAACAGTTCTGACCATCCCGAGTACCCAAATGAATGTGGAATTTATTTTCATAAATCCCAAAAACAATACTGCTCCCATGCTGAAATCTTTCTGGCATTCAATGAACTCTTCTGGTTCTAATGACGTATCTGGTATGTGGAGTTTTGGAATCCCTGTTCCTGACATTCTCCAAAACCTCTTCAAAACTGGATATTCTTCCATTCCTGTTTCCTTGCTTCTTTTAATTTTGTCAAGGACTCCTGAAACTTGGACCATCAGCCTGATCTCTTCAATGATGATCATACTGATCATGTCTCGATCAATCTTTTTATAATCTTCCATAAGATCTTAAGATTATTCAAGCATGTACAAAACATTGTTCAGTCCTCCTTTGAATATTTGATCATATTTACTTTTCTCGATCAGATTATAAATGGTTGTGGACTTATTTCTTAAAATATTTGGAATCCTTTGCAAATATTTCCATATTTCCTTTGCTGGATTGGGCACTTCATCTAGCTCATCATCTAGACTTTCTTTATCTTGTTCTTCCTGAACATTCTGTCATTGAGGTTATTTCTGAGACCTTTGATTCTTTTCAAGTTCAGCATCTACATGATCAGCCCAACTCTTAATGGTTTTCTCTCTTCCTTTAGAGCTTCCATTCGTCTCAACCTTATGGTTCTTCCGAGACTTTCTGTTTCTCGGATTATCTGCACATTGAGTGTTGTAATGGCCTTTCTGACAACACACAAAGCATTCAAAGTGACTTTTATCCTTAGAATTACTATCTAGAGGTCTTTTTGAAACATTTCCTGGTTTTTCAGCCTTTCTAGCTAAGGAACCTGTGCTTTCTGATCTTTCAACCTTACTGGATGAATATCCCCTCTTCTAAAGGTTATTCGCTGCTAGAATCCCCTTCCTTTGTTTAATTCGATCAACCCTTTCATTCATTGCTCTGATAACCGGGCATTCTTCCACAGAATGATTATCTATGCAAACAAGGAATCTTCTTGATTTGCTACTTTCTGCCATTGCACCTGCAAGAGTCAAAATAGTGAGTTAGTGCATCTGGAATGATATTGTCTTTTCCTTTAATATTTTCTATATTAAAGTTATAGTATTGAAATTCATTCCTCCATCGTACAAGTCATGTCGGGGTAAACCTTCTCAATTTAATTCTCATAAAATTCTTTATATAAGAACTATTTGTTCTTATAGTAAAATGTTTTCCCAAGAAAAGATCGTTAGCCCTAATTCCTTTAAGGACAACAAGCAATTCTCTTTCATGGACAAGATAATTCTTCTCTGACTTGTTAAAACAGCCACTCCAGTATCTGCTGATACTATCATTATGGTTTTTACTTATCTTTAAGATACATCCCCATGCCGAGTCTGATGCATCTGTTTCTAAGATAAGCTGATCTTCACTCCCATCTGGATACTCCAATTCTAGGAGATTCTGTGCTTTCTGCTTCAGAATTCTAATTACTTCAGAATTGTTTTATGTCAAATCCCAAGGTACCTTACTGGATACTTTTTTCTATATTGGAACTGAAATTTTTGCTAAATCTCTCATGTATGCTCAAGCATAACTTAGTATACCGAGAAACACCTGTATTTGCTTACGATCTGTAAGCTCATTAGGGAAAGTTTGTAGATTTTCTGTAACATGCGGTTGAAGCTTTTCTCTACTTCCTTGGATCTACAATCCCATGAATTCTATCTTTGGTTGCATCCAAATGATCTTTATTTCTGAAATTATCATCCCTTATTCTCTAAACACATCAGCCACCACCTGCAAATGTTTTATATCCTCTTCTGTATTTTTACTAAATACGAGCACATCATCTATATAGACTGCCACAAATTTTTATAATCCATTGAATTCCTTATTCATTCTTTTTTAGAATATTCCTGGTGCATTTTTGAGCCCAAATGGCATCACTAGCCATTCAAACAAGCCAACTGGCGTTGTAAATGTTGTCAATGGTATAGATTCTTCTTTGATCTTTTTCTACCAATATCCTAACTTGAGATCAAACTTAGAATATACCATTGGCCTTTCATTCCTATTCCTGCTTCTTAAAGCTTTTTGGTTAGGAATATTGTAGTCATCATCCTTTGTAGCACAATTGAGATCACGATAATATACAACCATTCTGGCCTTACCACGCTATTTTTCTGCATGATTCATTACCATGAATGTTGAACTACTGTGAAGACTTTTACTGTGCCTGATTAATCCAAGATTGATTAATTCTGGAATTTGTTTCTCAAACTCTTTAACCATCTAATCTGGATAGGCAATTCCCTTACTTCTGATCACTGTAATACGATCCTTAAGGGTGATGGTAGCTTCTAGCATTGTCTTCTGCCATAGTTTCAGAGGATTTTATGACCAATTTTCTGATAAGTATTCTTTTATATTGGCCAATAGCTCTTCTTCATTAATCCTCAGGACTTTTAATCCAACTAGTTATTTCCACTACTCAATCTTTTTGTGGTATTCTCTATCTTTATCTAGATAGACTTCCACTTTAATAGTAGATACATTCTTATCTGGAACCATTCTGGTTTTTCCAGATGCAGTTGGAATCAAATAGTTGTCAAGGATAATTCCTTCTGAAAATATTGTTACAGGTTGATATCTTCTAAGAAACCTATTTCCAATCAAGAAGTCATCTGGCAATTGAGGAATAAAATAAAGCATCTACTCTATATATATCCTACCGTTGAGTTCAATCGGAACATCCCTGGGTACTTCTTGAATCAGAATTGTTGCATTATTACCAACTGTAACTTGCAACTCTGAAGATTCCCAGGTTACTCTAGAAAATCGAATTCTTGTACAAGAGAATGTACATCCTGTATCTACTAGGGAAATACATGTTGTTTCATTAATACTTAATTTTACTAATGTAGCCCATTCCTCTATCTTTTCACTGAGTAATGAAGTTCCCATATATCCTACATGAGCTTCTTCATCCTCATAGATAGGTAGTCGAATAGTCCTTTGTCCAACTATCCTTCTGGAAATTGATGTTCTAGGTGCTTCTACCAAAGTACCTTCATATTCTCTAATTGAGATCCTTTGATCTTCAAAATGGTTCTCCAGTATTTCTGATTTGAAGTCTTCTATCTTCAAATCTGACCTGTCTGAACTTGATCCTTCTGATCTAAGATCATCTTCATCTTCTCTGACCTCAGAGATAACAATTCTATTTCCAACTTGTCTAATAACATCTGGAATAAATAGATTCTGCCTTCTTTCTTCCACTGGATTTGGTGAAACCCATTCTCTAGGCCAAGTTAGCCTCTTGCGTTTTATCACCAGTGGTGTCATTGCTCTAATTGATGTTCCTTCATCTTGAAAAATATGAGTAAATATTTCCACACCCTTCCTTAGAGTTGGCCTTCCAGTATTATAGAACTTCACATAGAGATGAGTAATTACTCTAACACATCTCCTGTTGGGTGGACATCCCAATGTCTTCTTCCAGTTCCTCGTGTGGATATTTACTTCTAGAGTTCTAATAATACTTCTATCTATAAGAACAACATGGAAGTATGGTATTACCTTTACCCATGCTGCTCCTGCATGCAGATTTGCATGTGCTCCTCCTAATAATGCATTGGAGAAATTGGCTAAACTGCCATCCACAACTACAATTAGGACTGTTAGATCTTGTCCTTTCATAACAAGAGGATCTACTCCTATCTGGAATATTCCAAAATGCACATACTTTTCATTTTTCCGTATTTCCTTTTTAACCCTTTTTGGTTTTAGCAAAGGAATTGAAAATAATCCTCTATCTGTTTTATAGACTTCAGTTATCTCTTCATCTTCAAAGATCTTGGTCATTTCTCGATATAGAACCCAAGACATCTGGTATACTTCAGACCAATCAACTCTGGGCATCTTCCATTCTTGAAAATCTCTTCCTTCTGAGGGGATTTCAGTTTCTGAAGAATGAACCAGATCTCCTTCCATCTCTTCTAATTTTACCAGTTCTGGATTGTCTTCTGATGCACTAGCTCCTGTTCGAATCATGGCTATTCGAAGCTCACTCAAAATAGGGTTACTTCCTTCTTCTTCATCTGAGGTAGAGTCTTCCTCTTCTGAGTACTCTGAATATAAACAATATAAACTCTCATCATCTGAGTCTATATCTTCTCCCCATATTGGCTCAAACAATATTTCTGATGAATCTTCCATCATTATTATTTTGAGATTACCCCTTCATTTATCTGCATCTGGGAAACTGCCAGCTCTATGACCCTTCTTTCCGCAAAACCAACAATAATCACAACAGGATATAGATTTTCCTTTAGGGAATTTGGGATACTTCCGATATTTGGCCTTAAAGTTTTCTCTCATATCCTTCTGGATTCTATTTGGTCTAAGAGATCTCTTAGATTTTTCTGGCTTTCTACCTGAAAATCTACTTGATGATTTTCTTTTTCCAAATCTTTTCCAGACCTTTTTGAATGATTTCTTTCATTCACACTGGCCATCCTGGCACTATGTTTTGAATGTTCTTTGTGGGGTTTTTCCAATATCCTGCCTGGTTGGACCGCACCCATATCTACCTGCAACACCTTCTACTTTTGGGCAACAAGAAGAACTCATATATGGCATATTTCTTACATCTTGTAAGACATGCCTCTGCATAAAATAGAGTCTTATCACCTGCTTTATTGTTTCTGCACAAACTCCTAGAGTGTCTTGAAAATCTTTACTTTGAGAAAGACGAGTCTTCAACGCTTATTGAACAATTTCAGGCCAACTTCCTGGAAGCTTCTAGATAAAGACATCAAGATCATATGCTTGATCTCCTAGTCCAAGAAGATAATTCCAATGCTGAAACTCTCAATGATATTCTTCAAAGTAACACATGTCACAAATTTGGATTTTGGTTAAAGCTGTTCTAGATTTTTCTACCAATGCCCCATCCTGATCTACAAGTGAATTTCTTGCAAACTCTTGTTTAAGGAAATCAAAAACTACTGGTATAACTTCAATTGGGAATGTAACATATTCTTGGATAGTTGTTCTCACTTCTGAGTGTCTCAGCAGCATATCCCAAAATTTCCCTGCATTACCTCTTAAGGTAGCTCATGCGAAATTAAGTGCACTATCTATGGTCCATGACTGTAAACCAACTGATAGCATATAATATCTATGGTTTAGGGCCCATTTATCTATAATGGCTCTTGGATCCTTTTCACAATCTAGATTTAGGATTTTCCCATGTTGAGGAACACCTTCTGGATGTGCTTTCTTTGGCCTATATTCTTCCTGAATATGGCTGGGATATGAGGGATTGGATTATCTATTGATCTACTGAAACAAATCCTTGAATGATCCTTTCTGTCATTCCCAAGGAATTGGTTTCTAGGAGATTTTCTGCTATACTGGCTTGGTTTCCCAAGGCTTTACACCGAGTGTTTCAGTGGGAGATAACTTACTCTCTTTATTTTTCCTCTTCTCTTTGAGTTTTTCTTGTAGGTCTTCAACTTTATTGAGTTTTTCATTTAGGTTTTTGGAGACATGCTCTATATCCCCCAGTTCCCATTTATCCTAAGTAATAATATCATGGATCTATCTCTGGTATTCCTAGATACATTTAGGAATACATGAATCTTCTTCCTGATATTCTTGAGCTTCTCCTACTAAAGGCCATGCGTAATATTCTGTAGTATATCATCCTGATAAACTTGCCCTCTCAGTTTCTCGGTGTGGATTTGTATCAGAGACAGTGGCACCGGGCTTATTGGAAGCTTCTCCTAAAGCCCTCCCTTCAAGCCTCTGCTAAATATCTCATATATTTTGTCTGACACCAGATCCTCTTCCATCCATGTTTAACTGTTCAAAGAAAAATACTTCTCCTTCTGGATCCCCTAGAGTTCATTCTAGGTTTTCGACTAACCACTTGGCCTGTCGAAGTTGAGACTCTGTATGCCTAATTTCTTCCTTTAATCCTTCAAGCTTATCATGAGTTTCCTGGGATTTCTTCCCTAACTCGATTACTTTGGGTTCGTTCTCAAAGGCGAATATGGCTTTTGTAATTTCATGATACTTTCTAATCCAAATATGATTGGATTTGTTCTCGTAATATCGCACCCTTCCTTCTATCCGTTTCTTCTCATAATAAAGACCTTTAACCATGGGATACTGAAATTCCTTACTGAAAAATCAGTGAAGGCAGCACTCTGGCCGGTTTGTTCTCCCAAACCGGGATCTCTTCGGTCGAGGCTCTCTCCTCTCACTGCGGTTTCACTTCCCCATTCGAGGGTGACATTTTTTGCAGCGGCGGGCTCCCTTCGACTCTTGTGCGGCATCGGGTTACATTACTTATGGTGGTGGGCTCTGATTATTCTTCCTCTATCTTCTTCTATAGCGTATGTCGAGCATCGGTGGTCTAGTTTATTCGAGATCTATCTTCAGCATCTTTGCAGTGGAAAGGGTTTCTTCATCGGCTTCTGCTCCTCTTCCGTTCGGCTCGACTTTCATCGTTATTTGCGGCGGAGGGCTTCAAATCTTTTTCCTTAGACTTCTTCTTAGATGGATTATGTTCCAGATCTGTTGGTTTTTTCTCTCTCTGGGCTTAGAGAGCTACTGATAGGGCTCCATTTCTTGGTGCGATTTGGGTGATGATGGATTTTGTTCTAGCGCTTCTGAGAGGGTTCCTCTGTCTTCTTCCTCGACGGTTTATGTTCCGATTTTGGTTGCTGCGGGGATTCGAGATCGATGTTTCTCTTTGGTTTTTTATTGTCGATTTCTGGTCTGCTAGTTCATTTTTGGGTTCCAAGGCATGGACCTCTACCAATCTTTCGACTAATCAAGGTTGCTTTGATGTTCTGGTGCACCGCTCCCATCATAGTTGGTCTGTTGTAGTGCTCTTCATGGAGGTTTTGGGATTGTGTATTTGAGTGATAAAATTATTTTAGGAGAAGTGATTCTGGATGGGCTCCTATTTGTGTCTTTTATTAATGTTTTGCGGATGAATTTGGTTTTTTTATGGCTCCTGGCGATATGGCGGTCCTTACATTTTGAATTTTTAATTTTTGAGCTTTTAGTGCACGAATCTTAAGGTTTCATGATTGATCTTGGGTGATATTTTGATTTTGGAATGTGAAGGCTTCTAGAAATTCTACAAGGAACAACTTCTAGAAATTCTTCAAGGAACAGCTTCATATGAGGTTTTAGAGTAGGAAGAATTTATCAGAGTTTGGTCATCCGAATTTGGACGAACGAGAGGGTATGACTTTGGTCATCGGCACCAGGCCTGTGCAACCCTGCACAGGATAGCTAGCCGAGTGGTCATGTGATGGTGGAGGCTTTACATAATGATGTAATCGCTGGGGAGGGGCATTTCTTGTAGTTTTTATTGTCTGAAGTTGTTAGGGTTCACACTAAGCCTTTTAAAGTATTACATGAAAATATAAAAAAATCGATTCTGGAAATTCCCTATGCAAAGGGTTGTCCGTGAAAATCAATGAGAACAACCTCTAGAAAGGAATATTCAATCCCTATTTCTTTTATGGATCTTGATAATGATGTGGTGACAGGTATGTGGGTTATTCATTCAACAATAGAAATCATTTTTTTGTATTAAATTATATGAATTACATCATATCTTGTATGTTTAGTAGTACTATTCAAAAACCACCTCATAATATGAAAGATGAGTTTTCTACAGAAATGGATAATGATAATTTTTTTGAATATAAATTATATAACTCATCCCAACCAATCTTTTGTGGACCAAAAGACCTTGAAAATACTTACTTACTTCCTTTTGTGGAGTTTGATTCTATATTATGAATTGAATGGATATCTTTACAAAAACTCATCATTAACTGTTAGGAGGGGAATATCACCCCCCACAACCAGAGGAATCTTCAAATTTTGTTCAAATTTATGAAAGAAGATAAATATACTTCAAAATATACATCTCCAGTTCAGATATTATTTCTTTTTAAGAAATCATATCTAGCACAAATAATTATGTTAAAGGGTAGAAGTATGCTTGAATACATGCCAATTTTGAGGGACTACCCAATTTATTCCATGATGAATTTCCTGATCATACTACTGACTAAGAGGTTGAGTTATCAAATGATATTATACTTGGGTCATTGCTTATATTAAAGAATCTATATAGAAATTCCACTACTATGTTGGAAAAAATTTGAAAAAGTAATTACAAGGGAATCATGAAATGGGTTCCATATGTCTGAGTGCTTAAGTGTAGGGTGCATCACTCCACTCTGTTAAGTGGAATAATGAATACATTTTCCAATGTGTTAATTATCGTGAGATTCAAAAAAATCATGATAAATAATAATTATCCCCTTCAATGTATAGATAAACTGCTCTACCATCTACATGGGAACATATATTACTCTAAGGTGGTACTTTGGTCAGTATATCACTAATAAGTGTTGAAGAAGTAATATATTAGCAATAATTCTTTTCAAACAAGCAATGAACAATATAAGTTCATAATTATGCTCATTGGACTCACTAATGGTCCAGAAATATTCATGGAAATAATTAATAGTCTTCCGAGATTACCATTACCAATTTTTTATAGTCTTTATAGATGATATTCTAATACACTCCAAGAGGAAAGAGGAGCATGAGGATCTTTTGAATACTATTTTAAACACATTTATAAGGGAAAAACTATATGAAAAATACATTAAATTTGAGTCTTGGTTGCTATATGTTTTAGTATTTGGGTATGTTATAACCTGAGAGGGGATATCTGTAGACCCTTGTAAGACAATGTAAATTGAGGAGTGGAAAATACTAGAACTAGTAACAGAGATCCACAGTTTCCTTGTTCTAGTTGTTTCTTTCTCAAAAATTATAAGAAACTTCTCATGATTATCAAACCCACTAACCAAGGTGAATTATATGGGAGTGATATTTGTCTGGAAAAGTTAATATAAACTTCTTCAATGAGTATACAAAGAGGGTTATAATTACAATAGTACATACACAACCCATATGTGTGGAAGTCATTATGTTATACATCGATTCATCAAAGAAGGGATTAATATGTACACTGATGAAAATGATAAATTAATAGACCACACATCAAGGTAGATAAAATATTCCCTATAAAATATATCCCATGCATGATATGGAGTTGGAAACTGTGATCATCACATTGAAAGTATTGAGGTACTACCTCTATGGAAAGAATTTTTAAATATAAACCGATCACAAGGGCCTCAAATATGTATTTACACATAAGTATCTTAATATGTACCAAATAAGATGGTTATAGATAATAAAGGATTATGAATTAGCACTCCACTACCATCATAGTAATGTAAATAAAGTATAAAATGCTCCATGTAGAATAGATCTTGCAATGTTTTCGTTGATGTGAATTGAGAAGGATTCAGACTTCTTCATCTTATAATGGATGGACATGGGGATCATAAGCGATAGAAAATCGTCATTAATTTCTCAAAGGATTTCAAAACAATTTTATATGGAGAAAATAAATGATTTGAAATAAATGATGTGGAAATTTAGAATAATGTGAAGTTTATCAGAAATAGGATATCCTAGGAGTTCAAAATTGATGAGAAATGAGTTGTAATACTTGGTTCATTTCAATGTGTATAATGAAATCCAGATATAAATATGGAGATTTTTTATAATTCACTTATATTTATCTTCTACATACACCTAAGGAGCACAAAGATGTAACAAGATCTCTAGGAAAACTATTTGTTAGACAATATGATGAAAGTGATCATTGAATATATAAAAAAGTTTATGTTATGTCAGAAAGAAAAGGAATAAAGGAAAATGTCTAAGGGGATGATGAAACTCTAACCTATACCTACATGCACATGGGAAAAAAATAATTTTTGAATTTTTCACTGGACATCCAAATACATCCAAAGGAAATAATTCGATATGGGGTATTGGAGATAGTCTTACAAAGACATATATATTTATTAAAATAATTTAGGAAATATTACACAATCAACTTGCAAATATATACATTAGATAAGTGGGTAGTATTCATAGATTAAAATTAAAAATTTAATCTGATAGATATTATATATTTACCTCCATGTTCTAAAGAAGTACAAACATTATCTAAGTACTCCAAAGCCACGTTTTTTGGTATTTTTGAATAGCCCACTTTTTTGTTAAGTGGAAACCATACAAATTCAGAGAAATAATTCAAAAACATCCCAGGAGAGAAATTAAAAATTCAAACTGATTCCAACCTGCAGACCACACTAGCCATTTCAAATTTCAAATTTCAAATGAAATTACACACGTTACCCTCTTAGACCTGCAATCATGAAGCGCATCACTTTCATAAGCTCACCGTCAGCATCACTAAAGCATCACCAGTAAGACCTCATGATCAATGGAAACCTCGAGCCGTCAAAAACCAACACTACTGAAGAGAACATGCCAATAAAAGAAGCTACATCAGAACCTAAATCCCGAATACCATCTGCATCATTCTAGGACGAGTTACTCAAGATCTCGACAGGCCGGCGGAGCATAGGAGATGGAACTACTGCATGGAGCTAAAACCAAACATGCTGAAAGACATCATCCATACACAAAACACCATAGCCAAGAACCAAACCAACACTGCAAAAAAGTTCCACTATAACGGAATGATAGAATACTAGGAGACCAACTATAATGCAAGAGAGAACCAAAATAATAGCAGACAGAAACCCACATGAAGAAAACCTACACCAGAGAAGGAAACTGAAGGCCAACGTGATGCCCCTATAACACAATCAAAACGTCAACCAACAAGTCCCAAAAATCCAATGAAAACAGACGCAACAGACCAAATAAAGGGTCTGTTACGATAGATCTAGAAGCAAGAGCAGTGAATGAACAAATCTAAGGCTTTTACATGGAGCATAACCATAGAAGACAAACCAGATGAAAATCCACACAAAAATGATGCAATCAAAGCTACTAAACTCGACCCAACACATTCCCAATCTATCCTCAGCGCCATTGTGCTGGACCAACATGGGGTCATGTGTGGTGGGGGAAGATGAAAAGGGAAGAGGGGGGAGAAACATTACGATGAAAGACGATGATTAAAGCATAGAGACAAAGCGAAAAGAACAAAGGTTGGGAAATGGACCAACGAGAGAGAAAAACGAGGGGAAATCCTAATTGAATCTCGTGCTGAAGGGAGAAGACTATCTCCAAGGAAGGAGGGAGGGAAATGATGTGGGTAAGAACATAACCAGAGGAACGCCGAGTAGGATGAAGGACATGCCGCCGATATAGGAGGAGGGGGAACCCTAGATCCTGGGAGGGAACCATCATGAGAGAGATGAAACTCAAAAAATTATCTAAGTACTAAGTTGAACATTCTTATATAATATCTCCCTAAAAAGGATGGAATGTCTAAGAAGACTATTCATAAACTGGAAGAAATTTTGAGATAAATTTCAATAGACATTATAGGGGAATGTGATCAGTATCTCTTAGTAGTCAAGTTATCTTTCAACAATAGTTTCCACTCAAGCATCCAAATTTCCCAATATGATGCCCATCACTGGGAGTGATATAGAACAACTTCATGATGTGATGAGGTTGGAGAACATCAGCTACTAGGACTTGAAATGGTTGAATAAATGGTATAAAATTTGAATTCCATTCAACAAAAAATCATGGATGCCCAAAGTTGACAATAGATCATTGTAGACAATTTTCAATGAGACTTAGAGACTGAGGCTTGAGATAATGTATTCCTCCACATATCTTCATTGAAGAGATGAATGATATTTGGATAAAAAGGAAGGATATGTCCTATGAAGATTATCCCCATTGATATTCTTGATCACATCAAAGATCTGTTACATCTGGAAAATGATCTCTCTTTTGAGGAACAGAAGATGATGATCTTGTAATATAGAGATAATTTATTATGAAAAAAGACCACTAATTTGATCAGAGTGCTATGGATGAACAATAAATATGAATAAATGGCATGGGAACTAGAGGAAGTAATGAAGGAGAAGTACCCTAACCCATTTTCATCCAAGTATCTAAAAATTAATTTTTATGGAGAAATTTCATATGGGGGGGGGGGGGGCGACTATAACATCCTAATATTATTTAAGAAATATTTTTCCTTAAATAATTATATTTCTCTGGTATCTTGTGTTTCATGTAATCCCAATTTTAAAGGATCTCCGATATACTATTAAAATATTATTATTTAAGACAACCATTATAAACTAGCCAATTATTTAGATGGTATTAGTATTAATAACCATATTATGAAATATATTTATTTATTAATTCATAGGAAATAAAAACATATTTTTTAATAAATTCATTTTATTATTCAAATATATGTTTTCATCAAAAAATGATTTTATTTATTTTATTGAGAAAAACTATAATTAATTTGGAATAATATTTTTTTTATAAAATAAACATCATTTATGAAATCATCATGATAATATTATCCAATGTTTTTTTAGAATTTTTTAAATAGTATAGAACATTAATGAATAGTTAAAAAGCTTGATTTATATTTAGAACATTATTTTATTTTAAAGTATTTAAAAAGAAAAATTCTCTTTTTGATTATATTTAGACATTAATTAATTCCTTTTTATTATAAACAATCTAAAGTTTTTACCTGAAATTAATTTCATGAATGAATTTTTAATAAAAATATTTTATACTTATATATGTAATTTTCAAAAGAAATTTATTTTTTATTAATTTTCTTGTTTAATATTAAATTAAATTGTACCAATTATGTTGTTTGAATTTTGAAAAATGTATTCCATATTTTTAATTATGATTTATATATTTATTGAATATACTCCTTCATGTTTTGGTCAACATTTATATTATCCTTAGTAATTCTTATCACCATAGTAAAATGTAAATCTGGTAATTCGGAGTAAAACTATTGTTATATGGAATATAAAATCATGCTAACTCATTACACAATTTTATTTTATCTTTAATTTTTGACCATAATAATACAATCATCCAATATAGGACCATTTTAGGCTACTTGGATAAAATTATGGCCTTTATAATATTTTGTTTAAGGAAAAGTCAAACACGTCACACTCTTGTTTATAATAAGTGTAATTTATTTAATATGGAGTTATCCAAATGATATTATAGACTTTAAATAGAATTTAAAAATATAAAATATATTTATTTATCATTATAGTTTATTTTTACTTTTTATGGAATATAATAATTATGAAAAATGCTTCCACAACACAGATACAATAATCATTCAATTAAAGGGAAAATAAAATAAGTGATATAAATAATTTTAAAAGAAATATAATTTGAGATATTTAATTTCAATAGAAAAATATAAATATTCCCACCACTTGTTTAAGATATAATAAAATAGTTTTTTGTATATGGATTGTTGTTTTTTGTTTTTATATTCTACATAATAGTGAATATTAATAATGAAAAAATTAATATTTCTTGACTAGAATATTTTATTAAATTATTTAAAAAACATTAAAAAATTATATAATCACCAAGAGGATATTATGTGGTATAAAAATTAATCCCATGTCAATTTATAGGCAAATTAGAAGGATTTGTATTTATAATAGTCTTATTATATTTTAATAGTTTGAAAAATTCCAAAAGTGTCCCTCAATTACATTTTACAATGGAACACCTTTATTCACATATTTAAACTGCATTGAAAAATCTATATAGACCAAAAATTTGAAAATTTATATTCTATAATCCCATATTTTTGTTCATTTGGATATATCACTTAGAAAAGTACCACCTTATGTCCCTTAAGGGAAGTGATAAAGGATATCCTTCATAGAATATGTAACAGACTCTATCAAATTTATTTGTTCTTCGACATCCTATTAATATGTTATACCCATACTAAATTAATAAATAAATTATCATATACATAATATAATAATTTATTATGATATTATATAACCATATTCCTCCTTTTACCGATCATGTGAAAACTTAATGTATCACACGCGTGGACATACGACTTATCATCACCAAATAGCGGTGTAATTATTTTGCCATACCAAATTGATGTGGATGGTTATAAAGATTGAAATTTATTATATATATGATAATTAAGAGATGATATTGATTCTACAAAATTAATATGTAATCAATTTATCTACAAATTAACCATCAAGGAAATGATACTGTCGCTCATGCGTACCTACAATCTACCATCTCCCTGAAGTGATGTGACACAGTTTACATATCCAACATTAAATAATGGTTAAAAAAATAATTAAATAATTAAATAATTAAATAATTAAATATGATACTTATTTAATTAATAACACTATAGGGATGATCAATTTGTTTCCCATTCACATGAAATAGAGCTTACATGAAAAACAGGAATACAAATAATGAAACAGTTAATAACCAAATCATTGGTAATAATGAAAGATTATTAACTATTAGGTTGTAAGAGGTTATATAAGGATTATATATGATAAAATAAAAAATACTTTTATTATTTTAGAAGTTAATAACATTATTTAAACAATTATATAGGAGTTTAAATCATGTTCAACCAAAGGAATGGACACTGTGAGGGATCTCTCTAAACCTCTTTATTTTTTTGGCATACTCTTTCTCTCAACTTCCCTCAAATTATCTCTTCAATATTATTATATTAATATTATATAATATAAATATATGTTACATAAATATGTATTTATATCAATTAATCTTTAATTTATCGGTAATTACATGTTTTTATTGGTTCTTTTCTAAATTCCTATCGATAATAAGACCCGATTAATTAGAAATTATTTGTTTCGTACCCGTTAACAAGTTCAATCCATATAATATTTTAATCCCCCAATAATTTACTAATATCGTCAAATTTATCATGAAACACTAATTTAGTTCATTTTTGGTTTTATGTTTGTTATTATTCCTTTATACTATTTTAGAAACTCATTATTCTTTTCATTATAACTGCTCTAAAGTGGAACATTTCTAAAGTTACCTAAGAATACTTTTATTCTTTCACTTCAGTTGGACTTTATTATTAATTTTATATTATTAACATCTTTTATTAATGTCCAAGAATAATTAAATACCTTCTTTCATGTATATCATTATGAAACGTCCATTGGTTATGCCTTATAGTAGGATTATGAATTTCATTTCCTTCCATATGTAACCCTTTTGTTTATTAATTATGTTGGATTCATTATGAGGCACTTATATGATTGTACATGTTGTTATGTGTAAACCCAAATATTGTTCAAATGCATTGGGTATTCTTGTAGTATCATTATATGCTATTTTTAATATTAGGTAGTAAACCTAATCCATTTGGGACTATATCTACTATGTGCTATAGTCTTGGTGGTTAATTATGACTCATGTTTGTGTCATGTTATATGTTACTGCCACTCTCAAATGACTCCATGATATTCTGAGTCCATGTAATATAAATTATTCTTCCATATGATTATTAGTGAACCATGAATTTTTTGTTATCATATTATTCCTTGTAATACATGTGTTATGATTTATTCCCATATTTATTCCCTTATAAGGATGTTTAGATCATCCCACTTGTCTATGTATTCCCCAGGTTATCCTATGAAGTTGTAGTATCTAAGAGGGAGTTAAGTTAAAATTATGGAGATTAATAAAACAATTATTTTTTCTAGTTTCATGTTATTTAATTATGTACATATGTTTCTAAATAAACGAGTATTTTTGATTCATGGTTTTTATTTTATGGATAATAAGATTAAAATCATATAATAATATATGTAAACTACATGGGTAGCTATATTAAGTTAATAAAGTATATGATATGTTACCTTTATAAAATTTTAAATATTTCATTAATATATTTTATATACAATAAATAAATCATTATAAATCTATGTACTATTTTTTGATTGAAAAAAAAGTTCTACTAAATTTTGAGGTGGTGTTAAGCTGTACATAAAAATGATGATTTCATTTCCCATTTGAAATAATAAAGTTATTTATATAGTTTATTCCATTGACAATACAATTTATAAGTATATGTAAGATAAATTTTTTATTATTTCATCATGTTTGATGAATATTTTAAGGTGGTATAAGGGTAAATAAATCAAAATTATTTTTTAAAAGATATAAATCTTATTGAAAAAACCAATTTTTTTACACATGATGACCTCTAATAATGGTATTATGGAAAAAATATCTCTATAAAATGGTTAGGTATTTTAGGAAGGGATTTTGGACATTCTTTTACGATATAGATTCTAAAAATATTGTGAGAAATATTAGAGAGATGATTCCAATTTATAAACGAGGGGAGGGAATTCTTGAAATTTCATAATGTTTTCAATTAATATAAATTAATTTTCAAATAAGTTTTATTAAGAATTATATATTTATAATATACAATAATTATGGGTTTACAAAATCTCATCAAATAATATTTTGACATGTTTATATTATAAATTTACGCTGGTCGCTTTTTTTACCCATCTATTAACCATCTTGACAGTTACAATGATATTTATTTTTATACTATTTAATGGTAAATAATCTTACTATAATAGAAAAAATAACCCATAAATATAGCATTGTTTATATTTTCAACCATATCCCATTAAAGTTTCTGAATATAATAGTTTGATGAATTTAAAATCCTTTAATAAAATATTATTTTTTTATAAAATATTATAAATATAATTTTCAACTATTTATTTACATTGACTATATACTAACCAACAAAATAATGGAATTAGAATATAGACCATTAAAACATCTATAATTTGTTATATTTATCTAAAAAATGTTGGAAAATATTAAATAACCTATACAATATTACATTTATTGTTTCAAAAATCATTTAAATTATTTTTATACTTCTTGGAAAACTATTATGTCAGTGCTGCCTAAGCATTTTAGGAAATTTTATAATCCATAAAATTTTTAAATAAATTTTCATCATTAAATTAATTTAATTATTCTAAAAATAAAATTTATTTTAAATTTAGAAATTATTTTTATCTGTATGTGATTATATAATAGGAATTTAAAAACAAGAGAGTGGAATTCTATATCAATTATTACATAAAATAATATAAAGGTCAAAATAAAAAATTAGAGTAAATATAAAATAATTTAGGGTTTTTTATTATTATAGATGAAATATAGCCATCTAATGAAATAATTTAATTTTTTAATGAATTGTAAGACATATCACACTATATTTAACAAATTTGGAACTTATAATTAAAAATATGGAATCAAATTTTCCTGATTACATTTTTATAATTATTATAATTCAATTTAGTATTAACCATAAAATCACAAATGAAGTATTGTTTTTTTTAAAATGCATTTACATATAAAAAACTATTTATGCCTAATTAGAGTGAAAAAATCACTACTAAGACCACAATGGGTTTTTTAATTAAAAATTAATAAAGTAAATTTAGTACTGATAAAAATATAATTTTAATTAGTAAATACATGAAGTAAAAGCACATTTCCATGTATCAATTCATATTTTTACTATTCATTGAAAAATCAATCTATTTTGAATATTATCAAAAATTAAACCTAATATAATTTGATTACCTGAAATTTAAAAATCAATATATATTTTTTCAATTTAAGATAATACAATCTGGATGTTAATCTTTTGATTAAAATAATAAAATTCATGAAATACCTAATTTTTTATAAATAAATATTTTCATTTTGACTGAATATTTACCTAAAATATTATTAAATAAAACATTATTATATATTTTCCCAAAATTTCATGATTTGTTACATCCATAATCAACTGATCTATATGGAGAGTATGTCCACCAGGATTCCATCTTCACAAGAATCTATTTACTTAATCAATGAAATCAACTAACTTAATTCCTCCTTATGGTGAACAGTGCATGCTTTTAGAAACTACATGACTTTACTCTTTAATTTTATTTTAATTAAACCAAACAAATACTAAAAAGAATCTATATATAGAATATAAATAATCCTTACATATTACATTTTTATCTATACTCTTCTCATTTTCTTCCTAATTATGGTAAAGAGTCATTCTTTTATTTGGTTAATTTTTCACTTCCTGATTCTATGTTCCTTACATTTTGATTTCATGATTTTTTCACATCCACGCCACTATATATTATTTAAAAAAAAATTATAATTCAAGAATGAATCAATTATTATTATCCAATTACTAAGTGAAAATATAGTTTTTATACGACCACACATAATAATTTTCCACTTAATAATTATATTAATGACTCAATAAAAAATCATCATTAATCATCTAAAAAACATATATCTACCTGAATATTTTTACACATACAATAAAATGTATAGAAAATGTAAATATCCATTAATAATATGAGGATATAATAAATCCCCACAGTCTTTGGAAGGTTATGATCATATTATTTAAATGGATACGAAAACATGTTATCCTTATTTACTATCCATAGTGAAATCCTAAAATCCATTTGATATCCAAAATATGAACGTGATAACATAGGGAATTCAAGAAATATATGGGTGAGATGAAAGTCCTTAAAAGAAAAAAATGATTTGTAAGTATAATATGTGAGTAAAAGTTATGAAATGATATCATAAAATGGAAGGAACATGATTAATCACATTGAAACATAACTTCATGAACATAGTATCATATCATCATGCCATCATATGAAATTTGGTAGAGAAATTAGACATTAAATAAATATAATACAACACTAATAGCCAAGACAACATCACATGGTAGATAGAGTCTCATAATGTAAGAGGTTCACTACCTAATCCCATACATTATATCTCTTTGGACTAAAACATTACCCAATTCATTGAAGGGATATATAATTTCAATACAAAAAATCAAAATCATTCCATGTAGTTTAATTTTTGATCCCCATAATAAAATCATTCATAATGAATAAACATAATAATTACCCATGGAAATAAAATGGGTTATATAATCTTGCCACAAATTGTAATCAAGATATATGTATTTTAGAAGGAGTTTTATTAGTGATCAAAAGAAAAATATCACTAAATTAAATAAAGGGATATTGGGTAGGTTATATATGTAAGATAATTTTATTAAATATTTATAATCATTTCGTAAAATTAAACTTTGTATTCGATGATGCATATAAATACATGTAAAAGGATTAAAAACATCATTAAGGAAAATAAACATTAAACTTTGAAAAAATAAAATTCAAAAAATATTTTGTAAAACCAATTCATTGAAAATAAATTTGGGAAATAAAAAATGGTACTTCAAGGAAAATAATGGCAATAAATTTGTGAAATATTGTTCATTCCATACACATTTAAAAAATAGTCCTTTCATATTTTTAATGAAAATTCGAGAGGAAACTCATTAGAAAAATGAAAGAAGATTAATTTAAGTTCATATTGTCAAATTTTAAAAAGTGAAAACATAATTTTAATAAATAATAAATTAAAATAAAAAAACAATAAATATTTTAAATAAAACATGGATATTTAAGAGAAAGGGTTTTCTAATTAAGGGAAAAATAATGTCTATTTTCCTTAAAATCGTTCTCTAAATCTTTTTAAGTACAAAAAATTTTAGAATAATACTTTTACATGTAACTTTAATCAATAAACTAAGGAGAATAAAATAAAAGTTTGTTATTACCAATGATCAAATAATTTTTATAAATGAAAATTCATGCATAAATAATGTTGATTAAAAATATATGAAAACATAAACTATTACATCATTAGAAAATTTTGAATCATAGCCCTAAAAAATTAATGAAATGAATTATAACTGAAAATAATAATTATTATGATGTATTAATTATATATTTTTAAAATGGGTGGTATATACACCATGTAAAGGAAACATGGTTCATAAAAGAACATGTGTCTTAAAGAAGGATGTTTTGACAAAAAACCCTTACCTCAAGCCCAAATCATCATATTTTTTCATTATATAATGATTCTTAAATTTATATTTTTTATTTACATGAATAATAAAATTTTCCACATTTATTATTCCTTTCATTTTATTTATTAGTTTTTTTGTTCAATTATATAATAATTTTATGTTAAGTAAAACATTTTGACAATGTTGAGCTCATATGATCAAAATCATATTGGTAAGTTGAATAATGTAAAAGTAATTATTAATTAATCATTTCATGAATTATACTAATTAAATAAATATCATATTTAAACATAATTTTTTTTTAAATCAAATAATTAATAATGGTTATGAAAAACTTAAAATGTTGTAATCATGTAGATGTTAAGGCGTATATAACATGTGTAACATTTACATTTTTTGATGATCATACTGAAAAGAAGGTAAGTGCTATTTTACCAATAAATAAAAATAATTATATCATAAATAAAATATTATTTAATTAAATACCCTTCAATATATCATCCATGTGATGTGGAATTAAGAAATGAATGTCATCACTTCGTGTGGTGGTATTCCACCTTACAGACGAATAATGTTGTCATTTTCAATGGATGATTAATTAACAAAAAACATGATATATCAACATTAAAAAATAATTTCTATTTCATTATTACAATATATATATATTTAATTAATACTTATTATCATATATGCAATGTGTAGGTGAAAAATGAATCACATCTCTTCATGAGGTGGTAGTCCACTATACTCACGAGTGAAATTATCATATTCCATAAGGAATGGAAGGTAAATTTTTTGTGTGATGTTATATTTATTGAAGTGTAATTATATAATATAAATAATATATAATCATTAAATAAATCATTATATCCATCCATTAGAACCATTTTTTAAAAATGAATTACATTGGTTCATGAGGTGGTATTGCGTTGTACACATGATCAAACATTTCATTTCCCGTTCAAGGGAGGATATAGTTGTGTGACATTAAATTAATATAAAAATTATCAATATATGTAATATAATAATATTATTATATCATCATGTTTTATTATTATTAAAATGTGGTGGAAAAAGAAATAAAATATAATACTCATTTAATGAAGTTACCTCTTCTTGAAACATTATTTTTAGGTTTGTACCAAAATTCTTCATAGGATGGATTCCTGATCAAAAAATGGATTCAAGGATAAGTTTTGGGAAGTAAGGTATTTTTACGGACAGTTTTTGTCAGAACTAATAGTATTCTGATATGTGTACAGTATTCAAGAGTGTGGTCTTTTTTAAGTGGGGGAGAGGACACACATGGATTTTGTTAAATAAATATTTATACCCACATTTTTCACATGTCAAAAGTCTCCAAAATGAATAATTTTCAATCCATAAAAGATATAATGTTGAACTGTTATCATAAGGAAGGAATTATATATATTTGGGGTAATTTTTAACCCTAATATTTTTAGTTTAACCCATATGAAAAAACCCATTTTTACCTTAACTACAGTAAATAAATTTTTCTAATTTATCAATTAATTTTTGTCAGAAATTAAATTTAACTTATTAGATAATATAAAATATTATGATTCAAACTATGGAATCAATTTTTTTAATTCAACTCACATAAGTGGAGGAATTTAATTTAATATTAATCCCACAAATATGATTAAACAAATAATTATCAAGAAATATATATTTTAAAGAAAAAATGATATCATATTAGCTATTTGAAAATTGATCATAATTAAATGAATTTAAAATTAATTTTTTATATATTAATTTTATATATTTCATTTCAATCATTCCTTATTATGGTGTACTCTAATTAATTATAACATAGAAAGATTATGCACATCAAAATAGTTTAAAAAAATGTGTTTTGTGCCTAATAATAAACTTCTTCTAAAATAGTATATTAATATGATTTATATTTAGTTATTTTGATTTAATATAAAATAATAATATATAATTTATTATTTAATAAAATTAATAAAATAATTGTATTTAATTTATTAATATGAAATTACAATTTTATAAAAATCATTATTTTTGAATTTTCAAGGAAGAATTAATATTTTCTGAAAAAGAAAAATATTTTCACTATATGTAAATATCAATATTATTTCCTCAAATATTATGTTCATTTTTTTATTTTTATTTTCTTAAATTGGTATAATTTAATTTTACTATATGTGTTTGTAGGGCGACTAAACAATCATTTAGAGAAATATTGTTTCTGAGAGAAAATTTATTTTTATTTCAAATATTTCAAATTTATTTATAATATTTAGATAACCATTTAATTTATACTATACATATTTAAAAAGATATATTTTTATCATTTATTTATTCATATTCATACCCATAAATGTAACAACTATGTTATAGAGATATACTTTATTGTGGTTTATTTAGTTTTGGGGTTGTGGGTTTTAAATGCTATCGAATATATTGAATTTATTTAGAAAGTGATATATCCCATTCTCTCAGGTTATTAAATTATATTATAATCCTGGTATTTCAAGTCTTATATTAAATTTAACATTATTTTCCTATTTTCAAATCTTAGGGTGTTACATTCTACCTCCTTAAATAAATTGTTCCCTCTCAATTTAATATTGTTATACAAAATCAAGGGTTTAACATTGAAAACATTCTTTGTGGGAAAAGACAAATAATAAAAAGGTTTAATAAACTTTTTTATTAAAAATATAAAAATTTAAATATGAATTTAATCACAGAATATAGTTTCAATATAAGATATTGTTAGTGGAAATTTAATATATGGACTTGGAAGAAAAGCATTAAAAATTATGTAGAGTTGTAGATATAATTGATCATGAGAAATTGAATGATCATAAAAATAATGAACATCCACAAGACCATAAATCTATGATAAATTAAGAGAGTATTTATTTATCAGATATGAAGGTAATAAGATAATGTTTTTGTTTGAATATCATTTTTGTATAGTTGAGGGATTCATTTTCACCCATGATTAAGATCACAAGAAAATATATATACTTGATATATTTTTATATCAAATACAAAAAATTTCATCATTTCATTGTGATTTGACCAATTATCACCTCACATCTTACTATATGTAAAGAAATACCCTATATGAATTATTGATTATGGAAGAATGGAAATTAACTCTAAAAAAATCATAAGATTCATTAAAGAATAATAAGATAATTGTAATATCTTAATTAAAACCCAAAAGATTGCCATAATATAAGATAATACCAAAATTGGAGATAAATATAATAATATATAAAATTCAACTATTAAACTAAAGGTTTATCATATATAATTCTTTAAATAAATAACCATATATCCAAAATAACTTCAATAGAATTTATATTAAAGAGGGTTTTAACAATAATGGTTATCTCACACCCTTCAGGTTACATATCCCTAAAAATAATTGATTTCTTCCTAAATAATCATTAATATTTAACATAATGGTTGCATATATCTCTCAATGATATAATTGTTTTACAAAGATATCGTTAATCATCTTTAAACCCTAAAAATTAAAAATATTTAATCCTATATTATCCTTCCCAAAATCAACATAATCTTTATCCACCAAATTTTTTATCTAAACCAAATATCATACTAACCAGTACATTATGTACGATAATGGTAGGGGATGCATCGTTTTCACAATTTAGTTTGACATTTATGGCCCACAAACATAGAGGATGTTATAGTTTTTCACCTGTCTTACAGATTATACTTTTCTAAAAATATGGAAAAACTTATTTGATAGTCACGTCCATAACTCTTTATGAGCCTATAACATTCTCAAGATTATGATGAACATATTTACCAATACATCAATCATCAAATCACTTTTATTTAACCACTATGGTAATATATAAATATCATTATTTTCTAAATTATAAACTAATTACCTCAACATTAATAACGTCTACAATAATATATATTCCTCAATTATTGAGTATCACCTTAAAATTTAATTACATTTCTAAGTAATTAGTATCATTCAAACTAATCTTGAAAATGTATCATGAAAAGTTTATATAAAACAACACACACACACACACACATACACACACACACACACACATATATATATCCCAATTCACATAATTCTTGAATTCTAGTATATAAAACATTCAATTATTCCACATTATTATCATACCATTAACTAGGATTTGACATATTATTCTTAAATACAACCTTACTTTTATATTTCATTTGTGCTTTTATCATAATCAATAGAATAACCAATACACATACAACCTTTTCGACCTTCTTCTTGACCATTCATCCTATAGAATTGATTTGAATAATTCCCAAACATTACACATTTAAACCAGTAAAACATTTATGATACCTTAGAGAAACCATTATTCTCTTAAAATGTGTTTAATAAACATTTTATTTTTCTTGACCAATTATATAAATTTTACTCTTATTTCCCACACATAAAACAAATTCATGCTTCATTAAGAAAAAAACTTCAGCGTTTCATTCGTAAATATTAACTTTCATGATCATAAATTATCTTTCCTCTATTGTGTCCACCACCCAAACTTTAAGTGAACTCTATCATTCTTTTCTTTGGTGGTTCCAAGAGTTTTTAAGGTTCTGATTGTTTATAATATATCATCATAATGGATTAGGAATAATAATAACATCTCTCACTCCAATAATCATCCCATTTTGTTTCTCATAAACACATTGTCCAACACATTCAATGTTATCTTACATTCTTCTATGTAAATCCTCTGACTAAAAATATTAAAAGAAACCTGATGAGATTGTATAAAACCTACCAATGGAAAACTTATAAAACTAAAAGGAATAAAATATAAATGATAATAATGTTATGGAATATGGGTCACTAGGTTTTGATCTAAATGCTCAAGGGTAATGATTCTTATTAGGTTTTATAACCAAATAATGTGTTAAATCCTTCAGAAGGGTTTTTAAAGAGTTTTTAAATTTCCAAAGGATATCCACTGGGATTGTTGAAATCAGTGCATAGTAAGGCATGTTTTCATATACCAAGTAACACTCAAGTCAATCATAACATGCCATTTTTATGTTATTATTCCTTGATATATCTATACCAAAACTATATCTACATTTAGTATTTATCCCAGGATATAATTTCATAGAAACCACTCATGCTAGACTTCATCAAGATTCTATGATTTTATACTTACTCATATCCTTATAATTATTCCCGGTGAACTTTATAAATTTTTCTTATCTAATTACTACTGTATAACTAATCCTTTGTCTATAATACCCACTCTAGTAACCCAATCCTTTAAACTCATAAATTACATTATTCGAATGCATTAGTATCCTTTAACACACCACTAATATTGTATAGTCCTATTTTCTTATGATAACTATGTATGAAGTAAATAAATGAAAAATAAAACCTGAAATGAATATTTAATTCTCAATAGTGATCTCCTAAATATTCCTAAGATAACTTATTGATTAAATGAATTAATGGGTTGAGCTAAAAATAAAGTTAATCAAATAAAACTGATAAATAAGTATAAACTTGAGTCAAAGGATTAACATGATATCATAAAAGGGAAGGAACATGAGTAATCACATAAAAAAATAACATAAATAACAAGGCATCATAAAATCATGGTATTAAGGGAAATTTGGAAGAAACATAAGACAACATAAAAAATTATTAAAGGATAAAATCAAATAAAATTTCATTTGGATGATTTATTACCCTAATGTATTATGTTCACACCCTAATTCCATACATAAAGTATCATGATACTAAAAAATTTCCCAATTCATTAGATAGATATATAAATTCAGTCCCACCCACCAAAGTAATTTAATGTAAATTCATATTTGTTTCAACATAATGAAAGAAATCATATTATATAATCATAATAATTACCCATGGAAATAAAATGGGTTGCATAATCTTACCTTATATCATAATAAAAATATAATATATTTAATATGGAATTAGAGAAGTGATCAAATGGAATGTATTATCCCTCAATTTAAGGGGGTCATAATTGTATATATGTAAGACAGACATATATATTATTTATATGAATATTCTATCCTTAAATGTTGTGGTTGGTGATTAATATAAGTAATATTATGACGATTACAATCATTCATGAAGAAAATAAAAATTCCAAATTGAAAACAACTTTTAAAAAATTAAAATTCACAAAATATTGTGGAAATAATATTATTTTAAAATATAATTGAGAAAATATTAATAAATTATCAAGGAAAATGATGGTCCCGATAGTGGAATATATTGTTCACATTGTACAGGTTAAAGCAATGATTCCATACACATTTTCAAAGAAATATAAGATATAATTCTTTCAGAAAATTATAAGAAGATAAATTTTATACCATTTATAAAAATTAATCAAATGTGAAAATGAATCTAAAAAATCATAGATTAATATTTAATTTTAAAAAACACTTTAAAGAAAACATGGACACTAAAGACAATGTTTTTTTGACCAAAGAGAGAAATAATGATGATATTAATTAAAACAAATAATCAACATATTTAAGTAACCAAGAGAGGAAAGTGATAGTATTACCTGAAAAGATAATTAATAACCAAAATGAGAATAAAATTGAAATCTTTTACTAGTAAATGATCAATTAATTTCCAACAATGTAAATTCAAGCATAAATAATCATAACTAAATTGAAATTAAAACATAAACACTTACAACATTGGTAATTTATTAATTATAACCTGAAAAATGAAGGAAAATAAATATATATTAAAATATAATTAATTATATAGTATTAATGATATAATATTAAAATCGGTAGTGTATAAAAATATAAAATAAAATAGGGATATGAAATATTTTGTGTCTCAAATAGGGGTGTTTTGAGAAAAAACCCTTACCTCAAGCCTGAATAATTTCATGCATTCAATGTCTTACTAAATAATAAACATATTTTAATTATTTACTTTATTATGAATTATTTTAATGATTATTATTTATTTTATTTTATTTATTATCATTCTACTTTCAATTTTTATTTAAGTCCAAGTTAGACATTTTGATGATGTTCGAATCATATGTCCAAAATCACTTTAATAAGTTGTCTAAAGTCAAATATATTATTAATTAATTATTTATATAATAATAATAATAATAATTTATTTAAAAATTTTATACATCAATTATACTTTTACGTCAAATATGGAAGGATGGTTGTGGAAAATTGACTTTGTTACAGTCATGGAGATAGTAAGTCATACATACACATGACTATCATTTCCATTTTTCAACAATAATAATGAAAATTTGATAATTGTTACATTATATTTACTGAATTATAATTATATTATAAATATAATATTATTTTGTTAAAAATAATTATATATACCATCCATATGAATCAACATGAAAAAAAAAATCGCATCACTTCATGAAGCAGTAATCCACCGTAAACATGAACAAGGTTATCATTTTCAATGGATTGTAAGGTAAGAAAGTATATGATATAATAATTTTCAATAATCTTTTTTATTTTTTTATTATCATATATAAATATTAAATTAATTCTTATTACCAAGAATTATAATCATAGGTGAAAAATGAATTACACTTCTTCGCAAGGAAGTAGTCCATCGGGCACACAGGGGACATTATCGAATTAATAATGGAATAGAAATTAAGAATGTGTAAGTCATATTATAAGTATAAAATTTTATTTTATCATTAATATCATATATAATCTTTTAATACTTCATTATATGAATTTTTGAGAAGTAGTGATGGAAAATTATTACAATGGTTCGTGAGGCGGTGGTCCAATGTACACACGATCAGTGGTTTCTTTTCCCATTTGAGGGAGGAAGATATGGTTGTAGGTAATTAACATAAAATGAACACATAAATATATCCGGAAGATATTGAGAATATTATATTATTATTATTTAGAAATATTTGGTGGAGGAAGAATTATAAAAAAACAAAACACTCAGTCAAGGATGTTACGTCTTCTTCGGAGAAATCCTTATGGAACAAATAAAAAAGAATTTTTAAGATAGATTTATGTTCCCAAAAAGTAATACATAATGTATAAGGGAATGTATAAAAGTTATTTTTTATATATTTTATTAAATAATGGGTTTTTGAGGTCTATAAATGATAGGAGAGTGTGTCGCTTTATATTAGTGGGGGAGATGACACACTAAGAATTTTTTAAATGAAATAAGTACGCTCAAGTTTTTTAGATTCCATAAGGCCCAAAAATATACCAGTCTTGATAATTATAATATATTAGGTAGAAAAATGACACATAATTGTAATTATATATGTTTTATGTCATTATTAACCCTTATCAATTAAGTTTAACCTTCAATAATCTCATTTTCACCGTAACTGCTATAAATATATTTTGTTGTTTTAATTATTCATTTTGGTCAAGATTTAAATTCAACTTATTATATGATACAAATTATCAATATTACACATTTTTTAGTCCATTTTTCCAAAATCAACTCACATAATCAAAATAATTTATTTTAAAATTGAACATGCATACATGTAAAAAATAAGGTTTTTCAAAAACGATATTATTTTATTTATATGATGATATCATATTAACAGTTTGAAATGTAATAACAATTAGGAGAATTTAATCTTATATATATATATTCAATAAATTTTATTTCAATCATCCTACATTTGGGGTTATTGTATTTAATTAAAATAGAGAAATATTAATCACATTACAACATTTTTCAGAAAAATGTTTTTGTAATCCTAACGATAGAATTATATTAATATACCATATAAGGATTATTTTAATATATTTAATTTTAGTCTAGATAAATAAATAATAATTATTTTTATTTTAAATGAAATTATTTGAATAATTATTTTTATTTTATTAAAATCAAATGGAAATTTTATAAAATCAGTATTCTTTCTTATTCGATTAAGATATAATATTTTAAGTAAATATCAATTTTTTACTATCAATTAATATAGATATTATAACATAAATATGGTGATAATTTATTACAATTTTTTTTATAAAATTAGAAAAAATTATTTTTAAATTATGTTATCCTAGTGACACTAAATTACCTTTTAGAAAAATATATTCCTCAAAAAACACTTATTTTTCATTAAAATGGTTCTTATTTTATTTTTATTAAGTATATAATAATTGATTTTATCTTATAAATGTGTAAATGATATAATTTTAGGAATTTAGTTACATTTATTCATAGTAACAAATTTAATGGCTTAGTTATATTGTATACTATACCATGTTTTATTTTGGTTCATGGTTTAATGTTCCCACATTATCAAAAGGATTAAATTTATTTTAAAAGAAATATATCATAATACATTTGGGTGTTGTATTATATTATAATATAGTTGTTTCCTGAAATATATTCTATTAAAAATGATGTTCCTCCTCTAAAATCATAGGGTGTCACAAAACACTTCCACTATCAATATTTATTTGTCGCTTAATTGTTCCCCTAATATGAATAGAATCATCCAAGATAGATTGGGGAGTAACACAACATTATTATATCCCATAATATAACATTTATTGTAGTATCCCCATCTCGGGAGCCACTGGATGGTTTCTCCGAGTCGGGTTGGTCACATAACCTCAAGTGCATCTTCCCAAACTCCATAGGCTGGTGGGTAGCAGCGAGGCCCTTTTTAATGTGTATGCAGGGAAGACTATTACCTCACAGTTAATAGATAATATATAGTATAATAAACCTTTTTTATAACAAATATTGGAAGAATATTGATAATTAAACTGCAACATAAGAAAATAAATAACCCCAACTAAATAAATAATAATTGTGCATGCTGATAAATAAATCATATACACAATGTTGTCATGCTATGATGTTTTTTCTAAAGAGTATAGAAAATATGAATACAATCATTCAATTGAAGTAGTAATTAAAATTTCACAATGTGAAACAACTAAATCTGCAGAAAGGGCTCGATCCTCTTCCCCCAAGCTTCATCCTAAATAGTAAGAAACACTCACACATTGGAAGCAACTTGCTAACCATTATTCCTACCTGCGAGCATAAAGTATACTTAGGTACCAAATAGTGCCCAAGAAAATAGTGAGATTAAATCATAGTAGGATAACACCCAAGGTGTCTAAACCATTCCATTTAATTCTAAAAACAAAAGCAATGTACCAATATACGATAAATGCAAGTAATTAAATAGACAAAAAATGAAATATGTATAACTTAGTCAGGTTCACAACGTCACCCATCCATTACCACCCACTTCAGTAAAATCCAAGAATCTGAAGAAAGTGCCTCCAATATATAGGATACATATATAAATATATATATACTTATATATAAAAAGATTATAAACTATAAGGGCAGACAAAAAATAACATACCCCCAAGCTTGTTCTTTAGCATGGGGTCTAATTTATGTGTCAACAAGGTGTGCTTCAATGAAATAGAAGATATCACAATTCACACGGAACTCGATCAATATAATTGATAATCTTCCATGCATTATCATTATTATTATGTTCATGTTGGGAGTTGAAGCCTGAGCCTGCCTCGAAGGTATTTCAATGGTACATACTTAAATTTATCAAATACCACTAAGCCCATCTAAGGAAATCTTTTGAAAGACCATGTATCACTCGAACTATGGGTTTATCATTAGTATATCCTGTTATTTCACATAAGGGGTCCAGTATCACCCAAGTCATGATGTATCCACTATGCCAATGATTCCATCCTCAAATGTCCCTTAGGGAACCAGTATCACTGTAATGACCCAAGATTTTATTAATGAAAATTACTCTTGATATAATTGAATGTATTATTATGTAAAATGGTTATATAAAATATGAACTTATTGGTTTTATGTATTTGGATTTCAAAATACCATTAAGAATTTATACCATTTCTAATATAGTCATTAAACATTGATCAATTGATTAGTATAAATATAGGGATTTAACAAATCCTATTTACCCATACAAAGCAAGCGATGAACACATCCAGTTGAATTTCTCCGTAAAAATCCCATTTTTTAGAGCTCATAAAGGAGGTGTCATCACTAGGCTTATCACTTGACCAAGCCCAAGCCCAGCTTTAACATGTTAAGATTGAATGGAACTACCTATGAGAGAAGTGGAAGTTGATAGAGATTACCACCCAAGCGATGTTATCTAAGCCACCCCAAGAGTTTGTCACCGTCGCACACCTTTCCCTTAGGTCATATGTGGGTGCTATCAAGGGTTACATAACAGGAACCTAGAACTATGATTATGTACATTATATTTGTATAGATAATATACATTCATTTTATTATTGTTACTTTGTAAATAGTTTTTAAAGTAAAAATAGTATTTTTAGTTAATATTCAATTAAGAAATCTATTTTGATGAATTAATGGATTATTGAATTAAATAATACTTTAATTAAATATTTTTACTAAATTAATTTTTTTAATATAAATGATTCTATAATTTTTATTAATACAATTGTAATTTTTATTAAGGTTTGAAAGTTGTTTTTTCCAAACCCATGAATTTTCGATAAATTTCAGTTTTTATTTTAAAAGTAAAAATTCAAATATTTAGAAAATTATTTAGATAAAATGAATATTATTTTAGGAATCAGGATGTCAAAAGTATCTAATGGTGAGTTTTTCCAAATTTTCTAAGACAATCCAAATTCTGTGTAAAAATTAAATACTATTTAATTATATAATGTGTTTTATGACATCATAATGACCCAATAGTGATGTAATAAAATACTATTAATGCTATATTCGGAAAATATAAATTTTATATTAAAAATAATTCTCTTTTATATTTGTTTTATTAATTTTATGGTGACTTAGGGGACCCTCCAATACTTATAAAACATTTTAACTTTTTTTAACTGATTTCCTTGAGAGTGCGACTCACCTCCACATAAGCAAGCCATATATTTTAAGAATTTCAAACATTGGACATATACAATAATGTTTCCACCACCATTTTAAAAATCCATGTGAAAAAACCATGGTATGGTTTTTGGTTTTTATTAGTTTAATGTGTAGTGTCCAAAACCTAAATAATGAAGAATTCCATCCATTTTCCTATATAAATCCACACAAGATCCCACTTCCTATTCACTCAAAGCATTTGGAGCTCGAACAAAATCTTCCCCAATATTTATAAAATCCTACAAAGGTGCCCCAATCTCCCAATAATCCTCTCTAAAGCCTCTCCAAAGCATTTGGGATCACACTTCCAAGTAAGGGATTTCTTCCATACTCATTTTTTGTACGAATTTATTTATTTTCTTATACCCATTTGATTTCATTTAAAAATGTTGGGGTATATTTTTCACCTCCCCCATACTACCCTCATTTTTTTAAATTATTATTTACTCCTTTATCTCTCACTAATTACCCCCATGTACACCCATTACTATGCCGAAATTCCATAAGGGATTTCTCTCTCCTTATTTACATTAAATCAATTCTTTTGTATTATGAATCTAAATTCCATTACATATGTTGGGACATGTATCTACATGATCCAATTACTTTCAATTTCATGTAAATATTATGATACACCCCTTTCTCTTTCATCAAATGTTTTTATGAATTCTTATGTCACGCCGTTATGCTGCCGAAATTACACCGTCATTTTCCAAGACAAAGTCAATATGTAGTGAATACCATGACCATTTCTCAAACACGGGTATTCACCTTTATGAACATTTACTTATTGATTATATAGTTTCATGTATCAATTCAAAATTCCTTTATCATGGAATAAATGATTATGTTTAATGAATCCATGTTATATGATCCATGTGGCACAGTTATGCAAGAAATGAAATGATTAAGAAGGGTATGCCCTGATAGCACTCCAATGCATTGGGTAAAGATTAGTTTCATGATACGCCAGGTGAAATGATGGTTTAATCCTGATAATTCAAGTGCAATGAGGGTTTACTCATGCTCTATGTGAAATGAGCCTTGGCTCATGAAAATATCATGTTAAATGTAGATGCCACAATTCCATGTTATGAAAATCATGTTGTATCATCCCTTTATGTTCATGTTTATATTATGCTCCATTGATATGAATATTTCCTAATATATAATATATTCATAATGTTATGATTTTTTTTCTACCTTTATGGGATTTATATCTCACCCTTCTCTTATGCAAGTTCTCATGTTATCCCATGCAATGCTAAGTATGAAGGAATGTGTGTGGTCATGTAAAAGAAGGTGTTAATAAAGATGTGTATTTCTTATTTTATGTTGTTATGTAATGTTCCTAAGCCCCAAAGACACTCAACGTATTGATCTTTTATTTTGTATGAAATTAAGAGGTTATGTAATAAATTATGTTTTAGTGTGAAAAAAAGATAAGAGTTGTTATAGTTAGTTTGAGAGGATAAGTTTAGTTATTTTTGGGATTAGGATTAGAAAACCCTTGTGAAATCCTTAAGGATAAGACTAAGTATAATAAAAAAATCCCTAAATTTTGGTGAGCATTGAGTAAGTGGTTTATCAAGAAAATACATCTCTACTAGGATACGAGTAGGTAGGGGCGGCTCTAGCACAGATGTATCTAGGGGTAAAACCCAAAAACACCGCTTTGAGCTAGACTCAAACGAGAATTGGTGCACGACAATGAGACTTTATGCACTCTTGGTTACGAAACACCAAGGGAATAAGATTTGGTAAATTCATAAGATTAGTAAGAACCATTATTAATGGAATAAAAAAATTCCTCTTAGAATATAGGTTAGAATTTAGATCATGGATAACATATACTGAAGCCTATAAATTCATAAGTTAAGGAAAAAAAGTAATTTATAAGACATCGGTTTTTGTATTTGGATTACCATTTATGTGTTACTCCTATCTTTCCTTTCATTCCAGCCAATGGCTAGTAATAAGATGAATCAAGTTAAAAAATGATGCAAAGATCAATGTTATTACTATTCTAATGAGATACCCAATGCGATGGGAGTGGGCATCGTGAACCTTATGACAATACTCTCTCAGTTAACTCAAATGTTGAATAGAGACATAGCTCAAGAGGAACTTTCAATCCCCCTTAAGAATGAACAAGTCGCAATCCAGAGATTCATGAGACAAATGTATCTTACTTTTAATGGATCATATCATCCCTCAACCACCAAATAATGGATCAGCTACATTGAAAATATATTCTCCATCCTTTAATGTTACGAACAAGAAAAGGTTTTTTTGGCTGCTTATCATATGAAGGGTAAAACTAGTAAATGGTGGAAATTAATAAAAAAAATTCAAATCTTGATGCGAATATCGAGGCTTGGAAATAGAAGGATATCCATAAAAGTTTTTTTGAAAAATATTTTCCTCACACTCTCTAACATAAGATCGAAATGGACTTCCTTTCCCTCAAGAAAAAAGATGATGAATCCATCAGGTCATACAAGGAAAACTTCTTATGGATTGCATGACATGCCTCCTTCTTTGTCATTACTCTTGACTTCATGGTTGACCGCTTCTTTAGTGGGATAAAACATAGCCTATGGAAATCCCTACTGATCCGTGACATCGAGAACAATGGGGAAATTTTCCGATGTCCCTCAAGGTAGAAATGGAGATCATAAAATCGCATGGGTATCATTGGGATAAGAAGCATAAGGTGGAAATTAATTCAGGTGGTCTGATGTATAAATCCAATGGTGCAAAGAAAATATTGCACCCCACTTTCCAAAGGTGCACCAAGAAGCACCCCAAAAATTTCATGAAGGGGATGAAGAAATTCATTAGGTGTGAAACAAAAGGTAACCTAGACATTAACTGTTGAAAAGAAATACCTACGGCTATGATAGAGGAGAATAATACTCCATTTGACCCACAACACATTGTTCATTGCTTCAATTTCAAAGAACCATGGCACTTTTCAAACTAGTTCCCTAAGCCAAGGGTTTTCAGAGGCAACCATCAACCTCCTAGGCAGTAAGGGAGACCTTTTTCCATCACTACCACCGAATTGAACCTAAAAAATGAAGTGGTGATAGGTATGATAGTTATTCATTCAATAATGGCTAACATAGATTTTTATTCTGGTTCTATACATTCTTTTATATCCCTAAAGTTTAGTCGAACAATACCAACACCACCACAAATCATGGAAGTAAAGATGTCTGTGAGAATAGAAAATGGGGAAATCATTACATCCCATGAATATAACTCATCCCATATCATAATTTGTGGATTTAACATCCCGGAGAACCTCATCATACTCCCTCTGGTGGAATTTAATGCAATTCTTGTGATGGAATGGCTTCCTTATATAGAGCCAACATAAATTTCCATGATAGAGAAATCAATCTCTATATGGAGAATCGAACCCTGATTATGTACAAGTTCAAGGAGGAGGATGAATCTTTTTTAGCACCATCATCTCAAGAGTAGATATTACTACCCTAGGAGAACACATATCATTCTCAAATGATTGAGTCTAAAGAAGCAACTATCCTTAAAGACATGACTATTGTGAGGGAATTCACTGATGTGTTTCTTGAGGAATTGTCTGGTCTTACTCCTAGAATAGATATAAAATTCTCAATTTATATTATACCTATGTCATTTCCAATATCAAAGATTCCATATAGAATGGTTGTTGTAGAGCATGAGGAGATAAATAAAAAACAACGAGAGAATCTAGAGAAAGGGTTTATATGCCCAAGTACTTCACCATGAGGTGCACCAGTTCTCTTTGTCATGAAGAAGGATGGGTTAATGAACCTTTGCATTGATTATCATGAGCTGAACAAAATCACATTAAAGAAAAATTACCCTCTTCCTTGAATTGATGACTTGTTCGATCAGCTACGTGGAACACAATACTTCTATACGGTGGATTTGTGGTTGGGATACAACAAAGGCTTGGTGAAGATGGAGGATATCCCCAAGACTATTTTTCGTACATGTTACGGGCACTATTAATTCATTATAACACCTTTCAGACTCACTAATGCACCATTAATCTTTATGTACATGATGAATAAAGTCTTTAGATATTAACTAGAAAAATATTTGGTAGTCTTTATTGATGATATTATAATATACTCCAACACTAAGGAGGCGCATGATGAGAATCTAAGCACTGTACTAGAGACCTTGTGAAAAGAGAAGCTCCATGAAAATTACAACAAGTGTGAGTTATGGATGAAGGAAGTATCATTCTTGGGTAATATCATAAAAAACAATGGGATTTTTGTGGATCTCTCCAAGATAGCTGCAATTGAGGGATGAACAAGGACAACATCAGTAATGGATATCTATAGCTTCCTAGGGTAGCTGGATATTATCTCCAATTTATGAGAAATTTATCATGATTGTAGAACCCTCTTACCAATCTAACTTGGAAGGGAGTCATGTTTTCTTGGAGTGATTAATTCAAATAGAGATTCAAGGATTTGAAAAAGAGGCTTATCACTACACCCATGCTCACACTACTCACAAGTGGATATGTGTTTTTGGTATTTAGTGATGCTCAGAAGAAGGGCCTATGCTGTGAGTTGATGCAAAATGAAATATTCATTTCCTATGCTTCAATTAAATAGGATGTTCATGAGAAAAACTATCCAACACATGATCTAGGTTTTGCTGCAGTGATATTCGCTTGAAAAAATTGGCATCATTACCTCTTTGGGGAGAAGTGTGAAATATAAATGGACCACAGATGCCTCAAGTATATATTCACACAAAAATATTTGAATATGAACCAAAAAATATGGTTATATCTGATAAAAGACTACGGCTACACAATCCATTACCACACTAGAAAAGTGAACAAGGTGTAAAATTCTCTAACTAGAAAGAAACCAAAGATTTTATCATTGATGATAATTGAAAAGGATAAAATGTTCTAATTTTTGAAGAAGATCATCATGGGAATAAAATAGAAGGAAACATCATCAATCCTTTCACAAATTACTGCTCAACAGTCTCATTGTTAAAGGAAAAAGGATTCTAAAAAGGATGATGTGGGAATACAGAATAAAGTGGAAACTATCAGAAAATGGAAATCCTCGGATTTCAATGTTAATGAATAAGTAATTGTGATATTTTGGACAAGACTATGTAATCTATCAAATCTAGAGTTTAAGAACAAACTTTTGGATGATGCACATAGTTCAAATTTCTCCATTCACCCAAGAAAAACATATATTTATCTAGATCATTGAGAGAATTATTAGTGGGAAAACATGAAGAAGGAGAGAGCATAGTATACATCAAAGTGATTGGTATGTATTAAATTGAAGGCTAAGAGGCAGAAGTCTAAGGGGTTGATGTAACCATTACCCATAACAGTATGGAAATGGGAGAATATCACCACAAACATTGTCACCGGACTTCTGCAGACATCCAGACGAAACAATGCTATCTGTGTTTTTTTGGATCGTCTTACAAATATTTCACACTTCATTGAAATTAGATAGTATTTTTCATTGGATCGACTAGAACAAATATATATCAGAGAAGTGGTAAGGCTGTATGGAGTACCACTATATATTGTATCCGATCGAGATCCAAGATTCACCTCTATGTTACAAAAGAGTCTTCAACATGCTATGAATACTAATATCAAATTCAATACGACTTATATTCCTCAAACAAATGGCCAATTTTGAGTGGACTATGAAAACACTTTAGGAAATGTTGAGAGAATACTCAATGAAAATCAAAGGAGGATGGGATAAATATCTTCCTCTGGTTGAGTTCTCTTACAATAATAGTTTCCACTCAAGAATTCAAATGGCTCCATATGAAGACATGTATGGGAATAGGTTCAGAACATCAGCATGTTGGGATGATGTTGGGGAGAAACAAATCCTAAGACCAGAAATGGTCGAAGAAATGGTGGAAAAGGTTAAGACCATCCAGAAGCACATTAAACCTGCTCAGAGTCGACAAAAGAGCTATGTTGATAATCATCACTGACACCTAGATTTTTATATCAGAGACATGGTATTCCTATGCATATTACAGTGGAAGAGGGTTATGTTATTAGGGTAGAATGTAAAGCTTAGTCCAAGGTACATCGGCCCATTTGAGATCCTTGATTCCATTGTACCAGTGGCCTATAAATGAGAACTCACACCAAACCTCTCCAAAGTACATGATATATTCCATGTATCACTCTTGAGAAAGTACATCCCTGACCCATCTCAAGTAATCAATCCCAATGTGGTACCATGGGATAATGACCTCTCCTATGAAGAGAAGTCGTTGATGATCCTAGATCGTAGGGAAAAATTTCTATGAAATGATACAATTCCCCTCATCAAGGTGTTATGGAGAAAACACAAGTTGGAAGAGGCAATGTGGGGATCAGAGAAAGTGATGAAGTAGAGTTACCCTCATCTATTTTAGTGTGGGAAAGGGAAATTTTGAGAGTGAAATTTCTTAAGGGGGGAAGATTGTAACGACCAAAACTTTTAGTAATGAAAATTCCCCAAGATCTAATTAAATTTCATATTATCTAAAATGGTTAAATAAAATATGCATTTCCTTAGTTTTATGTTTTTGGATTTCAATATACCATTAATAATTGTTACCATGTCTAATATAGCCATTAAACAGTGATGAATTGATTATTATAAATATAGGGCTTTAACAAATTCAATTTACTCTGACAAAGAAAGCGATGGATTCATCCAATTGAATTAATTCATACGAAACTTATTTTTCAGAGCATAGAAATGAGGTTGTGTCACTAGGATTCACTCTTGACCAATCCCAAGTCGAGCTTCAACACGTTAAGCTTTAATAAAACCACTTACGGGATAAGTGGAAGTTGATAATGATTCTCATCCAAGCGATGTTATTTGAGCCACCCCAAGAGTCTGTCACCATCGCACACCTTGACCTTAGTGCATATGCAAGTGTTATAAGGGGTTATGTAACAAGTCCCTATTACTATTATTATGTACACTATTTTTTATAGATAATATACATTCATTTTATTATTGTTACTTTATAAATAATTCTAAAAGCAAAAATAGTATTTTTAGTTAATAATAAATTAAGAAATATATTTTAATTAATTAAAGGATTTTTGAATTAAATAATATTTTAATGAAATATTATTAATAAATTAATTTTTATTAAACATAAATTATCATATAAGTTTTATGAATACAATTGTAATTTTTATTAATGTCTGAAAGCTGTTTTTGTCAAAACTAATGAATTTTTTATAAATGTCAGTTTTTATTTTGAAAGTTAAAATTCAAATATTTAGAAAATTATTTAGATAAAATGAGTATTAATTTTGGAATCAGGACATTGAAATTATCCAATTGTGAATTTTTAATAATTTTCTATGATTGTCGAATTGTTTGGTAAAAATTAAATACAGTTTAATTATATATTGTGTTTTATGACATCATAATGACACAATAGTGATGCAATAAAATACTATAAATTTTATTTTCAGACAATATAATTTTTATCTTTAAAATAATGTTATTTAATGTCTGTTTGATTAATTCTATGGTTCCTTAGTGGACCCTCCCTGATTTATAAAACATTTTAACTTTTTAAATTGATTTCATTGGGAGTGTGACTCACCTTTACATAAGAAAACCTAATATTTTAAGAATTTGGGCCATTTTACTTATACAATAATTTTTTTAAATTCACATGAAAAGAAATGCGGTAAAAAACCACGGTATGATTTCTAGTTTTGATTATTTTAATGTTTGGTGTCCAAAACCCAAATAATTAAGAATTCCCTCTTTTTTCCTATATAAACGCACACAAGATCCCATATTCTCTTCATTCAAAGCCTTTTAAGCTAGACCATCCTATTCCCTACACTCTCTAGAATCCTCCCAAGGAGTCCTAATATCCCAATAATATTCTCTCAAGCCTCTCCCAAGCCTTTGGGATCACACTTCTAATTAATGGATTTATCCCTTTCTCATTTTGTCCAAATTTATTTATATTTTTATAAATTTTTTCAATTAAAAATGTTGGGGTATTATTTTTCACCTCCCCCATACTTCCCTAATTATGTTTTAATGATAAGATACCCCTTTATCTCTCATTAATTCCTCCCATGTACACATGTTACCATGGTGAAATTCTGTAAGGAAATTATCTCTCCTCATTTATATTTAAGGAATTATTTTGTATTATGAATCTAAATTCCATTACATATGTTAGGAAATGTATATATATGACCCCCTTACTTTAAATTTCATGTACATATGATTATACACACCTTTATCTCTCATAAATCATTTTTATGAATTCTTATGTCACGTCGTTATGCTGCCGAAATTGCATTGAAATTTTCCAAGACAAATTCATTATGTAGTGAATACCCTGTCCATTTCTCTATCATGGTTATTAACCTTTATGCACATTTAATTGTTGATTATTGAGTTTTGGGTTTGAATTCCTTATTAATTTATTGTGTAAAAATTATGTTTGTTAATGAATCCATTTTATATGATCCATGTGGTACACTTATGCATGAAATGAAAAGATTACGAAGGGTGCGCCCTGATAACACTGCAATGCATTGGGTAAAGATTAGTATCATTATATATCAAGTGAAATGATGGTTTACTAATACTAATTCAAGTTCAATGAGGGTTTACTCACGAACCTTGTGTAATGAGGCATGTCTTATGCTAATATCATGTTAAATGTTGATGCCACATTTCTATGTTATGATAATCATCTTATATCATTCCTTTATGTTCATGTTTATCTTATGCTCCATTAATATGCATATTTTCTAACATGTAATGCATAATTCATGTTATTCCTTTTTTACTCTCTTACTGGGCTTTATATCTCACCCTTTTCTTATGCATCTCCTTAGTTTATCCCTTGCAATTACAAGTATGAAGGAATGTGTGTGGTCATGTAAAAGATTTTTTCAATAAAGATGTATATTTTAGGTTTTATGTTGTTGTGTAATGATCCTACTCCCCAAAGACTCTATATATCTAAATCTTATATATTGTATCAAGTGATGATTTTATGTAATAAGATATGTTTAAGAGTGAAATAAAGTGCAGGGTTGTGGTAATCACTCTTGAGTATATTGAATCTTAGAGAAACCATTGTCTAGAAAAGATTAAGAAATCACCTCCCTGGCATAATATGTAATCGGTTAGGAATAGAGAGTCCCTATGCAGTTTTTAATATGGACCCCATGTTAACTCAATACCCTAAATTTAATTAGATTTGATGGAAGTGGATATCACATTTTATGCTTTTATATTTTCAAAAAATCAATTTAAGCAACAGAGTGCTACAAAATTCCTAATCATTCAAGCCAGATAATCACAGTCAAAACACTTTATCAGAAAATTAGAAACGTGCAAATTTATCTTTTATAATAGAAAAACACGATAATAATTGTAAAAATGAAAAATCATTAGGTATAATTAAACCAACAAAACCCAATGTTCATGGTTCAAAATTATCATGAATATTTTATTTAATGAAAACTCCATAAAAAGGGATCACACAACACATGAAATTAAAAATTTTAATTGTTTTGGGATAACAAAAAATAGACCAAACACATCGGCACACCAAAAGCAGTGTCCAATTATGTTTAATCAATTTAAAAATCTAGTTTATCTCAAATAAGGGTGAAATAGTTAAGCCCAGAAATTTAATTAAATATGAATAGGTAAAATTAAGTATCACTAGTAGGCACTGACGGTCAGTAGAATGTGAGATCTAAAAGACGCATCAAAAAAGGGGGAAAGAGAGTCGATGCCCAACCTTGTAACCTTAAATGATCCTACACTCTAAAACGATCATTGATATGATCTAAAATTGAAGAAATATGATGATTTTAGAAAAAAACCCAAATTTATTGTAAATTCCTTCCGTGGTAGTTTAGAGACCCATGTTTTGGCCAAATAAGACTTTGAAATATTTATAAGAATATTTACAGAGCTGGGCACTGAGACGATGTGATATTTGAGGCCCAGTGTGCCAAGAATTAATTTTATAAAAATGTGATGCGTTTTTATATTACACATGGTCAGTTAAATATAGAAAATAGGATATCTCTTAAACGGTTGATCTAATGGGAAATATGAGACCATAGTTGGGTCTGAAACGCAATGTTTACCCTAGGCGCAGCATAAAATAAGTCAGTTCAGGACATCCGGACCCCTCACACGTTGGTGGTGTGTGAAATGGATAAATTAATTTATTAATTTATTCATTTAATAACTCAAACTCGAATAACTCATTGACGAGGGCTCAGATAAAAAATATAAGGCCACCAATGATCTCAGAATGTAATCTTTACCCTAATTAGGGTGTAACCTTTGTTGGTGTCAGGTGTTTGGCTTATGCACTATCATTGGAGATTAATTAAATAATTGTTTATTTAATTATTTGACTAATTTATTTTAACCCGATGAGAGGTTATAAATTCATGGTTATGAGATCTTGTCCTCATAACCCTTTTGCCAATGGCTCCTCCTCCCCTCCTCTCTTATCTTCTCCGTTGAAGAATGACGATGAAGCCTTGGATCTTAGTGGATCAAAGCATGACTAAAGTAACATCGTATTCTCATAGTTGTGTGTTTTTGATGATTTCGCTGAGGTGCACACATTTGACTGTGGAGGACGCGTAGCTGTTGCCCCGCATTCCCTCTTTCCAAAGGCGGGTGGAATCCGTCACTTATTCAGGGACGTCTGCTCCTTGATCGAAACAGGATGATGGAATGTCAGTTCTTCCTTCTAAGGATTCCTCCTCAGAACTCAACACCTAGTCCGGGTCTCCCTTGTAAACTATGATATTGTTCATGAAACTCTTCCAAGTTCTATTTCTTCATGTACGCCGGTTAATTACATTTCATCTACTGGGACATTCCAAGGGGTCCGGTTAGGGAAGAAAACTTTAGTAGGAGGAGTAGTCACGATGGACATCACTGGCATGTCTGGATGCTTGAACACTAGTGCATATGGGTTTCTTCCACATATTATTGGGATTATCGAGGGCACGGAATCCTGAGGAACCCCACATAGAATGCAGTGAATTATATGCCATAGGCATGTATTTGAGGTTTTCCTCAACTTTACATGTTTAACATAGGGTATGCTGCGAGTTTAACGTCTAGTAGAGACATATTGGACTGATCAGAACACAGACTACAGTGGACCAGATGCGTGAAACCCCTAGAGGGAACACTGTTGTCGGGGATAACACATTGTTAGTTACTCAGTTACTCCTAAGGGAGGTGAAGAGATGATTTTTCAGGATCTCATCAGGATGCTGCAGCTCGCGTAAGAATCGGGATTGATAATGGATGGTTAAGTGAAGTGGATGGAGAATGGGATGGAGTTGACTTGAGGGTGACGGTGATATTGGGCTTGAGCCTCTAAGATACCTCCTACATATCCCAATGGAAGGGAATCAAAGTCCATAAATCTTAGGATGGGGGGTATAGAATCAGGGTGTGCGTAGAGGAAAACAACCCGATGATATATTGGGGCTTACGCATGGTTAGAAGCTCGAGGGTGGTCTTACACCACTGGGACAGACCAGCGATATAGGTCCCAATAGAAGGGACAATAATGGTTTATTACTGGGTTTGGGTTGACAACGGCTTACCATTGACATGGGGTGATAATGTCTTATCACTACGTGAGGTCCACAATGGCTTACCATTGGGTAGGGGATCACAACAGCTTACCACTGGATGGGGTCACAACGACTTACCACTGCGTGAGGTCCCCAACAGCTTACCGTTGGGTGGGGTCACAATGGATTACCACTGGATGGGGTGACAAAAACATACCATGGGATGGGGTTGATCCTCAGGGAGGCTTCCTACATACCTTGTCTAGGAGACAAGGATTAAATACCACATAGTTCGGGACGGTGGTTGCAGTTTAACATTGTTAAGGTAAAAAAGGGGGCATGAAGTTTAACGTCATGCGATATTAAGGTGGTCCAACGTGGAGGGGGTCAGAACCAATGGTTGTTGTCCTTGAACCTCTGGAGGCTTCCTACATACCTTGACTTGGCAAGGATAAAACATAAAGTAGTTCAGAAGGAGTGGGAACCAATGTGAAGGGGGTTAGAACCAATGGATGGTGGTCTGGAACCTTAGGGAGGCTTCCTACGTACTTTGCCTTAGCATGGATCAAATACCACATAGTTCAGAACGATTGGGAACTGTCATGATGGGGGTCGGAACCAATAGATGGTGGGCTTGAACCTCATGGAATCTTTCTACGTACCTTGCCTTAGCAAGGATCAAAGCCCCGTAGTTGAGAATGGGTTTTGGTGAACCGAGATGAAGATGGTCGAGACCAATGGATGTTGGACTTGAACCTCATGGAGGCTTTCTACGTACCTTACCTTGGAAAAGATCAAAGACCATTTAGCTCATAAGGAGTGGGAACCAACGTGAAGGGGGTCAGAACCAATGGATGGTGGGTTGGAACATCAGGGAGGATTCCTACATACCTTACTTTGGCTAGGATCTAAGACCATATAGTTTAGAATGCATTTTTCAGAACCGATGTGAAGTTGTTCAGGACCAATGGATGTTGGGGTTGAACCTCAGAGAGGCTTCCTGCATACCTTACCATTGAAAAGATCGAAGACCACATAGTTTATATGTTGTGGGAACCGACATAAAGGGGGTCGAAACCAATGGATGATGGGCTTGAACCTCAAGGAGGCTTCTTACATACCTTGACTTAGAAAGGATCGAAGACCACATAGTTCAAGAGGTTGTTTGGGGCTTACACTCTAGGCTGCCCAGAGAGGATTTCACGGTTGATGCTTACTCTACACCCACGTGAGTCATTCTCGGTGTGAGAAACCATAGGCATCAAAGTCTTGACAATCATGTCACGGAAGGTTCATCTGTGGGAAGTGGAATGGGGGCTTACACATGGTTAGCGGCCCAAAGAGGAAACAGGGGCTTACACGTGGTTAGCAGCCGAGGGAGATGGATATAGGGACTTACTCCATGGTGGAGGCCCATTGGAGACAAATCCCAGAAGGAGAGGGATTTGGCACCTAAGAAAGGAGGGATCTATTTCACATCCCCTCCCCCTATCTGGTCCTTGGAATCGATAAAGAGAAGAGGAGCAGAGATACTACCTCCTACAAGAAAATATTAGGTTTTACACAAAGATGGTTTCACTTTACCCGCAGATAGACGCTACTCCACTAAAGTGTATATCATTCCATGTGAGGAATGATTACACTCCTATGGAGACCAGTGGGTTTTCAAAATGTCCAAGGTGGGAAACCCTGCATACAGTGCACGGGGTGAGGTCACAGTTTAACATCTTGTGCTGAGGATGATGGTGCTTGGCTGTTTAATGTCCTGTAGTTTGGACGAGGTGGGTTCACTCTGCACCCATTACGACTTACATACCTGATACCTCCTGCCCCTTGGGGAAGGGAAGGCATCAAAAATACAATGTAGAGAGCCTATTATGGAGTGATCCATTGAGAGGGCTACATTAGGGTGGCTATGAGAAGAAGTAATAGCCGTTAGTGTGCCTATGTGAATAAGCATGAGGTAAAGCAACGGAATGGGAAGTACGACCCAAGGAATATTCAAATAACTTTGTGAAAACCTAGAGGGTCGCACAAGAAAAGGAGTTGCAGAGCAAAGGGGTTCATAGGTTGAAGACTTTTGAATCTCTGGTTCTCCCCAAAGTGTAGGGGCTTTTCAAATGGGTGTGCTTTGTGATGTTAAGTGGCCTAGCCTAGGCATAGGGCTTAGGTGCATATGGTAGTTTCTTCGCAAAGTGGAAAAGAATTTGTAGAGTACTTATTTGTGAAGAAAGGGTGCCTTGTGAATCAATGTGATTCATGAAGCACATTGACCCTACCTTAGCATGTGGGTCACATGTTTATGGAGGGTACTTCGTGAGGAATAAGTGCTCTGCAAAGACCCGAATCCCCTTGGGGATACCCTTCCTTTGTAGAGGCCCTTGGGCTCCATAAAGGGCATCCCTCTTTTAATAGGGGATGAATTCATACAAAGGGGGAGGCACTTCGCGATACAAAATACCTTTAAAAACTCATGGTTCATAGAGAATAAATTGCTTTGTCATGTGGGAGCTAAGAAGGGGAAAGGTCAAAAGATACATCCTTTTGGCTATAGGGGAGCTTGATATTAATTGACAAGAGGCATCATGAAGTAGATCCCACTCAGCATGAAGACAGAACTTGCTCGACGGTGGGTTCATGAATGTCAAATAGTTTTGTGGAGCATCCTATCTCGCTTCCCTGTGTTGGGTTCACAAACATCAAAGGGGTTCACGGTGTATCTCGCCTCATTTCATTGTTAATGAATAATTTATTTTGAGATTTGGGACAAGACTATGTGTTTTATAAAATATAGAGCTTAAGAATGAACTTTTGTATGATGCACATAGTTCAAATTTCTCCATTCACCCAAGAAAAACAAAGATGTATCGAGATCTCCGAGGTAGTTATTAGTGGGATAACATGAAGAAGGAGAGAGTTGAGTATACATCAAAGTGATTGGTATGTCATAAATTGAAGGATGAGAGGCAGAAGACTAAGGGGATGATGCAACCATTACCCATAACAACGTGGAAATGGGGGAATACCAAAATAGAAATTATCACTAGACTTCTGCAGACATCCAGAGGAAACAATGCTATCTAGGTTTTTTGGATCGTCTTACAAAGACTGCATACTTCATCTAAATTAGAGAATATTTTTCATTGGATCGATTGGAATAGATATATATCAGAGAAGTGGTAAGGCTGTATGGAGTACCACTATATATTGTATCTGGTCGAGATCCAAAATTCACCTCTATGTTCTGAAAGAGTCTTCAACATGCTATGAATACGGATATGAACTTTAGTACGACTTTTCATTATCAAACTGATGGCCAATTTTGAGTCGACAATCCAAAAACATTAGGACATGTTGAGAGCATGCTCGATGAACTTCAAAGGAGGATGGGATAAACATCTTCCTCTGGTTGAGTTCTCTTACAATAATAGTTTCCACTCAAGAATTCAAATGGCTCCTTATGAAGCCATGTATGGGAATAGTTTCAGAACATCGTCATGTTGGGATGATGTTGGGGAGAAAAAAATCCTAAGTCCAGAAATGGTCGAAGAAATGGTGGAGAAGGTTAAGACTATCCAACAGCACATTAAACATACTCAGTGTTTACAAAAGAGCTATGCAAATAATCATCACTGAGACCTAGATTTTTATGTCAGAGACATGGTATTCCTCTTTATATCACCACGGAAGACGGTTTTGATATTAGGGAAGAATTTAAAGCTTAGTCCAAGGTACATCAGCCCTTTTGAGATCCTTGATTGCATTGGAGCAGTGGCCTATCGACTAGAACTCCCACCGAACCTGTCTAAATTACATGATATATTCCATGTATCACTCTTGAGAGACTACAACCCTGACCCATCTCATGTACTCAATCCCAAGGTGGTGTCATTGGATAATGACCTCTCTTATGAAGATAAGTCGGTGAAGATCGTAGATCGTAGGGAAAAAGTTCTACGAAATAAGACAATTCCCCTCATCAAGCTATTATAGAGAAACCACAAGTTGGAAGAGGCAATGTGGGAATCAGAGGAAGTGATGAAGTAGAGTTACCCACATCTATTTTAGTATGGGAAAATGAAATTTTGAGGGTGATATTTCTTAAGGGGGGAAGATTGAAATGACCAAAACTTTTATTAATGAAAATTCCCCATGATCTAATTAAATATCATATTATGTAAAATGGTTAAATAAAATATGAACTTCCTTGGTTTTATGTTTTTGGATTTCAATATATCACTAATAATTGTTACCATGTCTAATATAGACATTGATCAGTGATCAATTTATTATTATAAATATCGGGCTTTAACAAATCCAATTTACTTTGACAAAGGATGGTATGGCTTCATCCAATTGAATTCCTTCATACGAGCCCATTTTTCAGAGCTCAGAAATAATGTGGTGTCACTGGGTTCACTCTTGACCAAGCCCAAGTCAAGATTGAACATGTTAATATTGAACATAACCACATACGAGATAAGTGGAAGTTGATAGAGATTACCATCAATGCGATGTTATTCCAGCCAGCCCAAGAGTCTGTCGCCATCGCACACATTGCCCTTAGCTCATATGTGGGTGTTATAATTGGTTATGTAACAAGACCCTATCACTATGATTATGTACACTAATTTTGTATAGATAATATACATTCATTTTATTATTGTTACTTTGTAAATAGTTGTTAAAGAAAAAAATCGTATTTTTAGTTAATAATAAATTAAGAAATCTATTTTGATTAATTAATTGATTTTTGAATTAAATAATATTTTAATGAAATGTTATAAATAAATTAATTTTTATTAAATATAAATGATCGTATAATTTTTATGAATACAATTGTAATTTTTATTAATGTTTGAAAGCAGGTTTTGTCAAAACAAATGAAGTTTTGATAAATGTCATTTTTTATTTTAAAAGTAAAAATTCAAATATTTAAAAAATTATTTAGATAAAAATAATATTAATTTTGGAATCAGGACATTGAAATTATACAATGGTGAATTTTTAATAATTTTCTGAGATTGTCGAATTATTGGGTAAAAATTAAATACAGTTTAATTATATAGTGTGATTTATGACATCATAATGACACAATAGTGATGTAATAAAATACTATAAATATGACGTTCAGAAAATATATGTTTTATCTTTAAAATAATGTGATTTAATATTTTTTTGAATAATTTTATGGTTCCTTAGTGGACACACCAAGACTTATATAACATTTTAACTTTGTAAATTGATTTCCTTGGAAGTGTGACTCACCTTTACATAAGAAAGCCTAATATTTTAAGACGTTGGGCCATTTTCCTTATAAAATAATGTTTTTCAATTCCCTTTGAGAAAAACCATGGTCAAAAACCACGGTATGGTTTGTGGTTTTGATTAGTTTAATGTGTAGTGTCCAAAACCGAAATAATAAAGAATTCCCTCTTTTTTCCTATATAAACCCACCCAAGACCCCACTTTCTCTTCATTAAAAACCTTTTAGGAAAGACCAACCTCTTCCCTACTCTCTCTATAATCCTCTCAAGGGGCCCTAAGATCCCAATATGCCTCTCTCAAGCCTCTCCCAAGCCTTTGGGATCACACTTCCAAATAAGGGATTTATCCCTTTTTCATTTTTTTCCAAATTTCATTATATTGTTATACCTTTTTGTTTTCAATTAAAAATGTTGGAGTATTATTTTTTACATCCCCCATACTTACCTAATTATGTTTTAATGATTAGATACCCCTTTATCTCTCATTAATTCCTCCCATGTACACCTGTTACCACGGCGAAATTCTATAAGGGAATTCTCTCTCCTCATTTACATTTAAGGAATTATTTTGTATTATGAATCTGAATTCCATTACATATGTTAGGAGATGTATATATATGACTCCATTACTATAAATTTCATGTAAATATGATTATACACCCCTTTATCTCTCATAAAACATTTTTATGAATTCGTATGTCACGCCGTTATGCTGCCGAAATTGCATTGCAATTTTCCAAGCCGAAGTCATTATGCAGTGAATACCATGCCCATTTCTTTATCATGGTTATTGAGATTTATGAACATTTACTTTTTGATTATAAAGTTTTAGGGTTTAATTCCAAATTACTTTATTTTCTAATATATTATGATGGTTAGTGAATCTATTTTATATGATCCATGTGGCATACTTCTGAATGAAATGAAATGATTATAAAGGGTGCACCCTGATAGCACTCCAGTGAATTGCGTAATGATTAGTATCATTATATTTCAAGTGAAATGAAGGTTTACTCATACTAATTCAAGTTCAATGAGGGTTTACTCATGCCCCATGTGTAATGATCCTTGTGTCATGCTAATATCATGTTAAATTTTGATTCCACATTTCAATGATATGATAATCATCTAATATCATTCCATTATGTTCATGTTTATCTTATGCTCCATTAATATGCATATTTCATAACATTTACTGCATACTTCATGTTATTCCTTTTTTACTCTCTTACTGGGATTTATATCTCACCTTTTTCTTATGCATCTCCTTAGGTTATCCCATGCAATGCTACGTACGAAGAAATGTGTGTGGTCATGTTAAAGATGTTTTCAATAAACATGTATATTTCAAGTTTTATGTTGTTGTGTAATGTTACTAATCCCCAAAGTCTCTATATATCTCGATCTTATATGTTGTATCAAGTGAATATTTTATGTAATAAAATTATGTTTAAGAGTGAAATAAAGAGTAGGGTTGTGGTAATCACTATTGAGTATATATAATCTCAAAGAAACCATTGTCTAGAAAAGACTAAGAAATCACCTCCCTGGCATAATGTGTAATTGGTCAGGAATAGAGAGTCCCTATGCGATTCTTAATACGGAAGCCAGGTTGTCTCACCACCTTAAATTTAATTAGATTTTAAGGAAGTGGATATCACATATTATGCTTTCATGTTTGAAAAAAAAACAATTTATGAAATAGAGAGTTTCAAACTTCCTAATCATTCAAGCCAGATAATCATAGTCAAAAAACTTTATATGAAAAGTAGAAAAGTGCACATTTCTCTTTTATAATAAAAAAACACGATAATAATTATAATAACTAAAAATAATTAGGCATAATTAAACCAACAAAACTCACTGTTCATGGTTCCAAATTATCATGAATATTTTATTTAATTAAAACTTCACAAAAAGGGATTACGCAACACATGTAATTAAAAAAATTTAATTAGTTTGGTCTAAAAATAGACCAAAGACATCGGCACAACCAAAGTGGAGTCCAATTAATTTTAATCAATTTAAAAATCTAGTTTATCTCAAATAAGGGTGAAATAGTTAAGCAAAGAATTTTAATTAAATTAGAATATGTGAAATTAAGTATCACGGGTAGGTAGTGACAATCAGTAGAATGTGAGTTCTAAAAGATGCATCAAAAAAGGGGAAAGAGAGTAGATTCCATACCTTGTAACCTTAAATGATCCTACGCTCTGCGATGATCATTGATTTGATCTGAAATAGAAGAAATATTATGATTTTAGAGAAACCCCAAATTTATGGTAAATAACTTCCGCGGTAGTGTAGAGACCCGGGTTTTGGACAAATAAGACTGTGAAATATTTCTAAGAATATTTATAGAGCTAAGCACTAAGATGACATGAAATTTAGAGGCCCAGTGTTCCCAGAATTAAATTTATAAAAATGTGATGTGTTTTTATATTACACATTCACAATTAAAAAATGAAAATAGGACATCTCTTAATTAGTTGATCGAGTTGGAAATATGAGACCATAGTTGGGTCTGAAACGTAGTGTTCACCCTATGAGAGACATAAAATAAGTCAGTTCGGGGTGTCCAGAACCCTCGCTCGTTGGTGGTGTGTTAAATGGATAAATTAAATTATTAACTTATTCATTTAATATATCAAACTCGAATAACTCATGGATGATGGCTCGGAAAAAAAATCTAAGGCCACCGATGAGCTCGGAACATAACATTTACCCTAAGTAGGGTGTATCCTTTGTTGGTGTCAAGTTTTTAGCTTATGCGCTATCGTAGGAGAATAATTAAATAATTATTTATTAAATTATTCGACTAATTTATTTTAACCTGATGAGAGGTTATAAATTCATGGTTATGAGATCTTGTCCTCATTACCATTTTTCCAATGAATCCTCCTCCCCTCCTCTCTTATCTTCTCCGTTGACGAATGAAAATGAAGCCTTGGATCCAATTGGATCAAAGAACGACCAAAGCAACATATTCATCACATCATTGTTTGTTTTTGACGCTTTCACTGAGGTGTGCACATTCGTATATGGAGGATGCGTAGTTGTTTCCCCGAATTCCCTCTTTCCAAAGGCTGGAGGCATCTGTCGCTTATTCATGGATGTCTGCTCCTTGATCAAAAAGGGATGATGGAATGTCAGTTCTTCCTTCTGAGGATTCCTCCTCAGAACTCAACACCTAGTCTGGGTCTCCCTTGTAGACTAAGACGTTGTTCGTGAAAATCTTCCCAGTTATATTTCTTCATGGATGTTGGTTAATTACACTACTTCTCTCAAGACATTCCCAGGGGTTTAGTTTGGGAAACAACCTTTAGTAGGGGGAGTAGTCATGATAGACATCACTTGAATTTCTGGATGATGGAACACTAGCACGTCTGGGTTTCTTCCCCTTATTATAGGGCTTCTTGAGGGCGCGGAATCCCAAGTCATCCCATGTCGAATGTGGGTAATTATATTCCATAGGCATGTATTTGAGATTTTCCTCAACTTCCCATGTTTAACATATGGTATGCTGCAAGTTTAACGTCTAGTGGAGACAAATTGGACTGATTAGAACACTGACTAGAGTGGACCAGATGTATGAAACCCCTAGACGGAACATTGATGTCCGGGATATCACGTGGTTAGTTACTCGGTTACTGCTAGGAGCAATGATAAGATGAATTGTCATGATCTCACTGGAAAGTAGAAGCTCAGGTAATAATCAAGATGGATAATGGATGGTTAAGTGAAGTGGATGGAGAACGGAATAGAGTCGACTCGAGGGCGTCGGTGATGTTGGGCTTGAGCCTCGAAGAGACCTCCTACGTATCCTCGTGGAATGGAATCAAAGTCCACATAGTTTAGAATGGGGGTTATAGAATCAGGGTGTGCATAGAGGAGAAAAAACCGATTATATATTGGGGATTACACATGGTTAGAATCCCGAGGTTGGTCTTACGCCACTAGGACATACCAGTGATATGGGTCCCAACAGAAGGGACAACAATAGCTTACTATTGGGTTTGGGTTGACAATGGCTTACCGCTGACAGGGGGTGATGATGGCTTACCACTGCGTGAAGTCCACAACGGATTTCCATTGGGTAGGGGATCACAACGACTTACTGCTAGATGGGGTCACAATGTCTTACCGCTACATGAGGTCCCCAATCGCTTATTGTTGGGTGGGGTCACAATGGCTTACCACTGGATGGGGTCACAACATCTTATCACTGGATGGAGTTGAACCTCAGGGAGGATTACTACATACCTTGTCTAGGATACAAGATTTAAATCCCACATAGTTCTAAACGGTGGATGCATTTTAACATAGTTCAGGAAAAAAAGGGGGCAAGCAGTTTAATGTCATGCGAGATGAAGGTGGTCCGACATGAAGGGGGTCAGAACCAGTGGTTTTTGGGGTTGAACCTCAAGGAGGATTCCTATGTACCTTAACATGGAAAGGATAAAATACCATGTAGTTCATAAGGAGTGGGAACCGATGTGAAGGGGGTCAGAACCAATGGATGGTGGGCTTGAACCTTAGGGTGGCTTCCTACGTACTTTGCCTTAGCATGGATCAAATTCCACATAGTTTAGAAGGAGTGGGAACTAACGTTAAGGGGTTCAGAACCAATTTATGGTGGGATTGAACCTCAGGAAGGCTTTCTACGTACCTTTCTTTAGCAAGGATCAAAGACCACGTAGTTCAGAATGGGTTTTGGTGAACCGAAATGAAGATGGTCGGGACCAATGGATGTTGGGAATGAACCTCAGGGAGGCTTACTACGTACCTTACCATGGAAAGGATTAAAGACCATATAGTTCAGAAGGATTGGGAACTAATGTGAAGGGGGTTGGAACCAATGGATGTTGTTCGTGAACCTCAGGGAGGATTTCTACATACCTTACCTTGGCCAGGATCAAAGACCATAAAGTTCAGAATGGGTTTTGGTGAACTGACGTAAAGATGGTCGGGACCAATGGATGTTGGGCTTGAACCTCAGAGAGGCTTCCTGCGTACCATACCATGGAAAGTATCAAAGACCACATAGTTGATAAGGAGTGGGAACCGACATGAAGGGGGTCGGAACCAATGGATGGTGGGCTTGAACCTCAGGGGGGCTTCCTATGTACCTTACCTTAGCAAGGATCAAATACCACGTAGTTCAGGAGGGTGTTTGGGGATTACACTGTAGGCTTCCCAGAGAGGATGTCATGGTCGATGCTTACTCTAAGCCCACGTGAGTCATGCTCGGTGTGAGAAACCAGAGGCAGCAAAGGCCTAATTGTCATGTCGCGGAAGGTGCATCCATGGGAATTGAAATGGGGGCTTACACGTTGTTAGTGGTCCAAAGAGGAAACAGGGGCTTACTCGTGGTTAGTAACCCAGGGAGATAGATATAGGGAATTACTCTAGGGTGGAGGCCCATTGGATACAAATCCTATAAGGAGAGGGATTTGGCACCTAAGAATGGAGGGCTCTATTTCCCATCCCCTCCCCCTCTCTGATCCTTGGCACCAAGAAAGAGAGGAGGAGCAGGGATGCTACCTCCTATAAGAAAATTTAGAGGTTTACACAAATATGGTTTCCCTTTCCCCATAGATAAACGGAACTCCACTAAAGAGTATCTCATTCCATGTGAGGAATTATTTCACTCTTATGGAGACCAGTGGGTTTGCAGAATGTCCAAGGTGGGAAACCTTTCATACGGTGCATGGGGTGAGGTCACAATTTAATGTCATGTGCTGAGGATGATGGTGCTTGGTAGTTTAATGTTCTGCAGCTCAGACGAGGTGGGTCCACTCTGCACCCATTAAGACTTACATAACTGATACCTCCCACCCCTTGGGGAAGGGAAGGCATCAACAATTCCATGGAGAGGGGGTATTATGGAGTGATCCATTGAGGGGTTGATGTTAGTGTGGATATGAAAAGATGTAATTGCTGTTAGTGTGCCTATGTGAAGAAGCATGAGGTGAAGCAACGCAACGGGAAGTACTTCCCGAGGAACATTGAAATCACTTTGTGAAAACCTGGAGGTTCACACAGAAATAGGAGTTTCAGAGCAAATGGGTTCATAGGATGAATCCTTGTGAACCTTTGTTTCTCCACAAAGTGTAGGGGCATCACAAAGGGGTGCACTTTGTGAGGTTATGTGGCCTATCCTAGGCATAGAGCATAGGATCATAAGGAATGTTCTTTGAAAAGTGGATAGGCATTTGTAGAGTACTGCTTTGTGAAGCAAGGGTGCCTTGAAAAGCAATGTGCTTCTTGAAGAACATTAACCCGTCCTTAGCATGTGGGTCACATGTGCATGGAGTGTACTTCGTGAAGAATAAGTGATCCACGAAGACCCAAATCCCCTTGTGAATCCCCTTCCATCATAGAGGCCCTTGGGCTCCATGAAGGGAATCCCTCTTTTAAGAGGGGCTTAATTCATGCAAAGGGGGATGCACTTCGCGATGCAAAATACCTTCAAAAACTCATGGTTCAAAGAGCAGAAATTTCTTTGTGATGTGGAAGCTAAGAAGAAGAAAGGTCATAAGATACGTCATTTAGGCTCGAGGGGAGCCCGATATTTATTGACAAGAGGCTCCACAAAGAAGATCCCACTCAGCATAAAGACATATCTTGATCCACAACGGGTTCATGAATGTCAAATGGGTTCGTGGGGCATCATTCCTCGTTTCTCTGTGGTGGGTTTGCGAACGTTAATGGGGTTTGTGGTGTATCTCACCTTGTTGCTTTGTGGTGGGTTCGTGAACGTCAGAGGGGTTTGCTGAGCATCCTGCCTTGTTGCTCCACGAGGGGTTTGCAGATGTCAAATGAGTTCGCAGATCATCCCACCTCATTGCTCTTTAGAGGGTGTGAGAATGTAGTATGGGTTCGCAGAGCACCCCGAATCGTTGCCCCACAGTGACTTTGTGAAGGAAGGGAATTGATTTGTCTGTATAGCCCCGGGGGATCCATGAATATACTTTGCGAGGCATATCTTAATGATTTCCATTTTATCTTGTTCCTCCCAAATTTTGGCGCCAACAAAATCCCCCCCACATACTGGGAGCCAAGGAGAAAGTTAGAGTCAAAGTCTGAGGGTCAATCAAAAAAATACCTCAGTCAATCGTGATGTAGACTCATAAAGGATGTTTGTGAAGCGGAGTGGTGATAACTGGGCAGAGTGTGCTGTGAAGCTCACCACTGTTGGATGCGCCGTGAAGCGGCAGGGTTCCTCGCCTATAAATAAGTGAGCTGACATCTCGTTTTTCCTTTCGCTTCTCCACATTTTTGGACTTTAGCGCTCTCGATTCATGACGCTCCTCGTACTCAGTGATTTCTCTTCACGAATCGGGCCTTCTACTTCACGGCAAACAACGAGTCTTTGAATTCACATCTGTACGTTCTGCGACTCGTGTCTAAAGTCCGGGGTAGGGCTCTATGAACTTCCTTCATGAACAAGCTCCATGAACGAGCTCTACCAAAGAGATTCACTATCCAAAACAAAAAACATCCAAATCCCAAAAACTAAATGGATCACCAAGAGGCTTCAAGGGGGTCATTGTGGATGCCTCATGGAGGGAGAAGATGGATAATAGCTTGGGTCTAGGGGAGTCTGTTAGAATCCATTATGACCAAAATTCAATGGTGTTGTTGCTGTTGGAAATCCAAAATAAATATCCATTGTGCTGGAGGATGCCTCTATATTTCTTTGGACTGAGGGATGACATCTTAATCCCTAAAGCAAGAAGGGATGAACCAGCTTACTGGTTCAGGAGCATGTCGTGTCAGCACCAGTGGTTTAGGGCAGTTGACGGCCATGCCTGGGAGGAGTTCGCACCCATCAACACTGATTGGCTGCCCAAACATTTTAATTACATTGACAGAAAAGAAATGCAGCCAGACACATCTCCCCTACTATACCAGACTATCTTGAAGGAAGCCCTGAGGAACCCAGGGAAGGGGTGGTCTGATGAGTGGGATCTGTGCCAGGGCGGTAACTTCTCAGATGACTAGGCTAGGCCTACTGGGTAGGTGCTTTGTGTGAAGCATTTGGGGTATATTTGAGGAAAGTGGGCCTATATGTGGTGTCTTAGGCCTCCCAATTCCATATTTATCATCCTAAACAATTGATGCCGGAGTTTCTGAGCAGATGGTCGTCAAGGACCAATACCTTCCATTTTCACCATGGAGAGGTCGTCATCAGTCTATGGGTTCTGCATCAGATCTCGGTGGTCCCAATATTGGTGGAATTTATGATGAGTTCATCCCTGTTATGAGTGCGTGGGAAGACCCAGAGAAAATTACACCATTGGAAATGGTGTTAATGAACCTCGTTCAAGGAGAGGACAAGGAAGTAGTGAGGGATGTCCATTGTAGATGATGGTTCAAGAATTTCATGAACTTCCTGGAAGATATGAAGTTTCCGGTGAGGCCAAGAACTTCCCTGAAGGGGGATCAAAATGTTATGGAGCACATGTACTGGCAGATCTTATAGGATATCTTGTGTAAGGAATGGGGATTCAACATTATTACCAAGTAGCAACTGGCAGTCAGGTTGGATGCCCTTATTGTGGTGCTCATCTCCGGCTAGATCATGCCGGTGAGGGACACGAACATGGGCATGTGACTAAGCACATTTATCATGGCATCCATGCTAGCGATAGGAGGGTGAGTCAATATCTAGATCCCGATGCTCACTAAGCTGTACACGTTACAGTGGTATATCAGCGAGGGGAAGAAGCCACAGAAAATATGTGGGTCATTCCACCTCATGTATGGGTGGATAGTGATGCATGTTAGGGGTTCTATGAATATCCGAACCCCATCTCACCTTTGGGATCAAACTTCCTTCCATCCATTCTAAATGCCACAGGGAGATTTCTGGCCAATTCGACCATGTCTTCGGTACTGAACTAGCTCTGGAAGGTAGATGGGTTCAACTGTCACCTGTTCTCGTTGCCAATGGGTGTATTCACTGATGATGGATAGGGAAAGGAAGAGCATCGGTCCTTCCTCCTTGCCTTTTGAGGTGGATTTTTGGTGGCACGGGTGGACCATGATCCCCTTTGTGAGTCTTACACCTTGAACCTATTTGCAAGGAAATTTTGGTGCATGAAGCGACTGACCCTGTAGGTCTATTTGGGGGTTCCCTTGAGGAGAAATCATGCATGATGAGACAAATGTGGATCTTGATCATGAGGGAATATGGAAATATGCAGAATGAGATTCATCCACCCACAGTCATCTTTGGGTTGGTGAAGGAGTATGCCAAAAGCTGGGTGGTGGCATACCCGAGAGAGATACTGAAGCAGGCAACCATTTGGGCTAGTGATGGTGTGCATTCCCAGCCTTGAGGCTGGGGTCAGAAGGTGGCAAGAACATCCTGTGGTGGAGGGGCTGACATGGTGGCAAGACCCATACCAGTTGTGGGGGAGGCAAAGGCAGTGGATCTAGCAGTGCCATTGGACATGGCAGTCCCAGAAGAGAAGAGTTACCCATAAGGGAGGCCACCAAGGGGATTCTGAAGAATATCTACTCTGGCTCTGGGGATGCAGTTGCACCATATAGACATGTCATAAAATGTTGTCTTCCTAGAGGCGTGGGGAATATGGGATTTCAACAGGGAATTACTCGGCCTATCTGTGATGTTGTAAAACATGAACTACATCGGGTTGGTTTTGCTAGTGTTCGGCCCCATCATGGACGACTTTACAATATCCTAGGAAGAGGAGGAGAAATACCTGGCCGAGTTGGAGGACTTCGTGGACTCCTGGGGTGCCCCGCATCTAATGACAGACAGATTGAAGGTATTGTTGGATCGAACGGCTCCTCTGTAGTTTCCGGCTGTTGAATTGAGGGAGTGCTTCCCTTTATCGGCAAAATCAGAACAGTCCTTCTGAGGGGAGGAGGCCGGTAGAGGGTTCCCTCTGGAGGAGGTTGAAGTCGGTGACCAAGGCTCAGATCCTAAAGAATTTGTAGAGGCCCTTGTGGTAACATCCCATCCACATTCTCAGGATCTTCTTCGAGGTCATTTTGAATTACTTATGAATATTTGAATTGTACAGGAGGACCTCACACACAGAAACTATTCCCACCCTACAACTGATGTAGATGTAGGGCATTTGGGATCTGTGCCCACTGCTACGGAGATTAGTGTATCCAGTAGGGTCAAGACACCTGAGGTGGATCCTCTAGAGTTTTCAGACCGTTCGATGATATAAAGAGGGCCACGCCTTGGGGTCTCGATGGAAACAACCCAAGAATGAGAAAAAATATTCGATTTGTGTAAGTATCCTATACAAAATTGATGAATTTCACACATTGATTAGGTTAACTGACATCCGTGCACTTCTTGGTATGAACAGTTCTTCAAATTCCATAGACTGCCTTGGCAAAGCTGGTTGGTAATTCTGGTGGCATGTTTCCTAGGGGGATGTTGGTGGTCGTGGAGGTGGATATCCAAACTGACCAAACGGTAGAACTTCCGATCACTGGTGGGGATGTTATCAGGGCTAGGCCTGAAATTATTGAAGTGGGATCTGATTATGAAGATCGATCGGACAACACGTGTCTTGCCATACCTAATCAGACACCAGATGCAGACCCTACTAATGAGTTCATGGGGGTGTTCCCTCTGTATGAGCCTGCCAACCCCGCAGACTGAGATAAAGCATCCTCTGATGATGAGGATATCAATATAGTCCATCACCGATCATGGAAGATGATCAATAGCTTCATCTATGACACCCATCAAGCTCATTGGATCGACCATATAGAGAGCAATCATTCGAGACTACTTGAAATGTGTGCTGGGGGAGTGAACGCCCAACGTCCCCACATGCTCGTCTAAGATATCATGGAAGAGAATATTAGGGAGTATGAATGTGGCCGTGGAATTGTGTTGGTAGCATAGATAAGTAGTAAACATCAAGAGGTTACAGGAGGGAGAAAAAGAGATTCAACGGCTGCACATCTTGTCAGATGAACATTCTACTTCCCTCAACGCACAGTCGAAGATTATATCGCGGCTGAGGGCCTAGTAGGCGGAGGCTGAAGATCCCATGAGGGAAGCCTTAGAGGAGGTGAACGTTTTCCAAACCAATGAGGAGCGGGCCCAGATTGTAGCTAATGAACTACTCCCCCTCTCTTTTGAAGAATAGAGAGAACTGGACAAGAAATTGTGAGTCCTGGACGCCACAAGCCAGAGGGTGGCAGAGCTGCAATGTTCTTTTGGCGTCGTCAACCCATCCATGAGAGGGGTCGATCCTTGGGTACTGTGATGCATGTAACTTTTGAAAACACTTTCATGATTTAACTATTTATGCTAGATGCATTCATGAGTTTGGTTACTCATTTTTGGTCTATTGCATTTTATTTATATTCATGGAATATCTGGCGATCAGTCACCAAGCTCACGTGAGTCGGGCCCATTGCGAGAAACAAGGGATGACCACCTTATCATTCCACCAGAATATAAGAGTGAAAAACCGGCTCTGGGAATCAGGGATTTGAACAACCAATCCGGATTCTTGAGAAGAAAGGGAGAGGCTCGACTGGAGGAGGATGATCTCAGAATAGTCAGATCATCCCTTTCTGAGTGTGATCTAGTATACGAACAGAGTAACGCCATAGGCGTTGGAATTAATGCAAACATAGGGGAGTATAAGGTGTGAATCACGATACCCAAAATTTGGATCACTGTAGGGATAGAGTAACAATGAATAATAACTGTTGACCATGTTCAAAACACAGTTTCCTTATTGCGTTAGCCTGAAATGGGGATAACAAATGAGGGACAACCACTGACCATGTTCGAAACATGAGGCCTAACTCGAAATGTCTTTCATTACTCTACCAGAATGTTGGCCCAAGACAGTAGGCGAGCAATAGGCCGAGTATCCATAATATTAGGGGGTCTTTTTAGACGTGAAAGAGGAAGAGGGTCTGAATAAAGGGTAGGAAAAGGGTGGAGTGTGGAGTGTTGGCTTGTTCGAATAGAGTCTAACACTCTTGAAATTACACCACCGTGGTGAAGACACATTGGGTGGGAGCATCGGTCTGATCGGGGATCATACCGACTTCTGAACAGGACTTCTCTGGTGGGGACCTGGAATGACATGTAGTTTTATGTCATACCAATGAGGATGATAGAAACGTATTTTAACATCGTACGGTGAGGACGATGCACATAGTTTTAAGGTCATAATGCATGGATGAAGGTTAACAGTTTAAAGTCATGGTACATGGACTGTAGACTCTTAGTTTAAGTTCATAGAGACTGGACCGTGATCAGGGTCGAGGGGCCAGGAGGGTTAATGACCCTAGGGTTAAGCCTGAGGTGGAATTCCTGGGCATCACTACGTATTCCATAAGGATGAGAATGAAGCCAAATGTCGTTCTTATGGACGGTGTGGCCGAAGTCTAACACATATGGGGGAAATCCTCTTTGGCAAGGGATCTGGTGCAACCCATGACTAACATTGGGCATCCTGAACTTGTTCAGGGTAGAACCATAGTTTAGTGTCATGAATCAAGGACATTTGGGATCATGCAGTTTTCCATCATATGATAGGATGATGAGTGAAAGGGAAGATCCCAAGAAGGGAGTATGTGGTGTGGTATCTAGAAACTCGATCTGAATGAGGACATAAGAGGTCTGCACCACACCATGTATCCTTGGAGGAAGTTCTTTTGGTCAAGGGACCAAAAGTGAAAGTTAGGCTAGGCCCAAAGCAAAGTGCCTGGGCATTCCTATGTGGCCCATGAGGATGGGAATCAATCCATAAGTAGTTCTGAGATCACAGTTTAATGACATGTGGGATGATGAAAGGCATGTGGGACATGGTTGCACCGGTACACGTCCTACCAGGACTACTAAGACCATATGAATCATGCTTGATGTGGGAAACAAGGAGTAGTGATGGGAATTTCCTAGAATAGGATGGAACGTCATAGGGGTGATCGGACGCTAGGTTAATGATGTCCCAATGATGATGACCCAGCTATATAACACACATTGGTGCTTGAAGGATTACAGCCGAGTATGTTGGAATTCCACTTGAACATAAGGAAGTAGAAATATGTGAATCATGATGCTTGAGATCTGGACCACAATTATGGTGGTGTGACGAAAGGGGATAACTATTGACCATCTTCGAAACATAGTATCCATTGTACGTTATCCTGGAATGAGGACAGAAAGATGAGGGTTGATCGCTGACCATGTATGAAACACAAAAACCATCATAAATGTTGTCTGAGGTCCTCAGGGAAGTTTAAACAAGATGGTAGGTAAGCCAATGTGGCATGAGACCATTCCATAAAAGATATCTTTTCAAACATGGAAGACTATGAGGATCCAAATAATAGGCCCATGAAGCTTGGATATAGAATGATGGAATGTCCCTATGAAAATTACACACTCCGCGCACTGCTGCAACGCATCTGAGTAAGATAACAAGACATATCAGATAGAGGGAGTCATGTCTGCCTCTAAGGACAAGGGTCCTGAGGTTCCACGCTTCAATCTTAATGGTCGTAGGATGGTCCATTAAGAGGGGGATTTATTTAATGGAGTGTGTGTAGGGCGGAGAAGTATCCAAACTTGACAGACAATTTCCATATAGAGATCTTAGTTTAGGGTCATAGAACTCGAACCAGGTTGGGAAACGACAAGGGAGGAACATGGTGCAGGTATTGAAAAACCCAACGTGGATGAGGACCCAAGAGGTACTCACCACACCACATGCTCTAAAAAGTGTTCGGGCCAAGGGGCTAAAAAGAGGGGGTAGGATTTTAGATTCCTAGGGTAGGACCTGAAGACAATATGTTAGGGCATTCCAATTTTTCCCATGAGGATGGGAATCAAGCCATTCCTAGTTCTATAAAGGTGTCGTGCAGTCTAATGTCTTGTAGAAAGGACGTGGAGTGGTCTTCGTTTATGGTCATAGATCTCAAACCATAGATGTAATTAAATGAGGGGGACATGTGGTGAAAAAATTACTAAACCCGATGTGAATGAGGATCTAGAATCTATATCACAATGTGTTCCTTGTGGAGGTTTTAGGTCAAGGGACTGAAAATGAAAGTTAGGCTGCGCTCGAGGCAAAGTGCACGGGCATTCCTACATACCCCGTAAGGATGGGAATCAAGATGTATGTAGTTATGAGATTGACATGGTAAGGTACCAGTGCCAGAGATAATAAGGTCGTGCGGGTCTAGCCCTAGCACGAAAAGAAGCGGTATTTGATAAACCTTGTTTTTCCTTTAGGATGAATGCACGTTTTTTTGGGTATCGATGGACCTAGGTTAGAAAGTCCATATATCGCAACAAGAATTAGGACATAAGAAGGAATTGACAAATGGTATGGTGGGTGAACAATACCAAACATGATGTCCCCTTGAGTGAGGACACCATGGTGAAATGTTGTTTTTTCATCGTGTAGCTGGGAAGATAATGTCACAGTTTAGGGTCATGTGATGGGAACAACCATTCACTTTAACGTCGTGCAGTATAGACGTAATAATTTAAACTATTGTGGGATTAATCTGCATATTTGAGAGTCATATAGCTCAGACATATATAGGAGAGGCAAAGTTCAAGAGATAATGTGCACGACGGGATAAAGCATACTAGATGTGAATGAGGATGAGGGCCACATCACATTGTGCATGATTCCAAGAAAGAAACCTTGGTCCGAGGGGGATAGAAAAGTTTAGAGAATATGGGGCTGGAGAGACTATCTCTCAGTTGAGCTGTACCCTAAGATAAGATGTCTGAGCATTCCTATGTATCCCATGAAGATGAGAATCAATCCATACATAGTTTTAGAAAGTGCAGTTTAATGTCATGCAGAATAATGAACAATTTAATGTCATATGGGACAGTAGGTAAGAGGGAATAGCTCCTTAAAGGGGAGTACGTGATGTGGTAATTGTAAACCCGACGTGAACGAAGGCATAATTTCACACATGCCACATCACGTGGTCTTACAGGATCTGAGGCCTAAAAGGCATAACATAATAGATAATTTAGTGGAGCTCAACCTGGACCCAAATATGAGATGTCTGGGTGTTCTTACGTATACCCTGAGGATGAGAATAAATCCACAAGTAGTTCTCAATAGGGTGACGCATAAAGAGATCTTAGTTTAAGTTCTTAGTGCACAAACCATGGAGAAGCAGAACTCTTCCAAGTAGGTGAAGACCTCAATCCAATTACTAAGCCCACGTGAGTCAAACTCGGTGTGGGAAACAAGGGATAAAGAGGTTTTTGCAACACAAGGAATACATGTGAAGGGGAAGTCGTTGCAAATCTCCGAATGACGTCTTGTCATGGCTTTGTCCTCCCAACGTGCAAATGGGAACTAAGGGATAGTACCAGGAGTATCAAAAATGCCACTTGGAAATAATGGGGTGGAAAATGATGTGAATCATGTAACTTTCATTTAAGTCTTGAAGAGGTTGGCGTGACTATGGAGTATAACTGTTGACCATGTTCAAAACATAGTATCCATATCATGAGAACAGAAATGGGAACAACAAATGAGCGTCAACCACTGACCGTATTTGCAACGTGAGACTCATATCAATCTGTTGTTTGAAAACCTTGAGGATGTTGGCCCATAATGGTAGGATATCCCTTGGTATGAGTATATATTCCATTTGGGGGTCCCTTCGGATGTGAAAGATAATGGAATCCCAAATTAAGGGGAACATGATGCCTGAAACATGGGTGAAAGCATGTTTAGGTAGAATCTGACACTCCAGGTTCTGAGCTAGGGAACTCTTGGGAACATTGGTGAACCACCTAGGAGGGTCGAGGGACTCGACTTAAAAGCATCCAACTCGAAAAGATGAGTGTAAGGAAAGGGATCTAAGGGAACTCTGGATATATTGGTATGCGGTGTGTTTGATACAAACCCAACGTGAATGGGGACATAATCCCATACCGCACTATATAACCCTCTCTTGGAAGAAATAAGGACAAGGGGCCAAGATGATAGGGAGGTTTCTAAGAGATGGGGTTGGACCCGAAGACTAGATGTTCGGGAATTCCTACGTATCCCACAATGATGGGAATCAAGCCATATTTAGTTCTGATTAGGATGATGTGCAGTTTATCACCATGAAGCAAGGACAAAAATAGGGGCAAGATACCCCAACGAGGGATGTGTACAGCATAGCAAGTAACCCGACATGAATGAAGAAATAATCCCATTAAACACCGTATAATCCTAAGTGAGAACTTGGGATAAGGTCCCAAGAAGGAAGAGGGACCTGAGGTTGGTCCATAGATAGAATGTCATAGCCAACTTGCAGTTTAACGGCTTGTAGTGGGGATGATAGTGATCTTAGTTTAAGGTCATAAAGCTCAGACCATAGATGCCTAGTTTAGTGTCATATGTGTGGGAAAACATAGCGGAGAGGGAGAACTGTTGCATCTGTGGAAGACCATAAACCAACAACGATGATAGAGGACAACTATTGACCAGGTTCGCAACATAGTATTTTCCCTTATGTGACCAGAGTTTGGGAGAAAGTAATTGAGCATCGATCATTGACTGCATTCACAACATGGGACTTGTTTCAATTTTTTGCTGGTAATCCTCGAGGATGTTATCTCGTAATGGTAAGAGATCCCTTGGGCCAGGAATCCATGCCCTTCGGGGGACCTTTTGTATATTGAAGTTGATGGAAACCCAAGTGATGGGGCTCATGAATCACGACAAGGCCTACATATTATGAAAGGATGATAAACGATGGGAGGGATGTCTCAAGGGGATCTATGTGGAATAGATAAATATCCCAATGTGAATAAGGATATGAGTCCATACCATACCACACAATCCCAAATGAGAACTCAGGTCAAGGGGTCGAGGGGTCTAAGGGCCTGAGGTTGGGCGTCCCGGTCAACTGTAGCCATATGACCTCTTATGCGGGCATTGCCTCATCATAGCTCCTAATACCATGTGAGAAACACTCTATGTGGGAAACAAGGAGGAGGAATAGGCTCTCCCCATCATATAAGGGTCTGATAGCTATAATTACACTCCTACTCAAGGAAAACCTAGGTTTGGAGAGATGGTGGGGTAGAATAAACCACTACACTCCATGTTTGGGATATATGGGGGTGGTGACAATAACAAAGGATAGATATTGACCAGTTTTGAAACACAACATCCTCATCAAATGAACTGAAATGGGAACAATGAATGATCATCAACCGCTGACAATATTTGCAATGAAATAGTTGTATCGATTTGTTATTCAAAAATCTTGAGGGAGTTGGCCCAAAACGACAGGGGGTCCCTTAGGCTAAGTATCCGTATCATTTTGGAGGCCTTTCAGATGTGAAAGGTAATGGAAACCCCAAAGGATGGGGTGTGTGGAGCATAAATGTGCCCGTGAAATTCAAATAATTCTAGACAGTAGAATAGGTAGAGATCTTTAGGGGTAGGGATACATGGTATGGTCATGATTAACTCGTTGTGAATTGGGGAAAAGCCTACACCACACCATGTGCTTCACCCTAATGGGAGGTCCCAAAGTTTGGGGATGGGCCTAAGGATGAAATGTCTGGGCGATCATACATATCCCATGAGGATGGGAATCAAGCCATACATAGTTTAGAAAGGGCCATGCAGTTTAACATCATGCAGTAAAGACATGAGAGGATTATAAGAACAAGGTGGGGAACATGGCATGACGTTCATAATATTTTCATGAGTGGGGCCAAAGAAACTTGAGTTGCATCACATGACATCCTCAAAGGGATCTACAACCATGAGGGGTACCCAACCAAGAAGAGTGTGGGGCTGGACTCAAGACGAGTCATCTGAGTGTTCCTATGTATCCCATGAAGATAGGAATCAAGACATACATAGTTCTTGAGATGAAATTTAACATCTTTCAGGATGATACGTAGTTTAATGTCATGCTGGACATTTCACAGTTTAAGGTCATGTAGGACCCTAATGTAGTTTAGGGTCATACATGACCATACAGTTTAAGGTCATTCGGGACTATAACACAGTTTGGGGTCATGCAGGACCGTACAGTTTAAGTTCATGTGGGGATATAACATAGTTTGGGGTCATGAAAGACCGTACAGTTCAATGTCATGTGGGACCATAACGAGAAGGGACTCAAGCAAAGTATTACTTGAGGAACTTGTAATTGGTGGGAGGAGTTATATGCTCACCATCCATGGTAACCAGTGAGTATGCACCATTGGAGTAAACCTTGTTAATGATGTAAGGTCCTTCCCATTTGGGCTCCAACTTGGGTGGTTTTATACTAGGTATCATTGGTTCCCTCAGGGACACTACCAAGTATCCTTGCAAGAAGAAGTGGAGGCGAACTTTTTTTTAAAGGCTCTATCTATGTTGTTCTGAAACCTTTCTCTATTGTATAGGGCACGAAGCCTGTTCTCATCGAGCGCTTCCAAATCAGCCAGAAGGAGTTCAGCTACTTTATCTGGATCTTTCTGATCATAGATAGTTGTGTGCAATGAGGGTAATTGAGTCTTAATGGGAAGGATGACCTATGTTCCATACACCATGGAATATGGGTTCACCTGGGTGGAATTACGAGCATCATCCGATAAACCCATAGGTTGTTGGGGAGCTTGTCTGGCCAACTTCTCTTATTCCGGCCAAACATTTTCTACTTAATGTTAGAGAGGGTTTTTTTGAACACATCGATCTATCCATTTTCTTGCGCATGATTACAGGAGGTATGGTTAGAAAGGATGTTGTAATTACTATACAATTTATACATCTCAGTTACTCGGATGTTCGTGCTGTTATCGGTGTGCATGTCATGAGGGACTCCAAATCGATAGATGATATTGTATCTCACAAATTCAACGATGGAATAGGCCTTTTCCTCCTTGAGTTGAACTGCCTCTGCCCACTTGGAGAGGAAATCTGTAGCAGTCAGGTTGAATATGCACTTGCAAGCTGTCGTTGGTAGATATGGTCCCATGACATCAAGTCCCCATACCGCAAATGGCCAAGAGTACTTGGTAGAGTGGAGAGGATCTGGCAGACGATGCATGACGTTAGCATGAATTTGGCACTCATGACACCTTTTGGATAACTCGACGCAGTCATGGATCCTGGAGGGCCAAAATTACCCCAGTATCTGGATCTGGTGAGATAGCTTCAGCTCAGTCTGATGAGCTCCACAAGAACTCGTATAAACGTCCTACCTGACTTGGGAAATCTCGATTCCTTGAATGAAATTGAGGAGAACCCCATAAAACCCATGCTTGTGGATAATCTGCTCATGACCAGGACCATCCTGGTGGGTAAAATATAACGTGCGACATCAGATTTTCTCTTGCCAACCCGATCCACCGAGATATTTTTGTTCTATAGATACTCAACAAAGGATGTTCTCCAATCGGAAGTCAATTCAATCCCTGCATCTGGGGGTCTTGTAGGTCCTGAAGTGGAGGTTTTGGTGGTAAGGTGGCTAACCTGTGGGTTGTTATCATCATCTGGAGTGATGGGAGAAATGAATCTTCGGTGTTCTATGTGGATAATCAGATCATCCTGTTCAGGCTCTGCAAGTGATGCAGTTAGGCCGTCGAGGGCATCAACTCGACAGTTCTGAGATTGAGGGACATGAGTAACTTCTAGCTGAGATGGGAATTTGTCCATTAGCTGGAGAGTGTGATCCAACAATGGAACGAGATCTAGATTTCTGATGGCATATTCACCATTTTTCTACTTGATGGCCAGTTCAGAGTCCCCTTTTACATGAAAATTGGGGTACACATATCTCAAGGGCTAGCTGAAATCCATTAATGGGAGCCAAATTCTCTGCCTCATTGTTGGTGAAGCCTTCTGACAACAAGAATGAGTACGGTAGAACAACTTGTGCTGGGGTAAGGAAGACGATACCCAGGCTTACTCTATTGAGGCTGGGGTCATTGTGCCTTTTACTAGTGGGGCTCCAGGATGCACCATCGAAGTTCATTTTCCAACATGGTATTGGTTGGTCTACTGAGAGGATTACCTCATCAGAAAAATCATGGTCCAGGGACTGGTCTATAAGAGATGGATGGGCAGAAAGGATGTCTTCCAATGCTTTCCCCTTAATATCCTTCTGAGGTACAAACCTAATGTCGAACCGTTGGAGAATCACTGCCCACTAATCTAGATGGCATGTCAACATGGGGTGGTTTATAACGGGGTTTTTCGTAGAACTGGAAACATCTAATGATTCTATATCCATTTGGACCTACTTTCCAAATGTAGGTGATCATTAGTTGTGAAATCACAAGGCTTAAGAATTTGCATTGGTCAAGAGGATGGGAAGTTGGATTCATCACACCTTTTTTAGGGGAATTATTGTCTACTCTAGGACTCTCTTTATAGATTTAATTTATGTTCCTGAATCCTTATTAAATTACCAAGTATAAAATGAGCTTTCCTTTAGATCTGACAATAAATGATTGATATGTAGAAAGTTTAGAGAATCTTTGATACGTATTCGAGGTTCTTCATCAATAGAGAATCATCTATATTTGTTTAGAAATTATTAGTCAATGGTACCCTTCGACACATTATATAGAATTACCTTGGACATTATGATAACCATACTAGTTTTAAAGCCACTCAGTGGGGCACTTGAAGTTTATTTTCATTCATAAGGACATGGATTATTTCGGAGTTGGGATTGTACCCGCAGATGGGCTACCTACGTATCCTTATTTAGAAAAGGAATCAGAACCCATGTAGTTCGAGTAAGGGAGTATGATGTTTATGTATGATTGATGTCTTAAAGAAAGATGTCATAATTACTTTTACGCTCTAATCTCAAGTGAGTCATGGTCGGTGTGAGAAACAAGAGGTATTGGTAAAACTAGATAATTGTGCCATGAAAGATGCAATCATAAGAAATTATGTGGGGATTATATATGTATGAATGCCCAAATAGATAGTGATCAGGGCTTATTTCAGAGAAGAAGTCTGGGAACAATGTCCATAAAGGTATATGTGATTTTATGGATATTTGGATACTCTAACTCGGGGCTCACTCCTAAGGAAGATGCCAAAATTAGGAGGGACTTATGATTGGGTTTTCTTCCTAAAAAGGTAACCCATATCAAAAGTAAATTAATTTTGGTTAAGAGAAATTATGACTGGGGCTTATTCCTGAGAAAGAGGCCCAGGTTAGGGGACTTATGACTGGGACTTACTCTTATAGAGGAGGCCCATGTTAAAGGGATTTGAAAACTGGGGCTTACTCATAAGGAAGAGGTCCAGATTTAGGGAATTTTAGAATTAAGGGACTTAGTGCTTACTCCTAAGGAGGATTCCCATATTTGTTGACTTTGAGACTGGGGATTTCTCCTGAAAAGGAAGCCCAGGTTAAGGGAATTATAGTTTGTGCTTACTCCTGAGGAGGATGCCCAGATTTGGAAACTTTGATACAGGGGCTTACTCTTGAAAAGGAAGTCTAGATTTGGGAAATTATGACTGGGGCTTACTCCTGAGTAGGATGCCCAGTTTATGGGACCTGGGGCTTATTCTTAAAGAGTATGCCCATATTTGTAAAACTTGGACTGGGGATTACTCCTGAAAAGGAAGGCCTAGGTTAAGGTTTCTCTCATCTATAAAGGATGAAGTTAAATGAATGAAATACCTAAATTTAGTGACATAAAGATGTGTAAATCACAAGGTTAAGAGATATTTTCCATAGAATTCCTTTCAGATAAGGAGTAAAACAAAGGAACCATGCCATAAATGGATTTGAAGAGGTTTTTGAAGGCTGAATTTTGAATAGGAGAGGTGGATAAGCATAAGAGATGTGAAATGGGAAGGAAGGGCACTTAAAAAGAGAGGGGTGTGCAAGTCCTACATGGGTGCGGAAGTCCTGGTCGCATAGGTGTACCTTTGTGACACATGGTTACTTGCACGATAGTCAACCCTTAAGGTAATACTTGTGTGAGACTTGGATCAAGCCCTTAGTATTATCCCTAGGGGCTTCCAGAAGGGTGGCGCGCAAGTTCTGTTGAAGGGGTAAGGTGGCGTGCAAGTGTGGGCATTTCCCTTAAGGGATGGCCACTTAGGCACGCATGTGTTGATGATTTTCAACACTTAGGCCTTACTCCCCCTATTTAGATCTTCCGTTCTAGGTAATAAATTACCTTAGAAGTGTTCAGAACCTTCGAGAAGAGACTAGGGTGCCGAGAGCTCAAATCTGATTTTATGAAATTTTTCCTCCCGAAATGGGGGGGCCAATAAGGGTATTTATAGGCTAGTGAAGACCCTGGGAGAAAATTCAAAGAGGGTGCACAAGTCACATGTGCGACCATTACGCGGCGCGCAAGTATACTTGCGCAACCTTGGTGGAACTTGCGCGACCCAAGTGAAAATGAATCTTTGTTCATGCCTTTGTCAATTTTTCATGTTTCTTCAAAGGATGAATCACATTGAGTTCAATGTATTTCCATTTTCTTTTATTTAGACTCTGTGATGGAAAGGAGCGTCAACAAAAGTCCCCCCTTAGAGTTGGATTTGAAAGAAATGAGGATGTGACTCTGAGGTAAAGAAGAAAACCAAGGAACATTCGGCACTCACGTGTTGAGCGCGTAGATGGCATTGAGTTAGTGCGAGTCGCATAGGAGTCGACATATAAGGTTGTGTATGCTGGCTTTAGGAACGCAGAGTTGAGGTCTGGCCTATATATATGCTCCCATTCCTTGCACAAAGCATCGAATTTCAAAATTTCAATCTCTCACCGCGCAAGTTGCCTTCGTAGCACAAGTTGCTTGGTTTTCCACTGTTTCTTTATTGTTGCACTTATATAGAGGTATTTGGACTTGCACGGTGATACCTACGCGCCAAGACATGCATGCCACACTTATACTTGCGCGCCAATTTTGGGACTTGCGCGCCTTATTTCCTTAGCCATTTTTTCACTTTTCTTCACAAAATTTATAAAAAATAAACTTACTTAAGAGTTAATTATTTAACTTTTGTGCAGATTAAATGGCTCCCAAGAGAATCGGAATGGCTGATGAACTGGCTAGAAAGCGGATTGATGACATGATGAACATTGTTGGACATGATTAATATGATATCTGCAGTATCACTCTCCAAGATTTGGATAAGTACTTGAAGAAATATTATCTTAATTTCCCACAGAGCATCTACCTGCCCATGTATAGTTATGATCATCTGCAAGGAATCAATGTTCCAGATGTAAATAACTATATTCCTGAGATGCATCTGCACTGCTACTCCTCTATTTTGGTTATTCTATGCATTAAGAGCAACAACAATGGTGTGTAATTTTAAATATTTCCTCCATGCCATTTCCTTGCAGATATGAAAATGGAAAACCCATGGGCTGAAATGTTTTCCACTATTGGTTGGTGGAGAGAAGAAAAACATGACATTAGAACAATATCTGAAAAGATTACTCTCTCCAAATGGATCTTTACTTCCAAATGCTTCATTCTCAAATCCATGTATCCATCTTCCAAGTCTCTTGGACAGAAATAGAGTCACTGTTTGATCAGCAGAAAATTTTCTCAAACCGCACTCAATAACAATCTTTTACAATTGTTCCAAGAAGAGCTGGTATCACTACATCTCTTATTATATCCAGTTGAATGAATGAATTCCAAGTGGCCGGTGATGAAGCTCGGGTTTTCGTATATCAAATTAAGAGTTATTTTGAAAGCATTTTGTAATTCCTGAAAAAAAAAGAAGAGACTCTAGTCTATGGATGTCCTTCTAACTCTTGTGCGTCATTGAAAAACACTTTCATCTTTAATCATTTTTGCACACATTTTCTTGCTACCTGCTTTATGTTTTTACCTAATCCAATGGGCCTAGTAAGCATAGTTTGATTTTTTCTAGGATTATTATAAATAACCCTACAAACTTTGAATCTTTTAATTACTCAATATTACCTAAATCTTACAAAATGTATGTTTAGTGAGTTGGTACTTGACTTTTGTTCAGAGTTCCCTTGTCTTTTGTGGGCGGTTTAAATTCATACCCTTCGGACATAAAAAGGATAATGTTTAAGGTCAAAATAGCTTTGACCGAATGAATTAAAATTGACTCAATTCCTTGAAAATTTGTCTGAAAACATATTACCACACTCAAGTATGAGGAAAAATATGTAAACTATGACTTAAGAAATTTTGAATCTAAGGGATGACATGAATAAGGGATAAAAGTAATTAGAAAAATTATTTCCCAAGAATGAAGTTACCATTATTTAACAAACCCATTAGGTGGTTGAATTATGTAGGGCCTTTTAAGGGAATTGGCTGCATAGTCAAATAATAACATGTTTTGGCTGGCAGGTCCTTTATGTAGACTACTTATGCAAAGTTGCCTAAGGGCATGTGCTACATAGTCAGGTAAAAGAACTCTCAGAAATTTACTTTTCTACTATTAAAAAAGCCAGTGGAAGTTTATGGGGATTAAAATTTTCCAAAGCATAGAGTTTGTTGTATGGAGAGAGGTACTTGAATATGGAGAAGATATTTACAAACAAGATTGCCTAAGAACTGGTTGAATGTCACTGCTACGAAGGTCTGACCCAGGCATAGGGAAGGGAAATATAAACCATAGACTGGAATACTTTCATATCATGAAAAAGAACATGGGAAAAATATGTTAAGGATGGATTTTTTTGCGGATCCATACATATAGTCATTAAGAACAATAAAGACAAAAGAGGTTTTCTTCCCAAGAATGATGTTACCATTATTTAACAAACCCATTAGGGTGTTGAATTATGCAGGTCCACCTAAGGGAATTGGCTGCATAGTCAAATAATAGCATCTTTTGGCTGATAGGTCCGTTATGTAGACTGTTTATGCAAGGCCGCCTAAGGGAACGTGATGCATAGTAAAGCAAAAGAAATCTCGGGTTTCGGACATTTTGTGACCAGAAGTGGAGAAAAGGGTTATGAAGATCTGAAAATATTTAAGGTTAAGATTATGAAACATAAAAAATGGGTATTTTCCAATGTATGTAGAGATAAACAGATCAATTCTAACCATAATAATGTTGTGTCTGGGTCCTGAATTGAAATGTTGGACTTCACTACGTATCCCATAAGGATGGGAATAAATCCATACACAGTTCTTGAAATACAGTTTTAATGTCATGTGTGATGACATTATGAGAGATCTTAGTTTAGGGTCATAGAGCTTAGACCATTATAATGAATACACAATGTGTGTTTTCACAGGGACTTTTCAGCCAGGGGGATGAAAGTGGAATTTGGGTTTAGGCCCAAAAGACTTGGGGCTGGATTCGAGAGACACTCAAACTTTCCTATATATCCCATAAGGATGGGAATCAAGCCCACGTAGTTCTAGAAATATGCTTTGTACAGATTTAGTTTGTACAAGTGAAAGGTGAAAAGGGGGACTTTAGTGCAATGATGGTTTTGACCCAAGATAAAAGGATTGGGAATTGCCATGTATGCACATATCCTTTGGAAAATAACATGATTGGAGATTAATGTAAATAATTATTCCCTCTCAGGTAAGGGTGTCAAAGAATGTTGTAGTTTATTTTCGTATAGGACAAAAGTGATGTATAGTTTAACGTCATATAGTAAGGACAAAGGTGAACCAATGTGAAGAGATTGGTTTTGGGCTTGAACCTTGGGAGGTTGCCTATATACCCAGCCTAGAAGTCAAGGATCAAAGTCCGCGTAGTTCAATTAAAAAATTAATTGGTGATCAAGTTGTTCTTGGGGACAACGACCTAAAAAATGGTGTTGGGACTTACGCATAGTTAGAGGCCCAGAGAGGGTGTTATGGTTGAAGTTTACTCTAAGATCATGTGAGTCCCACTCAGTGTGAGAAACAAGAGGTAGCAACAAACTTAATGATTCATAGATTAACATCATGTAGGACGTATGAAGGTACTATGCAATTTAAAGTCTTACAGTGAGGACTATTGGTACTGCACAGTTTAATGTCATGTATCAGGGACAAAATAAAGTTTAACGTCATGTAGGACGTATTATAGGGACACAAATTAACGTCATGTTGGACATGAACACAGTTTTGCATCATGTTGGACAATAAGGGTTCTATACAGTTTAGCGTCCTGTAGCTAAGACGATGGGGACAATACAGTTTAACGTCAAGTTGGATGAAAGAGGGACTGTGCAGTTTAATGTCATGTAGTAAGGACAAAGAGGACACATTTTAACGTCATGTTGGATGTATTAGGGATTTTTTCACAGTTTAATGTCATGTTGGATGAGTGAAATGAAAATAGTTTAAGGTTGTATGCATGGACCGTAATGGTGTAGTTTAACGTCTTGCTAGAAATAAGGGACTATGTAGTTTAAAGTCTTGCAGCAAGGAAAACACAATTTAACGTCATGTTGGACGATAAGAATTAAAATAGTTTAAGGTTGTATGCATGGACCGTCGATGGTGCAGTTTAATGTCTTTCTGGACATAAATAATGCAAATAGTTTAAGGTCGTATGCATGGACCATTGATGGTGCAGTTTAACGTCTTATAGGACATAAGGGGTGAAAATAGTGTAAGGTCGTATGCATGGATCATAACTGATGATGCATTTTAACGTCTTGCTGGACAATTGTGTGAATAGTTTAAGGTCATATGCAAGGACCGTAACTGATGATGCAGTTTAACGTCTTGCTGGAAAATGGTGCAAATTGTTTAAGGTCATATGCATGGACCGTTTATTGATGTATTTTGTGTTTATACAAAATACTTCTTCAAAAATTTGGCATTGGTTGGAGTAGTGATGAGTTCTCCATCCATTGAGATTAAGGAATAAGGTCCATTGGAGTAGACCTTATGTATTGAATAAGGTCCATCCCATTTTTTCTCAAGCTTGGGAGGATACTTTCCTGATATGATTGGAGTTCTGAGAACTAATACCAATTCTCCCTGAACAAATGAACGAAGATGAACATTTTTGTTGAAAGATCATGTTATTTGATTCTGATAGACTTCCAAGTGATGCAGGGTGCACAATATTTTCTCATCTAATCGTTCTAATTCATCCAATCGCTTTTGATATTTTTCATCTATATATGACTGATCCCAAATGGCTACTCTGAGCAAGGGTAATTAAGCCTCAATGGGAAAGATTGCTTCCGTTCCATATACTAGTGAATATGGAGTTGACCACGTTGCAGTGCGGGTAGTGGTCTGATAATCCCATAAATCATGAAAGAGTTTATCAATCCAATATTTCTTATCTTTATCAACCATCTTTTGCAGTATTTTTGAAAGAGTCTTGTTGAAGGCTTCTATCTAGACATTGATCATTGCATGATACCGAGATGAATGATTTGATTTGATGTTATATTCTTGATACAATTTCCTCACCTTAGATGAACAGAAGGTGGTTCCATTGTCCGTAAATATGGTATGAGGGACACCAAATATGGTAATGATGTTAGATTTGATGAAGTTAACAATGATTTTAGAACTAAATTCTTTGAGAGGTATTGCCTCTGCCCATTTGGAAAAGAAGTCAGTAACAGTAAGAATATACTTAAACTGCTTGGCTGTAGCTAAAGGGTAATGTCCCACCACATCCATCCCCCATGCAGAAAATGGCCACGAGTATTTAGCTTCATGAAGAAAATATGGGGGATGATGAATGATGTTGGAATTTACTTGGTATGAACGAAACTTCTTCCTGAAATCATCGCAATCTTGTATCATTGAAGGAAAAAAGTATCCAAGCCTTCAAATTGGATCAGACAGTCTATGTCCTGATTGATGGGCACCATAGACTCCAACATGAACTTCTTTCATGACAGCCATTTTCTCTTCACCATCAATGCATTTGAAGTGAACTCCGTCAAAACCACTTTTGTAGATAATTTTTCCTAGGTGACCAGGGCTGTCATAAAGAGTAAAATTGACCACACATCTCCAGACTTGTTCTTTCTCGGCTCTATCAGGTGGAAGTGTTCCATTTTGAAAGTATTCCCTATCCATCCTATAACATAACCATATAGTTCAGATATGGGACTAATTTCATTGATTTCCTCTATTATGGTTGTTTCGGTGCGGATGTGCGTCGGGTTACGCTGTTCCGCCAGGACGCGTTCGCGCGTGCACCCGTCAACCCGAGGGGATGGGCGCGCGGCTTGTGGTCCCGCAGTCCCGCTTTCCAAGGGCGGGCGGCATCCGTCCCTTATTCAGGGGCGTCTGCTCCTTGATCGAAACCGGGATGATGGGATGTCGGCTTCTCCTTCCTTGGACGTCTCCTCGGAACTTGTCGCCTAATCCGGGTCTCCCTCATAGACTTAAGAATGTTCGTGAATCTCGTTCCCGGCGCCATATCTTCATGGACACCGGTTAATTACGCTGCTTCCGCCCGGACGTTCCAAGGAGTCTGGGCGGGGCAGCAACCTGCGGTGAGAAGGCCGGGTGGCTCTGGGTGCTGGGGGCGTGTCGTAACACTGCGGCTCTGCACGTCTGTCTTCCGTCCCTAATAGGGCTTCTCGAAGGCACGATGGCCTGAGGCATCCCGTACTAGGTGCGGGGAACTGTGTCACCTGAGGTTTTCCTCAGCTTCCCGTGTTTAACACGGGGTATGCCGCGAGTTTAACGTCCAGCGGGGACGGCATCGGACCGATCAACACGAAAAGTGGATCAGATGACGGAACCCCTTGCGGGGAACCTCCGACGCTGGGGCCAGCACATGGGCGGCTTCCCAAGTAACGTGGAGTGAAGTGAAGTGGCATGACCCCACCGGGATGTGGCGGCCCGGGTAAGGATCAGGGTGGATGATGGAGTAAAGAGCTTGGACCCCAGAGGGGCTTCCTACGTACCGCGCGTTAACACGGATCAAAGTCAACGTAGTTCGGGCATACAGTTTAACGTCATGCTGGACGTCGGCAAGCCGACTCACGAAGAGGTCGAGGCCGCCGGGCGGAGGATTGAACCGAACCACCTCGCACGGAGGGGGATGGAACGGCCGGGTGGATCACAGTTTCACGTCATGCTGGACGATAAAAGGGGAAATGGAAAAGGGGGGCTGTGGGGAGGCACCGTGGAGATACACACGGGCGGTCTCCCACAGGGGCGGATTCATAGGTGAATCAACGCAAGCGTGAACCCTGGAGGGGTCCACTGATGGACGAACGGACGTAAATACGACCGGAACGACCAGGTGGTGGGCTTGGGCCTCAGGGAGGCTTCCTACGTACCCTGTATAGAAGACAGGGATCAAAGTCCACGTAGTTCATTCTGTCAGGACTTACGCACTTGGGGCAGCCCGGATGCTGCAAAACTCAGCTGGAAGGGACTTGGACCGAAAGCAAAAGACACCTCGATCCCAGTCAGACCCTCTACTGGCTTCGGCAGTGGGGAGGTGCAATGGAGATACACATGTGCAGCCTCCCACGAGAAACTAGGGGTTTGTAATACCCTGCCCCCGTAGGGAAAAGCCACTCCCATTAAATCGTCCCAAAAGGGGGACAATCCCGACATCCCTGCAGAGACGAGCGGGTGGGGGCCACGTCCAAACCGGGGGAGACCCTGCGTGCGGAGCACGGGATCAGGTTGCGGACGGTTTAGCGTCTTGCCAGACGAAGTACAGTTTAACGTCATGTGTTGAGGACGAGGCACTTGGCAGTTTAACGTCTTGCAGCACGGACGATGGGGGCTAGGCAGTTTAACGTCGTGCAGCTTGGACGGGTGTGCAGTTTAACGTCATGCTGGGCATAGGTTGCCGGACGAAGCACTTGGCAGTTTAACATCTTGCAGCGCGGACGATGTACAGTTTAACGTCGTGCAGGACGTATATGCAGTTTAACGTCATGCTGGACGAGTATGCAGTTTAACGTCATGCTGGACATATATGCAGTTTAACGTCATGCTGGACATAGGTGCGTGTCACTTCGCGCAAGCCTGGAGGGCCGCACGGGAAGACAACGCACGGTGCGGGCACCCGGGATGAGAATCATCGGGTGCCACACAGGCGGGTAACCTTAGGAGGTCAACGGGGACGACCCTGGCAGATTGCGCGCAAAAAGGAAGCTTTGCGCGCAATACTGCGGGCCGGCGCGCAATCGGGGCGGCTGGCGCGCAATTGGGCCAGCGCCTTGCGCGCGGATGCTTGAGATTGCTCACACCGGGCTTCGGATAGCGCGCGGGGGCAACGGCTCATTCTTTAACGAATGGCCACTTGAAAGAAGGGGGGGTGCGCGCAATCAGGCCGGATTGCGCGCACCCCGGGGGCAATTGCGCGCAAGCGGGTTCTTTTGCGCGCAAAGGCCTTAGGGTGAGTTTTTATTCAAATGAAAGGAGCCAGCAGGGATTGCGCGCGAAGGCGGACCCCGAGGCTTTCTTGCGCGAAAGAAAGGCGGTTACCTGAAGTTCGTCATTGCGCGCGGAAGGGGTTGAATTGCGCGCACGGGAGACGTTTCGACTTCCAGCAACCTCTGAAACGTTGGGGGTCGCCTTGTATTTATAGGCAACCCCGGGCGCGGAATCCAGGGTGCGAGCGCGAAATTCTTCTCGCGGGCGCGGAATCGGGCGCGGCGCGTAAGGGAGGCGCGCGGACCCGCGGCGCGCAGAATTGCGCGCCGAGCCGGCGCATTGCGCGCATCCCGGGGGTTTTCCGCGCGGGGCATCCCCTTTGCGCGCGTGCCTCTGAAATTCCGCGCAAGGCCTCCGGGCCCTCCGAAACATCCTTCCGACTCCAAATATGACCTCGCTTTCCGCATCCGGAGCTTCGTTTGGGAGCAACGGACTTTTCCGGCGTCTACAAAAGCCCCCCCTCGGAATCTGATCGGCGAGAGGTCGCAACGATCGGGTTCCGAGGGAGACGCCGGAATGCCGAAGTCCTGGGCGGCGCGGGACTTAGGCGCGCAAAAAGGGGCACCGGTCGCGAAATTCGCCGCTGCGGTCGCGCAAAGCGCTTTCCGCGCAGCGCGGGCCCGGCCTCGCCTATAAATAGGGGCGCTGGGTCCCGCGTTCCGTACTCTGGCCTTCCGCGCGATAAGCTCCAAAGCTCTCGTGCGCGAAATTGCCTCTTCCGGTGAGACGTCTGCTCGAACCCTCCCACGATGCAGTCTTCCCGGCGCTGTGGTCGGCCTGGATGACCCTGCGGCAGTCACTGGGGACCGACGTCATCTGGCGAAAGATACTCAGAGAAGGAATCTATCTGCCAGAGGTCGGGCGCCTCCAGATCACCGACAGGGTGGACTTCAACCGGCAATATGCATATCTGACGGCCATGGACGAGTACGCGCGCCAACGTGGTCAGCGTGCGGAGCCATCCCTTCTGGTGAAGGTGATGCTCGGTCTCGAGCCCGCTCCGGAACAGATGCCGCCGGAAGAAGATGACAGTAACGACTCCGAGGAGGAGGAGGAGACGGGGGAGGATGAAGGCTCCGAGGGAAGGTCCCATCGGGGGAGCCCACGGGAGAGCGGCGAGGTGGCCGGCTCTGACAACGTTGATGTCACTGAGCTCCTCGAGGTCCGCTTCTATCCCTACTCAACTTGCTTCATCCATTCTCTTATGCAGCTTCTAACCCGTTTCTCCATCCTTCTCAGGAGCACACGGACGTCGGTCAGGCGTCCTCAACAGGAGTAGGAGAGGCGCCAGCAGGACAAGGCGGGGGCCAGGCACCCATTATCGAATTGACAAGCGCTAAGGGGTCCCCTACTGCAACTGTTCCTGCGGCGACCGGGGTAGCGGAAGATGATGCTCCGAACTCCCGTAAGTCTCCCTACTTTACTGCTGGTGCTTGCCATTGACGATCCGTGACTAACCATGGCATGCCCTGCGCAGTAATCTCAACATCGGAGGCTCGTCGGGTTGCCGAACCCGGGCCATCTACGAGTGGACCAGTGGTGGACATGCCGCCTGCTCCGGAACAGGCTTCCCAAACCGAGCCGGCCCCACCAACTGCTGATCAAGGGGCTGCGGACGTCGGCGGTGCTGCCACCGGAGAGAGGCTGGGGGCTGACGAGGGTGTCAGCGCCGCTGGGGAGAGAGAAGAAGGTTGCCCGGATGTTGGGGAACCTATCCCTCGTGAGGACCTCCCAGGGGCGGACCCTGCAGCAGACCTGCTGGCTGCCTTCCCTTCCTACCGGCCTGCCGACCCAGAGGAGATGGATGACTCGGACGCGGAGGCAGTCGAGGATAGCCGGGTAACGCGACGCAGGGGGTGGAAGTGCATCCAGCGCTTCCTCAAGCGAGACCCATCGGAATGGCTGGGGCGCATGGGATCACTTCAGACCTGGCTGCGCTTCCTGTGTGCCGGGGGAGCTGATGCTCAACGCCTCCATCTGACGGTCCGTGATTTCATGGCCGAGAAGATGCGCGAGAGCCGCCGGCGTGCCGACGTCGCACAAAGTCGGGACATGTCGGAGAGCACGCAGGCGCTCATCGCGGCAGAGCAGGAAGTCCGGCGCCTCGAAGGGCAGGCGGCAGAGAAGGAGGCCTTCATCGCAGCATGTACCGAGCTTGTGGAGCAACTATCGGCACAACTGATCGACGCTCAGGTACAGCTGACGGAGGCGGGCCAACAGATGGTCACACTCCAAGTCGAGCGGGAGCGTGCACAGGCCAGGATTGACGAACTGCGTGCTGCGACCGCCGACGAGGAGAGGGCACGCAGAGAACGAGAAGCAGCCCTGGAGGCCGCCAGCCAAAGGGTAGCGGCATTAGAAAGACTCATTCAGCACGCTAATCCCTAAGGGCTGTTTTTTGCCATTCCCAGAACATTTGCTTCCGCTACTTAATATTTGATCCACTTGTACGAATCGCCATATTTATCTGCGTCTTTTGGTTTAACATGCTCAACCACAAATTGTCTCGTGGGAGCGTTAACCAAGCATCAGGCATCCATAATTGGGCCTGGGTTTCAGGAGAAAAGAGGGAGGTCATTCCTGGGAAAGGAGACCTCAGACCTAACCAATGTATCGTCCCCCAACTTGTTCCAACACACGAGCGGGACAACGCTAGGGGCGTTGAGATTTTATCCGAACATAGGGAAATGAGAAAGGGTGAATCGCGTGTCCCGAATCCAGACATCCACAACGATCGGCCTTCCAGGAAATGCCCAAGACGGTAGGCGGACAGTGGATCGACCATAACAACTGCAATAGACGGACCGAAAAAGGCCATCATTCATATTACAGGAGGCGGACCACATGTCATCATGAATACCGCTTTGGGGTTCCTTCAGACACAAGGGTGGAAAATCCAGATCAACAGGGCATGCGAAGCGTGGGGCGAAGTGACGATTTGTTCGGACAGAATCCAACGCTCTCAAAATTGCGCCACCGTGGGGAAAGCGTATTGGGCGGATGCACTAATCTGGCCGTGAGTCACCTCAATTCTCAGACAGCACCTCTCTGACGAGGAAACTGTCGCTTCCCATCATTGCGATGGGGCATCCCGAGCTGAATCGGGGAGAATATCACAACTGCACCACTCTACCCGAAGTCAGGCCAGACGGCCGGCGACGAGGAGGGGCGGGACTTATCGATCCCTGAGGCTGGACCCGAGTCGAAATGTACGGGCGTTCCTACGTACTCCATCAGGCTGGAGATCAAGCCACACGTAGTTCTGTGAGTGCAGTTTAACGTCATGCAGGACGTAGGACCCCATTTGGGGTAGATCTTAGTTTAGGGTCTTAGAGCTCGGACCATAAGGGCTGGATCTTAGTTTAAGGTCTTAGAGCTCGGACCATAAAGGTGGAGGATCTTAGTTTAAGGTCTTAGAGCTCGGACCATAAGGGCTAGAGGATCTTAGTTTAAGGTCTTAGAGCTCGGACCATAAGGGCTAGAGGATCTTAGTTTAAGGTCTTAGAGCTCGGACCATAAGGGCTAGAGGATCTTAGTTTAAGGTCTTAGAGCTCGGACCATAAGGGCTAGATCTTAGTTTAAGGTCTTAGAGCTCGGACCAGAAGGGGAGATCTTAGTTTAAGGTCTTAGAGCTCGGACCATAAAGGGGGGATCTTAGTTTAAGGTCTTAGAGCTCGGACCATAAGGGGAGATCTTAGTTTAAGGTCTTAGAGCTCGGACCATAAGGGGAGATCTTAGTTTAAGGTCTTAGAGCTCGGACCATAAGGGGAGTTCTTAGTTTAAGGTCTTAGAGCTCGGACCATAAGGGGAGATCTTAGTTTAAGGTCTTAGAGCTCGGACCATAAGGGGAGATCTTAGTTTAAGGTCTTAGAGCTCGGACCATAAGGGGAGATCTTAGTTTAAGGTCTTAGAGCTCGGACCATAAGGGGAGATCTTAGTTTAAGGTCTTAGAGCTCGGACCATAAGGGGAGATCTTAGTTTAAGGTCTTAGAGCTCGGACCATAAGGGGAGATCTTAGTTTAAGGTCTTAGAGCTCGGACCATAAGGGCTCAAAGCACGCCACATCGTGGTCATATCCCCTGGATATGCGAAGATGCACTGAGGGATAGTGTCAAGAGTGTCGAGGTTTCGCCTGGTCAGAATGGGAGGTGGAAAATGTGAATCATGCGGCCATTCACTCGAGGACCGGGAGCACCGGCGTGACGATATGAGAATACTGCCGACCGTGGCGGAAAAGCAGCATCAACATCGCACCAACCGTTGGTGGAATGAGGCAGCAAACGAGCATCGACCGCTCAATCGCAGGATTTATATCAATTTGCTGCCCGAGGCCATTGGGGGTACCGGCCCGAGTCGGTGGGAGAGCACTGAGGCATTGTGTCCGAACCGTTCACGGGGGCTCCACCCAGGGCGTAGACGATGGGTCCGAATGAAAGGGAGCACGAAGCCTGAAAAGTGGAGGAAACCTGACCAAGCGGATCCTGACCCTCCTGGCAATAAACCAGAGTACTCTTGACACCGGTGGACCACGGCAAGGGGTCGGGGAACACGCCTTGAGGGTGACCTGAAGGCGGCGGATTCCCCAGAGAAGGGGGAATCTCTAAGAGGTGGGGGGCTGGACCCGAAGTTTCAAACATCCGGGCGTTCCTACGTATCCCATAAGGATGGGAATCAAGCCGCACGTAGTTCTTGAAGCGCGGTGCAACACAATCGGGCACCAGCGCGGGGAAGAGTGCGGGTCTGACCCTCGCACACAAAAGGAGCGGCATTTGATATTTCTTGTTTGTCCTTAAAGATGAATGGTTTTTCTTTGTGCGGCGACATGCCCGTGATTGAGAAATCACTGGCGTCGCCACAATAATCAAGCCATGGAAGGCATTGATGAATGGCGTGGTCATTAACCAGCGCCCAACATGAGTGTCCCCTGAGGAGGACATCACGATGCAGTGCCGTTTCTCGTCGGGCGGCCAAGACGATCACAGTTTACGGTCGTGTGGTAGGACCAGACAACACAGTTTAAGGTCGTGTGGTTCGGACCATGGAGGAACCCGCTTATCGCGGTACGGCGGACACGGCGGAGGTGGGAACATACCCAGCCCTGCGGTCACGCACGATTCCAGGAAAAGAGTCTTGGGATAGGGGTCTGCGTATGTCCATCACCCGAGGGGCAGAGATGCTAGCCTCCAGATATACTGGGCCCAGAACGCAATTGTTCGGGCGACTCCCTCCTCCTTATGGGGACGAGGGTCCAGCTACGCATGGCCCTTAGGGAGGATATCTGCATATATCCTTGGTGCTCAGATCATGGGAGCCTCGAACGACATCATTACCCTGGTTGGTCTGCCTAACGTGTAGAGGCGTACCGGAGGTCGGTATGAAGAGAGTGTCAAGATCCCACTACAACGCACAAAGGCGGAGTGTGATGAGGACTGCGCAACCAATGTTCAGAGCCCGAGAGAGCTGACATGGCGATCAAGGACGTTGCTGACGCATTCGCAACACAACATCCGATCGCGTCAGCCTAAGACGGGGCAAGCAAACGAGCATCAACCGCTCAATCGCAGGATTCATATCGATTTGCGGCCCAAGACCCGCCGGTAAATCGACCCGGAGCGGTGGGAGAGCACTGAGGCATCGTACCCAAACCGCTAACGAGGATCCCTTTGAGTGAAGGCTCGAACAAGAGGAAGCGCGAGGCCTGACAAGCAACATAGGACTTGTCGGGATTGAATCTGACACTACGAGTCATAGACCGAAGCACCCCAAAACATGTTAACAGATCTCCGGAAAGGGTCGGAGGACTCACCCTGAGAGCAACCGAAGGGAGGCAGGTCCCCGTGATCAACCAAGAGACGGGGCTGGACCTGAGACACAAGCGTCCAGGCGGTCCTACGTATCCCATAAGGATGGGAATCAAGCCATACGTAGTTCTTGAAAGGCAGTTTAACGTCATGCAGGACGATGAGGGGTGTGAGGTAGTCCCACACACGGGGGAGGCGTACGGCGCGGCCAGTAGACCGACGTGAATGCGGACATAATCCCCTGCTCACGCGATACGCCTCGCACAAAAAGGAGGGGAACTGGGGCCAGAGGCCCAACGCGGGATAGAGATTCCCGGGAAATGGGGCTGGGCCTGAAACATGAATGTCCAGGCGGTCCTACGTATCCCACAAGGATGGGAATCAAGCCATACGTAGTTCTTGAAGTGCGGTTTAACGTCATGCAGGACGATGAGGAAAAAAGAAGGGGGGAGCAGAAGGCATCCCCAAACGTGGAGGGGGGCGTACAGCGTGACGAGCAAACCGTCGTGAATGAGGGCATAGCCCCGCACTCACACCATACGCCGCACACCCCGGGGCAACTGGGCCAAGGGCCCGAGATGGGATGGAAATTCCCGAAGGATGGGGCTGGGCCTGAAACACGAGGGTTCAGGCGGTCCTACGTATCCCATAAGGATGGGAATCAAGCCGCACGTAGTTCTTGAGTGGCAGTTTAACGTCATGCAGGACGAATGCTGAACAGTTTAACGTCTTGTAGCTCGGACGTAGTGCAGTTTAGCGTCATGCGGGACGAAGCACTTGGCAGTTTAACGTCTTGCAGCGCGGACGAATGCTAAACAGTTTAACGTCTTGTAGCCTGGACGAATGCAGTTTAACGTCGTGCAGGACGTAGCACTTGGCAGTTTAACGTCTTGCAGCGCGGACGAATGCTAAGCAGTTTAACGTCTTGTAGCCTGGACGAATGCAGTTTAACGTCGTGCAGGACGTAGCACTTGGCAGTTTAACGTCTTGCAGCGCGGACGAATGCTAAACAGTTTAACGTCTTGTAGCCTGGACGAATGCAGTTTAACGTCGTGCAGGACGTGGTGACACTCAGGCAAAGTATTGCTTGAGGAACCTAGCGTTGGTGGGAGGAGTGACACGCTCACCATCCATAGTCGCTAGGGAGTACGCGCCATTGGGATAGACCTTGTGGACAACAAAAGGTCCCTCCCACTTGGGCTCCAACTTGGGCGGCTTCCTGCCGGGGATCATCGGTGCTCTTAGGGCTAGCACTAGATCACCCTGTAGGAAGGAGCGGAGGCGAACCTTCTTATTGAAAGCTCGAGCCATCCTGCTTTGATGCCTCTCCAAGTTGTGCAAAGCGCGAAGTCTATTCTCATCCAGTGCTTCCAACTCGACTAGACGGGCTTCAGCAACTCTGTCCGGCGCTTGCTGGTCGTAGACCGCAGTGCGCAAGGACGGTAACTGGATCTCGATGGGCAGGACGGCCTCAGCTCCATACACCAGGGAATAAGGGGTCATCTGGGTGGAATTGCGAGTCGTCGTCCGATAAGCCCAGAGGGCGTTGGGGAGCTTGTCCGGCCAACTCTTCTTGTTCTGACCAACCATCTTTTGCAGAATGTTAGAGAGGGTTTTGTTAAACGCCTCGATCTGTCCATTCGCCTGCGCATGATAGCGAGATGTATGGTTCGAGCGGATGTTATACTTGGCGTAAAACTTCTTCAACTCGGCTGCTCGGAAATTGGTTCCGTTATCCGTGAGGATAGCGTGAGGCACTCCAAATCGATAGATGATGTTGGAGGTCACGAAGTCAGCGATCGAACAGGATTTGACCTCTCTGAGCGGAATCGCTTCTGCCCACTTGGAGAAGAAGTCCGTGGCGGTCAGAATGAACCGGCACTGGCGAGCTGTCGCCGGCGGGTAAGGTCCCACAACGTCCAGTCCCCAGACTGCAAAGGGCCAGGAATACCTTGTGGTATGGAGAGGCTCCGGCGGCCGATGCACAAAGTTCGCGTGAACCTGGCACGCATGGCACCTCCTGGCGTACTCGATGCAGTCATGGATCATAGAGGGCCAGAAGTATCCCAACCTCCGAATATGGTGGGACAACTTCGGCCCAGTTTGGTGGGCGCCGCATGAACCAGCATGAACCTCTTGCATGACTCGTGGGATCTCAACTCCCTGAAGGCAACGGAGGAGAACACCATCAAATCCGCGTTTGTAGAGGATCTGCTCCAGGCCGGGACTGCTCTGGAGGACGAACTGCGATGCGCGGCGTCGAACTCGCTCGCGCTCGGCCCGATCTGACGGAAGAATGCCATGTTGGAGGTACTCAACCAAAGGCGTCCTCCAATCAGGGGCTGATCCGACTGCTATATCTGGGGTACTCGGGGCTCCGGGCATAGGGGCAACCGTGGTGAGATTACTTACCAACGGGCCGCGATCTTCTTCCGGGATAACGGGAGCGATGAGCCTGCGGCGCGTCACGCGGACGATCAGGTTGTCCTGTTCAGGTTCCGCAAGTGACGCAGCCAGGCTGGCCAAAGCATCTGCTCGACCGTTCTGCGACCGGGGAATATGGACAATTTCTGGCCGAGAAGGGAACCGGGCCATCAGAAGGAGGGTGCACTCCAACAATGGCACAAGTTCCGGCTTCCTGACAACATAGTCGCCATTGATCTGCTTAATGACCAGCTCGGAGTCCCCTTTCACACACAGATGGGGCACGTCGATCTCGAGAGCTAACTCGAGGCCGGTGATGAGGGCATGGTATTCCGCCTCATTGTTGGTACAGCCCTCTGACAACAGGAAAGAGTATGGCAGCACGGCTCGCTCCGGGGTAATGAAGACGATGCCCAAGCCCACTCTATTGAGCTTAGGATTATCGAGTCTTCTACCGGTGGGGCTCCGGGAGGCACCGTCAAAGTGCATCTGCCAGCATGGATCGGCTCGATCAACCGAGAGAATGGTCTCATCAGGAAAGCCTAGATCCAGCGGCTGATCCGCGGAGGTCGGGTGAGCGGCCAGAAAGTCTGCCAACGCTTGCCCTTTGATGGCCTTCTGAGACACATACCTGATGTCGAACTGCTGGAGAATCACAGCCCATCGCGCTAGACGGCCAGTCAACATAGGTCGGCTCAGGATATATTTCAACGGGTCTACCCGAGAAACCAACTGTACCTCATGGTGCTGCAAGTAGTGCCGTAATTTCTGTACGGCAAATACGAGCGCCAGACAGCTCTTCTCGATGGGGGAATACCTAACCTCCGCATCGAGGAGCATGCGACTGAGGTAATAGAGGCTATTCTCTGTTCCCTCGTTGTTCTTCTGGGCGAGAAGGGCACCCAGGGACCGTTCCAGGGCGGTCACATAAAGGACCAGCGGCTTTCCGGATACGGGCGGCATCAGGACCGGAGGTTGAAGCAGGTACTGCTTGATTTCCTCGAAAGCGGTCTGACACTCTTTATCCCATACATAGGTGACACCCTTCTTCATAAGCCGAGAAAAGGGCTTACACTTGCCGGCCAGATTCGCGATGAATCGGCGTATATAGGCTAAGTGGCCTTGGAACCCTTGCAGTTCCCGGACGGTACCCGGGGGAGGCATCTGGCTAATCGCCCTGATTTTCTCTGGGTCGATCTCAATACCCCGGTATCTTACCACAAATCCAAGGAACTTTCCGGAGGTGACCCCAAAGGCACACTTCAACGGGTTCATCTTCAGGCAGCGAGACCGGAGGAAGCTGAACACTTTCTCAAGATCTTTGAGATGGTCCTGACGCTGGCGCGATTTGACAACCAAGTCGTCGACGTAGCATTCCACCAGTGTGCCGAGGATTGGCTTGAATATGCGGTGCATCGCCCGTTGATAGGTGGCACCTGCATTCTTCAGGCCGAAGGGCATGACCCGGTAGCAAAAGGTACCTTGGGGGGCCCTGAAGGCAGTGAACTCCTCATCCTCAGGGGCCATCCGAATTTGGTTGTATCCGGAGTATCCATCCATGAAGGAGAGGGCTTGGAACCCTGCTGTGGCATCAATCAACAGCTCTGTCACTGGAAGGGGAAAATCATCCTTCGGACAGTGGCGGTTGAGATCGCGGAAGTCGATGCAGACTCTAATCTGCCCGTTCTTCTTCCTGACCGGCACAATGTTGGCCAGCCATTTGGGGTACTGAACTTCCCTCACGAAGTTGGCTTTGATAAGCTTGTCAACTTCGGCCTCAACCATGGCACCATGGGATGGGTGCATTTTCCTGGGAGGCTGCTTGAACCCGCGATGGTTCGCCGGGAGACCTAGGCGGTGGACGGCTACCTGAGGATCTAGCCCCGGCATCTCGTCATAGCCCCAAGCGAACACATCACGGTGCTGCCTGAGAAAGTCCACGTACTGCTGCCGCTCCTCAGAGGGCATGGCGGCACTAACCAACGTGGGTCTTGGATCGGCCTCGGTTCCAAGGTTCACCTGTATTAACTCATCGACCGTGGCGGGGACGCCCTCCTCAAAGGCTGGGGGTGCGTCTTCCATACCCTCTCCACTCGGGGAGGGATCATCCACGGGAGAGACTGCGTTGGAAACTGCATTGGGGCTACCAGATCCTGCTGGGCCACCGGTGCTGGCGCGGGCGGTCGCGGCCGTCTCATCAGGAGACTCGCGGACCGTCAAGACCATGGCGACGTCCAACCGGTGAATCGGGAGGACGTAAGCGTCATCCAGACTTGCCCAGGGATCGCTTGCAACAGTGACAGGCTCAACCTCACCTGCCAGGATCTGCTTATCCTTGCTCTTGTAATAGTCCGCGTCCAGATAGCGGGCTTCACATGAGGCAAAAGGAGAGGCATCTCCTTGAAGCACGCCTACTCGACCATTAAGGGAGTATTTGAGGCATTGGTGGTATGACGAGGGAACCGCCGCATGAAGGTGAAGCCATGGCCTGCCCATCAATGCGTTATACGCAGTGTCCTGAGAGACTACCATGAATTCGGTGTTGGCAACCAAGTCACCGAACTGGGTCTTCAAACGTATCTTGCCGACCGGGGTTTGCTCGGTGCGGTCGTACCCCTGGATCCTGAGGTCGGAGGGAATCAAGTCATCCTCAGACAACCCCAATCTCCGGAGCGTCCGAGTTGGAATCAGATTAATCCCGGACCCCGTGTCGACAAGACAGCGCCGGACTTCAAGGCCGTTGAACTGGCCGGTGACATACAGCGGACGAATGTGTCCCTGTATAGGAGGGTCTTCATCCTTACCAGAGAACGAGATAACTGCCTGACATTCGGCGTCCTCGATCGTTTCGGCGTGGAAGGCCTCTGCAGCCGCAACCTCTGTCTCAAACTGGAGGGGGCTTTTCAGGGCTTCAGCGAGTGCCTCGCGCATCTCAGATGACATGCGCAGAGCCTCAAGGATGGAGAGCCTTGCTGGGATGTCGGCCAAGTGCTTCAGGACATCATACTTTTTGGCCAAGCGCGAGCTCCTGGTTGCAGGAGATTGCTCTGCGGTTGGTGGCATGACGGGCCTTACCGGTTGGATCGGCGGCCGACTGGTACTTGGCGCATCTCGCTGTTCACTGGTCGCAGTCCGGGAAATGGTCACCGTACTGGAGTCAGGAGGCCGGGATGGACTTGTGGCAGGGCGGAGCTGGTCGCGACGCGGCTGAGGCGGTTCTGCCCGGTCCCATACCACAAACAGTGGCGGAGGCGAATCCGTCATCCCCGGATGGGGAGCCTGCGTACGTTGAGCTCGATCTTGAGCCTGCCGCCTAGTCTCAGTGGCGTGCACGGCCTGGCCGGAGGTACCGACGGCTGTGCCCCGGCGACTCCTGCTGCTGCGGTTCTTCCGACGGTGGTGACGACCGGGGACGCTAGGGAGGTCCACCTGGTGTTCTTCAACGTCGGGAACCGAAAAGGGATTTACCAGCTCGACGGTGTTAACCGAAGCGTACCCAATACCGTCATCGGACGAATCATCCATCACCGGGCGGATCCGAGGAGGGACCCCCATCTCCGGGGGCATGAAATCGCCGAGAGTACGGGATAGTGGCGGAACTGGCGGGGCGCGCTCTTCCTTCTTGCGCTGCCGCCGTTTGCTCCTCTTGGAGGAGGCAGACTGGGACGACGATGCCGAAGCAGCACCCGCAGGTTCTGGGGGCTCAGGCTGATTCAAGCGCGCACGGATGATTCCCTGGGCGCGAATGGTCGTCTTGCGGGCCATCCAGTTATTATACTTCTGGGACCCGCGGTCGGAGACCAGCTGCCATTCGTCCTCGTTGCCACTATCGTCATCTGATCCCACGAACACGCCCGCTACCTGTGCTGGAGCTGGGCCCAACCTGATTACATTGTTGTTAATCTGGTCTTGGAGCCAGTCCTTGAACACATAGCACCGCTGGATGGTGTGCCCCAGGGCCCGATGGTAGGGGCAGTAGCGGGGGTTATCCGTGAGATGTGCCTCCTCTGGCTTCCAACACTCAGGCAGTCGCACAATCCTCTGCTCCAGGGCGCTCCGGAAATAACCGGGGACCTGATCCTCATGGAATGAGTACGTCAGGTGTCGCGGGCCCCTGGGAGCGCGGTCTTGACGAGGGGCTGGAGGGGCCTGCCAAGGAGGTGGACCCTGATTATCTCGCCTGGGTTGCGGCGGTACATTACGCGGAGGGGCCGGCCGGTTCTGAGGCTGCCGTTGCTGGGCCGGGAACTGAGCCCGTGGAGGCGGATTCCTGTGAGGCTGCGGAGCTGGCCTCACCGGCAGCAGCTCCAACGGCCTGGGAGCCTCTATCTGGGCCACAGCAGCGGGCTCAGCCCTGCTGGCTCTCCTTGCAGGAATCATAGGAGGCAGCGGGTGTGCCTGGCTGGCCTGTTGCAGGGCTTCCTCAAGACGTTGAGCTTTGTCTGAGAAGTCCCTGAACCCTCCGGGGTAATTCTGAGTAATCAGGGAAGGGACCAGCTCGGTCTTGACGTTCCCGACGCACATTGTCAGCAACTGCTCCTGAGTCAATGGCATGTCAAGGGAATACGTGAGACCCTTCCATCGGGCGACGAAGTCCGCGACTCGCTCATCAGGCCTCTGCTTGCACTTGAAGAGGTCTGCGATACTCGTCTTCCGGGTCGTGGAACTGAACTGGTAGAGGAATTGTCTACGAAGGTCCTCCCAGCTAGTTATCGACCCGACGGGAAGCTGGCTGTACCAGACAAATTCTAGCCCTTCCAGTGTCTGGACAAAGCAGCGAAGCTTAGCGGCCTCTTGCTGCGCCGGAGTCCCCAGCATAGGCCCGCACCTCGAGTTGAAATGGGCCAAATGTTGTGGCGGATCTCCGGTCCCGTTGAAGGGGGCGAAAGTGGGATTCCCGAATCCCGGAGGCGCCGGCATGTCATCCACCCATGCTGGGTATGGCTTGCCGTCCGGTGGGATCGCCACCTGCCGAGTCTCCAAGGCTTCCAAGCGGGCAATGAGTGCCGCCATCGGATCGTCCGGACATGGGTTCCAGTCCTGGCGAGGATCTCTAACCACGAGCGCATTGCATGGCCCTTCAATCGGGTCGTCGACCGGATCGTCGAACTCGGCAGCTCGTGGGATGGCTGGCGGAGCGGCCCTTGGGGCAGCGGGAGGAATCCGAGCGGGATCTCTCGGGTAGTCGCGCTGCTCGGGAGGGTGTGGCGAAACATACCGCGCCCTCTTGCCGTAGGCAATGGCCTCTCTCCTGTCGGCGAACACGGCGTAATCACGGTTGCCCGGGAGAGTCTCATCGAGGGGTGGTTGTTCCGGTCCCTGCTGCCCTGGCCTGGGATCACCGTAGTCAGGCCGCCGTTCTGCAGCGCGCTCGGCGAGGAGCTGGTCAACCAGCCTCTTCTGTTCGGCGAGCTGCTGACGTAGCGTAGCCTTCTCGGGATCCTCCTCTGCCTTCCGCATGGAGGCAGATGGGTCGGCGGGCCTTATAGCCTCGCTGTGCTCTTTTCCTTTGCTGACGTTTCGGCTCAACGTCAGTGCTTCAGTGGGTGCGGGGAGCCCCAGGAGGTTCCTCTGATGACGAGTAACTCTCACTGATGGGTCTGACGACGGCTTGTCTTCGGGGGGGAAGCCCCCGTCGAGAAGTTCCAAGTCGTTCCCCTCTCCCGACAGGTCAGCCATATTGACTGTTCCTGTCCCTGGGGATATACCCTCAGGGCCACCCAACGAATCGGGCTGTCGGCGAATCACACTGAAGCGTAGGGCAGCGTACTGCCCCCATCCACGGATATACACGTGGGGAGTGGCTTCCTCGATAACTTTGCGGAGTACTTGAAAGCACTCAACGCATCGTTGTTGGAGGGCCTCGTGGTGCCCAAATGACCCGGGGTGCCGAACCGCGGGGAGCATGGCCAGGTCAATTTGACGGCACTGCTCACCAATATCCTCCAGGTGTAGTTGACTCCCGGGGTATGGCATTTGTAGGCAGTGAAGACGGGAGTGAGTCTCCCGGAGAGTTCGGCGGAAGCACTCGAACTCATCCGGGGTGAGCGATTCGGGTGCATCAAAGCCCGGTCCTGCGACTGGCCAAAACATCTCAGGGAAGTGGCCCTCTGCAAGGACGGTCCAGAAGCTCCATGACTCAAACTCGGGACCCAGATCTCCTCGGTCCTCTTCCATGGCTGGGAACGGACGGGGAACTGGTAGTGGTGCCGAGGCGGGCCGTCGGGCCGACGGGCTGGCCGGCGGTGAATACGGCGAGCAGGCCGATTGGCCTCCATATCCCGGGCCTCCCCCTGAGGGTGGCGGTGCCCCAGCTACCACATCACGATAGGACGGGCCGGCGAGCGAACATCCTGCCGTAGCATCGGTGCTCGCCGAGGGCGCACCAGATCGTGGTTCGACCGTCGGTCCCCAGAAAAAGTCTCCGGCTTCTCTGATCGAGACGGAAGGCACTTCCGGAGGGGCCGGTACCAACCGCAAGTTTGATCCGTGGGGGTCTACCAGGCCCTCGTTACTCCGGATATACCTTCGGAGAGACGCGGGGATCACATCGATCTCGCTCTCGGGGAGCACGAGGCTGACGTGCCGCATTCCTACCCCTGCCCTTGACTGGCGGGATTGGGGAAGGGGCTCTGTCGCCGAATCGTACTCTGCCTCTGAGTCAGAGAAGCAAACCGGTCGGATCTCTGTCCGGAACTCCGCAACATTCTTCCCTCGGCGTCGACGCCTTGCCTTCCTGCCCCTGGGTGGTTCTTCGGGGCAGGGCTGATCTCTGTCCTGGCGTCCTCCGGCCGCACTGGTGCTGGGGCCGAGAGGACTGGGAACCAAGGTGCGAGGGGCACCGGGACAGATATCAAAGGGGACGCGGGGAGAGATGATCCCGGGCAGGACTCCGGGCCGGGATCGGGAGGTGGGATGACCCATGCCTCCTGGATCGGCCACACAGAGTAGATCCTGCCGGTGAATAGCGCTACCGCGAGGTGGTCCGCGGTGGCTACTGCCAGTGCCAGCAACCGGGAGAGTCAACCCAACCTGCCTTTGGGGCGGTCGAGGCCTCGATCCGGGTCGGGCATAGGAGTTCCCCCTCTCAGGATGCGCAGAGGCCTGGCGACTGGAGCCAGCAGTGGCTTGGGCCAATGCGGCCGCTGTTGCTAGAGCCCCAAGGTGGGAATCCTCTTCCGCTCGTGCCCGACGTTGGCGTCGAGACAGACGAGCCGGGATGAGCGGCGCGGGTAGGTGGAGAGCCTGTTCCTCGACTTGAGGGGCCTGGCGGCGATGTCGCCGTGGCCTGGCGGGAGCCCTTATCGTGGATCCCTGGAGCGGACCTCGGATAGGGTGATCCTGGGCATCTTCCACTTCATCCGCATAGGGAAGGGAACTGTCAGAGCGCTCCGGGGATAAGCTCCCGAAGCGGTTGGACGTTGAGGTAGGCGGCGGTGCCTCCCTGCGCGGCCCTCGGGGGCGGCGGTGGTGGCGAGGCGCAGCCTCCTCAAGGTCTAGGCGAGCCATTTCCCTAGTGGGGATGACTCCCTCTTCCTCGTATCTCCGCACCAGGGTGTTGATCACCCTTCTCTGGATGACCTCCGAGGGGGAGAGAGGGCGTGGTCGTCCCGCAATTGCGGCTGCTGGGACGGCTGTGGAACGGGCGGGACCGCGCGGAGTAGCCGCGTCGGTGTTTCCCCTGTCCCTGCGCCAGTGGGCGGGTGGCGTTCGGGCACTAGATCGGGCGACCTGATTTCTGAAAGCAGGGAGAATGACCCATTAATACTGACAGGAAAAAGGAATCGACAACCAACCATTAGCGCCACGACGCCTTCCGTGGGGGGAACCCAGGCCCTCGACGTTGCGAGACGGAGTGCCCGATGTCCCTTCCCCAGCCCCTGGCGGGTAAGACTGAATGCTTGGCCGGGCAACACGCCGGTCTTCCAACACCTCTGAAAGCCATCGGTCTTCGTATCGAGGAGAAGAGATTCACGTCGGGTTCACCATTTTTCTGTTTCGGTGCGGATGTGCGTCGGGTTACGCTGTTCCGCCAGGACGCGTTCGCGCGTGCACCCGTCAACCCGAGGGGATGGGCGCGCGGCTTGTGGTCCCGCAGTCCCGCTTTCCAAGGGCGGGCGGCATCCGTCCCTTATTCAGGGGCGTCTGCTCCTTGATCGAAACCGGGATGATGGGATGTCGGCTTCTCCTTCCTTGGACGTCTCCTCGGAACTTGTCGCCTAATCCGGGTCTCCCTCATAGACTTAAGAATGTTCGTGAATCTCGTTCCCGGCGCCATATCTTCATGGACACCGGTTAATTACGCTGCTTCCGCCCGGACGTTCCAAGGAGTCTGGGCGGGGCAGCAACCTGCGGTGAGAAGGCCGGGTGGCTCTGGGTGCTGGGGGCGTGTCGTAACACTGCGGCTCTGCACGTCTGTCTTCCGTCCCTAATAGGGCTTCTCGAAGGCACGATGGCCTGAGGCATCCCGTACTAGGTGCGGGGAACTGTGTCACCTGAGGTTTTCCTCAGCTTCCCGTGTTTAACACGGGGTATGCCGCGAGTTTAACGTCCAGCGGGGACGGCATCGGACCGATCAACACGAAAAGTGGATCAGATGACGGAACCCCTTGCGGGGAACCTCCGACGCTGGGGCCAGCACATGGGCGGCTTCCCAAGTAACGTGGAGTGAAGTGAAGTGGCATGACCCCACCGGGATGTGGCGGCCCGGGTAAGGATCAGGGTGGATGATGGAGTAAAGAGCTTGGACCCCAGAGGGGCTTCCTACGTACCGCGCGTTAACACGGATCAAAGTCAACGTAGTTCGGGCATACAGTTTAACGTCATGCTGGACGTCGGCAAGCCGACTCACGAAGAGGTCGAGGCCGCCGGGCGGAGGATTGAACCGAACCACCTCGCACGGAGGGGGATGGAACGGCCGGGTGGATCACAGTTTCACGTCATGCTGGACGATAAAAGGGGAAATGGAAAAGGGGGGCTGTGGGGAGGCACCGTGGAGATACACACGGGCGGTCTCCCACAGGGGCGGATTCATAGGTGAATCAACGCAAGCGTGAACCCTGGAGGGGTCCACTGATGGACGAACGGACGTAAATACGACCGGAACGACCAGGTGGTGGGCTTGGGCCTCAGGGAGGCTTCCTACGTACCCTGTATAGAAGACAGGGATCAAAGTCCACGTAGTTCATTCTGTCAGGACTTACGCACTTGGGGCAGCCCGGATGCTGCAAAACTCAGCTGGAAGGGACTTGGACCGAAAGCAAAAGACACCTCGATCCCAGTCAGACCCTCTACTGGCTTCGGCAGTGGGGAGGTGCAATGGAGATACACATGTGCAGCCTCCCACGAGAAACTAGGGGTTTGTAATACCCTGCCCCCGTAGGGAAAAGCCACTCCCATTAAATCGTCCCAAAAGGGGGACAATCCCGACATCCCTGCAGAGACGAGCGGGTGGGGGCCACGTCCAAACCGGGGGAGACCCTGCGTGCGGAGCACGGGATCAGGTTGCGGACGGTTTAGCCTCTTGCCAGACGAAGTACAGTTTAACGTCATGTGTTGAGGACGAGGCACTTGGCAGTTTAACGTCTTGCAGCACGGACGATGGGGGCTAGGCAGTTTAACGTCGTGCAGCTTGGACGGGTGTGCAGTTTAACGTCATGCTGGGCATAGGTTGCCGGACGAAGCACTTGGCAGTTTAACGTCTTGCAGCGCGGACGATGTACAGTTTAACGTCGTGCAGGACGTATATGCAGTTTAACGTCATGCTGGACGAGTATGCAGTTTAACGTCATGCTGGACATATATGCAGTTTAACGTCATGCTGGACATAGGTGCGTGTCACTTCGCGCAAGCCTGGAGGGCCGCACGGGAAGACAACGCACGGTGCGGGCACCCGGGATGAGAATCATCGAGTGCCACACAGGCGGGTAACCTTAGGAGGTCAACGGGGACGACCCTGGCAGATTGCGCGCAAAAAGGAAGCTTTGCGCGCAATACTGCGGGCCGGCGCGCAATCGGGGCGGCTGGCGCGCAATTGGGCCAGCGCCTTGCGCGCGGATGCTTGAGATTGCTCACACCGGGCTTCGGATAGCGCGCGGGGGCAACGGCTCATTCTTTAACGAATGGCCACTTGAAAGAAGGGGGGGTGCGCGCAATCAGGCCGGATTGCGCGCACCCCGGGGGCAATTGCGCGCAAGCGGGTTCTTTTGCGCGCAAAGGCCTTAGGGTGAGTTTTTATTCAAATGAAAGGAGCCAGCAGGGATTGCGCGCGAAGGCGGACCCCGAGGCTTTCTTGCGCGAAAGAAAGGCGGTTACCTGAAGTTCGTCATTGCGCGCGGAAGGGGTTGAATTGCGCGCACGGGAGACGTTTCGACTTCCAGCAACCTCTGAAACGTTGGGGGTCGCCTTGTATTTATAGGCAACCCCGGGCGCGGAATCCAGGGTGCGAGCGCGAAATTCTTCTCGCGGGCGCGGAATCGGGCGCGGCGCGTAAGGGAGGCGCGCGGACCCGCGGCGCGCAGAATTGCGCGCCGAGCCGGCGCATTGCGCGCATCCCGGGGGTTTTCCGCGCGGGGCATCCCCTTTGCGCGCGTGCCTCTGAAATTCCGCGCAAGGCCTCCGGGCCCTCCGAAACATCCTTCCGACTCCAAATATGACCTCGCTTTCCGCATCCGGAGCTTCGTTTGGGAGCAACGGACTTTTCCGGCGTCTACAATGGTTTAAACATAAGGTGAAATTGTACGACGGTGGGAAATATTGATGGTTGTCTCGTCCCGATTTGGATCTGCCATAACTGTGGCTATATTAGCCAGTGCAACAGCTTGGGAATTTTGTGATCTCAGGACATAAGAAAATGTCGGTTCCATAAGAAATTCTGCCCTTAACTCTCTGATGTAATCATTCAAAGGTATTAGATCTTCTTTTCTGATTTCATAATCCCCATTGACTTGTTTGATTACCAGGTCTGAATCACCTTTCACATTTAAGTGATTCACTTTCACTTGAAGTGCCAACTCCAATCCTATGATAAGAGCTTGGTATTCTTCTTCATTATTTGTCCCACCTCCCAAAAACGAGAAGGAATAAGGTAGCACTACCTTTTCTGGGGAAATGAGTACAATTCCTAGCCCAAATTTGTTGAATTTAGGATTTTCCATTTTCCACCCTATTGGAATTATGGAAGCACCATCAAAGTACATTTCCCATGTTTGAAGACTATCTTGAATAAAAAAACATCCTCATCAGGAAGTTCAATATCTGAAGATGTATATTCTACTGAAGGATGTTCAACAAGGATATCATCCAGAGCTTGGCCATTTATTTCCTTTTGAGACACATATTGAATATCAAATTTCTGCAAAATAACTGCCCACCTTGCCAAACGTCCTGTAAGCATTGGACGGAAAAGGATGAATTTGAGCAGGTTATTACGAGATACTAATTAGACCTTGTGATGTTGTAGGTAGTGTATCAACTTCTGAACTGCAAAAATTAATTCTAGGAAGCACTTCTCAATATTGAATATCGAGTTTCTGCTTCAAGCATAGTTCGACTGAGATAGTAGCAGTTGTTTTCATTCCCATCATCATTCTTCTGACCAAGAAAGGCACCCAATGATCGCTGTAAATATGTCACATAGAGTATAAGTGGTCTTCCTTCAATAGGTGGTATTAATACCGTAGGACTCAAGAGATATTTCTTGAGAATATCGAATGCTTCTTAACATTCTTTATTCCACGAGTAAGTGACTCCCTTCTTCATCAATTTGGTTAAGGGTAAACGTTTTCCTGCCAAATTGGCGATGAAACGCCGAATATAGGCTAAGTGTCCTTGAAGTCCTCTTAATTATTTCAAATTTCAAGGAGGTTACATACCAAGGAATGAATTTTTCTTCTTAGGATCAACTTCGATACCATGATGGCGTACAACAAAGCCGATAAATTTTATTGAGGTTACCCCAAAAGCACATTTTAAGGGGTTCATCTTCAAATTGTGTTGTTGATGTTTTTGGAATGTGATTTCCAAATCAGCCAAGTGATTAGAACGTTGCCTGGATTTAACCACCAAATATTTCACATAACATTCAAAAAACTTCCCTAAAAAGGGTTTGAAGATACGATGCATAGCACACTGATATGTTGCACCTATATTCTTTAGGCCAAAGAGCATTACTCGATAGAAGAACAAACCCTGAGGGGCTCTGAAATATGTAGATTCTTCATCTTCTGGATCCATTCAGATTTGATTATATCCTGAATATCCATCAATGAAGTAAAGTGCTTCATAGCTGGCTATTTCATCAATTAAGAGTTCTGTAATCGAAACTGGAAAATCATCCTTAAGACAATGCCGATTAAGCTCTCTGAAATCAATGAAAACTCTAATTTTTCCTTTCTTCTTTTTTCACAGGGACAATATTATCCAACCTCTTGGGATATTGAACTTCTCTGATGAAGTTATCTTTGATAATCTTATCCACTTCAGCTTCAATTTTGGAAGTATAAGGTGGGTGTGTTCTTCTTGCCGCTTGCTTAAATCCTCGACGTTCTTCCGAAAAATCCAAAAGATGAGTAGAAACATCAGGATCAAGGCCTGGAATCTCTGTATAGTTCCATGAAAATATATCTTTATTTTTCCTTAAAAATGAAACATACATCTCTTATTCTTAAAGAGTCATGGCCGCACTAATTAAAGTTGGGCATTGATCATCTTTTGTACCCAGATTTATTTATCTGAGTTCATCCACAGTGGTAGAGATACCCTCTTCAAATGCTGGAGGAGCATCCCTAAGATCTTCCTCTTCTTCTACAACATGTATTATTTCTTCTGTTTCTACTTGAATAGTAGATGATGAAGTAGAATTTTTATGATCAGAAGAGATGTTAAAATTTGAACATCTTGAAAAAGAAGCTTCTATTTCCGACCCAATTGATGATGAAGGGTCTTCCCTGGGTAATAAAGAAAAGATAATGGATTGAGAATCGACATCATCATTCACCTCTAACATTACTATAACTTCTTCTAGCCTGGTTGGTGATGTATAGACTTGCTGTATTTCAGCAGATGAAATGAAGACATCCCCATTTGAGCTTCCATCATTGATTAGTGAATCACCAATTTCTCCCATGTTGACTGGCTTGATTTCCGTAATTGAAATTATGGAAGTTTCCATAAGATTATTTTGATTTGAGTCTATCCTGTCAATTTTACTGATAGGCAACACATAATCTGTACTCACATGTGTAAATGGATTTACTGGAATCTTTTCCAAACCATATGGAGCATTAACTTTGGTAATCTCCCTTGTTGTGGATTTCTATTTTCCCTTTATGTGATAGAATTCCGCCTCAATGTATTGAGATTCACATGTCTTGAATGGGGCCTTATCACCATACAATGTCCCAACTTGACCATCGAAACAATATTTGAGACATTGATGATATGATGAAGGGATAGCTGCCTGTTGATGTGGCCAGGGTCTTCCAAGAAAGATGTTGAAGGCTAAGTCTTGATCAACAACCATGAAATATAAATTGGATACAAGATATCCAAACTGAGTTCTGAGTGTAATCTATCCCAGTGGTTCTTGTTCATTTTTATCATATCCATGTAACATCATACTTAATGGAGATAAATTAGATTCTGTGAGGCCCAATCGACGAAGTGTACGAATGGGGATGAGGTTGACTCCTGAACCATTATCAATGAAAGCTCTTCGGACGTCTACCCCATTGACCTTTCCAGATAAATACAAAGGTTTAATATTTCCATGTACGACATCATCTTTATCTTCGTATGTGAAAGATATTACTACATGGAATTCTATAGGATTATTCTCAACATGATAGGCTTCAACCACAACAATTTCAGTTTCAAACTCCTAAGGACTTGGAAAAGCCTCGATGAGTGCCTCTTGAAGATCCTTTGATAAATTCAAGGCATCCAGAATTGATAACATGGCTAGTACTTGGGCCAAGTGTTTCAATACATCATATTTTTTATCTAATGGTCGGTGTTTTCCAACAGGAACATGTGGTTTCACTGGTACCTTAGAAGTTGATGCTTTAAAAGTAGATGCATCTTGTATCAGGGTAGGAGTTGGCAATACTCCTGGCTTTAGAATGTTAGACCAATTAGGTCTATTAACTTGCTAAGAGGAAGAAGTTGGAACCTCTAAATGATCTTCTAGAATAACTATGCCAGGACTGAATCTACTTTGTGTGGAAGAACTTGCCTGTTCTTTTTGAGCTCGTTGAAGGGCTCTGCCATGAGTTTCTACCACATACACAATTCTAGCAGGGGTAGAATTGGAATAGTGGCCTATAAAAGATCCATTTCTTCCACTGTATCCTAGACCTCTAGAACCTCCTCTGATTCCTCTATTTGATACAGGGAACCCAAGCTCATCAAAGTCAAAACTACGACTTGCATAAGGATTGATTAAGGGAATCATATTAACAGAACCGAAGATTAACTCTTCATCTGATGAAGACTCTCCCTGATTATCCAATTTAGGTTGTGCCGTTTGGTGGGGCGGTGCATGTGGCTTCGAAGTAGATGGCATAAAATCTTCCAGAGTCAAAGACAACTTAGTCTTTGAAACGATTTCATATTATTATTATTGTTCTTCTTTATTCGATTATGCCGTTTCTTTGAGTATTTTCCCTCCAATAAAGAGGGTTTTTCTATGGCATTCATAGCAGAAGACACAATTTTTTCATCAATTGAGTTCACAAAATGGAATGAGTTCGGTTGATCATTTTTCTGACCATCCAATCATCATATTTTTGCGCATTTTTGTTCTTGACTTCTTGCCACTCGCCCTCTTCCTCTGGATTTTTAGTAGTAACACATGATACCTGAACTGAAGAACCTTTCAATTTAACTTTCCCCGAGTCGACCATTTTTTGTAGGAGGTCCTTAAAGACAAAACACTCCTAGATGGGATTCCACAACATCTGATGAAATGGGTAGTAATTGGTACGGTCTTCATCTCCTTCCTTGTTCGGCCTTTTGGGCCTTGGCAATTGAACCAAATTATTTTCCAGAGCTGAAAAGAAGAAGCCAGAAACTTTTTCATTTTGGAAAGAGTATACTTTTCTCTTCAAATCCTCAAATTGTTTCCGTCTTTGATCTCTTTGATCATATTGATGAGACGACCTCTGTTTTTGATGCTCAGGAGGTGGAGTCCTTCGAGAAGATGAAGGTTTTGAAGTAGAAGCAGGTACAGGTTCTTGTTTAAGCATGACTATAGCAATATATGCTTTACCCATTCTCCTTCCTAGAGGTGAAGGAATTACACGAGTTTTATCCTTAATCTTCATAAGAGAATCTTCAATCTATTGAGCGATTGAAGTAAGGTCTCAAAACCTTCTTGTGTATTTCACAGGGATCAACGGTGTGCGTAATTCATCACGCAAGTTTACCACACAAATTGGCAATAATTATTCTTGAGGGAGTGCTAAGCTTAGGGAATATATTAATCCCTTCCAGAGAGAAATGAAATATGAAATTATTTCATTATTTCTTTGCATAAAATTTGTAAGATCAAAAACTGTTGTCTTTAGGAATGTCGAGTTGAATTGAAGAAGGAATCTTTGACAGAGATCCTCCCACCCGGTAATTGATCGGGATTGCAAGCTTGTGTACCAGACAAAATCAGGCCTTTGTAATGGCTGTACAAAACACCCGAGTTTAACTGATTCTTGTTGTTGAGCGGTTCCCATCATAGGATCGCAACAACAAACAAAACGTGTTAAGTGTTTCTCTGGGTCTCCTGAACCATTAAATATTGGGAATGTGGTTCGTACAAAATTTGATGGGGGAGGGGGGAATTGCATCAACCCATTCAGGGTAAGATCTCATTTCTGGTTTAATTTGAGCCCGTTTTCCTTCCATAGATTCCATTCGAGCTGTTAATGACTCAATAATAGTTATTAACTTTTGAGAAACATCTGGTTGAGCTTAGACCTGAGCAGGTGCAATGAATAGAGATTGGATAGATGTGGTGGCTGGTATTACAACTGATGGTAGCACTGCCGATGGTTGTTGCACTTGACTCATAGGATTAGACCTATGAGGGTGTACTGATAGGGGAGGATATTCTTGATCCATATCATTAGCCGCAACAAATTTTCTTGGCTGACTGACTCCAGCACGCTTAGGAGGAAGACTACCATGAAGTAGTTCTGCATTCATCCTCCTCAATTTCTTAACTTCTTTCTCCTGTTGTGATAATATTGGCTCTAGTGAGAGCGATTGGCATTTTTTATAGGAAGGGTATGTAACCTGATTCTTTCCTTTCCCCTTGTTGGATCCCTTTCAGAGAGGGGAAAGTGGGTTATTTGAAGGAACACCCAGATTCTAGATAAGCCTTTGATTTCATGTATGCACACCTTCTTCATTTGTGTCTATGCGTAAAACTTCTTGAGCAGGAATTTCTTTCATCTGATCCCTCTAAGTGAGCCTCATCTAGTAGATCAGCAACAACGACATTGATGAAATTAATTGATGCATAACGCATTTCATCCCTTCTATCAGCATTTCTGCAATAATGTCTTCTTCCATTTCTCTGATGAGACATTTCCTTTTGTTGATTTGATCCCTCAGGAACTTCTTGACGAACCATAATTTGTAGGGAATCTCCTGATAATTTGGATCTTCTTTCTTCTTGGGGCTTCTTACCTAATCGAGAGAAGACTGACTATCTCTGAGGAAGAGATTGAGGATTTGAAAAAGTCCCCAGTCCGATGGACTGGGGCTGTTCCCACTGTTCCAGCTCAAATCCTTGAATCCTATTTGTTGATTTTGAGGGTTGGGTTAAAAGAGTCCCCAGTCTGGAAAGCTGGGGTGGTTCTTGACATGTTATGTCTGAGACTTTCTTGAAAGCTCTCTTGATCTTACAGACTTTAGTCCGAAAATTGGCTGGATGCATCAAACTGCATCCACTTTTATCACCCGGATCAAAAGACCGTTGGATGATTTCTGACACTTCTGTCACTTGATGATGTGCTTGCTCCAAATGAGAGGCATGTTCAATATTCTCGTTTGCTTGATGCAGGAGTAATTCAATAACTTGTTCTCTGTATTATTGATTTTTAGAAGAACTTGTTGAGGCCTATTCTTGGGCAAGCCTTTTATTACAAATAAAGCCAATTTACTGTGGCTAGCCATGGGAAATAACATTGAATGAGACCTTTTTTGGCGGGATTTAATGACTGGAGAGCACAGTGAAATGTAGTGCTCCATGAACACCCCATCCCCTGATATGAATACCAGATGGGGCATTAGCAATTAATTGGCGCAATCTTCTTAGTGCGCCAAGGCATGAACGCTAAAGGGATCTCTGCTACTTTTCAGCCTTCAGATATCAAGAAACTAAGAGAGATGCCATGCCAATTTGGAGTTGTAACCCTTATATTATATTGACATGATTTTCATATTCATCATAAGATAATATTTTCTATTTAAACTGAAAAAGAGTTTTCCATATGTTGAGACGAATATCATGAATTCCATCTTCCGTCAACATCTCTGGAATGTCATACTGAGAGTCAGCCGAAGTCCAAAACATGGCAGGAACTTCACCTTTTTCCAGTCGTTTTCTCATATTCAGTACTTCCTCTTTATCTTTCAATGAACATTATTCTACATGATTAGACTAGAGATGGTGCTTCTTTGTTGCTTCATCGGATTCAACTAGATTGGTAGAGAATTCACTGATCAAACTAGAAGATGAATGACCCGGGGGTGGTTCAGTGAATGACCTACACCCCAGGCTATCATTTGATTGAGAAATTATTTCACCTGCTAATGATAAATCATCAGACATAACTGGAATCACATTTACAAGTGCCTCAATATAAGAGGGATTTCTCATCACTACATTTTCCATTGGAGCATTTTCCAGGCAATGTGTATTATAACCATGGAGAGGACTTTTATAGTTAAATTCATTATCATGGGGAGGACCGCCATGGTGGGTTACAAAAAAAGATGAAAAATTTTGCTCTATGGTCTTTTGGCCACACAGAGGGTTCTTGTGGCTCTCATCTGAAGATGAAACTTTGAGATCGACCAAAATGTCATGAAGAAATCCTTCATGAGGAAGTGTCTGATGAAGACCTTCAGAATTAATGTTCCCACAATTGGGAAATGAGGGAGTAGAATCTAGAATTCCAATAGATAATTGTCTGAGGGCTTCAAGAACTCCAGTATCGAGCTAGGACTTGTTACAGATTGGCTCTTGATTTCTTGACGGTGTTGGATGATTCTTTTTCTTAGAAACCTTATTACTCACTTTAGGAACCAATTTTTGACGAAAGTGGTTATTATGGGAAGGTGAATGTGCCTTCTTAGGGGAAATGATCATGTTAGGCTGATTATCTCCACTCAAATCAGGTGTATGTGCCTGACTTGGTTATCCGTATGATATGGGGGAGTATGCCCCACAACCCTCTTGGACTGGAACAAAGGTGTGTGTCTGTTCTGGAGTGAACTGTTGATGTGTCACTCCACTGGTAGGGATTTATTTTCATTACTTTCCCTGAGATGCTGCTGAAGATATTATTATATCTTGGTAGGCATCCAGAATATGAGCAAGGATTTGCTTCTTCTCTTTCACCATTGAAATAATATGCTTGGGGACTTCAGTTGTAGAAACGGGGATAAACTTACATTCTATGCTTGGAGTAGGTGTGTGTTCCTGCTCCTATACTCCTTTTCCTGTCAGTGAATTCTGACAGTACTCATGTTTTGGGGCAGATAGTTGAGTCTACCTCTTGTTTGTCACCGGAGCTTTCCAACTGACTTCTATGAATGCTACCAAACAAGACTGTTGGTAGGATTCATCAATACTAGCAGGTGTACATGCCTGCTAATTGCACTCTACTGAACGTGGTTGAAGAGCTTCCTTCAATACTGACAGACGAGGCTGCTGGCAGGATTGATGAGTGTAATCAAGTGTATGTGCATGTTTACCAGTTGTCATCACATTGGGTTGGTGGGCTCCATCGTGTGTAGTCAGACGAGCCTGCTGACTAGCTGATGATTTATAAATAGGTGTATATTCTTGTCTATAGTACACTTCCGGAACTGCCTGGCAGGATTGGTGTGGTGCTGCCAAATGATTCTATTGGACAACGAAATTAAAACGGATGGGTGTGTGTGCCAGCTCGTTGCTTGCCACCAAGTTAGGTCGGTGGACTTATCTGGAGATGGTAGAGATGAGAACATGGTAACTGTTGACCGGATTTCACCTATGGTGGTTCATCTTGCATGCTCGGGTTCGAGGAACATGAGACGAATTCCTGGAGACAATACCCTCATCATTTTGAGGTTGCACTGACGCACGAGTCTGGCAATGATTGTTGATTGGATCCCTCGGGAAGGACTCATGTCTCATTGAATTAAGGCCCTGAGGGACCTGCTCATTCACCTCCCCAGAATATGGGATTTAATGGTGATTCTGTTCCAGGGATAATGACCCGAAATGGTTGGAGACGGTGGTTGGCACCACCTACTTCTTGATCGCTGTTCGTCGCTGTCCGGATGACCATGTTAAATTATTGACTTGGAGGGATTTTCGAGCGGCCTCTAGAGTCAGAATAGTACCATTTTGATGGTTCTCCTTAACCAGCGAATTTGATACCCAGCGTTGAAGATGCTGGGTAGGTGATGTCATCCTAAGGGCAGACGATGATCCAGTAGGAGTAGCAGTAGAGGCTTTCACAGCAGAAGAATTCATAGTAGAAGTATATACAGATGTGAATTTAAGATAATCCATTTCTGTAACGCATAAGATCTTGGAAAAGAGTGCTTGGTTGATATAACAGATGTAATTAAGATATGTACGACCACTACATATTTTGGATAAGCACATATGTTATTGATTGTCTTGTTGGCCCTCTCATTGAGTTTAAATAAAGACCTAAAAAATAAGTAAAACATCATTTTAACTTGGTTAAGTATTCACATCAGGTTCTCCATTTTTTGTTTCCTCTGGAAATCGGTATGACCTCATTGATTTAAGGTTTAAACATTCCAAGTGGTTTCTAATGAGGTTGTTCGTAGAACCGGAAACATCCAATGATAAAACTTAAGAATTTGCATTGGTCTAAAGGATGGGAGGTCAGAATCATCACAACATTTTTAGGGGAATTATTGTCTACTCTGGGACTTTGTTTATAGATTTAATTTATGTTCATTAATCCTTATTACATTATCAAGTATAAAATGATATTTCCTTTAGATCTGACAATAAATGATTGATATGTAGAAAATTTAGAGAATCTTTTATATGTATTCGAGGTTCTTCATCGATAGAGAATCATATATATTTGTTTAGAGATTATTAGTCAATGGTATCCTTCAACACATTATATAGAAATCTCTTGGTCATTATGATAACCATACTGGTTTTAAATCCACTCAGTGGGGCACTTGAAGTTTATTGTCATTCAGAAGGACATGGATTATTTCAGAGTTGGGATCGTACCCACAGACGGGCTACCTACGTATCCTTATTTAGAAAAGGAATCATAACCCACGTAGTTTGAGTAAGGGGGTAGATGTTTAATTATGATTGATGTCTCAAAGAAAGATGTCATAATTACTTTTACGCTCTAAGATCATGTGAGACATGCTCGGTGTAAGAAACAAGAGGTATTGGTAAAACCAGAAAATTGTTCCATGAAAGATGCAATCATAATAAATGATGTGGGGCTTATATATGTATGAATACCCAAATAGATAGATATCAGGACTTATTTCAGAGAATAATTCCGGGAACAGGGTCCATAAAGGTATATGTTCTTTTATGGAGATTTGGATACTCTAACTCAAGGCTCACTCCTGAGGAAGATGACCACATTATGAGGGGCTTACGATTGGGTTTTATTCCTAAAAAGGTAACCTAGATCTAAAGTAAATTAAGACTGGTTAAGAGAAATTATGACTGGGGATTATTCCTGAGAAGGAGGCCCAGGATAGGGGACTTGTTACTGGGACTTACTCCTTAGGAGGAGGCCTAGGTTAAAGGGATTTGAAAACTGGGGCTTACTCATAAGGAAGAGGCCCGGTTAAGGGAATTTTAGAATTAAGGGACTTTGGGCTTACTCTTAAGGAGGATGCCCATATTTTTAGACATTGAGACTGGGGATTACTCCTGAAAAGGAAGCCCAGGTTAAGGGAATTATAATTGGGGCTTACTCCTGAGAAGGATGCCCAGATTTGGGAACTTTGAGATAAGGGATTACTCTTGAAAAGGAAGCCCAGATTTGGTAAATTATGACTGGGGCTTACTCCTGAGTAAGATACCCAGTTTAGGGGACATGCGGCTTATTCCTAAGTAGGATGCCCATATTTTTAGAACATGGACTGGGGATTACTCTTGAAAAGGAAGGCCCAGGTTAAGGATTCTCTCATCTATAAACGATGAGGTTGAATGAATGAAATCTATAACATTAGTGACATAAAGATGTGTAAATCACTAGGTTTTGAGAGATGATCCACAAAATTCCTTTCAGATTAAAAATTCAACAATGGAGCCATGCCATAAATGGCTTTGAAGAGCGTTTTGATGTCTGAATCTTGAATAGGAGAGGTGGAGAGGAATAAGAGATGTGAAATGGGAAGGAAGGGCACTTAAGAAGAGAGGGGCGTCCAAGTCCTGTGTGGGAGCGCAAGTCCTGGTCGCGCATGTGTGCCTACGCGACACATGGGTACTTGCGCGATGGTCAACCCTTAAGGTAATACTTGGGCGAGACTTGGCTCATGCCCTTAGTGTTATCCCTAGGTGATTCCAAAAGGGTGGCACTCAGGTTCTATGGAAGGGGCAAGGCGGTGCACAACTATGGGCATTTCCCTTAAGGGCTGGCCACTTAGGCGCGCAAGTGTTGATGAGTTTCAAAACTTAGTCCTTACTCCCCCTCTTTAGATATTCCATTCTAGGTAAGAAATTACCTTAGGCATGTTCGGAAGCTTCGAGAAGAGACTAGGGTGCCGGGAGCTCAATTCTGAGTTTATGGAATTTTCCTCCCAAAATGGGGGGCCCACCGGGGGTATTTATAGGCTGGTGAAGACCCTGGGATAAAATTCAAAGAGAGCACGCAAGTCACCTGCGTGATCATTATGCGGAGCACAAGTATACTTGCAAAACCTTGGTGGAACTTGCGCGACCCACTTGCAAATGAATTTTTATTCATGCCTTTATCAATTTTTGATGTTCTTTCAAAGGATGAATCACTTTGAGTTCAAGGTATTTCCCTTTTCATTCATTTGGACTTTGTGATGGAAAGGTCCGTCAACAATTCCACTCATAGAAGGTGCCTTTCTTCATGAGACGAGAAAAGGGATTACAATTTCCAGAAAAATTCTCGATGAATAGGCGTATGTAGGATAAGTGGACTTGGAAGCCTCGATGCTCTTAAATGTTGCTCGGAGGAGACATCTGGCCGATGTACTTGATCTTCTCTGGTTCGATCTCAAGGTAAATGTATCTGACAACGAAGTCGAGAAACTTTCTAGAGGTGACCCTAAAGGAACACTTCAATGGGTTCATCTTCAGGTGACTGGAACAGAGGAAGAAGAACACTTTCTCAAGGTATTTATGATGGTCCTGATGCTGGAAATATTTGTCCACCAGGTCATCCATGTAACATTCCACCAACGTTCTAAGGATCATCTTAAATATGTGATTCATTGCCTGCTGATAGGTGGCACCCGCATTATTTAAACCTAAGGGCATGACTTGGTAAAAGAAAGTACCTTGTGGTGCCGTGAAGGCTATAGACACCTCATCCTCGGGGGACATTTGGATCTGGTTATACCCAGAGTACCCGTACAAGATGAAAAGGTATTGGAACCCAATAGTAGAATCGATCAACAATTCTGTCACAAGAAGGGGGGAATCATCCTTCAGATAGTGAAGGTTGAGATCCTAGAAGTCGATGCAAACTCTAATCTATCAGTTTTTATTTCTGACTGGAACAATGTAGGCCATCAACTTGGGGTACTGGACCTCCTTATTGAAATTGGATCTGATGAGCTGATCAATTTCTGCCTCAACCATGGCATCGTGAGAAGGTTGCATCTTTTTGGGAGGCTACTTAAACCCGTGATGAATTGTTGGGAGACCGAGGAGATGGGCGAATACCTGGGAATCTATTCCAGGAACCTCGTCATAACTCTTTTAGAATACTTCACGGTGTTTCTTAAGGAAGATTATTTACTGTTTTTGCTCCTCTAGGGGCATGGTGGCACAGATCAATGTGGGTTTCGGGTCTGCCTTTCCAATGAGGTTCACTTGAAAGAACTCATCAAATGTGGTGGAGACGACCTCTTTAAAGGTGGGGCAGCATACTTTAAATCCTCTTATTCACTTATGTAGGGGGGATCCTCGGTGGGAGAAGCATCCTCTGAGTTGGCAGCTCCCGATTGGAGGCTGTTTCTAACCTGAGTGGTAGTGGACACTGCATCAGGTAACTCTCGTGCTGCAGTAACCATAACTATGAAGGTTTTTGATCCAATCCCATCTGGTCTTCAGCCAAAGGGGCCATGCTTGATGATATCAAAGTAATAGTTTCACGTCAGCTTAAGTCGATTAATTCCAGCCTGGAGAAACAAGAATGTATGACTTATTGTCGTTTCCATGGGGTAGACATCCCGATACCTTATGGGAGTAATAGGCTCTCGAATCACCTGAGCCAAGTTTGTGTAGGAGTATGAGGAGATATTATGGTGTCGCTTAGACCTAGGAATGTCCCCCCTCCCCCACATCATTCTAGAAACAACAAATCATTTTCCCATTTACAGAGTTTTAGCCTCCAATCAATGGACTAGAATAATTTATTTATCATCTAAATAATCCCACTGGTCAGTCGCAGTCGTATCATGCTTGAACTCATTATTCTGAATCTACATGTCCTTTCTCTTGTAGAATTTTTCATCTAGATAATGGGCTTCCCAAGAGGCAAAGGGGAATGAGTCACCTTTAAGCACACCCAATTGACCATTAAGGGAGTACTTAAGGGACTAGTTATATGATGAAGGAACCACCACATGCAAGTGGAGCCATGTCCTACCCATCAACACATTGTTGGGGGTGTCCTAGGTGACAAACATAAACTCAGTGCTAATAGTTAGACCACGGAATTATGTCGTCAAATGGAAATTGTTGACTGGTGTCTATTTTTCCTTTCATACCCTTGACTTCTTAGGGAAAAGGGACTCAGATCATCCTCAGACAACCCCATATTTCTTAGTGTCTGAGTTGGGATTAGGTTGATCTTGGACCCTATATCGACAAGACAGCGACAAACCACTATGCCATTGAACTGGCTAGCGATGTACAGTGAGAGAATGTGCCCCTGTATAGGAGAGCCTTCATCTTATCTAGAGAACGAGATGATGGCCTGGCATTCATCATTCTTAACCACCTCAGCATGAAAGGCTTCTACGGCTGGTACGTCCATCTCAAACTGGAGGGAGCTTCTTAAAGCCTCAGCGAGGGCCTCATGCATATCTAATGACAGGTGAAGGGCCTCCAGGATGGAGAGCTTTGCTGGAATTCTGGAAAGATGTTTTAGAACATCATACTTCCATTCCATACATGAACTACTACTTACAAGAGGTCTCTCTATGATAGGAGTTATGGTGGGACCTGCCTGCTGGGCCGACGACTGACTGGTTCTTGGAATATCCCAATGCTCACTTGTCAAAGATAGTAGAGTAACTACCGAATAAGGGCCATACGACTGAGACTGGCATGATGGCACCAGATAAGTAGGCCACGTAGACTGAGATCTACGCTGGGCCTGCTAGTTGGTTTCGTTCACATGCAGAGACCAGCTGTAAGTACTGACCGAGGCACTCTGACAGCCCAAATTTCAGCAGCTTCGTCGATGCTGACAATAGATGGGGATATTGGGAGTATCCGTCTGGCGCTCCTCATCGTCAGTAATCATGTAATGATTTACCATATCTACAATAGTAACAAAGGTGTACCCTTGATCTTCACTAGAAGAGTCATCCACTACTGGAAGGATTCTGGGATGGATCGCCATCCTTGAGGTCATGAAGTCATTGAGAATATGGGATGAAAATTACATTTATGTGGGACTTTTCCTTTCCTTTCGCCTCTGACATTTTCTCTTCTGAGAAGGGGACTGCTGAGATGACGATGCAGAAGTAGTAGCTGTGGATTCTGAAGGCTCTATGATAAAACACTATTTTGTTGAATATTTTATTGATAATAAATGACATAATTTCCTCACATTGTGCTAAATAAGTTCATTTATGAAATATTTGGGACTAGATCATTCATTTGAAAATTTGATTAAAATTCAAGGTTTACCCTTTTAAAATGTACTGTAGTATTTCACACATAAATATTTTAATATGACTTATTTGAACTTAATAATTTCTAACTGAGTTCATAAATTTATTTTCTTTAACTTTAATTCAGGACACTATAGCTAAAGAGTACATTTGAATGGAGTAAATGGGCCATTAAGTCAATGGTGGGCTGGACTCAGCAGAATGGACCTAAGTTCTATATTTGGGCCATAACTTCTTCATCCTTGCTTGGATCAGTCCCAAATTTTGAGAGGAGCTACATGACACATTTTTGAGTGAATCATCCTTCAGTAAAGACAGCTGATTCACGCATTTTGTGGTCAGATGGGAAGTGAAATTTGGCATAAAATATTTGTCCGAGATTCCCCATTTACACTTGAAACCACTTTGAACCTAGCCTCCCCGCCACTCTATAAATTTGTGTTTTTCTAATTCGGTGGGGTTGGGACGTGCATTAAGAAGTTTAGGGAAGAGGTGAAGAGGTTACACTCTAATTCTATAAGCAACTAAATAAGGGTATCTCTTAAAGCAAGGATCCATTCGTCGAAGCCCAATTTTTGTTCCTCATGTTGTAATGTTTGTGTTTTCATAATAAACTTCTTTGTTCTTATTTTAATTCTTCACTTTTATTATATTTTGTTTAAATTTATTCTTCTCTTAATATTCATAATTGGGCTGGAATCAAGAGTAGAAACATGATTGGGTTCTACCCTTTCTAAAGCTTTGCACATGAAAAACGTTTCTACGATGACTACACCGCCCATGGAAGAGTAGTTATTTTTATTAATCGATTGACCTCTATCCTTATTCATTAACTTATTTTGAATAAATGAGATATTGTAATTCAAATATAATGATCTATTAATTGATTTTTTAATTTAAATTAAATGAATAATGAAATTGAATAGTTAACACAAAATAGGCGAGGTCAGGAATTGTGTGAACTCTGAGAGCACAACCTTAATCGGTAATTCAAAACCACATGGGATTAATTTGTTGGGTTCAAAAATAATCCCTAAACTCAATTAATACTCATTTCCAGAATGGATATGTGCCTTAATTTAACACTGACCATAATCAAACCTTAGAACATCAATCAAATCAAGGTGTTGCGATTACATGTTCCGAAGATAACCTAGGGTTTAATTCACTTCATCTCTGCGGTAAAGTTAATTCTCGTATGGTTTAGGGGTTAACAAGTTAAGGGATCATAATTATGTGGATTTTAATTTATATGATAATGATAAATAATTGATTGAAGAGGTAGAGTTAGATCGATTATGTCCTTTAAATATTGTCTAAAAACATCTTCTTGTTGTGTCATTTTAATCGAAATTCAATTCAAAAATAAAAACAAAAAAAATACAATCTTCTTCTAGAAAATTTCTTCTAGATTTATAAACAATAACCAACCCTTATCCTTTAAAGTATTGTTTTTATTCTCTTTTATTTTATTTTTAGAATACCTCTAAATAGTTGTTTTAATTCACTTCCTCCTTTGAGAGACGACCTTGGTCAGCCACTCTGCTCCACCTAAGTACCCCAAAATCACACTAATCATTTTAGGGTGCCCACGATAGTGCTCTTTAAAATTGGCGCTATTTCTGGGGATTCAAGTAATTATTTCAACAAATTAGAGGTATTTATTTTATTTTATATTTTATTCTCTTCTTGCCTTCTTTCTTCCTTCTTTACCCAATCTAATTTTTCTTCTTCTTCTTTTATTTTCTTCTACTTATTATTGGACTACAACTCAAACTTATTATTTTTAGTTTACTATGGTCCAATTTCTTTCTTTTCATTTTTATTTGATTTATGACACAAACTAATCTCGAAGATCTCTTAGATCTTGATCATGAGATTGAATGTAGCTTTAGGGCTCAAATCATACATTCTCAGTCCATGGGAAGTTTCAACATTCAAACAGTTGGAGAATTTCTCCACTTCAAGAAAATTGAAATTGGAAGCAATTCAAATTCAAACATAAAACAAGAACCAATGGCTGAAATTAATGGAAATGAACTTAATAGAACCATTTGAGAATTGGTTGCACCCGATATTAATTATCAACCAAATTGTATTGCATATCCAAATCTCGAATCAGACATTGAATTGAAAAATGGATTAATTCATCTTCTTCCAAAATTTCATAGCCTCTCAGGTGAGGATCCCAATGAACACCTGAAGTAATTTAATGTGGTTTACTCAACCCTTGAACCTAGAAATTTTTCTGAAGATCAAATAAATCTAAGAGAATTCTCATTCTCACTTGATGGAGTTATGAAAGAATGGATGTATTATTTACAACCCGAAGATGTAACTTGTTGGAACGATTTGAATTGTCTTTTCTTGTAGAGATTTTTTTCAGCATCAAGGACCACTTCCATTCATAAGGAGATATATGGGATTAATAAAGCCCAAGGGGAGTCAATGTATGAGTACTGGGAATGATTCAAGAAGTTGTGTGCAAGCTGGACACATCACCAATTAGTGAGAAAATCCTCATCCAATAATTTTACGAATGAATCACACCTATGGAGAGGAGCATGGTAGATGATACAACTGGAGAAGCATTGGTGGACATGACACCAGTAGCTTCACATGCATTGATCGACAAAATATCCCAAAACTCTCAACAATTTGGTGATCGAGGTACACCACATGTCAGGGGAGTACATCAGGTAAGTCTATCTTCTCTTGAAATTCATTTGATTGATATCAAGTTAGAAGAATTGAAAACTATGGTGAGATAGATTGCTTTCGATCAAAATACTTCCCAACCCCCTCCTTCAAGGCATTGTGGTATTTTCACTGAGACAAGCCACCCAACTGACTATTGCCCACAACTCCAAGAAAGAGAATATTGTGCAGTAGTGTTCCCTGGGAGACCATATCAGAAGAAGCAACAACAATTATATCCCCAAAAGAAGTTTTATTAAACATAAAACCAAGGGTGGAAGGATCAATCAGACATGAGGTATGGATCTGGACAATAACAAAGGCCCTCTTTTTAACAAAACTTCCAGCAGCCTCCACCTTACCAGCTAGGTTTCCAACAACCCCAAACGAGATTTGAATCTCAAGCATCAACAAGACAACAACAAGGGAATCCACCATCAAAGGTAGATTCTATCACTGATGACCTTTTGAAACAAATTGTTCTTAATCAACAGAATGAGTTGAAGAGTCAAGGTTCAGAGCTGAGGGAGTTGAAGACTCAAATGACCCAGATTTCCACGGCCTTCCATGAACTGGTACGTAAGAATTCTGGAAATATACCATCCCAACCTACTCTAAATACCAAGAGGAATGTCAGTGCCATAACATTGAGAAGTTGGAAGCAAAAAACTGATGTTTTTTTACCTAACATTCCACTGAGATTCACCTCAACTCCAAAAAATCCGAATTCCACATCAACTAATGAGCTACCCAAGGAGAAAGATAAAGGTAATAAAAAGATTAATGATGTTCCTCCTAAACCCCTTCTTTTTCCAAACAGGGTAGTTCAAACCAAGAATATGGCTGAAGAAGCAATGAAAAAGGAGGTTTTGGACATATTCAAGCGTGTGGAGATCAACATTCCTCTTCTTGAATCCATTGTGTAAATTCCAAAGTATGAAAAATTCGTAAAAGAAATTTGTACCAATTGAAGAGGGCTCAAAGGAAATGATGGGATAAATATTGGAAGGAATGTGTCAGCACTCATTACATCAAACTCTAGAAATCTCGAAAAATTGAAAGGATCTGGGGAAATTCACCATCCCATGCACCATATGGGAGTTGCACTTTTCTGATGCACTTTGTGATTTGGGAGCTTCCATAAATGTGATGTCTCACTCTTTATAATATTATTTGAAGGTTGTTGAGATGAAACTGATGAGGGTAGTGGTTCAGTTGGCCAATAGAGCTACGGAATATCCATCAGAATTCCTTGAGGATGTACTTGTATGGGTAAGAGACATGATCTTCCCAGTAGATTTCTACATACTTAAAATAGAGGATGATCAGGTAAGTTCTCATGCTTCCATTATCTTAGGTAGTCCCTTCCTCAAAACTGCAAAAACTATCATAAATGTCAATGAGGGTACACTTTCCATGGAGTTTGGGGATGAATTTGTGATATTTAATGTTATTGAATCCATAAAGTACCCCTCATAGGACCATTCTACATTTGTTATCTCCAATTTTGATCCACCAAATAAAAACCCCATTGAATTTTATTGTCCTATGCTTAGGGAGATTATGAGTATTGGTTCTAGTTTGATTTATAAGAGTACTTCCACAAATATTTCTAATGAAAAAGACTCTCTTAGATTTGATTTTGAAATGGAATCATATTCTTATTTTGATCATGTGAACTCTAATTATGAAATGGTTGTTGATTTTGCTGATGGATTTGATGATTTATTCTCTAATTTTGATAATGTATATTCTAATACTCATGCTCTTTGTGGGCACATTTCAGTTCCTTCTATGTCTCCATCCATACACCACCCCCAACATTGGAACTCAAGCCATTACCACCAAATCTCAAATACTCATACTTGTTACATGGTGAGAAATTACCTGTTATCATTGCTAAGAATCTCTCTTTTGAACATGAAGAAAGACTTTTGAATCTTTTGAGGGAGAACATCAGGGCAATCAGGTGGACCTTGGCTGACATATAAAGTATTATCCCGTCCATTTGCATGCATATGATTCTTTTGGAGGATGGGGCTAAACCGATGAGGAAACCACAAAGGAGACTAAATCCAACCCTTCTGGAGGTTGTTAAAAAAGAGGTTGACAAATTACATGATCCAGGTATAATCTATCTCATTTTAGATTCTCAGTGCGTAAGTCCTATTTAGGTTGTGACTAAGAAAAGTGGTGTTACTATTGCTAAAAATGAGAAAGATGAGTTAGTTCCAATGAGTCTGAAAAATAGTTGGTGCGTGTGTATTGATTATAGGAAACTAAATCAATCTACTCACAATGACTATTTCCCCCTCCCATTTTTTGATCAGATGCTTGAGAGACTTTCTGGGAAAACACATTATTGTTTCTTGGATGGATTTTTTGGATATTTTTAGGTTCCTATTACTCCATAGGATCAAGAGAAGAAAACATTCACTTGTCCTTTCGGTATGTTTTCCTATCGAAGGATGCCATTTGGGCTTTGCAACGCCACAGGTACCTACGAGAGATGCATGGTGAGTATTTTTTCTGGTTTTATTGAGACCTTCATGGAGGTATTCATTGATGATTTTACAGTGTATGGGTCTTCATTTGATTAATGTCTAAGTAGTTTGGGAAAGTTGTTGAATCATTGTATTGAGAAGAATCTGGTCCTAAACTTTGAAAAGTGTCATTTCAGGGTAGAGCATGGCATTGTCTTGGGGAATGTATTGTCAAAACATGGGATAGAGGTTAATAGATCTAAGGTAGATATTATTTCATCCTTACCATATCCTTCATGTGTGTGTGATGTTAGATCTTTCCAAGGGCATGTTGGATTTTATCGGCGCTTCATCAAAGATTTTAGTAAGATTGCTCTTCCTATGTCATGATTACTGCAAAAGGATAATGATTTTATGTTTGATGATTCTTATAGGACTTCCTTTGATGAGGTAAAGAAGTGAATGACCACTCCACCGATCATACATCCCCCACGGTGGGATATTCTATTTGAGCTTATGTGTGACGCCTACAACTTTGCGGTTGGATCCGTCTTATCTCAGAGGGTGGAGGGACGTTCACATGCGATCGCTTATGCATCGAGCACACTGGATTCAGCCCAGTCAAATTACACTACCACATAAAAGGAGTTTCTTATTGTCATATTTGATTTAGATAAATTCTGTTCATATTTATTGGGCTCTAAAGTAGTTGTATTTTCTGACTATGTAGCTCTAAGGTACCTCCTGAAGCAGCTAGATGCAAAGCCCATGCTGATCCGATGGATGCTCCTTCTTAAACAATTTGATATTGAGATAAAGGGAAAAAGGGGTTAGAAAACTTGGTGGCAGAAAACATGAGTAGGCTTACTCACACACTAAAGGATGACACCTTCTACTAGGTACCACTTCGGGACACATTCCCCATTGAGCATCTTTATTCCATCTTAGGTAGGCATCCTTGGTATACAGATTTAGTTAACTACCTTGTTTCCTATGAAATCCCTGCAAATTTAAAGAAACATTAAGTCCAAAAATAAAAAATTGAGTCTCATTATTATGTTTGGGATTATCCATACCTCCGGTGCATGTGTAGTGATAAAGTTATTAGGAGGTGTGTTCCGGATCATGAGTTGGAGTCTGTTTTACATTTTTGTCATACACTTGATTATCGTGGACACTTTGGACCCCAAAAAATAGCTAGGGAAATTTTGGACTCAGGATTATATTGGCCTAGCTTATTCCATGATGCCCATGTGTTTTGTAAGTCATGCTCTCATTTATAACAAACTGGGAACATTTCAAAGAGACATGAGATGCCCCAACAACCCATACTATTTGGTGAGATTGTCCATGTATGGGGAATAAATTTTATGGGTCCTTTTCCTAGTTCCTTTGGGTTTTTGTACATTTTGGTTGCTATTGATTATGTGAGTAAATTGGTGGAGGCTAAGTCCACAAGGACTAATGATTCTCAGGTTGTTGTGGAATTTTTCAAAGTGCAATTTTTTTACTGGTTTGGAGTACCGAAGGCCATCATTAGTGACCAAGGGACACACTTCTGCAATAATAATCTTTCTTCCCTTCTTCATAAGTATGTGGTGACACACAAAACATCAACACCATACCACCCCCAAACAAATGGCCAACCTGAGGTTTCACATCATGAGTTGAAACAAATTTTGGAGAAAACTGTGCATCAAAATAGAAAGGATTGGAGCAAGTGCTTGGATGATGCATTGTGGGATTATTGGACAGCATACAAGACACCCATTGGTACGTCCCCATTTCGGATTTTTTTGGGAAAGCATGTCATCTCCTCGTGGAGATTGAGCATCAAGCTTATTGGGTTATAAAGAAAGGCAACATGGATTTGGTCCATGTTGGAATCCAAAGGAAGCTGCAAATTCAAGAGTTTGAGGATATTCGATTGTCTTCATATGAGAACTCAAGGCTCTACAAGGAAAAATCAAAATCATCTCATGATAGAATGATCCAACAAAAGGAGTTTCATGTCAGAGAGAAAGTCCTTCTCTATAGTTCACAACTGAAGCTAATTCCTGGTAAGTTGTGTTCTATATGGTTAGGTCCTTATGTTGTGACTAATGTTTTTCCTTATGCTGTAGTGGAGATCACACAAGAGGACATAGTAAGGAGCTTTATAGTCAATGGGCAACGTTTCAAGAGATACATTGAGGGACTTATTACTGATCCGGTGGATTTTATCACCCTGCATGACCCCATCATCACTTGAGCACATCAGGCTATTCCTAACCCTTCAATTTTTTTTATTCTTTGTCCTATTTAAAATTATAAATTTCATGTGAATATATCATCTCATGGGTTCACATTTAGGAAAATGCAATATTTTATGTGTGGGGGAGTGGACCTTTTAGTTTAGTAATTTCAATTGTTTTCTTGTTAAAAAAAACAAAAAAAATTGTGGTGTGTTTTTCAAATTTTATGTGTTTATTTTTAAATTTTCAATGTGTTTTTTAAGCTTTTGATCTGAAATTATTCTTATCTACATTTTGAAATCCATATCAATAAGTGAAACAATTTATCCCTCAAAACTAGGCTTAAATGGATGCTGAAATGACTCTGTTTCAAGTTCAAATATTTAGTAATTACATGAAAAGTACACTGAATTTGGAATCTCATGCCACATCTCACTATCTTTATATTTGAAAACAATTTCTTGTGAGGCTTCTAAACCATTATTTTCATATTCTTTAAATTCACCTCACTTATTGAGAGAACCAAACCATGCTTGATTTAACCAGAATTTGATTTTCCCTATCAAAACATGAGGGTTTGAGGTACTTATGTTTAAATGATTGAGGTATTTGTTTGGTATTAAAGAACATATTTCAAAGAATCCTTTTTTATAATGGCCAAACTTGAACATTTAATCCTTTTAGACCTTAGAATCCACACACATTATGTTAGGTTATCCACATTACAAGCCAATTTTCCTTATCCAACCAACTCTTGAAGTAAAATTGCATAATCTAGTTGAGCTTAAGTGTAGGGGAAGCTGTCTTGTGTTGTGCTACCACATTTTGTGATACTTTAGGTGAAAAATTAAATTCTTAAGAGATGTGTTTGCAACTCAAGAAAAACATTATATTGAAAACTTTTCCTTTTTGGAGCTTCTAATATAGGGGGGAAGTTGTGCCTATTTGGATCTTTTAAGAAAATCATGTTTGAGAAGATTGACATTTTTACTGCTGAAATGTTGAATGGTGTGTAAATTACTTTATTTTTAATGATTATTAACATGAATCAATGCTATTTCTATTGAGGAGGAGACCATATTTAAGTTAAATTTAGAATAATGCAATTTTACTTCAAAAATAGTCAAGCCCTCCTCATTCGGCCTCGGAATTTTTCAAATATAAACCCTACCAACTGAAAGCCACAGAACTGCCCTAAAAAGTCCTCATGATAAACATATTTCCTTGACTCACATTGGGTAGCGATGTAGGAATTTATCAATCCTATGGTGACCCTTGTATGAGTATGGATGTGAAAGACATTGCAAAAAAAATGACATTTTTGTAAGAAGAGAAAATTCAAGTGAGGTAAGTGTTTTGTGCATTGGAGGATAAATAAAGTGGAAATATATTGAATGATATAAATTAAGAACTTTAAATAATGGTTTTTTATGAGGCATGATATCTTTTGTTTCTTGGTGTGTAATTGTTTGATCTCAAGGATATGTGTTTTAAAATTGGTTTTGATTTGATATTGATGTTTACTTGATATGAGGTTTTTCCCAGGAGGGCAAAAGGGTAAGTGTGGAGGAGTAGATAAAACACTATTTTGTTGAATATTTTATTGATATTAAATGACATAATTTCCTCACATTGTTCTAAATATTTCCATTTTAGAAATATTTGTGATTTGATCATTCATTTGAAAATTTGATTAAAATTCTAGTTTTACCCTTTTAAATTCAATGTAGTATTTCGCACTTAAATATTTTAATATGACCTATTGGAACTTAATATTTTGTAACAGTGTTCATAACTTAATTTTCTACAACTTTTATTCAGGACACTATAGTTAAAGAGTGCATTTGAATAGATTAAATGGGCTATTAAGTCAATTGTGGGCTGGACTCGGTAGAATGGACATGGGTTCTATATGTGGGTCATAACGTCTTCATCCGTGCTTGGATAATGCCCAAATTTTTAGAGGAGCTAAATGATTAATTTTAGCACGAAACATCCATTTGGAAGGATAGCGGATTCACGTTTTTTGGTGGTCAAATAGGCGGTTCAATTTGGAATAAAATATTTGTCCGAGATTCCCCATTCACACTTGAAACCACTTTGAACCTAGCCTCCCCACCACTATATAAATTGGTGTTTTTATAATTTGGTGGGGTTTGGACGTTCATTAGGAAATTTAGGGTAGAGGAGAAGAGTTTACACTCCAATTCCCTATGAAATTCAATAAGGGTATCTCCGGAAGCAAAGATCCCTTCGTCGAATCCATATTCTTCTTCCTCATGTGGTAATGTTTGTGTTTTCATAATAAACTTATTTGTTATTATTTTAATTCTTATATTTAATTTTGATTTGTTTAAACCAATTATTATCTAAATATTCATAATTGGGATGGAATCAAGAGTATAAACTTGATTGGGTTCTACCCTTTCTAAACCTTTGCACATGCAAAACGTTTCTACGATGACTACACCGCCCATGGAAGAGTAGTTCTTTTTAGTAATCGATTGACCTCTATCCTTCTTCATTAATTTATATTCAATCAATGAGATAATTTAATTCACATATAATGATATATTAATTGAGTTTTTAATTTAAATGAAACTAATAAAGCAATTGAATAGTTAACACAAAACATGTGTGGTCGGGAATTGTGTGAACTGTGAGTGCGCAACCTTAACTGGTAATTCAAAACCACATGGGATTAATTTGTAGAGTTTAAAAATAATCCATAAACTCAATTAGTCCCCATTTCTAGAATGTATATGTGCCTTAATTTACCACTGACCATAAGCTACCCTTAGATCATCAATCAAAGTAGGGTGCTGTGATTAAATGTTTTGAAGAAAACCTAGGGTTTAATTCACTTCATCTTTGTGGTAAGGTTAATTCTCATAGGGTTTGAGGGTTAACAAGTTAAGGGATCATAATTAAGTGGATGTTAATTTAGATGATAATGATAAATAATTGATTGAATAGGTAGAGTTAGATCTATTAATTCCGTTAAATATAGTCTAAAAACATCTTCTTGTTGTGTCATTTTAATCGAAATTCATTTCAAAACTAAAAAAATACAGTCTTATTCCAAAAAAAATCTTCTAGATTTATAAAATATAACCAACCCCATCCTTTCAAGTAGTATTTTTATTCTCTTTTATTTTATTTTTAGAATACGTATAAATAGTTTTTTTTAATTCACTTCCTCCTTTGAGAGACGACCTTGGTCAGCCACTCTACTGCACCTAAGTACCCCAAAATCACACTAATCATTTGAGGGTACCCACGATAGTGCTCTGTCAATCTAGATGATTCAAGAGTGCACATATAACAGCATGGGAACTAGAGACTATTTTATGATCCATCCAATCATCATACTTCTGGGACCCATGGCTAGAAACCCGAATCCACTCATCGTCACTATCACTGATAATGTATAGCCTCACGAAGACACATTCCACCTATGGAGGAGCTGGGCCTAACATGACTATGTTGTTATACCCCTGGTCTAGAAGCTACTATTTAAACACATAGCAATATTTGAGGGTGTTCCCCAGGATATGGTATTAGGGGCAGTAATTAGGGTGATCAATCAGGTTCACTTATTCTTGCCTCTTTCACTCAGGAAAACGTACAATCCCCTACTCTAGGGCACTTTGGAGATAACCATGGACTTGTGCCTTGTTGAATGAGTAGGTCTGGTTCCTCCTATCTGAGAAGGGGGGCCTCGAACCTTGACCCTGACCAGGGGATAAAGGAGTCTTCCAAGGAGGTGGAGCTTGGTTATCTCGCCTAGTTGGTGGAGGAACATTACGTGGGGGCACCTGGCGATTCTGAGATGGGTACTGCTGGGCTGGAGGCTGTGCCTGAGGTGGAGGACCTCTGCGAGGCTGTGGTGGCAGCTCCAATGGTAACAACTCTAGTTGTCTGGTGGCCTCTATATGATCTACTACAGTGGGCTTGACCTTGTCAGGCCTTCTCGTGGAGATTACAGGAGACAACAAACATGCCTGATTAGCCAATTGTAAGGCTTTCTCTAGGCACTGGGCCTTATTAGAGAAGTCTCTGAAAACCCTGGGGTAGTTCTGGGTGATCAAAGAGGGGACCAGTTCCATATTGAGATTCCCTATGCACATTGTCATTAATTTCTCCTAAGTCATTGGCATGTCAAGAGAGTATGTGAGTCCTTTCCACCGGGTGACAAAGTCGGCAACGTGCTCATCAGGCCTTTGCTTGCACTTAAAGAGGTATGTGATACTCGTCTTCGGAGTGGTGGAACTGAACTGGTATAGTAATTACCTACGGAGGTCCTCCCACCTGGCTACTAATCTGATGCGGAGATGTATGTACCAGATGAATGTTGGCACCTCCAATGTCTGTATGAAACACCAGAGTTTGGCGGCTTCTTGCTATGCTGGAAATCCCAACATGGGCTCGCACCGTGAGAAAAAGTGGGACAGGTGCTGCGGCGGGTCCCCTATCCCATTGAAGGGAGAAAAGGTGGGATTTCCATAACCCAGGGGTTCTGGCATATCATCCACCCACGCCGAGTAAGGCTTGCCATCAGGAAGGATTTCCACTTTCCGAGTCTCTAAATCTTCAAGGCAGTCGATGAGTGCCACCATTGGATCATCTAGGCAGGTATTCCTGTCTTAATGGGGATCCCTGACTACCAGTGTTCTGGTGGGTTCTTCATGACCATAAATAGGCCCAACGGCTCATGGACCGACTGGTGGAATGACCTGTGGAGTAGCTGGGGGAATCTGAGCTGGGTCCTAAGGATTGTCATGCCATTCAGTAGGGTTTGGTGACACATAAAACTCCATCTTGCTGTATGTTCTAGCCTCAACCCTTTCTACATGGCAGGATAGTCTGTGTCATCTGGGGGAAGTTCTCCAAGGGTATTTTGTGCCTACCCCTGCAACCTTGGTTGAGGATCTCCATAGTCTAGTTGTCGCTCCGCGGTGCGTTTTGCAAGGAGGTCTTCGGCCACCTTCTTATGTTCGGAGATTTGCTGACATAACACATCTTTTCTAGGGTCATCTTCCACCTTTTGCACTGATCCGGACAGGTCGGAGGGTTTGAAGGCTCCGAAAATTTCCTTTCTATTTTTGGGATTTCGGCTGAGGAATACTGCCTTGGTGGGCATGGGAAGACCCAAAATATTTCTCTACTGGCGAGTGTACCTTCCCAATGGATCCTGTAGTTGCAACACTCCCTTAGGGTGTAAGTCCCCATCAATGATCTCTAGATCATTCTCTCCCTCTGATCAGCCATCCATGTTATCCACAGCCCTTCCTAGAGTCATTTCCTTTATGTCACCAGAAAAATTGGGGTAGCGTCGGATGGAACTAAATTTAAGGGCCGTGTACTTTCCCCAAACATGAATTTGAACATGGGGAGAAGCCTACTTGATTATCCTGTATAGCACTTTAAAGATTTGGACGCATCGTTGTTGGAGGGTCTTATGGCGGCCGGGTGACTTAGGGAGCTAGGCCACAGGGAGTGCTGCCAAATTGACCAAATTACATTGTTGGTTGATATCTTCAATGTGTTCCTGACTATTGGGGTAGGTCACTCATTGATTCCAAAGGCAGAAATGAGTCTTCCAGAGGGTCTGGAAAAAGCACCTAACCTCCTCTTGAGTGAGTTCTTCTGGTGCCCTAAAATCTGGAACTACAATTGGCCAGAACATCTCGGGGAAATGGTCCACTGCAAGGATATCCCACAAGCTCCTTTGTCCAGATTCAGGGTCTGGCCCTTCATTTCCCCACTCATCTACTAGAGGTGGCTGGGGAACTGGTAGTGGTACTGATGCAGACTGTTAAAATGGCATGGTGACCAGTGTAGAATATGGTGAGAGAGCCGACAAGCCACCACATATTGGGCTATCCTCCGAAGAGTGTAGTGACTTGGCCCCCACATCACGGTAAGATGGGATGATGACCACAGTTTCTGGTGCAGGGACTAAGATTTCTAGCGATGGGTTATGCTGCTGCTCATCCACCATTGGTCCCAAGAATAGTTCTCTGTGATCTTTAGTTGAGGTAAAGAGTGCTTCTGGTGATTATGGTGGAGATTTTATTACTATAACCTGTGGAGTTTCCAAATTTTCATCCTCCTGGATGTACCTGCGGAGGTAGGTAGGGATCCAATGGACCTCACATTGTGTAAGTATAAGGCCGATGTGCCTTGTTCTTGCCTCGACCCTTGACACAGAGGATCTTGGTGAGGGTTCCATCGCTGAGTCGTATTAAACCTCAGAATCTGAGAAGCAGACTGGTTTGATCTCGGTTTGAATATTATCGACATTCTTTTTATGGCAGCGACGACCCGCCCTCTTGGATCGAGATGGTTCTTTATGTATGGTAGATTTCATGAATGGGGAGTTACTTCAGCCTTACTAGTGCTGGGGAGGGGTGGACTTCTACCTGACTGAGCTGGGGTGCGAGGAGCACCTAGATAGATATCAAAGGGAACAATGGGAGGAACTCTATGTCCACTGGATAATCTGTGGAGGGGACCTCCATGGGAAATACTAGAATGGGTAAGACCTCTGGTGGAGCTGATAAGAGCACGGTTAGGACCTCCATGATTGCATCCCCTGGTAGTGTTAGCACGAGGAGGGTCCTCGTACTGGTCAATCTGAACACAGGTAGGACCTCCGTGTTAGGTGCTGGTGAAGTGAAGCTGACCTTCACTCCTCTGATTACTGAGGTGAGGAGGACCTTCTCTAGTTGGTACAAGGACATGGGGAAGCCCCCAATATTGGATATTGACTAGATGCGTAACATCTCCTACTCGGCAGTTTGTGGTAGGATGAATGACCACATACCCAATGTAATGAGCGCGGGAGAGGCTTCCATACTAAGTGTCACTGCCATGGGGAGGACCCAAGTTTTTATTGAAGGTATCATGGGGCAGACCTCCATGATGATCATGGAAGCGGGGAGGACTCACATTCTCTATCGTGTCATTATAGGGAGGACCTCCGTACTGGGTGTCACTGCCGCGGGTCGGTCCGCGGTGGGTGATGCCTGTGATGGTGGCCAAGAGGGTCGACGCAGCCTGCCCATGGGGTAGTTGGGGCCTTGATCTGGGATGGGTATATATGTTCCCCTACTCAGTGTGCACAGGAAGATGATGATACATGTCGTCCATGGCTCAGGCCACAGTAGTTGCTGACGTCGACGCCCCTTGGCGGGCGTCCTCAACAGCCTACGCCTGTCACTGGCGTCAGGTCAGCCAGACTGGGGACAATGGTGCAGGTACATAGCTTACATGATCTTTAGCCCGTGAGACTGGGTGGTGGCGCTGGCGCAGCCTAGTGGGGGCCCCTCGAATGGGATCCTGGCCAGGATGGCCCATACATCCCCTACCTCGTTGACATAGGTGAGGGAGTCATCGTGGCATTCTGGGGAGAGGCTCCCAAAACGATTCTACATTTTGGTGGGGAGTAGTGGCTCCCTGCATGGCCCTTGGGGGAAGTGGTGGCAACGTGGTGAAGACACCTCTAAATCCTGGTGGACCATATCCCGAGTCAGGATAAACCCCTCTTCCTCGTATCAGCGTACGAGATCTCTTATCACCCTTCGTTGTACGAATTTAGAAGGAGAGATGGGGAATGGGCGCCCAGCGGATGTTGGTGAGGAAGCTATCACAAAAGCAGTTGAGCCATGTGGGATTGCCGCATTGGCATTTTCCCTTCCCCTGCATCAGTGGGTAGGTGGCGATCAGGTTCCTAGTGCAATAGCTTAGTTTCTGACAAGCAGGTAGATTAATCCATTAGTGTGGAAACAAATAAATCAATGTTCAGTGCCCCAATTACATTCTGTCTCCCATGGCTGGTAAGAAGGATCCACGCTGACAATGTCACAGACCTGGATTTCCAACGTTTTGACTGCACCAACTTCAGGTGATTTTTACACCAGACCCGCTATTTTCATGGTGGGACCCGATGTCAGATAACTAGATCAAGTGACATTCTAATACACTAATGTATTGAAAAATACTAATCTCCACATTGAAAAGAATATCTTTATGTCGGGTTCACTATTTCTGTTTCCGATGCTTTCGTCAGGGTGCACGCATCCGTCTATGGAGGATACGTAGCTATTTCCCCGCATTCCCATTTTTGAAAGGCAGGTAACATCCATCACATATTCAGAGACATTTTCTCATTGATCGAAATAGGATGATGGGATGTTGGTTCTTCCTTATGTGGATTCCTTCTCGGAACTCTTCACCTTATCCGGATCTCCCTTATAGACTAAGATGTTGTTTGTGAAACTCTCCCCAGTGCCATTTCATCATGGTCATCAGTTAATTACACTGCTTATGTTGGGACATTACAAGGGGTCTGGTCAGGGTAGCATCCTTCGGTTGGGGGAGTAGTCACGTTAGAAATCACTGGCGTGTCTAGATGCTGGAACACTAGCACGTCTGGGTTTCCTCCCCTTATTACATGGCTTCTCGAGGGCGTTGAAGCCCGAGTCATCCCACTTCTAATGTAGAGAATTATATTCCAGTGGAATGTATCTGAGGTTTTCCTCAGCTTCCCGTGTTTAACACAGGTATTCCATGAGTTTTACATCTAGAGGAGATGGATCAGATAGATCAGAACACTGACTAGAGTGGACTAGATGGGTGAAACCCCTGGACGGAACACTGATGTTGGGGATAACACATGGTTTGTTACCTGGTAACTTCTAGGAGCAGTGAAGAGATGAATTGTCATGATCTCATTGAGATTTGGTATCCTGAGTAAGAATCAATATGGATAATGGATGGTTAAGTGAAGTGGATGGAGAATGGGACGGAGTCGACTCAAGGGTGATGGTGATGTTGGGCTTTATCCTCAAAGAGACCTCCTACGTTTCCCCATGGTAGGGAATCAAATTCCATGTAGTTTAGGTTGGGTGTATAGAATCGGACTGTTCACAAAGGACAATGACCCGATGATATATTGGGGTTTATGCATGGTTAGAAATCCGAGGTCGGTCTTACGCCACTAGGACATACCAGTGATATGGGTTCCAACAGAAGGGAAAAAATCATCTTACTGCTAGGTTTGGGTTGAAAACAATTTACCGTTGACATGGGGTCACAATGACTTACTACTGCGTGAGGTCCACAATGGATTACCATCGGGTAGGGGATCACAACGGCTTACCACTGGATGGGCTCACAACGGCATACCAATGCGTGAGGTCCACAATGATTTACCATTGGGTGGGGTCACAATGGATTACCACTGGATGAGGTCACAATGGATTACCGTTGGATGGGGTTGAACCTTAGGGAGGCTTCCCATAAACCTTGTCTAGGAGACAAGGATCAAAAACCATGTAGTTCTGGATGGTGGATGTAGTTTAACATCGTGCAAGGTGAAAAGGGGTCATGCAATTTAACGTCTAGTGAGACGAAGGTGGTCCGACGTGAATGGGGTCAGAACCAATGGTTGTTGGGCTTGAACCATAGGTATTCTTCCTACTTACTTTTCCTTGGTAAGGATAAAAGACCATATAGTTCAGAAGGAGGGGGAACCGATGTGAAGGGTGTCATAACCAACGGATGGTGGTCTTGAACCTCAGAGAGGCTTCCTAAGTACCTTGAATATGGAAGGATCAAAGCCTACATAGTTCAGAAGGATTGGGAACCAACATGAAGGGGGTCGGAACCAATGGATGGTGGGATTGAACCTCATGGAGGCTTTCTATGTACCTTTCCATAGTAAGGAACAAAGACCATATAGTTCATAATGGGTTTTGGTGAACCGACGTTTAGATGGTCTAGACCAATGGATGTTGGGCTTGAACCTCAGGGAGGCTTTCTATGTACCTTACCATGGCAAGGATTAAAGAACACGTAGTTCAGAAGGAGTGAGAATCGACGTGAAGGGGGTCAGGACTAACGGATGGTGGGCTTGAACCTTAGGGAGGCTTCCTGCATACCTTAACATGGAAAGGATCAAGGACCATGTAATTCATAATGGGTTTTTGTGAACAGATGTGAAGATGGTTAAAAAAAATGGTTGTTGGGATTGAACATCATAGAGGCTTCCTACGTACCTTACCACGGCTAGGATCAAATACCACATAGTTCAGAAGGAGTGGGAGCCGACAAGAAGGGGGTCAGAACCAATGGATGGTGGGCTTGAACCTCAGGGAGGCTTCCTACTTACCTTGCCTTAGCAAGGATCAAAGACCACATAGTTCAAGAGGGTGATTTGGGCTTACACTCTAGGATGCCCAAAGAGGATGTCATGGATGATGGTTACTCTAAGCCCACATGAGTCATTCTCGGTGTGAGAAACAAGAGGCATCAAAGGCCTGACGATCACGTCGCAGAAGGTGCGTCTGTGGGAAGTAGAATGGGGGATTATACGTGGTTAGCAGACCAAAGTGGAAAGAGGGGATTACTCATGTTTAGCTGCCTGAGGAGATGGAGATTGGGACTTACTCTAGGGTGGAGGCCCATTGGCGACAAAGCCCAGCAAGAGAGGGATTTGGCACCGATAAAAGGAGGGATCTATTGCCCACCCCCCCTATAGTTCTTGGCACTAAGGAAGAGATAAGGAGAATGGACACCACCTCCTACAAGAAATGCTAGGGGCTTACAACAAGGTGGTTTCCCTTTCCCCACAGACAGATGTTTCCCCAATAAAGAGGATCTCATTCCATGTGAGGAATGATTTCAACCTCCATGGAGGCCAGTGGGCGTGCAGAATTTCCAAGGTAGGGAACTCCACATATGGCGCATAGGGTGAGGTCATAGTTTAACGTCATGTGCTTAGGGTGATGGTACTTGGCAGTTTAACGTCATGTAGCTCAGATAAGGTGGGTTCACTCCGCATCCCTTAGGACTTACATAATTGATACCTCATACCCATTGGGGTAGGGAAGGCATCGGTAATGCCTTAGTGAGGGGGTGTTATGGAGTGATCCATTGAGTGGTCCATGTTATCATGGCTATACAAAGAATAAATAGTCATTAGCATGCCTATGCAAAGAAGCATGAGGTGAAGTAACGCAATGAGAATTATCGCCCAGGGAACTTTGAAATCACTTTGTGCAAACCTTGAGGGTCGCACGAGAAAAGGTGTTGCAGAGAAAATGGTTTCATAGGTAGAATCCTCATAAATCTCTAGTGCTCCACAAAGTGGAGGGGCTTTGCGAAGGGGTGTGCTTCGTGAAGTGATGTGTCCTAGCCAAGGAATATGGAATAGGTGCATATGGATGGTGCTTCACGAAGTGGAAAGGCAATCATGGAGCTGTGCTTCGTGAAGAAATGGTTCCTCACAAAGTGTATCATTATGAAGCAATGTACTTCGCGAAGCATTGTGACCCTGCCTAATCATGTTGGTCACATGTTCATGGAGGGTACTTTGCGAAGCATAAGTGCTACATGAAGACCCGAGTCCCCTTGGGGATCCCCTTCCTTTGCAGAGGCCTGTGGGATCCAAGAAGGGCATCCCTCTTTTAATAGGGGTTGAATTCATGAAAAGGGGGAGGCACTTCGTGATGAAAAAGTACCTTGAAAAGATCATGGTTTGCAGAGCAGAAATTGCATCATGATGTGGGAGCTAAAAAGGCGAAAGGTTGGAAGATCCATCCTTTGGGCTCGAGGGGAGCCCAGTATTTATAGGCAAGAGGTGCTGTGAAGCAGCGCCCTCTCGGCATGAAGATAGATCTTGTACCGAGGCGAGTTCATAAACATCAAATGGGTTCACAGAGAATCACGGCTCGTTGCTCTATGATGGGTTCAGGAACGTCGAAGGGTTTCATGGAGCATCCCACATCGTTTCTCTATGAGGAGTTTGCAAATGTTAAATGGGTTCGGGGAGCATCTCGCCTTGTTTCTTCATGGCAGGTTCACGAACGTCAAATAGGTTCGCAGAGTATCCCAACTCATTGCTCCGTGGTGGCTTTGCGAACGAGGAGATTTGTGCCGATCATGGGGCCATGGGGGCTTCGAGAATAGGCTTCGCGAGGTAGCTCTTAATGCTTTCCATTTGATCTTGTTCTTCCCAAATTTTGTCACCAACATTGTGCAAGTGTGAACTTTGTAAATACTGAATAGATCCAATCCATGTACGATTTATATTTGGGGATTCCTTACCCTGGTTTAATTTTTCATGATGAATTTAAATTAAATAAATTAATTTGCGGATCAAAAAAAATGGATTGAATCAATTTTTTCTTGTTTATCTTGAATTTGAAATTTTTAAAACATGATATATTAAATTTTCAATCCCTGGTGTCCTTGATTCTAAAAAACGATGGCTAAACAAACATGGCCATCGATCCACACATAGACCATGATCTTTTCTTATTCATTCTTCACATGTTATTCACATGTTTTTGATCGCAAAAAAATTAAGTGCACTAAAAAATCAATGTTTTTTTAGCGTGGCATATAGAAACAGAGATCTCGACCCGAGGATCGTGAATCTACGGTCGTCGTAATTTTTGGTCGTAGAACAATGATTCAAGCGACCATAACGGTTGGGCGGGGCAGCTCTGGTGGCATGCGAGGCGACTCCGGCTGTTCGGGGAGGTTTGGAAGGCTGGTCCTGGTCAAGTTGGGTTGTCCAGTGGAGTGAGGTCGGCAAGGTGAGGTGGTCTAGTCAGTGGGACAATGCGGTGGAGCAGGGGCAGTCCAGCGCGGATGGTGCAGTTGATATGGTGGTGCAAGTAGGAGGCTAGAACAGTGGTAGGCTAGAGGCAGCAGATCTAACAGATGAGGGTTCCGTGTGAAGGGCTGGCCGTTTGGGTTGTAGGAGGAAACATGAAATTGGGGAAGAAGATTAATGATTGGAGAGAGAAACTATAAAAAAATTAAAATTTAAAGAAATATAATAAGAATATGATCAAAAGGGGTGTTGCACACCAAATTGGAGAGATGGGTTTTGTGTCACATGGGATATTTGAAATAAAGAAATTAAAAATAATATTGTAATAAAGATATTATTATTTTTGGTTGTAAAATCAAAATTCAACTGTAACTTATCCCTGAGACCTCAATTTCACGAACCGTCAGTTGTAGTGTGACCCTGACTTCATGATGGACATTTCAAGTTTCATATTGGATGTCTTTTTTTCAGATCAATTACCCAAAATGGTCGTGAAATAATAGATTTAATAATATTATTAAATCTTCAACCCGTTGTAACTCCCACATGCAACATCCGATTGACTGGCCGTCAGTGGCGACATGACCCTGTCTATAAGATGATCGATTCAAGTCTAATGTTTAATATTAAATTATGGTTCCTATCTTTGGTTCAACAAACACCCAATATTATTATTATTATTATTATTATTATTATTATTATTATTATTATTATTATTATTATTATTATTATGCGATTTTGTATACGACAGATCTCCCTCATACGGTGTCAGAATGGAGAACCGTTTGTGACGTTCCGACCCTGAAATTAAGATGGATGTTTCCAGAAAAAATTTGGATATTTTTAATTCATTGTCAAATCATGGGCCCCATGAGGCCTGGTTCGCTCATGTGGCTATGAAATGTAACATTTTCATCGGGTATCCATTTTGAAAAAATGGGTAGTCCATCTCATGTGTTTTTTCATGTGGATCGCAACAGTGTGACTCGTTCAGTTATCCAGTTTCATTTGATGTACGGCCAGGTTGGATCGAACTTGAATCCAACCGAGCTCTCAGTACTAAAATTCCGATTACTTATATACTAGGCGTCCAATTAACGTGTCGTCTATCGTGTTGGAACCCTTATGTCAAGGTAGCCCTTCGCGTTACTCCCTTGTTGAACATCATGGCGGTTGAGGTATGACTGATAAACTGAGGATTAGAACCAGAGTGTTTATTTTAGTGAGAGTTAGGATGGCTACTCCCTTGATGTCTCATGGTGATGGTATTCCTTACTCCTCTTCTCTGGTAGATATGAGACTCCCCGTGTCATAAGTTCGGGTTCTTTTTTCCATAAGATAGATTTCCTATGTTAGGAGTCAGTACTCCGTCAAATGGCCAGACTAGGCTAGCTGCATGGGTTACCCTGTGTACATGTTACATGAGTTGTGACCCACGGGTTGAAGCTATGTATGGGCACATGGCCACCATACACAGAGTCCCCCCAAGATAGAGGAACACGGTGTGTTACTCTCTCACAAACCGTGTGTACCTTATTTTACATGAAAATCCTTGTGACACAGAACATTGTACACGGGCAGTACCTAGGTTCAGAGGAAACGACATGTGACCTTTCTACAAGCTGTGTAATTTTCAGTACATGGCTTGATATTCTTTTCCAACTTATCTTGGACATGTTTCGTTTGGGTTACTGCCCCCTTTTCTCATTCCCCTGATGGTTAGGTATCATTTCCTTCTACAGAAGTATGATCCCTTCTGCAAGACTTTCTAAGATAGAGTCATGTATTCCTCTGAGAGGCCTAGAGAAAGATCCTCTATCCATTATTGATCCTCGGTAGAGTCAGGTATCAATGTTTACATTCCCATAGGGCACTGATCCTCTACTTAGTAGGTGAATCATGATGAGTTGTGGTATCCTCCAAGGCCCTGGTAGTGACCCTCCTCTGTGTATCGTGATCTTTTCCCACCCAAGAGTGTGTTCTCCCGGATTGAGTGTATCTATCTGTCGTGACCTTTCCTGACGAAGGTACTTCTCAAGCGGATGTTATCAAAGCTATCAGACCCATAGAGTGAGTTCTTCTGGATGAGTGTTTTTTGGAATCATCTAAATAAATCCCTAGAGTGGGTACACAGGTGCATGACTAGTATCTAGACTCCTAGTATGAGTTACGAGTATATCTAAATGCCCTGTGTATATGTATGGGCATATACCTTGTTTGAGTTGTGAGATAGAGACACCCTTACTCTCTCATTTGGGTTTATTTGAGCGATCATATCTACTATTGGGTGGATTTTTACTCTTTTCATTCCCTCATGTTGTATATTGTTCTCTCTTACTACTCCCCTCTTCAGTACCTCTCTTGCTACTCCCTCGATCCTTTAGGGAATCCTACTGATTATTCTTATACTCACCCTTGCTTGGGATTTTCTGGCATTTGGTATGACCTTGAAGATGATGGACATGTTGATTGTGATATCAGAGGAACTTAGGGATATTGGGTTCTTGTACTGCATGCAGTGGTCATATCTTCTGATTCAAGAGTGGGAATCTTCTAGCTGGTTTTCTTTTTTTCACCTGTTGCCGGGTTGTGGGACTTTTCTAGTTGGGTGTGTATTTTTACCCATTTATCTTTAAACTTTAATTTTCTTGTACCGGTACTATTTAGTGGTCGATTCTTTTATGTTGGTTCCCTTTTTATAACACTATGTTACCATTATTTCTTTTACTCTTCACTTTTTCATTGAGTTGGCTGTGTGTGTGTACAGGTTCTTAGGCAAAGGCCTCCTTGTGTTTTTTGTGCATTCGTCACTAGTATTTAGTCTTATTCCTATAGATGCGATCTTGGGGTAGTTGCATATTGAGCCCCAATATGGGTCTGGTCATGAAAACGTGGTATCGGAGGTGGTTAAACCCTTGGGACGTTGTTCGGACGTTTCCCAAAACAGTCATGGTTGGGTTTAGGGAAACAGTGTCGAAGTGTCTTGAGAGTGGCTCTCAGGCCATGGAAAACAGTGATGGTATGGCTGGACAATGTATCCATTAACCAGGACCCTAATTAACCACTTGTCAACTCGGCACCCTGAGCCACATGTTGCCGGGAACATTACTACATGCATCATATAGGATTGTGTCTTTGACTGTCCTCCTCGAGTCATCTCTCCATCGTTGATGATATATAGATATTCTCATCCGATTGTGGTGCTCCTTGAAAACATTTAGGATGGCTCCTTGATGACAGCCAGCAAGTATACTAGATATGGTTTATGGCGACGATCCCATGGACGACGAGGCCTCAGTGTAGGACCCATCATGCGAGCCCCCTTTCTCCAGGTGGGTAGGTGGAAGCACCCCTACCTGTTGGGCTAAAAACATCCCCAGTAGAGTGGGATGAGGATGTGCATAGGTTAGGCGCACTTCATGAGTTCAAGAATCGGAGAGGGCTGAGGTTCTGCAGTGATCCAAACCCTCGGACATTGAAGGTTTGGCTAGAGCCGGTGGTCTACCTCTTCAAGCTTGTACAAACACCGGTAGATGAGATGGTAATTTTTTCAGCCAACCTTTTCCCCGGAGCATCTCGATGTAGGTGGAGCTTAGTTAATCAGGTACATGATGAGTTGGTATTATAATGGGATGACATTCAGAATTTTGTTTTGAGGATTTCTACCCCCTTCTAGTTGTGCTATGTTCAACTTCTGGAGCTCCTCCAGTTGCGGTAGGGAGGGATAAAGGTGACTGAGTATGCGACTAGGTTCACAAACCTTGCACACTACTCTCTGGACTTAATATGTAACAGTTACTTCTGAGCACTGATGTTTGAGCAGGATTTGGTGACAGAGAGATTTTTTTCATAAGGATGCCATACACCTGGTTGTGGCAGTCAATGCAACAGAGATGAGATGTCTTTTGTAGCAAGCAGATGCCAAACGATGAGATCTTGATGTAGGAGATCTTCTCATGATCAGTCTCAGGCACATGGTCCTATGGGATCCAAACAGTGTAGTGGAAGCATGGAGGAAGAATCCCTCTGACTAATTCACTTAAGGTGCAGTTGTGTAGCAGATTCCCTTAGTGGGAAGTCCCAGAATCACCTAGTGGGGGATGTCCGAGACTCACCTATTAGGGGAAGTTTCAAGAGAAGATAACTTCTCTACAGCTGACCCTAGTAGAACAGAAGGGTGAAACATTCCTTCAATCGATGGCATTGACTCCTTCGCCTCTCGAGCATGTAATAGAGTCTCGGTTGTGATTCATCCACTATGAAATCATGTGTGACCAGATATCCTTAGGTGTTTCACCATAAGGATATTTCTGAAAGAGGGAATCATGAGATCCTATTCCAGGGACAAATGGTGATTCTAGTTGTGACATGGGTGTAGAGGTTTGGCCGGTGAGGCAAACTTTTCCCCGAGTTCTATTGATTCATTTGAGACTATGCAAGGAGGTGGTGAGGTTGCATAATGCCTTGCCTTACCCCAAATATGTGGAGTGGGTACACGACGCCTTACACATGTCACAACTAAGAAGATACATGGGTGTTCCTACAAACGTCATCAACTGAATAAATCTATATGAGGGTGGGCCACCCCTTTTGGTCCATATTCTCTAGCAGCCCAGAAACGTATAGGTTTCCCTAGGAGAGGGAGAGCTAAGTGTGGATCTCGAGTGGTTTCTCGGGATTGATTTTCGAGGATGAAAACCTTGAAGAAGGGGATAATGTAGAGACTCGGTTTTTGGACTAATAATACTTTGAAATATTTATAAGAATATTCACAGAGTTGAGCACCAAGACGACGTGCAGTTCTGAGACCCGGTGTGCCCACAATTAATTTTATAAAAATCTGAAGTGTTTTTATATTACACACACATGGTTAACTAAATAAAATATGATATCTATTAAAAGGTTGATCAGATTAGAAATACGAGACCATAGTTGGGTCTGGAACATAGTGTTTGCCCTAGGTGTGACATAAAATAAGTCAGCACTGGATGTCCAGACCCCTCACTTGTTGGCGGTGTGTTAAATGGATAAATTAAATTAATAAATTATTCATTTAATAGCTCACACTTGAATAACACATGTATGAGGGCTCAGATGAAAAATCTAATGCCACCAATGAGCTCGGAACGTATGATTTACCCTAAGAAGGGTGTAAACTTTTTTGGCGTCGGGTGTTCAGCTTATGCGCCGTCGTAGGAAGATAATTAAATAATTTAATAATTGTTTACATAATTATTTGATTAATTTATTTTAACCTGATGAGAGGTTATAAATTCAGGGTTATAAAATCTTGTCCTCATAACCCATTTTCCAATGACTCCTCCTCCCCTCCTCTCCTATATTATCTGATGATGAATGAAGATGAATCCTTAGATCCAGGAGGATCTAAGAATTACCAACACATCATCTTCTTCTCATCGTTGTGAAAGTGCGATCTTCGTCAACATCGAACATATCCAATCCTGATAGGATTTATCTTTTTCAAATCCTTACCCCGAATTAATTTTTCATGATGAACCCGAATTAAATAAATTAATTTGTGGATTGAAAAACAATGGATTGAATCAATTTCTTATTGTTTATCTTGAATTTGAAATTTTTAAAGCATGATATATAAAATTTTCAATCCCAAATGTCCTTGATTCTCAAAAATGATGGCTAAACAAACACAACCATCGATCCGAACTTAGACCATGATCTTTTATTATTAATTCTCCGCACATTCTTCATGTGTTCTTCATCACAAAATAATTAAGCATGCTAAAAACTCAATGTTTCGCGTAGCGCGATGTATGGACGTGGAGATATTGACCCAAGGATCGTGAATATATGGTTGTCAGAATTTTTGGGCTTAGAACGAAGCTGTAGGCGACCACAATGGATGGTAGATCCAGCTTTGGTGGCATGCGAGGCAGCTCTAGAAGTTCAGGGTGGTGTGGAAGGTTGGGCCGACACGAGTAGAGTGGTCTGGTAGAGCGAGGTCAGCAAGGCCAGGCAGTCCGGTCAGCGGGACAACGCAACAGAGCAGGGGCTATCTAGCACGGCTAGTGTAGGCGTTATGGCGTAGTGAGTAGAAGACCGATATGGTGGTAGGCCGAAGGCGGAAGATCTGATGGATGAGGTTTCCACATAAAGGGATGGCTCTTTGTGTTGCAGGAGGAGGTGACATGAAATTGGAGAGGAATATTGAAGATTGGAGAGAGAAAGAATAAAGGGAAATAAATTAAAATTTAAAGCAATAAGATAATAATCCGATGAAAGGGGGTGTTGTGCACCAAATTGGAGAGATGGGTTGTGCATGACATGTGATATTTGAATGAAATAAATTAAACATAATAATATAATAAAGATATTTTTATTTTTGGTGGTAAAACAATAATTCATCCGTAACATATCCGTGAGACATCAATGTCATGAACCGTCAGCGATAGTGAGACCCTGAATTCATGACGGACATTTCAAGTCCAATATTGGATGTATTTTTATGGCTTTCATATTGGGTACCCAAAACAATCAGGAAATAATAGATTTAATATTATTATTAAATCTTCAACCCGTCGTAACTCCTGCATGCGACGTCCGATTGACTAGACATCTAAGGCAAAAAGACCCTGTTTATAAGATGATCAATTCAATTCTAATGTTGAATATTAGATTCTGGTTCATGGATCGGGTCCACGAAACACCCAATAATAATAATAATACAGGATCTTGTATCTGATAGATCTCCCTCATATGGTGTCGGAATGAAGAACCGTATGTGACGTTGCGACCCTGAAATTAAGAAGGATGTTTCAAGACCAAATTTGGATATTTTTAAGTCGACGTTGAAGTGCGGGCCCCATGAGGCCCAGTTCAGGCTTGTGGAATTGAAATGAAATATTTTCATTGGGTATCCATTTTGGACAAGTGGGCAGTCCATCTCATGTTTTTTTCCATGTGGATCGCAACTGTATGACCCATTCAGCTATCCAGTGCCATTTTAAGTACGATCGGGTTGGATTGAACTCGAATCCAACCAAGCCCTCAGTACTAAAATTCATATAACTTACAGACTGAGCATCTGATTGAAGCGTCTTTTGTCGTGTTGGAACCCATATGACATAGCAGTCTTTCAAGTTACTGCCTTGTGGAACTTCGTGGTGGTTGATGTATGACCGATAACTTGAGTAGTGAAACTAGGGTGTTTCTTTTAGTGAGAGTTAGGATGGCTACTCTCTTGATGACTCAAGGTGTGAGTATTTCTTACTCCTCCTCTCCGGTTGAGATAGGACTCCCCATGTCATGAGTGTTGATTTTTTCCCCTGATATGGATTTCCTATATTTGGAGTCATTAGTCCACCACACGGCCAGACCAGGACGACTGCATGGGTTACCAAATGTACCAGTTACACAGATTGTGACACACGGGTTGAAGCCATGTACATGCACATGGCCAGTGTACATGGAGTCCTCCCCGGATAGAGGAACATGTCACGTCACTCTCTCAAACACTATGTATACCTTCTTCTACATGAAAATCCTTGCGACATAGGCCGTTGTACACGGGTAGCACCCATGGTCAGAGGACATGGCGTGTGACCTTTCTACACACCGTGTACTTTTTAGTGCATGGATTGATCTTCTGGTCCACCTTATCATGGACATGTTTCATTTGGGTTAGTGCCACTTTTTTATCATTCCCCTGAAGGTATGGTATTTGTTCCTTCTATAGAAGTACAATACCTTCTGCAGAACTTTCTGAGATAGAGTCAAGTATCCCTTTGAGAGGCCCAGAGTTAGATCCTCTACCCCTTCTTGAACCTTGGTAGAGTTAGGTTTCAATGTGTCTGTACCCACAGGGCACTGATCCTCTACTTAGCAAGTGAATCCGGATGAGTCGCAGTATCCTCCAAGGCCCTGGTAGTGATCCTCATATGTGTATCGTGATCTTTTCCCACTCAGAAGTGTGTTCTACCAGAATGAGTGTATCTATCTATCGTGACCTTTCCCAATGAAGTTACTTCTCAGATGGACATTATCAGATCTATCATACTGATGGAGTGAGTTCTCCCGAACGAGTGCTTTGTGGAATCCTTGAAATCGATCCCTAACATGGGTACATGGTTGTATGACTTGTCTCTATACTACAGGTTTGAGTTACAAGTATATATTGATTCCCTGGTTATATGTATGGGAATATACCTTGTATGAGCTGTGAGATAGAGATCCCCTTACTCCCTCGTTTGGGTCTCTTTGAGAGATCATATATACTATTGAGTAAAGTTGTACTCTTTCCATTCCCTATTGTTGTATCTTGTTCTATCTTACTTATCCCCTCTTCATTACCTCTTTTATTGATCCCTTGAGCCTTCGGGGAATCCTACTGAGTATTCTTATACTCACCTCTTCTTGGGCTTTTCCTGCATTTGGTGTTCCCTTGAAGACGATGGACAGGTTGATCATGATATCATAGGAGCATAGGGATACGAGGTTCTTAGACCGCATGCGGTGGTCATAGCTTGGGATTTAGGAGTGGGAATTTTCCTGCTGTTTTTCTTTTTTTCACCTATTGCTGAGTTGTGGAACTTTTCTAGTTGGGTGTGTATTTTTACCCATTTCTCTTTCATCTTTACTTTTCTTATACTGGTATTGTTTAGTGGTCAATGCATTTATATTGGTTTCATTTTTATAGAACTATTGTAGCTTTTTTTATTTTTCTTCTACACTTTTGCATTGAGTTGGATGCATATGTGTGTACAGGTTGTTAGGAAATGGCCTCCCCGAGTTTTTTGTGCCTTCAGTGCTAGTTTTTAGCCCCAGGACTATAGAGGCGGGCTAGGGGTAGTTGCGGCTCGAGCCCTAGTACGGGTCGGGTTGTGACAGTTATATTTCATGAAAGATAGAGGATGTGATCTTACCATTTTAAGTGCCTAACATTAGCCTTACAAAGGGCTTTAATGTGCACCAGAAGATGCTGAAAACGGATGAGAAATAGAGTCGTAGTAGGCATCTAAAGTAGTAGAGGAGGATGATGCGCACCTCTGGGGAGTGATACATGGGTGATACAAAAAGGGGGGGTAGAAAGAGAGAAAAAGACAATAAAATAATGAAATAATAGAGAAAATGAAATAAAAAAGAAAAATAATGAAATAAGGAAAAATTGAAATAACAAATAAATAAGAATAAAATAAAACAAAAGGGATGGGAAAGAAAATGAAATAAAAATAATAAAAATAGGAAAATTATCATTTTAATTAATTTTTTATTTTTCTCATAACCTCTATATTATTTTATTTAAAAATTTATATTGATGTTGTTAAATTTCTATTAATTTTCATTAAATTACATTCAATTCCATTTCAGTTTATTTTTATTATTTTTATCGTGAACACAGACCTAGGGAATGATGTAATCTTTTAAATAATACCCATGGAATTATGTAAATAATTTTAATTGATTATTGGGACCTGCAATAGGGTTCACATGTGCATGACCTTGGAAATTTTAGGAATTTGGACTAAAAATTTAAACGTTTTTTAACTTTATTAAAGATGAGACATTATAACCACCCCTCATTAAGACAAATCATCATTGAGTTTACATTAAGTGTGTATTGTAATGTAATCTACGAGAAGCTTCATCCATTAAGCACGCAAATCGTTCCCCTGCTCCTAGGTCTCATCCTAAACATGTCCATTTTGCTATAGCACCCAGACCAGAGGAACTGACATACTGTAGAGATCCTATATGTTATGGTCAAGGATTCTGATCAAATGATCCTCAAAGGATGCATACGCTTCAAGCTTGATTTCATCAGGATCAAAATAATGAGATGGGTCTGGATGATACTATCAAATATTAGATATATGAAAGACATCAAGCATGGCATGGTACCTTAGAGGTAACAGAAACCTATAGTATACCAGCCTAACTCTCTCAACTATCTCGAATGGACTGAAGTATCTCGGTGATAACTTACCTTTTCTTCTGGTCCGCCTATAATCCAACCTTGGAGAATCACACAAAAATACTTAATGTCCCACCTCAAATATGAAAGGTCTTTAGCGACGATCAGTATAAGATTTCATTATGGACTAAGTTGTAGCCATATGCTTCTGAATTATCTAAACTTTCTCAAACATCTCTTGAATGAGATGAGAACCCAATAGAGCTGCCTCAACTAATTTGAGCATGCATAAATGTGATATGTACGGTCTACCATATAGGGCCTTATATGGATCCATTCGAATTGTCTCTTGAAATCTATTATTTTAGGTAAAATCAATAAGTGTAATATGTTTCTCCCAAGAACCACAAAAATCAAGGATACAAGCCCGTATCATATCCTCTAATACATGTATGATCTTCTTGGACTTCCCATCGGTCTATGGGTGATATGAATTTCTCAAGAGTACATGAAAACCCATCACTTTTTGCAACCCCTGCCAGAACTATTAAATAAAGAAGGTGTCTATCTGAGACAATAGAATGAGGTATGAATTGCAGTCTCACTATCTCTTGGATTTATATCCTTCTGAACTCATCAATAGATAAGGTCTCCCAGATAGGTAGGAATTTCAAGAATTTGGTCAATCTATCGAAAATCACCCACACTACATCACTTCTTCAAAGAGATCTTGGAAATCTTGTAAATAAATCCATGGTGATTTCATTTATGTTTTACTCAGGAATGGATATTGGCTGTAGAAGTCTAGAAGGTCGTTGGTGCTCTTCCTTCACCTACAGACAGGTGGAATACTGAGTGATTAAATGTGAAATCTCATTCTATACACCTTACCACTAGTACTGAAGAAAAATTTATATGTACATCATGGTAAGTCCGGGATGGACTTCCCAAAAAGAGTCATGACGTTCCTTCATTAGTTCTTCTCGTATATCTGAAGGTACCCATACATGACTACAGTAAAGTGGAGTTTCAATACCCTCAAAAACCAAACTCTGTGATGATTTTATTCAACACAAGACCCTCTGGGTCAGATAACTCTCACATAATGACTCACTTTAGATGATATGATGTCACTATAAGAGCTGATAGAATTTTTTTTCCCATTTTGCTTATATACCTCTAGATTAATCAGGGAAAAAAATCCATCATCTTCCACTCACTGTTGGATTCCTGGGTGGCTTGTGTCTACTTCTTGCATATCAAAGCATCAACCATCACATTTCCCTTACCAAGGGTATAATCAAGCTCAAAATCTAATTACAGAATGTATTAGACCCACCAGTACTTCCTTAATTTTAAGTCTTAGTATTTGGAGATATATTTCATGATTTTATTATCCGTGAAAACAACGAACCTCTCACCCAAAATGTAGTGTCTCCAACAACATAATACATGAACCATAGATACTAACTCAAGGTCTTGTGTAGTATTTCAATGTTCATGGGGTCTTAGCTGGAAGGATCCATAATCCATGACTCTATCTACCTAAATCAAAACTGCACCCAGTTCAATTCCTAAAGCATCATATTAATTATTATAGCTTCTACCTGGCTTAGGTAGAATCAGGATTAGAGATGAGGTTAATCTTCTCTTTAAGTCCTGAAAATATTTTTCACAAGATTATGACCAGATAAACTATACACCCTTCATATTTAGGTCCATAAGAAGCAACGATAAGAAGTTGAAATCCTGGATGAAACACTTGTAATATCTAAAAATTCCTAAGAAACAGCGTATGTCAAAAACATTCTTGGGATACTCCCATGAAGCTACGTTGATCACATTTTTAGGGTCAACTAATACTCTTACCTCATATATTATATGACCCGAGAATTGAATCTTATCAATCCAGAAGTGTAATTTTATGATCATTGCATAAAGTTGGTGCTCTCTCTGGGTACTTAGCACGGTCTTAAGATGGGTTGCATGGTTATGTCTGGAACACGAATACACCAATATTTCATTAAAAACCCACCAAAATGGAATCATGGTATGGGTGAAAACCTTGATTCATCAGATCCATGAAGACTACTAGTGAAATCGTGAGTCCGAATGGCATAACCAGATACTTGTAGAAGTTGTACTTACTCCGGAATGTCATACGTGGTATGTAAGATGGTTACACATGAACATGGTGATATTAAAACCTCTTATCAATCTTTGAGAAACCCATTAATCCTTATATATAGTCAAATAGGTCATCTATATAATGATACTAATAACGATTCTTCACCGTAATTTGGTTTTAAAAATGATAATCCATGCTCAATCTAAGGGTATTGTCTACCTTCTTTGAAAAAAGTACTGTTGAACCCCATGTTTATGTGTTACATATGATGAAACCCTTATCCTCGAGGTCATGAAGATGATTTTTGAGTTTATAGGGCTCCGTAGGTTCCATCCTATAAGGTGGAATAGACACTGGTGTCGCACCTGGCACTAGCTCGATAGTAAACTCCACATCCCTCATGGGAGGTCAACTAGGAAAATAATCCGGGAAAAAGTCCATGAAATTATTTACAATGGGATGAAATTCCACTACTTTGGATCCCTGATCACTCATGAGTAGACATTCTATTTGAGCTATAACTCTTCCCAGTTCTTCACATTTAAGTCCAGCTCAATCTTCCTACATATCACATTCTACATTATATAGATATATGTCTATAACATCCCAACTAAATAAAGAATAATACATTTGAATGTTTGTTAACATTTTTGAATTAAATATTAATTTTACTTTAAAGGGGATTCTATGTTCGATAGCGTACCCAATACGCAATAGCGGGTTTCTTTGAAATCTAACGTTGCACACTAATAATATAATATTATTATTATAAATGGTAGTTAATGCCTAGCCATTTTATCAGCAGGAATGAATAGAACTAACTACAATATGACTATTCATGTTTTTTAAATGTTTTTACATTTATCCAATAAAAGTTATAGGCTTAAAATGTAAATGAATCTAAGCATAAATACACTAATATTCTTGAAAAGGTCGATTTACCGCCTTTTGACGGTGAACCCTCTTTAAATCTAGTTTTGGTCAATTTTATATGTTCTATTTGACAAAATAAAATTTTTATTTAGATTCGGGACATCAAAATCTACTTTGGGTAAATTTTTTGTATTTTTCTGAAAAAGTTCAATTTTTAATGAATACTGAAAAATACTATATTTTAATTCAAAAGTGCCTTTTAATCTAATTTATTTATATGGATGTATTATCTTTTGAATTCATTCTAAAGTGTAATTAGAATATATTTTTACTATTTAATCCAATATTGGAAATTGGAATTAATTTCACTTTTAAATTTGACATAAACAAGTGTCAATATTTTGATAGTTAATATTTCTTAAAAACAAAATTTCTGTTTTGACAGAGAGAATTAATTTTAAATTAATTTCTTCTCTTCTGTGTTTTGAATTTAGAAAAATGGATTCCATATTTGGTGTCAGTAAGTCCTAATTGTGTAAATAGGTAACCATTATTTTTAGGCATTTTAAATATTTACTTTAGTAAATATTTTATTTACCATGATTATAGGGTAAATATAGAAAATAAGGGTAAAATATAATATTATAATAATATTAAATTACAATAACATGTGTTCTAATCTTATTGGATGATACATATCAGACCATGGGAATCCTTGGGTCGAATTTGGGACCCCATGGAGCCCCATGGGAGTAATAATGACATTTTATATTAATTAATTCAGAGTAAAGACAAAAATGACATAAACAAATATCTGTTGGTAAATAAATTTTTACATGGTTTTATATAAGTTATCTTTTCAACTATAAATACTCTTTGGAAATATAAAAAGATTTCATACATCATGGTATTTATTTATAATTTTTGGACAACAAATAAATTATATAATTAATGACACAATAATGGTGCAATATTTACCTCAATAATAAATGATTTAAATAAATAAGATTATAAATATTAAAACATTTTCGAAACCCTATATAATTATTATTAGATTATTTTATTTAGAACATAATTCATCTTAACATTGATTTTAATGAATAGTTTACCTTTTGAAACTGAACATGAGGTTATAATAAAATAATTGTTTCAAACTTTCCTAAAGAGCCTCTCTTCTCCCTTATAAATATCTCTCACTTATAACTCGTTTCTCACACTTATCAAGCCTTTTTCTTATGTAACATCTACTAAAATAATCTCCCAGGTTCCCTCTATTCATCCTAGAAGCATTACATTAGGTAGAAAGCACTTCAAGAAACCCTTTTCGTTCAAACCAAAGGGAGTTACCCGATTTAAATGCAACGTCTTCTCTTAAGTTCTTTTGTGTTATTTTACTTCTCCCACCACATAAACTCTTTTTATTACTTTATATTATAACAACACCAGTATCCTCAATATACTACAAAAATATTTTGAGAAGTATCCAAACTACACTTACACACACCTCCATCCAATGGGTAATGAAATTAATGTTTCTGTGGATGGAAAACTAACGCCTCACGAAACGATGATTGTTCAACTATCCCCTACCGCCTCTCATGGTCGCCATTATGATGGAACTATATTTATATATGATATATATTATGTTTTTTCTTTATTCTTCTGTATTTTTCATTTATAGCGTACCTTTATGGTTTCCGTAATGGGTAAACACGATAATTTTAATTTTATGAAGTGTGGATTACCGCCCCCTCAAACTGATATGACTCATTAATGCCTTATGTGGGACGTATAAAGGATGGAGTTAATGATATTATTTAAGATATTATACTGGAATTATAATATACATATGTATCATTATGTTTTCATTCTATTAAAATATGAAATGGAAATGAAAGTAGAGTTCATGCGTACGTACGGCTTACCGTCTCCATGAATGGTGCATTTCACTTCTTACATCCAAATGTTATGTACTAATATAAATACATGTATATACTGGGTATATATGATATATATGGTATCTAAATCATTAACATCATTCTGAATATAATGGATATTTGACCAAATGGATAATTTGTAATTATAAGGTGTTCATTTTTACTCAAGTACCAAATATCGACGAAACAACCATTAATAACATTAATGTTTACATAATGTTTATAACATGGTAATAAGTGATATAAAAGGAATAATAAACCTGAAAAATGTTCTTAAGAAAGTATAAATTTACTTTAGTTTATTATTCAGAAGATTAAAGAACGACTGGGTCAAGTCGGACACGAGGTAAGGGACTTCATCTCAATCTCCTTTCATTGAGGCATATTTTGTTTTATTCTCAAATATGGTGTATAAATACCTTTGAATTTTCATATCATTCAAAGGGATTCCTTTCCTATGAGGAGTATTAATAAACAACAAAAAAAAGAATGTTTCTTTTTAACATAAATGGTGACATTGACCTTCTCCTCCGCTGCGAGTATTATTTGATCTTTGACTTCCTTAACAAGCCGTAATGTTTTTAAATGGAAAATAATTACCATATACTCTTTTTACGTATTTTGGTATCGAAAATGGTTTTGATAATGGATTTGTTATGTTAATATATTTAAATGATATATTGTGGTTCAAATGTGTAAATTTTATCTTTCCCTTATTTTTGTTTTATGTCTTATGAATATGTTATGGTTCTTGGGCATTGTTTATGCATACGGGTGGTTCCGTGATAAACCTAGGGTAGGTGAGCCCGAGATAGATCCCCAATTCATTAGGTAACATGATGGAGGTAAATGTGAATATTTATCCTAATAGATTTAGGGAATATACTGTGATGGATATTCTAAATGTAAATCCCTACATAGTTGTGATAGCTATAATGTAAGTATGATATGGATGCCACAAGTTACCTTTATGAATTATGTTTTCTATTTGTTATTCATAAATCTTATAATTTCATGAGGTATGTTAAAGAGCTGATTTTATATATGTAATGATGAACTAATGTTTTCATTCTTTGTTCTATAACCCTTACTGAGATTTTAATGATCATCCCATGTTTTGAAATGTTATTTCACAAGACTTAAAGATGATTAGGGTCAAGGATGAGATCAAGGAAAAGTCATGCTATCTAAAACATGGAAGTAGACATGACTCTTTTTTAAGAGCTTTTATTTTGTGGTAAAAATGGAAACTGACTAGAAGTGTCTACTTTGTAATATTTTGAGATGTAATAGTTATGTCCTAATTATCGAAAACTCTAAACCTAAAAAGATCCACAATTTGAATTATTCATTTAATTCAATATTTTGTATTGTTTAAAGGCTGGGTCCTTATATTTAGTATCAGAGGTCGGTTTAAATAACTTTAGGAGTTAGGGTATTATTAAATTAATATCCACAAATTAATTTATGTTAATATTGAAATGATATAGCATATAAAGATTACCATGTTGATTTACCTAAGATATTTTTGTGTTAAGAATGGTTTTCAACAGAGGAAACAAGGCAGCTATGTTGGAACAACGTCAGGAGGAAGACAACCTTCCAAATCAGCAACCTGACATGGTCAGAATCAGAATTGAACAGTTTGTTGCAGTGATGGCATAATTGACATAGGCTATAAATGGTGGTGGTACCCATGCATGAGATCATCCAGATCAACCATAGAGGAACATGTCAGTAGTAGAGCATTTCATGAGGCAACATCTCCCATAATTTAGAGGATCATCTGACCTTGTGCTAGTAGAAGGGTGGATTAAAGCTCTAGAGAAATTTTTTGATTTCATGGGGTGTTCAGAACACCAAAAGGTTAGTCTTGTTGTTTACTATTTTTAAGGTGAAGTAGTTCAGTGGTGGTCGATGGTGAAAAATAATAGGGATAGTAAGTATATTGATGCTCTTGATATGGATGAATTCAAAGGTATGATCCTTGAGAATTATTTTCCTAACGTGGTTCGGCTTTGGATGGAAAAACAATTCCTTGAATTGAGGCAGGATGATGACTCAGCGGCTGGTTATGAAGCAAAATTCACTCGACTCGCAAGGTATGCTCTGAATTTCATACAATATCTTGTTAGTAAAATCAACTGTTTTTTCTCAAGATTATATCCAATGTATTGAAGGGCTTTAGATTCTCGTGAGTTAAAAAGTTATAAAACACTTGTTCGTTGGGTGGAGAAGGTGGAAATGGAGTTTTCCAATGATCATGTGTTCTTTGAAAAATGACAAAATAAGAGGTCAATGTGGCAGGGGAAAGGGAAGAACTCTTCAAAAAAGTCTGATGGTAAGAAACATAAGTTTATAGTTTTTGAAAATTGGTGTAAAAAGCATACTGGGGATTGTCTTTTGAATTCTGGTAAGTGTTACCAATGCGGTAAAAAGGGACATAAGTATTGTAATTGCACTGAAAAAGATCAAGGTAATGGTAATAAAAAAATATGATTTATAGTCAGTAAAATGTTTTAAGTGCAATGAAATGGGTCATTATGCAAATGAGTGTCCAACTAAGAACTCAACTGGGGGAAGGAAGCCAGACTACAAGTAGAAAGGGGTGGTGAAATCCTTTGTAACTACATCAGTAGATGTTGGGCCATCAAATGAAGTAGTATCAGGTACACTATTTGTTTGTTTGTATTATTCCAATGTGTTATTTGATTTAGGGTCTACACATTCTTTCATTTCTAAGATGTTTTCTAGAAAATTGGGAATTCCATCTCAAGAGATGAATACTGAACTTATGGTAAAAACACCTGGAGGAAATATTGAGACAAAAAGAAAACATAAGAACCTTTATGTTCTTGTGTGTGGAAAAAATATACCTGTAAACCTTATTGTTTTTCCTCTAGTAGAGTTTGATGTTATTTTGGGTATGGATTGACTTTCTATTTATCTTGCTAAGATTGACTACAGAGCTAAAGAGGTTTCTTTTTAGAATTATTTTCAGTTTGTGTACATGAATGAACCCTTACTTTTGATAACATATCAGGAAGCTGAGAAACATGTAAAATATGGAAATGAATGTTACCTTTCTCATATTGTTGAAAATAAAGGAAGTGTTGAAATTAACGATGTGCTAGTGGTAAATGAGTACCTTGATGTTTTTCCGGATGAGATTCCTAGTATTATACCTAATTAGAAAGTTAAATTTACTGTTTAATTACTGCCTGATGCAAAACCCATTTCAAAACTCCCATATCGAATGGCTCAAATTAAACTTTTAGAGTTAAATAAGAAATTGCTGGAGTTATTAGATAAAGGTTTCATTCAACCGATCACATCACCATGGGGGGGGGGGTCCTATCTTATTTGTTAAAAAAAGATGGTTCAATGAGACTTTTCATTGATTATAGAGCATTGAATAACATCACTATTATGAACAAGTATCCTTTGCCTCATATTAATGATTTTTTTGATCATCTCTAGGGAGCTCAGTATTTTTCAAAGATTGATCTGAGGTCGAGGTACCATCAGTTGAAAGTAAAGAAATCAGACATTCCTAAGGCCACATTTTGTACTAGATATGGCCATTATGAATTTGTAGTTATGACTTTTGGGTTCACCAATTCACCTACTGTATTCATAAATATTATGAATATAATTTTACATGAGTTCTTGGATAAGTTTTTGGTTGTGTTCATTGATGATATTTTGGTTTTTTCTAAAAGTAAAGATGAGCGTGAAATTAATTTAATGGATTTCTTGAAAACCGTAAATGAAAAGAAACTATATGGGAAATTCAGAATGTGCAATTTTTCGTTACAACATATTTCATTCCTGGGTCACATTGTTTCAAAAAATGGCATAACTATTGATACTGCTAAAACAAAAGTTGTTGAATAATGGCCAAGACTCACAAATATAACTGAGATTCTTAGTTTTCTTAGTTTGGCCGGTTATTACTGAAGTTTTTTCAAAAACATTTCAAGGTTATCTAGTCCAATGACTAAGTTCACTCAAATAGGTGTTAAGTTCATCTAGACAAAATAATTTGATGATTGGTTTCTAGAATTGAAAAGACGATTGGTGAATGCTCCAGTTTTGGCACTGCCTTCCAGAAATGGTGATTTTGTTATCTACAGTGATGATTCATTGAAAGGAATTGGTTGTGTTCTTCTGTAGAATGATCAGTTAATTTCTTATGCTTCACGTCAGTTGAAACCTCATGAGTTAAATTAGTATACAAATGATTTGGAATTAGCTTCTGTTGTTTTTTCTTTAAAAATTTGGAGGCATCATTTGTATGGAGTGAAATGTTAAATATATATTGTCCACAAAAGTTTGAAGTATATATTCACTCAAAAATAATTGAACATGAGACAGAGGAGATGGTTGGAATTAATCAAGGATTATGATTTCATGATCCATTACCATCCAAGAAAGTCAAATAAAGTGGCTGATGATTTGAGTCAAAAAAGTAATGCTTCATTAATCATGCGACATTTGGAACGAGATCCTTTGGTTTTTGATTTGATGAATTTTGGCATAGAAGTTGTTAGTGTAGGAAATTCTTCTGTTTTGTTTCAGGTGTCAGTGGAATCATCTCATTCAAACAAAATTAAGTGATTTTAGAAAGAATACAGTGAGTTACAGAAAAAGGTTTAGTTGGTTCAGAGGGGTAAGTTTCTTGAATTTAACATTGATAATGATTGTGTTTTGAGTTTTGGGGAAAGATTATGCATGCCTTGTGTTTCACATTTGATGAATGAGTTGTTGTGTAAAGCTCATAGTTACACATTTTTAGTTCATCCTAGAATTATTATGATTTACAGAGACCTTTGACAGTATTACTGGTGGGATGGATTGAAAAGCGATATTGCTGATTTTGTTGTGAAGTGTTTGACTTGTCAGCAGGTTAAAGCAGAGCGGCAGTTACCAAAATTGATTCTTCATTATTTACCGGTGCCAGAGTGGAAATGGGAAAATATATCCATGGAATTCATTGTGGGATTACCAAATACATCTAGAGGTAATAATGAAATATTGTTTATTGTTGATCGATTGACTAAATCTGCTAATTTCTTTCATATTCGAGATAATTTACCTCTAGATCAAATTTCTCGGTTGTATGTTAAAGAGATAGTAAGGTTGCATGGTGTTCCCCTCTCCATTGTATCTGATCGTGATCCCAGGTTTAATTTTAACTTCTGGAAATGCCTTTAGAATTCGTTGGGTACTAAATTGAATTTTAGTATATATTTTCATCCTCAATCAGACGGGCAGTCAAAACAAACAATTCAGACCTTGGAGGATTTTCTATGAGCTTGTCCACGGGATTACCAGGGAAGTTGGGACCAACATATTTCTTTGGTTGAATTTTAATACAATAACAGTTTTCATTCCAGTATACAGATGGCTCCATTTGAGGTATTATATGTAAATTATTTTCAAACTACAGCTTTTTTGGATGAAGTAGGTGAAAGAAAGATGATGGGACAAGAATTGGTAGAAGAGATGGTAGAAAATGTTCAGTTGATTTAGAAGAACATGATAAAATATCAGAGAAGGTACAAAATAAATGCAGATAACTGGAGGAAGGATTTATCTTTCGAGGTAGGTGATCATGTCTTTCCCAAAGTTTCTCCATGGAAAAGTGTGATGCATTTTGGTAAGAAGGTAAAGTTGAGTCTGATGTTCATTGGACCTTATGAAATCCTAGAGAAAGTAGGATTAGTTGCGTACAGAGTGGATTTACCTCCAAGTTTGTCTCAGGTACACAATGTTTTTCTTGTTTCAATGTTGAGAAAGTATATGTTAGATCCATCTCATGTTTTGATCCTAGAGGTAGTTCAGTTGGAAGAGAATATCTCCCATAAGGAACAACCAGTCCAGATTCTTGATTGTTGAGAGCAAGTTTTTCAAAATAAGGTTATATTTCAAGAAAAGGTTTTGTGCAAAAACAATGTGGTTGAAGAGGAAACGTGGGAATCTGAAAATTTAATGATGGATAAATACCCCCACTTATTTGATAAGTGAATAAAAATTTCGAGGATGCAATTCCCAAAAGGTGGAAGGATGTAACATATCAAGTAAATAAATAATAATACATTTGAATGTTTATTAATATTTGTTAATTAAATATTAATTTTACTTTAAATAGGATTCTATGTTCGATATTGTAACCAATACACAATAGCGAGTTTCTTTGAAATCTAACGTTGCACACTAATAATATAATATTATTATTTTAAATGGTAGTTAATGCATTGACATTGTATCAACAGGAATGAATAGAACTAACTACGATATGACTATACCTGTTTGTCAAATGTTTTTACATTTATCCAATAAAAGTTAGAGGCTTAAAATGTAAATGAATCTAAGCATAAATACTCTAATATTCTTTAAAAGTTTAATTTACTGCCTTTTGATGGTGAACCCTATTTAAATATAGTTTTGGTCTTTTTTATATGTTCTATTTGAAAAACTAAAAGTCTTATTTAGATTCAGGACATCAAAATATACTTCGGGTAAATTTTTAGTATTTTCTGATAAAGTTCATTTTTTAATGAATAGTGAAAAATATTGTATTTTAATTCAAATGTGCCTTTTAATCTAATTTATTTATATGGATATATTATCTTTTGAATTGGTTATAAAGTGTAATTAGAATATATTTTTACTATATAATCCAATGTTCTACATTGGAATTAATTTCACATTGAAATTGGACATAAACAAGTGTCAATCTTTTGATAGTTAATATTTCTTAAAAACATGCTTTTTGTTTTGACAGCGGAATTAATTTTAAATTAATTTCTTCCACTTATTTGTTTGGAATCTAGAGAAATGGATTCCATATTTGGAATCATTAGGTCCAAATTGTGTAAATAGGTAACCTTTTTTAGACATTTTAAAAATTTACTTTAGTAAATATTTAATTTATCATGATTAAAGGGTAAATATAGTAAATAAGGGTAAAATATAGTATTCTAATAATATTAAATTACCCTAACATATTACCTAATCCAATTTTCTGTTATATATCCGACCATGGGAATCCTTGGGTCAAATTTGGGACCCCATGTAGCCACATGGGAGTAACAATGACATTTTATATTAATTAATTTAAAGTAAAGACAAAAATGACATAAACAAATATATTTTAGTAAATAAATTTTTACATGGGGTTGTATAAGTTATATTTTATACTATAAATATTATTTGGAAAGATGAAAATATTTCCTAGATCGTGGATTTTTTATTTTATTTTTAGACATCAAATAAATTAAATTATTAATGACACAATAATGATGAAATATTTACATCGTTAATAAATGATTTAAATAAATAAGATTATAAATATTAAAACAATATCGAAAACCTGTCCAATTATTATTGTATTATTTTACTTCTACCATGAGTCTTCTTATATTTTATTTTAATGAATATTTTACCTTTTGAAACCGAATATGAGGTTATAATAAAATAATTGTTTCAAACATTCCTAAAGAGCCCATCCTCTCCCTTATAAAAAGACCTCACTTCTAACCCATTTCTCACACTTATCAAGCCTTTGGATCATGAACCCTATACTTAAATAAGCTCCCAAGATCCCTACATTCATCCTATAATCCCTACCTTAGTCATAAAACACTTCAAGAAACCCTTTTGGTTCAAACCAAAGGGAGTTACCCGATTTAAAGGTAACGTCTTCTCTTAAGTTATTTTGTTTTATTTTACTTCTCAAACCCCCTAAAATCATTTTATTACTTTCTTTTATAACAAAAATAGTATACTAAATATACTAGGATTTTTTGATGAGAAGTATTTAGACTAAATTTAAACAAACCTCCATCAAATGGGTAAAGAACATAATGTTTCTATGTATAGAAAACTAACGCCTCACAAAACGATGATTGTTCAATTATCTCATACCGCCTCTCATGGTGGCCATTATGATAGAAATTTATTTATATATGATATATATTATGTTTATTTTTTCTTTATGCTTCTGTATTTTTCATTTATAGCATACCTTTATGGTTTCCATAATGGGTAAATATGATAATTTCATTTTAGGAAGTGCAGACTACCACCCCCTCAAAGTGATATGACTCCTTAATGCCTTATGTGGGACATATAAAGGATAGAGTTTATGATATTATTTAAGATATTATAATGGAATTATAATATACATATTTATCATTATGTTTTCATTCCATTAAAATACTAAATGGAAATGAAAGTAGTGTTCATGCGTACGTACGACTTACCGTCATCATGAATGGTGCATTTCAGTTCTTATCTCCAAATTTTATGTACTAATATAAATACATGTATATACTGAATATATATGATATATATGATATCTACATCATTAATATCATTCTGAATATAATGGATCTTTTACCAAATGGAAAACTTGTAATTATAAGGTGTTCATTTTTACTCAAGTGCCAAATATCGACGAAAAAACCGTTAATAACTTAAATGATTACATAATGTTTATTACATGGTAATAAGTGATATAAAAGGAATAATAAACTTGAAAAATGTTCTTAATAAATTAGATATTAACTTTATTTTATTATTCAGAAGATTAAACAGTGATCGGGTCAAGTCAGACATGAGGTAAGGGACTTCATCTCAATCTCCTTTCATTGAGGCCTATTTTGTTTAATTCTCAAATACTATGTATAAATACCTCTGACTATTAGTTTCATTCTAAGGGAATCTTTTCCTATGAGTCATTTTACTAAATGAAAAAAAATGTTACTTTTTAACGTAATCGGTGACAATGACATTTTCTGACGCCGTGAGTATTATTTGATCTTTGGCTTCCTTAACAAGATGTAATGTTTTTAAACGGAAAATAAAAACCATATAACATTTTTACATATTTTGTATTGAAAATGGTTTTGATAATGGATATGTTATGTTAATATATTTAAATGATATATTGTGTTTAGAATGTGGAAATGTTATCTTTCCTTTATTTTTGTATTATGTGTTATGAATATGTTATGGTTCTTGGGCGTTGTTTATGAATACGGGTGGTTATGTGATAAACCTAGGGTGGTGATCCTGAGATATCTCTCTAATGCATTGGGTAACGTGATGGAGGTAAACATGAATGTTTCTCCTAAGAGATTTAGGGAATATACTGTGATGGGTATTCCAAATGTATCTCCCTACATAACTGTGATATCTACAATGTAAGTATGATATGGATGCCACAAGTTAACTGTATGAATTATGTTTTCTATGTGTTATTCATAAATATTATGATTTCACGTGGTATGTTAAAGAGATTATGTTATGTATGTAATCCTGAATTAATGTTTTCATTCTTTGTTTTATAACCCTTACTGAGCTTTTTATGCTCATCCCATGTTTTGAAATGTTTTTAACAGGACTTAAAGATGATTAGAATCTTGGATGGGATCAAAGAAAAAGTCATGTTGTCTTAAACATGGAACTAGACATGACTATTTTTTTAAGATATTTTATTTTGTGAAAAAATGGAAACTGAGTAGAAGTGTCTAATTTGTAATATTTTGAGATGTAATAGTTATATCCTAATTCTCTAAAACTCTCAACCTGAAAATATCCTTAATGTGAATTATTCATTTAATTCAATATTATGTAATGTTTTAAGGCCAGGTCCTTATAGTGTCACCCTCAGTATATGTGAAGGACACCCAATGGAGATACAAATCCCCATTGGCATGATGTGTAATGATCTAATTTAAACCAGGAATTATGTTGATGGCCAACATGTTGAGGATATATAAATTCAAAAGGAAACAGTGCCCACCAATCTCAAGGGGCACTCTTGGAACTAGAGTATTCCCTTTTTCCTATCCCCTAGTGGTGTTTTGAGAGACATGATGTTTCAATGGTACTTGATTGTGAAACCAAGGATTTCAATAATAGTAGAATAAAAAAGGAATGCGATGAACCAATATCAAAAAGGGTACAAACTCATGTAGATGCTACTAGAATAGTACCTCTAACTGTAGATGGGAATGTCCTATGATCCCCTAGTGCTGGTTTCACAGTGTACATAATACCTAACCCATGACCCTGAGATGCTACCTCACATTCCTATGAAGGTACGCTATACAGATGCTGATAGTTTGGGACTTCATTTCCTTGACTATGACATGCACAATTACCTCATCCCAATCATCTCTTGGAAAACTAACATCCATCCTACTATGGAGTCATAGATGCCATACCTGATAGAGGTGCTAGTACATATCCTCTTTCATTGGAGGATGATGAGAAGGAATGACAGAAATGATAAAGGTTACCCACCATGCCATAAGCTCAAAAATCCATCGAGTCTCTCGTGCACCAAGGCTTCCTATAGCCATCTCTTTCACACAGATGACATGTCACAAAACATCAAAACAAGATGCGCGTATGGGATTTCCTCCATGTTCACTTTCAAAATAGCACTTATTATCACTTAAAGAACTATTACCCTATCTTGGAATAGAACCTCCATGGCTCACAAGTTTAGATTCCATAATATTTTGTTTCAAAATTAGGGCGTGATTCTAAATATCTATAACAGTGATCAAATGAAACACTTTCACCTATGAGTGGATGGTATATATGAGTATATCCTCAAATTGTCTTGCGGTTATCTATATGTCACCTGTTAGAGATGGATAAAATAGATAAAACATTATTAAATAATTAGAATACTCTAACACTAACATAGAGCCCTGTTGAAGATGTATGAATTTCATGGAATGATAATCTCTCAGAGTGTGTGGAAAGAAGAGATAATATAAATCTGTTTGTATGTCTACCCACACCATGTCTCTGGTATTCTCCTCTTCAGAAAAATCATTCCACCAATAGTTGGAATAGTTAGGAAGCATGTAGACAACAAGTTTGACCCTCTACTTTAGAAGTGTCCCAATATGGTCAAAGATAGACTTAATGGAATCGATTTAGGACTCTACAACATGCGGACCACCTCTACCTAAAAAGGTGGGGGTGCTGCTACAGAAATTCCTATTCGAGATCTCTATAGATGGGGAAGGTATGGGAATATTCTAGACTGACTACATAAACCAGTGGAGTCTATCCCTATACTGCGCATTAGGGCCCATCAGAAAATATGTAGGAAGTGGTTCCACAAGAGACGTCACAAGTGGTAATACAAGTAACACTATATAAGGAAATACAAGAGGCACCTATGGTGGATCAGGACCCACCATCTTTGGAAGGTTCTCGTCACCACTCTCCTAAGTTATGGCACAAAAACATCACAACATCATTGGTCTACAATAGAGAAACACACAACTTTATACATAATTCATAGCAGACATGGAAGGTAGGTAACTGTGTAATAGAGAGCGTAGTTATATAGCCTACCTCTCATCACTACAAAATAGATAGCTCTCTTTGTGATCCAGGTCAAGATAAGGAATAGCATACATAGAAGGATCACTAAAATGAGGTTTACCACCTATTTCCTCGGAAAATTCAAGTTATCATCTAACGGACTATCACAACTATATATTTAACAAACATGCACTTCCTATTTTTTTAAAACTAAGATCAACATCACTCGTAAGCAAACATGTATATTCTCGCTAAATGTAGATATGGTATGGAAATATGAAATTCGTTTTAATACATATGGTTCCTAATATTATGCATGTGAATTTAATTCCCTCATATCATTGTGCTACAATGGTAAAAAACCATTATCTCAATAATACTAATATCAATAACAATACAGAACAAGTGTGTCACCAACTAGTGAAATCATATAAAAAATGGGATAAAAAATAATTGCAGTCCCAACCCATGATTTTGGGATTCCTCTTTACATGGGTTAGCTGCATCCAAGAATAGGGTATGTTCTAAATCCCTATATCATAGTCTCTTGTCTAACCCAAATAGAAAGAAAAAGGAAAAAAATCATCTGATGCCACTTTGTAGAATCCCCAGCCTAGGAGCCACTGCAAGGGTGCTCTAAGCTGGGTTAGCCACATAACCTCTAGCACATCTTCCGGAATGTCATAGGCTTCCAACTAGCACAAAGATAATTTTTAACATGTATAAAAGGGAAGAAAATTCTGTCATTGGTAATAGATAATATTTAATGTAATAAAACTAGTTTATTACAAATATCATAATGATATAAATAATCAAACTATAGAAGAAGAAAATAAGTAACCCCAACTGAAAGAATAATAAGTACAGAAACTAATTAATAAACTAGATACACCATGATGTCATGATATGGTGTATGTTCTTAAATTAAGAGTTCAAGAAACAGGTATACAAGCATGCAATCAAAGATGTAATGAAAAAAAGGGAAATAATTGCATATCGAGAAAGGGTTCAATTGTCTTCCAATAAGCTACATACTATGTAGTGAGAAACCCTCAAGCACAAGAAGTAGCATGCTTTACATTATTCCTCCCTACGAGCATAATGTCTACCCAAGTACCAAAGTGTGATAGAGTATGGGGTGAGATAAAATCCTAGTAGGATGACCTGCACAATGTCTAAAACTTTCCATTTCATGATGTAAACAAAATAAGTGTTCCAATATATGATAAATTCAAATAATTAAATAGAAAAAATAATAATATATGTATTATATGGTATGGGTTCTCAATGAAACTCGTCCATTATCATCTTCTTATTCCTAAGCCAGGAATCTGAAGAAAGTACTTATAATAAGCAGGATAAACATATATATAAAAAGGATAGAAATCAGAAGGGAAGAAAAAAAGGAACATACCTCCAAGATTGTGCTTTACCATGGGGTCTAATTTATATATCAAAAAAGTGTGATTCAAAACAACAGAAGATATCACAATTTATAAGGAACTCAAGAAGTATGAATAATAACATTCCATGCATTATCTTTATTATTTTTTTCATGTTTATTGTTGAAGTACAAGACCTTCCCAAAGTTATTTCTATGGTAATCGTTCAATTTATCCAATACCACCGATCACATCCAAGGAAATATTCCAAAAGACCATGTATCGCTCGAGGCATGTCTTTGTCAAGTTCTATCCTTGTACTGCACATTAGGGGTCACGTATCACTTGAGTAATGGTGTAGACACATTTCCAATGGTTTTGTCCTCAAATGACCCTTTGGGAACTAGTATCACTCATGAGTATATCGAATCCTAGGGATACACTTGTCTTGAAAATTCGAAGATATCGCCTCCCAAGTGTAATGTGTAACTGGTCAGGAATGAAGAGTCCATCTTCCCAAAATATTATTAGATTAAAAGGAAGAATATATCACATGGTATTCATTAATAATTGAAAAAAAAACAATTTAAGCATCAAAGATCCATGTACTCTCTTATCATTCAATCCAGACAGTCGCAATCAAAAAAATTTATCAAAAAAGCAAAAAGATGCACATTTATCTTTTATAATAGCACAAAATTATAATAATTGTAACAATAAAAACTCATTAGTCCCAATTAAACCAACAAAACCCAAATTTCTTGGTTCACAATTATCCTATATAATATATTTAATTAAATTTCATAAAAAATGGATCATACAACACATGAAATGAAATAATTTAATTATTTATTGATAATAGAAAATAGACGCGTGATCTAAAATATGAAAAAAAACAAGGAGAAAAAGAGTAGATTCCCTACCTTCTAACTGTAGAGGATCCTATACTCATGGACGATCATTGATTTGACCTTAAACGGAAGAAATCTAATGATTTTAGAAACAAACCCAATTTTAGGTAAAAACCTTCTATATAGAATAGAATGAAGGATAGTGTATAAGATCATAGGATTCATGAGGTGTCACATTATACATACAGATATATTTACTATGCTTAAGAGGAAATTTAAAAAATATTATAAAAATAGTCGCATCAGACATCTTAACGAGGAGAGGTGGTGGAGGAGGTGCAACTATTGGTAGGGGGGCTATAGGGGTGACACACCAATGGAGAGGGAGGTTAGAAAAAGAAAAAATAAATAAAAAGAAAGGAAGAGAAGAGAATAGGAAAAGGAATGAAAAAAATAAGAAAATAATGAAAAATAGAAAATTGAAATAAAAAACAATAAATAAAATAAAAGGGATGTGAAATACAATGAATAAAAAATTATAAAAATGGAAAAATTCCTAGTGTAAATATTTTTACTTTTCTCATAACCCCCTTCTTATTTTATTATAAAATTTCATTTTATCCATTTTAATTTCTTATATATTTTTTTTAAATTACTTTCTATCAATTTTCAATTTATTTTTATTATTTTTAACTGGAAGGCTTCTCTAGGGTACGATGTAAACTTTTAAATAAAACACATGCAGTTATGTAACTAATTTTAATAGCTACCCAAGATCTAAAATAGGGTGTGCAGGAATGCACCCTGTGTTTTTTAATGATTTGGACTAAAAATTTAAATGTTATATACCTTGATTAGTGAAATTATGTTACATTGATCAATATATGTATCTATCCGAAATTCCATAAATATTGCATACCTCCATCACTTTTTCCTCCAATAAATTTTAATGAATTATTTCCTCCAATTAATTACATTTATCACTGTGTGAAACATAGGATTTATTACATGTAAATTTTACATTATGAAGCCATAAAAAAACATATTCCATTTCCTTATTATGAGATCCTAAAACATTACCTTCAACTAAATCAATTATTTCCTCGATTCATTTAATGAAATTAAATACACCAACATTGTATAAAGAGAAACTAATGATTTTATTTTTTTTACTTCCAACTACCTATTATGCCACCTTAGGTGAACACAACGGAAGTGATGCTCCTATGAGTTTAAAAATCTTATCCAAATCATGAATCATAAAACAATTGGAATGATTCCTCCTTTCTAAAAAAATGATAATTTTTTATCATTTAAGGTACCAAAGAACCCACTTAACTACTTCATATTGAAATAATCTTTTATTATACATTAACCTACTAACTACTCCATTGATACACAATGTGAAGTTATACAAATAACATGGAGTACATCATGTTTCTTAATTCCAATCCCAAAGGAACCATTTTTATGTACTCATTATCTACTATAGTTCTAGGTACTATCTACTTTTAAAACATGATGTGCCCAACTTGGGGAGTGGTAAAAATATTCACATCACTCATTCTGAAGCATTCCCAATTAATTTATATATAGGAATACTGATTCAATATTTTTTTGGACATTATGTCCTTGACTATCCATATCCATCAGATAGATTTTTTGATACAGGGACCATTAATCTTGAAAATTGAAGGCATTTCAACATTCAAAAAATCAATCGTTTTTGTTACAAGACCATCCTTAAAGATTTCATTAACCTAGAGACGTATAATGATGAAACTATCATAATCAAGTATGTTCTAGTAATTACAATGTTAAACATTACTCTTGATAAACATCCATTCCACAATAAAGGTTTTGAACTTTTAATTCAATAGCCATAGTTATTATTTCATCATCCAAGTCTCTGCATTATCTTGGACACAATATTACTATCAAATTTAACCATGAAACCATTATAATGATCTATTTAAATTTATTCATCCATGTATAAATGAAAAAATATGATTTTTTAATCTAGTTGTTCTACATGTAACAATTCCATGGAAACCAAATTGAGAACCATCTGAATAGTCACCTATTTAACAATAATAGAAATGGTATATGGAAAAATATATACCTACCATTTTTTGAAAAACCTTAATGATAATGCTTACCATGTACCACCTTAAACAATTAAATTCTTCCTCTAGCTTACGAACCCATTTTTATGGATATACTATACTATAAAATTTTCCTTTTGTTATCTCTCATGTTCCAAAAACATATTTGGGATCCATATCATCTCTTATGGGTAAATAACATTGAGTTATGTCAATAAAATGTAAAACCTATTTTATACTTTCATAATCTCCATCATCTATATGAATAAAATAATTTATGCTAATTATTTAACCATTAAATTGGAACTGAATACATTTATATTTTCACAACTAACATTGAAACTCAACACCATTTTCATCCAATGCATCTTGAAAATAATCTCCCAATTGTTTCCCTTAATATTTCCCAACCCTATGATTTCACAACCATAATAATTATGGATCATCATGTATTGAATATATCATTAGAGTATTACTATAATTTAATAATTCTTCTGAACAATCTCATGTTATTGTAACTATCATAATTTTTAATTCTTATGGACCATATATAACATGTAAAATTATATTTAATAAAACCTCATAATGTGATGAATCCATTATATCATCTACAACATTATATTGGTTCCAGTAATAACACAAGATCACTTAATTTATGATAACATTTATTTTTTATGATAACCCTTCACAAGTTGTTATCTGAATTCCAAAAAATAAACTACACATTTTCATACCCTATAATGTATCACTCTTGATACATAAAATATATATTTTTTCATATATTTTTCATCAATGAAGATGTAATTATGTTTTCCATGGAATTTAATACAGTGAATTTATATTTCTCTTCCAAACAAACATGATTTCATAATTTCCTACAACAATGGTGATTAAGGACTCATGTTTTACATCTTTTCATCCTAATTTTGTCTTCCAACCAAAACACCATTAGGAAACAAATGAAAATCCTAATGAATATTGCTATCACAACCAAAATCTAATTCATCATCTCCAATAATTAATTTTTTGGGGTACCTGGTATGTTATTTGCACCATTTTCACTTTTACTAGTACAAACTCTAGAAGTCCCTATTACTATATTATATAGAATTTTGAGACCTAAAAAAAATTAATTTTCCTCGAGTATTATTTTGTAGCATGAATATCAATTGAATGGGGGTTAAAAAATCATAGATTTGTTCTTTAAAAATAACACTAATATATTTTATGTAACATTATCATTTAAGGTAACATAGTATAATGAACCGAAGTAAAAATAGACCATAGCTTCCACACAAGTAATTATATAAACATATTCCATATTTTATTCCCATGGAATCATAACACCTAATAGAATAAAAAATTCAATAAATTTCTAATAACACAATGTTAAAATGGCTCTTACTTTGCGCTTCTAATATTCACCATTCATTTAGTAGATTGTATTTTAATCCCTTCATAACTTATGTAACAAAACATTTTATTACATAACATTATATAATTTATTTTTTCGAGAAGTGTTATACCTTCCAAATCTCCCATTAAGTAAAATGCTCAATATTACACTCATTTGGCCACTATAATATAACCACATGTAAATTTATATGCTCTATCTACAAATATTTTAAAGAACCCATATCTTCTAACTTCCCAAACAATATCAAGTTCTTATTTAAATTGGTGTGTGGTGTACTTCATTAAATTATAAAAATTTTATATTCCTTATCTAGATGGAAAAGAATACCCTTTTAATTTTATCATGAGATATTTTCCATCTATATGAAATACATTTTTATCATCTATATGTATGAATCTTCATAATCATACATCTTGATGTTTCTTTAAATGAAGACCCAAAGTCTATAATCCAAGACTCAGGTGAACGTAAATTACTCTATAGAAGACTTCACATACATTTAAAATTGTGATTTATGTATATAATTTTGGAGGTATATATTCTGAAATTGACTCAATACACATCATAATATATGTTTCTGTGACATTTCATTCCATGATATAAACACAATGGAACACCACCTTCTACCATAATACTAAAACTCATGCATAACCTACCTCTCCATTTTTGGTTAGTATTCCCTGATATGAAACAATACCTATATCTATAAATGTATGTATTTTTAATAGATAAAATGATCTCCTTCATGTTATTACACCCATTTAGAATTACATCTACAAATTCCAAAATCACTATGTCTTTATTACATCATATGTTAATTACCTTGGTAACTATCCATCCCAAAATTTTGGTATTGATGAATGTTACTTAAATTCACACTATGGATCCCCAAAACAAACCTCTACATGATATAATAGATTATAATTCATGTTAATTCATTTCCATGATCATGTAAAAACATTCCATTCAACATTATCATACAAAAAACATTTTTAATAGGATTTTATTTTCATTACAGTTAGATTCATTTACATATCATCAGTTTTATTCATCAATTTTGAAGTTATATTCCCTTCAAATATGTCATATAAAACATTACCATCTAATAATAGCCGAATAAACACAATTTATTTCTTATCTTGAATTTTCCACTCTCCCAATATTATCAAATATAGAATTTTACCCATTAACAAATGATAATGATCAATATACAGTGGAAAAGACTCTATTTTCATCCTATAGAATACGAAATATGTCATTTCAAACTTATAAACCATTATTATACTCTCATATAATGAAATTAATTTAGGAATCAATAAACGCTTACTAAATTATGAAACAAGTTTGTGGGGGTCAAGAATGGATTACTGCAATTATCCTATAACATTGATTGAAGAATGATGCTACTAAACCATGCTATTAAACACCTTGGATGTAATTTTTTGTAGTAAATATCATAAATAAAAAAGTTATTACACTTTTTGGGTATGAAATTTTATTGGATCATTGAATTTGATTTTATATAACATACACAGTGGAAGTAAAGAATTGAAATAAACATGCACTAACGATGTAATGGAATGTATAAAAAAAATCCAAACCTAATTAACTATTTTTCACTAGAAACTCCCATTAAAAACAAAAATCTTTTTAAAATAAATATTTTATTAAATAATTTCATTGAATTTTAAACTTACAGTATATAATTTGGACTACGTTATAATCCATGGTGGGAAGTAATTAATTTTTTTAATAAAGAAGTGGATGATAACTATAATTTTGATCTATGTGAAACACTTAACAAATGACTATAACATACAAATATTTTATATCCCATCAAGAGAGACTAGTGTTATAATCTTATAGTCTATAGGTAATGTATTTACACATGTATCTGATCTTTCTAGGCATTCCATCACTCAATAAAAAATATCCACCAACTTAACACATCTTTTCGATCAATGGGATTTTATTGTAAAATATATATGTGACTAATATTCTATATTCTATCAAGAAGATAATAAATTTAATCATAAGTATCATTAGTTATCCTTTAAATAATACTATTGTATTTATTTTTCATCTAAGAACGTTAAACATTCTTCTAGTATCTAGTTATGACTTCCTTATTCCATCTTGTTTCATTCGCACTACCTGCTTCTATTTTTTTCTATATACAATATTTTGAATGTTGTTAATACCACTCCACCATGTCTCTTTTGTACTTAAAATTATAAATCTAAAATAAATACCTTCATCCATACCAATTATAATTCCTAAAAGGTATTTCACATGGCTAAGCTTGAAAAATTATATCGTAGCATACAAAATACAATCAATGGGAATAAAAAAATTTCATGGTCCAACCAAGTTTGATGATCAAGTAAATTTCATGTGTTCAATTTGAATGAAATATAATAGATTTTATTTTTATAGGGGTTTCAATATTAATAAATTATCTTATTCATTTATATTTCATGTATGAATGATTTAAGGGATTTTTTAAAATCCCCAATACTTCCAGAAAATCAATATGTTCATACAGTATTGATGGGTATCATTTTACACAATTGACAAATAAAATTAAAAATAAAAATGAAAAAACAACTATAGTTATGATAATATAAATTAATTTCATTTATAAGTTATTTTAAACCCATCCATTTTACAGATTATATTAATATGAATTTTCAATTCCATCAAATGTAATCATAGAGTGATAGGTTAAAGTCCACTACATTTATTTATAGAGACTATACTCCATGGATAGTGAGAAGTCCAACCTAAAGTTCTTATAACCATTGTTATCTACCAAGAATATAAATAAATTAAATATAAATTAAAAAAACTAATGTGTATATACAATAATATACACTTTTAATCATTCTCATAACCCATATTGAATCCTAAATTGTGTTATAGTAAAAAAATCAATTTTCATGTCTAGAATACAATTTCTTAACTTTATATATATTTATTTATATAATGTGTTTAAACACATTTGAGATAAATCATCCATCCATTTTTAATATAAAACTCATATTAATGTAATACAATGATATGAGTAAACTAAATGGTTAAACAATTCATAATTTTAGAGATAAGAATTTATTTATAATTAAACATCCTTTATGGTCATTGAAAAAAATAAATAAATATGAATGAATAAAATTTATAATAATATAAACCCTTTATTATTAATTTACATTGAATTTTATATGAACACATTCTAATTAAAAATATATGATTTTCTATTCTCAAAAATCAATCATGCTTTTTATAACCATGACCATGATATGATCCTCACATAAATTATATGATATGAGTTAAATATAATGGAATATCAGACCAAAAAAGAATACATAAATATGATCTCCATGAATCACCTGATTTATGAAACATAAAACCATTAATATCATTAAAAATCATTACCCAAATAGGTGATATTGTGGTGATAACATCCTATTAGGATTTTTCTATATATTTCAACCATTCTTGGTGAAACGGTTTATCAAGTACTTATATGTTTTTGAGCCACTTTGGACATATTTTGGCCTTTATAAACACCTTAGATGGCTAAATCTAATAGCTAGGGGTGAATTTAATTTTTCAAACAGTAATTTGAATACTCTTGGAGGAAAAGATATATTCTTAGATTAAATATTATAACATTTTATATTGAAATTTTATGATATTTATTAGTAAATATTTTTTATTATCTTGATAAAACCTGTACATTCAAAATTATGAATCATGATCATGTGAAAAATATAAAAAATCTGTATATTCACAGTATAATTATTATGAAGATTTCTTGATGAGTCATTATGAATATGATACCATATGACATTGGGAACCAAATCCTAATTTTCCAATAAAAGGTGTGCCAAATATTATATTTAGATCAAGTAAAAATGGGTTTGGATCATGAAGCATTAGATTTCAGGGAGTGAAATCCTACATGCACAAAAAAATTAAAACACTCTCCCTAATGTGATTTAATATTAAAACATATGGATATGTGATAGAATAAAAACTTTACCAAAGCCTCCAACAAGTTTGTAGTCAATTTTTAAGAGATCCCCCAAAAAAGAAGTGACAATAATCATGATTCCCAATGTCCCTGAATTATGAATAGTACCTATTCATCTAGTGACTATTATTGAATCACATCAATTCACCCATGACACTTATTTATTTCCCAATGCCTTCAATCAGACAAATAACACCCATATAATTTTATGAGTCCCACTATAAACATTTTAGGCTAGATTAGAGAGTATTTGGATGAAGCTAAAAGAAATTTGTATATTTATATGATATTATATTTGAGTCAAGATCCTTCTATTAGTTTCATTTAATTATTTGAGACATGAACCACCCCTCTTGGATTCCTGAAATCCCTTGAGTCGAGATCCCACTCTTTGTTACATAAAATTCCCCAAGTCAAGTTAATTTTTTATTTTCCCTAAATTTATAAATTAAATATTTATCTCTTAGTCTCTTATAATTCCTCTAGTCATGATAGAACTATTCATTTACTAAAATAAAATGATTTTGGATCTCCACTTAGTTAAAAAATTGCATGAGTTGAGATCCTCCGATTGGTTGACTAAAATTCCTTGAGTTAAGATAATCCTCTTGGATTTCGAAAATATAATGTGAAAAGATACTCTTATTTTTTTACACAAATGAAATCATTTAAGATCCTCTTCCTTGTTTCAAAATTGATCTTCAGTCAAGATCTACCTCTTGGTTTTCTAAAATTCCATGAGTTTAGATACTTCCCTATGATATCTTAAATTCCTTAAGATTATAAACTCATTTGGGTTTCCTAAAACACCTTGAGTAGAGAACATCCACTTGGTTCCTTAAAATTTCATAACCTGATATAGTCTTATTGGTTTCTTATAATTCATGGAGTTGATATTTTTATATTAGTTGATAGGTTGGTAGTAAGATTTGTTTAAATTCAAATATGAAACCCCATTCGGAACATGGAATAGGGTAGACAAAGACCCAAAATTTAAACCACCACTACAATTTCTGTAACATGGAAGAGAACCCCCACTCATTTCACCCCAACCCAATATATATATATATATATATATTAAAACAGAAAATACCATTGATGAAAATTATTCAAATCAACACACAAAGGAAAAAAAGAGAACAAAAAGTTTACAATGTTTGTACTTGCATCCCACTCCATGGGGGAAATACTTCCCTTTCCTTATTCAGAGAATCTAAAGAGATTATAATATTCTAGTGATACTAAAAAATGAGACATACCATAATTTAATTATTGTTCTTGTAGATGCTGAAAAATGATCAAGCTTCGAAGGAGGTTTTGGTGTGACAAAGTGAAGACATATTTTGACCCGGAGATCTGTTCCAGGGGGCCCAGAAGGGCTGTGTGAAAAATTCTTAGGGTTGCATGAAAAACATCTCTCATGTGCGGAGAACAACGAGATACAGGTGCAGAAAACATTTGTACCACCAACTGTGAGTGCAGAACTTTGCGTGTGGCCGCCCCACGTGGTTGAAATTTCACACGGCAAACACCAGCGTGGAAATTGTTCCGCACTTCAGACATCGGTACACAAAACATTCATGCAGAACTGTTTTCGCATGGATCGGGCAACCTCGAGCACCTATAAATAGATGGGCACCCCTTCAACATCTAGAAGCTGAAGAATCTGAACCGCCTCCCCCCACGCGAAATCCACCTCTCCTTTGTGAAAAAGATGGATTTTAGGTAGGGGTTTTTTCGTGACAGGTTTTTCATGGGTCCGCCTTTGCGTGAGATGACTTGTGCTTAATCCTCATCCTAATTCCATCAAGTCTCGTCCCCTCATGTGAAATTTCTTCCAATTGTGTGCAATCCTTTATCCTGCGTGTAGTTCCTTCCAATTGCGTGCAATCCTTTCCTTGTCGGCCCAACATTTTCATGCAAGCATCCCAATTTCATGATGCCCTAACATTTTTCACGCAATCAGTCCAATTGCACGCCGCCCCAGCATTTTCGTGCAAGCATCCCCATTACACGCTACCCTGGCCTTTTTTGCATAAGCAGCCCAATTTCGCACCGCCCCAGACTTTTTCACGCAAGCAGACCAATTGCGTGCCACCCCGTCCTTTTTCGCAAAATTATCCCCATTGCGCTTTTCCCCAGCCTTTTTCATGCAAGCAGCCCGATTGCGCGCCACCCCAGCCTTTTTCGCGCAACGAGCACAATTGTGCATTGGCCCTACTATTTTTCATGCAATTGTTCCTTTTGCGTGCAATCCTCCCTCCTTGTGAGCCCGTGATATCTCTATTCCAGGCATCATTTTTGGGAGCCTCATATGCCCAAAACACCTTCTTTATACACTCTTTTCTCGTACGACCCTCTAGGATCGTACGCAGTAACTTTAAAGTCCCTTGGATGATACTTATCATTGTGTTGCTTCGCCTCATGCTTCTTTGCATAGGCACGCTAACGACCATTTCTTCTTCACATATCCAAGCTAACGTGGACCCCCCAATGGTTCTCTCCATAACACCCCCTCACCATGGAATTTTTGATGCCTTCCTTCCCTCAAGGTTGGGTGGGTATTGGTTATGTAAGTCCTAGGGGTGCGGAGCGCAACCATATCATCCGAGCTGTAGGACGTTAAACTTCCAAGCACCATCGTCCTCAGCACAAGATGTTAAATCGTGAACTTTCCCCATGCCTCGCATGCAGGGTACCCGCACCTTGTACATTTTTCATGCCCAATGGTCTCCACGAGAGTGAGATAATTCCTCATATGTAATGGGATTATCTTCATTGGAGTGGCGTCTATCCGTGGGGAGAGGGAAACCATCTGGGTGTAAGCCCCTAGACTTTCTTGCAGGAGGAAACATATTTTCCCCTCCTTTCTTCAGTGAAAAATCCCTCTCATGCTAGGCTTTTTCGCCACTAGGCCTCAATCTTGGAGTAAGTCCCAATCACTTTGGACTTCTAACCACGCGTAAGCCCCACTCTACTTTCCACAGATGCACCTTTCGCGATGTGATCGTTAGGTTTTTGCTGCCTCTTGTTTCTCACACCAAGCATGACTCACGTGGGTTTAGAGAAAGCATCGACCATGGAACCAGACCGTGAAGCCTAGAGTGTAAGCCCTACATCCATTCTGAACTATGTGGAATTTGATCCTTTCCAAGGCAAGGTACATAGGAAGCCTCCCAGAGGTTCACTCCCACCACCCATTGGTCGTTTTGACACCCTTAAAGTCGGTTCACCAACACCCCATCTTAAACTATGTGGACTTTGATCCTCTCCAAGGCATGGTACGTAGGAAGCCTCCCAGAGGTTCAAACCCACCACCCTTGGTCATTCCGACCCCCTTCACGTCGGTTCACCAACACCCCATTCTGAACTACATGGACTTTGATCTTTGCCAAGGTAAGGTACATAGGAATACTACTAGAGGTTCAAGCCCACTACCAATTGGTCATTCCAACCCCCTTCACATCTGTTCACCAACACCCCATCCTGAAATACGTTGACTTTGATCCTCTCTAAGGTAGGGTACATATGAATCCTCTATGAGGTCCAAGCCCACCACCAATTGGTTGTTCTAACCCCCTTCGTGTCGGTTCACCAACAACACATCTTGAACTACATATAAGTTGATCCTACTCAAGGTAGGGTACATAGGAAGCCTCCCTAAGGTTCAATCCCACCACCCATTGGTCCCTCCGACCCCCTTCACGTTAGTTCCCAACACCTGAACTGTGCAGTATTTGATCCTTGCCAAGGAAATGTATGTAGGAAGCCTCCATGAGGTTCAATCCCAACTACCATTGGACCCCAGGTCCTCCTCCATGTCAGTTCACCCACGTCTCTCATAATGTTAAACTACATCCCTCATCTAGTGGTAAGTCATTGTGACCCCATTCAGTAGTAAGCTGTTGACATCCCTTATTCAGTGGTAAGTCGTTGTGACCCCATTCAACAATAATCCGTTGACATCCCCATCTAATGGTAAGACGTTGTGACCTAATCCAGCGGTAAGCTATTGGAACCCCCAATCGGTGGTAAGCCATCATCAGATGAATTATGTGGACTTTGATTCCCAACTATAGGGATATGCAGGAGGTCCCTTAGAAGCTCAATCCCATCATCACCGTCGTCCTCGAGTCGACTCCAACTCATTCTCCATCCAATTTATTAAACCCTCCATCATCCATCCTGATTCTTACCCGGGCCACCACATCCCGTTGAGATCATGCCACCTCATTCCCCATTCCCCATAATGACAATCGGGAAGCTAACAATGGATTTTTCCCAACATCAGTGTTATCTACGGGGGTTTCACCCACGTGATCCACTCTAGTCAGTATTCTGATCAATCTGATCCATCTCCACTGGACATTAAACTCAAGGAATACCCTGTGTTAAGCATGAAAAGCTGAGTAAAACCTCAGATACATGCCTATGGATTATGATTCCCCGCATTTGAAGTGGGATGCCTCAGGATTATTCCCCCTTGAGAAGCCCTATAATAAGGGGAAGAAACCATATGCGCTAGTATTCTTGCGTCTAGACACACTAGTGATGTCCATCATGACTACTCCCCTGACCGAAGGTTGCTGCCCTGACTGGACCCCTTGGAATGTCCTGACAGAAGCAGTCTAATTAACTGGTGTCCATAAATATATGGCAATAGGAAGAGTTTCATAAATGTCTTAAATCTATAATGGAGACCCGGACTAGGTGACAAGCTCCGAGGAGGAATCCACAGAAGGAAGAATCGACATCCCATCTTCCCATTTTGATCAAGGAGAAAAAGTCCCTTAACAAGGAGCGAATTCCACTCGCAATGGGAAAGCGGGAATGCAGGGCAAAAAATAGTGCCTTTCGTCCCACCAAATGAGATGGATGTGCACGCCCCGACGATAGTGTCAGAAATAGAAATAGTGAACCCGACGTGAAGTTATTCTCCTTAATATGGAGTTTATTAGTATTCGAGGCATCAATGGATTATCTTGTCACCATATCTAATTATCCGGTGTCGGGTCCTGCCAAGAAAATAGTAGGCTTGGAATGGAACTTGCCATAAGTTGGGGCAGTCAAAATGTTGGACATCCCAGTCTACAACGTTGTCAGCATGGATCTATCTTACCAGCCATGGAAGAAGAAATGGCGTTGGGGCACCATTCATCGATTCCCTTTTTCTTTTAACACTTATGAGTTATTTTATTTACTTTCAGGAACCAATCTGCTGTACCTGGAACTCAATCACCATCTACCCACTAACGTAGGGGTTGGGGAAGTACCAGTGCAACAGTCCCGCGTAGATCCGTCCCTTCTACAATGGTCTCAACGTCCACGACTGCTGGGATCCCCTGCCCCATCTCTCTCTCAGAGGCCATCCAATGAAGGGTGATCAATGACCTCGTGCGTCGGTATGAGGAGGAGGGTATTATCCCGACTTGGGATATGGCCCACCCGGATTTAGAGTCATCTGCGCATCATCGTCAACGCTACCCCAGAGGGCCACGCAGGGAGCCGCTGCTCCCCACTCCAACATATAACCATTCTGGGACCCTCTCCCCGGAATGATTCAATGACTCCCTTACCTGCGCCGATGAAGTAGGGGATTTCTGGGCCAGCCCGGTTAGAGTGCCATTCCAGGGGCTCCCAGCAAGGGCTCCCACCTGACTGTGTCAGTGCTGCTGCCCGATCTTTCTAACTGAGGAGTAGTTAAGACACATACCTACACCACCGGATACGGTCCATCTAACCCGATTCTAGCGTTGGGCGCAAGCTGAAGAGGATTCCCACCAAGGGGAATCAACGTCAGTGACTACTTTTTCTAGATAAACCGCCAATGCATATCACTAGCTCCCTGTATATGCTGAGCAAGGGAATTAATACGTCCGACCTGGATAGAGGCTCCAACAACCCCACGAGCAGGCTGGGTTGACTCTCTTGGTCGCCGACACTGGCAGTGGCTGTCGTGAACAAACCCGTAGTAATGCCACTCAGTACGAAGGTTCTCCCCATACCACTACCATGGAAAATGTTGGTCATCCCCGCTACAAGGCTCAGCATTTAATTCTGCCTCATGCCACCATCAATACAAATGAGGGTCTCCCTCGGGGTGGTGACGCTCAGTATGGAAGTCTCTCTCGTGCCCACTACACCGAATATAGATTTGTTCCTCCCACCACAGACTGTTGGTATGAGGACATTGCACACCCGGTCTCTCTCCAATGTGGGACCCTCATCATGTCCCCAAAGTAGTTGGAGAAGGTTCTCATCACCGCAGCAATCAGAGGGGTGAGGGCCGAATTCACTTCACCAGCGCCCAACATGGAGGTCCTACCCATGTTCGCCCTGACCAGTACGAGGGCCTTCCTCGTAATGATGTCACCCGGGGAAACAAGCATGGAGTTCCTCCCTATGCTTCTACAGGTTCCAGCAGAGGTCTTACCTGCTCCAGAACTACCCACAAAGATCCTCCCCATGTCCCATTCGATATCTATCCCGGTGCTCCTTGAACCCCTTCTTGCTAAGGTGGAAACTCTCTCCTCCCCAGCACCATTCCAACCTAAGGACCTCATGTCAGGGGTCTACCTTTTCCCGAAGAGCCTCCCATGTGTAGGAAAACGGGTCTTCACCACCATAAGAATAATTTTGGGAATGTTTGGAAAAAGGTCAAACCAGTCCTCTTCTCTGATTCTTAAGAAAAGTACAACTCAATGATGGAACCTTCCCCTCAGTCCTTTGTGTCGAGGGTTGGGGCAGGAACGAGGCACATCAAACTAGTACTCCCGGAATGTGACGTTCATCAAATTCCCTCCTCCCTCCATATGTATATCTAGGAGGATGAATGTTTGGAAACCCCATAGGTTACGTTCGTGAAATCACCATCGTCATCACTAGAAGCACTCTCTATCTCAACTAGAGATCATAGAGAGTTATTCTGGGGACCAATGGCGGGCGAGCAGCAGTGCGGCCCATCATCAGTGGCCCTAGTCCCTACACTAGGAACTATGGATGTCAGCACATCTTATTGCGAAGTCATGGCCAAGTCTCTAAACTCTTCGGAGGATAGCCCGAGATTTGGTGGCCAGTCAGCCTATTCACCGTATTCCCCACCGGCCAGCCTACAGTCCCAACGGTATGCTTAGGTACCGCTACTGGTTCCTCATCCACGTCCATCTAACGAGTGAGGAAATGAAGGGCCAGACCCTGAACCCGATCCAAGGATGTTATGGAATATCCTTGCAGTAGATCACTTCCCCAAGGTGTTCTGGCTCGTGGCAGTGCCGAATTTCTACGTTCCAGAATCCCTCACCCCAGAGAAATTTGAGTGTTTCTATGAAACCCTCGGGGAAACGCACTTTCACCTTCGTCACCAGTGAGTGGTTTATCCCAGGAGCCATGTGTATTTTGAAGAAATTTGTGAGCAATGTCGTCTGGTGGACTTGTCCTTACTCCCTGCGGCCCAGCGCCCTAAGTCACCAATTCACCATAATGCCCTCCAATAGTAATGCATTCAGAGTTTCAAGGAAGTCCTCAAGATTATTTAGGAGGCCTCCCCCCACGTGCAAATCCATGGTTTGGGGAAGTTTTCCACCCTCCTTTTCAGCCCTATCCGGTGGCAGCCCGACTCATTAGGTGATATCGAGGACATGCCCCCACGAAGGGTCATAGTCAATATGGCCGACATAGTGGATGAAGTGGACGAGCTGGAGCTTCTTGAAGGGGACTTACCCTCCGAGGGAGTTCCACTACTACTGGTCCCATCGTGAAGAGTTACTCACCAGAAGAGGAGTTTACTGGCTCTCCCAATGACCATTGAGGCATTAGTCCTCAGCCGAAGTCTAGGTAAGGGTATAGAGCATGTCGAAGATGCAAAACACTCCGACCCATCCGCCACAGTGTAGAAGACGAAGGAGGAACCTGAAAAGGCCACATTTCACCAACAAATTTCCATACAGATGAAGCTGGTAGATGAAATCTTGGCTGAACGAGATGCAGAGCGATGACCAGACTATGGTGATCCTTGGCCAGTGAAGCAGGGGCAGGAGAAAATTCCCCTCAGTGAACCGCCCCTAGGAGACCCTAACCATCCTACCTCAACATATATGGTTGAAGCCGGAACCTACAGTAAGAGGGTGGGGTATGTCTCTCAAAACCCTCTGTAACAGCGTTGCGACCCAAGGGGCCCAGCTCGTGTTCCCCCAACTGCCCCAAGGGTCGTGCCACCAGCTGCTCCATAAGCCACTGGGCCTGCTTACCATGTTGAAGAACCAGCTAACTCACCCGTGATTAGGTATCCTCGTCAAGATAGGGGCCCCCGTCCAGATATTCAATGGCGGCACTCATTTCCCACCTTGAGGAATTAGAAACGTGGAAGGTGGAAATCCCACCTGATGGCAAGCCATATCCAGCATGGGTGGACGATATGCCTGCACCTCCGGGTTTCAGAAATCCCACCTTCTCCCCCTTTAATGGGATAGGAGACCCACCACAGCCCCTGGACCACTTTTCCTCAAGGTGTGGCCTCAAGTTGGGAACTCCATTGCAGTAGGAGGCCGCCAAACTCCACTGTTTTGTGCAGACATTGGAAGGCCCTGCATTTTTCTGGTATAGCCAGCTCCCCATCGGATCGGTGACCGACTGGGAGGACCTTTGTAGGCAGTTATATTACTAGTTAAACTCTTCCACAAGGAAGATGAGTATTGCAGACCTCATCAAGTGAAATCAGAGGCCTTATGAGTGCGTCACCGACTTTGTCGCTTGGTGGAAAAATCTCACATAGTCCCTTGACATGCCAATGAATCAGGAGAAATTACTGATGATGTGTGTGGGAAATGTTAAGAAAGAAATGTTTCCCTCCTTGATCACCCAGAACTACCCTGGAAAATTCTGAAACTTCTCCGATAAGGCCCAGTTATTGGAAGAATCCCTGCAACAGGCCGGCCAGGGACCTCTCTTGCCTCCCACAATCCCTGTGAGAAGGGCCGTCAGAGCCGAGCCCACTACAGTGGCCCAAAGAGAGGCCCCCAGATAGCTTGAATTATTACCAAAGGAGCTAAATCCTCAACCTAATAGAGGCCCACCACCACAGGCACAACCTCTAGCCCAACAGTGGCACCCTCATAATTGGTAGGTTCCCCCACGTAATGTACTTGCACTGCCTAGGTGGGACAATCAGGCCCCGCCTCCCCGACAGGATCCTCCATCCCCTCATCAGGGTTAGGCTCCAAGGCCCCCCTTTCCAAACAGAAGAAACCGAACCTACTTGTTCAACGAGAATCAGGTCCCAGACTATTTCCAAAGTGCTTTGGAATAGGGGATTGTGCATTTTCTTGAGTGAAGAAGGCCTGAAGAGGCGAACCTCACTGATCGTCTCAACTACTGCCCCTATCACCGGATACTGGGGAACACAGTCAAGTAGTGAAATGTGTTCAAAGACTAGATTCAAGACTAGGTCAATAACAACGTAGTCAGGCTGAGTACGGCCCCAACAGAAGTGGCAGGTGTCTTTGTAAGGCCAGATAGCAATAGAAATGACGAAGGAGAGTGATAGTAGGTTTCTAACCTCGGGTCCCAGAAGTATGATGACTGGATGGCTCGAAAAACTGTCATCTATGCCCAGGGTATCATTCGTGCACACCTGAATCAGCCGGAGCCTTCAGATGCTGTAGCCACCACTTCTGCATCTTTTTCTCCATCATCCTCTTCCCAGAAGATCAAACATTAGTGGCGCAAGGGAACACAATGGGTCCCGCCAATGCCATTGTAATCTCGTACTCTCAGCGACTTCATGCCCTCGGGGATGGGGATTCCTCCCAGAATACATCCAGTAGTGGTTGAATCTTCAAAAGACAATCAAGGGTACGCTTCGGTTAATATCATGGAGTTGCTAAAACCCTACATGACTCCAGATAACAAGGAGCACAAGGTGAACCTCTTCAACATCCCCAGCTGACGCCAGTGTTGATGGAACCACGACCATGTGGGTCATCGAGGTACATCAGTTGGAACTTCCAGCTAGGCCGTGCACATAACTAAGAACAGACAATAGGCCCAGTGCAGAGCTCAGCACGCGCAACCTCCAAATCTTGTTTCATCATGCCTGACTCCTTTACCATTTGTACCACTAGACCTAGCAGAGCCACCTAGGCCTCTTCGTGATCAACCGCGCTCTATCCCGGACCAGTCCTAGTTGGCTAGCCCAAGTACGGTGGGTTCTCTGCATGCTTTGACTAGTGATCAGCGGGATGTTCCCACCACCAGTCAGCCACCGGTCCAGCTGACAAGTCCCATAGTACCTCCTGTAATAGAGCGAACTCCTATGAGGAGAAGCTCATGCCTGGAATAAAAGTATGATGTTCTCAAGAACCTTGTGAGCATACCAGCAAGGATTTCCATCCTAGAAGCCCTTCACTTGTCATCATATATGCGTGAGGCCCTCACTAAGGCTTTTAGAATCCCCCTCTAGTTTGAGACAAAGGTAACAGCTGCAGAGGCCTTTCAAGCTGAGGTGATTGAGAATGCTGAATGCCAGATCATTATCTCATTCTCCGGAGAAGATGAAGGCTACCCCGTATAGGGGAATATTCTACCATTGTACATCATTGGACAATTCAATAGCGTGGAGGTTCTTCGCTGTCTTGTGGACACAGGTTACAAGATTAACTTTATCCCAACACAAACACTGCGGAAGATGGGGTTACCCAAAGATGACCTGACTCCCTCTGACATAAGAATCCTGGGATACAACAGGATAGAGCATACCCTGGTTGGATAGAATTGTTTGAAGACTCAGTTCGGTGGCCTAGTTTCCGAAACCGAGTTTATGGTTGTCTCCCAGGACAACGCGTACAATGCATTGATGGGCAGACCATGCCTCCATCTACAAGTGGTGGTTCCCTCATCGTATCACTAGTGCCTCAAATACTTCCTCAATGGTTGAGTGGGCATGCTCCAAGGTGACGTGTCTCCTTTTTCCTATTTTGAATATCGCTACCGGGATACTGACTATTACAAGAGTAAGGAAAAGCAGATTCGAGATAGAGATTTTGAACCTGTCACAGTTGCAACTGACCCCTGGGTAGGTCTGGATGATTCCTACGTCTTCCCGATCCATCGATTGGAGGCCACGACCCCCGACATGGGGCAATGTTTTGTTTTCTATGGTACAAGTTGGAAGCATATTCCCAAGTCTAAGAGACGAGCAAAAATCACCTCATACTCCTATACAAATTTGTCTTGGGTGATCCCGGAGCCTCTTACCCCCGTAAGGTATCGAGATGTACACCCCATGGAGACGAAAATAAATCATAGGTGTGTGTTTATAAAGGATGGAATTAATCGGCTCAAGATGACGCGTCATTATTTCTTTGATATCATCAAGCATGTCCCCTTAGGTCGAAGACCAGATGGGATCGAATTGACAGCCTTCATTGATATATTTTCGGCAGCACATGAATCTCCCGAGATGTTGTCCACTACCACCAAGTCTTGTACCAACCTCTCATAGGAGACTGTCAACCTAGGGGAAGCTTCTCCCATTGGGGATCCCTCCAATGCAAGCAAAGAGGAGGATTTGGAGGACGCTCCCCCGGACATTGAAGAGGGCGTCTCCACCACGATCAATGAACTAGTATAGGTGAACCTTGGTAGCGAGGTAGAATTGAGACCCACATTGATCAATGCTGCCATGACCCCCGAGGAGCAGCAGCGGTACATGGAATTCCTAAAATGACATCGTGATGTATTCTCCTAGAGCTATGATGAGATTCCAGGACTAGATCCTCGGGTATCCATCCATCGCCTCGGTCTCCATGCAAATCCTCACGGGTTGAAGCAGCCTCCCAGAATGATGCACCCTTATAACGGTGCCATGGTCGAGGCCGAAGATTATAAGCTTATCAGGTCCAACATCATTAAGGAGGTCCCGTAACCCAAATGGCAGGCGAACATTGTACCAGTCAGGAAGAAGAACCAACAAATCATAGTCTGCATCGACTTCCAATATCTCAACGGTTACCATCTGAAGGATGATTTTCCCCTTCCTGGGACGAAATATTTGATTGATGCTACAAATGGGTTCCAAGACCCTTCCTTCATGGATGGTTATTCCCGATACAACCTGATCCAAATGGCCCCCAAGGACAAGGAGTCCACAGCTTTCAGGGCACCCCAAGGTACATTCTTTTACCAAGTTATGCCCTTCTGCTTGAAGAATGCATGTGCCACCTATCAGCGGTCCATGCATCACATATTCAAACCAATCCTCGGGATGTTGATGGAATCATATGTGTATAATCTGGTGGTCACATCCCTCCAGCGATGGGACCATATCAAGGATCTTGAGAAAGTGTTCATCTTCCTCCACTCTCACCATTTGAATATGAACCCATTGAAGTGTGATTTTGGAGTCACCTTTGGCAAATTTCTGGGATTCATTGTCAGAAATAGTGTCATCGAGATCGACCTAGATAAGATCAAGGCAATCAACTAGATGCCTCCCCCGAGCAATATTCAAAAGCTTTGAGGTTTCAAGGCCACTTAGCCTACATACGCTGATTCATTGTGAATCTAGCCGGTAAGTGTAAGCCCTTTTCTTGTCTCATGAATAATGGACCACTCTATGAGTGGGACGATGTGTGCCAGACCATATTCGAGGAAATCAAGCAGCACCTGCTCCAGCCTCCGGTATTGATCCCACCGGTCTCCGAAAAACCACTTTTTATTTATGTGACTGCCCTGGAACGATATCTTGGCACCCTTATCACCCAAAAAAACAATAGAGGGAAAAAGAATAGCCTTTACTCTTTCAGCCACATGCTCCTCGATACGAAGACCAGATACTCCCTTATTGAGAAGAGCTGCCTCGCGTTGGTACTCATAGTACAGAAATTGCGACATTACCTGCAGCACCATGAGGTATAGCTGGTGTCGCAGGTAGACCCACTGAAGTACATTCTGAACCGCCCCATGTTGACAGGTCATCTAGCTCGATGGGTAGTAATTCTTTAGTAGTTCAACATCAGGTTCGTGCCTCATAAGGCTATCAAGGGACAACCATTGGAAGACTTACTCACTGCCCATCCAGCTTCTACTGACTAGTCCTTGGAGCTTGATTTCCCATATGAGGAAATCCTCTCGGGGGACCAAGCCATGCCATTTTGGAATATGCACTTTTATGGTTCTTCCTAAATCCCTACCGGCAAGAGACTCAATGATCCTAGAATTAATACAGTAGGTCTAAGTATCATCTTTATTAACCCGTCACAATCCATTCTACCGTAATCATTCCTCTTGTCGAAAGGCTACACCAATAATGAGGCAGAGTATCAGGATCTTATCACTAGCCTTGAGTTGTCCCTAAAGATTAATGTGCCCCATTTTCATGTGAAAGGGGATTCCAAACTAGTCATCAAGAAAATCAATGATGACTACGTCGTCAGAAATCCAGAGCTCGTACCATTATCGGAACTCAATATCCAGCTAATGCCCCAGTTCCCATCTCAGTCAGAAGTTAATCATGTCCCTCGATCTCATAATGGTCGAGCTGATGCCCTTTCCATCCTGGTTTCATCACATGCAGAACCCAAGCAGGATGATCTGATTATCCATGTGGCACATCAGTGAGTCATTGCTCTTGTCTCACTAGATGATGATGATGGATAACAGGTAAGCCATCTTAACACCGGAGCTTCCACTTCAGGACCCTCAGGTTCCTCAGATGCAGTGGTTGACGTGCCTCTTAACTAGAGAACCCCCTTTGTCTAGTATCTCCAAAATGGTTACCTCCTGGCTGATCGGGCCGAGCGAGAGCGATCCCGACGCCGTGCATTATAGTTTACCCTCCAGGACGGTCCTAGTCATGAGCAGATCCTCAGAAAACATGGTTTCGATGGTGTTCTCCACAGTTGCATTCAAGGAGCTAAGAATTTTTAGGTCATGCAGGAGGTTCATGCCGGTTCCTGTGGTGCCCACCAGACTGGGCCAAATCTATCTCACCAAATCCAGTGACTGGGGTACTTTTGGCCCTTCATGATTCATGATTTCATCGAGTTCACCAAGAGATGTCACACATTCCAAATTCATGCTAACTTCATGAATCGGCCTCCAGAGCCTCTCCACTCCACCATGTACTCTTGGCCATTTTTGGTGTGCGGACTCGATGTTGTAGGACCATATCCACCAGCGACAACTCACCAGTGCAGATTTATCCTGATGACTATGGAAATCTTTTCCAAATGGGCAGAGGCAGTTTCACTCAAGGAGGTCAAGGCCCACTCTATCATCAACTTTGTGAGCTCCAATATCATATACTGGTTTGGAGTCCCTCACACCGTCCTCACCGATAACAGCACAAAATTCTGATCCACTGAGTTGAAAAAGTTTTATGCCAAGAAAAACATCCATTCATACCATACCTCCCACTACCACACATAGGAAAATGGAAAGATCGTGGCATTCCACAAAACACTCTCTAACATTTTGTAGAAAATGGTTGGTTAGAAAAAGAAGAGTTGGTCGGACAAGCTTCCCAATTCCTTCTGGTCTTATCGGACGACAACTCGTAATTCTACTCAGGTGACCCCATATTCCCTACAATACGTAACTGAGGCCATCCAGCCAATTGAAATTTAGTTTCCTTCTTTACGCACAGTGGTCTATGACCAACAAGTGCCAAATAAGGTAGCTGAAATTCATCTGGCTGAATTGGAAGCACTTGACGAGAACAGGCTTCATGCCCTACACAATATGGAAACGCATAAAAATAAGATAGCCAAAGGTTTCAACAAAAAAGTTTGCCTATACTCTTTCCTACAAGGTGATTTGGTATTGGCCCTCAGGACACCAATGATACCTGGTAGTAAACCACCCATGTTGGTGCCCAAATGGTAAGAACCTTACATCATTCACAAGGTTTACTCAAATGGAGCGTACTCTCTAGTTACAATAGATGGTGAGCATATAACTACTCCCACCATTTCCAAGTTCCTCAAACAATACTTTTCCTGATCCTACCAGTCCTGCATGACCCAAAACTGTCAGGTCCCACATGACCTTAAACTGCTTAGGTCCCACATTGACCTTAAACTGTATTGGGTCCTATATGACCTTAAAATACTATGTCCTGCACGACGTTAAACTGTATATCATCTTGTAACATGCTAAACTACACCCATAGAACTATGTAAGGCTTGATCCCCACTCTTATGGGATATCTAGGACCGCTCAGACACCTCGTCTTAAGTCCACCCCCAAACTCTTCTATTTGACTATCCCCCCTTGGGTGTAGTTCTCTTGGACGGTCCTTACATGGTGTATTAAAATCATCCTTGGCACCAATCATGTTAGAATTGTGATGACCACACTATGTGATTCCTCTTCGTTCTTTAATTCTCCCACGTCCTCACCGCACGAGGCTAAACTGCATGGCCTTCAAGAATTACGTATGGCTTGATTCCAATCCTCATGGGATACGTAGGAATGACCTGATATTTTTTCTGTTGGCCCAGCCCAAACTCCGGATCCCCCCCCCCCGTTGGGTGAAATCATACGGTGTGGCACATGCTTTTTCCTTATTCCACGTTGTGTTCATCACGGTTCCACCATGCACCGCATTCCCCAGAGACCTCCACCTCTTTCACCATCCTGCTTGATGTTGAAATGTACTGGCACACTTCTTCTTCACTCACACTCTTTACTTAGGGCTTCCATCACCTTTCACATCCAAAGGGACCCCTGAATGTCATGGATGCTCAGCCCAAGGGACCTCCTACCATCTCGTGCCAACATTCTCTAGGATTTCGAGCAACAAATTGATACAAGTCCCACGTTACGAATACAGTCAGCGGTCAATACTCATTTTTTGTTCCTCTTCCAGGTTACACAATATGGGCATTATGTTTCAAACATGGTCAAAAACTGTCCTTTGTCATTATCTCCACCCCCATAAGTCCCAAATAGTGAGTGTAGTGGTTCATCCTACCCCATCACACCTTCAATCTGCGGTCTCCCTCAGGTGATGCCATCTATCTGACCCTTATATAATGGGTAAATCCAAGTCCTACTCATTGTTTCCTACACTGAGCATTGCTCATGTGGGCATAGGATCTATGAGGGGGAAGCACCCGCATAAGACGTCATATGACAACAGTTGGTTGGAATGCCCAATCTCAGGTCCCTCAGCCTTCTCAGGCCTTTAGCCCAAGTCCTCAATTGGGGTTGTACAGTGTGGTATGGTATTACATCTTCATTCATGTTATGTTACTGGCCATGCCATACACCCCCCTCACTGAGGCATCTTACACACTTTTGGCCTCACTGCAAGATGTTAAACTACAATCTGGCCATGACATCCTGTCCATGGCCCTAAATCAGGTCCCCCGGACTTCTCAGGCCCTTGGCCCAAGTTCTCACTTAAGGTTTTATGGTGTAGTATGGGATTACATCCCCATTCACGTCGGGTTACTGGTCATGTCGTACACCCCCTCGTTGGGGTATCCTACCCCTATCTTTGTCTCTTCTAGAACTACGTATAGATTGATTCACATACTTATGGGGTAGGTAGGACCTCCCAGATGTTTAGTCTTTGGGTCTAGCCTCATCTTGGCCCCTTGGCCGACATTCCCCCAGAGAGATGAGTATATGATGTGGTATGGGATTATGTCATCATTCACGTCGGGTTTTGTAACAAACATGCCATTTACCTCCTTCTCCTGAGAGTTCTACATCCACTTGTTCTATACTCGACTTTTCAAATCGGCTTCTCTCAGGATGATCCCCTTGATCCTTTTCGGTGATTCACCAATGTGCCCAAGGGTACTCTCGTTTAGAACCTGGAATTTCGGATTCTACCCGGACATGATTTCACCCATTTTGCAGGTTTCGTGTTCCCCTTCATTAGGGCTTTCATCACCTTTCACATCCAAAGGGACCCCCGAATGGCATGGATGCTCAGCCCAAGGTCCATCCTACCATCTCGGGCCAACGTCGTTGAGGATTTCGAATAATAAATTGATACAAGTTCCGCATTGTGAATTTGGTCAGCGGTCGACTCTCATCTATTGTTCCCATCTCAAGTCACACGATATGGATGATGTGCTTCGAACACAGTCAATAGTTATCCTCCATCATCACACCAACCCGAGTAAGCCTATAATGTCAGTTACATGACTCACATACTTCTCCACCTCATCATGTCCAAGTAGATTTTCAAAACTAATGGAACTATTCCTTTGTGCGCATCCACACGTTAGGAGGAAAAATCCATGGTAAGGCAATCATTCGAGGCTCCACCGATTTCCCCTTTTCATGTATTTCACATATTTCAAATACCTTATCTACACTTGTTTCCTACACCGAGTTCGACTCACGTAGGCTTAGGGATTGGATTAAGGTCCGCCCTTACTTGGAATAGTCCTGCTTTTCCATGGTCCAAGTTCTAAGACCTTAAAATAAGATCTTTTCATATTTACTCTTTGTATAAACTATATACAACTTGATTCCCATCCTCATGGGATATGTAGAAATACCTGAACATCTCGTTTTTGGGTCCAGATCAAATGAGATTAGGCCTCTCCTGTCCCATATCCCCTAATCTTTTCCAGGACTTCAGCCTGAGGCTTCTTTCTTGGAATCATGCGTGGTGGGGTCTAGACCTTGTCCCCATTCACATCAGGTATGCTTTATCACATCGTTCACATTACCCTTTTTAGCCTCGTGTCTACTACATCTATACCGCACGACGTTAGAATGCATGGTTGGTCCCATTACATGATCCTAAATTGTGACAATATCGTCTTGGCCGCATGATGAAAAACAGCCCTGCATTGTGATGTCCTCACTCAAGGGACATCATGATTGGTATCAGTCAAACACAATACAATTTGTCAATGCCTTCATTTGCATTGATTCTTATTGTGATGCTTGGATTCTCTATTCTAGGCCCATCGCTTCACAAAAAAAACATGCACCTCCATACACCCTAAAGGAAAAACGAGAGCTATCAAATGCCACTTCTTTTGGTGGGAGGGCCAGACCCACACACCCGTTTAATCCCTGGAACTGGAACCTTACCGTGCCACCCCCTAAAACTATGTTCAGCTTGATTCTCATTCTCATGAGATATGTAGGAATGGCTGGACACTTCTCTAGGGGACCAACCTAACTTTCCTATTTGGTCCCTTGAACTAAACACTTCCCCAATGAACACATGGTAATCTGGACTCAGGGTCCTCATTCACGCTGGGTTTCATAATCACCTCACCTTGTGTCTTGAGCATTCCTTACCAATCCATGGTCCGAGATCTATGACCGTAAACTAAGATCACTCTGCGTCATGTCTGCAAGACGTTAAATGACACAACATCTTCCAGAACTAAGTATGGCATGATTCCCAACCTCATGGGATATATAGAAATACCCAAGCACCTTACCATTGGGTCTAGCCCCAGGAATCACAAATCTAGTCTCCCCCCCTCTTTTTCGGCCCCTTATCCTGAGTTTTTCCGGGGAACCCTACACCTTTACCCCGAGCAAGTCCAGTATGACCCGTGATAACGTTGGGAAGAAATAGTTTCCTCACCAGAGAGGTCATGTCTAAAAGAAGGAATGATCCATGATTAGACCGATGAGTCCACCACGGTGGTGTATTTTCAAGAGTGTTGGATTCTGTTCGAACAAACCACCACTCCACCATCCACTCTTTACATGCCCTTTATTTGGACCCTCTTCCACTTTCATGTCTAAAGGGACCCTCTAACAGTAGGGATGCTCAGCCTATGGCTCACATAATATCCTAGGCCAATGTTCTGAAAGACTAATGGATGACCTTTCGAGTCAGGCCCCATGTTTCAAACATGGTCAACGGTCAGCCTTCATTTGTTATCCTCATTTCAGGCTAACGCAATAAGGATACTGTGTTTCGAACACAGTCAAAAATCATTCTTAATTGTCATTCCATCACTACAGTGTTTTGAATATTGGGTATTGTGATTCACTCCTTTCATCCCCCCTTCCCTGTTCAGATTTATTCCAGCACCCTGGGAGTTACCCTGTTCCTGCACAAGAGCATGTTGGGAAAACAGTAATTCGGCTATTCTAAGAGCTTCATTCATCAGTCAGGTCTCTCTCTTATATTCCTAGGAATCCGGATTAGTTGTTTGACCCTCAGGTTCCTGAAGCCTGGTTGTCCCTCCTATATTTAAAAACGAAGTAATAATGCGAACAACCCTTGTTTCTCACATTGGGAACGACCCACGTGATCTTAGGAATGGATTTCTATTTATTTTAGGATTGTAGTTGAATGAATTAAACCAAATAAACATGTAAATGAATCTATCCATACATATATCCATACATGATGTTCAGAAAAATAGGTAGTAAAGAAAAAATGAGTTTATGAGTTCGACCAAAATAGGTCCCTTAATGATCAACATCTTGGATAGATCATTCCAGGGCTGCTACCTTTTGGCTTGTGGCCTCCAGGATTGTTTCCCACCCCCTAAGGACCCTCTCTTCCTCAGTGTCCATAGAGCGTAGTGCACCTACCCTAGACTATTCTTGCACCTATTCAGTTTGAAGTTCGGTCATTTGGTGACCCGCTTCCACTAGCTACTCTTGGGCGTCTTCCAGATGGTCCCTCAATTTCTCCACAAGCTCGGAACAACTGGTAATGAATACCTCCATTTCATTCATATGTTCTTAAAGCCGTCATACATCTTGTTCTGTTTTCAGGAACACGGGTACTCTCTGACTCGTACTGACATTAGTAAACATCAGAGCATCGGCTGCTCTCATGCAGCTTGTTGTCCATGTAGTCATAGACTTTCAAATAGATATGATGAGCATCCACCCCTCTAGCATAGAGAAAGTGCAGCCAGGTGTGGAGTGATCCCATCTGTTTTATCCATTCTGTTTGCAGCTGGCTGAGAAAGCACTTAATACACTTCCATCCTTTGCGCCACGTTATCCGACTCTCCTTGTCCACCTCCAAGTTAGAATAATCTATCTCCTCAGGATCTATTGGCTGATAGTCAGGGAATGTAGCCAAGAGACCAGCAGTAGGGTCTTCTTCGGTTATTCCTCCCAAGGGGTTAGGCTCTTCAACACCCGGGCGACCTTCCCCTCTCGCCACAGTCTCAGTATCTGCCTCTCCAACTTTCATCCCTACCCCGACATTAGTACTTCTGAAATCCACAGCTTCTTTATCATCAAGTTCTTGGGCCGACTCGACTTGAGGAGTGGGTACCGAGTGGGTCGATGAGCTCTCCGCTAAGGCATCTGTGGATGGCATAGATTCAGCAGCCAGACGAGCCTCCAATGTCGTGATTACTGCAAAAATGATGAACGCCTTGATTAGCTAGGTTATCTAATATCAAATACAAGTGTCTAAGTGATAAATATTACAATAACTAAGCGTGTCAGCCTCTGGAGTCCTCATTGTTGTAGGAGCTGTCACGGTGGGGGATACCTCAGCACTCGTTAGCTCAATATTGGGCATTATCTCCCCATCTTGTTCTGATGGAACCTCCTCCCCCCTTTAGATAAAGGTTCTCAGTCGGCACTAATATTCTCTTGAGCAGGATAAAGAAAGTGAATTTAAATTAAAGAGGAGAAAAGTGGGGAGGGAAGGATTGATAAGGGATGAGACATACCTCGAGTAGTTCAGTTATGTCTACATCAGAGCTAATAATCTCACCACTCGCCTGAAGACTCCCTTGGTGGGATGTCCATTGAGACCCTCTACCTTCGATCTACTCTTCTCCTTCACCTTCTCCTTCCGCTTCCCCTTCTGCCTCCTCCTCTTCCGTCTAATGGCCCTCTAGCTCCTCGTCGATGTCGTCATCCTCAGGAGGCATATTGTATGGATCACACTCCTATACAAGAATTACCTTCACCATGAGGGGTGGTTCCTCACCCCATCCTTGCTCATGTGCATACACATCCATGGTCGTCAAGTACGCATGCCTTCAATGGAAGTCCACCCTTTCGACAATCCGAATGATTCTGGCCTCTGGAAGCTGGATTCCATCTCGTACAATAATTTTCTAGAGGGCATCAGTGCCCAACGACTGTCGTAGGGTCAACCAGGCTGACCACAGAGCCATGAAGATTGCTTCATCATAAGGCTGAAACAGATACCTTATCTGCTTCTCAGGAAGTTCCCTGACGGCTCTGTGATCCCCTCCCCACCTAGGCGGCAAGGGTAAGTTCATGTCATGTGATGTTCTCGCTACCCTAGTCTCCGCATGTGTGGGTATAGTTCCTTGAATTGCTTACAGCCTTTCCTCCCCAATAGTGCCATATCTGATCTCTCGCCATGCAGGTTTTACACTGGCTACCTTGAGTTGTCGGGCTCACTTCCTCAAAAGTACCTCAGGGTATGCTACGACCCAATGTTTGGCATATTTTTTCGAGAGGCCAACATCAACTTCGGTGGGGGGAAAGGTGATGACATCGCCAGAGCCATGGGATGTGAACATCATCCACATTTGGCAAAGAACTCCAGGATGCATCTCCTCTCAAACATCTATATTCAATTTTGTTGGCATCCGTTGGAGGAATCCAAACTGCCTGGAGAATCTTGACAGCACGTAGGGATCATAGAAGATCTTCCCATTAATCCAGGCCACAACTACCCCACCTCTGATGCCCAGGAAATATTCTCTTTGCTCTAGTGAGCCTTTCCCATTGTCTATCATCTGGCCATTCGGGGTGGGGAATGGGATAAAATTGAAGTTGGAATGATTTATGATCTTGATCCTTACCCCCTCCTCATTTAGTGTCAATGGAATGACCCTAAAAATGTTCATCAAGGAATGTCTCCGGCCATTACCTAAAGGATGAATGGAGTTCAGAAAGGTATAATCACCGCAATGAGCCATGACCCAGCCATAAAAGATCTAGAAGGGACCAAAGATCCTCCTCAGTGACCCCCTCTCGAAATGCATCCCAAAATGGCATAAAAGAGGGCCAACACGGGGACTCCCAGATTGAACCTTTGATTAGTGGACATGATGCCAGCCATCACCAAGGTTGCTGGACGAACTCCCATCCTTGTGTCCCTCACTAGTAGGAGACACACACTTAGGAAGGTTGAATGAAATTTGGTGTACCGAATTTTTGGGTCTCGACTCTCATTTATACTGAGGCCCCATGATCGATATTCCCCCACCTCCAGGATCATCCAATACGATCCTCTCTTGCTTATCTGTGACGCAGTCTGACACCGCATTCCTCACCCGGACATCTTGACTTCTGTATCTCTTTGAAGAAATAAGATAAACCATTTTTTAGGTGATGTCCTTCAAAAAATCCTTGACCCCCATCCTCTTCTTAGCCAGATCCTATAGATGCCATGCCAAGATAAGAGTTCGTGATCTGTCTCCCTAGATGTTCTTCGTCAGAAGGAATTCGTCGTACTGATGCCCATCCAAAGGGATAACCCCAATGCAATGAATGTCCCAAAGGTTGATCCCAACTTCCCCATGGTGAAGATGGAAGGTATTGGTATTGGGGGACCATCAGGAAAATAGCTCCGGCCTATGTTCATGCTGGAAATAGAAATGGAACTACGACGTCCACACTGCCTCGAACAACCCGATGTACCACAGTTCATCCCCAAACGGGTCACACATCTGGCATACCCAATATGCCCAAGCCCATTCACTGGTGAAATTGCCTTTAGACAACATATCCCAATCCTATAGCCAGACTTTGGTTTCGTCAGTAATGGTCTATCAGAAAGTACTCACGTAATGTGCCAGGGTGTCCTCTGCGACCGGTCACTTCCTGAAATGGTTCTGGTCCTAGGAGTCAGGACGTAATCATCCACATGCCTAATCTCTCTGGAAGGATGGCTATTGTTGGTGATATTATATTGAGGTATATTATCCTCTTGGGCCCCCCACGATCGTGGTGTGTCGACTTCCAATCGGGTTACAGGTACTTCGTCCAAAATACCAAAGTCCCATATTAGAAAATTATTGCACAGTGCATACTCCTTTTGGTATGGGGTCCACATGTTGAAGAGAGTGTGGTTATTGGAGATGATCTTCTGGGTTCCATAAATCTCAGGGTTGGAAACCATCTTAGCCCTTCGAGTGGTGAAGTTAGCTTCTCTCTTAGCGTCATCCTGATTAGCAGCCATCTTCTTCGGCGAGGTGTTAAGGAGTCTGCACGAAATAGCGGGAGTCAGTGCGAAACATTAGGAGCCCAAGCGAAAAAGAGGGAGTCGACATGAAAAATTCGGAGCCCATACGAAAAATTAGGAGTCGACATGAAAAATCTCGAGCCCGCATGAAAAAGTAGGAGTCAGTGTGAAAAATCAGGAAGCTGCGCGAAAACCCTGGGTCTTCACGTAAAACAACATCTGAAATCGGGGAATTACGCGCAATCGAGATGATTTTTCACGCAAACTAGTGGAATTTTTCGCACGAGAGAGATCAAGACTTATCGTGCGAAAAACATCCATATGGAATTAGGGACCTGCAAGGTATTTTATAGGTGGGGAGCTGGGTTTTTGCGTGCGTGCAAAAAGTGGAATTTCGTTTAACTTCTCAGTTTTATGCGCCGCACCAGGTTTCAGTGCACGTGGGCCCTAGGGATTTTTTCATCTCAGTGTTTCTATCAGAATCTGACCTTTTCATCCCCTCTAGGATCCGATTCCAGAGGGGGGAATTTTTAGATTCCGACAAACACTCAAGGGATGAAGGAGGTCCTGGAACGACAAAGAGAAGACATATTTGGACCCGATGATCTGTTTTGGGGGGCCCGTAAGGGCTGTGTAAAAAATTATCAAGGGTCAGAGAAAAACATCTCTCCTATGCAAAAAACCATGGGATCCAAGCATAGAAAACTTCCATGCCAACGACCATGGGCATGGAACTTTGTATGCGGCCACCCCGCGTGGTTGTAATTTCATGCGGCCACCCAGCACAGTTGAACTTTCGTGTGGTCAACATCGGTGCTGAAATTCTATCGCGCTTCAGACACCAGCGCAAAAATATTTCATGTGGACCCGTTTCTGTGTGGATTGGGAGACCCTAAATGCCTATAAATAGAATGGATCCCCTTCAACTTCTGGTGGCTGAAGAATCCAAACCGCCTCCCCTATGCAAAGTCCACCTCTCCGATGCGCAAAAGATGGCTTTCAGGTACGGGGTTTTCGAGACAGGTCACCGAAGGGTCCGCCTTTGCACAATACTACTTGGGCTTAATCCTCATCCAAATCCCATAAAGTCATGTCCCCCGTGCACAATTTTTTCCAATTGCACGCAATCCTTTCTCCTGCACTCAATTCCTTCCAATTTTACGCAATCCTTTCTACACCGGGCAAACATTTTACATGGCAGCAGCCCAATCCCCCGCCGCCCCGGCCTTTTTCGTGCAAGCATCCCAATTGCGCGCTGCCCCAGCCTTTTTTTTTCGTAAGAAGCCCAATTGCCCCCCCCTGCTGTACTTTTTCGTGCAAATAGCCCCATTGCGCACCGCCCTGCCCTTTTTCATGCAAGCAGCCCAATTATGCGCTGCCCCATCCTTTTTTGCACAAGTATCCCCATTGCGCGCTGCCCCAGACTTTTTCACACAAGCAGCCTGATTGCATGCCGCCTTGGCCTTTTTCATGCATGCAGCTCAATTGTGCACCAACCCCTCCATTTTTTGTGCAACTTTTACATTTGTGCGCAAGCCTCCCTCCTTGTGTGCTGGTGATGTATCTCTTCTGAACATCATTTTCAGGCACCTCCCATGACCAAAACACCTTCGTCATACAATCTTTTCTCATATGACCCTCTAGGCTCATATGAAGTAACCTCAAAGTACCTTGGACTATACTACCCGTTGCGTTGCTTCGCCTCATGCTTCTTCGCATGGGCACGCCAACGACTATTGCTTCTTCGCATAGCCATGTTAATGTGGACCCCCAATGGTTCGCTCCATAACACCTCCTCACCATGGCATTGCTGATTCCTTCCTTCCCTCAAGGGTGGGTGGGTATCGGTTATTTAAGTTTTAGGGGTGCGGAGGGCACCCATATCATCCGAGCTGCAGGACGTTAAACTACCAAGCGCCATCATCCTCAGCACATGATGTTAAACTGTGACCTCGCCCCGTGCCTCGCATGGGGTGTTCCCCCACATTGGATATCCTTCATGCCCACTGGTCTCCACAGGAGTGAGATAATTCTTCATATGGAATGGTATTATCTTCGTCAGAGCAGTGTCTATCAGTGGGGAAAGGGCAACCTCCTTGGTGTAATCCCCTAGCCTTTCTTGAAAGAGGCAACATATTGGCCCCTCCATTATTCATTGCCAAATCCCTCGCCCTCTAGGCTTTATCACCACCAGGCCTCCATCCTGGAGTATGTCCCAACCTCTATGGGATGCTAACCATGCGTAAGCCCGACCCTACTTTTCGCGGATGCATCTTATGTGACGTGATCGTCAGGTTTTTTCAGCCTCTTGTTTCTCACCCAGAGCATGACTCACATGGGCTTAGAGAAAGCATCGACCATAGAACCAGACTGGGAAGACTAGAGTGTAAGCCCCACACCCATTCTAAACTACGTTCACTTTGATCCTTGCCAAGGCATGGTATGTAGGAAGCCTCCCAAAGGTTCAAGACCACCACCCATTGGTCATTTCGACCCCCTTCATGTCGGTTCACCAATACCCTATCTTGAACTATGTGGAAATTGATCCTCACTAAGGCAAGGTACGTAGGAAGCCTCCCATAGGTTCAAGGCCACCACCCATTGGTCGTTCTGACCCCATTCACATCGGTTCACCAACACCCCATTCTAAAATATGTGGAAATTGATCCTTGCCAAGGCATGGTACGTAGGAAGCCTCCCTGAGGTTCAATCCCACCACTAATTGGTCATTCCGACCCCCTTCATGTCAGTTCACCAACACCCAATCCTAAAATACGCGGACATTGATCCTTGCTAAGGTAGGATACATAGGAAGCCTCCCAGAAGTTCAATCCCACCATCAATTGGTTGTTCCAACCCCCTTCACGTCGGTTCACCAACAACCGATCCCAAACTATTTGGACTTTGATCCTCGCCAAGGAAGGGTACATAGGAAGCCTCCCTAAGATTCAACCCCACCACTAATTGGTCGTTATGATCCTCTTGACGTCAGTTCACCAACACCCCATCGAGAACTACGTTGACTTTGATCCTCTCCAAGGCAGGGTACATAGGAACCCTCCCTGAGGTACAAGCCCACCACTGATTGGTCGCTCTAACCCCCTTCATGTCGGTTCCCACCACCTAAACTACATGGTATTTGATCCTTTCCAAGGCAAGGTATGTGGGAAGCCTCTCTAAGGTTCAATCCCAACAACTACTGGACCCCAGGTCCTCCACATTGGTTCACCCCCATCCCGCATGATGTTAAAATACATCCCTCATCCAGTGGTAAGCCATTGTGAACCCATTCAGCGGTATGCCATTGACATACCTCATCCAGTGGTAAGCCGTTGTGACCCCATTCAGTGGTAGGTCATTGACCTCCACATCTAGAAGTAAGCCATTGTACCCTCATCAAGTGGTAAGTCGTTGAAACCCCCAATCAGTGGTAAGCCATCATCAGATGAACTATGTGGACTTTGATTCCCTACCACGTGGATATGTAGGAGGTATCTTCGCGGCTCAACCCATCATCACCGTCGTCCTCAAGTCGACTCCTCCTTATTCTCCATCCACTTCATTAAACCCTCCGTCATCCATCCCGATTCTTACCTGGGTTGCCACATCTCGGTGAGCTCATGCCACCTCATTCCCCATTCCCGTAAACAACAATCGAGAAGCTAACCACACGTTGGCCCCAACATCAGTGTTCCCCACTCCTGATCTACTCCAGTCACTGTTCTGATTAGTCTGATCCATCTCCAATGAACGTTAAACTTGCGGCATACCCTGTGTTAAACATGGGAAGCTAAAAAAACCTCATATATATGCCTATGACAAATTATTCCCTGCATTCTACGTGGGATGCCTTTGGATTCTGGGCCCTCGAGAAGCCCTGTAATAAGGGGAAGAAACCAGAAGAACTAGAGTCCCAATGTCCAGACATGCCAGTGATGTCCAACGTGACTACTACCCCGACCGAAGGTTGCTGCCCTGACTGGACCCTTGGGAATGTCCGGACAGAAGCAGTGTAATTAACTGGTATCCATGAAGATATATCACTAGGAAGAGTTTCACGAACAATGTCTAAAATCTATAAGGGAGACCCGGACTTGGTGACGAGTTCTGAGGAGGAATCCATGGAAGGAAGAATAGACATCCCATAGTCTTGTTTCGATCAAAGAGAAAACGTCCCTAAACAAGGATCGAATGTCGCCCGCCTTTGGAAAGCGGGAATGTGGTTCAACAAACAGTGCCTTTTGTCCTGCCAAATGAGACAGACGCACGCGCCCCAGGGAAAGCGTCGGAAATAGGTCCAATATGATATTCTTTGTAGTCTCTATTTACCTTTTTATATAGGATAATTATATCTATCTCAATATCCATGAATGACACCTCTTTTTTGTAAATGAACTCCTGATCCTCAACTACACCTATTAAAAAATTCTATTAGAATGTATTCTTTCATGATGAATCTAATGATTATATCCTTCTATAATTTCCAAAACTACCTTCATGTGAAGTTATCAATGATTATATCCTAATATACCTTACAACTCTACCATATCTTGGTATATTTTAATTACCTAATTTGATGAAATCATCCAAATATGTTGTCTGACCATCATCATCTAGTCAACATCATCTAACTACACATTATTTAAGAAACCTCAACCCTGGTTGCTACCACTCTTCCATTTTCACCCAAATCAGTAGATAATGGATTCTTATAGGTTCTCTATAAATTATTCTAACAAATTGGAAGAAGAATTATTTACATAGCTGATCTTATCAATCTATCACTATAGATATATTTTTTATGATTCAACACCAATTACTTATTTGAATATTCTATTGTAACAGGCATAGTTCCCCCATCATTCCCTCATGTCATCCATTCCAGAATGAGGTAAAATTTTTACTTAGTATATCCATAAAAGAAACCTTTTCATCTTGTCGATTATATTTTCAATCCCCTTAATCCTTCAATGAATGAACACTATATACTCTAATGAAATCCCAATTAACTGATTCTTTAGTTGAAAGTACATCACCCATGATCGAAAATCATATTTTGTTGGGATGTGTATTTAAATTTTTTATCAACAAAATAAAATCTCTTCAAAATATATTTATTTAAGATCCTTTAATATCCCATTAAAAAAAAAATTCTTCCATCATCCATTAGGTAAACGTACTCCATCATTATTATTGAGTGTGTACATACTGGTTAATGTTTCGATAACTAGTTGATTTACAACCCGTAAAAGTAAACACATATCCAATGGTTCAATTTTATTTTATTCATATCTCTTAAAGCCTTATTCAAAAAAACCCATCAGTGAGTCATCTATTCTAAAGAAAACTTTTATTCTTGTGGAAACCATTTTGTACTAAGTAATTTAATTCATAACCTCCATGTTGTCACTTCTGGGGTTAAAAATATATCTTTTTTCAACACCCACTACATGTTTAATATTTAAATAGGTCTAAATAATGGCATACATATAGATTCTAAATATTAATTTATATGTAAGGTTCCCACTGTACTCGACCTCATTATTTATTCGTGGGGCCTTCTCGTTACTGAGATTTAAATTTTTTACTATATGTGTGGTCATTGTTTCCACCTCTCATATACTAATGTACTCCCCACGTTCTATACATAATCTAACTAGGTCAATTACACTATACTAGAAATTACGTCTCTCTCTATCATTCTCCAAAAAATCATTTTTTTTAACATTGATTAATCAAAAAGATTCTTCTAGAAAACTAAACCATTAACAACTTGATAATTTCTTTTATGAAGATTTTTATAATAATCTAAACAACATAAATAATAAAGATGATGAAAATTATTTCATCAAAAATAATTTGTTAAAATAAATGACAAGTTACGCTCCATATGATATTTTTTTCCTTTATAAATATGTTAAATACCCATTTTAAATTCCATGAAACCATATTTAAAAAGTAAAGGATGCATTTGAGTTTTAAAAAATTCTTAATTTTGGGGATCCAAAATAAGATATGAGTCCTCCAAATAAATTTCAGCATCTAAGTCCCTATAAAGGAATTTACTCTTTATTCCTAACTACACCAAATTAATTTCTTCTATTTCAACTATACTAAACACTATTTGAATAGCTGTGTTTTTTAAAACCAATGAAATTATAACTAAGAAATCCATTCCTTCCATTTATTGAAACACATTTATAATTAGATAATAATTTTACCTATATCCATTATCCAACAATTCCTTTAGTTGATACACTTATTTTTCCCTAGGAACTCTCTTACCACTTGGTCTCTCTATCCACTCCCATGTTTCAAAAATATTGAGGGAATCTATATAAACCATAATTGATAAATATAACTATTAAAATTATTTATAAATCTTTTCCTTTAATTATATCTAGCATATTCATCACCCATTATAAGAAACTAGTTAAAATCACCACCATACATTTTCACTTAGAACCCTACCTAGTTAGATCAATGAAGTTGTCTATATGAATGATCTGCTTCTAGTACTATGTGTTTGGTATTTATAACATTTGGTTGTTGAGATTACATAGTCCATGAACTATCCAATACATTATTCCTTTACAGCACCATCAAAATTCTACGTCCTTCTACAAACTCCAGCAATTGATTATGTGTTTTTGATATTTTTTTACTTCATGTAGTTTTGTATCATTCGAAATATATGGATGTCCATCTAGTCAATCCATATATTTTGATGATATTTTAATCCCATTATGATTTATTAATGTTTTTAATACTTTAAGAATATCTATTTATTGAATCTTACATTCATACTTTTGATGAATTTCTGAGATTCATTCTAGAAAAATAAAAATGTTAATTCTTTTTTTTCCATACCGAACAAAGTATCTCTTTTAAGGCATAGCCTCTAAATTATCTCACACTTTAGAATCATCATGGAAATGTGAATGTTCACTAAATAATTTTACGTGGTTGAGATATCCATTATGTATAGTCAAATATATATATATATAGGTAGATATTTAATTTAAGATGAAAAACACTAGTTAATCAGGTAAGATGCATTGTTTACAATCTCCTATAATTTTTTTTCTATATTCATAAATAATTATTCTTGACCCATAACATTTCCTAATGTGTTTAATTCATCCCTAATAAAAAAATTGGGTTTTAGATTCTTTGGAAGTTTCTCTTAAAAAATCCCTATCCACCAGTAGAAGCTCTAGAAATATTTCCTTCTGCACTCACCACCATTGTTCAACAATTAGAATTTTACATTCCCTATGGTCCCCTATTTAATAATGGGCCTCCACCAAATGAAGTATCAATAAAAATAATATTTTTTCGTGTATAATTGAACCCATACATTTCATTTTTAGTTATCTATGAGGATTATTTAAGACTATCAACCGTATTAAAATTGATCCTGAGCTGTCACCCAAATATATCCAAGAAAAATCTCTATCTTCGAGAGATTTAGTGCTTTAATTTATAATAAAAAGAATAAATTGTTCTTATTTAGTTGTATTTATTCCTAAAAAATTATGTATTATGTGTTTCTAGCCTTCATAAATCCCTTAAAATCTAGGATCATCATCATATTCTCGCTTTTTGGACCCATTGGGTCAGTCCACAACAACATAGACGTTGAATATCGAGTATTCATTTTTATTTACAATAAACCAAAAATTTATAAAGTTATAAACATAAATAATGTTTCAATATCCATATATACATGATTTTTACAGAAAAAATAAATTTAGTTTTTTCAAACATTAATTTCATCATTTTTTTAATAAAAATAAAGTTCTTCACTAACCCTGAGATGAGTTTTAGGCATTGAATGTTTAGTAATCTTTTAATCATTGTCTATACAAAAACGTATCAAAAACTATTGATCTTGAGTGCTTGATCATATTTTGGATATACTCTGATGCATCCTCCAAAAATATAATTATCCATACTTCCTTTCTTGTATGTTTAATGGAATGAATCAATAGAGTCAATCACCCATGAGTCTAGTGAACTAGTATTACTATAGAGTAAACAATTATTTTATTATAATATATGATTCATTGAACCCTTACACATGCATATCTTATTAATTTATACACCAATTAACTAAAATAATTTTCAATGTATCCTTTGGTCGAAATTTTTTTGCACATGGGTTCCCTATCTATCATTATACTCTTGATATGGTTCCTTCATCCTTTCCCTTCCCAGTGATTTTTTATAGAAAACAAGAAATCCTCTTCCTTCTATATAATATTTATCTTCATCAGATGCATGCCTCCTATTATGATGAATTTATTCATATAAGATCATGTTTTAAATGTATATGTACATAAATTTAACTTTTATTTTAGATTCATTATAATGGGATTCATTAGTTATTATTATTTTACGAGAGATGATAGTTATATAAGTTCCTAGGATATGTCTTTGAAGCTCACCTTCACAAGCTCTAACTGAATTCTAATAACATTGATATTTTTATTATCGATATAGGAATATACTTTTGATAGTTTACTACTTAATAGTTACCTCAATAATAATACCACGCGATTTTTTATGGGATTCTCATTTATTTCATAATTGTTCTTTAACAGTTATGATGTGTTTTTTTACTTATCATATATTGAATTCCACATTATAGGAATGTATAATTATCAACAACCTGAGTGATTTTTATCCAACTTATCCCCTTATTCCACATTCATCATTTTGACCATTTCACTGGTCAATACAGTTTTTTTTCCTTATAAAGTTATAAATCCTCCATATGTGTATTCTATAATAAAATATTGAGGTTATACAACTTTTCCACATGAACCTTATCATTTTTTGATGTCATCCATCATAAATTGTGAACTCTAACTAATACTGAAACAATGTAGACATGTTGTAAGGAATTGTTTACCTTGTTTTTCCAACATTGAAAAGAATTTAATATTGATACTAAACTGGTCTCATAATTACCCTATCCATGTCTGGATCATCTATATCAAGTATGAACATGATCTAAGATAATACATATTTGGATAATATTTACTATATGTTTTACTCACGAATTATTCTCAGCCAATATATGGAATGATGATGATGAAGCCCCAGAATGGGGGCCATTTCAATATATTATAGGACATAGCATATAACCATCACCAAAGTCACCAAAGAAAAAATTGTAAACCACCATCCAATTATTAAAAACATTATTAGAAGAAAATGATAAAAATAATACACAAAAAGGAAAAAGAATAAAACAATGTTTACATGGATTAGACTTTACTCCCGATCCATTTGGGGGAACTAAAATTTATTTATTAAATGAAATTATAATATTAAAATTATTAAGAGATATTTAAAAAATGACCAATCCCACTATTAATTAGTAGGAAACTTCTTGTGCATCTAATAATTATTATTTCCCTGTATATATAGGATGTAGGCCACCAATCCAATACTCTATTGATAAACACTACATTTGATCAATGAAATCCATTGCCTCAACTCTTCCTCCCTATTAAAACCATTATCTATTAATTTTTCCGATTATTAATCTTAAATTTTTATTCTTTTTTTATTTCCCAGACTACATCCATGATTTTATATCAAAGGGTAACCTTCAATAAAACATTACAGCCTTGTTCTATACTTGTATAATTAGAGTACCCCATCTAATGAGACCATATAAATATATTACAGGATCAATATTATTTTATCTGAATTATCTTACATCCCATTTTCATTAAACCCATGACACTAGTAACATAGATTCCACAATCATCATCTAAACCTTCAGAAATTGGACTGGTAGATTTTCTTCATTTTGTAAACTAACATATACACTAGAAAACGATTTTCATACAAGAGATTGCTATTGGTTCCCAATAATATGTGAGACAATATCCTTTTATTATTTCCCAAAAAATAATTCACATAATTTATATATCAATTTAAACTAAAATGGAATTCTTATTTATTAATCACCCACCAACCTATTTATCGGCACCTTTCACAAATTTGTACACTTTGAATGATTTTAATCTACTTAGATATATCTATATACTCTAAAATCATTTAATAATATTTTGATATTCAAATGTATTATAATCCATGATATGAATAACATTTATATTATAAACAATGATATAGTAATTTCATTAAATACATATGATATATGGGTTGAATTATAAAATTCATCCACTGACATGTGATATCAAGAGCATGGTTGATGCTACATATTCAAAATATAATGAATTAAATTTTAACTCATTTACATTGATTTTTAATTTTTTTTCAAAATAATAAATTGTCATAGAAATGTTAAACTTATCATATATAGAAACAAACATATTTTATATATCTCATTACTACTACCAAACATTGGCAGTAGATTATATATTAATTATAGTGATTGAGGGAGGGTAATAAAATTTTAAGACTGATTATTTTTAAGGTGTAGTTATAATATATAAGAAGGTAAAGTCTATGAATTATGTTTCTTCAATGTTCACTATTTTTATTCAAGGAGAATATTATTTCACTACTTTTGAGTTTTAAGGGTTTTGATCATAGTGTGAAAGAAATATTGTGGATTGTGTACAACTGATGGAGGAAAGATCCATTTGGATTTCTCTAAGATCACTTCACCAAAAAAATCATCGAGGTTTTTAATTCAACATATGAGGTACACCTATTATTTTCTATTACACATTGAATTTTTTTTATGATAATACATCCATATATTTATTGGGATTCTATTACTATTCCATGGATGATATATTTTTACAAAACCCATCTACGGTATCAATTTGACATTTTTCATCACATAAATATTTTTCTTAAAATATCTTCATAAAAAACATGTATATCATAATATGATTGATGTGGTATCATAAGGTATGGTCATACATGGATAAAGTTTAGCAGTTGGATAACTTTTCTAGTATTTATGATATATTTTATCACCATATACGTGTCTATGATTTGTTTCATAAACGGTTATAACATTGTGAATAATAGCATTAAATTTGGAAAGTCATATGTTATTAAAATAAATTTTAAGATATGATATTACTTATCATGTTCTATGATATATAAGGAATTTTTTTAAAAAAAATAAAGGGATGTGTTTTAAATGAGATATAGATTATATCATTAAAAATGATTGGCCAGTCATGATAGAACCTATCTGATGTTTTATTGAAACATAGGAAAAGATAGATAAATTAATTATCCAAAATAAACTACGACGTAGTTAAATTTTTTTAGTATGTTAATATATCTATAAAAAATTATTTTTTATAAAATTTAAGTGATAAGGTATTTTAAATGGAATATTTTAATGCCTGAATAAAATATGAAATGTTCATATTGGTGACTATTTTTTGGAAGGTATGTAAATGGTTTATTTATTTATTGTTTTTATGAATTCATGAATATAAAATTTTTATACAATGTGAATATAATTTATTCATAATTATAGGTGATAAATTACATATTAAATAGTTTTCATGCCATGTATTACATGCCAAGTAGGTCAACATAGAATTTTGTATTAATATACATTGACTTCAGTTTCCTATGCAGTTAATAGATTAAATTAAATGGTTAAATATAGTTTAAACATATTATTTGTTAGTGTTAGGTTGAAATTTGGGTCTATTTTATGTAAATTACTATGGGTGGAGGGACATTAGGTTAGACTAGTCACTGTTCTAGAGGATTATGCCTTGTACAAAAAAATAATGTCGGACTATCTATTAATCAATACATACTCTTATGGAGATTGGTGGTTTTTTATGATTCCAAACCTTTTCATGAAATGGATTAATTTAACTTATTCATAGGTTACATTTGGATATGTGTAAATATGCATATCTTCTATATATGGGTATGTAACAAATGTTATGATTTGTTTAAAGAGTTTAACATTAATATGATTTAACATTTTCATTTTTTTTATTGAATATATATTACAACACTAAATCATTACAATCATATATATATATATATATGAATAAAAATGAGATAATACTGATTTAATGTGATGAAATAATTATGGTTTTAATATGGATATGATGTGTATTAAAATAGTTAAAGTAAAGAAACCCCTAAAATAATATGTGTGAGATTCCTTCCAAATATAACAAATTTTAGAAAGATGATAATCTAACCATGTAGGTTCAATAAAAATCTAAGTTCTCATTTATTATCCTATATAATATAGTGTTGTAAATATTTTTTATAACCCATATAGTTGTAAAATATATTTTTATTCTGAAATTAAATTGAAAAATTCATTTTTAATGTATAATGAAATAAGTGGTATTTTATAGATTATGTACTAATGGAATAGTGACTTGACCTTAAGAATAGTAACATAACCATTATGAATAGTAACGTAGCCAAAAAAATAGTATCCTCTCCTATGAATGTATAAATAAAATTCCTGTATCCTAGAAGTGAAAATATGATATATTTATACCATGTAATATGTAAATAAATGTTTTGAAAATGATAAATTATGTGTTCGTGTTTTTTTGAAACATAAATGTTTATTTATAATTTCATAGTTAATTTAATGATTTAGAAGAAAAATTATTCTCCTAAAATAGATTTATAAATTAATATTTTATTTTATTATAAATTATAGGATACCTTAATAAATTTTTCAAATTGTGATAAAATCAATTATAGTTTTAAAATTTTCATTTTTAAAAAAATTATAATATGAATTAAAAGTAAATTTTCTCATAATTAAAAAATTATTTTCATAAAATAGATTTAATTTTTTAATTTTACACCTTGAAAAATAGTTAGAGTGTAATTTTGGGATATTTATAAAATAAATGAATTTTTGGTGAATAGTGATATATAATAGTTTACGGTATTTATACATTATAAGTAAAATAAAATATTCCTTGAGTCATGGATGATGTAAGAGTTTTTTATCAAACTAACATGCACTAATAACTGTAATTATTCACAAGAATCAAAACTATCCATAGTCCTAAGCAAAATAATAAACAAATTAATAAAATATTAAAAGAAAACCTCTCTCTTCCTCTATAAATACCACCTCTTCCTCACACCTCTCAATACACTTTGTATCAACCAATATCTACCCAATTATATCATCAAAAACCATTTCCTCATCCTAGAAGACTCCCCTTTGGTAGAAATCAATCCATGAAATCCATTTGGTGAAAACCAAAAATGGACACCCAAATTAGAGATGTTTTGATGATGTTTAATGTAAGAAGATCCTGTGGTAAGGGAATTTCCTTTTAAAATCCATTTAAATGTATATTTTATAAATTTTAAAAAGATTTTTTATATAAATCATGGGCGTATTATTCGACTTTCATGACACTTGGTTCTGATAAATTTTCCCTTATATGTTTTCATAGTCTTTTTTTAATAATATCATTTCATTGTTATGTTAAGGGTTTTTATATTTTTAATATATTTTTTTACAAAGTGTATTTTGATATCTAGATGTATTTTCTCAAGGGTTTAAATGATTTATTAAGGCCTTATTCATGATACATTCCTTTGACAATTCTTATAATGGGTTGATCCCATTATAACTCAAGATATGATGGGTTGAGCCCCATTATTACTCAAGATATGAAGGGTGAGACCATTATAGCTAAAGATATGATGGGTGAGTCCCATTATAGCTCTCCCAGGCATTATGTTCTCTATATATAGAATTCAACCAAAAGGTTATTCCATATGTAAGGGTGAATGTAATAGTGATATGTTAAATATGTCACAAGTCAACTAAAATATTTTTCTATTCATGCTAATGAGTTTCAAGAAAATGGGTTTCAATGGTTTTTCATGATTTCAATGTACTAACAATTTTTTATGTTCCTTACTAATATTTTTGTGATCAACTCATGTTTTAAAAAGTTTTTTCACAAGGAATAATTATGGGTAAGACAAAGAAGGAAATAAAGTTTAACGTTATGAAGATTTGACAATGAAATCATGTTTTACTATAATTTTTTTTCTTATTATAGAAGAAATGGATACTATTTTAGTATTATCCATTTTCCATGACATTGAGTTGTTATTGTATTATGAACTAATTCTATAAAACTATGAACGTAAAAAGGTTCTCATTATGAAAAAATGTAAATTATTTACTAAAACTAAAGATTATGTATTATTTTAAGGTTGGGACCTTATAGTTGGTATCAAAGGATGGTTTACATAACCTTAGGGGTTTGGATGATGTTAATATAATTCCATACATTATTGTTTACTTTCAAGTTATTTTGAAATGTTATGGAATTTAATGATTACAATGTTTCTTCATTTAAAATATTACCATTTATAATGGTTTTATACAAAATAAAAAGAGAAGCTGAAGTAGAAAGGCATTGATAGAATGATATCCTACTGAATATGTTCTTTGAAGTTATTGGAATTGGAACCGATATGTTTGTGATAGTAATGGATAAATTTAATTAGGTGATAAATAGAGGTGGTATCTATTCTAGGTAATCACCTGATCTAATATGAGATAATATGTATTTTGTAGAGAATTTCATGATGCAAAAACCCACTTAATTCAGTTGATCATCTGACCTGGCGGTAGCCGAAGGATGGATCAATGCTATGAAAAAGATATTTTATGTCATGGGATATTCAAAACATCAAAAGGTAACCCTTTAAATTTATCATTTTGAAGGTTAAGCTAATTGATGGTGGTCATTTGTTAATAATATTAGAGAAAAAGAAGATCATGATTCCATAAAATAGGAAACATTCAAGGATCATTTTCTGGAGAAATACATCCAAAAGGTTTTTTGAATCTGAAAGGGAAAATAGTTTCAAAAATTAATAAAAAAGATTAAAATCATATATATTTGTATGAAAAAAATGTTACAAGATCATCCAAGTGTGTGTGAAATTTTATTTGGGACACTGATTGAAATATTTATCAGTTTTACTTAGGATTGAAACCTAGTTTATGAAGAGCATTGGCGACATGAGAATTTAAAATATAAGAGAATTTTTTTTGGAAAAAAATATTTAAATGGAGTTTTACGACACATATGTGCCTAATGATGACAATAATAAGAAGTGGTTAGGTTGGTAACGTTTGGGGAATAATTCCTAAATGAACTTTAGAGGTCAGAAAATCAAATTTTATTCTTATTACAGTTTGGTAAAAAGAATCATGGATAATTCCTTTTAAATATTGATAAGTGCTACCGATATTTAATGTTTGGTCATATGGATCGTGACTACAAAGAAAATGATCATAAGATTAATGATACGCTAAAGGTAAAAATTTTAACTATAAATAGTTGGGATGTTTTTCTAATGTGTGTCTAAATCTAGTCACTCTGGTGGGAAATTAGCTAGATTAGAAACTTATGGGTGTATAAAAATATTTTGCAACTAAGAAAAAGATAATGAGAAAACAACCGAAGTGATATCAAGTAAATTTATTGTTTTTGGAGATTATTCCAATTAATTGTTTGATTTTGGGTTTACATAATTATTCATTTCAGAAAATGTTTCTGGTAAATTTGAAATTCCACCTAGAGAATTTAATCTAAAACATATGGAAAATACACCTATAGGAAATATTATGGAAAAAATAAATTATGATAATTTTACAATTGTTATCTATGGAAGAAAATTAATGTAAAACCTTGTTGTTTTTCCTTTAGTATAGTTTCATGTGATCCTAGGTATAGATTGTATTTCTGTTTATCATGATAAATATGATTATTGAGCTACAATTTTTTTTCAAATAGAGTTTCAGTTTGTGTACAAGAATTAATCCATACCATTGATAACATACTAAGAAGTTGAGAAACTATAAAATTATGGAAACAAATGTTATCTAAATGTATTAAAAAATGAATTTTTCAAATTAATGATGTTCAAGGGGAGATTGTGTATCTGGATGTTTTTTTAATGATTTTCATGGTGTAATTTCTGATTGATATTTTGAGTTTACTATTATCTTAGTTCATGAAGTTAACCTAACTCCAAAAACCCTTATCAAATAGCTCAATTTGAATTTCTAGAATTGAAAATGAAGATACAAAACTTTTTAGATAAAGGTTTCATCTAACCCCCCACATCACCATTGGGGGCTCCTATATTGTTTGTTAATATAAATAATGTTAAATGAAACCTTTCATTGATTATAGATCCTAGAATAACATAACTATTAAGAATACATATCCTTTACCACATATCAATGATTTTTTTATTACCTCTATGGAGCAAAATATTTTTTTAATGTTTAGTTAAGCTCGAGGTACCATCAGTTGAAATCAAAGGAAGCATGTAGCGCCCTGAGCCTAGATTGCACAGACCCATTGAATTATATCTATTACAATAGCATGATTCAAATGAATCAAGAATCAACATACCAAACAGTTTAGAAGTCTTGGAAAACCAGATACACTAATTACAAAATATTTTTTTCTTCTCAAGAAGTAAACAACATCAAGGATAAATCTAATACATCTTTTATATTAATGTATCTCTTTCATAGTATGCTTCATGGATTCCTAGGGAAAGACACATAATTAGATTTTTCTCTGATGCTTAGTAAGGGGAAATATAGAAGAAGGAATAATTAATCAACGAGAACATTCAATATAGTAAGGTAAATAACAAGAAATGAAGTCCATTAAAATAACTAGATATGTAAAAATAAATATGTAAAGGTATTAAACTAAAATACATGCCACTAATCAATGAACTGAATTGAAATGTATCCATAGGTATATTGAAAAAAAATATCATGGATGATTAATAACTGAAACTAATATGAGAGAAATTATTTCTTAATTGATGTCATGTCTAAGTCACATGAGGACCTATTACCATCAAGACCTTTTACAATATTTTTTAAATCTAAGGGTAGAAACCCATTTGTAAAATTATTTTTCCCATTAGAACATGTCGATGCATTGAGGAACTATATAAAGTAATGGATCCACCTGTCATTTCTAGTCAAAATAATTTGTCATATTGAATAATCAAAATAACAAATATTCCATATCAATTAATTGTATTGAATTCAAAATATATAATTATTAATAATTCCCCAATTAATCAAATAATTGTTGAAGTAACCACCATATGAATAATGGTATATGGTTTCAACAATACCAATACCCATTGTATGAGATTATGGGTATTCAGTTAGATTTACAATGAAAAATTATTACAATAAATTAATTGTTTCAAGAGAAAGTTGACAATCACAAAATGATGTGAGATTAATAACATTCTCGAGGAGAGTAATCTTTACAGATTCCAAAGTGTCCAATAAAACTGTGAAACATTTTTAAATCATAAAACAATTGGAATAAGAATATTAAATTTTAGTATTAAATACCATTAATGAAATAAAATTCAGGATATAATATATCATAATAGGTATTAGTTACACCACAAAAAAGAAGTAAGTGGTGAATACGACATTTATGTCATGAATGTAAAAAGTGAGATAGAAGTTCCTTACCAATGTGTTTTAAAATTAATTGGAAAATGTGAAGGTATTAATCAATAAATAAATAATTTAAATTCCATGATGATAATAGGGATACTTATATTTTATGTCAATGTGGCATTAATTACACCATATATAATAAATTAAGTGCACAAAAATAAATTATGCCTCCTAGAAATAAAAGCGAGAAAATAATTACTTACCTTGTATTTCCTTTCGGGTGAGCGTACATTAACATCTTGTATAACAATCTTATGTTAATATTATAATTGCTTCATATCATTTTTCATGTTTATAATTACTTTTCTTTCACATATTTTCATGATGTATAGAACTGCTTAAATAATTAAGTTAACGTTAGTTGTTTTGACCAATGTCGGTTTACGTATCAAAAGAACTATTTTGGGAAAACTATGGTCAAAGGGGTAGTTATATAAAACATCCAGAATAATAACCATAAAATAATTATCATATTTTTAATTAAATTTTCATTTTAAAAAATCATTAAATATGGTTATGAAAATGATCCATTGTTAGAATCATAGAGATGGTAGGTTGTACGTATTCATGAGTAACATTCCAATGTTTAAATGATCATTTTGGAAAGAAGGTAAGAAAATGAAATATTTCTAAAAAGATAATTATATAATAAATAATATATTATTTAAATATATATACTTATATATATAATTTGGTGATGTTGAAGGAATCATATCATGTCGAGGAGACAGTAGTCCACACGTCCATGAACAACTTTATCACTTTTTAAGTGTGTGAAAGGGTAATAAAGAAAATGATATATATTATATTTACATAAAGATAATTATTTCATTAACATAATTTATGTGTTTTTTATGTCTCATATTTTTAATTAAAACCATCTTTTATATATTTCATGTTTGGTATGAATGAGTCATATTACTTTGAGGGGAGGTAGTCCATACTTTCTCAAAAAATATTATCATATTAACATAAAATAGAAAGTATTAAAATATATGTATTATAAAAGGTTTAAATATGTATAAAGACATAAAAAATATCATATATAACATATATAAACAACATTTCCATAATAATTTCCACCATGAGAGGTGGTAAGGAGAATTGAACAATCATCGTTTCATGAGGCAATAGATTTCCGTAGATAGAAACTGTTTGTTCGTTACCCATTAGATGGTGGTGTTTGTAAGTATATGTATAAATATTATTATAAAAAATCCTAAAATATTTAGGATAGAATTTTTTTGTAATAATATAATAAATATATTATAATAAGTGGAGAAAGGAAATGAAACTAAGAAGCATGAGAGAAGGTAAATCGGGTAACTTCTTTGGTGTATACCAAAAAGATTCCATGGAAGGATTTATTCCCTAAAGGATGATTCAAGGTATCGGGGAGGTTTTTTGGGAATCTGTTTGGGCATATCTTGTCCAAACCTAAGTGGTTTTATAAGTGTGAGGAATCGGGAGAGGTGGTGGCCTTTTATAGGGAAGGAAAATGACTCACTTGGAATTTTTGGAAACAAGTTAGGTGTGCACATATTGTTACATAAAAAAGTAAAAAAACCTTAAAAATATATATATATTAAGGATAATGGACTAATTATGGACATAAAATGGGTGTTGGATAGGTGTGTTGGTCATTTGGGACCATAAGATAAAGGTTTATTCCTTTATTAATATCAATTTAACCTTAATAATTGCAATTAATTTTAATCACTTTCACTAATATTTTATGTCAAAAATAATTTTGGTATTATTAGACATTATAAATTATTTTTGTTTCAAATAATTAATCCTATTTTCAAAATTCCAATCACATAAGTGGAAGAAATTAAATTAAAATTAATGTCGTAGATTGGATAACAGTGCAAGTTTTAGAGTAAAAAAGTTCTAACGTTTACTATGTTTTTATAGTCAATTTAAAAATGAACTTTATTAAAATTACATAAATTTAATTCATTAGTGAAAATAATATCTAATTTAATTTTGAAAAAAAATAAAACAAAATTTATCCATATAATTAAATTACATTAAAATTCATTTATGAACTAAAATTCAGTATTTTTTAGTTATTTATTAAAAATGGAATCTTTACAGAAAATTACCAAAACATATGCCTAATATTATTTTTAGGTTTATGTTAAAAATATTAATTTTTTTGACATATTAGATCAATAAAAGTGTCAAATTTCAAATTTAAAATTGGATCCCCTTTCAAAGGTGGAAAAACCGCCTTTATAAAAATATTGTTTGATAGGTGTGAAAAAGGGGTTGTTCTTATCTTATGTAGATAAAACCCAACAGATGAATATAAAAAATATTTTATTGAATATTTCACATATATATTACATTAAAATAATTATATTATTGTAATTACGTTAATTTCTATGGGTAAAATAGTTTTGTGACCATAAAAATATTTTACATAAAAACATTCTGTTTATATTCAATTGGTTCCCATATTCATTTCTAATTAATTGTTAACCAATGAATAGATATTTTATTATTATAAACCATATATTTCCATAATTTAGTTAATATTATTCATAACTTCTGGTTTATATCTTTTTATCATAAAATTTTATTAATATATCGTTGTTTGGTGAAACTCAGTAATGCGTATAATGCAAGCTTTCGAGAAAGGTCTTTATTGCGTGTAATGAATGATAAATTAGTGTATCAAGAGTTGAAATATATAGAATATATTATAAATTGTTAATATTTTATAAAGTATTAGGATATTACCTTATATGTGTGGGGTTTTGTGTCATACATGCTATTGAATACAAGGTTCTTACCCAGGTTTTTCAGGGCGTCACATTCTCCTCACCTTATTTAAATTGCATCCTCACAATTTAAACATGCTCTTAGTGATATGTTGTTTTTTAATTCATATGATGAATTCCAACATCATGATAATGGTTCATAAAACCTGCTCTAGAAAAGAGATAATGTGAAGTACAAAGCTAACATAGACTATGTAACGACCCAAATATTCATTAATGAAAATTCCATTTGACCTAATTAAATGTCTTATTATGGTTATATAAAATGTGAAATTCATTGGTTTTATGTTTCTGGATTTTAAAATACTATTTTGAATTGTGACCATTTCTAATATAGTCATTGAACAGTAATCACATGATTAGTATAAATATCAGGATTTAACAAATCCAAGTTACTCAGACAAAGGAAGCAATGGCCTCATCCAGTAGACTTGCCTCGTATGAAGCCCATTTGTCAGAGCTCAGAAAGGAGGTGGCATCATTGGGATTTTCTCTTGAACAAGCCCAAGTCGAGCTTGAATACGTTAATCTCGCGCAGAACCTCCTACGAGAGAAGTGGAATTTGACAGAAATTACCACTCAAGCTATATTATCTGAGCCACCATAAGAGTCTTTCACCATCGTGCACCATACTCCAAGTTCTTATACGGGTGTTTTAAGGGGATATGTAGCAAGACCCTAGTACTGCGATTATGTACATTATTCTCGTATAGAGAAGATACATTCCTTTTATTATTGTTACTTTGTAAATATTTTTTAAAGACCAAATAGTATTTTTAGTTAATATTCAATTAAGAAATGTTTTTTGATAAATTAATGGATTTTTGAATTAAATAATATGTTAATAAAATATTATTATTATTAAATTACTTTTTATTAAATATAAATTATCCTATAATTTTATGAATGCAACTATAATTTTTTATTAAAGTTTGAAAGCTGTTTTTATCAAAACCCATGAATTTTAGATAAATGTCAGTTTTTACGAAGATCAGGAGTCAGGCTAACATACTCCCAATAAAATTAATTAAAAATTAAATAGTACAATGTGAGGATAAAAGAGATGTTCTACAAAGGAGAGTATAGCACTTGTCGCGATAATCAGCCTGAACAAGGCTAATACAAAACTCAGGTGCTATGAAAGTCCAAATAGAGATCACCGTAGATATTTCTTTCTTGGAGAGAGCATCCTCAACTTGATTGGCCTCACGGTAGACATTTAGAACTTCAAGTGAAAGTGATTCTGCAAGTCGGAGGCATTGAACCCAAGGTGGTAACATCTTCCATGGCACGTTCCTTGATCAATCTCTAAGGATCTGAACAGCAACCGAGGAATCTGACTCAAGCCATATGTCATGACAGCCATACTGAACAACATATCTAATTGCCTTTATCATAGCCCAGAGATCCACATCAATTGCAAACTCATTTCCAATGAAGTGGAAGAAGCATCCTTTAACGAAACCTCTATGATTGCAGAAGACTCAACTGCATCCGGAGGGTCCGAGGGCACCAACAGTCACTCCGTCAACATTTTCCTTCAACTATTTATAAATAGGTGGAATCTATAGAAAAATAGCATTAGAAATATCATTCTCAGTTGAGAAGAGATTACCATCAATATTCAGGGCTTGAAGACTTCTTTTGGCCCTTTTCTCCCTATTCATGCATTGAAACAGCCATGAATTTCTATCCCCATATTTCAACCATATGATATTAAATTGATTCTATGCCAAATTTTCCTTCAGATCCAAAAGATTATACCGATTTGAAGCAGCCTAAATCTCATCTTGTGTTGGCAATTCCTGAGGCATATTAGCTTATTGACAATTTGATAGCACAGTTTCAGTTTCTCTAATGTCATTGTCAATGGTTGCAAAGGATTATTTGCTCCATTTTTTCAGCCTTTCCTTGACCAGCATTAATTTTCCACAAAGAATATGAGAGGGGCTTCCTAAGAATTCAGCTTTCCAAGCCTCCAGGTTAACTTCTCTACACCCCAGAATAACAATCCAAGCATTATTGAACTTGAAGGGGAGAGGCACAACCCTTAAAGGGAGAAAACAAACATCAACAAGAATAGGGTTATGATCAGAATGTAATCTCGGAAGTCCTCTCCCAGAAACATCAATTTCCACATTCCTATCATCAACCTAAACAAAGAATCTTTCCAATTTGCTTTCCTACCTCCCATTAATTGTATAACGACTCTATGTAAAATCAGCTCTAGAAAGGGGAACCTTAGAGAGACCACATTTATCAATACAAGATGAGAGATCAGCAGCTGAGATACGGCAAAAGGCAAGACTGGTTTTCTCCTCAGGCTTCAAAATAGTAAATATTCACATATTTAGAAAATTATTTAGATTAAATGAATATTATTTCTGGAATCAGGATGTCAAAATTATCCAACGGTGAATTTTTTGGGTAAAAAGTAAATACAATTTTAATATATAATGTTTTTTATGACATCATAATGACCCAATAGTGATGAGATAAAATACTATAAACATTATATTCATCCATTATATGTTTTACAATTAAAATAATGTGATTTTGGTTTTTTATTTATTTTACAAAGCTTTAGTGGACCCTTCAAGGCTTATAAACCATATTGTCTTTTTAAATTGTTTTCCTTGAGAGTGTGACTAACCTCCACATAAACAACCCTATTATTTTAATAATTTTGGCCATTGGCCTTATAAAATATTGTTTTCCACTTCCCTCTGTAAAAAAACATGGGCAAAAACCGTGGTCTGGTTTTTTTGTTTTGATTAGTTTAATGTGAGGTGTCCCAAACCTAAATAATAATGAATTCCCTCTCATTTCCTATATAAACCCACCCAAGGTCCTGCTTCCTCTTCACACAAAGCCTTTAAAGTTTGACAAAACTATACCCTCCTCTCTCTAGAATCCTTCCAAAGTGCCCCAGTCTCCCAATAATCCTCTCTCAAACCTCTCCTAAGTGTTTGGGATCACACATCCAAGTAAGGGATTTCTTCTTGTCTCATTTTTTTTTAATTTTATTTAAGTTGTTATTCCCTTTGGTTTTAAATTAAAAATGTTGGGGTATAATTTCTCACCTACCCCATACTTCCCTATTTATTTTTGGATGATGGGAGACCCCTTGTGCTCGCATTAATGCCTCCCATAAACACTTGTTACCATGCCAAAATCTCGTGAGGGTTATCTCTCTCCTCTCTTACATTCAATTAATTATTTTGTATTATGCATATAAATTCCATTATGTTTATTGGGACATGTATATATATGACCCCTTACTTTCCATTTCATTTAAATGCGATGAGAAACCCATTTATCTCTCATCAACCATTTTAATGAATCCTTATGTCACACCGTTATGCTGCCGAAATTGCACTGCATTTTTCCAAGCCAAGATCATTGTGTTGTGAATACCATACAAATATATTTATCAAGGGAATTAAGCTTTTTTCACATATACATATTTAATGGTGCATTCATGTATTTTTTACACATTAATTAATCTTATAATAACTTATGATGCTGATTTATTCCATGTTATATGATCCATGTGGCACACTTATGCTTGAAATAAAATGTTTAAGAAGGGTGCACCCTAATAGCGCTCCAATGAATTGGGTAAAGTATAGTATCATTACATGTCATGTGAAATGGGTGTTGAGTCATGATAATCAATGAGAAATAGGATTTTACTCATGATCCATGTTCAATGAGACTTGGCTCATGCTAATTCCATGATAAGTGTTGTTTCTACATTTCAATGTTATGATTATCATGCTTTATCATGCCTTTATGTTCATGTTTCTCTTGTGATCCATTGATGTGCCAATTTCCTAACATGTATTGTAATATTCATGTTATTCCTTGTTTACTCCCTTAATGGGATTTATAGCTCGCCCTTTTCTTATGCATGTCCTTAGGTTATCCCATGCAATGGAAAGTATGAGGAAATGTAGTGGTCATGTAAAGGAAGTTTTCAATAAAGATATTGTATTTCATTTTTTAAGTTGTTATGTAATGATCCTAAGCCCCAAAGACACTATAACTCTCAATATTCTATGTGAAATCAAGTGACATTTATGTAATAAATCATGTTTTAGTGGGTAATAAAGAGTTGGGTTGTCATAGTAGGTATTAGAGGAAGGTTTTGTTATCTTTGCGATTAGGATTAGAAAACCCTAGTTAAATCCTTAGGGATAAGAATAAGTATAATAAAAACATCCCTAAGTTTTGATTAGTATTGAGTAAGTGGTTTATCAAGAAAATATTTCCATGTCTGGATACGAGCCGGTAGAGGCAGATCTGGCACAAATTTACCTAGGGGTGAAAACCCCAACAAGGAGTTTTGGGCTTGACATGAGATATCCTGGTAAAATACAACAAGACTTTTTGCACACTTGGTTATGACACTCCCGGGGGATATGCATTGGTAAATTCACAAGTATACTATGAACCATTATTAAGGGAATAAAAAAATTCCCCTAAGAATATATGTTAGAAAGTAGATCTTTTATAATATATATTGAAGCCTATAGATTCATAAGTTAAATAAATAAAAGATATTTATAAGTCATCTGTTTTGTCCTTGTATTACCCTTTTTGTGTTACCCTTAACGTTCCTTTTATTCCAGCTGATGTCCAGTAATAGGAGGACATGGGCTAACAACCGATGTGAAGACCAATGTGATGACTGTTCTAATGAGATACCCAATCTGATGGGAGTGGGAGTCAAAAACTTTGTCATAATACTCTCTCAGTTAACTCAAGCATCGAATAGAAACATGGGTCTATAGAACATTAAACCACTCTAATAAAGAAAAATTTTCTATCGAGAGCTTCATGAGACCAAAGCCCCCTAATTTTAATGGATCATCTGATCCCTCAATCATCAAACAATGGATCAACTACATTGAAAAGATCTTCCTTATCCTTCAATGTTCCAAATAAGAGAAGGTTCTTCTGGCTACTTATCTTATGGAGGGTGAAGCTGATCAATGGTGGACATTGATAAAAAATATGAAGCCTGAGGAGGATATCAAGGCCTTGGAATGGAAGGATTTTCAGAAGATGAATTATGATTAATATTTTCCATACACCCTCTGACTTAATATGGAAAGGGACTTCCTTGCCCTCAAGAAAAAAGGTGATGAATCTATTAGAGAATACAATGAAAAAATTACAAGGCTTTCATGATACACTTTTGTCTTTTTCTTTACCCCTGAATGAAAGGTCAACCGATTCTTTGGTCGGCTAAAACCTAGCCTACAGAAAGCCCTGGCGATCCGCGACTTCGATAGATATGAAGAAATTGTCTGATGTTCCCTCAAGGTTGAAATGGAGATTGGAGAACCTCAGGGGTATCATAGGGATAATAAGTGTAAGGTGGAATTCAATTCTAGTGGTACAATGGATAAATCCAATGGTGGTAAGAAAATATAGTACAACACTTGCCAAAGGTGTGGAAAAAAAGCACCCTGAAAATTTCCAGAAGGGGACAAAGAACTACTATAGGTATGGAAGAGAAGGACACATAACTGTTTACTAGTGACAAGAAAAACCTACAGCTGCGATAGAGGAGAGGAACACTCTGTTATTCTATAAATGCATTATTCATTGCTTCAACTACAAATAACCAGGGCATCTTGCAAATTAGTTCCCTAAGAAATGGGTTTTCAGAAGAAACCAAAAACATCCAAGGTAGAAAGGGAGATATTTTTCCATCACCACCACCAAAGAGAACCCTAACAACAAAGTGGTGACAGGTACGCTAGTTATTCATTCAAGAATCGTGAACGTACTTTTTGTTTCAGGTTCTATTAATTATTTTATATACATAATGTTTAGAAGAACAATCCCAACACCACCACAAATCATGGAAGTAAAGATGTCGGTGAGTATGGAAAATGGGGCAATCATTGCATACCTTAAATATAACTCCTCCCCTATATTAATCGATGGACTGAACTTCCCAGAGAACCACATAATACTCCCTCTGGTTTAATTTGTTTCAATTCATTGCATGGATTAGATATCCCTATATAGAGCCAACATAAATTTCCATGAGAGGGAAATCACTCTCTATGTAGAGAATCAACCCCAAATTCTGTACACATGCAAGGACAAAGATGAATCTTCTTTAGCTCCATCATCTCAAGAACGGATATTAATGCCCTAGGAGTATGCATATCTGGATCAAATGATTGTGTCTAATGGGGAAACCATCCTTGAAGACAAGCCTATTGTGAGGGAATTCTTTAAAGTGTTTCTTGAGGAATTACTTGGCCTTCCTCCTAAAATAGATGTAGAATTGTCAATTGATCTTATACCTTGGGCATTTCCAATATCCAAGATGTTGTATAGAATGTATGTTGTTGAGCTTGAAAAGCTGAAGAAACAAATACAGTAAAATATGGATAAAGGTTTTATACACCCATGTGTTTCACCATGGGGTGCACCAGTTCAATTCATCAAGAATAAGGATGGGTTAATGTGCCTTTACATCGATTATTATGAGTTTAAAAAAATCATGATAACGAACATGTATCCTATCCTACGAATTGATGAATTGTTCGATCAGCTGTGTGGAGCACAATACATCTCCAAGGTAAATTTTTAGTCGGGATATTATCAAGTAAGGGTGAAGAAGGAAGATATCCCCAAGACTTCTTTTCGTACAAGATACATGAACTATGAATTCATATTAATGCCTTTCAGACACACTAATTCTCCAAAAATCATCATGGACATAATGAATAGAGTCTTTAGAGATTACCTCGACATGTTTTTGGTAGTCTTTATAGATGGTATTCTAATATACTCCAAAATTAAAGAGGATCATGAGGAGAATATTTGAACTGTACTAGAGACCTTGCTAAAGGAGAAGCTCTATGCAATGTACAACAAGTGTGAGTGCTATTTGAATGAGGTCTCATTCTTTTGCCATATCATCACAAGTAATGGGATATCTATGGATCCCTCCAAGATATCTACAACTGAGGGATGGACATGGCCAACATCGGTAACAAATATCCATAGATTTTTCGGTTAGCTGGATATTATCAACAATTTGTGAGAAATTTCTCATGATTATCCAAACCACTTTCTAAGCTAACTCAGAAGGGATTAAATTCTTCATGGAGTTATGAATGTGAAGAAATTTTCAAGGAGTTGAAAATGAGGCTTATCACTACGCCCGTGCTAACTTTACCCACAAATGGATAACTTTTTGTTGTATTCAGAGATGCTTTGAAGAAGGGTTTGGGTTGTGTGTTGATGAAAAATGACAAATTCTTTGCCTATGATTCAAGGAAAGTGAAATTTAATTATCATAATTATCCAACACATGATCTGGAGTTGGCTTTGATGATCTTCACTTTAAATTTTTGTGGCATTATCTCTTTGGGGAGAAGTGTGAAATATATACGGACCACAAAAGCCTCAAATATATATTCACACAGAAAGAGTTGAATGTACGCCAACTTAGATGGTTAGAACTTATCAAATACTATGACTGCTCAATCCATTACCACCCTGGGAAACTGAACAAGGTGACAAATGCTCTAAGTTGAATGTACCCAGTGATTATATCATTGATGAGAACTGAGAAGGATCCAATCTTCTTAGATTTGATGAAGATGGGCATGGGAATCATAATGTAGGGAACATCATCAATACTTTTACAAATGATTTCTCAACCGCCTCTTTTGGAAAAGTTAAAGGATACTAAAAAGGATGATGTGGGAATTCAAGAGAAAGTCAAAGCTATTAGAAAAGGGAAATCCTCAGAGTTCAATGTTAATAAAGAAGGAATTGTGAGATTTGGGAAAAGAATATGGGTTCCATCAAGTTTAGAGCTGAAGAAGAAACTTTTAGATGATTCACATAGTTCAAATTTCTCTATTAACATAGGAAACACAAAGATGTATCGAGATCTCCAATATAATTATTGGTTGGCTAATATAAATAAGGTGATTACTGAGTATACATCAAAGTGCCTGGTCTGTCAGCCAGTGAAGGTAGAGAGGTGTACGTCTAAGGGGATGATGCAACCATTTCCCACTCTAGCATGGAAATGCTATAACATCACCCTGGACTTTTTCACCAGACATCCAAAGGCATCTAAAGGAAACAATGCAATCTGGGTTGTTTTGAATTTTCTTACAAATCCTGCACACTACATTGCAATTTGGGAGGATTTCTCATTGGATCAAGTGGCACAGATATATATCAGAGAAGTGGTAACACTACATGGAGTACCACTATCTTTTGTATCGGATCGAGATCCAATATTCCCCTCTACATTTTTTCATCAGTTTTAGGCCCACGGAATTGCCCAGGATAACTTGCTCATAGCGATGAGAAGGTGGAAGCTGAACTTAAATGTTTTTATTCTTGGGAGGAGCATTTCTTTGTAGCCTTGTTCTAGGTGATGTTGGCTTTCGGAATGATGGGGAAAATTTTATGTCCATATGTATTTGAAGTCCTTTTGGTTCCCCCTTACCCATTAATAAGGTGTTTATGATATAATAAAAAAGTAATTTTCAGTAGTAGCATGTTCAATGGAATTTAAAGGAGGTTGGGATCAACATCTTCCTCTGGTTGAATTCTCTAACAATAACAATTTCCACTCAAGAATCTGAATGTCTCCTTATGAAGGATTGTATAGGAAGAGGTGTAGAACACTGGAATGTTTGGATGAAGTCGGTGACCGTAAGCTGCTAGGACCTGAAATGTCAAAGAAATGGTGGAGAAGGTGAAAACCATTCAGCAGCATATCAAGTCAGCCCAGAGTCGAAAAAAGAGTTATGAAGGTTATTGTTGATGAGACCTTGAGTTTAAAGTTGGAGACATTGTATTTATATGCATATATCCATAGAAGAAGTTCATGAGGTTTTGAAAGAAAGGGAAGTTAAGTCCTAGGTACATCGACCCCTTCGAGATTCTTGATCTAGTCAGGGTCGTGGCCTATCGACTAGCACTTCCACCTACCATGGCCAAATTATATAATGTACTTCATGTAACCCTCTTAAGAAAGTACATACCAGACCCTTCACATTTACTATCCTCATAGGTAGTATAGTTAAAGGATGATATTTTCTATGAGGAGAAACTAGTGAAGATCTTATATCTTAGAGAAAACTTTCAATGAAATAAGACAATTCCCCTCGTCAAGGGGTTGTGGAAAAATAACAAGTTGAAAGAAGAAACATGGGAATCAGAGGAAGTGATGAAATAAAGTTACCCACATCTGTTTTAGTATGGTAAAAGGAATTTTCAATGGAAAAATTTCTTAAGGGGGGAAGATTGTAATGAACCAAACTTTCATTAATGAAAATTCCTCTTGATCTAATAAAATATCTCATTATGGTTATATAAAATGTGAAATTCATTGGATTTATGTTTCTGCATTTTAAAACACTATTATGAATTATGACCATTGATAATATAATCATTGAACAGTGATCACATGATTAGTATAAATATAGGGCTTTAAAAATTCCAATTTACTAAGACAAAGGAAGATATGTCTTCATCTAGTAGACTTTCCCCGTATGAAGCCCATTTGTCGAAGCTCGGAATGGAGGTGGCACCATTGGGATTCGCTCTTTACTAATCCCAATTTGAGTTTGAATACGTTAAGCTTGAGCGGTACCTTCTACAGGAGAAGTGGAAGTTGATAGAGATTACCACTCGAGCAATGTTATTTGAGCCTCCCCATGTGTCTATCATCATCGCACACCTTAACCTAAGTACATATGCGGGTGTTTTAAGGGGTTATGTAACAAGACCCTAGTACTAAGATTATATACATTATTCTTGTATAGAGAATATAAATTCTTTTTATTATTGTTACTTTGTAAATAGTTTTGAAATCACAAATAGTATTTTTTGTTAGTATTCAACTAAGAAATATATTTTGAGGAATTAATGTATTTTTGAATTAAATAATATCTTAACAAAATATTGTTATTATTATTAAATTTCTTTTTATTAATTATAAATTATCTTATAATTTTATGAATGTGATTGTAATTTTTTATTAAGGATTGAAATCTATTTTTATCAAAACCCATGACTTGACTTGACTTGACTTGAAAGTTGACATTTTTATTAAACCAATAATCCCAATACAAGGAAAAGAGGCATGGGGGTTTAAAGTAATGCAACCCCAAAGAATCATTTATGACAAACTTCAAACATTTAGAAGGAAAAAACCCCAAAGATGAGGATGAAGAAAATGTACTGCTTGATGTTTTCGTCGATGCCATAAAGTCTGCCACCAGTTACCCTCCCTCCAGGTATGAGGGATCTCCATACACACCCCTATTACAGCCTGACATCACTTGACTATATAGATTATGCTCCATGGAATCCTGCCTCTGTTTTGCATTGCATTGTACAGCACCAAGGAGTCGGTTTCCAACGAAGACACCACTAAATCCCTGGACACACACATCCAAAAACCTGATGCCATAGCCTGAGCTTCCGCCTGAAGTGCATCGCCTCCCCCAAACGAAGTAGAAAACACTGAATTAAAAGAGCCATTCTGGTCACGCAAGATTCCCCCTCCGCGCATCTCCCCTTGGAGTAGCGAACCATCAATATTTAGTTTCAAACCATGTGCCGGTGGCCACCACCTCACCCACTGCCCCTGGCCAGGAGGGTCGGCCCGCTGATCTGCACTGCTTCCAGAAGAAATTCTGTACATGGAGGAAGCAATTTTGTAGTTCGACCACATCTGTAGCAGATCTAGCACAGTGTTTTTCAACGCGAAGTGTATACAGACCTGAGAAACCTAGCCTTTATCATGGTGCTTATTATTCCGAGCCTGCCAAATAGTCCAGCACCCAGAAATGAGTATGAGAACCCTTTATTTCCTTTCCTTACCTTAGTTTTTAGCTCCCCTAAACCAGGAAATAAGGAATTACTCTGAGTTACCAATATAGCCACTCCATCCATAAAAAACCCCAAAGGTCTGCCAGACCCCACTTCCCATTCACATTTATAAAACAGATGTCCCACAGACTCTGTGCTGAGATCCCTGCAACACCAGCACCAGGAAACGATTGGAATTCCCATATGTTGAAGGTTAGCATCCATTGGTAGAGCTTTGTGTCGCACTCTCCACATCGAAAAGTTGAATTTGGAAGGGGTCATTTTCCACCGTAGAGTCTCCCCCCACATATCGACGTTCACCACCTCCCTCGTCGCATTATTGAATCCTTTGATGGAGAAATCACCTGATGAGGTACCTGTGAAAATTAACCGATCATCATCATCATTTGGGACTATATAATTAAACACCTCCATTTAGTTGTCGTCGAGGATGGCCATGAGGAACCTCATATGGCATGAACCTTCTTTGAAGGTGATATCTAGAGATGGATAGCCCAGGAACCACAGCCTCCCTTCCAACCAATCTTGCTGCCAGAAGTTAATGTTCCCCCTTCCGATAATCCATCGAGAGTGTTTTTGCAGAGTGTCCAGATGTGGTTGAACCATGTTCCATATCTTTGAGGGGTTCCTTCTCTGTCTAGTCCCATTATGTCCGTGGAGGTTATGCATTGTTCTTCCCCATAGAGTTCGGATTTCCAGGACCTCCCAAGAGAGCTTGTAATGCAGACCTTGGATGGTTGAGGACAAGCTCCTTAAATTAATTCCCCCTTCAGAAAGGGGTCTAGCCAACCGTTTACCTGAAACCCAATGATGACGGGCTTCCAGCTGCCCATCCCATATGAGGACACCATTATTCTGTCCATGTTTGAAAGCACAATTTTCAGAACCTTCAACGTAGACAAAACATACATTGTCGTCGAGACTAACACAAAGTTAACCAGGGTGATACAGCCTCCAAAGGATAAAAACCTGTTTTTCCAGTTTTATCGAAACCCATGAATTTTTGATAAATGTAGTTTTTTATTTTAGAAGAAAAAATTCACACATTTATAAAAAAAATTAGATAAAATGAATATTATTTTTGGAATCAGGATATCAAAATTATCCACTGGTGAATTTTTCCTAATTTTCTGAGGTATTCTAATTTTTGGGTTAAAATTAAATATCATTTAAATATATAATGTGTTTTATGACATCATAATGAACCAACAGTAATGTAATAAAATAATATAAACATATTTTTAGACAATATGTGGTTTTTCATTAAAATAATGTTAATTTGGGATTTTTTGATTTATTTTACAAATCATTAGCGGACCCTTTAAGGCTTATTGAACATTTTGTCTTTTTAAATTGTTTTCCTTAATAGTGTGACTCGCCTCCACATAAGAAACCATATTATTTTATAAATTTAGGTAATTGGCCTTATAAAATATTATTTTCCACTCACCTTTGGCAAAAACCATGGGCAAAACCCAGGGGCTGGTTTGTGGTTTTGATTAGTTTAATGTGATGTTTCCAAAATCTAAATAATAAACAATTCCTTCTCCTTTCCTATATAAACCCACCCAAGCTCCAACTTCTTATTCAATTAAATCCTTTTTAGTTCCACCAACCCCTTCCCTAATCAGTATATAATCCTACCAAGGTTCCCCAATCTCCCTTTAAGCCTCTCTCAAATCTCTCACAAGCTTTTTGGATCACACTTCCATGTAAGGGATTTCTCCCTTTATCATTTTTGTCCAATTTTATTTAAGTTGTTATTCCATTTTGTTTTCAATTAAAAATGTTGTGGTATGATTTCTCACCTCCCCCACAATTCCCTATTTATGTTTGAATGATGTGATACCCCTTTATCTCTCATTAATGCCTCCCATGTACACCCATTTCTATGCCAAAATATCATGAGGGATTTCTCTCTCCTCTTTTACATCCAAGTAATTCTTTTGTATTATGCATCTAAATTCTATTATGTTTTTTGGTACATGTATCTATATGACCCCCTTACTTTCCATTTCATGTACACATGATGAGGCACCCATTTCTCTATCATCAACCATTTTCATGAATCCTTATGTTATGTCTTTATTCTACCGAAATTGCACCGCAATTTTCGAATCCAAGATCATTGTGTAGTGAATACCATACCCATTTCTCTATCAAGGGTATTCAACTTTATGCGCATATACATATAGAATGGTAATTTCATGTATTTATTCCACATTACATAATCATTTAATAACTTGTGATGTTTATTGATTCAATGTTATATTATCCATGTGGCACACTTATGCATGAAATGAAATGTTTAAGAAGGGTGTGCCCTAATAGCACTCCAATGCATTGGGTAATGTATAGTATCATGATACGTCATGTGAAATGGGTTTCAATGCATGATAATCATGTTCAAGGAGGGTTTACTCATTATACATGTGCAATTATCCTTGTCTCATGCTAATTCCATGTTAAGTGTTGTTGCCACATTTCCATGTTATGATTGTCATACATTATCATGCCTTTAAGTTCATGTTTCTATTGTGGTCCATTGATATGAATATTTATTAACATGAATTGTAATCTTCATTTTATTAATTGTTTACTCACTTAATGGGATTTATAGCTCACCCTTTTCTTATGAATGTCCTCAGGTTATCTCATGCAATTCTAAGTACAAGGGAATGTAGTGGTCACGTAAAGGATGTTTTCAATAAAGATGTTGTATTTCGGGATTTAAGTTGTTATGTAATGATACTAAGCCCCAAAGACACTAGAACTCTTGATATTTTATGTGGTATCAAGTGACGTTTATATAATAAATCATGTTTTAGTATGTAATAAAGAGTAGGGTAGTCATAGACTACTATGTAATAAAGAATCTAATTAGGAGAACAATAGTCGAAAGTAGAGATACATACTTAGAGGAAAAGAAAAAATATTTATTTGGATTGAATGAGGACATTAATTAAAAACAAGTGAATAATCAATGTAAATTTAAGGGCCTTGAATCCATAAATATTTGATGATTTAGAAAGCCATAAGTTCAATATAAATTTTGATATTAGGGAAAATTTGTATTTCTAAGTCATTTTACTAATGTTGGGTAATTATATTATTACATGATAGGATTAAATCTAATATGAAAAATCCTAACATTTAGTTTTGATTCAATAAAATTATAATTCATCACTCTACTCCCAAATAATTTAATTAACAATAATTTTTTTAATGCCTGAAGCACTACAATAAAATTTTAAAGGATTTTAAGGCTTGTAAAAGAGTGAGAAGTCTTATATTTGTCTTTAAATATCCCCCAAAATAAACATGGTTAATAAATTAATTTATAATCATCAATTGTGTTACTACTGGTTCATCATTAATATTTATTAGTTAAATTTTTTAACAAAAACAATTCAAAATTAGTAAGGACATTGTGTTGGCCAGTGGTTGGAGTAAAACCATTATCGTCCTTTGGCCATGGGTTCAAGACATGTGTCCATTCCAAATTTGATTAGTTGTCAACTATCATACATGTTGTCTTTTCTTAAAACCAAACTAATATAATTTCAAAAATAAATATGTTGGATACCCTTGAAATATGGTTAATCACTAAATATACTTTTAAGTATGTTTTTCACTACAACTTGAACACATAAATACTTCATCCATTTTATTTCCACATAGTTGATTCCTTGGTATATTGTTTATCTATAATATCATTCGTTTGATATCTAAATCAAGAAAAATTATATTCAATCTATAACTCCTTAGTTTTAACATAGTTTACCTATTATGTATCCAAATATTTCTTATTGGTTTGTAATGAAAAAAGTGTATTATCCTATGCATATCTGCAAGGAGTGTCAAACCAAGTGCAATGGAAGGTCATTTGTCATGTACCATGTTACCCAAAGTCAAGACCAGAACACCTTGTTAGAGTTTTTACTCCAAAATATATCTATAACATAACTAAATCCACTTGTAGTATCCATACAATGATATATTGATAGTAATTACCACATAATCTTTAATTTAACAAAATTCTAGGCTTTAATCTATACTTATCCTCAACTTATATATTAGGGTTATATTCTATAACCTATGTTTTCCTAAATTTAGTTCCCAATGTTTCTACTAAAATTCCTTTGATACAAACTGTAGCAACCCATCCTTAGATAGCCCAAATCTGGTGATTGTTATCAATTACATTTGTATGATTATAAGGAATCAATCTCCGAAGGACTGATTTGTTTAGTAGTCATGGAAAACCAAATACAATAATTATAGTATTTTTTTCTTCTAAATAAATAAAAAACTTTGAGGATAACTCTAATACATCTAGTATATTCATGTATATCATTCATAGTCCACTTATTAGATTTTTGGGGAAAGAAACATAATAAGAGTGAGATCAAATTATTTTTAAGGGAAAATATAGTAGAAGAAATAATAAATAAGTTAGAATAGTGAAAATTTAATGGTAAATAATATGAAATACATTCCATTCAAATAAATAGACAAGGAAAAATAAATATCGTAAGGTATGAAACTAAAACACATGTCATTAATAAATAAACTGGAATGAAATGTATCCATATATATGTCGGTGAAAAATACTATGGATGAATAATAACTGAAAATACTATGATGGAAATTATTTCTTAATCAACGTCATTTATAAGGCACATGAGGACATATTACCATGAATACATTTCACAAGATGTTTTATAACTAAGGGTAGAAACCCATTTCTGTAATTATTCGACTCATGAGAACCTGACAATGCATAGAAAAGATATATAAAGTCTGGGAGCCACCCATCATTTCAAGCCAAAATATTTCCTCATATTGGATAATAAAAATAACTAATATAAATTATCAAATAATTGTATTGAATGAGAAATAAAAATTTATCAGTAATTCCCTAATTAATCAAATAATTATCAAAGTAACCACCATGTGAATAATGTTATATGGTTTGGATAATATCAATATCCATTTTCTGAGAGTATATATATTCAATTAAATTTCCAATTAAAAATGATTTCAATAATGTTATTTTTTCAAGATAATATTAACAATCACAAAAGGGTGTGAGATTAAGAAAATTCTTGAGGAGAATAATATTAAAACATTATAAAATGCCCCGTACCACTTTGAAACATTTTAAAACCATAAGCCCCATAAAATAGAAATATTAAATGAAAGTATTAAATACCATTAATGAATAAAATTTCATGATATAATATATCAAAATATGTAGTAGGTACACCACACTAAAGAAGTAATCAATGAATACAACATTTATCTCACAAATATAAAAAGTGAGATGGAAGTCCCTTACTAATGTGTTAACAAATTAATTGGGAAATACAAATGTATTAATAATTAAATAAAGCATTTAAATAACATGAATATAATATGGTTCATGATATTATATGTCAATTTTTCTGTAGTTACACTCTATATAAGAAATTAGGGGCACAATAATAAATTATACATCACAGAAAGAAAAGTGAGACAAGAATTCCTTACCTTGCATTTCGTTTCCATTGAGCATCTTTTAAACAATAGTATAATAAAAATATATTATTTTTATACTTATTTCATAATATTTTCATTATTATATTTACTTTTATTTCACTTATTACCATGTTTTATACAAATAATTAAATTATTATGTTTATGATGGTTGTCTTGTCCAAATTCGGTTTAGGTGTGAAAATATTATTATTTCTCAACTATGGTCAAGGGGTCCTTATATAAAATATAAAGAATTATGTTAATGAAATAATTATAATATTTATACCTAAATTTTACTTTTAAATTAAGTCATTAAATATGGAAATGAAAATGATCCAACTTTACAATCATTGAGACGATAGGTCATACGTACGCATGAGTAACATTCTAATTTTTAAATGATCATTGTGAAAAGAGGGTAGGTAAATAAAATCCGTGCAGAATGATAATTATATAATAAATTCCATATAATTTAATCATATATACCTATATATATAATTATGTGATGTAAACAGAATCACATTATGTTGAGGAGGTGGCAGCCTACACGACCAATAACATCATTCTATCTTTTTAAGTGTATGAAAGAGTAATAAAGAAAATGATACATATTTTATTTAATGAAAGATAATTATGAAAATAATATGATATATATTTTTTTATGTCTCATATTTTTAATTAAAAACATCTTTTATACATTCCATATTTGGAAATAATGAGTCATATCGCTTTGAGGGGGAGGTACTCTATACTTTCTCAAACGATGTTACCATATTATCGTAAAGTGAATAGTATTAAATGTATGTATTATAAAAGGTTTATAGAAGAATAAATACATAATTAATATTATATATAAAATATATAAAAAAGTTTCCATTATAAGGACCACCATTATAGGCATTAAATAAAATTAGACAATCATCGTTTCGTGGGGCACTAGTTCATTGTACCTAGAAATAGTAAGTTCATTACACATTAAGTGTAGTTGAGTGTAAATTTAGGTCTATATATTATCATAAAAACATACTAATATATTTAGGATACTGGTATTTATATGTAATAACATAATAAAATCATTATAGTAAATGGATAATGGAAATGAAACAAAAAAGCACGAGAGAATGTGTTACCTCTTAATTAGGTAACCTCTTTTAGTTTATACAAAAATGATTCCATGGGAGGATTTATGCCTAGAGGGAGGCTTTAAGGTCTAGGGTAGGATTTTTGAGAATCTATTTGGGCATATATTGGATAAAATTATGTTGTTTTAGAGGTACGAGTAATGGAAAGATGTGGTGGCCTTTTATAAGAATGGGAAATGACTCACTTGAAATTTTTGGGAACAAGTTACATGTGCACTTGTTGTTACCTAAAAAAAGAAAAAAAAACAAAAAAACTCAAGAATGGATGGTTCTTGGACGAATTATGGATATGAAATTGGTGTTTTACAAGTTTTTAGGTCATTATTCTCTTAAGATAAAGGTTTCATACTTTATAAAACTCAATTTAACATTAATAATTGAAATTAATTTTAATCACTTTCCCTAATATTTTTGGTAAAAATTAAATTTGGTCATATTATACAATATACAGTATTTTTAATATAAATATGGAACCCATTTTTTAAAATTCTAATCATATTATTGTCATAAATTTAAAGAAATTATATCTCTTAGACTCGACGATAAGTTGGGGTTTTAGAGGGAAAATGTCTTAATGTTCGCTAGGTTTTTATGATCAATTTCAAAGTGAAGTAGATTAAAATGACATAAATTGAATTAAATGATAAAATTATTATATAATTAAACATTAAAACTAATATAGATCATAATTTAACCTTATAAATAAATTAGATGAAAATCCAGTTTTGAACGAAAATTCAGTATTTTTTAGTTATTCATTAAAAATTGAATCATTACATAAAATTACCAAAACATCATCCAATTCTTTTTGTTTTTATTATAAATATTATGTTTATTTTGAAATATTAGATCGATTAAAATATCAATATACAAATTTAAAATGGGCTCTCCCTTAAAAGGTGGCAAATTACCGTTATAAAAATATAGGTTTTTATGCGTGAAGTAGTGTTTGTTCTTATCTTATGCACATAAAACCTAATGGATGAATATCCAAAATATACGATTGAATATGTAAGATATATATTCTACTAAAATAACTAACTAAATGTAATAAATTTAATTTATATGGGTAAAATAGCTTCTTGATCATATGGTTCTATATAAAAACCTTCTGTTTATATTCAATTAGTTCCTATATTCATTTATAATTAATTTTTAACAAATGAATTAATATTTTATTATTATAAACCATATAAATTCATAATATAGATAATAATATTCAAAATGGTTGGGTTATATCTCATTATAATAATATTTTTACAATATATCGTTGTTTGGTGAAACTCAATCTTGGTTATAACATAAGATTTTGAGGAAGGTCACTCAATAATGAAATGAAAACTAACTTATTATTGCATGTGTTTAACTAAATAGAATATATTTTAAAAAGTAAATATATTATAATGTTTCAGAATATTAACTTATGTGCTTTATGTCACGTTTCATATACACTATCGAATATAAGGTTCTTACTTATGTTTTTCAGGGTATCACAAAGAAAACATTCTAAAGATTTCATTTCGAAAAATATATGGGCATTATGAAATTTTATTTATTCCATTGGTGTAATATAATTCTATTACTATATTGATGGATCTCATGAATAGAATATTCCATGAGTTCTAGGATAATTATTTTTGTTTTGTTTATTGAGAAAATTTTGGTATATTCTAAAAGGTATAGTGGAACATGAACGCCATATAATGGTTGTTTTGAAAAACATGAATAAAAATAAACTATATGAAAAATTCAAAAATTGTGAATTTTAGTTCAAAAAGATTTATTTTCATGTGAACATTGTATATAAGGATGGAATAATAGTTGATCCTGCCAAACCCAAAGTGGCTGATGAATGGAAAAGTCTTACACATGTTATTGGGATTCATAATTTTATTAGATTATCATGTGATTACTAATGGTTTATTAAAAAAATTGAATTTTTATATATCCAGGTAACTAATTTAGCAAAAAAGGGGTAAAATTTATTTGGATAGAATAATTTGATTTTTTTAAGAACTAAAGAGGAGATTGGTGAATGCTCTAGTTTTGGCCCTACCTTTCACAAATGATGAGTTTATCATCTGAAGTGATGCTTCATTGAAGGAACTTGGTTGAATTATAATGTATATTGATCAAGAAATTTATTATGGTTCAAGACAATAGAAAACTCTTGGATTAAATGTTCCCACACATGATTTTTAATAAGAATATATGGTTTTTTCTTTGAAAATTTGGATATATAATTTATATGGGTACAAATGTGAAATATATACCGAATATAAATGTTTGTAGTATATATTCTCTCGAAAACAATTGAACACAAAGGAGAAAATATGGATTGAAAAGATAAAGGATTAGGATTTCATAATCCATTACCATCAAAGAAAAGAAAAATGTGGAAGATTCCTTTATTCGAAAACATCATGATACATTAACCATGTTACGTTTAGAACATAACCCCTTGATTAATGTTTTGATGTAATTTTTTATGGATTTTTTTAGAGTAGGAAATTATTATGTTTTGTTTCCTGTATCAGTGCAAGCATCTCTATTAGAAAGAATTATGAAAGAAGATAAGGGAGATTATGAGTTATATAAAAAGGTATAATTCGAAAAAAATGAGATGTTTACAAAATTTAATGTTTCTAAAGATTGTATTTTGATATTTGGAAAGAGATTATGTGTGCCTTGTGATTCCTAGTTGAGGAAATAGTTATTATGTGAAGATCATAGTTCTTCATTTTCAATTCATCCTGGAAGCAAGACAATATATAAGGACCATCAGTTGTTTTTGGTTGGATGGAATGAAAAGAGATATTTATGATTTTACCATGAAATTTTTGACATGTCAGTAGGTTAAAGAAGAGTGGAAACTACTGAATAGGATTATTCGGCCTTTTCCAATTCTAATGTGAAAATTGGAAAATATATCCATTTATTTCATTGTGGGGCTACCAAATAATTCTCAAGGAAATAATGCAATCTAGGTTATTATTGATCATTTAAATAAATCTACACATTTTCTTCCTATTTGAGACATCCTATTTTTAGACCAACTTTATCAATTATATATAAAGGATATTTTCAGGTTTCATTGAGTTACACTCTCCATTATATCTGATCATGATCCCAAGTTCACTTGTAATATTTGGAATGGCCTTCATCAATCTTTTGGAAACTAAATTAAATTTAATCACAGAATTTCAAAGACAATCTAAAGGAAAAATTGAGGTAGTGTAGATAAAAGGATAAAATACATTTCTTTCATGGTAGGTGATCTTGTTTTCATTAAAATCTCTCCACAAAAAAGTGTTATGCATTTTGGTAAGAATGAAAAGTTTTGTCCATGTTTTTTTGGACCTTATGAAATTCTAAGGAATGATTGATAAATTTTGTAACAATTATCCTCAACTCTGAATTTATCTCAAGTACACAATGTTTTTCAGGTTTCAATGTTAATTTTTTTCAATGGATCTGTATCATGTTGTGATCCGAGATGTAGTTTAGCTGGAAAATAACCATTCATATAAAGAGAAAATTATTAAGAATATTCATCATATAAAGAACATATTTCAAAATAATGTAATTCACCATGTCATGGTGTTGTTGAGAACGAAAATGGTTAAATAAGAAACATGATAATTTGAAAATTTTATTAGGGAAAAGTACTCTCACTTTTATAATAAGTTAATACAAATTGTGAGGAAGAAATTTCTAGAAGAGGGGGAGAATGTAACAACCTAATTACATGTAAAATAATTTTTTTATTCTAAAATTAAATAGTAAAATTCATTGTAATGGTATAATGAAATAATTTGTATTTTAATAAATCTATATAGCTGTAATAACAACATAACAATATGAATAGAAACATTAACATTAGGAATGGTAATCTATCCAATAGAATAATATCCAAACCTATGAAATTATAAAAAAAATTAAAATATCTTAAAAGCAAAAATATGATATATTTATAGCTTAGAATGGGTAAATAAATGTTTTAAAATTGATAAATTTAGTGTTTTTATTTTTGTGATACATAAATGTTTATTTATAATATTTAAATTAATTTAATGATTTAAAACAAAAAATATCTTTATAAAATAGATTCATAAATTAATAGTTTGTTTTCTTATTATTATAATATAATTTTATGATACCGTAATTAATTTTTTGATTTGTGACCAAATCGGTTATAATTTTTAAATTGGAGTTTTTTAAATTAAATATAATTATATTTAAAAATTAAATTTATCAAAATAGGAAAATTATTTTCATAAAATGGAGTTCAATTTTGAATTCTACGCATTGATAAATGGTTTGGGTAAATTTATGCGATTTTTATAAAATAATTTATTTTTTGGTAAATAGTGAAATACAATACTTTATGGTATATATAAATTATAAGTAACAAACCCTATTCCCTGAGTCATGGATGATGTTAGAACCATTAGTTTGAAAAAAACTATACCAGTTTCTATAATGTGTGACAAGAATAAAAAATATTCATATTCATGTGCCAAAATAATAAAAAAAATGAAAGAAATATTCAAAAAGCACCCCTATCCTACATTATAAATACCACCCTCATCACCTCTTCCTCACACCACTCAAGCCACGTTGTCTTAATAAATATCTACCCAAATATGTAATCAATATCCCTACCCTCATCCCAAAATCCTTTTATTGGGAATAAAGAAATCCATGAAATCCATTTGGTGCAAACCAAAAGGGTTTACCCAAACAAGATGAGGTTCTCACACGTTTAAAATAAGACGAATCTAAGCTAAGGGACTTTCATTTTGAAATCATTTTAAATTTCCCGTTTATGAAATTCAAATAATATTTTTTTATATATGTAATGATTGGTTTCATAATCTTTCATGGTTATTTATTACTATAATTCTTCTTTTATAAGTTTTCTTAGTTATTTTTTATGATTATCATTTCATTGTTATAGGTGTGTTTTTTATGTTTTTTGAATATTAGTTTTTAAAGAATGATATTTTGATATCTAAATGTGTTTTTTCATGGGTTTAATTGATTTATCATGGTTTTTATTCATGATATGTTTCTTGGAAAATGTTTATTATGGGTTTATCACATTATAGCTCAAGATATGTCGGGTTGAGCCTAATTATAACTCATGATAAGATGGGTTAAGCCCATTCGAGCTCTAGATATGATGAGTCAGCCCATTATAGATTTCCAAATTCATTAGTTACTCTGGAGATAGAAGTTTACCAAAAGTTTATTCCATTTTAAGGGTGAATTTATGGATGATATGGTAAATATGTCTGAAGGAAACTACATCATTTTTCTACGCATGATAACGAGTTTAAGGAAAATGTTTTTATGGGTTTTCATGATTTCACTATACTAAGTATATTTTTTCTTTATGTTCCTTACCGAGATTTTTATTCTCATACCATGAGTTAAATTTTTTTCATAGGATATAAGGATGGGTAAGATAAATAAGGATTTCATGTTGAATTTTATGAATATTTTTCAATGAAAACATGTTTTGTTTTAAAAAAACATTGGTATTATGGAAGGAATTGATACTATTTTAGTAGTATCAACTCTTTATTATTATGGGTTATTATAAATGTATTATAGTCTAATTCTCTAAAACAATAAACCCAAAAGTATCATAATTATGAATGAAATTAAATTATTTACTAAAAAACAAGATTACATAATCTTTTAAGGTTGGGAACTTATAGCATAACCATAAGGGTTAGGTAAAAAACAACTATAATCATTTTGTGTCACCTAGTTGAGAAATGATATGAGATATGACACTAGGGGAATAATGTTTAGTTTTTACATATTATTTATTTTTATATAGGGTTTTTCAAAAAACTATATAGGACTCATATATGATATTATTGGAATAATTACCTACTTAAATAGATTTTCTTTGTGGTGAATGATATGGTGGAATCAAAACATAGTGAAATATGAATCTTAGACCACTATATTTAATGATGTAGTGAATCATCATTTTACTTTGTGTAAAATCATTATTTAACTACCCAAGCATGATGTACATGAACATTACATTACTTTTTCTGAATACTTAATACATAACACAAACTAAAGCCCAATGACCAGATTAGTTTAGTTCCTTTAAAAACATGAAACAAATTCTTCTAATTTGGTGAAATACTTTCAATATCTCCCAAAAATATCTTACCCATTATTTTTCCTAAATCTAAACATTATTTAAATCATGGGGAAAAGAAAAAAATATAAAAAGAGTGAGCTTAAATGATAAATAAGGGTAAATATGAAAAATATAAAAAAACATTAGAATGTAAAAACATGAACATAACTTTTGAAAATTATATTATATATAAAAAATATTAAAATATAGAGTAATGAAATTAATATTGGTAGTTCATAAGGTATAAATCATAAAATAACGTGATCCATGAAAAAATAGCTTTGGCATAAAACATGGAATTCTGGTAAACACATAAGTATAGAAAATCATTTCCATATTAGCCACAACTCATTGTGATGACTGTCATAGTGGAGAAAGTATTATACTGAACCAAGCTCAATATTTTTTCCATCCCTATATTAATAAACAAGATTTGATTTTTTTCCAACCTTTTAATGCCAAAACTAGATTTACTTCTCATTCTATCCATGTATTACTGAACAATATTTACATGTCGTTCCAACCCTGTATCACTGCACTAGATTTACTTGTCATTCTATTCATGTTTATCTAATGAGATATAAATATTTACCAAATGCATTGGAGGGAGATATAGATCCCACCCATCAAATAATGAAATCCATGCATATGTATTCCATAATAATAAATCTCATTCAATATAACAAAACCCAAGGAATAAAATGGGTTTCTTAAACATCATTCCATCATAACATAATTTAGGAAAAACAATTGGACTTCATAAATGGAATAAACAAAATAAAACCATAAGAATAATAGGGATAGTATAATTGAATTATATCCTTATTAAATAACATCATATTATATGGAAAATAGTTTTTATAGAACATTTTAAATTAATTCTTCAGGAAAATATACCTCATTCTTCAAAAATGATTTCTTTTCATAAAATTATATAAAATTTTAAAAGAAACAATTTCATTGATAATATCCTAGAAATATTGTAAAATGATCCACATGAAAAAATATGCTCATTTGGTATAAGATAAAAAAAATCTTCTTGTACTTTTTCTAGAAAACTCAAATGTGCCTCATTGTGAAAACGAAAGAAATATTCCTTCATACCCTACAGATAAAAGTAAAAAATGTGAAAACAAATGTCTTTAAACATCCATATGATAATAGAAAAATAGTTTATAAAAGTATTTTTATTAAACATTGATTTGGATGATAAATATTACCCAATATATACTTATATGAAAATAATCTTGGATCATAAGGATATTGATAAATTATCTATATCAAATTTAGAATCAATTGAATCGTATGTCTCATAAAATAATGAAAATTAGATGTGTTTGTAAATATGATAAAAATCATTATAATGATCATATAAATATTCATGGGAAACATAAACACCAAAAAACGAAATATGATGTGTATAAGACCAATTTTACTGAGAAATAAAAGTGGGAAAATAATCTATTACATTAGGTCAGATATCCTTGGTATATATTTGAACTACCTCTTCTTCGACATTCTCCTTATGGGATGCCTATTAATGGTACTAGAGTTGATCTTTTGAGAAGACCAAAACCTATGGAATGTAATTAGGGATGTTGAGAAGGGATATGGGTAGGGAATGGATGATCTTGAATACTCAATATGAAGTGAAGAGCTGAGGGATGAGGTTCCCTTTTATAATTGAGGTGAGGGAATTTTTTGAAAATCCAAATAGATTGACTTAAAATAAACTCAAACCACATTGAAACCCTTAAAATGGACTTATTTCAATGATGATATAGGATAAGGTTGTAATCTCATTAATAAATAATTTTTATACATGTTTGTATATCATTTCAATCCATATCATTTCCTTTAACACTTAATTATTCTCTTTTTATTTTATATATGGTAACAAATTGTATGATATTAAAATAATTATTTTTTACTCATTTGATGTCAATTAGACCATAAATGAACAATATAAACCATTTAGGAGAAAAAAATAATTATTTTATATTTTATAAAAAAAATTAATATTTTTAAATAATTTAATAAAAAATTATTTTGGAAAAATATCAATAGTTTCATTTTGACACTATTCATTTAGTGGTTTTAAAAAAAATATCAAGATAAGATGTTAAACCCGAACCAAATATTTTATTATATCTTTTTGGTTTCATATTCATCTAGAAATTTTGTTTATATATATTAATTATTTGAAATTATATTAATTTTATAATTTTTTGTAACATTAATCTGATATTTCCATTAATAAAATAATTAATACATATGTATTGTGTAATTATTTAATATACTTACTTTTTGAGTAAAAATTTAAAATAAAATACAATGAGAAATATATATCCCTTATATTTCATAATAATACTTATAATTGAATATACCTCCTGGAAAATCAAACAATAAAAATGTTATATGTATTAGAACTTGAATGTGATATCTTTAAAATCACTTTAAATAAAATATTATAAGTGTCATAATCCTTTCCATATGGCTTGAAATGGAAAATTACTTGACACATGGATTACTATGGTCGATAAATACTCGGAAAAAAATATTTTATCTTGTATTTTTATACTTAATGGTTATTATCATTTTAATAAAAAATATTCTATTTATTTTCTATCAATTAAATAATTTCTACATGATAAATGTATAATCCTTTAAGGTGAATATTTATTTCCTAAAAATTTAGAATAATTTATCATGAAAATTAAAAATATTTTATCTTTCAAATGATTATTTATAGTCATATTTAGATTCATTATAACTTTATTTTTAAAAACGATAAATTTATTAAAATGTATGTAAGAAATATTTAACTTTTCTTTTAATAAAATATACTAGATGTCCTAATCTCATCCTATTATATTAAAAAGGATATAATTTTGATAGAATGATGGTTTAGGTTGATAATAACTCATAAAATCGTATTCGGAAAAGTGTTAAGCTAATTTTATAATATTATATTTACCCTCCATTGCATAATTTACCTTTTTACCATATTAATAAAAATTTATAAAGTAATTATTTATAATGACAAAAAAATGATATTTAAATAATTTTAACAAACAGATTTTAAATATGGAATCCATTTTTAGATTTAAAAACACATATGTTTCATTAATTCATTTAAAATTAATCTTATTGTAGGAGTGAATAACATGATTCTAAAAAGATAAAACATTGAAAAACAATGAAATGTTTTTATATCAAAATTCATTGTAAAATTAACATCAATGACCAAAATTATGTTAAATTATAAAAATATATTCTATTTTTACTTTTAAACCACTAAATAATATAATTTATCTACATAAATTATTTTGAGGAAAAAGTTGTTTTCCTTTAAAATTTAATATATTTGTACAATTCATCAAAACAGAAAACTTATTATAAAAACATAAAAATATAATCCAATGTAAATTTTTCTATCCCTAATCCAAGGAAGAATTTTATTTAGTTAAATATAATATATTAATGTGTAAAAAAATAAATTTGAAATGGGTGCACTATCAAAAGGTTGAAAATTGTGTTTTTTTTAATAATTACTTTATTAGTAAAATTGAATTTGTTTTTATATCATGTCTAGAAAACATATAATATGAATTTTAAAAATTATATTGAATATTATATATATATATTACATTAATAAAATCCATAAATAGTGGTTTTATTATTTTATTAAATCACTTATTTGAATTTAAATAGTTTTTCAGAAAAAAGTTAGTATTGTTCATACCCGCCATTATAATGACTTGGTTAAAAGGTAACATAATAATATTTAGTAGTACAATAAAAATAGGTCTTGCGTGAAATTAATTATATAAAAATAACTTAAAATCTTGTGCAACACAAGCCACACATAGTGTTGTATTTATGACATGTTATATTAGTGTTGCGTATAACGCAAACTTATCTTGGTGCATCTTATAACATAATAAATTAACGAAAAGAAAATAAAAAGAAAATAAAAAGTATATCTCAGAAAAATATAAGGGTGTTAAAATTTACCCACTTAAAATGAATTTCTCCCTTTCAATTCATTTGGGTTGTCAAATGATTTAATACGTGATGTTTTATTTTACAAAAACCCATTTCATAAAAAATTATGATGTAACATACTTTTAAAAAGAAATAGATAGAAAATAATAATTACCCAAAGTAAATCATAACTAGTTATCTTCATAGAATAATATAGGAGATGATTGGGTTTATAGGGAAAGCATAAATAATCATAGATATTAATAATGATCACTTGTCACAAGAAATTTGATGATCCAATGAAACCTAACAATAAAAAACCATAAAATAATGAATTGTGAAATAGGTTATTGATATTATCAAAAATGATGATAATAAAACACCCTTTTACATCATTAACCATTTTTCTAGTATTGATGAATTTTCATGAGAAGATATACTTACTTTTTTTTGTATAATCTCATTGACGGTCTTGCTACAGAAAATTTCGTATTCTATTCTTATCCAATGAAATGAAGTTCAATTTTTCATTCCTGAAGTGTTAGCAGATCATGTGATCCATAAATATAATTATAGGTCATTCCTTGTCTATTTATCACAACAAAAAAAGGTTATCACAAGTTATCAAATATGAATAAGTCCACAAACAGTGATGGAATACAAACATCATCCAAAGTTTAACTTATACTATCCATAAATGGATAACCTTACAATCATTCCAAAAACTAAAAATCCAAATCACTAGAAGGAGGTAAATTAACTCAGATTAATATTTATCCCCCAAATATCATATGTTGTCTATTTTTGGTTACATTCCAAACATGGTATCACCTTCATCTTTTATTCTCTTGATTCATGTTAATAAAATGAATTACCATACATCCTTATTAAAAAATGCATGTTTCTTGATTCCAAAACATGTTGGATATAATCCTTAAGTCCCAATAAGTTATATACTTCATCAATGATAGCCTAACCCTATGCACAAAAAATCAATAATTAGCTCCCAAAAAACCTGCATTATCCAATTTTCTAATTTTAATCCAACATATCGTTATCCAAACATCGTTATCTTAACATAAGGGATATATAAAGGTTTACATTTACCTTAATCTAATATTCTCTAAGTACATCAACATACCCTTAAATCACTATTTTGACTCCTTATAATTATTCAACATGTCCTTTCTAGTTGTTAATGAAAAACTTATACTGAAAATACTATATATTTCATGATTACTATAACCTAATCGCTGAATTCTGAAACATATACACCTCAATCATACAAAATTAATCTTAAACCATTACTAAAGATCAGCCATCTTAGTCTTTCCTAAAATATGTATCATGTATTAAGGTTCCTTAACCAAAATCTAACTAGGTTTCTTATGTTTAATGTAAAAAATAATTCTAGAACATCCCATACCTTTCACATGTTATTTAAAATCTCTTTATTCTCAATAGTATAACCAATACTCTTAGAACCTTCATGATTCTATTTATAAGATTTCCACTTAGGAAATTGGTTTAAATAATTCACAAACCTTCAACATCTGAAACATTCAATGTTAATTATGTTCTTTCTAGTTCACACAATTGGATAAGACTAGAAATCAAAGTGTGAGGAGTACATATTTAAGATTAAAAACACATAATTAAGGTAAACTACTTATAATTTTTCAATCTACGATATCTTATGTTTAATCATAGGTTATTCAAGATTATCAAATAAACACTCGTATTGTATCCTATAAATAGCCTTATCTTTAGGACATCCCAAGAAGTATCCATAAAAATACATTTATGGATCTCACTAATGTTTTCTCATCCTAGTTTCCAAAGGATGAATAAAAATTCACTCTTATATCAACTATAAAGACCAAAACATTATGTACATGAATATTTCATTAATTTTTCAGAATACATAATACAAGACACAAATAGATTCCCAAATACAATAATAGGTTCATGCCTTTAGAAACATGGAACACATTATTCTAATTTGGTGAATGAATGTAAATATCTACCATAAACATCTTCCTTATTAATTTTCCTGCCTAAAACCTTTCATTATATCCTGGGGAAAATAAAACATATAAAATGGGTGAGCTCAAATTCTTAGTAAGGGTAAATATGAAAAAAAAACAAATCATAAGAATATAAAAACAAGAACATAACTTTTGAAAATCATACCATGTATAAAAAATATAAAAATGAAGATTTATGTAGTAAATCTTGGTAGTTCATAAGGAATAAATCATAAAAAAACATGAGCCATGAGAAAATAACTTTGGCATAAAACATGGAATTATGTAACGCACAAAAGTATAGAAAATAATTTCCATATTAACCAATGCGCATTTCCAAAACCATCATGGTAGAGAATGTATTATACTAAACCTAATTTACTCTTACTTCAAACCATGTACTACTGTACGAAATTTACATTCTATTCCTACCTTGTATTACTAAACATAATTTACTTGTTGTTTCATCCCTGTATTATGGATCTAGATTTACTTTTCATTCTACCCATGTGTTACTTAATATGATTTACTTTTTGTTCTAATTATGTATACCATATGAGATATAAATATTTAACCAATTAATTGGAGGGAGATATATGTCCCACACATCACAAAATGAAATCCATATATTTAAGTTTCACAATTTCATAAATCATTCATCATAACATAACCCAAGGAATAAAATGATTTTCTTAAACATAATTCAATTGTAATATAATCTAGGAAAAACAAATGAATTTCATAAATATCATAAGCATAATAAAACCATTGGAATAATTTGGATACTATAACTAAAACATATAATTATTAAATAATTTCATCATATATAGAAAATAATTTGGATAGAAAATAAAAAATTTATTCTTGAGGAAAATATCTTTTCTTCTTCAAAAACAATTTCTTTTATCAAAATTACACACAATTTTAAAAGAAAATAATTTAATTTAATATAAACTTAAAATATTATAAAGTAAGATTCATGTAAAAATACATTCATGTGGTATAAGATAATGAAAATTATGTACTTTTTTGGAAAATTAAAAAATTACCTCGTTTTGAAAATGAATGAAATATTCCTTCCAACTCTATAAAAAAAATAAAATTGGGAAAAATGAATTTAAATATATATAGGATAATAGTAAAACATTTTATGATATAATTTCTATAAAACATGGATTTGGATGATAAATATTACCCAATAAATACTCACGTATAAACAATCTCAGATAATAATGAGGTTGTGAAATTATCCCTTACAGATTTATAATTAATGGATTTATTTTTATCAATAAATAATGAAAATTTATGCATATGTAAATATAATAACCTTCATAAAAAGGATAATATAAATATTCATGAGAGATATAAAAACCACACAAAATAAATATGTAGCAAATAAGTCATATGTCCCATATAATTAATAGTGAGACAAAATAATCCCTTACCTTAGGTCTGATATCCTTTGTACATATTTGAACATCCTCTTCTTTAGCGTGCTTCTTCTAGACCACCACATAAAGGTATTAGAGTCGGAATTTTGAGATGAATATAATACCTAGAATGTGTCTAGGTAAGTATATAAGGGAAATGGCTCGGGTTCTTGAAGGCTCAATGAGAAGTTAATAGGTGAGGGAGGATGGGTCCTTATATAACTGAGGTGAGGGACACCTTTGGAAACTCCAAAAATATTAACATATAATAAACTCAAACTACATCTAAAAACCTAAAAAAATTTCTTATTACTAAAAATATATGAGATAATAATGTTATATCATAATCCAATAATTTATATACATGTTTTTATTTCATTTTAGACCTTATAATTTTGTTTTATCCTAAATTAATTTCTTTTAATTTTAACTATGGTAAGATATTTTTCAATATTAAAATAATGTAATTTTTACATATTTGATTTCAATTAGACCATAAATAAACAATATAGTAAATTTTTTATTAAAACATTATTATTTTATATTTTTGAAAAAATAATGATTTTTAAATTATTTAATAGAACATTATTTGGATGAAATATCAATAGTGTCATTTTAACAATATTCATTTATTGGATTTTTAAAAATATAAAGATGGGATTTTGACCTCAAAAAAACTTATTTATTATACCTCTAAGGGGTCAGGTTAATCTATAAATTTTCTTGTATATATTAATTATCCCTATTTATATTAATTTTAGTATTTTTAGTAACATTAAATAGATATTTCCATTAATAAAGTAATTACTACATCAGTTTTGCGTTATTATTTAATATAATTACTTTTTGAGTAAAACTAAAAAATAAAATACTATGATGAATATAAATCCTATATATTATATACTAATACTTATTGTTGAATATATATCATGTAAAATCCTACATGTTAAAATGTTATATGTATTAATCCTTTAATGTGACAACTTTAACATCACTTTAAATAAAATACTCTAAGTGTCATAATATCTTCCATATGGCTCCAAATCATCAATAACTCCAAACTTAGATACTTATGGTTGATATTTACTCATAAATTAAGATTTGGTCAAATTTTTGGGTCAATTAATGGTAAATATAATTTTAGTAAAAAATATATTATTAATTTTCTATTAATTAAATAATTTCTGCATCATTAATGTATAAATCTTTAAGGTAATTATTTATTTCATAAAAATTGTAAATAAATTATCTTGATAAATAAAATAATTTTATATTTCAATTGAGTATTTATAGTTTAATTTATCTTCTTTAACCTCATTTTTTAAAATGATAAATTTAATAAAATTGGAGCAAGTCATATTTAATATTTTATTAAAAAAATATTAAATGTCTTAATCTAATATAAGTGGCTTACAAAGGGTATAATTTCGACCCAAGGTTAGTTTAGGTAAAAATTTACTCATGCAAACACATTAGGAAAAGTGTTAAGGTAATTTTATAATATTATATTCACCCTTAATTAAATTATTTACCTTTTTACCATATTAAATAAAAATTAGTGAAGTTACTATTTATAATGCCCAGAAATAAAAGAATGATATTTACATAATTTGGACTTAATGAATCCAAATATGGAATATTTTTTCAAAAATTAAAATCACATAAGTTGCAAAAATTAATTTAAAATATTTTTTGTCTTCAGAATAGAAACGGGTTTTTAAAAAGTTAAAACATTGGTAAATATTGAAATTTTTTTACATCAACAATTATGGTAAACTCAATTCCAATTACCAAAATTATATTTAATGATAATAATATATTCTATTTTTTCTTTAAAACTAATCAATAATATAATTTATCCACATAAATTATTTCGACAAAAACAATTGTTTTCAATTAAATTTTATTATATTTTTACTATTTATTAAAATATAAAACATATTAGAAAAATATCAACAAATCATCCAAAGTAAATTTTTATTTTCCACTTCCAAATAATAATTTTATTTTGTTAAATATAATATATAATTAAGTGTAAAAATTAGATTTACAATGCGTTTCTATCAAAAGGTGTCTAAACTATATTTTTGGAAAAATACATCTTTGATCCGATAAATTGAATTTGTTATTATATCATGTAAAGAAAACATATAAGAAAATTTTTAAACATTATATTAAATATATTACATATATATAAAATTAATACAATCCATCAATAATTGATTAATTATTCTATAAATTCATTTATTTTCATTTAAATATTTATTCAGAACAAGGTTAATATTTCTTATAACCTCCATTATATTGACTAGGTTATAAGGTAACGTAATAATATTTATTTTTTCAGTTAAAACTGATCTTTCATGAAATGATTTCTATGAAAATAACATTAAATTGTGTTAAAAAGAATCCAAGCATAGTGTTATGTATACCATTAGTTATGTCGGTGTTGTTTATAGTATATGATTATTTTGGTGTGGTGTAAAACACAACATAACACATGAGCCTCAACCCAGTTGGTGAGGACTCTCTTGGTGCATCCAAGAGACCCAAGATAAAATCTGACTAGAGGAATATCTCCGGGGAACTGTAGCAGTACTGTAGCAGACAATGTTCGACACTGAAGCAGCCAGTACTATTCATCCATTTGGGCCTTCGGGCCACCGGTTTGGTCCTTGGGTCTTGAAAGGATTTTTGGCCACCCAAGGCCTTCGGGCCAGTTGATTATCAAGGCCTTCGGGCCACCTTATGTCCTTAGGGCCACCCCAAGGGCTTCGGGCCACATGAATGTAGACCCCATACATACTACAAAAAATGAGCAGCCCCATAAGAGGATTCAGAGCAGGTGCACTCACCGGAGTAGAGCCAAATGGATTTTTAGAATGAGAGGGTATGGCTATGCCATTGGTACCAGCCTGTGCTTGCACGGGAAGCCTAACCAGATGGTGACGCAAAGGTGGAGAGCTACTATCAAGATGCAGATACTGGGGAGGGGTAGTTCCTTGTAGATAGTCTGGTTGAATTCCCTAAGACCTTCGAGTCATGTAATATCCTAAGCATATGGGCCATGTAATCTCTGAGCCTATGGGCATTTTAAGGGTTCCCCCTCATCCCTTGAAAGGGGGGTTATCAAAAATCAATTAAAATTGAAGTCCTTCGGGCCATTCAGGCTCAGGTGTAAAACACAACATATCAAAGAAAAGAAAATAAAATAAAAATTATATATCATAAAAATATCGAGGTGTTACAAATTTAAAGTCCTTAAAGAAAATATATAAATCATGATACTCACCTAGAGATATTTATTTTTTATATATTATTAAATTCATCATTATTATCACAATATGATGTCTTAAATGTACGACCAATAAAATAATATTGTTGGTTATTATGGGATCGTATCCTAATAATTTGCTATAAAAAACCTATATAACGATGGATCTATTATTAAGAATAAATATGCATGGAATAATGATGTATAAAGGCATACCTAAAGTGTTATTAAATAAAATTTTACACTTTTTAGCACTCTAATTGGAATAACCAAAGTAGTAAAGAAACTATTCCAACATTTAAGAATGTACACCGACCATTTGACCCGCAATCAAATAGTGTAGATTCTTATACACTGATGAGATGCATGAAACTTCACTATATTATGGAAAATTGTATATGAGAAGAAATATTCAGTTATATTGAAATAGACTACACATAAAAATTGGTAGGGATTACATCCCTTTATATAGAAATTTTCAATGTTCTTTAATTAGGGATCAATTTTATCCAGAAGATATATATGGTGCTAACTTATGGTACTGGTAACTTTATATTGTAGTATTCATCATTTAATTATCCAATTAAAGTTTTAACAAGATTAAAATTATATTTAATGGATTAGAAACTAATTTATAAATCATGTTGTGACCATGTTTTTATATACATATGAGTTAGTTTGACTGTGATTATATAAGTCACCCAAGCAGCTTGAGTGGCAATGATTCTTTTCTAGAGGAAACTCTTTTCTTACATGAATATAATATATATTTCTTATATATATATATATATTCCACACTACTATTCCCTAATTATTCACACAATTTGTTATTTGGGTGAGGATAATTTTTTTATCAAAGTTTTTGTTCCAAAATAACCAGACAATGATAATACCATGTCCAAAAAGTGTTCTATATATATTCACCATGTTTTTTTGGATTTTTTTATGTACCTATAAAATTTATTAATACTTGGATATTATTTTATATTCACCAAAAACATATGTATATTATGAATGTGATATAAGGTTACATTGTTTCCAATGTATCTTTATTCTTATTCCAAAGAAAAAAATTATAATGTAACATAGTGTGTATGTGTGTGATACAACCTGAGAATTCATAGAACCTAATGTAAAATAAGATTTATAATGGAATGATAACATATATCATTCTTGGATTCAATTAGTCACTAATCCATTAAATATATTATTTATTTTTTGAACACCTTCATTGAAGCATTAAATGATGAATACTAGAACAAGAAGTTACCAGTGCCATATGTTAGAACCAGATATATCTTCTAGACAAAATTCAAGACTAATTAAAGAAAATTGAAAATGTATATATAAAGGGATGTAATCCATACCTCTTTTTTGGGTGTTTTATTTCAAGATTACTGAATCTTTCTTTTAATATACCATTGTCCATCATATAGTGAAGGTGAAAGCATCCCTTCAGTGTACAAGAATCTACATAATTTGATTGTGGATCTAATGGTAAGTGTACCTTCTCAAATGTTGGAATAATTTCTTTACTGCTTTATTTATTCCAATTAGAGTGTAAAAAAATGTAAAATTGGATTAATTAACACTTTAGGTATTCTTTTACACATCATATTCCACACATATTGATTATTAATGATATATTGACGATTATATAGGTTTTATTTATAGCTAATGATTATGATATGATCCCATAATAACAAAAAATATTTTTTATTGGTCACACATATAAGACATCATATTGTGACAATTATGATTAATTCCATAAAATATAACAAATTGTGTGACCAATTAAGGAATAATAGTGTGGAATATATATATATATATAATAAATCTATATTATATTTATTGTAGAATATTAATCTAAAAAATCCTTCGCATTATGAACCACCTCTAGTTCATAGATAAATATATCAATCTAAATAAATTCCTTCAAATAATTGTATATAAGAATGTATTCTACCTATATTTTCAAGTCCACTATGGTGGATTGATTGGAACTCTAATAACCCAACACTCCACCATTCAATAAAGGAATGAAACTAGATTTATATTTCACATCATCTACATATGATTAACAATTATAGTTCATGTAATTTATTACATAATTCTTGTCCTTTCATGAAAAGTTCTAGAATATTTCCTTCGTCCTTATTAAGAACATAAGGATGTTCTTCACAACGATCAAGTAACTCTCAAAAATATTGAATTTGTTTCTAGATGTAAATAAAATTTAATTGGAAACATCTTATAGATAACGTGAAATTACACCCATGATAAAACCTATGGAATATTCATAGGAAAATCAAGTCGTCCCTGGAAATCACTTATAAGGATCTTTAATATTGTATAGATTTATACGATTCAAAATTTCTAAAGACCCCATTTTGAGTTATTAGTTCTAAAAACATTTATCACTTTACCAAAGTAAGTATTTTTATTGAGTCAATGTATCCAACTAGAATTATCTATATTCATATTCATATCTAGTGTGTAGGATGATCCATTGATTTCATTCATCAAGAAGAATACAACTAATCATATATTTGTGAACTGAAGTGTCCATATATCATTTAAAATAAAAATTATTCCATCTATATATAATATTAGAAACACTACTACAAACCCTATCTTTTTAATTTATACATAGTAATTAGATCTATCCTTGATGAAACCAAAAACCATTGTTGGATCATTAAAGAAGATATTCCAATATCAAAAATAATACATTAGTCAATTAATGGACCATTGTTTCTTGAATAACTAATAAGTCTCCATTGGAAATTCAGAATATTCTATTTGACTATCATTTGATGAATCTAAATTTAATGTAGGATACAATGTCAAAAAATTTCCAATTGGAAATTATCATCAGAACTAGTGAAAGGGGTTCTCTATAGTCAAAACCAAGAATTTTTTTGTAACCATTATTAAAGAGGAAATATTTATAAATATATACTCTATTATTTATCTTATTTTTCTTAAAGAAAACCAACTTTAATACTATGGGTCTCACCCTTTCTCATGCTTCTACTAGTTCCAAAAATGGTTTTTGTACGTAGGGAATGTTTCAAATTTCATGGATTTTAACCACTTCTCAAAATTGATACTCTCTATGGCCTCTTGATATATAGTAGTTTCATCTAATATTAATAATAAATCATCTAAATTATATATAAAAAATATATATATCACAAGAACATGGAAAATTATACAAGGTCATCGAGGTTCTTATGTATCTTGAGTCAATCCTTGCTCTAGAACATTTTTGTGGAGCTTGATCAACCCCCATATCCAGATCACATCTTGTTTATTGGTATTGACCATCCCTATGGTCAACAATCCTCCCAATAAAAACATTATATATAAATTAATTCTCATTAAATGTATAAAATTTGTCGACAAACAATTTTTTTGTAGGATTATTTATGTAATATCCTTTAAATTTCATGAAATAAAAAAACTAGAATTTATAAAATTTATTTTAATGTTTATAAAAATATAATCAATATATGAATCATTCATATACAAAAATAGTTATAAAATTCTTAATGGATTGTTTACTAGTCCATAAATCATATAATTTCTTTATGATCTATTTAGATGAATCATGGTTAAGTAGAAATAAATAAAATCATTAGAGAATAACCCCAAAATGAAATAGTAATGTTACAAAACAACATCATTGATCAAACATTATCTAAAATTTGTGATTTATAATCTCAGGGAAAAAATAACATTATATATTCTATTGTAAGTTAGTTGTGAAATAATTCTAAAATTACTCATATGATCAATTAATTCCAGGCATAAGTATTCACCACCTGATCTTATATGATAATCTAAATTCTCATCCCAAGATAAATTCTATTATTTATTATAATACTCATTACCATTTTATAAGGTTTTGTACATGTGTCTCATTATAATTATATACCCAAACTAACTAAATTAATATATAAATTTAATGAAGCAACTAAAATAATAACATTATTTTTTACTCCTTGTTCTCTATGCATAACTATATTTGAGAACCAATAATATATTATCCTTTTCAAATTTCACTGCAAAAGGTGATGTGGTCATCTTTCAAGATATGCATGATTCAAAATTTTTTCAAGTTTAGTAATAAATTGAGTCCAATCATCTATAAATATAGAGACATTGGATTTTTTTATTTATATTGAAGCGATTCACGTTTTTCCATATAATACCTCCAATATATATGGGAATTTTTCTCATTTAACCAATTTAGTCGGTGTGGGGTTCTGGGTCCAGAGAGCCTATGTACAATCATGTGAATAGTAATTATTATATTTCATCAAGCATGCATAATTATGTGGTAAATGTGGTATAAAACCATTAATTTGGATAAAATAATAAATTTCATATCACATATGAGATTAGAATTCTGGTTTAACGTTATGTTCGATTTAATGTTTGTCAACATTGGGTGTCGGGTTGGGGGAAAGTAGTGTTTTGGCATTGTGCGGAGGTTTATTAAATTTATTAAAATTAAATGAAAAACTCAATCCTCTTATTGTGTTCCACACACTATGTAAGGTAGAGATGGTTTTCCTCCCATGGAGATAGATGACCGGAGAATGAACCAATGAGTTGAGGTGCCACAAGGTTCAGTTTTTGATGGTGATCATCACCAGATTGAGGATCAGTGCATTACGTGCATTCTGTTGGACCTGAAGCATCATTATTTATCCAAAATGGAGGTTGTTTTATGAGAGTAACATCCCAACCATATTTCATCATTTTTTAATGTTTTGGATTCCTTATATGACTTCTAGGTACCCCATAGGGGTTGATATGTCATTTTTCAAGTGAAAATTTGGGGTCTTATGCCACTTATATGAAATTATTTTGTGTGAAATTTTATCAAAAGGCATGTAGTGCAAGGAAACCCACTGTGTGTTCTTCCTATTTATGGAATATGACATTATGGGAATACATGTTGTGTTCTGGGGTTATATTCCATGTAGTAAGCCATGTCATGTGGATGTGAAACATAACCAGTCTGGTCATGTAAAAGGACATGGTCATGTGGGAATACATAGATACATGAAATAGACATGTGTTGAGCTACATGAGCAAGAACATAGGGAATTTATAAAGATTCTCATTCTCCGTGATACTCCTTGTACTGGGGGTACACACCATGTGGGAGACATGGCTAGAAAATCAATATGGGGGAGGACACGGGATGAGACCAGAGTGAAGAGAAACACATTGTGTAATGGGGGAACATATAACATATCATGTGTCATTAAATGGAACGTGATTACATGTATGGTAAAGTAAATGCCCAGGTGTTTTTTAGAGGACACATTCTATGGGAATTGGGATATATCCCACATATTACATTTTATACATGTCGAGTGTCATTATGGGACATAGACAAGGGATAGTGTAGAGATACACACACTATGTATTAAGGGTACGTTTTATGAAGGTCCCTTTGTGTATTTCCCCAACTCCCATACATCTCTTTATTCTAAACATAGTTAGAGGCCCACAAGAACCCTATCCCAAGTAGTATTCCACATAGGATTCGATGGTGGCCATGGATTGGGACTTTGATATGTGACATGAGGGAATGTTGTGGGATGCTTCAATTTGAGATGATTAGACCACTAGTGGTTGATTGAGCTCCCCTATTCAATCATTATTATATATTTTTGAATCACTTCCTCGTCATAGTATTATAAACCCTCTTTGTATTTCCTAATTTTATGAAGTATGGGTGTATTCCCAAATTCTAGAGTGATTCATCTGAGTCTTCTTCAACTAAATACTATATTCCATGGATAAAATTTCACTCCATTAGCATTTTATAAATCCACATATCCCATTATGTTTATCTACGAATGGTTTTTGGAATTGTAATGAAAAATATTTACTTATGCATTTATCATCTACCCAGGAGGGTCTTTCTGTAGTTATTGGATCCCTAGTGAGCATGGGGTATAGATCCTCTATATGTGTATTGAGATCTAATCATTTATATGAGGTTGTAGTCTAATGGAGTGTGAATCTCAGATGAATCAACCGAGTTTCTTTAATATTTCTATAGTTAGTCTTTCATAGGATGCATTTGTGTAATTGGTGTAACCAACACTAGGCAGGCATCGATCTACTACTTATCTAGTTGTACCAAATTTTGATTATGGTTTGATACCCATTTATATTCTCGTTGTTCTATATAGGGTTCGTAGTATAAAACTGTTGATCCTAAGAGGGATCCAATACTTGAGATCTAGGACATATATACTAGTTTATTGGGTGAATTTCTATATGGAATTTTCTGATGATCATTCCCTAAGATATAGGTACCACTAGGGATTTCAAGGTTGATCCATCTATTTAGTGCTTCTTGAGAGAGTTACATCTCTCATTTGAGTTCCATATGGAATAGAGGGGACATGAAATTTGCATCGTGATTCTCAATGTGTGACTTCTCTCTATTGCATTTCATCTAGGGTGGCTATGCTTGTGGAGTTAACAGTCATAGATTAGAAAAATATTGTTACCTCGGTTTGGTTGTTGTGGAAGGATGTATTTTGGGGACCATGGGACTTGGGATTTTTTTAATATATATCTGGTTTTATTCATGGTGACCTTGTAGAATGTGTTATATTTCTTTACAAATGATGGGGTGATGATTTTATTAGTTTTGTACAACTGAGGAGTGGTCAAGATGTATTTTCTCTCTTTCTTGGGTTTACTCGGGATTGGGATTAGTTAACAGAAACCTATAAGTTACTCCCTTTTTGGTATTGAGGTTTTTGGGTACCTTATGGGTATTTTTATACTCACCCATGGTAGGCACTTCCCACACATCTTGTGTCCTTTTCAAACCACGTGTATTCTAGAACTTTCCCTAGGGGAATGAGAGAGGGAGGAGCATAGATCCTAGATAAAAAGAATGAGGAGTGTTCTAGTTGTGCATTTTAAAGTAGTCCCCTTCTTCTTAGAATGTCTATAATTTTTGAATTTTTCTTTGGCAGGTCTTGTATATTTTCCTTTTTATTGATTTCTAGTACTGTCACACTTTTTTTTGTGAAATATATATATTCATGTATTTTTTAATAGTTATATTTTTATCATTTCACTATTTCATGGAGATGTTTGTGGGTGTCTGCATAATGATAACATAGGATAATTCCTCCAATGTGTATGGTATGCCTACTAATCACTATTATCCAACCCCTGTCTTATTGGAGATGGTCTTGGGGAGTCGCATCTTGGGAACTAGTGATATGGGTTGTGACAAAGTGGTATGAGATAAGGTTCCACCTTGGGACCATAATTTATTGCTTGTCTAGTTGTGATATTGGTTGGTATTTTGGTCCACTTTGTTATGGAGTTTTATTTTTTGATTTCAGACTGGGGACTCCAAAATTGGTGTGGTGTCTAACATATCAATTCACTCAGACTCGAATAACTAGCTTTCTCACTATAAACATTTTGTTAGTAGATGTAGGGAAAATTTTATTACATGCATCATATTGGACAAGGATGTGGTTTCTCTTATCCTTCCCAAGTAATCTCTCCTTTTTTACGATTTGTCCATGAGACAACATGTATTCCTTTAGCATGTTTCTATAATGAAATACTTTAGAGTTTCCACAGGTGGTTTTGGGATATAACATTATGAGTGATAACATCACCTTGATGGGGCTTGGTCAGGAGGATGTGTTTTTTCCGAGTGGAGAGTTGGAAGATCTTTCACCCATTGAGTAGTTCATTGATCCGCCTTTGAGAGTCTATGGGGATGAGTCCTGTCATATTGATCCATGGATGGATCTAATGGTGTTGGTTGATGATACGAGGGGATTGGCTTGTGTCATGATATTTAGAGGTAGGTTCTTCCTATGGACTAGGTAGAATAAAAAATGCATATAGTAGTCATATGACACATGAGGTACCATTATTTTCAAAGACCCAAGGGAAAAATCTTCCCTATGAGGCCATGAGGATGTTAATCTTTTGGTGGAAATGGAAATCTCACATGGGAGTTTCCTAACCCTCGGACTACTACCTGAGAGACGATCGTTCTAGCTCCGAGGAAATGGAAGTAGATTTTGTGAGGTATGTAGTGTGGTAGATGTGGAATAAGATCTAGAGGAGCATCTCGTGGTGGTTTTATCTTTGATTTGTTGCAACAACAACCATCACTAGGTGGTCTAGGATAGCCTTCGTGAGATGATGAATAGGAGAAAATATGGTTTCCAGAGTTAGATATTGTGGATCTAGAGTCTCCAAGATTGTTTTCAGGTATTCTCTATACTAATTCTACATTTTAAGTATTTTTGTTTTGGTATAGGTGTGAGATTCATTTTCCATACAATTTATTACATGATGCATTCATGGGGGAAGCATGGAATGAATGTAGCTTTGTTGTGTTGTTGTATTGTGTGGCATAAAATTAACATGAGAGAGGAATGATTCTATCACTAAGACACATTCTTATGACCTGATATAAAAATATGTGGGAGATTCTTTTCCATTCAAAGACGATAGTGTCGAGGTGTGGTGGAAGAGTCCCTTTAACTTGTGTGTTCATAGAGGATGGGTGTGTTATGGGGTTGGATTATGACCTAGATGGAGAAAAGAGTCAGGATAGTAAATAATGAGTTATAAGAAGAATATGATTCATTCATGGAGGCTCATGTGTGGTTTGGGTTATGAAATGTTAATAATGTTCATCAATCATAGTTTTCACTAAGTCATTAGCCACATTTTCTTATGTATCTCCCCTAATCAAGTCCAAGAGGCACTAGAGGAACCCTTTTCATATTATGGGTGTGTCGAAGGGCTTCCACCAGGATTCATGAGCTGATGGATTTTTTCTTAGGGATCATAAGAACTTTTTTTCACATGGGAATCCGTATTTTATATGCAAAGTGGTTTCTTTGTTACTTGCAACTGGGTGTGCACGATGTTTCTTACATCTGGATACTGAATATGAGGACTTACAATATCCATTAATTAATGTTTTATTTTCATAGAAGATATAATATTGTTTTTTTAGTTTCAAAATCCACGAGACTTAATGAATGGATATCTAACCACGTTTTGAATTGGTTATTAGTTGAGTTTGGGAATATTTGTAGCTAGTTATTGAAATTTCTCTGGCCACTGTTGGTGAGAGAGGTTATGGAGAAAGAAACTTCATATAGTTGACACTTATGCTTATGTTTGGTATAATGTGTCTCTAGTTGGTATATGTTTCGACTTTTTTATTTTGAATCATATCGGGGGGTATCTTGCAGTTTTTATTTGTAAGGTATCATGTGATCAGATTTCCACCGAACATCTTCTTTATGTATTCATGAAGTTGGGGATTGTCTCACCATTTTGATGCTTGAGGATGAAACCATTCATGTGAAGAGATATGGTACTAAGGATATCTCTTTCCCATAATGGTTTACCAAAGATATCAGTGCTTTCAATAAATAATAGAACCGTTTGGGTTCTTGAAAACATGCTTTGGGTTTTTCTTGTTGGCATAGTGTTAGTGTTGGTTGTGAAAGGAAAAAACCATTCACAAATGAGGAAAATTGTGCTGGATTTTTAGCATGATGTTGACCATGTTTAAGCCACATGTTGGGTGCAGTTTGGTCCTTATTGTTCCCAAGAGTGCATGCTTGTAGTAATTACATGAACCCTTTGTGATCTCACTAGCATGTGAGTCCCAGTGGAGAGATATTTTCTTCTTATATCTTCTATTTTTATTTTTGGGGATGAAAATCCTAATTTTGGAGAGAGTTTACTGATTCTGGTTTTTATTATAAGACTTTTGAATATATATAAGAATATTTATGAAGGAATGCATTGAGTCTGAGTGGGGATTTAGGGCTCAAAGATCCTTGGTGGTGTCTTGTGAAAAACAATAAATATATATTTTTCTCATGTGAACATTTATATTGAAAATGTGGGATATATCCGAATAAATATATTGGATTAGAAATATAAGATCATGGATGAGTTCAAAATATATTTTTTACCCTAGGTGAGACATAATGTTTGTAGGCGTTGGGTGGCCGGTCAGAGGTGAGCATTGGATGTGTGTTGAGTAGAGGTTTATTTATTTGAAAAAATTATATTAAATCCCCTACACTTTTTTATTTTCCACACAAATCGGAAGAGAGGGGTTTTTTTCCTCAGACAGGGATGGATGACCCATAGATAAACAATGGTGATGAGGTGATGACAGATCCTTTTGTTGATTTCAATCAACATTAGATCAAGGATCAACATGCTTTGTGTGTTCTGTTGGACCCAAATATTCATCAATCCAAAAAAAGTTGGGTGGTTTTATTAGATTTATGTCCCTATTCCTTTTAAGAATTATTTTAATGTTTTAGAGCCCTTATATTACATTTAGGATACTAGTAGGGTTCGATCAACTATTTTTCAGTTGAAAATTGTGGGTTTCAAGTGGTATAGAGGAAATTCCCATCTAGAATTTCTAATCACATAGTGTGTAGTGTAGGGTCCGACACCATGTGTTCTTCCCATTAGAAGAAGATGATATTTTGGGACTACATATCTTGTACCATGGTTACATGTCATTAATTTATCTAGGTCATGTGGCCAAGGGACATGACCAGTCTTTTCATGTCAAAGGACATGGAGGTGTGGGGATATATAGACAAATGACATAAAAACTAGTTGAGACACATGAAAACAACCTCAGGACATATTCAAAGGGGTCGGTTAGTAATTAAAATTAGTGAACCATGGTTACATTCCATGTGGATGACATGTATGGTTGAGCCATGCATGGAAAGACACAATCATAGTTATAGAAAAATAGAGGTATGTCGTGTAAAGGGGGTACATGCCCTATGGTGTTACATAGACAGTGATACTATGTATGGAAGAGGACATGCCCAGGGGTTTGAGTGAGGTTTTATTCCATGTGACATGGGGTACGCATCATGTATTACCTTTTATACACACTGGTTACCATCCAAGGACCTGACCAGGATCCAGTGTGAAGAGACATGTCGTGTACAGAGGATACATGATATGTATATCCCTTGGAGTATTTTTACTCTCACTTATCTCCTTTTGGACTTATCTATATTCTCTTGAGTATCTAATCCTATATAGTTTTTTTCATAAGATGTGATGGTGTCACAGTTGGGGTGTTTAACATATGATGAAAGGTGAGGTTGTGGGTTTCTTTGGTTAGTGAAATTTAGGGTCAATAATGATTGAGTGAGTTCCCTTAGTCTATCTCCATGAGGATTTGGGGAATCACTTCCTCATCACATAATTGTGAACCCTATTGGGATGCCCCATTTTTTTCCAGCATGGGTGTATTCCCAAATTCAACAGTGAGTTATCTAGGTCCGCTTCGACTATATAATTAGATTCATCGAGAACCTATCACTTTCAGAGGATAAAACCGACCCTCATGTACTTTTGTGTTTCCCTTCATAGGGTTTTTGGAATTGGCATGACCAATATTTTCCTGATCATCAATCCTCTACCCAAGAGGTTGTTTTCAGTTGGGGTTGGATCCCCCAGTGACCCCTCGGTGCAGACCCTCTATCTGTGTATCGAGGTATGATATTTTTATCGTGTTTTATTTCAATGGAATGTGTATCTAAGATGAAGACTCTCAGTTTCGTTCAAGGTTTTATAGTGAGTCTTTCCTAATAAAAATTTGTGGAATCAGCATGACCAAAACTATGTTGGAGTTGATCCTATTCTTAGCTAGTTGTTCCAGATTTGGGTTATATTGTGATACCCCTTTCTATGTTCGGTATTCTATAAAGGTTTTGTAGTGTCCACTAGTGTATCTTTGGAGGGATACCCTATATTATATGAGATATATATATTGGGTCACTAAGAAAATTTTATATGGAGTGGTCTGATGAGCATGCCATCATGGATAAGTACCACTAAACATTGAATGGTTGTTCCATTAGTTCAGAATTTCTCTATAGAGTTAAATCTATTGGTTGATTTCCTTCTTGTATGGAAGGGATGTGACATAAAATTTTAGATTAATGATGGGTGATAACACTCTATTTAATTCTATTTATGATTTATAGTCTCATGGAGCGAACGCTCTTAGATAAGTGCTTTGTTGGAACCTCTATTTGGTGGTCATGGATAGCTATATGTTTGTCAACATCATACATGGGAGTCTAATGAGAGTATATATATGTTTATTCTAGGTTACCTAAGGGTATGAATCATCTTTCTTGATAGTACATGGGGGTATGAGAAGACTTGTCGTGTATTGATGATGATTAATCGACATAGTGTTTCTCTCTAGTTTGTGTTCCCTCAGGCATGGGTGAAATTTTCTATTTCTTATGAGTAACACCCTTTTTGGTTTTAGGTTTATAGGGTGCCTACAAGATATATTTACACTCACACCTGCAAGGTATCTACCCTCACATGTTGTGTCTTGTTCATAACACATGTATTTTATCACATTCATGGGGATACCGGGAGTGGGTGGAGAATTGATCTATGATAGATAGATTGAGGAGTGTATTAGTCATTCATTTAGAAGCATACCGCTCTTTATTATCAATACATACTTATCAGTAGCATTCTTTTATTGGGACTATAATTTACCCTTTTTACTTATTTCAATTACATTCATAATTCATTGTGGGATTTATATGTATGCATGAATTTTATAGTGGTCTTACTTTTATATTTGTAATGTTGTATGAATATGTATATGGGTACATTCATATAGGTACCATAGTCTGATGCCTCCCATGTGTGTTGTATGGCTACTCAGCACAAGTCCACATCCCCTAGCCTATTGGTGGCATGTTTAGGGAATCACAGTTTGGTCCCTTGTTGGATGGTTTTTCACATATATGTCCAAAACAACAAGGCTAAACAGGGTTCAGTTTAGAATCAAACCCACAATTGTTAATTTGAATGTTATAAAAAAATATTTTTAGTATCTTTAATATATATAAACATTTTACCATACACTAAATTATATATAAAAATTCACTAATATATATAGAACAACTATTTGGACCATTTGGGCTATAGTGAATGAGAATCCAATCTTGTCTAGACAATATACATAAAACAAATATATCTTTATGGTGGGAATACAATAATGTTTTACAAATTTAATAATGGTTCTTTGATTCAAGGACTAATTGATTCAGTAAACATAGATCAGACGTGATGACACAAAATGAAACAACTCTTTCTCCTTTATCAACATGAAGATATACATATCCCTTAATCAAATGCCTTATATCATTGATTATAATTTTAATAGAATTTTTTGACACATAACCAATATGTAAGAAACATGAATTAGTGTTGACATAATTGATCTATGAAGCCTTCATATTCAAATTCTTATAATAATTCTCTTTAATAATACTTCTCAACCCTAAATAGAAATATTTATATTTTTAAAGGTCAAACCTATGAGTTACCTCAATATTACTATCATTATGTAATATATAACCTACAAAAGATACATACTCATGGGTGAGTATCAAGTGTTCTATATTTTCATCAAAGAATTTTACATAATGAACTCCCACTAAAAATTACAGAAAATAATGAGTCTAAGAAAATTAGTGATTTTGGTATAGAATTATCCCAATACAAGAAAAAATGATTCCAGTATATTGGATTTAGAAACTATTTTCCTCGATCCATATTATAGGAAAAATCAATTTTATTGCTCTTGTAATCTGACCCTTAGGGTTTCCCATCGAAGTATCACCCATAGATCACAACTGGATTAGGTTACATAAAATTTATGATTAGAAATTTATTCCATTCCTTATTGAATTCAATAAATGGGAACCATAATTTGTAAAAAAATATCTAATTGAACAATTGATACCTAGACATATGATACATTATAAGAAATCTAATAAATAATATTTATAGGTTTTAACTTTAAAAGTTTCACAATATTAATATAATATCATTCTTATTAAATAATTTTCATATAATTTAATTTTTATTATATCAAGTTTTTCCCTTTGTGTTTGTATACCTCTAATGATATCATTTTAGATTCATATTCCATCAAACAAATTAATTTCTTATCATATCATTAATGTGTAACTCTTTACAAACCCTAGAAATTTATGTCACTAACCTAAAATAGAATCAATATATATTCACACAAACCAATATGTATCTCATGAATGTGGTACATGAACTTATCTTGTAAAGGAATCGAGTTATATTACACAAATAATCTCAAAATGAGTAAGTAGAAAGTGAAAGTTATCAAACATCTCACTTTTCTTAAGTACGGAATAACACTCCAAGGCGGTGGCCAGTCCGAAACCAAGCCCCTCTCTTTATGGAGACAATACTAAACATAAAATTCAATTGATGATATCCCCAAAACCTAACATTCAGAAATAATATTCACAAAAATTCACAAGCTAGTAACCCTAGACACCCAAGGTCAAGCTAGATGAAGACTACATCATATAGATCAACACCATGTATTATAAGGATTTAACACTTATATGAAATTTATGGAATAAATATTTGATGAAAAATATTCAAATTTCATAATCAACTTATTAACATGAATATTAAATGGATTAAATAAAGAAATAATATTTTATTTTATTTCAAAAAACGTGACAAACTAATATAAACATTTAATTTATAATATTTCCATTTAATATATAATTTTTTATTCCTCAGACTTATCAATTATAAATTATTTATAAATATTAAATAAAATCATATAAAGGAAACAAAAAATAATTAATTTTTATTAAATCACCTTGAAAATATGTTAACCCCTAATTTATTGTAATGGATGTGCCAAAATAATTTTTTCATTAGTGAAAGAATAAAGATCATAGGTAAGTGATAGGAAAAATCCACCATGTGAATTGACGATTCAGGACTTGGATAATATTCTTGGTTATTTCTTGATGGATTACTAAGGAAGTTTGGAAATAAATCTTTCTTATTTTGAGTTTTCTTATAATAATAGTTTTCATTATTAAATAAAGATGGTACCATTTGAGGAATTATATATAATGTGGTGTATGACACCAAAATTTTGGGATGATGTAAGAGAAATGATGTTTATGAGAGTAGAGATAGTACTGAAAATAAAAGAGAAATTTTATTTGACTCAATGACACATGAGGAAAGCTCAAAGAAGGTAGAAACCTCATGGAAATAACTGGAGGAAATATTTTTCTTTCAAGATAGGTTATTAGTTCTTTCTCAAAGTTTCTACATGAAAATTTCTGATGCATTTTTTTAAAAGGTAGAATCTGATTCCCTAGTTCATTAGACGATATGAAATCCCATATAATGTTAGTTCATTTTCCCACTTCATGGCCTTAACTCTGAGTTTATTAAAGGTACATAGGGTATTCCATGTTTCAATGTTAAGTAAATATGTTATGAATTCATCATATGTTATAATACATAAAGTAATTCAATTTTAAGATAATATTTTTTATGAGAACATCCTATTCAGATACTTGACCATAGAGAGAAAGTGTTTCCAAATATGATGACTCATCAGGTTAATATTTTATGAAAAAACCACATGGATGAGGAGGAAACATGGGAATATGAAATTCCTATAAGGGAATGATATCCCACATGTTTATTAAGTGAATAAAATTATGATGAATCAATTTATTAAGGAAGGATGGATTCTAAAACCAATGAAATGATAAAATAAATCATTTCCATATTTATTAATATGAATTAGGTATTTATATTAGTTATAAAAATAATATGTAATTTTTAATTAAAAAAGTTAATTTTTTTAGTTAAAAACTTTTATTATAATGTATTGTATAAAATATTAATTTCTAAAGGTTAGAATTTTAGTTTTTTTAAAATAATATAATTTTTAAAATCATAATACCCAAATTTACTCTACGTCAATTTTTTTGGAAAGTATTGATTTTTTAGTGAATAATGAAAAATATTGATTTTTATAAAAATGTCATTTCATTTAATAAATTAAGTAATCTGTGAGTAATAAAATGTTTGGAATACATTTTCATGTATCTTAAGAATTATTTATATATATTTAATAAACTTAATTATTTCTCAATCACATTTATATTGGATTTTAATATAAGTTAATTTTTTTCTTTAAAGACCGAGTTTTTAAAAAAATATTTTAAAATGAAAAATGTTTATCAATTTTTATTTAATTAAAATAACCCCTAATGGGGAATTTATTCAATGAAATTTATGTAATATAAAAAATAAAATATTAATTAATTTTCATAAAATGGTTATTATTTGTTATAGATTTAATATAGAATGATATTTTGCAAAAAAACACGCTTCTAAAAAACCTATTGTCACTCCGTGGCTGTGAGATTAATTTTAAATTAAAAATTTTAAACTTATTTGAATTTAATTTTTAAAAAATGGATTTTATATTTAAAATTTAAATAATTTATAATTTTTGAAAAATTGAAAATAAATTTTTACCAATGTGATCATTGAAAATTTTAATTTTAATTACAACGATTAGGGGGAAAACAAATTTACTACATTGTTAATATTTTAAAATAATTGGACAAATGACCATAAAACCTATAAAAACCCATTGGATGGGTATAAATAATTATTATCCCTGGTATGATCTAGGGTTTTACATTATTGGGTCTACTTGACTTGGAAAAAGCATGGTGGAAATTCACTCTTTAAAAAATTCACATGTTTTCCACTAACCCCACTTATAAAAGGCCCCCACTTATCATCCTTTATTCACACATATTGATCAAATTTCAATCAGAAAAGACCTCAAAAATAACTTCTTAAATTACATCCAATAATACAAAAATTATTAAATTGGTAATATAGCCACCCATGGAATGACTTTGGTGCAACCTGAGATAAGTTACGAGAAGAAGAGTTAATGTTCATCAACAGGTGTGTTTATTTAATTTATTTCTCCACCCCATTTAATTATTCTTAGAAAATTATTATATAATAACATCAGAATCATAAATATACTAATATTCTGTCATATTATGGTTAATATTTACAATCACATGGACATCTATCAAATGGGTTATGAAGTCATCATTTCTATTTATAGTAGACTAGTACCTCCTAAAATGAAGTCATTCATTTTTTTATTACCACCTCTAAAGGACGGGAATAATGAAGAAAATACAAATAATATATTGTATTTATGATATTTATAAAGTAAATATATATGTATATTTATTATATCAAATTAAAACATTTTATATTTCATACAGTATGTGATATGATAATGTCACTTGTGTTTACTACAGACAACTACCTCATGAAGCTATGTAAATAATTTTCCATAACATGTTATATGGAATATAATAAGGGTAACTATAATGAAAATATATGATATAAATGATTTCATTATGATATTAATTACATAATTTTATTTATTTAAATTTAATATATTATTTCCTTCTAACCATTTCCCTAACTGAATAAGTGATAATGTCATGCATGGATGTTTGGACTACTGCCTCGTCGAAGTGATCAGATTTTTATTTGTTCATCAACACATAACAAGAATGATATATATAATTATATATAATTAAATAATCTATTATTTATGATATAATTATTATTCTATTAAGATATAACATTATACAACTTCTTTCAATTACGATCATTGAAAAAATGGAAACATTACTAATTAATACATATGACCTACAATTTCTATGATCACAACGTTAGTTTATTTGTTATTACCATATTCCATATGCAATTTTTAAATTATAATTTATTTAAATATATGATAATTATTTCATTATTATTATTTTATATCAGATTAAATATTGACCCCAATGACCATAGTCGACCTACTTAATTTTTTTTAACACATAAACTAGATATGGTCATAACCTCCGACTTTATATTAATTGAATAATTAGCTGTTTATAAAATGTAAATAAATGAAATAAATTTAATTATAAACTAAAAATTGGTTTTAAATATTGTAATTAATTAACATAAGTTTATTATCAAGGAATTTTATGACACACATGACAAATCATATAATATTAAAGGGGTTTCATCTCAATATCCTTTCATTAAGGCATATTTTGATGTCATACATCTATAATATATTTATAGGTGTATATACACCCCATTGGCATGTTATTTACTGAATTTATCTATTAAATATTTGTTAAAATTTTGTTTTAATTTAATTTTTTATGGGTATTATGATTGAAATATTTCCAAAATGGGAAGTAGTGTATTCTTAATTTTTTTTAATGTTTTCCTTCCAAATAGTTATTTTTCATATCTATGTTTTTAAACTGATTTTATAAAACTAATTCATACAAAAAATATATTTTATGTATATTTTTAATTTATTTTATTGGTTTTAAAAATGAATATTTTTATATATTTTATAGATATCTTTTTGAAAAATTATAAAAGCGATGTTTTATTCTTCATGTACATGAAAAAAATGAATTTTATGCCACCATGGGCATTATTTTATTTTCAGCTTCCATTTCAATTTTTCATATTTTATTTAATGAAAACCATTTTACATTTTTTTGGAAATTTTCTATTTGAAGGGGGGTTTTAAATTAAAAGTTTACTATGCTATTGAAAATGGGGTTTTTAATTAAAATGGGATTGTAAAATATAAAAGTAATTTTTAAGAGATTAAAAGAGTTATTTAAATGATTTATAATGTAAAAGTTCAATAATAAAGGTTTTGTATTCATTATATTGTACATTATGATTATTCAAGGGAAATGGGTGAACCTCGGTAATAATGGGTGATCCCATTCGACCATAATCATGGGGTCATCCAGATAGTGTTGGTTGAGCCCATTAAAACGTAAATATGTGATGGATCAAATAGCATCAAGTGAGAATCTGACTGATTAATCATTGTGTGGCATAGGTAACACCAGGTGATCCCACTACATATTAAACTAGGGGTCACCTAGATAGCTATAGGTAAGCCCATAAAATCTGAACCATGACGTGTCATAGAGAGCTCTCTAATGAGTTAGGTAATGATAATATTGTAGTTCTAATGTATGGTTATTCCAATTAAAATTATTTTGATTGGATTTTATTAATCTAATTCCTTAAGTCACAAAAATTGTTTTAAATTCATATCTATATGTTTTAATGATTCTCTTTGAGAGAAATTTGAGTCTTATTTTCTTGTGAAAATTTTATATTTCATATTCCTAGAAAACATTCAAGATAAAGGTAAATGTTATATGATTTTTCATATTTTTATTGAACTAATGTTTTCCTTTCTTTATATCCTTTAATAACATTTTTTGGATCAACCCATGTTTTTAATTTTTTTTCACTTGATGAGTAAGGGAAAATATTAATCCATTCTTTCATGTCATAAAGAGATATCATGAATGAAATTATATTTTTAAAGAGTTTTATATGGTGGAAAATATAGATACTAAGAAAAAGTCTCCACTATGTATTTAATGGATTTTTAATGTGTGATTTATGGTCTAATGTTCTAAAATAATAAAAATGAAAAGATACTCAATGTGAAATAAAGTAAAATCTTGATTAATACTCAATATTATTTAATGTTTAGGACTAAGAATTAAAATTTATATACCCAAATATTAAATGTTAATTTTTGAAATACCTCTTAAAAAATTATAAGAAAAATATTATTATATATAAATAAGTGTGTTTATTTAGAAATAATAAGTGATAATTTACAAAAGGTATTAAATTATTAAATATGGAAACAATATAAAATTATTATATTTAAATTATAAATTGTTCATAATTAACTATTTTTAATTTTTCAAAATTTAAGTCCTAAGTGGTCTCTTGGGATCCTGCATGTGTTTCCTAAGAATCAAGATTTGATGGAGTTATTTTAAAAATAAATGGGGATGTAAAACATTTTCTCATGGTTATTGCAACCCATTCACTAAAACTATACAACCATATAAGGTTGCCACATTTATTTCAAACTCTGAACTCGAGGTCGCTTGACTGCGAAAGAGGTATGTAGAATATTATAGAGGATATTTGTGTGGATTTTTATTTGTTTTTTAAACCATGTTCCTAACACCTTATAAAATGATGGTACACTATTGGGGCATGGAATTTCCAACCATACGACAAATACATGACTCTTCAAAAGGTTAGTCAAATTACCCATTTCCTTCTATTACACAAAAAAATTAAATTAAACATCAAATAATTTTTTTGAAATGGTAATCCATAGATCTCTCCCTTTATCCCTCATATAGTATTTGACATACCTCCATCATCTGGCCTCCAAATCAAGCATCATATATTTCATTGTATCACCCATTGTATGACTACAAATCCTATGGATTATTTTCATTATTTATATCATAATAGTAGAAGTTATTTCCATGCAGCCTAATATTCACTATTTTTTGGTTTTTATTTATTCATATTTTTCTCACATTATAGAAAAAATAAAATCTTGACAATGGATGAGTGATTCATGTTAAGAAATTTCTATGTGGTTTGTGACATTTACTGTAATGTTATATTTTTATAAAATATTATTTTGTGTCATGCACCTCATTTTCAAATAATAACTGTGTAAATGTAAAATTGAATATTCCAATTCTAACGCCTCAACTAGTAATAAAAGGGAAAACTTGATTTCACTACTATAGGTTGTTCACCTCATCTTGAATAACCCCTTGGTTGTGTTGCTTATATGATCATGAAATCTAACCTTGTCTATTTTAGTAAAATAAAAAAATAGTGTACTTATATAAATGATTAGGATTATAATTATCTAGTTATAATTTAATCACCTTATGAGGTGTCATGAATTATCCCACATATAATACATGATTAAATTGAATGAAATGAAATTTTTTGATAACTATTCCAACATTTTATAATAAATCAATCTATGTCGTGTTATTTATTTTCTATTATAAAGGGGATAATCAAATAGATGTGTCTGAAATTTAATACGACTTAACTACATCAATTTATCTTTTTATTTTTTTAAAATCACCATCAAATGAATGTTTTACATATTAAGAGTAATATATTTTTATGTGGATTAAATAAAAAAATTGTAAAACTATATGTCATAGACCTTAATTCCCTCCTCTTATGGAATATTTTCTATTAACAGTATAAATGGTATAATGGTGAATTAAAAAATATAACTGAATCATTAATTTTATTATGTTTAGATTTAAATGTAACATTCCATTGAGATTATATTATTCCATGGATTGATACTCAAGTTCCTTCTATAGTACATGTTAGATGAGGTCATTGGTAAAATAAATAAAATTACACCTTATCAAAACCTTGTATTCCCATGTAGTATTGCCTTGTATGGTCTCATAGGTTAGAATAATGGGATTTCACTATGATAATTACATGGGTTCCTCTTTAGGGAATTCCACTAGTATGGTCACATAGTTAAAATGAGATTATAATAATAGATTATTACTAAGAGCCCTTGGTTAGGGTTTGTGGATAACATGATTCATACCCCCTTAAGATACAATGTTGGACATGGAATTCCATATATTTTTTTTTGATGGAAATGAAGTCTCACACCTCATGATTAGGATATTGGGAGTGAATTTTCAAAACATTCATTGGGATTCATATTCATTGAACTCAGTATTTCCTATTCAGATGCATGGGATGAATCCTTTTTCAAAGTGTGGCTCTTGTTATATTATTATTGTTATATGTGGATTCATATGTTTTAAACCTCATGTCCTTATCGGTTCATATATTTATCTACATTTATATGTCTACATATATATATATATATATATATATATATATATTATGGTATGTTTGAAGATACATTTTATTAGGCTTGACTGTTTATTGATGGATAAGTGTCTCATGAGGTACCTGATCTTGACTTATATTATGATTTCATTCTTTATATTACTATTAATTTTTTATATCTAAAAACTATTTTATTTTATAATCATAAAGTGAATATCATTAGAAAAAATTGTTTTTGGCATATAGATTATATCTAACATAATGTTTCATCCACCATTTGGTACATAAATATGCCTCACTATTGTAGGATCAGAATTCTAGATTTGACATACATGTTATTTTTTATTTTGTTCAATTACCCTTTGATGTGGGAGATCCGAAGAACAATATTAAGCCTATTATTTGAATTCTCAGGAGATAGCAATTAAGGATTTGTTTCTTTTCATTCTTCATGTTTTTTGTACCTGTTCTATTTCTACTAATTTTTATTATGACATTGTATGTCAAGGAAAATACCGTTTATTAGTTATTCTTTCATCTGTTATTGAGTTAAACAAATTATCTTCTACTGATCTATAAATATTTATTATTATTTTTCGTTTTATCCATTTTTTACCGCTATTCGACTATAATCATTTTGGTATAGATTCCTCATATTACAATATGTTAAACCATCTTTGCTAGTAGATATCCTTCGGTGTACAGGGTGTTTCCCTTAAGGCCATTTGTCAAACCCTTTCGGTTATTATTTGATAATTGATATAGTTTGGTACATTACAAAGTTGTATCAGATCATTATTTTTATTTTTATTACTATTTTAGATGGGTATATAGGATAATAGGAATGTTTCATTACTTTTTAAATAACTAGTGCATGAGAGTTATCAACCCACACATGCGAGAATGGTCAAGTTTTCAGGGATGTGATAGTTGTTCTTTTTATTTGTTTTTATAGATGATTATTACTTTTTCAATAGTGATTTATGTTATTTCTATATCTTAATAATATGTGGTATTTATAGTATTTCTACCCCTACCCTGGTATGGAAAGGAAGTATTAATCATGCACCCTTAGATGCACTTTATCATTTAAATGTTATGAATATGACATTCCATGATTATTTTTCTTCCATCATTTCAGATTGTATACTATTTGTGCCTACAAAGATATATCTGGATACTTCTAATGATTTACAAAGGAAAAATGTGGAAACATAATTGGTTATTAAAATTTCTAGATCAACTTAAATTGTGTTTTCCCATATATATTGATGGTTTCACCACATCTAAATAGTTATGGCATGTTAAATCCAAGAAACATTAGTTCCATAAGATGAAAATTTAGTTGAATTTAGATTACATGTGCACTATATGGAATTGTAAAAGCTCGTACATTACAAATTGGGAATGGGGACCCGTCTGATCTAATAGTTGTATTTGGTATGTTACATTCTAATACTATATTCATTTGTCTAGTTATAGTTAAATTAATTTCCAATTGTAACTTATAATGTACATTACCTTTAAAACTTTTTAATAGTAACTCAACTGACCAGACAATTGAATTCATATAAAAATGTAAAAAAATGGCCCTTATATGATTTGGTTTCCTATGGAACGTATCCTCGACTCATCTAATGTAGGCCTTTCATTGAATCCAATGATCACATCAATAACCTACTATTTTTGGTTTAAAATATTAATGATATAAGTGTTATTGAGTTTCTCTTAAATGAACCCAATTTTGAAGGGAATAACCATCATAGGATGCCATTGACATTATATACATTGTTACTTGACCCCATGTTTGTATTCTCATGATAAATATGTGATAGTTATTTAAAATTTTAGAATCCAACTATTTGGGATTTGTATACATGTATGGTGGGATCTTACTAAACTAATCTAACAAATACTTTATAATACCTACTGGATTTTTTGATAATTATTATTATGATGTTTTAATTAATAAAATTTACAATGAAAACATAAAGTGTTTTTACTCTATAAAATGGAGATTATATTTTCTTTTATTTATTCTAATTTTGAGAACCTTGGATAAGTAATAATTTAAAAGGAAATTATGGATAAATTTATTAATGATGTGTAGTGTCATCTAACTAATCACTAATCACAATTTCTTTATAAGTATCACTTGAATAACATATGTCTCATCCCCTTTAACATTTCAAAAAATATGAATTGAGGTAATGGATTAAATAAAGTATTTCAGTGTTATTTACGTCTAGGACACACATGTTATGAGTTGGTTAAATGTTTCATGCGGAGTTGTCTGCATTAGAACGTGGATGTTACACTTTGATATCTTTTGAACTCATTTTACAAACGATGCCCTATAGAGTCAGCTACCCATATTTTGGTAGTGTATTGGAAATTAGAAGAATATTTTATTTATTTATTTATGTTACAAGAATGATAAGTTCTTTCAGGTAAAATTGATTTAGGTAGGACTGTTAGTCTATGAAATGAAACCCCTAATAGGTGGGTAGTCACATGGTTGGTTGATTCTAGTTTGAATTGTTAGTATCATGAAATGATCAGATTAATCTTGTTAAACATGCCTATGTCATGTTCAACCACTTTTTAGATTGTGTAATCCTTTCATTTTTTTATTTTATGGCTTCCATTGAGAATATAAGTTAAAATAGATGACACATTTTTTCATCATTGATATATCAAGGAGGCACATGTTGTTACAGATGGTTCCTTTAAATTAAGGAGTAATACACTGAGATGGAGTTTGTTTGGTGGTGGTCGTTTAAATCTCAAAATGATCTATTTCATAAGGTTTTACAACATATTAGATGATGTTGTACCTGAATTCATGGTAAAATGGGGCATGAGTTCTTGAAAGTTGCATTTATGGGTCATCTTCATAGTAGAGATATCTTAGCATTAAGAGAATATCATAATTATATTTCCAAATAGAGGTTGAAAGACCAAGTTCTATAACACTACTAGTTGGACTTTTTTGGAATATTTTCTGATGTGAATGATGTATGAGACTGTGGTTGAGGAGGAGATCTATGCATGCGCTAAAAAGTGAGTTTGATAATGTATCATGATAAGTAGCTAATATTATTTCTTCAAATGTAATTACTTTGTATAAGAGTATTACATAGGTCTGTGAACCATGTTTGGTGGTTATGGATGGTGTTATATAGGATGAGTTATTATTTTAAATTCAATAATTAATAGGAAACAAATTAGTTTTTGATAATCACGCTAGTCATGACAAAATTGTCTTTCTAGTTAGAGGGAACACCACCATAATGGGACGTTTCTAAATGTTCATCCCTACTCATGAAATCTCACAGGTCTGGAAAGAATTATAAATTCTATTATACAATTGTTTAAATGAAGCCATATTATGGGTTTGGATGTGTGTGGGTGTAATATTTTTGCTCGAGGTGCATGTGTGACAGAAAAAATTTAATACTTCCCAAGGAATTTAGTTTTTAAATGTTATCATGATAATAATATTATTGGCTGTATAAATGATGATTGTAGGAGCCCATGAATTGGGATTGGACTCTATTGATATGTTGGAATGAACATGGATACACTGGTGAGACTAAGGCGACCTGATTTAAGTTCTTAATAAGGCTTCATCCAACCATCCATACATTATTAATATGAGTAACATGAGTTTTTCTTATTTCAGAACAGTATTACAAATTTTTTCCTCTAATTGATGATTTTACGAAGGATTGGGTTCAAGACATAGGGATTTTTCTTAAACATTAATGAAATGATTATTAGGTAAAGGGAATCATATTTTGGAATTGATTTTGCATTTTTAGGTAATATTAAGAAGTCATCAAAGGATGTTGTTTAATATTGATTGAACTTTTCTTATTACATGTATTTGGATACATCTATTTGAAATTCATGTTGGTCACTTTATCTTGGATGCGACATGAGTATACCAGGTCTTATCATTAATCATTGATACAATCTTAGTCAAATATTTTATTAGTGATGAACATTCCCCATGTCAAGACATCATCCATGGTATATTGAGAGACTGTCATCTATATTCCATGATAAATTAAACACCTTATTTTTCAATATATAAACTCTATTTGAGTTCTAATCTAGGGGAATGGATAAAAATATATGCATAAACAATCATGAGTGATACTTTTCCAATTTGAGTAGTGTTGAAAAGACATAATAACATCATTTGATTCATCGGATTGACCATCATGTTGGATATTTTCACGAACCATCCAGGGTACCCTGGTAACCTGATAACCGATCTGACCCTGACATAACTCGAAGGGCATTCCCAATCCCCATGGGTCAGTGACTAGCACCTGGAACCATACAACATACAAGTGGGAACGAATTTACCACAAGAATGCGGAAGCATGTGTGAAACAAAACAGTATGCATAACAAAGAAACTCCACTGGGAGTAATGTACTAGAAAACAAAGAGGCACAAAGGGCCAAAGTAAAATAACCCATGTACCATATAGGGAAAAATAGTCCCAAGGTCACACAACTCACCATGTCCAAAGTTTAGCAGCTAGAACCACCTACAATAGGTCCCTTCCCTTTGCTCGATCCTGGAAGAAGAAAGTATACAAACACCCGAAGGAAAAAAGTAGGGTGTGAGCCTAAGCCCTGTAGGATACCACTAAAGATTCCATAAAAGTTTCCAAATATATATTATCCATGTAAAAACTTTCAATTTTCAAATAAACTGGTTTGGCATTTCAAAAGCATATTTTTTAACAAATCATGCTATCCATTTTCAAATGATGGAAAATTCATCAAGCAAGGCTTTACAATGATGTAATATTTATAAAAGTCTGGCTTAAGTAAAAAATATATATAAAATAGTTTATATAAATTCAGCAGTCATGTAAAGAAGCAGTTCCAAAACATTGGCATACAATTATATCTCAAATATAAATAAACAAGCGAGCAACATGGTTATCTGCCTAAAGGTACGGTAGTATTAACCAGTTATAGGATTCCACACTCACTATGTGAACTCAGAAAAATTTATATACATACATCCCTATGATAATGGCCAAAGGAGACTCGTCACCAACCCATCGGGGAAGTGACCCACTATATGTATGTTCTAGAACATTGTCGTAGCGTAGAGTGTATCCAAATAACTCACTAACTACCTAAGGATTTCATGCTCTCTTACATGATGGGAGAACTATTTTAAGAATGCTTAAAATACGATCAATTCCCTTCTTCCATTTCAAATGATCCAATTCCATTCCATTTAAAACCACAATAGGTTTTATTCAAAAAATGTGACTTTTTCACAAGATAAAACCAATGGGTTTCTATCAAACCATTTTAAGCAATTTTCATATGTTTGGAATCCATTCAAAACCAATTCCATCATTACACATTTTGTTTCCACAATTAAATTCAACAATTTAATTAAAAACATTTCCAACAATTCCACAATTTAAATTAAACAACTTAAATCGACCACTTTTACATAAACACACCCAATTCAATGGAATTAGGGTTTTCCCAAATTTCTATTCCAAAACCATTTCAAATATCTCAATTCAATGGAATTGAGTTTTTATCGACTTAAATTGAAAGAAACTTGGGCAATTGAATTTAAATAAAAATTGAAACAAATCAATCAAATACAATGATAATAAATTTGGCAAGATAGGATGGAACCACCTACCTCAATCATTTTGACCAAAACCACAAATGTCGATAATGCTCAAGAAAACGGGGTCTCTTCTTCAAGAACCCACCTTATATCTCTTCTCCTAGAAAGATTAAGACCAAATCTCATCAAACTTGGTACCACACACTTAGATATACCCATAACAGGTGTAGATCTAAGAAACTGAGAAAAGAAGATAAGTAGATCTAAGTAGATCTAAGAAACCAATCATGAACGATGAAGAACGATCACATACCTAAAGAATCCGGCTTCGATTCACCAAGAGGAGCCTTCGGATCACCTCCGGAACGATGGGAGAACCTTTTCTGACCTTGAGAGAATTCAAATACTGAGTTAGGGCCGAAAGGTAGGAAAAAAGAAGCACTTAGGGGCAAAAGAGTCGAGATCCACAATTTAAGGATCTAACCTTAAGTGGCCGCATGGTTTTTCTACAAGGTTTGATAAACCGTGCGCTAACCGTGCGTGAGCTACTGACATGGACACCCTTCTCACACAGTTTGGCCGCACGGTTAGACAAACTGTGTGCCGCCCGTGCAAAAGCTTCTACCCAAGTTTCAACGCTGGCACGGTTTGTCAAACTGTGTACAAACCGTGCACAACACACTGTCTAGTTTTTCATTGAAAGTTCACCCAAACGTAACCCAAGTCTTTACTCCAAAACATGGGTACATATAAACATCAAAAAGTAACTAAAAATGTAACGATATGTTACAACCTCCCCACCATAAGACCTTTCTGTCCCCAAAAAGCCTATGAAGAAACCTCCACGTCAAAACGATGAGGTCACTACTCTCTCATCAGTGCCTCCCTTTCCCACGTTTCATGAGAATCAGAACCATGCTACCATAGTACATGGATCCGAGGTATCATTCTCCCACGAAGTACCTTGGTCTTAGAATCAACAAGCCTGACTAGTCATTCAGTAATAGATAAATCTGGTTCAATCTCATGATCACTCCAACTCACAACATGGGATGGATCAGAGATGTACTTTCGTAGCTGAGATTCATGGAACACATTATGTATCGACGTCAGTTGTGGTGGTAGAAATAAACTGTAAGAAACTTTCCCCACAATAACAATAACCTCAAAAGGTCCCACAAAACGAGGAGAAAGCTTCCCTTGCCTCCCAAGCCGTTGATGACCTAACCAGGGTGAAACATTCAAGAACACCTGATCACCAACTGAGAAATATAAAGGTTTAAATAAAAGATTAGCATAAGACTTGTACCGACTCTGTGTTATCAACATTCTCTGATGAATCAACTGGATCTTAGCTATCGTCTCTTGGACCAAACTCGGTCCTACCAAAGAGCTTTCACCAATATCTGACCAATCATAAACGATATTTACAAGGACGACCATACAAAGCCTCAAAAGGGGCCATTTTGATTGAAGATTGATAACTGTTGTTATTAGAAAACTCAGCTAACCCCAGATGATCATCCCAAGATCCACCAAAGTCAAGAACACAAGCACGGAGCATATCCTCAAGAATCTAAATAGCTCTCTCTGTCTGACCATCCGACTGTGGATGGTAGGCCGTGGTCAAACGAACCTAAGATCTCAGTGCCTCCTAAAGGCCTCTCCAAAAGCGAGAATTAAACCGAGGATCCCTATCAAAGACTATAGTAGACGAAAATCTATGCAAACGAATAATTTCTTTCACATAGATATTTCCCAACTCCTCAACTTTGGTTGTATTTTGAATTGGTATAAAGTGAGCTGACTTGGTCAGTATTTCAATCACAACCCATATCACGTTCTTCTTCCTCTTGGTATGAGGTAACCCAACCACAGAGTCCACTGAGATTTCATCCCACTTCCATGTAGGGACTGGAAGTGGTTGAAGAAAACCTGAAGGTTTCTGGTGCTCAGCTTTCACATAATGGCATGTATAGCAATGACATACAAACTCAGCAATGTCTTGTTTCATACCTGGCCACCAGAACTGCCGCCTCATATCATAGAACATCTTTGTGGTTCTCGGGTGAACAACCCACTGAGAGTTATGGAAATCCCTCATCACATCCTTCCTTGTCGATAACAGCACAACGTAACTATTTCGATAACACAAAACACCCTCTTTGGAGAAAGACCACAAGGTGTCGGTCTCCCCACCATAAATAGAGTCCCTATTTCCATGGAATTCATCATCTAGTTGTTGTTCCTGAAGAATTAACTTGTGGAGGGAATAAGTCAACTGAACACTGGATAAAGAAACTTCATTACCTATCCACTGAACTCCAATATGCAACTGAGCAAAAAGAGCCATCAAACTCTACTCTTTAGAAGATTCTTTTACTGCCCAAGATGAAGGTTTCCTGCTTAACACATCTGCAACGACATTCCCTTTCCCTGGGGTATAGGCAATGTAAAAGTCGAAGGACTGCAGGTACTCCACCCAATGCCTTTGGAGGAGATTCAAATATATTTGAGAGATGATAAAACTCAAGATCTTGTGGTTTGAATACACAGTAAGACTTTCTATATAAAGGTAATTTAGCCAACACATAAGTGCGTGCATTATAGCTGCAAGTTCAAGGTCATGGGGGGGATCATTCTTCTCATGAGGCTTAAGCTGACATGACCCATAGGCAACAACATGATTACCCTAAATGAGTACACATCCCAAACCTAAACCTGATGTATCTCAGAAGACCACATAATCAATCCCAACCTCAGGAAGATTTAACACCATCCGAGTAGTCAAAAGATTCTTTAGCTCAACAAAAGAACTCTGATATTTTTCATCCCAGGAAAACTTCACTCCCTTTTGAGTCTGAGCATTCATTGGAGAAGATAACTTTGAGAAGTCTTTAACAAACCAGTGATAATATCCTACTAAGCCCAAGAATCTCCGAATCTCAAAAACATTTCGTGGTTGTTCCCAAGTCATAACAGCCTTCACCTTTTCAGGATCAACTGATATTCCTTGTTCTAACACGACATGTCCCAATAATTTCACTTCCGGAATCTAGAAATCACACTTTGAAAGCTTGGAATAAAGTCGGTGATTCCTTAGAAGACTCAGAACTATTCTCAGATGATGCACATGTTAATCCTCATATTTTGAGTAGACTAGAATTTCATCCACAAATACAACCCCAAAAGTATCAAGATACTCATGGAAAACCTTGTTCATCAATTCCATGAACACTACATGATAATTTTTTAGGTTGAAGGGCATAACAAGGTACTAATAATGGCCATACCTACTCTGAAAGGTGGTTTTCTGAATGTCAGATTCCTTTATCCTCAACTGATGGTAACCAGATTGAAGATAAATATTTGAAAACCACTTTGACCATTTCAATTGGTCAAAAAAATCATCAATTTGTGGTAACGAATACTTGTGATTTATTGTAACTCGATTGAGATTTCGACAATCAACATATAAACACATAGAACAATCGACCGTCTTGGTGAAGAGAACTGGTACTGCCCAAGGTGACACACTCGGGTGTATAAAACCTTTCTCAAGAAGATCGTCCAACTAAGAATTCAGTTCTTTTAATATAGATTTAGCCATTCAGTACGAATGGATATAAACCTATTGAGTACCAGGAACTAACTCAATTGAAAAATAGATCTCTCTTACCAGTGGCATACCAAAGAAGTCAGAAGGAAACATGTCTGGAAACTCAGCGATGACTGGAGTAAGATCACCACTCGTTGTATCATTCTCTATATCAAAATCAATCGCTGATATAATTTTTCCTAGATCTAGGAAAAAGGGTCCAGCTCTGCTTGACCTTGGGTCTCATTCTCCTTGAAAAACAAGAGGCACACCACTGGGTGTAGTAAGGTAGACTCGTCGAAGATAACAATCAATCAGGGATTTATTAGCGATGAGCCAATCCATCACAAAAATGACGTCAAAAGATTTCATGTCAAGAACCAAGAAATTCCAAGAATGATCAACATATGATAGAGAAAAGACACAAGCAAGACTATAGAGACATTTCCCTCTCATTACACCAAGGGGTGTAGTAATATCCATTGCACAAGATAAAAGTTCCATAGGCAGATTAAGCAGATTAACAAGACGGGTTGAAATAAAAGAGTGAGACACACCAGTATCAAAAAGAGTTGTCACTAAAGATAAAGCTATAGTAATGGTACATATCACTATTGCAGGACCTGTATCAGTTACCTCTGGTGACTCTTCCACTGCGTGAAGAAGCTTCGTTCTGGATACCTGTGGCTAGAACCCTTTTTCACATGAAGCATTTGATTTCTCCACAGTATCTAGAGGTGATGACGATCCTGTTCCACTACGCGAAGTAGATAAGTGATTGTAGAATCTCTGTAAGTGCCCCAAGCATCCGTATGAGCTATAATTCTTGGGTGAATTAGTGAAAATACTCTTAGAATTATCCTACTTTCCACACTGATAGCAAGTCCAGTAGGCCCATCCTACTGCTACTGGTGGTCTGGAGTGACTATATTGTCGAGAACCTCCATGAGAAACATCGTGCTTCCGTTTTCCTTTAAAGGAACCAACACTGCCACTAGAAGAAAATGGAACTTCCTGCAACCCTGACTTTCCGGAAAAACCCATCTCAACCATCATCGCCATATCTAGCACATCTGAATAAGTGGGTAGCTTCAGTAAGAAAACATGATAACAGATATCTGATCGAAGCCCCAACTCAAATCCTCAAGCCTTCATCCTCTCATTAGATACAATTTTAGGAGAAAACTGTACCAACTCAGCAAAGCGATTTGAGTACTCAGTCAGGGTTTTTTGGCCTGCTCAACTTTAAAAAACTCCACAACCTTGGCCAACACCATAGATTATGGATAGAACTAATCAGTGAAAATAACCCTAAAGTCATTCCACTCCAAACCCCCGTCTTTCCCTGCCATCACCATCATGTCCCACCATCTCCTGCTTGGTCCCTCCATCACGAAGGTTCCAGACTTCACCTTGATCACTTCAGGTGTCTCCAAGAACCAAAATAGATGTTAAATTTTACTCAACCATTCCTCTGCATGTTGAAGGTCAGTGGAGCCTTTGATAACTGATGGCTTCTGGCGTAGGAAATCTTACGAATGTCTTCGGGGAATATCACTTTGAGGATCTAAAGCTGGAGTCTGAACATGGACTGGAGGTGGTTCCTGTCCCAGAGCTTGGACAATGCGAATAGTCACCACTACCAGACTTGGATCCACAATAGGACTTTCTTGCTAAGTTTCAGCAGCAGCCTCTTTATGGATCTGATTCCCATGTCTTTTCGAAGTCATGATGCTACACAGCACCAGAAAAGACATAGATTAAGACACCAACCTAGTAACAAGGAAAACTACTCTTTAAAGAAGGAATAAACAAGATTTTGATCCCACTCAATCCAAATCAAAATAGGGAAAAGACTAGAACTAATCCACAAGTCGCATTTCCCTAACAACCCCTGGTGACTTGAGGTTCATTGTGGTGAGAGTTGGCAAGACACTCAATCACAACTACCTCCTAAGTCCCGATAAGAAAAATCAAATGCATACTGTCATCAAGGAAAGATGTTTAAAACCGTCCTCTAATACCAATTTGTCACAAACCAGCCCAGGTACCCTGGTAACCCAATAACCAAGCCGGCCCTGACATAACCCAAAGGTCGTTCCCGATCCCCATGGGTCGGCGACTAGCAACTGGCACCGTACAACATACAAGTGGGAATGAATTTGCCACAAAAATACGGAAGCAAGTGTGAAACAAAACATTATGCATAACAAAGAAACTCCACTGGGAGTAATATACCAAAAAACAAAGAGGAACAAAGGGACATAGCACAATAACCCAAGTACCATAGAGGGAAAAACAGTTGCAAGGTCCCAAAGGAAACAACTCACCAAGTCCAAAGATCAGCAGCTAGAACCACCTCCAAGAGGTCCCTTCCCATTGCTCAATCCTGGAAGAAGAAAGTCTACAAACACCCAAAGGCAAAAGTATGGTGTGAGCCTAAGCCCAGAAGGATACCACCAAAGATTGCATAATAGTTTCCAAATATGGATTATCCAAGTAAAAACTTTCAATTTTCCAATAAAGAGGATTTGGAATTCAAAAGCATATTTTTAACAAATCATTCTATACATTTTAAAATGATGGAAAGTTCATCAAGAAAGGCTTTACAGTGATGTAATATTTATAAAAAAATGGATTAAGTAAAACATTTAAAAAAATATTTTACATAAATTTAGCAGGCATGTAGAGCAGCAGTTCAAAAACATTGGCATACATTTATATCTAAAATATAAATAAACAAGCAAGCAACATGGTCATCTACCTAAAGGTACGATAGTATTAACCAGTTATAGGATTCTGAACACTCAATGTGAACTCAGAAAAATGTGTATACACATGTCCCTATGACAATAGACAAAGGAGACTCGTCACCAACCCGTCTGGGATGTGACCTGTTGCATGTATGTTTTAGAATGTTGTCGTATCATATAGTGTATCCAAATAACTCACTAACTACCTAAGGCTTGAAGGCGCTCTTACATGATAGGCGAACTATTTTAAGAATTATTAAAATATGATCAATCCCATTCTTCCATTTCAAAAGTTCCAATTCCATTCCATTTAAAACCACAATATGTTTTATTCAAAAACATGATTTTTTCACAAGATAAAACCAATGAGTTTCTATCAAATCATTTTAAGCCATTTTCATAAGTTTGAAATCCATTAAAAACCAATTCCATCATTACACATTTTTTCCCACAATTAAATTCAACAATTTAATTGAAAACATTTCCATAAATTCCACAATTTAAATTAAATAACTTAAATCGACCACTTTTACATAAACACACCCAATTAAATGGAATTAGGGTTTTCCCAAATTTCTATGCCCAAACCATTTCAAATATCTCAATTCAATGAAATCGAGTTTTTATCAAATTTAATTGAAAGAAACTTGAGAAATTGAATTTAAATCAAAATTGAAACAAATCAAGAAAATACAATGATAATCAATTTAGAAAGATGAGACGGAACCACCTACCTCAATGTTTTTGACCAAAACCACAAAGGCCAAGAACACTCAAGAAAACTGGGTCTCTTCTTCAAGAACCCATCATAGATCTCTTATCCTAAAAAGATTAAGACAAAATCTCATCAAACTTGGTACCACACACATAGATCTACCCATAACAGGAGCAGATCTTTGAAACCGAGATAATAGGAGAAGTACATCTAAGTAGATCTAAGAAACCAATCAAGAACAATGAATAATGATCACATACCTCATGAATTCAGCTTCGATTCACCAAGAGGATCCTTTGGATCTCCTCTTGAACGATGGGAGAACCTTTTATGACCTTTATTGAAGTCAAATCCCGAGTTAGGGCCGCAAAGGAGGGAAAATGAAGCACGTATAGGCAAAACAACAGAGATCCACAATTTAAGGATCTAACTTTAAGTGGTTGCACTGTTTGTATGAACGGTTTGATAAATCGTGTACTAACCATGAATGAGATACTACCTTGGACACCCTTCTTGCACAGTTTGGCTACACAGTTTGACAAACCGTGTGTCGCACGTGCGGAAGCTTCGGCCCAAGTTTTAAAGGCTGGCACGGTTTGGTCGCACGGTTTGTCAAACCATGCGAAACCGTGGACAACACACTGTCCTCTAGTTTTTCTTTAAAAGTTCACCCAAAAGCAACCCAAGTCTTTACTCCAAAATAGGGGTACTTAGAAACATCAAAAAGTACCTAAAAATGTAATGGTATGTTACAGATACTACATTTGGGAATAATTAGTATTTTGATACATATACATCTCATCTATTTACAGATGTCTCAATTGTAAATGATTGAGTATGGGATAAATTGGTTGATCTCCTTGGAAACTAGTTGTTTCCTCTGAGATTTCCCCTGAATTTCAGTCATGATCAGTTTATTTAATTAGATTTTAATGATATGAGGATGATCAATTGGGTATAAATCTATGATTATACTATAATATTGTAAACAAAATGATCATTTTGGTTAGGTTCATCACTACAATACAGTTATTGTATTTGGTGAAAATACTTGATGTGATCTCGAGTTGTTTTAGATTAAAGGAATCAGAATAAAGATTTTGATGTTTCATATATTTGAGTTGAATGATTTTAGAAATAGTATGCTCTAAGTGGCTGAACATGATTCCCTAGGTCAGAAGAAGGTGGTCAGTGAGGAACCACATTAGTCACATCATAAATAGGAGATGACTATAGGGAAATGGTTGGATAATGATTTTAATTTAATATATGAAGTGTCATTTTTAATCATGTCCAATAGGAATTATACTATTTAGATAAAATCAAGGGCATAAAGAGTCTTCATTGATTTTAAATTAGGTGTTTTAATTGGGAATGTTTCACTGAGTGAATTTATAATTCAAGGGGAATTCTTATATAGATAATCTTGTTATAGTAATTCTCAAAGATTTGAGTTTGACCATCAAAATATCTGACCTATGGGGTAGAGATTCATATTCTGCATGATGATAGATGCAATGACATGATTATGTTTAATATTTGATGTGATTAGATAATCATCTTCTCAATGTTTCATCTTTAGATATGAGAAGTGTATCATATTTAACCATCTTATATTTCGTGAGATGGAAGTGATTCTTGGAGGAATATTCATCATTAAAAACTCTAAAACTACAATTTTATAATAAATTATATGCCCTAGGTAGGTTGGGTGATGTGACATTGTTCCCAAGCCTTATTGAGTATGAGAATCTCGATATTGGAGAGATTGTAACATCTTGTGTTTTGAGTGGGTTGAAAATTTTAAATATAATCCAAAATTATTTTTTGATGTTTAGAATAAATTTTAAACAATGGTTTGAAATAGATATCCATGATTTGGAATAGATAAATGTAATATTTTGGATAGTTTTTAAGTCTTGAGAGGTGTTTATGAATCTTAGTTGAGTTTTAGGACCATCAGACTTCAAATGTTAGTTCTTGGAAGGGAATGGGGAGGCACATGGTTTTCACATTTTTAGTGAAAATTGTAAACACAAACCATTCAACCATGTAAGGTCATTACATGTCCTTTTGACCCATTAAACTAAGTCACATGGTGCATGGTCGATTCACATTTTGGATCACCATGCTACCAAATCATAGACCATTTATATAGTTAGTCAAATTACCCTTTTCCTTATTTATCCCTAAAATATAAAATTTTCATCTCCTCCTTTCTTTCAAAAAGTTTTTATGTATATATACATAATTTTCCTCTACCTTAGGGCTTTGGAATACCTCTATCATTTAACCTCTGATTCAAGCATTGGTTGTCTCATATTATCACTATTAATAAAACCACGAGTCTAAATTCTATTATATTCATTTATCTCTCCATATTGAATTATTTTCCATTGAATATAATATACCTCATGTTTTAATGTGTTTATATATTATTCTAACTTATCTTATTCCAGAACAAATAAAATCATAAAAATAGATGATTGAGTAATATTGAGCATGAGGTTGTTGCTTTATGGATTTTCCCTTAATGTTTATTTTTTATTATAAGAAAAAACACTGCTCCACACACTGTATTTTCCATGTGTTTCCTCACAAATGTAAAATAAAATATTAAAATATTAATCTCCAAAAATATATATCAATTTCTCATTTAATTCTGCCAATGGTGGTTGTTCATATAAACTCAATCCACCCCCTCGGTGTGATACTTGTATTCCAAAGACCTCTATACATATTATATGACACTAAAATAACTTTTTTTTTGAATTTATCTAAATTTTTAAAATTATAATACTCATCAAATGAATAAATCACCTTTTTATGTGAGTTGAATTACTTATCGTATAAGAGATTATTAAATTGAATGAAATGAAATGGTATGACCAATATTTCCCCAATTTATAATAGCACCACTTATGAAATAAAATATATTCTCTATTGGAAAAGGTATAATTAAAATGGGGTAGATGAAATATAGTATGGTCTAACAGAAACATTTTATCATTAAATTTTTACAAAACAACATTCTAAGTTGAGTTTAAAATGTTGATTTTAATCGACTAACTTAAATTTATTAAACCCAAAAAGTAATGGAGAGACCATGAAACATTGACCTTAATTCAATACTATTATAGTTATGTTTCCCTTTATGAATGATAATGTTTAACAGTAAGTTTTAATTGATTAATGACACAAAATACATCATTATATTATGTAAAAATTAATATTCAATGTTCTGTTGAGATTATATTAGTCCATGGAGTGATACTCAGTTTCATTCTATGTGGCACCTTATAATGGATTATTGGTTTAATAAACTACATTACTTCTTGAGTGAACCTTTGATTCCCATGTATAAATTCCACAGATGGTCTCATAAGTTGGATTGAATGCTTCACAACCCCTTGGTCTTAGTATAAGGTCCTGGCCTTAAACATTACATAATCTAGATATTTCAACTAGATTCCACTTATTCACATTCAAAAATATCTTTTGGGTTTAGTGTTTTAGAATATTAGAACATAACTCATACATGTCAACCCATAAGCATACAACATGGGTACTAATAAAACTGTATCCATTTCTTCAAAAACATTAATTTTTTAACACAAAACAACAACATGATTTCATTGACAAAACATCATAACATTTAACTTGAAATATTCCTTTTTATTACACATCCTTATAACCTATTAAAACATTAAAAAACTTTGTATGCACATAAAAATATTATTAAGGGATATAAAAAGAAGGAAGGGAACCATTAGTCCATGAATACTTATAATCATATGAAATCATTTTCACAAAGACATACTTCTCACCCATATATACGTACTTTGTGAAAAATTGGATTTCCATAAAACATTAAATAACATATATAAAACCATAAAGTTATAATGGGTAATTTATTACTTATATTTTAACCCTCGTTGCTACCTTTTGATTTTTAACCCTCATGGATACCTCACAATGTTACCCTCATCTCTATGTTATGGTGCAACCTTCACAGTTACACATGGAGTTACCATGTTGCTAACTTCCAACATATAAATACCCAATGAATTGGAGGAAGATACAGGTCCCACCATTAATCATAAAAACATCTCAAGAACTATTACATAATCATAAAACATGGAAAATTTTATAAAAAACATTTCTTTTGAATTCCGTAAAAAATAAGTTTAAAAGAAGATTATTAAAGGAAAGTGCCTTAAAAAATCATATAATTGAAGTGAGAATTACTAAATTGTAATTATTATGTCTATAAACTATAAATCCAAATAATAAAAATAATATTAAAAAAATTATGCCCACAAATAATCATGGTATAATGAAATTAATGAAGTATATGGCCAACCGAAAGAATGAAAATTGGGTTAAGAATTACCTTACCTCCAATTTTTCATACATAATACTAGTTTAAAATTCTATTATAGTCGATAAACAATTGTTGTTAATATTTTACAGAAACATATTGATGTTTATAATACCTTATATGATCATTTTATAACATCATTTTACCCATTTATAAATATTATTTTCTTATTTTTCATTGTTTCACATGCGTGATTTACATGATGTCCATGGTTGGTTTGTAAAGGATTTCATTTTCTAATGGAAGAAAAACTCTATAATTGTAATGAAATTGTATTAATATGTTTCTATAAAATTATATGACTCTATAAATCATTTTTTTATATTGTATGAGGAGGAATAATTAGATAAATCATTAGTGATAGTCCCTTAGATCATTTTGGTGGTTCATCGATAAGCAAGAACTAGTTTCATCTTATACCATTAATATTATGCATATAAGTTAATTAAAAAACAAAATTGAGGTCATATAATATATAATATAATCTTTCTAAACCATATTGGAAGGATTTAATGGATATTTAACACACATTTTCACGATGTCAGTTGATCGAAACATCACAGACGAAGATTTTATTTTTAGAATAACAAGAAGTGGAGAAGAAGCATGATGATAAATTTTTCCATAAACATGATATAAATCCTGAATATATATAATAATGGATCTTATATCCCTCTTTATTAATTTTATGAGAATAGAGTTTAAGAAAAGAAATAAATTTAAAAGAAAACACAAGAAAATTAAAGATGATCTTTACCTCTTGATCTCTTCTCCTTGAGATCCTCCTTAAGAACATTGGTTTTGGCCATTTAATGCGGCCAGAAGGTCATGGATGTGGATAAGAGACTTTTTATGAGGATTACATAGAATTTAGAATGTTCTCAAATCATGATAGGTGTTATAGGAAGAGGGTGATGAGGGTGGTATTTATAGTGGTGGAGATGAGGGAGTTTACATTATTTTTATTATTAGTTTAATATATTTTATAATAAATTTGAATATTATTGATTACTGTGACCCAAAATAGAAATATGTTCATGTGAATTTGATCCAATAGACATTCATATCATCCATGACTCAAGCATGATGCATAAATTCATTTATTTCTCATATTTTATAAATAATCGAATTTCACTATTCCCCACAAATTCATGTATTTTAGAAAAATTGAAAAATTTCACCCTAACCATTTCTTGACAGGAATAATTTAAAAATGAACTCCATTTTCTGAAAACAATTTTCTAAATATGAGAAAATTAATTTTTAAATAAAATCATAATTTATTCTAAAAACTAAAATTTTAATACTATAACACATTTTATATCACCATACAAAAATTAAATAAGATCTCATTAACATATAACCCTATGTAAAATAGAAAATTTTATTTACTATTAATAAGGGGAATATTACTATTAATATTACTACTCATTATTTTATGTTACTATTCACCGAAAAAACAATTTAGTTCTACCATACACTAAAAACTTACTGATCGTAACCATGTATGTCTGGTTTTTTGAAATTCAAATCAAAGAAGCGACAAACTTATATTTAATGGTTAGTTTAAAAATATATATTTAAAAAAATGTTTAATTATTTATAGACTTAAGGTTTCATGTATTTAAGTTTATTTTTTTAAAACCTTGGGGTGTTACATTCTCCCCACCTTCCAGAAATTGCATCATGACAATTTTATTTACTTATTAAACTAGTGAGGGTACCTTTCCCTCATAGCATTTTCAAAATACCATGTTTCTTCGTTAGCTATGTGGTTTATCCATAAATACTTTACAAGATGTATTGTCTTACTTTGAAATACCTTTTCTCTTAGATAAATTATCTAAATAGTTTTCTCTTTATAAGTAAGATTCTCTTCCAACTGAACTACATTGGGATCAATACATGAGATGAATCTGGCACACACTTTCTCAACATGAAAACACAAAAACCATTGTGTACCTAAGATAAAATCTGAGGAAAAACTAATTTGTAGGAAAATACTCCAATATTCTCCAGGATTTCATAATGTCCAATGAACCTTGTACTTTTCTTCCCTTTCTTACAAAAATGCATAACACTTTTCCATGGTGATATTCTAAGAAAAACATGATCACCTACATCAAAAGAAAATTATTTCCTCATATTATTTGCATAAATTTTCTACCTACTCTAAGATTACATAATGTGTTTTTGGATCATATTCATATTCTCTTCCACTTTCTCTAATAGTTTTGGTCCCATCCATCCCAAAAATTTAGAGTTCGACTCTTCTTACCATACAATGCCTCAAAAGGTGACATATTTATAGAGAAATTAGAACTGTAATTAAAATAAAATTAAAATAATTAAATATTTTGATCCCAACTTCCCTGGTAATCCATTGAACAAGCTCAAAACATATCCTCCAAAGTGTGAATCATCTGTTCTAACTACCCATCTGATTATGGACGAAAAGTTATAATGAAATATATTTCTTTTGACAAAACTTTCTCATGGCCTTTTCAAAAGATAGAAGTGATCTTGGTATCATATTTAGATAAAATGGAAAGAGGAAATCCATGTATCTTACAATATATTCGAGTTACATTCGAGAAATTGATCCAATTGCATAGTATCTCGAATAGGAAGAAAATGCGATGATTTAGTAAGCTGGTTAATAAGAACCATAATCATATGATTACCTCGAGAATTCTTTGGTAGTCCCACCATGATTTCCATGGATTTATTTTACCATTTCCACTCAGGAACTAACAATGGTTGAAGTATCCCCTTTGGTAAATACCACTCTACTTTAACCTGTTGAAATGTCACACATTTCAAAGTAAAATTTTCAATATCTATTTTTATTCCATCCAACCAGTAATAATATCAATGGACTCTGTACATCTTTGTGCTTCCAATATGGACTGAAAATGGAGAACTATGAGCTTCACCCAAAAATTATTTCTTTAGTTTAGAATAAAAATCCACACATAATCTCTTTCCAAATCATATAAAACAAACATTATCAATGTTAAATTCTGAAAACATTCCCATTTTAACTAATTTCATTTTTTTCTATAACTCCTTGTCTTCCTTCTGTGTGTGCTTGATTCTATCTGGCTATATTGACTACACTGAAACCTGAAACAAAATAAATGAATTTCCTACAGCAACAACTTCCAATCCAAAATTCATCAATTCCTTTATCAAAGGGTCTTATTCCAGTTATAACATAGTCAATGATCAATGATATTTTCAACTCAAGTCATCAGCCACTTTGTCTAACTTTCTGGGACGATAATTGATCATGAAATCATAATCATTTATCAACTCAATCCATATTCGATGCCTCATGTTTAATTCCATTTGAGTGAATATATATTTCATACTTTTGTGGTCAGTATATATTTCACATTTGGACCCATATAACGATGCCCCCAAATTTTTAAAGTGAAAACCACAACAGGTAATTCCAAATCATGTGTGGGATAATTTAACTCATGAGGTTTTAGTTGCCTTGATTCTTAAGTAATTACCTGATTATTCTAAATCAAATCACAACCAAGTCCCTTTTAATGAAGCATCACTGTAGATGAAGAACTCACCATTTATAGAAGGTAGGGTGAAAACTAAATCACTCACCAATCTCTCCTTCAATTCCTAAAAACAAACATCACATTATTATATCCCAATGAATTTAAATCCTTTTCGAGTTAACATAGTCATTGGACTAGATTAAAATCAATATTTTCAGAAAACCTATAGTAATATCATGAAAAACAATGAAAATATGATTCTTGGTTATATTTTTGGGTCTTGTTCATTCTTCATTAACATTCATTTTAGCAGGATCAAAGGTTATGAAATATTTAGAAAACATGTGACCAAGGAAATAAATTTTTTGAAACAAAAATTCATACCTTTTGAATTTTCCATACATTTTATTTTCATTAACGTTTTCAAAACAACCCTTATATATTTTTCATGCTCTTATTTACTTCTAGAATATACAATATTATCATCCATAAAAACAACCAAAAACTTTTCCAAGAACTCATGAAATATAATTTTCATAAGATCCATGAATACAATAGGTGAATTATTTATCCCAAATGTCATAAAAACCGATTCATAAAAACCATATCAAGTTCGAAAAGATGTTTTTGGAATTTCAGCCTCCTTCACCTTCAGCTGATGGTACCCAAATCTCAAGTCAATTATAAAAAAATATTGATCTCCCTAAAATTGGTAATGTTATTAAATGCTCAATAATCAACGAAATGTCTCAGGAAAACATACTTTTTAAATGAACAAAATTGGATTTTCTCATGGTAAAGTTCTAGGACGAATGAAACCTTTATCAAAAAAATCATGCAACTAATTTTTCAATTCAAGAAATTTTATTTGAGACATTCGATACGGGTACTTTGAATTTTTTTTAGCATTAGGAACTAAGTCAATTATGAATTCAACTTCCCAATTAGGTATAAAACCTAGAAAATCATCTGAAAAAACATCGAGGTATTCTATTACCACCGGAACATCATTAATCTAAACAGTTCCCCTATTTTCAACAATATGAGAAATATAAAATTCATTTCCATATTTCAAATGTTTCTCAGCTTCATAATATGTTATCAATTATATGGGTTCATTATTGTATAAAAACAGAAAAAATTTCTGAAAAACATGTTCGTTATCTCTACAATCGATCTTAGCATGATAAATAGAAATACTATCCATACCCAAAATGACATAAAACTATACTGAGGAAAAAACAAAAAGGTTTTCAAGTAATTTATTTCCATAAATAACAATAGTAATATTCTTAACATTCTTTTTTCCAATAACATTTCCCCCTAATGTTTTAATTATAAGTTCTAGTCTCATTTTATGAGGTGATATTTCTAATTTACATGAAAAAGTTCTCAGAAACAAAGGAATGTGTAGACCCCTTATGAAACAGGACATTAGAAAAATCTTTGTAAAAAAACAAACTACCTGATAAAAAATTATTGGATGGCCTAGAATCTACCTAAGTACTTTCAAAGGATCTCACAATACCTTTATACTTAGAGTATGGCTGCTTCACATCACTTAGATCATTCATTGGGTATGCATTTTTATAATTACTCATCCCACCACATTTGAAAAAAAAATACAGTTTTCTTATCAGAATTGATCTTAAGATCATTTTACCTATAATATCAGGCTCTATGTACAAAATTACCACATCAAAAACACTTCATGGTTTTGGTAATACATTCCTCAGGGTTCCTTTTACCACACTTTTAAAAAAACTAGAAACCAGACATTTGTATCATCCGTTTTTATTGATTCCTATCCATCCATTTCCATCTAGACCTCTTCACCTTTTTTTTCGAAGTGAAATTGATCATCAGAAAACTCCCTTTCCACCCTCTCATCACATCAGACAATTTTCTCATAATTTTTTAATTCTATAGAGGCCAATTACCTTCTATATATTAGCTTCAATCATGAGTATAAGTGAATGATATTTCTATTATGATTCTGAATAATATTTAGAGTGTAACTGGCCAGTTGTGTTGAGTTTTATTCATACATACCTACTAAAACTTCCTCCATTTTCCTCGATTCAAGTAATTATTTATCCACCCTAAGTCAAACCTTCATAGGAAAATATTTTTCAAGTAAAATAATTTTAAATTCATCCCACTGTAAGGCTTCAATCTCCTCTCTATCCTTTATATTTTTGACCATTGACCACCACTGATTCTCTTATCCCTCAAAAGGGTAAATTGAAAGACTCTCCTTTTGATTATCTGAACATACCATTATATTGAATATCTTTTCAATAGATCTAGTCCATCCTTCAGTAGCTACTGGGTCCGAAGATCCATTGAAACAAGGAGGGTGTTGCCTCATAAAATGTTCCACTATCATCATGTTCCATTGTGGTAGCACCGGTTATTCTCTTGCATGGATTCCGCTACCATTTATTTACTATATAAGTTTTTCCATTAATATCACAAGTTTCTCAGTTCCAATTCCCACAATTTTGGGTTTTGGATTCATAATGATATCATCCTATCAGTTCCTTCCAACTTCAGCATCCCTATTCCTTCTACAGAAAACCATTTTAAACAGACATATATTAGATGAAGAAACAAGGTAATATTGAAATTATATACCACATCAACATAAAAATAAGGTAAAAATAATTTATAGTATTCTATTAACATCATAATAACTCCAAAAGTTGTATAAACTATTCTCTGATACCAACTAAATGGACCCAAACTTAAGCATTACATAATTGGCTATTTCAACTAGATTTCACATCTTCACATTACCAAAGATCTTTTTGGTTTAGAGTTCTACAATGTTAGGAAATAACTCATAAATATTAACCCACAAGAATAAAAATTGGGTACAACAAAAAATTATCAATTTCTTCGAAAACATAAATTTTTTAACACAAAACAACAACATGATTTCTACAAAAAAACTTCATAACTTTAACTTGACTCTCTTATTTCTCTTACAATTACTTATAACATGAGAAAACCATAAAAATATGGGATGATCATAAAAATCATGTTAATGTATATAAAAATAATTAAAGAAACAATTGGTACATGAATACTTAATATCATATGAAATTATTTTCACGAAGACATACATCTCACCCATATATACTTAATTTTTGAAACATGATATTTCAATATAACACTAAATAACATATATAAAACCATATAGGTATCTTGGGGAATAACATACTTATATTTTAACTCTCATGTATTTCTTATTATTTGTAACCCTCCAGGCTACCTTATAATGTATACCACATGGCTACCCTATGATGTAACCATCACAGTTACACTTAGATTAATCATATGACCTACCTACAACTTACACATAACAAATGCACTGGAAGAAGATATAGGAACCACCCTTCATCATAAAAAATTTCCAATTACCAAAACATAATAATAAAACATGGATATTTTCATAAAAACATTGCTTCTATATTTTGTATATTTCAAGTTTGAATGAGGATTTTTTAAGGAAGGTCCCTTAAAAGTAAAATATAATTGAAGTGAGAATTAATATAATTAAATTATTATGTGGATACACTATAAATACACATAATAAAACATAATAAAAAATTCATCATAGAAATAATCTTGGTAGAATATAACTAATGAATTTGAATGTTAACCCAAAGAATGAAAATTGGGTTAAAAATTCCCTTACTTTGAGTCTATCTTACTTCACAATTGTATTAACCTCATTTATAATTGTTAAAAGAGTGGTATTAATATTTTACAGATACATATTCATGTTTATTAAACCTTATATAATCATTTTATAATATCATTTGACCCATTTATAAATATTATTTTATTATTTCCATTATTTCATGTGTGTGCTTTGCATGTTGTCCATGGGCGGTTCATAAGGGATTTCTTTGTCTAATTGAAGAAAAAATCCTGAAGTTGATTGAAATGGTATTAATATTTTTTAATAATATTAAATTATGAAATATATCATTTTGGTTATATGTTATGAGTATGAATCATTAGATAAATCATTCGTCATATTCACTTAGATCATTTTGGATGTTCTTCGGTAATCATGAACTTGTTTCTTCTTATACCTTTAATATTATGAATATAAGTTAATTTGAGAACATAATATAGATTAATCAAAGAAATTAAAATCATTTTCAACCATTAAAATTTTTTACAACCAAATTTTATGGATATAAAGGATACTGAAGACACATCGTCCATGATGTTAGTAGATATACACATCATGGACAATGTTTTTATTTTTAGAATATGTGGTTGAAGAGAGGAAGAATGATGATGAATTTTTCCATTACCATCATAAAAATACATAATATATATAATAATGGATCATCCATGCCACTTGGATAAGTGGAGGATTAGCGAGTATAAGAAAATAAAATAATTGAAAAGAAAACACAAGAAAAGGAAAGAGGATCTTTACATTTTTTTCTCTTCTCCTTGAGATCCTCCTTAAGGCCTTTAGTTTTGATATTTTTGTGAGAAAAAAAGGACTTTATATAAGGTAATATCCATCTGAATGGTATTTAGACGAATTTAGACAATTCAAAAATCTTGAGAGGTGTGAGAGGAAGAGGGGGTGATGGTGGTATTTATTATGGAGGATATGAGGCGGTTTCCATTGTTTTAGTCATTATTTAATACATTTTCTATAGAATATGAATAGTATGGATTCATGTGACCCCAAATAGTAATATTTTCATGTGAGTTTTAAGAAATTTATTTTTACATCATCCATGAATCCAGAATGATGCAAAAATTCATTTATTAAGAAAATTTTGTAAATTAGAAAATTTCAATACTCACTAAAAATTCATTTATTTTTTAATAATCCCAAAGTCACCCTAACCATTTTTCGATGTGTAGAATTAAAAAATGGTCTCAATTTTATTAAAATAATTTCCTAATTAATAGAAAATTAATTTTTAAATAAAGTAATTTTTCATTCGAAAAATATTAATTTTAAAACTATAACTCAATTTATATCACATTGAAAAATTAATCAAGATCTCATTATCTTATTACCTTAAGTCAATAAATAATAAAAATTTGAATTAATATTCATAAGGTTCATATTAATATTCATAATGGTTTGTTACTATTCACTAAAAAAATATGTTAGTTATACCATACACCAAATCAAAAATTGATCACAATTGTGTCTATCCATTTTTTTTAAATTCAAATAATAGAAGAGGAAAAATTATATTTAATAGCTAGTTTACTAATATCTCATTAATACAATGTGCCATTACGTAGAGACTCATTTTTTCATGAATTTCTATTTTTTTTAAACCTTGGTGTGTTACACTAGGCTTCTTGACATAGAGATTCAAAAAAACATTGGTTGTTGGACATGATTTTTAATGATAGTTGATTAAGATGTTGTACATGACATTACACGACATTCATTAGTAATGAAGGCAATGCTGCTCCAAATCACCAATTCAAATTCTAGGGTTTTTTTTTAACAATAATTTAGTTTTTATATTATTATTATTATTTGGGGATGAATTGGTTTTATGCATCAAGTCATCACCAGTGGATGTATATATATACATATATATGTCTACATATATAATTATATATACATGATGGCATGTGAAATGATATTCTGCCCTAGGGTGAACTAGGTATGGTCAAACAATTTAACCTTGAGGTGCTTGATCTCAACATGGTGTTATGTCCACTAGGTTGAATAACCTTGGAGGGGGTGAATTAGGTTAAGATAGATTAAAAATTACACCCCTTAAGATCATGATTCATTGTAAAAAACAACTTATCTCTTTATCCCATAACAATATATGAATAGATATGTAATCATGCAAAGGGAACCATTATTTTTACATGGTTCACCCTCAACGAAATATGTCTAAGGAGCATACAACCGATGATGTGTCATTATACAAAATTTATTAAGTCTCACTACCAATAATGATTACAAAGTTCGAGCCAGATCTTATATACCTAAACTCACTGTATTTACAAGGTTCAGGGTCTGCTCACTGCAATTCCTAGGGTCACTCCCTATGAATCTTCCTCTAGCTCACTAGGAAAGGGTCACTATCTTAATCTTCTTTCTTTCACTACACTTGTAAAGGAATCCACTAAAATTTTATAGAATTTTAGGCCAAACACAATTTATGGACATGTTAGTCCCTTCATTTTCATGAACTCCTACATCCTCAACTTTATGTAGATGCCCTGTTAAATTCCATATTTCACCCATAGTTTATGTACACCTTACCTGGTATTTTAATATACCAAAAAATACTTTTGAAAACTGATTTGAATCTTTTATCAATATTCCTCGAGTGTTCCATGAACAACATGGTCCTCTCTCATATTGTGTAGTGGGTTTTCAACATGGACCACCTCCTCAACATATCGTTGTAGATTCCGCAAACCACATCCATGTTCTACCTCCACATACTAACTCTCTCACAGACTTCCTCCACCTTTGCTGATGAGTACAACCTCCACATATAAATTATGTGAACTGCCTCTATGAACTGCTTCTACAAATAGTCTATGTGAACTATCCTCTATCAGCGGATTGTTCTCTGCCCATTAACTACCTCTGCCTCCACCAACCACTGGTGGACTTCCATCTTCCGTGTACCTAATATTACTCCTTTTAATACCATATTATTCTTTTCTAAATCATTCTTCCTTAGCAGACTACACTTTCCTGCATAAATACTATTGTGAAATTTTTAGAAAACTACTTTAGTCTTTACATAATCGTTTCCTACAAACCACTTTTGGACTTCCCAAAATTCTTGGAGCAAAGAGATGTTCTATAATGATATTATCTCTCACTTATAATAAATAGGATTATCTCTACAAATATGGGCAAACATATCCACTTAATCTACTAAATCTAGATTTACCAAATTAATGATTTAGCACCACCTTCACTCTATACCGATCCTCCTATTTCGAACCATAACATTTTCGCATTCCAGTTTTCCATCACAGTCCATGTTTTGTATCTCTTCTTATATTCCAGACCATTCCATGAACCTCCATGTCATGTCCTCAAACCATTCCTTATTCCATTTCTGCCACTCCGTGTACCATTCCCCCTTCTTTGTATGTGGCCCCAAACTATTCTCAGACATAGTATGCACACCATGTTTTGAGCTATATGGTTCCCTTATTTGGTCGATTTTCTTCACAGTTCTTCATACAGTTTACTCCTATGAGGAACACCTTCTTTTTTAAAACATCAAACCCCTGATTTTGATGCCCAAAATTTTGGTAAACATTGGGAAGATACGTCATCATAAAAACCTTTCTTCATCAAACGCCAACCATACTCATTTGCAATCATCTGTCTTTGTCAACAAACCAAATCACACCCAATACATACCAAGAGGACACCCTGTGGGATTTTTTCCCAACTCATGGATTAGGATTTCTGTATTTACATTACTATGAATTTATTATACCTACAAGGTAATTTATCTTATACTCATAGATATGATTTCATTAGACACTATTTGTAGTGGCCTACTATGTTAATCTCAAATCTCATTCGGGACACCATTTGGTACTCGAATAGAACACATGGTTGTAGGATTTAAATTATGGATTCAAATTTCTTTCTATAATTATATTTTTCTTTCCACCATTAGAAACAAGATCATTAGAGCACAAGGATGAGATGATTTGCACTATACACCTAGAGATAGCTTTCAGTTCCTTCTTATTTTCATCATTTTTTATAACTAATGTAAAAATGATAACAAATTTTATAATTTATTTTCAGGTTTTTACAAATAATATTTTAATAAATATCATAAAAATAATATATTTTTACATTGATGAAAAAAATTGATGTGAAAAAAAATTATTTAATTTCACTTACAACATTGATGGTACTTAACTGCTATTAAAAGATAATATAAAAATTGGATGTAAAAGAAATGTTTTTTCACTTGGGTGGTGTTATAATCAGTGAAATATTAATTTATCATTCAGTAATGTTTGATATATATTTTACATAAATAGTATATTATTAATATCCTCTCAAAAAATGACTTTATGTTAACCTTCATAAATGATCCTCAAAGATTATTGTGGGTTGGGATGATTTGTTATGAGTACAATGGGAAGAATCTTCTATATGATATAAATAATATTCTCATGAATAAGAAGAGACATATTATCTGGACTTACCCATGAATTTATATCAAACGGAATATTATAAAATAATTAATATCTATATAGGTGTTTGATTATTAATATTCCCTAATACCAATTTTTGTAATGATAACTATAATATTGATCACTATAATTTCATAAATTTATTACAATAACCTTGGGGATGAGCTGTTCAGGAGGTGATTGGGTATGTTGTTGATAATTTCATTAGTTGGAATTGACAAAGGAGGTATTCATACAATTTTATGAAAATAAAGTGAATCTATTCCATTCATCGAGTAATTAATGGAATGAATATACATGCTTATAATAGTGAAATTTTATGTCCCTATCTTCTAGAATGATTGATAACTAATGTAATGATTCTATACGATCAATATAATTATAGATTTGAAAATATTTGAGTTAGCCTATACTAGATTGAAAATATATATGTCTAGTGGTCATAAGATGTCATGGTAAAGGGGAATATGTAAATATACATATACTATTTATGGTGCACATGTTTTTATAGAGATATGAGTATGATGGACTGAGATCAAACTGAAACCATTGTGGATTGAGTAGAAATGCCATTTTTTAGGGGGTTCACTTCACATAGATCAATTAATTGGGGAATTCGTAACAATTTTGATGTCTACAAATTACTATAGGGTCTCACAAAAAGGAAGTAGAATAAGGGATAATAATTTAAAAAAAATACTACAAAACTGAGAGACTTTAATAAACTATGTCAAATGTAACTTGGATGTATTTAATAAGAGTTTTCATATTTTCATTTAGTTTTTATATCATTTTAGTGGATGTGCATTTTTTCAGATTAAAACTCAAATGGATTAATCATTTTTAAGAATAATTAATATCCCAATCCATGATATGTTTATGATTCAAATCATTAACAATGATATAACTATATATTTAAATATATATAATTCATGTAACATATTTTATGATTCATTAAGTGGTATGTGATACCGTATGTATGGTTACTGCCATTTCTCCCAAATGATTTTTCTTCATCTATAATTCAATATGATCTATTGATAAAGAATTGTTAAATAATATATGATCCCATTAGTGAAAAAAAACAAATAGTAAAAATATTTTATGTAATGGACAGTGGTTTCCAATCATTTGAAATCAATTTAAGTCCAATTGCATTGATTAGTGAGCAATACAAAAGGGTATCCCTGTAACAAATTTTAGTTTGTTTAGAGTTATCTAATATTTCTAAGTTAAAAGACTATTTTCCTTCTTAATTTAATGATTTTCGTCAAGGAGAATGAGTTCGATAAAATTTTATTTTTGAGGGATCCTCACATAGAGTCTTACGATTCTAGTGGTCGATGTACTACCTATAGAGGTTTGATTTATTTGTTTTTTATGTGATATTCATCAAATAGAATCTATAAATATAGATCATTCTAGCTATATGGATTTTCTATTGTTTAATATTCATCATTTACAATTATATTTTAAGATGATAGATATGGACACCTATTTGGTTTCTTAAACTATTATTGAAATGAGATGTTTAAAAAACCCATAATGGACATGGTCCTAGATTCATGACCTTATATGGAACACCATTTTTCATAAATAGGGATTTCCATGGGATTGTTTGGGTTGGTTTAATGGGAATTTCCGACCAGACCTATGAAAAAGTGGTCATGAAGGGTTATGTCAGGTCAAAATGGTTTTTTTGCAATGATTTAACGTGACCCAACCTATGGTGGCCATGATGGGTTGGACTCATTCAATCTGGTCAGGGAAAATATATTGTAAATAATTATAAAAACAATTATCTACATTTATTAAAATTTATCTTTTCTAATAACTAAAAACTATTATTTCGTGATATTAATTTTATTAATATAATATAATTATAAAATTTTAATAAATAGTATAACATAGGATAACATAAAAAAATGTTATATAATGTAAAAATAATGGTATATTTTGATTATATAACACTATAGTTTTAAAAAAAATGTTATATAATGTAAATATAATATTATTAAATGTGAATATAATATTATATGTTGTTATATAATATAAATATAATTTTATATACTCGAAATATAATTTCAATATAATGTAAATAAAATGTTGTTTTTAAGTTATATTTATGTTTTATATTGTTATTAGTTATTGTTGACTAATATCATTTGTTGGTAGTTATTATTTTTATTTTTCATATATTATTATTAATTATAATAATTTAATATAAAATATTAGAAATTAATTATCAACTATTAATTAATTTATATTTATTATTTATCAACAAATACTAGTTTTTTTTATTATCTATTATATCTATTTGGTAGGGTAGGTTGGGTTGGTTGGGTCAGGATAGCTTAAAATTGTTTAATCTCATGACCTAATCCTACTTGACCTCGACTATAAAAAAATTATCATAACCCGACAATACCCTGCCTATAACCCAACCCAACATGGTCATGCTTGGTTGGGTTGGTCGGCTCAGGTTATGTTTGGACACACCTGGCCATGAATTTATGACATTAAAATCCATGGCATTTATCCTTATCACACTATCTTAAAATGTACCATGTGACTTATTAAACAACATTAAATTACATGGGTTTTGGTTCAAATTACATTGATATATTGAAATCCATATGCATGGGTTTAATCCACCCACCACCACACTTTCCCCCTACTTGTATGGTAATTTATTCTATGTTGTCTTCCTATATTGATTTTAACATTTGAGGATCAAATACAAAACAATATAATTTCATTACTGAGTGGTTTTGTAAATACATTATTGTCAATCAATCTATTTTTGAATAGGGTAAATATTAAAGTTATTGGTAAGGATTTCACAATTTTGAATTAAATATATAAGAGTGTCAATAGTAAGAAACAAACTCCCAAGTGAGATGACCCAACCTCCTATACTATCAGTTTCTATATGTTTTCCAATGTGCTATTAATTTACTTTTACATTAACCTACCTTCTGAAAACTGTCATGTGGGAACCCAAATAAGGGAATTCGAATAGTGAGATATTTAAAAAAATTACAACTATATAATATTTTCATATATAATGATAAAATGTTACAAAATTACATATCTTGATTCTCATACTTTATTTAAACCATTAATCATATCATCCAAATCTATTTTCGATAGGATTAAATGAATTTAAAAATAAAGCCTTCCAATAGAAACATCTTATTCAATCAATTATAAATAATTAATAAATTAACATATATAATTTTATATGTATCTTATTTTATAGTATATAAAAATTTCACAAATTATTAACTATTTAAATCCTATTTAAACATTGGCAATATACACCAAATAATAATTTTGTATTTTATTTTTCCATATCCACATCATTTTGTTCCAAACATTCAATAACTACAATCCTAAGATTACATCATCGTCCTATCACAGCTATGTAGTTGTGATATTACCCCTTAACAATTTTATCTGTAGAACATGACATATATTCATCATCATATGAAACTCTATTTTCTCCAAAACATTTCTACAATATTTTTTTATAAACAATGATGTGGTCGTATTAATTTTAGATGACTACACCCATTTTTTCTTAGGAATCTATGTCATGGTTTAAAAATTTCAACGAACCTTGACTATTATTAAAGTTGGTTATGTTTTGTTTTCTATAAATACTAGTTTTTTAATTTTTCTTTAATTAATCAATAACTCTATCCAAATTATATATAAGAGGATCATATTCCATAAATTGGGGATTTAGATGATGAACCATCTCTAAGGAAGAGTAAAAAATCAAAATAATTCAATTTTAGGGATATGATATCCTTTATCATTTGACTGAATTTATAATTAAACAACGGTGTAGCGTTTACCTATTAATTCAAATCTATCCAAGCTCTTACAAGTGAGATATATAATGATCACTAAGAAGAAATCACCAGAGACCATCTTCTTATGGTATATACAGGGTGGATGAATCATATAGTTTATGGGAAGGATCCCCTCTTCTAAATAGTTTTTTACCAATGAGATTAAGAATATGAGACAATAAGATAAATAGACCATTGACATATGGGGGATCCATATCATGAGTCTCACACTAAAATATGACACCAAAATATACTAAAATCTATTTCACATAGACATAAAAGACAATATTTCTTGGTTTTTAAGTATTTCACTATTAAATGAAATTTGTAATAAACATTATATAATTTATTACTCTGTAACATACAACTCATTATTGTGACTGCTTTTTTAACATTTTAAAAAATGTTTGGGAACTGTAAAATCATTTATATTTTCACCACATAATAATTAATGGAACATTATATTCCAATTTAATAGAATAAGATATTGACACATGATATCCTATATCATTTATTTTTACATGAAATACACCATAGAATAGTTCCTTCACTGTTTTATGGTTCATAGTAGAATGTTCTATGACAGAGTGTAAACCAATGGAACCAATTTTCATGTTCTCACTAAATCACCATAGAAATTCCTTATACATACTTAAATCCAATCTCATTAAAACTTCATTGATACATGATTAAAATATTAATGGAATGTGAAATATATATTAGGTCGCTCATAGAACCATCCCATGGGAAAGGGTAATGTAAAAAAATTACAGGGAACCTTTAGGCCTCTCTCATGGGAAAGGGAAAATTCAATATTGTCAAGGAATCAATATAAATTTCTCAAACATATGTAGAACATGTACATGTTCTAACCCACTATAACCATCACCTAAAGACATTATTTATAAAGTAGGGATATATATATATAAGTAATTTATAATAATAAACACTCACACACATTACCTTAAAAACATCCAAAATATACATGACAATTATAACAATGATTAGGAGATATATTCCACTTTGTATTACTATAAAAACATTTATGGTGAGAAATAAGTCACTTAAACGTTTTTTAAATTAAATACATTTTTTATTATTTTTATGCCTTCATAACTCTAAGGTATATCATGTATTCTAATTCAAATAACACAAATATATAAATCATGGAAACAATTATAAAAACATATGCACAAAAAATATCACATAGAACATACCGAGAATCACCTAGGTAAAAATACACATCTCAATCCTGAAAAAAATATCCATTTTATTTCTAATAAACATATCTATTTTAAGTAATTAATTTTAATAGATAAAATCTATTTCAATATATTTCCTAGGATACCATATTGCACAAACCACATAATTTGTAAGAAACCAATGAGATTCATGGGATCAAATTTTCTCAATTATTCATCTCCCAAAAGATCCTAGGTCCACTGTAATTTTAGGAAAAAGAAAAATATTCAAATCATGGACCTCTATAATAAATGACAAGGCCTTATATACCCAAACTCCCAAAATATAAAAATCCTAAATTACCTTATAAAATTTGATAAGGATGTTACACCTATGATAAAAATTTAAAAAACTATAGAACTAGGGTAACTAAACTTTAAAACTACAACCATCTCAACCTACACTCTTAATGGTCACAATCAAGAATAAAAATGTAATATTAAACTCATTCATAAAAATATTATATAATGAAGAATGTTTCTTTACTAAAAATCTCACTCAGTTAAATAATTTAAATTTAACCCATCCACACCTAATTTTAACACCTCACTCCAAATAGATATGATGAACACCATTCCATAGTATGTTATAAGGCTTTATAAGTCCAAATCAAAGTACATGTAGACACTATGACTTATAACTAAAACTATAATAAGCCTTGATAACCACAAAATAATGGAAATACAATCCCAAAACAAAAAAACCCATTTCATTATGTCATTCAAGGTGTTAAAAATTCTCACTGAACCTCAAATAACCTTCCCAAGACCTATGAACAAAATTTTGGGTCATAAGCATCCATGTACCCAAACATTACACCACACAATGAATGAAAAAAAAAATATCAAAGTAAAATACAATGTACCACCAACCATGGTTAATTGGGGGAAATAAAATACATAATTTTAGAATAAAAAAGCATAAATATTAATATATAATTAAAATTGGAAATAACTATAAAATTATGAATTATCAAGACATCAAATGAGACTTCTATGAACAAAAAATAAAGTTAGTGGTGTATAAAGATAACCTTACCTATAGTTTTTAATTGCATCCTATAGATCAAAAATTAAATGATTAATAGTGGAAAAAGATAATAAATAATAGGAGAGGTGAAATTTTAAATGGTTGACCCTCTTGGGTTCCTGGTTTATCCATGTGAAAGTGTGATAGGAGTGTATTAATTTTTTTAAAAGAATAAAATTTTAATTTTAATTTTTTTAGAAAGTATAACATCACGTTTTATGGTACATGGTACACCACCCCTAGGAGCCTGGTTGTCTCCACTTTACCATATATCATTGGTATCATAGTGGGTACCTAATGAAAGCATGGCTGGTACCCAGTTTTATTTATAGTGTGTTTTTTTATATGATACATCCTTATAATATTCACTAAAACATATAAGAAATAAATAAAATATCATATATAAATTAAAACTACCACTAAATAATTATTCTATCTTTATATTTCAATATTTAACATCAAAATTGAAAATTAATCAAGCTATAAATTTTAAAAAATAAGATTTAAACTAAATACACTATCATATCAAGACATGGATCACTAAAAAAACACATAATATTAATTATTATCCTAAAACAATTATCCTAAATAATCTATCTAATTATATTCAACCAATAATATATGATTCCATATTGTTACCATATTCTCTATGAAACACATATACATTATACCAAATATAACCTAATTGAAATAATTTCTCAAAAAAATAAAACTCAAAATATAAAAATGCATCACTCATCTCATGAATAATGTTCTGGATAACACATTCATTCATTAACTACTAAACACATATATTAGGAGCCAAAATATTTTCTACCTAAAAAGTTTCTCCTAAAATCATAGATGACCTAACCACAGAGATGATAAAAAAACACATACTATAAATCAATGATACCGTAACCCTAATAAAATATCTTCACTCCAAATCACAAATACCAAACACATATATGTTGAAATTATTCAATTAAACTTGAAAACCATTCATATAGTTCCATACATGAAAAAACATAATATATATGAAGGACCATAGGTCACCCTGGGGGTGAATCAGGGTGTCAAAAATTTCTATTTTTTATTGGATCTTATTCTCACATTGGTAGTAACATAATTAAACATGTATGCTGGATATGTGAAGTAATTAAAACATTCGCATGCAGAAGGACAACACAACACTTTTACTTGGTTCACCACTAAGGGCTTCGTCCAAGGATCATACGCCGATAGGTTTCTGATCGTATGTAATTTAACTATTATTCACTACATTTGGATTACAAGGCTTGGGTACAGTCACTCTATCCCTGGCACACTTCCTTTACAAAATTTCATGGATTTTTCACTGCTTCCCTCAGATCACTTCCATTGACTCCCCCTGGCTCACTGCCTAGGGTGAATTCACAATAAGATTATGGATTTGAAGGTCCCTTCAAAGGATAATAATGAATGTCTTTGTCTCCTATTCATCATGAGACTACACTTGCATCAAGGTCCAGAGTTGATGATCTTTAAATATTGATATTCTTATCTAGTGCAATAACTATATGTATTGAGACTTCTTATTCTTCTTGGCCAAAATCAAAAATTATTTTGTGATTATTCAAACACTAAAAAACAACTCACTAGGATTCATCAGAATCAGCCCATATTTTTCCATATGTTCATGTGACCATGCATGTGACAATTTAGATATTCTCTTCCTCTTTATTACTTTACACATGCGAACCCTCAGTTTAGGATGCTTTTCATCAAAGTATTCACATATGCATGTGCATGCATGAATGCAAGAAGTTCCTCTTATACTTTCTTGTGTGAAGGCCCCAATGGATATGGTTCCTTTATGCACACACACATACTCCATTATATTTTTCTTATCACTTTATTCAGATATGCTTGGATTTAATTGTGTTCTTTTTCAAATCATGCATATGAATGCATGTACTTCCTTCCCACCACCATGAACATTCTTTTCTTCTCCCTTTATCAACACACACTGTTCAAATTTATTTGATTATAGTTATGAGAATGTGATTTTATTAAAACTTCAATGTGTGTATTTGGGTGTCCCTTATCTGCACACACATCTCCAAGAGGTTTTTATGATGTTCTTGTTTTCCTCATTCACATCAGGGGTATGGAGTTTTTCTATGCACATAGTTTCCAAGTATCCTTTGTGAACCAGAATGGTTCATAGATCCTTATAAAATAGGGGCAACTTGGGCTTCCTTTTCATAAAGAGTGTTTTCCTCCTTCACGTACCATGTGGTATTCGGTTCTCCACTTCATCAAAATATAGCTGGTTCATGGGACCTTCTCTTTGCAGAACAAGAACAGTATATAGTACCATTTCTTTAGAAGCCCAAAATGGTTCTCAAGAACTCTCTTCCTGAACCAATAATGGTTCAAGGATCTCCTCCCTTGAATCCCGAATAGGTACGCGGTTCCTTGATTCGCAAACCTAATAAGTACCTAGAACTCCTTTACTTCATAGAATCATTGTGGTTCGCGATTTAATCTTCATGAACCCGGGACAGTTTGAGGCTCTTGCTTTATCCTTGCGAACTAAAACATCAGAGAGACTTTGTTTCTCTAAACATGATCTCTCAAAACCTTGGCATCAGTAGCCACTTCTCAAATTGGTGGATCCCTTTTTATTAATAGAGATAAAATATTTTCCGCATCCGAAATCCTCGAGATATTGCACAGAGATCATAGTTTTTAAATCTTCAATCCACAATCATGAGATACCTCAAGTTTCATTTGTTTCTGATTTCACATTATAGTCATCCTCATGTTTATATGAAAAGATATGTATGAAGATCTCTTATCCTTGAGCACTAGACATGGCATGGCCTCTGAAAACATCATTTTCCTTGACCAATGCTCATTGTTTTTTATTTGGATGCATTCATGCAAACGTAGTTGCATGCATGGTATCGTGTTTCTCATAAAATGTGCATGTTGCGGGTTTCCTCTTCCACAATGGTTGAAGACTCGATCATGGAGGTTCGGTATCTTATCTGGTGCACTGGTTTGTGTTGTGTTTCCAGAGGATGAAGAAGGCCCTTGGTCAAAGATTGGATGACTCTGATTCATCCACACGTGGCGCAAGGATAATTAATGGATCAGATTATATCACTGGATGCGAGATACAATGTGCAGCAGAGGTCTCAATGAGACCAGATGGATAGTTAGGAATGAGTTTTCATTTTTAAAACCTTGTCCCATATTGAAAAGTAGTGCATTTTTCAGTTTCATTGAATAACAAGTCACCTCAGCATCATCCCAGATTACTCCTCTCCCCCCTTCGGTGCCGCCCTACACTAGTTCTCTATGGGCGTACTCTTAGCGCCCACTCTTCCTCCTTGGGCACGCATCTGGATACCACTATTCATACCTTTGGTTCTTATACATGGCCCTCATACACCTCTTTCTAGCTGGCCTGGATGGCTCCCCCATGGGCGTGATCGACCAATGTGGTCCAGCATAAGCCTCGGGTTGAGGCTGGCTGGCTGGCTAATCAGCTTGAGATATTTTTTTATGTAAGGAAAATAAAAATACTTAGTAGAAAACTGACTAAGTATGCATTGAAATGAAATTCCACCTTTGTATTCCAAGCCATCTCCACAACCTCTTCTTCTCATTTTCTTTTACTCCATCCAATGAAAAATTCAACCATACTTAATTATTGTAGACAATGTATCACTCCTAACACACATATTTGGAACTTAAGATCAAGCTCAACAAATGTCTGATTTCCATTCTCCATTTCACTTAGGAGAGTTCCTTCCTTTATGTTAATCGTCATTGACATCCATTGACACCCATTGATGAAAAATACAATCTTTATACACAAAGTGGTCTCAAAATCTCCCCCTTTGTGTTTGTTTTAAATACTTCATCATTCTCTAAAATGAGCATGTCAATTTCAAAATGAGAGTCTTCTATCTTCTCTATCCATTTCACTTTTCATCATTAACATTCCAACTTTCATTTCAGTTTCTCTCCCCCTTATTGACAATAAATACAAATTGTATGGTAGAGAGGGTATCTGCCCATACTCAAGAAATTGATCCATCAATCATTTCACTCTAAGTCTACTTGATCCATGATCGGAGTAGAAAACAAGAGGATTTTATCAAGACAATAAAATTTCCCTTATCCCCTAATCATGATACCTCTTATGATGTGATCTCATGTACTTGTCTTCAAGGGACTTTCAAATTTTCTTATGTCTCTGAATGATTTAGTTACTCCCCCTCTGTAAAATAATTTTTATTTTGAGTAACCAAGGATGAGATATTGATACTAACTAAAGTTGATACTAATTGAAATAATAACTCTGGTAGCTTATTTATGTGTCTCCCCCAAGAGAACACTTCTTAGGTTCTCCCCATGAGTGCTTTCTTCACCTTCAATTCCCTATAAAATTAGTACACTACACAATGTGTTAAGGGAATACGATTGATTCTCCTTTCTTTCTTCAACGTGAGAAGGAAGGTTGAGATGATTTTCTCAACCATGATGCTCAGTTTTCTCCACTCCTCACACATGCACATTTTATCTTCAGTTATGAATTTGGTTGTGTGGATCTAAATATTTCTTCCATCACTTTGTGTGTTAGTCTTATTTCTTCAAGAGATTTTAAAGCACTAGAATCTCTTGGTGCAACATTCATCTTCTTGAGGAATTTTTCTTAATCTGTAATAAATTCCCTACAATTCCAAATAGTGTGACTAGGATTTTTACACCTCATAATCAAGACTTTTCAATTTTCATGTGGTATACTATTATTTCCTATTGAACTATCCTTATCCTATGAATCTTATTTCATTATCATTCCTTCCAAATATTCAGGCCAGATAACCAATTATTCTCTGGGAACAATGGTAGAATGTTTGGATTTTCCACATGGACTCCTCAGAGTCTCATCATTTTTATGAATTCTTTTGGATGTACCACTCTTCAACTTATTGGATTTTGAATCCAAGGACTTATCACATTTCCTTCTTAGATTCTTCTGGGGAGAATTTTCTTTTTTAATATTCTCCTGATTTCTTCCTAAGGTAGGTTCTTCTTCTTTAGCTAGATTTTGTGATCTTATGTTCTTATCAGCTCTGGACATATGTTGAGATAAGCATGATCCATTCTTGTGACCACTCCCATTGCATACATCACAGATTTGCCCAGAATTCCAAATCTATTTGTGGTATAAAGATCCTATTGGATCAGTTGATGTTTCATTTTCTTCTCTAGTTTTCTCCCTTGTGACATAGGCTTTCTCTGTGCTTTTTAATTTAAAGTATTATACCTACAATCTAGTCCACATTTCCAAAATGTGTTGCAGCACCAACATTGACCCACAAATCTTGTCTTCCTGATATCATCTATATATGTTTTTGGACCTTCTTCATAATGTGATGTGCTCTATCTGGGGAACCATATTCCATCTTCTTCTTCCTATCCACCCTATCCATGGTGGTAGGTTTCTTCTCCTCACTTATCCCCATCCATACTTGTTTATAATTTTTCCTCTATCCTTCACATTTAGGAGGAACATATTTAGAAACAATAGTATATGTTGGTATGGATGGTACCTTCACATTCTCAACTACTTGTGATAGATCAATGAGTGAATTCATGATCTTATTATCACATGTTCAAGGAATTTTGGATTTACAATCCTCTAGTGAGAATTGAATACAAGCATCATATGTTTAATGATTTTATGAAGTCTCAATATATATATTCTCAAGATTATTCAAATAGGCTTCCAATTTTAAACATTCTATATTGAGGATGATCTTCTGATCTTCAATCATGATCATCACCTCATCAAAATCCTTTTTCAATATTTCAACCCCATCTTCATGCAACTTGACTTTGGTTTGTAACAACGAGTTAAGTTCCTTGAATTAATTGGAAATTTCTTCCAAATTTATAACCTTGACTTCAATGATCCTTTTCAGATCATCTTTAAATGCATGGATCTTTTCATCCAGAGTCTTATTGATTCCCTCTTTCTCTTTGAAGGCTTCAATTCATCTGGAGAGATTATAACATTATCACACTTTCTTTACCAAGACTTCCGCTATATTATCATCTTATCTTACTAGTCTAGTGATCTCAAACTACATACATTGAAGTATTATACAAATAGAAGCAACTCTTTCTTTAGGAATACCAGGTAGATAGGTTCTTAATTTCTCATGATCAACTAAAAATGAGATAGAAGTGTCATAATTTCCTCTAGTAGAAACATGATCCACATTCTTTTTTACTTCCCAGGCATAATATTTCTTTATTATTGGAAGTGTATGGAGAACTAGACACTGCATATTCTTTGGACATGAGAGAATTCTTCAACTACTTCTTCTCTTTCTTTTTCCAGTTCATCATGGTCTTGTTGCGTATAGACTTATGCTCGTAGATAACTAAACTTACATCAATAATTCACTTCATTATTGACTCGGGAAAGAAAACTCAACTCCTTTTATTGAATAGAATTACTATAGATTATCCAACATACGTAAACCTTGCATCTGATACCAATTGAAGTACCCTAGGTCACCCTAAGGGGGAGGGTGAATCAGGGTTTCAACTTTTTCTCCTCTTTATTGGATCTTATTCCCACATTGGTAGGAACTTAATTAAACCTTTATGATGGATATATGTAGAAATTTAAAAAATACCATGACAAATGACAACACATCACTTTTAATTGGTTCACCACTAAGGGATACATCCAAGGACCATACGCCAATAGGTTTTCAGTTGAATCTAATTCCACTATTCATCACTAGCTGTGGATTACAAGGTTTAGGTATAGTCACTCTGTCCCAGTCACACTACATTTAAAAAAGTTTAGGTATAGGTCACTGCTTCCCTAGGATCACTTCTGTTGAATCCCCCCGGCTCAATGCCCTGGGTGAAGTCACAATCAGTTTATGGACATGAAGGTCCCTTTAATGGATAAGCACGAAAGTCTTTGTCACCTATTTAACATGATACTTTTCTTGCATCATAGACCAAATCTGATTCTATTTAACGTTCATTCTTCTTCTCCAATGAAACACCCAGATGTAATAAGACTGCTTATCCTTTTTGTCGAGAATCAAAAATTCTTTTGTGATTATTCAAACAATAAAAAATAGCTCACTATGCATCATCAAAATCATACATTCTTCTTCCATGCGTGCATGTGACCAGGCATGTGACCATTTAGATATGCCCGTTCTCTTCACTTCTTTACACACTTCCACCCTTGGTTTAGGATGATTTTTTTTCAATGTATTCACATATGCAGTGCATGCATGAATTCATGTACTTCCTCTTCTACTTTCTTGTGTGAAGGCAGAAATGGATATGGTCCCTTTAAGCACACATGAATCCACCTTTATAATTTTCTTAGCACTTGATTTATATATTATTGGGCTTTAATTGTGTTCTTCTTCATATCAGGCATATGAATGCATGCACTTTCTCCGCATCACTATGCACATTCTTTTCTTCTCCCTTTCTCAACACACATTGTTCACTTTTATTTGTTGATAGTTATGAGCATGTGATTTTATTCAAACTTAAATGTGTGTATTTGGGTGTCCCTTATCTGAAACACATCTCCTCTAGTTTATTATGATGTTCTTGTTTTCCTAATTACCAACAAGGGTATGGAGTTTTTCTATTCATAGAGTGTCTAGGTCTCCTTTATGAACCAGAATGGTTCGCGGATCCTCATTACGCAAGGAAGTGTGGGTATCCTTCACACAGAGAGTGGATGACTCATTTTTGTAGTGAGTGGTATGCAATTCTCCACTTCGTCAAAATAGAGTTGGTTCACAGGACCTTCTCTTCGTAGAACCAGAATGGTATGCAATACCGTTTCCTCACGAACCTAGAATGGTCCTCATGACCTCTCTTCATGAACCAAGAATAGATCATGGATATCATGTTTTTCATAATGAAGAGGTACGTGGTTCCTTGCTTCACAAACCTTATTGGTATGCGTAACTCCTTCTCTTTGCGGAACCAGAGTGGTTCGCAGATTACTCTTCACAATCCCAGAACGGTTCGTGACTCTTGATTTCCCTTTATGAATTGGAATATCAGAGAAACTCTATTTCACAAAAAGGAGCTCTTGAAACAATGGGAGCATTAGCCTCTTCTTTGATCAGTGGATCCATTTTCATCAGTTGATATCACATATTTTCCATGTTCTAAATCCTCGATATATTTCACAAATATTGCCGTTTTTATTTCTTCAAACCACAGTCATGAGATACACTGAGTGTTGCGGGGAGCGCCCCTACATGAGAGGCAGTCCCCACGAAATAGCCCGGATATATTGGGTGTTTTGATTCGTCAAAATTCGAAATTTGAAAACCATGTTTATATTAAATTTGTTACATGAAAATTGATAAACATATAATGTTCATGTTTCAATTTAAATACATCAAATGAATACAACTATTGAACAAATCACAAGGCAGTGGATTGGGCAGTTCCAATTACATCAAAACATATTAAATTCAAAACTGACATATTTGAATTAATATTTTAGAAGCAGTGAATTCATTCAGCAATTACAAGTCAAACAAATGCAGAAATGGAAATCAGTAAAAGGGACACCAAGGATTTACGTGCTTCGGCCAATGGCCTACATTCACGGGGCAGGATCATCATGGGTTTTCACTATGTAAGGAAACAAGATTAAATGAGATAAACAAAGGACACAACAACACACAAGCTAAACTGGACATAAAACAGAAATAAGGCATGACAGAAAAACAAAAAACACGCACAAGATTATAAAAAATCGACAAAGAAAAAACTATAACAGGACTGAGACCCCCTTACCGGGGTTTGGCCAAACCATTGTCGATGCAGAAGCTTGTAAAAGGGTTCTGAAATCGTCGTCGTAGAGTCTAGAAATTCTGATCCTCCATAATCAACGCTGCTGTCCAGATTCATCACCACGTGCCAGTTGGAGTGTCCTCGAGCATATCACCATCAAGGAATAACAACGGTTATCCACACATGATGTCACTATCCAAGGTGCTTCTTCGGATGAGTGGCTTCCACTGCTTCCCACACTGTCCAGGTGGTCATCGCTGTTGTTCGAGAGGGGGTTTGTCTTCATGAATAAGAGAAAAAAAACCATCCAAACCAAAAGATCTCCTATTCACCAATGATCTCTCCCGGCCAAACAAAAAAACACAAACCCTGGCGTAGTAGGCCCTGCATCTAGATCTAGAAACGGTGCAAGTATGGCGTTTCATCTAGATCTGAAGAGAACGGGTGCTCCTGCTCTGCCTCTCTCGGCCAAGACGAGTTGTTTTCAATCGGTAGGGTCCACAGAACCATGAACTCCAAATGTCGACTCATTGAAGCTTGTGTCTTTGATCTGGCCGACACAAACAGATAAGCTGATAGGAGGCACACAAGATGAAGGTCTAAACCCGATCCAGCAGCCACGGCAGGAGATGCCAAATCTTGCGGGTCCAAGACCATCGATGAACAAAGCCGTGGGGATTCATTGTCGTTCGAGTCATCGCAAAAGATTTCCGAGCCTTTCTCTCTTTCCAGACAACAAACCAAGAACCCCATCGTCGGAGTCTCTCTCTCTCTGCTAAGGAAGTACCGAACGAGATAAGTGTCGGACTGCCAGATGTGCACAGCTCCCTCTCCGCTGCGGCTCCTCAAGCGAATAGGGAAGACTCGTGGTCATCCCATACAGCACTTCTAGAGAAGACCGAGCCACATCCATGGAGATATGATACCGTACCACCCGAACCGGTGTCCCCGAGAAGAACCCTCGATTTGTAGGGACTCTTGCCTCGTGTCGCTAGAAGATGTCACCGGTTCCAGCGAACTGAGAGTTCTTTCCAAAACCCTAATGTGCCAACTGCAGGATGCAATCCAAAATGGAAGATATCCCCTAAGAAAAAGAAATAGAGGAACAACTGGGGGAGAATCATGTGGGACAAGTTGGCCATGCGTACGGTGGAGGATGAGTGGGGATTTTAACCTAACAAGCAGCGTAATAGATATGAAAATGACACATTAAAAAAATAAATTGCATTTTAATTAACAACAAAAAGCAATAACGGATTCACAAATCTCCACCTTGGAAATTAAAATGCATGAACAATTTTAATATGTAACAACAACACTCTCCAACTTGAAAATTAAAACCAAACCACATGATGATTCTGCACCACCTAACATCATCAACTTGGGCATATCTTAAACAAGAAACAACCTAAGGGGTATGACCCAAACAGTCCCCCCTACCATGTATCAACTGTGACACATGTCGCCCGAAGTTGAATGACATTGAAACAACTGCTAAACATCCTCAGAATTAAGAAATTCTAAACAACTGCATGATAAAAGGTCATACCTGCACTTACCTGAGTCTCACTCTGAGACGATACCAATGAGGAAATCACAGACCATCAAATCACATGCCAACAGGTCTCAAATCAGCTCACCTATGCCTACAGAACACAAATAAACAGAGCAGTATCCTACCTCACACAAAACATGGAAAAAAACCTCATAGAAATTCATATAGAATTGAAACTAAGAAATGGAATAGTGAAATCATGCAAAGAGAATCATAAAGAAAGAGAAATAGAGATAGCACATGAATAGTAAATGAAACAACCCAAAAGAGTCTCCACCTGAACCCACAAAAACATATCCAAACCAAAGGACCAAGAACTGTCGGCTTTAAAACTAAGACACGCCGCCTAGACTTTTGATGCTAGGCACCATAATAGCCTCAACCGAATGGATTCAGAATCTCCACCATAGGAGATGACCGCCTAAACTATAGACAAAAGGAGACTTCCTCACACAAAGTGGAAATTGTAAGGACACATGCACGTAGTCCCAACATCCTATGACAGCTCAAAATGTGAGAACAAAGGTTGGGAGCCAACTAGAAACTAGGGGAAAACAAGACACTAAAGAGAGACACATCCTAATATAGACTTAATAACGGCACACAGTTCATAGGAAACCAAACAAAACCACTAAACAGGGTCGAACAACCAACAAAGAGGCTTGGTGGCCAACCAAGTTACACTGCACCCACAAGCAACCCAAACCTAAACACCACACTCACAATGGGACCATTCCCGGAGCAAACAGTCCTAAAGGATGTAGAGGAACACAACATAGAAAACATAATCTCATCTCCTAGGAAAAAGGCAGACACTAGAGACACAAGAACATGCAAAGACCTTACTGCTAACCAGCTCTCAAACATAGGCAAACCTCACAAAGTACCCATTCCTACACAGAAACCATAGATACACATAGGTATCAACTACCAGGAGGCATCTTTGAGGCTAAGATAGGTAAAGGAAAAAGTAAAACAATGAGGAAACAAATTATCAATAGTAGAATAAAATTACAACCCAAGAGGGCTAACGACCTATCTGAATGAAATAACAAAGCATGTTGCAACATGTAAAAGCCACTAGAAAACATTTGAAAGCAATGAACAATCTATTTCAAATTTTATCAAAGATAAACTTAAACCCAATTAGGCTTTGATACCACTTTTTTGTGGGGAGCTCCCCTATAAGAGAGGCAATCTCCATGAAATATCTCGGATCTATTGGGTGTTTTGATTCTTCAAAATTCGAAATGTGAAAACCATGTTTATATTCAATTAATTACATGAAAATTGATAAACATATAATGTTTGAGTTGCAATTTGAATACATAAAATGAATACAACCAGTGAAAAAATCACAAGACAGTGGATTGGGCAGTGTCAATTACATCAAAACATATTAAATTCAAAACTGACATATTTGAAATAATATTCTAGAAGCAGTGAATTCATTCATCAATTTACATGTCAAACAAATGCGGAAATGGAATGCAGTAAAAGGGACACCAAGTATTTATGTGCTTCGTCCAATGGCCTACGTGCATGGGGCATGATCAACACGGGTTTTCACTATGAAAGGATACAAATTACAAGAGATAAACAAAGGAAACAACAACACACAAGCTAAACTGGACATAAAACAGAAATAAGGAGCGGCGAAAAAACAAACAACACGCACAAGCATATAAAAATCGACAAAGAAAAACCTATAATAGGACCGAGATCCCCTTACTGAGGTTTGGAAAAACCTTTGTCGATGCAGAAGCTTGTAAAAGGGTGCTGAAATTGTCATCGCAGAGCCTAGCAGTTCTGATCCTCCATGATCAACGTTGTTGTCCAGATTCGTCACCACATTCCAGTTGGTGTGTCCTCGAGCATATCACAGTCAAGGAATAACAACGACTATCCACACATGATGTCACTATCCAAGGTGCCTTTGTGGACGAGTGGCTTCCACTGCTGCCCACATTGTCTAGGTGGTCGTCGCTGCTATTCGAGAGAGGGGTTTTCTTCATGAACAGGAGAAAACAAGAAAACCCCCAAACCAAAACCAATCCTATTCGCCATTGATCTCTCCCGGCCGAACCAAAAAACACCAACCCTGGTGCTGTAGGCCCTGCATATGGATATGGAAATAGTGCAAGTACAGTGTTGCATCTAGATCTGAAGAGAACATGCGCTCCTGCTCTGCCTATCTCGGCCAAGCTGAGTTGTTGTCAATCGTTAGGGTCCACCGCACCATGAACTCCAAATGTTGACTCATCGAAGCTTGCGCTCATGATCTGGCCGACACAGACAGAGAATATGACCAGAGGCACACAAGCTGTAGATTTGAACCCGAGCTGATGGCCGCGGCTAGAGATACCAAATCTTGTGTGTCCAAGACCACCGATGAACAAAGCCACGGGGATTCGCTGTCGTCCGAGCCATCACAGAAGATGTCTGAGCCTTTCTCTCTTTGCAGACGACAAACCAAGAACCCCATCGTCGGAGTCTCTCTCTCTTTTCCAAGGAAGTACCAAACGAGAGAAGTGCTGGACTGCCAGATGTGCATTGCTCCCTCTCCGCCGCGGCTGCTCAAGCAAATAGGGAATACTCGTGGTGATCCCACGTCACACTGCCAGAGAAGACTGAGCCACCTCTATGGAGATATGATACCGCACCACCCGAACTGGCGTCCCTGAGAAGAACCCTCGATTTGCAGGAGCTCTCGCCTTGTGCTGCTAGAAGATGTCTCCAGTTCTAGCCAACTAAGAATTCTTTCCGAAACCCTAACGCACCAACTGCAGGATCCAAGCCAAAATGGAAGATATCCCCTAAAAAAAGAAATCGAGGAACAACTGGGGGAGCATCATGAGAGACAAGCGGTCCATGCGTACGGTGGAAAATGAGTGGGTAGTTTAGCCTAACAATCAGCGTAACAGATCTGAAAACTGTACATTAAAAAATTAAATTGCATTTTAATTAACAAAAAATAGGAATAATGGATTCACACTGAGTTTCTCGGTTGTTTCTGATTTCAGGATGTAATCATCCTCATGTATATGTGAAGAGGTATGTATGTATATCTCTTCTCCTTGAGTTCTTGACATGACACGGCCTCCAGCAACATAACTTTCCTTGGACAATGCTTGTTCTTTGTTATTTTGATGCATGCATGAAAACATAGTTGCATACATGGTATGGTGTTGCTCAGACGATGTGCATGTGGTGAGTTTGCACTTCTACGATGGAAGAAGACTTGATCATGGGGGTTAGGTAGCTTCTACGGTGCACTGGTTCACGCCAGGTGGCCAGAGGTTGATGATGACCCTCGGTCGAAGATCAGACGGCTTTGATTCAACCATACACGGTGCATGGATAATGAATGGCTCAGATTATATCAATGAATGCAGGATGCGATATGCGGCCTATATCTCAACATGATTAGATGGACATTTGGGATTGAATCTGTGTTTTTAAAACCTTTTCCCACATCGAAATACAACACATTTTTTGGATTCTTTAAATAATAAGACGCCTTAGAATCATCCCATATTACTCCTATCCCCCCTCTGGTGCCTCCCCACACCATTTCTCTATTGTCACACTCTTAGTGCCCACTCATCGTACTCAGAAAAACATCTAGCACCCACTATACATACCCTGGGGGCTTATACACAGCCCCAATGAGCCTCTTGCTAGCTAGCCTGGCTGGCTCCCCTGTGGGAGTGGTGGACATCTGTGATCCTGCATGACCCTTGGGTTGAGGCAGGCTGGCTAGCTTATCGGCTGGCCCAATATTTTTTAGGTAAGGAATATAAAAATACTTAGTAGAAAAATATCTAAGTATGCATTGAAATTCATGGCCACCATAGTATTCCAAACCTCATCTACAACCTCTTATTCTCCTTTTCTTTTACTCCTTCCAATGAACACTCCAACCATCCTTAATTTTTGTAGAAAATGAATCACTCCTGATACACATATTTGTAACTTAGGATCATGCTCAACAAATTTCTGATTTATATTATCCATTTCTCTTAGGAGATTTTCTTTTTCCATGTTTATCATCATTGAAATCCATTGACACCCATTCACAACAAATGCAATCTTCATACACAAAGTGGTCGCAACAATATAAAATTGACTCTCAAAATATGTTTTGAGATTAATGGTGCTAAATGGTTCATCAATGAATAATTATTTTCCTATAACGTTTTTAGTGTGTACAAAATATCAAAAATTTTAATATTTAAACCATGTTGTTATTGGAATTCAACATCATTCAATAATAGAACCTAAATAAATCCTTTGAGATCTATAAATCAATACCCAAATATGTTTATCCTTCTTGAATATAACATTATACATATTATTTTAAAACATACGTTTCTATCAATGAAACTTCACTCAGTAATCTTCACATGATCTGATTCCTACAATATGATACCAATCTAAGTATAAGAAAAGAAAAAATTCCTTAATAAATCATAACATAACTATTTGCATTATGTAGCTGACATGAAACACTAACGACTCTAATCATGTTTTTTAGAATGTATTTCATGATTTCAATCATTCGATAGTTATGATAAAAAAACATTTCCAAAAATCTATGGGGTACTCTCCACAATAGGATTGTCTTAATCTCTTTCTCCTTGATCTATTTTAGTATCTTGGTTTTATTATACATAAGAATAATTTATTATAAATTGTGGTTGTTATAATATGACAAATACATTATATAATAATTTATGTAGGAATAAATAAATTTTTGGGGTTTCACAAAACCACAACATTGATAGAGACAATGTTAATTCCAAGTTGTCCACATATTAACCATCCTTATCATTCCAAAACAACATGGGTCCCTTATAGCATAGTTCTTATAAATTTTCTATTCATACACATTGTTTGATCATAAAAGGATAATTACTCTATGATAAAGTGGGTTTTACCGACCCTAGTAGATGTTATAACCTCATACATCCTAAAATTCAACACACTACCACTTATTTTACCTTCCAACAATATTACTATCTATAACACATACATATAAAGAGATTGATATCATGGCCAATAACTACTTCATGATGATTCAATGTTGGTGTTAAGGTATAATGATCACAATATTTACACATAATATTTTATCAATCATTTTCTATAAAAATATTATCCTATCATTAATTTATTTCTATGAAATCAATAAGTGAAGAGGAATGATATTCTAAATATAAACTTTTATTCTGTCACTAGACACCAGAGATATAAAATATCTCTAATAACTTAAAAAATTTAAGGGTATACTATTTTTAGATATAATATTTTATGGAAGAGATAGTGGAAATTCATATTTTGGTCGTTAATTTCTCATGAATTTAACCACTTTAATATATGATAATAATGTAAACATTACACATTATTATAACATGGAATTCACATTATTTATTTGTTATTAATAAAATCTATAAAATATCGCCCTTTTATTTATAACATATATATGATTATTTATCTAGAATAATCCTCGTACTGATTTTATGTTTATATCATCATTTTACATCGTTATTGTAGAACATATACATCTTTAACAATAATTTTCAATAGATCATATCACCATTAAAAAAATTTAATCACTGTTCATATGTTTTACTCATTTAAATAACACATAGAAATGTTTTATGAGTCCTCATAAGAGAATTTAAAATATATAACATTATTAATAATTCATTGGATATTGTTATCATAAAAAAAGACATTTAGAATAATTATATACCACCATTGATAGAATTTAACTTAAAGGTAATAATTTATTAAACATGCCTTCATTAATTTCTAATATTATAATAGTAATTAATTTCAAGTCATATCTGATTAGTATATTTCATCAAATTAAGATCATTTCTTTAGTAGGTAGTCTAGAATAGATTAAGATTATACATTTCACTAAAAACATACATCTAAATCTATTTTAATTTGAAATGAATAAATCTAGGATTTTCCATATTTTATAACCAGAATAATAGAAATTGAATACAACAATATAGTGAGATATAATATTAATAATAATATTATCTATATGTCTCAAATATTATTATTTTAATTATGATAGGAAGGAGAACAAGTCAAAAATAACCTTTCTTTTCTTTTGAAACATAATAGTCAAATTGAACAGCTAATCATAATCAAAATGATCCGAAATTTGTTGAATTTTGAAGAAGAGTTTAAAAGGAATCCGGAATAATTTTCTACACTCATATATGATTTTAATCCTTCCCCCATACATTATTCACCTTCCTTTATAATAAATGGGTTCTACATGGCCCCACCAATATACCCTTCCTTCGATGTCAAAAACACCATGCACATTCTATGAGTTGCATCAATCATCATGGGTTGATGAATATAATCCAAGGATCAAACTAAAAATGATCATGTGGCACGATCTATTATAACATTTCCTTAATTAGTCATCCAATAATATTTTATAGATTATATTCGTAGGAATCACACTTTTATGCTCCATAACCACATCAAAATGAAGGGTCTTATTTCCATTCTAGGACTATCTAATTTATTATATATAATTTAGAATATAGCTACCCAGGAACATTTAGGTTTGATTTTTTTGAGAATGCACTAATATCTTCCATTGTGTGCAGCCAATTTTTTGAGATTAAAGGCTCTGTTAACTACTAAAATTTCAAAGTATGTTATTCTTGTTCTAATTTTTATACAAACCATGGAATATCTAAAGTAACATAAACACCTCATAAATTTATATATTTAATAAAATATCAGGAGTATAATTTTCATTAACAATTACCAATTGCATCATCATACTATTTTAACATATCCATTACACCATTTTTTAGTGTCTATTAAACTGTATAATCCATAAAAAAATTAATCATAAATAACCACATATCTATTATTTCATATATAAATATTTAAATTTATTTTAGAAAAATAGTATTATTATTTTATATTTATTAATTCAACCATATCAACAACAAAAATCATGATATTATTCATAATTTTTATTACAAATCATTATTTCATTTTAGATTTTAAAAACAGTCAATTATACCCATTATTTTACTTATCATGCATTATTTACATTAATCAATCTCAATGAAAAATAAAATAGTTATAGACACCAAACATTACATATCATTCATAATAAATTAGTATATATAATCAAATTTTTCAAAAAATAAATCCAAAACTAAGTTTTCTAAGTAAATTAATACAAAAAATATTCAATATAAAATTATTGTTTTAAAATACCTTAATTATCATACACATGATTTTTAAATTTATCAAACTTTTTCTCATTAGGTAAATTTTTAATTAAAATCCCATTTTGATCATTAAATAAATAAGAATAACCTCTAAATAAATTTATATAAAACACCCAACCCATCATTTTAGAATAAAATAGAAATTACTAATGTAATAATAAATTTCAATATTGAAACTAACCCCAAGTTTTCATTCAATTTATATCCATATATAAAAATATATTAATATAAAAAATACTCATTTTCATACCAATTATCTAATCTTATTTAAAAAATGAAACATTTATTATTTTCATTTATCGAAACACATGATTGGAAATTTATTCTTTATTTTCATCTCATTACTTAAATCATTTTAGTTAATTATTCATCCCATAATGTCCTAAAATATTTACATGGAGTTATGGAACATCTTTATGACTCATAAGTGGATATAATGCTCATTAGTGAAATAATACGAATTTGAATTACATATTACAAACACTTAATAATAGAGATAATAATGTATAAAAATATCACTATCACCCATTTAAACTACTTAATAGTCCACATATTATTATTTAATACCATGTTTTGTTATTCCACTTAAACAATATTTATTACCGTATTCATACTAAATTAAAAACAAAATCACATCTCCTTCCTCCAAAAAAAGTTAGGCAATTTCACTTTCTTAGGATGCATGATTAAAATCACCTATAATGATACATTTATTCTATCATTGCATGTTTTTACACTATGTTCACCATTCCAATCTTATGTAGACACTCCCAATGGATTCAACATCCATTGAAAGGTAAATAATCTCTTTTCAAATGCATGAGTTATTTTGGATTTCAGACCCAATGGAGCATAGGAACTCACATTGGTCGAGAGGATGGGAGGTTGTGGTCATTTCACCCTTCTATGGGTAATTATTTCATATTCCAGGACTCTCTCATAGATTTAGTATAAGTTTTTGAATCTATTCGAAATTAAGATTCAAAATTGGTTATCCTAATAAAAAAACCATGTGTTGAATCATTTTTCATGTGAAGGGGGTTTTAATGAGACAATATGTACATATCTGATGTCTTTTAAATATTTACCCTAAATTCAATGTAATGGGTAGATTCTTATATTTTAAAACACATAACTAGTCACTATAGAGTTTAATGTCATTTAGGGAGGTGATTGATGTTTTGATAATGTGATTAAAACTTTATGATGTGTTCTATGTATGCATTATATAATCAAAATAAAAACCCATGTAGTTCATTTAAATCGTTCAGTTTAATATCATGTTAAAATAATATATATGAGGTTATTTTGGGTACCAAACATGGATCTTGAGCCATTATAAAGAATCCAAGATATCCTATTGTAGTAGGAATAAGATTAAACATTATTCAATCCATCCTCAATGCACTGATGGGTTATAAAAGAAAATTAATTCCTTTGAGGGTTATTTCCTTTAGGCATATCGATATGAGAATTTTGTCTAGACATATACCAGGTTGAAATCCTTTTTATGTGGGTATTAATATCATGGTACTGAACAAGGATTACACACTGAGGTTTCCCTCACTATGGTAAATTTATGATGTGATTTATAGTATCTTTCAAAATCCCTAATCGCACATGATCCATGATCATTTTGATAAATAAGGGAAACCAAGTGATAGGGTTCATTGTATACAAATTCGATACTTATTCAATGGGTCATCCCTAATTAGGTAGCCTGTATATATAACAGACCTTTATAAGGAATCTTATGTATCCTATTCATGTTGGGTATCATAGTCTTAATATTTCAATTGGACCTTGCCTATTAATGGGGGGATAAGTGAGTATACTCAATGGTATTATTATTATCTTTGATATTTGGGATTAATAGGGACTTATACTAGGATGAAAACCTATTGGAATTTATCTGATTTTTATCCTCAAATAGATAAATTATAGGGGTCATTTGTTGCTTGAAAATAATGTTTATTGAGTGTTAGGATACCATAATACCCATATGATTTCATGATAATTCATTCCTAGATCAATATGGAAACGCCCCTATGAAATGAGAGAATCTATGTACTCCAGCTGGATAAGGATGACTTGTGTCGGGGTGCCTACCTAAGATGACTGAATTGTCTTCCTAACATGTCCAAGGTGTTTGGACATGTCCTGGATTCTTGGAAAAAATATATATGTATTATTGGGTAATCCAACAAAATTTTTTAGGGGCTCTTCACATGATAAATTTAGAGATGTCCATTGATGTCACATGATCATGGTCAATACATTGTATAATTTCCACATGGTTTGAAAGAATTGTCAGGGAGACATTGTAGGACATGGATGGCATGTATTGATGATATCATGTAATCTAGTTGAAATGTACAGTGGATTTCATGGGATCTAATTGATATGTTCACATGATGATGCTCGATCTGGGTGACATTTCTAGGGGATATCACATGACTTAGCTAACACGTATGGTGTACATTTCATAACTTGGAAGACATGTTCAGAGGATGGAACATTACATGGTTGGTTCATGAAAAGAGCATGAATCAATCATAAGATAAATAGTTTCTATGGTTTCTATGTAAATATTCCATGTTTTTTACATTTTATTATCACATAAATGTATAATTTGTTTTATGAATAGGATATTAAAGGTGACTCATGATCACATCGGCATTTGGAAACCCCTTCATGTGACATTGAAAACACATTAGAGTTCCTTCATGTAGTCTATAATGTGATCACATAAATAATATATACATTGTTTGTAACCCATTATATCAATTTTAGTTTTCAAATTGGTGGTTGAACCTTGTGATTATGTAATTCTTTACTCTGAGAGTCATTTTATTGACCCTTCTATCTCATGTGTGAGTGTCTGTATATTTTTTTCTAGTGTCAAGGGGGTATTATAAGCCTAGTAACAATAGTTCTTAATCTCCTTTCATGACACATATATTTCAGGTATTCACTTATGTTGGTGGATCATCATGTGTTTTTAGGAACATCCTACGATTCATCCATGATATTTTCAATGTGTCTCATGATAAATAATAACAAAAATATTACTTCTTCATCAAAATTTTATTGGAACCTAGCTTATCAATGTGATTTACATAATCATATTCACAAGTAAAATGTACTTTTTAACATAAATATGACAAACCTGTGATTCTAAATAAGATAAATATTATTATGGAGAGGCATTCATTTGATCAAGGGGGCCTTGTCTAGGGTCTGTTAAGAGACCAAATCCCTTTTTCAAGACTCTCTTCAAGATTAAGATGGATTGGACATGTTCTTTCACATTATCACAATGGTTGTACGTCCCCTTCACCTGAAAAATAGTGTATCATTGGACTTCCTAATGATTCACCATTTTTAATCTTTATTTTTTCTATTTTATAATTATATCAGCATTTTTTGATTGGTTATTCATCATATTGTCACATTATTAATTGTGGATCTTGGAACTATGTACGATTCCTATTGTGGTTAGTCATTTGGGTTGATTGAGTCACATTTCATGAAATTTTTTGGATCTAATGATGTTGTGCATTAATTTTCTTAGAAAACATCTCTTTCTCAGCTATAGATGTAGAGGTTCATCGCATGACTCACATATGTGTTTTCCTTTTCATGATAAAGGTGAAATAAAAAAGTGAATTTTGATGAAAAAACAAACAAGTCACTAGGGGAATCAGTGTGGTATCACAAATCACATAAGCACGTCACATGAAAATCATCGTAACTATGGCCACCTTAAGATTATTCCTTTTTCATCCTTTAATTATTTTTAAAAATTTTTTCTAGATTTTATCACAATTGTTCCTCAGGGCATCACACAATAAACTGATCATGCCAAAAGGTCTTTGGAAGACCCAATTGATTTCCTTGGGAGTCATCATGTGATCATGAAGGGATATAAATGAGTATTAGTAAGAGAATGAGTTATTTTTTGAGGTTCTTCACAATATAATGAGGGGTTTTCTTGAGGGGATTTGTGTGATCATCTATATATAATTTGGAATATATGATTTATCCTTATGAACTTCTCATGTTCTTGTGATTTCATGTCTCTTTGGTGTCATGTGATATGTGTAATATATCCAACTAAACTCCAACATATCCATGATCCTCCTTCCTTTCCTTTTCAATGAAAACACAACCAATGTTTTCTATATTTAATTGATCCTATAACTATAAATTTTCATTTGGAGGAGATAAAAAATCCCCCCCCCCAAGGGAGGAGGTCTGAAGGAACAATGACTGAGCTCTGAGGAATGTAAATACCCACTTGAGTCTATGAGACCTTTGATGATCAGTGTACAATGTTGTTTTTGGATTTATAGTCGATATTTGTTATTATATTGTAAGCCTATATATAAGGGAGGATGTTGTCCTCTCATTTCAAAAGCTATTATAATAACAAATTTCTTTATCTCTTTCGACCTCCACTCTCTCATATAGTCACTTTGTAAGACCTCACCATAAGAAAGATTCACCAAACTTTTCAAAACTTGACCATGTGATTTGATCATGTGATCTAACCATGTGACTGTAGGTACCAAAAATGTATTAGAAACCCTAAAATTTGGGAATATAAATTTTACACTGAATAACAACATAAACTCATCAAAATCAGAAAATCACTGGATGATTTATTCCAAGTATCACCGATGAAGAAGACTAATCACAAAATTAAAACCATAAAATACCTTTTTTAGATCTGAAGTCGCACTTGATGTATGCTCGTCATTGGTGATCACTAATCAAAGAATATGAATCCTAATTCCTCTATATCATCCACACATGCTTCAAGAATTCACAGAATCACTAATCTTTCAAAATCCATGTTCTAGTATGGAGTTCTGATGAAGCCTTCGATGATCTAACGATCACTTCATCGCCTTTCATACGACGCCTATGAGAGAGCTCAATCAATGCTCCTTGATCTAGATCCTCTCTCACTAGAATGTAGGAGAGAGGAGTAGAGAGAGAGAGATATGTTGTGAATACTCCATGGAGAAATCCTAACCTCCTCCATTTATAGAGTGTTAAGAAAATACCTTGTAATGTGTTCCTATCCCCTGAATAATTAACACTCTGTTTAAACAATATTTTGACTACTAAACTGAGTTGTAAATATTTTTCATTTTAATAATCACTTTCTTGTAATATATAAAATATATTATGTGATAATACAAGATCCATTAACTCAGATCATTCTTCCTATTAATATTCAATGAATCTTTAATAGTTTAAATTAATATTCATCCAAGTAATATTTTTTGTGTATTTAATTTAAAACATGTAAATAAATTTAACAAATAAATTCAATTCCAATTATTCTTAACTTCAATAATATTAATTTATTTATTACATTGGGGATTATATATCCTTGAATAAATGTTGGACCTCATTGGTGGGGTCCACGATGTCCAAAACTCTTATTCAATTGAATAGGGTATTGTCTTGAATAAGGTATTGTGTGTGACCCTCTAGTCCCTTAACTTGATAGAAGTTAATAATATTCATAGATCAATAAAAGGATCTAACAACCCATCATGGCCCCAAAAGTGATAAGAATTGTCACAAAAGCAAAAACCAAACTATGAACAAGAAGTATGCAATATTATCTCTTTGTGTTTAATATATCAAATAGTATAATGCACAACTGTGTCATTGCCATTTTCTTACATTATTGTTTGTTGATACAACTGGATGGATTTACCTTGGATGACCATGACCCTGAAATTATCAAGGTACTAACATACTAATCAACATGGAATGAGATATATAACTTCTTTAACCTGGAAGAAAGAAATCATTTCTTAACCATTAAACTGATGTCATGACACCAATGACGCAACCAAAAAAACTACCTCGATAAGATTTCATCATCATGGTTTTCTTCTTACATCATTGTACACAAAAAAATGGCACACATTGGCAATGGTCTAACATTAGGAAACCATTACACATGTCTTCCGATAGGAATAACCAATAACTCCTGAAACATGTAGTGTTCCTATTGGCTGTTCATTTCATCATGATCTCACTACTAGAGATCACCATGTGCGACCTACATGAGAATAAGTTACAATGCTTATGAACCCCCAAAACTTGATAGTAAAACATATATTGTTTCCAGTCAGTAAGATGTATCTGGACTATATGACATTAGTTTAGGATTATGTTCATAGTGTCTTGAGGTTCTCATTATATTCTGGTATCTTATATAACCTTTTTAAATGAAAATTTATCTATGGAAATTACCATTCAATAGTGGATTTATAAAAGGATACATTATAATGGTACCAATACATCATGTATAACTAAATGTATACACGATATGCTAATCAAAATCATAGAATTATTGGGTCTTAGGAACCTACTATTTACACACTCCCACTTGCAGTACAGCCAACTTTCAAACCAAAATTGTTATCTCTCACTTGGTTATGATCACGTTTCAATTGAGACATGGGTTTAGCTTCTAGGCCTACCATGATTCTCTCATGTGGAAACTCTACTATAGGTGACCTCACATCCTTCAGTAAAACTTCTCAAGAGATGGTATCCTTGAGTATATACCTTTTTCCCACAATCATGACATGAAATATAATCTTGTAACAATATAATAAAATACAATATGATGATGCTTTACTTAGGAGGTATGATTCCATGAAATGGAATAGATCGTTGCATTTAACATCATCTTAGCTACCTCAAAAGCTACAACATACTCAGTAATTTTATGTATGTCTACCACTGGATTATTTAAGATTGTATCACCCATCATCTTAACCTACATATGATAATAGATCTCATGGATCCAACTAATACTAGTTTATATCCACTTTAAACTATTATACATTATTATTCGCTTACAAGGTACATTTCTATTGTACTTACCAAAGTATAATTAGATAATTCTGACTTCTTTAATTGTAGTTCTTTTGGAAATAACTGATATTTGGCTACTGTAAAGTATATCCTAGAAATATTAGTTTTTTAACATATCATGGAAGACATGTTTAATCCTTTTATTAAGCATATGGATTTCAACATACCATGTTACTCTCCTTCCATGTCCCAGATATGTCATCCTCGAGAGATTAATCTATGTGAAAATGAGAACAATTACTTTCTTGAACTGCCCCATCTTGAATTTTTAAATACCATGACACTATATGTATGAATGATTAGGCTTAAGAAACCTTTATATCCACCTCAGTAGATCATGTTCCCTAAAACTGAAGTTTCTAATTTAAGTTAATCACAGGAGAATAAATTTCATCCTAACTATAACTATAAGACCAATCTATTTTCAATATGTTACATATAATATTTTACTTGGAAAATATTGGAACCCCTACTAACCAATGGTAAAAAATGGAAAACATTCATTCTAAATTTATATTCTATGATCATGTTTCTTACTTGAATCATAAACTACAATTCAATAACTTGCAACCTTTATTAGAGTTCTGGGAAATTAACATCTTCTTCTGGTTGTGTTATATAGAAACCTTTCATGATTAACAGTCCTGACATCTAATGACTAAAAATATAATCATAGAATGTATCTATGGCAAGTAAAATTTTAATGGATTTAGGCATAATGAAATTATGTAACCAATCGAGCCTTATTGGCACCAAACTTGTACCATACATGTATCAAATAATATGAATACCCACCACAGTATTCAAAATAATAACCCCCATTTAGTTTGATACATGGAATCCATTATTGAATTTTAATTGATCTTTGTTATTCTTAGATAATTGTAGTATAATTTTTCTTGTAGGTAATATATTTTGAAGTGAATAATAGATCACCAACCATAGTTAACACAATATCCCTCACCATGGTATTATTCTTTCCACAAAGTATATGTCTCTTGAACACACACTATTCCACATGTGCTTGTGGATGTAGTTCCTATGCCCACAATATGTGCATCTCAATCGTTTACTAAACCCAAGTCAATATTGATCCCACTATCTAAAAAGATATGTGCAACCTTTTATCGAAATATAGTCCATCACTTAACTACAAATTTATATCGTATAGATTTATGTAATTTTTTATGCAAATGTTAGGTTAATTACTTTAGATGCACTATATGTTTCTTTTTTTATCCAATTTTGTTTATATCCTTACAAACTCTTTTCATATAAACACATGTATGACGACATAATGGATTTCCTTCATAATTTGACATATACAATATCTATTTTTCAAGATAGTTGGAATATGATTATTGGATATCACTGTTATTTTCAAAGCATGTGATGAAATATAATGAAAGTCTCTACAATTGAAACATTGATACTACTTACATCATAACACTGATGTATAAAATGTGTTTTTAGGAATTTCTCCTTACTACATTTTTTATCAACGTTAACATATATGACTTCATCATTGATCCTCCTCATTAACCTCAATGTTGTGATGTATAAAAGGTAATGTGAAATTAATAATTACTCAATGCTACATTATCATGATCGACAATTTCTTAGTTGAGATATTCTTCTGCATGACGGCTCAATGAAACTCATATCTTATGACCATGCATATACTTTACTATAAAATTACTTAATTACTTAAAGTAATCGTGTGAAGTATATATATACACCTATATCTTATTCAATAAATGGTTCACACTCACTTATTGAGCTAACTCTGAAAGACTTATGGGATACGTTTATTTCTAAAGGATTAATTGTTCATACTATAGATGTCACTAATACCAAAGTTGTTTAGATTTACCAGGCATAAATACTAAACCAGGTATATCCTTGACATCCACATTTAGTTTTACTTGAAATGAATTATCTTGTGAGAACTGGGTATAAAATTCTTATATTTTATATTTATCAGGTATTGCCAACAATTCAAGAATTAATGAACTATTTTTTGAGTATTAAATACTAAAGACAACATTAATTCCTAAACATCGAATAATGTCTCCTTGTGTCCATAGACACATGAGATTAATGTTTTGGTTATACTAAATAATAGTTCTACATGAATATTTTACATGGAAATAAAGAAGTTATTTACTTATCACCACTGGCCTAGGTATCACCCTTTGTTATCCACTTGGAGAATACACTTGACTTTTAGTAACATTTTAATACATAATTATAAAATTTTAATACACATTTGGGAATCAAATATAGTATTTAATACCAAATAAGCAAGGTTGAAATATTAATTTTAAGTGATGAATATACAAAAAAGAGTATTGATAAATTCATTTATAAAATCAGTCTGTTGCATTTAAACTTCCATTTTTTCATTTCTTGATTTGTGATGAAAATAACCTCATGTTATTATATCTTACTCAAAGGACGTTGCAAATTTTCCATTGTCATTAGTTTTATTTTTCATTTTTTCCTTTCCTTTCAGTTTTACTACCATAAGAATCAAATATTAATTTGTATTTTATATTATTATTTAGTTGGAAACACATACCTAAATAGGTAATGAATCATTTACTCAATTACTATCCATTTTTTAACCTAAAACAAGTATTGAGTAAATGGAAAAAATGATAAGAGTAATGGATCCTCTGAAAGATCGTGATCCATCATTCAATTTACACATTCCGGTGTAACCATAGCCTTATTCGTATTTTTGTATCTTTCTCCTTGAAAACATTATAAGAGATGAGACTACATGTTATATCACTAATCTCTTAATGCAACCACCACAACTAACAATAGACATTGAAGATATCATTATGACATTACCATAATATGCTTTATACATGAGTCTCCTTTAATAAATATTACATCTTCGCTTCATGAGGTGACTCAACAGATGTTGGGGACACTGAAACCTTGAGTTTCCTATATAATATTACTATTCACAAGGTCACATACTATTATTGGATACTTGTTCTTCTATAGACATTTTATTTGGTAAATTTTTAAGATTATCACAGTATTACCTGTGGTATAGCTTCCATTTTTATAAAAAGTAAAAATTATTAGAATAGTAGTTTTATCACGATTATCAGTTTAGGCTTTTTGATTAAATTATTCAATCATTAAATGACTCCAATATTTTATTGAATTCTAGGAAACCTATGTGCTAGAATTGGAATAATATGTTGCTTGAATATTATAGTGGATAAGATCCTTGAACCAACCTCTATACTCTACTAGATTTTTCAACAACACACTAGTTTGAGGGTTAAAGGTATTTGTTTAACTGGACAACTGCATGAAGTTGTGGTTCCTTGATATGTTGAGTGAAGTCCCATCTTCTTAAATTGTTACTTGATTTACTCAACGCTAGCCTCTAAAATTAACACAAGATAGGTTGGGATAATTATTTACCTCATTTTTATTTAATTCAACCCAACACTCTCATAAAAACTTCTTAGTAGTAAGAGTCACCCTCAGCTTTGACATGACGAGCACCCCAAACACATGATTTTGTCCCAATTGGAATGATTGAAGGTGATTTAGACTTTATATTTATTTGAGGGGTCTGTGTTATTAATGTGATGAAAGAAATAATTTTCTATATTATTTACACGTACTATGAGAACAAACTCATAACTAACCATGATAGAAGTGAAAAAAAATATCATGTCACATGTTCATTTTATCTTTCACGATTTTTTTTTATTTTTTATGTAATCACGGATAAACAATACATTCAAAAATAATAATAAACCATAACAAAAAAAAATAAAGACAAAATTATGAGATGATTCAAAAGGTTTATCAATTGAGTGAATAATGGAGAAACATAGTCCCTAGTAGATATATCTCGAGTCGTGTAGTTTACAACGCGAATTGCACCACATGCACATCCAATGCATAAGTTCATGTCTAGTGTGTCACCACGAATTGACACGAAATGCGTCTCTTTTTTCCTCAACCTTTTATAACAATAATCACTCGTATTTGAGGGGAACATGGGAGTATAAATTATAGCTCTAATAAAATGAGCATAAAGACCCTTATACATATAATGACTCTGAGACAATAATAAGATCACATTTTGTTTAACTACATATTACAAATCATTTCAATGAATTAAATAAATAAACAAGCACCAGACTTGTATTGGTTGTTCCAAGACTCATGATCTATCATATACACATTAACTTATGTATTAAAAATAAAATGTAGAAATAAATTGAATTTTCATTAAAAGAACATCAAGGTTAGTTTAATTAATTAAAAATTTCACACTTTTTTAATTAAATTATCGCATCACCCAATCCCATTAAATAATATAATTTCAAAACCAAAAATTATATTAATAAATTTAATTAATTAAACACAAATTAAACTAATTTATGATGAAAGTAATAAAACAAAAAATTATTAATTAATTTAATTTCCTCTAGAAATTAAATTTATTTAGTTAATTAATTTATGCTTATTATAATTAATCTGGCCCCAAAAACCCTAGGTAGGGCCAATGCGGGTCATGGAGAACCTGGGGAGGACCATTTACTAATGTATCAACCCTATGAAGGGATAATCTGGGCTAGGATGGTCTACCCAAGATGTTTTTGGGCTGGATAGACCCACCCAAACCTGGTTGGGGGAAATCTGGGTCAGATCGAACCCACATAGGTTACATGTCCAATTGTAGGGAAATAGGGTCGGGGCATGGTGGGTTTACTGCTTCTCACTTGATGAATAGTTGATCTAACTATTCATGGTAAAACGGAGGGACCTGACTAGAAGGAAGTGCCATGACCTATGTATTGTTGGACCTAGTCAATCATCGTTGGGGCTAGTAGTCAGGGTAATAGCGAAATGGTCTGCGCTGTGGATAACTACGATAGTAGGGTGCCAGTCTGGCCAGGGCTCACCGTAAGTAGGCGTTGGTGCACCATGGGGTCAAAGCGTCTATGAGCACTACAGGTTATGATGCGGTAGGTGGCCGACCAGATCAACGGTCAGGCACTGCAACTTGCGGGATCTGAATGATTCTGAGGTAGAAGACCATTACTGGTAGTAGACAATGACGAAGGGTGGTCGACACTATGATGTACCAGGGCAGCTGAGAAGTGGGATCCCATAGAGTCAGCTCGGCATATTGTGATGCGGGCCATGTTGGTGCGATCCAATGTAGGGAGGTGGGATTCCCCTGATGGAGGGACCTGCTAGAGGCCAAGGAGTAGGTGGTCCTGGTAGGTTTTTCCCACCGTATTTCCTATTTTTTCATTTTCTTCTATGGATTTTAGATAAAAAAACAACAACCAACAACCCCTTTAAATTTTTATTTTATCTTTTGAGAATCGTCATTTTTTCAAAGACCTCACCCAATTTTTTGTTTTCTTGTTTTTATTAAAAAAATCCAACTTCCTTACATATAGGCTTGGAAAATATTTATTATTATTAAAATAAATAATTCCATATCTATGTGGAATAATAAAACCAGCCAGAATGTACGAGTCTGATCATTTGAATTATGGCTCGTGTTCAAGCAAAAAATAACAATTCAATCCAAATTTAAAAAACATTAGATGAACGCAAACTGGTCATCTAGGGTTGGATTGATAATATTTCTATAGTGTTGGGAATATAATGATTAACTCCTCAAGTATTGATGAAAATTTAATTTTCCTTGGCATAAAATTCATCACACATCCCCGTGATACCAATTTTAGGTATTAGGAATGTATCAGAGGCCCCAAAAGGTGGGAATTTACAATTTCCCTAGATAAACGACATGAACTAGTCAACGTTGGAAAATTTCTACTCAGTTTACTTCTAGGATATCACATGAAGAAGATTTAATGGAAATTTAAAACTCTAAAATACGTAGTTTATGAAGGTTTCGGGTGTAGCAGAAGCGCGTGGTTGGATGTGCCCACTTGGCTCTTTTTCATTAACAATGATCTATCCGAGATAAATACAACAATAAATGCCAGTCTCCACTGATCGAATCACAGAAATAGACAAAGAAAATAAAAGCCCCAGAACCACAAAATAGGATCATTACAGGTTGATTATAATTAATTTAATCAATTGAAAAGAAGTACCTTTTGGTGTTCTTTCTTTATTGATATTCTTGATCACGTTTTGAGGTGATTCATCATTGCGTCATAGACTCCATGTGTAGACTTTCTCTAGCGGCGATCCACATGTGCACCTCATAACTCTAGACATCTCCAAATGAGTCTTTGGGTGCTAGCATGGAGAAACCTTTTCTTTCATTTTCTTCCTTAGATCGTCTTGATCCAATGGAAGAGGATCTCTCTCAGTGTTAAGAGCGTTCTTGGAGGAAGATGTTCTTTCGGCCTTGATAGAATTATCCAGAGTTATTGTGCACAATGATTCTCTTAGGTTGGGAAAAGAGTTGGGGTTATGAGGATATTTATAATCGGGTTTGAGGTTGTAGAGTTATGAAAACAAATAAACATGTTACGCATTTTATTTATTTTATTAACTCCCTTTTAAAAAAACTCATGTCGAGTCATTAATTCCTTTACATTATCCCACACTAATTATAATAAATATCATTTAATAAAATGATATTTCCTCAAAATCCCGACTGGAAAAACTACACAGCGTGTATTAATAAACACACCATGTGAAAAAAAAATTCATTGAAAACTACACGGCGTGGACATTCAATGTACAAGGCGTGTATATCTAGATTTCATTTATTCATTTACTTTCCAAAATGAAAACTACACGATGTGTATATATAAAAATACACAGCGTGTACTTTTTCAAAATAAAACTACACGACATGTATTTATTGATACACGATGTGTACTTGTTTTATTTTATTCTTCATCTATCATTAAAATTATTTAGGCTTCCTTGAATAATTATTAAACCACGTATGAGAATAATATTTATTCCACTTGAGATACTTGAATACACTTAGTGTGTGACCCTCTAGGCCCCTTTCTCATTGGCATTAGGTGGGATTGCCTAAAGTCCAAGATTACTGTCTAGGAACAGGTCAAGGAACCCAAGAGAAAGAAGTTGATGCCGCATTGACATATCACCACATACAAACGCTTACTTTGTAATTTAATCCCTCTAACTCAATATCTCATCAAACAGGTTTCATGGAAGTGTCATAAACGTATATGCTTGATCTAACATTCTTTGAATACCTGAAATAAACTCGTCGTTTACACCATGGCCATGGAATTTCATGCGACATTTATATTTCAATCAAAGGTCCGAGATGTCAACTTCCATAAACGGAAGGGACAAATCCCTCCTAGAATTATCCATTAACAACATGTCACTCGTGATGCACCCAACATACCCTACTTCCCTCCAACCATCTAGGTGATGGTTTTTGTCAGTAAATCTAAGTGTGGGAGTCATGACATGAGTTAATTATAATCTTCTAGTCAAAAGACCATTACACAAGCTCGCAGATAGTAATGTCTGATGACACCAAGACATGTGGAATTACTACTGGAGGGTTTGTTCTCATAATCTCTCATCTTGGAGATTATCAAGTGCGAACTCCATGAGATAGATTCTCGTCTTCATATGAGTACTCACACATGACGATCTGTATACTATGTGTCCTATAATAGTATTTCATCCAACTGAAAAACTTTATTTAAGAATATTGTTATAGTATTTTAAGGTTCTCATCATAGCAGGGATCTGCCAGGACCTTATTAATGCAACAAATATTCCAGGACATTATTATATTATAGTGATGCAGAACAATGAACAATATATAATAAGTGAAAAATAATGTAATCAAAGTACAAAAAATTTGGTTCTCAGGACACCAACCCTTACAAACTCCCACTTGGACTAGAGCCAATTGCCTACAAATTTTAGTCTTCTAGACCTCACATGATGATCATGTTTCTGCTGAGTCAAGGCTTTAGTCAAGGGGTCCACCACGTTGTCTTCCATGGAAATACTGCTCACCGCAACTTCACCTCTCTGAGAAAAATCCCTCAAGAGATGATACTTCCGAAGTATGTGCTTTGTCCGCTGATGTGACCTTGGCTCTTTTTCACATGCCACCACTGTATTATTATCACAATAGAGTGTGATAGGATATTTACTGATAGGTACTACATCCAGCTCTTGGAAGAAGCTTCACATCCATACTGCTTATTTAGCTGCCTTAGAAGTTGTGATATACTCAGACTCCACTGGAGAATCTGCCACCACACTTTTATTTGATCTCTTCTAGCTCACTGCACCTCCATTCAAACTAAAGATGTAACCAGTCTGCGACTTCATGTCATCTTGATCAGTCTGTAAACTACCATCTACATGTCCTCGGATGACTAGTTCCTCATCTCCTCCATAAACCTAGAACATATCCTTATTACGCCTCAGATACTTAAGGATAGTCTTGACTTCCATCCAATGGCGGTCTCTTGGAACAGCTTGATATGTGCCTACCACACTTAATGCGTAAGCAACATCTAGACTCCTACATAGCATAGCATACATGACTGACCCAATCGCAGATGCGTAAGGGATCTTTGCCATTCACTTTATATCCTCATATGTCCGAGGACATATTTTCTTGGAAAGATGAATGCCATGTGACACTGGAAACAATCCCCTCTTGGACTGTTCCATATTAAATCTCTTAAGTATCTTGTTAATGTATGTACTTTGACTCATGCCCAGCATTTTATTAGATCTATCACTATGGATCTTGATCCCAAAAATATATGATGCCTCGCCAATGTCTTTCATAGAGAATCATTTATGCAACCATTCCTTATCTTACTGTAAGACAGGTACTTAGTTTCCAATTAGTAATATGTCATCAACATATACTATTAGGAAAAATGACTGCACTTCAAATAATCTTGTTGTAGACACAATGTTCCCATTCATTAATAACAAAGCCAAATTCCGTTACAGCTTCATCAAAATGAATGTTCCATGACCTTGATGCTTTATTTAATCCATAAATGGATTTCTGCAATATTCATACCTTGTTGGCATCCTTTGGAGTCACAAACCCTTCAGGTTGTGTCATGTAGACATCTTCCTGGAGGTTCCCGTTAAGGAAATCAGTTTTGACATCCATTTCCCAAATTTAATAGTCATGGTAAGTGGCAATGGACAATAGGATTCTGATGGATTTTAGCATCACAACCAGGGAAAATATTTCATCATAGTCAATTCCTTGAGGCTGTCTAAAACCTTTTGCAACCAGTCATGCCTTATAGGTGCTGAATTGCCCCTCCATGTCGAGTTTCTTCTTGAATACCCATTTATTACCAATAGGTTTTACATCAACTAGAGGATATACCAAAATCCAGACTTGGTTTTGGTACATGGAATCCATTTCAGAATTCATGGCTTCTTGCCACTTGGAAACATCTATGCCTTCAACTGCTTCCTTGTAAGAGGATCATCGTTGTCAACCAATATTGAGTCACCATACACTGTGACAAGAAAAACATATCGTTCTAGTTATCTCACCTCTGTCATGCTCTAACGCAGTTCTTGTGTCTCTAGAACAGATTTTTATTCCATGGGGCTTTGTGGAATCTGTTCTTGTACAAACTCTTGTGCATCTTGAGCCTCAACTTCATCGAAGTATATCTCGCTCCAACTATCTCTTTTGGAGATGTGCTCCTTCTAAAGGAATATGGCGTGTCTTTCAACTGTAACCTTTTTGTCTGAGGGGTTGTATAAGTAATATCCCCTTGTTTCTTTGGGATATCCTATAAAGATACACTTTGTGCCTTGGGGTGAAAGTTTGTTACCTGAAGAGGCCTTAAAAAATTCCTCGCTACCCCACACATGTAAATTCGATAACATGGCTTTGCGTCCACTCCATAACTCGTATAGAATACCATTTGTCGATTTAGTTGGTACTTGGTTTAGTATGTGTGTTTTTGTTTGTAATTCATATCCCCAAAAGGATAATGGAAGACTCACATGACTCATCATTGATCTCACCATGTCCAACAGGGTGTGGTTCCTCCTTTCACTTACACCATTCCACTGGGGCTTGTATGGAGGAGTGAGTTGAGATAGAATCCCAAACTCCCATAAGAAATAAATGAAGTCCCGATTAAGATATTATCCTCCTCTGTCTGAGCAGAGTTTCTCAATCTTCTTACCAAGCTGGTTCTCAACTTGATTCTTGTATTCTTTGAACCTATCAAAAGAATCTGACTTATACCTCATTAATTAGATATATCCATATCTACTAAAATCATCATTATAAGTTATGAAGTATGAGAACCCACCCCTTTCTTCAACTAGAAATGGTCCACACACATCTGTGTGGACTGATTCTAGAAGCTCTTTAGCCCTTTCACCTTTCCCACTAAATGGGGGTTTGGTCATTTTTCTTTGTAGACACGCATGACATACACCAAGTGGTTTTAGTTCGAAAGAATATAAATTCCCATCTTGATGTAATTTTGTCAAAGGTTTCTCATTGACTTGACCTAGCCGGTGATTCCAAAGTTGGGTGTGGTATGAGTCATGTGAATTAACTTTTTCATCGATTTCCATTACTTGGTTTGTGTAGTCTAACACATAAAGGCTGTTATATAAATGTGCCCTACCAAAACAAATGATATCTTTATAAAAATTGCAACATCTGCTGCCAAACTTGAAGATGAATTCATCAGTATCTAATCTTGATACTGAAATAATGTTTTTGGTTATAGAGGGTACATAATAACATCATTTCAAAACCAATACCATCCCAGTAGGCAATGTGAGATAGTAGTCTCCGAAAGCTACAACAGCGAGTCTGGCTCCGTTGGCTGCTCGTAGATCCACCTCACCTTGGTCAATATTTTGGAATCTACTTGGTTATTGTATTTGGATACAGATGTGAGCACCAAAAGTAGTATCTAATAACTAATTAGTATAAACAGATAGATTGAATTCGATAACAAAAGTACCTGAAGCTTCCCCTTGCTTCCTTGGATGGGTGCAGTTTTTCTTCTAGTGGCCCTTCTTACCACATGCGAAACAAATAGAATCATGTTCCCTTGCCTCCCCTTTGATATTCCTTTTCTTTGAAGGCCTTAAAGAAGCTTTGTTATTAATTATCTTTGCCTTCCCTTTATTTTTATTCACCATAAGGACAAATGGTTTTTCATGCTTCATGTCATTATCCACTTGGAAAATAAGGATAAGAAGATCAGACAGAGACTTCTCAATGTTGTTCATGTTGAAGTTCACAACAAAGTTTGAGAAGCTCTGGGAGAGTGATGCAAGAATAAGATTAGTACCCAGTTATCTGGGTAGTTTAAACCTTAGAACCTCCAAGCGCTCAATGTATCCAATGATCTTGACTACATGAGGCCCAAATGGGGAACCCTCTCCAAGCTTCCTCTAAAATAGATCCTTTGAGATCTCAAACCTTTTCTATCTTGCTCTGTCCTGGTATAGGTTACGGAGGTGCTTGAGCATGTTGTAGGAATCCATGTCTTCATGATACTTCATGAGCTCACTAGACATTGATGATAACATCAAACATTGAATGTTGAGTGCATTGCTCAAATGTTTATCATAGTCCAGGAAATCATCATCAATCACCCCTTGGGTAGGGGGGTCAGGAAGTGAGGACTCCAGCACGTAAAACATTCATTCATGGAATAGGATAACCCAAAGGTGCCTAAACCATTTCTGAAAGTTACTACCGGTGAGGATGTTGTCTTTATTCAGAATTGATCGTAGAGAAAAGGTGGTTGACGAGTTTTTCATATCGATTATACAAATTAGAAGAGCAGATTTATCAGTACTTTCTTGATTAAATTTTATGAGAAATAATAAATGAATTTATTAATTCTCACACTATTTTATCAAGTCCCAATGTCCCTCACCATTGAACTCATAATGTCTAGTTACTTTGACATTCTAGTGGCAAGGATCCATATTCCCCTTTGCATAACCCCAATAAGGGTTGGTCAAGCTATTTGATGGTATTTAGGTAGGCAGGTCTTTTCCAACTGCGAGCTTACAGTTCCTTGATCTATTGAGTGGACTCCCCAATCTTGAAATCCTGACTTGGATTCCCTCAACTCTTTCATAGAATATTACATCAAGTCTAGCAAGGGCTACTCCTCTTGATGTAATATGGTTAAGTCAACCCGAAACCTTTCATAAGTTCTTCCTTTATAAAAGTAAGTGTCCCAACAAGGGTTGGTCAAACACATAGTTTTATTAAGTCTTTCCCTTAATCAAGTAATGAAAGGTTTGGTCTGTCTTAATATGGTATTTTAGGGATTTTATTATTTATGCATAGTTTTTCATTATCACATGTTTGTTAATATTAAGTGATGCTTTCTTAAGTGATTAACCTTGTTCTCATAATGTTTACGCATATTCCAGTTTTTATTTTATTCCATATTTTCATGCTTGTTCATTTTATTAATTATGTGATCACGACAACACATAAATAATAAACAAACGATTCAATCAGACATAAATAAAATAAGATGGCATGATCATGAGATTCTGTTGGATAGCTTATCCAGTGGTTTTGATAAGATAACACTGAACTTGGGAAAAATACCTTGAACTGATGGTTCGTGTTTTGCAGCTCCCACCTGTCCACCTTTGTATCTTCATGGGTTGATTTCACCTCAGTTTTGGATTTCAAACTGTCTCCTCTGGCTTGGGAGATCCTCCATTACATGTTGATTACAATAAAAAACCCATGTGCACGCAGGCCCTACATTTTATTGGTTGAAGGCTCGCAGGCCAAAAAATTTAAATTTAACAAATTTAAATGAAACCGTACACACATAAAAAGGGTCTTTGGTCAAGCTCTTGATCATCCATAGCATGCAACGACATTTATGCATATTTAGAATTCAAATTCTTTTAATATTTCTTTCATTTAAGATTAGTCGCACTCAAATTCAATTAATTATGATCTTATAATTAATAAATTCTTTATCTTGAATTCCTTTATGAATTTCCTTGATATTCTTCTCATACATATTCCTTGTATAGGTCTTTGTACTTTTGGAGGAAACCTAGTGAAATTTATGGAAAGTACACGGCGTGTAGTTTATATTTACACGGTGTGTATTTCTTTTCACCCTTTATCTGAAGTTCACATCGGGGCTTTGGTGTGTTTTTTTCTAATTTGGAATTTTTTGGAGTACAAGGCATGTACTTCCTTGTTATGTGGTAACCAGCCTAGCGATCCCGTGTACGTGGTACGCAGCTTCTCCATTATACACGGTTTCACTTGGGCCTGATCGGACTACACGGTGTGTTGCTCCAACATACACGCCGTGTATTCTGGTTTTCCACACTCCATTCACTTCTGGTCAACACGGGGTAATGGATACATAGGCATACTCAATTCACATGGTGTGGTTTGGCAGACCAGTGCCGGTTCGTTGAACCTAAGTACATGGGGTGTAGTTTTCATTACATGTCGTGTAATCCCTTGTTGTACAGACAAAAATAACGGCTCCTCTGGATGAGTTCCCCATTTTTATTTTAATCAAAAAATTAAAATTAAAAGGTCGTTTCTGTGATATGAATCGAGAAATGAAGGAGGAAGAACAGATCTCATTTATTCAGATTAGAGAACGATTTATTTCGAATTGAATCAAATATAATGCGTAAATTATAAAAAAAATTAAATAACTATAATCAATGTTGTAACCTCCCTCTGATACCATTTGAAGGTTCCGTGCATAGCGGAAGTGCATGGGTGGATGTGCCCACTTGGATTTTTGTCATAAATAATGATCAATTTAGGATCAATACGACGATAAATGCCAGTCTCCACAGATCGAATAACAGAAATAGACAAAGAAAAGGAAAGTCTCGGAACCACAAAATAGGATCATTACACGTTGATTGTAATTAATTTAATCAATTGAAAAGAAGTACCTTTTGGTGTTCTTTATTCATTGATATTCTTGATCACGTTCTTATGTGATTCGTCATTACGTCATAGAATCCAAGTGCATAATTCCACTAGCAGTGATCCACACGTGCACCTCGTATCTCTGGACATCGCCAAAGGATTCTCCAGGTGCTAGCATGGAAAAACCTTAGCTTGCATTGTCCACCTTAGATCCGCTTGATCCGATGGAAGAGGATCTCTCTCATTCTTGAGATCATTCTTGGAGGAAGAGGTTTGTTTGGCCTTGAAATAATTCTCTAGAGTTGTTGTGAACAATGATTATCTTAGGTTGGGAATATAGTTGGGGTTGTTAGGATATTTATAATTAGGTTTGAGGTTGTAGAGTTATGAAAAGAAATAAACGCGTTACCCATTTTATTTATTTCATTAACTCCATTTTAAAGAACCCTTTGTCAAGTCATTAATTCCTTGACATGTTCCCACAATGATTATAATAAATATCATTTAATAAAATGGTATTTCCTCAAAATCCTGACTAGAAAAACTACACGGCGTGTATTAATAAATACCCGACGTGTACTTTTTTTCATTGAACACTACATGGAATGTACATTCAATGTACACGGTGTATATATCTTGTTTTTATTTATTCATTTACTTTCCATAATAAAAACTACATAGCGTGTATATTTAATAATACATGGCGTGTACTTTTTCAAAATAAAACTACACATAGTGTAATTATTGATACACGACATGTACTTGTTTTATTTTATTCTTCCTCCAACATTACAACAATTTAGGCTTCCTTGAATAATTATTAAACCACGTACGAGAATAATCTTTATTCTACTTTAGATACTTGAATACACTTAGTTTGTGACCCTCTAGTCCCCTTTCTCGTTGGCATTAGGCGGGCTTGCCTAAAGTCCAAGATTATTGTCTAGCAATGGGTCAAGGCACCCAATAGAAAGAAGTTGACGACGCATTAACGTATCACTACATAAGAACGCTTACTGTGTAATGTAATCCCTTTGTGTCAATATCTCATCAAGCAGGTTTCATGGCAGTGTCATAAACTTTTATGGTTGATCCATCGTTGTTTGAATACCTGAAATAAACTCTTGGTTTACACCATGGCCATGGAATTTCATGCAACAGTTCTATTTCAATCAAAGGGCGGAGATATCAACTTCCATAAATGGAAGGAAAAAATCCCTCCTCGACTTATCCATTAACAACATTTCACTCGTGACGCACCCAACGTACCCTACTTCCCACCAACTATCTGCGTGATGATTTTTGTTAGTAAATCAAAGTGCGCGAGTCATGACATGAGTTAATGATAATCTTCCAGTCTAAGGACCATTACACATGCTGGCAGATAGTAATGTCCGATGACACTAATACATGTAGAATTACTACTGGCGGGTCTATTCTCATAATCTCCAATCTTGGAGATTACCATGTGCAAACTCCATGAGAGAGAGTCTCGTCTTCCTATGAGTACTCGCACATGAGGGTTTGTATACTATGTGTCCTATCATATTATGTCATCCAACCGCAGAACTTTATTTAAGAATATTGTTATAGCATATCAAGGTTCTCATCATAGAGGGGATCTTCCATGACCTTATTAATGAAAAAAATATTTCAGGACATTATCATATTATAGTAATGCACAACAATGAACAATATATAATAAGTGAACTAGTCAATGTTGGAAAATTTCTACTCAGTTTATTTTCAGGATCTCGCATGAACAAGACTTAATGGAAATTTAAAACTCTAAAATACGTAGTTTAGATCTGAAGTCGTGCTCAATGTATTCTCATCATTGGAAATTGCAGTTCAATGAACCTGAAGATGAATTCCTCTAGATCGTCCGCATGCACTTCCAGAATATAGGGGAGCACCGGTCATTGAAATCCTGGTGCTAGAATAGACTTATAATGATTCCTTAGATGCTCCGATGGTCACCCCATAACCTTGCTTTCAATGCCTGAGAGAGCTCGATCTGACATCCTAGATCTAAACCCTGTATCTCTCCAATGTAGGAAAGAAGAGTATATAAAGTGAGGTTGTGAAAAATCTATAGAAAACTCCTCTCCTCCTCTATTTATAGAGTATTAAGAAAATACCCAACAATTCCTTCCCGACCCCTAAATAATTAACAATATATAAAAAATATTTTGACTACTAAACTGTGTCATAAATATTATTCATTATTATTCACTCATTCTTGTAATATAAAAACTTTATTATTTGATAATACCTGATCCATTAACTCGAATCATTCTTCCTGCATATAATAAATGATCCTTGAATATTTTTAACTAATATTCATCTAAGTATTTATTTACATTAAAACTTGTAAATATATTTATTTAAAAAATCAATTTAAATTATTCTTAACCTGAATAATATGAAATTATTTATTCCATTCGTGATCGTATCTTCTTGGGAAAATCTCGGACCCCAGTGGTGGGTCCCACCATGCCCAAAACATCTATTCAACTGAATAATATAGATTCTTGAATACGCTATTGTGTGTGATACTCTAGGCCCTTATCATGATATTAGTGAATAGTATTCACAGACCAAGAGCAGGATCTTGCAACAAACCATCACCCATAAAGAGACAAGGATTTTCACAGCTGCGGTGACCAACCTACAATCAAGAACTATGTTATATAATCTCTTGGTCTTTAATAACTCATAATTCAAGAAGCACACCCACGTCATAGACCATTTCTTGCTTTATTATTTGTTTGTCTAACTAGATGGATTATCCTTAGATGGCCAGTACCATGGATTAATCAAGGTACTAAAATCCTGATCAACATGACCTAAGATATATAACTTCATTAACCTCTTAGTGACAAATCATTTCTTGACCATTCAACCAATGTCATTCCACCAATGACGCACCCATCAAAAACTACCTGACCGTGATTTCATTATCTTGGTTTTCATGTTGCATCAAAGTATGCAATCAAATGGATTGCTTTGGTAATGGCTTCAATTAATGATACCATTACACATTTTCATAGATATTAACAACCAGTCATACTTAAAAACATGTAGTGTTCCTATTGGTGAGTCAGTCCTCATGATCTCACTAATCAAGATCACTAAGTGTGAACTTCATGATAACAAGTCTCAATGCGTATGAGCAGCCAACACATAATCATCAAACAACTATTTTTTCCTATTAGTAAGATATTTCTAAACCATATGACCTTAGTTTTAGATTAACTTCATAGTATCTTGAGGTTCTCATTATATCCTAGGATCAGAAATAACCTTTTGATACGAAAATTATTCTATGAACGTTACATTGAATAGTAGGTGCAAAACATTATACAATATAATGGTATGAATACATCATGTATAACTAAATTTATACATGAGATGGTGATAAAACCATAGAATAGTGGGGTCTAGGGTACCCACTATTTCAACAGAGGCTTCCTTGAATGAACTTTTTGTGTTTGAAAACTCTTTAAAATTGATTATTGAAAATTTGTTTGAACAAAGAACCATATTTATGGCCTCATAACTTTCATGAATAATTTTTATGATTGATTTTCTCTATTACATGGTCTCTTGATTATTATGTGGTTATCATGAAATCCTCATGGTCGTTCAATTTCAAGTCATCCAATGGGGCACATAATCATTAGATGCTTCAGGAGTCATGCAATTCGTTAGACCTTTTTAGACCACTCAACCTAGAGATGAGGCCATGATTATTTTTTACCTTTAACTGATTCATCATTTATATACTAAAATATTATTATTTCTTTGTATAGATTTCTTTATGTTTGTGAATGTTCTTTAATATGGCCGACCAGATGTGCGTGATTTTGATAAATCACAATGCTTACCCTTAATATCATGTGTCTTCTGATAATGAGGGTTTGAAATATCTTCTTTCAAATAATCTTCATAACTACCCATTGTTTTATAGACTATGTCTACAATGATTCAGTCTTTTAGATGATTTCATAATACCCTTGTTTGACTATAATATCACATATCCCTATATTTCATGTTCCCTTCATTACCGTGATAAAATTATTTCTATGGATGATTAGTTGGTTGTGGAAGCACTTCTAGGGATTTAATATATGATTTCTAACTTCCCTTTAGGTTTGGAGGGTCATGATATCTCACATCAACCAATTGATCTGAGTTATTCAAGTATACTCATATCCTATTTGATTGATATGAAAATTAGTTAGAGTCTGAGGTGGGACTTCCCCAATTAAGAAACATTTATAACTAATGGTTGTGGCTATTTTGGGTCAGGATGAGTTCTGTGAAATTGTTTACCTACCATATGATGTCCATCATTATAAGGCAACATGGTTTAATGATTTAATCATGAACCATTTGTTAAAACATCTTAGCAATATGATAATCCAATGGTTCATCGGAAGTAACCCATATTGTCTATCCCATATTGAGTTAGGGATCATTCTCAAGCATGTGTAATGATTAGGAGAGATACATCATCTTGGAGAGATGCATAACAAGTTTCATCTCATTTTATATGTCTAGGATATACATGAACAAAATCCAATATTAGTATGAGACACTCTCAATATTGAAAATGAGAAGATAATAAATGAGATAACCCATCGTACATTTATATCATTCAGGGAATAGACTGAAATCTTTTAATATCATAGTGAGACTCATCCAACTGCTATAAAACCCCATCTATTCCTTCTATGATAAGTCTAGAATAGTGTAGGCTCTTATTGTTACATCATAGATGCTTGGGAATATGCCTCATGGGGATACTGGGTGAGACCATATTTATACTTGAGCCATAACTATGTAGGGTTTATAGCCATATTTTTAATTTATGTATTTTCATTACCGATGATTCATACTTGGAAATCTGACTATTTAAATGAGTAATGGAATAATGATTTGATGTGGGGAGGCCACTTAATTTATATGCTTGATCTCTTTCCAATATTTATCAACTCATTTGACATATTCAACAACACAATACCCCTATCATATCGGTGTCCCCTTACAGTTATTATTTTTTTGGATAGTGGATAATTTTCTATATTACAAATATCAAAAAAATACCAATATCCCTAAAACATCATTCCTCTCTGGTTATTAGATATTTATAAGGTTTTGGTGATGTCAGTAGGTTATGATGTGGTTTTAGTTTGTTCATCCAGTATGATCATTTCATCTCTACACATTATCATTCTCTAACTAGACATATGTTTTTATAATGGTGGTGTCTTATTTAAGGAGAGGTCATATAATATCTCTTTCAGAGATCTTGTTCTTGTTGTTTTCTTAGAATTGATAATTATAAGTGATCCTTATACCCCCTTTAGGTTTTCCCAAATGTTTTCCTATATTCAAATTGTCTATCCTATTCCCCTAAAGAAAATCTATGGGGAATCCAATCCTGGGCTCATTAATTAATTTTTATTTCTGCCGATGTGTGTGGGAAAAAATATTAAAATAATTATCCCTTTGTAAATGAATATCTCTTAATATCAAGTGAATATTCTGAGGAATGGATGTAAAATTATTTGAGTGGTGCACTGGTAAGGTTGGTCTACCAACTAAACAAAACATTCACCTCACTAAACCCCATACATTTAGTAGTTATAAATTGATTCAAGACTTGGGGGAGCCTTCAAGGATTACCTATATTCCTATAGAAAAATCACCCATCAATGGAAAATGATTTTTTAATGATTTTTGACCTTCAATGTTAATGCCAGATGATGTATTGGTTGAATAGAGAGCACACGATACTTGTTATTATGATTTCGTGTTAGCTCAACCAATCCTTCCTTATGAAGATTTGGTTTATGAACACGATCAACCCAAAATTATTCCTTACGATGTACCGACTCCAATCATTATGGAGGACCAAGTATGAAGAATGATAATCTTGAAAAATACTCATACCTTGATCACTAAGACTCCCTTAGAGACGTTTCCTGGAAAAAAGGAACACCCTTTCCCTCCATTTCTTAATCTAGTGGTAAGAAACATTGACCTACAATCATAATATAATATCGTGATGCATATTATCCTAGAATGGAATCAAATGTTTTATAGTGAGAAATACCTTCACAATTTTGATGATGAAGGTTCACTAGATCAATTAATATGGGAATTGTACTAGGTGTTAAAGAAAACACACCATACAGTCTCTCAGCTATGCACTCAAATGGATCTCTTGACAATAGAAAGAGAAGAAAAAAATGAAGCATAGGTAGCCAATGAAATATCCCATATTTGGTAATCAACATCACTATTGGGAACTAGTCCAAAATTATCTAAAGTGTTAACTTCATTATTGTGACTTTTCATTCTATTCTATAGCTGAATGAGGCGGAGTGATTGGTACTCTAGAAAATAATTGATAATTCACACCAAACATTTTGTTACTTGGAAAACACATCAATACAAGATTTATTTTTCTCTAACTATAATAATTTCTGATTTTCCTCTTTCCTTTTTTTGAATCATTAGGAGAGACTGAATAATAAAGGCATTCTTTCTTTTTTTCACAATGTCAATGAATTGGCCCTTTTTAACATTATAGACGCTTGTCAAAATTTATTCTATCCATGATGTGCATGAAATTTCATTAGACTAATATCATAGGCATCATCAATGATATTTATTAATTATATAATCAAAAAATAATCCCAACCCTATTGATTTTAATGTCTGAATCATAACAGGTTCTTCTTTGTAAAATCATATGAACTCCACCAACATGAGATTTCTTATTTATTAATTTTCTCTAATTATATTGGGGTCACCTAGTTATAAAATTTATTTTCATTAAACATATACTAGTGGTAATGTGATCTACTATTTTCCATATATAATAGACATAGCGGGAATAAATTTATTTTTTAAGGCCATATGGTGGGACCCAAAATATTTACACACTCTTCATTCAAACACAAACATTTTCTTAAGATTCAAATAAGGAAATCTTAGAAAACATGGAATTAGATTTTTCTCAGGACAACCTCTTACGAGTTTTGAACCTGAAAAGTTTTATTCATTTTCCATTTAAAAAATTCCCAATATTTTTCTAGATCACATAATGTTGATGTCAAGTGAGTAGAGACTCAACTTTTTCCTTGGGTTCCTTTTTCATGTTTTTAACATAGAGGACATTATGTCTCTTTTAATTAGCTATCTTAAGTTATTTCCAACTAGACCATTGGTGTGTAAAAGTTTATAGTCTTCCAGTTCAGAACATCTATCATTAGTAATTTACCATTCATGATTTAACATTATTTGTGTATTTTAATGTCATGTGGTCAGGGTGTTCATGCCATTCGACATCATCTAGTAAGGAAATATTTCATTCAATTTGACATTGTGTGATAATGACATAAAATGATATGCAGTTTAAAGTCTTGTTGTAAGGACATGAAATGGTATGAACATTTAAATATTTATAGTATGACATATAAAGCTATATTATTTAATGTTTTTACTCCAAGAAATTAAACAAACTAATGGAGTGGGGAAGACATAATGGGGATGAACGAAACACCCTAAGGTGATGAGTTCCACTATGGTGTCAATGAGTCTCATAAGGATTCAAGTTTCTTACCTATAGGGGGAGACTCCACTATATGATAGGTCAAAGGACCTTATTCATGGGACCATAGGGTTCACATGAATGTTAAATTAAAGGGGATAACCACTCTGTTATATGGGATATGAGATATTTTTTTAATACAAAATTGATGGTTGGTAAAATTATTAGGGAATTTAAATCCATTGAGTTAATTGGAATATCGATTGTGTAAATCACTTATCCATGATTTTGAATTAATGAACATGAAATCACTTGTCCATGAGTTAGTTGGAATATCAATTGCGTAAATCACTTGTCCATGATCTTGAATTAATGAACATGAAATTTGGTAGACATGTCAGCAATGACCCAAAACACCCAATGGTTCTGAGTTCTACCATAGTGTACTCGGGGCTCATGAGTGGAATGAGGGAGATATACTGGAAATAACTTAAAACTCCCTAAGGTGTTAAGTTCCACCACAGTTTCATCATTGCTCATGAGAATTATATTTCCTTACCCGAATAAAGGATATTCCTCGAGTTGTTATGTCAGATGCCCTTATGCCTAATCCCATAGGATATATACGAACATTTATGTAATGTTATTCCTACTATTTCTCATGTCCCATAAATTATTTGTGAATACTCAAACATTTAGATTTTAAAATGGAGTATATAGGAAGATCCATTAACCATGGGTTCTATCACCCAAGGGTAGTTTTTATTTTATTTGGGAGTCTTGGCCATTATGCTATGTGGTTTTAAGTTACATGGTGTGGTCCATCAAAATTATCTGGTTAGGAGTGTTACAATACTTCATTGTTAAAGGGTAAAATAAATTTTCAAACATGATCAAGGATGTCGAATCCACTTCAATAGTCTGGTTATGAGGACTTTAAATCACCATCTAGGAATATATATGTTAACCATAGGGTGGAAAAAAAAGTATAACTCAAAAATAAGTAATAGATAATTCCTATAATATTCAACGAGTTTATGAAAATAGTTCCTAGGATTGAGGAGACTTCCTAGGACCAAAAGTGTAAGTTTAGATGAACCAATCCCTATTACAACTTTGCTATATTGGAGGGCCAAAATAAATGGATCCCAATGTTCTTGGGGTTCTAATTAAAGGTTTCTAACTCAAGTAATTGATTGTGTCTTCTTAGAATTCAATTATTTTAAGGTTATTATGGAAAAATTAATATTAAATAATGTTTCTAGAACCCTAATGTTTTTTTCATAATAGTAAACATATTATAACAAAAATAAGATGTGAAAAATCACAAATATGATTTTTTCTAGCACTAGGGGGCCAAGTGAGAATGGATCATCCTTTACTAGATCCATAGAGGTATTCTATATTTTTATCTTAGTGGGCCTTGAGAATAGGGTTTTCTATATTCTTATAAATAATTTAGGCTCATACGTAGGTATACATAATATCCATATTTTGATATGGTATTCAGTAGATAAATTCAACATAAGAATATATTTTTGTATAATATTGACATCTACATGTTGTTTAGGGTCTTGTATGATGGACCATATGTCACATTGTTTAATATCATATTACTAGGAAATGTCCATAATGTTTAACATCGTAGAACCAGGAATGGGTATTTTAGTTTAATGTCATGAATTTTGGAAATCTTTTTAGTGCTAGAAATAGTTAATTTCAAGGTTTCCTTATCTCATAGGATCCATTACCTGTATTAATAACAAAGGGGTAAATGGGTTGTTTATTAAGAAACATGGGATTATATTTCAGATAACTCCTTATATAGGTCCAACCGATATGTATAAGGGTTATTGATTATCAATCATTATTACATGTTCAGAACCATGATAGTAGATTCGGGTGACACTACATTTCCCATGATAATGGGAATAAATCCCCAAATAGTTCATGAATTAGAAACCAAAACTCAGGTATGAATCATATTCATGGATGGTATTTCCCCGTTGATTATCGTGGCCAGATCCAGGATTAGTTATGCAGGAATAACTATGTATCTTGGTATGGGAGGAATTAAGCCCCACATAGTTCTTGAATGGTAACTCTCCACAAAAGTCAATCCCATACACAAAGGGATAATTTTTCTTATTTATTATTATGGTTGGAACCATGATTGGAGATCCATGAATTACTATGTATCATGAGATGGATGAAATAAAACCACACATAGTTCTTTAATAGGGAATCTCCACATAGGTCTAAACCATATGTATAGAGGGAATTTTTCCAATTGAATATTATAGTTGGACCTAGGATTTGGGATCTGGGCATCACTACATATCATGGGATGGTAGGAATCAAGACACATGTAGTTCATGAAGGTAAACTCTCTACCCAGGTCGGACCCATATATAGATAGGGAAAATTCTGATTGATAATCATGGATTGACATATTATTATAGATATAGTCCTCACTATACATCCTTCTATGGTTAGAATCAATAAACATGTTTTCTTGGATACAACATAGTAGTAGACCGGTGCTAGAAGTGTGGGAATCCTCTCAGGGGAAGAAATTGAGGCATACCACAATTTTTTTGTTCATTCCTATATTTTTTAGATGGGTTAAGAATATAGATTATCATAATATGTTGAGGATGTCCTCCATGTAGTTTAACTTCATTCAACGAGGTTGAATAATGCTGTTCAGATTAAGGTCCTTATACTGGGACATTTTTCATGCAGTTTAACATCATGTAGTAAGGACTTGTCTATCACAAAAAATATTCATGTGAAAAGGATGATTTTATTATAGTTTAATATCATTTGGTAAAGATTTGGAATGCTTTATGGAGAATACATGATGTATTTCTTGAGAATCATATAATTTTTGGGGGGTATGACATGTTCCCCATCCATTGTGTCTAATGAGTAAACTCCATTTGAATAGAAATTATGTATGATATAAGGTCCATCACATTTGGATTACATCATTAGAGGTTTCATTCCTGGTATTATTGGGTTTTTAAGATGCAATACTAGTTCTTTTTAATGGAATGAGTGAAGCTAAATATTTTTATAGAAGGATTATGTAATTTAATTATAATGGACATTAATATTGTGAAGTGTAGAGAACCTTTTCACCATGATATATTCAAACTCATGCAACCACATTTTTAATTGGTCATCATAATAGTGTTTTCCACAGATATAATTTTTATGTGAGGGAAACTAGAAATCTACAGGAAAACTTACCTTGGTTCCAAACATCATCAAATATTGAGTTTCTTGTGTAGCAGTACGTGTGGTAGTACTATAGACCCATAGAGCATGAATGATTTTTTTGGACCAAAATTATTTTTCCATGTTCACCATATCCTATATTATATTTTGTATATTCTAATTAATAGCCTCTATTAATCCATTTTCTTCCACATGATTGCGGGATGAATGGTCAGAATCAATTTTATACTCCTTGTACATTTTCATTAACTCAGTAGAACATAAGGTTGTCCCATTTTCCAACAATATCCAGTAAGGAACTAAAAAATAGTGATGATATTGTAATATACGTAGTTAATTATGTTCTTCATCCCAAAAAAATGAGGTGTATTTTCTCAACCCATTAAGAAAAGATTTCAGTAGTAGTAAGAATATACACAGAGGCTTGGTTGTGGCTAGGGGACATTACCCCACAATGTAAATCCCACATAATGTAAAGAAATAGGAATATTTAGTTGTGTATAAGAACTCTATGGATTGTTGGATGATGTTTTCATGAATCTGAAATGCATGAAATTTCCTGATGAATTCCAGATTGTCTAGTATAATCATTTTCTACAAGTAACGAATGCTAAAAAAGATTTAGGAGAGCTTGGTTCCAAGTTAATGATTGTTGTAGGATCTCACATGGGCTATTATATTGTGGTGGTAATATCTCCTTATGTTATATATTTGAGGATTATTTCATCAATTTCGCATTTGTAGTGAGAGTTTTGTTCATTTGGACTATACTAAAGAGTAATGTTTACTGCGCGGTGTTAGGTATGTATCCTTTATACTTGATTTAAGGGGAGGGAACCATTTTATAAATAATTAAATATAGGATCAATCCATCTAGGTGTGGATATCTGTTCAACATGATTTGGGATGGTTTTCACCAGATTGATTTCCTCCATGTCAAAAATGAGGAATGATGATACCATTCTTTGTTGTGTTATATGGATGATCACATAATCCTAATTGAGGATGGTCGGGACAGTGGATAAATTAACTATTGTGTTATTACAACCATTTTTTGGTTGAGGGAAACGCTGTAATGTTTTTTCAAAATGGAACTCTCCCAGTAGTCCTCTAATGGAAACAATGAAAGGGGTAAGTTCTTCCTTTTTGATGTCGTGCTCATCATTATATATTTGATCACTTGCACTGAAATCCCTTAGATGTTCAGGTAGTATATCATTAGTTATAGGGATATTCCCAAGATTAATATGAGTGATTGGTATTCGACCTCATTATTTTTGAATCCCTTAGATAGTGATAATGAGTAGGAAAAAATTACTTTGTCCAGTGAAAGAAATACAATCCACGGAACAACTCAGTTGAGGTTTTGGTTTTCCATCCTCTATCCAAGAAGACTACAAGAGGAACTATCAAAATACATCTCCCATATTCATGGAGTGTCATGGGAAAAGAAAAAATCTTAATCCTAATGTTTGATGTACACTTATATACTTTCTGGGGTGGGATTAACAACCACGAAATTATCCATGGCATGCCACTTAACTTCCTTCGGTAAAAATAATTTTATATCATATTGTTGAAGAAGGAATTCCAATCATGCCAGATTACCAGTTAACATAGGGTGTCTAAGGATTCACTTGATATGATCAATATGTCATACCAAGTGGACATCACTCCATTTGAAGTAATGTGTCAACTATTTCACTGAAAAGATGAGTGCATGGTAGTTCTTCTCAATATCATAAGATTTTGTATTAGTATCTAGTAGTATCTAAATGAGGTAATAGAGGTTGTTTTCATTTCCTACAACATAATCCTTTGTGAGGAGATAACCATGTGACCATTCAATAATATCTTTAAAAACTATAAGTGGACTTATTTTTAGAGGATGACTCAAAACTGGTTTGTTTAGTAATTACTACTTGATATTCTCAAAAGATTCTTAGAAGTCCTCATACTTTTTTCAGGTCACTAAACTATTCATTGATTTTAGTGAAATGTTGTGACCCACCATCCATGTTAGCTATAAAAATCCAAATGTAATAATTGTTCCCATGGATCACCATCAATTAAATATGATTCCAAGGGGGTAACATTCCTAGTACTTCGCTATACTTTTCTGGGTTGACCTCAATGAATGGTGGCATAACAAAAGGCCAAGTAATTTCCCTAACATAACCCTATAAGAACACTTAATAGGATTCATCTTAAAATTTTGATGTTCCAACATGATGAATATTGATTGAATTTCTATGAGGTGATCACATCACTATTGAAATTTGACTCTCAAGTCCTCAACATAACATTCTAATGTCTATCCAAATAAGGGACATGTGTTATGATGCATAGAACATTGAAAAGTAGAATGTATTTTCTTCAATGTAAAGGTCATTACCAAATATAAAAAAATTTATTTGAGTGCTCAAAAGGTGATGGATTTTTCATCTTTATGGGCCATCATTATATAATTATTCCATGAATACCCATCCATGAAGGAAAGATTTTAGAATCCAGTGTTGCATTGATCAGAAGTTCTATTATTAGAAATGGTATATTTTCCTTTGTTCGGTGTCTATTTGGTTGCTCGAATCATTTCATAACCAAATATTCCCATTTTATTATGATGTTGGTGATATATTTTGGGTATTTCACTTCCCAAAAAAAGTTGGATATTGTCAATTTTGTCAACATCTGATTATACATAAGTATCATGGGAGAGGATAATCCTCTTTTCTATCGAATTAAAACTTGTTTGATCATTTGGAAAGCATATGCGGTGTTCTTGAGGCCATCCTATTATTTGTCCATCTATGTGTCCATGGAGGTTATTTCAGATAAGGTTGTTAATATGAGGTAATCCCTAATATTTTTAACGTTAGAGAGTCCATGGGAATAGTTTTCTCATCCTACACTAAAAATCTTCTTTTAAGAGAGATTCTAGAGATGATTCTTTTCCTTTATTCCGAAATTGATTAAATGAAGAACGTAGATATATTTTATTAAGTATGATTCTCAATTATGTTTATGTGTATCTCATAATCACTATTGAGCATACTTTATGGATTTTTAGGGGTTGTCCACAAACCATTAGTGGCTACATCCTATGTATCACCATCAACCATCTGTTTCATTCATTCAAACTTATTGGATATTTCCATAGGATATATTTCTTTACTTGACTCAAAAGTGGAACAGTCACAATTTAGTATTTCTTCCATTACATGGTTGGAAAATTTCAATAATTGATGAAATGTTGAGGGTACCACCACATATCTATGAATCCAAGGTTTTCAAAGTAGGATATTATATGATGTGACTCTATATATAACCATGAAATGGTTTTATGACATTGAATCACCAAAATAGTCTTTCAACTTGATCATCCTTAGAGTACTTTTCTCAATCTTATCATACCATTAAATAGATAACTTTATTGGGGACAAGTCACCCTCAGTATATCCCAAAAATATAAGGTTCATAAATATAATGAGGTGGATCTTGGAACCATTTTCAACCAGATAACTTTGGTTGGAAACATTATAATGTTTTATTAAATGACAAAGAGTTATGATATATCCCCAGATAACTTCTTCCTAATAATGATCTATGAACAAGATGGAAGTATGAAATTCTAATGGAATATTTTTCACTGGGTGAAAATCTATTGTAATATCATATTTATCAGAACTCCTATAGTATCTAAATATCCTTTACTAGTTATTCTCTATTTTATTTTCAAAGATGGAGAGAATCAAATAATGACTGTTTTGATGTGAAAACCAAAAACTATTTCATAATGTCTTATTTTTTGGGTCATATGTTTGTGCTTCTAAAGGTGGGGACAATCCCAATTATATGGATTAGTATATGAGGGGTTTGGGGTTTTTGGGAATGGTTCTTAACCAAAGTTTAAAGGATCAACTACTTCATGTGGAATAGGTCATTCCAACCATTCTATTTATGCAAGATGATTATAAAATTACACTCACACTAGTAGGTCATGTAAAATGATTAGTATTTGATGAAAAATAGAGGCATTTTATACATAAAAATCCTTTTTTGGGCTTATACATGTGGTATATCATGGTTTTTTGTCTATATATATTCAATCTATGGGGACGTGGGTAAAATATTGGGTTCACCCATAATTTCTCCACCCCTTATATCCTCATATGCTACATCAATATCCTCAAGGTCCACAGTTCTATATGGGAAAATCATAATCAGATGTGTATTCATCATCAGAGAAGACATGAGTTTTGAGAACTATGTTAACAAAAATAAATAATCTCTTCATCTAATTATGGTTCAATTTTTTGGGGGTAGTCCCTATTATGCAGATGAAAATGGAATGAAGTTTTAAAGAGTCTTTTCTTACGTGGGATCTAGAAATCACCCTTACTATTGTGTCTTATCCTCTATTAGATGGTTAGGTCTCCATCCAGGTGGTTTATTCAGTGATTACTCCCCAGGTAACATGATCATTGTCATCCTGCGAATTTGTTCACCCAAGTTGGAATGATCTCAGTCAACTATCCTTTGAGTCATCACATTATCAAAACTTAGTCCACACCTAGATAAGACATCATGACAATCTCTATTTTCATGCATTTGGATAATGGTTGCAGAAGTCACTTGTTCTGGGGAATTCTTTAGTATCAACTATCCAAATCAAACCATGCTTTGGAGGATGTACATAAAGGCAAAAAAAAAAGACATGGATAGTGTGACCCGACCTCCTAAGGAATGGAAAGTAGTTAGGATGATCTATGAGGTAGAAATCATTTAGAATCCTATATTGATGTATTTCAAGTAGGTTATTTTTTTATGGTTTTAAGGAAATTCATGAGGGCCTACTTATATCATATGTTTTATTTATTATTCATGCATTATTTGAATCACTGGCTTCCCTAATCTATTTTTTATCCTTTATGGAGAAAATTTATTATTTCTATCACTTTTCGAAGGCTTCAAATGCTTCGGATAAATCTTGGGTGTTTGAAAAAACACTTAAAATAGTATTAGGGAAGCATACAAATTCTATACCTTACAAAAAATTTATTTGTGTTGAGTACATGGAACTAAATTTAAATATTTTCTGCAAAATAGAATTTTCTAAGCATTGTTAAATTTCTACAAACTCACGGAATCTTCCTGGATACTTTATTGGGATTGATGGTTTTTGAAAATTGTCCTAAATATTTGCACTATAGTGTTCCATCAATTAATCTTGTGAGATGGGGATGATAAGTGAATATGTTAAACAAATTTATTTGGAGATGAATATTGAAACACTTTCATTCTTGTAATTATTTAGATTTTAGTTCATGAGTTTTTATCTACTTCAATGTTGAGAAAAACCAATAATGTAATCAATGATGAAGGTTTTACCATCTAGAAATGGATACCATAGGGAGGTTGTTTTGCCAAATGAATGATTATACAATAATATTATTAAAAATTATCCTACTTTGGAAGCCTAATGATGATCTTGAGGGCTCATCATTGTGTCCTATCAAGACACTATGTATTTGAGATGCTTCTCTGAATCTATTGTGAAATCAAAGGTTGAGAAGATATAATTTACAAAATTGTGTAGGGGTAGTGTGTCATCTACCATATTGGGATATGGATCTTCTTAGGCAGCATGTGTGCACGTAACCCTTCCATGGACTCTATTCGAGTATCTAACAACTCAATGGAATTGACAAGCTATATAGGTACCAAGGACTGGGGTTCCTCTTGTCTAAATAGGCAAGGTGATACATTAAGAGGTGGCCTAGTTTTAATGTATCACAGATTAATGGTCTATTATTGGATTTAATGACTTCTCAGATATGGGGGAGGAATTTATCTAAAAAAAGTAATGTTGTAATCATATTTAACATCCTCATTTATATAGGTCACCTGTCTTTATTTGGATATGAAATGTGGTTCAATTGAAACTCTTGAAAAGTGATTAGATCTCTTCTAATATATAAGATTTTGGATAATTAATTTTTAATGGAGATGATACTGAATGGGGATGTATCCCTTTAGTAGTTCCTCATTGAGATGTCTTAGATTTTATATCTCATTATCATATTGTGAAAGACATTCCTCCATATAGGTAATGTTGGATCATATAGGCGGTGAGGGTAATGTAGAAACACCATCAACTTTTTCATTGTAAGTGTATTCTCATAGAGGTGGAAATTAATTATTTGTAGGTTATTGTTTATGGATCCTTTTTTATTTATACATACATAAGTCTCAATCTATGTATCCAAATTACTTATATCTTGACGTATAACTTTTTCATTTAATTCAACTACATTTGTGCCTTGGATGATATAATTTTTCATGATTATGGTGACAAAATTCACAATGTTCAATTAGGAAATGATATTTATCCCATTAATCACAAGAAAATATATTGATTCTTTACCACTTATTCCTTCCTTGAGGGTTATGTTAGGGTCATTTTTATAAAAAACTATCCATATTGTACCATTTATCAATAAACCTCTACAATAATTGATTACCTTCACTATAAATTACTCATATCATTGTCCCTAGATGTTGGAATTAATGGAAATTATGATTATTCTTGCTGAATAGTCATTGAATAGTAAGGATGTGTCTTACAATGGGAGGAAATGATGGGATTTTAACCGTCAATATTTACCTCCCAAAATAGTGAATATTTATTCCCAATGGAGTGAAGAAAATGTTGAAAATTCCCGATTCTAATAGGATAGAGGTGATTAGGGATACTTTTTACACTTTATGATCCAATTATTGAGTATCAAATAATTTTAGTTAAGGATATGATTGCTCCATAGAATAAAATTGAGATATAAATTACCCTATTCCTATAGGTTGTGGTTGATAAGGAACCACTACTAATTTATTCATGACCCTCTTAGGGTTTGATAAACCAGGTTCAAGTGATTGAGAAAATAATTACCCCATCTATATGGGCTTGGTTGGGTTTCCAACATCCACTTATTTTACTTAGATGATCTCAAGGAATGATTTACCAAGTGGTGGAGGTGGTGGTAAAAATGAGACAAGGAATATAGGATTAATTTTCTCCTTTATAGATACTATGGTGGATAATTTTGTGATCCATTTGTTTTGGAACTACTATATTTGTTTAGGATCCAGTTGTGATGGATTCTCGTGATGGAATTCATTTTCTATGAAGAAATTTCCTTGTTGTCTAAAAATTCAGATTTTTCCTTGAAATACAATCTCATTATTATGATGGTCCCTATTTGAGAGTATATTGGAAGTGATATCCATCCATTCAGGAAATATTTCCACCTTTAAAGTATACTAAAGTTCAATATATTGGCCAACTAGCTTGTGTCTCACCTTGTCTTTTAATTTATCGGGTAGCTATGTCGTTACAAGATGTCATATTTAAGGATATTTTATTCTTCAGGAAATACTAAAGTCCAATGATCTGTATTTCCCCCACTTTGTAGTGAATATGATTAATGGGGCTCCTGAAATCAATCTATATAGATATTTTATGATATGACGAATAAAATGTTATAGTAACATTTCATGATCTTACATCCATGGGTTCTGATATTTAATGAATGCATCCATGTACAGCTGAAAATTGAGTGTATTTATACTCTATACATTACCCTTATATCCTTGATAAGGAGGAGTATTGATTCTACATCTAATGTGTTACTCACATTTTTTGTGTTGTTATGGAATGAACACCTTTTATAGTACATATGGTATCTCATAGCATTGGGTGGTGATGGTACCGAACATGGTTGGGAGGATATTTTTAACAAAATATCTCCCCATATCATAGTGATACTCTTATTTAATAGACTTATATGGTTCTAAATAGTTATAAAATTGATGTTAATTATGTTGGGATCCGTTTTATCATGGTAATGTTATGCTAATGGATTATGTGGAACTACATATTGTTAACATTTATTTTTTGTGAACCTCTATATATAAAGGTGTTATATTTTTTAGAACCTATATATATATAGTTGTCTGGGAAAAGGAATGATTTCCTTGTCTGGGGATATATCATCGTGTAGATGTTGACCATAGTAGTTTCCAAGAGTAGAGTCTAGAGATCTATCTACACACTTCTGTGTGGAGGACTATCTATGCGGTGATCACCTTCTTCTTTAATTATAGAGTCAATGAATCATTGAGGTTTGGTTGGTATATTATGAATAGTATCAGGGACAATTCCATTGAGAAGATTATTGGTATGAGCATCATTTTTTTATCATGGAAGAAAAAATTCAACCTTCCTTTTGGGATTGATTGTAAATTAGAACCTTGTATATGAGTGTTTCTAGAAAATGTTGATAATTTTCTGTTGTTTATGGGTGTGAACCACTATGAGAAGTTGTTGGAGTATACTTTTGAGATTATGTATTATCGAATAGAATATGGGATTTTCTAGTGGTTTCTAGAATATGTGGGTCAATCAAGGATGAAATGGGGTTATGAGCCCATTTTTAATATGTAGTCCCCACTATAATATGATAATGGAACTTGATAATGGGAGAAGTGATATGTGCCTCCTCTTATATATCCTATGATGGATGGTGTTATAGTAGTTCATTGATATAAGTAAGGTTATAATCCTATATTCTATGAGATGGTGAAATTTTCTTAGTAGATCCTTATATAGGTATATGATCCTTCTCTAAGGTGGTTTCCATATTATTTTCAAAAACCTAGGTTGGATTTAAGATATGATATATGTATTGTTCCATTGGAATATGTCATTGGTCTTTTTCTACATGAATCTAAACCTTTCCTAAGGAATGTTCCACTTTCACTTGGTAATATCAAACCATAATATTATTGTGAGCCCATTCCTGTGCATTTGGAGTATTTCATTAGACTTTTTCAAATGGAATATGAGACCATCCCAAGGAATTTTCCACTCTCACATGGTGATCCCCCATCAAGAAATGGAATGTGTTCCTGGTCCGGTGAATTTGGAGTATGTATCTGGTCTTTTTCGAAGTGAATGTGTTTCTACCCTAAAGTATGATACAGCCCACCATGGTGATCCCCAATTGTAAGGGGGTATGATCCTGGTCTTATGTCTCATCCTTTATTGGAATTTGTTGTTAATACACCAAGATGAGATAAGGGATGTGTAATTGTTTCTGAGTAACCACCTATTCATATTGATCATGGTGATATGCCACTCAAGGTAGGATAGAAAGATATTCTTATCCCTATATCTGTAGTAGTTATAGAATATAACAACAAAGGTCTTATGATTTTCCTAGAATGTAGTGACACTTAGAAAAGTGTTTGTAGGAAATTAGGCCTACATGTTATCTGTCACAAAGATAATCTAGAAGAATATTTTTATAGAAGTAAGGATAAAATATCTTTACTATCAAACTTGTGACATCAAAATATGATATGGGGAATTAGGTACGGATGAAAGGATTTGAGCCTCCCTCATGTTTTTTATGGAAAATTCCAGAATAATTCATCTAATTGAGTATGGTTATGATCCTTCAAACTGAATATATAAAGAATATGTTGATAGTCATCATTATTATAATTGAGGATATGATCCCACTCCCTTTATCCATATCTCCCCACACTCGATGGAACATCCATGGAATATTTTCATGAGTATATTGGGTGAAAATTTGTTGGGTTGTTCCCTCAGTAGGATACTGAGGAGCATCGGTTGGATGTCGTTTGGGACGACGATCAATAGGGTCATTTATAGGTGTATCCTGAACCAAGATTTTGTCATATTTAACTCCATAATCCATCTTTCTCAGAAATAAAAGGTGTTTTTTGTCATGATTTAGGGATAATATTCCAAAGAGGTTAGTGGTGGCGACAAGTACCACTGTATTCAATGTAGCATCCCCTGAATGGGACGGACACACTAAATTTAGAATCTAGAGACCTCAGTGTGTATCATCAATGGTAAAGATGATTTGATATTAATGGTATTCCAGAACCATTGCATTGTCCACCTAATAGTGAAGGTGTTTGATTGGTGGGATTTTTTTGTGACCCATAGAGGTTACAACTGCAGTTTACGTTCTAAAGAATTATTTTGGTGAAGGAATGATCATAGTTCAATGCTTATTTGATAAGTTTCTATAGTCAAAACACAATAAGGAACAAATTCACTGATCAACACATAATCATAGGTGTAATACATGCTCAATAAGATATTTATGGGTAACAAAATTGTCCTTTCCTATTCCTATTTCATCCATTTTTCTCATGTTGTATTTCTATAAAGGGGACATAAAATTTCATGTGAACCCCAACTACATTTTAATATTTAAAGACATTACATTGGGTAGATCATTCTCATTTTAATGGGAGATGAAAACCAAATGACCTGATTCATGGTCAACAGTTCACTTTTTCACTTGATATATTATTTTTATGTTCACTAATTTTTTTCATGCAAAAAATAATGGAAGTTCTTAGAATTTGGAAATAATATACCTTTCACCTATAATGATTCATTTTTCTATCATTTAATGTTTATACACTGGGTTCTCTATTATGATCTTCCTTAGAGACTCCCAATAACTTCCACATCTAAATAAAATGTAACCCCCTTCTTTCCAAATGTATGTATTCATTTAGTGTTTATAAAGTAACATTACATTAGAATACACATTAGTGGAGAGGATGGGATTTTAGGAACATTTCACCATTTGGGGGTAGAGGAAACATTTCTTATTCTTGGGAACATTCATGTATTTATTATATGATCTTGAATGTCTTCCAAATCATGATACATAACTAGTTACCTTAGTCAAATGATTGGGATTTGAATAATGTTTTTGTACATGGAGTTTTACTAATGATAAAATCCTTATCTATTAGGGGTACTCTTCCCAATTCCAGTTAGTTTTGAGAAATGGGCAGATTTTATATTTAGAATCCACATAACTAGTAACTATTGAGAATACTTACATATATGGAGTCTATTTGTGTTTTGATGATGGGATTTTAATAGTTATGAGTATTATTTTTTATCCTATGAATAATTGGAATTAAAAACCAATTTTTTTGTTTAAATCATGCATTTTAACATCATGAATAAAAGATACATATAAAGATATTTTGGGCACCAATCATGGAGCTTGAGCCTTAAAAAGGCACCCTACATATAATGTTATATTAAAAATGAGAGTCATTGTAGTTTTATCCACCACCATCCCAATGAAGGGTGATGATAGTTAATTGATTCATGTGAGGGTTATTTCCTCCATGTATACCAAAAACGAAATTCATATAGGACTTATACCGAGTTGGATGCCCCTGTATGGGTATATTCATATCATGTCGTTGAACGGGGCTTACACACCGAGGTTTCCCTATATACGAAAAGTTTATGATGAGTGTGATATGATCGTCGTAAATACATAATTCCATGTGATCCATGATTGATGTTGGAACCAAGGGATAACAAGTGATCAGGGAAATAGTTTATAGATTCAGGACATATTCACTAGGGTATCCCTAATAGAGTATTCAATATAGTACTCTGGCCTTATGAAGACGTCCTAAAATACCCACATATAGTGAGAATTAGAGTTTTAATAGTTCAGTTGGACTTAAACTATAGATGGGTTGGGATAAGTTATTATTCTTGAATGGATTATTAATATCTATATGGATTGGGAAAATTAGGGACATATATAATGGTGGATTCCTATTGGAAGATATTTGACCCTTATTCTCTAATGGATAAAAAGTATGAGACATGGGTGTCCATCAAAGAATGTGGGGGGGGGGTGTTAGTATTCCCCAATACCCATAGTATTTCATGATCTCCAAATCTTACCCCATTAGTGAAACACTCATGTGAAAGGGGAGTGTTTGAGTACTCCAAATAGACAAGGTTGAAATGCCTCGAGTTACCTACTTAACATACCAAAATTGTCTGTCTGACATGTCTATAGTGACTATAGATGTCCTATTTGTGTCGTGGAAATATATAAGGATGATATAATGATCCTAAAGACTTTTCTAAGGTTCCTTTACATTATAGAGGTATAAATTTCCAACGTTGTACCATAATCGATGTTGACACATAAGAGAGCTGTTTCATGATCCATCTGACACGTTCAAAGGACATCACATGACTTGGATGACATGTCCAATGCATTTATTTTTATTTTATGACATTTACATTGAATGATCCATTATCTGGATGAAATTTCTATAGGATGTTGTGTGATCTAGAAGACATATCCACATGACATTGAATGGATTGGGTGACATGTTTGGAGGATGTCACGTTACATGGATAATATGCCCATAGGATTTAACTTGATATGGATGGGTCAAGGGTTGTGTATGAATCCATCAAAATAGAATCAACATATCTAGTATCCACATAAGTGTTCTACAATTTTATCTAGTTTAACTATTAGTTAAATGTCCCAATTTCTGTCACAAATCGGCTCGCTAAGGCATCACATGACAAAATGACATGAAAAAGTCTCTACATATGATCTATAATGTATAAGAAATGTCCTTCAAATGATTTATATGACGATTAGGAGATGAATATATGAATTTATTATAATCCCACAGGTTTTTCGATATTTTTAACATGTTAAATATACTTGAATATCCTCTTTGAGATACCCACTCTTTATCATGTGCCCCCATGTGTGAGTATGGATATTTTTTCTTATATTGTGGGGGGGATCTTATTAGTCTTTTCACCCTGATTATATGATTCCTTCTATGGAAGTTACCTAAAAAAATAAGGTCTTATTTCTACATAGAATTAATCAATTTTTGTGGACATAATGTTGGTCAAACATGATGTTGTCTATGTGTTTCATGATAAATAGTGCCCTTAAAACCACTCTGTCATCTCCATTTTATTAGACCCCATTTTTCAATGAGATTTCTCATAATCATATTGAAATTTCAAATGGACTTTGAAATATTGACCTGAAATGGATGTGAGTCTTCATAATATCAAGAATCCTAGTTAGAATATTTCATGTGATCAAGGGGGCCTTGTATGGGGGCCCTTATGAGATTATATTTCCTATCAAAAACCATTTTTGAGATCATAATGGCATGAAAATGTGCCTTCAGATGATAAAATTGGGTTAATAACTCATACACATGAATAATAGTGTTTCTTTTCCTTTTATGATGATTCGTCCATTTTCATCATCATTTATTTTATTTCATATGTCTTTCATCCTTTTTACAATTTTTTTCCATTAGGGTGTTCTGGGATCAATAGTGGCTCTAATGATGGTTTTCATGTATTTTCATGGGAATCGACTTGGGATGACTATGCCATATCATGTGATCAATGATTAATCTTGCGACTCAATGCGGTAGTTGTAATAGAAAATACATTATTCTCACTTATGGATCTGGAGGGGCATCTCATGAGTCATGGACATGTTTAAATTCACATGATGAAGGTGATACACAAAAATGTTTTTTCGTGATATGTAAGACATGTAAATAGGGGGATTTATGAGTTATCATGAATCAAATAATCACGTCTCTTGAAAATCATCATAACCCTGATTTTATGAGGATTCTATCATTTGTATCATGTTACCCTTTTGATAAATTTTTAGCCTTTTTCCACCAATCACTAATAGAAATTTAAGCTATAGACAATGACCTATAGCCACAGTTTTATAGGTCCATGGCTATAGGTCATTTATATCCATGCTTTAATTAAACATCCATGGATAAACTTTGTTAAACATCAGCGTCTCTTTTTTTTTTGATTTCGTCGGCCTATCCTCTCCTCTTCCCCCGATCTGTGACCCTACTCTCCAAACCGTCTACAGCTCTCACCGCGGAACCCTCCTCCCGATGCTCCCAATCAATGCGCTCTCTCACACTGCCATGGACCTCCCTCACATCAACCCTCCACTCCGAGCTGTCTACCTCCCTCATGAACTCTCTCACACTGTTCACAATGGCCCTTCAGAAGTAGGAATCCACTAGCCCTTCAACTTGTAATTTCTATGTACATTCTGAATCTACCTCATTTTATTTCCCTCCCACTATAAACATCTTATGTTTTGTAGATCGAAGCATCCTCCTTCCATGGATGGTGTTATATTTTTCTATTTCAATTATATAATGATAATCACATGGTCCGAATGACTATGTAGAGTAGGGGGAGGAAGACAGAGCGCATTCGGTTTTTTACTTCCTGTATAGTTGGGAATTTATGATCATAGTTTCAATTTATTTAGTCATTGGCAGTTGACTTTAGTTTTTGTTTGTTCTAAGAAATTTTATCTTCTTGGGATGGTTTTTTTTGGATTCATGTGGTAATAGACTCAATGTCCTGTTTGTAATTTCCACACACCTCTAGCTTTTCCTTATTGATTTGTTTCTTGTTAGGTGAAGTTACTTTCTATAAGCAGTTTGTTAATTTGTATTCGATTTCCTTTTACATCGCATGATTATTTCATTTATCACTTACTTATCTTTTTTTCTTGGAGAACCTACGCTTGCATGGTTCATTAAATGAAATCCCCCTTTTTCCAAGTAATTGGAGATGCATGGTTTTATTTATCACAGTACGATGTTCTCTATTTATTTTCTTAAATGATACTTTTTGCATTGATAAGATTGTTAGCATGTCTTGTGGTTCAAATTTGAAGGAGTTCAAAATTTTTTGTATGTGGCTGCTTATTCTTTTCATTGAGTTAGCATTTGGTGTTATCCTGATGAAAAATGAGGGGAGATGCTTCTATTTCTTTGTTAACAACATTGAAAACCTTTGATTTTGTAGCGCCTTATCGATCTGATTTGAACGCGCAATTGAAAAGTTATCATGGGAGGAACTAATAACTATACCAAAATAAAGTTTTTTTGCATTACTAATTTTATTTTTAAACCTGGATCCATGGTCAGAAATTCTTCCCAATCACCAACCTATCCTGTTTTGGTGTTCATGAACTCCAAAAGTGGTGGTCATCTTGGAAGTGAACTCCTTAAAACATATTATGATGTTCTCAATAGGAACCAGGTATTCATGGTTTTAACCCATCAAATTTCTCTCTTGTATTTTCTCCAATGGTTGTAAGTTATATGTTTTTGGGATTTTAGATGGTTTAAAATATCAAATGATGGATGAAAAACCAGATATATTTGTGTTATTCAAATCAGGTGAGTTTGGGTGTTAGGGTGGTGTTTGGAGTATGATTGCTATGTATTGGGTATGGTTTGGATTTGTCTTTGGGGGTTTGGTTTGGTGGTAATCCCTAAAATTGGTGGATCTTGTTGGGGATTTTCTTGATGTTTTGATGTAAAACTCTCGATATAGGGAATTTTGTTGATTTATTGGTGATTTGATTGTGTATTTTTATTAGGAAGTTTCTTGTTAGATCAGTTAAGGGGGTGGAGGGTTTCTTATTATCAGGTGTGAATGTGTGGGGTTTGGTTGTTATGATTGGTGTGTAGGAGACTAACCCTTAAATTATTATGATAAACCTTAGGGTTTTGTGTTTTGGAAATGATATTTTGTTATGAAGTAAGGATTAAAGGTAGTTTAATGATTTTTTGGTAATAATTCATGCTTAAGATTGTGGTGCGAAGGGTTTCTAATTAGTTATGTTGTTATTACGAGATGATGTTGAGTCAAAATTAATCAACAAAGCATCTAATTAGGATGGCATTGTGTTATCATGGGAAATATTCTCAAGTGGTTGTTTCCCTAATATTATGTTATAACTACTTTGATCTATTGACCAAGGCCTTGGAAAATGAAAAGCAATGGTTTTATAAGTTATCCAAGAGTTCTAGGAGTAGCAGTATCTAATTTTCAGTAGTGACATGGGATCGTAGGATGTTTAGAATATGTTGAAGAAAGTTTAGTTCCTATTTTAAATGATTGGAACTCTAAAGGATATATGGGTGAAACTAGAAGTTTCTAAATTCAAAGGAGATGAATCAGAATGGATAAATACATTTGATCATAAAGGAAGGAATGATGAGGTTTTATGGATCGAGTTTCATTCCCTCTTCTATGAGAGGCTACGATAGATTTACAGAATAAGAGCATGTTTGGGCGATTCATGGAGCTATATAATTATGGGAATTAGTAATGGATTATGCCACTATATTTCAATGGTTTATTCATTTCATTCCATCCTTCAAATGAAATTTATTCATAAAGGAATTCAATTTTTTAAATGGCCTTATGTATTCATTATGGGCATGAGTTTCTCCATTTTATTTGGACACCTACTAGGAGATATTCATGAAAGACTAAGCTATATATGTAGATTTGTCCATTTCATAGGAAGGTGCATGGAGAAGTATTAATAGTGAGTAGGAATCAATGTTATTTGGTGAGCCTTAGTATGAGGGTGATGGAGTAAATCGAATGAGTAATATCTCAGATCAATATTAGAAAAATAAGTGAACCCTATTCTATTTATCATGTATCACAAATGTGTATTCATTCCCCTATTATTGGGATGGGAAAAATAGGTTTCATGTATGTGTCCAGATGTGTGTTTCTATATTATTTTATTGGGATAAGCCATCCTAGGTGAAGGGACTTTTATTACCATACTTTTTGAGGTATTTCTAAAATTAATTTTTTATATAATATGCATTTATCTATCTTATATCATTTAATGTATTATTTTTTTGGATATAATGTGTGTTGGAAAGATGATAGTTTTTAAATTAAGAAATGTTTTTGAGATTATTGGGCTATGATATTCTATAGTGATCATAAATTTATATGAGGCACTAGACATGTGTATGTAGTATTGATGCTGGTATCGATAATACTATAGTGGGGAGATTCATAATTGTCCTTTTTGAGTGAAATCCATATCAAGGGATGGTGATCATTATCAAGGTTGTGAAATGTATGAACTTAGATAGTAAATGGATGAATTTAGTGTCTGGAGATGGATGTTGGATGAACCATATTTGGTTCCAAGACCACACCAAAATTAATGATTTGCCTATAGTGGTTGGTATAGTCAGTGTGTTCAGTTAATTATCAGGAGTTTATATTGGTAAATATGCTATTTGGTGCTTCTGTATTTCTAAGATGTCATTCAGATCAATGTGTTGGGTTAAGTATCAATATTTGATATTGTAGTGGGCTATTGCTTTACCATTCTTATGTGGAGTTTGAATGGGAGCCGAAAAATGGTACTCTAAAGGCTGTTGAAAGTGTATGTGGAAGGGAAACCAAGTAGTCCAAATTGGTAAGAATTTATGACATAGATTCCATAACAATAATAATTGTTTAAAGACAAAATGAAAGAACCAATTATCGCATGTTCATAAATAGTTTCAACAAAGAAGGGATATACAATCAAGAAGAAGGAAGATCATGCACCAAAATATTGTCTAATCATATTAGAAAACTGGTTTGAAAAATCCAAGCGGATTGAGTAAGAATAAAAGAAGGAAAATTCTCTATATTATAAAATTGATAAACCTATATAAACTAAGAATAAAGGTGAATTCTAGAAGAAGAACATGCTTAAAAATGAGGTTTCAATCTAGAAAATTAAGAAGGATATAGGCATGAAGAATTTTAGGTTTTTTATATATTCAAGGAATGTATTTTCTAGGTTGATAATAATGTCTAATCCCTATTTCTCACTTTTAAGTGTTTATGGAAGTTTAATTTATTCTCATATTTTGGTGATTTTTGATTTTTGAATAGGCAATTGAAAGCGATGTTAGAAAATTAAATATCTTTATTAATGATCATGTTATTTAGTATTGGGATGAACATATCAATTTGAATATTATTTGTTTATTTTTGGTTATATATTCATGTATCATTTATCACTTACAGTTGACACACGGATCACATATATATAAGAATTCGTTATATATCATTTATTTTCCCACTATTTTCTTATAGGTGGTTTTTAATGATAAGACTGTTTCTATCCACCACCATTGAAGACAATGATGTCAAGTTTTGGGTAAGGTTTATACCATTTTTATTCTTTGGAAAAATTTTAATTATGGCTTTTTTGATTTTTGGGTTCCTTATATTTTTGTAGTTTGTTTTGGATTTCATTGAGGTGGATTCGAGTCGCCGTTAATGAAGGCTTACATGTGTATGCATAGGTTGGAATATGCATATATAAGTTCCACCTTTATATATATTCAGTCATGGAAGTATGAATATATATATATTGGGGCTAGGTGTGCTTATATGTAGATATGAAAAATGCATATGTGTGTAAGTGTAAAGGGGTATATGAAAGTATACACATATATCTAAGGACCCCCTTGTGCGTATTTGACCATGAAAATATCTATATAGGGGCTAGGTGTCCTTATATATATGTTAAGATTCATATGCATGCAAGAGAAAAAAAGTAAGATTCGAGTTGTTGTCGTCAAAAGCAAACACGCCTTGAGGTTGAGGTAGGGTCCCTCTCCTAGCCTATTTAATTCAGGAATGTCTTAAATTGCAGTTAGTTGCCTACTTAATTCTGCATTTTTATATTACATTGGAATTCATGAATAATTTTCAGTTAAGATAATTGCTTCATTTGATAAATAAGTCATGGTTTTGTAATAAAACACCTCCAACGAAGGTGCGCTGTCTGCGAAAACTCATCGTGGTATACCTTGCTTAACATTATTGCATTGATGTTTTCCTTATACTTGATGTCGTTGTTAGTCATAAATCACACATCATACTTAATCCTTTTTATATCCTTGTAGGGGGTTTCTCTCTTTTTATTACATCTTTCTTTTGAACCAAGACACTCTTTAAGTGCCGTTAGAATTTTAAGATGGAATTTCCCATAATGACTAAGTCACTACTAAGTGAATAACATGATTTGGATGGAATGGATTGTACATGGTTTTAATATGGTTTTAGTATGGTCAAACATATTCCTTTAATTCACATAAATTCTCTAAATATTTATCAACAAAGAGATTTAGGAATCTTCTATTCATTGTTATTCCTTAGACTATGGACTGCAAAATGATCATGATTCCACTATTTTATAAATCATTTACATGAAACATTACATCCATAAGTTTTAACATGACAAGGTGAAAAAATACTATCCATTTTACATCCACTATTTTGTTAGACTTTTATGATGGAATTTCCCATAATGACTAAGTCACCACTAATTGAAAAACATGATTGGATGGAATGGCTTGTACATAGTTTTAGTATGGTTTTAGTATGGTCAAACATATTCCTTTAATTCACATAAATTCTCTAAATATTTATCCACAGAGAGATTTAAGAATCTTTTATTCATTTTTATTCCTTCGACTATGGACTGTAAAATGATCATGATTCCACTATTTTATAAATCATTTAAATGAAACATTACATCCATAAGTTTCACCATGACATGGTGAAAAAATACTATCCATTTTCTATCCACTATTAGCCTGGTCCATATCCTCCATGAGGTGGTCTTCCTCTCTTTGTTGACACTATATTTATGAGTCCCACATTATAATTTATTGAATACATCCACTATTTCATCACTCAATATGATACATATACCATCTTTGAAGTCCTTTGGTACTAACCTATACCAAAACCACTAGTTCTTGAATACTGCTTGGTTCCACCTCTCACTAGGTTCTTATTTCCTCATTACAAAACCACTTTTTACTATCGTAAAATTCTTGGTAGTCCCATACCACTTGAAATATGGTCTTACAACACTTTTTTATCTTCAATGATGGTATAATACCATTGAAACGTTCAAATATTGATATTACACATATTCAACTTTTTATCAGGCTCTACTTCAATTTTTCTTCAATATTCTAGCATGCAACTCCAAATTTTTTATTTGGAAATTTAATGTTGTTGTTTAAAACCACTAATTGAGTTAGATAAAACATTACACCATTTGTTTGATCCTTATAACAAATTATTATTCCTGTAATGTCCTATTACCAATTATGATCAGTAATATATCTGCATCATCTTGTTAAAGGTATCTCTTTTAGATCACCCACATTATTTTCCAACATCAAACATATGTGTCTTTTTATCATAGTCACACCATGAATCCATCTATTTTGAATGTATATATCCCTTGTATTATACCTCCACCTTAATCTTTCACCAATTCCAATATATATTTGACTTATTTATTACATGAGGGTTGGGGGAGTGGGGAGGGGCCATGTCTGCCATGCAAGGCGTTGGTCTGCAGGGGGGTCTGCCAGTCAGGGGGTAGGGGGAGAGGGGAGGTCTTCAGGGGGAAGGGGGGATGGGTCCCATGTTGTGTGACCATGTAACATGGCATGTGATATTTAAATCCAACAAAAAGCCCTGTTCCACAGCCCAGGGGTCCCACAGTACCAGTAATGTCAGATTACATGTTTTGTAACCTATGATTTTCCAGATCCCATGGGGTATTCTTCTAGGTAATCCTATACATTGCTAGATCTCCAAACTTCCCCGAATTAGGTATATCAGGGGTCATCAAATCCTCTATTCATCATAGATTAGCTTTAATTTCTTTAAATATTCTAAGAAAACATCCTCTCATGCCATCCATATCATCCTATTTGAAACTAAGTGGAATAGATACCCCAATTACATTCTAATCCACCTCAAATTTTCCATCGCCATCATTGCACCTAAAAAACACCATAGATCATGAATTTCCCCAATGGTATCGATTTGTATAACTGATGATTGGTCACCCAATGATCAAATTCCAGGTATTCATCAAACCACATAACAAAATAAATGAATGTGATGTACATGAAAATAGTGACTATAGAAAAACATAATCCCTAATATTTTGATGAATTAACCCCAATCATTTTTCATTTACCCTTGATTCATTATTTTCAAAAAATGTGATTAAAGAGGAATAAAAACACACAAAAAACAGTATTCCATCATTTTAAATATACTGATGATGTACATTTCATCTTTGTTCATTGAAATTATACACATTAATTTGATGGTTCTTAGGTGGAAGTTCTATAGGGTTGAATACTTTTAATGAACTCAAACTAGCATTCAAAACTTTATAAAAAGTCTGAAGGATTCCCTTCATTTCAGTCCTGAAAGACTTAACCTCATCAAGAACATCTTCAGACATGTCTAATTGCACCATTGGATGATTTAGGAACATGTACCTTTGAGATACAACCATAACACCAATATCATTGAACTCAGACCTGGTAGTATAAACATGAAGTTAGTCTTAACTTGTGTTATCCAATGCTTTAAAAAAGGATGCTAGATGGAGTAGTAGAAGATGCAAGAATGAAGGAGGAGGAAGCTCTATGGGAGTACGAACCCCTTGAATATCCATGGTAATCTAGGATCTTCCAGATTGTCTGCAAGACATGGGGCATGGGGAGGGTGGAGGGGGGCAGGGGGTAGAGGGCAGGGGGCAGGGGGTAGGGGGCAGGGGAAGGGGGGAGGGTGGAGGGGGCAGGGGGAAGGGGCGGGGGGTAGGGGGAGGGGTGGGTGGAGGGGGAAGGGGCGGGGTGGATGGGGGGCTGGGGCATGGGGTAGGGGGCTGGGGGCTGGGGGGAAGGGTGGAGGGGGAAGGGGGTAGGGGCAGGGGGTCGGGGGCATGGGGCAAGGGCAAGGGCATGGGGAAGGGGGCACGGGCAGGGGGAGGGGGTAGGGGGAAGGGGGTAGTGGGCAGGGGGCAGGGGGAGGTCTGTAGGGAATGGAAAGGGGGGCAGGGGGCAGGTCTGCAGGGCAGGGGGTAGGGTGGAGGGGGGAAGGGGCAGTGGTAGGGGGAGGTCTGCATGGCAGGGGGCAGGGGTGGGGGTAGGGGTAGGGGGTAGGGGGTAGGGGGTAGGGGGTAGGGGGAAGGGGTTAGGGGGTGGTCTACAAGGGGGTCTGCAGGTCAGGGGGGAGGGGGTGCAGGGGGGTGGGGCAGTGGGGCAAGGGGGTGGGGCAGGGGGTGTAGTTAGTCTATATAGGTGTCTTTAATCGTAGAGAAGGTTGAATAACCATTACAATTCATCTCTAACTCCACCATTTCTTCATGATTAGGTTTCTCCAAATATGCCCTCCTATTTACAAAATATTTGTTTCACTAAATCATGGCATGATATTAGTTACAACAAATCAGATTTTGTATGATACCACTATTTGTTATTGGTATGGATTTAACACCTTTTCTTTTAAAAATCCCGGCCATAATGTCCACTTTTTTTAATTATAGCTTATAAAGATAGATTTGGATCCTATTATCTATCCTCCTTTTTTTACTTTCTTATTTCTCAAATTCTAAACATTTTTGTTGAGGAAACATAGTTTTCTCTTCTTTCACATGTTTATTATTGTTTGAAAATTTCATTTTCACTTGAGAAATTAGATAACTCTCAATGTTTTTCATTTTTTTGGTTCATCCTTTTATAACTCTTCAAACTATATGATCGAACATTCCTTCTTATCATGTTTAACCTTCTTCATAGGTGTGGATCCATTTTTTGTTATGATATATTATATTTGATTAGAAATTGTGTCCTCTAGTAAACTTTTATTATCGGGTTGGATAAAAGCTTGTATCAAAAAAACCAAATTAAACTGAAACTCGATCCAAACTAATTATATACCATTAACAGGAAGAATAATTTTTAATTAATAGGAATGTACTATTTGATAGTATCATTTTGAAACATGAAACTATTTCCCCCTTACTTGCAAGAACATGATATGACCCATTGGGCATTGTGGTTCTTATATGTTGGGCAGTGACATGTATAGTCACATGAGATAGGTATATTTTAGTTTAGTTTTTATTTTATTTTCTTTATCGCATTGGAATCTTAGGTATTTTACTTCTTTATGTGGAAAAAGGGTAATTATATTTTGAAAATGGGGGAAAATGGGGTTCAGATTGATTCAGTCTGCCTTCTTTGATCCGATGTATGATTATATGGTTACTACTTGTCTCGCACCTCATGTATTTGGGGATTTTAGTGTTTTTGACTCCATATTATGTTTTCAGTAGTGTGTTGGATCATTTCATGTTGGTTAGGGTGGATTTTGTTCTCCCAATCGAGGTAAGGCTTTAATTCCATTGGTTGGTTTATCACTGGTTATGTATCATCTTTTATGTGTTTTAATATACCTAATATCCTTGTTATAGTGTGTCGATCCCTGCTCGTTGGTTTCGAGTAGCCAAGTTAAGGGTGACTCGACTGCATGTGCATAGCTAAGAAAGTATATATATGTTGGTTCCCCCGTTACATGTATAGTCAACCATGGTAGTGATTATGAACGTATGGGGATATGTGTTCCCATGTATATATATATTTATATATAAATTCATATGCAACTGAGTGGAGACTAGTATATGCAAATAAGCATATGTGAAAGGATCCCCTTGCACATGCTCATGGCTATGCGGGTGTGTGCATAGGGGCTAGGTATCCTTGCATGTGTGTGAAGGTGCGTATAGCCAATGGGGGAGAATCAACTTTTAGTTATAATGCTCCAAGAGCCGAAGTGGACGGTTTGGTTCCACCATGAGGTAGGATCCCTCTTCTAGCCACTTTAATTCAAGAATGCTTTAAATTTAATTTATATTCTTTCTTAATTCTAATTAATTATATTGAATTTCGTATCTTGAAGAAGTTTTATTTAATATACTTGTTTTATTTTATAAATAAAGACATGTTTTAATAATAAAACCCCTCCAATGAAGGTGCACTGTCTGCGAAAACTCACAGTGATAGTTAGGTTGATCTAGTTTCTTAAATGGTTACATTTAATTTGTGCTGAATGAGTTTTAGAATAAATGTTAAATATAATTAAATGAATTGTGTGATAAAGAAATGCCATGATTTTATAATAAAACCCCTCCAACAGAGGTGCACTGTCTTTTAAACCAAAGAGTAGTTATAGTTATTTTTATCATGTTTAGATTTGGTTTGAGTCTTTCATATGCCTCTTGTTGGTGTTTGTTTTGTGGATAGTTAGTTTTTGTTTTCTTTGAATTATATAAATCTACTTATCATACTCGTTTAACTCTAATGACATTACCCGAGTAGGCATATGCCTTGACCATGACACCTTCCTTTTCATGCATTGAATATTATAAATAAAATTTTAATGTTTGGGAAAAATGAATGAATTTGTAAATGGTTTGTGTAGGGTGTATGATTCTTTTCTGTCATTTTGTTTCCCTTTAGACGTTGCATCATTGTACCACTCGCTACAACCTTCTCTGGAGATCCCATATTATAACATATTAAATATTTGATCTGTTCTATCATCTGCCTGTGGGGCGACGGTCAGAATGTTTCACCAACTCCTCCCACTCTCTTGGCTCCTAGTCGGAAGATGCTTCCCCACAGATGTCGCTGGACCGGGCCAACATGCCACGGTCATGCCGCGGTCACACTACAATCACGCCACGATCATTCCATAGTCACGCCGTGATTTGGCCCTGATCCAGGATGACACCCCATAGTGGTTCATAGTGATAGTATTCCATGAGTCTTCAGATCAATGTTGAGACTGACTAATCACAATTTATGCCGGTGGGGTGATGAATGGAATGTTACCCTGCCTCCTCCCGCTCCCTTCTCTCCTGGCCAAAAGATGCTGCCCTGCGGATGTTGCTGGACCATGCCAACTTGCCACGGTCATGCCGCGGTCACGCTCCATTCATGTCGCAGTCACACCATGATTTGGCCCTACTCCAGGATGACACCTCGTGGTAGTTCATAGTGATAGTATTCCATGAGTGTTGTGATCAATGTTGAGACTGACTAATCACAATTTCTGCCAGCAGGGCGACAACCAGAATGTTTCCATGCCTCCTCTCACTCCCTTCGCTCCTGGCCGGAAGATGCTACCCCGCGGATGTCATTGGACCAGGCCAACACGCCACAGTCAACCCGCAGTCACGCCATAGTAATGCCGTGATTTGTCCCTGCTTCAGGACGACACCCTGTGTGTAATGCCCTGACCCTAGTTACCCAGAGTCGGTGCATTATTACATAACATTGGCATGATCACAAAAGATCACGTCTCTAAAGATTGATTCGTTTAGTAGCCTTGGATGTACTAGTACATTCATAAGGTTTACATTACATCATAAAATAGAAAACTACAACAACATTGTTTCCATAGACAACACTGAGATCCCATAGACTATCCCTATAGGTCAGTCATAATATACTTCTTCACATCCTAGGAAAAAATAAAACATAGAACGAGGTGAGATCAGATGCTCAGTAAGGATAACAATATATCAGAAACTTTCATAAATAAGCATAAAAATTTAAGGCAATGTATAATACTAAAACAAAATCCATTTAAACATAAACTTCATCATAATATGAAAAATAAAAATAAAAATAATTCCAATTACTTACTCACATGGATATTTTACTAGTCGAACAATCACATGCAATATCAATATCCACTTTCATAATTATGGAATGCATAATGCTAAACTTTCTTAACTATGTAGTCAAGGCCATGTGCCAAGACTACAAATAAGATTTTGTCAAGGCCTTCTTTCAAGACACTAGTTTGTCTCCTGAGACCTACTAATGCATCTAGGAGCTATAGCGGGTTCCACCCGTCACTTACTAAGTCTAATTCATTCTACATATGAAAAGTTTGAAACATAACATAAACATTCGTATTAAAATTATTATACGAAATGTCAATACTTTATCCACAAACCATGAATGGTATAAAAATAGCACATCCACAGTCAAACATAACTCATTCAAAACAATATGGAAGATTGTATTGTAACATATTATCCTCAATTGAGAATAATGATGGTTATTGACATAGATGAAAATAATCATCAAAACTATTTGAGAGAAATATCCCCCTTTTTCTTGAAATCATTTAAAAGTCACACTATTTTTCAATAAGCCGATTAAAAATAGATTTTTGAATCAAAGTGTCCCATACCAATTTGAAACATTTAAAACAAATGTTAATTTTAAAACTTTAATGTCCGTAAAAATAAATCCTTAAAAATACTTTTAAAATATCGACATTAATGAGAAAGATATAAAAGAATAAATTTTAAAACATTTAAAATGGTATTTTAGTTAGAGTTGTTAAGAATATGAGAGACACTTGAATAAAAATAATTGAGGTAATAAAAGCATTATAATATCTTTAGAATAAATGATTTCATGACATAATATGTCAAAGGATATTATATACACCATATAAAATTGAATTGGTGCATAATAACAAAGAAGTCTCAAAGGAATGTAAATTGAGATGAAATCCCTTATAAAGATAGTATCCTTAGGTAAAGAATAAATAAATGAAATAATTATGTGTGAAAAACATAAATACACTCAATATGATTGGATATTCAGTGTAAATCAATCATATGACATTCAAACATATTCTTATAAAAACAACACCAATGACTTGGACGTTTAACTCAAAGAATGGAGATTGAGTTAAGATAAAGTTTATATCAATGACTTTAGAAATTATCAATGGAGTGATTATGTGTATCAAATGAATATCTAGACAAAGGTTAGTGGAAATTACTACATAAATAATAAATAGTTATTCCACAAATTATCTTGGAGTAAAATAATCAATGAAGTATGCATAAAACCCACTGAGTGGAAATTGAAATTTGAAATTTCCTTACCGATTTGGTAACTTATGAAACATACAACCCTTGAAATATGGATCATACAATGAAGATGTAAATACCCATAAATTAAATTATATTACACCAATAATACAATCATGAACAATACATAGGCCACACAAAAGAAAATAGTGGTCAATATATCATGAATATCACTGGAATAAATGTGAGATGAAAAACCCTTACTTCGTAGTAATCAATTGAGTCGTATGACCAAAAGTTAATAACAAAAAAATGAATCACAAAATACCATGAATATAAAGATAATCATGATAATATATAACAAATGGAGGTATACAATACACTACATCCAATAAATAAGTGGCGAACAATGGAAATATCACAGAATTAAAAGTGATATAAGAAACCCCTTACTTTGTACATTTCCTTGGTCGATGGTAGGTTAACCTCCTGTATAATGGTGAAATAATTTTTATTAAATTATAAAATAATAATATACATTAATATGATATCATATATGATCTTTTAATATTTCTTTGTTAATAATATTTTAGTATTATCGACGTTTCCAGTGTTAACTGATTCATCTTCCTTTATATGCTTTGTTTCGTAAGTAGTGTTTGTTGTGAATAGGATGTATCTTATTCATATTAAGAATGATATTAAGTCTTTAAACATTATTTTTAATCATCTAATGAAAATTAGTCTTGAATTTATACTATGGGGAATGGATCTCATCGCGTTCGTGCAGACTGTAATCCATACGTACGCGCGAGCGACAATATCATTCTTTTTACATTAAAATAATATTCAATTGGATGTTATGTAATATATATAGAATAATTATCATGTTATTTTTATTATTTACATAAATTAATCATCATTATTATATCCATAAAAATAATAATGTATTGAATAACAATTACACCACGACGTGGAGACGGTAAGCCGTACATACGCACGTATGGTGACATGTCATTCAAAGGATGGATTGAATAATGATTAAAGTTGTACCATATTTATAATAACATCACAGTATATAGAATATACCAAAGTTATTATTTTAGGATGGAAACAACAAAGAAAGAGGATGTGTAAGAAGAAAGGAACTTGAAAGAGGTGATGAAATATTTACCTCTTCTTCAGGTTCTTCCTTTTGATTTGATAAAAATGGATCCTTAGGTTGGCATTATAACTAAAGGAAGGCCTTTAGGTTGAAGGGAGGTCAGTTGATAGGGTATTTGGACTGGGGTTGGCCGATCCAATTGGCTTTGAAGGTGTGAATTAGAGAGAAGGGGGATTTCCCTTTTATAAGAGGAGTGAGGGGAACCTTAGGAAAAGCAAGAAATATTATTTTATAATAAACTAATTTGTGGTTTCGGATGGCTCCAAAGTGGATTATTTAAAGTCTAAGGTGAATATGGGTTGAAGAACAATCAAAAAATAGGTTTTGACAGGTTTTGTTCACTATATTAACCTTATCTTTTAGATTTAACTCTTAGTTAAATAGTTTTACATTTAACATGTCTCTTTGTATTTTTATATTATATGGTTAATAAACTTACTATATACTTCCAAGAGAACACCAAGTGGTTAATTAATGATACACCGATCATCATATAAATATTTTGGCTAAACCTAATATTTTTAGGAATAGAATATCAATTAATAATATAATATTTTTTTAAAAAAATCTTTTATGCCAATTTTGACACTATTTGTTATTTTGTTTTTTCTAAATTTATAACAGCATTATTACTTCTAAAAAATTTCATCTAACCAACCCTAATATGTCATATTAACGTAGAATTTTTTTTAATTCATAAAAAATCTCAAATTACATTTATTTGGATATTTATAATATCAATTATTTTAATATTTCATTAATTAGGTAATTACTGCATCATCATTATGTCATAAATAAATTAAATTTTATAATGTCTGAAAAATATAAATAAAATACCATTACGTAGGAAATATTTTTAGATTTCTAATGAGTATTTATAGTCTAATTTATCTTATGTTTAAACCTATATTAAAAATGGTTTAGTTATTAAACATTGAATTTAACACTTTTAACTCTTCTTTGAATTAAATAATAATAAATCTCCTAATCAAATCCAATTAGACCCAAGAGGTTCATATTTTATTCCTAAGGTTGTTTTTTTGGTCGAATTATAATTATCCAATAGAATTAGGACATGTGTTAGGGTAATAATAATATCATTTTTACCTTTAATTACCTATTTACTTTTAACCATGGTAAATAAAAGTTAAACGTTACTATTCATCAAAAATTATTTTTATTATATTGAACCACATTTTACTCCTTGAAATTAACCGTGTCTCTCGGATTTTAGAAATTCAACTCACAGAAGTGCTAAAATTAAGTTTTATGTAAAATTGGAAATCCTCCTAGGAGGTGGGTAAAAGACGGTGAAAAGTTCAATAAAATTTTATATATCTAATATTATTACAAAATGACTCCAATGAAATACATTGAACATATATATGTATTATATATCTATTTTGAACTAAAATAAATTTTAAAAAAAATAAATTATTTAAATAAAAATTTGGTTTTAAACTATAACTCAGTGTTTTTTACTATTCATCAAAATTGAAATCTTTCAGAAAAATACCAAAAATTAACTCTAAGCTAATTTCAATATTCCAAATCAAAAAATGAAGTTCATTTTGAAATATAAAATTTCTAAAATTTCTAAAAGTGGGTATTACTATTCATAACGGCTAGTTTGATTGGTCGCAGTGTGTTAGAATCTCGAAGTTGCATACAATGCAATCTATTACATTATTAAAAGAGAAAAGTATCGTGGAAGCTTGGGGTGTTACACCATGGAAGTTGATAGTGATAGTATTCCATGAGTATTGTGATGAATGTTGAGGCTGACTAATCATAATTTTTTCCAGCAGGGCAATGATCGGAATGTTTTCCTACCTCCTCCCACTCCCTTCGCTCCTGGCCGAAACATGCTTCCCTGTAGATGTCTCTAGACAAGGCTAACACGCCGCGATGAAATTTTGGTCACGACGCGGTAATGTCGCGATTTGGCCCTGCTCCAACCACATCCAGCTCACACCAGCCCCCTTCCACCTTTATTTCAGCCTACTGCCACCTGCATTCCAGCCTGCAACAGCCGCCCTGCCACCTTCGAATTAGCCTGCACCCCCCCCCCCCCCCGAACTTGCAACCATCCCCCTTCCATCAGCATTCCAGCCCCCTTCCATCTGCTTTCGAACCCACACCAGCCCCCAGCCACCTGAAATCCATCCCACACCAGCCACCACCCCTCAGCCTCCTACAAAACATTCATGCCAGCCCTCTTCCACCTGCAAAACAGCCCCAACCAACAGTTTCATCCCTCACCAGCTCCTGACCTTCTACATCCCAGCCCGAACTAGCCCATACCACATTCCCAACAGCCCCCAACCACCTGCAATCTATCCCACACCATCCCCCTTCCACTTAATCCAGCCGCACCAGCCCCCTTCCATCCCCCTTCCACCTGCCTTCCCGCCCACACCAACCACTCCAGCCCGCACCAACCAATGCACCAGCCCCCATCCTCTTTCATTATAGGATGCGTGAGAAACAATCCATGCAAATCTCAAAAAGGAAAGGCGAAAGAGAATCCTCTTGCCTGATCCATCTTTTCCATGAAAAGTAGCCATGTAAATTTCCATTAATGTTTACTAAGAACATTGGGGTAGAGATGCATATTTTAACCCAAGACGAGAACCTATCCAGAATGCCGAGCAGATCCAAAGCATCCTATAAGAAGTCCCACCTGAACGAATCAAAAACCTTGAATAAATTAATCTTGAAGGCACACCTTGGAACCTCAGAATCAAGATGGTCGCCCCACAATAATTCCTAGGTAACAAGATTTTTAGGATGAATTGGTTTTGGTACTGATGGTTGAGGATATTTTTATCCACCTTTAGATTTATGAGTCTCTTAAAGTTATTTTTGTAACCATCCTACTAGAGGATCCGAGTTATAAGTGGTGGAAGTCTGTTATTCTGACTAAGCTAGACAAATACTATTCTTGGAAATGTTTCGAGGCATTATTCATTTAGAATTATTTCAAAATGAAGTGAAGGTACTAGTGGCTATAGAATTTTCTAAGAGGGGCCGTCAAAGTGGGGTGTCCAAGGGCTATAAGGGGGGGGGGGGGTCTGCAGTGCAGGGTGGAGGGTGCAAGTGGGGTGTCTAGGAGGGGCTTTCCAGGGGGGTCTGCAGGGCAGGGTGTAGGTGGGGTGTCCAAGGGTTGTCTGGGGGGGGTGTCAGGGGGTCTGCAAGGCAGGGGGGAGGGTGTAGGTGGGGTGTCTAGGAGGGGTTATCCAGGGGGTGTCCAAGGGATATCTAGGTGGGTTCGGGGGGTCTGTAGGGAAGGGGGTAGGGTGTAGGTGGGGTGTCTAGGGGGGCTATCCCGGGGGGTGTCCAAGGGCTGTCTGGGGGGCTGATTTGAAGAGATAGACCCACAAGAAATGAGACGTAACCTCATAGGAATAATTTTTCAAATGATTTTTTGAAATGTATTCGCAATAGCACTAGGTCTGAAATCATTTACATCCAAAACATTTTCCTTCTCTGGGATCAGGGGCAATAAAATTGGAGTTGATTCCATAGGGAATTGAGGCATGGTTAAAGAACTCCCTCATAGCGTTAAGGAGCTCATCACAAACTATGTACTAGTAGAACATAAAAAATTAATTTATGAACCCATTAGGACCAGCCATACTCTAAATATGTAGAGAAAAAAGGGCACACTTAACCTCCTTCTCATCATGGGATGCAACAACGGAGATTGTTGGATTGGTGTAGCCTGATCCGGTTGGACCGAATGCTTGTGGATCTTCTCAAATTTTATTAAGCTAAATCTGTTTATTAAACACCACCAACAACTTCTTCAAACCATCATTTCCATGTGAATGGTTCTTCAAACATATACTATATGAGATCCTACTTCAGCTCATCAAATGAGCTCCAATATATTCTACACATCATCTCCCAGCAAGTTCCTCATTCTTTTCCATAACAACTCACCTCACCAATCATATTTTTCATCATGTGAATCTAATGGAAACACTTTCTTCTTTTGTTCATTTCTTTGTGACATAATCAGTGGTAGAGGTTTACATCACTTCCAAGCTTCAGGATAATTCTTCAAGCCTCAAATAAGATTCGAATACTAACACCTTTGCTTGGGAACTTCATATTCCTTCTCAATAATCTTGGGAACTTCCAACTCCCTTCTATGTTGTCCAGCTCCTAATGGTCTCCTCAATATGGTTGGGTACTCCAACTAACTTGAAAGCCATTTATTATCTGCATATTGGCATGAAACAACTTTTATTCCTCATTGAAAACAACTATGACACAAACACAATGTGGATTTAACAATCTTTCACTTTGTGTTTATTGTCAATACCAATCTAGTAATTGGTATGTCAAGATGTTCTTTAATTTTCTTCTCTCCTCTTTTTCTCATTGACTTGTCTCATTTTCTTTTCTCCCCTTATTGACAATAAATAAAATGTTCATGAAAGAGGATGGTATCACTTCATTCTTAAACAATGTTCCATCACTCATTCTATTCAAATTCTATGTAATCCATGTTTGGTGTAGAAAATATGAGTCTTTGATTTAGAAAACAAAGTTGTCCCATTAACAAAATGAACATGATACCAACTGATTCTAATTCCCATGACTCATTTAGGGGATATTCTGATGTCCTCAAGGTGAAACCAATTGATTCCAATTGACATCATCAATCTTTTTGTAATTACAACCTGAGATCTTGCACCCATTTCAATAGAAATGTTGAAAACATTCAAGTACATGTTGGAAGTTTTAGAAATCATCCCCGAGATCTCAGATTTCCTCAAATTCTTGAAATTCATTAATTAAATTTCTCCCCCCTAATATCAGACTTTATTCGGTCATTAACATGGATGATATAAATGCATACCTCATCAATGATTTTTTCATGCACTTTCCAGAAATTCCAAATTTGCATGGAATAAATTAGTCTGGAAGCTTCTCAAGGGTCTTCTCTACTCATCTCCACATCGAGGAGACACACTATCTTCACTCCATAAAGGCAGATATTTCCTTATGATGTTCTTTGGAATACCATTTGATAAATCATGCCAAGATGGTGACTTTTTTTCATATCTGGAATAGTTATTCCATCTTACTTCCCTTCATTTGCTCTCTTCTTGAGAACTAGTTTCATCTTCAATTACCTACTTTGTATGGAACAATAATAACAAAAAAATAATAAATAATTAGATATTAAGGTGGATGTCCTTGGTCATCAATGTGAGCAGTTGGTTTGAGAAAATTTTCTCAACCAGTTTGTCCTTTCCAATTTAGCTCCAAGTCTGGATGGACTCTTCATGCATGCACTTTTGTCCAGGGGGTGCAAGGGATGTCCATGGGGGAGCAAGGGGGATGTCCAGGGAGGGTGTGAAAGGTGGGGTGGGGGTGTACTGGGGGGTCTACATGGGGGGTGGGTGGGGCTGCAGGGGGGGCTATATAGGAGTGGGGGGGCAAGGGGGCTGTCTAGGGGGTCTGCCCGGGGGGGGGGGGCTGTAGGGTGGGGGTGGGGTGGTGGGATACTGTAGGAGTGGGGGTGGGGGGGAAGGGGGCTGTCCAGGGGGTGAAAGGGGGCTATCTAGGGGGGGAATGGGGTGCAGGGGGCTGTCCAAGGGGGTGAAATGACTGTCTAGAGGGTGCAAGGGCTGTCTATGGGGGGTGCAAGGGGGCTGTCCAGGGGGGCATGGGGGTGCAGGGGGGGCTGTCCAGGGCATTGGATGGGATGTCCATGGGGGGTGCAAGGGGGTTGTCTAGGGGGTCATGGGGGTGCAAGGGGGGATGTCTGAGGGGTATGGGATGTCCAGGGGGTGAAAGGGTTGTCCAAAGGGGCATGATGGTGCAAGGGGGATGCCCGGGGGTGCAGGGGGGCTGTTCGGGGGTGGGGGGGGTGTGGGATTTTTTTGAAATGTGAATCCCAAAGCCACAATTTTGAACCATGGTTGTAGGCATAAAACGACAGTTTTAAACCTTGGATGAATCTATATATCCATGGTTTTGAACTGTGGCTATAGGCTTTGTGTGGCTTAATGTTTTTCCACAGTTTAAAACTGTGGCTATAGGGCTTTAGCCAGGGTTTGAAACCATGGCTATAGGTCTTGACCTATAGCCATGATATTACTAGAAAGGGTTCGTTGAACTGTGTCTATAACTTATAGCCACGGTTCTGGGACTTATAGCCATGGTTTGAAACCGTAGCTATAGCCTAAATTTCAAGTAGTGAATTGTTCATCAAGGTGTCACATGATTGACTAGTCATCACAATGGGTCTTCAAATGACTAGGTGGATCCACAGAAGAGTCTTAAAAGATCATGGGGTCTTGTATGAGAGTCTTTTTAAGAGAAGGAGTTCTTATGAAAGGGTCTTCGCAATAGTAAGAGGGCTTGTTTGGAGGGGATTCACATGATCATTGAAATATCAAACGAAGAATCTAACTCATCAGTGTGACTTTCATAGGGTTATGTAATCAAATGTATCCATTGGGGTCATTCAATCATCATAAACTAGGAACCAGATATCCCATATAGCTATGCTCCTCCTTTCATCATTTTATAGATAAAATAATACCAATCATTTTTGAATTTCATTGATACAATACTTTTCTATGTTTAATTGGGATGCACCAACAACATCATTTCATATCAGAAGAATATTAATATTACCTCATTAATTATCATTTATATACCTTAATTTCATTAATAAAATTTCAAAAAATATTTAAAACCATAATTTCTAGTATTTATATATCCAAGGTATGGGATTAAAAAACTCAAACCATCTATTAAATGTCTCATTAAAACACATCAAAAATAACTAATAAATTTATTATAGTATATAATTGTATTCATAATCACATTTATTAAAAATTAACAGTTATAAAAATATATAATTACATAATTAGAATATAATTTTAGTATAATTAATTTGAAATATCCCTCTACAAGCTACCAACCAAAATATTGAAATGTCAATGGTGGTGTGGTTAAATTTATATATTAATAAAATTTGAGTAATTTATAATATAATATTGAATGTGGGGATAAAAAGATCCAACAATTAGTCTATAAATATGAAGGTAATGTAATTTGATGGGATTAAATAGAAAAAATAATTTGAGAACAAATGTTTTTTATTATAGTTCTATTAATAAAGGTTCAATTTATACTCTTAAAACTCCTATACATATTGAGAGCTATGGTAAAAACTTAATAAACTCAATTTTAGAGGAGAGTTACAGCCATTTTCAACATGTATTTTTGAATATGGAGGCATAAACCAATAATCCAACAATTTTTATACCAAGAGGAAAAACATTGAACCTTCCATTTGAACACAAGCAAGAACCAATCTTTTATATAATCTAAATAAGGTAAAACTAAAAAACGCTTTCCATTTATGAAAATAAGGAAAATCTACGGTACATGATTTATAATCCAGAAAGAATAACATAAATTTGTATATTTATTATAGGTATAAGTAGTTAATGTCACCTAAATAAAGCCTTATAATGATATGTAATTCAGTAAAATGAAAATAAAAAACAAATACACTAATAAATGATATTGATGATGTTTACATCATGTAAACACTAATCTCCATCGCTTTAAGTACCTAAAATATTAATCACATGAAATACATCAAGTATGTTTAAAAACTAGTCCCTAGAACATTACAACACTTCAGTTTCAAAAAATTTGGAATATCTGTGTGTTTTTTTAGAATCACACTACATGTGTATATATCCATTATATATAAATCTCTTTAATGAATATAATTTCAAAAATATACTTCATATATTATGAATGAAAAAATTCATGTGGTAGTATCCATCAATCTCAAAATATCTATTAATATGGTCATAATAATTAAAACAAATAAGAAGAACATAAATAACACTCACAAAATAATAAATAATGTTTTTAACTATTCCAAAAATCATGCGAATCTATAGCCTTTGAAATTGGAAATAGTTTTAATTTGAATATAATAATATATGAATATCATTCATATGATTCAATAAATAGTACATTAAACATCCCATAAATTTAAATAATAATAAGTACTCTTAAATAAATTAATATATGTTTTTAATTAAATGTTATGTTGAAATTTGTTAAATTAAATAATAATATTTAAACATAAATATTAGAATTAAAATTACATTATAGTATAACATTTTTTCAAATGTTTATATTTAATCAATTATGATTTAAATATTATGTAATATGATTTAAAAAAAAATTATTATTTTGATGCAATATATTTGATATTAAATTCATTTTTTAAAATTATAATCCAATAAAAAAAATATAAATTATGAAATGATAAATATAAATTATGAAAATTATAAAATTATGTATTGAAATTATAAACTATGTTAATTATTAATTAATAAAATTTTGAATAAAAGTTTAGGAATATAAACTAAATTTTAAATGAGAATCGATTAAACACACACACACACCCAAACACACACACACATATAGAAATAAAAATGGGATTTAAATAAGGGAAAAAATTGGATAATATTTTATAGATAATAATAAATATAGACAAGTAAAATAAAAACAATGAATTTGATAAAAATACCAAAATGAGATAATAAATGAGGATTTATCCATATTTGGGGGAGATCGACCCTTGTAAGATGATGATGTCGAAGACTTGAGTGTATGTCAAAGAAAGGTCATGAGTTGATGGCTTGGGTGTAGTTGGGCCAGCCAAAGAAGGATTGAGAGCTCAAGTTGAGGCCATAGAGTGGGAATCTATGTTTGAGTGACAAATTGTGGTTCTAGAAAAAATGGACTATGAAGTCTTTCACCAACCAGATTTGAACCTCGAGTAGGGTTCCAAACCCAGTTAGTGGTTTTGGGAATGGTGATCTACTCATATCTTCCTCAGATCATCAAGTAGGTGTGCATAATCGATTTATATGTTTTCAAATATTGATGAATATGTTCTTATCAGCTTCAAGGATATGGGTTTATTTCAATTTTGTAATTCAAATCCTATCATTTTCACTGGATGTCACAAATTTCTATCAATATCATTGATCTAATTTATTTTATTTTCTACGACTATATCAATTTTTAAATATCATCTTCTATTTAACTCACTCAGATGATGAATTATCATCTTAATGGTTGTTTTAATGTTATTGGTGATCGATTTGGATCATTTTTATGTTTGTGAATTGATTCTTATTATACAATCGTATATTATTTGAAAAATATATATTCATTTAATTTTGGAATCTTCTCTATCGATACAAACCCATAATTATCAATGAAATATAAAATTATAAATATCTCTATGAGACTGGATGCAGATTACATAATCATCTTTTTAATTTGGTTTTCTATAGAAAATATTTTCATATATCCAGTGGATTTTCATCATTAATTTAATAAAAATATTTTAATTGTTCATCATTCCCAGTAAGAATTAAATTACTACCATCCATCTAATTTGGATATTTTATCTCATCATATGATTGTTGCAGCTGCTCAACTTCATATGTCTTAAAGTTATTTGTTGACAGTATATGTAGGTGTCGAGAGGCTATAAGAGAATATACCCTTCTCTTTGGTTTTGTGTGTGTATCCTTGGATAAGGTTCTATAGAGGCATACTATAATGGAATTTTTATTTTTGTTATTTTTGAGAAAGAAGAAAAGAAACTAAACAGTTAACAGAGTTTTTTAGTAATTTATTCAAAAAAAATTCTTTGTTTCCAATTTCAAAATCAAATATTTATTTATTTTTTTATTGTTTTAAAACATTTATCATATGGGTTTTTTATTTTATGATTCATAAATTTATTGTAAATAATTTGTTTATTTTTATTTTTATTTATATTATTCAAAATTTAAACTGCAAGGGGAATACTTATTCTTATCTTTTACCTTCCGTTATACATATATAATTTTCTAATTTGCAAAGGAACCCTAGTATGGGAGTTTTAGTTATTGAAATTATTTATGGAATTAGTTATATAAAAAACCTTTTAAATAAAATCCCTTTGATCACATGCCTGTAAGAACATAAGAATGTTATTAATTTATTTGGGTTTTAATTAATAAATCTTATCTTTTTATGTACATAAACCCTTTATACATTCATGTATATCAATTAATTTATATGATATGGAAATTTCCTATAATTTGAGAAACATCATGCATGTATTGGTTTAATTTTTACTGAATTGTTGATTTATGTACATATGTAGTGAATAAATAATTATTTCATAAGAAAATATTTTCAAAGTGTATTCTATGGGTTTAAAATAATACATGAATAAAAATTTTATTTTAATTCCATGTATTTTAGGTAATGTATGAATGTAAATATATTCAATTTCCCTGCTTTTCTTGTGAATTTTTATTAATGTATGTATATAAATTAAAATATAAACATTTATTTTTTTATATTATAATTTTTTTAATGAAAAGTCTAGTGAAAATTGACAAAAGTAAATAAAGAATAATTTTTTTTTCAAAAAATCCAATACATAAATGTTGTAAATATGGTAGGGAAGTTTTGAGTGAACCTGTCCCTCAGTAAATGGGTATTCCCCTAATAGCCTTCAATGTTTCATATGGCCATTATTTTTTTCTAAAAATTTTCATAATTTTTTCTAAAAATCAAATGATTATTTTTAAAGAAATGTTTATGTTTAATTACTTTAAAAATGATGTGGTGTTTTTACTATGTGATTAAGTTCAATAATTTTTTCAAATGGTATTTCCATATAAATTACCAAATTTATTTTCAAAAAAAATTTCACAATGTTTTTCTCGGTTTTTTTACGTATAATATTTAATTAATGGTATTTCAATGAGTTTAAAACCCCTTACTAGGAAATTTAATGCTCGCCACATTTTCAAAATGATTTTTACAGGTAACATAGAAGTTCTTATTTAGAGAAATTTGATTTCAGAGTAAGCATGTGGAAGCGAAGTTGGAGTATTGTTTTATTTTACATCAACTTTGATAAATTGTAAGAATTAGTCGAATTTTCCAAATCCTAGACCAGAAAAGATCCTATACTGTATAATGTGTTTTTTTTGGTTCATTTATCTTTTATAAAAAAATTCATAGTATTTGAAGAAATGAATCTAGAAGCTTGTGTTCATGAATTATAATTGTTATTAGAGGAATGGTTTAGACAAATATGGAGATAAGAAATTTTCATTTGAGGAGAAAAAATATTATGGGATAAAATTATATTTATATAATTAAGTTCCCTTATATATTCTTTAATTATGGAGATGTAAATTCAGAATTTTCTTAAGTCTGATGAACAAATTTCGAGTGTTCAGTCCATTTAATGGGGGATAATATAAAATCACATAAATTATAATAATATTATGTGTTTTTAAATAAATTAAAATAAATTTTGTATTAAAATTTATTATTAAATATTTTATTTTAAATATTTATATTTTAAATTAAATATTATAAATAAAAGTAATTTGATTTATTACCTTAATTATAATTGTTCATATTTAATCAATTAATATTTAACAATAATGTAAAAATATTTTCTCATAATAAATGATGAATTTTGAGGCATAAATTTGATAGTAAATTAATAATTAAACATTAAAATCTAAATAAAATATTATTAGTTATGAAATGATAAACATAAATTATGAAAATTATTAAATTATGTTTTGAAATTAAAAACTATGTTAATTATTAATTAATAAAATTATGAATAAAATTTTATGAATATTACCCAAATATTAAATGATAATCGATTAATATATATATATATATATATATATAATGATTGAAAATAGGGAATCAAATAATAATAAAAAATTAATAATATTCTATAAATAATAATAATGATAAACAATTAAAATAAAATGAATGAAACTGATAAAAAACCGAAAACGAGATAAGAAACAATGATTTATCCTCATTTGGGGGAGTTTGATCCATAGAGGAGGAGGATGATGAATGGCCAAATATAGGTCCAAGTAAGGTTATAAAATAAGGTCTTGGGTGTAGTTTAACCAGACAGAGAATGATCAATAGCTTAAGTCAAGGCTATGCAGTGAGAAGTAGAGGCTCTGTATGATGCAGAGGTTCAAGAAAAAATCAACTTTGAAGGCCATCACTTAGCAGATATGAACCTTGAGTAGGGTTCCAAACCTAGTTAGGGTTTTTAGGTATATATATCTAGTCATATATTCCTCAGATATGCAAGTAGGTGTGCATATTTGATATCTAGGTTTTCAAATCTAAATAGAGATTTTGTTGTCGGATTCAATGATAGATGTGGATTTTAGTTTTGGAATCACAGTCCTCTTATTTTCATTGGACGTCACCAATTTCCACTGATATCATCGATTTAATTTATTTTCTTTAATTTGAGTGAATCTTTTTTTCCTATCATCTTTAATATATCTCACCTGGATAACGATTTCAGTTCATAATGGGATTTTTTTATTTATTTGTTATATGTTTGGAAACAATTTTATGGTTGTGGATAATTATTAATATAGAATAATATTATGTTTACAAAGTATTTTATCATCTAATTTTGAATTCTTCTCTATCGATTTTAATCTGAAATTGGCAATGAAATATAAATTTATAAATGTCTCTGTTAGACTATATAGAGATGAACTAATATTATTTTGCATTTTTTCTACCCAAAATAATTCCTTATCACATATGGATCATCATATTTAATTTAATAAAAATATTTTATTTATTTATATTTCCCAATAAGTATTGAACATGAACCACAATTTTTATTTGAAAATTTTATTTCTTCATCTGTTTCTTACAACTGCTCAACTGAATATGTCTCATAGTTATTTTCAATGTGTATATATTAGTACAGATTGGGTGGAGCAGAATATATCATTTTCTCTATTTTTATGAGTTTTTTCTTGGTGTGGGTTCTAGATAAGTGTACTTAAAGGGATTTTTTATTTTTATATGTTTTGGTATAAAGAAAAGAAACACATTAGGTAAGGGAAAAATATTTTAGTAATTTATTCAATCATTTGTTTGTTTGTTATTTAAAAATCAAATATATTTTTGTTTGTTTGTTTATTTATAAACCTTTATCATAAGGGGTTTCTATTTTATGATTCAAAAATATATTTTAAAGGATTTATCTATTTTTATATTTATTTTTATCATATGAAATTAAAATTGTAAGGGGAATAATTATTTTTCCCATTTACCTTACATTATACAGATTTGAAATAGTTTTATAATTTTCTTATTTAAAGAAAAAAACCTTTTATGGTGGGTTTTCATTTTGGAAATGATTTATGGAATGAGATAGATAATAAATCTTTAAATAAAATATCTTTGGATATATCCACTTAAGAACAAAATAACCTTATTATTTTTTCTAGTTTTTAATTAAAAAAAGTTATCATGTTATGTTTGTTATGCCTTTATACATTCATTTATTTTAGTTACATTATAATATGTGGTCATTTCATATAATTTTTTACATTTCATACATGCATCCATTAGGTTTTTATTAAATCATTAATATATACACATTTTTAGTGATCAAATAATTCTTTCAAAAGAAACTATTTTCAATGTGTATTCGTTGACTTTAAAAAAAATACATGAATGGTAATTATATTTTAATTCAATGTATTTATGGTAATATTCGAAGGTAGAAAAATTTAGTTTCACTATTTTGAAAGATATTTCTTATAAATGTATTTATATAAATTAAAATAAAAACATGTAAATATTTTTGTTATGTTTTCATATTTTTAGTAAATAACTCCAATGAAAGTATACATAAGTAAATCAAGCTTAATGTTTTTTATAAAATCCATCACTTTAACATTATAAATATTTTATTTAATTATTGAGTGAACCCATCCCTTGGAATGTACGTAGGCCCCAAACATCCTTCAATGATTCAAGTGGCCATTGTGTTTTTGAAAATATTGTGTAATGTTTAATTAAAATCAACAAATTACTTTTATTTCAATTTTTGAGTGTATGTTTTTTCAAAATTTTGTGGAATTTTCAATACGTAAGTAATTTCAATAATGTTTTCAAAAAATATTTCTAAATTCATTTTTGAATGTATTTGCAAAATAATGGTCAAAATATTTTTCTCGATGTTATTTTCCAAATAAATTTTAATTACAATTATTTTATTTATTTTAAAACCTATTGCTGGGAAATTTTATGCTCATCCAATGTTTTAAAATGATTTTCACAGGTTGAATAGAAGTTCTCATGCAGACGACTTCAATTTCAGGGTGAACATGTGGATGTGAATTAGGCATATTGTTTTATTTTATTTCTGCCCTGATAAATTGTAAGATATAGTTTAATTTTCTATAACCTTGATTAGAAAATGTACTCTATTATATAAAGTGTTTTGTATTGGTTCTGTTATCTTCTATACATAAAAGACACTACATTTATGGAACCAAATCCAGAATCCTATGTTTCAGGTGTTATAATGTGAATAAGTGGAAAATTCTAGAGAACATCAGATATTAATCATTGTCTTCTGAGGAAAAAAATTTAAGGGATGAAATTTTCTTTAGATAATTATGTTCCCGTGTATATTCATTAATTATGAAGTTGGAAGTTTAGAATTTTCTTAAGTCTGAATAACAAAATGCGAGGGCCAAATTCATTTAAGGGGGATAATATAACATCCTATAAATTTGAATAATAATAAGTGGTTTAAAAGAAATTATTATAAATTTTCAATAAAATGTTAAGATTAAGTATATTAAATTAGATATTATCAATAAAAGTACTCTATATGATTACATTTATTATAAATGTTTATATTTCATCACTTATAACTTAAATAAAATGTTAGAAAAAAATTTTAAATATAAAATTTTATTTTGGATGAATAAATTTGATATTAAATTAATATATTAAAATTATAAGATAAAAAGAACATTATAAATTATTACATGATAAATATAAAATATTAAAATTATAAAATTATGTTTTGAAATTACAAGCTATGTCTATTATTAATAAATAAAATTATGAATAAAATATTTTTAATATTATCCAAATTTTAAATGATTATTGATTAATATATATATATATATATAAAGAAAAAAATGTGGAATCAAATAAGAAAGAAAAATGAATAAAATTCTGTAAATAATAATAATGATTAAAAATTAAATGAAAGAAATTGATGAGAAGCTGAAAACAAGATAAGAAATGACGATTCAATCTCATTTGGGGGTGTCATACCCACAGAAGAAGAGGGGGGTGAAGGGTCGAGCACAAGGCCAAGAAAGGTCACGAGATGAGGGATTGGGTGTAGTTGATCCAGCCAAAGAATGATCGATAGATCGAGTCAAGGTCGTGTAGTATGAAGATGATTTCATTTGTGATGTTGAGGTTTGAGAAAAAATCAACATTGAAGGCCATCACCAAGTAGATCCGAAACTCGAGTAGGGTTCAAAACATGGTTAGGGTTTTTGAGTGTGGAGTTCTTGTCAAATATTCCTCAGATATTCAAGAAAGTGTGTGTATTTGATTTTTAGGTATTTAGATATTAATGAAGAATTTATTTTCAAATTCAACAATAGGTGTGCATTTTAATTTTGGAATCCCAATCCTCTTGTTTTTATTATACCTCACCAATTATGGCAGATATTTTCTATCTTATTTATTTTAATTTCTTTGACAGTATCACTATTTTATCTATCATCTTAAATCTGCCTCACATTATTGTTGAATTCAGTTCTTAATGGCTGTTTTCATGTTATGTTTTATCTATTTGGATCGATTTTTATGGTTGTGGATCGATAATTATAAAATAATTATCTATTGTTCCCAAAGGAAATCATTATCTAATTTTGTAATCTTCAATTTCAATTTCAACTAGTAATTATCAACAACATATAAATTAATAAATATGTTTATCAGACTTAATCCATAGGACCGAATCATATTTTTTATTTTTTTCTTCTCAAAATATTTTCCATATCTCCAGCGGGTATCCATCTTGCATTTAATAAAAATACATGAATCGTTCACCTTTCTCTTTATGAATTTAACAAGAACCACACTTTTGATTTGTATATTTTATTTCCTCAACTAATACTTATGGTATCTCAACTTAATATGTTTGTTAGTTATATTTGGAGAGTATATGTAAGTATATATTGGCCGGTAGATCATCTATACTTATCTCTGGTTTATTGAGTCTATGCTTGGAGAAGGGTATTGAGAGGCGTAATGCAATTTTTTTTATTTTTATATCATTTTGGAGGAGTAAAAAAACAACAGGTAAAGAAAAATTATTTTTGTAATTTTTTCAAACATTTGATTTTTTGTTATTTCAAAATAAAATATTAATTTATTTATTTTGTTTATTTTCAAATGTTTATCATACTGGATCTCTATTTTATGAATCAAAAATTTATTATAAAAGATTTGTTTATTTTTATTTTTATTTATATCCTTTGAAATTTAAATTTCATGGGGAATAATTATTTTCTTATTTTAACTTCCATTATATATATTTCAAATACATATATGATTTTCTTGTTCTCAAAATAACCCTTACAAGGTGGGATTTAGTTTTAGAAATTATTTATGGATTGATTTATATAATAAAGAATTAAATAAAATCTATTTGATAATATGAATATAATAATACAAGAATTTTATTATTTTATGTGGATTTTAATTAACAACTGTTATCATTTTAAGTGTGTGAAGCCTTTATACATTCATGTATTTTAATAAAATTATATGATATGGTTATTTCTTATAATTTTTCACATTTCATGCATGTATTAGTTTAATATTTACTAAATATTTAATGTATTTGCATATGTAGTGAACAAATAATTCTTTAATAAGAAACTATTTTCAATGTGGATTTTATGGGATTAAAAGAATACATGAATGATAATTATATTTTCATTACATGTATTCCATGCAATGTATGAATGTATATAAATGCAGTTACACTATTCTAAAATCATTTTTTTGAATGTATTTCTATAAATTAAAATATAAATATTTATATTTTTGTAGTCATTTTATCAAGTTTTTAATGAAAAACTCAAGTGAAGTTATATATAAGTAAAGAAAGCTTAAAATGTATTTATAAAATCTGGAACTTTAATGTTGTAAATATGGCAGGGAATTGGGGAGTGAGCACATCCCTTGGTAAGTGGGTTGGCTCAATACATCCATCAATATTTCAAGTGGCTAAAAAGTGATTTTCATAATCTTGAATAATGTTTCCATAATATTACATGTTTATGTTTAATGAATTTTTTGAATGAATGAATTTTCCAAATGTTGTGGTATTTTAAATATCTAATTAATTTCAATAATGTTTTCAAATGGTATTTCTAAATGTATTTTGAATATATTTTAAAAATAATAATCAAACTGTTTTTCTCAAAGTTATTTTCAAAAGAAGATTTCATTAATGTTATTTCATGAATTTTAAACCCCTTATAGATAAATTTATTCTCATTCCATGTTTAAAAATGATTTTTATAGGTAACTTAGAAGTTGAAATTCAAACGTCTTCACTTTTAGAGTTAGCATATAGAAGTGATGTAGGAATATTGTTTTATTTTATTTAAACTCTTATATATTGTGAGATATCATCTAATTTTCTAAAAACTAGTATAGAAAATGTCATATACTGTATAAAGTGTTCTGTGTTGTTTTAGATAAATTTTATACTGAAAAATACACAGTATTTAATGCACCATTTTTTGAAGTCTGTTTTGAGGTCGTTATTATATAGTGGTATTGAACTATAAATAATTCTCTATTGAATGAATTATACACGAATGTGACATTTTGATACTTAATGATCAAACACATAGTTGAATTCCCAAAACTATAAAAATGTAACAGTACATCTTCTCTATGGGAAGAAAATTTAAAATTCATACACATAGTTGATTCTTCAAATATGACCATATATATAAATATATTTTTTATTAAAAAAATTACTACCTCTTCCAATACATTAGGTTCATATCTGACATCAACTGTAATAAGAAAAAATCATTTACTTATTGAAATTTTCAACAGAAAACATATGTATCAGTAAGATCTAGATATTTTTGGAATATATATTGGTTAGATATTTAACAACACTCCCAAAATTTCCAATATGCATATCCAATATAATTATTATGAATTATATCAATCAAATATGTTATAACTTTTCAGTACCAGTCAAGGATTAAGTAAGTCATGTAGTTTCGAAAAGTCATCAACAAAATAGTTTTGAGTAACAGAATAATAATAAGGGATAATAACAAATAAATAATATTGAATAAAATATGAAAAAGATATGTAATTATCAGAACAAAATAATTTTTTTTGAAAGTATTCACTCAATGTTATTCCACTATTTCATAATTAAAAACACATATTGAACACAAAAAACTGATTCATTTATACACCATACCATTAGAATAAAAATTATACGAAATAAATATCAACACATGTAAAAATATTAAATCCCAAAGAAAGAAAATCATAAATAAAGAGAGGAATAAAATCAAAATAAAAGTATTACACTCTATTTGATGAAATACATCTTAGTAATCAGTATTGACTAAAGGAGTAAATAGACATGTTAATTAGTAGTAAACTAATACCACTCTAAATTATTTAAATAAACATGACATACATGATTAACTAAAAAAATAACCAAATCCCCCTTAATTCATGAGAATTATAATTATATTCCATTGTTTTAAATAAATATATAAATAATATTAGTATAGTAAATTCTCCCCTTGATTGATGAATTATTTTATTTAAATGATACAAAAATGATGTATATCACGTGAAGTTCCCCTATAAAAAAAATAAATACCACAACGATACAAAAATTTGTTAGTCATATTCATTGAAATATTGATTATTTGGGAAAAATAAAAATATAATCAATAGTTAAGCTTGAGATAAAAAACAAGTAATAAAACCATAAAAAAATATCACTAGATAAAATAAAAACTATTAACAAATAAATTCAATATAGCATAAAAATAATAAAACTAAAAATCTTATATGTATAGGCCCAACATAAGACATTAACATTGAATGTAAATCTGTTAAGGTCTAGTAATGTTTAAATAAGAACCTTAAGGTAAAAATCCTATTAAAGTGATTGACTGTATAATATTGAAAGATGATTTAGATAGAAAATATTTCTTGTGAGTAAGAGTTTCAACAAACTATAAAAACCCATCATATCAATAATGAAAAAATAACCAAAATTAAAATCATGTGAATCTTTTTTGGTATTTCAAAACCAGAAATCGTCATCACATTGATCTATTATATTTCATTTTCCATAAATATTATCCAATATTTAATTTTTTTATTGATTTATTCCCATCATTTTTGGTACACCTTGACTTTTCGCATTCTTTCTACCCCTTAGTATATGAATTTCATAATCTCCATTAATTTTTCATATTATGAAAAAAAATTAATTTCATAATTCTCGGACATTCTCAAATTCCAATTGTGACTAATGAAAAATGGTTTTTTTCCTGAAACACAATCTCTCTAGAATTTTTTTTTTGTTGTTTTGTAATAGAAACACTATTAATGTGGGATATTTTGGTATTGATTTACTTAATATAGTTGGTTCTGTTTATCCTTGAGGTAATATCTAATTATTATCATTTATTCCACCCATAATTCCCCAAATTTAAATTTTTATCATGTACTTGCAGATAAAACAACATTAGTAATAATTTATTTCGATGGGAAAATAGTTAAAACACTCATAAATTTTATATCATATAGATTTTTACTTGATATTAATACATTATATCCATTTATATGAGTCACATTGAAAATAAGACACTTTTTAGGAATATTCATGGTAAAACATCATTTATTAGTAGTTTTAGATTATTTTATAAGTATTGGTTCCTTATTAGACAGTTTTTACTTCTAATGGATGACACTATATTGAGAATGTTTTCCTTTTCCTCAGCTGATCAAATATTTTCTTCCCATTCCCTCTTTATCTTCAAAATAAAATATTAATCATTTTTATTAATTTTTTTACATAATATTAAAGAAACTTTACCATTTCATTATTAATATCTAATTGATCATCCTAAACACCAATAATATCTTCAAATACATGTATCTTATCCTAAAAAATATTTTGTATTTTATGTTCTCTCATCACATTAATTCATAGATGTGTCTTTATCTAATCAATAATTTTCTCTGAAAATTAATATGGAAATTTCCTTGGCTTCAATAGGTGGGGTGTGAGGTTTTCAATTTTTTAAAACAAATTTCTAAAAAATTATTAATTTTATTTATTTCAATATTTATCAATGATTTCTCATCATATAGAACATTGATAAAATAAAATAAATATGTTAAAAAATGGAATCTTTATTCTTGTAAATTTTAACCTCGTCAGAGATATATCAAATTGATTCAATTGATTCATAATCTCATGTTATAAAACTAAATATTCATTTTGATGGTTCTCAATAGAGGTAGGATAATTTACTCCTTTATTACCTTTATGTATTGGTGAATTATATTTCTCCATTTAAGTCTTTCTTAACTTATTAACATATATTTCTATTCTATTCCTTATAGTTCTGACCGAAAAATCATTGTTTGTTTTAACAAAGGTGGATTTTGTATTCTCTATTTAAGTAAATTATAAATGAAATTTTAATCTAAAATTCCTGTATAAATAATATAAAATGCATGAAATAAAATATATCAAATCAGAGTAAACATGAATTTGCTTTCTTATCATAGAAATGACCTATTAGGATCATTTATTGAATAAAATATAGGGTTTTATATGATATTTTTATAAGTTTCTATCCAAATGTTTTTATCAACTTATTAATATTTTTGTGTAATGGACGAAAAAATTGAAAAATCAATTATAGTGAATAGAAGTGTGAGATGGTATCATCCTTAACTGGTCATATATAATTTAATGTAATGAATCACCCTTAACCATTGGGAAACTATAATCCTTGACCAAATGTTGACTCAGGATTGCAGCTATATCCTGGAAGCACTTCATTATATTAACTAGTTTAGCAATAATTACATTAGATCCCTCCAGTATTCAATACATATCCCTGATCTATTATAAACTTGATCTTTAGTAAACTCGTGTTTTTTTTCTTTATTAGTATTTAAAGACATTCTTCCTCAACAACAGGTTTTACACTATCAAAAAATATAAATATATATAAGTTGTATTGTCATCTGTATTGTATCATTTATCCTAACATATATAACTTATTCAAGATTTGTATTACTATAATTTCATTCTTCATGACCATATTATTTTTAAGGGAATCTATACAATGATCATGTGTAGGAAGAAGAAGAATTTGTCTCTCTCAATTAAATTATTAATCATTATTTAATTCTATGATATGCAGGTATCATAGAGAAGGTATTCACTCAAATATTCATCTTCATTGATTCATGTAATATTCTCTATCACTCGCTCTCTCTTCGATAAATAATGTTTTACCATAATACATGACTAGTTATCTTCATCATCCTACTCTCAATATCTTGTATTTTTGGTTTTTAAATTTACATGATCCCAAGAATATAATTTATAAATTTTTAATATATAAATCCAATAATATTTATAACATTTATCTTGTTAATTAAATTTTATTAAATCTCAATAAAATATATTTTCATTTAATATTCAGAGTAACATAGGATTTATCTTCTTTGAGACATCCTCAATATTTATAATAATAGGATAAATTATAGAAAATATGTTTATATATATTATAATTTAATTAATTTGGATACTTCTATTCATGGTTTAATAAAAAATTATTCATTTCTCACTATTACCTCGTTATAATGTGGAAACCATTATCAAAACACAACATTCTTCTTTAATTTTCACCTCTTTTATTCCCCATAACCACATAAAATGTTTCATGTAATTATTTTTTAGGTAATTTGAATATTTTGTTATAGAGATGGGACAAATTACATTAATTTGGGATCTTCATAGAATTACATGGGTATGAACATCTCCATAATGTGATTTCATATGTTTATTGAGGTGAAATAGGCGACTTGGGTTCATTGGTGAATATGAGAGTGGGTTTGGGGTGACCCATTTAAAATTTTATCTATAGGAAACAACTAATGCCACAAAAGAGGAGAATTATAGAGTGTTGAATGTTTAAAAAAATTTCAACTACAAGGGGTGGTGACCATAACATATGGTCTATTCCATATAAGGATAAAAGGAGGAATGTGAGTTGGGAACTTCTATGAGGATTGGTTTTTTGTGGTATTAGGTTATGTTTTTGCTTTTATTTCATGGAAAATATTTCGTCGCAACAAGTAGCATGAATTGGGGATGTTCATCAAGAGGATGTTCCATTTAGTTTTCATAGGAGGAGGCTTGAATGATGGATTTGGGGTTTTTCTATACTCAAAGACCGAGGGTGAGAATTTTCACCACCACTGAGGGGGTTTCACTATAAGGAAGCCTCTTATGATGGGATTTGTGTCAAAAAACCTATTTAGATATTTCATAGGGAGGTCAACATATTTTTTAAAAGTATGTTTTGGCCCATTATTTTAGGTTTTTCCATCATTTTTTATGTCATGAGGGACTTAGTGAGAACTAATTTTGTTTTCTCTTCCTCATATATTCCCTATTTTACCGCTTGAAAAGGGATTATTTTATAGTGTTTCCACATTCGACTATTGGTATGTTTACCAATTATTTGTCCAATATTTTCCTTCATCCCTATCCCTCTATTTTTTTAGTTTTATGTTAGGTTTTTAGTGATTAATTCACTATATAATCATTGAATCATCCCAAATGGTTAGGGCACATCATGGATGATATATAGGGGTCCTATAATGATGTATTGTTGAGAATCAATGAATTTTTGGTGATTTGGAAATTAACACTGACTTTCTAGGTGATTATACTACATTTGGTTATGTTAATTAAATAATTATTTTGGTTTTTTGGTTTATGATAGGGCCTTTGGTGATAATACATGTTTGGATAAGGGATGCACTTTGTTGATGATGACTGGATCTTGTAATTGATGGTAGCATCATGATTATAGTTGGTGGTCCCTATAATATAAAATTATATGCCTTATTATCAATGATTATGTACTTCTACAAGTATTCATGGGACTAATAGAGAGGATATGGGTATAGAGGGTCATAAGTAAAGAGAGAGGGAAACTTTGATCCTCTTTTGGTGGTGATAATTTCACCACCATAATTTTAGGAATATTTGTATCCCCCAAAAGCTATATAACCTAAGGATAGTGGTTACCATTGAGTTTATGAGAGAAATAAAGTAGGTGCTTTAGGTAAGGATGAGTGAATGATAAAATAATTCCATTTCATAGGCTTATTTGGACAGTATGAGAGGCTTAGGCCTATATATTGTGGGTGAGATATTTTTATATCACACAATTGATGAGTGACACCCTCTTGAGGGAGGAGTGGAGTCGTTGAATCTAGAATGAGAGGTATGATTCCTCTACGCATGGATGTGGGTTTCATATATCTCATAAGATAGGTAGATAATAATACCCATGTATGGATCATGGGGATTATCAAATGGCTTAGCCTAGAGGAAATTATAAGGATTAGAAAAGTGTATCTTGGGATGGTCCCCTATTACTGGGACTAGGACATAATGTTATACATTTTTGTATTTGGACATACCTTTGAGTTCATTATTATAAAGGTCCTATAGGTTTAGTAGCCGCTGTGGAGTGGTGAAGGTAGTTGGTATGAATGAATAGTGATAAAGATGGATTAAAGGACCCTAGTTGATTCCTTAATAAGAGAGATGAGAATTTCTGGCGGTGAGGAATGTTGTTCTTGGAATTTATGGATAAATAAATATAATAAGGTAGATAGATAGGCATTTATTTACTATATCCCTAGTGTTGTGTTTTATAAATGGTGAGATGATATTTACCCACAATTTTTCTTGGCATGTGTCTGTTAACAATGTGAATGTTGTATTTGATGGATCTAAATTTGTCCAATGATAAATATTGTGCCATATACTCACTATGAGTGATAATTTTTTTTGTATAACCCTAACATTAAAAATAATGTAGATGTATTTATGTACTATTAATCCTATATATAGTGATTTTTATTTTTCTAGATAATGAAATAAATTGAGAGATGTGTTATTGATTTAAGGAACCTAACCCCAATAGATTGGATCTGATGGTTACTATATTAAATTTTCATATGATACAACAAATCACATCCTGAAGGAGTGAATATCGTAGTTATCTTATCAATATAGATATATAATTGATATTCACATTACAATTGTAAACATAAAAAAAAATTTATTTTAGAGTTCCATTATTCTTCATAGCGTATCCCTTCATATAAATCAAAGAACACATTTCAATAACCTATAGAAAATAAAACTTAATAAAGGTATGATCTTAGATTCCCATCAAGGGTAATATTATAGTGTATTAAATAATTAATAAATAAGAATAATTAGTATGGAACGGTAAATAACTGAAACCCATTCCTTTTAATCAATAGACGATGTATAATATTGAAAATATAAATGATGATAAAATAAATCCATATAAGTAATCATATAATAATTAAACTTTTACATGCATATTATTACTAATAGAATAATCACATGGAAATAACTGATCTCATAATGAGGGTATGTGTAATGTTAATATCTGAAACTTATTGTCAAGAACTTTCACAAGATAGTTTTAATCTATGTATTGAAACACATCTTATTTAGAAAACTGATTTGTATCAAGAAAAGTATAAATTCATAGAGAGTATATCTATAATGGTTCTACACCCATCTCTTATAACTTTTAATTCATTTATCATCTAAAAGAGGTAGAAATAATAAACATAATTATTCATATTTGTAAAATTATCATATGACATGTCAATAATTACCCAAATAAAATAAACACAATCATAAACCATCCAATGAATGTATACGAATGATATAATTTCAATATATCACTAATGGAGAATAAGTACAATAAATAGTTTATGTCACTGATGAATAGAATTACAATGAAAATGCCATTAAAACCCATGTTGAAAAAAATAACCTTTTAACATTGAATCTAATTATAAAAATAAATGGGCCAAAAAATAAATAGATAATAATTTGTTTTGAAGTTATACATTGAAACATATATTGGATAATTCAAAACATTTAGTGGTTATGTTTTCTGGATATCGTATACACATCTTACAAGTTAAAAGATCGATTCCTTTCAATTTTTGGTTAAATTCAAACATGAAATGTATGGAAAATGATGCAATGATTAAATTAATTATTTTAAAAAATTAAAATTGTTAAAAATTCACTTAATAAATTAATTTTATAATGTTTAAGACATATTTTAAAATATTTTTACAAAACATGGTGTTGGAATAAAAATTATTTCTAACAAAAGAAATAAATGATACTAGATATTCATAAAAATACTTTATCATTAATATTAAATTACAAAGAGTAAAAATAGTGTTATTTCTTATTAAGATTATTAATAACCATATTAGAAGAAAATGTATTAATTTTATGAAATAAATATCAAATTTATACCCTAGGGGTTATATAAGAAATTTCAATTCTGAATAATGATGTAATTGTCAAATAAGTACTTAACACTTTTGTAATATTTATAACATAATCAAAATGAAAAAAATAAAAAAAAATATAAAAAATACCATGAATAAATTTAAATTCAATATATAACATACCAAAAGGGAAATTATATACGCTACAAAACAGAATAAGTAATCAATATGATGTATGTCTCACAAATGTAAAAGCGAGATGAGAAACCCTTAGCTTAGGTAGAATTCCTCTATATATTTCTGATCCTCCGGTATAATATATATATAATTATTATAAATTTAATATAAAAACATTTTATTATATATATTAACATATATGATTTAGTTATATTAATTTTTCACCCTTTTGTTAAAAACTCTTTGATAGAATCAATGTTCCATGTGATAATTACTTGATTTTTCTTGTATGCTCTAGTTCTCTGATTTTGGACCTATTAAATTGATAATGGTTACATAATATCTAGAATTCTATCCATTATATAGATAGAATATATATTAATTAATTAATTATTTGGTGTTATATTTCATTGTTTTAAACATAAAATGGATTACGCCGTTCATGGAGAAGGAATGTTGTATGTACGCATGAGTGATGTTTCAATTTTCCTCAATGGATTAAAATAAAAGAAAATGAATAGTAATTCAATATTATAGAATAATTAATATATATATTATATATAATGTATTTTAATCAAATAAAACCTTCTTAGAATCCAGGTAAAAATAGTATGAAATACATTTTACATCATTACATGTGGGTTGTAATCCACATGAACACAGAAGTGAAATTACTGTTTTACAATGTGTTTGAAGGTAATAATTTTTATATTATTATATATTTAAAGAAGTATTTTTATATCATTATTATGAAATATATTCATTATAAATTAAATTACTACCATTAAAGTAAAGGGTAAGAATAAAACAAATAACATCGCTTTAAGAGTTGGTAGTCTGTCGTACACTAGAGAGACATTATTGTATCCCGCCATTGAATGGTATGAAATAAGGTATATGAGATATCATAAATTTCATAAATATAAATATTTAATAAATTGAATATAAATATGTTAATTAAATCATTATATCCATCATTCAAATTTAGTTGTGGAAAATATATTACATCTATTTGTGAGGTGATAGTCTGTTGTACATAGGAACGAAGATTTCGTTTTACATTTGATTGATGTGGATATGGATATTGGTTACAAAATATACATAAACAAATATTTTAATATATGATATTTTTTTATTATTTTATTATTTTATAATATTTTAATGAGCTAGATGTAGATGTAAAATGAAGACAGATATTTAAAAACATTACCTCTTAATCTGGAAGCAAAACTAGGTATAAACTAAATCCATTTACATTGGATTAATTGTATAAATAAATAATTTAGGATGTGGGGATGGATTTAAATAATTTATCTCAACATATATTTGTTTATATAAAGAGTTATAGAAGTGTGAATAACATAGTAGTGGGGTGGCCTTTTATAATTGAGGGAGAGGAAACCCATGCAATTTTTTAAAATATAATATAGAACACACTATCATATCCATCCAAAATAATCCAAATGGTTTATTATTGAACCATATATATTACTGGTTTAAAATATGAAAATAAAACGTATGTTTAATAATATTTATTTCACTTTTGACCATTTTATTATTAGGTTAATAATCCTCAGTAAACTAATTTTTACCTTAAAAACAAAAAATTAAATGTTCACTATTTTCACTAATCATTATGATAAAAAAAATATGATTACCATATTAGATAATGTAAATTAATTTTATTCAAAAAATGGAATCCATTTTTTCAAATTAAATTCATATAATATGTTAAATTGAATTTATAATTAAACCACATATGTAATGAAAGAGCAGTTTTCCAAAGATAAGATTTCAATAAGTATAGAATGATTTAATGTCAAAATTCAATATAAAATTTATTAAAGTGACTTAAATTTGAAAAATTATAATAAAATTAAACAAAATTAAGAATAAAATAAAATTTAATATATAATATAACCATATAAATATTTTTAATGACAATTTTTTTTCAATAAAAATTTATTATTTGTAACTATTCATCAATTTTTTTAATCTTTTTTGAAAAATATGAAAAATTTACCAAAAAAATTCTTTTGATATAAAGAGTTTTGAAATGAAGTATATTTTTAAAAATATATTAACTTATGTTTTTAATTAAAAAATTTAAATTATGTTCACAATGTATTACTAATCTTCCTATCAGAAACACTTTTTTTAGGAAAACATTCTTTCTAATTAAAATGATACGTACTTTATTTATAATCAATAGATAACCACTAATTTCTTTTTATATATGTTTAAACCATATAATTTTACAAATTTTGATATTATTATTTAATATGGTCATCTAAATGGAAAAATCAAAATAGTCATGTTAAAAAAAATCATCATATTTTTCTCAAACACTATATTTCGTGCATCATAAGCTATCAATGATATTGAATTTATTAAAAAAATAATTATATTATTATATATTATCATGTTGCATTCTCATCAATATTTGGTGTTTCATATCATATACTCTATCAAATATGGTTTTCCTCTTCTAAAATTTAGTGGTGTTCCAATATACATCTTTAAATGAATTTCATCATCAAAATTTTAATCTTGATATCAGTAAGATAGAGTTTGAAATTTTAAAATTACATTTTTGAAATATAAAATTTTGATAAAAGTTAATAAAAAACCCACTTTGTAGGAGGGGAAAGGGAATTATGATGGTTATCTAAAATAATAATATAACTAGGTTTACAAGTAGGATTCAAAAAGTGTTAAGTAATGATATAATCATAGAAGAAAACCAAAATACCCAAATAATGATAAAGAGTGATAAAATTAATTTATCATAATAAATTTAATGATCATGAGAAAGAGAACATCCAAAATACTATAAATCAAGGGTGATTTAAAGAACTAATGGATTGATTAGAAATGAAGGTGTTAGGATAACATTTTTTTAAATCATTTTACTAGAATTAATGACATCCTTTAACATCTAGACATAGAATATATAGAAATATACAGACTCGATATATTTATATTTAATTTTTTTTAAATCATTATTTTGTTCATAGATAAATTGAGACATCACCTCTTACTCCATGAAATGAATATATAATAGGAAATGTTCTTCATAAAGAAATAATATTATAATTTAATTCATTTTATCAATAAGAGAACGTAAAAAATTCACTAGTCTCTAGATATTTTCCAAAACCAATATAGTTAGAATAATTTATCCAATATAATACATTAATCTCAAATACATTTATGGTGACTCCCAAAAATTATCTCAATCCATTTTATAAATGGTAAACCACAAGACCTGTCCAAAATATTAGTGACCAAATTTCATGTCAAAAAATTTATATGTTAGGTCACTAAATCTATATTATATTCCCCAGATAATATAAAGAGGTAGTTAATTTCATAGTCCAAATTTATGAATATTGTGGCTCATATAACTGTAATGAATACATGCATGAATCCAAAAATAAAGACACATATTGTAGAATATATTCCATAAATCCAAACCTTGATATAGACTCTAAAAAAGATAAAATAAACCACAAAATAAAAAACCAATTATATCATCACCAATAAATTTCCCTAAACATATTATTAACATTATTATCTCTACATCAAGAACATATTAGGTATTATCTTCCCTCAATCATGTGTTTTCCAAACAGATCATCATGCCACAAAATCAGTTTTTTGGGTCATCAAAACCATTCGACATGTACTTTTAAATACTTAATAAAAATATACTATGGTAATATTCTTATACATGTCATTATTTTTACAACTAAAATATCACTGAAAATAATACAACTATAACATAATTCTTTATTGCAAACACAAGAACATTAATCATTCCACTTCAACTCTTGTAATAGAATAAGCTTGACCTTGATCCATTAGCTTCTTCTGATGTATATTAACATGAATCTTAGGGGATTGTTTGAAGTAGAGCTTTATATCCTTATAGTAGAATCTTTTATCATTGGTAACTTATTTCTTTCTATTTAAATCACACTCATTATGACCGTTATCTCCACACATGATGTAACATCCCGTTCCTTTCATGCAACTACCATGGTGTTTCGTTCCATAATTATCACATGTGGGGAAATAATTTCGCGATTTTTCTCTTTATCCTCATTTTATAATCTACCCTCTTATTCTATTTATTCCATTAAATACTATTAAAAAATAATAAATATTTCCCTACCATTATAATACATGATATAATTTCCTCGTATGATGAGATAGTCAACAAGACTATTTACCATCAATGAATTGTCTTAATCCCTTCAAAAGTAATGTTAAATATTTTTCTTTGGATTTTTTACGTAGTTCATAAAATTCATTTTTATCCTTAAAAAGGTATTATCACACATAGAAATATTTTTTTCTTATTTTTTTCTTATATTCATGAATAGTCTGATCATGTCCTCCAATTTCTTGTGAATAAAATACTTTTTTTAAAATATTACCTTAAAAAAATTTCATTCCATGTTTAGTTTTTCATATTATTCCTTAGTGATTTGTATCGATTAACACCATTTATCTATATCTCTTGAGAGTTTATAAATTTCCATGATAACATTCAAAATTTTATTTACACCCAAAAAATAAATATCTTCTATATGTAAATTTCCAATTTCTCACCTTCAAATGGATTTATAGTCCAATAGAATTATGTGGGTTTTTGATGAATGAATTAGTATAAAATTTTTACATCACAAGGAGTATTAGAATTATAATCTATACAAGAATGATTACATCTCATAATATGAGCCTACTACCCCAAAATTGTTATACTTTCTTCAGTTCCAATTGATACTCCATCTGAAGGTTCATTATCTATCCCATGATGGAAATCCCTACATGGCGTACGTACATTAATATGGTTCCCATTAAATTCACTGAGAACCATTTATAAAAAATGAAATACAGAATATTCAATCATAGTAATGTGAAATATAATTTATAATACCTAAACTAGTGAAATAATAAACATAGATTGAAGTAATTATTCCTAGAGAATCTCATAATCCTAAACATGGTTTATTTTAGAAGGGTTTCGTATTATAAAAATATTTTTAAATCATTCATTATGATTTATAATGGAAATTTTAATTAACCCAATAATATCCCCCACTTGTTTTAAACAAGTTGTGCATTGAGTCCTATTGTCATGTACCATATAACTTTTCAGTCATGCCTGGATCACCTTTTTTAGAGTCATTACCCTGAGGTATATATATACAAAGGCCACTTCAACATGTACTATCTCAACAGAGATGAATTTATAGAAAACCTTCTAATGTCTACCTTAAAAAATTATTATTATAATATAATATACATATATATTTCTTAAAGGAAGTCATAGGGTTATATTCCCTAATATATGTTTTTTGAAATCCAATTCTCAAGAATTCTATTAAAATCACTATAATAAAAACTGTAAAGTACCTGACCTCAGTATCCCATATCCAGTGATTACATAAAATAGTATACAAGTAATTTCATCCTAAAGGAACAAATAATTTTTTAGTCTTGGATTAATAAACACTTACAAGAAATTATATTGTATTTAAAAACAAAAAATACATAATGTGTTTTCATTGATAAATCCATCATACCTTATAAAATAGCACTCCATATAAATCTCAAAAAAAAACCACTTGTTATCCTTGGAAAAAAGAAAACATGTATAATAAATGCTTGAGATAATATGTCTAGAAAGGGAAATCCAATATTGGAAGCAGTCATGAATTAATAAGAATAATCAACATGTAATGCTAAATAAGAGAGACCCATGAAATTAAATCAATAAACAAATCATAATTTGGTAAAAATATATGGTGACCCAAAAAAATTATAATTTGTTAAATATTACAAAAAAACATCTCCCATGACATTCTAACTAATTGAAAAATCACATGGAAATAATTGATCACATCATTAAGGAATGCATAATTTTGGGCATTTGAAACTTAATGTGAAAAACTTTCTCAAGATAGTTTAAATATGGGATAGAAACCATAAAATTTTGTGAACATATTTTTCTCATGAGACATATTGATGCATTGAGGGTATATCTATAACCAGGCCTCACCCTTCACTTAATACATCTAATGCATCACTCATATAAAATGAGTGAAACATAATCAATATTAAAATTATTATTGAAAAACACACATAGTAAATGTTCATACTCCCTTCTAAAAAATAAAAATAATTATTAAAAAAATGACCAATGATAATATCAATAAAACATATCCCAAATTCATAATAGGTATAATAAATAGTTGATGTCATTCATGAATAGAAAAACCATAATTTTCATTAAATTTTTTTTTGAGAAAAATAACCATATCAAAGTGAAAATCATTCTAAAACGAAATTCTCATAATATAATTTAGAAATAATTGTTTTTTCAAAAATAAATTTTGAAATTTGAAATTTAATCATTTAAACATTTATTGATATTGAGAGTGGGAAATTATATATATGTTATACATGTTAAATAAAATATTCATTCCACCTTGCCATTAAAATACAAAATTAAATCATTCATAAAAAAAATTAATATATATTTCAAAACACATTTTAATAAGATAAAAATATGTAAATATTTATTTGAAAATTTAGTTGGATAATGTTAAAAAAATAGAAAACATTTATGGGAAACATGGTTCTGGATGAAAAATGATTTTCAATAGAGGAGAGAAATAAAGTCTGCAATTGAAAAAAACAAATTTTATCCATAATGTTAAGTACAAAATATTGGAAAAAATGCACTATTACATTAATATTCATGAATAACTTGAGTATAATAAAATATATTTACATTAATATATGAATATCAAATAATTTCCCCATGTGAGACATAAACGAAATCAATCTTGAATATTGATGAGATTTTGAAATAAACCCATACCACATTGGATGCATTTGAATGATAATAAAAATCAAATAAATATTATCAAATAATATATTAAATATGGTTAATAAAAGTATATTTATGATAAATTTTATCAAAATGGGGCTTTATATACACCTCACAAAGGAATAAGTGAGGAATATGGTGTATGCCTCATGAAAGTAAATGTGAGATGAGAAACCCTTTCCTCGGGGTTGAATTCATTCATATGTGTAAAAAACTCAGGAATAAGAAATATTTTTTTATTATAAATATATTAACTAACCACTAACAAACATATAATTCAATATACGATTTATTTATAGACTTTTGTCCCCCATTTCATAACACTACTTTATTAAAGTAACCATTTTGGGTAATAATTTCTTTGTTTTCATATAAGTTTTAGTTGCCTTATTTTGATTCATTTAATTTTTTCATGGTTAAATCATATAAATAATTTTCAACATGATTTAAATATCTTATATTCATATTATAAATTTAATTGTATAATTATATTAATGTTTGAAATATAAAATGGATTACACTATTAATAGAGATGGTAGGCCGTTTTAAGCATGAATGGTGTTTCTATTTATATCAAAGGAATAAATAAAAGGAAACCAATTATTATTTTTCCATTTTAGAATAATTATTATAATATATATATATATATATATCATTTATATTAATCAAATACATATTTACTTCCATATATTTAAAAATATAATGAAACATATTTCGCATTTCTACGTGAAGGCGATTGTCCAAACTTACGCACAAGTGAATTTATCTTTTTCAATAGGTCGGAAGGTATCATGTTTTATGTATTATTATTTATATATATGTATTTTTATATCATAAATGTTCGATATATTTATTTTATTTATCCTTAATACCTTTAAAGTAATGTGTAATCAAAAAATGAATCACATCACTTTGTGGGGATGTATTCTGTTGAAAACACAAGCGATGATGTCAAATCCCCACATAGAATCTTAGCTAAGAAATTATATGTGATATCAAATTATGATATGTATAATAATTTTTTAAATATACTAAAAATATTTTAGATATATTATTTTATCCATCCTTTAATGGTGGATATGGAAAAAAATGACATCAATTTTTAGGCAATAGTCAACCACACACAAGATCATTGGCTATGTTTCACATTTGATATAACTGTAGATGGATATATGTTTTTAAATTAAAATATTAACAAGTCATAAAATATTAGATATTTTTATTATTATTTTGGAATAGTTCAAGAATATTTGATGGTGTTAGAAATGAATAAATATGAGAATGCATAGTTAAAAATATTACATCTTCTTCAGGAAATAACATTATAATTAAAATAAATCTATTATAGATTGATTTTATGATCTAAATAAGTCCTCTAAGATCTAGGGATGCATTTATGTTTTGGATTTAGGTATCTCTTTTAAAAAAAATGGGTTTGGTTGTTCGAATAAGGTAGGAGAGAGAGTGGTCTTTTATTAGTGGTGGAAACGAAATACATAAAATTTTTGAAAATATAATGTGATACCCATGTTTTTGTTATTAAAAAACCTCCAAAATGGTTCCTCATAATATATTGTAGATTTTAGAGTCTAAATATATGGATATATTATGGTTTTAAAAATTTAAAGATCATTTTAACCATTATATTCATAGTTTAACACTCAGGAAACCTATTTTTACCTTAAAGATGGTAATTAAAAAATTTTCCTTTTCATTTTTAATTATGGTAAAAAAATATTTTGAACTAACTATATAATATAATGTATTCTTATTGAAAATATTTAATCAATTTTTCAAAATTCAATTTAAAATAAAACTAGAGGGGAAATGAAAGAGTGGTTTCATAATGAGAAAATTATCACATGTATATAATGTTTTAAAAATAAAATTCAATGTGTAATAGAATGTGATTGGATAAATCAGTTATATTTTAATATAATTAAACAATTTTTACGTAAAATCATTTTTTTAATTTTTAAATTATTTATAATAAAAAAAGTTTTCAATAAAAATCATTATTTTACACTATGCGCGATAAAAGTAATCTTTTTAGAATGTTTTCAAAAACTCAAACAAACATATTTTTTCCAAGAAGATTTTATAAATGATTTTTATTTTTTAAAATAAAATTTCAAAATATGTTAAAAAATAATTTTATTTATTTTTACAAGACATGATTAATCTTCCTTTCCAAAAAATAATATTTTTCCAAAAACATCTCGTTGTAAGTCATATGGTTCTTGTTTAAATTTTCATAAATAAATAATAATTGAATTTATTTATACATATTTAAACAATATAATTTTTATAGTTTATTTATAAATACATTTTCATATCATCTTAATGCATAGGTTATAATGGTCATGTATATATAATAATATTTTAATATTGTATCACCTTCTATTCAGACATGGGAATACACGAATTGCATGCTACTATAAAGATTGAATGTATTTAAAAATAAACACATTCATATGTCTTTGGTTGTTATATTTTCATCTACACGTAGTGTTTGGTTTCATATATGTTATCAAGTATGATTTTCAACTTTTAAAATCATGAGGCCTTACAAATGACATGGGGTATCTTAAGAGAGAAGTTGGGTCTTGGTGGTGGTATGGAGTTAGACCATACAATGAGTGATAAGGTAGTGGTCATGGAAATTATCTCATCATGAGATAACTGATATTTTAATTGTCCTTCCAGAGTGAGATGGTTTTCCAAGTAATAATTCTGTATGAGACACTACCTTGAGTGATAAGGTAGTGTTTGAGAAATGAAAAGAAACCCCACTATGAGTGATAATGTAGTGTTTAGGACATTATGGTAACCTCACATAGCTGATAATATATGGTCCTAGAATTTGGAATAGGAACTTATATATCCTGTTTGGGTAGTGGTCAAGAGTGGGTGATAGCCAACCTTGTGTCTTGATGTGTGGATTAGGATTTAAGGCATGATGTCAATCAATTTAGGCTTAAGTAAAAGAAAATGTATTAGATAATTCTATTTACCTGATTATCACAACATGGACCAATATATCTGTATATAGTGGAATAATGGTTAAAAATTAGGCATGATCTAAATCATGTCTGGTTGGGTGTCAAAGTTGATTAATAAGACCATAATGACCCAAAATATTCATTTATTTTTTTAATTTTCCATCATTCATATATGTATATTATGGTATAGAATAAAGACACTTTGTGAGACCCCATTCAGATTTATTCATCACACAATGAAATAGAAATATGGTATTTATGTAAACAATACTTTTATTTTATGGTATGATGATAGGTTTTCTTTTGAATCAGTCTAGATCAACTAGATAGGGATTTATAAAATGGTTTTCCTATTCTTGGGGATAGAAGTAGATTCAATTTTTTATTTTGTTTTCTTTTATTTATTTATTATTTGATTTGGATAGTGTAAATTTATTGGGATTTCTATTCTATTAATTATTTATCGTAAATTTATTATGAAATGTTTTGTGATTAAATATGTGTACTATGATTATTATTGTAGATTATGTTGGGTGTTTTTAATATTTTAATTCTCTTATTTGTGGTCATTTTCTCCCTATTTAATGGTATATTCCCTCTTACCTTGCATGAAGACTCCAACATATTAGTGGGGGGGATAATTGAGGCCATATATCCCTCTGAATTATACATTTGGTCAGGGATAGGGTGTTACAAATGGTATCATAGTGTCTTTTATTCCTTCATACTATTTTTCATATGGTGGATAGGGAAGAGTTATGTATTGAATCTTGGGATAGAATTTAAATTAGTGAACCATGAATATATTTTCTATTTGTAATTGTTGGTTTCCATGGGTTAAATGGTTCTTGTTCATGGTTTTCATTTTTATAGTAGAGGTGTTTTCTAAAATATAATTCAATTAATAGTTGTTTCCATTTGATTGATATTGGTTCTTCTAAAAAGTGGCCTCTATAATTGAGTCACATAAGTAACATAGGATTAAAATGAAAAATATGTTCTTCAATGTGTTTCATATCATCAATGGAAAGGGGTTTCACTATTTATAGTTTCAGTAGTAACTTATATAGTGTTATACAATATAATTTGTTGGAAGAATTGTACATCAGAAAACCATGAAATCGTCTATATAATGGAATATCATGTATATCCTAGTGTAGGGAGTTATTCAATAATGGTTATATCATCTCTTTATATAAGTTATATATAGAGGTCCTTTGTGGGATTGGTAAAAATACTAAATACCTTTGTGGTGGACCACATGTGTGTGTTCGGGAAGCTATATCGAATAATTGAAGTGTCAAAATTAACCTATATATTTTTTTCTCATATATTTTATTAATATTAGTTTACCAAACTAAACCATGTGGATAATAGGATACCCTAATATGGTTGAGTAAAATAACATATAATACCCAATTCCAAGTATCAAGGATGGTTTATGGATAGTAGAATCAATTGTACTCTTATCCATATGAATCAATATCATATATTCTTATATCTATGATGAATAGAGTGTTGGTTGATTTTTATAGAGAAAAAATGATTATTGGGTGGTGTGTGATAGTGTGTTGGGCCTTAGTATTAGTGATATACCTCTATATCACTAGGGAACAATGAATCGAGGATTTATATTGGTTAGATGAGAGTAGAATGCATTATTACAATATTCAATGGATTAGGTATGTGGTCCAAATATTGATAAAATATAATTCATGGGAGTGTTAATTAGGGGGAGTGATTGGGTTTTACGAGATTGTCAACCCATTGGATTGGACTATAATTTAGTTATATGGGTAGTAATATCCTATTTGAAGTTCCTTTAGAGGATCACTCAACCATTTGAGGAGAATAGTGAATGTTTTAATGGATATAAAAATATGTTTTGGGGTATGAGGAAAATTGTATATTCATTAATGAAGGTAAATATTGGTATTTTGATCAATGGGTAGTCATGTAAGGGAAAATAAATTATGTTAATTTTGAGATGTTTATAGTCATAGTGAATTGATGATTATTTTAGAATGAGATGTGTCTAATCTATAATAGATGGTGACATAATGTATAGATTGATGTACCATGTAAAAATTATCTAAGAAGGTCCTTGAAAAGGGTTTTCTTGATGGGATAGTGTGTCATGGGATGATGAACCTATGTATGGTGATGTAATTTATCAATAACCATTCTTGACAAGAAGAATAAGGTATGTTATATAGTTTCGAGTTCACCATTTCATATTTTATTTTATGACACATGTTTCATTTTAATTAGAATAGATATTGTGGATGGAATTCTTATTGAGTAAGGAGTGAGTTGTTCTTGGTATTCTATATTAGTTCACATGTATGAGAGGTACAATCACATCCATTCATTGTATAAAATGATTAATGGAGAATGGGATTTAGATACCATGTGTTTGGGTTTAATGGGGTGATGATAACAATAATCCTATGTTCGTGATATTCATAATGACCATAGTGATATTGTTTGTTGGTTAGAATGGTCATGAATATTTTGAGACCGGTTTTTGGATGGTTGACATTGAATCAGAATAATTATGTATAAGAAGATTCAAATTTACTTGTTTCATTATATAATACCATATTTCATATTTAGCTGTTGAGTTGCCTAAATTCCATGTATTGGAATAAGGATTGGGTTGGAGATGATGTGATCCTATAACAATGTATATAAAGATCACGAAGGTATAAATGGGTAGATAAAGACATCCAAATTAGTATATGATGGATTAAACCCTAGAATTACAATGAGTTTTAGCATTAAACATTGGTGTGGGTTCTATAATGATCTCATGATTCCTTCAAGAGTTAATTCTTCATGATTAGGTTATGTGATAAAATATTTGTGGGTGTGATTGGTAATTTCATGGATAGGTGTGGTAGAGGCTGACAGACCACTGATTTTTCATGAAACTGGGTGTTGTGTGGTTGAAACTACATTGAGCATGTTCATGGTCTACTTGTTGATTTTTTGGTAGGAAAATTATGTAGTGTGGATCAACACAGTGAAACATTGGCTTTTGTGAGTGAGGCTTTTTCTGTGGAGAACTACAATTCTATGGACAAACTTATTGGTGATTCTTTTATTTATTTTCATAGAATGGTATAGTTTATACCTATATTGGCATTCAATTATGGTGTCAAGTTAGAATATTATTTTTTGATGAATTGTAAATATTGTTTTGGAAACAGTGCAGCAGAAACATGTTTAGAATTTATGGGTTGAACATAATAGGTTAATGGTGAATTCATAGTCTATGAAGGATAAGATAAATTGATATAAGACCAATATAACTTCATAATAATGGGAAAAATTATGGTTGGTAGTTTTAATGACCTTTGTATTTTTTCGGATTTATTTTAAAGGAAATTTTATTTTTTAGGCTAGATTAGGGAATGATTCATGAATTTGGAATTGGTTAAAAATTATGATGGTTGTAATTTATCTAGTATATATTTTTTTGATGTAGAATAAGGCCTGGGATATGATTCATTTTTTCATGATAACATCATAGTGGTGTTTGGTGTGGCCACTTTTCTTATTTTTGACTCATTCAATATACCACACCCTGACCAAATGGTGTTGTTGCATGGGGAGTGTTAGGAAATTTGTTTTTGGAAGGGTTGGAGTTATTTCATCATAGACCAGGTTTTATGGAAACATGGGCTACTAGGATGTATGGGAGTTGTGATCTAGAGAGAGGAGCGTTTTGTTATGGATATTTGGTTTTATCATGATGTTTCTAATAGGGTAAGGAACATGACATAGCATGTGGGATGTATTATGGAGTGTCCTTAAAAGGGAGTTCCATCGTGATACCCTCAATGGAGGCTAGTATCATGGATCTCAGTATCACCATAACTAGAGGATATGTGTGGGACATTTTTCCATCGCCCATAGGGTTATTTTATAGAGAAACCCTAGGTGGGGGGATCTATGCCATGACACTAATGAAAATTCCACAAATAAAAGTCACCTTATTTTTAAAACTGGGATAAAACTCATAATTAGGGATCATACTCCATTGTTTTTTAAGTTTGTAAGTTCGTAGGGAGGTCTATTTCATCCTACTCTCTCTCTTTTACCCTGTTTGACCCCACTTATAAATGGGTGGTTTTGTGTCATTTACATAATGTTTTGAAGGTATGTCTCGCTTTCATTTATGATTCATTTTTAGATTCCCTTTACCATACATCATATTTTTACAATTTGGGAGAGGGTTTGGATGTTTATTTACAATGTCATAGTGAAATTTTACAGATTTGAATGGGTTTCTCCATGGATTCTACTTCATCTACATTCCCTAGAAAGACAGGAAGAATTTCATTCCTCAAAATGATTAATGGTACGGATCTGGTCACTATTACTATTTAGAATCTATCTTTATGAAATAAATTTTGTGATGGTTGTTTCCTTGTCGATTCTGATCTTGAATCCCTTCAACCGCATATGAAATTATGTAATTACTATTTTAGGGGTCAAACTTCTTACCTCAATGGTGAAAAACCTTGGGAAGTCTCTAATATTATGTTAGGAATCACACAATGATTAGATTTCACTAATTAGAAATTAATTCCAATTGGTAGTGGATATTTTTAAATTTTGTTGAACTCACAGGAGAATCTAAATCATGTTTTGAAATTAGGAAACATTCATCTTCAACCTGGTCTCCTTCGAATTTTAGAATGGGACAGAATTTTTAATCCAGACAGTCACAAAAACACAATGGACAATGTTTGGATGCAGTTTCATGGTCTTAATTGGTTCTATTGGAACCCAAAGATTCTTAATGACATAGTGTCATGTATAAGAACCCCTATTATGATATATCGACACACTCTTAATGTAGAACTTGTTTTGTTTTCTAGGATCATGGTGGAAATCAACCTTTACTCTAAATTACTGAATGTTGTTAGCTTTAATGCCAAGGATCAAATAATAGAGGTTAGAATTTAATATGAATGAAAACCAACATTTTGTGAATTTTTCAAGACAGTTGGACATTATATAATGAACTGTAGGGTAGTTAAAAACCAAGGTTTCTACCCAAAATACAATGAGTTCACTGAGGTTAGAAATAGAAGAGCCAAGATAGAAATAACTGATAAAATTGAACCTCCTAAAAGGAAAAATGAAAATTGGGTTAAGAAATCATCTCACCCAAACTATTTAAGAGATAAGTCAAGAAATTCATGTGTTGAATTGGTTGAAATGTGAGAAAATAACAATACAGAAAATGAAATTTTAGAAAATATTGAAAAACTAATTGTGAATGTCATACAAGCTGAACAATTAATTGAAAAAACTTCGACACTTTCTATTGAAGATGATATTACAGTTTCACCCCCCCCCCCATCATATTGTAGCCAGTAAAGGTAAATCGATGAAAAACTATCCTATCCCATCTTTAGATACTGGATCAAAATATGTAGATTTTTCTTGTACACTGAAAAAGGCCAACATAAAAAACTCTGCATCATACAAAATGGATATTTCCAGACATTTGTCACAGACTTCACATTCTAGAATGAATGCAGAAATTTTGGGGGTGAACTTCTGGACAAGCCACCTCGGCTTGCACAGGTATGGCCTCCTATTAAGCTGAATAAATACATGGCATACAATCCAGTGAGCAATGTTGCATATACCACCTCCTCAGCTCCAACTCAGTAGATGAAATCCCACAAGGCCTCAGAAGATACTGTTATTTCTTTTGGGGGATTCTAGTTCCAGACTATACAATAGAAGACGATTTGGCTATAGAAGTCACTGATCTAGACTCCAATAAAGGAGGATATATCCAGAAATCTATAAACATGACCATCTCTTAAAAATATCTCTCTGGACATAAGGTATTGAATCCTACTAAGTGGAATAAATGTACAGAAGCTGGCTTCTATGAGTAGAATGTGAAATACTACACTGGACAAACCAAATACACCTCTTCTTGTGGTTCGATCACAAAGCTGCAGTCAAATTCTCATAAAAAATTAGTCAGGTACCCCTGAACTGTCCAACATTTTAGGTACCTTCATTAATGATGTCATTAATATATCTTCTAATTATAATAATTTAGATAATGTTAACTATAGGGTTTTTAATTTTATCGAGACATCAACTGATATTAATATCATGCAAGATACTTCCTTACATGTTCTTCTTGCAAGTGATAATGTAAACTCATTAAACTTCACAAAAGGCCAAATGGGGTTTAATAAAATCCCTAATTTGTCTAAAAATGTTAGAAGATCAACTAGGAATAAAGGCATGAATAATAAGAAAAAGGGATTTCTAACTCCAAACACTGGTTTAAATGAATATATTATATTGGAACTGTCAAGGTATCACAAACCTTTACACCTTCAATATTTTAAAAAGAATGGTCAACATTCAAAATCCCTTATTTTTTTCCATTGTTGAACCGAAGATTAATTTTTACATTGATTTAGTTCACTTCTATAGTTTTGGATACACTTTTATAGGTTCTTGTTAAAGCACCACAAATCTGGATACTCTTTGGATTTTTTCTCACATCTTTGTCTAATTTTAATGTTTTTCATATTTCTAATCAAAGTTTCACATTTGTGTTTATGATTGATCGCACACATATCTTTTGTTCTTTTATTTATTCGAAGAACAATTATCAAGATAGGAGGACCCTTTGGAATAACCTCTCACTCTTGATCTCTTTTATTCATTTTCCTTGGTTTTTTGTTGGAGATTTTAATTCTATTCTATCCTCAAGTGAAATAATTGGTCCACTACACTCAAATTTATCTGTGAGGGAATTTAAGGATACTATAGAAAACAATGTTTTAACTGAAATTTATCACCTCAGTTCCAAATATAACTATTACAAGAGTCATTATAATAGAATTTTTGTGAGAAAATCAGATATATCCTTCACAAATTGCCATGCATTAGAGAAATGTGACAACATTTCTAGCACCACCCTACAGAAAATCCAATCTAACTAGCATCTTATCCGGGTCACTATCTATTATAAATCTATAAACCTCCTCTTCCCTTTATATTCAACAACACTTGGTTCTCAGATCTTTAATTTTGTATTCTTATTAATCATTTTTGGTATTCTATGGCTCTATACAATAATGGATTTTTTAGTTCTCTTAAATTAAAATTTCTTAAAAAAAATATTAAAAATTGGTGTAACATGAAATCCAAAAAAATTGATAATGACATCTTTCTTCTTGAGAATAAACTTCATCAAATTCAAAAAGCAATAATCACCTAGATTTTGCTTTGGATCATAATCAAGAAATTAACATTACTGATCAATTATATTATCACTTTAAAAGAAAAAATACATAAGAAAACTCTCAAAATCAAACGGTAAACTAATGGTGATAGGAAAACAAAATTCTAAAATTCCTTGAAAAGAGTCCAGAAAGCATGAAAACCTAATGGATCCCTCAAAGAAGGAGACAACCTCTTGGATAATGAAGATGAATTTTCTAATAATATTGTATCCTACATTGAGTCCTTATTTAATGTCCTCGACATTAGAAAAGATATCATTAATGATATCATTATGATCATTTCACTGATGTTGATAATAATTTCCTCATTGGTGTTCCCCTAGATCATTAAATCAGAGACACTATCTTCAGCCTGAACACTGATAGTGCCTCGGGTCTTGATGGTTTTAATAATGGCGTCTACCATAAATATTGTGATTTCATTCAAATTGATGTTTAGAAACTTGTTAAGAATTTATTTCTAGTGGCTACCTACCATAAGGGTTAAATGCTCAATTTCATACTTGGATTCCCAAGGTAGACAATGCCTTGGAAATTCACCTTTTTAGACCCATAATTCTAATCAAAACTCTCCATAAAATCATCACCAAAATAATTGCGAATAGAATTACCACTATTACAGATAAAATTATCTCCTTGACTCAGTTTGGTTTTTTCAGGGGAAGATCCATCCAGAACTGTATTTATCTCACCTCTGAATGCACTAACATGGTAAACAATAAAAATAGAGGTGGTAACATTGCCATAGAACATGACATTAGGAAATACTTTGAGACAATGTATTGTGATTTCATCTTCAATGCTCTTCATTGATTTGGATTCAACAATATCTTCATCTCTAGAATCAAAACCCTTTTATGCTCATCCCACATTTTAATCGTGATCAATAGATCTCTTAGAGGATACTTCAATTTCACCAAAGGTGTCATACAAGGTGAAACCCTATCTGAAATCCCTTTTTTTCATCAAAGAGGACTATTTAAGTCATCTACTCACTCGTTTTGTTGAAAAAAATAAACTTAAACATATTCATGATTATAGGAATGTGACTGCTCCCTCTCACCATATTTATGCAAATGACATCATTTTGTTTCTAAAGGGTGATATAAAAACATCCGAACTCTCAAATCTACTCTCACTCATTATGTGGAGGTCTCGGGTCAAGTCATTGGCTGAAAAAATCGCCCATCTATTTTTGAAAAATCATTCTGACAAGTTGAAAAAATTCTACCACCAATGTACTTGATAAAATTCCCTTCAAATATTTTAGGGATCCCTTATTTTAGCGAATTCCCAAATCAAGCTACTTTTCAAACATTTTTGATCAAATTCTTAATCATATTTCTATTTGAAAAGTTAAATATCTCACTATGGAGGGGATAGTATGCCTTGTCAAGTCGTTCATTGTCTCCAAATTGGACTTCTCTAGGATGGTCTACAATTGGCTGCCTAGTCTTTTTAAAAAATGACCATTTATATCAAAAACATTTTTTGGACTGGCAAGACATTGGATAAGAAACCTCTGACTATCCCCTAGGATACTTTTTGTATGCATTTTAAACAAGGGTAGTCTTGGTGTAAAAAATTTAAAACTATTTAATGCATCCCTTCAAGACAAACTCACATGGAACTTTATTCACAACGACACCCCCTCGATTGGTTTCATCAAAAATATGTTCCTATATAGATTGAAGGGAGTTAATAAGAACTTCATTATCTCTCACATTTGGACCTCCTTAACAAATATGTATGCCGACATTATATCCAATTCTATATGGATGGGCACTATAAACTCCTCCATGATTTTTTGGTTGGACCACTAGAAAAGTGATCCTCATATTTCATTAATTTCTCCTAACCATTACCATGAAAATATCAAAAAAAGTATCATTAATGTTCTCAATTCTCATATTGATACTCTTCTTGATAATGTTTTTCAAATTATTGATAATTACCACTTTTCTATCTCAGATGATTTTCTAATTTGGGAACTTGATCTGAATGGTTTCCTAAATTTAAAAAGATTATACAAACACTCCTTTCATAACTCTGAAAGTGACATTAAGTGGATTAAATTCATTGATAAGTCTTGGATTAAACCTTCAAGACTCACACTTATTTTTCATCATGTCTATAACAGGGTTCCCATTGATTCTTGTTTGAACATTTTTGGGATACAAATTTCCTCAAAATTTCATCTTTGTAATCAACATTGAGAGGATACTAACTGTTTATATCTATCTTGAGCTACCTCTAATTCTCCTTGGAACTATATTTTTGACATAATTGATTGCAGATGGCCGATTCATGACTCTATAAATGCCCAAATAAAATGTTGTGTGGATATGGAGAACTCCTAACAAATAAATAACTTGTTTCTTACTGGGGTTACAGATATTCTTCATGTAATTTGTTATGATTGAAATGCTACTCTTCACAAAGATTTCTCACATAACATTAATAAAGGTAGAATGAGGATTCTCATCACTAATAGTGAAGATGTGTTAATTCAGAAAGGTTTTTTTGACAACTATGTGGGAGATTTTATGATTTTGTGATGCCTTTGGGTTGTTTCCATTTTCAGCTAGATGAGACACATGTTTGAGGATTTCTAGAGACCAGTGCTCCTAGGGTGGATCAAAATCAACGTGGACAGAGCCTCCAATTGAAATCCAAGCCTAGCAGGGTTTGGCTCCATCTTCAGAAATCATATTGGTCAGATCATTGGGTTCTTTTTTGGAGGATGTAGTATTAAAACATCTCTGGAAGCTGAAATTATGAGTGTCATTCATTCCATTTTCGTTTACATGCTCCGCTATTGGAAGAATTTGTGGATTGAAAGTGATTCTACTATTTTGGAACAAGCCATTTGGAATTGAACGATATATATATATATGTATATATCACTTAGTACACATTGGAATAATTTTCTATGTTCTCTTCAAGACATCAATTTCATTGCAACTCATATTTACCATGAGGTGAATATTGTTTTCTATGGTCTCTCCAATAAAGGGGTTGCGCAGAAATTATCCTGGCTGGAGGATCTTTCGAACAACATGCTTTCTCTTCACATGAAAGACTGTAATATGATCGCGTTATTTAGACTCCTGTAAGCTATTATTTTTATTAAAGTTTTATTTGTTCTTTTGACCAAAGAACCGCCTTCTTTAAAAGAAATGAGATTTCGGTTTATGTAATGATATATGGTTGGATGGGGCAGTGATGAGATTTTCTCGTGATGGGTAGAGCTTGTAATTTATGGGAATGGAATAATCAATGTAGGTGGTCCTTATAATATAAAACAATATGTTTTTAATACATATGTGTGGATGAATTCATGTCTTATTTGGACCAGATAAATGATTAGAGAGTGAGAGCACTATATTTAACAAGAGAGGATTGTTTTAAGGCTCATCAAGTTAGGAAAAGGGAACAATTAATCATTACATGAATTGTGATAAATTTTTGATTATGTATCTATGAGGAAAATGCGAAGGTGAATTTTTGAATCACCTAAGTAGTTCCTTATAAACTGGATAATTTTTTGTAGTCATGGTTTATCCATAGGCTAGTTGGTAAGGCATGAGAGTGTTAGGAATAGCAGTGATATATGATATATTCGTACATGTCTTGCATGATGAGTGGAATCCTTCTGATAGTGTAGTGGACTATTAGTGGTTTATTTGAGAGTGATTTTTTCCTTCAGGATCAATGTGTGTTTAAGATATCTGATCATGGAGATGGATGATACGTCATATTTATGTGTCATGGGAATTAATAAATGTCTTCACATTGAGGATTCCATGTTGTTTAGAGGGGGTATCTTTGGATGGTCCCTGTTTAGAAGGATCGGGTCATGACATGCGATTTGGATATGGATGGGACCAACCATTGAGGAAAAGTCCAGGATAAAGATTTTGGATAAGGAGTCAGTCTAGAGTAAAGATGGAAATTTGTATTATTGAGAATAGATTGAGGTGGGTCATATTACCCCCATAGAATCCTTGATAGTTGATATGAGAATAATAATAGGACACAAAAATTATTCTAGTTTTGATGTAGGATGAGGTATTTCAAGGTTTGGGGGTGATGTATCAACTTAATAACACATTGTTGATGTTTTTAGGAGCTTGTGAGATGGTTTTTGTGCCCTATGTGATTATTCATGTTTTAAGTGACAATTTTCATGTGATACAAGGCAGATCATGGAATGGATGATGATAGATCCTGATGTTTAGACTCATATTGTTTGATATTATGTTAGAAGGACCCAAAATTTAGGGAGATAGTGGGGGTTGTGAAATGGTATTTGTCCAACCTTTGGTGATAATGTATTAGTCTATATAATGGCCTTACCCTGAGTGAGAATGTATTGGCATGGGTTATCTTGAGTGAAAATACCAATCTAGGTTGTGATGTGTAATCATACCCTAACATTATTGATAAGGTAATGGACAAGGAAACAACCTCAACATGAGTGATAAGATGTTGGAATAAATATCTTTGAGTGATAAGGTTCATGTTGGAATTGATGTGGAATGGGAACCCTCTAGGACTAATAAGGTAGTGGTAAAGTCTTGTCATGAGTCCCTACCTTGAGTGCTAAGGGAGTGATCATGACATAATCAGTGACCTCCATTGAATGATAAGGTATGGTTCCAAACACTATCCCAAGACCCCACCAAACTTATTCATGCAGTAGTTGGGATATGGTGATACCCAAACCAATATCTCGAGGTATGGGGTTGGTCTTAAGGTATGAGGATACCTGATTCTATCTTAGGATGATGTATGTATGGTCAAGTGTCGTGGAGTCATTGTTAGCACACAATGACAAAATACATGTCTGTCTGGTGGTGGAATAATTTGGTTTCCAACAAGGTCTGGAGTATGTATGGTTTGTTGTCACGGTTTCCTAGTAATTACACAATAACCCTAATTAAATTTTTATTTCTATAGTTTTTTCCTCATATATAAATGTATTAGAATGAACATATTAAGATCCACTAGTGAGGCCTTATTGAGTTGTATTTATCAAAATTATAATGGTAACTATGTTGTTTGTGCATACCTTACATCTATTTAATATTTTGAGAACATGCTGTATAGTGGATTGAAATTGAGTATCATTATATATATTTTCAGATTTGTTAGGTGATCCCCAGAGATGGTAGAAGATCCTTCTATGTATTTAATTTTATTTTATTTTTTATCTAATTTTTCAAATGGGTGATAAGTGGGATATATGTTTAATGACTTCTTTATGGTACATTTTTGTAGAATGTTCTGTGATTAATTATATATTTTTATTATTTTTATAGATCATTTTTATTAGTTCTACTATTTTCTTACTATAATTCATGTGAATAATCTGTCCAATGTATTATCTAGTACCTCACCCAAACATAGTAACATTGGGTATAAATATATTCATTTTGGATTACATCTTTCCATATAGCTTATACATGTGATTTGGGTTGTTGTGTAGCATTGTCATCTAGAATCAGCGATATATCATCATCTGATGTTATTTTTGACTTGGAGATCACCACAACATCTCCCGGACTAAATCGTCATAATTATCAAATTTCTCAAACTAGTATACCATATATGGGTATTTTTACACATAAATATCTTCTAGGACGTAATATTAACCCCTATAAATCACCATAATAGCATCTCTATATCCTAATAAATCTTTAGATCACCCTTATATATCCTTCTATAAATTCTTATGTATTCTTGGGAAATGTGAAGTCACCCTTAAGTATAATTGTGTTTCCAAAGTATTTTTTAAAATATTCATCCATATACGTAACCATATATTCCCCTATAGTAAAATATATGTATTAGGAAACTTAATATTCTATATTATAGTGTATTTATTTTTTATCGAATTATAAATTTAAATGTAATGGAAAAATCAAACGTATTTACCCTATTTTTAGAAACCCCTAAAATATTTCATTTTATTTATATTCTCATAGTCACTCTTATGTATCTTCCTTAATACCCATATGTAACCCAGTAACTTTAGAAACTTTTCCAATATTTCATTTCTGAGAAAAACATACATATACAATGTCTTTTTTAATTATTATCTTATACTCTAAATAATAAAACTTCATAAAATATTCTCCGGGAATCCTTATTTGCTCTAAAATAACTCCAAAAAATTTAAATTCCTCTTAAATATATCAATACTACTTTGAATTATACAACATGATTACTAAATAATCTTGTATCATACGAACTCTTCTAAAGTATTTAAATAAAGATTCACTATAGAAATTCAATTCCGAACTCTTCTTTTAAGTTTCTTCCTATATTTATTTTGCTAACTTAATTGAAAACTATTTAATCATCTATCTGAGGATCCATAAACTATTCAAAACACTTAAAACTTTAACATCTATTTTTTATTCATAAATAACAACCATCATACCTGATAACACAAATATGATTTTTTCTTCAATTATCATCTAGTTTCACTAAACTTGATTACCACACATCCTCTAAATATAATTAATAACATGTAGTAGATAGTGATCTATTTTCCATATTTATCATAACTCATAATTATTTCATTGAAATACAATCCATATTATCCTTCTATGAATTTTTTGCTCCATTTTAGGAAAAAAACTTAATTACCTTATTTTTTAGTTCATGTAGTGGATGCATATCATTTTTCCATATCCCATCTAAAAATTAGTAGTATCTCAATATTAATTATAATTTCTTACATATAAATGCATCTCTATAAATATATCCAATGACCTATAACATCAATATAGTTGATACATTGGAACTCCAAGCTAGACCACATTGCTTAGCATCTTCAATCATTGTGATCTTCATCATCATGAAAAATTATCAAATATTGATTTTAATACTTGATAACCTATTAAAAATATATAAAACCATTTCATCTTTCTTAAAAATATCCTAATTGGTAAACTAAAAATCCAACTAGTGTGACTAAGTATTTATAGGTGAGAGTTTGAATGTTGATTCTTATAACCGGTTTCCTAGTTCTAGACATGGAAAGTGATTAAAAACTACCTATTAGTATAGGAATTTTATTTTTGTTATTTGTAGGTTCATTGATTTATGTTACCTAAGAAAAACATTACTTTTAATATGGAGAAAGACATGAATACATTGAATGTATTATAATTATTTGAGAATCCCTATGGATTATATTATTAATTTTATGTTGATTTGACTATCCTGGAGATGAAAATTGATTTGGATACCTAAATTAAAACAGTAAAGCTAAATTGGTGGGTGTTCAATAGAAACAAATTAGATTATAATCTATCATGTGTGGAATTTTTCATAAACATTGAAAAGACCCATAAATGAAATTTAAATGAACACCTTATTGAATAATTAAATTTCAATATTATATTCATGAAACAATCTATAAAGAATACTCCATGTCAATAATTAATTTTATTTAATTTCAATATCAAATATTCCTACTTGGGTGTAAAATAAAACCGTATTATTATTCATTTAGTTAAATTATAGTTTCAGGAAGAATAAAAGTAACTTAATGAGATAAAAAATACATAATACAAATATTTCCATGATCATATCGTTCATCGAGGATATAAAAACAAAAATATGTATGGATAATATTCTAATTTCTAATAAGGTCAAGATAATAATTTTGTACTAATTAATACTCAAGAAAATCATACATATAGTGATAAAGGATAAGATATTCAAAATTTCTTTTCAAGGAAAATTTATTTGATATATGATAGTGATTGGGATACTTCTATACAAATGGTTACAAAGAAAAGTGATATGAGTATCATAAATAACTATAAAATGAGTTAATTTCAACAACAACTATAACTAGATGTGAAATTTTTATATATTTTATAATTATTTACTTGACCATATATAATGATCAATTACCTCTACCATTCAATGATTACACACTTGAAATGATTATATGAAATTTTCAAATTTTCATTTTAGATGTATATTTTGGATAAAAAAAGTACCTATTGATATTGGTGATGAAGAGAGTACAACATTCACATGTACATATATAATATTTTTAAAAAGAATAATTTCATTTTAATTTTTTGGAAAACCTTTTACTTTTAAAATATATATGGTGTTAACTTGTTCATGAATTATATAAATAATAATTAAAATATTTAAGGATAAATATTCAATAATATGAATGAAATTATATGAATCTTTAGGAAATGTCTTTAAATTTATATATAGAAGTGATGATAAAATTTAGTACTTAATTTCTATAAATTTTAATTCATGGTTATATAATTTATAGTATATGGTCACAAAATCCTATGAGAAGGAATTTAAATAGGTAAGAAAAATTAAAATTAATTTTCAAACCACCTCCATAGACATTATTTAACATTGTGAGAATATTCCATAGAGTTTATAGGTTTTAATAAATATCTATCAATGAATTATCAAAAATTTCATGAACATTGTGGCCACTTATAAGAAATGTTGACAAATATAATATTGATTAAAAATACCAATATTCTTTCAATATATTTAAAATAACCTAATAACAAAAAAATTATTAAAAAATTGGTTATAGTTAACCTTTTTAAATTATATGTGATGCAAGTGACATTGTTTTCAATGGGTTATGTTGGAGAGAAATTCCAAACCATATCTCATTAGTAGTAATGTGATTGTCTATAATGCATGAATTTTTGATATTTTTTCCATTATAGAAAGAATCAATTCCATTAATTGTTTTTTATTTTTTATGTTCTTGGTCACAATATAAAATAAAATAAATTAGGTCAGAACCAATGGGATGATCACATATCCATTAATTAAATCATAACGGAATATCATATTCATCCTATTATGGGATAGTTTTTAGATGAAAAACTATTTTGTGTAACAATAATGGAACTACCATGGTATCTAATTTTTTTCAATTATATTTCTATTTATAAAAAGAAAAAGTGGATAACATGGGATGATAATAAAATGTTTTAGGATGTTGTGATTGTATTCTAATGGGAAGATACATTTCTATTTAAATAAGGGGTTGATGATATTCATAGAATATTTTTTACAAAATTAGGAATTTCAATCCAATCACATCATGTTTCAAGCATTACCATGTGGCGGAATCTATAGACATATTAACAATGAACATAATGTTTTCAATGTGGATTTGAATATTAATAATTATTCTATGATATAATAGAATTTATCAAGAACAATTATAGTTAAAAAAACATAATATATAGGGATAATTTAAGAGATTCCTCAATTAGGCATCCAAGAAGTAGAATTGTTTTCATTCTTAGTTTTTAACTTTATCGGACCATTAATAAAATATAATTTTAATTAATATATAATAGTGTTAGTTGGATTTGTATCAAAATGTGTTAATTATATTTTCCATTCATATTATTTTTTATTTTTTGTGGTTAAATTGTTCAGTAATTATAACTTCTATTAATATGGAGTTTATAGATCCATCATTAGTGATAATGTGGTAAATTTAAAAAATTTCAAATTTAGAATCACCTTGGAGAAACATGGATCCATTCAGAAAAATATAATAGCGTATCATCCGCAAATAAATGGGAAAACCAAGAATAAAAACAAATATTTGGAGTGGACTCACTATCCCTCCTAGTTTACAACCACACACAGTTTATAGATCTGTAGGTCTCTTCATTATCTCTAATGAAATCTGCATCTTAAACTATTGATAGGTACTCTATTGACGTTCCAATTTCATCCAATTATGAATTAATCTTTACCATAGTATTACTGGGAAACCTCAAATATTTCGCGCAACAATTACTCTGTATTGCAAGAAACTTTATTTCCTTGCATGCAAGATTCCACTTTTTCCACAAAACACCCCTTCCACACAACTTCAATCTTTCATTCAACAATAATTGTACAAGCAACATTCATACCTTGCGCGCAACTCAAAATCTTTCACACAACTCCCTTTGTGTGAAATTATTATTTGATTTGGTGCTCATATTTTCTCTATGTGTAGAGATCTTTCAAACGAGGGGGGTCACCTATTCTTTATAGGCTTTGCTGACCCATGCACAGAAGATTTAACTTTTGTCATGTAAGATCCTCTTCGAGCATGCATACCTCAATTTGATTTCACATTGGGCATGCATGTTTCTTTCGCAGAGCCTCATCTTTTGTGCACATTTTCAAATCATTCATGCACATCATTCCTTTTCCATTTTTCGACATTCTACTCCCAAAACATGCCTTACGCGCAAGTTTCCATACCATCATCAATCTTGTTCGCAACTTCTTTTCCAAAAACATGAATCTCCAATTTCCGATTTTGTGGCCCAAAAATTTGGCAAACACTAGACAATAAAACCACCTTAGATATGTTTTTTTACCTCCCCCTAATCTTCCATTCCTTTTTCATTTTTCATTGTCAACATAGCTTGTCAACAATATATCTTGAACTTGACAACTCACCATGGAAAGCCTCTTTTTCTACAAACAAACCATCTTTGTCAACAAACACAAACCCTACAAAAGGCTTCAATGTTACCTTGAGTGATTTTTTTGCAACATAATTAAATAAATAAAATGGTATTTTCAATTTAGAAAATCAACATCATGATTTTCTACTGATGCTCACTAACAGAAATCCCCAAATTAAAGTGTAACATTATATTTCACACTATATAATGAGATCTAGAACCAAAATATAGATCCATGATAAAATAGATTAGTATCTATCGAAACTAAAATCTAAAGCCACACAAATTTATAATAAGATACACTTTATTGTAACATCCTAAACTAAAAGCCACTAAAGTAGTGCTCCAAGATAGTTTTCCACAAGTCCTCAAGCAAGCCTCCCCATATTCCAAAGCCTACCGACTAGCAGTGATGTCCCAGGAGGTGATCAGGGGGAGAATATACCCTCATATTATAGTAAGAAAACATCATAAGTATCCATGTATCATACACATTGGAAAGTAAAAAAAGTGCAGAAGAAGGAAAATGGAATAAAAATTTATTATAGTAAAATGTTATAAATATAGTAAAAAACTATGAAATATAATACCACACTAGTCACCCACTAGGCCGACCATATAGATACAATTACAAAAGAAATTAATAGTAAAATTATAGAGCTCAACTACTAACTCTGAGACAACCCACGTACCTGATCTCTAGAAATTTTTTAAATGAACTAACCCAATCAGTAGAACCACTCAAATAGGCCAGATCGATCATAAAACACTCTGACTCATCCATTTCCACAGTGACACTCGTGCTCAACCTTAATGAAAGGCATAAGGTATACACGTGCATCGAGGCGCACATACAGGGTTGAGAAAAAATCTCAGTAGGCCTCCCCGACAAGCAACCTATAGCTATGCAACTAATGTGTATGAAAAAATAATGTGCTCAGCCTAGATGAGACACAAACAAATGGTAGAAAAAACAAACATGAAACCACAGTCATACTCAGGGTCTGTAATCCCTGTCAACTTGGAAAGTTCCACCGTTGATGTCCATAAATATATTCTTAAAAAAGTATAGTCCCAAACGTATACATATATACATAGATATTAATATTCATTGGTATGTGTATAAAACAACATGAAATCACATTAGGATTCAATCCTTGGGTCAGTAATCCTGATCATCTAAACATCCTGTGCATGAGAATTGAGCTGGACATCGTGAAACTCAATCCATTTATCATTAAGTTGATCACTGGGTTTATAATCCAGTCAAAATGTACCTACATCATCCAACACTAGAATTATATCTATGTGCAAGCTGTATTAACATAGGGGGATGATCATCATACACCTTGGTTTACAGATAATCACCTCCAATAAAAAACTTGGATACCGTATACCGATGGTCATTCAGGTAAAAAGGGATACCATATATGGATGGCCAATCGTGTAAAAGGAAATTGGAAGGAAAACATGGATCATAATCCCATGAATCCAACAGAGAATAAAAAAACTCTCCATGTTGCCACGTTTTTCAGACTTGCTCGCAGGCATAAAATAATCCCACCCACAGGCATAGAAAAACCTCACCCTCAGGCATAACACAACCTCACCCACAAGCATATCCTGACCTCACTCGTAGGCATAACATAACCTCCCCTATAGGAATATAAAATCCTTTCCCATATGAATAGAACAACCTCACCCGTTGGAATATAAGAACCTCACCCACATGCATAACACATAATAAAAAACACATGTAAATTACACTATTAGATGGTTTTCAATAATCAACTCATGAAGTAAAAACATTTATATAACCAAAGCATCATGTAAGGCTCAATAGATGGATACCAAGAAGAACCTCTAGTCATCCCAAAAAAATATATTTTTATATTACAATATTTATATATATAGTCTCATTAGAAAACTCCTAGGTAATACCTCTAGGTATTGTAATTTTTAGAAATGATTAGGCTCAAAAACTGGATACAAGGAAATAATGTATATCATCCCAATAATAAAAGAAGATATTAGGAAGAACATCCACGAAACCCAACAAAAAAGAAGACACCCCACGTCAGGATCAACACCTACAATATGGGAAGCACATCTGGTGAACATTACGACATCAACAATAAAAAAGTGAAACATAACAAATAGTGAGGGATGCCTGAATGCCCAAACCAACACAACAGTTATGGACCCATAGGCTTAATAATTCTTCATAGGTTCTAGGTGACACCTGAACACCATCTCTACCCAAACTCGATGTACATTTCAAGGACAGTCAAACACTGGGCACCAATGGGTCCCTCAATTCAAATACAAAGAGGCCTCCTATTCAGAATCCTCCTATTAAACACAAGTGAAAGCATCCTAGAAAGGATCCTTAGCAAAAAATGTGAGAGTCCTACATGGGATCCTCAAACGATGAACAATAGAGGCATCCAAAAACATGCATCCTATCAATGGAAAAAAGGAGTGAGATCCTACAAGGGACTTCCTAGGTCAGAACATAAGCAAATAAATCCATCTGCAGATCCTTTGAAGTATCCTATCTCATGGAATCATAGTCCAAAAAGTCACATCTCAAATGGTAAATGTACTGAAAAGAGTAGGTAACAGGAGATAGCTAATACCTCATCTCATATCAAATGTCTCAACTAGGTTGTTCTGAGCACCCAACCTATTATCCACACCATGTATCACTCTCAGGTGAAAACTGAACTCAATAAAAGGAGGAAGAACCAATCCATTTGTATATAAACCCCCAAAACACCATTTATATGACCTCTAAATGTTAATAGGATTCTACAATTGTGATATATGTAAAAAACGATCATAATTGACTACCTACATGCCCAATTCTGACTTCCAGGGCACAAAATACCCCAAACCTCTAAGATGGAAAAGTACATGGAAAGTACATTTGGGTACTTGGTGTGTACTCTTATCGCCCTAGTTGTGTTCCTATACAAGGCTAAAACAACATGGGGTCTTCCTATGTAAAAGTTCATGGCTTGTACTGCCTAAAAATGACAACCCATGTTCTTCTTCACTTGGTCAGACATATGACCGTGTAGCACCACATAACATGTACATAGAGTACACCGTATATACTTAAGAAAACTTATTCTACCCCAAATAGGAATAAAAAACAACATGATCCCATGAAACACACACAATGTAACTGGGGATTCCCAATAAGAAGACCCTCATATCACCAAAAAACCCCCATTTTCCCCTCAAACAACAGATCGAGCATAAGTGGCCACATGAAAGCAATATATGGCTATAAAAACACGAAACAACCAATTTAAAAGGGATATATGGAAAAAATGATATCATTCCTACCTTTAGGTGGAAACTCCTGAATTATCATTTGATTTCACCAACCATGGTCGTCATACGCCACGTCAAGGGATTTGAAATGGTACCACTCTTCCCTTTATTCCTTATCTATTTCCCCTTCAACATTTCTATCTTAGGTTACAACCATGGAGGATAAAAAATGAAATGTGTACAAGAATGTGGAGAATATGAGAGAAAATAATGAAAAAAAGAAAAGGAAAGAATAGAAAAAGGGGCTCGGGCCGGGCCCGGTTCCTGACTCATGTTTATGCCTTTCCTAGGATAAATCCACATTCCAGACTCAATGATGTAACGAACCAGACTCAAACAACCACCCAAACAGTGCTAAATGGGTTAGGTGTTACTACCTTAGGCGCACCTTACTGAACGCCAAAGGCTTCCAACTAGCAGCGAGGGTCATATAGGTATAGTGGGGAGGCTATACCCTCTTAGAGGATAATAATGGTACTGGTTCGAGTATAATAATAAATATGCAGTGGAATAAACGACTCAGCAGACTTGAACCAGACCCACAGAGTAGAAACAAAATAAACATCAATAAACAATGGAAGCAATAAATATAACAACAACAGCGGAAAGTAAACACAATAACATGATGATCACTTGTAAGTACAACTAAAAAACAACATGCATCCAAAGCAAGTCATACACATCCAAATATATATAAAGGACACCACTGGATAACCAACTGTAGATACATAATAAGCATGATGATACAGGAAAGAAAACAGACAAAATAACTCAAGGTAGGAAGGACCTCAATGTCCATAGCATCTCAATGCAATAGCTAATGCAGTCTATCTCATAAAGCTGACCTCTTTCTTGAATGTAAATCCTTAAAGTCTACACACGTCTCAAGGTGCCTGTGTAGGGTGTGAGATGAATCTCATTAAGATACCACCCAATGGTGAATTCCTAAAATAAGTGTTTAAGAAGACATGCATTTATAACGAAAATAGTATACATCACATTGAAAAAATAAACACAAACTACGTTGGTGCTCAGCAGCCACCATGGAGTGTCACCTAATTCGGCCAGCACCAGAATCTCTATATGTAACCCATCACCATGTGCCCCCTAACACTGTGTGTCTCAAGTACCATCGTCCCATAGGCACGCCCAACAGTAGCATCCGGAGGAACAATGATGCCTATCCTCAAACAAGTATCCAGAGGGAGAACGATGTCTGCCCTTAAATAATGTATCCAAAGGGACAATGATGACTACCCCCAAATAGAGTAACCAATGGAAGAAAAATTCCTTCCCTCAAAATAACGGTGAGCCTATGCCCCCAAACCGATAGCCTCAATGTTATCCCTTGAAGGATCCTCACCTTCCATATGGTTTCCTAAGGCTAGCACCCCAAAACCAAAAGTGCCTAAACCGCAACTAATGGGGTCCTCTACCCACATGAGTGGTTGAAACCACCTCATCACAGAGTCTCTCTATGTGCACACTACTCAAAGTTCTGTGTGAGTGGTAATCACCAAAATAGTACCCAATCCACATCACCTCTGACACCTCATGTCCCTGTGACCATGCCGCTCAATTATGATGGCCTCGCCATCCCAGTAACTTGTTCCATGCCTAGCCTGATAGTCACCCTTCCTCAAGACGACGTCCATGACACCCAATACCATGGTCAAAACCACCCAATGTGTCCCAGACCAAGACCATCCTGTGATCAGCATCACTCAAGAATATCTGGTCCATGCCCAACACAACCCAAAGTTTCCAACATGTGCAATTCAAAAATAACATATATATAACATATTTAAATAGAACACATAAATAGGTAAACAATCTAATAATTGAATTGCACTAGCCCAAAGGCTATCAAAGAACAGTACTAAGGCCTTGAATTCCTCTAACAATTCATATCTAGGTTTAACAATCTAAAATCAACATTTTAAGACTACACAAAACAATTATAACAATTTTTTCATCCCCCAACCAAAATTCCCCAATGAGCAATGACCACTCACCCAACCCCACTCAAAAAAAACAGGAAATAGGGAATACCCAAAGGCATCCCATAGGTCAGATAATAATTTTATAGGCAATAACAGGTAAATTAGGGTCTCTCTCAAAATACACAATTGTGTGCTTTAAGCTGCGCCACCCAAAGGTCTACAAAAGCACAAAAGAAGGTATTTACCACCTAACTGATACTCATAGATGTAGGCACATCCAATATAGAGCTCTAATTCGAAGTCGATCCTCATAGATCTACATTTCTGTCAAAACCTGACAACTCTACTCAGATGGAATTTGCAGTGTGTGAGGAAAGGAATCAAGAATAGAATAGGGTTCATGGGATTATCCTTGCTGTTGCGATCCCATAGCCACCGACGGATCGAAGAACAGATGACAGATGAAGAATATAGGGCTAGAAACATTCTTCGGGTGTCCAGAACAGAGAGGTCCTGAAGATGGGGAAGAAGAAAATGTTTCTTGAAATAAGACGTGGAAACCATTCCCTTAAGTGAATAAAAAAAGTACACAATGTGTATTCAGGAACTACACACCATGTAGTTTCCTTTTCTGTACTCCAACTTAAGCGAGGTATCCACACGTCTTGGACGCTCCAAATGGCTTGACATATGGCTTGAACCCAGCCGATACACAGAAAGAAAAATACAAGGCATGTCGAGTAGTAATACACGCCGTGTAGTAGGAAATTTATACACAGTCATCACATGAAAAGTACTCAGCGAGCACACGGCCGGTAATCACCTAACCCATACAAGGTGTTCTTTTTAAAGTACTCAGCATATAGTCTAGAAATTTCCAGAACTTCCCAGATTTTCATAGTTTTCTCAGAAACTAGTCAAAAGTTCAAACATGGCCAGGATTTTGAGCCATTCTAAAAACCTAGGGTCTTAAAATCTCCCCCCTTAGCTTAGCTCATCCCCGAGCTATCAAATGAACCCCAAAGATGGCACCTAACATGCCCCCTATCAAGTAACCTGGAGTCCCCCAGTCTCAAAGGTTTGGGCTAAATCCATCAAGTGGCTCCCCACCTTAGGAATTTACTAACTTGCTATCAGCATGAAAATACTCAAAATATGTGTAGGTTCACTAACCTGTGTTCCAGACGCATGGTCTACCCATGACGTGTCATCACCCATGTGCCTCATTGGGGCCCCATGTCGTTTTTGACACACAAACGTATCCCGCACCACGTCGGTGTCCGACTCCATGAGGTCCTACATCTCATGGATGCTCAAAAACGAATCTAGGAACTAAAATCCCATGTAACATGCATCCTTGATGCCCTGATGCCCTAGGCACCTCAAGTAACTCGCATCCTCGATGCCCCAATTCCCACAGCACCTCAAGTAACCTCCATCCTTGATGCCTGGATGCCCATGACACCTCATGTAACCCACATCCTCAATGCCCCTAATTCTTTGCATCTAATACATATATATAAATATATCACACTCAATATGGCGCCAATCCCACTGACCAACATCTAGTCAGTCCACATAGGTCATGTGCATCACGTGCACTAAAAACGGACATGATTCTACAATTCATTCCAAAAGAGAACAAGGAAATCACGGCCACACATGGGGTGTACCTCTAACCATCGTTGTATCACCAGCCTACTCAGTCTATGGCAGCTCCACAGCATGCACCCTGCCTAATTTACGGTTGTCTGATGCCTGACCTCCCTGCGGTGCTACTCCAGCCATTGGCCACTGACCCCTCACCTGGATCCCACTATCCATATCACGTCCTCCGCATGAAAATGATCCTTGGATACCATCACCTGGTACCGAAACTGAACCAATGTTAGATGCCACCATCTGTCCTGGTCTGTGCTTTCCAACTATCTGAGAAGGCTGCCTACAGAACCTCTCTAGATGCCCGACCTGTCCACATGACTGACACTGCTTTTGAGGCCTGTCACACTGAGTCTGAACATGTCCTAGATGCCCACATTGAAACAAAACCACTAAATAACTTTTTACAACATGGTCTAGCTGAGTCCTTGTCCATTCTACCCTATTAGAACTCATCCTATACTCGCTTCCTGCTGTCTGAACTATCACCTGAAACTGCTCCCCGTATAACCTGAGGCCTATCCCTCTGGTTTCCCTCTTCTATGAGAACTTGATTCACCACCTCTGAGAATGAACCTAGCCTGAATATATTCACCTGGATCTGAATAGAGTGACATAAGACATCCTCTAAGCACCTCACTCTTTCTATGTCATTGCTTACCATACCCGGTGAAAAGAGCGATAGCTCCGTGAATGTAGCTGCATAGTCCATGACAGACATGTCTCCCTACTGAAGGCTCAAGAACTACTGAGCTCTCTCATCTCTCAGTGTCTCTAGGTAAAAGTTCTTGAAAAACCTATCCTCGAAGTCATTCATTTCTAGTCCCTTATGCCTACATGCATGAACTTGCACATCCCACCAATGCTTTACTGGTCCTCTAAGCATGTACGTCACCAGCTTGACCCTCTGCCCTGGAGGCATCTCGAGCTACTCAAAGATAATCTGGATGCTTTCTATCCAGTTCTTAGCCTCCTACGGACAACCCTCACCCTAAAAAAGAGGTGGGTGCTGCGACTAGAACTCCCATGTCATATATTATATAGATTGCTCTGTACCTAGCACACCATTTTCGATCCCCTACAAGACACGTACCAGGATAGCTCAGAGATGCTCATCAAGCCATGGTCCAAACGCTACCAAACCTAGCTGTGTCCTTCCTGAACTGGATCCTAAACCTGATCATGTCCCTGATCTTATACCTGTGACTCATACTCTACCTACACCAAATCCTGTACCTGATTCTGCACCTACGGCAGTATATCATCTATCGCCTACCGCTCCCTCTGTGTCGTCAAAAAGGAACCCGATGAATAACATAAATGGCCAAACAACCCATATATATATATATATCAATATATATTCAACATAGGTAAGGAAATCAGTAAAGAGGAAGAATAAAACAACTACCCTTACTCTCCCCCCACCTCAACCCATGCCTTGGCATCCTGACCTCATGGCCTCCTTACCCACCCTTAATAGAGCCAAGTATCAAAAGTACCTTGGGCCATGCCCATCCCGACAACCAGCTTTGCCTCAAACCGATGACCTAGTCACCCAATCTTGGTGATCAAAATCATCTCACCCATAGTACCTTCCTTTCACATGCAATTTTAATAAAGGTATAAAGCATGGAATAACACATTTCAATAAACTAGAAATTCTATCCGGAATTTCACCTATGCACATTTCAATTCATATGAAGCATGGAAATTGATATTATTCACAAGGTATTATCACATCACAAAGCATACATGCAGTTATGAAATTGAAATAACCTAAAAATATTCTTATCAAATGCTAAGAAAACAAGACTTTCCATACAGGGCCAAGGTCTAATCCACCCTTACCATACCAGGTCAAGGGTTACATATCACAGTCAATAACTTCACACACCAAGTGAGCCACTGAGGTGGTAATCATATAAACTATAATTTGAGAAAAAAGCAACAACAATTCCCACCTATGGAAACTTGGTACATCACACGTACCTAGGGCTGTAGGAAATCCAGCACAAGCTAGAAACCCAATTCCCATAACCACCTATATCGAATCTACCATATCCCAACTAGTAAAACCAGCATAAATAAAAATAGAAGTCTCAATGTCAATAGTATCCATCAATACATTGCTACTAAATCCCTATCAAGAACTCCACTGATAACAATTTGTAAGGACCCAAACCCAAACAACAACCAAAACAGTGCTAAACGGGTCGGGTGTTACTACCTTAGGTTCATCTCCCCGAATTCCAAAGGCTTCCAACTAGCAGTGAAGGTATTATATGTATAGTGGGGAGGCTATACCCTCTCAGAGGATAATAATGGTACAAGTATGAGTATAATAATAAATATGTAGTAGAATAAACAACTCAGCAGACTCGAACCAGACCCACAGAGCAGAAAGAAAATCAATATTGATAAACAATGGAAGCAATAAATAAAACAACATCAATCGAAAGTAAACACAACAACATGATGATAACTTGTAACTACTACTTAACAACAACATGCATCCAAAAAAAGTCATATATATCCATATATATATAAAGGGAACCAATGGCGAGCCAACTATAGTTACATAACAAGCATGCTGATACAAGAAAGGAAACATACAAAATAACTCCAGCTAGGCAAGACCTCAAGGTCCATTCCATCTCCATGAAATAGCTAACACATTATAGCTCCTGAAGCTGGCCTCTTTCTTTCATGTAAACCCACAACGTCTGCACACGTCCTGAGGGGCCTGTGTAGGGTGTGAGATGAATCTCAGAAGGATACCACCCAACTGTGCATACCTAATATAAGTGTTTAAGAAGACATGAATTTATAAAGAAAATAATAGACATCACATTTCACAAATAAACAAAAACTTCATTGGTGCTCAGCAGCCACCATGGAGTGTCACCTGCTTCGGCCAGCTCCATAATCTATGTCATGTAACCGGACACCATGTGCCCCCTGACACCATGTGTCTCAAGTACCGACGTCCTGTAGGCCCGCCCAATAATAGCATCCAGAGGAATATCGATGCCTGTCCTCAAACATGTAGCAGGAGGGACAGTGATGTCTTCCCTCAAACAAATTATCCGGAGGGACAGTGATGTCTACCCTCAAATAGAGTCACCATATGAACAACAATGTCTTCCCTCAAAATAACGGTGATCCTCTTCCCCTCAAACTGATAGCCTCAATGCTATCCCCTGAAGGCTTCTCACCTTCCTTGTGGCTTCCTAAGGCAAGAACCCCCAAACCAAAAGTACCTAAACAGCTACTAACTGGGGCCTCTACCCACACGAGTGGTCAAAACCACATCATCACAGAGTCTCTCTGTGTGCACACTACTCAAAGTCCCGAGTGAGCAGTGATCACCAAAATTGTACCCAAGCCACAATACCTCTGATACCTCTTGTCCATACGACCATGCCACTCAATTCTGATGGCCTCACAATCCCAGTAACTCAGGCCATGCCCAACTTTACTATTACCCTGCCTAAAGCTGACGTCCATGATGCCCAATCCTGTGGTCAGAACAACCCAATATAACTCTATCCAAGCCCAACATGTGATCAACATTATTAAAGAATATCTTGGCCATGCCCAACACAAACCAAATGTTCCAGCATATGCAATTCATAAATCACATATATAACACATTTAAACAGAACACATAAACATGAAAACAATCTAACAGTTGAATTTCACTAGCCCAGCGGTTATCAAACAATTATACTAAGGTCTTGAATGCCTATAACAATTAATATTTAGGTTTAACAATATAAACTCGGATGTTTAAGACAATACAAAACAATTATAACCATTTTGTCATCCCCCATCCAAAATGCCCCGATTAGAAATGACCACTCACCTGGCCCCACTCAAGAAAAAACTGGTAACATGGAATACCCAAAGGAATCCCATAGGTCAGATAATAATTTAATAGGAAATAACAGGTAAATTAGGGTCTCACTCAAAATACCCAAATACGCACTTTATGTCGTGCCACCCAAAGGTCTATGAAATTAGAAAAGAAATTATGCACCACCTACCTCAGACTCGTAGATGTAGGCACTTCTGATATAGAGCCCCAATTCGAAGCTGATCCTTGTAGATCTATTTTTCTATCGAAACTCAACAACTGTACATAGAGAGAATTTGTAGTGTGCGAGGAATAGAATAAAGAACAGAATAGGTTGAGCGAGATTAGACATGATGTTGTGATCCCGCATCCACCAACAGATCGAAGAATGGATGACAGACGAATAATCTAGGGCTAGAAACTTTCTTTGGGTTTCTGGAATGGAGAGGTCCTGAAGTTGGGGAAGAAGAAGGCATTTTTTGAAATATGATGCGACGTCCTTTCACTTAAGTGAATAAAAAAATGTACACTATGTGTATTAAATAACTACATGTCATGTAGTGGCCTTTTCCGTCTTCCGACATAAGCGGGGTAGCCACACATCTTGGATGATCCACATGACTTGACACACGGCTTGAACCCAGCCAGTATGCAGAAAGAAGAATACACGACGTTTTGAGAAGTACTACACGCTGTGTAATAGTAAATTTCTACAAGGCCATCACATGGCAGGTACTCAGAGAGCAAAAGTATGGTACTCGCCTAACCCATACATGGTGTGTACTTTAAACTACACAGCATGTAGTCTGGAAATTTCCAGAACTTCCCATATTTTGCCAGTTTTCTCAAGAACAAGTCAAAAGTTCAAACAGGGTCAATATTTTGACCCGTTCTAAAAACCTAGGTTCTTACAAATGATGGAGACAAAATCTCAATCTGAAGCTCCATTCAAAAGTTATCTCTGAATGAAGATGTGAGAATAAATTAATATTTAATTCAGTAATATTATATATTATTTATTCTGCTAAAATTAAAGCATCACATATTTCCAAAAAACTTCTGTCCTATGGTAAAGAAACTATTCCAAGACCGACAGAGTAATTAAAAAAATATTAGAGATCATCTTCTAGGGGAAATACCATTTTACCCATTTAAAAGCATGTGACAGCAAAAATTCAATTTTTTCTCAAAAAATAAATCCTAAAAAAATAGGTCCTTAAAAACTCCACACTATTACCTTCTCATCCCCAAGAATCATGGTAAGAGGACTAGTATCCATCCTCCCAACCTAAGAATATGCACAACCAAGCTATATAGACTATCTAACCACTAAACATATAGCATTAACAACTTTTATGTGGAAAACACTTAACTACTAACGATTTGGTACTCCCCACCATAGGAGTACCTATATCATCATCTCAAAATCAATATCTAAGATAAAAAGATAACTAGAAACAAAAAATTTCAATAGAAAATGAGAGTCAGCACCCTCAAATGGCCGAAGGTGACTCCCCACCATATGGATTATCTTACACCGCTCCTCCTGTGTAACCTTAACAAGGTTACCTATTCCTCAATAGGGAAAAAAACCAGAAGAAAAATAAATGGAGTTGGGCGTATGTATGACACTCTCTCAATATACCGAAAAAATGATTTTTCAAGATAATATCTAACCAACAGTACAATATGATTGTACAAATGGAAAGTTCATCTCCCTCAGATCTACAATAACATCCTATCAACCTAGCCAGGATTCAGCCATGGGTCAACCCTATCACACTACTCGATTCATTACCCGATATCACCCCTTCCACAAAGGGGCATTCAAACACAAAATTCTGGATACAAGACCCTGGAAAGTCTTGAAAATCATCTGTCATTAGATTGCACCCAGCCAATCACTGATTTAGATTCAAATGATACCTCGCACAACTAGTGTGTATCATAACCACCTAATAGGTACACATGGAATTGTTCTAGTCACGAGTTTCTACCCATGATTTGAAAAAATTATTAATAGATAAAACCCTAGTTTACTAGGCTAGGCACCCAAACAGTCCTTCCCATCAAAGCTTGTCTCAAAAGGAAAGCACCTGAGGTGCCTTTATCAAAAGTTGAAGGAAAAAACATGTCTATAAGGAAACAATCAAGAACCTACCATGCCTCGATCAGAAAACAAGTGTGAAATAAGATCACCACCAAAAAGGCATTAGAAAACATGGGCCAACCACTCATGCAGTTTACCCTAGGACAAAACATGTATTTCCTACAAGGGTTCAAGCCTAAATGAATGATCTATATGTCTCCCACTTTGCCCAAAATACCCAACCTCTCAAAGTAGGTAATGATCACAATGAACTACATGGTTAATATTGAAAACAAAACCTACAAGAGCACTGATACTCTCCAAGAATACTCAGAAGGAACTTCTCCTTGGAGGTCACAACCCAAGAAGAGGAGAAACTAAACTGAAAATCATTAGGTATCCATATACGGAAATACCCCATAAAGGTCCAGTTCACAAGAAATGTCCAAATACCTATCGGAATCATAGTCTGTGACCCATCTAGATAAACATAGGCTAGAGTAAGAACACCCAAAAATGGTGACATTAAATGATCATCACATTCCATATCAACCGAATAGGGTCACTAAGCCTGAGGTTCATGAGGACAGAGTCATCATCCTCACATCAAAGCACCTAAACATATATCCACATAACCTATAATTAGAATAAAAAATATGTGTATGAAAGACCAATTGAATAGTCCTATGTCATTAGTAAAATCACACACTAGAAATCTTATATACTGTAAATCCTATGTCCCAAATATGATGAGTGATATGCCTATTGACTTTTCCACCCAATATTCAACATCAACCTCTATCCTCTTACCATCAAGATCCAGAGAACCACAAAAAGATCATAACACCCACACACGATATGTGAATCTCTCATTGAGAAATTAATATAAAACTATAACATCGCAAAAGTATAACATCACTCACAACCCCTAGAAACTAGAACTTCTTACTGAATCATGATTTCACGATGCAATAATCTGATATCCATCACAGGTTCCAATGCATTCCTAATAAATTTTTCCACCAAATCCCAAATAATAAAGACATGAAAATGAAACTCCTCTGATACAAAATTGTTATGTACTGACCCCAAAGACACTAAATTGGTGATGTGAGCAGGTTCACCATGAGGCCTCAAACACACATCCTCATAGGCTAGAGGATTCTGTCTAGAAGCGAGGGCATAGGAGGTGATTGTGGGAATAATATTCCCTCTATTAGAGTAAGAGAATAGTAGAAATATACATGTATCACACACAGTGGAATTTAAATAGAGTGTAGAAGCTGTATAATAAAATAGAAATATGGCATAGTAAAATGATGTTGTAGGGTCTTGAAAATTCCTCTAAGGAGAAGAAATTCCCCCAAAATCACTTTTCAAAAGGAATTAAGTACTTATATAAGTCTATCAAGGTGAAGGGACTCAAATTGAGTTGTATTTATTTTTAAGAACTTGAGGGAATTCAAGTTTTCAAATGGTCTACGTACCATCATGGGGAAAGGTACGAAAAGAAGATAGATTGTGAACCACCATGTCTGTTAGATGGTCCGCGAACCGCTAAACCATGAAATGATGGCCAGCGATCAGGGAAAACCATGAACAACGTCAACCGAAGAAGTTCTACATGGAAGAACATCTGTGTACCATTCCATGAACACCTCAGTTCTCAGATTAAGCAGATGAGAAGGGTTCTATGAACCATTATCGCGAACCAAAGTCTCTGCAAAGCCCAGTTGACTGAGTCTTCCGTGGGTTAGAAAATTTCTTCAATGGGACTCAAAAAATTGTGTCGTGTGACTAGTAGATACTATCCCTCTGATGTTCTATAAAAGTATCACAGCAAATCGAAAACACTCTCTCAGATGTTGCACTTTTGGCATCCGTCTAATTTCATCGGTGAAGCACAAACTACGAACCACTTCTTCCACAAGTATAGTCGGCCAAAAACATTAAAAATAGGGAATTGAATAATAATAATAATAGGAACCACAAACCCAACTGTTGAAACGCGAACCAAAGACATCTCGCAGTTGATTTTTCATGTGAATGGTAATTCCCCCAACCTCCTTCAATATGGCACTCCACGTAGTGTACAACTACGTGGATGAAACCTGATGTTTCATACCCAATGAGTACACATATGTGACCCAAAGTGGCACGGTGATCTACATACCACTTTGGTACGTGGTTGGCGATACCCATGCATGTGTACCACACCGGTACACAGATAGACATCCTAACCACCACCACTATGGTACGCAGAGCCTTCCTCATCCCACATGAGTAACCGGTACATGAAATGGGGTGTGTTCAGGTATTATTCCCTCTGGTTCCAACCCCACCCCTCCATTACTATTTATTACTCTATAATCCATCTTCTAACTAGTTCTTCAGTGCTAGGCCAAAGCCTCCCCCAAATCCACTAGACCCGTATGATCAGGCCATCAGGCACATCAGTGTGCCCTATTGAGTGTACATACTCACGTTAAGTGGAGTCATGAAGGACCTCCCAACAAAGGTGAGGGATGTGGGAATGCCTGTAAGACTACATTCCCACGATAACCTAGCGTCCAACCATGGGATGCCAACATAAACCTCCCTGTTCTCAGGATTAGGGGTGATCACTTGTTTTTCCATTCAATGAGGAACAATGATTAGTCGAGGGGGTTATGTTCACTCCCCCCTTTGATGATGAAAAAATTCCTCCCCTTCCCAGAACATGCTATGGGGCCCTCCCACTGAGGTAAGTCCCCCATATTTCATGTAAGGGCCTCATGAACTTCAATGTCATTTAATATTGAAAGGATCATCACTCCGTGACCTTGCTCATGGTCACCCGACCTCTTCCGTTGTGGGCTCTCCCTCCCCCACCAATAGGGGAGGAATCATGTGCATGGTTGGATCTTTCAAATCCACTTGTTTCTCAAACAGAGCATGACTCGCGTGGAATTAGAAGTTTGTGAGGATTGCAGAATCAGCACACAATATGAACTATGAGAACTTTGATTTCTAACCAAATCAGGATATGTAGGACACCTGCTAGAAATATCAATCTCAAAATGGTTCCCATCCCAAGAGGGTTCACCCAACCATGTCTATCAAATGGGAAACTCCCATGATTAAGCACCACACAATATGAACTACGAGAACTCTTATTCATGATCAAATCACAATACGTAGGACACCTTACAGAAGGCTAAAGCCCAAAATGGTGCCCATCCAAAATGGTTCCACCCAATCATGTTACTCAAATGGGAAGCTTCCATGCATAAGGCCCAGACATTCAAAAATACATGGGTTATAATTCATCTCCCAAGGATACGTAGGAATCCCTCCTGGTAGGGCCGATACCAACATCAAGTCATCATTCATCCCATAGATAACGATAAACTCTAGAGTGCCTTACAATATGGCTAAGTTAGCATCACCTCTCTGACATCAAACACGTGCATGCTCATGACTATCTTACAAATCAAGGGTAGTCCATGGAAACACTCTTTGGGAATGAACCAAGGATTCATGAACATATGAAAATGAATTAAATCTAATTAAGAGTCCTAGAACAGCCAACAATCCTCCCTCGAAAGGGTGCAGTGATCCTGACCCCCCATCCTCTAAACCAATGGATTCCTAATGTGTATTTGGAAAAAATTTCACCCAAAGAGTGGATTCCTTTGGAGATAAAGTCCATGAATATGGGATAATAGGGTCTTTGAGCATTCTTGACTCCACTAATAAACTCTTTGGAGACCATATAATGATGTTATATCAGAGAATGTCTGACTTCATGAGCGCTTGACCCCCACGAAATCACCCGCTAGGACCAATAGTTCTTCACAGGGTTAATTCAAGATTATTTAAAGGATAATGACGCTAAACGGGTTGAAACAAAAGAGTGGTAAATTTGATGATCTCCATTCCCTATGAAAAAAGGGACAGGTAATGATCTTCATCATGCCATATCCACATCACCCGCAACACATGCCACCTCGGAGGCAGAACAACTGTGAAAAGCCCAAACAACTATGCAATACAATAAAATAATTGTCACCCATTTGTCCAACCATAAAGATACATGTACAAAAGAAACTGAATGTGAAAGTATAGGGGTCAAATACTAACTATGAGGAAAACTATGTACCTAATCTCGAGACACTTTCAAACTACTCCCACCCGATTTATTGAACCACTCGAGAAACTCTGCTCGATCATGTAACACTAAGCCTCACCCCTATCCACAGTGAAACTTGTACTCTAGTTGAAATGCATACATATGGTCTACATGTACAAAGAGGTGTACATGAAGGGGTGAGAAAGAATCTCAGAAGGCCACCCCAACAAGTAACTTGTAACTATTCATCTAAATTTTATGAAAAAGAAATGTGCTCAGCATAGCCGAGACAGAACCAAAAGGAAGTATGTAATGCCACGACCCTAGATTCCTAGAGTTGGTGAATTATTTTAACACATTGGAATGAATAAAAGGAATCAAGTCTTGAAATACCAATCAGTTTAGTAGTCTTGGAAAATAGATTCCATACATAAACATTAAATTACACTTTCTAACATACAACACCAAAAAAATCCTTTGTTAATTCCATTGTTCCATTATCTTAACCCTACATATCAAACATAAAACATTTCTTAGGATCCGGGGAAAATAAAACATAAGAAAGGGGTGATCTCAGATGCTCAGTAAGGGTAGATAATTTAGCCAAAGCTTTAAAATTTTAAGTCAACCTGTATAATAAAAAAATAGCCTTTTAAACATAAACTTGAACATAATATGGGAAAAATAAATCAAACATTACCATAAAAACATGCACATGGATATTCTACTAGTCGAATAATCACATGTAATAACTAATTTCATAATGAGGGAATGTATAGTACTAGACTCTAATTTCTATGTCAAGGCCTCATGCCAGGACCTATAGGCTAACTGTAACCGGACCCAAACCTGGAGAGCCTCTGTAACCAGACTCCATCCTAGAGATCCTCTGTAATCGGACTCCAACCTGGAGAGCCTCTATAACCGGACTCCATCCCAGGGAACCTCTATAACCGGACTCCAAACCAGAGGGTCTACTGTAACTGGACCCCAACCCAGAGGGCTTACTTTTACCGGTCCCCAACCCAGAACATACTAGTCTAATACATTATTTATAACATAATGTTGAAATATAACATAAACATTCATATTAAAACTAGCATACGGAATGTGAATACTTTATCCATAAACCATGAATGGAATAAAAATAACACATCCATAGTAAAACATATCAGAAAACATTCAATATAATATGGAAGATTTGTATCATAATAAATCAAATTCCAAAAAGTTTAAAATCCTTTAAAGGATGTTGAGGTAGATGAAAATGATCAGTAAATTTTTTTGAGAGAAATACCCCTTTTTCATGAAATCGTTTAAAATTCTCACAATTTATAAAGGTAGTCATTTAAAAGGAATTTTTGAATCAAATTGTCCCATAACACTTTGAAAATTTTTTTAAATAATTATCATTCAAAAAAATCATGTACATATAAATAAATCCTTAAAAAAATATTTTGAAAACATGGACATTAATGAGAATGATTTAGACGAATAAATGATTAAAAATTTTAAAATTATGTTTTAGTAAAAGCATCCTTTAAAGGGATTCATTTGAATACTCTTTTATGAAACATGTAATTGGATAAAAAATATGTCCCAATAGATACTTACATAAAAACAACCTCAGATAATAAATAGATTGAGAAATTAACCCTTACCAATTTGGTAACTTACGAAACATACACCCCATGAAAGAAGTATCATACAATGAATATGTAAATACACATAAATTAATGTGTATTACACAAAGAATACAATTATGGGCAGTAAATACACCAGAAAAAGATAATAGTGACAATATAGCATGAATCTCACGGGGAAATGAGTGAGATGAAAACCCCTTACCTTGCACTTTCCTTTGGTCAAGGGTACGTTTAACCTCCACTTATTCGGGTTCTTCATTTTGATTTGATCAAAATGGCTCCATAGGTTGGCTTTATGAAAAATTTAAGTCCTCTATGATGAAGGTAGGATAGTTGGGAAGATATTTGGGTAGTGGTTGGCTGAGACAAATGGATTTTGAGTTGTGAATTTGAGAGAAGGGGAAGTGCCCTTTTATAAGAGGAGTGAGGGGCATCTTAGAAAAAACATAAAATATTATTTTATAATAAATTAATTTTCGGTTTCTAATGGATCCAAAATGAATTATTTAAAGGCTAAGGTGGGTATGGGTCGAAAACCACTCAACCAATAGGTTTTAGAAAGTTTTGGGTCACTATATTAATCTTACCTTTTAGATTAAACTCTTAGTTAAATAGTTTGACAATTACCATTTCTCTTTGTATTTTTATATTATATGGTTAATAAACTTACTATAAACATCCAAAATAACCCCAAGTGGTTAATTAATGACATATATAATATTATATAAGCCCTTTCTCCAAACCATATATTTTTAGGAATAGAATACCAATTAATAATATAATATTTGTTTTAAAAACTATTTTATGTCAATTTTGACACTATTTGGTATTTTGTTTTTTATAAATTCATAAAAGCATTATTACTTCTCAAAAAATTGATTTAATCAACCCTAATATATCATATTAACCTATAAAATTGTTTTAATTCATAAAAAGTCTCATATTACATTTATTTGAGTATTTATAATTCCAAATATTTTAATATTTCATTAATAAGGTAATTACTGCATCATCATTGTGTCATAATAAATTAAATTATTTAATGTCTAATAATTCTAAATAAAATACCATTATGTAGGAAATATTTATATCTTTTTAATGAATAATTATAGACTAATTTGTATTTTTTGTAAACCTATATAAAATATGGTTTAGTTATTAAACTTTGAATTTAACAATTTTAACTCTTCTTTGAATTAAATAATAATAAATGTCCTAATCTAATCCAAGTGGACCTAAAGGATCATATTTTATTTTAAAGGTTGTTTTTGGTTGAATTAAACTTATCATGTAGAATTAGGACATGTGTTAGGGTAATAAAAATATCATTTTTCCTTTTAAATACCCTGTTTACTTTTCACCGTTGTAAATAAAAGTCAAAAGTTACTATTCACCAAAACATATTTATCTTATTGAACAACATTTTACTTACTGATATCAACCATTTCTCTCATATTTTTGAAATTTAATTCATAGAAGCTCTAAAATTATGTTTTACTCAAATTTGCAAATGCTCCTAGGAGGTGGGTAAAAGACGATAAAATTTCAATAAAATTTTTATATATCTAAAATTATTAAAAAATGAATCTACTTAATTAAATTTCACTTATTTAGGTATTATGTATCTATTTTAACCTAAAATAAATTTAAATGAATTAAATAATTATTTAAATGAAAAGTTGGTTTCAACCAATAACGGAGTGTTTTCACTATTCATCAAAAATTGAAAGTTTTTAGAAACATACCAAAAATTCACACTAAGATAATTTTGATATTACAAATTAAGAAATTAAGTCTATTTTACCAAATTAAAAACAATGAAATTGCATTTATTAATTTAAAATTAATTCCTATTGTGAAAACCAAAAGGCGTATTTTTAAGAAATAATAACTATCAAAAGATTGACACTTGTTTATGTTCAATTTCAAATTGAAATTACTTACAATGACCAGAATTGGAATAAACAGTAAAAATATAATCTATTTATACTTCCAAACCATTAATATGTATAGTTTTTCATGATAAATTATTTTGATTAAAAAAGTTGTTTTCAGTTAAAATATAGTATTTTTCACTATTCACTCAAATATGAAAGTTATCAGAAAAACATCAAATATTTATTGAAACTAAATTCATATGTCCCGATTCTAAAGAAGAAGTTTATTTTGTCAAATTGAATATATAAAAGTTTCAAATATTGGATTTATAAAATGTTCACCATTAAAATTCAGTAAAATTGCATTTTTTTAAAAATACTTCTTTTTTCTGAAAAAAAATGAATTTGTTCTTACATTATATCTAAGAAACTCATAATATGGATTCTAAAATTATAAGGATTATATAAAGTTCAAAATTCAGTTAATAAAATTCATAACTGCTTTTGAACAGCTAGTTTGGTAAGTCATGGTGCGCTAGAACTCGGTGTTGCATGTAGTGGAAGTTAATGAATTACTTTGAAGAAATAACGTACTATGAAATCTTGGGTTGTTATATTATTCCATCCTTTAATAAATTGCGACCTCACAATTGGAATTTTTTTTTCAAAAATAAATGGTTTAAAATAGAAAATACCTTTGTGGGAAAACCCACATCAGAAATTGGGTTAATAATATTTAGTCTTAATAAGAAGAAAAGGGAAATGAAAGGGTCACCACCAAATTATGATCTCAATTAGGAGAACATTGGTGGAAATTAAAGACACATAATTAGAGGAAACACATAAATATTTATAGGGGTGATTGAGGCCATCAATCACAAACAAGTGTGAAATTAAGGGCCTCAAATCCATCAATCTATGATGATTTAAAATACGATCAGTGCAACAAAACATAAGGTATTATGATAACACATTTTTGGTTTCAATATCCCTTCCCTAAAGTTTAATAATTAATTTACCCATATAATAATCAGGCAAAAAATTATATATATATATATATATACTTGATAGGTAGAGTTTCATCCTTCAACTAATTCCTACCACAAAATCATCTATCACTCCAAAAGATTTCAAAGAATATTGTATTTATCCTAATCATATAGGGTTACCAAAATAATGAATTTATAATCCACTTATCAGACCCTATAAAAAACTAGATTATACAATCCAGGGACTTCATGTATTCTAGTGGTAGGTGATAAATCCCAATCGCACTATGGTTGTGGGTTTGATTCCCACAGCTTTTTCTAACGCGACAGATTGTCACACGATCTGTGTGATGTCCTTTTTATAACAATCCAAAAATATCCTTAACAATAATATCCAATTTGAAACTTAATCTATTCTAACCTTTAGACATATCCAATATACTTATATCCAAACTCACAATATAAAATTTATAAGGATGTTAAACACAATGAAGATCCTTTTTTCCATGTAATAACATGTGAACACCTTCATCATGTATTATTTTAGAACATGGTAACACCCTGAATTACCATAAAACCTTATTTATTACATTCATTCTCCCTTATACTTTATATAATAGTGGATATATGCCTTAGATCCAAAAATTTTGAATATTCCAACAATGATGAAATAAACAAACCATTAATCAGTTCCAAGATTGTCATGAATATCCCATAAAATTTATCCAAATCAACCATCTCTTATTCCAAAATTACTAACTTAGTATCAGGATCATATTAAGGTTTATCTTTCCTCCAACCATGCATTTTACAAAAAGTTTAAATTTTTGTTGAGTCACTTTTCATAAAACCATATAATCTCAAATCCTCAATGAAATAGTACTATAGTACAATCCTTATTTATTTCTATAATTAATATAATGGGTATATCATCGACACCACACTGAAATGAAATAATATTTTAAAAACATAAGATCACTAGTAATTCCTCTTCATCTGTGGTAGTATTATAACATTATTATTGTCCAATAGCATCATTTGGGGTATACTCAGATGATTTGGAAATTGATTCATGTAATGACCCAACTCTTTGCCGATGAAACATTGTACACATGAAACCTTTTTCTTACCCTTGCAATCACGTACTTGGTGTCCTTTTTCTCCACATTCATAACAAACTCTCACCCCCATCAAGAATCTACCAAGGTGATTATTTCCACAATTATCACATATGGGAAAATCCTTCTTTCCCTTCTTCCATTTATCCATCTTTCTCTCTACCATCCTTTTCTTCTCTAGATTCCCTTCATATAAATATGGCTCAAATAATTCTTTACTTATCTTATTAACACATGATACTATTTCTTCATATATTGAGAATACATGGGATACTATTTCTATTTTAAATGTTGGATTAAAACTATGAAAGATATGATCCTTCTTACTCTTTGGATCATACGTATTGTTGGAGTTCTCGTTCCTTCTAACGGGTGCCATTTCTAAACAACGACATACACTAGGTCAGTTTATGAATCACAATTCATAATTCAAAACATGTAATATAGTTACCAAAAATTGAACAGTTTATGGATATAATCCATAATCATAAAAATGTTTTCTTTAAGGAAGTATATACTCATAAAACCTTTCTAATGGTTTGTAAAGAAAATGAGAATTACCCTAAGCATATCCCCTATGAGTGTCGTAACCAAGAGTGTAGAAAGGCATGTTATCGTGCACCAGTTCCCATTCGATTCTAGCTCAAAGCTGTGTTTTTGGGTCTTACCCCTAGGTACATCTGTGCCATAGCCGCCTCTACCAGCTCGTTTCCAAACAGGGATGTATTTTTTGGAAAACTCAAAAAATATCTATATTACAAAAATTCTAGGAAGTTCTTCTATACTAATCCTCAAAGTCTATCTTAAGATAATGTGCTCTAATCAGAATTTATCTAAATCTAGTTTCCAAGGTTCATACTAAACTTCCTCTCATACAAATTGTAATGCCCCGAACCTAGATTCTGAGATTCAGTGCATTATTTTAATACATTGGCATGATTACAAGGAATAAAGTCTCGAAAGACCGATCAGTTTAGTAGTCTTGGAAAATAGATTGCATACATGAACATTACATTACACTTTCTAAAATACAACACCAAAAAATCCATTGATAATTCCATTGTTCCATTATCTTAACCCTGCATCTCAAACATAAAATGTTTCTTGGGATCCTAGGAAAATAAAACATACGAAAGGTGTGAGCTCAGATGCTCAGTGAGGGTAAATAATTTAGCGGAAGCTATTAACTTTTATGTAAACATGTGTAATAAGAACAGTAGAATTTTAAACAGAAACATGAACATAATATGGAAAAAATAAATCAAACATTACAATATAAACATGCACATAGATATTCTACTAGTTGAATAATCACATGTAATAACTTATTTCATAATGAGGGAATGTATAGTAATGGACATTAATTGTTTTGTCAAGCCCTCGTGCTAGGACCTATAGGAAAACTGTAACCGGACCCAAACCCAGAGAGCCTCTGTAACCAGACTCCATCCCGGAGAGCCTCTGTAACTGGACTCCAACCCGAAGATCCTCTGTAACTAGACTCCATCCCAAATAGCCTCTATAACCGGAATCTAACCTGGAGGGTCTGCTGTAATCGGACCCCAACCCGGAGGGCTTACTTTTCCTAGTCCCCAACCTGGAACATACTAGTCTAATACATTCTTCATAAGAAAATTCTAAAATATAACATAAAAATTCATATTAAATCTAGCATACAAAATGTCAATACTTTATCCATAAGCCATGAATGGTATAAAAATAAATCATCCACAGTAAAACATATCAAAAAACATTCAATAGAATATGGAAGATTTGTATCATAATAAATCAACTTCATAAAAGTTTAAAATCCATTAAAGGATGTTGACATAGATGAAAATGATCAGTAAAATGCTTTGAGAGAAATACCCCTTTTTCATGAAATCGTTTAAAATTCTCACAATTTATAAAGGTAGTATTTTACAAGAGATTTTTGAATCAAAGTATCTCATACCACTTTGAATCTTTTTTTAAGAGTTATCATTTCAAACATTAATTTCCATATAAATAAAACCTTAAAAACCCATTTTGAAAACATGGATATTAATGAGAATGATTTAGAAGAATAAATATTTAAAAAAATTAAAATGATGTTTTAGTAGAAAAGTCCCTTAAAAGGATTCATTTGAAAACTCTTTCATAAAACATGGACTTATATAATAAATATTTCCCAGTAGATACATACGTAAAAAATACCCCAGATAATAAATGTATTGTGAAATTAACCCTTACCAATTTGGTAATTTATGAAACATACACCCCATGAAAGAAGTATCATACAATGAATATGTAAATACACATAAATAAAAGTTTATTACACAGAGAATACAATTATGGGAAGTATATACAACACACAAAAGGTAATAGTGGTAATATTGCATGAATTTCATGGGAATAAAGAGAGATGAAAACCCCATACCTTGCACTGTCCTTTGGCCGAGGGTACATTTAACCTCCTCTTCTTTGGGTTATTCCTTTTTATTTTATCAAAAAGGCTCCTTAAATTGGATTTCTGACCAAAGTAAGGCCTCTAGGATAAAGGTAGAATAGTTGGGAGGATATTTGGGTAGGGGTTGGCTAAGCCAAATGGCTTTGGAGGTGTGAATTTGAGAGAAGGGGAAGTGCCCTGTTATAAGAGGGGTGAGGGGCACCTTAGGAGAAACTTAAAATATTATTTTATAATAAATTCATTTTCATTTTATAATGGTTCCAAAATGAATTATTTAAAGGCTAATGTGGGGATGGGTCGAAAACCACTCAACCAATAGGATTTATATAGGTTTGGGTCACTATATTAACCTTATCTTTTAGATTGAACTCTTAGTTAAATCGTTTGACATTTACCATGTCTCTTTGTATTTTTATATTATATGGTTTATAAAATTACAATAAACCTACAAGAGAACCCCAAGTGGTTAATTAATGTCATATATAATAGTATTTAAGCCCTTTGGTCAATCCTTAAATTTTTAGGAATAAAATACCAATTAATAATATAATATTTGCTTTAAAAACTATTTTATGTCAATTTTGACACTATTTGGTATTTTGTTTTTCTAAATTCATAACAGAATTATTACATCCAAAAAAATCATTTAATAAACCCTAATATGTCATATTAACCTAAAAAATTAGTTTAATTCATAATGTCTCAAATTACATTTATTTGGGTATTTATAATATCAATTATTATAATATTTCATTAATAAGGTAATTACTACATCATCATTGTGTCATAAATAAATTAAATTAATTAATGAATAAAAATAATAAATAAAATACCATTATTTAGGAAATATTTTTATATTTATAATGAATATTTATAGTTGAATTTATCTTATGTGTAACCCAATATTAAATATGGTTTAGTTATTAAACGATGAATTTAACACTTTTAACTCTTATTTGAATTAAATAATAATAAATGTCCTAATATAATCCAAGTGGACCTAAAAGATAATATTTTATTCCTAAGGTTATTTTTGGTCAAATTACACTTTTTCAATAGAATTAGAACATATTTTAGGGTAATAATAATAATATCATTTTTGCTTTTAATTATCATATTTACTTTTAACCGTGGTAAATAAAAGTCAAAAGTTACTATTCACAAAAAATTATTTTTATCTTATTGGACTACATTTTACTTACTGATATCAACCTTTTCTCTCGGATTTTTGAATTTCAATTTACAGAAGTGGTAAAATTACGTTTTATGCAAATTTTCAAATGCTTCTAGGAGGTGGGTAAAAGACGGTAAAATTTCAATAAAATTATTATATATATGAACATATTATAAAATGACTCCAATGAATTAAATTTAACTTATATAGTTGTTATGTATCTATTTTAACAAAAAATAAACTAAAATGAAATAAATAATTATTTAAATGAAAATTTGGTTTTAACTAATAACATAGTGTTTTCCACTATTCATCAAAAATTGAAAGTTTTCAGAAACATACCAAAAATTTACCCTAAGCTAATTTTTATATTAATAGTAAAAAAATTAATCCTATTTAACCACATTAAAAACATAGAAATTTCATTTATTAATTGAAAATTAATTCCCGTTGTCAAAACCAAAAAGTGTATTTTTAAGAAATAATAACTATCAAAAGATTGACAGTTGTTTATGTCCAATTTCAAAGTGAAATTACTTACAATGACCAGAATTGGATTAAATGGTAAAAATATAATCTATTTATACTTCCAAAACATTAATATTTATAATTTAACACTATAAATTACTTTGATTAAAAAAATTGTTTTCAGTTAAAATATAGTATTTTTCACTATTCACCCAAATATGAAAGTTATCAGAAAAACTCCTAAAATTATTGAAACTAAATTCTTATATCCTGATTCTAAATAAGAAGTTTATTTTGTCAAATTGAATATATAAAAGTTTCAAATATTGGATTTAAAAATTGTTCGCCATTAAAAGTCAGTAAAATTGCATTTTTTGAAATATTTTTTTTGTATTTGAAAAAATTGAATTTGTACTTACATTATGTCTAAGAAACTTATAATATGGATTCTAAAATTATAAAGATTATATAAAGTTAAAAATTCAGTTAATACCATTCATAACCTCTTTTGAACAACTAGTTTGGTAAGTCATGAGGAGCTAAAACTCGGTGTTGCGTGTAGTGCAAGTTAATGAATTACTTTGAAGAAATAACGTACTATGAAATCTTGGGGTGTTAAAAAGTAAAACGCAAATGTGAAACTAAAATCAATCTCGGGTTCTATAATCCCAATAATCCTAGAAAGTGCCACCATGTATGTCCATAACTATATACATACACATGTATAGTTACATACCTCTACATATATACATTGATATGAATATTCATTGTTTTGTGTATCAAACAACACGAAACCACATTATCAATCGATCCTTGGGTCTGTAATACCAATCGTCTAGACATCTGGGGAAAGGGAATTGAGGTGGAAATCATTCCCCTTATGCCATGTATCATTAAGTCAATCTCAGGGTCCATAATCAATAGACATATACCTACTTCATCCAACGTTAAAATTATATCTTTGTGCAAGCTATATTGCCACATGGGATGCTCATCCTAAACCTTATCTCACACATAATCACCACCAATAAGAAACTAGGATACCATATATCGATAGTGTAACACCCCAAACTAGTTACCTAGAGTCAGTGCATTATTACATAACATTGGCATGATCACAGGGGATCAAATCTGGAAAGACTGATCAGTTTAGTATCCTTGGAAGTACTAGATACCAACATAAGTTTTTCATTACATTATGAAATAAAAAACAACAACATTGTGTCTCCTTTGAACACATTAATATCCCTTAGACTATCCCTATAATCCAGTGATAATATAATTTTCGCATCCTGGGAAAAATAAAACATATAAAGGGGTGATCTCATGTGCTCAATAAGGATAAAAATACAGCGGAAACTTTCATAAATAAACATAAACATTTATGGCAATGTATAAGACTAAAACACAAGACTTTTAAACATAAAACACAACATAATATGGAAATAATAAATCAAATAATTCTATTTAATTATTCACATGGATATTCTACTAGTCAAATAATCCCATGTAATATCAATAGCCAATATCATGATGATGAAATGCATAATGCCGAATATCATTACCACATAGTCAATGCCTCGTGCCAACAATACAAATAAGATTTTATCAAGGACTTGTACCAACACACTAGTTTGTCTCATGAGACCTACTGATTCATCGATGAGCTATAGTGGGCTCCAACCATCAATTACTAATTCAAATACATTCCTCATATTAAAATATTGAAACATAACATAATCATTCATTTTAAAACTAACATATGAAATGTTTATAATTTAACCATAAACCATGAATGGTATAAAAATAACACATACGCAGTCAAACATATCACAAAACTTTCAATAAAATATCGTAGATTGTATCATAATAAATCAACTTCACATAATTGTAAAATCCATAAAAGGATGTTGACATAGATGAAATCAAAACTACTCGAGAGAAATTTTGAAATCATTTAAAAATAACTTAATTATAAAAAAACATTTATTTTGGAAATATTATTATAATCTTTTAAGGGAAGCTTCAAAGGTGTTATAATGACAAATAATAGTCGCATCCACCGTATAAGTTAACAAAATCTTACATTAATATGTCGAAACAGTCATAAAGTAACTTGTTTGGAAAACGATGGAAATATTCTTTTCAAAACATTTTATAGAAAGTCAAAAAAGGGTATAAATGAATTTAAACCATATTATAGGATATACTAAAAATGTTTTGAAATAAATTTTTAAGAAACATGGATGTGGATGATAAAGAAGTCCTAGTATGTACTTACGTATAAACAACCACAAATAAATAAAGAGATTGTAAAATTAATCTTTACCTTGTACTTTTCCTTAGTCAAGGGTATGTTAACCTATTATATAATAGTTAAATTATTGTTATTAAATTATAAAACATCCACATATATAAATATAATATCATATATGATCTTCTAATATTTCTTTGTTAATAATATTTCAGAAGTATCATTATTTCTGGTGTTAAATGCTTCATTTTACTTTTTATGATTTGTTACATAATCCATGTTTGTTATTCATAGGATGTATTTGATTCATATAAAGAATTATATTTTGTTCTTAAAATTTATTTTTAACCATAAAATGAAAATTATTCTTGAATGGTTATGATTGGGAATGAATCTCATCACGTTCGTGGAGATGGTAATCCGTACGTACACACGAGTGACAATATCATTATATTGATGATGAAATTGCTTGTATTTGGATGGTATATCATATATAAAGAATAATTAATATGTTATATTTATTATTTACATCAGTTATACACATTATCATTGCAATCCAAATAATGATGTGTTGAATAACAAACTACACCACGACGTGGAGATGGTAAGCCGTATGTACGCACATATAGTGACTTTTCATTTATAGGATGGATAGAATACTGAATATGGCTGCAAAATATTTATAACAACATCATAGTATGTATAAGGTACTGGAGTTATTATTCTGGTATGAAGACAACAAAGAAAGAGGATGTGGAAGAGGAAAAGAACTTTGAAATAGGTTGCGAAAATTTTACCTTTTCTTCAAATGTTTCCTTTTGATTTGATCAAAAGGGCTCATTCGGTTGGATTTATGATAAAATAAAGGCATCTAGGTTGATGTTAGGGTATTTGGAGGATATTTTATCAGGGTTTGGTTGGGCCAAATGTCTTTGGAGGTGTGATTTTTAGATAAGCGGAACTACCCTTTTATAAGAGAGGCGAGGGTCACTTTAGCAAAAGATTGAAATATTAATTTATTATACAATAATATTTGGTTTATAATGGCTCCAAAAGGACTTATTTCTAGGATAATATGGGGTTGGGTTGAAAACCTCTCATAAAATAGGTTTTAGAAAGGTTCACATTACCATATTAACCTTATCTTTTTTATTCAACTATTAGTTAAATAGTATAACTTTTACCATGTATTCTTGTATTATGATAATAAATGGTTAATACACTTACTATAAAAATCCAAGAGAAAACCAAGTGGTTTATTATTTAAATTTTTAACCTTATCTATATAATTTTATCTAACATTATATTTTTTGTAATATTATATCAATTATTAATATAGTATTTTTTTAAAAACCCATTTATGTAAATTTTGATAGTTTTTATTATTTGGTTTTTGTGAAAGTTAAAAATACTTGATTATATAGAAAAAAAAATTAAATCGATCCTAACATGTCATGTTAACCTAGAAAATTATTTTAATGCATAAAAAGTCTCCATTTACATTTTTGGATATTTATAATATCAATAATTTTAGTCATTCGTTAATAAGATAATTACAACATCATCATTGTGTCATATATAAATTTAATTATTTAATGTCTAAAAAATAAAAATAAAATACCATTATGTAGGAAATTTTTTTATTTATAATTAATATTTATTTTTTATTTTATCTGATGTATAACCATATATTAAAAATGTTTTAGTTATGAAAATTTGAATTTAACACTTTTAACTCTTCTTTCAATAAAATAATAATAAATTTCCTAATCTAATCCATGTGGATCCTATTTTATTCATAAGGTTTATTTTGGTCTGAAAAAACATATCCAATAGAATTAGGACATGTGTTATGGTAATTATAATATCATTTTACCTTTAATTACCCTATTTACTTTTAACCGTGGTAAATAAAATTAAAAAGTTACTATTCACCAAAAATTATTTTCACCCTATTGAACTGCATTTTACATACTAATGTCAACATTGTCTCTTAGATTTTTGAAATTAAATTCAAAGAAGAGGTAAAATTAGGTTTTATTCAAATTGGTAAATGGGCATAGAAGGTGGGTAAAAGACGTTAATAAGTTCAATAAAAATTTATACATGTAATTTTATTATAAAATGACCCAAATGAATTACATTGAACAATATAGTAATTATGTATCTATTTTTACATAAAATAAATTTAAGTAATATAAATAATTATTTAAATAAAAATTCGGTTTTAAACAATAACACAGTGTTTTCACTATTCATCATAAATTGAATGTTTTCAGAAAAATAAAAAAATTTCCCTAAGATAATTTTGATATTACAAATTTAAAAATGATGTCTATTTTACTAAATTAAAAATATATAAGATTCATTAATTAATTTAAAATTAATTTCTGTTGTCAAAACCCAAAAGCGGGTTTTTGAGAAGTAAAAACTATCAAAAGATTGATATGTGTTTATGTCCAATTTAAATGTAAAATTACTTCAAATGAACAAAATTAGATTAAATAATAAAAATATAATCTAATTATACTTTAAAACCATTCAAATTTATAATTTAATACTATAAATTATTTTGATTAAAAAATTTATTTTCAATTAAAATTCAGTATTATTCACTATTCATCAAAATATAAAAGTTATTAGAAAGACACCAAACTTTTATCAAAACTAAATTTTTATGCCCATATTTTAATGAAGAAGATTATTTTGTAAAATTTAATATATAAAAGTGTCAAGTATTGTATTTAAAAATGGTTTGCCATTATAAGGTGGTAAAATTGTATTTTTTGGAAAAATACTTCCTTTATCTGAAAAATTGAATTTGTCCTTGTATTATGTTTAAGAAAAAAATAATATGGAAGTTAAAATTATATGGAGTATATAAAATTCAAATTTTAGTTATTACTTTTAATAACCACTTTTTGAATGGCTAGTTTGGTAAGTCGTGGTGCGCTCCAAATCAATTTTGCGTGTAGCACAAGCTATTCAATTAATTTAAAGAGATAACTTTCTATGAAATCCTAGGGTGTTATAGATAGTCAATAATATAAAAAAGGATACTGTATACCGACTCTCAATACTATAAAAGTTCACTGGTTGGAAAACACTGAGCATAAGACCATGAATCCAACTGAGACTCAGAAAACCTCACCTATTTGTCACATTTTTCGAACTCGCTCGTATAAATAGAAAAACCTATCCCCAAGGAATAGAAAAAATTCACCCTCAGGAATAGAAAAACCTCACCTATAGGCTTATCAGAACCTCACCCACCGACATAACACAACCTCGCCTGTAGGAATATCAAAACCACATCCATAAGCATAGCACAACCTCACCCGTAGGCATATTAGAACCTCATACACCGGTATATAACCTATTAAAAAACACATGTAAATTACACTATTACATGTTTTTCAATAATAAAATCACATGGAAAAAACATTTATATAACCAAATCATTATTTAATGATAAACTACTAGATACCAATAATCACCTATGGTCATCCCAACAATATATATATATACATATATATATATACATATATATATATATACATACATATATATATATAGGCCCTATAGATGACTCACAGGTAATACCTCTGGTTATAGTTATTTCTGAAGTAACATGGATGAGAAGCTAGTTAATAGGAATGCACATCTGGAATACCTATAATAAAGAAAGATGCAAGGAAGAACAATAAGGAATCCAAATAGAAAAAAAGACACCTCACATTAGGCTCAAGAGACACTGAATAGGAAGCATATCTATTGAACGTCACTGCATTAGCAACAAACAAGTGAAACAAAAAAAATAGTGATAGTAGAACGAGCACCCAAGACAACACTACAATCACATCCACATGGGATTACTAATTCGAAACAAGTTCTATGTGACACCCAAACACCATCTCTACCCAAAAATGATGTACAACTCAGGGTCAGTCAATCCTTAGGCACCCATTGGGTCCCTTAAGTCGAACACTGAGAGGCATCCTACTTGAGATCCTCTAGGTAAAAAAGAGTGAAGGCATCTGAAACATTATCCTTAGAGAAATTAAAGGGAGGAATCCTACATGGGATCCAATAACTAAGAATAATAGAGGCATCCTAAAATAGAGATCATCTCAAAAGAAAACAGGAGGGAGATATGATAAGGGACTCCCTAGGTTAGTGCATAAGCAAAGGCATCCCTCAATGGATCCTTGGAAGCATCCACTCTCATGGACTTGTAGGCCATAATACCATGTCTCATAAGGATAACATCCTTAAAAGAATAAGTCATGGGAGATATCTCACAACTCATCTCAGATCAATGGTCCCACCAAGGTTAGTTTGAACACCTAACCTATTATCCATGCCAAGTCTTACTCTTAGGTGACAAATGAACGTGATAACTGGAAGAAACGCCTTTCCATTGGGATAGAAAACCAATAAAACACATATATATGACCACTAAATGTGAAAAGTATTCCAATATTTCAATCTATATAGAAAAATACTCAGAATGGACAACTTACAATCCTAATTATGACTTCTGGGGCACAAAATACAACAAACTTCTAAGCTGGAAATGTACATGGAATTACATTAGAGTATACAACATATACTCTTATCCCTCCCCTGAGCTATGTACTTATACAATGCTATAACAACATGGGGTTTTCTTGTGTTAATGTATATGACATGTACTTCAACGTACAGGTCATGTACTATTTAAAAACTAAAAACTTGTGGTCTTTTTTCACACAACTGAAAAAACGACAATGTACCATGAGACGTTGTGTACTCATAGGAAATGGTCTGTACATACGAAACCTTATTATTTATTGAATGAGAAGAACACATGACATTCTCTCTTCGAACACAAAATGTGTAGGCTATGTTTCTTGACAAGAAAACCCTTGGATCGCCTAAAACCCATGTTTTATCCCCCAAAACAATATATCAGGACATAAGAGGCCACAAAGAAGAAATACATGGCTATAAAAAAACTGAAACAACCACTTTAGGGGGGTTTCATAGTGAAAATAAAAATTGGCCTACCTTTGGGTGAAAACCATAGAAGATTTATTTTATTTGACTATCCATGATCTCAAAACATAATGTCCTCACAGGTACACACGACATCATTCTAGTCATGAGTGTCTACCCATTCTATGACTATATTAGAAATAGAGGAAACACTGCTCGACCAGTCTAGACTCCTAAACAATAATCATGACCGTCAAAGGCAGTCTCAAAAATCATGCACTTGAGGTGCCACATTAAAAATATAATGGAATCAAGATGCCTATAATGAAAACGTTCAGTAGCTAATGTGCCCGAATCATAAAACAATCATAAAAAAGGCTCACCACCAAAAGGAATCAAAAAAATGGGCCAACCTCTCAAGCATGTTTCCCTAGGATGAAACAGAAATCAACATACAAGTGTCCAAGTATAAACAATGGATCTCTCGGTCTCCCACCAAGACCAAAAGATCTAACCTCTCAAATCAGGTAAATATCACAATGACATATAAGTTTAGAACTGAAAACACACCCTATTAATGCCTTGATCCTCCCCAAGAATTATCATATGTAACTGCTCCTAATAGCTCACAACCCAAGAAGAAGAGAAACTAAACTAACACTCGTCGGGTATCTGTATACGAAAATACACCCCTGAAGGTCCAGTTCAAAATAAATGTCTGGGTACCTATCAGCATTGTACTCAATGATCCTTTAAGATAACCAAAGTCTAGAGAAAGAACACCAAAAAAGGGTCACATCAAAAGGGTATCACATTCCATATCGAACAAATAAGTTCACTTCATATGAGGTGCATGAGGAATGAGTCATCAAACTCACAAAAAAGTGCCTCGACATAGATCCACCTAAAATGTAATTAGAATTAAAACTATGTGTAATTAGTCCCAACTGAATATCACTATGTAATTAATAAAATCGCACACTAGAAGTGATATATGATCTAAAACTTATGTGAAAAATATAATAAATGGGACACCTCTTTCCTTTTTCATACTAGAGTGAAAATCCTTCTTTGGTCTCTTACCAAAAAGTTCCGGAGATCCACAGTAAGATTAGAACACCCATAGAAAACATGTGCATCACTCAAGGTTAAAATATTACACAAATGTAACATCGCAAAATCAGAAAAACAACCCCAATCCCCATAAACTAGGACATCTTACTAGAACAATTGTTCTTGATGCACCGATATGATATCTGTCACATGTTCCAACACATTACTAATACTCATGACTACCATATACCAAATAGTAAATAACATGAAAATAAACTCCTATGATACCACTTTGTAACATACCAACCCTAAATCCACAAAATTGGTGCTCTGAGCCAGTTTTCCATAAGGCCTAAAGCGTGCCCCTCGTATGACTAAGGATTCTGAATATCAGTGAAGGCCAATGAGGTGACCATGAGGAAACTATGCCATTATATCAGATTAAGAAAAAAAGGAAATAGAAAAGTATCTTACACAAAGGAAATGAAACAGATTTAATAAGCAGTAAAATTAAATAGAAAGATATTATAGTAAAATGCTATTAAAATACCGAACAACTATGAAATAAAATACAACACCAGTCACCCACTTTACCGACCATATAGATACCAGTAAAAAAAGAAACTAAAAGTAAAATTAGAGGGCTCAAATACTATATTTGTGCCAACCCATGTACCTGATCTCTAGACATTTTTGAACTACACCAGCGTAATCAGTAGAACCATTCAAGCAGCTCTGCCCGGTCATAGAGTATTGGGCCTCATCCCTATCCACCCTGCACCTCACACTCAACCTGAAAAGTAGAAATATGGTCTACATGTATGCTGACATGCGTGTGAAGGGGAGAGAAATAATCTCAGCAGGCCACCCCGACAAGAAACCCATAACTATGCTACTAAAGTGTATGCAAAAGCAACATGCTCAGCCTAGTTCAGACACAACCGTGAAACCACAATCGAACTCAGGGTCCGTAATCCCTGTCAACCAGGAAAGTACCACCATGGATTTCCATAACTATATACATACTCATGTATAGTCCCATACATATACATATATACATATATATGAATATTCAATGTTATCTACATCAAAACAACATGAAACCACATTAGTAGTCGATCCATGGGTCTGTAATCCCGAATTTCTAGACATCCTGTGAAAGGGGTTTGAGATGGTCATTATGCCACTCAAGACATGTATCATTATGTCAATATTTGGGCCCGTAATCCCATCAAAATGTACCTAATTCATCCAATGCTGAAATTATATCCTCGTGCAAGCTACGTCACCACATGGGGATACTCATCCAACACCTGGTTCACACATACTCTCCTCCAATCACAAACTAGGATACTGCATACCGACGATAAATACTATAACGAAAGATACCATATACTAATGTTCAATCCTAGAAAAGGTCACTGGTCAGAAAACACGGAGCATCATCCCCATAATCCATCTGAGACTAAGAATACCTCACCTAATTTTCAATTATTTAGACTCGCCCGCAGGAATAGAAAAACCTCACCCGAAGGCATAGCACAACCTCACCCTCATGCATATCAGAACCTCAACCATAGGAATTGACCAACCTCACCCAAAGGCATATCAGAACCTCCCCACAAGAATATCACATAATAAACAACACATGAAAATTACACTATTACATTGTTTTAAATAATCAACTCACATTGGAAAAACTTTTATATAACCAAAGAATCATGTAAGGATCAACAAATGCATACCAAGAAGACAACTGGTCATCACAAATATATATATATATATATGTGTGTGTTTTTGTGTGTGTGTGTGTGTGTGTGCTTAACAGCCAACTCCTAGGTAATATCTCTAGGTATAGTAAATTTCAGAAATAACAAGGCTCAAAAGCCAGATACCCAGAAAGCAAATCTGGCATCCCAGTAAACAATGCAGATACTAATAAGAACAACTAATAATTCCAACAAAAAAGAAGATGTCTCGCATTAGGCTTTACCGCCACCAACAAGGATGAACCTCTGGTGAACATCACTGTATCAGCAATAAACAAGTGAAACATAAAAAAGAATGAGGGTGGACCAAACACCCAACCCAACACTATAGTCACAACCCCATGTCTTACTAGTTCGACATAGGTTCTATGTGACACACGAACACCATATTTACCCAAACCCATCATACAACTCAGGTTTGGTCAAAGCACAAACACCCAATAGGTCCCTCAATTCCAACACAAATAGTCATCTTACTCAGGATCCTCTAGGTAAACACGAGCAAAAGAATCCTACACAGGATCCTTATTGAAAATAAAAGGAGGAATAATATATGGTATCCTTGAATGAATAACAATAGAGGAATCTTAAAACATGGTTCCTCTCAAAGGAAAATAGGATATAGATCCTATAAGGGACTCCCTATACCAACACATAAGAAAAGGAATCCCTCAGCGGATCCTTGGAAGTATCTGGTCTCACAGGATCATAGGCTAGAAGGGAACATCTAACAAGGGAAACTTCCTAAAAATTATAGGTCATGAGAGATATATCACAACTCATCTCAAATTAAAGTTGTCAACTAGGTTGGTCTGAACACCCAACCAATCATCCATGCCTTGTTTCACTCTTAGGATAAAACTGAAGAAAATAATTAGATGAAGAACCTATCCATTTGTAAATAAACCCACAAATATCATATATATGACCACATAATGTCAATAGAATTCAACTATTTTGATCTACATGAAAAATGCTCAGAACAGACTAATCACACAAGATAAGAATCTATTACTGAGAGAGGTGAAAATTATTCAATTTGGGATTTGATTATTCTTGATTAGAGTTCCAATTCCTTTATATTCTATCTAGATACCTCCAAAATCACAGTAAACAATCCTAGTTATAATATAGTATAATTTGGGTGAGATCCTGGGGGATTGGTAATTTTAAAACAAATTTTCAGATAAACTAATCCCCTAGAAATGGTTATGGGGTCAGGGGTGCACGATATTCTCCAATTGTGTTCCTCCTATCAGGGGTACTATAGTTTTTACTATTAGGGGGCATGGTTTTAATAACCATGCACCAAACCCTCAATCCCCCTACCTTTGGGTTTTCTTGGTTTTCTGGGGGCATTGAGCATGATTTGGGAAAACCATGTGCTAAACATGCACTACTCACAACCCATAAAAAATTATCTAATTTCACCCAAAACAATCAAATTGTTAAAAACAAACCAGATATACTAAAACTAATGAAAATTATTTCCTATAAATGATATTGATACATCTAAATAAATGGTTTGGATTTTACAATCCCACCACCATATAACCAATCATCCTAGAGATGTAATCCTAATAATCTCATGGATTCAGTGGTAAAATGATCAGGCCACTATGCCCGCATATCTAATCCTCTCTCACATTTTCCACCTAAACCAACCATTGTTTCCACAACACTTGAAATATAATTATGGTCCTTCCCCAAAAAACATTCTCACTATGATCCACAACATGTAGAAGATGCTCATCAAAGGAATCATTAGTATCAATATAAACATCATCCGCATCGATAACATGAGAGGGGTCAGTGTTATTATTCTTATGATATGACATGTGAAACACATCATCCATAGAAATATACCTATGTTGATGAGCTAATCAATATTCCATTGGCACTTTTCTCTGAACAACCACAACGGTCCATCAATCATGGGTGCCAACATGCCTTGTATCTGAATCCTATAGTGACCCAATCTAGGCGACACCCAATTGAAAACACAACCACCCACTGTAAACTCAAGGGGTCATCAATGTCAATCAAAATAAAAAAGGTGTCTATATTTATTCATATCCATATGCCTTCAAATCATCAGAACCTACTATGACATCTCTTAAATGAGACTCAGTCCAAATAACATTTACTCACCAACCCCCATCCAACATAGAGGTGATCTACATGGACTACCATAAATATATTCATATGGTTATATCAAAATAGTGTCCTAATAATTTTTGTATTGGGTAAACCCAATGAGTGCTATGTGATTCTCATAGTACCCACTAAATTCAAGAAAACTCCCTATTATTATGTCTACTAAAACCAATATTGTATTATCTAACTTCCCATACATCAGTTGGTGTATATAAGTAATCAGTAAAATCTATACACCATGATCCTTCTTTTTACCCATCCAGATTTACAACATTAAATAAGAGTCATGATATGAAACTATACATCGTGTTATCCATGTATATGAACTATCTCCAAAATATACATGTCTCCCAACTGATCCACTAATAAATTATCCCATATATGAAATAAATGTTCTAATTTCTTTATTAGGTCCAAAACCACCCACACAACATCATTCCGTTGAGGCGTCTTTGGGATACCCACCAGAATGTCCATAGTATCAATTTCACACTTCGATTCTGGAATGTCCAATGACTGTAGTAAACCCCAAATTAGTTGATTCTCAACATTCATTTATTGATAGGTGTATCATCATGTCACAAACCCTACTATCTCCCTCATCATTCCCATCCACAAATATTTCTGACATAGGTCACGGTACATTTCTAACAAACCCAGATATACCGCCCACTTTGAGGAATGGAATTCACACCTCAGATCCTCTCAAAAACATGTAGTCTTAACTACATGGACCCAAAAAGGTAATCTCATCCTTATCTATAGTCCAATCAGATGGTGACTTCCCACCTTCATGCATTTCCCTCAAGGAAAAACTCTCTATATCCTAATATTATCCTTCCCTGATTCGAAGTATAAGTGTAGTGTCTAGTAAGATAGTTTTGTGAGACTCCTATTCTATGTTCTCCTAAACCGCAACTTTCATTTCTTATAGTAAATATTCCATTTACCTCTCATCTCTAGTCTCTTGAACTATATGAGTCTTATTTTTACTGCATAAATTGTTAGAAACATTGTTTTCCTTCATGGAGGTATATGATAGCTCAAATTCAAATGAATGCATACAGTCAACCCACATCCAATACTAGATATTTAGATCTTAATGTAAAAAATACATAATTTAAGATATGGTAGTTAGTATATATAGTAAACATCTCTTCCTATATATAATTTCACTAACACTTCAAATAATAAAACAATGATGATAACTCACGGTTGTGGGTAAGGAAGTTCAATTCATTTGGCCTTAAATTATATGATCCATACATGAAAACAAAATCTTCCAGTAGAAACACTCATCCATGACATGTCCCATAAGTGTCACAAAACATGGTAAACTCCTCACATAGATCGTGCAGGATCCAAATTAGTGCCACACTCAAAAAACTATTCATATCTCAAAAAGCATTTACAAATTCTATATACCATTCAAAATCTACCCCTTCTTGGTTAAGGGATATTTTGGTTATTCCAAATGGTTAAATTCAATGATAAACCTCTGATAATAGAATTATAATCCTAGAAAACAATGGATATTGAAAACCTTTTTCATCTTCTCCAAAGAAACAACTTCTTGAGCCTTTTATGGGTCTACAGATAGTCCTTTCTCTAAGATGATGTGATACAAGAAGTTCACATGATCAATACAGAATTAACACTTAGATGTCTTAGTGTGCAACTATTACTCTCTAAATGTAATCGGGATGATATCAAGATGTTGGGAATGATCACTATGTATATTGGAGAACACAAGATGTCATCCACAAAAACAACAAAAAACTAATCCATGTAAGGGTGAACTATTCTATTCACGTAGTCCAAAAACTCTATAGAATCATTTTTCATCCCAAATAGAATAAAAAAAATGGATAAATCCCACACATTCTTTTAAGAAATATTGAGGTATTTCATAAGTCCAAACTCTCAACTGATGACACCCTAATATCAAATTAATCATGGAGGAGACACAATCACCCCTTAACTGGTCATAATCAGTCATCAATAAAAAGAAGACGATACTAGTTCTTCAATATCATATATTTTATCTTCTGGTAATCAACATATATGTAAACTTTCTCATTAGGATTCATTCTAAAAGAAACTGGAGAAACCTGAGGTGATGTACCTAGATAGATAAACCCCTTCCCCACAAACACTTAATGTTGTGTCCTATACTCCTAGGTTTATATTTGTTTCACCATCAATGGTCAATTAGAAACCATATATCCATGTGGAATGAGCTCAGTGGTAATTTCCACATATCTCTCGGGTGGAAGAACTGAGAAGTCTTCAAGATAAAAAATCCTAAAACTGGTCCACTATATGAGAAATAATATCATTAATTTCACCCACATCATCCATCAAAATAATTGAAACCTAGGAGCTAAGATACCACATTTGTTGATGAATTGGACATGTATAACCTACAAAGTTATTCCACTCTCCATGATGAATATAATTTTCAACCTCAAGAGATATGAAATTAATTATACTGTTGTAACAATCAATGTGGTCTAAATACGCCACTAACTATAGGATACCCAAAATTAGGAGGAAGCCTGAAATATTCATAATACAATGATCCAAATTAAAAATATACTCCCAAACTCTAAAAGAATACCCCTTAGACATACTTTTTTTCTCTTGACCTTACTTCTGACAGTATAACGATCATCATCACCCATCTCACAAACTTGGTTGTTAGGATCGGACCATTCACAAGTTATGTAGATATAAAAGAATGGGAAGAATTGATATCAAATAAAGAAATAGATATCATATAATCTACATGAATAGTAACTTTAACTATTGATGGTATATCCTCACTATCACAAGTTTAGGTTGATCTACATGATACTATACAAGCCCATAAACATTCTGATTGAGTTTATGTCCCCTCATCCATAACACTCTATAGATATGAGATAACATTCATAGAAGCACCTCATCAACTTCATCAACTTCCACTGATAGTATAACTCCAACTGGAAGACTAATATACTGTTGATGACCCCCTTACATCACTCTGATTATGACTAGGTCCTCAATAATTTCCTATATCTCATGGGTTCCTACAGAACCTCTATTGATGTCCTATCCTTCTACAAGACAAGAACTCTATCGGTGGACTGGTACAATGCCTAAAAAAGTGACATGGCCTACCATAGTGGTGGAAGATCACTTGAGTATGATCCTGAGTTAATGAGCAACCAAAATTCCCACTCCTCGTTCCACCACTTTGGTGGACATTTTCAAAGTGATGATTCCAACCCAATAATTTAGTACAACCTAATCACCCAGGAAAAACCACTTATCCCTTGCTAGAAGCCTCATTCAATATCATCGATGTTTTGAGAGATAAATTTACCACTTTTGAAAACATATTCAGCCATAACATAATTTCACACTTATTCCTATCATGAAACTACTTCACCGTAGTAGCTAGATCCCCGACCAACTCTAGAAAAAATAGCTTCAAATTTTTTAAGAATCCACCATTATTCATCACTTAATGTATCCACTAGTTCAACCTCATAAACATAGATTCTCTCTCCTTCCTAGGTGAATCATGGTAAAATTAATCCATGAAATTATCCTAAATGTCCATATCCCCATATTATATATCTATCCATTATAATCCTAGATGTCCCATAAATTCATTGAATGAACAACTAATCTGTAAGAAGCCAGTTTGAATCTCTTCTTAAGAATGAGTCTCTTTTTTTAAAGATTTTTCTAGATAGGCTTGTTCCAAAATTCAACAGCATTAGGTCCATCCTCTCCAGTGAATTCCATAGGGTGCTGAAAAAAAACTCTTGCATCAATTCAGACATACACATCAAAAATACACATGGTCACTATCCATAAAATTCATACATCTAGAAAAGATTCCAAATAACTACTCTCAAACATCTTCTCTTAGCACTCTTAGTATCTTAGCTTCATCTTCTAATTGACCATCTCTAGCCGTAACCTCTTTTCATCTTCTAGACAGGTGTTTTTGCGGAGGCATATTTTTTAAAATCCAATCACATATCCTAGGACACATTAAATAGTATTAACACATTTACATAAGAGGTATCCAAAATAATCCATAACATTTCATTCCCAAAATCCCCACCACAAGGTCAAAACAGAGTTACTATCTCTAACCCTGCCTATACCTCATCTACTTCTAGGTTAAAAAAGGGTTAAACATTATCATTATTTAAATTTCTCATTAAAAATTAATTTTCCATATTTTTTTGAATCATTTCAAAAGTTTCAAATTAATAATACGAACCATTTTTCATATAAACAATAGGAAAAGAAAATAATTTTCATTTTACAACTTAACCAAAACCATCTTTTCCAAATAATTATTAATATGAAACATGTCACATAATAATCATGATTTCCTACAATGACGCATGCTTATTGAACTCTCATGCCATATCGGGACATGAATCCAAGCTTAGAAAATATCCAAAACAATAATCACATCACACAAAAAAGTACATTAATCTATGTGAAATAATATCAAAATGCTACAACACATGTCAATAATGACAATCCCACCCTAGGTGATTGTAAATTACACTCATATATGAGTTAGATGCACCCGTACATCAGCTCTTAGTAATGTACTGACTTTTCTTATTCTTTTTTTATATTTCTAAATTAGTATGTCAAAATAAAAGAATAGAAAACTATCATTTGATACCACAATGTGATGTACCGACTCTAGTTCCACACACCAGTTCCTCGATCCAATTAGCCACCTTACCTCAGGAGAGCATCCCCATACGATAGAGGTTCCTGACTATAGAATTTTTCTAATATTATTCATGGGTAAACTATAACCTCTTTATCAAACCAGCACAACTATATCAATAAATATATAATATTCAACTGAATAACCAAACAATATTCTATAACTAATACACACCAACATCACATGCTAAAAAAAAGAATACAATATCCAAACCAAAACAGAAGATATGTCATGTCATAATTAGTTTCAAGTGTCTCCCAGAAAAAAATCAAATAATATGAATATTCCAAGAAGGTCTTGATACGATGTCCGATACCCATATCCATTCCCCAGACAACTCATCCATCTAACACATTACTATTTCCATTATACATTCCTATAAACATGAAGTCTATTCTGGTACCGATCAAGCATCCCAAGTAGTATGTCATCATAACTCAGTATCCACCCACCAATACCTTCTAAAACAAAATCCATTCAATAATAATGTATAAATTTGTACAAAGATTAAAATAATTGTGATAAAATAAAAAATTTAGATATTCAGTTTTTCTTTATTAAATAACATAAACCGCTAGGTTCCCAAGGACACCCAATTCATCAATGCCTACTTCCTACCATTTTGTAATTTGTAACATTTCACATAGGTAATTCAATATTTATTATCCCATAGGATTTCACTACCCATTTCATATCAATTAATATAATTATAACTTTAACCATAGTCCAATTCCAATCTCATGGGAATAGAATATTGTGTTTATAACCTCGTTGGTGTATAGAGAATCAGTCCCTAACCTGCACCGCATGGGTATTTGGAACATCACTCCATGTCCCATAAAAATATTCACATGGTTGGTTTTGGTCCTAGAACACCATGATTAGGTTCCATGGTTATTTGAAGAATCAATCATTATCCCACAACCCTTTTTTAAATAAAAAATATATATAAAATTTATCACATTCAACAAAATTAGTCAACTTTAACCCTCTTATCACGTTTCACATCATGGTATACCACTTCATCTGTCAATTAAATAATAATTATTTACTTTATTTACGTGTAATAATAAGAAATATTCACCATTAAACCAACCATTATCATTTAATCAAAACCCACTATCCCTTCATAGTTTAGACAAGAATCCCCCAAATCCCATTATCAACCAATTGAATATTTAATCAATTTACCAATTACAGAATCCCATTAACCCATAATTTTCAAAACCACATAATTAAATTAATTAATTAACCAATTAATTAATCAAATTCAACCAATTTAAATTTCCCCAAATTCAACCCATTTAATTATCGCTCTGTAATTTAATTAATGAAATTCAACCTGTGAAGAAATTTTCCATTAATGGAAATTTAAAATTTCACAATTACATTTACATAATTAAAATAACACCATGGTATTTGAAATTGAGATAACCTAAATAAATATTCTTTATGGATTCTCTAATATAAAAATCCCATTATTGAAAATGATCATTGAATTTCAAAATAATTAATGAGTTCTAGAATAAAACCCTAGATCACAGATCAAAAAAATTAAGATCAATCTAAAATAAGATCTAAAACCATGCTAATATACAATAACACACTCCTATTATCTAAAAAAACAGATGAAAGAGGGAGGAAACCTAACAATATTAGAATATATTATCACCAGAGGCTGATAGTCTTCATTATGAAATTCTATTCATCAAGAATGGAGTTAGAAATCCCTTATAATCAATACATGATTCTCTAAAATCAAAGGAAGCCATACAATTTCATATAGGGGAAATAGAGGGTGAGTTAAAGGGGGTTCTAGAATTTTAAATCAAAATTTTAGAATAATTAAACATGCATGCATTGTTTTTTAGACACGAGAGCATGGATTTCCCTTATTGTGCACCTAACAGTGTGCCTCCTATCTCAGGTAGTATGGTTTACTGGGGAAGGTTTCACAATCTATGAATATCATGCCCCAACCAATCACTACCCAAAACCCATAAAAATATTTATGATTTCACCCAAAAACCTCAAATGATAAATCCCAAAAAATATATACTCAATGAAATAAAAAAGAGTATATGTAAACAAACTCAGGATATCACCATAAAAGGTTAGAATTTTATATCTCCCCAGGTGTTAGTACGGCACAATTATTTAAGTATTGGGATCACACAAGTTTTTTTCCTAACTTTTATTAAATATAAGAGATGGTATATGTGTGGTTTAAGTATGTTTGATACCTAGATGTTGTTAAGGAGAAGATACAATATATGTAGTCCATACTCAATTGTTCATCATGGGATATTCTAAGAATCAATGATGGTATTTTTGGTAATTAAATTATGTTTTTTTCTTAGGTTCTACTTTGGAGTAGTGATGGTATGTGGGTTCCTTAAATGATCATTATTCTTGGGTTCAACAAAAGATAAGTGATGGTCTGTGTGGGACTTACTTGAGTCTGCCTCCCAAGTGTTATTAAGGAGAAACAATTATATGTGTGAGGATTACATGATTGTGTTTACCAATATAAAGGGGAACGTTTCATGCTCTCAATGTGAGTCAGATAATGAATAGAATCATTTTTTACATGGGAAATCGTGATATCATCAGTCAAGAAATACTATACTATAATAATAGAGTAATTTATGCTTTAATGGAATACATTATGAATATTTTTCTAAAAGTTTTATCATATTGAGGATAGGATTTTGTGTGTGAGAAATATACATTGAGATACCAATTTTTCCTTCCTCATATTCGGTAATCAAGGAATCTCAATCTATTAATCAATAAGGGAATATGATTAGTGATCAGATAAGGAGAAGGCCAATGGATAATTATTGGGAGCATTGTATATATGTGTCCTGTGGAGTAGGGATTCCCATTCTTTCAACCTCATGTTCTGTCATATGGGAATCCATTCCCACTATTTGGTATGATAACATAATTGGGTATTGCACTTGAAGAAGAGTCACATGGGGGGTTCTTGGGAGAATCATTGATATATTTGGGGATAATTCACTATGTATTCCCATAATTTAATTCCAATAAATTGTCATGAGGGAATCTCGACTTGAAAATTGGTTATTACACCTTAGGAGGAGGCCAATTTGGATTGTTTGAATTTAGTATGCATACTTGTTGGGATTTTATAGTGGGTATTTCTATTCTATATATCTCATGTTGGATCATCAGAAAATATTTACGCAACGATTGATTAGGATTTATGATAGGGGCATAAACCTTAAGGGGATCTTCATGGAGAGGTAGCATGGAGATTCTCTAAATATAATGAGGTTGATGGTTTTGTAGGACTGTGATTCATCCCTTGAGAGGGTCTTAAAAAATATAATAATGAATCTATTTAAAAACTAGATGGTAAAGTTCTATATAAAATGATTCAACACACATTCTGTTGTTAGTTGATAAATTTATATATGGTTCCTTTTTTAAGATGTATACCCTTGATCAGAAGAAGTTACTTTTAAGGGCACACATTTATGTCCTATTTTCTATGCCATTCAAATTCATAAAATAAAATTTATGGGGTTATATATTTCTCAAAAAATGAGGAATATTAGTCTGAAAACATGTGAAATTTTGAATTTTTCGCTAGAGGAATAACATTATCACCACACATGGTATAATAAAATTTGACATCATATACTGAGGACTAATAGATAGGGTATTTATAGAAATGGTTGGTGTGTGGCTTATACCAATGTGACCATTATGGATCAATCTGAAATATATGTTAGGTGATTATATTTCAAAAATGTGTGAGGAGTATTTTTAATCCAAATAGTTGAGGATAACAAGAGGTGTATCTCAACACATGGTGCAAGAAAGACACTGTGAGGTGTATCCCAACACACAGTATTATATGTAATGCTTATTGGGGTTGTGCATGTTTGAACCCAAAAATTAATTGAATATTCTTAACAATATCTAGATGTGAATATTGATTTACTATGGGGGTTAGTGTGGAAGGGAAACTATGAAATATTTATTGTAACGGTACACCTTTTTCACAGCTATTCACTATTCTCACATCTTTATGTTGTGTCAAGGACCATTGAATTGTGTCTCACAAAACATAGTGTTTCTCATAAAGTATTTTAAGATTGTAATAGACTAAAATGGTGATTTTTTAAAATAATATATTTCAAAAACATTATATTTTGGTGAAAATTATGTTATGTTATTTTTTAGACTATGTGTGAAATCATTATACCGATCTATAATGTTTTTAAGAAATTACTTCAATAGAAGCCAAATCATAAAATAAATTTACCTAGTAATTCTTATAAATTTTTAGATTTTGGGGATGGATAATACACTCATCTCCATGAAATATGTTAGATATGGATTTTAAACATGAATCTATGTGTTACCATAAAAATTATGGTTGATTCCATATTAATTTTCTTTTTTTAGATGACATGAAACTTTTCCTGTGTCACACAACATTGGTATGTACCATAAAAAATTAGAGTTTATGAGAAAATGCCATTATTTTTTGGATTTTTCCTCATGTATTCTTGATATTCTTCACTTATGTTGGCATTATCATGAATATTAGTTTCCCTATTTAAGTAGTTACATCCACATTTGGAATGTTAAATGAAATTCAATACATTACAAACAAAATCACCATTAGTGTCCATTTATGAATGTATATAATCTAACATCCATAAATTTTGATATTTGAATCTGTTTAGGAATCAAAACTATTAAAATAAAATCTTATAAAACAAATATTCTCCTAATTCATCTGTTTTGAATTCATTATTTATTTATAGAATCATTTTTAATAACCAAAATTTTCATCAACATAAATAAAAGAAGAAACTAAACAAACTCAGGATGATGATATTGATTTTCTATATAAAATTTATGATGATAGAAAATATATGATTACATATATGGTAGTGGATACATGTGGCGATTAAAAATATAACCGCTAACCAACATTAGGGAGTTCAAACCTGATAAAAAGAATTGGAAATTAGACACACCACCACACATTCAAAGAAATTACTCATATGTGTTGAATAATATTTTGAACACATGGAACGAATCTAAGAAATGAATGTAAAATTTAGTGACATAGAGAAGAATGGGACATGGAAAATTTTTAAATTCACTATGGATAAAACACATTATTAGAATAAAAAGTGTTCTCAATAAAAATATAAATGAAAATGGATGTGTTTCAAGATTCAATGAAAACAATGTATATAAGGGGTATTTTCAAATTTAGGGTATTAATATCGATGAGTAATTTTTCCTAGTATATAATATTTAAGATATCATAATATTTATTGATATCATTTCTCAAATAAATATTACATTTATTCATATACTTGTCTTGTATACACTTGTTAAGGGTGTAATCAATGAAGACCTTTATTTTGAATAACGTGAGGAATTTTAATTTTATTATAATGATTTTAAAGTTTTTAAATTAGATAAGACTCTCTATATATAGAAAAAAGATCAAACAACTTGGTATTTCAAATATGTTTAATAATTGACTAGCAGTGAGTTCAATAAGGGAAATATTAATAGTAATCTATATACTAACAAGAAAAATACCACATTACTCATTATGATAGTATATTTTTAGTACATAATATATTATTATTATTATGAGGTAAAATTTTGTGAATATTTCTCTAAAAAAATAATATTATTATTTAAAATAAACTTCATGGAGAAATATTATTCTTCATTGTATTAAAAATAACCCCAACTATTGGCCATGATTTAACTTCACAGGAAAATTATGATAATGATATTTGAAAAAGAATTTTAATCATGGAATAAATAGGAGTATCTACTCCAATATAGATGGGAATAAATATTACCAAGTCTGATGAATGTAAAATGGTAAATGAAAAGTAGTTCAATCATATGATTGGAATAAATTGGTATCTAACCCCATCACGGTAAGATGTAGTTCATTACACCACACTTTGTATAATGTTTTTGTATAAATTGAAAGAATATCATATAATTATAGATAATATAATACTAATTTATTTTTTTAAAGACTCTCATCTAATTTCATCTGTACATAGCAGAAGGAAAATTAAATCTTAATGTTTTTTAGATACTGATTGGGTTGTATGTGTGGATGATAGAATGTATACTCAAGGTGGATTATTATTGTTTGTTAGAAAATTTGTTTCATATGAATTAAAGAATCAATATTTATTCCAATTGAATACAACTGAGGCAAAATATGTGGTCACATCACAAAAAACAACTCAATTATGTGGATGAGGACATAGGCTAATGATAGGGGTGTAATAACATAATAACCCATTATTATCAATTTTCATAATGAATGTTCCATTAATTTCTATAAAATATAGATTTTTCATCATAGGATAAAACAAATTTAAATTAAATATTATTTTAAGAGCATGATATTGTTCAATCTAAAGAACAATTTGATGATATCTTAATAAATAATCTTGTGAGTAATTCATTTTAGAAGATAATAGTTAAAGTGGGAGTGAAAACCATCCTAAAAAATTTATTTCGTGAAAATTACAGATTATTACCCTATTTATTATAATGATTATTTTTTGGGAGATATTATATATAGGGTGGAGAAATATGGGAATGGTATGGAATGACTTTACCCTTCATAAGGTTGGTATAATACATTTGTAATGTTGATACAACCAACACTGTAATGTTCATATTGGTTGTTGAATGTTTGAGGAAATTTCTTTATGTCTTCATAAGGTTCAAAAAATTTGTTTTTAAGGTTGCGAGATCATTAGGATATTGTGAATATGGATTCATAAAAAGGTTAGATTACCTATTATAGTCAATTAATATCAAGACATTGAGAATTCTCAGAAGTAGGAGATCCATGTTTGAGTTATCTGAGGATCTATGTGTAAGTGATTTCCCCTTATTACGAGTCAAGTGGATGGATAACTACATATGAGTTATATATATTTTATTTGAGTATTTGTTTGAGTAAACCAATATGTTTACAATTAATTTGGATCACTAGTACGTATAATCCATATACATGGAGATGTTTATAGTTTTAAGATACATGAATATATTCTTATATATTATAAAAGATATTGTAATAAGTGGTTATTGATCATGATAATATTTCTCAAAGAATTCAATGTCTAAGTAATCATATAGACTATAAGGGAAATAATTTTCAAAAAGTAGGTGGCAGATTTATGTGGAAGAAAATTTATTAGAAAGGGATAAATATCAAAATGAAAAAAAAAATTCATAAAGAATTAACATCATGAAATACTTAATAAGAAAGAATTTTCTAACTAGTGGAATATGTTCTTGTGGGAAACAAAATAAAAATAATTTGTTCCCACTAAAATAAATGAAACCAAATTATATTTTTTTAGGAAATTGTTTTTTACATGAAGGTAGTAAATTTAATCATTTGTGAGTCTTTTTTTCTATCGTCATTTTACCATAAATATTCTCCAAAAAATTTTATTATAAGATAATAATGCATTAGAGGAAGATTGGGGTAGATAATTAACTTAATTTATGAAAAGGGGTATTCCACTTTGAAGCTATGTAAAAAGTAACATATCATGAAGAACATACATATTATGAAAACTAATAGGAAGAAAATACATTATAAGTAGACAATTATTAAGAACTAATACAATAATAAGACTATCCTAAAGAACTTTTGTGGTATATAGACTATCATATAAAAGACAAAAAAATAACTACTGAAACATTAATAAATTTATTGAATGATGGTAATGAATAATATATATAGAATGAATATTATAATGAAACTAAATAGAAGATAGATAAAGAAAAACTAAATTCAAGGAAGGTGAAAACTAAATAAAACATTAAATTTTATATAGATTGGATTATACATGAATGATATGTTATTAAGTAAAAATATTACCTGATAAATATAAATCAATCTCATTAAAGAGAGAGGATATTCATACTAAAAAAATGTCATAGTAAACCATTTCAATTATTATCCAAATAATATGATTATATTTATATAGGATCATGGAGTTATCCTCAGATGAGAGTATAGCGCGTTCTCATTTTTATTAGATGTAACATAGGGGTACGATGAGTCTTCTATGAACAATTGAATAAAATTTTAATTTAGTGAATCAATATAAACTGAAAAACTAAAATGTATATATTCTTTATAAATTACATAGTTGGCATAAACCAAGTAATAAATTTCAAAGGAACCTGAATGATTTTATTTTAACTATATTTTATTTTTGTGATATTAATAGAGAGGATTCTTTTTTTTCATGATAAAATAAGATAAGTATGGGTTTTTTCAAAAATATCATACCCCAATTTACCCCTCCCCTATTAGAGTATTATAAATGGTGTGGGAGAATCAAGTTGTTTTAGATAAAGGATAAAATATGTGAAATTATTTTATATTAAATTTCATTATAGAAAGGAATCATAATATGATTGAAATTTTTTATGATAGTGATTTTAAACTATATAATAATTTAATGCAATAGTACTTATTATCTTAAATAATGGATATTTATATATCCACTATTCAAGGAAATTTAGTTAACATTATTATTAGATGTTTATCTTAGGGAGACTGTAAGGGGTTAGATATTGAAACTAAATGAATCAACACCATAGTAAAAGTTGTATTCAATTTTATCTTTATGAAGGTGATAAAATTTATACCATAACATTATATGTGGGATAATATTATCAACATATATGAAGGAAACCTAAAAATATGTGATGTGGATTTATAGGTTCTTTTGAATAAGTACATTAATTTTTTGATGCACACAAATGAATCCAATGAATTGGGTTTTAGTTGGATGAATTCTATTGTAGAGGACATTCACAATATCAAATAAAGTATTAATTATGCGAACATTTGGATAAAAGTTTATGAAGATTTCAACTCTATTCAATCCAATGGATTTAATGCTCAATGATAAGGGTGAAAAAGTGATAAAATTAGATAGAAATTATGTTTCTTATGAAATGGGGAACATTGAAAATGTTTTTCTTAAAAATGGGGTGAATCAAGAAGGGGTGTTCTGGGAAATAAAGAATATATCAGAGAAAGTTGGTCTTGGTGAATGGATTATGGGTGAAGTTAAGTAATTCCATTCTTAAATATTTTAAAGGGTAAAACTAATTTTCCAGGGTATAGTTCCAATATAGTACACATGATAAAATCATTCAATAATGTTAAATTAAAGGGGATCATATGATATTATTCCTTAGAAAATAATAAAATTATTTAATATGAAGATAAAAAATAAGAATGATCAGATGCATATGAATGTAAGGATTGCAAAGACCAAGATGATGATGATCTGGTGGCTATTGTAAATAATCAAAAAATAGTGGATGGAAATAATAAAGATGAAGTAAAAGTAGAAGTAATTGTTGACCACAAAGTAGAGTTAAAGGATTCAAGGTATGTAATAGTTTTTTGGAGATCCAAAATTTTGAAGGAAAATAGAGTCATAATAGACACTAAACTCTAAATTAAGTAGTATGAATAATAAAAGCTAATATAGAAGTTATAAGTTGAAAATATCATATTTAGAAAGATGGAAACCTCAATAAAGGATATTTATTAATATATTAGGATCGAAGAGTGGGTCTATATTATCAATTGTTTAACTAAAAAAATGAAATATTGATTCAATCATATTGATTAGTTTGAGGGATAAACCATCATTCTATTGTGACAAATAAAATATCATGGGAGAATTATGATTCTTGTCATGATATTGGTAAATAAAATCATACAATATACAGAAATAGATAAGAAGAATCAATGAGGTTTGTTATGATAGATAAATAATTATCCATAGAGAAAAGTGATTCAACTAATGAAAGTGATTTTATGGGGATTCATTTCAAGAATAAGGTAATGTATGTTTCTCACAAACTACAAGAACCCAATCCGCTATTAATGGTTGATATGGGTGTAAAATATAATCCAAACACACAAAGAACCCAAAATACCACCTTTTTATAGAAAAGACAAATAATAGTAGAAAATATATTTTTTTATTATTATATTACTAATATAGAATATTAATAAAATGTTTTTTCTATTGACAATAGCTGACAGAGGGATTATTAAAAATTAGACCTATCAATAGAAGTTCAACATTATTGATATGATTTTTATGGATACTTCTTATGGTGTAGTTTTTATGAACATATGAATAGTTATAACCCATTGATCACGTATAGGAATGTTCTAATTTATACCCAAAGTGGTTTCACACAATAGTTCAAGGAATCATCAAGTGTGATGAATATAAAGAAAATAAATTAATCTCTTTGTAAATGAGGTTATCCCATAATTAAAATAGTATCAAACATATCAATCATCACCGGTGAATTCAAAGACATAGATAAAAAAATATCTTGAACGAAAGTGGTTTTGGATATTTACCTGAAAGCAATGGTTTGAGCTGGTGTGTGGTGAATTTAAAGTAGATTCACTTTCCATTTTAGTATTCATAAGTATCTTATAACATTCATCAATATAATAATGGTTTCATCAGATTTAAAAATGGTGGAGGTTTAAATATTATTACATATATGATTTATAAAATTTGTAGGAATGACATGATGTGGGAAAATTTCCTTGTTATTTATGTTCTTGACAAAAAGATGTAAATTTTATGTAAACTCTGTGAATTATGGAATTTAATACATTTTCCATGAAGAATTGTAACATCATCAGAAGGGATGGTGAAATATTAATGTAATGGAAATAGATGAAGTGGAATCTCAACCTTATCTATGGAGATAATTTTGTGTACCTCATATCATGAAATGAATAAAATAGATTCTGGAAAAAAATTCTAGACTATTTTATCCAATAACCTTGTAAGATCTCATGTAAAATCATAGAGATCCTAATATCCCAATATTCTCAAAATATCATACACACGTGTTAAAAATTTACAAAATGGAAATATTTTTCAAAAGAGAAAAATATTAAGCGATATATGTAAATAGGTTTTCTGTTACTGATTTAATTTTATGTTTTTCATCGATATATCTATGAACCACTGAGAAAAAATATGTTATATACAATTTATTAATCACTTTAATATGATATAATGGTTGATGTTGATCTCCCACAAGTCTGTATTAAAAATTTCATTATAAAATATTGGTGGAAGGAAGAAAATGTTCTTGGGCAGCAAATTATGAAAATCCAAGATTGATAATGCCATATATTATTCAAATGGATAGCTGGAGTGTTACATTCAAAATCCCGGTATGAGGCGTCATGTCCCATCAATGAGAACTCCTCAAAAAAATGGTAGAGTTAAGGAGATAAAAAGAATCATAAAAATACTTCAATAATAATAATTATTATAATAATATAAATCATGTATATCCCCATGAATATATACCCTGGGTTTAGAGAAACCATGGGTATAGAGTAATTGGAAAAAGATATTTCAACGTTTTTAAAAACAATTAGTATAGGTTGATATATGTAAAAATAGTATTTCAAAAATCATGCGTATATTTACTTAATATATTATCCTCCATATCCCATACTAATATATGAGCCCAAATTTACCATCCCCTCATACCAGCCTCACCCCCTCCTTAGGTAATGTTTACCCCGACCAACTCTTCTTCTTACATTTTTATATTTTTTTATTTGCGATCATTGAGATTTAAGAATTCCTTCCCTACTATTATTTTTTATTTCCTATACTATGATATAGTATGATAAATTCTCTAGAGTTCTCCCTAAATAAATTGAATATTTTATTATGATCTTCTTCTAATTCATATGAGTCAGTTTTGAATCCTTCTTCTCTTCTTCTAGCTTGTATTTTCATTTTTATCTTTTCAAGTGATCCAATTGAATCCCATTAGCATCACTTATATCCTAATGTTTTTAAATTTATGGTATAATAGATATCCGATATAGTTTATTAAATTCATATAAATTATATTTCAATTATAATTTATTTATTTTTAAATCGATCCTATGGATTATTATGAATTTAACTTACATTTGAGACTCTTTTGTGGAATATTTTAGGGATTTGGATATTTTTAGGGATGGACATCATATTTATGTTAAGTAAAGATGTTAATTTTGGTTTTAATTTTCCATTAATTAGGGTATTTAATTATTTAAATTTAATTTTTTATATCATTAACAATGGTTAAAATGTTTATTGGGATTTTATCCCAAAACGAATTTATCGTATGATGGTGTATATTTTTATACTATTATAACTAAATATTGAATATTGCATTATCATTGAAGGATGGTTCATTAAAAATTTAATAATTTATTTATATTAATTATAAAAAAAATTCTATAATTAATTATTAATATTTTGATAGGAATTAATGATAAAATGTCAATTAATTTTTTTTATATTTCAAATATTTATGAATTTCAAAACCATTATTATTTAAAAATATTAATAGAATCCTTCGGTAAATGTCATGAAATAAATATATAAGTTATAATTGAAATATTTATGGATCATATTCATTTTATGAAACATGGTTTCTTTTGGTAATGTTTTACACAAGAATTTAACTCCTTATGAAAACATTAATTTCCCAAAAAGAGTTTCAGCTATTTTGAATAACTATTTTTATAACTTAGTTCATTTTAAATAATTATTCCTTAGTATATGTATCGTGTATTGAGAATTCATCTACATTTTTCCAGTAAAATCTAAATGAATTAAAATCCATATGACCACACATTACTTAAATTAATATGTTTCATTAGTAGTGAAGTAATTGATAGAATTCATAAAGTGGGATAGAATGGATAAATTATTTATTATTGATGGAGCTTCCCCAAATTAAATAATAATTAAATTTAAAGAAAAATTTATTTAAAATATATTTTCCTTTTTCTATAAAAATAGAATTTATGTTAACCTTATATATAATTATTTCATTAATTATTATTATCCTCAATTATGTTTTAAAATGAGAAGACCACTTTGGATAAAAAAATAAAAAATTTCTTCTAGTATTCCTTAGTTATTATTTATTCTTATAAATGAACGTTTTTTGGATTTCTATGAGTATTACATAGTATTTTAATTTGATATAACATATATTTTTTGGATGGATAGTTGTATTCAATAATGGTAAATTTCATCATGAATTTTATTCAATTTGGGTTTCTACTAGTGTTCTTTAATCTCCTCTACACTATAATTTTAATTTTACATTGAATTTTAATATCATTATTCAATTATAGTCTATGTATTTGACGTTTCCATGTTTATATCCCTATTATTATTCATATAGAAGGGGTTATATTTTCATGATAGATCCCATAATATTGTATCATTGAAAGTGATGAATAGTTTTTTTTCCTGAAGTGATTCATATTTCGATACACTAACTCTATATGTGATAAGAACGTGGTACTATTAATCTTCATGATTTAACCTTTCCTAATTTGATAGGTTTAATAGTTTGTTAAGACCATATACACTTTCCAATTTTATATATTATATAACTTCATGCTTCCATCCCCTCTATTATATCTTAAATATAATTTTGTTATTATAAAATTATTAGTTTCTTTGATATTAGGAATGAATTTTTATTTATATTTATATGAATTATGGTAGAATTTATATGATATTACTATACCATGTTTCTAATGTTTTGATGTTGGCTAACACATTATTGTTATTCTTGAGAAAACAATTTCCATAATAAAGACAAGTTTATTTACTTGGATTAATTTCATATTAAAAATGCGGATGTTTTTTTTAAAATAGAGACATAGGTATTTAATTTCATTGTGTAATAGTTTTTTTATTATTCAATGTCTTATAATATTTTAGGTTTGTAATTTGTATGCATCACTTATAGAATATTTTGTATCCTTGATTCCTTATCTTTCAAGCTACTAGCATGATCTGATGAATTTCATAATAAAACTGGTTGTAATTAATTTTTAAATTATGGTTTACATTATTGATTTAATTATAATTTACCTTATAATATAATGAATATAAGTTATAGGTTTGATATCGATCATATTTCATCTGATTTTTGAAAGAAATTGTTTGTTTTTTTATATATTACAATTAAAACTATTTCAAAAAAAAAGTAATATAAAATTTACATATTATAATTGTGTTGGAATTCCATTATTATGTTATTATTTATTTAGATACCATATAAAAAATGGATTTGAAACAAATTATTTTGTTTGGAATCACAATAGAAAGATGAAACAATTTTCTCATATTCATGAACTAGAGAAAAAATGTGGAATAGATAATTTGATATTTGATTAGTTTCCATTTGATAATCATAATAGGATAGATAGTATTATAAGTCAAGAAGATAATGATATAGATAAATATGTGTAAAATAATGAAAAAAATGATGTTGATAGAGTGAGAAAATTAATAGATGATGTCAGAACTCCTATATTTCAGGAATGTACTGAAATAAAAAATTTTGAATTTTGAATGTGGTTATGACATGCAAAAACTATTCCATTAATTTAAAGGCCTATAATCAATTATATTAATACCTTTTAAATTAATTTTTTCAAGATAGTGAAGATATTCCCTCAGATCAATATATGAAATCAAAGTTAATTAATAAGATCATATTTTATACTAATAAAATTCATTCTTTTCTAAAAGATTGTAGTTTAATCCAGTAGGAATATGTGGAACTAAAGGATTGAAAAGAATTTGGTACATATTTATGGAAGGAAAATGATAATTGAACACCGTCTCGTGTTCCAAAGAAAGACAAGTGACACCTTCCATTGATTCCATGGATTCAAAATATATTAATCTATGAAAAAATATAAACTACTATATAATGGAAAAATTTTGAGATAATTAATGGAAACGATGAGTTGGTTCATCCTGACGATGAATAATTTTAGTGGTAATTTGATACAAAACAACCCGATATTGTAAATGTGGTGTGTAATGTCAAGTTGGGTCTATCATGTAATGGGTTTAATCAACTTGATCTGATGATTACAACTAACAACACATGTCTAATTTTTATTCACATTTAAAATATTCATTCATGGTTGTGTTTGAAAATTCCATTCAATTTATTGATTATTCTGATATATGGACCTTTTGATCCTTTCTATTATATATAAATCTAATTGAAACCATTATTATAAGATTTAAATCCGCTTTTTGATATGGGTGTCTGCACATTTGATGCTTGTTTATGAAATGTACATGATATTTGTACTGACCTTATATGGGATATAAATGATTTCTCTATTTATACATTGTTTTATTCTTGTAACATTAGGGGAAAATAATCATGTTTTATATGAATGAAGAATAAATGACAAAGAAGTCATAAATACCTTATCAGTTTCAGTTACATGGGGCATTGAAAATTCATTCCAACGAATCATTAACAAAAGAATAATTTCTGGATTTTTGATAATACTGCTGACAGTAAACAACCACCTCAATTTATTTCAGGAACTGTTGTTTATAATAAATTTAAATATTTTAGTTTTTTAGGGAATTATTATTTGAAGCATAAAAAAGGATGATTGTTGACACTAAGCCCACATAAAATTGGAAAAATAAAAGTTACTTTTTGAGTTTCCAAATTGATCTACCAATTTTATATGTATTTTTTAGTTGAAATTAACTTTGATAAAAATATTTTGTGAAATTTTTATTTCAATTATTTTAAATATCATGGGGAATATCAAAGATAACTTATGATCTCATTGGGACTTTTTGTATTAGGGTACTTGGCCAGAACTGCATCCAGTGTAGATCAATGAAAACAAATGGAATGTTTTTTAGGATTCTTATGTGATGTCACCCATATACGAAAATAAATTTCTAGATGTTTTGGAGAATATCTAGGTTCTCGATGGATATTCCTGTAACATAATTAAATGGTTTAATAAAAGCGAGTTGAAACTAAAATACCTAAAAATAATAATTATCACATATTTCTTTATGAATTGATTCCATTAGAAATCCAAAATTTACTATCCAATAATATAAGGGTTATGGTGATTCTCTTGTGACATTTTTTAGAGAATAAAATTCTAAATGGTTATCCAAGTATTTTTTTTAAATGAAGAAAGATGAACCTTTGATTATTTGTGGGATTGAATTTCTTTCTTTAATCATTTTTCACATGAATTTTGAATTTAACAGTTCATATTCTAACTGAAACACTTCTTGGGTGTCCTGTTTCATTTTTGTGGATGTATATAAATGAATTAATATATTCACAATTAAATCTTTTTCCCGAAACAAGAATAATTTAGAAGGTTCCATTGTGAGAGGTCATGTGGCTCAAGAATGTATGGGTTTTTAATGTATTTATCTTAGGTGAGCATATGATGTGATCAACCAATGAAGAATAAAGATGGGAAATATTAGGAAAAAGATACCACATTTCAATTTATTCCCCATATAGGAGGAATTATTGGGTTATATACATTCGATACATTAATCCTTTATGAATGGGATATGAAACATTGCACTATCCTATTTAACTTTGGGTTTTCAGATAACTATAACAAATAAGTAATTTGAATATTTATATGTTATCATTAATAACTCATTTCAAATATAACTTAATCCTTTATAATCATTTTATGTGGATAATATAAAAAAATTATATGTAGAGTTCATCTATGATTACATTTGATAAACAAAGAGGTTTTTTATAGAAAAGTGTTTCATTCTTTGATGAAAATAGGGGTATGACCATTACATTAATTAATATAAAATATATATATCCATTTAATTGTATTAATCATATACAATTCAGCTATTGAGTATGCATGTTGAATATGTCGCTCAAGAATAAAGAGTGTTGGATTTTTTACATAATTCTTAGGTTTGTGGAAGAACATATTTAACAATAAATGGGTATAAATTTGTTGCAACTGATTGAGTAATGAAAATGAGAACAAATAATGATGGAGATATGTTAATTTCTATAATAGACTATTATGGTTTTACATAAGATTGTATGTGTTGATATGAAAATTTTTCATATTATGGGACTGATGAGAAAATATTGTTATTGGATTATAACTCTCATGGTTGAGTCATTATGATGAAATGTAAATGGTTTGATTCTATAATGAGAAATGGTATGTTTTTTAGTGAATTTGGATTTGAAGTTATTGATATTAATCAATTCTTGTCTACCGATGAACTATATAAATTGGCAACAATTAAAAAATAAGTGTTTTATGTGAAAGATCATTTGAGACTATATAATGGTTTCATTATTTTAGTAATCCAAATAAATATTTTTCATAATGGTTGGGATGTAATTGACACCACTGAATCCACCATTGATGTTGACCAAAATATTTTATTTGATCTGTCAAATTTTTCTATTGTGGGAATTAATGTTGAAATTCATGTAGTAGTGGGTAATATATAGAAGAATACATATATATTCATTGTTCATTTAGTTTACCTTGATATGGGTTTCTCAAGTTAGTACTACTATAATTACATTAATTTAGTTTTATTTTGTAATGATTTGTTTATTTATGTTTTTTTTCTTTAATAATATTTATTTCAATTCAGAAATATGGGGATAGAACACAATTTAAAAATATATATATAACATTATTTTAAATTTTTGTTTCTAAAAAATTTTATGAAAATGTTTATGACATCATTGACTTCAAGGTTTTATGAAGAATTTTTAAAAACGTTTCTAAGAAATTTAAATTTCATTATTATGTATATTATGAATTATATAGATGCATTTATAATGAAACAATTATTTAATAATGATTAATAGATTCATGATCTTGTGTTTCCACCTATGGTTACTATAGTGAGTGTAATAATTGTAATATTTTTCAACTTCACTTTATTTAATTTTATGTTATTATTCGTTATCAAATTTTCTAGGGACTTAAAGTTGATGGAGAGTTTAATTCTGCTCACACAACTAGTATGGGTCTCAGAGGGGGTGATCCTAGACCTACATAGAGTAACCATAATTCATGTTCACACCCTGACACTCCAAAAGATTAACTTGTTTCCAGGGATAAAAAAATTGATTATATTATCTTATTTTCTAGTTTTCTAACCTTTTCCCTTGAATGTGTGGATGATGTGCAAGCAGATTCTATCAGTTTTCACTATTCCCCATGATCTGTTGTAATTTATCTCAACTATTTTCTCCACATTAAAATTAGTATAAAATATATCATTTTTTCAATATCATATGATGTATCCCAATCCCTTCTATTCTCATCTTACCATATTTACTCTGTTTCCATTTCTTACTATCCATCTAGGATTTTATTATTCAATTCCTTTAGTTTCCACTCTAGTTCATGCAGATGACCCGGTTCTTAGGGGACATCCTTCAGAGGGTATTGATCTAGGATAGCCCATGGATCCATCAGATCTTAATGAGAAGCCTACATCATGTTGTTAACTGTAAGTGTGTCAGATTATATCACATCATTTATTTCTTATTATAGTGTAATTTAATTCTATTTTCGTATGATCTTATTTAGTGGGATCATCTAATTGGAAATGTGGGTGCACCAGTATGTGTGAAGTCTGGAATATCCAAAAAATATAATAATGGATTATAATGAATTAAATTAGATGATAGGTAAAAAAACCAGTAAGTGTATAATTTTTATGTGAACATTTTCAAGGTTCAATGATATTATTGTGGTGAAACATGTCTCTTAGAGGAATTGTCGTAATGAAATCAATGATAAATAATTTACAGAGATATGGGTTAGAATATTTTTAATTATTCTTGTCTTCATATGAACTAACATGTTTGGTGAATTTTTATTTTAATATACCTGATGGTGATGGTTCTAAGGATACATAGTAGATAGATCTTGGGGATTTTTAGAGAGTATATAAGTATGAGTAATATGTTTGGTTGGAAGAGTAGAGTCAGTTTCAATTTAGATGGTATACTAATATTCCCCAACTTTCAATCAACATGATATCTTGAAACGACAAAATATTCTTAGAGTAATGAGTTTTAGATATTCTAAATCCTTAATGGTTTTCATTGAAAATTAAAATTTTAATAATTTTATTGATTTTTCGTTTTCTATATGAATCCAAAAAATGGAAAAAAAATCTATAATGTATTTGAACACATTTTGACAGACTAAAATTCCCTAACATGAGAGCTACTGGTTAATTTAATATGAATATAAATAAAATATTTATTTATAAGTTTTTAAATAACCCTTTATTATCCAAGTATCCAAATAGAAAATGTTACATAGTGGAAAAATGGACAAATGACAAAATGGCCAATTAGCACAATGGCCCTTTGGATAAACAGTGAAATTAAAAAAAAATCCCAAATTTCCAATTGTAAAAATAGACAATTAGAATAATTATAAAATGTCCAAAATGGAAAAATTTCCAAATGGAAGTAAAAATAAATTGGACAAAATTGCCAAAATCCGAAAATGGGAAAATGGCCAAAATTTAAAAATGGCCAAAATGGCCAAATGGCTAAAATGACTAAAATGCCAAAATGGCCAAATGGAAAATTAGAAAATTGGACAAATGAAAATTTTCCCAACTATCCAAATCATCCAATTAACCATTTTTCAGTTGAGGAAATGGTGAAATTACCAAATGGACAAATTTCCAATTTTCCAAATGGCTAAAATGTCAAAATTGCCAAATTATCAAAATATCCAAATGTCCAAACAACCAAAATAGCCAAATGGCCAAATGGCCAAAAATACTAAATGATAAAAAAAAATAAGTGGCCTTATAGAAAAATAATTTAACAAAAACAAAATTGGACCAAAAAGAACATATAAGAGGAATCCATATCATACCAAAGTTTATCATGCTAATTAGTATTTATTGATTATGTTCTGCCACAATTATTAAATTTATAATTAAATGTATATTTAAATTCTTTTTCATTTTAAGTATTTATTTAGAAACTAAAATTTAAATTCATTCTTGATTTATTTATTTTATATTATTCAATAATCTATTATTATAGTAGTCAATTTCTTTTTCAATAAGTGCCATTGGGCATCGAAGGCCGTGTGCCTCGAGGGAAATTATTTTTCTCGAATTGGATGAAAAAGTATTGAAGTTATATAACTTCACAAAAAATAAATAAATGATTTTATGTATATTTATTTATATTTAAAAATATTATGCATAATTTATAATTAAATGTCTTTTTAATATTTTTGACATGTTTCTTATAGGACCTCAATGAGAAAGAAGATGAAAACATCGATCCAAATGATCATTTGAGTTAGGTACTAGGCAAGGACCACCAGGGGAGAATCTAATGTTAACCCAGTAAAATCATTGTCCTCAAAAGGTATTGGCCCTAATATATTTCCTCTTAAAAAACGAAACTACTAGGATGAATAACTCCCTTACAATATAAGATAACGAAGAAATCAATAATAAAGCATCAAAGATGTAAAATAGTCTAGAAATTGTTCTTGAAAGCTATATTGGCTATATGTACATAACTTTCATCATAGGTTGATACATATTCTGATTCATATATGGAATCAATAATCCTTTTATTACGATTCCCCAAGTGATTTCAATCAGGGTCTTTTGGTGGTGGAGCTGATGGTACTGGTGGTGGAGATAGTGCCACTGTTGAGAATGATGATGATGATGTTGTGGATTATGATGATGATGTTAATGATAATTATCTAGGAACTAATGATAGTGATGATTATGATGGAACTGGTGGTCATGATGGAAATATTTATCTCCTATATTTTGAGTTTATCTAATAACATATGGGGATGTTTCAATAACCAACCCGTGTTGGCCCTGAATATGTCACTCGAGCCGATCAGTGATAAGGCCCACTGGGAGTTCCCAATTCCAATAGATGGAAACTAGTGTCAAAAATTTGTAGAGATAAATGTGGGATTTATTTTTTTCCACATAAATAAATAAATAAAACAACAAAAACTAAATACACTATGACACATATATAAAACTATTAAAAAACTAGACTGAGCATCTTTTATACATACTAGAAAATAAAACAATGCTATAAAACAAATCCCAATTGGAACCTGACAACCCCACATCTCAATGTGACCCCAAGGGTCACTCTATAATACTATTAGCAACCATTGCCTGTAGAAATTTATTCCAAGATGAACATTCACTACAATAAAAAATAATAAATAACTATAGCCAAGAGTATTAAGAATCAATAGGTGTGACCTACCAATCCATTCCTAATGCACTTCCATAAAAATAAAAGAAACATCAACCTCAAATTTTCATTATAGTATACAAAGTAATATTTTCATGCATTTTTCATTTTAAAATCAATCATGGTCTATTTCCCCCATTTCTATTAAAGAAACAAGATTCATTTTTGTTAAATAATCATTAACATTATTTAGGGTAAAATAATGATCTCATTTCAAAATAGTACAAGACAGTATAAAACACTTTTACTTGATTTGTTTAAAAAAACATTGTAATTAAACTCCTACCATTTCATGAAAGTCACCATAGATGAAGCAGTATAGTGATCACATAATAAAGTAAATGTAAATATAAACATAAGAGTAACCTAGTATCTCAATCATCCATTGAATGTTACTAGGTTCCCATAAACATTTGATAAATTGGGTTATCATGAATAATCTAGAACATTATAATACTTGAGACAAATCCCTATAAGTATTCCTTACATGATGAAATCGAAGCACCATAAATACTCCCGACCACCCTTACTCAAGAATGAGTAATGGGAAAATGTCATAGTAATAAATCTAATATATCCACATACAATGGGAAAATAGCTAGTACATCATCTATCCAGTTTAGAAATAATTATCAGATACTTCTCCCACTATTCCATGTTCCCATGTATCTCATATAATGGGGGTGAGCCAACCAACACCAACTGATCATCCAAGCTCATAAATTTATAATAAAATTTCAATAATAGGAATCAGCTGGAGCCACTACAAGGATCAATCTCTTGCAATAGAAAATTATATCTCAATGATTCCATACTGAGGATCTCCCATTACATAGAAGTGATGGGTCACAAGGATTCCATAGCGAGGACATCACACACAGTCATATAAACAAGGAAATAGAATCATCCATTGTAAGAACCTAGATCTTCCTTTCGGGTATGAATCTTGTTTTATGGTGTTTTTGAGGAAAATGAGAGTTTTTGAAAATTTAAGGAGTACATTCTTTGCACTTTGATAGTACAAATCGTGTACCTAGTTTCCATGAGTAGCCGTGTGCTGGCCGTGTAGCGGTCAAGCACATGGTTGTGTGGGGTGACATGGAGATCGCCTAAAGAAGGGTCCATTTAAGGAAAGTACATGCCATGTACCCTTGAAGAACATGCCGTGTACTTTATTTTTATTTCATAAAATAAACTGGGGTCGCGTCTCGATCACAGAATTACTTTCTTCTCTATTTGTCTCATCCATGAGTGACCGTACGATGTGATTATTCTCCGAGCCCCTGACCTGTCCATTCTCCAAATTGACCGCCATCAATTGCATTGGAATCTCCACAATAAAATCTTCCTTCTCCTACAACCTCATTTCTTGATTCCTCTTTTTTAGTGATATATCCTCAGTTGAACCTTTTAAGCATTTTTGTAGATCTACGACATTATAGGGAGATCCAAGGCATGAGGTTCACATATATCATTCGTACAACACCATGGTATGTGGGTTTTTCCTTTTTGTAGTTAGTCTTTGAGTCATAGGTGCTAAAGTACCCAATTCCCTTGTTTTGGGTATTGCGTGTCTATGGTTTTTAACCCTGTTATTGTATGCTATGCCTTATATGCTTGAGTAGAGGATTTATGATTGTAATTAGGGTTATTTACCCTGTTGTAGATGTGTTTCCCATGTTTTCTTGATATTGACCATTTGGTCTATCTTTTTCTGTTAGGTTGCTTTGTTTTCCTTGCCTAGTATTGTTAGGATGGAGTGATTTTATCTAACATGATGTGTGATGCTATAGACTATTTATCCAAGTAGTACTTGATGTTTACTTTGGATTCCTTAAATAATTTGTGCAAGATTGACTTACACAGGGATGTGGGATCCACGTGTTATAGACCATAGGGGGAATGGATGCTGAGGGATTCCCCAGAGTGTCTATTTACTTTTACGTTGCTTTGCTATAGGTGGGATGGACTTTGTGCTCTATCAGAGTGTCTACAAATCCTCATTTCGAGACCACATGGGTAATTGTACATTGAGTACTTCCTCAGAGTGTCTATAGTTACCGATACGAGACCACATGGAGTATTGATAGTGAGTTATTTCATAGAGAGTCATTGCTAAAGCTAAACCATAGGGGGTTAGACTGTGAGTACTTCCTAGAGGGTTTCTTCTGTTTGATTGGATGAACTAGAGGGGTTATGCTATGAGTTCTTCTCAGAGGGTTACTTATGATTGTTGGTTTCTTAACTAATAAATGAAAATGGATGTAATTGAAACTGTAGGATTGTTTACTTTTGAGTACTTTGTTGTTTATTGCTTCATTTTTCATATTATCTACCATGTATATTCACTAACTTTTAGGCACAGATCATTGGGTGGTTGCCAACTGGGAGTCATCTCACACCCTTTTTGGGTCATGCTTTTGGGTCCAAACAGGTTATATTGTTGTAGGTATAGATAAGGGGCAGTGCCCTTCTACTTCAGGTACATGATTGCTTTGGAGTTGGAGAGAATGGGACCCAAATGAGGCTTGCGATGATGTGGAGCTATTTACTTTAATTTCTTTTGTACTTTGGTTTATTACTATATTCTAGTGTTGTGACTTGTTTGGATGCTTTCCTAGATACTTGTGACATGAATCATTATTTATATATATATGATGCAATTGTTTATTTATTTCAGTCTTCTTCTATTTACTTATTTCATGCTAATACTGCTTATTCTATTGTTATCTATTCATTTCTGCTACTTTACTCTGCCAATGGGGGCATAGTTTCCTCACTAGCACACCAAAGTCCCTCACTGATAGTCAGAAACCTCTAGAATTTGGTGAAATGTGCTTGAGGTCGTGTGACCAACTGGGTACAGGGCACCTCTGGGTGCCACCCAGAACCGGGATGTTACAAAGTGGTATCAAAGTATTTTTCTTCTTCTTAACTTACTAGTTTGAGCCCATAGATTCTTATAAAAAGGAGTAAGTAATTATTAAAAAGTTGTTCCTGGGAGTTGCTAACCCATGTATTGGGAAAATCTAATTTACCTAGATTATAGAAATTTTTATTGTTTTTTCAATTATTACAGTTGATTTGATTTCACCGTTGGGTGATTCACATGTCTTTTTCATTTATTTTTTATAACATTGATGTTCTATTTTTGTTGAAACCCAATGAGATGAGGGTATTCCATCTCATGCATCGTATAGGCACTTTCTATAAATCACATATCATGCATTCCTTCCATTCTATATAGGGTGCATTACTGATTTCATGTTGTTGTGATAGATGTTGTGATATATATTCATGATGTTGTGATAGATTCCTTGACAGAATACCTGCTATATGATAGGGAATTGATTTTGTAAGGTTTCATTTGAATGAATGCCAAACTTTGGGTCTTGATGTGTTATGTTCCCTCATGGATGAGAATTTAGTGGATCATTTCATTGTTATTGCTTGTATATGACATGTATAAGATTCCAAGCTTTGATTTTCAGGGGGTATGGGCCCTCACAGATCTTAATTTGGGACTTTAATGTTGGTTTCGATGTTTTTTGGGGTTTTAGAGTAGTTTATAAGGCTTACTATCTGAAAAAACCCAGAATACATGGTGTGTATTGCAGAATACACACAATGTGTCATAATGTTTGGTAAGGAACTATTTTTCTTAAGTACACTACATGCACTTATGTATATGCTGTGTAATCTATAATTGTGTCACTATCTCTGTGGCCATAGACATGGGGTGGGGAAATCGTTGGGGGGACACACCGTGTACCGGATGTACACGCTGTGTTGTAGAGGCCATGTGTCCAACCGTGTGACTAATGACTTGGGTGGATGATGGGTAGCTAATACACGCTATTTCTTGAACTAACACACGCTGTAGAGTCAGCCGTGTAACCTACTATGTGACTAAAAACATGTGTCAGTAAAGATCGTCTAGTACATGCCATTTCTATCACAAGCACAATTTTAGTCTTGTTCTAGGGGAACCATGTGGGTTAGTCGGGTAGATGAACTCAGAGAGGGAACACGATTCAAGTACACGTCGTGTCTTGGAGAAAAACATCGTGTGTATGGGGGGTTACAAGACCAGAGTTTGTAGGAGTACACACCCATGTGAAGGCTTAAAGGAACACACTATATAGGGGTTATACATGCCATGTATCCTTGTTTTGAAAATATAGAATTATTTCCTTCTCATGTTCCTTTGTTACACTTCTTAGCCTCATTCCTTGATAGTATTGAACTAAGTGAGCGCTTGAACTTGTAGAGTCATGCCACCGAGACGTCCTCCAGTTCTATGCCAGTTAGAGGGTAGTGATTAGAAACCAGACATGGCTGATCAGGGACAACCAGTAGATCCTCCAGTAGTGCCAGTATTGGCACCAGTCATTATTCTGGATATCAGTGTTCATGCTCAGTTTTGAGAAGGCTTCATGAGGTTCATGTATACCTTCCAAGGAGTATCGCCTTCTTCCCCATCTATGGCAGATTTGACCTGGATTTTCCAGTAGAAACATCCTACCACCTTCATAGTGGATGAAGGACCTCAAGATATAGATTCATGGTTATAAGTCATGCTATTTATCTTCGAGCATCTGGAGATGCATCCAGATAGGAGGGTGAAGCTCACTACATATATTCTTCGGGACTCATCCAAGAGATGGTGGAATGTGATCTCATAGGTAGGATGTCAGCAGTTCATGGATTGAGATGAGTTCCAGTGTGCCTTCTATGAAAATTTATACCCAGAGACTTTGAGGGCCGATTAAGCCCAAGAGTTCCTGAGTCAGGAGCATGGTACTCTCTCAATCATGGAGTATTCTTCCCTCTTCAAAGATTTGTGTGATTCATGCCTATTCCAAGATTTTATGAGTTATTTATAGTAAGGAAGTTTGAGGATGGTCTCATGCATAACATCTGATCTTAGGTGGACATCTTCAGGCTGACTTCCATCATATCTATTATCATCTAGGTGCTGATCACATAGTGCAATTTGAGGGATCATGGATCTATGAGCAAAGGTAGTTAGGCATCTGGAGTTGGTACCCCTCAGACTAACAGCAGGATGCACCACAAGGGGTCTACACACGAGGATTGTAGTAGGAGGGATACTTATTCTAGTAGCCATGTGGTGTGATACGAGTGCGTGAATAGAAATAATACATGGCCACATTTCCCAAGAGTCCTAGTGGAGTGTCGGTCTTGCGGAAAGATGGGTCATCTTTAGCAATTCTATCTTTTCTTCTCACCAGCAGCTAGTTATAGAGGTTCTTCTATGACTCCTCATTCTGGAGTTGCACCACCAATTTCTCCTTAGTTTGGGAACTAGATTTCTTCAAGCCATTCAGGTCGAGGTGGAGGTTGTGGTTGTGGTAGCCAATCGCCAGGCGTTCATCCATGACAGGGTCCACGTTACAGGTAATAAATTTTTAGTTGAACAGACCCAGAAGAAGAAGTATTCTGACCCCTCTACAAATCTAGGTACAATTCTAGTTGCCTTAGTTTTAGCTTATTCACTATTCAATACATGGGATTCCCATAGCTTTATATCTTTTGTTGTTGTGGAGAGCCTTGGGCTCTGTATCTTTTATTATTCAAATATCATAATACTAGAAACTCCGTTGAGGACTTGAATGACTAGTTTACATCCATGCAAGGTGTTATCTCTTGAGGTTGGTGGGTGTCACTTCATATGGGACCTCTATGTTTTAGAGATGATTAGATATGATGTCATTCTCAGAATGGACTAGTTAGTTGCCTTCCCGGCTGTTGTCAATTTCTATCACCACAGAGTGAGTGTTACATCACCATAGGGCTATTAATTTCTATATAAGGGAGAATGGGATGTCCAAGCGGGTAGAGTGGGACCTGAGCATCATTGGTTGGGAGGATTTACAACCTAGATTTCTAGTCAATATCTGGATGACCATAGGACTTCACAGATAGACTTTCCCCCAGTGGTGGATCATTTTTGTGATTTCTTTCTAGAGGACTTGTCAGGATTGCCTTCAGAGTGAGAGGTAGAATTTTCTATTGAGAATGTGCTAGTAGTGGAACAAGTGTCCATGCCTCCTTATAGGATGAATTCACAAATGTTACAGGATCAGAAGAAGCAGTTGGAGGGTTATAGGAAAATGGTTTCATTCTACCCAGTACTTCTCCTTGGTGTTTTCCCTTTCTATTTGAGAAGAAGGTGGAGGGTACCCTTCAACTATGTGCGGATTATCGGAAGCTGAACCGGTTGACTATCAAGAGACAATATCCCTTTCCAAGGATTGATGATAACTTTGATCAGCATCAGGGATCCTGGGTGTTCTCAAAGATTTAATTGAGATTTGGTTATCATCAGTTGTGTGTTAGACCTTCCGATATAACTCTGACAGTCTTTTGGAGTAGGTATGGTCTATATGAGTATTTGGTTATGTCATTTGGTCTCACGAATGCTCCTACTATTTTCATGAAGCTGATAAACCAAGTGTTTCATCCATACATGGATTCTTTCAGGGTAGTCTTTGTGGATGATATCTTGGTGTACTCTCACATTCGACACGACCATGCCACACATCTTGAGATCATTCTGAGTATAATGATAGAGCATCCGTTATATGATAAGCACTCAAAACACCAATTTTGGATAGTCCTGATTCACATCTTGGGTCATGTTATCTTAGATATAGGAGTATTATTAGACCTAGAAAAAGTGATATTAGTAGTTTCATGCGGGAATCTAAAGAACATATTTTAGGAACAGAGATTTCTAGTGCTGGCTGGTTACTACGGGCTTTTTACACAAGACTTTTCACAACTACCAACACCACTTATAAGCATGACTAAGAAGGGTGAATAATACTTGTGGTCATATTTTTGTGAGTCAGCCTTTCCAAAGATGATAGAGAGGTTGACCTCAGCAATCATACTAGTTTTTATAAAGTCGAGAAAGAGTTATATAGTTTACTATGATGCATCAGGTATTGGGATGGGAGCAGTGCTTATGTCAGGGGAAGGAGTCATTGCATACATGTCTCAATAGTTGAGGCCACATGAGAGGAATTACCCAACACACGATCTCGAGTTGGCTGCAGTTGTTCATGCCTTATGCTATTGGAGACATTATCTTTTGGAAGATTACTTTGTGGTTTTCACTGATCACATAATTATCATGTAAATCATTACTCAGTGAGATATGAATTTGAGACATCGATGGTGGGTTGAGTACCTTCAGTATTTTTTACTTTGAGCATGCCTACATGCATGGGAAAGGAAATATAGCGGTAGATGCGTTGAGCAAGAGGACTTAGATACAGGTAGTTTCGGAGGCCAACAATGAGTAGAAACTTATGGCTCTGTTCTCTAAGATGCATTTGGAGGTGCACAACAGACAGGGGTAGACATTTATTTCTTCTGTACCTATTACCTATACTCTACTCGATTGAGTTCAAATGAGGCAGTTATCAGATTATGAAGGCCTAGTCCTCTAGGAGGGTGTGTTAGTAGAGGACCCTATTCCTGGATGGATTGTAGGTAGGGATGAGATCTTGCGTTCTCATGGGAACATGTGGGTGCCAGAAAATACACGAAAGGAGCTGATATGTGACTTTAATTCCTCAGTTTGGGCAGTCCATCTTGGTTTCACCAAGATGTATCAAGATTTTCACCATCACTATTGGTGGCCATGTATGAAGAGATATGCTGATGGTTTTGTGATGAGGTCTTCTTCCAGCCAGTAGGTGAAGGCATAGCATCAGCGACCAACAGGGATTTTGTAGCATTTACCTATTCCCAAGTGGAAGTGGAATTATGTCACAATAGACTTCGTGAAAGGGTTTCCGAGGTCTCCTCAAGGGAATGATGTATTATGGGTTATCATTGACACCCTCAAGAAGTTTTCTATCTTCTTTCTGATCAAGGAGACCTTCATTGTAGATGAGTTGGGAAGTTTCTACATCCAGGATATTGGAGGTCAACATGGGGTTCCACACTCCATTATTTCAGACATGGGTGTACATTTTACTTCTTGGTTCTAGAAGGTACTACAGAGGGATTTGGGTATATAGGTACATCTGAGTACAACTTACCACCCATAGACAGGTGTCCTATCCGAGCGTACGATTCAGGAGCTGGAGGACATGCTTCGAACATGCGTCCTATATTTTGGAGGTTCTTGGGAGATGAAAAGACCACATGTGATGTTTTCCTACAATAATAGTTTTCAAGAAACTATTCAGAAAGCACCATGTGAGGTTTTATATGGTAAGCCATGCTGATCACCCCTATGTTGGCTAAATGCAAGAGAGGATGCTACGATGGGAACTCATCTTTTTCTGGAGACCACATAGTATGTGGAGTTGATTCGAAATAGGATGGCTACTACATAGTCACAACAGAAGTATTATGCTAATCAACAAAGATTTCCTATGGAGTTCAAGGTCAGAGATCAAGTTTTTCTACATGTCTCACCGAGGTTGGGACATAAGAGGATTAGGAGACAGGGTAAGCTTTCACTGAGATATGTCAGGTCATTGGAGTTTTTGTAAAGGATTGGTCTGGTTTCCTATCCATTTTATTTACCTCAGAGGTACCGGGATATGCACAACATTTTCCACATTTATCAGTTACAATGGTACTTCTCAGACCAGTATCATTTCTTTCAACCCAAGGAGGTTGAGTTAGAGGTGGATGCATCGTTCGAGGAGTATCCTATCTGGATTATTGAACGCAATGCAAAGCTTATCTATGGCTAGTCAGTTCCATTGTTATGGGTTCTATGGCAGCATAGATGAGTATATGACAAGACTTGGGAGAGGGAGACTGATGTATGATCACAGTGGTTGGAGTTGTTCATGGATTCTTCTTCTATGCCGCCTTTCTAAGGAAATTCGGGGAGGAATTTCTTTAAGGGGGAAGTTTTTAAGAACCTAGATCTTTATTTCTGGTATGAATCTTTTTTTCTAGTGTTTTTTGAGAAATAAGGGAGTTTTTTCAGATATTTATGTAGTAGATGCTATGTACTTTGAAAGTACATGCCATCTACCCGATTGCTACGGGTAGCCATGTGTTGGTCATGTAACGATTAAGAACATGGTTGTGTGGGGTGATATAGAGACCACCTAAAGTAATGGCTAGTTAAGGAATGTACCCACCATTTACCCTTGAAGAACACACCGTGTACTTTTGTTTTATATCATTAAATGGACCGCGGTCACATCTCGTTCACAGAAAAACCTTCTTCTCCGTTCACCTTGTTTAGTAGTGATCGTACGACATGATAGTTCTCAAATCCCCCAACCTTCAATCCATTCTCTAAATTGCCCACTATCAATTACATTGGAATCCCCGTTTTATGATCTTCCTTCTTCTAGAGTCCCATTTCATGATTCCTCCTATATCGTAAGACATCCTCAGTTTAACATTTTTAGTGTTTGTATAGATCTATAGACTTCTAGGAAAATTCAAGGAATTAGGTTCATGTATATCAATCTCAAAATTCCAAGGTAGGTGGTTTGTGCCTTTCCATAGTTGGTCTTTGAGTTATATCTGATAAAGTGCCCAATACCCTTGTTCAGGGTATTGCGTGTTTATGGTTTTTAACCATGTTATTTCATACTATGCCTTGTGTTCTTGAGTAGAGTATTTATGATTATAAATAGTGTTATTTACCTTGCTATGGATTTGTTTCCCATGTTTTCTTGATATTGACTATTTTGTCTATCTTTTCCTATTAGGCTTCTTTGTTTTTTTTTCTAGTGTTGTTAGGATGGAGTGATTTTATCTAATATGATGTGAGATGCTATAGACAATTTAGACAAGTAGTTCTTGAGGTTTACTTTGGTTTCCATATATAATTTGTGAAATATTTACTTACACATGGGCTATGGGAACCTGGTGTTGTAGACCATAGGGGAAATGGATGCCGAGGGCTTCCCAAGAGTGTATGTTTACTTTTACGTTGCGAGAACATAGGGGGGATAGACTTTGTGCTCCCTCAGAGTGACTATAGTTCTTCTTTGCGAGACCACATGGGGAATTATATGTTGATTGCTTCCTCAAAGTTTCTATAGTTACCGATATGAGACAACTGGGGGAATTGACGGTGAGTGCTTCCTCAGAGAGTCTGTGCTAATGATGAACTAGTGGGGTTAGACTATGAGTAATTCCTAGAGGATTTCTTATGTTTTATTGGTTGAACCAAAGGGGTTAGGCTATGGGTACTTCAGATAGGGTTACTTATGATTGATGGTTGTTTAACTAATATATGAAAATGGATGTAATTGAAACTATAGGATTGTTTACTTTTGACTACGTCCTTGTTTATTGATTCATTTTAGATATTTCCTACCATGTATATTAACTGACTGTTAGGCACGGATCATTAAGTGGTTTCCTACTGGGATTCATCTCACACCCTATTTGGGTCATTTTTTTGGGCCCAAATAGATTATATTTCTATAGGTTAAGATAATGGGAAACACCCTTCTACTTTAGGTACTTGATTACTACAGAGTTGGAGAGGATAAGTTCAAGTTGAGGCTAAAAATGTTATGGAGATATTCACTTGATTTTCTTTTTTTTTACTTTTTTTAGTAATGTAATCTAGCATTGTGACTTTTTTGGATTCTTTCCAAGATCCTTTTGACATTCATTATATATATATATATATGCTACAGTTTTTTTATATCTTTTAGTCTTCCGCTGTTTACTTATTTAATGTTATTACTTCTTCCACTATTGTTATTTGTTTATTTCCACTGCTTTACTCTACCAATGAAGGCATTGTTTTCAAACTATCACACCCAAGGCCCTCACTACTAGTTGTTAGCCTCTCACATTTGGGGAAATGAACTTGAGTCCATGTGATCAACCATGAAAGGGGCACCTATAGGTGGAACCAGGAACCGAGACGTTACAAAGTGGTATCCAAGGAATTATTTTCTTCTTGACTTACTATTTAGAGCCTATATCCAAGGATAAGAAGGAATAGGTAATTATTAATAAGTTGTGCATAGGAGTATCTAACTCGTGTATAAGGAAAAGCTAATTTACCTAGATTATTGCAATTTTCTAATTTTTCAATTATCACAGTTGATTTGATTTCACCTTTGGATGATTCACATGTTTTGTGTCGTTATTGTTGATAATATTGAGGTTATATTTTTATTTCAAGTCAATGAGATGAGGGTATTCCATCACATGCATCATATAGGAAATTTCTAGAAATCACATATCATGCATTCATTCGTTTCCATGTAGGGTGAATTACCAATTGCATGTTTTTGTGATAGATGTTGTGCTAGATATGCATGTTGTTGTGATAGATGCCTTGATAGAATACCTACTATTTGATATGGTATTGATTTGGTAAGGTTTCATTTGAAATAATGCCAAACTTTGGTTCTTGAGGAGTTATGGGCCCCCATAGATCAGAATTTGGTTGATAATTCCTTTGTTATTACTTGTATATGACATGTATAAGATTACAAGATTTGATCCATGGGGAGTATCAGCCCTCACGGATCAGAATTTGGCACTTTGATGTTTGTTTCAGTATTTTATGGGGTTTTAGAGTGGTTTATGAGGCTTACTTTCTAGAAAAACCAAAAATACACTGTGTTTATTGAAGAATACACATCATATGTCCTTTTGTTTGGGAAGGAACTATTTTTATTAAGTACATGCCATGTATTTATGTGCATGCCATGTAATCTATAACATTTTAACTGTCTGTGTGGGAAGAGACATGGGGTTGGGAAAATTTTTGGGGGACATGCCATGTACTGGATGTACACGCTGTGTTGTATAGAATATGTGTTCGGTCGTGTGACTAATGACTCGAAAGGATGATGGGTAGCTATTACACGCCATGTCTATAACAAACACGCTATGTAGAGTCTTCTGTGTAACTGACCATGTGACTAACAACATAGGTCGGTGAAGTTCGTCTAGTACACACCTTGTCTGGTACAAACACTCTATGTAGTCTTGTTCTTGGGGAACCATGAGGGTTAGTTGTGTTGAAGAACCTGGGTCGGGGAACACGATTCAAGTACATTCCATGTCTTGTAGAAACACGTCGTGTGTATGGGGTATTACACAACTAGAGTTAGAAGAAGTACATGCCCATGTGAAGGCATAATAGAACACGTCGTATAGGGGTTATACATGCCGTGTATTCATGTTTTGAAAAATCATGAATGCTTTCCATCTCCTATTTCATTCTCACACTTTTATGTTTTAATCCTAGATAGTCTTGAACTAAGTGTGCACTTGACCTTTTAGAGTCATGCCACCAAGATGTCTTCCGGTTTTAGGCCTGTTATAGGGCATGGATCAGACACCAGACATGGCTAATCAAGGAAAACTAGAAGATCCTTTTGTAGTGCCAGTCTTGGCACCAACTATTATTATGGATACTGGTGCTGATGCATACTTCCAAGAGGGCCTCATGAGGTTCATGCAGAACTTCCGAGGAGTGCCGTATCCTACCCTGTCTATTGATGATTTGGTGATGGTTTTCCAACAGACACATCCTCCCACCTTCACAGGGGATGGAGGAACTTATGCTACATAGTCATGGTTAGAATCCATGATATCTATATTTGAGAATATGGAGATGCATCTAGAGAGGAGGGTGAATCTCGCTATGTATATTCTTTGGGACACCAACAAGAGTTAGTGGGATGTGATCTTACAGGTGGGACACCAACAGGTTATGTCTTGGGATGCATTCTATCATTCCATATATGATTATTTTTACCCAGAGACATTGAAGGATGATTGATCTTAAGAGTTCATCATTCTGAAGCTGGGTACTCTCTCATTCATGGATTACTTTTCTCACTTGATATAGTTGTAACACTTCATGCCTATTCCAGGAGGTGATGAGTTATTTATGGAAAGGAATTTTGAGATTGGTCCTAGGAATGACATCTTATCTCAGGTGAACATCTTAATGTTGACTTCCATTACTAATATAGTCAACCAGGTGCTGATCACAGAAAACAATCTGAGGGATTTTGAAGATGTGATCCAGGGTGGTTTGGCATCCAGAGTTGGTAACACTCAGATTGATAGTAGGAAGCACCGCATGGAGTCTTCATGCAGAGATTGTAGTAGGCAAGATACTTTTTCTGGTAGTGAGGTGGTGTGCTAATAGTGCGGGAAGAGTAGGTATCAGAGGCTGCATTACCTGAGAGGCCTAGTGGAGTTCTGATCTTGTGCAAGATGTGTCATCTTCAGTGCTTATTTTAGTTCTTTTCACTAGTATCTGGTGATAGGGGTTCTTTTATGACTCCTCATTTAAGAGCAGCACCACCAGTTTCTCATCAGTCTGGGAACTAGAGTTCTTCCGATCGTTCACGCTGAGGTGGAGGTCATGGTCATGGTAGCCAGTCACCAGGAATTTAACGACAACAGAGTGGACCAGCTCATAGTGGTCAGGTAGGGTCATAGGGCTGCAGTACATGTCAGACTTTTTGCAATGGAGAAGACCTAGTAGGAGTAGGATTCGGGCCCCTCTACAGTTTGAGGTACTATTCTAGTTTCCCCAGTTTTAGCCTCTGCACTCTTTGATACTAGGTCTCCCAATATCTTTATATCTGTTTCTGTTGTGGAGATCCTTGGGCTCTGTATCATTTCCTCTGCTGATATCTTGATGGTAGATGCTTTGTTGGGGACTAGAACAACTAGTAAACAACAATGCAAAGAGTTCTCTCTTGAAGTTGGTGGGAGTCACTTCTTATGGGACCTCTATGTATTAGAGATGATAGACTATGATGTCATTCTCAGAATGGATTGTTTAGATCCCATCTAGGATATTTTTTATTACTACAGATGTAGTGTTAGTTTTATATCACCGAAGGGAAGTTCGTTTCTACATAAGGGAAAATGGGATGTCTAGGAAAGTAGAGTGGGACCCAAGCATCATGGGTTGGGAGGAGTTACAACACAGATTGAAAGTCTATATCTGGATGACCACGGGACTTCACCAATAGACTTTCCCCCAGTGGTGGATCATTTTAAGGATTCCTTTCTAGATGAATTTTCAGGTTTGCCTCTAGAGTGAGAGGTAGACTTTTCTACTGAGCTCATTCCAGGAACAACACTAGTTTCTATTCCTCCTTATAGGATGGCTACACCATAGTTACAGGAGCTCAAGAAGGAGTTGGAGGTGTTGCAAGAAAAGGGTTTCATCCAGCCCAATAATTCTCCTTGGGGTTTTCCCATTCTGTTTGTGAAGAAGGTAGACAGTACCATCCCACTATGTTTGCATTATCGGAAGCCGAACTGGTTGACAATCAAGAATTGATATCTATTGTTGAATATTGCCGATCTCTTTGATTAGATTCTGGGATCCCAAGTGTTCTAGAATATTGACTTGAGATCCGGTTATCATTAGTTGTGTGTTAGACCTTCTAATATACCTCTTATAGCCTTTTGGGGAAAGTATGGTCTATACGAGTATTGTTTTATGACGTTCGGTCTCATGAACGCACCTACTGTTTTCATGGAACTGATGGACCAATTTTTCCATCCATACATGGATTCTTTCATGGTAGTTTTCATGGATGATATCTTGGTGTACTCTCACACATGACAAGACAATGACACACATCTTAAGATCATTCTGAGTACACTGAGAGAGCATCAGTGATATGCTAAGCTCTCAAAATTCAACTTTTGGATAGACAAGATTCACTTAGTGGGTCATGTATTCTCTAAGATAGGAGTATCTGTAGTCCTTGAGAAAGTGATAGAATTAGATTCCTTAGAGAATCTAATGAACATGTTTGACTATAGAGTATTCTAGGTATAGATGGTCACTACAGGAGTTTTATAAAAAACTATTCATGCCTAGTAGTGCCACTGACGGGCCTAACTAAGAAGGGTGAAAAGTACTGGTGGTCAGATTCTTATGAGTTAGCCTTTTAGAAGATGAAAGGGATTTTGACATCAGCACCAATACATGTTTTTCTAGAGTCAGGAAAGATTTATATAGTTAACTGTGATGCATTAGGTATTGGGATGGTAGCAGTGCTTTTGCAGGGGGAAGGATTCATTGCTTACAAATCTCTACAGTTGAAGCCACATGAGAGGAATTACCTGACGCATGATCTCGAGTTGTCCGCAGTGGTTCAATCCTTACACTATTGGAGAAACTATCTTTTGGGAGAGCATTTTTTGGTTTTCAATGATCACAAAATCCTCAAGTACATCTTTAATCAGCACAATCTGAATTTGAGACAATGAAGGTGGGTTGAGTAACTTCAGTCTTTTGATTTTGAGCTTTCCTACATGCCTTGGAAATGCAATGTTGTGGATGGTACGTTGAGTAGGAGGACTTAGATATAGGTATTTTAGGAGGCCAGCAGTGATTGGATGCTTATGGATCTATTCTCTGATATGCATTTGGAGGTACATGACAGACAGGGGCATAAGTTTCTTTCTTCTATAGTTGTTACCTCTACTCTACATGATCGAGTTCGAATGAGGCAACTATCAGATTCTGAAGGCCTAGTCATATAGGAGGGTGTGTTATGACAGGACTCTATTCTTGGATGGACCGTAGATGGGGATGAAATATTAAATTTTCATGGGTGCGTGTGGGTGCCAGTAGACATATGCACGGAGCAGATGTGGGATTTCAATCCTCAGTTTGGGCAGTTCATCCTGGTGTCACCAAGATGTGTTGAGATTTTCACCGTCAGTATTGGTGGGCATGTATGAACAAATATGTTGTTGGTTTATTGATGGGGTTTTCCACCTATCAGCATGTGGAGGTGGAGCATCAACGACCAATATGGAATTTGCAGCAGATTCCCATTCCTGAGTAGAAGTGGAATGATGTCGCAATGGACATCATGATAGGGTTCCCATGGTCTCCTCTAGGGAATTATGAAGTATGGTTTGTCATTGATAGACTCACGAAGGGTTATCATTTCTTCCATATCAAGGATACCTTCAGTTTAGATGATATTGGAAGGTTGTACATCTTGGAGATTGTATGTATAAATGGGGTCCCACACTACATTGTTTCAGACAGGGACACATGTTTTACTTCTCAGGTCTGGAAGGTACTATAGAGGGCTTTGGGTACACATGTAATTATGAGTACATCTTACGACCCCCAGATAGATGGCCAGTCTGAGTGTATGATTCAGGTGCTGGAGTACATTCTTCGAGCATGTGTCCTAGATTTTGGAGGTTCTTGGGAGAAGTACATACCTATTGTGGATTTTTCTTACAATAATTGTTTTCAAGAAACTATTCAGATGGAACCATATGAGTTTTTGTATCATAGGCCATGCCGATCACCCATATGTTGTCCAGAAGTAGGAGAGGCATCTATTTTGGGACCTCATCTTGTTTAGGAGACCACATAGTAAGTGGAGTTGATTTAAAAGAGGATGGATACTGCCTAGTAATGAATGAAGTCTTATGATGATCGACAGAGATTACCTATCGAGTTTGAGGATGGAGGTTGGGTTTTTCTAAGTGTCTCACTATGGTTGGGACACACTAGGATTAAGAGATAGGGTAAGATTTCTCTGATATACATCGACCCGTTTGAGTTTTTGGAGTGGATCAGGACGATTGCCTATCTGTTGCAGTTACTTTAGAGGATATAGGCTTTGAATGACGTTTTCCATGATTCTCAGTTGCAGAATTACTTCTCAAACTCGTCTCATGTCTTTCATAACGAGGAGGTTGAGTCGGAGGTGGATGAATCGTTCGAGGAGCATCCTATCCAGATTTTTGATCATACCGCAAAGGTTCTCCATGGTCAGTCTATTCCTCTGGTACGAGTGCTATTGCAGAACTGGCATGTACAAAATGAGACTTGGGATAGGGAGACCGATATATGATCGCAGTGGCCAGAGATATTTGAGGATTCTTCTTCTACGCTGCCATGCTTGGGAAATTCAAGGAAAAATTTCTTTAAGGGGACAGTTTGTAAGAACCTGGATCTTTTTTTCCAGAATGAACCTTGTATTCTTGTGTTTTTTCAGGAAAAGGGTTTTTTGTAAATTTAAGGAGTACACGTCCTGTACTTTGAAAGTACATGCTGTGTACCTCGTTGTCATGGGTAGCCATGTGTTGGCCATGTAACGACTGAGCACAAGGCTGTGTGGGGTGACCTGGAGACTGGCCTAAAGCAGGGGCTAGTTAATGATAGTACAAGTTATGTACCCTTGAAGAGCCCATCATTTATTTTCTTTTTTACTGCATTAAATGGGCTAGGGCTGCGTCTCATTCACATAAATACCTTCCTCTCCATTTGTCTCATCTAGGAGCAACAGTACAACACGATTCTTCTCCGAACCCCCGACCCACCATCCATTATCCGAATCAACCGTCGTCGATTGCATTGGAATCATCACAATAAGATCTTCCTTTATCTAGAGCCTCATTTTCCATTTCCTCATCTTTTGTGATATATCCTATATTGAAACGATTTATAATTTTTGTACATCAATGGCATTCTAGGGTGATTCGAGGCATGAGGTTCACATATATCGATCGTACAACACCGAGGTAGGTGGTTTGTGCCTTTACATATTTATTCTTTGAGTTATATGTGCTAAATTTTCCAATATCCTTGTTCGGGGTATTGAGTGTTTATGGTTTTTATCCCTGTTATTTCCTTCTATGCCTTGTTTGATTTAGTAGAGGATTTATGATTGTAAATATGGTTATTTACCTTTCTATGCATGTGTTGCCCATGTTTTCTTGATATTGACCATTTGGTATAGATTTTCTTGTTAGGATGCTTTGTTTTCCATTCCTAGTATTATTAGAATGGTGTGATTTTATTTGACATGTTGTGAGATTCTATAGAATGTTTATCAAATTAGTTATTGAGGTTTACTTTGGCTCCCATATATCATTTGTGAGCGATTGAATTACCCAGGGTTGTGGGAACCTGGTGTAGTAGACCGTAAGGTGAATGGACGCTGAGGGATTCCCCAGAGTGTCTGTTTACTTTTACGTTATGGGACCATCAGGGGGATGTACTATGTGCTTCCTCAGAGTTTATGTAGTTCCTCGTTCTAGGACCACAGGGGGAATTGGATATTGATTGCTTCCTTAGAGTGTCAATAGATACCGATACGAGACCACCTGGTGAATTTATGGTGAGTGCTTCCTCAGAGAGTCTGTGCAAAAACGGAACCAAAGGGGTTAGATTATGAGTACTTCCTAGAGGGTTTCTTGTGTTTGAATGGTAGAACAAGAGGGGTTAGGCTATAAGTAATTCCCATAGGGTTACACATTATTTTTGGTTTCTTAACTAATAAATGAAAATGGATGTAATTGAAACTTTAGGATGGTTTACTTTTGAGTAATTCCTTTTTTATTGATTCATTTTTCTTATTGTCTTCCATGTATATTCCCTGACTGTTAGGCATAGATCATTGAGAGGTTTCCTATTGAGATTTGTCTCAAACCCTATTTGGGTCAGGCTTTTGGGCCCAAACAGACTACTTTGTTGCAGGTCTAGATAAGGGAAAGCACCCTTCTACTTCAGGTACTTGATTGGTGTGGAGTTGGAGAGCATGAGACCAAACTGAGGCTTAAGATGTTTTGGAGATTTTTACTTTCTTTTCTTTTATAATTTGGTTTAGTGATGTATTCTAGCATTGTGAATTGTTTTGATGCTTTCCTAGATACTTATGATGTGCATCATTATATATATATATATATATGATATTGTTGTTTATTTATTTTAGTCTTATATTGTTTACTTATTGCCTGTTATTACTACTTTCGCTATTGCTATCTGTTTTTTTCAACTTCATTACTCTGCTAATGAAGTAATAGTTTCTACACTATCACACCAATAAAACTCACTACTAGTCATCAACCTTTGGCATTTTGGGAAATACACTTGAGGCCATGTGACCAATTGAGTACAGGGCACCTTCGGGCGACATCTAGAACTGGGACGTTACATCCACTGAGATTTTTCATAATAAATATTTCCACCATTTTTATAAAAGTCCCAAACATGTATCAAGATCATTTCACATAACCATAATCCTTTAAATAACCAAATAAATTTTTGAAAAATTGAAAAAACACTCATTTACATTTAAAAATCATTTAGAAAAAAACCTATCCATGTTCTCTTATATAACTTGTAAACCAAAACCATTCTTATCAAAATGCCAATAGGGCTTCTAAATGTCAAAACCTCTCAAATCAAATTTGAAATACAATTACACACTCCATTTAAATACAAAACCCCTTGATAACCCATTCAAGAAACCCAAATAATCATTTCAAATACCACAAATTCATTTACAATACACAACCATGATTTTTTATTTCACAAATCACTCATAAAATCCAATTAGGAAATTTCTCAAACAAATGGTGTGCACAATATAATAGAAAATTTAGATTTATCATAATAAACAGAAGCAACAATCTTTTTCACAACTAATTTTTTTTCAAAATATCACATATCAATATTTAATATTTAGGGAAGGTGTAAAAATATTGAAATCATCGATTCTTAAATTAAAAAGGCATATTCAAGGGAAACATACCTAAAACACATGGCGCATTGAAAATATACCTCAGGAAGCACAACACAAGGGGTTAAGAATTCAAGAAGATCCAAGGGTTACCATAAAAAAACGAATCCCCCAATATACATAATGGTGAAACAATAACATAGGTCAACATGACAATAGGAGAAGAAAACCTCAAGAGAAAATGAATGAAAGAGAACGCGGGAGAATAGAGGAGAGAACTACCTTAATAAACCTAGAAAAAAACCATGAATAATCTCCTTATATCCACCATGGAAAGACTAGGGGTGGCTTTGAAAAGATATGGGAAGCTCCCCTATGGCTTCAAAAACATGGGAGAGGAGAGAATGGGTGGATTGGGGTTAATATAATAAGTGGGTAGTTTAGGAAATTAAAAAAAAATTTGTTCTAGGGAACTCACATATTTTGGCCAAACAGTTTACCAAACCATGTAACAATTATGTGGTAGATACTATCCCAAAAGGGATAGACTGCACCACAATCTGTCATGGTTTTATTTACTATGTGAAATCCATGTTCTCGATTCTTTCCAAAACCGAAACCAATAGCATAGGTACATGGGCTTTTCCATACAGTTTAAGACACCATGAAACAACCAAGAATTGGATAATTCCAAAACTAATAGTACAAAAAGTATCTAGGAACTCCCAAAAATTCAAAGGAATAACCCTGAGGATAATACTAAACAAATAAAGGCTTCATGATTTAACCCATGTCACACTGAGAACTCAAGAGAGTAATAGAGATCCAAAAAGTACTAGAATAGAAGATGAAAAAGAAAAACTTAGTGTGAAAATTCTCCCCACCATTAACCCTTTATGCCCCTGGAAAAAGACAACAATTTATATTTGATTAATCAATGACTAAGGATTCTTAATAACATAATATCCAACCTCTCGAGTCAAGAACATCCCAACCACAACCAAACATATCTCAAAACTCTTTCCAAAAACAGAATAATAATCTGAATCCACTTCTCAAGAGTCAATGAAAAATTATAACCACAACCTTCAAAACCATACATTGAACAATACCATTGGGCCCACTCAAAAAATACAACATTTTCCTAAACTGAGATGTAAACATAGAAATCATTTTTTTAAATGATGTCCATGTCAATATGAATAACATGAAAAACAAAACAGATCACCAGTAGGGGGAGGATTGGATAGAATCCCAGAAATTTGAAACAATCTAGTAGTAATGTATCATAAAAGAATTTTCAATGAGACCCATGGTGGGTCTCCCTAACATTGTGAACTGGACAAATTAATAAAAAATAAAAAATTCCCCTTATTGAACAAAAAAACCCCACCACAAGGGGAGTGGAGGTAAGGGACCCAATGAATGGAACACCGAAACAATAACTAAAAACTAACCCATAACTCAACACCCCGATATGACCTCAAACCCCAGACACACCTGATTTACATGGGCATTTCATGAAAGGGGAACTAATTAGAATATTGCATCCAAGACATAATCCTAGATATTGTATGAGGGATATGTTCACTATGCCCTTTGCAACAAGAGGGAGTTCATAAAGATTATAAGACCACAATATAAATACATGAACTATATCATTGAAATGGTGAATGACCAAGCATATATATACTCCCCACAAGTATGGGATTCTTGACCATGCACCTGATTCACTATGAAGACTTTTTCTGGAGAACAAATGTTTTAAGAATCCACTGCTTCATAGTCATGAGATATTAACCCCTAAGAGGAACTCCTTATTTGGGTCCCACAGGTAGCCACATATCACCCCATGCATAAATATAAGATTATAACACTATGAATCTGACATTATTTGACAATTAATCTTCACCCAAATAGGGATCTGGAAGCTGCACACACCAAATACAATGCCACATAGAACCGATGAATTTTAAGGATTCCAAAAACTTAACACAAAGTTCCATTGAAAAATAATTTCTCATGAGATCCATAGAATCCTCCGTACATTAAGAGAAAATGAGAACCAACATGAAAAACTACTACAATAGTTTGAATTATCATAACACGAGGCACTTTAAATCGATCCCAAACAACTCTCTACACAAGAAAATGGGAAGGGGTATCCATTGAAGTGGTAGATTTATCTTTTTAAACATTAGAAAAAATACTTAGGTTTATCAACAAGAAATATTACTAATTCAAAATCTCTTGTAGCTTCCCGACCAATTTTCATCGAATCTCTATGGCGAAGAGCACTGGAAAAAATGAAAACTAATAGCTCTATAAAAACCAACCCATAAACAAAAACTCGTCTCGAATAAATATAAATCCCTAAAAGGGAAACAAAAAAAACCTAAATATTTTCTATAAATTCACTAAGCATCAATTTGAAACTAAAATACAAATATGAACAAAAACTCAAAACACTAAATAATCAAAACATTCCAAATCATGGGAAAGCAACCAACATAACTACCAGTTTTCCAGACATCACAAATTTCCTCTTAGAAACATTTTCAATGAAAACAACTTTGTGGGTTTCACACTCACCTATGGTATACCATGGGGCCTCACACATGCACATTGTATGACACCCAAGGCATCCCACAACCCCTGCTAATCTACGCACCTTCCAACATCATTCCACAAATATCCATGCATGTGAGTATTCAAGGAATACACTAAAAGTAAAATAACAATATCATTTTCCAAAAAAAATCATTCATCACAATTTAATATTTATGAATCCTTTTAAAGGATCACTGACCCCCAATTCAAAAACAATTTTAAGAGTACATGTTTGAACCCATTTCACCATGCTTAAAAATCAACACTTTGGAATGCCTAACCAAAAATTGAATTCATATCATTAAAAAATATTCTAGCAGCTCAAAAAATCTCATTCCATTAAAAACCATTTTGTTAAAAACAAACTCAATTTAATTTAAAATAAATTCCAAACCAAACACATGCTATTAAACAACCATTTTATATAATCCCCAAGTTTTTATTATAAAATTATAATCTTATTAAGTTATTTCTATTTTACCCCATGTGTTATTTTTATAGATTTTCATTTTTATGAAGTATCAAGGTGTGGAATCAGTTTCTAGTAAGACAAGAAAGGAGACTAATTTTGAGGGTTGCAATTCCCCTATGGCTGGATCTGGGGTAAATGAGAGTTCTATGTTGTAATCAAACCCAGTCAGGGAGGGATGACATTTGGGAGTGGGGAAGGAGGCACAATTGTAGTGGGCTCTAATTTCCAAGGAGGGGTAGTCAGGGAAATTAGGTCAGGAATATTTAATTGTTGAACCTCTATGGATTATCACGAGTGATCCATATTAGGTTGTTGATGCTATGACCATAGTGAAATTCGGGGATCTTCTTATTCACTCTAATGAATAGATGCTGGAAAAGGTACTGGTCATTGAAGCTTCTAATGAGGATACAGAAAGGATGGGCATGAGATCAATACAAGTGGAAACTAAAAAGGATAAGGGATATTAGATTGACATGAAACATTTAATTATTACTAGAGGATTCAACCATATGATGTTACCAGTGGAGGAGTTCTTGCTAGCATGGGACAATCTGGGTTCACAATTCGAAGATACTATTAATGAAGAACCAGATAAAAGGTACCAGATTTGTCCTAGATATTATTTAGGGAGGCCAAATATAGCAGTTTGATGAAATTATTTAATAATTTTGGTATCTGATATAGTTTTTTATGTCTTTTTGAACATGAGGTTCTTCACTTTTTTCACATAAAAGTGAATTATAATAAAAAACTAATTTGATGATCTGAAGTCATCCACAAGGATAATTATAAAAATCCTTTTCACATATTCAAAAATACAACCATTTCCACTAAAACTGAATTTTCCGATTTCAAACATAAGGTTTTTCAAAGAAATTTCCAGGATCAAAGGAGACTGAATGTAGCTCGCAAGGGAAAGTATTATCGATGGGTAAATTGGCCATATGTTTGGCAGCCATATTCCAAAAACACCACCATAATAGAGAGACTTCTAGGACCATGTCACCTATTCTACATGGATTTCTATGCCCTGTGATCTCATGGATACCTCAATCCAACTACCTTTTCATATCGCAAACACCAAATGATCTACAAGAACCAAAAGAATCCAAAAAACTAAACTTCCCATGGAAACCTGAGCATCAGATTGAGCAATGGTTCATGATATCCTTAAAATTCATACCAATAGAGTACATATAGTCCTAATCTCCATTATATCATGAAATAACCATATAAAAAAGAGAACTCCTAAATGAAAGGTCCCTTAAAGAGTCAACCTCCATTTGAGACCTTTTTTTGAACCAACTCGGTTTGGCCCCGAATCGGTTACCCACAAAGATATGTGATAAAGACCATAGGGAATTACTAATCCCCACTGGGGTTACACTAGTTTATAGCATCAAAAGGGATATAAGTGGAAATTATTTTTACATAGACAAATAATTAAATTGAACATAAAAAACTAAGCACAGTATCCCATAAAAATAAATCATCTAAAAAACTAAGTGGGTATATTTTACACAAACCAGAAACTACAACAAATCATTACAATAAAATCCTACTTGAACATGATAACCACATGTCCCCATCAACCACAAGGGTCACCCTCTAATTCCAATAACAATCAGCACACATGAAAATCTATACCAAGATAAACCCCAACTACAATCTAAAAACATGAAAAAACTATATGTGTGAGTATTAAAACTAAGTAGGCATGCCCTAACAATCTATTAAAAATAAACACCCTATATATTAAAATAATAATCACAAGCATGTTTTAAATACAATATACAATGTAATAATTTTCATGAATTTTACATATTATAATAAATCACAGTTCATTGACCCTTTTCCCATTTCCAAAACTATACTTATTTCCATTAAATAATCTTCAACATTTTCAATGGGAAAGTGATGCATTCATTTCCAAATTGCACTAGAGAGTATAAAACAAAATTAGTTTAATTTTTTTTTCTAAAACCATTTGAATCCAACTCATCAATTTCAAAGAAATGCTCCACCCAAGAAGAAATACAATGATCACATAATAAGGGTAGTGGGAATATACACACAAGAGTAAATATGTATATCAATAATACTTTATAAGTAACTAAGTGATAGTATACATGGGAGAACTTAGGAGATCATGAATAATCCAGAACAAAGAAATAAATGAGACCCATTATCAAAATCATGCCTTTCATGATGAAATCAAATAAGTGTAAATACTCTCATCCACCCAAACTCAGGACAGGATGAGGGAAATATCCTATAGTAATAAACCCAGTATTACACCTACTATAGACCACAAGCCAGTGTATAATATAACATGTGAATCAATTTTTCATAGAGAATTATCTCACTATTCTTGGTTCCCATATCTCATGTATAAAGTAGTGATCGATCAAACTGATTCCAATTAAGCTTCCAATCCCATGCATATATAGTGATAATTCAATAGAGGAAACACCCTGATCCACAACAATGATCAATCTCTTGTCGTAGAATAATTAGATCTCAGGGAGTCCATACCTAGGACTTCTAATTCCATAAAAGTATTGGGTCATGAGAATTCTGCTACTATGAAATCCCAATCAATCAAATATAAAATGAAAGAGAATCCTACAAGGATAGTTTTTATAATAAACATTTTCACCATTTTTATAAAAGATCCAATCGAGCATCAAGCTCATTTCACACAACCATTATCCTTCAATGAACAAAGTACATTTCCTAAAAACAAACAAAGCATTAATTTTCATATAAAAACCATTTTGAGAAAAACCCGTTAATGTGAATTTACTTCACATTTAAATCAAATACATTATTAAAAAAATTCCAAATGGAACTCTAACCATCAACACATGAAAAAACGAATTTCAAATCCAAACAAAGTCTTTATTTAAATTGAAAACCGATTGAGAATCCATTCAAGGAACCAAAATAATTAATTCAAATACCCTAAATTCATTTATAATTCAAAATAATCATTTAAATGTTAATAAAACACTTGTAAAATCTAGTCAGTTGTTTTATCAAACACTTGTTGTGAACAATATAACCAAAACATTATGGCTTATAAAAAATCCTGAAGAAAAAAAAATTGAAAATACAAAAACATATTCCAAGGATCACATATCAATATTTAATATTAAAGGAAGGTTAAAAAATCTTGAAATCATCGATTATTAAATTAAAAATGGATGTGAATGGGAAACCTTCCTCCAATATTTGGTGCGATGACAACACACACTCAGAACCACACTGTAAGGGTTCGAGCAAGAATAGACAACCAAGAAGAACCTTATACAAATGTTACCCCAATATAAATAAAGGTGAAAACAATACTTAGGCCGAAATGACCATAGGATAAGAAAACCTCCATATAAAATAAATGGAATACAATGAGGTAGAATAGAGGGGAGAATTACCTTAAGAAATCTGGCCCAAAACATAATAAATCTCTTTATATCCACCATGAATTTATTATGGGAGGCTTGGTAAAGAAGTGGAAGTGCCATTAAGGCCACATGAACTTAGGAGGTCATAGAATGTGTGAATTGAGGTTAAAATTGAAGTAGGGTAGTTTATGAATTTCCAAAATTCTATGTTCTGGGAAACTTGAACTATTTGTCCACATGGTTTACAAAAATATGTGCCAACAATGTAGTATATACTATTAAAGAAGGGATTGATTGCATTATCATCCCACATGTTTTGGCATACCATGCGAAAATCATGTGGTAGGTTTTGTTTAACACCAACACCTACCGCCCAATTACGGAGGCTAGGCCACACAGTTTACAAAACCGTGGGCTAACTGTGCATAGGATACATCCAATCCTAAAAATTAAACATTTCTCCAAGAGATCCAAAAAAACAAAGAAATAATTATGGGGATAAAAATTTAAAAATAAACACTTCAAAATGATACCCACGTCACAACTAGAACTTGAGAGAAACTGAGATCCTAAAAGAACAAGAGCATAAGATGAAAAAGGAAAAGTAGGTATGATTGTATAACTAAAACTAAATAATGATGTGGATTGTATATGTATGTTTTAGTATTTTTAATGGATTGAAATCTATTTATAACATGCTAGTATAATGATAAATATATCTTTATATTACTGCATTAAATGTGTTCCATGGTTTTTAATTCATTTATAGGTTCTGTAAGAGGTGATGGATAGTGTTGGTACTATCCAATGGGGGTAGGATTTTAACCTCGTAGTTCACAAAATAATTAGTATACATGAATTATGGAAAACCATTTTTTTCCAAATTTCATAAATATAGGGGGTATTATGAAATTCCTATAATATATTTGAAAATTTCTATATAAAACATGTGTATAGACCTTTCTAGAAGGCATAAGATCCCTCAGTTCACTGAACCATTGGTATATCCTTTACCCTTGGTTTTCAGGACTATACCCATGGTTCTAAAGATTTAGTATAGGTGGTAAATTTAGTAGTTTTATAAAAAAAATTCTAGATATGTTTTAGAAAGAATAATTAATTACATTTATATATATTGAAAGTAGATATTTTTTACTAGGGAGAAGAAAATGAATCATACAAGATGTGGTGTGGAAAGATTCCAACATAGAAATTCTCTAGAATCTTCACTTGTTTGTGTTTTCTTCCCAACCAATAGAAACACAAAAACTTTTTTCTCAATAAGATGAAGGAATTTTCAATAGATAATTATCCAAGATAAAATATTAAAAGTATTTAAAAAATGCCATATATATACATTTAAAAGATGTTACATCTCTATTCTAAAAAATGATCAAAATCATCAATGAAATAGTTATAAAATTTATATGGAATGTGATAAGGATTTGAGTAGATAAGGGGATCAAAAGGGTATAATGTAGATTCTAAACAACATATTTATAATTAGGGGATTGAAGTTAGATTATAATATATATACCAAAAACAAGGAAAATAGAAGAAATTGATGAATATTTAACACCCCATGTCATTACAATATTTTAATGTTAGGATAAATTTAATTTTCTAGATAACTTACAATTTATGCCACACCATGTAGTAACATTACACTATATAGTAAAATTTGTCTTTTTTGGATCGTAATATAGATGTATATGAGATTGAACAATAAGAGGGGGGTGAATTGTAGGTTTAAAACCACTGTATTTAAACACTTAAAAATGAACTTATTTTAAGAGGTATTAAACTAATACAATTCATAACAAATACAAATGACCAAATGGGTTTTGGGTCCGATGGATATGAGATGATGTAATACCAAAAGTAATGAAAAATAGTTTTATTTTAATTTAATATAGTGATCAGAGAAATAAAAATATAATTGATTCTACCATACATCGTATCGAATCTATTAATGAAATATGTAATGAATTAATTGTAATTTAAACAATTACAATAGTAAAAGAATATGAGTAGAAATAAGAAACAAAGTGATACCCTTTCTATTAAAAATCAAAGCAGAAATGTAAATGTATTACAATTCTTTCATCCCAAAGTGTAGGGTATCCTTTCACAAAGGATAAAAGGTATATCTTACCACTACCCTGGTAAGCCCTTGATATGATGATCAACATGACTGTCTTCCTATCCCAAGAAGCTCTCAATTAAGTAGGTAATCGACTCCTATGTGTTTCAAAAACATGAAAGCCCTCGATACGATGATCAATATCATGTCTTCCTATCCCTAGAAGCCATTGATTGTTATCACAATGATTAGAAACACAAATCAAAACAAATAACATATATATATATACATGAATATTGAATAAGACTTTCACTTCTAATATATTCAAGGATTTTACAAGAAGCATGAGAAAGGTCACACTATCTCTCACTAGAACTTGATATAAGAAAAAGATATTTTTTTCATTTGAATGACCTCTTATTTATAAGCCTCGGGTTCCAATAGTATTATTTCCTCCAACAGTCATATTTATCCAAACAAATATGAGGGACTTGGATACTTGGCATTACAATGGTCAAAACAAACAAAATACATGACATTATTTTTTTGTGTATTAATAACTCAATGACATCATTTTAGTTGGAAAATAGTAAGTAAAAAATTATGAAACAATGAGTATGAGAAACATGTAATCGGTATTCATGTATGAAATGAATTAAATGCATTACCTGAGTATGATGCATAACTTGTTTACAATTTATAACATGGATAAGATCCATATTGTGGTTATGATTCATGTCGTGGTTGCGATTCATATCGTAATTTCAATACAAAACATGGTTACAATGCAGGACGTGTTTACATTGTATATCCTAGTTACGATACATGTGGTTATGATTCAAGTGGTTACGATGCATCTAGTTATGATGCATGTGGTTACAACACAATAATTAACCTGGTTATGATTCATGCGGTTACAATGCATGATTATGATAAAATACATCACCAGGCTATGATGCATATGATTAATATGCATGTGGTTATGATACAATACTTAAATTTTTTATGATTCATGTAGTTATGATGCCTGTGGTTATGATACAATACTTAACCAGGTTTCGATGCATATGGTTATGATGCATGTGGTTACAATACAATACTAAACCCAGTTATGATGAATATGGTTATGATGCATGTGGTTACGATACAAAACTAAACCTAGTTAAGATTAATGTAGTTACAATTGAAAGAAAAACATCATACATGATATACAAGAATTAATTTGTGATTTCCAAAACAAAATGATCAATTAAGAATTTGAAACATGTTTTGACTCAACAATCTCCCATTTTGGAAAGAAAAAAACAAAAAAAAACAAAAAGAAATTATCTCCCCTTATTTTAGTAAGTCGTCTAAAATTAATAGTTAATATGACTAATTCCACCCTTGTTTTAACCAACTCACAGGGGATCATATATTACTTTTACTTGTGCGTTCTCACCCTTAATGAGTTATTCATAAAATTTTTATTTTCCAAGCTATTCTACCCTTTTATGAGTTTCAAAATGAATAAGGTAAAGTATTCATTACATACAAAATTCTAGAAAAACAAATTACTAAAGAATAGATATTACTTGGAATGAAACAAAATTATGTTACCAAAAGATTTCTAGAAATCATTCTTTCCCGTTGTGTTTTTATAAAAGATTGAACCTCATAAGCTTCATTTTATTGAAGTCTTTTCTGTCCTCCATTAGATTGTCAGGAGCTTCTTCTTGAGCATTCATCTTCATATAATGTTCAAAAATAACCATTTAATGCTTTCAGAGCCTTTGATTTTGAAATAGATTTGATTCTTCCTAAGATTTAATATATTCTTCATGAAAATTGATATCATCCAATCTGAGTTTTTTGGGCTTATATAGGATTAAAACTCTATTTGGGAGTTAAACAACCTCATTACTCCCATTCTATAACTTTTCCTTTAGAACGAAAATCTATTCAGATTCTATTCCTTGTGAGGTATCAGGTCTTTGAAAGATTTCATGTTTTTCATTCAATTCAGTAGCCATTTTTGATACATATAGATGAGGACATTTACCCAATGTGCCAATTCATCTTGTTTAACCAGATGATTCATGAGAATATCATCAACATTTAATGAAATCTTAACAACCATATTACAATCCTTACTCTGCTCAGTATCACATTATTTAAAAATCATGATATTGCCTTCAGGGATTAGAAACCTATCCATCAGATCGTTGATAGATTTCATTCAATCATTATGATAATTTCAAAGGATTTCTAACATGGATTCAATCTTTGCTATGAATGGTATCATCTTATACTATCTATTCGAAGTGTTTTCGATGTACTTAATTCCCTTCAATATGATTGTTCTATTAGAATCTATATCATTAGTGTATTTATGGATATCACTAAAATGAATTTCAATACTGATCGAATGAGCTGGCTAATTATGCTTCCTATCAGATTATTCCTATTCTTCTTCTTTATCTAAAATTTGAAATACTTTTTTTGAGGAAACCCTTTAAGACACATTCTTGGAAGGCTGAGGATCAGAAGATTTAAAATTAATGGTGGAAATTCTAAGGAATATGTGGTTTGAATTCTCTTATTTTCATCTTATTTCTCTTCCAAATATATTTATTCTCGTCCATGTTCTTCTTACCATTATTCTTCTTGGTCTTGATCTTCATTCCCTTGTCCTGATTGTTCTTCTTCTTATTCATCATATTCTTGAATAAGATATTTTGTATCCGATTGTTCAGAAGCTTGTTTTTTCTTGCCTTTTTCTGCTAGATCTGATTCAGCCTGAAATGGAGGCTCGCTTATTAAAATATAGGTTTTTCCTTACTCAACTAATTTGAGAAGACTATCATTGTCAATATCTTGAGGCATTCTATTATTCATTATTTTATTTTTTTATTCTTATTTTAATGTAGCTTCTGATCATATTTTCAAATCCAAGGCATCAAATGGATCAAAACAAATCTTAGGATCCCCTACATTCCTTTCTTCATTCGTCTTCCACAATTTAGTATAAACCTCATCAGATATAGCCTTTTGTTTCATTTATGGAATGGGAATTGTAGTCTTAAATCCTTTTCTTGTTCAATATGTTTTCTTGGTTGGATTATAAGGTCTATCACTACCATTAACCCCTTATTTTTCTTTCTTATCATCTGGATCTTTCTCAAATTTTTTTGATTTAGGATTGAATCGTAACTTGAGCCTCCTTATCGTATCCATATTGATTAAGGGATTTTTGATGGAAGTCAAATCTGACTTAATAAAAAAATTAAACAAGCTCAAGAAATATTTCTGAAACATACTGATGATAGTTGGAAACATAACCAAATGTGATTTTATAGCACCATATTTGAGCTTCTTAATTGTCTGGAAGAGGAATCCCATAAGGTTGAACTTTTTAATGTTCACCAAATAGTCGAGGACATGCACATATAAAACATTAAATTTTTCCTTATCACCTTTTCTCATCACAAAAAACCCTTGAATCTTGAGGGATATGAGTATATTATCCCCTGATAAATGACCCACCTTTCTCTTTTCCTCATGTACAACAAAAAGTTATTCTTCTGCATTAATCTTATCAAATGTTCTACCATATTTGAGTAATTTATGAGAATGACAAAGGGCATAACCCTCAGATGGTACTCCTAGAAAATTATCTTCTTTTTTTATTAACATTGTATACTTATTATCATAAATCATAAAATAAATATTATAACCCTTGTCTATATTCATTTATTTATAAAATTATAACACCTCATCAGGAGAAACATAATCCTGATAAGAAAACTATCATTCAACATAAATAGATTCCCACCCTTGGATGACTATTTTTCTTTTCAGAGAAGAATTAAAATACTCATTAATGTTTCAATAGAATAACCTTTCATCTCAAAAGGTAATTGAAGAGAAATAATTAGTAGAAATATCCATTGGAGATGAAGGAGTATGCACAGACATGAAAGACTAACTTGACCCTGAAGATTTTTCTATTTACGAAAGCTTAGTAGATCTCTGATTGCAAAAAGTATGGTAACTTCGATTATGAACCATGATAATTATTTATATAGGATAAGGAATTAATAGGAAAACATATGAGCTCTATGTGGGATTAGTATAGATATGTTCACTAATAACGAAATAGATGGATATAACTATATCCTAAAAGATCCAATGGTTGAGAATGATTTCGGACTATTGAGGTTTTCTGTAAAATAAAATTGTATTCATAATAAAACCAATTAGGAGTTATAAGAAAAAAATTGAGAAATAACTATTTGAAAAACCAAAAAAAGGCTTTAGAAATTATACATGTGAGAGTGTAATGATAGATGCATTGGTTTCAAAATATTGTTTTTATGATAACTATACAAATAAAAAAATGTAAAACCAATATGAAATCTAAAACCGATAAAATCAAATAATATGGTTACAATAATCTAGTATCGATAGTATCCAATAAAAATATTATAGTTCTGATGATGTAAAACAATAAAAATAAAAATAATATTGAAATATGATTAACTTGTAAAAATGATATAAACAAAACTGATGAATGCAAAATCAATGCATGAAAAAATGATACCTACAAAACTGATTCATGCAAAACTGATCAATACAATACCATTACATGAAAATATGATACATGAAAAACTAATACATAAAAAAACCAGTCATGAAAAATCTATTCCTAAAAAATGAATACATGAAAAACTGATACATGAAAAACCGATTCATTCAAAATAGATTCATGCAGAACTGATTTATGCGAAACTGATACATGAAAGACTGATACATAAAAAACCGATAAATGAAAATTAGATACAATGTAAATATAATAAGTTAAATAGATAAAATTTAAAAATAATAACTGAAATCAATAAAATGTAAATCTAATAAATGAAACTAATAAAATGAAAAAATAATAAGTGAAATATATACCCCCCCTTTTAAAAGGAGTAACTCAATGTAAGGAGATGGTTTAAACAAGAAATAGATGTGAATGATTACATCAGAATAATTATTCCATATTTCAATTTAATGTATTCAAATTTATCAGAAGATAACGGTTTTTTGAAAATATGAGAAATTTGTTCTTGCATTCGAATGAATTATAAAATAATATCTTTTTTTGTGTGTGATCCCCAATAATGTGATGCCTATTATCTATGTGATTTCATGTGATTTATATACATGGTTTTTACTAAGACCAAGGGCACTAGTATTGTCAAATAGTATTTGAGTTTTGAAAAAACTCATGCCATAGTCAGTGAGTGTGTGTTGCATCCACAACACCTGAGCACACCAACTTCCAACTGCTACATATTCAACTTTAGTAGGGGATAGTGTTACTGAGTGTTTATTATTTCATGACCATGAAACTAATGAATCACCTAAAAAATGACATGTTCAATATGTAGTTTTTAAATCCATTCAAAAACCCCCAAAGTCAGCATATAAAAACCTTTTCAAAACAGAATCATTTCCCGAAGAATAGAATAATTCTAAATCAATAGTTCCCTTTAAGTAGAAAACAATTTCCCCCTACTTTAAAATGAGATTATTTTGAATTATATTTTTATCTTGATAATAATCATATTGAAGAAATTAATCTGGATGACTAGCTGTCAAGTATATCAAACTTCTTAACATACCTCGAAAAGTGGTTCAATCCACTGGTTTCCAATATTTATCAAGATAATGTTTATTTGAGGTACCGATTGGAGTGCTTATACTTTGAGTGTTGTCATATCCAAAATCATTATATAAATATTTGATATACTTATGTTGGGATATATATGTTCCTTCTTGTTTTTGAGAATTTTAAAAACCTAAAAAAACTGTTAACTTACCCATCATACTCCTTTCAAACTCAAATTTCTTAAGATTCGCAAAATAATTAGTTAAGGATTACTGAGTTGATCTGAATATAATGTCATCAAAATAGATTTATACAATCAAACCAATTTTTACCATTTTTATGAAAAAATATGGATCTGCAGTACATTTAGCATAATGGTTTTGTAAAAGAAATCATGTGAGTCTATCATACCAATCTGCAGGGTTTTTTTTAAGTCCATATAATGTTTTTTTATGTTTAAAAACAGTATCATATTGTTTTGGATCTTCAAAACCTGGAGGTTCTTCTACACAAACTTCTTCTTGTACAAAACCATTATGATAATCTGATTTTACATACATTTGGAAAAAATTGTTATTAAAGTATGTTGAAAAGGATAAGAGAATATGAATAAAATAAATTCTAGATAGTGGAGAAATGGTTTCTTCATTGTCTATTCTGTTTTATTGATTATTTCCCTTTTCATAGGATTTTTTAATCAATTGTTGATAATCAGGTTTTGAAAACACATATGTTGAATTAGGTAAGGGTTGTTTAAAAATAAAGGGGTCAGTTTCATCAAACATAACATGCACTGTTTCCTCAAAAGTACAAGATTTTTGGTTAAAAACTGTATAATCCATTGAAGTTGTGGAATAACCTAGAATGATTCTTTTATCATATTTGGTTGTGAATATATGTATATTATATTTAGTATTCAATATGAATACTTTTCATCCAAATTATATGAAGTAAAAAAATTTATGTATTTGGTCCCTACACAATTCATAGTATGTTTTATTATGAAAATTTCTAATTGAAACATGATTTATTGAATAGCATGTAGTACAAATAGATTCATCCCAGAAATGATTAGCAATTGAGTATTCACTCAACATGGATCTTGTTATTTCTTAAAGAATATGATTTATTCTCTCAACAACACCATTTTACAGAGGGGTTATTGGAGCTAAATAATTGTGAGCAATACGTTTCTTACTACAAAATGTTTCAAAATATGAATTTTGAAATCCACCACCATGATCAGTACAAATTGTTATCAATGGTAGGTTTTTCTCATTTTTATCTTGGGCTCTAAAATTTTTTACATAGAAAAATGATTCATATTTCTTTCCTAGAAAATAGATTCATGTAAATGTAGTGTAGTCATTATCTAAAACAAATACATAGTATTTTTCTTCTATACTTCCAGTTTGGGTAGGACCAAAAATATCCATGTTCACTAACTGTAAGGAATTATAATTTGAAACATTATTGATTGATTTAAAGCTAGTTTTATGTTTATTTCCATATTTAAAAGGGTGAGTAACTTTTTAAGAATCATACCTTATATCTGGAAGATCCTTAATAAGTACTTTTATTGAGAGTTGACAAACATTTCTATGTTTACCATGTCCTAACCTTCTCTTTGATAACCAAGATTAGTCTTCTATTGAACTTAAGAAAGGCAATTATTTGATCCAATGTATTCTATGTGAACTATGTAAACATTCACATGCCTATGGGTAGAAAGAATGAATTCATCCATCAAATTTTGAACTAGACACTTATCATTTTTAAAAATAACAATTTAACCTTCATCATATAATTCACTTATGCTTACAAGGTTGTGTTGAAGGCCCTTGAAAAACAAAACATTTGAAATTACAACTTTTCCTAAAAAACACTACATATTCTAATGATCTTTCCCTAATAATTATCTCTGAAGGTCACCCTTCTTCTATTCATTTCAATGATCTTTTCATAGAAATCATTGTTTCCAGGCATATGTTGAGAAAAACCACTATCCATGTACCAAGTATTCTTGTTGTTGGTAAATTTTTTGATTTCATGAAAAGAAAACAATTCTTCTTTTGAAAACTAAACTTTTTTGTGTCTGGAAATGTAAGATAAAAGAATTTTAGGGATCCACATTTGTTTTGAAAAATGATATTTATGAAATCATAAATATTGAGTTTTATTATGACAATAATTTCATTCCCTATGCCCACCACTTTGAAATTTATAACAGAATGGGGCATTGTGGGGAACAAAATATTTATGACTAAAAATTGGTTTTGAATCAGGATGACCAATTATAGAACTAATCCTTCTAGAAAGAAGTTGTGAATACATTTTATTAAATTATTTTTTTCTAGTAGTAATGTTTTATAAATGTTTCTTAAGAGAAAATATTTCAGATTTTAGTTTAACAAAAAACTTATCATTCTCGCAAGAAATTGTTTTTAGTTTCAAAAAAAAATTCTTTAAAAAAAGTTACTCAAAATCCTTAGAAATTTTATCATTCTCAGAATTTACTTCTATAAGGTTTTTTGAAATATTTTCTAAATCAAGAGTTTTCTTATCAAGATCTTTTGAAAGAACTGATAGTTATTTTTTTAATAATTCATATTCTAGAATTTTCCTTATCAATATTTTTCTTGAGTTTAAAATTTTCATTGTCACGTAATTTGGAAAATCTGGATACTTCTTCAAAAGAAGGAAAATAATCCTATCCTAATAAATATTCGTCACTTGAAGAGTAATAATGCTTCACATTAGGGTAATTTGAATTTAAAGATACATTTGTAAGAGATTCTATATTGTGTACCTTGGAAATGAGAAAAATTATTTTCAATAGGCAGTCTGGATATGAGTCTTATATTTTTCTAACCATATGATTCATATTCAGAAGATTCATCTGATGAATCACCACCACTTTCACTCTAAGTATCATTTGATTTTAAGACTTGATTTTTTATTTTAATGTTATTACTTTTTATTGTTTATTTCAGAAATTTTCTCCTTCCTGTCTATCATTTTACGAAAAGAAAATTTTGGTCTAATATGACCTCCACATTTACATTCATAATAAGTTACATATGAGTCTTTATGATAATTTCTATATTTATTTTCGAATTTATTCTCAAAATATTTCTTTCCAACAATATTTTTCATCCTTCGAGCAAGATTGGATAATTCATTCTTTGAGTGATCACATTCACTAGATTCTGATATATCAACTTCTTTCTTAGCTTTAGACCTTGTTATCTATTTTTCTGTCTTGTATTTAGATGTAGTAGTAAAATCTAAACTTCCATTACCATTATTTTTATTGTTGAAATAAACATCACTTTTCATTATTGTCTCGTGCTGTAAAAGAGTACCAAATAATTCATTAAACGTTATTTGAGTGACATTCATATTCTCATGAATAGATATTCTTTTGGATTCCCACTAATTTGGAATTATATCCATTATATACTGTCCACAATAACATCATCATTGAGTCCCTTTTCACCCATGGATTTTAGACTATTGAATATTGTCATAAATCTTTATTTCACCATGAATACTGGTACTCCATAATTAATGACAAACCAATGATATTCAGTTAGAATCATGTATCATCTTTTTTCTATAAATTTAGATGTACCAAATTTTGTGACTTCCAATTGATTACTAATATATTTTAATACTTAGCATGAAGATGTTTGACTATATATATTCATGGTCATATAACAGAACAAATTATTGTGTACCTTGTAATTCAATTAATATTGTAATTTCTCTTGGTTGGGGAAGATTCATATTTCTTTGTCTGGTAATTTGTAATCTCCAATAAGCATTAAAAGGTTTTACAATCCCGTATTAATGAAAAAAGTCATCATTTGATCTCTTTAATACTCATAATAATTCACATACAAAATAGGTGGTCAAGTCAGGTTTAGATTGTCAATCGATCTAATATTCATTCCTTACATCTTATAAAACAATAATTTTCCACTCCACATGTTATTGTAGTAAGTATTTATAAACAAAGGATTTGTGAAATAAATACAATTGTGTTATGGAACTAAATAAATAAAGCAATACAGATCAATGGAAACCTCCCTCTAATACCCATTATTGGATTGTAAAATAGATGTATATGAGATGGAATAATGAAAGAGGGGGGGGGGGTGAATTGTAGGTTTAAAAACATTGTATTTAAAAAATTAATAATGAACTTAGTATAAGAGGTCTTCAAATAATACAATTTCAAACCAATACAAATGACCATACGGGTCTTGGATCGGATGGATATGATATGATGTACAACCACATGTAATGAAAAAAAATTATATTTGAATAGAATACAACAATCACAGTAATAAAAATATAAATGATTCTACCATACCACATATAGAATATATTAATACAATATGTAATGAATGAATCATAATTGAAACAATTGAAATAATAAAAGAATATGAATATAAAGAAGAAACTATGTAATTCGATTTCTATTACAAATAACTGTGGAAATGTAAAGGTATTACAATTCTTTTATCCCAAAGTGTAGGGTATCCTTTCACCTAGGATAAATGGTATGTATTACCACCACCTTGGTAAGACCTCGATACTATTATTGACACAACTATCTTCCTATCCCTGGAAGCCCTCGATTAAGAAGGTAATAAACACCTGTGTCTTTCAAACACTTGAATTTCCTCGATATGATGATCAGAAGCACATATTCATATCCTTGGAAGCCCTCGATCATTATCCCAATGACTAGACACATAAATAAAATCAAATCACTTATTGAAATATAATAACATAGAACAATTCATTCACTTATTGTATCTTCAATACTTACAAATGAATTAAGAGAGAAGTCACACTATCTCTCACTAGAACTTGATAGATGAAAAAGCTGTTCTATTTGGTTTGAATTACCTTCTATTTACAGGTCTCAGGTTCCAACGGTCATATTTCTTCCAATTTTAATATTTCTCTGAAAAATTAGGAGCGGCTTGGACACTTGGCATTATAATGGTCAAAACAAAAATAATACATGATATTTTTTTGTTTATTTTATTAATAACACAACGACATAATTTGAGTTTGAGAATTGTAAGTACAAAACTATGAAACAATGATATTGAGAAACATTTAATCAGTATTGAAGTAAGACTTGAATTCAATTCATTACATGAGTATGATTCATAACTTGGTTATGATGCATAAGATGGATAAGATGCATATTGTGCTTACGATTCATGTCATGGTTAAGATTCATATTGTAATTTCAATACATATCATTGATACAATGTAAGATGTGATTAAAAAGTATATCCTGGTAATGATACATGTGGTTATGATGCATGTGGTTATGATACAATGCTTACTCTAGTTATGATGCATGTGGTTACGATACAATACTCAACCTGGTTATAATGCATGTGGTTACGATGAACGTGGTTTTGATGCTTGTTGATATGATACAATACATCACCTGGTAAAGATGCATATGGTTACAATGCATGTGGTTACAATTAAATACTTAACTTGGTTATGATTCATATGGTTATGATACAAGAGGTAACAATCAATAATTAACCTGGCTATTAAGCAAGTGGTTACAATTGAAAGGAAAAAAACAAACATTATAAACAAGAAGTAATTTGTGTTCTCCAAAATAAAAAGATCAACGAAGAAGTAAAAACATGTTTTGACTCAACAGTCACAAATAATTATATTTTAAAAATTTTATTAAATTTATAACAAAATTTTATAATTTATATAACCTTTAAAATGTTATTACGTCCATCCAATATATTTTATAATCATAATCGAAGAAAAAACCCAATTTTACAAATTAAAATATTTAATATTCTAAAGTCAGTTTTGAGAGTTTTTAATGAAGAAACTACATTAAAAATAAATGTCAACAATTTAAAAAAAAATCAACATAACCTTAATTTTTCATATTTTATTGTTAAAATTATCTTAGGGTGATTTTTTCATTATTTTTCTATGAATTATTATTTTTTGACTAATGGTGAAAATATAATGAATCTTAATTGAAAACATGTTTTTTCATATAAATAATTTATAATGTAAAATTATATATAGAAAAGTTTTTAATGTTAAAATAGACAAATTATACATATATTAGTAAAATTTAGGCCATTGGAGTCATTTTTATAAGAAATTTATATATAAAAACATAGTTACCTTTTAAATATTTTTACATTAAAACCATGTTTTGTCATCCCATCTAAGGGATTAAATCTAAATTAATTTCTTCTATATCTGTAATTGTAATTTTTAAAAAATATTTCCATATTTGAAATCTATATAAAATTTTACATGTAGTAAGGCAAAATTAGTTTTCACCAATAATATTAGTGAAATTGATTAAAAAAATTTAATTGATTATGGTAAAACTAAACTTACCAAGGTATTAAACATTAAAATTAAGGGAAATAATGACCCATAAACATGTATAAATCACATTTATGGACATATTTCAACCATATAACATCTTAGATCCATATTGGTTAATTATGTTTGGCACATGATGTAAGAGATACCTCCCAATAGTGTTTACCTTTTGGTATTTACAATAATGTCACTACCCCTCCACTATGAAATGACACTCACCCATCCATCTTATTCAAGCCTCTAAAGCTAGTTAGATCAGCTTAACCAAAAAAATATCTTCCCAAAACCCCTCTTATATTCTTATAATCACTAAATTGTTTATAAATTAATCCAAGGAATGAATTTGGTATAAACCAAAAGGATTTACCTGAAGAATAGATAATGTTCTTCAACGAGTAGTTTTTTATTTCTTTCTCCACCCATAATTTATTTTATATTTTCTATATATAGAAACATAACTATATTAAATATACTTAGATATTATTCAGTTAATGGTTAAAGAAGAATAATCAAAAAAATTCATTAAATTGGATATACATCCATCGTTCATGTTTATGACTGACTACCACCTCACTAACAGATGTTGTTCATTATTCCATTAAAAACATTAAAATTTGGAAAAAATTATGGATGTAATTTTTTTATATGATATATTATATTAATGATGTATTTATTATTTTGTAATTATTATATAATACATAATATATTTCTTTAAAATGTTTTGGGAATATTTTAACAACATTTGTGGATGTGTAGACTATCTCCTTCTCAAAGCGATGTTTTTCATTCACGATTTACATAGAATGTATTGATGATGGGTTTAATAATCATATGTTATATATATTACATAAAAAATATAATTTAATTATAATTTAATTATATATATTTTACATTTATTTCTTTTAATGCGGCAATAAAATGGATACAATGTTAATGCTTAAGTACGACCTACTTCCTCCACGAATAGTGCATTTCATATCCTATCACTAAATATAATGGATTACACTAAATAAATATAATTTTAATATATATTATATTTAAATTTTGGTTTATATTTTGGAGATTATGGAATTATTGTCTATCTAATAGTAATGACAAAAATAAGTTGAAACAAACATGAGAAAAGGAAATTAACACAGAAAACAATAAAAAAATGAAATATTATTTTTAAACGAGTGATGATATATTATAAAATTTCCATATATGATATTATAAATAGTTATGTGGTTATGGTTTAAGTTAATAACACATTTAAAACTAATATATAGGATGTTAATGTATAACTATCAAAAAAGAAATAGAAGGAAATGGGTTTTACCTCAATTTAAATTCCAGTGAATTTTTTTCATTATTATACAACAAATCACTTATATTTGGAGTATATACATCCACATTGAAATATAATATATGGAATAATTTATCCATATTGGTATATTATGTTTAAATTTTAATTATTTTGCAATCTCACTTCCATTTTTCCTTTTTATACTTCCCCTTTAATAATTAATTTATTATAATAATATTTTATTTGAAATTAAATTTATCCTAAATATCTATATCATCTATCATGGATACTATTATTGACTAAATTCTAAACAATATTTACATATTTTCTGTACTTTGATTGTTATTTGATCAACTGGGGAATTATTGATAAATATGTATCCCTTCGTCTATAAGATTACATGAGAAGGAACATTGTTTATAAATTAAATAAATTAATCTAAATATGAGGAAAGATTTTTAAATTCACCAAATAGGATGGGGGTCAGTTAACGAAACCCCATTGATGCATCTGTAGTCTCATGAGATGAATCCGTCCACCGCATCAGATGAGTTTTTGCCCAATATTTTTTAATCTGTTTTGAGGATAGATATTGACGATAATTGTATATTGTGCATAGGACACACAACATCTATTGATTAAGAATGACCTTCATTCAATATTAAATTATTATTATCCCTGAGTTTTTTATTGACATTCTTTTTGGATGCATTTTATTCTCTATTCATTTATCAACTAGAATGTGTTTCAATTATTCAACATTACATATTGATTATTACTTTTATTGATATTTATGTGGCATGGGGTATTATTATTTACATTTCCATATTGATTATGAATATAAGTTCACTATTTGACACTTTTTACTTAACTCATACAAAGAATTTCACCTCACTTAGATTTTTAATTATTTCAGTAATATATGAATATTAATTCATAAATGAGTTTCAAAGATGCCAAACATTCACATATATTATGAATTATTTCCATTTACTAATGTAATAAGGTTATCATGTATGTAATTGTTTTTTCCAAAACAACTAAACTGATCAGTCCATCTGGATTTGATTCCTTGTTATCATACTAATATAAGAAAGTAAGGCAATGACTTTGGGATTCTAGGGTTTGGGTCATTAAGGTCTGTATCTAATTACTTTTATTAGAAACCTTGGAAACTTGATTTAGGAAAATCTAGATTAAGGATCATAACCCTAATATAGACTTTGATGATAAGTATATAAGAACAACCTAAAGGTTTGGTAAGGATGAGGTAATGTTGGAATCCCTATTAATACATCCCTAACATGATTCTATATTTGGACATGGCACTCGAATAAATGTTCCTAAGGTTAATAAATACAAAAGGGGGAATCATGCATGACTTGAGCATAACTTTGTACCTGAAAATATTCTTTACTATAAACCTAGTTTCACAATCCTGAGAATTTTGTTTAGTAAAATACACAGTTTCTTTACTAACCATTATAAAGTATTTTAAATTAAAGATATCCATAATGAAATTAATGTTCATTATTTTGAGATTAGAAATGCATAATTTTTTAATTTATATTAATTTCTAAACCATATTTGGAATTGTACATTATGATTGAAATTTAATAATTTCATTTTCTAATCCAGTATATACCATTTTTTAGAAAGGAAAACAAAAAGGAAAAATGGAATCAATACTCATAGGAAATGTAGATATTTCCCTACTACGGAAACCAATAAAGATAGTATTGGAGTGGAAAAAGTTTTTGTTATATTTGGGAAACATAATAATGTTATGAAAAATATCCTTTACAAAATAGAGAAACCTATTCCATAGAGAAAATATCCCATTCTATATCACATTATGTGGTAGTAGTCTATATTGTTTTGTGGTCTTACTAATCCAATTGTAGCTAAAAAATAGTGTAGGTCTATGGAGAATATATTTATTTCTATGGGATTTGAGAAAAATAAAAAAGTTACACTTGCAATTAATTGCTTTAAATATGATGATTTTCAAAGATAGTCATTGATCTAGAGTATGATGGTGGAATTTTAAATAGACATCATGGGATGAAATGAGCATTTTGGATACATTATTCGATAAATATTTACCAAATGATAAATAAATTAAGATGAAGAAAATTTTCCTTATCTTAAAAAAGGATGAATATTGTATTGAAGAGTATAAAGAAACGTTTACATGGTTATCCTAGTATTCTAAAAAATACATATTCAACACTGAGTCCAATATTGACAACTTATTTGAATTTCATTTTCCAAATCTACAATGTTCGCTGGTTTCTAATAATGTCTCATCGAATGAAGAAATTGTTTTATGTACCATCAAAATAGGTAATTAATTATAAATATATAACAAATTCAAGGGAAACCAAGAGAAGGATATCACATATTAACACTGTGAAAAATAGAATGTTTCTAAGAGGAAGAAGAGAATTAATCTTTTCCCATTTTTTGAGAACTATGGAAAATATCACTCTTGAAAATTATTGAAGTGATTATTATTTTTTTATAAGTGAACATAAAAGTGTTATTAGGTTAAATATTTCAATGGGAATAAGTAAAATGAATATATTCAGTGTTTCAACTATAGATATATGGAGGACTACACAAATGAAAGCCCTATACTTCATAGAAATATACCATAGAAGAGACCAAGGGGAGATTGAAAATCTTATAAAATCACAATAGATAAGGTAAAAGTACCCAATGATGAGGTTTTAGGTACAAAAATAATATCTTCAAACATAGTCAATGCCTTATTTGATTTTGGATCATTGAACACTTTTATATCTACCCAGTTATCTAAGAAAATAAGACATTTATTTGTTTATTTAATAAGCGATTTTCCAGTAAATACTCCATTCGGAAGTCTCATTGTAATAAATATATGTTCGGATTTCCCCCATATAACACATAAAAATTCATTATTTACTGACATTTTAATCATACCAACGGTTTACATTGATGTAATCCTTGAAATGGAAAATATACCAAACTATCATCCAAAAAAATGTTGCATTAAGAACGAAATTAAAATTTGCGAGGAAGATGTAGATTTCCTTATATTTGGATAATAAAAATCATCATCCAATAATTATTAAGATTCTACCCCAGTAGCTCCACTAAATAAAATTTTTGTGGAATAATATATAATGATATATAGTGATGAATAAGTTTATATTAAATTTGAGGATGTATCTAGTGTATAGGAACACATGGATGTATTTCCTGAGGAATTGCATAAAAATACCCTAAGGCATAAAGATTAATTTTACTTTACTATAATCAATAATGAATAACCAATATTAATGAACCCTTGTTAAATGGACACTGTAAAACTATTGGAGTTGAAGATAAAACTAGATGTTTTGTGTAATTAGGGATTTATTCACCATAGTGTTTCACCCTGGGGATCCCCTGTTCACTTCTTTATGAAGAAATATGGATCCCATATCTTATTTTTATAGGAAAATCATTTCTATTACAATAATAGAAAAGTATAATCTAACTATTATTATGACTTTTTTTATCAACTTCACAGAGCCCAATATTTTTCAATGATTAATTATCATTTTGGGAGTCACTAATTATGTGAAAATAATGAATAAATTCTGAAGATTGTCAAAGGAGGTATGTGAATTACAAGTTTAGTGTAATTTTACTAGGAAAAACTATTGCACCAAATGTATTTATTGTTCAAATGAAAATATAATTCAAGGAATATAATGATCATTTTTTTGTATTGATTGATGATATTTAGGTTTATTCCATGAATTATATGATCATTTTTTTGGTATTTATTGATGATATTCAGGTTTATTCTAAAATATACGAGGGATATATGAAACAATTACATATTATTATTAAGACTCTTAAAAGAATGAGTTATATAGGAAATTTAGTATGTGTGATTTGAAGAATTAGGATGTTTCTTTTCATTCATATATTATCTTGATAAATAAAATCTTAGTTGATCTTACAAATACAAAGATAGTCAAAGAACGGAATATAGAAACATCCATAACAAAAGTACATAATTTCATTGGTTGTGCATGTTACTACTGGTGATTCAATCAGAATATTATGCAATAGGCTAAACCATTGAAAAATCATACAAAAATGGGTTATGTTTTGTTGGATAGCGGAATGTAAACATTGTTATGATGAAGTAAAGTGGATATTGTTCATTGCTATGATTTTGAATCTACTATATATAATTGATGGGTTTTTGATATACAGTGATGCCTCAAATACAGCACATATTTATTTCCTAATGAAAAATTATATTGGTATTATATATACATCATGGGACCTAAAGATTATCGAACAGAAATAACCAACACATGATCTCCAGTTGTTAGCTATAATATTTTCTTTAATGACATGGAGACATTATCCCTATGGGAAAATATTTGATATATACATGGATCACAAAATCCAAAAAAAATATTTTCATTAAAAGAGATCAATATGAGATAAATTTGATGTCTCGAGCAGATCAAATATTGTTATTTCTCAATACTCTGCCACTCATGAAAATAAAATAAAGTAGTATTTTCATTAAGTAGGAAGGATCATGGATTTATGACCAAAATAATGATTTAGAGGGATCCAATATTACTAGATATAGTAAATATTTATTTGGTAGTTACTATTGTAGGGAAGACATAAATATTTTTCCAATGATTACAAGACCATCATTACTATAGAAGATATATAATTCTCAACATGATGATGATAACATCCAAGAGAAGTTTAAATATTTTAATAATGGGAAATTTGCTAACCTCATTTGTAAATATGGTTTCCCACAATTTGGAAAGATATTAAATTCTCCATCTAAACCAAATCTAAAAATCGAACTATGGGATGATTCTAATTACTCAAATATCTATATACACCCTAGTAGCATAAAAAATGTATAGGGGTTTGATGGAACATTTTTTTGGTGGGATAGAATGTAGAATGAAATTTCTGAATATATTTCTAGAGGATTGGTTTATCAAAAAGTCAATCCAATGATTCATTATCCTAGAGGATTTATGAAACATCTTTCTATCCCAATATGGAAATGGGAAGATATTACAATTTACCTTTTAATGAGACTACCATCGTCTCCGAGATGAAATGATGTTGTATGGGTTATTATTGATCACTTAAAAAAATTCACATTTCCTCAACATAAGATAATATTTACCTCTTCAGTGCCTCCCAAAACTCTTCATTAATTGTTTTTTAAGAATTCTTGGAGAACCTATATCCTCTGTTTCTGCTTGAGATCCCCATTTACATGGAAAATCATAGAGAGTCTTTATAACGGTATTGATACTGATGTTCATTTGAGAATCACATACCATAAATGAAGTAATGGAAAATATAAAATAATAATTAAAATAATTTAAGACATTTCAAGGTCATTATAAATCCACTTTCATGATATATAGGATCAGATTTTACCTTTACTAGAGTTTTTCTATAATAATAGTTTTCATTCAGGTTCTCAAATTGCATCGTATGAAGCATTATATGGAATGAGATTTATCACTCCAACATGTAGAGATTAATATGGTGAAAGGAAACCTATATGACCAAAACAATTAAGTCTAATATGGAAGGTAAATTCTATATGGGAGCATATTAATGTCACTCACTATATAAAAAATAGTTAAGATGATAACCAGAGGAATGATTTGAAATTGGAATTTGAATTTCATGTTTTCTTGCATTTATCTCTATTGAAGGGTGTTATATGTATTGTTATGAAAGGGAAGATAATCCACAGGTATATAAAACCCATTAAATTATAGAAATAATTGGAGTTTTTTCTTAACCTTTGGAAATTCCACCAAATCTCACAAAAGTACACGATGTGTTTCACATATATTTGTTAATAAATTAATTGCTAGATCCAAAACAAGTTTCTAGATCTGACGAAATATATTGGGAACTTGAACTATATTAATATTAAAAACCCATCAATACTCATGATACCAAAGGGAAGGTGTTGAGAAATCAGATGTCCCATTTAAGAGTGGTATTCTGTAAGAATCCTGAAATGGAGGAAGCAATATGGGAACTAAAGGTGATTATGAAGAAGAAATACCATTGTCTTTTTTAACTTTAATTCCATAAATTTTATAATGAAATTTTTTTATAAGGTAAGAATTTAATAACCCGATTCTTTATAATATTTTCTATTTAGAATTAACTTAATTTTTTAATGGCTTGCAATGCACACAAAAATAGGTTTAAACATAACACTATTTGTCCTTGTTTTTAAAAATATATTAAATTCTAACACATCTATAAATGTATATAAAAATTATATATATTATATATCCAACCAAATTTTCTGAATTTCATTGACTACATTTTATTGGTATATGATAAGACCAAAACATATTATATGCAAAAAAGCTCTATTTCTCTAAAGGCAGTTTTGTCGCCAATTAATAGAGAGTTTATTTAAACAAAATTAACACTATTTTAAATTTTATTTTTTTAAAAAATTCATCATTGAAATAAAAATTTAAAAATTATCTTAGGATGAAATTTTGGTATTTTTTAGGAAGTTTCATTTTTGGATGAATATTGAAAAGGTACTGATTTTTAATTGAAAACATCTTTTTCTTACAAATAATTTATAATAATGAATTATATTTTTAATAGGATTTAAAGTCTAAATAAATAAATTATTTTTATATTAATACTACTTGGTTAATTTAAATTATTTTTATGTTGAATTTAGATATAAAAACGTAGTGATCATTTGGATATTTTAAATTTAAAACCCCGCTTTCTCACCATGTTTACCTGAATAATTCTAAATTAATTTCTACCAAATATGTGATTGGAATTTTTATAATTGTATCCCATGTTGTTGATAATTTTATTATATAATTTCTATTAATTTCAAATAACTATTTTACCAAAAATATTACTAAAATGAATTTGAATTATTTATAGTGATTATGGAAAAATTATTCTTATTTAGGGAATACAAATTAAAAATATGGTAAAGTGACCAAGAAACATGTAAAAAACCAATTTTCGTGAAATATATATACCATATACACTATTTAATTGAATTGGGTTCATTATTATACTCACATTATGCAATTGAGACCTCCTAATAGTGTTTACCTTTTGGTATTTACAAGAATAACACTCCCCCTCCATTATAAAAAGGAACACACCCCTCCCTCTTATTCACAACTATAAATCCATTTATATGATAAATATATAAACATATATCTTCCCAAATACCTATTATCATCTTAGTATCCTCACTAATGGAATAAATAAAATCGTAGATGGATTCTGGTATTAACCAAAATGATCTTTTCGAAGAAGAGTTAACATTCTTCAATAAACACTTTTTTTTAATATAAACCCCTAACATTATTATTATATCTTTCTTATATAATTGATTAAGTACCCTTAATATAAATAGTCTTTTTATGTTAATTTTAGTACCTAAAACATAACACACCTTCATAAAATGGGATACACAATCATCATTTGTGTGTATGGTGAACAACTGCCTCGCAAACTGATGTCATTCGTTTATCCTTTACAACCATTAAAGGTATATAATAATTATGTAAATAATATTTTAATATTATATATATGATATTTATTAAATATGTATGCTTCTATAATTTTTATATTACACGTTATCATGATATCCATTTTTGGGATTATGATCACATCATTTATGGACGTGTGGACTACCACCTCCTCAAAGAGATGTGATTCATTTAGGATTTACATAGACTGTATTGTGGAAGGGATAAATAAAAATAAGATATATATATGAAATAAAAATAATAATGTAATTATAAAATCTATATATATATTTATTTACATTTCATTCTTTTAATATGACATCAAAATAAAAGCAACCTTCATGTGTGCGTACAACTTACACTCTCCATGATTGTTGCATTTAATCACATATCACTAAATATTATTTATTAGTAAAAATAAATATATATTTAATACATATGATATTTATATTATGTTTCAAATTATTTAGATTATGAAATCTTGATATAATTAATATGAATGAAAAATTACAAGTCTAAACTCACTCAGAAAACAATGTAGTTAAAACCCCAAACAGTGAAAATAATGAATGATTATAAAGAAATGGGTGATAATATATTATTGAACGATAGTATATGATATTATATATATTAAATTTGTTATTTAATAAGTTAATAACTTGTTCAATCCAATTATACTGGAGTTTAAATCATGTACAAAAAAATAAGAGTGATGTAACAGATTTCATCTCAATTTACATTCCATTGAGACTTATTTGTTATTCTTAACCAATTATCATTTTTTGTGTATATATGTCTCCATTGGCATTTAATATCATTAATAATTAATTATTTATGGGATTTTATGTTTAAATTTTAATTATTTTTCAATCTCATTTTCTTTTGTGATTGTTAACTTTCTCTCGAAACTATCAATTTATTATAATCATTTTTCATTCTAAATTTCATTTACCATAAATATACATATAAATTATTAGAGATATGAGTATTTCATAAAATGTATAATATTTTACATATTTTTTATTCTTTTAATGTTACTTCTTTTACTTGGGAATTATTTTTAAATATATATCCTTTAATCAATAGAGATATTTGAAAGGGAAGATTATTTATGAATAAAATCGATTATTTGGTATGTGAGGATTGATTTGGACATGCACTACATGGGTTGAGTAATGATTATTGAAATAGACTTGATGAATCAGTATTCTCATGAGATTAATCACTTAACCAAATTTGATGGGGTGTACCCAGTAATTTTTAAATATTCATGAGGATATATTTGGATGGTAAAGGTATCATGTGCCTAAGAAACATGATGTCTGATAATTAATCATTGAATTCATTCAATATTGAATTATCATTACCCAAGAGATTTTTGTTTTTACATTATCCATGGATGCATTTAATTCTTAGTTCATTGGGAAAATAGAATGTGTTTCAATTATTTTCCTTGCCATATTAGTTAAGCTTTTTATTTATATTTTTCTGGTATGGGTTTCTAGGTATTTACTTTTATATATTGATTATGATTACTAATTCATTATTTCTTCATCTATAATTAACCATTACTGAGCATTTCATCTCACTATAATTTTTCTCCTTTCCCCAAGATATGAAGATGAATTCTTGGAATGAGTTTCCAGAATACTAAGAATTTACTTGTGTTATTATTTATTTTTTCCTCCAATGTAATATTAGTAACTTTTATATAACCGGTTTTCACTACTAGAAATTGTATCTATACCCATGGTTTTAATATATGGGAATATCCCCTAAAACCCTGTGTATATTCTACACCAATATTTCAAAGAAACATAGCTGATGGGGTCATCATTATAGACCTATACACATAGTTTCTAGAAAAAGTGTGTGTATAGTTCTTAGAGAGTATGTCATACCCATAGTTAAAAAACGCATGGGTATAGCTTAACCCAACATAGAAACTATACCCATGGTTTTGAGAATAGTTTGTATTGGTACCTACCAATAATTGGAAGTAGAAGCAGCTACACCTCTTCCACCACCACATGAACATGTAAATAAAAAAAAATTATACATTTAGTGAAATAAAAATATTATATATTTATAATTCAACCAAATTCATGTAATAATTTTCAAACTATATACAATACTAAATCATACATATACATCTATAAAATAAATCAATTAATGTCATGAAAAAACATCCACAATTCTGCTTCCTATTATGTCAAAAATGGAGGGGATCAATATATCCCCTATCACAAACATCATCATCCTCATTACTATCAGAAAAATATTCATCTCCATTATAAACATAATCATCACTAATAACATCATATAGGAAAGAATATACATCATTTGTAGTAGCAAAATCACCAACAACAACATCAACATCATCATCACCACCTACACCTGATCCAACGACACAATGAACCTTATTGGCATCACATGAGGCACCATTTAATGAAAACTTTGATGCCATATATGAATAAATAGTAGTATAATCCTCTAATTTAAGTGAATGAATTATAACTAACATAGCTTTTAGGAAGTATTCAATGATCACATTACTTATTTCATGTTCCTCATTACAGATTTCATGCTTCTTCAAAGATAGTTTTTTACTAATCTTCTTCTACACAAGATCGTTGGATCTTGGGGGTATGAGAGGTATGAGATAAGCTGGATAAATACCAATATCTAGAGGTGATGTTGTTTTTACCTAGTCTATATATGATTCTCCTATGATGATCCTGACCTAATACATGAATAAACTGATCTTTTAACCAACAAATTCATCTTAATTATCATAGAGGGGCCCTATATTAGACTATTGAAAAAAGAAAAAAAATTAAATTATGAATTTCATATAAATATTGGAAATATATATAAAAATGAATATATTATTTTTCTTTTGTTTTTTTATTTACTTCACTTCCATCATTTTTTTCTACTCAAGAAATATAATTTCTCTCGAGGTACACAACCTTTGATACCCAATACTACTTACGTCAAATTAAATTTATTAGTATATAAATATTAAAAATATGAAAATTTTATAATAATGAATAATAACAAATGGGAATAACTTTTAAATGAATGAACAATTCATAAATTCCAATGTGTAATAAATTGAGGAAAAATTCATAAATAAAAGCCAAATATAAACACATTATGATGTTAGATATTCATTATGAACATTATATAAATATACATTATTATTTAGTTCAAAAACATGAAACAAAATTTGAATGAACACTACAAAAATTCATTAAAAATAAATATTACCATAAAATAGAAATAATATAGTGGATTTCAAAATCACCTAAGGATAAAAGGTACCCGAAAATGGATCTAAAATGATTTTATGAATAAGAAATCATAATATAATACATATAATATGTTCATAATTTCATGAAATTTGTTAAATTAATATATTCAATAATGAATTCAATATGTAATTATAGAGTTGACTACATATATGGGAACTGATGATGTTGAGAAAGGGTATAATAATTAATGTTAACATTTTAGTTAGATGAATGAATGTTTCTCCGAAGTCATATAAGATATGAAAACTATATCACATTTCCAAGGGAATTATTTCATAGTAAAATATAATTATATATCTTTTTTTAAAAAAATCTTATTTTTCAGTCCATGATGCAATAATACATTGTATCATGTTTAAAATTAACTTTTTTACCGTATATCATAATTATATAATAGAATAATCCGAAATAAGTTATAGATTTCCAATGTCAAAAAATTGATATTGAATAACAAAATAAGACACCAAAATTTATATATCTAATTAAATAAAAATTAAAATGATGATATATTTACTATTAATATTAATGTACCTTGCACTTATCATGATATTAAATTATATTATTCCCAAATCTGTATAGATATGTCATTGAATCATTGTTCTTTATGTTTTTACCAATGCTTCCTAAAACCATAAATTCAATACAATTAATAAATAATTAAAATCTATATTATAACTATTAATTATTGGAAATAACATAAATTAATTAATATTCTATTATGTAATCATTATTTGATATTGATTTTTGGACAATCAGTGAATATGGGTATATCCTTGAATTCATAACCAACTCAACTACTCTATCAGACATATAACTCATGCTCGTACAATTAATGTAACTCCCCATGATCCATCAACAATTTAAAATTATAATATTACCCATCTAGAAATTTAAATCCACTCTAAAAATAATATGTTAATTCATGTAAAAATGAAAATAACATATATATAAATTTATAAAATTCTCTTAACTATATTTTCTCACATGCTTTGTCATGGATTTCATTACTGAGATGTCTCCATGAGACCACATCCACTATAATGATATCATGGTACATAGATATATTGGACATGAAAATTCTACACCACCATACATTTTTACCTATGATAAGATTTTCTTGATTTTAATCCACAAATATTTATGTTTCATGATTCCAAACATCCCATATACGGGAGTTCCCACATTGCCTACTATAAGATTCCACTAAATAAGGTAAAACGTAAAAATTGGAGAATTAAGTCATGGTACCATATGAAAATAAGGAAGTGATATAATTTAACATGTTTATAATAAAAAAACATGAAGTAGGGTGGTCAATATTCTCTAATGGATCCCTCGATTGCCATGGATCAATAGCCTCTAAATGATGTGATTATTCTAATTAATGATTTTTGTGATCTGCATGCACATGAGTGGGAGATGCGGGAAAAAAATAATCAAATGCTAAATGGATAGAAGGAAATGGACGTGACATAGACACATCATGATATAGTTAGTAGGGTTTGGGATACATCAAGATAGATGGAAATGGTTTAGGTGACACCACCCATACAGGAGGTGTAGAAATGGTATGTGAAGTAGAGGCTAAATGAGATGATGATGGAGGAATGGGTAGGACCATTCCTAAAGGATATATAGACATGGTATTGGAATAAAAATCTATTTGAGATGATTACAATATCATGGGTAGAAAAATCCACGCCAAAGGAGTAGACATGGTAATGGAAAAAGAGTCTAAATGATTTGATGTTAGAGGCATGTGTTGGAACATCCATGGAGGCTCAATAGGATGATGGAAATGTCTTATTTATGGGGTTTTCACAAGTGGGTCAAGGATGGATTGTGTAAAATGGGTTCTCTGTCGAGTTCAAGGAGAATCCCATCTAGGAAACATGCTAGTAGAATAAGGATTCAAATTTGGTGTAACTAAATTCCGAAAAAATAATTTTGATAAAGAAAATAAACATGTAATTAATTTTAATGAAGAAGAAAAGTATTAAAATTATTATAATCACCATGGGAACTAGATTATCCAACCCATGATGGGTCCCCTCCTGATTAGCATCAAATAATCACTTCATTCGAATAAATTTCATAATTTTCATAAAAAGGAAATGTAAATTTTTTATAAATAGTTTATAAAAACATGCATACAATGTAGATGTAGGAAAATTCATTAACAATATGATAAAATATTTTAGTAATAATAATATATAACCATGTTATATATTTAAAAAACCCCATTTTGAACCAATTTTATGAATTGATATAAATTTCATTAAATGTAACGAAACCAAGCTATAATGAAACATATTTATCATTCCAAACTAAAACTAAATTAATGTATTTATGGTAATATGAAGCTGAGAAACTGATGTCAAGATAAACTAAATGATATTTTAACATATATGGTTTCTTCTCTATGTTACCTACCACTACTTTAGGTTCAAAATCAACTCCCACAAAGGGAAAATTTGAGTTATCAAACGAAATATTTTGGTCAATACAAAATGGGATTTCAATTGTGTCAATTTCATCCCCAGCATCATGAAAAGTATGTGTTGGGATTACTTATTTAATGAAACTATAATCCGATCTCAGAAGATCTTTTACATAAAAAACTTTTTTTCCATTGATGCTAAAATATATTGTTCATTAGTAGCAAAGAATCCACTCATGTAAATTACATTATATCCGAAATCATCAATAATTTCACCACATCACATAATTGATTCAAACCTTTTTCTTTTTATCATAATGGATCTTCTTCAAGATTACTAATCAACTAAAAATATTTTCTCAATAAGCCCATAAGAATACACATATTCAATTCAGGGAAGAATATATCTAATGATATAACATAATAATCCATTGTATTGGTTAACATACCACCATGATTCCATGCTTTCATTTTTACTGCTCGATCAATTGTAATAAATTTATACCCATTGATAATTAAAGATTTTCATTCACAAATCAATGAATTGGGACCAAAATCCAATGATAATAATTCATTATAAAAAAAGTCAACAAATAAACTCAATGATTGAAATATAAATTAATCATAAAATTAAATGGATATTTATATTTTATGTAAATTAATATAATGGTCATAACTTTTATTTCAACAAAGAAAGAAACTATTAGCTGTGAAAATACTTTCCACTTCTTAATATAAAGTTTCAGTTAAATCTACTTATAATTTGTTTATATATCCCACAAAAAATGTGATAAAATTTTATGTTATTTTTGAAATGAAATACTATAAGAAAAAATATACATATACAAATATCGTACATGATATAGTCATAAAAAACCACATCAAATAGGAACGTGGGATGTGACATATCCCTCTCTTCAAGGATCTATATAGACAATGTATATGACCCAAGAATTCATCCATGGGGGGGTGGATATGATAATGAGGGATAAATGTCCCCATACATACTATATTAATTTCTCATTGGCCGGTAATGACTTTTACTCACATTAGACAAATACAATGGTCAAAACCACATATATTCTTGAGTCAGATAACCTCTCACAATTGATACTTCAGGATAATGCATGTTTCAGACATACGATTTCATTGAACACATATTATTTTCAATATGATACATCCACCAAAACGAAAATACCCCCCCCCATGAATTTTTTTATTGGAAGATGAACTATAAAATGCAGCATGCAGTTGAAAATGAAAGACAATTTTCTTAAATCACACAAAATTAATGGAACCTCTTGGCTAATTTTTATTAAAAATGGTGGGATAATTTATAATAACAAGGAATATAAAAATGAAAAAATAGATTCATTTACACCCTTAAAATATTGGATAGAAGAAGATGAATTTATATTGGAATTAATTCATGAAGGATGTGATAATCAACAGTTTTTATGGATTTTAGTTTGAAATTCCTTCTGTTGACTTGTTTGGATATATTTATAGAATAACCATCATGAACCATGATATTATCTAATACTTCATGAAATTGATTTTTCTCTAAACGTTTCATCACATAAGAATCATAACAAACTTCCCATATATTTTCACGGATACACATAAGATGTTGTTTTGGTTGAATAGCCCAATCCATCAAGTCATGATGTGATAGTAGGTAAATCTTTCATCTCACCCTTTATATATAAAATAATTGAAGTAAATATTGAACATAAATTTTTCAAAATTTTTATTTCATCTAAAAAGTGGCATAATAAATTGGTAGACCAATATGGAATCTCAAAAAAAGATAATTCTCTTTTTCCAATTCTGTGTGGCTTCAGTGCCAATATTCATCACCTTTTTATATTTCATCGGACCATTCCCTATTGAAAAATTAAAATATTTCAATTCATTAAGAACACCAGTTCCTGAACTACATTTAGGTGTTTGTTTAGTGTCAACAGTAATATCAAACCTCAAGTGATTATTCCTGAAGTTATGATCCATTGGAAGGAATAATTGATGCCCCATGAAACTGAAACTGTGAAGATATTTAATCCTTATCTCTCATGTATTCTTATAGAAAATAGAACATGATAGTTTTCCCTTTGTGTTCTGAACAAACATAATTTCATAATAAGGGAAATCATTTATATTCCATAGATTGGAAGCACAGATCTGAAATATTATTTTGATGAAGCATTGAATGCGTGAACACCAATATCCTAAAGTTGATCCAACACTATTAGTAATGTGTTTTAGTAAAAATATACATCATTTCCAACATCAGAAGGTCTAGATATCAGTATACTCAAGAAATTGAAATGATTTTTTCATAGACATCCAAGGAGGAATATTATAAAAATCAATAAAAATTTCCCCCATGTTGTGATTAGTAAGCATCAGACCAGACATATTAAAACCATTATAGGATTGACTAAACCTGACTTTACGCATCTCAACTACAAAATATGGGTTTTTTGTGTCAAATTTCTTCCATGATAATCCATATGATGGATGAAAAAACTCATAATTTACTTTAATTCCCTTTTAATAATTATATATAATATTAGATATATTTTTTCGCATACATGAAGAGATTCTGAATCCTAGGAATCATAAGAAAGTGACACACAACTTTCATTTGAACATGAGATGGTGTTCAATATTCATTTTACATATTATTTCATTCTAATCACTTTTGTTTCAACACACCAACCCTATATATCTATACATTTAATCTATGGTATCCACTAAAAGTAATAAATTTCATTACAGATTAAAAGGTACTACCAACAAGGTCCATGGAAATAATCTTTCAAAGTATAAATGATTACACTTGAATAAAAATAAAAATTAAAAAATAATTCCATCAAGGAAACTAGATTTGATGAAAAAAACATATATTTATCATTAATACCTATAAATTATGGTTTTTTAATTTAATATCATTCAAAAATAGAATAATAACATAATGAAATATTAAATTCATTATAAAACATAATTTTATCAAATATAAACATAGTAACTATTTTTTAAATATATACAATTATCATATAAAACATCGGAAACAACATTTAATGAAAAAATATGGAATTCTATTCCGAAATTCATATAAGAAAAGAATCCATTTAATTATATTAAATAATTGTATCAAAATAAAATCCCATATATATTAATTTTACTCAAAATTCAAATTCACGTAAATATAATTATAAATTAAAAAAATATGTTTCATAATTTATTTCCAAACATCATCGTAGACTAACCACGAGCTAAATGAAAATATTTCCATGATCCATTTATTCAATACATGTAATAAATATATCTTTCTACACATGGAAATTATTGGATAGAACACATTAGGGAAAATCCTATTCAATATTGAAGCCGTTATTAATGAAATAATAAAGGTAGAGAACAAAACATTAAATATAGATGGCATGGAATTAAGGAAAATAAAATGATATATATTTAAGTAAATAATATACAGTGACTTTATTATGTGAGTTCTATTTTATCACTCAATTTAATAATATCTATTATTAGGTACATTCACAATATAAAATGGTCTTGATTGTAATAAATGAGTTTGGTGACCCCTGATTTCATACATAAACATAATTCTCATATAGGATAAGACCACTAACCTAATCCCTTATGGTTCAAAAAATAGGGTTGTGTGATCAAATAAACAATTTGGAATATTTTTCCGACAAAATTCATATATTAAAATGGATGATATTTCATCTATAATGTAAAAAGGTGAAAAATATTAATAATATATAAATAAAATAAATTAATCTTTAAAATATCCCAAAAATAAGTATAAAAAATATTTTGAATCAAAGTAGATTTATAAAATTGACTCATTCCCATGAAAATGGGAGAATTAATGTGAAGAAATATGATGATAGAAGGAAATATCACCTCTAAATTATAACAAAAGAATCTACAAAATTGATGAAGAATGCCTTCTTATGGCTGAAATTTTACTTGGGGTACACCAAATTCACATGGAGAGGGAGGGGGGAATAAATAACCTGAAGAGGGGTTGGAAGAGAACGGAACTACCTTGGGGGGGGGGGTCGAGTGGTAACATGGGGGGATTAGGGTTAAAATGAAGATGTGGTAGGAGGATAATGAGTGGTCCTCCCTATCTATAGCTCTATACCAATAGTCTATACAAAACTGATGGTATAGACCAACCTATAAAACAAGTTTTCATACTGTTGGTATTGGCTTGTCCAGAAACTCTATATCCATGGATTCTCTAAACAATCAGTATAACTACTTTGGTATAGAGTAAATTTCTAGTAGTCTTTCAAAAACATAAAAAATTATAATTCCTTCAGGATTTGACTCCTTGTAATTAGGCTAATGCAATAACATATGGCGCCAAATCTGAGATTAAGATATTGGTGTCCTTACAAATATAATATAATTGGTGATGGGATTTCTATAGTTAATCTAAGGAGAATGAAGTATTTAGATGATACATCACTCATATCTTATGTAGAAAAAATGTTTTTCTAAGAGGCCAATATATAGGGGAATTAGGTTAATTTGATGAAATAATATATTGACCAAATCAATAATAAGAAGACTTGGAAGATTTTTTGGAGGTCGGTATATAATAATTTCATTTGGGAAAATCTATTTTCAATAATAAGATAAATGAATATGAAATATTTATTTACAATATGGTATGATTTGTGTATAGTATATATGACCAAATTGAAAATATAGTTTTATATGAAAAATTTTATCATGTGGTTTAGTTAGATATAATTTTATAACTCCTGAAAATATATATGGAATGTGTTTTCATTGAATAACATATTAATTTCGAATCATCATTATTTAATGTATTTCTTTAAAAATAGGTGTAAATTGATTTTCTATATGGTTCTTGTAGTGCCTCGTTTAATCAAAACATTGAAAAATTCCTAAGGTAATTTGAAACATTTATTTTAGTTGATTGTTCATATTTATATCTGGGATTTGAAAAAACATTCTAAAAGTTTGTTGATTTCCATTTAATGGTTTAGGATGAATGCTTAGATATGTGTGGTGTCTTGGGGGATTAGTACCCCTAGATGGCCAAAGGTGGTCACCACATCCTAGCCTAAAATAAACAATTACCGAGATTGTGGGATATTTAGGGTGAATTGCATCTCCCACACCCATTGAGTTTTATATGGGAGACCCTTTCTTTTATTTTCTTTCCCTCATTCATCTGAGAGTTTTCCTTTACTATCCACATTCTTATCCATTAGATTGGGGTATATTTCCTGGGATATTTCTTTAATGAATCAAGGTATGAGATCATATTCTTCCGCCATTAAATCTATTTCTTCCTCCATACTGATTCAATGTTGTTTGAAATAAGGTTAGAAGAAGGGATTTCACCAAAGATAGTGAAATAGCCTAATTTCAATGGGGCTTCCATGAATCCCTGGTTGGGGACATCGTAGGACATCATTTATATTTGATCATTCATCGAATCACTAGAGTTACTTCACACCACATAATTATTTTATCATTTTCATTAAAATTAAATCCAATTAATTATGAAAATGGGTATAGAACATAGGGAATTTCTTTGGTTTGGTGTCGAGAGTCTCCAACAGACCACCTATAGACTTTTGGCTTTAGTTCCAATGTGACATTTTGACTAAGTGAATTTTTTTCTAAATGTATTCTATTTTAATATAATTCTGAAATTAATTATATTCAATATAAATAATTATTTTTGGTTTTTTAGTGTGATAATTTAGCTCAGTGGGTGACTCACGTTGGGGCCACGCATGGATGGTCCTTTACTAGACTTAGTGGAGCTTCAAAACCATGGTAATTCAAAGGAGATGTCAAATATTTGGTAGGTGGTCTAAAAACAAACCATTAGGTTTTTATGAATATGATATTACTTGTGTGTTCTATGATGGGTCCTTTCATGATGGGATAATATCATAATTGATTAATTTATTGAATATCAAAGATTAAATAATTTTTTTGTAATTATTCAAAGTGTTGTGTTCCCTGTTCAACCCGGATGAACTGGATGTTTTTACTCAACTAAAAACGATCAATTACTTAATGATATATGTTTACCATTGTCCCTATAATAAGAGACACAATCTATCATCAAGTATAGTGGAGAGACAATCTTTAATGTTTGGCCTAAGTGGTCCCTATCAGGATAATGAAAGGCCAAATATCATTTATCTTGGAAGAATAACCAGGGGTGAGCACTGAACTCCCATTAGAGAATTACAACTGGGTGAGTGGGACCCATAGAGACTTGGTGGTTATTTTGGGTGAGAGGGGTGTCCGATTTTAAATGGGGAATGTGGGATGGGATTAATGGATATCAATGAATTGATGTGGGAGATTCTAAACACTTTGAGGATAATGATACCCACATATGTTTATGAAACTACATTGGTGTGCGATACACTTCGAGAATTGGGTGATGACCAATGAGATTATATATTACTTGGGACCCTGCAAAGGGATCCATTACCATGATGATGACCATCAGGATCCCATTGGTGCATTTGAGAAATGAATCTGAGAAGGTTAATATGGATATAGTTATATATGGATGCTAGTGGATCCTAGAACTGGTATTAATAATTAGGCTTGAAGGTGCTATAATGTTGTGGATGGGCCCAAGAGTTGATCTATCCCCTACCATGTTTTTAAAAATTGGATATGAAAGGATATTTTCTAGGGTTATTTGGAAATGTTTATTGGGAATGGACATGATGTGATTTATCATGATGCACCAAAATAACTTGATGTCATGGATTAGACCCTGGGATGCCCATTTTAATGGAATTTGATCTCATAGATTCTTTAGTGGTGGATGTCTAGCTTAGTAAGAATCTTGAGATATGGTTGATATAGTAGTGGATTACTAGAGTTTATACCAAAGATATATCATCAGATATCTATGAATTCAGTTAAACATTAATTCATAGGGTAATAGGGATTCCATTAATACACCGATAACATTATGAATAAATATGTATTAAGAATCAAATGAAAATACTAAGAGACCATTGAGAATGTACAAGATTATGATGATTCAAATAGTGGTATGATATTCTAGGTGGGAATATATACCTTATCATGGATGTTGTACATATTGAGTGTGTTTTTTATACCCTATATTGATTCCTTTGAAAACCACTTGGGTAGGGTGGGTTCATGATTGAAAATTTGGATGAGGAGTATTGATTTATTGGGTTATCCATTATATTAACCACATGATCCAAGGATGGTACTACCTTTGATTTACAATATTATCTATGATTCTATCTCTATTGGATGTATAAGATTTCCTTGGGTGACCCACTCTAAAGGAACAAGCATTATTAAGACATTGATAATGGCATGGTACTATCATGGTGTTTAACCCAATTGATTTAGTATGAGGGATTCTCGGGGACACCCTAGGTTCGTCTACTCATGACAGGGCTAAGAATCAATGAAGATATTTGGGAGTGGATCAAGTTATATTTGTATTTCTATTTGGTGGTGGTGATAATATGGAGGCACATTCATCATGATGTTCTTAGAAACACAATGGCATCAGTTCATATGATGTGTTGAGGTGGTGTATTTATTTATTTTATTATTTTATAATAATTATTTAATTATTTTAATGGACTAGGTCACACACACATATAAAATATATTTTGATTGGTATAAGATTATTTTGGTTCCCCTAAACTATGTTTTGTTCTCACATCCTTTTTGATTTGTCATTGCACATGGGTAACTAAGTAGGTCTTAGGAGTATATTTTAGGAATAGGTTGGGACAAGGCCCAAAATAACACGGTCGAGTTGGATAATTTGTTTTAGTTGACGTATTATGATATGGTATGTCTCTATGTGATCAGGAATATAGTTTATTCATTTCTAGTTTGTTCTTTTTAGTATATGTAACAAGACCAATGAGTCATCAATGTATGTCTGGTATGTATCTTTAGGCCTTTATAGAAATTCATTAATTATCAGTAGTGTTAAGATATTTGATACTTTTACATTAAATTTTATTATTATGTATGGTATCCACTATATATACTAAAGCTGGGTTCCTCGGGCGTGACTTGTCACCTCCACAAGCAACCAAGCCACCTGAAAATAAAAACTTTCCCGCAATTACCCGCAAGATATCGGGCTCTTCTGCCGAGATGAATTATCCGACCTCAAGGACTTTCATTCACTTTGCTATTTTTACCTTCTCCTCTGTCCACACCTAGGATTTTGACATAACTCGGATCAATCACACACTTTTACCCTAAATCATTTCTCATCCTGCTCGCGCTTCACCTGCTGTCGAGCTTCACCTGTTGTCGATCTTCATTTCCCAGTGCTGTGATTATGGTTTTCATCGTTTTGCAGACCCTCCTCCTTCTACGACTTCTCCACCACTGCATGTTCCTCATCGGTCACCTGCGACCTCTATTTATCCCTCTCCCATCCCTTTCGACGTCCCTCTACTGTCCCTCTCGTGCTAACCCCGTCCTCTCCCAATCCATAGGGTTCCTGCGATGGTTACCCATCCCATTGCTGCTTCTACTCCTGCAATCCAGCAACTGCATCTACCTCACTATTTCAATCCTTCATTATAACGTGATATTCCTCTACAATCGACTGGTAAGCTTCGTGAGGTTCTCTCATTTGAAGCCCCCCTTCGAGCTCAGACAGTCTACTCGAAACGACTGACTTCAACATTCGTCTATTTGAACCGAAAGCATTCTATTCCCTTGAAATAGCTTCGGCTCCCCATTTGCACCATCTGTATGTAAGGAAAATTTTCTTTTACAGAGTCTTAACCTTGACGCACTGAAAATCCACATCCAAATCATGATTACTTTTCCTTATACATACAGTAACACTATCATGTTTTTGCTGCTAATATCACCTCCATCTCACGATTACTTTTCATTCTGTTTCATGTTTATCTTCTTGGAATTGACGTGTTGCTCACCAAGTTATAGTTTTGAGGAGGCCTTATGTGCCTGTGGAAAGATCAATATGCTTCACCATTATATCTATCTATTCCTTCAACAATATTGAACAGGTGAATCAACATGTACTAACTCATTCTTTCACACATATTTGTATTTGGAATTCTATGAAATTTCTAACTACATTCCTAAGATTGGTGCTGCATATCACCTATCTTGATTCAGAATAAACATTTGGACTGATTTTGGTTATTTTGACTTCATATGTACCAGCATTGTCGTCTGGATCTTGCAGCACATCATACAGTAAAGCACGAGTATGTGTAATTTCATTTAAACATTATCTAAATTTCTCTGTCTGAATCATGCATGCTTTATCTATTGGTAATTTCAATTAAAATAATGTTTACTTAGGTGGTTTTCCAATTAACATTATATCAATACAATATATATTTCATTCATTACAGTAGAACATAAACATATTTTGAATGGGAAAGTGACGTTTTAGTTGAAGTTTATAGCTAGAAATTACAGACTTCTTTCTATGTAAGCTTATTCTATCTGTAAGACAAATTATTTGTTTGATCTTTTCATCTCTCTATATTGATTTAATCATGTGGTTCAGGTTTTGAAAAGTGGGATGGCTCTCTGATTAGCTGTGTGAATTCATGAATTGGAATCATATCCTGTTAATGTATTCTTATCTTTATTGGTCAAAGATTATATCACGTTTCAATTTATTTAAGAATATGTAATCTATTCGTGGAAGAATTTTATGTCATTATGTACAATTGTTTCTAGATTTCTTATGCATAAGTGTTTCTAGATTTCTTATAATCATCAAAGTAGGTTGACAGGAATAGTTCTAGATACCCTGTTACGTGATTTTCTAGAGGTAGTTTTTTGGTACACCTAAATTCATATTGGTGTAACATTGACATAATTGTTTTTAGATTTGTTATACAAAACTGTTTCCATATTGATTATATTAAAATGCCTCTAGATTACTCATTCTATATTATGTTTTCCTACTTTATGTCAATTTTCCAAAAGTGTAATATTCATGTTTTAAAAAGTGTGACAGCTTCATAACCATTGACTGTAGTGGAGGTCACATTCTTTATGTTTTCCCTGTAAATTTTTGACCCCCCTTTCCCCCTTTTTCTTCTAATTTACCTATTGGAATCACTCATATCAGGATCAAACTTCTTTTTTGGTGGTCTAATGACATTATTTAGAGGTAATATTTATTGGTATTAATAGAAAAAAATTTAGGTTCAGTATTATTTTTTCATTTATTGAAATGATTTGACCTTCCCGCATTTGTCATCTTCTTAATTAAAACTAATTCCATTGCCTCATTCTTAACTATTAGTTGGTGTTTTTCAATCGGATTCCCACACTTTCAGTCATAGCAAGATGGAATTGCTTTACTGTAGATGTGCAATGACTTCATGTGGAGGTAATATTTACTGATGTTAATCAAACTTGTATGTATGTAATATTGTTTTAACATATTCAAACATGTTTTCTTCTATTTTTATAGATTTTATTATGTCAATACCAACCTCCCCATATATTATTCATCATCTCTTCTCCATTCTTCTCTTATTTATCTTTTTAAATATATGTTTACATTTATTTCACATTTTTTTGTTTTCTATTTTTTTAACTAAAAAAAACAATTTTAAATATTTAGAAAAACATTTAGAAATATACATATTCTTCCTAAGTTGGGTTTGAAAAATAATTATCATTTTACCCTCAAGTCGGAGAACCAAATGGAGAGTGGACTCCTCTACTATGTCATAATTTGCTAAGGCATATCCATCTGTAAGAAACTTGATGTTGTAAATTAGCCTCTACTTTTATAGGGGGAAGCCTACCATGTTGCGGCTCTTGGCCTTGAGGTTGAAGATGATGTCTAAAAACATTACCTCCAATGGGAACATCTTCTCTATAAGGGTTTTCACAAATATTTTCTTTTCACCCCTTTGGGTTCAAACCAACATGAGTGTAGATTCCTCTTTTATTTTGTAGACTCCCAAAGCATGACTAACCTCAGGCTCATTGCTGTTGAAAACCAGCTGGTGCTTATGAAGGGGAACATATTCCATGACACGAATCATTGTCTTGAGGCTGGTGATGGTCTCTAAACACCTCAACTAAAACCAGAACATGTTACCTTAAAATTATTTCACAAAAAACAGTATTCCAAGCCTATAGAGTGTAGATTTATCATTAATGTAGTATTTTTAAACAGAACCCCAATCAGAAAGCATGTAATCACCAAAAACCAGTCTCTATTCATCAATGGGGATTTTTTTATCTGGATATAAACTGGAAAGGGATAGTTTTCCCATTATTATTTTCCACAAAATTTAGTGTACCATCCATCATTGGATGAAGTACATAGAAGATGGAGTCCATTTTCATTTTTCAATATTCCATGGTATGTTCAACCTCAAAATGGATGGAGAAAAAAAAAATGGCTTCTGATCTTATGGGAGAATTACCTCCTTCCCAGATTTCCTTTGTGTGTCATAAACATCCATGCTACATCCATACATGATTTATAAGCTTTATTCATCCAGGGTTGCTGCTGGCCATCTTTTTCACAAATATCTACATATCAAAACTGGAAGTATGTGGATGCAGTAGGGCTTTCTCGACCCCATTTGTTTTGTTTACTTCATTCATATATAACCTAAAATACTATTATAAATGTTCCATGTTGATAAATGCAATACAATTGAAATTGTGTTTGTTCTGTTTAACCTTTATATATTTCATTAAGCCGTTGAAAATGCATGTTGTAGTTTCAAAAATTGTCATTTCTTGTTTTTTTAATGCTATCAAATTCCCTTCTTTTAACCCTCGCCTCTTTCACATTCATTGTTTCCAAATTAATTATGCATACATTTGATACTATTTTCCATTAATTTTCCCAATTGTTTACTATGTAATATCCATTATAAATATTAAAGGGAATTACTTTGCATATTATATTTATCTCATTTTACTCTACAGTCTTGGACAAAATTGTTAGAAACAAATTCAATGAAAAGACTGTTAGAACATTATTTCAAATAATAGAGTATCGGTGAATTAGAAGAAGTCAAAACCGATTTCACCTAAGATACTTCTTAATCGTAGTATATGAAAATGAAATTCAATATAGATCAATTCAAGATGAAAATGAAAATTGAATAGGCTATAGTTTTCTAAAAATTTATTGTTTCTCTAATTAGATATACATTGTGTATTGATGTTGAAACCTAGACTATTTTTTATCCATCCTTTTATTTCCTACAAGAGTCATCAAATGCTTGCAAGTGTCAGTCGGAAATATCCATAAGAGATCATGAAAAACAAATTTGGTTAGCACTACCCATTATCCACTAGAATAAAAGTATTTTCTAAAGGTTATTTTAGATATTGGAAGGATAAGGTGCCTATCTTTTCTTTTTCGAACGACGGATCTTAAGATAAAATTCTCACTCAGGTTTTACACTTTTTGATTCTATTTTATTTGTAATGTATTTTGAAATTGGAGCCTATATTTTTAAATAGATTCCTAATTGTTTTTTATTCTCTAGATTGAATTTATTAACTCGATATGTATTTTTACCTTTTTATCATATTTGTTTCAAGTTCATTACCTAGAATTTTTTTCATGTTCATCTGTATCATTGTTTTTTTATTTTCTGTCTCTTTCATGTAAATTTTTCTCATTATTTTTTACTGTAGTTCTTACATTGCTGTATCTTTTCATTTTTTTCCAGAATTCTCTACTCCATTGAAGGTATTATTTTTATTCTGATTCTTTTTTAATTTTTTCATATATAATAATTTTTTAATTTTAATCTCTCTGATCTTATTCTCTAACAGTAACTCTCTGGTCATTTCAAGAGAGCCCATCAAATTCATCCATTGAAATAAATTATTAAAACAGAAACCGTTCTTATTTTTTCATGAATGCTTGAATAATGGGATTCCATGATAGGTTTGTATCAAATCGCAATTCAATCCAGGATTGTTCTTATCAAATAGGGAACTTTTCTTTTATATTCCATCATTTTTAGATTCTAATCATGCTATTATAATTTTTATTGAATCCTTTTGAGGTAGGGAATAAGAAACCATTTAGGGATGATACCCTAATAAAAACTCAATGAGTAAAATGGGATAATTATTAAATATTTTCCTTCAAACCTTCAATACATAGAGTATACTGTATAGACTTTTATATTTTATTTTTACCAGTCTTTTCTTATTGGATTTTATGTATTCAATATTAATCATTGAGTGGTCTATTTAAAACATATATGATTAACCATCTATTCAAGTGAAGGATCCATGCTGGATGGTGGCATCAAGGGGGTTGGTAGAATAGAAAGGTGAGGTCTGCGAGGATTGCCCAGTCAAGAGGCTAGGTATTGGATATAAGCTTCCCCTACTTGCTGGAACGAATCTACCTGCCCAATATGCTCCAGGAACCTCTGTTTAATCAAACTTTGTGTTAATTTCTCTTCAAACAGTTTATAGTATGACCTAACATTTTCCTTGTATTTTATCCACAAAATCTTACAGATGCAATGATGATTTCTAGCACTAAATGCTTTTTATTGATCTTGGTATCCAGTGGTAGCTGTGGGCCGATGATGCCATGACGGATGGGAATTGAATAAGGTGGGGGCCGGAGGTGGATGAAATCGTAGGAAGCTACAGTTGCTTGTGGGTTTACTATTACCAGATTTTGGAGATTCCAACATCATGAAATTGAGTCACATTGAGGGGATGCATGTGTAGTGTATCATTTTCTTTTCTCTCAATTATTAGTTTATTGTACTTAAATTATATGTCACTTTTGATGCATGTTTTTAAAAACCGGACCATGTACTTTGTTTTAGCAGTGGATCTGAGCAGTGGTTATTTTTCTAGATCATTGGAATATGTATTTTATTTCATCACTGGGTCATACTTTTTAAATTTAGTAGTGGATATTTTCCTGACCCCCTATATGTCATTTACTATACTGGTACTCTCTATGTCATATCTCCTTCATGAATGTTTCATTTTGTTATCGCCCAGATCTTATATTTATCATGATGGTTACCTTGAGTCCATGATATGATATTGGCCCCAGAAACATATATTTTCATTCCATTCATTCTTAATGTGATTTATTTTGGGGAATAGCTAAACAAGGAATCATGTTCTGAAACATCTAAATATCTATATGTGTACTAAAGTTGTCCCAAATATGTTGTAAATTTTTTTATACATAATTATATTTCATTTCATTTATTGTTTTAACAGTTTTGATTGAGTTTATTTCAGGTTTTGTGTATGGATATATAAGGAAGAAGTTGATATGTTAGTTGGAGGGTTTTGTTGGCCTAAACCACTAGATTCCTCTTAGGATCATACTAGGGCCAGCTACGATGTGACAGGAAGTAGGCGCTTTTGATCTCCACACCAGCAATCTGGTAACTTCCTGTTGCAGGTTAATATGTTGTTACTTATAGTCACATTAATTTCAGATACATGATTTTAATTTTCTCTTGATACAAATGCAATGTTAAGGGGGAATTCTGCATGTCTATCGGTGGAAGACTATTAGTGGGCAGCTACATACACCACTGGATTTGGTTGTTGCAGATTCATGATACTTTTATGTTAACATCTTTTACGATAAAATATTATTTCCCTTAATTGTTTTCGATAGATAGAAACATCCAAGGTTCTTTGAAGCTTCTCTGTACTGGAGATCACCCACAAGATCACAAGTTTGATTTATATATTTCTCATGATTTTAGGTTTGATTTCCCTATTCACTCTTTCTCCTATTTCATCAATTTGAATTTCTAAACATCAGAAATTCTTCGCAGTTTATTGACTGTCATTAATTGGCCCAATTACCATGAGGTGACTGTAGTTCTGCTTCTACAAATTGCCTAATTTATATTATGTTACCTACTATGTTTTGATGATTACTTGAGTTATATATGTATGATTTGGGTGATATTTACTAATTTGGAAAGCTTATAAGATTATTAAAAACATTCATAACTACATAAAAGTCTAGACATGAGTACTGGTGCCTGGTCGCCTGCTGGTATGGATTCATCTCATCAGCATGACATACAGGTACCCGAACCAACTGATTATGTTTTACTGTTAATTTAATTGTTGGAAATTTCAGTTCCCCCCTTGGGTCAAGCGGCTCTAGGACACAACACCATGGGACTACAGTTTGGTAGGAGCTCAGGCACAGGTTTAAAGAAGAATGGAAAACCATGAGTGGCAGTGACAACACCTTATCTTTTCATATCCATATTGAACTGAAACTTTATTTCACATTTCATTGGGATGGTGCTTCTATTATGCATTGTTTATAACCCCCCAGCAGCTGGGTTTTCTGATTTATGAAACCAAAAGAATGATGTAATTCCATGGTAAATGATAATCAAGCATTATTCAGTTATTTTCAACGCTGTTTCTTAATTTTCCTTTCCTCTATAGTATATACTATTAATAGATTCTGTAGATATTCTTAATATGTTTTATTCACATTTTTTATGAAATTGTTATTCCTTTCAATGAATTTTTTCCACATAATTTAGGTTACTAATTACTAGCCATTGTACAGTTAACAACTTTCCCAGTTTCTTTTATTTTTCCAAAATATTGTATTGCCTCTATAAAAGCAGTGAATCATATCGTCATTAGAACGCATGAACTAAGAATTATGTTTTATCACCATGCAAATGCACGAGCGAGTACAGGTTTTTTTATATTCTATTATATTGAACCATATGATACAAGGGGTATAGCCTCACCACGATACCTCCACACACCATATCTACAAGTCTACATTAAAAGAGGCATTCTAGAGGTGAAGTGGAAAAATGTTATTTTTACTATTAATTGATTGATATGGGATGGATAATTATAAAGTGGTATCAAGTATATTTTGGAATACGTTTTGGGAGTTGGTATATTGCATATATAGTATTGTGTTGGACCATGTGATGGAACACATACCGGTGTATCGATGACAACTTTACTGGTATAATTTAATGTTTTTAGGGTACATTATTGATGATCATGGATTTTTATTCTATTGATTTTTTGATTTTCACCATTCATGACTCACATAATATTCACAATTAATAGTTATGGATTATAGACTCGACAACATTTCCCATTAGATAGATGCTAGTTATTGGATGTCCGGATATTTGTCTATGGATACATGCAGTGTCTCAAGCATCATATCAGGATTGTATAATATACAAGATATTGGCCTTCTACTATAAATATCATTAATTAATAATTAGGAATAATAGTTAAATTTATTAGAAACTAATCATATGTGGTTATCCAATATAATTTCTTGGGGGAATTATAAATAGTATTTCTGATTTTTATATGTATGTCTCATTATGGTGGATGGACTTATAGATCCTATGGGGATGGGGTTGAAGCATTTTTTCCAGTATGTATAATTTGGAGATCATGGGGGTTAGTAGAGGGGAAATTTTAATTCATGATATGAAATCATTTATGGAGATTATTTCATGGTATTGGTTATATATAGTATGAGTAACAATTTAAATGGTGTTTTAAAATATATATTTGAATGGAATTATACATAAAAAATAAAATAGTTATAGTTTATCATTGATTCATATTGTTTAAGGATGGCTCCACATATATGTTTGTATCATTCTAGTGTGACTAGATTCTACAGGGAGTAGTTGGTGTAAAAATTAATGGATAGGGTGAGCCTTCAAAAGGTTCTTTTATTTAATGTGGAAGTAATAGACTATATTGTGTTGTCCAATACAACATGGAATGGAATTATTCATAACAAAATTATATATCTGTTGTTATTTTTTATTGATAATATTGTGGTGATTAGGGTTGTATGTTTGTATATATGTGTTGTGAATAGATCCTTTATGGACCAACTAGATTCACATATGCATGGGGATGACATATTTCTACACTAGAGGTTAATTTAATTAATTTTTTTATAATATCTCATATTTTTTTCTGGTATAACTTGGAATGGAATTATATATAACTATGAATCATGACTATGGTTCCTTGAAATGGATCACCCCAGTCTTTGCCTTTAGGATTTATCCTTCGTATGTAATTCTTGGGGGAGTCATCCTATGCATTAATGCTTGATGTGGATTAGTCCCTTAGTAAGAAATTAGGATGGCATGTGATGTTTTTATGTTGTTAATCCATCAATAGGGAATTCGATAATGGTTCTAAGAGTATTTTTATTATTTTTTTACATTTAATACTTGTGGAGATGTTACAATTTTTTTTTCAATATGTTATGTGAGATTACTTGAGGGTCATTGATGAAAATTGAAGGATTAATAGTTCCGTTGAGGTTTATATGTGAGGTAACCACAAGAGTGGGGTTTTATAGATTATATGGTTCCTCTTTTGATAGAAGAAAAGGAGAGTTCAATATTTAATTAAATTTATTCATGGGATGTTCCATGTGGTTTACATGGAGGAATGGTTATGCCTTGGGGTTTTGTGATATGTAAAAAATGGGTGGTAGTGTCAGTGTTTTGAGAATATATTAGATTGAAAGTAAATTTTTGGCACCTCTCCCTATTAATTTTAATGTTTTTTGTGAGATGAGAGTGTGGGTGGATTATCAGGACATAGAATTGCACTACATGGTTGGTATGAAAAAAAATGGCCTTGACATGGGAATGATGTTGTGCCTTTGGATGAGAGAATCTGGGATAATTTTGGCTTCAAAAATTGGTATACCATGGGTATTGGCCAGTCACTTTCAATGATGTGTGACTCATTTAAGTGTGTCTCAGTTGATGGATCCTCTTTAATGCGATTTTACACTTTATACCTAGGGCGATATAAGAACATAATACATCATTTTTATGTAATACCTATTTCTGTAATTAATTGATGATGATTATGAGCTGGTCTAAAATCAGTGGAAACCACGATGAGAAGAGTTTCGGTATCATGACACAAAAATTATGTCAAAATGGTCATGGGTCATGATGAGTGAATTTCCTGAGTTGGATCTTGGTTAATATTTGGGGTGTTATTCTTAGGATCTCATATTTGGTAGTGATAATGGGGCAATTTATCGTGGAAATGAGTTTTTTACAATAACCATTGATATGTTCTGTGGTGGATGTGGCATGGGAAAAAAAACTATGAACAAGATTCCATAGTGTCATGATAGGGATGCACATATGGTGGGGATGAAGATGTTGGTTATGGGTGAGTGGAACTGAACATCAAGCTATGGTGGTGGAATTAAGATGTTCATGACTAAAAAATATTTTCTTAACCAATATTCCTGTAGGAATGACATATGGAAAACCATATGTGGTGAATAATAAAGACTTACCATTGGATGCAGTTTCCAGATAAAAGCATGGTGATATAAGGGATCCATGATTTGAGCTATGATAATTTTTTCCAAGTAATGACAATGGCTTTAAATTATTTAGTATCTATTCAGTAATTCTCACATTGATTTTAGAATATGTTTTGTTGAGTTTGTCTGGGTGATCACAGAACTCCACTAGTTATGAATGAATCGTGATTTTGGTTTTGGTATATCATTGATAGTTAGAGATGAGTCCTCCTCTCTTCTCCCTTCATCTCCCTTTCCTTGTGGTGGTATCGTTGGGAGATTTCCATGATGAATCTAGGTATGGGATCCACTCATTCCTATAATATATATCCTTCCTCCATTGTGATTATTAGTTGTTTTAATTCATTATTTTTGATTTAGCGATCTCACTATAGAATAGCAAAATAATATGACTTATAAGGGGATTATTGTTTTCTATATAGAGGTTGTCCCAGGATGATGTTCAGTTGTTGTCATTCATCGAACTATCAATTCCACATTACATCTCAGAATTATTTAATGATTTTTAAAAAATAAACTAATCTAATGATATAGTGGGATCCAGAGCATATGGTATTATCATTAGTTGTTTTTATGATTGTGTTTTATACCTCCCATGGGAGTTTTTATTTGTCCCCTATTCAACACAATGGATCACTGTTTTTTTATAAATTTTTCATTTTTATTTAAAAAATTTAATTAATTATATTCAATATAATAAACTATTTTTTTTGGTGTGAGATATAATTTGGTTTGGGAAATGAGTTGGGACTGATCATAGAAGAATAATGATATGATTTTGTAGAGGAATTTTTCCTTGGGAATTCATTGGAAAAGATCCAATTGTGAAGGTAGTATCACGTACTACACATTGATTTATGAAATGATTATTCGTGCATGAGATATGAAAATTTTCACAATTATGGTAGAATGAACATTTTTATTAAAAAAATGTTACATATATTAAATTAATTTCATGCAATTTGAAAATGTATTGGGTGCACCATTTTTCCTTCATGCATAGGCTAGTTTTTCTCAAACACTAATGGTTAAGGAATTGATGAAATATTTTTACTAATGGACCAAGATTATGATATTTAATCTATATCTGGGTTAAGTGAAGAGATGGACTATAATGTCTTTTCTGAATCTATCGCAACATAACCATGAAATGCCATAGATCCTTGATCTAAGCTAAATTGTTATGGGGTGAGACGTCCCCTACCAAAGGGGTTTCAATGTCATATGAGTAGAATATATAGAGACATGTTGGTTAGGATTGGTGTGAGGACTAACCTTATGGTGATTTAATAAGTGATATAGTAATAAATTATATAACTCTATTGATTCTAGAGTGTCTTACCACTATGAGGCAAGTGAAGGACTTATATGTTTATGAAACTGAAGAGGTGGATGTTTCCCTCTGAGTGAAGAGTGATGAACTATGATATTGTATAAGTCTTGGGACCCTCAAGAGGGTTACCTAATTGATGATATGACCAGTAGGACCTCGTCAATGGATTTGAGAGATTATATCAACTTAGTGTATGTTTTTATATATAGAGATGATTGCAGGTGGACCCTAGAATGAAAAACAACTTGTTTTCTCAAAGGGGATTTTATAATGAAGATGGGATTTGTTGTTTTTTCATACCATTACATGTTTTTATTTTGGTTTTATATGATATTAGATTACCATAGAATTAGGGAATTACCTGAATTCTCCATAATAGTAGTGATTTATCGTGATTCCTAGTTTATTGGTATTTTATCTCAGAGATTATTTAGGGGTGGGTACCAATCTTGACTAGAATCCATAGACATATTTTATGTATGAGTGGATTCATAGTGGTGGATCCTATGATATAAATTTATAACTATATGGATTCATCAATATAGGAATGATTGGGATGGTAGGGATTATTTTGGGCACTGATACAATTGTGAATGAAAAGGTGGTGGGATTCAGATAGTGATACCAGCGGACAATTACAAATGCTTTCGGTACTCAAAATTAAAATAAAGGTACAAGATATCATGTGGGAAGATATCCTATAGGATGTATACATGATATAGTAAGGGTGATTTTAGTATACCATCTATCAATTCATAGTATACCCTATAATATTAGGTGGATCCACTAATGAAAATTTTGTTGAGGAGTCAGACTTATTGGAAACCAATTACTTCAAAAATGGGAACCAAGAAGTGTATTCCATTTGATTTCAATGGTCACCCATTTACCTATCATATTTGGATGTATATGATTATATAGGTTTTCCTCCATCTAGAAATCATATGTCAACCTAACATGTGAAAACCCATGTACTACCGTGGGGTTCATCATGAGGGATTAGTGGCGAGGGATGTATAATGATGCCCCATTCTATACAACACATTAGTGGATGTGTTAGGTTGGGATCCCCATAGTGTGGATAGACATTACATGGACATGATTCTTATGCATAGAGACATTATGGGTTTTTATATGATATGTGTTGTTGATGAGGTTCACATAACTCAAGACAAAAAGTTATATTTTGTCATGAACGAAGTTACATGTGTATGCCCATGAGGTGGCAGTGATACTATAGTGGGGCGGTCAGTGTGACATAATTAGAGATATTATGGAATTTTTACAATCCATGTTTTGATGTGTTGTATTTTGTTTGTTTGACTTTAAATTTTATTTTATTTATTTTTTAGGTGAGAATGCCACATGTACATTTCATAGAATTTTTTAATTAGTATTCAACCACTATGATTGTTCTCTACTAATTATTTAGTCACACCTTGCTTGATCCACCATTGCACATGTGTTCCTACGAACTTCTCACATTTTTATTATAGTAATAGGGTTGGATATGGCCTAGGATAGCTTAGTCATGTGGCAAAGATCATATGATATTAGATATTGTGATGTTCTATGGCATAATTTATTCAAGGGTACATCATCATTAGTTCCATTGTCTAATTGTAAGTATATGTTACCAACTCAGTGGGTGGTATATGTATGTTTGGTACTGATGTTTAATATTTCATTTCATTTCATTTTAATTTAGTTTTTAATAGACTTATATCATCCACTTTCACTTTGTTTTCAATGGTTAATATTTATTTATTTAATATTTTAGTGAACCCACTAATATAGAGTGTATAACATCCCCAAGATACCTCCTTATACCCCCACTTCAATTTTTAAAAATCTATTGTTTAGGGAGCTGTTTCAGTGGTCACATGGAGAACTATTCTAGTTACTGTTAATATTGTAATCCAGACTGGGAGTTACAACCCAGCTTTTTAGTGAGGTACATTTTTCTGGACAAACCCTCATTGAGTTTTCCCATGGCTTATGATTGGGTTACAATTCCTTGGTATATTCAATTCCCTTTTATAATGAGAGTTTACAGGTGATATGGTGGATAATATCATGAAAATTACAAATAGTGTATTAAATATAGGACATGATTTTTTATTACATGCTATGTATATGATAAATGACATTTAATAGGTTGTACATACCCCTTAGACCTTATGAATTGGATTTTCAGCGGAAGGGAAAATCCAAAAATTTATATGGTGTGTAAAGTTTACATTTCTTGTTAATATGATGGGTTGTATTTTGAAAGGATACTGGATTTTTATTTTTGAAATTTGGACCCATTTTCTCCACCTTCACATAATAGGATCCATGCATGAGAGTTCCTCTGAGTCCTCTCCTAGATTACATGGCTTCATTTCAATCTGAGCATCATTTTATTCAGTGATGGGTGTATTGGATCATCAACAAAAAGATAATTATTTCTCTTCCTCCCTCCATTATTTATTTTTATGTATCTTGTGTTATTTTTTAGTAATCTCATATGCCTTATTTTTAAGGTTTTATCTTCTTTTCCAGTTCCTTCTATTCTAGATTGAATTAATATCCTGCAATGGAATAGGGGTCTTCTATAAACCTAAGGTAAGTGGTATTATTATTTCTTTAATTTTTTATTTAATTATATGTTATTAACTATTGAGAAGTTCACTGGACTCCACTAGTGTCACCACTATAAATTATTTTTAATTAAAATATTTTTTTTTCAATTTTGAATTTGGTACCAGCTAGTGGAAAATAAATATCACTGGTTCATCGCCTTGACCTAATCCACCCCTTTGTGTGTTCCATTCCTTATGGGCCTAAAATCCCCTTTTCATTAAATTATTAAAACACCATTATATTTATGTGTCTCTTCCATAAACTAAATTGTTGATAATGTGTAATGAAATTAAGAAAATGGATGTCCATGTATAGGGTCTTTACGCTTAAACAATAAATTTCTTGACTTAATATAAATGTCTTGCTGAACATGATAACAATTATTTGGGGGTATGCTATGAGATAGTGATTACCCTAACATTAAAATATATTTATAAAGGGGTATATATTAGGCCTCTGATATAATAATTCAATGGATTGTCTAATCATGTGTTATAATTATAATATTTAAATGAGTGTAAATACGCTGTGAATGATAGTTGGACCCATCTTATGGATTACCGTGAATGATATCACTAAGATAACTATTATACATACCAATGAGTGATATTAATTCCCTATTATAGGTAGCTTTTATGGGTTCAATGGGTGAGATGGTCACACCATCAATGAGTGATTCTGGTTATTGTATAATATATACCTAGGAAAGGCTCAGAGGATCATGTTCTTAACCATAATATTAGTGATACTTTAGATGAATTTATAGATCACTGTGGACAGACTCTGAAAATAATTTTTATTTTTAGTTTACTAGGTGTGATAATGAGGTTCCTTCTAATGGTTCTCCTTAGATAGGCCCAGGATTAAATTTATTTAAATTCTAGTGTTTAATTAAATATAATTAAAGTAATTTAAACATGTATAATTAAAGTAATTGTCTACGATGCCATTTCACATTTGGGGGTTCAGTCCATACTTATGAAATTCATTCCATGTAGACCCAGTTATTTTTCCTTGAATGTATTCTAGAGAACCATTATACATCCCCATCAATTTTTGGTAGTATCACCTTGATTCAAACATATTCAACTTATTCCAATGAAGGCAGTATTGGTTTGGAATCCCAAGTGGAGGTCTGGTGTATTTATCTATTTGTTTCGAGGTCTTTATTATTGTAATGTCTCAAATTTTCCAGGTATTATTTTTAAATATTGTATAGAATTATTATGAGACCAATATTTGTAACAGAGTGTGATTCAAGGGCCTTGGGTGCCCAAAATAAAGGTTTGAAATAATTTAAACACTAAATAGTGTGTTTGAGTGTTTTTCCGAATAATGTGAAATAACTATTAAATGGTTGCACATATAAGAAATATGATGGAAATATTATGTTCAGGGTAGAAAATTTACCTTAGGTGGGGCCTAACATCAACTAAATCTAGTTAGTAGAGGAAGTTAGATTTTGGACACTTTAAAGGAAATAATATAAAATAAAATATTTTATTTCAAATGTTTCCATAATGCGGTGATAGAAGCTTTAAAATAATATGTTAAAAGAAGCTCCAGGGTAATCTACATAACCATGAAATTATCTAGAGGTGTGTAGAAAAGACACCTTGGAGAAACTTCTTGACAATGAATGATGACAGATCGATCGATTAATGCACCTCAGATTTGATGGAACCTCGTTAACGAACGCGACAAGATGATCATTCTTCAAAAAATATCAAGGTAGGGGTTTTGTTATTTTTATTTTTTAATTATTATTCAATTACCTGACTAATGAAGATCAAACCATGAATAAGCTGATCCACAGATCATGCATTCTTGCATGGGTTATTATTTCTATTCCTTTTGGGGATTTTGATTCGGACAATAAAACCATGCTAGATTATTAATTCTTGGTTTCAATTCTTCCTGTTAAATAATACTAACATGAGAGGATTTAAGCTATGATGAATGATAGTGGAGGTTCGTTACTCCTTTCATTTATTATATTTCTTATTTCCTTTTCCCAAAGTTCTTCAATTTCTTCATTGGGAGACAAAAAATGGATCGTTTTGAATATTTTTCGCTGTAAAACGATCTCAAATTGGAGATTAGACGTCAGAGCGACATGGTAGAGGTGTGATAGTGATGAAGGATGGTGATTTAACACGGATCTAAGAGGACCATTCTTCAAGTGTTTTTCATGTCGGTCGATCATGACTCATTCTTGGGGCTGATAGAAGGCCTGTAACCAATGTAAAAGACCTTTCCTTGTCAGGGAGACCCAGAATCTAGAGATTCATGATGATTAGACGGCCAGATTGAAGACTGGAGGAGCACCCGAGGCATGGAGGAGGACGACAACGTTTCATAAAAAACATGTTCAACATGATGTGTGCCCCATAGAACATGCCATGTGGGACTGATATAATGGCAGCTAGGGTTTCATCACTGATGATGATGAAGAACTCAATGTGCCCCCAGAAGGACATTTTGTGTTGGCTCCATCCAGCAATGGCTAGAGTTCTGGGCGATAGGAAGAGTAAACACAACATGTGACCATTGTCACAAAGCATGTGGGTACTCACACCAGAGTCAACATGTATCTTGGGCAATACACAGACACAGGTTGGAGTACATGCCATGTACTCCACCACACGGCCAGACCTGGCTGGATATGCCGACAACCCCGTGTATCGGTACATGGTCTAGAACACATAGGTTGAAGTAATGTATTGGAAAATTTCCATCGTACATGGAGTAGTCCTCGTCTATATAGACACAGAGTGAAATCCTTTATACACACCTTGTAGATATGTTTTAACACAACATGTACTCCAGACTCGGGAAATTATATACAGGATGTTCCCGGAGTCAAGGGACATAGTGTGTGACCCATTTGACATGCTATATACCCCCTTATATATGGATTGATCCTCTAGTCCACCATTCCTTCAATACATTTCATTTGGGTTATTTCACCCTTTTCTCATTCCCCTGAAGGTCGTGTATCATTTCCATCCACATGAGTATGATCCCTTTACTAGGACTTTCGGGATAGAGTCATAATCCCTCTGAGAGCCCTGTAGCCGGATCTTATACCCAATCATAACCCTAGGATGAGTCAGGTATCAACATGACCAATCCTATAGGATTCCAATACTTTATATATCATGTGAATCATGATAAATCACAGTATCCTCCAAGGCCAGGGCAATGATCTTCATTTGTGTATCGTGATATTTTATCACTCAGGAGTGTGTTCTCCCAAAATGAGTGTATCTATTATCTATTCAAATATATTTCTTCATCTATATCCCTCATGGAATCTTTCTACGAACAATACTTCTCGAATGGATGTCATCAGAGATACTAGACTCTTGGAGTGAGTTCTCCAAGACAAGTTATTTGTGGAATCATTAAACTCAATCCCTAGCATGGGTATGAGGTCGTTGTAGATTATGGGTCTGGGTCTCAAGTATATATTTATGCGTTTCTCATTATATATGTTTAGTAGACATATACTGTATAGAGCTGAATAAACCTTTAATTTTTGTATTACTTTTTGGTTTCCTAGGCCCCCTACTAAGTATTGTTATACTCACCATTGCACAGGATTTTCCCCTACGTGTTGTGTCTTGTGAAGATGAGCAGCCTTTTGCTAGAGTCTATGGTTGACCAGGACCAGACCGAGCATTATGAGTTCCTTGCAGGAAAGGTGTTTCTACATCTACGAGCAGCAGTCCTAGTACCTATTTTTTATTATAGGTTTAACATTGTAGTTTTCAGACTCTTTCTTTTGGTGGGATTGTATTCTAGCCCATTTTTCATTTTGAACATTACTTTACATTGTAATATGTTGGTTGGGCTTAGTTGTATTCATTCAATTTGTTCCCTAATTTTTTTACTTCTCATAATTTTTGGGGTTGGAGATGTGTTCATGTGTACTGGTACTTAGGTAATGCCTCCCATGCTGGTGATATGCTTACTCAGTGCGAGTCACTAGCCCTAGGATTATTGGAGGCAGGTCTTGGGAGTAACAGCACGGGCTCCAATGGGATGGGTCATAAAAGAGTGGTATCATAGGGGTTTGGTTCTACCTTTGGACAAAGTGTCTGTGAGATTTGTTTGGGGAAAAAGTTGTAAGTGTTTCGAGCTCACCTTTTAGGCTATGTACCCCCAGTGGTGGTGCTGGCAACCGACATATCCATACACTAGGACTATGATAACCTATTTTTTGATTCAAAACAAGAAAACACTAAATCCATGGAAATAAAAGAATGATGCATACATAATATAGGAATGAGTTGTGTTTTCCATGTCCATTGTGTCAGCTTTCTAGATATACTCGTTGAGCATGGAACATCTTGTTTCCATACAATATGACCCTACAATGCATACCAACTAGGTTTCAATAGCTCGATCATGAGGATAACCCCATCAGTGATGAGGCCATGATACCGGGACTGGTTCCCCACGAGTTACCTCTTGGTGGTTCACCTTCTATACCACCACCAATGAAGCAGAATGTGGTACCTGTAGTACTGACAGACAAGGAGCTCATGTTGTGCTCACTCTATGAGTTTTAGTTATAGAGACCCATTAGGTTTTTATGCGAGCCTAATAATTAGGCAGATGAGGTCTGGCTTAAGTTGGTGAATAGAGTTTTTCATCTCTTGAGGAAACCAACAGGTGATATGGTGACCCTAGGAGCGAGCCTTCTTCATGGTTCTGTAGGAAAGTGATAGAATTTTACCACACAAACTCACGACGAGGAGACTCTTTCGTGGATGGAGTTTGAGCGACTCTTTATGGATGAGTTCTATCTCGTTACGATGAGATAAATTCATATACTAGAGCTTTCTAAGCTCTAGTAGGGTAGTTTGATAGTGGCTAACTATTCATTGAGGTTCACCAACCTCTCAAAGTACTCGATGGATATGGTCATGGATTAGTACTTCAGAGCTCGGACCATCCAGTGAGCTCTACAGTGGGAAATAATATATAGTGTCATGGCTCTGTGCATATTGAATTATGCTGGGGTGCTCGAGCATGCCTTACTGATCGAGGGATTCTTGGTGGAGTAGAGACATTTAGTGTCACTTAGCAGTAAGCAGACAGGTGTGAAGACCTTGGTAACAGTTAGCCGACATCAGGCATAAGGATCAGGATGTGGGAGACATCACAAGAGGATCCAGGATAGGGGTTCTATAGTCTAGGGCTCTCAAAATTGTTCCAGTCCACTTAGGGAGAGGTGATGCAACTCATGAAATGGTAGAAGACATAATTCTAGAGACTGTCCAACCCATCAAGCTACTTACATAGATGTGATGGATATACCACTGATGTAGAGGCAAAGAGTGGAGTAGGAAGACACTCCAGGAATAAATGTGGCATAATAGAATGGAGAGATATTGGTGGAATCAGATGCCTTGATCTACTTCCACCACCACCCCCAAGAGGTCTATACCAGGATTAGGGAGCTAGGGGATAGGGGCTGGGAAAACTTCATGCAGTCAAGGCGTACGACCCAGGGACTCCAGGGATGATCTAAGGTATGATCTATAAATTTTATACATTATCTTGCATACTCATAGACATAGGTGTCAGTTATTCATTCCTCACCACATGTCTTGTGAGAAACCTTGAGATTTCGGAAGAACTATTTACTTGACCCATACACATGGAGACATCTATCAGACGAGACTCGATGACCACACATATTTGAAGATAGTGTGATCTTTATCTTGGAGGAGAGTTCCTTGGTTGGAACCTCTTTGCTGAAGTGTCGAGGCCATACGATGTCATTCCTTGTATGGATTGGTTATCTTCATTTCATTCCCATATTTACTACTTTAGATGAAGAGTGTGGTGTGTATGTAGAGATGGAATGGGGTTTTCCATTGTTGGTGAAAAGGAAACCCGGGAAGCATAGAGTGGGATCATGCATAGGAGGTTACAACCAATCACTCATGAGTTGGCTAGCCTTACCCTCATAGTAGTAGATGTTGTGAGCCTCCAGTTCCTAGAAATAGTGGCGGAGTACAATGACATTTTTATAGAACATGTTCCAGGATTTCCTCCCCACAGAGAGATCGACTTCTGAATAGACTTTCAGCCCAAGAATGACACCGATATCCTAATAATCATATCGAATAGAACTCAAAGAGATTCACGAACTGAGGGTGAATATTTAGGATTTATAGAATATGGGATTCGTAAGACCCAATATTTTACCCTGGGAAGCCCTATTTGTTTTCAATAAGTCAGATGGGAGTTTTAGGTTGTGCATGGTTTACGGGCGGTTGAATCAAGTAACAGTGAACAAAAAGTGTCCACTGCTGAGGATCAACAACCACTTTGATCAGATGAGAGGTGTGAAATTGTTCTCAAATGGTGACCATTGATCACGTTACCATCAGTTATTAGTATGGGACAATGATATACCAAATACGGATTTCACATGCTGCCATAGTCACTACGAGTACTTGGTGATGCCTTTAGGAAGGAAAAAATCCCCCAAAGTGTTCATGTAATTTATGAGCCAAATATTTCGGGAATACATGGACTGGTTCTTAGTGGTCACCATCAATGAAATCCTTGTGTACTCGGTATCAGAGGAGGAGCACAGAGAAACCTATAAATGGTTATAGACGTACTTCAAGAGAACCAAATTTATGGATGCTCTCAAAGTGATAGTTCTCGATATAGGAGGTGCACTTTCTGGGACTTTTCATCTCAACAGATAGAGTATCAGTGGACCCAACCAAGGTCGAGGATGTGTTAGCATGGGAGCCACCTCGTTGTATGATAGAGGCACGAAGCTTCCATGGGCTAGAAGGATTCTACCAAAGATTTATCCTGCCTATCTCCTAGATATCAACACCGATGAAAGCCTCAAACCAAATGTGGAATCCTTCTGTAATGATGGAGAAGTTCCAGCAAGCTTTCCAGAAGTTGAGGCAGATTTTGATGATTGCACTGATCTTGACATTACCAGAAGTGTGTGTCATGTACATTGTTTACTGTGATACATTAGGGACTGGGCATTACTGTGACCTAATATATAGACAGGTAGTGATTACTTAGGGTTTTTACCAGCCAAGGTTTCATTAACATAACTACATGAATCGTGATCTTTAATTGACAGTGGCAGTCTTCACATTGAAGATGTAGTGACACTACTCTATGGGAAAATGATTTATCATCTACTCTGACCATAATATCCTCATGTACATATTCTCATTGAAGGATGTGAATCTATGGTAGAGGAGATGGCTAGAGTTCCTCTGTGATTATGAATTTGAGACAATCTATACTCCTATTAAAGGGAACATTGTGGAAGATTCTATCTGTAATAGATCAAGTTCGTAGCAGCTAAACAAGGAATCCGAGTAGTTGTCCTCTCTGTAGATATCCTCCAAGGTAGGAGATGATGTATCTTTTCTATAGTCATTGGTTTTCATCCCTCCACCCTTACAAGGAGTTAGGGAGGCACAACTAGGGGACATCGATTGTGAGAATTTATGTGCTCAATCATCCACTAGACATGCTCTTGATTGATATTCACATGATGGGGAGAACATATAACTTTTTAGAGGATGCACTGTTATGCCAGTGGAGTTTAGAAATGAGGTTCTGAGGGAGTTTCATAAATCCCCCTAGGTGGTACAACTTAGAGAAGGAAAAATGTACTAGGATATCCAACGTTTGTTTTGCTGGATAGTTATGAAGAAGGAAGTAGAATAGTTCATTTCTCGATTCTTTAAATGACAGTTGGTTAAGACTGAGCACGAGGTTCTCGTAGGGTTAGCTCACCCCCTATAAGTTCCAGAATGGAAGTGGGATTGAACATTGATCGACTATGTGATGGGATTACCACAAACATCCAAGGGAGTTGATTTCATCTACATGATCATTGACTTACTCACTATGTCTGCACAAATCCTAGCTATTAGGGAGAAGAGTTTCATAGAGATCATGGAGAAAATTTACATGCGGGAGATACTTAAGCTTCATGGAGACCCTTGGACCATATTCTCATGTCAAGATGATTCTTTCACATCCAGATTGTGGAAGGTATTTCAGAAGGCGTTTGGGACCTAGCTACACATGAGAAAATATTTCCATCCCTAGATAGATGGTCAAGAAGAGAGAACCATTCAGGTTCAGGAGGATATGTTTCTGGAATGTATCTTGGATTTTGGTCGTAGTTTTGATGACCACCTACCACTAGGGGAGTTTTCTTATAAGAATATCTTCCACTCCACCATCAGTATGGAATCAGTTGAGTATTTATATGGGTGACCCTGCTGGTCACCACTTCACTGGACTGACCCCAGAGAGTTAGCACTCATGGGTCTAGAGTTTGTATGAGCTACCACTGAGAAGGTGCATATCATCCAGGATAGGATAAAGACTAAACATAGCCAGAATAAGTCTTATACTAATAGATGATGGAAACCTCTCGAGTTTGAGGAGGGGGACCATGTCTTCCTTTGGGTCTCACCACAAAGAGGGTTTTAGAGATTTGGTCATGGTGGTATGTTATCTATGAGGTTCATCGACCCTTTTGAGATATTGTGTAGATTTGGCGAGGTGGGGTACCACCTAGCTCTAAAACCGTATTTTCATTGGGTACATGATGTCTTCCAAACGTTACAGCTGTTGAGGTACGTGCATGACGCATCACATGTCATCAACTGGGGCAATCTAGACATTGAGGATGTAGCGACCTTCTTAGAGTACCTTGTAGAGAGTATGGATTGAAAGGAGAGGTTGCTTCATGGGAGTCTGATTCCCCCAGTGTGAGTCTTATTGAAGCATAAGAATCTTCATGATAGCACGTGTGAGTGAGAGTCTTCGATTCATGCGTGATTCCCACATAAATGTGAATAGACCCCCTTTTTCTTTGGATTTTTGGGACTTAAATCCCTAAGGTGGGGAGAACTTAATGTCTTAGATCTTCTGTGTATTATTTTTAAATATTATATGGAATTATTACGAGAACATTCTTTGTTAAGGTATGCGATTCTGAGGCTCGGGGTGCCCGAAATAAAGGATTGAAAAAATTTAAACTATAAATACAATGGGTGAGAAGTTTTCCTGAAAAAGTGAAATAAATATTAAACAGATTCTAGGGATCAAAAATCTAAGGTTACTGTTTTGTTAGGTGAATGTAATTTTCCTTAGGCGGGACCTAACATTGACCGACGTGATTCGACAGCATAATTTTGTTTTTGGATGTTTAAAAGGAAATAAAATAAAATAAAATATTTTATTTTTAATGTTTCCATAACACGAAGTTTGGATATTATAAATAAGATATTAATAAAATCTCTAGGGTAGCCACATAACCTTGAAATTAATTAGAGGCGTGGAGAGGAGAACCCTCAGAGAAAAATCTAGACAATTAAAGATTAAAGATCAATCGATTGACAAAACTTCGATTCGATGGAACCTTTCTAACAAACGCGAAGTGGCAATCGTTCTTCAACTAAATATCGGTAGGGGATTTGTTAATTTGATTTTTTTTCTCTGTTCTTCAATTAAATCTAAAATATGGATCAACCCATGAATAGTTTGATATTTGGATCTGCGTTCTTGTAGGAGGGTTAAAATTTCCATTTCATTCGAGGATTTTGATTTGGGGAATTAATCTATGCTAGAATATTTTATTGTTTCGATACGCCTTATTTAATCATGATAATTGGGGTAGGTCGACGCCATGAGAAATAAAAAAAGAGGATCATTCCACCTTTCATTTATTGGATTTCATCCCTCATTTTCCATGTGTTATTTTCATTCTTCCTTGGGTGAAGAACAATGGGTCATTGAAATTATATTTCACAACACAATGATCTCAATCCAGAGATCAGTCTTTGCAACAACCTTGCAGAGTTGCGACATCGATGGCATATAAATAAGTGGCTCAGATCGAGGAGGATAATTCTTCAAATTTTCTTCATGTGGGTGGAATAAGACTTGTTCCTAGGGATTATCAGAGGCCCAAATCCAATGTAAATGACATTACAGTGTTGGGGAGACTTAGAATATGTATTTTTGCGATGATCAAGTGGATGGATTGAAGGATGGAGGAGTACCCGAGGCACGACGGAGGATGATCATGTTTCAAGAAAATATCGATCAACACAGTGTGTATCTCGCAGAACATTCCTTGTGGGACCTGTACAACAGTGCATAGGTTTTCTACACTATTATGATAAAGAACCCGACATACCCCCAGAAGTACATGGCGTATTGGCCCCATCTAGTAGTGACTGGAGTTCTAGGAAATAGGAAGGGTAATCACGGTGTGTGACCACTATCTCATGGAATGAGAGTCCTCACATGGGACTCAACATATATGTATCGGGAGATACAAGGACATGGGTTGGAGTACACACCATGTACTCCACTACACGACCAGAATTGGCTGGATATGTACGCTACCCTGTGTACTGGTACACGGTCTGCAACACATGAGCTGAATCCATGTATGGGAACATGGCCAACATACATGGAGCGGACCCCAGATACCTAGACAAAGTGTGTGACCCTTTATACATGACATATAGATACATTTTTAAATGAAATGTTCTCCATACTTGGGATGTTGTACATGAGAAAAAACCAAAGTCAAGGGACACAATGAATGACCCCTTGTACATGTTGTGTAACCCTTCTACGTGGATTGATCGCTTTGTCCACTAATCCATGGAAACATTTCATTTGGGGCAGTGCCCCTTTTGCTCATTCCCCTAAAATTCAGGTATTGTTTCCACCTATATGAGTATGATCCCTTCAGATGTACATTCTGGATAGAGTCAGAATCCCTATGAGGACTTGAGTGAGATACTCTACACATTCTTGACCATAGTAAGTGTTAGGTATCAACATGACCAATCCTACATGACACAGATCCTATACATAGCAGGTAAATATAGATGAGTCATGGTATCATCCAAGGCCTTGGAAGTGATCCTCGTCTATGTATCGTGATATTTTCTCATTCAAGAGTGTGTTCTCCCAGAAAGAGGGTATCTGTTCTCTCATCATATCTATTGGTGCATCTATCTCTCTCAAGGATTTCACAAAAAAATGTACTTTTCAGATGGACATTATCAGAGCTATCATACTCATGGTGTGTGTTCTCTTGGACGAGTGATTTGTAGAATCTTTGATCTAAATACCTAGCGTGCGTATGGGGTCATTGAAGACAATGGGTTTGGGTCTCAAGTATATATGGATGTGTTTCTATTAATATATTTTAGGTAGACATATACTGTGAAGACATGAGAGTACCTTTACATTGTGTATTTATTTTTGTTTTTTGGGTCCCCTACTGAGTATTTTTACACTCACCACTGCATGAGATTTTCCCTCACATGTCATGTATTGTGTAGACAGGTGGCCTTTTGATGGAGTCTAGGGCGGAATGGGACCATAAAAAGCATTCTGAGTTTCTTGAAGGTTGAGGTGTCCCTACGACTATGAGCAGTAGTCGGAGTACCTCTTTTTTCTTATAGGTTGGACTTTGTAGTTTTCAGACTCTATATTTTGGAGTTCTTGTATTCTTGACTAGTTTACCTTATGTAGATTACTTTCCATTGTACTCCATTGGTTGGGCTTAGTTACATTCATGCATTTTCATTCATAGTGTTTTTTACTTCTCATCATTTGTGGTCTTGGAGATGTGTGTGTGTGAATATGTACTTAGGAAATGCCTCCCATGTTAGTGATATTCCTACTTGGTTCTAGTCACCGGCCCCTGGCCTATTAGAGGCATGCCTGGGGAGGCGCTGCATGGGATCCACTAGGATGGGTCATGACTATTATGTATGTGTACACTTCTCATTTTATATTCATAGACCGGATTTGTCTAATCACCATTTGAGGAATCCTTATGAGTATATATCACACCCAACTTAGGTCTCATTTGGTATCCAAGAAGACATCATGATTGAAGGTGATGATAAAAGGAAGCATCGACATTTGATGGTTGATTTTTTGTAATAGGATGGAGTACAGGAGAAGAGGACCAACTATAATCTTTTATGGGCAGTGAAGGCAAATTTTGGTTATTTTTTATTTTTTTGATAGGTGGTATATTCATATTTAGATAATATCCAATGTCCTATATTTTCATATAATAACATGAAATGATCATCATATTTTTTTATCTACATATGATTTAGCTTCCCACTATTTACTTATCTGGATAATTTATTTTTTCCATTTATGATTTTTATTATTGTTATCGCTACATATATCAATTATCTACCACTTTGATATACTCTGACTAATGAAGGAATAATTTCAACATAGACACATCCTAGGCACTTACTTCAAGTAAGAATAATTTAGCTTATGAGGAGGTGTTCTTGAGTTCAGGTATCCAACCATCTCCTGGGAATGAAATAGTCTTCTGGGGAGAGACACTACAAAGTGTTATCAGATATCTTATTCATTTTTCTTATTGTTTGGGTATTAGACATGAGACCATTATGTTTTGAAATTTGGTGATGATCTTTTGACTAGGAATAGATAACCAAAATAAATAAGAATCCCAAATTTCATAGGATGGGATATTTTTGTTATTTTTTTCCTATTATAGTTTCACTAATTTCACCATTGGGTAATGCACATGTGTAGTAGATTAATTGTTTTTTATAATCTTATTATTATGTATTCACTTTTTCCTTAGCCCATTACAGTAAACATATATCATCTCATGCAACAAAATAGTCACATTATGACTTATATAGAATGCATTTTCCCATTACATGGTTAGCATAAGTGTGAATTTTCTAGTTCATATAGTTAGTGATTGAATTATTTTATTTTTAAATGTGATAAAATTTCTTTAAATGATGAAATAATTGGATTAAATAACATTCCATCATCAATAAAAATAGTTTTTAGCACATAGATTTATGATGAAACCATACATAACCATCAATTCCATGTTTCTTCCATGAAATACTATTTATATGTACTTAAATGTTAGTTTATTTTATTATAGGAATTAAATTTGTTATCTATGATGCATGAACTTATATAAATTGATAAAGGATATTAATCTAAAAAAATAATTATTCAACACATATTACGTCTTAATACCATATAAAAAGACTAGGGTCTAGTTACATGATGTACCAATTGAAATATATAATGATTATAAGATTTTATAAATTGGTAATGGAAATGAATATAACTATACAATGATATATATGTATATAAAAATGAGTATGAACATAAATAAATTTAATCATTTAAATAAAATGGTTATAGGTAAATGGGTAGGCCAATTACAATGTAAATGTTTTTTACTCTATACAATAAAATTGACATTCTATATACTGGAATATATATTTATTTACATGAGACCTTATCCTTGACCCGACATTAGTAGTGGGGTGTAAGAAGTTTATTTTATGATATGATATGATATTATTATCACATATAAATTGATTTTATGAAAGGATGAGAGGTGTGAATTGTTTATAGGAAGGAATTGTACCTATCATTTTCTATTATCATATTTCATATCTGATATTAAATATCATCTAAGGAATGATTTGGGAAATTATATATCTATGCCTCCATGAACTCCTCGAGTCGCATTCTAGGAGAGTGGATAGGACCACACTCCAGAGGTGGAAGGATCTTAGCCACTAGGGATATGTTCTGTAGTCCCACATGGGTAACCTCCGGTTGATATTCCACCGGGTGTCAATACTAATTTTCATGATAGATTATTCTGATTCATGAATTTTATACACTGAGCTCTATGACATGTCCCAACTATAGCATAGTTGACGTTTGAATTCAAGAAGCATAATCATCCCACCTTTTTAGGGTATTAGGTCTTCTGACTCATGAGTATTGTCTATTGGCCATGATTTCAATCCTTGAGCATGTGACATTCCTCCATAGAGGATGGCCTATGTAACAACCCAAACTGTTATACATAAAACTCCTATTTTAATTCAATTAAATGTATTATTATGTGATTTTGTTATAGAAGACATAATCATTTATTTTGTATTATTATATTCAATTTCATTTAAATGATTATTATGCGTCTTCATTGTTGATAATATTGTCGTTGAACAGTGATCACATGATTACTATAAATAGAGGGTTTTACCAAATCCAATTGACACACGAAAAAGAATTGATGTCCTTAACCAGTAGGATCATACCCTATGGAGCCTATTTATCAAAGAATCCATGAAATATATCATTTCTATCCTTTTCCCTTGACCAAGCCCGATATGTGATCCCAGAACATAAGAATGTGTGAAATTGTTTATGGTAGAAGTTCAAGATCATCGAGATCACGGGTCAAACCATGTTCCCCATACCGTCCCATGAATGTCCCACCATCACACACCATACTCATTGGAATTTTTTTGGTTAATTAAAGGGATATGTATCAAGACCCTATCAGTATTATTATGTACATTATTTTTTATATAATAATTAATATATTTTCTTATTATTATTGTTTCTTTGTAAATGATTTCGGTTTTGATACAATAAAGTAAAAATTGTATTTTTTGTTAATATTTAAATTTAATAATGTATGAACTAATTTATTTTTGAAATAAATAATATTTTACTGAAATATTATTATTAAATATTTCTTATCAATTATAAATGATTATATAATTTTTGTAAAGTCAATTGAAATTTTTATTATGGATTTGAAACTGTTATTGTAAAAAACCCTCAATTTTTACTAAATGTCCGCCATTATTTTAAAATTAAAAATTCACATATTTCAAAAATAATTTAGATAAAATTAATATTTTGTTTGGAATAAAAATTCCAAATATATCCAATGGTGAATTTTTCATAATTTTCAAAGATAGTCGGATTATCGTGTAAAAATAAAATACCTTATAATTATACTTTGTGATTTATGATATCATAATGACTCAAATGTGATAAAATAGTAATATAAACGGTCTACATGAAAAAAAATATTTTTCCATTTAATATATTGTGATTTTATGTTTTTTTAATTATTTTATAAATCCTTTTTGAATCCTTCAAAACATGTGATATATTTTAAGGGTTTCTAATCAGTTCTTTAAGAATGTGACCCACATTCACATCACGAATGGTAATATTTTAATATGTTTGGAAATCATCCACATAAAATAATTTAAACCACTTACATTTTTTAGAATCCATGGTCCAAAACCATGGCATAGTTTGTGGTTTTGTATGTTTTATTATGTAGACACCAAAACATACATAAGAATGATATCTTCCTCATTTCCTATATAAACCCACCCAATCACCCTTTTCCATTCACATAATGTAACGACCCAGACCCAATCACCCACCCAAATAGTTCTAAATAGGTCATGTGTTACTACCTTAGGTGCACCTCCCCAAACACCAAAGGCCGCCGACTAGAAGCGAGGTTCTAATAGGTATAGTGGGGAGGCTATACCCTCTCAGAGGATAATAATGGTACTAGTGTGACTGTAAAAATAAAAATGTAGCATAATAAAGAACTCAGCAAACTCGAACCAGACCCACATAGCTGAAGAAATTTCAATATCAATAAACAACAGAAGTAATAAATATAAACAACAGCAGCGTAAAGTAAACACAACAACATGCTGATCACTATTAACTAATACTAAACAAGAAACATAAATCCAAAGAAGGTCATATATATCCATATGTAAAAGGGACAATGTCTAACCAACTATAGCTACAAATCAAGCAATCATGATGAAAAAGGAAAAAGAAAAAACAAAGTAAACTCTAGCTAAGTAAGACCCCATGGTCCATACCATCCCCATGAAATAGAAAATGTAATCCAGATCCTAAAGCTGACCTCTTTCTTGCATGTAAATCCATAATGTTTGCACATGTCCCGAAGGGCCCACACAGGGTGTGAGATGAATCTCAGTAGGATACCACCCAATGATGCATACCTAATATAAGTGTTTAAATAGGAATTCATTTATAAGGAAAACAGTAACCAGTACGATGCACATAACCACACACAAACTCCATTGGTGCTCAACAGCCACCATGGAATGTCACATGTTTCAGCCAATTCCATAATCTCTATCATGTAACACGGTACCATGAACCCCTTAACACCGCGTGTCTCAAGTAACAATGTCCCCAAGGCATGCCCAAGAAATAGTAACTAGGAGGAACAGTGATGCATGTCCTCAAATAAGTAACCGAAGAGACAATGATGACTACACCAATAAAAGTAATCAGAGGACCAATGATGTCTGCCCTCAAATAAAATCACTAGAGGAATAGCGATGCCTACTATCAAATGAAGTATTCATAGGGACATCAATGTCTACCCTCAAATAAGGGTGAGACTCTTCCCCCAAACCGATAGTCTCAACGTTATCCCATGAAGGATCCTCACCTTCCACGCAGCTTCCTATTGAATGCACCCCCAACCAATAGTACCTACACTGAAACTAATGAGATCCTATACCCACATGAGTGGTCGAAACCACATCATCATGGAGTCTCTCTGTGTGCACACTAATCAATGTTCTGGGTGAGCGGTAATCACTAAAATAGTACCCAAGTGACAACACCTTTGACACCTCATGCCCCTATGACCATGCCGATCAAGCCTGATGACCTTTCCATCCAAGTAAATCGGGCCATGCCCAACCTGACAGTCCCCCTACCTCAAGAAGACGTCTATGACTCCCAATCCCATTGTCAAAACCACCCAATGTCACCCATGTCAAACCCAACTTGTGATCAACATCACTCAAGAAATATCTAAGCCATTCCCAACACAACTCAATGGGTTCCAGCATATGCAATGACATATATCACACATATAATCAAATGAAATACATAAACAGGAAAGAAAAACTAAATAGTTGACTTTCCGTGGCCAGGTGTTGTCCCATTCCAGCACTGAGATCTTAAAAGCGTCTAACAAGTCATATATGGTTTAATAAACTAAAATCAATAGATTTAACCAAAACAATTCAATTATAACCATTTTGGCATCCCCGACCAAAATGCCCCAAGGAGCAAAAACCACTCGCCCGACCCCACTCAAGAAAAACCAGTAACATGGCATACACAAAGGCATCCCATAGTTCAAATAACAATTAAACATGTAATAAAAGGTAAAACATGGTCATGCTCAAAATACACGAAAATGCGTCAAAGGTCGCGTGAGCCAAAAGTATGCAAAAACACTAAAAGAGGTATGTAACACCTACCTGAGACTCATACGATGATACTCCTCTGATAACAGCCTCCAATTAGGTCTAAAACACGTTAGGTCTACAAAATAATTAAAACTGCTCAAACCACTGTAACTCCTCTTAGAACATAAATCAAGAAGAACAACTCAAGAGAAATCAATGCCTTTCCGAGGGGGTTCTAATGGACAAAACAATGTTTGAGTCCAACTTTGAATGAAGGAATGCGAAGGAATTGAAGTCCCGTTCAGCTATTCATGTCTCCCAGATGAATCCCAGATCCCCCTACATCAAAATGAGGCAACTGCCTATTTTAAACATAAAAAAAGAAAATACATTGTGTGTACTTAGGACTACACGCTGTGTATCATTTTACTGTTCATATGATGGTTGATATTTCGCCGAGGACTCGCTGAATGACTACACAGTGTGCACCCATAGTACATGGTGTGTACCTTTCTACCCTAATTACATCCCTAACATTCCACGTATATACCCATACTTGACCCCTCTACATGGAGCATACCAAAAATACAAATCGTTTACTTGCTAAAAACATTCTACCAAGCCAACAGGCCTACACGCCATGTATGGCCTCCAAACGGTCAAGGGTACATGATGTGTCGAGCAACACTACACACCGTGTAGTTGGAAATTCATTCACGATCATCAAAAAACATTTACTCGGTGAGCACATGGAAGATATGTTCCTAACTGATACACAACGTGTACTTTAGTGTACACGTCATGTGGTTTGGAAATTTCCAGTACTTCCCAGATTTTCCCAGTTTTCTCATACCTGGGGCTGCAGGCACCCACACACAAGCTAGAAACCCAGTCCCAGTAACAACTTATCTCTTATAGACTATATCCCAAATAGTAAAACCAGCAAAAACAAAAGATAAGCCTCAATCTCATTAGTAGCTAGAAAAACACTACTACTAAATCCAAGTTAAGAACTCCTCTGATACAACATTGTAACGACCCAGACCCGATCAGCCACCTAAATAGTGCTAAATAGGTCGGGTGTTTCTACCTTCGGGGCACCTCCTTGAACGCCAGAGGCTTCAGACTAGTAGTGAGGGCCTTATAGGAATTTTGGGGAGGTTATAACCTCTTAGAGGATGGTAATGGTACAAGTATTAGTGTAAAAATAATAATGCAGTGTAATAAAAAACTCAGCATACTCGAACAAGCCCCGTAGAGCATAATAACATTCAATAATGATAAACAATGAAAGAAATAAATATAATCAACAACAACGGAAAGTAAACACAACAATATGTTGATCCCTTGTAAATACAATTGAACAACAAAAATACACACAAAGCAGGTCATACATATACATATGTAATGGTGCCAATGTCTAACCTACTGTAGCTACAAAAAAAGTAAGCATGATGACAATTAAAGAAGGAAAAACAAAGTAAATTACAGATAGGCAATACCCAAAGGTCCATACCATCTCTATGAAATAGCTCATGCAATCCAACTCCAAAAGCCGACCTCTTTCTTGCACATAAATCCGTAATGTATGCACGCGTCCTAAAGGTCCCGTGTAGGGTGTGAGATGAATCTCAGTAGGATACCACAAGGCTGTGCATACCTAATATAAGTGTTTAAGCAGGCATGTATTTATAAGGAAAATAGTAACCATTACAATGAATGAAACCAAACACAAACTCCACTGGTGCTCAACAACCACCATGGAGTGTCACCTACTTCAGCCAACGCTGAAATCTCTGTCATGTATCCTGGAAACATACGCCCCTTGACACCGCGTGTCGCATGTACCTACATCCTAATGGCATGCCCAAGAAATAGTGACCCGGAGGATCAATGATTCCTATCCTCAAATAAGTAATTTGTGGGATAGTGATGTATTCTCTAAACAAAGTAATCAGAGGAACAATGATGTCCTCTCTGAAATAAAATCAATAGAGGAACAATGATGTCTACCCTCAAATAAAGTATTCGAAGAGACAAAGATGTCTGCCCTCAAATAACAGCGAGCTTCTACCCCAACCTGATAGTCTCAACGCTATACCCTGAAGTCTCCTCACCTTCCATGTGGCTTCTGAAGACAAGAACCCGCAACGAATAGTACCTAAACCACAACTAATGGGGGCCTCTGCCCACATGAGTGGTCAAAACCACCTCACCACAAAGTCTCTCTGTGTGAACACTACTCAAAGTTCCTGATGAGCGGTAATCACCAAAATAGTCTACAATCCACAACACCTCGGACACCTCATGTCCCTGTGACCACGCCGCTCAAGTCCAACAGCCTTGCTATCCAAGTAAACCAGTCCATTCCCAACCTGACAGTCACCCTACCTCAGGATGATGTCTATGACACCCAATCCCATGGTCAAAACCACCCAATGTAACCCAGATCAAACCCAACCTATGATCAACATCACTCAATAAATATCTAAGCCATGCCCAACACAATGAAAAGGGTTCTGACATATGCAATAGCACATATCACCTATACAATCAAATGAAATACTTAAATAGGAAAGACAAACTAAACAGTTGAATTGCACTAGCCAGGTATTGTCCCATACCCGCACTAACATCTTGAAAGCCTATAACAAGTCATATCAAGGGTTAGTATTCTAAAATCAATAGTTTTAAACAAAAAAAATCAATTACAACCATTTTTTCATCCCCCGACCAAAATTCCATGATGAGAAACAACCACTCGCCCGACTCCGGTCACGGAAAACAGGTAACAAGGCATACCCAACGACATCCCATAGGTCAAATAACAATTTAATAGGGAATATTAGGTAAAACAAGGTCAAACTCAAAATAACTGAAAATGCATCAAAGGCCGCACTACCCAAAAATATGCGAAAATGAAAAAATAAGTATGCACCACCTACCTGAGACTCGTACAATGATACTCCTCTGATTACATCCTCCAATTATGTCTAAAATGTGGTAGATCTAGAAATGAATCAAAACTGCTCAATCCCATATAACTCGTCTTAGAATAGAAATCAAGAAGAATGGCTCAAGAAGAATCAAGGCCTTATAGTGGGGACTCTAATGAATCAAATTGTGTTTCAATCCTTCTTCGGACAAAGTAACATGAAGTAATTGATGTCCCAGCTATCTATTTGTGTCTCCCAGATGAAACCCACCGCCCCTACCTCAAAACGAGGCTACTGCCCATTCTAATGAAAAAAAGAAAATATACGACATGTACATTGGACTACACGCAGTTTATCATTTTACTCTTAAGACATATGATTTTTCTCTGAGGACTCAACGACTGATTACACGATGTGAACCTATGGTACATAGGGTGTACCTCCTTACCCAGATGACATCGCTAACATGCCATGTATATCCCCATACATGACCCCTCTACACAACACATACAAATAGTACATAGCGTGTACTTTCTAAAAACATTCTTCTGAGCTAACATGCCTACACACCATGTATGGCATCCACATAGTCAAGGGTATATGGCGTGTCAAGCAACACTACATGCAGTGTAGTAGGAAATTCTTACACCGTCATCACATGACATGTACTCAACGAGCACAAGGCTGGTACACGCCTAACTGATACACGATGTGTACTTTAGTGTACATAGGTTATAGTCTGAAAATTTTTAGAATATCCCATATATTCCATGTTTTCTCAGGAACAAGTTAAAATTCAAACAGGGTTGGGAATTTGACCAATTCTAAAAACCTAGGTTCTTACACATAAGCTCCTAAGAGAAGGTCCTCGCTCTTACCTCTAATCTATAGGGTCTTCATAAGGTTCCCCCTAGCTCTTAAAAAGTCCTTACCATTCCCTTAGAGACACACATTAATGTAAGGGACCATCCTATGCTCCTTTCAAATTCAAGAAACATATTTGAAATTTGTTCTTTTAATTATAAATGGTTATATTTTAATTCATTTATAACCATTAACTTATTGTCCATTTAATGTTTTTTCAATGTTGTATCATTTATCTTCCCCAATTTTTACCCTTACCCATATCGTTACTATTCCAAATTTCTGTAAGGGATCCTCACCTTCTCTTCTATATTCAAATTTCATTACGAAATTATGCATTATATTTCCATCTAATAATATTGATACATGCCCAAAAATTTCCATATTATATTCTATTTGATGTTTAATTCTCAGATACCCCTTTCTATCTCATCAATAATTTTATTAATTTTAATGTAACATCATTATGCCGTTAAACTTTCACCACAATTTTCCATACCAAAAAAATTGTTTACTGAATAGCATACCCATTTTTCTAGAAATGGGATTATATTTTATGAACATATAATTATTGATATGGGACTTAAGTGTATTTATTCCACACTTCTTAATCATGGAATCAATTATGTGTATGAATGAATCCATGTTTTATGATCTATGTGGGACAGTTAATAATGAGAATGAAATGAATATGATGGGTATGCCCAGACAGTTATCTAATGCATTGGATAATGTTTAGTATCATGATAAATCTTGTTAGGATAGAGAGTGAACCTAATTAATTTATTTTAATTTTTACACCATGTCGTCTTGTCGGGTTTATCCTTGACTTAAGTTTATAATGTAACATTTTATGTCATTGAAACATTTCCCATATCGGAATTATGATTTACATTCTACATCTTGTATCATTGTTCATGTTTTTTTATTCCTAATATTTTTATGCACCATTGATATACTTGTTATTGAACATGTATCTTAATATTCAGGTTATACCTTATTCATTCCCTTACTAGGCATTATAGATCATCCCTTTATTTTGTTTGTCCCTATGTTATCCAATACAGTTTTATGTTCATTGGAATATTATGATCATGTCAAGGAAGTAATCAATAATGTTTTGTATCTCATGTTATAATTAAATATTTAATGTACCAAAATTCAAAAGAATCTAGTCTTCTAGATCTTTTGGTTTGTATTAATTGTATGCTTATGTAATAAATCAAGTGTTAATATTTAGTAAAGAGAAGAGTCAATATAATTGATATCAAAGGAAATGTTTATTTATTTGTAGGATTAGGTTTAGAGAACTCTATAGAGAGACTTAGGGATAATATTAATTATAATAAAACATCAATAAATTTTTCTATATATAGAGTCATATTTTTATCATGAAAATATATCCATATCTAGATACTACAAGTGGATGTGGTTCTGGAATAGATATACTTAGGAGTAATAACTCCAACAAGGTATTCCTGGCCTAACGTGAGGTAACCTAGTACATGAAAACAAGGCTTACTATGAACATAGGTTGACACTCCTTTGTGATTTGGCTTGGTAAATTCTTAGTCTCATAAAACCAGTTATTAAGGGAATAAAAAAATTCCCACAATAATACATGTCAGAAAATTGATCAAGGATAACATGGATTGAATCCTATAAATTCATTAGTTAAGGAAATAAATGAAATTTATTTAATATCCGATTATTATAATTGGATTCCATTTAACGAGTTTAATTGCGTAAAAATACTCACCCCTAGTTTTTCTTTTATTAGTGGCAACAAATATAAGAACGATGAATCTGGTAAACAATCAATGAAAAGGGAAATGTTACAACTGGCCCAATTAGATTCAAAACCCAATGGAAGAGGGAATCATGAACATCATGATGAAACTATCTCCACTATATGAGGTCATTAATAGAATTATGGGTCATGAGGAGAATTAGAATAACCCTATGAGTGAACAATACATAGTCGAGATCTTCATACGACAAAGGCCTCATAATTTCAATAGATCATTTGATTCCTTAGTCTCAGAACAATTGATCAACTCCATTGAAAAAATACCCTTCATCTATCAATGTTATGAATAAGAGGAGGTTCTTCTAGTTGTTTATTATATGGATGGATAATTTTATTAATCGTGTAAATTGATCAAGAATTTGAGTCTTGAGGAATATATCAAAACGATGGAGGGGATGAAATTCGATTTTTTTTTCTGATAAATATTTTCCTCACACTCTCCATCTTAAAATGGAAAGGGATTTCCTTTCCCTCAAGCAGAAACGATGATGAATCAAGTGGGGCATACGATGAAAACATAAAATGACTTTCACAATACACCTCCAATTTTTTTAGCCCCAAATTCATTTCTCAACACATCTTTGGTGGGATAAAACCTAGTCTAAAAAATATTTAGAGATCCGTGACTCTAATAGATATAAATAAATTATTTGATGTTCCCTTAATGTTGAGATAGATAGATCAGATAATCTTAGGGGTATCATGGGGATAAGTATCATAAAGTAGAGTTTAATTCCTTAGTTATGATGGATAAATATAAGTGTTCCATAAAATTCCAAAATCCCACCTATCAAAGGTGTGGAAAGAAGCACCCCAAAAGTTTAGTAAGGGTAACACATGAATTCTTTACATGCAATAAGGAAGGACACCAGGCTATAAAATTCTATCAGGGGAATCCCAAAATTGCGATAGAGGAATGGAATAATCTTATCAACCCTTAAATAATTTTCTATTTATTCAAATACAAGGAATTGAAGAAATTTTGAAAACAATACCATAATCCAAGGGGTTTTTTCGACAAAAAACAACCTCCAAGGTATCAAGGGTGATATTTTTTCAATCACTACCACTGAAGTGAATACCAAAAATGAAGTAGTGACATGTATTGTTGTTATTAATTCTAGAATATAGAAATGAATTTTTAATTCCGGTTTTATGAATTACTTTATATTACAAATGTTTAGTAGGACTATCCAAACAGATCCAACAAACCATGGAAGTAGAGATGTCTACAAAAAATAGAAAATTGGGATATTATTTCATCCCAAGTATATAACTCCCCCTCTATCCATATTTTTTGGTTTAAATTATTATTTAACATTGTGGTACTCCGTTTAGAGTAATATTATTCAATTATAAACATGTATTTTAATTCCCTATATTGATCCAACACAAATTTCAGTGAGAAATAAATGAATCTCCATATGGAAAATCGACTCCTGATTCTATAAAAATGCAATGAGGAAAATAAATATTCATTGGAGCCACCATTAAAAGTATGAATATTATTACCCAATGAAAAAATCTATCTTTCTCATATTATTGAGTATATGAAAAGAATCATCCTCAACGACAAGCCTATTGTGATGTAATACATTTATGTTTTTACCAAGGAATTTCATGGTCTTCTTCCTAGCTGAGATGTTTAATTTTCAATCATTCTTATACCTAGAGTGTTAATAATATACACAAATATATATAAGATGGATTTTGGGGAACATTAGGAGATGGATAAACAACTATGAGATAATATAGATAATGGATTTACAATCCCAATTGCTTCACCATATGTTGAACAATTCTGCTTCATCAAGAAGAACGAGGGGTCAATGCACCTTTTCATTGATTATAGTGAGCTTGAAAAGATCACAATAAAGAAAATGTATCCTTTTATATGGATTGATGACTTATTAAGTCAGATACATAGATCACAATACTTCTCCATGGTGGATATTATTTCAGGATATTACCTTGTACGGATGATGATGGAGGATATCACCAAGTATGCCTTTTATACAAGGTATAAGAACAACTAGTTCATTGTAATGCCATTAAAACGAACTAATTCTATAGAAATCACTATAGAAACAATAAATAGAGTATTTATAGACTAACTAATCTTATTTTTGGTAATATTTATAGATGATATTTTTATTTAATCTAAAACTATGTAGGATCATGAGGAGCATCTGAGCACTATGCTAAATACCATGTGAAAGTATAGGCATTTTGAAAAGTAAAACAAGTGAGTGTTCTAGTTAAAGGTAGTATAATTCTAACTTTATTTCATCACCAGTTGTGGGATATCTAAATAATATTCAATGACTTATGAAATTGAAGGATATATGAGGCCAATACTCATTAAAGATATATGTCGTTTATAGGGGTTTTCTATATATTATCACCGATTTTTGAGAAATTTTTCAGGATTTTCAATACCTTTTATAAAGCTTACACAAATGGGAGTCAAGTATTAATATACTTATGAATGTGAAGAATGCATAAATGGGTTAAAAAGGAATCCTATCACTTCCCTGGTGTTGACACTACCCACAAGTGTATAAATATTCAATAATCTATGTGATTCTTTAAATAAGATATTGGGCTATATGTTGGTGAAAAATGAAAACTTCAAAGTATATGCTTCATGAATGTTTAAAGTTCACAAATATAACAATCCAATGAATGATCTATAGTTGGTTGTAGTGATATTATCTTTGAAAATATGGCGTCATTATCTCGTTGGGGGAGAAGTGTGAAATATATATAGACCACAAACTTCTCAAATATATATTCATACATAAAGAGATGAACATGTGGTAATGAAGATAGTTAGATTTGATAAAGGACTATGGAATATCAATTCACTAACATCATGGTAAAGAGACTAATGTTGTGGATTCACTAATTAAAAATGATCTAGCAGTTTTAAAAATGATGAGAAATTTTAAGGATCCAATCTTATAAGGATTGAATAGTATGGACATGATAATAATAATGGAAGTAACATCATCAAGCCTATACAAAATCATTTACCAACAATATTTTATTAAAAGGATTAAATATTATTAAAATTATGATGTGGGGATTTAGATATAAGTGTAAACTATATGAATATTAAAATCATCAAAGTTCAATGCCAATTAAGATAGAATTGTGAGATTTGCATCAAGAATATGTGTTCCATAAAATCTCATGTTAAATAAGGAACTATTAGATGATGCACACAGTTTGACTTCCTCCACTCACCTTGGAAATAAAAATATGCAACAAGATCTTGGAGATCTTGATTGGTGGGAAAACATTAAGAATGAGATCACTGAATATACATCAATATGCCTGGTATGTTAGAAAGTGAATGCTTAAAAGTAGAATTATAAGGGTATGATGTAACCATTGCCCATACCAACATGGAAATTGGATAATATCACTATGGACATTTTCACCATACATCCAATGATAAAGAGGCAATTCTATATGGGTTTTTGTGGACCGTCTTACATAGACTTCACACTTCATTGTGATTTGAGAGGATGGATCACTAGATCAACTTGAACAGATGTACATCGAAGAATTAGTGGGGATGCATGGATTACCCCTATTGAATGTGTTTTATCTAGATCTAAGATTCACCTTTAGGTTTTGAAAAAGCCAACATTATGATCTAAGGATTGATTTGATCTTCAGTTGGGATTATCACTCTCAAACACATGGCCAATATTTTCAGATTTCCCAAACACATGAGTAAATGTCAAGAGAATTCTCAATTGACTTCAATGGAGGATGGGAACAATATATTACACTTATATAGCTCTCTAAAAAACTATTTACACTCAATAATCCAAATTAAACCCTATAAAACCTTTTATGGGAATAGGTGAAGAACACACGAATTCTATGATGAATAATAAGAACAAAAATTCTAAGTCTGAATTTTTTGGAATAAATGGCAGAGAAGGATTAAACCATTCAGAATCACATCAATGATTCTCAGAGTCGATATAATATCTATGCCTTCAATAATTAGTGAGACGTAGTTTTTGAGGTTAGAGACAATGTATTTCTCTTCATATCTCTATGGATGAAAGTGATTATATTTGGAAAGAAGGGGAATATACTCAAAGATACATCAACCCATTTTATATCATTGATTAAATTCATGTGGTAACCTATCAACTAGAACATCAAATAACCTTGTCTCATGTGCATGATATATTCCATATATAACTCATTAGGAAGACCATTACAAAACCCTCACATGTTCTCAATCCATAGGTAGTACCATTGGAGAATGAACTATCATATGAGGAGCTGTCGGTGAAGATATTATATTGTAGTGAATATGTTCTATGAAATAATACAACGAACCTCATTAATGTGTTCTAGAGAAACCATAAGATTAAAGAAGAAACAATGGAATATGAATATGTGATGATGTAATTTTACCCTTATTTGTTTTCATGTCTGAAAGAAAATTTAGAGTGAAAAATTTCTAAAGGGGGAAGATTATAATGATCTAGAATCTTATATATAAATTCCCCCTTTTAATTAAATTAAATGTCTTATTAAGTAATTTGGTTATAAAAAACAGAAGCATTTCTTTTGATTTATTATATACAATTTTATATAAATGATGGTAAATTTACATTAAACTTGTTAATATAGCTGTTGTACAATGATCACATGATTAGTATAAATATAGGGGTTTAATAAATCTTGTTGAATTATAGAATGGAAGTGATAACCTCAACCAAAAATATCGTACCCAATGAATAACATTTATTGGAGAATCTATGAGAGATATCATTTTTGCGATTTTTCCTTGACCAAGACCAAGATGAGATCCATCAACTTATGCATGATTGAAATTATTTTTGTGAGAAGATCAAGATCATTGAGATCATGACCAAAAAGAAGTTCTCTAAACTGTTGGATGAATGTCCCACCATTATGTACCGTACTCTTTGGAAATTTTAGGGTGTATTAAAGGGATATTTATAATGTCCTTAGAAATATGGGAATGTAAATTAATTTTTATTAAATAATGAATATATTTTTATCCTTTTTCTGTTACTTTGTAAATGTGTTTTATTTTGATACAATAGAGCACAAATTGTATTTTTTGTTATTATTGAAAATCATATAATTTATCAATTAATGTATTTTTTAAATAAATAATATTTTAACAAAATAAAATTATTAATTTTTTTATCAAATATAAATGATCATATAATGTTTCTGAATTATAATGTAATTTTTATTAGGGTTTAAAAATTTATATTTCCAAAACCTATCATTTTCAATAAATATTGGTCAATATTTTAAAAGTGATAATACACATATTTTGGAATCATAATGTCAAAATTATTTAATAGTTAATTTTTTATAATTTTTTAACCTAGTCGAGTTTTTAGGTAAAATATAAGCAGCCTATAAATATAATTTTTATTTTATGACATCATAATGACTCAAATGTCATATAATAATAAATATAAATGGGATCCATGACAAAAATATATGTTTTTCCTTTTACATAATGTGATTTTAGGTTTACTTGAATTATTTTATTAATCCTTTTTGAATCCTCCAAAACATATGATATATATTAAAGGTTTAAGATGATTTATTTAAGTGTGTGTCTCACCTCGACATCACTAATGGTAACATTTTAATAATATTGGACCTTGGCCATATAAAATAATTTAAACAAATCCCATTTGGTATATACCATGGGAAAAAACCATAGTATGATATTCATTTTGGGATTTTTTGTTATGTAGAGTCCAAAACCTAAATAATAATGAAATATCCCCACCTTCAACATATAAATCAACCGATGATACCTTTTATATTCACTCAAACTTCATCGAGCACATCCTTACTATTCAAATACATCTTTCAGAGTCCTTTAAATATTCCCCAAATATCTCAAGAAGTCCTTCCCAAGACATATAATTCATACATTAATGAATGGGTCCTTCCCCTCCTCCTTTAAAATTTACATATCTTCTTTGAAATTAGTTACTATAATTTATGATGGTTTTATTTTCATTCATTTATAATCATTACATTAATATACATTTGATTTTATTTTAATGAGGTATCATTTATCTTCTCTCATTTAGAACCTTACCTAAGACATTACTATGCCAAAATTCTATAAGGGATCCTCACTTTCTCATATTTATTCAAGTATCTTTATGAACTCATGAATTAAACTCACATTTACAAATGATAGGACTTGTCCTTCCATGTTCATATAATATCCAATTTTATGTTTAAATTAATAGAGACCCCTTTTTCTATCATTAACAATTTTCATGAATTTTTTTCTAACATCGTTATGATACCAACCATTTCCACGATTTTCCATGCCAAGAAAATTGTGTAGTGATTAACATATGAATTTTTCTATCAAGGGGAATCACCTTTATTGACATATAAATATTGATTGGTCACTTATGTTTATTTATTCCAAAATATTTAATCATGGAATAAATTATTGTAGTGAATTAATCCATGTTGTATGATATATATGTTACAATTAAGAATAAGAGTTAAATTAATATGATTGGTGCACCAATATAGTGCTCCAATGCATTGGGTAATGTATAGAATCAGGATATTTCATGATGGGACATTGAGAGAATATAATTATTTTATGGGACATTATAAACCACGTGGTATTCGTGGGTTTATCCTTGAAATAATTTTATGATGTAATTTTTCATTTTTTTTCAATATTCATCATGTTTCCTTTATGATTACCATGCTATATGATGTATCATTTCTCATGTTTATGATTCCTACTCTTTTAAGCCCCATTTATATGCATATTTAATAAAATTTATATTATTCTTCATGTTATTCCATGTTTATTAAATTATTAGTCTTTATAGATCACACATTTATTATGTTTTATCCTAGGTTATCCCATACCGTTTTATGTACATTATAATATTATGATCATATCATGAAGGTGTTCAATATTGTTGTATTCCTGATGTTATAAGTATTGAGGTAATGTACTTAGTTACCAAATACACTATAAAAAATATCTTATTTTTTTTATTTAGATAAGTATTATGTAATAAGTCATGTATTAGTGTGTAATAAATAATATGGTCATTATAGACAAGCTCTACAACTATATGCCCCATGACTCTAGAAAGCATTGGTTGGATTCCATCTTTTTGGCTAATCATCATTATAGTAAGTTCATGGTGACCATTACCACATCCATATATTACTAATTATTTATATATACCTTTAGAGAGGAATATAGAGGAGATTTTTTGCAAATTTAGTAGGACTCCATGGCAGTAATTGAGTATTCTGATCATTTTACTCAGCTATAGTGATTCCCACCTCCTCTTAATAATAATAAGAAGATGATGTTGGATAGTGTGAGGATGTGCTTTTGTAAACTATCCAATAAAAGACAATTTTTTCTATTGGACCATCATTTCAGAGATAGTTAAACAGGACATCATAACTATATGGAAAATTAGGGAATACAAAAATCTTAGTTAGGGCGGTTCAGCATCAAGACATAGAGACAATTCATCTAGCAGCAAGAAAAATATATTCATGGATGCATGTGGGGGTAGTTCCAGCCATATGGAACACACAAACATCTATGTGGTGTGTCACCAGTGTGGTAGAATAGAAGATAAAAATCCTCATTATACGATGGACCCAATCTGGTGCTGATTTTGTGTAATGATGGGTCACCTATAACATTTATGTTGAACATTCCCTCATATACGTAGTGGTAACAGATTTATACCAACACCACATTTGAGTACTGGATTAGTAGCTCCACATCAGGCTGGGAGTTGGTCTACTACCAGCCGATTAGGACTAGGTTTGTCCATGGATTTGTTATTCTGACATCAGAGGTTAAAAATCAGTAAATATGAACTTCTCAGGTTAGTGAGGGTGAATATCAGGGCTACAAATCTATCATTATCTATTAATTTCATCCCACACCCAAGGAGAAGAGTCTATGGCCTTTTATGGTATGAGGTACAATTACATTGTCATATACATTAGTTTCTTCCTTATTTGATATAGTTTCTTCACACACTTTTATATCTAGATATATTATAGAATATAGGGGTGTTGAATTGGAGAACATCTGTGGTGTAATAACTATCGACACACCATTTAGGGTTCAATTATATAGTATATTCCATTATATGGATGGCCCCCATGATATTGGTAGGTCTCAATTCATAAGGATTTATCTTTCATAATGATTATAGACTTTAAAATAATTCTTAGGATGAACTAGATATCGCTTTATCACACCCATATTGATTGGTGTCAGTAGATGGAATATTTTACCTCACCTGAGGGATTTACTTTTATTTAGCAGGGTGAATTGGATGTCAAGGAGAGTCGAGCTAAAACTAAGCATCATGGGATGGGTGAAGTGAAAGGCCAAATATATAGTGTATTTATGGGTGATCAGGGGAGACAACTTATGAAGGTCCATCCTTTGGTGGATTGTTTCAGATATTTCTTTCTTTATGACTTGTATGGGTTACCTCTAATTAGTGCGGTAGATTTAACCATTGATATAATACTAGGAGTGGAACTAGTTCCCATTCATTCCTTTATGATGGAACTAATTAATCTCCAAGAAATAAAGTGGATATTAAAATTATTATACCAAAAGGATATCATATGACTTGATACTTAACCATGGGGTTTACACATCCATTTCACTAAGAAGATGGATGGTACACTCATATTTTTCATGGACTATATTAAGTTGACCTATATTGTTGTTAACAATTGATTTCTACTGCATTGTGTAGATGACATCTTTTTATAGCTACGAGGAGGGAAAAGTTTATCAAAAAAGGATTTGGGGTTGGGCTATAATATGATGTTTTTTGGCCATTAGAAATACCATGTATAATTTTAAAAAGTAGATATGACTTTATGAGTGCATGTTAATTTCATTCAACCATAAAAAATGCTAATAGATTTTATGGATCTTATAAATTAGGTTTTACACTACTCTCTAGATTCATTTTTGGTAGTCTTCATGGATGGAATCGTGGTGTATTTTCATACTCGACACAGCTATTCGAAACATGTTGATATCATGATGAACAAATTTAGAGTGGATTATCTATTTTCTATGCTAACTATATGCTACTTTTGGATTGATAACATTCAATTCATTGGTTATATAATTTAAGAGGAACATGTATCTATTTACCTATAGAAGGGGATCATCGTGGTTTCAAAGGAGAATACCAGGATTGTCTTTGACATACATAGTTTCTTATTAACTTATCGTTATTATAGGAATATAATTTAGTACTTGTTCTTCTTAGAAGCTCTTATTATGATCATGAATAAATACACTGTGACGTTATTATGTCAGAAAGCTTATAGGATAGCCTTTCCAAAGCAGAAAGGGATATTTAATTCAGTGTCATTCCTAATTATTCTAGTGTCGGGTAGGATCTATATAGTTTATTTTGATTTAGTGAATATCACGATATAATTTTTTATGATGCAAAAAAAAAAGATTTATGGTGTAAAAGTCCTACCAGCTAAGACCACATGAGTGGAATTACCCAATATGTGACCTAGATCTAGAATTAATGGTTCGTGATTTTTGTTATTAGAGGTAATAACCACATTAGAATATTTCAAAATATACCTAAATACTAAAATAATAAAATAATTTTTTATACAGAGTTATTTGATTCTTAGGTAGCGCATGTTGGCGGATTATATTCAGTCCTTCATCTTTGAACTTTGTTATACCCCTAGAAAGGGTAATGTTTTAGTTAATGCTTTGATCCAAAATACTTATAAACAGACAGTTCATGGGGCTAATAGTGAGTGGATGTTTATGGATATACAGTTTGGGATACACCATGAGGTTGAAGAATTTCATGGTTTGATGGCTTTAGAATCCTTGTCAGTGACATCCTCCATTCAAGAATGGGTGACAATGGGATAGATTTATGATCCTGATGGATTAGTACTAAGGTAGAGTTATTCAGGATATGTCCCAATTTATAGTTGGGTAATTTGATGTATGATATTATTCTATTTTATGGTAGTAAAATGGTTTCTTTAGACACATCTGAAGAGTTAACATGGGAATAGAATGCCTCTATTTGGCCAGATTTCCTAGGGCTTGAAAATATATACTTATACATACATCATTAGTGATGGTGGCCATGTATTAAGTAGTATATCATATGATTCATCACTTGATTCCCACCTGTTAGTATATTAAGGATGAGTAAGAAGCTATATTTTCATCTTTTATATCAAGTTTTCATTAATGAGTGGAAATATAATGACATCACTATAGATTTTGTGATGGGTATTCTGAGATCCCATTCAGGTAGGGATGTAGTATAGATGATCTTTGATATGTTAAACAATTTCACACACTTCAAATCTAATATAAATACCTTCCAATTAAATAATATCAGGGGGAATTATATTCAAGTTATTTTATGCCTTTATGTAGTTACCTATTTTATCATATTTGAGAAATATTCTTGGTTTACATCATGGATTCGGTAGGGGTTACAGAAAGAACAATGATCATAGGTGATAGTGAGTACATCATGTCACCCCCATACCAATGGAAAGTCTATGAATATATTAGGTATATTATATAAAATTATATAGGTATGTGTCAATGATTTTGCAGGTTCATTAGAAAACCATTCACATCTTTTATATATTAATAACAATAATAGTTTTCAGGAAATGATTCAGGATGATCTTCTTGAGACCCTTCACGGTATTCCATGTATTTTAACTTTTTTCTTGTTAGCGGTTTGTTAGAGGTAAATACTAGGTCCTCATCTCATTCTGGAGACTTCATAGAATATATAGTTCATTTAGAACATGTGTCTATAGTTTAGTCTAGGAATAATTCTTACACCAATCATCATCGTCGACCTCTGGTGTTTTAGGTGGGATATCAAGTATTTATAAGAGTCCCACATATATTTGTTCATAGATGAAATAAATATAGGGAAATAAATGACCTCGTTATTTTTTTCCTTTTTAGATCATTCAGATAGTTGGGCTGGTATCCCATCAGTTGTAGTTTCCTCAGAGGTACCGTTCCATGCACAACATCTTTAGTGTATCGCAGCTACTTTATTACTATTTGAATACATTTCATTAGTTTAATCTTTATGATATTGAGATATAGGATGGTACATTATTTTGGATAATATTATTTGTATCATTTATGAGATCAAAAAGGTCTTCTGAGGCTGGGAAAGCCCCTCTAGTTTGGCTGCTATGAGAGTATAACCATGCAAAAGATGAGACTTGGGATAAAGAGGCTAATTTAATTTCCTAGTGTCCAGAACATTTATTATATTATTTTTTACCAACCACATAATGTAAACTAAGGGATGAGTTTTTTGAAGGAGGGTTGGTTTTAAAGTCCAAACTTTTCTACAAGGTAAAATTTTCTCTTTATTTTTTCGTCAAACCACCATTGATTTTTCTCTCATGGCTGAAGGCTTGGTAACGGTTCCTTGGGATAGTCTTCTCCATTTTGGAAGGAAAGTTAATTTTTTTGATATTTTTTAACTATATTCCAAATACATAGATAGTTTGAAATACATTTCTTGTATTTATAATACATTGTGTGTATTAGATACATGGCATGTAATGGGTTGGATAGACACCTTACACATCGTGAATTGGGTTTTCCCTAAGAGGGAAAATCTGAAGCATTACAAAATATATAAATGTTAATCATTATGTAAATAAGAGAGTATTTTTTAGGAAGAATGACTCCTATTTTTTTATAGAGGCATAATTTTCCCATCCTGTGCCCAGAAGGAGGCACACAAGGGGTTTCCTCTAATGCCTCACCTAGGTTCCACAACTTCTTCTCCTTTAAAGAACCAATTTTTTCACCATCAAGTAATTTGGATCCAAAATATTAATATCCTTGTTCAACATCTTTCTTAACACTATTTATATCATCATATTTTATTTTATTTTGATTCATGTTTATATTTCTAATTTTTTGAGTTTTTGTAATATTTTTACATTTTCTTCTATTATATCTCAAATCAAATGATGAAAATGAATGAGTGGTCATATAGGAACTTCAAATAGGTTGTCTAATTATTTACCTAATCATTTATTGAATTTTACTTTATATTTCATTGGGAAGAAAGAAAAAAACTTACATTGTCGCATCTATAATTTATTTTTAATTAAAATAAATTCATTTCCATGCTTAATATGATACTAGATTTTGAAGAAGCAAAATAATTGGTAGAAAAACATGATGTGGGATGTAACACCACAATCTTCCAAGATACATTTCCCTTTGAATAATTCAATAGCTTTTGTTGTATGCAACTTCGAGATTCTAACACGCAAATACCAATCAAACTAGCTGTTATGAATAGTAATAACAACTTTTTGAAATTTTATAAATTTTATTTTCTGAAATGGACTTCATTTTTGGATTCAGAATATCATTATTATCTTAGGGTGATTTTTATTACTGTTCTAAAAAGTTTTAATTTTTTAAAAATAGTGAAAAATATAAAATTTTAATTAAAAACAACTTATTAATAAAAATAATTTATAGTGTTAAATAATAAATTTTAGTGGTTTTAAAGTATAATTACATTATTTTTTATCATTTAATATAATTGGGTTCATTGGATGTAATTTAACATATAAACTGGACATAAACAAGTGTCAATCTTTGGATAGTTATTATTTCTTAAAAAGAAGCTTTTTGTATTGACAACTTGAATTATTTTTATATTAATTTCTACAAATTCTATGTTTAGAATTAGAAAAAATTGATTCCATATTTTTAATTAGGAGGTAAAAATTGTGTAAATAGGTAAGTTTTACTTTTAGACATTATGAATATTTACTTCAGTAAATATTTTATTTACCATGGTTGAAGGGTAAATCTAGTAAATTACTGTAAACAAATATTAATATAATAATATTAAATTACCCTAAAATGTGTCATATTTCTATTTTTTGATAATTTTCTGACTATGGGCATCCTTGGGTCGATTTTGGGACCACATGGAGCCACTTGAGAGTGATAATGACACTTTATATTAATTAATTTAAAGTAAAGACAAAAATTACATAAACATATATCGTGTAGTAAAATACTTTCTTCAAGGGGTTATATAAGTTATCATTTAGACTATAAATATTCATTTGAAATATAAAAATATTTCCTACATGGTGGTATTATTAAAAAAATTTATACGTCTAATAAATTAAATTATTATTGACACAATAATGTTGCAATGTTTACCTCATTAATGAATGATTTAAATAAATGAGATTATAAAAATTAAAACAATATCCAAAAAATATCCAATTCTCAGTGGATGATTTTATTTCAAACATTAGTCATATTATCTTTGACTTTAATTAGTTTTGGGCCTTTAGAAACCGAAAATATTTATATTATAAAATAATATTTTCAAAAATTCCTAAAGAGTCCCTCCTCCCCCTTATAAAAAGCCCTAACCTCTAACCCATTTCACACACCCTTCAAGCCACTTGGCTTGTCCAAAATATGATCCATTAAGCTACCTAAATACCTATACTCCTCTTATAAACCTTTCCTTAGGCATAAGGAACTTCCAGTAAGCATTTTGGTTCAAACAAAAGACAGTTACCTGATTTAAAGGTAATATCGCCTCTAAAGTTCTATTATTTTATTTTACTTCTTCCACCCCATAAATCACTTTATTTATTTCTTTTATAACCAAAACAGTATCATAAATATATTAGGTTGTTTTTATGAGAATAAATTTAACTAAACATACACACACCTCCATCTAATGGGTATATAACATAATGTTTTTGTGGACAGTGAACTACTACCTCATGAAACAATGATTGTTCAATATTCTAATGCCACCTCATATGGTGGCCATTATGATGAAAATATAAATATATATGATATTTATTTTATCTATAATATTATTTAATTCTCTTTTATATAATACCTTTATTCTTTTTATGTTGTATATATATTATAATTTTATTTGAGGTAGTGTGGACTACCACCTCCTCAAAGTGATATGAATCATTCATACAATACTTGGAACGTATAAAGGACAGTGTTAATAAAATTATGTAATGTATATAAAATATAATTTTAAAATTTAATAATAATATACCTTTGTATAATTTTTTTTTCTTTCCTTTTAAAATAAAAAATGAAATGGAAATAACGTTCGTGTGTTCGTATGGAGTACCGTCTCCACGAACGCGATGAGATTCCTTCCACATCATAACCATTCAAGAATAATTTTCACTTTATTATTAAAAATAACATTTATGAACTTAACATAATTCTGGATCTGAAACAAATACATTCTATCCATAACTAATGTGGCTTACATAACAAATCATATAATGGAAATACAAATCAATTAACACCCGAAACAATGATTCAACTAAATTATTATTAAAAAATAAATATTAAGAGATCATATATGATATAATATTTATGTATGTGGTTATTATATAATTTAATAAAAATGATTTAACTATTATATAGGAGGTAAACATAGCCTCGACCAAGGAAAAGAACCAGGTAAGAGTTAATTTCACAATCTCTTTATTATCTGAGGTTGTTTTTACGCAAGTGTCAATGGGGACCTCTTTATCATCCACATTCATATTTCATAAAAATTAATTTCAAAAGTTTTTAAAATTTAATAGACTATGGGTTAAAGTCATTTATACCCTTGTTATAATTTTTATAAAATGGTTTGAAAGGAACATTTCTGAAATTTTCCAAACAAGGTACTTTATGAACTTTTTGACAAATTAATTTAAGAATGTTTTTTAACTTATACAGTGGGTGAAGTTATTCTCCACCATTATAACACCCGTTAATCATCCCTTACAATATTATATGAATATTTTCAAACTAAATGTTTTCATTTATAATTACAATACTTTTAAATGATTTCAAAATAGAAAGATATATTTCTCTCAAAATGTTGTGATTTCATCTTTGTCAACATCCTTTAATAGATTTTATACTAGTTTGAAGTTGGTTTTTTGTGATACAAATATTCCATATTGTATTGAAGGTTTTGTGATATGTTTGATAGTGGATATGTTATATTTATACCATTCATGGTTTATGGTCAATGTATCAACATTTCGTATGCTAGTTTTAATACGAATTTTTATGTTATGTTTCATCCTTTTCATATGAGGAATGAATTAGACTTAGTAAGTGATGGGTGGATCCCACTATAGCTCCTTGATGCATTGGTAGGTGTCATGAAACAAACTAGTGTCTTGGAACAAGGCCTTGAGAAAATCATATTCGTCGTCTTGGCATGAGGCCTTGACTACGTGGTTATGATGTCCATAATTATGCGTTCCATCATTATGAAATTAGCTATTGATATTACATGTGATTATTAGACTAGTATAATATCCATGTGAAAAACTAAAGGAAATCATTTGATTTATCTTTGACATATTATTCTGATGTTTATTTTTAAAATGTTACTGATTTAGTTTTATACATTTCATTAAATGTTTATACTTATTTAGGAAGTTTCCACTATATTGTTATCCTTACTGAGAATCTGAGCACACCCCTTTCTATGTTTTATTTTTCCCAAGATATGAAAAATTATTTTATAGTTGAACTATAGGGGTTGGATAAGGGATATACGTGTGTTCAAAGGGGAAAAATGTTGTTGTTGTTTTTATCTCATGATGTAATGTAATCCATATGTATGTATCTAGTACTTTCAAGGCAACTAAACTAATCAGTCTTTCAGGACATGATTCCTTGTATCGTGACAATGTTATGTAAAATTGCACTGAATCTGGGTAATGAGGTCAGTGAGTTATAGTTTGTATTAGCGGACGTTTAGTACAAACCTTGGAAGAAAGATTAAGAAAATACTCTGATTAGAGTACATTACCCTAAGACAGACTTCGAGGATTCGTATAGAAGAACTTCCTAGAATTTTGGTAATATATAGATTTTGTGTATTTTCTAGGAAATACATCCATGTTTGGATACAAGCTGGTAGAGGTGGCTCTGGAATAGATGTACTTAGGAGTGAAAACATTGACAAGGAGTTTCGAGTTTGACCCAGGGTTTCCTGGTACACAACAATGGGCCTTGCTGCAATCTTGGTTACTACACTCTTAGGGGATATGCTTAGGATAATTCACATTTTTTTAACAAAACATTATGAAGGATTTTTGATTATATACATCCTCAATGAATTTTTTTATGAGTACGGATTATATCCATAAACTTCTCAATTTATGTTAAGTGTTTTACAAGTTTGGAATTATGTATTGGGATTCATAAACTAATCTTGCGTATTCCATTGTTTAGAAATGGAACCTAGTATAATGATAGGGAACTATATCAATACAAATAATAAATATAGGGATTTCCCTCCTACTCAAGATAATTAAAGTTGAGTTGGAGATGAAACTGGTACTGATAATCATATCACCATACTAGGACAACTCACTCAGGTTATAAATAATAACCTTACCCATATGGAGCACCCTGATCCACAATGCAGAGGATCAATGTTAGAAAGATTCACAAGGAATCATACACTAACATTCAATGGGACTACAAATCCATTTGTAGCTGAGAAATGGATAAGTTCCTTAGAGAAATTATTTCATTCTTTGGGGAGAAACAAAAGGGAAAAAATTTTCATGGTAGTTTATCACGTCATGAGAGATGCCTATCAATGGTGGTCATTAATTCAAAACACAAAGGAGGATGAAGAAGTATCAAATACAAAATTGGGGGAGTTTAAAGATCTTTTCTTAGGAAAATACTTTCCAAATGACCATCGAGTGGATATGGAAAGATAATTTATGAGTCTGAGGAAAAAGGAGGATGCGAATATCACAAAGTAAGAGGATAACATTACAAGGATAGTAAAGAATGATGCAGATTATATACGTAATACTAAGATTAATATTGATCAATTCTTTGATAGGTTAAAACCATTTCTCTATCGAGCATTAGAATCACAATTATTCTCATCATATGAAGGTATTGTCTCATGTGATATCAAGATAGAAAAATAATTCTCTAATTCTTACGACTTTAAAGAAAAGAAAGATAAGAAGAGATCTGTTGAACACTCTGGAATGGAAAGAAGGGATGAAGGGAAATGTTGAATATCCATCATGCATTAAATTTGGGAAGAAATACTCCAATACTTTCCTTAAGGGAATGTGGGTCTGTTACACGTGTGGTGAAAAAGGCCACCAAGCTCATGATTTCAAGGGAATGTAAGAGGTTGTCAATGTTGAATGATACAATTGTAAAGAAATGGGGAATTATGAAAATGAATTTATTATTCTCTAAGGAAACATACCTCAGAAAATGACAAGGGAGCAGTGCTAAGCTTATGAAATCACTAATGTTGTCTTTGAAGCTCCGAAAGACATGGTGCCAGGTAATTTAATTCTTTTCTCAAGTTTATACAATGCATTATTTGATTCTGGGTTATCACATTGATTCATATCATCCCAGATTTCTAAGAAAATTTGATATTTTCAATTTGATATTACAAGGGAGTTATCAGTGAAAACTCCTAAGGGAAATTTCATTGAAACAATTTTTTGTGAATCAGTCCCCATTAGGTCATATAAATGTTCTTTATCTGCTTATCTCATCGTCATACCCATGATTTAATTTGATATAATCCTCAGTATGTATTGTAATTCAGACCATGATGTGAAATTTTACTCTAAGAAGAAGGAGGTTAAATGTTTTGATGATGATAAAGAATACCTTATCTTTAGAGTAGAAACTTTACCATCTGATTCTTATCTAGATCCACCCCTGTAGCTCTACTAAATTCAATTATAGAGGAGAAATAGAGTGAAATAACTATGGTTTAGGAAATTAATGTTCAAATAGAGGATGAACCTATTTTATAATAATATGTTGATGTATTTGTAGAGGATTTACCTGAACATACACCAGAAGAATAAATTGGGTTTTCTGTTGATTTAATTCCTAGATCAAGGCCCATATCGAAGACCTCTTATATAATGGCCACTGTGGAATTATTGGGGCTAAAGAAACAACCATAGGAGTTGAGTAATAAAGGATTTATTCACCATACTGTTTCTTCATGGGGATCCCATGTTATTTTTATTAAGAAAAAAGATGGATCTATGAGTTTGTTCATTTACTACAGGGAGATAAATTCTATAATAATAAAGAACAAATATCCCACACCTCTCTTTGATGATTTATTTTATCAACTTTAAAGAGCCCAAATTTTTTCAAATATTGAACATCAATCTAGATATCAACAGTTGTGTGTAAATAAGGAAGATATTCCAAAGACAACATTTCAAACCAGGTATGGGCATGATGAGTTTATAATAAATCCTTTTGGACTGTCTAATGAACCCTCTATTTTCATGGATATATTTAATAGAGTTTTCAAGGAATATATTGATGACTTTGTAGTGGTATTTATTTATGATATATTGGTTTAATAAAAAATCAACGAATGTCATGAAAATAACTTTCTCACTATTCTGAAAACCCTCATAAGAAATTAATTATATATGAAGTTTGGAATGTGTGAATTTTGGCTTCAGGATATTTATTTTCTTGGCCATATTGTCTCTAAGGATTTAATATCTATTAATCCTTCAAATACCAAAGAAATCCATGAATGGATAGTACTAATGAGTATAACTGAGGTTCACAATTTAACTAGTTTAGTAGGAAATTATCGGTGCTTCATACAGAATTTTTCCCGATGGGCTAACCCATTAACAAGGATCACACGTAAAGGAGTTAAATTTGTTTGGACAAAATACTGTGAAGAAAGTTTTGAAAAACTAAAGAGAAGATTAGTTAATGCTCCTATACTAACTCTACCATCAGGAAATGATGGGTTCGTTATTTATAGTGATGATTAAAAGGAAGGACATGGTTTTTTACTTATAAATAATGATAATGTTATTTCCTAGGTATCACGATAGCAAAAAAATCATTAACAAAACTATCCCACTCATGATATTGTGTTAGAAGCTGTAATATTTTCTATGGAGATATGGAGAAACTATATCTATGGTGAAAAATGTGATATTTATACTAATCACAAGAGTTTCAAGTATATTTTCTCACAAAAAGAACACAACATGAGGCAAAGGAGATGGTTTGAACTACCCAAGGATTATGACAACACCATACACTACCACCTGGGTAAGGCAAATAATGTGGTAGATTCTTTGAGTAGAAAGGATCATGGATTTTGAACAAGATTAGAGTTGAAAGGGATCTAATGTTCATGGATATAGTAAATATGGACATGGGAATAATCATGAATGGTGAAACATAAAAACTTTTTCAAATGCTTGATAAACCATATTCTGTAGAAAGGATAAAAAGTTCTCAGATTGATGATGAGGATCTTCAAAAAAAATTAAAGCTGTGAACGTTGGGATATTAATAAACTTCATTTATGAAGATGGGATTTTGAAATTTGGGAAGAGACTTTGTGTTCCTGATATACCTGATCTAAAAAGGGAATTTTTGGATGATACTCATAGCTCCAATTTCTCTATACACCCTGGTAGTAGTAAGATGTATTGATATTTGAAGGAACATTTTTTTGTGGGACAACATGAAGAGAGAGATTATGGATTATGAGACTAGACGTATGGGTTTTCAACATGTGAATGTTGGAAGACAACATACTAGAAGAGTCATGCAACCTCTTCCCATATCTGAGTGAAAATGGTATGATGTTATGAAGGAATTTGTCATGGGGCTACCAAAGACTCCTAGAAGAAATGATGAAATATGGGTCATTATTGATCTTCTTACCAAGTCAGCTCATTTTATTTCTATAAGATAAGATTTAACACTTGAACTTCTGGAAAGAGTTTATATTAATGATGTTGTAAGAATTCATGGAGTACCCCTATTGATGGTTTCTGATCATGATCACCATATTACATCAACATTCGGGGAAAGTTTTAAGAATGCCTTGGATGCTGAACTTCGTTTGAGCACTGCCTACCACACTCAAACTGTTAGAAATTCAGAATGGACTATTCAAACATTAGAATACATGTTGAGATCATGATCACATGTCATTCAAGGTATGTGTGATCAATATTTACCTCTGGTATAATTTTCATATAACAATAATGCCCATTCAAGTATTCAGATGACACCATATGAAGAGTTATATAGAAAAAGATGTCACACACAAAATTACATAGATTTTGTTGGTGAAATAATACTACTAGGCCCAGAACTTGTTGAGGAAACAATGGAAAAGTTTAATATTATCAATACCCACATCAAAGCTACTCAAATTTGGAAAAAGAGCTACGCCGATAACCGAAGGAAGGATTTGGAATTTCAGGTAGGGGATCATTTTTTCTTAAAGGTATCTCCATGGAAGGGAGTCATACGATTCAGTAATAAGGGTAAATTATATCCCAGGTACATGAGACCTTTTGAAATTCTAGAAAAAATTGGGGATGTATCTTACTATTTGGAAATGCCACAAAGTCTCTCCAAAGTTAATGAGGCATTCCACATTTCACTGTTGAGAAAATACATGCCATACCCAATGCATGTACTCACCTATGAAGAAATAGAACTAAAACCCAATATGTCTTATTATGAAGAGCCTATCATAAATCTTGATACCAGAGAACAATTGTTGAGAAACCGGATGACTCATCTAGTGAATGTTCTATGAAGAAACCATAAGATGAAAGAGGAAAAGTCGGATCTCAAGGAACTTATGATGAAGAACCACCTGAATATTTTTATGTAGAAATATTATAGAAATTTTGAGGACAAAATTACCTAATTTAGGGAAGAATGTAACACCTCATGCTTCCACGATATGTTTCCCTTTGAATAATTCAATAGCTTGCGCTGTACGCAACTTTGAGATTTTAAGACACCACAACTAATCATACTACTGTTATGAATAGTAATTCCCAATTTTTGAAATTTTATAAATTTTATTCTTTAAAATGGACCTCATTTTTGGATTCGTAATATGAAAATAATCTTAGGGTGAATTTTTGGTACACTTCTGAAAACTTTCAATTTTTGATGAATAGTGAAAATTATAAATTTTAATTAATTTTTTTTAATTGAAATAATTTATAGTATTAAATTTTACATTTGAGTGGTTTTGAAGTATCATTAGATTATGTTTTTATCAATTAATATAATTTAGGTCATTGGATGTAATTTCTCATTTAAAGAGGACATGAACAAGTGTGAATCTTTTTATAATTATTATTTCTTAAAAACATGCTTTTTTTTATTGACAACGAGAATTAAAAATAAATTAATTTCAAAAACTTATGTGTTTTGAATTTTGAAAATCAGATTCCATATTTGGAATTAGGTGGTCCAAATTGTGTAAATAGGTAACTTTTATTTTTAGACATTATTCATATTTACATGACTAAATATTTTCTTTACCATGGTTAAAGGATAAATCTGGTAAATAAGTGTAAACAAATATTATTATAATAATATTAAATTACCCTTAGTTGTGTCCTATTAATATTGGTTGATAAATTTCTTACCATTGGAATCCTTTTGTAAATTTTGCGACCCCATGGAGGCACATGAGAGTGATAATGACACTTTATATTAATTAATTTAAAGTAAATACAAAAATGACATAAAAATATATATTTTAGTAAAATAATTTTTACAAGGGGTTATATAAGTTATAGTTTTGACTATAAATATTCATTTTAAATATAAAAATATTTCATATATCATGATATTTGTTTTATAATTTTTTGACATTAAATAAATAAAATTATTTATGACACCGTAATGATGCAGTGTTTAACTCATTAAAGAATGATTTAAATAAATGAGATTATAAAAATTAAAAAAATATCCAAAAAATATCCAATTATTATTGGATGATTTTATTTCGAACATTATTCATCGTATCATTTAGTTTAATGATTTTTGGACCTTTATAAACTATAAATCATTATATAATACAATAATATTTTCCAACATTCCTAAAGAGCCCCTCCCCCTTATAAAAAGTCCTCACTTATAACCCATTTCTAACACCTCATAGGCCACTTGTCTCATCCAAAATAAACCTAATTAAGCTCTCTACATCCCTTTATTCCTCTTAGATGCCTTTCCTTAGGCAGAAGACACTTCAAGAAACCCTTTTGGTTCAAACCATAAGGAGTTACCTGATTTAAAGGTAACATCTCCTATTATGTTCTTTTCTTTTATTTTACTTCTCCACCCACCTAAACTCTATTTATTACTTTATTTTATAACATAAAATGTATCCTCAATATACTATGTTGTTGTTATGATATTTATTTTAACTACATATACACACACCTCCATACAATGGGTATAGAACATAATGTTTCTATGGACGACAAACTATTGCCTCACGAAACGTTGATTGTTAATCTTCTACTACCACCTCTTATGGTGGCCATTATGATGGAACTGTAATTATATATGATATATATGATATTTATTATATCTATAATCTGATTTAATTCTCTTCTATATCCTACCTTTAATCTTTTCATGTTTTATATATACAATAATTTCATTTGGGGAAGTGCGGACTACTATCCCCTCAAAGTGATATGACTTGTTCATACCATAAATGGACCTTATAAAGGATGATGTAAATGAACATACATAATTTATATAAAATATTGTATTATACTGTAATGATAATATATATATGAATTATTTGGTTTTCTTTATTTTTAAAATAATAAAAATGAAATGGATGTAGCGTTCATGCGTATGTATAGATTACAGTCTCCACAAACGCATTGAGATTCATTCCCCATGATAACCATTAACGAATAATATTAATTTGATTATTAAAAATAATGTTTAAGAACATAAAATAATTGTGGATTTTAATCAAATACATTTTATCTATAACCAACATGGCTTATGTTACAAATCCTATAAAGGAAAAATGAATCAGTTAAACGCAAAATAGAAAGATATATTTCTGCCAAATAGTTTTTGATTTCATCTATGTCAACATCCTTTAATGGATTTTATACTTGTTTGAAGTTTATTTATTATGATACAAATAATCCATATTATATTAAATATTTTATGATATGTTTGACTGCGAATGTGTTATTTTTATACCATTCATGGTATATGGTTAATGTATTAACATTTCATATGCTAGTTTTAATACGAATATTTATGTCAGGTTTCAACCTTTTGATATGAGGAATGCATTGGACTTAGTAAGTAATGGTTGGAGCCTGCTATAGCTCCTCAATGCATCGGTACGTCTAATGAGACAAACTACTGTCTTGTCATAAGGCCCTAACAAAATCTTATTTGTAGTCTAGGCACGAGGCATTGACTATGTTGTTATGATGTTCAATATTATGCATTCCATCAATATGAAATTAGATATTGATATTACTTGTGATTATTCGACTAGTAGAATATCCATGTTAATATGTAAATGACATTCCTAGATTTATCTTTTCCATATTATACTGATTTTTAATTTTAAAAGGATTTTGTTTTAGTTTTATACATTTCCATAAATGTTTATTCTTATTTATGAAGTTTCCACTATATTGTTATCCTTACTGATAATCTTATATCACCCCTTTATATGTTTTATTTCTCTCAGGATATGAATAAGTAATTTATGGTTAACCTCCAGGGATATGATATGGGATATAAGTGTGTTCAAATTGTAACGACCCAAAGTATTTCAATAGAAAAATACCTTCTTATATCTATGTCATAAAAACACAAAATAATGAACTACTAAGTGAGAAGTGACCTTTAAACATAATTTTGTCACCCCTATGTTTGGAATTTTAAAAATCCAACATTCACGGTTGTGTTCAAGATAGTCTTTGGAGTCTAATGAAACAAAAATAATTTTTGGTGAACAGAAACCTACCCTTATGAATAGTAACCTACACTTATGAATAGTAATATGAAATTTATGAATAGTAAATAAGAGTAACATTACCTATGAATAATAAAATAAAATTTAGACATCATAGAAAGTGATAATTTGACCTTAGTAAACATTTTTGGTATTTTATAAGTCATAAATAATTAATTATAATTAATTAATTAATTTAAAAGAATATTTATTTTCCTGAAATATATTCATAAATTATTGAATCAATGTCTAATAGTTTTTAGATAATTTTATAAGACCCTAAGTAATTTTTGAAAGAACGGCAAAATCAGTTTTAATTTTAAAAACTGTTTTTTTAAGTAAATTATGATTTTAATTAAATATTAAATTAATAATATTTAAAAAATTATTTTTGAAAAATGGACTTTGTTTTTGGATTCTACACGTCGAAAAATGGTTGGGGTAAAATTTTGGGATTTTTCTGAGTTACTTGAATTTTTGATGAATAGTAGAATACATTAATTTATCATATAAATACATTTTAATTAAAACCCACTATTCCTGACATCACAAGTGATGTAAGCACCAAAATACCGAATTAAAAAGTATTATTTACTATTCTTAGTCATCCATGACTCACTATTCCTTGTCTTAGGTGAAATTAATAAACTAATCAATTTTATATTAAGGAAACCCCTCTCCCCTCCACTATAAAAGCCACCATTCACTCCCTCTTTTCCTCACACCTCTGAAGCTACAAAGCCTTCTCTAAATTCTGCCCAAACACCTTCCCTATCTCATCCCCCACGTACAAAAGCTTCTGGTCTCATCAAAAGACCAAGCCTAGCTTCCTTAAATAGGATCTCAAGAGGAGGATTCTAAAGGTAATTTCTCTCTCTCTTCTCCTTTAATTTCCTTTCAAGTTCATGTTCCTTTCTTGATCTCTCTCTCTCTCTATCTTCAATCAAATTGTTCTGTAAATCCATTATTATATATATACTATAATATTATGATTCTAATGTTATATTATATCACCCGACACCCTTTCCCCCTTCCTTTTATTAAAGAGAACGTTGTTCATGTGGTGATAATTTATCACCTTCAAAAACAACATGCTCTCTTCTTCCATTTATACCTTCAATCTGGTCATGAAACCATTTTTATGGTTGCACCAGAATGTTTTATATGTATTATGTTCTAATTTAAGTTCTGGAGATAACCTATGGTCATACTACTAAGTGAAAAGTTAAAATGACTTGGTTGTGATCCAAAAACCGCTCAAATTAGCCCAAATAATCTTCATTTAATTCTTATCTAATGATTCAGCCACATGGATCTAATAAAACTCATTATAAAATCATTAAATATTCTGTAATATCATTAATTACATGTAATATCAGTTCTGGATGTTTACCCATGATCTACCCAAACATCAAATTAAGAATACAAGTGGACCGCTCAAGAAAACCATGAAAAAGAACATCCCCGATCAATGTTTTTAAACTCTATAAGTCATCCAAAGGAACATAATATGAAATAATGAAACCATAATGAACCATATTAATGTATAAAAGGTTCTAGAATTTCTAATTAATGAATATAATGTCATTATACATGACATTAAAGAGAAGGAGACATTCGAGTACAAGGTAAGGGGAAAGCTCGAACCCAATTTTCTTCCTTCGGGTTCTCCCTCTTTTACTCCATTTTTGATATGGTTAATCCTCAAAGGTTTTTTGTTCATCATTTCATTTACATTTCTGGGATATACATGTTTGTCATTGGTTTTTATGTTCATCAAAATGTTTTCCAAAAGAACTCTTCTTTCAAGATCTCACCTTTTACCTCTCATTCAAGGTTGATGGTTCTTATATCAAGTATGTTGTTCCCTATTTCTTTTGGGAACCCAAAGCATATGAATGTGTTATTATGATATAAAACCCATTCCTTTACATGGGTTATTTATGTAGATGTTTGATATGTGTTCTATGTGTCAAGCATGATAATGATAATGTTATGATGTGACGGGTGCGCCCGGAATTATATAGCGCAATATGAATGTTTAAATGTGACGGGTGCGCCCGGAATTATATAGCGCTCCAATGCATTGAGTAAAGTGATGAATCTCATGAGTAAATGTGAAATGATGCGTGAACATGATGCTAGCTTTGTTCACAAGTATGTGTGGTAGTTAACCACTAAGACATGATGTTTCATTTTTATGCTTTGCCACATTTCAAGTTTATTGTTTATGCTCGTCTCATGTTCAAGATCTTCTTCCTATGTCATGATTATGCTCACCCCATGTTATATTGTTCTTATCTATCCTCTTACTGGGCTTTTAGCTCACCCCTTTTGATGTATATCCTCAGGTGGCTACATTTACTAAGGAGAGGACAAGTGCTACTAAGAAGCTATAGAAGAAGAGATTAAATGAATATTTATGCTTGATGTTGTACTTGTTATGTGTAGTCCTAGTTTGCCCAAGACACTAAACCTATGGATCCTCCATGTGTAATACTATTATGTTGTTTATCATTGAAATGATGTAATAGTAATGTATGAAAAGGCCGGGTCGCTATAGTTGGTATCAAAGGAATGGTTTAGTTAATTTGGGGATTAGGATTAGTGAACCCTAGAGAAAACCTACAACATGAGACTAAGTACAAGTATTCACACAAGGATATTTACCTAGGGATCCCATATGTTATGTTTTTGGTATAATTGCTTAAATGAATAAGTTATTAATGACTTATTTACTAATGTTTTGTTCTAACCTTTTCTATTTTAGAAAATTGTGGGAACCAGGAGGAATCAGGCCAACAAATATTGCGAAGGCCAATGCAGTGATTGCCCGAACGACATCCCCAATGATTTTGAAGGTGGAGTTCAAAACTTCATGGCGATGCTTACCCAATTATCTTGGGTTATGAATAATTAACATAATAATGGGGTACGTCCTCCTTCACCGAAGAGAGAGAAACTAGCTATCGAATGTTTTATGCGGCAACGACCACCGACGTTTTGTGGATCTTCCGATCCACTAGTTGCAGAACAGTGGGTCAACTCCATGGATAAGATCTTTTCTGTTCTTCACTGTTCTGAGACAGAGAAGGTGACTCTAGCTGTTTATCATCTAGATGGAGAAGCTGATCAATGGTGGGCTTTGATTAAGAACACCAAGCCAAGGGAGGAAATTGAAGAGATGAATTGGGAATACTTTAAGATAATGTTTCATAATAAGTACTTCCCAAGAACTCTTCGCACGAAGATGGAGATAGAATTCATAGAGCTCAAGAAAAAGAAGGAGAATCTGTCACAACTTATGAAGAAAAATTCACAAGGCTCGCAAGGTATGCTTCGGGTTTTGTTATCAACAATGATAGCAAAATTGATAGAATCTTTAGTGGATTAAAACCACATCTTCGAAAAGCTCTTGCAATTCGAGACTTTGGGAGTTATAAAGAAGTTGTTCGGTGAGCTCTCAAAGTGGAGATGGAATTTGGAGAATGGTCCCATGGCTATGGTGATAAGAAAAGAAAGATGGAGTTTCAAGCTGGTGGATCTAGTGATAAAGATGGGAAGAAAACACAACGACCCACTTGCCAAAAATGTGGGAAGTTGCACAGTGGGAACAGCCTCAAAGGGACGGGGAAATGCTTCATGTGTGGGAAAGAAAGACACCTAGATCACGAGTGTCGAAGAGACATGAAAAGGAAGGATAATGTAGCCGATGAAAGAAGAGAACCACTCGTGGTTCAATGATACAACTGTAAGGAGCAAGGGCACTATTCAAACCAGTGCACTAAACCTCGATCTCTCGAGGGTAATCAGCGCCAACAGACACCAAAGACAAAGGATCAAGGGAAGGCTTATGCCATCACTACTACGGAGGTGGAACATGATAATGAAGTCATACAAGGTACACTTCCTATTCACTCAAGAATGGCAAAAGTATTATTTGATTCTGGTTCTATGCATTCCTTTATATCTTGCAAGTTTGCTAGAACTATAGAATCGAAGCACCGAAACCTTGAAGTAGAGATATCTATAAAACCACCAAGTGGTGCAATCATTGCAACCCAAGCGTTTGATTCTTCTCATGTTGACGTATGTGGGAAGATTCTTCCGACAAATCTCGTAATACTTCCCTTGGTGGAATTGGACTCTATAATGGGAATGGATTGACTCTTGTTATATAGGGAACATATAAATTGTCGGGAAAAGGAAATATATTTTCATATTCCAAACCATCCCATGCTCCTCTACAAATGCAAGGAAGATCATGAATCTCCTTTGAGAAATCCTTCAATGGTGTGGGTGATGATTCCCTATGAAGAAGCATACCTCACCCAAATGTTTGAGTCAAAGGAAAGTTCCAACCTTGTGGAAATGCCCATTGTAAGGGAATACGACGATGTATTTCCCGAAGAGTTACCTGGAATTCCCCCGGATCGTGAGGTAGTGTTCTCAATTGAAATCATACCCAGAGCTACTCCTATCTCAAAGTGCCCCAATAGGATGGCTCCTATCGAACTGGAGGAGTTAAAGAAGCAGCTGCAAGAGCATCTGGACAATGGGTTCATATGCCCTTGTGCGTCACCTTGGGGTGAGCCAGTGCTCTTTGTGAAGAAGAAGTATGGAACCATGCGGCTGAGTATCGATTATCGGGAACTCAACAAGATCACCATAAAGAACAAGTATCCTCTCCCAAGGATTGATGACTTGTTCGAACAGTTAAGAGGAGATCAATACTTCTCAAAGGTGGATCTTTATTCTGGATATCATCAAGTAAAGGTGAAGAAGGAAGATATTCAGAAGACTGCCTTCCGTACAAGGTATGATCACTATGAGTTTTTGGTGATGCCCTTCGAACTTACTAATGCCCCTGCAATCTTCATGGATTTGATGAATAGAGTCTTCAGACATTACCTTGAGAAATGTTTGGTAGTGTTTATTGATGATATTCTCATTTACTCCAAGAGTAAAGAGGAACATGAAGAACATCTAAGACTTGTGTTGGCGACATTGAGAAAGGAGAAGTTGTACGCCAAGTTCAGCAAGTGTGACTTTTGGATGAATCAAGTCACGTTCTTGGGACATGTGATCAAAAGCAAGGGAATTTCTATGGACCCTTCGAAGAAAAAGGCAATTGAGGAATGGACCAGGCCCTCTAGTGTCACAGAAATCCGTATTTTTCTTGGATTAGCTGGGCACTATCGACATTTTGTGAGAAACTTCTCACGATTGTCATGCCTGCTAACTAAGTTAACAAGGAAAGGGGTAAAGTATGTCTGGATGGAAGAATGTGAGGGAAGCTTCAAGGAGCTAAAGAGAAGGCTGATCACTGCACCTGTACACACACTACTGAAAAGTGGAGAAAGTTTTGTGATATACAGTGATGCTTCAAAGAAAGGCTTGGGTTCTTTACTCATGAAAAATGATAATGTGATAGCCTACGCCTCACGACAGTTGAAGATCCATGAGCAGAACTACCTGACGCATGATATAGAGCTGGCATCCGTGATTTTTGCCTTGACAATCTGGCGGCACTACCTTTATGGTGAGAAGTGTAACATATACACCGAACACAAGAGACTAAAGTATTTATTCACACAAAAGGAGCTCAACATGCGTCAAAGGAGATGGTTAGAGCTAATCAAGGATTACGATTGCTCTATTCACTATCATCCTAGAAAGGCGAACAAGGTAGCTGATGCTCTAAGCAGGAAAGAACCTGCTACTCTATCCATGTTGAGGATTGAGAAAGACCCTATCTTCTTGTATATGCAAAGGATGGATTTGGGAATCATAAGGGCAGGGGATACATCCTACCTTGCCCAAATGATTGCATAACCATCCATCCAACAGAAGATTAAGGAAGGACAAAGGGATGATGTAGAGATATAAAAGAGGGTAAATGCAGTAAAGGAAGGGAAGCTACAAGAGTTCCATATCGATGATGATGGTGTGATTAGGTTTGGAATGCGGCTTTGTGTGACTTCATCACCCGGAATAAAGAAGGAACTATTGGATAATGCACATAGCTCAACTTTCTCTATTCATCCTGGAAGTACCAAGATATATCGTGATCTCCAAGAACACTTCTGGTGGGATAACATAAAGAAGGAGATTGCGGAATATATATCAAGGTGCTTGGTATGTCAGCAAGTTAAAGCTGAGAGGAAAAAGTCCAAAGGTATGATGCATCCATTTCCTATACCCATGTGGAAATGGGAAAATGTTACTATGGGCTTTGTCATGGGTCTCCCGAAGACGTCAAGAGGAAATAATGCGATATAGGTTGTGGTTGATCGACTCACCAAGACTGCCCATTTTATCGCTATTCAGGAAGACCTCTCACTTGAACAACTTGCAAGGATATATGTGAAGGAATTAGTGAGATTGCATGGTGTTCCACTCTCGATTGTCTCTAACCGCGATCCAAGGTTCACTTCTAAATTCTGGAGGAGCCTTCAACATGCTTTGAGTACTGAATTAAATTTTAGCACGACCTATCACCCCCAAACTGATGGCCAGTCTGAAAGGACTATTCAGACACTTGATGATATGCTAAGATTCTGCTCTCTTGAATTAAAAGGTGGTTTGGATCAGCATCTCCCATTGGTTGAGTTCTCATATAATAATATATTCCACTCGAGTATTCAGATGGCTCCGTATGAAGCTCTTTATGGGAAGCGATGTAGAACTCCAACCTGTTGGGATGAAGTTGGAGAACAAAAGCTACTTGGTCCCGATATTGTTCAAGAGATGATAGAGAAGGTTTATGTCATCCAGAAACACATCAAAGCTACTCAAAGTCAGCAAAAGAGCTATGCTGACAATCGTCGAAGGGAATTGGAGTTCAACGTTGGAGATAAAGTCTTCCTTCGAATATCTCCATGGAAGAGAGTCATGCGATTCGGGAAGAAAGGGAAGCTAAGCCCAAGGTACATTGGCCCCTTTGATATCCTTGATCGTATAGGAGCCGTGGCCTATCGTCTGGCACTTCCACCGAATATGGCTCAAGTTCATGATGTGTTTCACATATCACTACTGAGGAAGTACATTCCAGACCCCTCACATGTACTAAACTCAGAGGTGGTACAGTCAGAAGATGATCTCTCATATGAGGAGCAACCGGTAAAAATTTTGGACCGAAGTGATAAGGTTCTACGCAACAAGACAACCCGCCTTGTCAAAGTGTAGTGGAGGAACCAAAAGTTTGAGGAAGCAACTTGGGAACCAGAATAGGCAATGAAGGAGAAGTACCCTCACCTGTTTGTTTAAAGTGCAATTTCGTGGGTGAAATTTCTTAAAGGGGAAGAATGTAACGACCCAAAGTATTTCAATAGAAAAATCCCTTCTTATATCTATGTCATAAAAACACAAAATAATGAACTACTATGTGATAAGTGACCTTTAAATATAATTTTTTCACCCCTATGTTTGGAATTTTAAAAATCCAACATTCACAGTTGTGTTCAAGATAGTCTTTGGAGTCTAATGAAACAAAAATAATTTTTGGTGAATAGTAACCTACCCTTATGAATAGTAACCTACCTTTATGAATAGTAATATGAACTTTATGAATATTAAATAAGTCTAACATTACCTATGAATAATAAAATAAAATTTAGACATCATAGAAAGTGATAATTTGACCTTAGTAAACATTTTTGGTATTTTATAAGTCATAAATAATTAATTATAATTAATTAATTAATTTAAAAGAATATTTATTTTCCTGAAATATATTCATAAATTATTGAATGAATGTCTAATATTTTTTAGATAATTTTATAAGACCCTATGTAATTTTTGAAAGAACGGAAAAATCGGTTTTAATTTTAAAAACTGTTTTTTAAGTAAATTATGATTTTAATTAAATATTAAATTAATAATAATTAAAAAATTATTTTTGAAAAATGGACTTCATTTTTGGTTTCTACACGTTGAAAAATGGTTGGGGTAAAATTTTGGGATTTTTCTGAGATACTTGAATTTTTGATGAATAGTAGAATACATTAATTTATCATATAAATACATTTTAATTAAAACCCACTATTCCTGATATCACAAGTGATGTAAGCACCAAAATCCTGAATTCAAAAGTCTTATTTACTATTCTTAGTCATCCAAGACTCACTATTCCTTTTCTTAGGTGAAATTAATAAACTAATCAATTTTATATTAAGGAAACCCCTCTCCCCTCCACTATAAAAGCCACCCTTCACTCCCTCTTTTCCTCACACCTCTCAAGCCCCAAGCCTTCTCTAAATTCTCCCCAAACACCTTCCCTAGCTCATCCCCCAAGTCCAAAATCTTCTGGTCTCATCAAAAGACCAAGCCTAGCTTCCTTAAATAGGATCTCAAGAGGAGGATTCTAAAGGTAATTTCTCTCTCTCTTCTCCTTTAATTTCCTTTCAAGTTCAAGTTCCTTTCTTGATCTCTCTCTATCTATCTTCATCCAAATTGTTCTGTAAATCCAGTATTATATATATATTGTAATATTATGATTCTAATGTTATATTATATCACCCACACCCTTTCCCCCTTCCTTTTATTAAAGAGACCGTTGTTCATGTGGTGATAATTTATCACCTTCAAAAACAACATGCTCTCTTCTTCCATTTATACCTTTAATCTGGTCATGAAACCATTTTTATGGTTGAACCAGAATGTTTTATATGTATTATGTTATATTTTATGTTCTGGAAATAACCTAAGGACATACTACTAAGTGAAAAGTTAAAATGAGTTGGTTGTGATCCAAAAACCGCTCAAATTAGCCCAAATAATCTTCATTTAATTCTTATCTAATGATTCAGGCACATGGATCTAATATAAATCATTATAAAATCATTAAAGCTTCTTTAATATCATTAATTAAATGTAATATCAGTTCTGGATGTTTATCCATGATCTACCCAAACATCAAATTAAGAATACAAGTGGACCGCTCAAGAAAACCATGAAAAAGAACATCCCCGATCAATGTTTTTAAACTCTATAAGTCATCCAAAGGAACATAATATGAATTAATGAAACAATAATGAACCCTATTAATATATAAAAGGTTATCGAATTTTTAATTAATTAATATAATGTCATTATACATGACATTAAAGAGAAGGAGGCATTCGAGTACAAGGTAAGGGGAAATCTCGAACCCAATTTTCTTCCTTCGGGTTCTCCCTCTTTCACTCCATTTTTGATATGGTTAATCCTCAAAGGTCTTTTTTTCATCATTTCATTTAATTATCTGGGATATACATGTTTTTCATTGGTTTTTATGTTCATCAAAATGTTTTCCAAAAGAACTCTTCTTTCAAGATCTCACCTTTTACCTCTCAATCAAGGTTGATGGTTCTTATATCAAGTATGTTGTTCCCTCTTTCTTTGGGGAACCCAAAGCCTATGAATGTGTTATTATGAGATGAAAACCATTCCTTTACATGGGATATTTATGTACATGTTTGATATGTGTTCTATGTGGCAAGCATGATAATGATAATGTTATGATGTGACGGGTGTGCCCCGAATTATATAGCGCTCTAATGCATTGGGTAAAGTATTAATCTCATTAGTAAATGTGAAATGATGTGTGAACATGATTCTAGCTTTTTTCACAAGTATGTGTGGTAGTTAACCACTAAGTCATGATGTTTCATTTTTATGCTTTGCCACATTTCAAGTTTATTGTTTATACTCTTCTCATGTTCAAGATCTTCTTCCTATGTCATGATTATGCTCACCCCATGTTATATTGTTCTTATCTATCCTCTTACTAGGATTTTAGCTCACCCCTTTTGATGTATATCCTCAGGTGGATACCTGTACTAAGGAGAGGACACGTGCTACTAAGAGGCTATAGAAGAAGAGATTAAATGAATTTTTATGCTTGATGTTGTACTTGTTATGTGTAGTCCTAGTTTGCCCAAGACACTAAACCTCTGGATCCTCTATGTGTAATACTATTATGTTGTTTATATTTGAAATGATGTAATAGTAACGTAAGAAAAGGCCGGGTCGCTATACAAATGGGACAAAATGTTGTTGTTTTTTTATCTTATGATATAATGTACAACTTATGTATATATCTATTACGACCAATGATACTAAACTAATCGCCCTTTCAGGACATGATTCCCTGTATCATGACAATGTTATGTAATAATGTACCAACTTTAAGTAACTAGTTTCGGGGAATTACACGAGACACCCCTTTGGGAGAGACCATCTATAAAGGAATAAATTTCCATTTTCCTCAACTTGTAAAAAAACCTTATAAAGTATTTGTTTTTAACTTGTAATAAGTACATGAAAATGTATAATGAAATAAGTAAAATGATTGGAAATTTTGTGGGACTTTATGATTATGTCGTAGCTTTCCTTGCTTGAACAAAATGTTTTGGACAAATATTTGACAATGATTGGTGTATGGTATGATTTAATGTTAACTATCACCATTTATTAAATTGAAGATGAGGGTGATACATGGTTCCTGACATAAGGACTCCTTGTATGGGATCATCATGATTTATAATTTAAAAAAGAAAATGTTTGTAAATACTTTGGGAGAGATATGTGGATCATTCTTACAGATTACCTTGGAATGGATCACCGAGCGAAACTATTGTAATTACACATAGATGATATCGGTTCCCTAGGGGAGATAACTTGGATGGTTATGGTGGGTGATATGGTTATTCTATCTATAAGTGATACATATTCCCCTATTTGAGATGTCTAGGACAATCTTAGAGTGTCATGATTTACCCCCACACTGATAGTGATACTTGGTATGTCTTTATAGATATCCTTGGATGCAATCTTATGGTGTTGGTTATTTTTAGTTCTCCAACATAAATGCATGGATTTATATATGATGATTTCCTATTATGATACATGTATTATGATTATATATGATCTAGAGAGTAATTTGAAATAATTGAAAAAATTCAAATTATAGAATTGATGGAGATGTGCACCATGCCAAATCACATTCTTGGGATTGATCTACATTTATGACCTACTATATTGATATAATGATTTATTCTTCCTTGAATGTATTCTAGATATCATTTATAAAACCATTTAATATCAACATAGGATCACCTTGATTCAAAAATATTTATATTTTAGATAATATTGGTCAGGTATCCCATGAGAACACTATCTGATGTATTAAATAATTTATTCCCATGAATTTATTATGTACCTACACCCTGATTATTTTATATTCGTGGAATAGATTTATCTATAGACCATGGGGGTGGCCTACTATGTATATCTCACACCATTATTAGGAAACCCTATTGTACGTGAAGGGACATCATGATTATAAGTGTAGATAATGGTAAGTGTATGAATTTCAGTGCCTGGTTTTCTGTAATATAATGAAGTACCATAGTAGAGAAAATAACCTATTATTGTGACCCTAGTGGAGGTATATTTTTTTATTTTTTATTTACTTAGCATGTGGTATTCACATTTTTCACCATTATCTTATATACCACATTTTTTATAGCCACATGACATGATAATAATCATTTGTGTATCTATTTAAGATGCATATTCCACCTATTTAGTTATTTGAATGAAATATTTTTATGCATATGGTTATTTATTATTATTTATGATGCTAATAATTATTATCTACTACAATTATATAATATTATATAAGTGGGTATAGTCCCCCCACATGCACACCTTATGCCCTTACAACTAGTCAATATTCTCTATTTTATTGGGAGGCACAATTGAGGTCATGTGGCCATATATCTCGGGGCACCTCATAGTGTCCTCTGGGGAGGGACACTACATTGGGTAATTAAATATTCCTATTCATGAAGGTATTTATAAAATACATCATATAAAGAAGGAAATATTGGGTTTAAGAAAGAACAAATTAATATATATATTCTGATCCATATTTCTACAAAAAAGAATCTTAGTTTTCAACATGGTGCATTTGATCATAATAGTTATTTCAAAAAGGAGAGTGATTAATGGATGAAATGAATCATATATTTTTATGACATAATATTTCTTATATGAAATTAATTCGGGTGGTATTAAATTTTAAGATACCTGAAATGGAAGTTTGAAATTATGATGATCACAAAGTTGACATTTTTCACTATCATGAAGGTTGTAAAATGAATGAATGAAACATTTATCTCAAATCCAAACATGTTAATGAGGTTCCGAAAATATATGGCATGATGGATTCCAATGAAATTGAATCAACAGTTTCAACACATTTGAACTTTTAAAGGGGTGTTTATTGAAAAGTTCTTAATTTCACATTGAACAGGTAGATCAATAGGAGTTGACTATTCTTCACAACAACGTGATATTTTATTGTTTTACTCAAATTTAATGCTAAAATGTACTAGATTAATCCCAAATAAATATACTTGAATGGGGTAATTATAATGATGCAAAATATTCTAAGTACCCAGACCCCAGTTTCTTGGAGTCTGTGCTTAAAATTGATGTGTAATTTTTTTTTAAAAAGAACTAAATAATTACACAAATTACTACATAATAGAGGATATTTTACTACCCAAGGTTTTAGATAATTATAATTCCAGTAATCCATTTAGATACCAAAGTATAAAATTTAGTAATCATTAAGAAATGTAATATCAGGGAAATGCTTCCACATTATAAATTCATCATAGAACATCCACTAAAGCTATATGAATAATTTAAATAGATATGGTGATAAAAAAATACCCAGTAATGTGTTTTAAAAAAAGATCATTAAGAAATAATCATTTTAAATAAATCTTTAAAATATATGCTTTAAATCATGAAATTAACATTTATCATAACTGTTTCCAACGCTTTCACCGGGGCGCGCGCATCCGTCTGCGGAGGACGCGCTGCTGTGTGTTGCCCCATATTACCGCTTTCCAAAGGCGGGCGACATTCGTTCCTTATTCAGCGATGTCTGCTCCTTGATCAAAATGGGATGATGGGATGTCGGTTCTCCCTTCTATGGATTCCTCCTCAGAACTCGTCACCTAGTCCGGGTCTCCCTCATATATTTAATACGTTGTTCGTGAAACTCTTCCCAGTGCCATGTTTCCATGGACGCCGGTTAATTACATTGCTTCTGTCGGGACATTCCAAAGGGTCCGGTCAGGGCAGCAATCTTCAGTCGGGGGAGTAGTCACGTTGAGGCATCAGTAGCGTGTCTGGATGCTGGGGAACCTGGCATGTCTGGATATTATCCCTAGTCACAGGGCTTCTCGAGGGCGTGGAAGCCCGAGGCATCCCACATCGAGCATGGGGAATTATATGCCATAAACACATATCTGAGGTTTTCCTCAGCTTCCCGTGTTTAACACAGGGTACGCCGCTAGTTTAACTTCCAGTGGAGACGGATCAGCCCGATCGGAGCATTGGATACAATAGATCGGATTGAGGGATTTCCCTTGAAGGGGTGCCGATACCGGGACCAGCCCATAGACGGCTGTGAAGAGGAGCGTACCGACATGATCTCACCGGGATATGACTGCCCGGGCGAGAATCGGGGTGGATGATGGATAGACGAATGAAGTGGAAGGGGAATTGGCAAGGAACCATTGCAAGGGTAACAATGAATTTGGGATTGGCCCTTGAAGGGGCTTCCTACGTATCTTCGTGGCATGGAATCAAAGTCCGCGTAGTTCGGGATGGTGTCAGTGAACCGACATGAGGGTGGACCTTGGTCTGATGGGAATCATCAGTGAACTGACATGAATGGGGAGGACCATGAGGGTCCTAGTGGTGGTGGGATTGGAACTCATGGAGGCTTCCTACATACCATGTCGTGACATGGATCAAAGACCACGTAGTTTAGAGGGTCTTCATCGGCGAACCGATGTGAAGGTGGACCTTGGTCCGATGCGGCAGCGAACCGACGTGCGGGTGGACCTTGGTCCGATGCGCCAGCGAACCGACATGAGGGTGGACCTTGGTCCGATGAGAGATGGGCTTGAACCTCATGGAGGCTTCCTACGTACCATGCCTTGAAGTGGATCATATACCTAATAGTTCAAAGGGGCTTCATCGGTGAACTGACGTGAAAGTAGACCCGTGGGACCACTAGTGGTGGGATTGAACCTCGGGAAGGTTTCCTACATACCATGCATTGACATGGATCAATGTACTCGTAGTTCAGAGTGGTGGTGGGTGTTGGTGAACTGACGTAAATGAGGGACCTTGGTCCGATGGGAGATGGGCATGAACCTCTGGGAGTATTCCTACGTACCATGCCTTGACATGGAACAAAGTCCTCGTAGTTCAGGTTGTGGTCACAACGGCTTGCCGTCGGACTGGAATGTAGTTTAACGTCATGCTGGAAGAAGGTAGAACTTGACGTGAATTGGATGACTGGTGGGCTTGAACCTCATGGAGGCTTCCTACGTACCATTCCTTAACATGGATCAAAGACCTCGTAGTTCAAATGGGTGTGCAGTTTAGTATCATGCGGGACAAGGGCATAAAATTTAACATCATGCTGGACGAGGGCATGCAGTTTAACGTCATGCTGGACGAGGGTGGAACTCTATGTGAATAAATTACCGAGTGGTGGGCTTGAACCTCGTGGAGGCTTCCTACGTACCATACCTTGACATGGATCAAAGACCTCGTAGTTGAAATGGGTGTGCAGTTTAGTGTTATGCGGGACAAGGGCATACAGTTTAACGTCATGCTGGATGAGGGCATGCAGTTTAACATCATGTTGGATGAGGGCATGCAGTTTAACGTCATGCTGGATGAGGGTGGAACTCGACGTGAATAAACGACCAAGTGGTGGGCTTGAACCTCGTGGAGGCTTCCTACGTACCATGCCTTGACATGGATCAAAGACCTTGTAGTTCAAATGGGTGGGGGGTCGGGGTCGGTGCTCACTCTAATCCCACATGAGTCATGCTCGGTGTGAGAAACAAGAGGTTGCAGGGACCTGACGATCACGTCGTGAAGGATGCATCCGTGAGAAACGAAGAGGGGCTTATGCGTTAGGCATCCCATGGTGCTGGGACTTACTCCAAGATGGAGGCACGAGGTACGGTAAAGCGCAGCGAAATAGGGATTTGGGACCAATGATGGGGGGTGCCTCGTTCCCTATCACACCCTCCACTGACCTTGGTAGTGGGGAAGTATGGAGATGCAGGGGTGCAGCCATCCGTTGGGGAACTAGGGTCGTCGTTCTCCTGTGAACATACGCCACTCCAATAAGGAGGATATCATCCCTTATGGATGGGTGATTCCACTCCTGTGGAGACGAGTGGTGTAAAGAATGTTCGAGCTGGGGGGACCCTTCGTGCGAGGCACGAGGTCGGGTCACAGTTTAACGTCATGTGTTGAGGATGTGATGCTTGGCAGTTTAACATCCTGCAGCTCGGACGAGGTGGGTTCACTCCACACGCCTAGGACATACATAAATGGTACCCTCTGGTCCTTGGGGGAGGGAAGGTACTAGCAAGGCCATGGTCAAGGGGGGTTGTGGAGCGAACCATCGAGGGGTCCACGTTAGCGTGGCTATGCTAAGAATCAATAGCCGTTAGCGTGCCTATGAGAAGTAGCATTAGGCGAAGCAACGCTATGAGTGGTATTGTCCGTGTGACTTTGAAATCACATCGTGCATACCTAGAGGGTCGCACGGGAAGAGGAATTTCCAAGCAATGTAGTGTTCTTTGCGAAGCGGAGTGCCTTGGCCTTAGTATGGGGCATAGGTGTGAGTGGAGGGTGCTTCGCGAAGTGGAACAGTATTAGCGGAGCACTACCTCGCGAAGAAGAGGTGCCTCGCGAAGCAGGGTTATGCAAAGCAGTGTGCTTCGCGATGTGTAGCGATCCTACCTTAGCATAGGGATCACTAGTATAGGTTTGGTGTTTCACGAAGCATAAACGCTCCGCGGCTACCCGGGTTCCCTTGGGAACCCCCTTCCTTCACGAATGCCCTTGAGCTTTGCGAAGGGCATCCCTCTCAGAAGAGGGGCTCAAAACGAGACAAAGCAAAGGCGTCACGTGAAGTAGAAGCACATCACGGAGCTCATTATTCCCATGGCAAAGAGTGCTTCACGATTCAGGAGAGGAGAAGCTGAAAGGCCTGATTGTCCATCCTATGGAACTCAGGGGGAGTCCAGTATTTATAGGCAAGGGGCGCCGTGAAGCAGAACTCGCGCGCCGACTCAGGTGCTTCGCGGCACGCTCGCGAACGTCAAACGCGGTCATGGAGAGTTACCACTTCTGGAGCTTCGCGGTGGGCTCGCGAACGTCAAATGCGTTTGCAGAGAGTTACCGCCTCTGGAGCTTTGCGGCAGGCTCGTGAACGTCAAATGCGTTCGCGGAGAGTTACCGCCTCTGGAGATTCGCGGCGGGCTCGCAAACGTCAAATGCGTTCGCGGAGAGTTACCGCCTCTGGAGCTTCATGGGACCGCGATGCTCGGGGTGATTCGCGTCAGTGCTTCGCGGCGGTGCTTCGCGGGGCAGAGTGTCAACCTTCTTTTTCGTCCCCTCCATTCGTGCAGTATTTTGGCGCCAACAAATGCCCCCCCTCAGACTTGGAGCTGCGGAGGGTGAAGGGTTGAAGTCTGAGGGAAAATCGCCAAAATTGTCTGTCGTTCGTGTTGTGGCTTCGCAGAGGGGGCCCGCGGTGATGACCGGGGCCACGGATCTGGACGCACCGCGATGCCCCGCGCGGGTGAGGTGCGCCGTGATGCTCTGGGGTCACCGCCTATAAATAGGGGGGTCAACCTCTTTTGTCTTCACGCGACTTCCTTGTCTTTTTGTGCTCTCGATTTCGTGAAGCTCCGCGTACTCCGTGACAGCCCTCCGCAAATCGAGCTTCGCGGCGAACCGCGGGTCTTCGACTCCGCATCCGCGCCAAGAGAGCTTCTGTTTGTCAGCCTAGGCCAGACTTCGCGACTTGGTCTCGCGACCGACCTTCACGATCCGGCTTCGCGATCCATCTTCGCGAGCCGTTCTGAAAAAATTCTTTTCTGAGGGCTAGAATCGAAATGGCCCATCAAGAAGCCATATTGGGGGTGCCTGCAGATGCCGCCCATTGGGATGAGATGGACAATCGTCCAGGCCTTGGGGAGATGGTCTGAAGCCATTCAGACCATGCTTCTTTAATAGATCTGCTATCAGAGGGTCAGGAGGATTATCCGCAGTGTAAGAAGCTGCCATTGTACAGCTTCGGGTTGAGGGATGACGTCTTCATCCCTGAGGCAGGTAGGGTCGAACCAGCTTGCTGGTTCAGGAGCATACCATGTCAGCACCAATGGTTTAGGGTGGCCGATGGTCATGCGCAGGAGGACTTCACACCCGTCACCGCTGACTGTCTCTACAACCATTTGAACGATATTGACAGGAATCCACTGCAACCGGAGACGTCCACTCCTCTATACCGTACCATGCTGAAGGCGGCTTTGCAGGATTCGAAGAAGGGATGGTCCGATGAGTGGGACCTAGGCCAGGGTGACAACTTCACTAATGACTAGGCCTAGGCCTACTGGGTAGGCGCCTCATGCGAGGAGTTTGGGGCCGAGCTGAGGAGAGTGGGGTTATATGAGGCGGCATGGGCCTCCCAATTCCACATTTACCAACCGAAACAAATGATGCCGGAATTACTGAGCAGATGGTCATCTAGGACCAATACCTTTCACCTGTGTCACGGGGAGGTGGGCATCAGCCTGTTGGATGTCCACCAGATTTCTGGGGTTCCGATCTTGGGGGCCATGTATGATGAGTTCCTCCCCATCATGAGTGTGTGGGAGGACACAGAGCAAATTCCGCGACTGGCGTCAGTGCTGATGGCACTCGTCCCTGGAGAGGACAAGGAGGCAGTGAGGGATTTCCACTTTAGGAGATGGTTCAAGTGCTTCCTGAATTTCCTAGAGAATCGAGAGTTCCCTATGAGGCCTTGAACTTGTCCAAGGGCGGCCCAACAGGGTAAGGGGCACTCTTATTGGCGGGTCTTGGAGGACAGCCAACAGAAAACTTGGGGTTTCAGTGTCAGCACTGAACAACAGCCGGTAGTTAGGCTGGCGGCGTTCATCGTGGCTCTCATCTATGGTTGGATTCTACCGGTGTGGGATACAAGCATGGGGGTGTGGCACAGCTTTTTTATTATGGCATCCATGTTGGCCATGTGGTAGCGGATCAATCTGGGGATTCCAATGCCCGCCAAATTGTACAGAATGTTGCGGCACATTAGCGAGGGCAAGAAGCCGCCAAGGATATGCGGGCCCTTCCACCTCCTGTATGGGTGGATCGCAGCGCACATCAGGTGTATTTATGAGTATCCAAACCCTATTTCGCCACCGGGATCAAATTTCCGCCCCTCCATCCTGAATGCGGTCGGGAGCTTCCCGTTCAAACTAACTGTGCCGATGGTGCTGAATCGGGTGTGGAGGGCGGATGAGTTTAATTTACACCCCTTCCCATTGCCGACAGGGATACTTACTGACGATGGGCGGGGAACAAAAGAACATTGGGCTTACCTCCTGGCCTTTCGAGGTGGAGTTTTGGTGTCACGAGTAGATCATGATCCACTCTACGAACCGTACACCCCGCATCGGTTTGCGAGGCAGTTCCAGTGCCTCCAGTGGCTGACCCCACAGGTTTACTGGGAGGTGCGCCACAAGGAGAACCCATGTGTGATGAGGTAGTTGTGGCTCATGTTCACATGGGAAGATGGGAAGATGCGAATTGAATTGCCTCCATCAACCGCCACCTTCGGATTGGTGAGGGAGTATTCCATTAGTTGGGAGGCTGCTTACCTAGGGGAGATGCTGAAGCAGCCGACTATTCGGGTCGGTGACGACGGACCTCCTCTATCTCGAGGTCGGGGTCGGAGGGCAGCTAGGGCCTCTCACGGTGGCGGGGCTGCCATGGTGGCGAGACCCGCACCGGCCGAGGGTGCGACAACAGCGGCTGATCTGGTGATTCCGGAAGAGCAGGGCCATCTGGAGGGCCATCCACCGAGGGGATTTCGTAGGATATCCACTTAGGCTCCGGGGAAGCGCCTGCATCATATCGACGTGGCAGAGGATACCGTTATCCCGGAAGCCTGGGACATTTGGGATGTCAACTGGCAATTCCTCAGCCCACCCGAGATTTGGGCCCACCTGAACCGACTCGGGATGGAATTACCGGGCATAGGCCCCGTCCGGGCTGGATTCATGGCTTCTCTGGCGGAGGCAGAGCAATACCTGGATGAGCTGGAGGATTACATCCACTCTAGTGCTGTCCCTCGCCCAATGACAGACTAGGTGAGGGTACTGTTGAATCAAATGGTCCCTCCGCAGTTATCGGCTGCCGATCTGAGGGAGCGCTTCCCCTTGCCAGAAGAATCAGAGGACTCCTCTCAGGAGGATGAGGATGGATGAGGGATCCCGTTGGAGGAGGGCGAGGTCGAAGATCAGGGCTCAGATTCTAACGATTTCGCAGAGGCTCTCGAGGTAGCATTCCGAACATCTTTCCTTATGGTCCATTCTTGGGCCACTATGGACTTCTCACCGATGTTTGAGCCATGTAGGAGGAACTTGTTCATAGGACTCGTTCTCGCCCCTCGGCGGGTGATGATGTAGGACCTTCAGAACCCGCGCCTAAGGCTTTGTCTAGTTTTGCGTCTGGTGGGAACAGAGCACCTGAGGTTCCTCCCCTGGAATCTCCAGACCTTCCAACAATATACGGAGGGCCTCACCGCGAGGTCCCATCAGTACCGGCTCAAGAGCAGTGCCAGGAGGTCGATCTCCGTAAGTTTCCTCTACCAGTTTCCTTTTCGTCACATGTAGACTATGACAACTAACGTTTATGTCCCTCCCCTCTCTATCGTACAGTTCTCCGACTGGCGTGGGCTGCTACGGCAAGAATAGTCGGGATGTCTGGTGGAGTCCCTCCTAGGGGCATGCCGGTGATGGTAGCGATAGTCCCCCCATCTCCTCAAGCTGTAACAAACATCATCTCCAGCGGGACTACCAGCAGGGTCATGCCAGAGGTCATCGAGGTGGACTCTGATGAAGAGGATCAACCAGTTGGTCCCAGTCCTGTCACGCCTGCTTTGGAACCAGGTGCCGTACTGGATTCAACACCAGATGCAGATCCTGCTGAGGATTTCTTGTGGGTGTATCCCGCGTACGAGCCTGCCAATCGCGTAGACTGGGATGAAATGGCCTCCGACGAGGAAGACAACAGCATAGTCCGCCACCGGTCATGGAATCTAATCACACGCTTCATCAAGGACACCCCCAAACGCAATGGCTGGCCGAAATGGACAGACTCCGCTCATGGCTACGTGAACTGTGCGCTTGGGGAGTGGATTCCCAACGTCCTCACACACTCATCCAAGATCTTATGGCTGAGAAGATCCTGGAGCATGATCGTCGGCTCAGCGTGGGCTGGCAGTGAAGGAAGGAGACCAATATCAAGAAGCTCCAAGAGGCTGAAAGCGAGGTCCAACAGATGCAGACCCGGGAAGATGAGCTTTCAGCCTCTCTTAATGCACAATCTAAGCTGATCTCACTGTTGAAGGCCTAGCTTGCAGAGGTAGAAGAGCATATGAGGCAAGCCTTTGGAAAGATGGCTGCCATTCAAGCTGGCATAGAGAGGGCCAAAGCCAAGGTTGACGAACTGTGCCCTTCCGCTGCTGAGGAGGAGCGGGAGCTGAGTCAGCGGCAGCAAGCCTTGGACGCCACAAGCCAACGGGTGGTGGAGCTGCAACGCTCTTTTGACGGGGTCAACTCGTCCATGGGGGGAGTCGACCCTCGGGTATTGTAACAAACCAAAAAACTTATATTGGTACTTTCGTGCTTCAATTTTTTCCTTTCTTTGGTTTGAATGTCGTAGCGCGCACGATTTCCACTATTTGAATCGCCTCGTTACATCCCTACAATGTTTGCGGGACGTTCGGCGATAATTCCCCAATCCCACGTGGGTCGAGCCCGATGTGAGAAACATGAGATAGTTACCTTCTCGTCCCACCTAACATAGGAGTGGAGACCATGCTCCAGGAATCCAGGATTCAGATTACCAGTCCGAATTTCTGAAAGATGGGAGAGGCTTGACCGGAGAAGGAACTTTTCCAAACAGCCGAATTACCATTTCTTCAGCGTGCTCTTATGTATGAATGGTGCAATGCCAGGGGCGCTGAAATCGGTCCAAACAGATGGAAATGGGAAGTGTGAATCACAACACCCAAGATTCGGAACACTGTGGGGATGGCGTGACAATAAGGGACAACCGTTAACCATGGAGGAGAAGTGGTATCCTTACTGGATTAGACTGAAATGGGGACAAAAATGAGGTTCGACCATTGACCATGTTTGAAACACGATACCATGTCATAAATGTTGTCGGTCAATCTTTCGGGACGTTGGCCTAGGACAGTAGGCAGACCCTAGGTCAAGAATCCATACTGTTAGGGGGTCCTTCCAAACATGACCAGTCTTCCGAGACATTGGCCCAGGACGGTAGGTGAGCTGATGCGGAATGAGACTAGGCCGTTAGGGAGTTCCTTTAGACATGAAAGAGGGCGAGGGTACGAATAAGGGGCACGCAAAGCGTGGAATATGGAGTGATGGTTTGTCTGAACGGAATCCAACACTCATGTAATTACACCACCGTGGTGGGAGTATGCCATATGGGCACATTGGTCTGATCATGGATCATTCCTTCTTTGGGACATGGCCTCCCTAGAGAGGGGGCATGCCGCTTCCAAATGGGATCTTGGGGCATCCTGAACTTGTTTAGGGAAAAATTGCAGCTACATAATTCCCCCCGAGGGGTCAGGCCAAAGGGTTGGAAATGGGGAGGAACAGGATTTTGCGATTCATGTGGCTGGACCCTAGGTTAAATGCCTGGGTGTCCCTACGTATCCCATAAGGATGGGAATCAAGCCATACATAGTTCTGGGGATGTAGTTTAACATCATGTGGGACGAGGATACATGGAATCCTGTAGTTTAACGTCATACGATAGGACGTGGAATAAAAGGGAAGATCACAGGGAACGTGTGGTGCAGTAGATATGAATCCGACATGAATGAGGACTTGGAGTCCAAATCACACCACGTACCCCCAGAGGAAACTCTTTAGGTTGAGGGACCAAGAGTGAGGATTAGGCTGGGCCCAAAGCAGAGTGGTCGGGCATTCCTACGTACCCCATGAGGATGGGAATCAAGCCATACATAGTTCTGGAAGCACAGTTTAACGACATGCAGGATGATGAGAAGCTTGTTCGTGTTGGTACACATCCCGCCAAAACTACTAAGCCCACGTGAGTCGTGCTCAGTGTGGGAAACAAGAAGTAGTGGTGGGGATTTCCGGACACAAAAAAGAGGCAGGTTAGGGAAAAGGGACGCTCAGTGAATACCGACCCAATGACACTAACACGGTCATTTAGCGCACCTAGATGCACGAAGAGAAAGAGCCGAGTATGATGGAATTCCACTTGAACAAGAGAAAGTGGAAATTTGTGAATCATGGCGCTCGAGATTCAGATCATGATGATGGCGGCGTGACAATGGAGGATAACTGTTGACCAGGGCAGAAACCCAGCATCCATATCGCATTAGCCTAGAATGGGGACAGACAAATGAGGGTCGACCGTTGACCATGTTCGAAACACGGGACCATGTCACAAATGTTTCCAGAGATCCGTAGGGACGTTGGACCAAAACGATTGGAGGGCCCATAGGTCCAGCATTCATGGAGAGCCCTTAAGCCTAGTATCCATGTCGTCCGAGGGTCCTTTTGGATGTGGAAGAGGATGAGGATCCAAATAACGAGCTCACGAAGCTTGGTCATGGGATGATGGGAATGTCCCCATGAAAATCCCACACTTCGGGCTCTTTGTCAAAACACATCTGAATAAAACAACGAGACATATTAGATAGAGGGAGCAGAGTCCTTTCCCATAGGGATATCTTAGTTTAGGGTCGTAGAATTCGGACCATCGATGGGCGGAGACATAAGAGGCACATGGTGGAGTAACTCAAACACCTGGCGTGAATGGGAATAGGGGGTGTGTACGGTGCGGTGAACAACCTGACGTGAATGAGGACGTAATCCCATATCATGCCACCCGAACCCCTTGGGAGAGGCTTTAGGTCAAGGGACCAAAATAGAAAGTTAGGCTGGGCCCGCGGGGAAGTTCCCGGGCGCTCCTGCGTATCTCATAAGGAAGAGAATCAAGCCTCACGTAGTTCTTGATGGACCTTAGACCATAAATGGGTAAAGGGAGTAGGGGAAACATGGAAATAAGACATGTCGTGAAGGAGGACCTAAGCCTTACTTACCATGCGTTCTCTGGGTAAATGCTCGAATCGAGGGACCAAACACAAAGGTTAGGCTGGGCCCGCGGGGAAGTGTCCGGGTGCTCCTACGTATCTCATGAGGATGAGAATCAAGCCACACATAGTTCTTAAAGGTGACATGGTAAGATACCAGTGCCAGGGGAAAAGGGGAGCGTGGCCATGGCCATTGCACTAAAAGAAGTGGAATTTGATAAATCTTGTTTGTCCTTTAAGGTGAGTGGTTTTTTTTGTGAAGCGACAGGCCTACAGTTGTAGGCCGTGGTGTCGCCACAAGGATCATGCCATGATAGGCGTTGACAAATGGCATGGCACGTCACCAATACCCAACGTGATGTCCTCTACAATGAGGTCACCACAATGCAGTGCTATTTTTTGTCGTGCAGCCAGGACGACAATGTCACAGTTTAGGGACATATGATAGGACCAAGCATGCATTTTATCGTCCTGCAGCGCAGACGTAGCAGAGACGATGCTAGGCAGGGAACGTGTGTAGTGTTATAAAACACAATTGATAGAGGCATGACCCCACATCACATTGTACGCCAATTGGAGAGGGAGACTTTAGGCCGAGGGGCCTATATAGAGGTAAGAGGTGAAACAGGGGGAGATACTAGCTCCCTAAATGGGATGTACCCTAAGACAGGGCGTCCGGGCGGTCCTACATATCCCATGAGGATGGGAATCAAGCTGAACGTAGTTTCAGTTGGATCTTAGTTTATGGTCTTAGAGCTCGGACCATGAATGGTAACAACCTCCCAAGTTAGCGCAGATGTCAACCCGATCCCTAAGCCCATGTGAGTTAAACTCGGTGTGGGAAACAAGGGGGGAATCCTCATCTCAATACTTGGGGCATCCATCAGAGGGGAGTCGGTAGAGAGCCCTGAAGGAAACCTTTGACGTGGCTTGTTTCCCCAACGCGCAGACGTGCACGGAGGAAAAGTACCAAGAGTTCTGAGACTCTTCTTGACCACGATGAAGTGATGAAGGGTGTGAATTGTGTACCCGACATTTTGGGCTTAATGGATTGGCGTGGCGATAGAGGAAAATTGTTAACCATGGTGGAAACACAACGTCCATATCACCTTAGCCTGAGGTGGGAAAAAAATGAGTATCGACCGCTGACCATATTTGCAACGTGGGATTTTATCGATTTGTTGTCCGAAACCCTCGGGGGCATTGGCCCGTAACGGTAGGAGAGCCCTTGGGCGTAGTATCCAAGCTGTTCTTGGGGGTCCCTCCAGGTGTGAAAGATGATGGAAGCCCTGATGCAGGGATACACAAATCCTGGAAAGCGGGTGCGGACGTGTCCGAGTAAAGCTTGGCATTCCAGGTAATAAACCAGAGTGCTCTTAGGCACATTGGTGAACCGACGAAAAGGGATCGACGAAACAGCTCAAGAGGGAGAGGTACATAGAGTGATCATTACGAGACCGACGTGAATGAGAAAATAACCTCACGCCACACCATACACTCCTATAAGAGAGGACCTGGGACGGGGCCCGGAAAGGCCAAGGGGCCTGATGGTTAGGCATTGGTCAGGAAGGCCTAACCTGCTTGCAGTTTAACGTCTTGCAGTAAGGACGAGGGCCGGGGACCCAAGGAGGCCAAGGGGCTTAAGGTCAGGCATCAGTCAGGAAGGCCTGACGGGTCTGCAGTTTAAAGTCTTAATTGAGGACGGGGGTCGGGGACCCAAGAAGGCCAAGGGGCCTGAGGCTGGGCCTCGTAAGGGAAGGCGTATGGCATTGTACATGATCTCGACATGAATTAGGACGTAGTCCCACACCACACCGTACACCCCTATGGGGAATCGGGGTCGTGGGCCCAACCGCTAGCATCACCCGTGGGGAAGTTTTTCACTTCGGGATGGGGTAGAATGAATCACTGCACTCGATGTCTGGGACATCTCGGGGTAGACCCGAAGATCCAGGACACTATTGAACATGTTCAAAACACAGCGTTCCTATGGTGGCCTGATATGGGAGCAACAAATGAGCGTCGACCGCTGACCAAATTCGCAACGCGAGACTTGTATCGTCTTGTTGCTTGAAAACCCTTGGGGGCATTGGCTCGTATCGGTAGGAGAGCCCTTGGGCGTAGTATCCAGGCCGTTCTTGGGTGTCCCTCTGGGTGTGAAAAATGATGGAATCCCAGTCAAGGAGTGGGTGAAGCATAGCTGTATCCATCCACAAAATAGGAAAACATCTCCAGGGGGGATGTGCAGCCGGGTCGAGGCTTGCTCGATGTGAGTTGGGGAAAAAGTGCGCACCCTGCCATATGTCTTGACCCGGGGGGAAGATTTTGGCTTTTGGGATGGGCCACTGGACGAAATACCCGGGCGTTCCTATGTATCCCATTAGGATGGGAATCAAGCCATACTTAGTTCTTGAAGTCCATTCAGTTTAGCGTCATGCGGTGAGGACGTGGGAGGATAGAAGAACGAAAGTGGGCACATGGTGAGACCCTTACAATCCTTGTGTGAGCGGGGTTGTATGAGCGGGGATAAGAAATCCTACTCCCTGCTACACAATGATCCTCCAAGGAAACTATTCCCAGGGGGGATAGTGGAAGAGAAAATCTTGGGGCTGGGATCAAGACGAGGCATCCGAGCATTCCTATGTATCCCATTGAGATGAGAATCAAGCCACACGTAGTTCTTGAGATGCAGTTTAACGTCATGCGGGATGAGTATTCATCTCATTTGTGGATATGTAAGGTATGGTAAGTAATCCGACGTGAATGAGGACATAGTCCCGCACCATACCATACAATCCCGAAAGAGGGAATGTCGGGGAAAACCAAGGGGCCTGAGGCCGGACCGCGGTCAGGGATACCTGACTAGCTTGTGGTTTAACGTCTCGCGGTGAAGACGGGGGCCATGGGCCCGAGGAGGCCAAGGGGCCTGAGGCTGGACCTCGGTCAGGATGGCCTAACTATCTTGCAGTTTAACGTCTTGCAGTAAGGACAGGGGCTGTGGTCCCGAGGAGGCCGAGGGGCCTGAGGTTGGGCCTCGGTTAGGAAGGCCTGATTGGCTTGCAGTTTAACGCCTTGCAGTAAGGACGAGGGGAGATCTTAGTTTAAGGTAATAGAGCTCATACCATTTTGCAGTTTATCGTCTTGAAGGAAGAAAATGCAGTTTAAGGTTGTGCAGGACCTTACAGTTTAAGGTCATGTTGGACCTTACAGTTTAAGGTCGTGTTGGACCATAATGTGCAGTTTAAGGTCATGTGGGACCATTTTGCTTTTTATTGTCTTGCAGGACGAAGATGCAGTTTAAGGTCGTGCGGGACCCTTTTGCAGTTTATCGTCTTGCAGGACCCTTTTTCCCTAGGCAATGTATCGCTTGAAGAACTTGGAAGTGGTGGGAGGGGTTATGCGCTCTCCATCTGTGGTTACCAAGGAGTATGCTCCATTGGGGTAAACCTTATGGATGATATAAGGCCCTTCCCATTTGGGTTCTAGCTTGGGTAGTTTCCTACCGGGAATCATTGGCGCTCGAAGGGCCAGTACTAGGTCGCCCTGTAGAAAAGAACGAAGACAAACCTTCTTGTTGAAGGCCCTCACTATCTTATCCTGATGTATTTCCAGATTGTGCAGGGCACGAAGCCAGTTCTCGTCCAGTGCTTCTAATTCAGCTAGACTAATCTCGACTACCTCATCTGATGTCTGGTGATCATAGACTGCAATGCATAATGATGGCAGCTGGATCTCAATGGGTCGGACAGCCTCAGTTCCATACACCAGGGAATATGGGGTCACCTGGGTAGAGTTTCGAGTCGTCGTCCGATAAGCCCAGAGGGCGTTGGGGAGCTTGTCCGGACAACTTTTCTTGTTCTGACCAACCATCTTCTGAAGAATTTTAGAGAGGGTTTCGTTGAACGCCTCGATCTGTCTGTTTGCCTGCGCGTGGTAGCGGGAGGTATGGTTCGAATGAATGTCGTACTTGGCGTACAATTTCTTTAGTTCATCCACTCGGAATTTGGTGCCGTTATCGGTGAGGACGACATGAGGGACCCCAAACCGGTGGATAATATTGGAGCTCACAAAGTCGACAATGGAACGTGCCTTGAACACTTTGAGTGGAACTGCCTCTTCCCACTTAGAGAAGAAATCTGTAGCAGTCAGGATGAACCTACAATGGCGGGTTGTTCCCGGTGGATACGGTTCCACTACATCAAGTCCCCATACCGAAAATGGCCAAGAGTACTTGGTGGGGTGGAGGGGCTCCGGCGGCTGATACAGGAAGTTGGCGTGAACATGGCATGCGTGGCATCTCTTGGAATACCCAATACAATCGTGGATCATAGAGGGACATAAGTACCCCAACTGTCAGATTTGATGGGACAGCTTCGGCCCAGCTTGATGGGCACCATAGGAACCTGTGTGAACCTCTTGCATAACTTGAGGAATCTCTACACCTTGAATGCAACGGAGGAGGAAACCATCGAAGCTCTACTTATAAAGGATCTGTTCAAGACTCGGGCCACCCTGGAGGGTAAATTGCAGTGCACGGCGTCAGATTCGCTTGCGCTCGGCCCGGTCAGCCAGGAGGTGACCATTTTGGAGATACTCGACAAAAGGTACCCTACAGTCGGGAGTGGCTTCATCCACTGTGTCTGACGAACTCGGGGATCCTGACGTAGAGGGTCTGATAGTGAGAAGACTTACCCACAGGCCATCATTTTCTTATTGGGTGACGGGGGTGATGACTCTCTGGTGTGCCACATGTATGATCAAATCATCTTGCTCGGGTTCTGCGAGCGACGCGGCTAAGCCAGCCAAGGCGTCTGCTTGACCGTTCTGTGACCGTGGGACATGGGTAACTTCTGGTCAAGAAGAGAACCAGGCTATTAGGCAGAGGGTGTACTCCAGCAACGGTACAAGATCCGTCTTCCTGACGACGTAGTCGCCATCAACCTGTTTGATTACCGGCTCAGAATCTCCTTTCACATGTAGATGGGGCACATGGATCTCAAGGGCCAACTCAAGACCGGTGATGAGAGCCTGGTACTCTGCCTCGTTGTTCGTACAACCTTATGACAACATGAACAAGTATGGAAGGGCGACTTGCACTGGGTTAATGAAGAAAATACCCAGGCCCACTCTGTTGAGATTAGGATCGTTGAGCCTCCTACCGGTGGGGCTCCGGGAGGCACCGTCGAAATGCATTTGCCAACACGGGACGAAATGATCGACTGAGAGGATCGTCTCATCAAGAAAATCTAGGTCCAGGGACTAATCCATAGAGATTGGATGGGCAGTGAAAAAGTCTGCCAGCGCCTGTCCCTTAATGGCCTTCTGAGGTACAAACCTGATATCAAACTGCTGGAGAATCACTGCCCAACATGCTAGTCGGCCAGTCGGCATGGGGCGGTTCAGGATGTACTTCAGTGGGTCTACCCAGGAGACCAATTGCACCTCATGGTTCTGCAAGTAATGTCGCAACTTCTACATGGAGAATAAAAGCGCAAGGCAGCTCTTTTCGATAGTGGAGTATTTGACCTCCGTATCGAGAAGCATGAAACTGAGATAGTAGAGATTGTTCTCAGTACCCTCGTTATTCTTTTGGGCGAGCAGTGCACCGAGGGATCTTTCTGGGGCGGCCACGTAAAGGACCATTGGCTTTTCGAAGACAGGTGGCATCAAAACCAGAGTTTGGAGCAGATACTGCTTGATTTCCTCAATGTCGGTCCGACACTCCTCATCCCATTCGTAAGCAGCGCCTTTCTTCATCAGCTGGGAAAAGGGGTTACACTTGCTGGCCAGATTCACGATGAATCGGCGTATATAGGCTAAGTGGCCTTGGAGGCCTCGAAGTTCCCGAATGTTGCTCGGGGGAGGCATTTGGCTGATAGCCATGATCTTCTTTGGGTCGATCTCAATACCTCGGTATCTGACAAAAAATCTTAGAAACTTCCCAGAGGTGACCCCGAAGGCACACTTCAACGAGTTCATCTTTAGGTGACGGGAACGGAGGAAACCGAACACCTTATCGAGGTCTTTGTGGTGGTCCTGGTGTTGACATGATTTGACCACTAGGTCATCTACGTAGCATTCCACCAACGTTCTGAGAATCGTCTTGAATATGCGGTGCATGGACCTCTGATAAGTGGCACCTGCATTTTTCAAACCAAATGGCATAACCTGGTAGTAAAAGGTACCTTGGGGAGCCCTGAAGGCAGTGGACTCCTTGTCTTCGGGGGCCATCCAGATCTGGTTGTACCCGGAATACCCATCCATGAAAGAGAGAGCTTGGAACCCGGCCGTTGCATCAATCAATAACTCCGTCACCGGGAGTGGGAAGTCATACTTTGGGCAGTGGCGATTAAGATCGCGGAAGTCGATGCAGACTCTGATTTGCCCATTCTTCTTCCTGACGGGCATAATGTTGGCAAGCCACTTGGGGTACTGGACATCCTTAATAAATTTGGATTTGATATGCTTGTCAACTTTGGCCTCAACCACAACACCATGAGAAGGGTGCATCTTCCTGGGAGGCTACTTAAATCCACGATGGTTTACCGGGAGGCCTAGACGGTGAACGACTACCTGAGGATCTAGTCCTGGCATCTCTTTGTAACTCCAGGAAAACACGTCACAGTGTTGTTTGAGGAAGTCTACGTATTTCTGCCGCTCCTCGGGGGACATGGCTGCACTGATCGATATGGGTTTCGGATCTGCCTCGCTACCAAGGTTCACCTACACCAGTTCATCAACCGTGGTAGAGACGCCTTCCTCAAAGGTGGGGGGTGCATCCTCCAGGTCTTCCTCTCCACCCGTGGGGGGATTTCCCATGACAGGAGATAATTCTAGGCTATCAAAGCCTGAGTGGCGGCTGGTGCCGGCCCGGGCAGCAGTGGTCATCACATCAGGAGACTCACTCGCCATTGAGACCATAGCAATGAAGGAAGTCGATCCTATCCCATCTGGCCTTCGACCTAAGGGGCCACGTTTGATGATATCAAAGCAGTGGTGACGTGTCGGCCTGAGTCGGTGGATTCCAGCCCGACGGAAGAGACACGTATGGCATACCACCATGGTTATAAGCATGAAATTCTGGTACCATACAGGGGTATGAGGTTCCGGGATCACCTGAGCCTGGTTGATGTAGGAGTACGAGGTGATTTTCTGCCGTCGCTTGGACACGGGAAGATGCCTTCCTTGTGTACCCGAAACAACAAAACATTGCCCCATGCCGGGGGTCGTGGCCTCCAATCGGTGGATCGGGAGGATGTAGGCGTCATCCATGCTTTCCCAGGGATCACTTGTGATCAGGGCGGGTTCATCCTCACTTACTATGATTTGCTTATCCTTACTTTTGTAATAACCAGCATCCAGATAGCGTTACTCACAAGAAGCGAAATGGGACGCATCTCCTTGGATCATGCCTGCTCGACCGTTGAGTAAGTATTTGAGGCACTGGTGATACGACGAAGGGACCGATGCTTGCAGATGGAGCCATGGCCTACCCATCAATGCGTTGTAGGCGGTGTCCTGAGAGACTACCATGAACTCGGTGCTGGAAATTAATCCACCGAACCGAGTTTTCAGGCGGATCTTGCCGACTGGGGTTTTCTCGGTCCTGTCGTACCCCTGGATTCTGAGGTTAGATGGAGTTAAATCACCTTCAGACAGACCCATCTTCCGAAACGTCCGAGTTGGAATTAGGTTGATTCCGGAACCCATGTCAACAAGGCCGCGGTGCACTTCCACACCATTGAAGTGGCCAGTGATGTACAACGGGCGAATGTGCCCCTGTATAAAAGGGTCCTCATCTTCACCAGAGAACGAGATAACCGCCTGACATTCGGCGTTCTCAATTGTCTCGGTATGGAAGGCTTCTACAGCTGCTACCTCCATCTCAAACTGGAGGGGGCTCCTTAGGGCCTCGTCAAGTGCCTCGCGCATTTAAGACGAAAGGCAAAGGGCCTCAAGGATAGAAAGCCTTGCCGGAATGCTGGACAGGTGCTTCAGGACGTCATACATTCGTGTCAAACGTGAACCTCTGCCTACAGGAGGTTGTTCGACATTTGGAGGTATAGCGGGTCCTGCTAGTTGAACCTGCGATCGGCTAGTACTGGGTACATTCTGCTGCCTACTAGTTGAGGCCTGGAGAGTAGTCGCCAGACAAGGATCGGACAATGGAGGATGACCTGTAGCTGGGCAAGACTGACTGTGATACGAACGAGGCAACTCTCCCTGATCTAGTAGCATAAATGGTGGTGGAGGTAGAGCCGAGGGCGTCAGATGGGGTTGCGCGTGTTGAGCTCTGTGCTGAGCCTGCTTCCTGGTCTCAGTAGCGTGCACGGCTTGGCTGAAAGTGCCCGCTGACATACCTCGATGACCGGCGCGGTTGTGATTCCACTGACATTGATGTCGGCTTGAAACATTGGGGGGGGTTTACCTGGCGCTCCGCCTCGTCAGGAGTCATATAGGGCTTTACCAGCTCCACGGTGTTAACCGAAGTGTACCCCTAGATGTCGCTTGAGGAGTCATCCACCACCGGGCGGATTCTGGGAGGAATCCCCATTTTAGGGGGCATAAAGTTGCTAAGAGTACGGGATGACGATGACACCGGCGATGCGCGTTGCTTCTTCTTGCGTCGCTGCTGCTTTCCCTTTCGGGAAGAGGTCGACTATGAAGACGATGCAGAGGTACCGACTACTTCTTTTGAAGGTTCCAGCTGCTTCAGGAACACCCAGATGATACCATGGGCATGGACAACGGTTTTTCGAGTCATCCAGTCATCGTATTTTCGGGATCTGCGGCTGGGAACCTGCTGCCACTCACCTTCGCTATCGCTACCGATCTCTGACCCTGCAAAGACACCTGCCACTTATGCTAGTGCCGAGACCAACCTAAATATGTTGTTTTTGACCTTTTCTTGAAGCCAGTATTTAAACACATAGCATTTATTGAGGCTGTTCCCCAGAATCTGATGATAAGGACAGTAGTTGGGGTGATTGGTGAGATTTGCCTCTGTCGGCCTTCTGCACTCAGGAAGGCGCACAATCCCTTGCTCTAGAGCACTTCATAAGTAGCCAGGGACCTGATTTTCGTTGAACGAATAAGCCTGGTGCCTTCTTTCCGGATAGGGGGCCCTGGGGGCCTGGACCTGACGAGGGGCCGGAGGGGCCTGCCGAGGAGGCGTTGCCTGATTGTCTCGCCTGGGTGGCGGTGGCGCATTGCACGGGGGAACCTGTCGGTTCTGAGGTGGCTGCTGCTTGGCAGGAGCCTGTGCTTGAGGTGGAGGACCTCTGTGGGGTCGCGAGGATGGTGCCGCTGGCAGTAATTCCAGCTGCTTAGGGGCTTCTATTTGGGCCACTGTGGTGGGTTCAGCCCTGGCGGTCCTCCTGGTCGGGATCATAGGGGGCAACAAACGTGCCTGACTAGCCTGTTGCAGAGCTTCCTCAAGGCGGTGAACCTTATCTGAGAAATCTCTGAACCCTCCAGGGTAGTTCTGGGTAATTAGGGAGGGTACCAGCTCCGTCTTGATGTTCCCCACACACATCGTCAGTAATTTCTCCTGAGTCAGTGGCATGTCGAGGGAATACGTAAGTCGCTTCCACCAGGCGATGAAATCTGCGACTCGCTGATCAGGCCTTTGCTTGCACTTGAAGAGGTATGCAATGCTAGTCTTCCACGTGGTGGAGATGAACTGGTATAGGAACTGCCAGCGGAGATCCTCCCAACCAGTCACTGATTCGATAGGGAGCTGGATGTACCAAACGAATGCTGGACCTTCCAATGTCTGTACAAAACATCGGAGCTTGGCGGCTTCTTGCTGAGCTGGGGTCCCCAGCATGGGGCCACACCTAGAAGAAAAATGGTCCAAGTGTCGCGGAGGTTCCCCTGTCCCGTTGAAGGGCGAGAAAGTGGGGTTCCCAAAACCCGGGGGTGCAGGCATATCATCCACCCACACGGGATACGACTTTCCATCCGGTTGAACCGCTACCTGCCACGTTTCCAACGCTTCGAGGCGGGCTGTGAGTGCCGCTATAAGATCATCTTGGTGGGGGTCCCTGTCTTGAAGGGGATCCCTAACCACAAGTGCGTTGCCAGGTTCCTCAACACGGTAGATGGCTTCGGCAGCTCATGGATCAATTGGCAGAACGACCTGTGGGGCGACTGGGGGAACCCGGACTGGATTCTTTAGATTGCCCCGTCGCTGGGGGGGGGGGGGGGGTTGGTGAGACGTATCACACCCTCTTGCCGTAAGTTCCGGCTTCTACCCTGTCTGCAGAAGTAGCATGATTAGGGTTGCCCGGAGGTATCTCACCGGGGGGAAATTGTTCCTGCCCCTGCTGCCCCAGCCTGGGATTACCATAGCCGGGTCGCCGCTCTGTAGTGCGCTCAGCTAAGCGTTCATCAACGAGCCTCTTCTGATCAGCAAGATGCTGGCGTAACGTGGCCTTCTCGGGATATTTGTCCGTTTTCTACACAGAGGCAGACGGGTCGGAGTGCTTGACAATTCTGACGTGCTCCTTACCCTTTCCGGTATTTTGACCGAGTACCAGTGACTTGGTGGGTACGGGGAGGCCTAGCAAGTTCCTCTGCTGACGGGTAACCCTCCCTGATGGGTCCAGCAGTGGTAGTACACCCTCGGGGGGTAAGTCTCCATCAATGAATTCAAGGTCATCTTCCTTGTCCACTACGTCCGCCATGTGGACCGCGACTCCTCTCGAGGTCATGTCCTCAATGTCGCATAACGAATAGGGCTACCGTCAGATAGGGTCGAAGAGGAGAGCGGCATAGTGTCCCCAACGAAGGACTTGCACATGGGGGGTAGCTTCCCTGACGATTCTTCGGAGTACTTTGAAACTCTGAACACATTTCCATTGAAGGGCGCTCTGGCGGCCTGGCGATTCAGGGTGCTGGGACACAAGGAGTGCGGCCAAATCGATCAGGCGGCACTGCTCGTCGATTTCTTCGAAGTGATCTCGACTTCTGGGGTATTCCACCCGCTCGTAATTAAGGAGGAAGTGTGTCTCCCATAGGGTTCGACAAAAGCACCCCACTTCTTCAGGGGTAAGTGACTCTAGTGTGCGAAAGTTCAGCGCCGCCGTCGGCCAGAATTTCTCCGGGAAGTGATCCGCTTCGAGAATACTCCAGAAGCTCCTGGGTTCGGATTCAGGGTCTGGCCCTATATTGCCCCACTCGTCAACCGGGGGTGGCTGAGGGACTGGTAGCGGTACCGAGGCAGACCTATGGGATAGTAAACTCGGCGGCGGAGAATACAGCAAACGATCTGACTGACCGCCGAATTCCGGGCCATCCTCTGAAGAGTGAGGTGACCTGGCCATGATGTCACGATATGATGGGATGATAGCCACAGCTTCCAGAATAGGAGTCGCAGCTACCGACGACAGGTCATGTTGTCGCTCAACCGCCGTTTCCCCCAAATTAGCTCTCCGTGACCTCTGGTAGAGGTAGAGGGCACTTCCGGTGACAATGGCGGTGATTGCGCGGTCGAGACCTGCGGAATTCCCAAGACTTCTTCCTCCTGGATATACCTGTGGAGAGAGATGGGAATATGGTGGACCTCATATTCCAGGAGAATGAGGCTAACACACCTGGTTCCTGCCCCAGTCCTTGATACGGAGGAGCGGGGAGAGGGTTCCATCGCTGAGTCACATTCCACTTTAGAGTAGGAGAAGCGGGCATGTTTGATCTCCACCCGGGCCTTCACAGGACACTTCTTGTGGCGGCGATGACCTGCTCTCCTGCCCTAGGGTGGATCTTCAGGACATGGTTGATCCCCATCATGTAGTCTTGGGGCAGCGCTGGCGCCGTGGCGGAGGGGGGCTCCATTCGAGATAGCCGAAGTGCGAGGGGAACAGGGTCAAATGTCGAAGGGTATATGGGGAGGACCTCCATGGATAGCACCCATGTGGGCGGAGCCTCTGTTGGAACCGGAAGGAGCATGGGGAGGACCTCCATGGTCGATGCAGGTGGAGCAAGGCTGACCTTCACTCCTCGAGTTGCCGGGGCGAGGAGGACCGTCGCCGGTTTCAGAGAGGACATAGAGAGGGCCCCCACGTTGGAGAAGGACCGGATGGATGGTACCTTCAGATCGGCAATCGGGGGCAGGAGGATGGACTCCATACCCTGTATAGTGGGCGCGGGAAAGGTTTCCGCGCCGAGCGTCACTGCCACGGGGCAAGTCTTCCTTCGAGATGGGGGTAGCACGAGGCATACCTCTATAATGAGCTTCGGAGTGGGGAAGGCCCTCGCTCTGCGGAGTAGTGGTACGAGGAGGGCCTCCGTACGGGGTGACATCACCGCGGGTTAGTTCGCCGTGATCACCACTCAGGCCTGCAACTCAGAGAGTCAACCCAGCCTTCCTGTGGGGCGGTTGGGGTCTCGATCCTGGTTGGGTGAGGGAGTTCCACTGCTCAGTGTATGCAGGGGGCCCATGATGCACATCGGCGGTGGCTTGGGCCACTGTAGCTGTTGAGGTTGACGCACCTGGGTGAGCGTCCTCAGCCCGGGCCTGGCGCTGACGTCGGGTCAGACGAGCTAGTGCAGGTGGTGCAGGGGCATGGCCTGCCTGCTCTTCCTACGGAGTCGGTCGGCGGCGCTAACGCGAACGGGCGGGAGCTCTTGCCTGGTGCCCTTGGTTCGGGACCCTGAGCGGGCTGAGCCGGACGGCGCCCGCCTCATCAGCGTAAGGCGAGGAGTCATCAAGGTGTTCCAGGGATAGGCTCCTGAAACGGTTGAACGTTGGGGTGGGGAGCAGGGGCTCCCTGCGCAGCCTATTAGGGCAGCATTGACGGCGGGGCCTGGAGGCCTCCAGGTCCAAGCGGGCCATATCCCGAGTTGGGATGACCCCTTCCTCTTCGTACCTGCATACAAGATTGTTGATCACCCTTCGCTGGATGACCTCTGATAGGGAAAGAGGACGTGGGCACCCCGTATTCCGCGATGTGGCGGCCGTCATGGCGGTAGAGGCGCCATGCAGGGTGGCTATGGCGGTGTTGCCCCTGCCCCTGCGTAGGTGAGTAGGCAGTGATCACGTCTCTGTAACATCAACCTAGTTCCTGAGAAATGAAGGGATAAACTCATCAACACTGCAAGGAAAAGGATTGACAACCAGTGCCCCAGTGTCCTTCCATTATCCATGTCTATAAGAAGGATCCACACCAACACACTGCAGAATGGAGTGCACCATGTTCTACTGCCCCGACTTCTAGTGAGTTTCACGACAGGCCCACTATTTTCTTGGCGGGATCAGGCACCAGATATCTGGATCTGGTGACACGTCAATCTACTGGTACCTCGAACGCTACTAATCTCTACATTGAGGAGAATAGATTCACGTCGGGTTCACCATTTCTGTTTCCAACGCTTTCGCCGGGGCTTGCGCATCCGTCTGCGGAGGACGCACTGCTGTGTGTTGCCCCACATTCCTGCTTTCCAAAGGCGGGTGACATTCGTTCCTTTTTAAGGGATGTCTGCTCCTTGATCGAAACAGGATGATGGGATGTCGGTTCTTCCTTCTATATATTCCTCCTCAGAACTCATCACCTAGTCTGGGTCTCCCTCATAGATTTAATACGTTGTTTGTGAAACTCTTCCCAGTGCCATGTTTCCATGGACTCCGGTTAATTACACTGCTTCTGTCGGGACATTCCAAAGGGTCCGGTCAGGGCAGCAACCTTCAGTCCGGGGAGTAGTCACGTTGTGGCATCAGTAGCATGTCTGGATGCTGGGGAACCTAGAATGTATGGCTATTATCCCTAGTCACAAGGCTTCTTGAGGGCGTGGAAGCCCGAGGCATCCCACATCGAATGCGGGGAATTATATGCCATAGACACATATCTGAGGTTTTCCTCAGCTTCCCGTGTTTAACACAGGGTACGCCATGAGTATAACATCTAGTAGAGACAGATCATCCCGATCGGAGCATTGGCTAGAATATATCGTATTGAGGGATTTCCCTTGAAGGGGTGCCGATACCGGGACCAGCCCATGGGCGGTTGTGAAGAGGAGAGTACCGACATGATCTCACCGTGATATGACGGCCCGGGCGAGAATCGGGGAGGATGATGGATAGACGAATGAAGTGGAAGGGGAAGTGGCAAGGAACCATCCCAAGGGTAACAATGAAGTTGGGCTTGAGCCTGGAAGGGGATTCCTATGTATCCCCGTGGTAGGGAATCAAAGTCTGCGTAGTTCAGGATGGTGCCGGTGAACCGGCATGAGGGTGGACCTTGGTCTGATGGGCATCATCAGTGAACTGACGTGAATGGGGAGGACCAGGAGGGTCCCAGTGGTGGTGGGCTTGGACCTCGTGGAGGCTTCCTACGTACCATGTCCTGACATGGATCAAAGACCACTTAGTTTAGAGGGGCTTCGTCGGTGAACTGACGTGAAGGTGGACCTTGGTCCGATGCGTCAGCGAAGCGATGTGAGGGTGGACCTTGGTCCAACGCGCCAACGAACCGACGTGAGGGTAGACCTTCGTCCGATAAGAGATTGGCTTGAACCTCAGGGAGGCTTCATATGTATCATGCCTTGACGCGGATCAAAGACCTCGTAGTTCAAAGGGGCTTCGTTGGAGAACTGACGTGAAGGTAGACCTGTGGGTCCACTAGTGGTGGGCTTGAACCTCGGGAAGGTTTCCTAAGTACCATGCCTTGACATGGATCAAAGTCCTCATAGTTCAGAGTGGTGGTGGGTGTCGGTGAACCGACGTAAATTAGGGACCTCGGTCCGATGGGATATGGGCTTGAACCTCAGGGAGGATTCCTACGTACCATGCCTTGACATGGATCAAAGTCCTCGTAGTTTAGGTTGTGGTCACAACGGCTTTCCATCGGACTGGAATGCAGTTTAACGTCATGCTAGACGAAGGTAGAACTTGACGTAAATTGGATGACTGGTGGGCTTGAACCTCGTGGAGGCTTCCTACGTACCATGCCTTGACATGGATCAAATACCTCGTAGTTCAAATGGGTGTGCAGTTTAGTGTCATGTGGGACAAGGGCATACAGTTTAACGTCATGCTGGACGAGGGCATGCAGTTTGACGTCATGGTGGACGAGGGTGGAAATCGTCGTGAATAAATGACCGAGTGGTGGGATTGAACCTCGTGGAGGCTTCCTACGTACCATGCCTTGAAATGGATCAAAGAACTCATAGTTCAAATGGGTGTGCAGTTTAGTGTCATGCGGGACAAGGGCATACCGTTTAACGTCATGCTGGATGAGGGCATGCAGTTTAACATCATGTTGGATGAGGGCGTGCAGTTTAACGTCATGCTGGACGAGGGTGGAACTCAACGTGAATAAATGATGGAGTGGTGGGATTGAACCTTGTGGAGGCTCCCTATGTACCATGCCATGACATGGATCAAAGACCTCATAGTTCAAATGGGTGGGGGGTCGGGGTCGGTGCTCACTCTAAGCCCACGCGAGTCATGCTCGGTGTGAGAAACAAGAGGTTATAGGGACCTAACAATCACGTCGCGAAGGATGCATCCGTGATAAACGAAGAGGGGCTTACGCATTAGGCGGCCCATGGTGCTGGGACTTACTCCAGGATGGAGGCCCAAGGTGCGGCAAAGCGTAGCGAAAGAGGGATTTGGGACCAATGATGGGGGTGCCTCGTTCCCTATCACGCCCTCCACTGACCTTGGTAGTGGGGAAGTACGGAGATGCAGGGGTGCAGCAATCCGTTTGGGAACTAGGGTCTCCCTTCTCCTATGAACATATGCCACTCCAATAAAGAGGATATCATCCCTTGTGGATGGGTGATTCCACTCCTGTGGAGACGAGTGGTGTAATGAATGTTCGATCTGGGGGGACCCTTCGTGTGAGGCACTAGGTCGGGTCACAGTTTATCGTCATGTGTTGAGGATGTGGTGCTTGTCAGTTTAACCTCCTACAACTCGGACGAGGTGGGTTCACTCCACACGCCTAGGACTTACATAACTGGTCCCCTCTGGTCCATGGGGGAGGGAAGGTACTGGCAAGGCCATGGTCAAGGGGGGTTGTGGAGCGAACCATCGAGGGGTCCATGTTAGCATGGCTATGCGAAGAAGCAATTGCCGTTAGCGTGCCTCTGCGAAGAAGCATTAGGCGAAGCAATGCTACGAGTGGTATTGTCCATGGGACTTTGAAATCACATCGTGCATACCTAGAGGGTCGCATGGGAAGAGGAATTTCCAAGAAAAGGAGTGTGATTCATGAAGCAGACTGCCTTGGCCTTAGCATGGGGCATAGGTGTGAGTGGAGGGTGCTTCGCGAAGTGGAACAGTATTCACAGAGCACTGCCTCGCGAAGAAGAGGTGCCTCGCAAAACAGGGTGCTTCGAAGCAGTGTGCTTCATGATGTGTAGCGATCCTGCCTTAGCATAGGGATCACTAGTACAGGTTGGGTGTTTCGTGAAGCATAAACACTCCGTGGCTGCATGGGTTCCCTTGGGAATCCCCTTCCTTCGCGAATGCCCTTGAGCTTCACGAAGGGCATCCCTCTCTGAAGAGGGGCTCAAAATGAGACAAATCAAAGGCTTCACACGTAGTAGAAGCACATCACGGAGTTCATGATTCCCGGGGCAAAGAGTGCTTCATGATTCGGGAGAGGAGAATCCAAAAGGTCGGATTGTCCATCCTCTGGAACTCAGGGGGAGTCCAGTATTTATAGGCAAGGGGAGCCGCGAAGCAGAACTCGCGCACCGAATCAGGTGCTTTGTGGAGTGCTCGCGAACATCAAATGTGGTCGCGGAGAGTTACCTCCTCTGGAGCTTCGTGGCGGTCTCGAGAACGTCAAATTCTTTCACAGAGAGTTACCGCCTCTGGACCTTTGCGGCGGGATCACAAACGTCAAATGCGTTCACGGAGAGTTACCGACTCTGGAGCTTCGCGGCGGGCTCGCGAACGTCAAATGCGTTCGCGGAGAGTTTCCACCTCTGGAGCTTCGTGGGACCGCGATGCTCGGGGTGCTTCGCATCGGTACTTCGCGGCGGTGCTTCACAGGGCAGCGTTCCAGCCTTCTTTTTCGTCCCCTCCTTTCGTGTAATATTTTGGCGCCAATAATAACATTTCATCATTATTTTCTTGAGATATTATAAAATAGATTTTAGGATAAAGTCATGCTCAACATTGAGAAAATTATTTAATAATTATGAATAAGATGTATTATAAAATATGCACGTACTTGAACAATTTTTTTAGAATACCACCAATAATTCAGATAATGGCGATAATTAATTATGTATGACATGCTATGGGTGTATATACAAATATACACATGAAAAATTATTTGATCATAATTTTTACATACAACATTGTCATTTAACACTCAACATGAATGGAAACCATGAAATGATAGATAATATTTTAACCTTATTGTTAATCCTTTAAAATAGACAATTCTCTACATAAGTATATAATTAAATATAAAACATTTTACTATGTTCATTTGAAAATGTAAAACTGATTAATACAAGGTCATAAGAGAATTATAATAAATTATGTATATTCTTTAAGTGGAATAATATCATGGACTTCCATAGAATAGATTAATAAACTGGGAAGGCATAATGAAGTTCATCAAAACCAAACCATCAATGCCTTGTGCCAAGACAAAAAAAAATATACTTTCAAGGCCTAATTCCAAGACCATAAATAACGATTTTTAAGGCCTCTTGCAAAGACCATAGTTTGTCTCATGAGACCTACCAATGCATCAAGGGGATATTGATGTCCCCACACATCACTTACTAAATCCAATGAATTCTTAATATGTATAATAAAAACATGTCTTTAAATCAAAGTTTCAAAAACAACATATATTTATTTGAATACTAATCATAGGATAAATAAATTCCTTGATAAATTTTTGAGGTATATATAATTACACAATCTAATGTTTCCCATACCACCTTGAATATTTTAGTTCTTAATCCATATTTTATCATAAAAAGATTCATATCATACTTAAATTAATTGTATTTAGTTTTAATTCATCAATAAAATGAATAATGAAATAAATGAACATTTAATAAAGAATGTAGATATTTTATTTCCCTCTCAAAATAATCTTATTCAATAAATAGATAGATTTCCTACATGAAATGATAACTTGTTTCATAATTTCACATAAAATGGTGAGGATAATGTTATGAAGTTGAGAAAACAAATTATAAAATAAATAAATAGGTTTCCCACATGACATGATTACTTTTTTTGTAATTTCACATAAAATGAGATGGTTTATATCATAAAGATGAGCAAACAAAGTGTTTATATGAATTTAACATTTCTAAACATATTTTCGGTGATTAAAAAATACCATTTAGAATTTCTAAATAAAAGGTGTGGAACAAATATACTTATGTTTTTTATAAGTAAGTTCATATGCATGTGTGTATATATATAATAATATAATGATATATACTTGTATATGTGTATATGGATTGTATGCATATAATTCATTTAAAATTTTAAAATAAGAACCCACAAAATTACTCACACAGAAAAGGGGTTGATAAATAAATGTACATGTGTTTACTTTCAGGTAGGATCATACAAATACTCACCAACATATATATATGTATATCACACTTTTATCATTAAAATTATGAAATATTAGTTAACCCCAAATATACATAAGTTCTTAGATTTATAGTTGTTTATAATAAAACCATTTATCACACACACACACACACACATATATATATACTACATATATTATGTTTTATATGTGTATGCACACATGCACACACACACACACATTAAAACACACACACACACAAACATAAATAATTCTTGTTAAAAGATCATAGCATGGTAGTAAAATTACACTCTTAAAACATTATTTATATAGAATTAGATCCTTGAAAATCGAGACTGCATATCATATGTAGCATTTGGATTAAAAAAATAGAATACACACATATATATGTATGTATATGCATATATGTTTTAAAAAACCAGAGAAAATAACAAAATATCTTACTTGATTCAGATCGGGAGAGGATTAGTGTTTATGGAATTGAGAGAGAAATAGAGAACTTGACCGATGAAATTTTTGGGTAACAACTTGGGTATAAATTGATGTTTAAAAAATCATGTTTTCAATTGGTATTCGGAATTGGCCATAGCTAACCCTAAAAAAACATTAATTAGAACAAATCAACGAGAAAAATATTTATTAACACCCTAAAATATAAAATTGCATTAGTGAATATTATTAAAGTCATGAATAAAGATGTTTGGTTTAATATAACAGCACCATTAGAAACAAAAAAAAGGGTAGAGACTTAAGGAAATACGATGAGAGTGGAAATATGGTATCACTAGAAAGAGTGTATGGAGTGGGAAAGAAGACTAAAAGGTCGAATGGAGACTGATGTGGCTCCACGGGGAAGAAGAAGTGAGAAATAATGATGTCTCATATCTAATTTGGTCCAATCCAAGGGATTTCATTAACCCTAAAAATTTTTAACAAAGGGAAACTTACAGTTGGGTAATAGATGATAATTAAGAAAATAAAGATCTGATCAGACAACCCAAAATTGATCAACACATTTTAAAATGATGGACATATGAGATTATATCGAAAGGACTAGAAAACTATGATCGTCTGCATGATTTTATTTAGGTTCAATAGTCCCACTCTAAGGGAACCAGATTGAATGGTTGAGAAAAACCTCGATGAAGAAATGCAGTGGTGGGGGATTGATTACGGGATCCATGCGGTGACCAAGATCTATCTAGATGAGATCCGGTGGCTGAGATCGCATGCCTTAGAAAAAATGAATCCTATATCAAATGTCTGTCGGGTTTTTTGGGCGGTCTTATAAGGATCCAAGTGTGGCACTATCTCTCAATGAAAAAAACACACACAGAAGGCATCCTTATACTTGGGACCCCACCATGGATACTCATACCACCCTTTTCTCATGCCGAAATAGAGACCGATACATGGGTCCATATGCGGCTTACCTCCACTATGCTCGCCTGGTTCACCTACTACTCGAGACTCCTTGGGCATAGGTAGATGCCTCCTTGCTAGGGTTGACCAGGTCCCCGAAGTATAGTTGAGGTGTCCCCTTAGCCTATGGATGGTTAAAATTTTTATTATACTTAATACTTTAAAAAAACAAATAGATCATGAATAAATTAATTTTTCCCATTTTTTGTTCCCATTTTTTACTTCTTTGATTAACACAATACAAAATATTAAGAAAAAAACTACATTTATTACCATACCATTTTAATTTAAAATATTTATTTTACTAAAACACATAAAATACTGATGTTTAATACCTATGATATTGAAAAAAAATTAAAACCATAATTTCATTTAACCAAAAATGTTATTTTAAAGCACATAAATTGTTCAATGGTTTAAAACATTAAATGTCACCCTGAAACCCAACAACTATAAAAAATAATGGTCACCTTTAATCCCCAAAATAACACTTCTAACATTAATATAAGTAGTGTAAATACCTTTCTAAAGTGTTTAAAAGATCAAAATATCATTTATTATTTTAAGATGATGGTTTTTTAAATTTCATTGAATCTTAGCATTTATTTGTACGTTTTCCCCACTGTTTCTTGTTATGGCGGATCCAAGGGATGTCAACAAAATTATCATCCTTATTCTCATACATGGTATTCTTCTGTATATTCTACAGTGTCTTACGATGAGTTTTCTTGAGATAATTGTATTCTTTTATATCAATGTAATATATTAATGTTTGAATTAAATTTTTATCTTTGCGCTTAGTGTATTTGAAATAAAACACACCAATTCTCATTAAAACCAAAATAATAATAATAATAGTAACAAATAAAATATTATTATTATTACAATTATAATTATGTTTGGGGCATTTCATTCTCCCTCTCTTAACATATTTGTGCCCTCAAAATTCCTTTATACTCAGACATTCCCCACCAGCAACAACCTTATGAAATCATCCTCGATGTCCTTAAAAAGTATCTAATATTATTATTAATTAGAAAAATTTGAATGAAAAATAGTTAACATATACATTTACCAGGTCCACCATAATGGATAATCTACTAATGAACATAGTTGGAATCCCATGGTTGATTTTAGTTCCTCAATTTCTTTGGCTCAGATACACATCGAGCAGTTACAATCAAATCCACATATAAAACACATAGGTTTTAAGGGGGAGGCATGTGAGGTATAAAGATTAGGAATTTCAAAATGGACTCATTCCTTACAGATTTTTAGAACTACTTCATTTCTGAAAGGCAAGATGTCATAAAATCTCCCATACATACCAAAACACAGAACACGGAATAGATAGGATCCATGAAGGTCACCCTCCACCGCAGCTTCTCAAACTTTTTCTATGGCTAGGTTATTCTCAAAAAGATTTAAACATATAAAGAGACTATCATGGTACTTTCCTCTATACCTATAATATGTTTGTTGTTCACTTCCATATGGTGATAGAAATAAATATCCCCTTTGTAAAATAGAAAGATATTTGGGTTGGTTGAAACTTGGTATAGGTGTTTGCAGGAAAAAACATAGGATTGAAAAAGGATAGTATTTTATAAAACATGATTTGACAATTTTGGTCTCAAGATGATCAGTAGGAAGAGACAAGAGCCTATTTAGAAAACTATTTCCTTCCATCTAAAAATTGTAAGAAAGTAATTTTACATATGAATAAATTATTAAATTAGTATTTTTTCCATTTTTAAAAAATTATCTAGGTCATTCCTTGGATACCAACTCTAAGGACCCATACCCCAGTTGCCCGGGGTCTGTGCTAAAAATATGATGTGTAAATTTATTTATAAAAATAACTAAATAATTAAACAATATACTACATAACAAAGGCTACTTTACCAGCCCAGGTTTTGAAGAAACATAATTCCAGTAACACATTCAAATATAAAAGAACAAAATTTAGTAAACATTAAGCAAATTAACATCAGATTAATGCTTCCACATTAGAATGTCATCGTATCACTCCCAAAAAACCTATACGAATAATTAAAATAAATAGGGTGAGAAAAAACTTCCCATTAGGTGGTTTTAAAAAAATACAGTTGAGAAATAATTTTTTTAAACACTTATTTTAAATACATACTTTAAAACCTGAAATTCACAATTCCCCTAAAATTTCATCATTATTTCCTTGAGAGATTCTGAAACATCTTTTAGTATAAACTCACGCTTTACATTTCTAAACTTATTTAAGGGCTAAAAATAAAATGAATTATAAAATATGTGTGTACATGAAAAAAATTCATGTAATCACACCAATATGTAAGACAAAGACCATACATAATTATTTATGACATGAAAGAGTTTCATATACAAATTTACACATGAAAAAAATATTTTTTCAAAATTTTCGTAGAAAGCTATGTCATTTATCATTCCACATAAATGAAAACCATGAAATGATATATATGTTTATAACCTTATTGTTAATCCACTCAAATAGATTATTTTCTATATAATTATATACTTATGTATAAAAAATTTTACCATGTTCATTTTAAAATGTAAAACTAATTAATATAGGTTCATAAAAGAATGATCATAACTATAGATATTTTTCAAGTCGAATAATCACATGGAATATAGCGTACACGATTAATAATGATGTAATTCATAATGTGGGACATCATACCCATAATATTAAGGCCTCATGCCAAGACCATAAATAAACATATTATTAAGGCCTCATGCCAATACCATAAATGACCATTTTTTCAATGCATTGTGCCAAGAATGTAGTTTGTCTCATGAGACCTATCAATTCACTAAGGGGATATGGAGAGCCCAACCCAAAATATACTAATACCAATTTGTTCCACATATGTCTAATAAAACATGTATTTAAATCAATGTTTCCAATACCACTTTGATTAATTTGAATATTAATCATAGGTGAAATAAATTCATTGATAAATTATTTAGGTACATAATATTTAAAAAATCCAAAGTGTCCCATAACTCCATAAAAAGTTTAGTTCTTAATACACATATTATCATAAAATTATTCATCTCATACTTAAATTAATTGTCTTTATTATTATGTAATCAATAAAATGAATAATGAAATAATTTCACATATAATAAAAAATTCATATATTGTTTTGTCTTCTCTAAATAATATTATACATTATGTAAATAGGTTTCTCACATGAGATGAAAACTTGTTTCATAATTTCACATAAAATGATAATGTTTATCTAATGTACTTGAGAAAAAAAATAATATAATAAATAAATAGGTTTCGTACAAGAATTTATTACTTGATTAATAATTTCACATAAAATCATAATGTTTATATCATGACGTTGAGAAAAATAGTGATTATAAGAATTTATAATCACTAAACACAGGCTTCAAGATTGAAAAATTCTATTTATAATTTATGAATAAAAGAGGGATAACAACTATACGTAATTTTTTCACACAAAAATGAATATACATGTGTATATATATATATATGTGTATGTGGATTGTATGCAGATAATTATTTCAAAATATCAAAGCAAGAAACCACCTATGAAATAAAACCAAAAAGGGGTTGATAAATAAATGTGCATGTGTTCAGTTGCATGTAGGATCATACATATACTAACACACTTATATATGAATATCACAATTGTATAATTAAATTTTAAAAATACTAAGTTGAACCCAAATATATATATATATATATATGTTATTTGATTTATGGTTTATGGAAATAGAAACCATTATCATATATATATATATATTGAAAATATTTTGTTTTATATGGGTATGTACACATTAATATACATAAATACACACACACATATATATATATATACTATTTATGGTAAAATATCATAGTATGGTAAAAAATTACACCATTAAAATTATAATTCAAATGAAATAGTTCCATGAAAATTGCGCTTGTGTATCATATATAAAATTATCATTAAAAAATATTATATGCACACATATAGATGTATGTATATGTATATATGTTTAAAAAAACAAGGGAAAATAAAAAAATCTCTTACATGATTCAGATCCAAAGAGGCTGAGTGTTTTGGGAACTAAGAGAGAAAGAGAGAGCTTGGCTGATGGAATTTTAGGGTAATAACTTGGGAGAAAAGTGAGGTATTAAAAAACCAAGTTTTCAATTTCTATTCCTAATTGACCATAGCTATCCCAAATAACAACATTAATTCTTTCAAATCAATGAGCAACATGTTTTTTGACACACTAAAATTTAATATTGCAATAATTAAGATGATTTGAGTCATGGAGGGAGATGTTTGGTTCAAAATAACACCACCATTGGAAATAAAAAATGTTCCTATACCTAAGGAAACATAACATGAGTGGAAAGAATGAATCATGGGAAAGGGAGGATGGAGAGGGGTTGACAACTATAAGGTCCGATGGGGACTGGTGTGGCTCCATGAGGAAGAAGAAGGGAGAAATAACGGATGGCTCAGATATATTTTTATCTGATCCAGGGGTTTGTATTAACCCTAAAAAATTTAGACGAAGGGAAACTTGTGGCTAGATAATGGATAGATAGGATGCATCCATGGATCTAATTAGACAACCCATAATTGATCAATGCACTTTAAAATGATTGAAAGATGATATTAGATCTGAAGGATCAAATGACTACAATCATCTAGACATTTTTAATTAGGTTGAATAGTTCAGATCTTATGTGGCCATATCTAATGGTTGAGAAAAAAATATAGTTAAGGAATGTGGTGGTTGGGGTTAGAATGTGGGATTGGAGAAGATGGCCAAGATCTCACACAGTGAGATCCTATGGCTGATATCGGGCGCTATAAAAAAATCGAATCCCACATCGAATGCGAGTGGGCTATTGGGGCCTCTATATAAGGATTGAGATGTGGATCCATCTCTCGATGGCACAAAAACAGACACAATGGGTCCTTATATATTGGAAGCTGCCATAGGTTCTCATCCCAACCTCTTCTCCTTCCTTAATAGTGGTATATACAAGGTTTTGTGTCTGGATGGCCTCGACTATGCTCTCCTGGTTCACCTACTGCTCGAGCCACCTTGGGCGTAGGTAGACCCCTCCTTGATGGGGTTGAGCAGGTTACCCAGAAAAGTTTAGGAGTCCTGTTATCCTATGGATGGTTCCAAATTGTATAATTAATAATACTTTTTAAAAAATTTAAAATGAATAAATTATTTTTTCCCATTGTTTTGTTCTCTTTTAAACATATTTGATGAACACAATACAAAATATGAAGAAAAACTTATGGTTAAAACTATACCATTTTAATTTGAAATATTTATCATTCTAAAAAACTTAAATTACTAAAAATTATTACCAATGTTATTGAAAATCCATTTTAAACCATAATTTCATTTAATTAAAAATGTTATTTTAAAGCACTAAAATTGTTCAATCGTTTAAAACATTAATGATTAACTTTAAAACCTAGCCCTATGAAACCCAATGATCACTTTTAATCCCCCAACGACCACTTATAATTGTTATATAGGATATATAAGTACCTATTTAATGTATTAATAAGATCAAATGGTCATTTATTTTTTAAGAGGATGGTATTCTACATTTCTTTGATTCTTAGCATTTTTTCTATAATTTTTCTATACTGTTTTGTGTTATGACCAATCCAAGGAATGTCAACTACCCTATCAGACTTATTTTCCTACATATTTGTCTTAATTTTATTCTATTGAGTCATGCGATGAGTTTTATTGAGTAGTTGTAATATTCTATATCTATGTAATATTTCATTGCATGAATAAAATTTTTCTTTTTTTCTTTTGTGTATTTGAAATAAAAAACCCCAATTCAGGTTACAACATAAATTATAATAATAATAATAAATAAAAATATTATTATTAAAATTAAAATATTGTTTAGGGTGTTACAAATACTAAATGATTACAATGAAAATTATTATGAGGAGTTATTGGGTTTTGCAGATATAGTTGGTGATAGTTCAGAAAATGATAGAAGGTCAATATTAGGTAACTATTTCAAGTACACCGCCTTTCAAAATGTTATGAGAATGTGTATATATCATTTCTAAATGTAGGTGATCATAAATAATTTATTAGAAATAAATTAATTTTTCATTGGTCTACTTTATTGGATGTCAGGCTCATATCTCCATTTTTTAGGGAATTATTTCCTATACTAGGACACTCATAACGATTTAATACATGTTCAAGAATCATTCTAAGTAATTATAAAAGTTACCCTTTAAAATTTACTGACTGATAATATTAATTAATGTGTAAACTATGCATGGATATTATATTATCTCTCATTTGACCCATGTATCTGGTCACATTACAGTTTTTATGCATAATTATTTTCACTCAAGAATTTATCAATGTCTATAGAGGGATTGGGATCATATTAAATGAATAAGGATAATTTTTTAGTTAGGACATAGACCATGAAATGGGATTTCGATATATCCATCAAAAGGGAATCAAAAACCATATTGTTTGGTGCTACATAATGTTATATATCTTACCTTTTAATGTCCTATGATAATGACCATGGTGGTGAATTTTATGGACATTCATCTATAACTAATTCTATATAGATTAATGTCCCATGGATTAGAATACTAGGTTATAGGTATAAAGATATGGAATGGTGTGTGAACTGTGCATGGGAATACGTTTTGGTTTATAACATCCCTTAGAAACAAGAGAGTGTATGATTTGGCATTACACAATTTGGGAGGCCCATATGTGTGTATGGATCATTGAGGGGACCATTTTATCATCACCATATATTTCTATTAGGTTATATTATTTTCATCACATAAGGAATCCTATGATTTTCACTTATGGTGATTTGTTTCTTAATATTATCACATGATAAAAATAGTCCAGTTCCAGAAATACCACTTACTTTGGGGATATAGAGAAATAATGGTACTAGATTTTAACCTTTGGTAAGCATCTTACAAATTTTGTTTAATAGGAATAAAATCCCATGTAACTAATATTTCTTTGGTTTTGTTTATATGATATGATCAATCCATGTAGTTTATCATAATGTGATAAGGAATCATGTTTCTTAAAATGGGGGAAATAATATACTGATATGGAATACACAACTACCTCAAAATACCCTTCTAACATTGGTTATTTTTAATATCCAATTATATTTAAATGATGAATTAGATACTACCAATGTAAAAAATATCATTTCAATGTCAGTTTTTATATCTGATATTGAAAATTTATTTCAATGTTAATATTTTTTTGTATATATAATTTTATTATTTTTATATCAAATTTATTATAATTTTGGTCATTATTTTTCAATGAAAATGACATGAAAAGTTTATTTTTATGTCATTTATAAACACTTTTGACGAGTAAAGTCCAAAAATGACCTAAATTCACTTTTTGATGTTAAATATTAATGAATTTAATATCAAAAGTACATTTCAATTTATATTTTCCTAAAAACTAGGTTACTTTTTTTAAATAAATAATAATAGAAATTAAATACCCCATATATATTACTATAAAAAATTACATGAAGAAAACATTTATTAAAAAAATAAATAATAAATCAGAATGAAAAATGTTTTAAAATATTTTTCATGATATTTCACATAAATTCAAATTTTACATAAGAACATATAAATTAATCAAGCTTATAAAATTTTTAATGAAAAATCATAAATGTTGATTAAGTCTTTATTTGAATAAGATAAATAATAATAAAGAAAATATAAAAACATTATGTATTAATAAATTTATAATAAAACATATTTTTTAAGAATATTAGTGTATTAGAATAACTAAATAAATTAAAATCTATCCCTATTCCAATCGTTATAGTGTTGAAAATTAATCATAATATATAATATCCACATTCTACAAGTCCTCTATGATGATAACATATCATTTATGAAACACCACATTGAAAATGAAATATAGAATAAATGTATGAATATATAAGTACTAAGTATACTATAAAAGTTATAAACCTTCACTTATAGGTAATTAATTTCATTTGGGATCTGTATTGGTATTTTATGTTTTGATATGTATTTGATTATCAGTTGTATTTTTATATATTTATTACTAAAAACCCTATGACATGAAATATTTTTGATCGAATAACTAATAAAATTATATATATCATATGAATTCAATAATTCACAATAAATCTATCGAAGGTAACCCATTAAAGAGTGTAACCGATATGTTTTTCATTCACATGGGAAGAATTTGCATAACATAAAATTTCCATGAAAAAATAAAAAAATCATCGATGATATGTTAATGATTAATGGTTCATAATTATATATTAATTATAAAAAATTATGAAATTGAAGCAACCAACACTCAATGTATTTGTTTTATAATATTTTTTCTATATATTTCACTCCTACATTCATCTATATGTAATTCAAACCATTGAAATATATTTTCGATCCATAAATCAATAAAAAATAAATTTTATAATATTATGTAAAAAGAGTTTTTAGATACCTAATTAAATAATTGATAAATTTAATTTCAATATGTTATATCTATTTAGTTAAATAAAAATAACTATTTTAATTTACAAACATGGAGAAAAATTATAATACAAGTATTGGGATCTTATCACAGATCGTAAAATTTATGATATCTTTCTTAAATATTCTTAATAGATAATATGTTCTATATACAGAGTTACTAATTGAAAAGTAATATTTATTATCCAATATTAAATAAATCAATTAAAATTCTATTTAAACCTAATAATTATAATATGCATATTATGGTTTGGTTTCTTAAAACTCTTCATTAATTTGACATGGATCCTTATAATTTAGATACTCTTATATATGTAAAATATATGAATAAAATAAGAAAATAAATGAAATGTAAATAAAAATTATTGAATCAACACATACGTCTTATGTAATCATATGAAAAATATTTTATTTACCATATAGAAAATTACTATACATTGTCCAACTGAGGCCACATCCTCAAAAGACAATGATATTAGAATATTTGGATCAATATGATCATTACAACTACTCATAACTAATCTTACCATATATGTTTTTGGTTGAAATAATCCATGAGGTGATATATTATTTTATATGAAATAATATATATATATATATAAGGATATAATTAATACAACTCACATTATAAAACCTATTCTATATAAGGATATTGATGATATTAGAAGGCATGATGAATAGGCAGGGGAGGCTAAGGAGGTTTGTGAGACAGTATCTGTTTTACTATTTTTTAAAACATGGTTTATATAAATTATTAAATATGATCATTTATCTACTAATTCATATACTGAAACTCAATCTTCTAGGAAGATATTTCCTCCCTATATTATTCCTCCATAAAGGGTGTACTGGGATGAAAAAAATTCAAATACTGACTATTTCCTCATATCCTCCTATTTGGGTGAGGTTTTCTTGTTTTACTTAAGTAGTAACTATAATTTTCACCCATTCATCTGCGATAATGTTCTACTTTGTCCTTCTATCATGAAGGACATCCTAAAATAGTCAATTAAAATTCTATATTAGTTGGATGAATTTATAAAACACATATAATGAGTTAATATTATAATTATCTCTTTATAATATTATCTTCTACTTATGTTCATCGATCCATCAAAAAATACCATTTTTTGATCCTTTCCCATTTCTATTATTCATAGTTAGTGGGGGGAGATGGAGGGGAAAATTAAACCTTTTTTATCATCTTCTATATTTAGATATTAATTAATCACACTCTTTGATAATTATCTTTTCCATTACTAATTGATACCCTCTATGTCCAAAAGTATGATAATATGCTTTCTATGATTTCATCTCTTTGTGAGATCTCCTAGAGGCATTATATAATATAATAAAGAAACAAATTTCCATTTAATTAATAAATGTTTTTCTATATAGATTTAATATTCAATAATTATGTTTCCAAAAACTACTCCTCATACTGGTTAGAGATAGAATTATCTTTAGCAACTCTATTTATAAACCCATATTTTAGGAACAATTATTCATTAAGTTATTTCTCAAAAATATAATTGTTGGTCATTTGTATTTAAAAAATCAGTTAATATATGTGATAAAAAATATATTATAGAGATTTTAATTTATGTCATATCTTGTAATTAAAAAGTGACATATAAATGAAATAATATAATTTTAGCCATGAAATATGCAATATATGAATAATTAGAGAAAGAATAATGAACATTAATAAACTTAAAATTATATCCTCCAATAGAATAGAATTCACCTGCTTACTTGTTCTTATTCAATTAGGATAGAAACTATTAATTATAAAATACATATTCATGGTCATATAACTTCTAATCTTATTTCTGTAAAAACCTGGTAAATTATTATTATCATTAAATTAAAGTTCTAAATATGTTCTCAACATGAGAAAGTGAAATTTTGGTAATTGTGCTGCCATATGGATAGAAACTATCTGTATCACATTCTCAAGGGAAGAATATGTCACTTCCAACAGATGCTCACAAGTATTGATTCTGATATTGTTGGATAATAAAAATTTAATTTCATTATTTTTTTATATGCAGATATATTAATGTGAAAAAATGTACGTATACCTCAGCAAATGTTTCTCTATATCTCTGTATTTCATTTAAGAAAATTACTATGAAAAAATATTATATAATTGTATTTTTTTGGAATGAAATTATTGTTAGTAAGAAAAAATTATTTTTAAAAACAAAAAATATTAACTAATATATTTGATTAAAATTGGATATTTATAAATTATTAATACCAATAATTATTCCAAGAAAAATAATTATTTTGAGATTATTTAATCTTAAAATTTGTAACTATAATTATTGAATTGATAAAATTATATAAATATCATGGAAGTGACACAAAATTATATGCTTAAATATAGAAGTTGAAAAATAGTTTAATTACACGTGTATGTATATAAAACATAAGTGATATAATGTTACCTCAAGAAAAACAATTAAAACAAAACTGATGAATATAAAAATTAATTCGAGACTGGAAGAAATGATTAAAATTTAATGATTTAAATATCCAATTTAGAAAATTTATTTTCATGTTTATATTTCATAAAATAATAAATATTTAAAAAAATTCAACCCAAAAAATTTGACAAAAAATGGTGGAAATAAATTTAATAGAAAAATTTTAGAAGTGTGATGAAGCTGTCATTTTCACTTTTTTAATACTGTAATTAATTTTTTATAATCCCACTGTAGTGTTAGTTATTGGGGAATTGTCATGTTTTTTGTTTTTTTTATTTTGATCATAAATAAAAAAATGACATATTTCGATAATTTTAACTATTTTTAGTCACCTCAATATTTATAGAATATCTCTTTTATTATGGATCCATATATTCCAATTATTTTTTAGGATACCTATGTTATTTTTATACATATTTTGAAACTAGTTCAAGTCATTATTCAGACAAATGGATGCCCAAATAAACCATTCATTGTGAAAAGTTGTTCAGTCCAGTAGAGTGGACCCCAATTTAGTAAATGATGCATAAATCTGGTTTAATGAGCCCAATTTAATTGATTATAATCGGAGAGTATTGAGTATTCCATTAGTTGTGTCATTTATGAGTTCCCAATTGAAATCCCATCATCGAGGTATTGTTTGAATGGTAAAAACATGTGAAATATGAAATGTCTCATCAGGTTGAAATGGTTACATTCAGTAGATAATTCATACCATATGATCCACATGCCTAAAATTTCTAAACTTTTTTGGAGGGGTGTGAATGGAATAATGGAACAACATTAATTAAGGATGGAACACGTGGATAGATTGTATATAAGGTACTAATGGTATGCTATTTTGGAGATGTGGAATATGAATAGGCATATGAACAAAATTAATGTCTCATATTTAAATGGTCATAACTCCTTCGAATAGTGGTAAATGATTCTAATATTTTGAGGTTTAATGGAGAAGGCATCATATAACAACATTAATTAATACATATCTTAAAAATTTATCCATAGATTTGTTAATCCACATGGAAAGATTTTGAAGAGTCTTTTTGAATGAATTCTTTCTCCCCTCGCCAAATAATTATGTATTATTTCTTCATTTCAATGTGTGACATCATTGGGATAACCTTTTTATGGTAATTTTAGTATATTTGTATTATTTATCATTTTATAGTAGTTTTTTTCTTTTAATATAATTGTGTTATTCTTAATTTTTCTTTATTTAATATTTTCTGTGTTTCTTCTACCATGATTTGAACTCCATGATTGTGGAGAATTAATCCTCTTCCTTTATCGCGTGGGGGGGGGGTAGTGGAATTGATATTTTTTTTAAAATAAATTATTTATCAAGGTTTATTATTATATTTACATAGTTGTTAAATTGATTATGTTGAGCAGTCACCCCACCTTCTATATAATTGTTTTCTTCCCCTTTATTTAATCATTTTCCATATCGTTGATATCTATGTCATTCAAACGTTAGAGTTTGGATTAGGTGCTTAGGTGGAAGGGAATAATCCAAAATGAAGAGGTATCAGTTTAGGGTAATACCATAAAAATGATAGGGTTTATGTTAATAGTTTTACATCTCTATATTGAATAAAATAATGAGAAAATATTTTTTAAAACAATGATAAGAACAGAAGGAAACCATGAGAACAACAGTTTTCTTCCGCTAACATCATTGATTTATTTCATTATTTTCTTTGTGAATATTATTTTCATTTTAATATATAATATATTTCATGTAATCTCAAAACCATCCCCCAATTTATGTTATTATATAAGTAGTTATATAATACATAGATTTATAATAGTAACAATATCATGATGGTTTGTGTGAGCGATCTACTTGTGAGGTCAGCAATAGGGTGTGCCACAATATAACATTTTTTGGTAAATAAAATACGTAATAAGGAAAAATGACTAAAAAACCCTACCATATATTTGGAACCATTTTTGGGAGGCTATGTTCTTTCACACATTTTATATAATTAAAAACAAAAAAATAAAAAAAAGTGCTTCGTTGAGTATCATTCATTTATTCATCCAAGATGAATTTTTATAGTAATTATAATAATTATTGACCATTTAAAACCTATTATGGATATCCTTGTTGTTAAGGGATAATGATGATAAAAATTGAATAAAAAACCTTAACACTTTCATAGAATTTCGAGATTCTTGAACTACAAAGCAAACTAATTGCATCGTTGGCCGCCAAATATGAAGAATTTAAATTCCAATTGATAGAAAGATAAAAAATAAAATATATGGATAATGAAATCCCCACACCCAAATTTCAAGAATACATTGGTGATTTGTAATCAAAACATGAATATCTACTTCCCACTCTAACAAAATTCTTTCCCAGCTACCATACTTGAAGAAAAGGAGTCTCAAATTAAATATTTTGAGGGAGATTTAATTTATGTGCATTATTTTCATTAAGATTTAATTAATTTTAATTTGAATAAAAATCTACAAAAATTTTATTTTATATATATAGTACCATTACTAAATTCTTCAGATGAAAGACATGAAGATGATATTTGTTTTGTTGAGAAAATAGAGGAGTTAGTCGAGTTGTACACTGGTATAATTGAGAATGATGGTACAACAAAATAAATTCTTATGAAATAATTTGACGATCCTAAACAATATGATAATTAAATTCCTATTTAACCACCATATCCATTATTAGACACCACTCCTATAGAAGAACAAAATAAGGAGCACCCCTATATTCTTTTTCATCCCCTTCTGAAACTCATATTTTCTTCTTCATCTCTTTTGGGGGTTGGGGTTATTTTATTTTATATGGGAATTATCATTCCTTTAATCCACTTATGGATATTTTGAAAAATATATTAAAGTGTTTTATGAGAAATAAACTCCATACACCACTGTATTGGGGTTAAACCAATACAACTTTCTGACTAGGGGAGGTAAAAACCTAGCACCCACCTAAGTGTCAAATCAGGCATTATCCCCTTTCTTTTCTCTTAATCATTATTTTTCATTAATTTTCTTTTGTTTTTATTTATTTATTTATTTCTAGGTTTCATGTAAGTATCTTGGAGATTAACATAAATATTCCATGAAAAATTAAATACATGTTGCATCGTTCCTTCTCTTTAGTTTTTATGACCTTATTTTTAATTTTATTATTGTACTGAAATGACGGGTAGTTAAAAATAAGCATGGATAGATTGTAAAACTGTTAGATTATATTGTGTTATTTTTTTTTTAATTTTTTTTACTCTTGATCTTAAATGAATATTTATATCATTTTTCATACATCAATTTATTTTTAGAAAATATAAATTATATTTTTAAAAAATGAATTTTAAATGATTATTGATGGGAGAATCATTTTCATTGATTTAGATTTTGATTAATTTTTGTAAGTTTTAATAAATTTAGAAAATCATTACCATTAAACATTGACTCTAAATATTTTTCTCACTTACATTTTATTCTGAAATGTTTTGAAATATTCTTTCTAATACTAACACTTCCTTGAGGGAAAAATGGATTTTGGGTGATAACTAGAATTTGTGGCTTTTCTCCATGAAACACTTGATTCTAGGTAATGTTTTTTACATGTACTAGGAATATATTTTTCCATCCAAATTTTATCTTGAGACCCACCCTTATATCTATCTTTTGTCATCCCTTAGATTCTATGAATTACTTTATAGGTTTAGTTTACATTACATGCAGATTTTTCCTTACCTACCTGCACTCTTTCTAATTTGTTATGGATATTTCACGTTTGAGTGTGCGGGAATAGATTTTAGTGTGAATTATTTGGGATGTGTTTTATTTTTGGAGGTTATGAGGTTCACGTAGACATTTTGGGTTGTGAATAATGATCGAATTTGGGTTAATTCACCATTTCATTATTCTTCACTAGTTTCATCCTATTCTCTTTAAAAAAAATTTAAAAAAATAGATAAGATCTAGAATGCCTCATTTTCAATTCCTTTTTGACTCATGTACATATAAAAATTATAGGGAAATACTTTTTATTCATTCATCACATTTAATTTTTAACTCATCCTACATGATAAAAAAAGATTATATAAAGTTGTTCCATTTTGGAGCTTAAAAAATAAAAAAAGGGTATGACATAGATGATTTCATTCATTGTAATTATTTCGTGGATCATGTAACATTCCATAAAAGTGGTTGGTCTTTTGTTACACATTTTCATTCAGATTTAATTGAGGTTCATCATATGTTTTAACTTTATTATTCATGCATTTTACTTATGTGTCACACCTCATATTTATGAACATAAATTTTTAAAACATTTTCCAATGAACCCTAAATCAAAAAATTTAACTTGAAAAATACTCCATGATTGATATAATTTTTTGATTTCAATATTCGTATAGAGGATAGTTTTCACAATCTTATGGTGATACACACAATTTCAAAGTATGACAATAATTGAATATTTAATTTCTTTTGAGTAAAGATTGAACTAAAACTCAAGGTGATGTAGGTTTTGATTGGTCCATGTATGAATTTATGAAGCCGACAAAATTTGTATGTCAGGAATGAAAAGTAAAGGAAATTGTTTTTCATATATAAGACATGATGGAACTCGATTTTGTTTGAGACAAAAAATCTTTTCTCATTTTTTTATTATTGTGAAAATTTTTATTTTAATATATGATGAATTCTCGTGAGTCCAATAATTATTTGTAGGGGAGTAATAATGATCCAATTTTTATTTTTTTAATACAAAAAATATATTTTTAATCTTACCAGATTGTTAAATAATGAAAAATTGTAACATTTTTGGGATTTTGTGTGATTTTGATCTCAAATGAAATGAATTCCAATTTTGGGAGTATTAACTATTTTTAATCATCTTTTTATTTTCAGAATATCTCATTTATAATTTTCTAATTTCATGAAATTATTTTTTTAGGACACCAATGTTCTTTATATATATATCTTTCAACTATTCTATGTATTGATTCATGTAATGACCCAAAAATTCATTAATGAAAATTCCTCGTGGTCTATTTAATAGTCATCTTGTGGTTATGTAAAACGTATGGGCTTATTTTTTTTATGTTATGGATTTTAATATACAATTAAGAGTTGTGGCTGTTGCAAATATTGTCATTGAAAAGTGACTAAATGATTAGTATAAATATAGAGATTTAACAAATCCAGTTTACTTAGACAAAGGAAACGATGACCTCATCCAATAGACATTCCACGTACGAAGCCCATTTGTCAGAGCTCAGAAAGGAGGTGGCATCATTGGGATTCACTATTCACCAATCCGAAGCCAAGACTGAATACGTTATGCTTGATCAGAACCGCCTATGAGAGAAGTTGATGTTGATAGAGATTACCACTCGAGAAATGTCATCCGAGACACCCCAAGAGTCTGTCACCATCACACACCTTACCATAAGGTCTTATGAGGGTGTTATAAGAAGTTAGGTAACAAGGCCGTAGCACAATGATTATTTTCACTATTTTGTATTTAATAATGAATATACATTCATTTTATTATTGTTACTTTGTAAATAGTTTTCCATGTGAAAATAGTATTTTTAGTTAATATTCAACCAAGAAATTTATTTTTGGTGAATTAATGGATTTTTTAATTAAATAATATTTTTAATAAAATTTTATTATTATTATTATTAATTTTTATTAAATATAAATGATTAAATAATTTTATGAATGCAATTATAATTTTTATTATGGTTTGAAATCTGTTTTTGTCAAAACCCATGAATTTTTTATAAATGTCGGTTATTATTTTAAAAGTATAAATTCACATATTTAGAAAATTATTTAGATAAATTGAATATTATTTTTGGAATCAAGATGTAGAAATTATCCAATGGTGATTTTTTCTTAATTTTCTGAATTAGTTGAATTTATGGGTAAAAATAAAATATCGTTAAATTATATAATGTGTTTTATGACATCATAATAACCCTATAGTGATGTAATAAAATACCATATACATCATTTTCAGCCAATATATGATTTACCATTAAATTAATGTTACTTTGGGTCTGTTTTATTTATTTTAGAAAGCTTTAGTGGACCCTTCAAGTCTTATAAAACGTTTTTTCTTTTTAAATTGTTTTCCTTGAGAGTGTGACAGTACTCAACATAAGAAAACCTATTAAATTAAGAGGTTATTCAACTGGCCTTATAAAAAATTGTTTTCCACTCCCCTTTGGAAAAAACCATGGGCAAAAACCATGGTCTGGTTTGTGGTTTTGATTAGTTTAATGTGAGGTGTCCCAAACCTAAATAATAAATAATTCCCTCTCTTTTGATATATAAACCCACCCAAGTTCCCACTCCATCTTCACTAAAATCCTTTGGAGTTCGACCAAAACCTTACCTTCTCTCCTTATAATCCTCTCAAGGTTCCCCTAGATCCTACGAAGCATCTCTCAAGCCTCTCCCAATCTTTTGGGGTCGCACTTCCATGTAATGGATTCCAACCTTTCCCTTTTTATCAAAGTCTTTTAATATTGTTATTTCCTTTTATTTTCAATTAGAAATGATGGGATATGATTTCACACCTTCCCCATACTACTCTTTTTTAGTCTGGATAATGGGAGACTCCTTTATATCTTATTAACGCCTCTTATGTACACCCGTTTCCAAGCCAAAATTCGGTGTGAGATTTATCTCTCCTCTTTTACATCCATGTAATACTTTTTTCTTATGCATCTAAATTCCATAAAATTTGTTGGGACATGTATCTATATGAACCCCTTACTGTCAATTTCATGTACATATGATGAGACACCCATTTCTATCTCATTAACCATTTTCATGAATTCTAATGTCACGCCGTTTTGCTACCGAAATAACACCGCATTTTTTCAAGGCAAAGTCATTATGTAGTGAATACCATGCCCATTTATATATAAAGGGTATTCACATTTAAGTACATTTACTTATTGATTATAGAGTTTCTTCTATGAATTATACTTTCTTTTATAGTGGAATAAAGGATTATTTTTATTGAATCCATGTTTTATGATCCATGTAGCACACATAGGCATGAAATGAAATGTTTAAAGAGGGTGCACCCTGATAACACTCCAATGCATTGGGTAAAGTATAGTATCATGATAAATCAAGTGTAATTATGGTTGAATCATGATAATTCATGTGTAGCGAGGGTTTACTCATGATTCATGTAAAAATGAGGGTTTACTCGTGATCCATGTGAAATGAGCCTTGGATTGTGCTAATTCCATATTAACTGTTGTTGCCACATTTCCATGTTATGATTATCATGATTTATCATGAAATTTTGTTCATGTTTCTCTTGCACTCAATTGATCTACCTATTATCTAACATGTATTGTATTCCTCATGTTATTCCATGTTTATTCCCTTACTGGGCTATATAGCTCACCCTTTTTTTATGCATGTCCTCAGGTTATCCAATGCAATGCTAAGTACCAGAGAATGTAGTAGTCATATGAAGGAAGTTTTCAATAAATATGTTTTATTTTCATGTTTTAAGTTGTTATGTAATGGTAATATTCCCCAAAGACACTATAACTCTTGATATTCTAAGTTTTATCAAGTGAATTTAATGTAATAAATCACGTCTAAATGCGTAATAAAGATCAGGGTTGTTATAGTTGGTATCAGATGATAGGTTTAGTTATTTTTGGGATTAGGATTAGAATAATATAGTAAAGCCTTAGAGACAAGACTAAGTACAATAAAAACATCCCTAAGTTTTGGTGAGTATTGAGTAAGTGGTTTATCAAGAAAATCCATCCCTGTCTGGATACGAGCAGGTAGAGGTGGCTCTGGAACAACTATACCTAGTGGTGAAAACCCCGACAAGGAATTTCGGGATTGACTTGGGGAATACTGGTACACAACAATGGTCCATACTGTACTCTGGGTTACAACACTCCCAGGGGATATGCTTTGGTAAATTTAAAAGATTAGTATGAACCCTTATTAAGGGAATTTAAATAAAATTCCCCTAATAATATATGTAAGAAAGTAGATCATGAATAGCATAGATTGAAGCCTATGGATTCATAAGGTATGGAAATAAAAGTTATTTATAAGTCATCTGTTTTGTCCTTGTATTACCCTTTATGTTTTACCCCTAACTTTTTTTTATCTTGCCAATGGATGGTAATATAATGATTTGGGCTAACAACCAATGTGAAGATCATTGTGATGACTGTGCTAATGAGATGCCGAATCCAATGGAATGTGAATCATGAAATTTTTCATTCTTCTCTCTCAGTTAACTCATGATTTGAAAATAATCAAGGGTCAAGATGAACTTTCAACCCCCTCCCCCTTCCCAAGAAATAAAAATTTTCTATTGAGAGCTTCATGAGACCATGGACTTCTACTTCTTATCAATCATCAGATCCCTCAGTCACTAAACAATCAATCAACTCCATTGAAAAGATCTTCTCCACCCTTCAATGATCTGAACAACAGAAGGTTCTCCTGGATGCTTATCATATGGAGGGGGAAGCTGATCAACAGTGGACGTTGATCCAAAATATGAAGCCTGAGTAGGAGATCGAAGCGTTGGAATAGAAGGATTTTCAGTAGCTGTTTTTCAATAAATATTATACGTGCACCCTCTGACATAATATGGAAAGGAAAATTATTTCCCCGAAGTAAAAAAGATAGTGAATACGTCAGAGAAAATAAGGAAAACATCACAAGGATTTCATGATATTCCTTCAGGTTTGTCATTACCCCTAAATGTTAGGTTGGCCGCTTCTTTGGTGGGCTGAAACCGAGCCTGTGGAAAGTGTTGGCAATCTGTGACTTCGACAGAAATGAGGAAATTGTCTGATGTGCCCTCAAGGTCGAAATAGAGATTGAATAACCTCAAGGGGTATCATGGGGATAAAAAGCATAAGGTTGACTTCAATTCTGGCAGTCTGATGGATAAATCCAATGGTTCTAAGAAGATCTAGCACCCCAATTGACAAAGGTGCAAAAAGAAGCACCCTGGGAATTTCCTAAACGGGATGAGGAAATGAATTAGGTGTGGAAGAGAAAGCCGCCTTACTATTAACATTCGTAAAGAAAAACCCAAAACTATGATAGAAGAGAGGAATGCTCGGCTCGACCCTAAATACATTGTTCATTGCTTCAATTGAAAAGAACCGGGGCACTTTTCAAATCAGTGCTCTAAGCCACGGGTTTTCGGAGGCAACCAACAACCTCTAAATCTGCAAGGGCGAGGTTTTTTCCATCACTACTACCAAAGTGAAACCCAACAATGAAGTGGTGGAAGGGACAGAATTTATCCATTCAAGAATAGGGAACATCATTTTTTTATTCTAGTTCTATGCATTCTATTATATCCTGAAAATGTAGTTGAACAATCCGAACACCACCAAAAATCATAGAAGTGAAGATGTCAGTGAGTATGGAAAATGGGTAAATCATTTCATCCCATGTATATAACTCCTCCCCTATCATAATATGGGGATTGAGTTTCCCTGAAAACCTCGTCATACTTCATATGGGGGAATTTGATGCAATTCTGGGCATGGATTGGCTTTCCTTATATAGAGACAACCAAAATTTTCGTGGGAGGGAAATCACTCTCCAGGTCGAGAATCGACCCCCGATTCTATACAAGTTTAAGGAGGAAGATGAATCTTCATTAACTCCATCATCACAAGAATGGATATTACTACCCTATGAGAAATCATATCTATCTCAAAAGATTGAGTCCATAGAAGCAACTTTTCTTGATGACATTCCTATTGTGAGGGAGTTCACTGAAGTGTTTCCAGAGGAATTCCTTGGACTTCCTCCAAGAATGGATGTTGAATTCTCAATTGACCTTATACCTGGGGAGTTTCCCATATCAAAGACTCTGTATAGAATGGTTTTTTAGAGCTTGAGGAGCTGATGAAAAAACTATAGGAGAATCTAGATAAAGGTTTTATACGCCAAAGTGCTTCACCTTGGGGTGCACCAGTCCTCTTTGTCAAAAAGAAGTATGGGTCAATGAGCCTTTTCATCAATTATCGTGAGCTCAATAAAATCACGATAAAGAACAAGTTTACCCTACCACTAATTGGTGACTTGTTCGATCAGCTATGTGGAGCAAAATGTTTTTCGAAGGTAGATTTGTAGTCGGGATATTATCATGTAAGGGTGAAGAAGGAAGATATTCCCAAGACAACTTTTTGAACATGATATAGTAACTAATAATTCATACTAATGACTTTAGGACTCATTAATTCTCTAGAAATGTTGGGATTAGCTGGATATCATCAACTATTTGTGATAAATTTCTCACGATTGTCCAACCCTCTTACCATGAAAAATTGGAAGGGAGTAATGTTTTCGTGGAGTGATGAATGCGATGAAATATTCAAAGAGTTAAAAAGTAGGCTAATCACTATGCCTGTGCTCACCATACCCACAAGTGGATAAATTTTTGTGGTATTCAATGATGCTTAAATGAAGGTCCTAGAATGTGTATTGATGAAAAATAACCAAGTCATTGCCTATGCTTCAATGACATTCAATGATCATGAGTAGAACTATCTAACACATGATCTGGAGATGGCTGTAGTGATCTTCACTTTAAAAATTTGGTGGCATTATCTATTTGGGGTAAAGTGTGCATTATATACAAACCAAAAAATCTTCATGTATATATTCACGCATAAAGAGTTGAACACGTGCCGAAGAAGTTGGTTAGAGCAGATCAAAGACTATTACTACTCAATCCATTACCACCCTGGGAAAGCGAACAAGGTGGCAGATCCTGTAAGTAGAAATGACCTAGAGATTATATCATTGATGAGAATTGAAAAGGATTGAATCTTATTAGATTTTATGAAGATGATCATGGGAATCATAATGAAGGGAACATCATCAATCCTTTCACAAATGACTTCTCAACCGTCTCTTTTAGAAAGGTTAAAGGATAATCAAATTGATGTTGTGGGAATTCAGAAGAAAGTGGAATATATTATAAAATGGAAATACTTGGAGTTCAATGTTAATTAAGAAGGAATTGTGAGATTTGGGGAAATACTATGTGTTTTAACATGTCTAGAGTAGAAGAAGGAACTTTTGGATGACGCACATAGTTCAAATTTTTCTATTCAACTAGGAAACACAATGATGTATCGAGATCTACGAGAGAATTATTGGTGGTATAATATGAATAAGGAGATCCCTAAATTTACATCAATGTTCCTGGTGTGTTGACAAGTGAAGGCTGAGACACAGAAGTCTAAGGGGATGATACAACCATTACCCATACCAGCATGGAAATGGGATAACATCACCATGGAATTTTCACCAAAATTCCGAAGAAATCCAAATGCAACAATTAAATATGGGTTGTTGTGGATCATCTTACAAAGTCTGCACACTTAATTACAATTTGGGAGGAATTTTAATTGGATTAACTAGAAAATATATAATCAAGGAAGTGGTAAGTCTGCATGGAGTACCACTATCTATTGTATCCGATCGAGATCCAAGATTCACCTCTATGTTTTGGAAGAGTCTTCAACATGCTTGAGATAATGAACTAAACTTCAGTATGGCCTGTCATCCTCAAAGTGATGGAAAATCTGATTGAACTATTCAATGAATGGAATATATGTTAAGATCCTATTCAATGGAATTTAAAGAAGGTTGGGATCTATATCTTCATTTGGAAGAATTATCCTATAAAAACAGTTTCCACTTGAGCATCTGAATGACACCTTATGAAGGCCTATATGAGAAGAGGTGCAGAACACTGGAATATTGGGATGAAGTTGGTGAGCGTAAGCTTCTAGGACTATAAATGGTGGAAGAAATGGCAGAGATGGTGAAAACCATTCAGCAGCATATCAAGGCAGCCCAGAGTCGACATAAGAGTTATGATGATAACCATCGATAATACCTTTAGTTTAAAGTTATAGAAATGGTATTTCTATGCACATATCCTTGGAAGAAGATCATGAGGTTTGAAAAGAAAGGGAAGTCAAGTCCTAGGTACATCATCCCCTTCGAGATTCATGGTGTTGTTTGGGATATGCCCTATCGACTAGCACTTCCACGTACAATGGCCAAAGTACATGATGTCTTTCATGTATCCATCTTAAGGAAGTACATACTAGACCCCTCACATGTACTCTCTTCATAGGTAGTACAACTAGAGGATGATATTTCTTACGAGGAGAAACTAGTGAAGATCTTATATCATAGAGAAAAAGTTCTACAAAATAAGAAAATGCCCCTTGTCAAGGTGTTGTGATAAAACCCATATTTGAAGAAGTGACATGGTAATTAGAGGAAGTGATGATGAAGAGTTGAAAACATTTGTTTTAGAGTGGGAGAAGGAAATTTCCAGGGAAATATTTCTTAATGGGGGAAGATTGTAAAGACCCAAAAATTCATTAATGAAAATTCCTCTAGGTAAATTTAAATGTCTTACTGGTGTTATATAAAATGTATGGAAATATTTGGTTTTATGATTTGGATTTAAAAATACTATTATGAATTGTGACCATTTCTAATATATCCATTGAATAGTGACCACATGATTAATATAAATATAGGGATTTAACAAATCCAATTTACTCTGGCAAAGGAAAGGATGGCCTCATCTAGTATACTTTCCCCATATGAAGCCCATTTTTCAGAGCTCAGAAAGGAATTGGCATCATTGGAATTCACTCTTGACCAATCCCAATCTGATCTTGAATATGTTAAACTCGAGCGGAACCACCTATGAGAGAATTGGAAGCTGATAGAGATTACCACTTGAGAAATGTTATCCAAGCCACCCCAAGAGTCTGTCACCATCGTCCACCTTACCCTAAGGTCTTATGTGGGTGTTATAAGGGGTTATGGAACAGTACCTTAGAACTATGATTATGTGAATTATTATGTATATAATAATGAATATGCATTCATTTTATTGTTGTTACTTTGTAAAGTGTTTTTAAAGCGCAAATAGTATTTTTAGTTAACATTCAACCAATAAATATATTTTGGTGAATTAATGGATTTTTCAATTAAATAATATTTAAATAAATTATTATTATTATTATTGTTAAATTACTTTCTATTAAATATAAATGATCATATAATTTTATGAATGTAATTTTAATTTTTATTAATGTTAGAAAATAGTTTTAGTCAAAACCCATGAATTATCAATAAATGTCAATTTTTATTTTAAAAGTGAAAATTCACATATTTAGAAAAATATATAGATAAAATGAATATAATTTTTGGAATCAGGATGTCCAAATTATCCAACGGTTAAATTTTCATAATTTTCTGAGACAGTGTAATTTTTGGGTTAAAATTAAATACCATTTAAATATATAATGTGTTTTAAGACATCATAATGACCCAATAGTGATGTAATAAAATACTATAAACTTTATTTTCGGCCAATATATGTTTTCACATTAAAATAATGTGATTTTTAGTTTTCTTGATTTATTTTACAAAGATTTAGTGGACCCTTCAAGGCTTATAAAACATTTTTTCTTTTTAAATTGTTTTAGTTGACAGTGTGACTCACCTCCACTTAAGCAAAATTATTATTTTAAGACGTCAGGCCATTTTACTTATAAAATATTATTTTAAACTCCCCTTTTTCATAAAACATAGGCAGAAACCATGGTATGGTTTTTGGTTTTCATTAGTTTAATATGAGGTGTCCCAAACCTAAATAATAAAGAATTCCCTCTCCTTTCCTATATAAACTCACCCAATCTACCACTTACTCTTCATTAAATGCCTTTAGAGTTCAACCAACCCCTGGCCTAATCTCTCTAGAAACCTCCAAAGGTGTCCTAATCTCCCAAGAAGCCTCTCTCAAGCCTCTCTCATGCTTTTGAGACAACACTTCCAAGTAAGGGATACCTACATTTCTCTTTTTATCCAAGTTTCTTAATATATTTATTCAATATTATTTTCATTTATAAATATTGGGGTATGACTTTTATCCTTCCCCATACTGACCTATTTATGTTTGGATAATAGGAGACCCCTTTCTCTCTCATTAATGCCTCACATGTACACCCGTTACCATGCAGAAATTTCGTGTGGGATTTCTCTTTCATCTTTTACATCCAAGTAATCCCTTTGTATTATGCATCTAAATTCATTCACGTTTTTTCGGACATGTTTCTATATGACCCCCTTATAGTCCATTTCATGTACATATGATGAGACATCCATTTATCTCTCATCAGCCATTTTCTTGAATCCTTATGTTGTGTTGTTATGCTGCCGAAATTGCACAACATTATTTCAAGACAAAGTCATTGTGTAGTGAATACCATTCCCATTTCCCTACCAAGGGTAAAAACCTTTAATCTAATTTACCTATTGATAATAGAGTTTCATTTAAGAATTAAACATTACTTTATTGTAAAATAATTGATTATTTTTAATGAATCTAGGTTTTATGATCCATGTGGCACACTTATTCATGAAATGGGATGTATAAAGAGGGTGGGCCCTGATAGCGCTCCAATGCATTGGGTAAAGTAGAGTAACATGATATGTCATGTGAAATGAGTGTCAACTCATGATAATCCAAGTGAAACTAGGGTTTAATCATTCATCATTTGCAATGAGGGTTTACTTATTGTCCATGTGCAATGAGCCTTGACTCATTCTAATTCCATGTTAAGTGTTGTTGCCACATTTCCATGTTATGACTATCATGCTTTATCATGCCTTTATGTTCATGTTTATCTTGTGCTTCATTGATGATCATATTGTCTAAAATGTATTGTATTCATCATGTTTTACATGTTTATTCCCTTACCAGGATTTATAGCTCGCCCTTTTCTTATGAATTCCTCATGTTATCCCATGAAATGCAAAGTACGATGGAATGTAGTGGTCATGTAAATTATGTTTTCAATAAAGATGTTGTATTTTCATGTCCTATGTTGTTATGTAATGGTCTTAATCCCCAAAGACAGTAGACCCATCTATATTCTATGTTTCATCAAGTGAATTTTATGTAATAAATCATTTTTAAGTGTGTAATAAAGATCAAGGTTGTTATAATTCAGATATATGGAGGGCCAAATAAAGCATTAATTATTTAAAGTTGTTTTGTCCAAAACAGGGGATGCCATTAAAGTAATTGAGGAATAAATTTGAATTAATGAATCCAAACTCCATTATTCCATATATAGATGATAGAAGATTATATATTATGTGTCATGGATGAGTTTCAAGTTTAAATTGAATCATTAAGGAATCCTTGGAATTGCTTAAACAAGTGGAATATGAAAGCTCTCATCATGAAGAAATAATTTCATTTACTATTTAATTCATATAATATGAACCACATTTCCAAAATGTATCATATATTGTAGAGGGATGAAAAAATATCTAGGTAACAACATTTATTAAGGAGTTAACATGTTTATCTATTATATGTAAGGTAATAATGGAATGGAAATGTGAAGATATGGAATATGATGAGGCACATGGGAAAACATTATATCTTAGATTAAAATGGACATTACTCCTTCATCCGGTTATGAATGTTGCAAAACATTTTAGGTTGAATGAATAACTCAATATGGATCAATGTTAATGAATAAATGTCTTACATATTATTCAATGAATGGGTCATCCAAATTGAAATATACAGAGGAGTCTTTTCGGGGAAATTATATTGCACCCATCTCCCTCTAAATATGTATCTTGTATTCATTTCAAAGTGTGGATGCTTTGGGATAACCATTGTTGGAAATTTATGTACCTATATATTATTTTTTATTTTTTAATAGTTGTTTAATTTTATTATATTATCCTTCTTCTTCATTTATATTATTCTTCCATTTATCTTCTTTTCTTCTTTTTGTGTTTCTCTTTGTGTTCTTTAATCCCCATGTTTGTGGAGAACTAATCGTAATTGATATTCAATGGGATATGTGGTGTAATTTTTTTAATATTTAAAATTAATGACATCTCAGGTTTTATTATTTTATTTAATTAGCTGTAAAATTTATTGTGGTGAGCGGTCTCCCTGCATTCTCTATAATTTTTTTCTTTCTCCTCATTTAATCCTTTTCCTTCTCATTAATATCTAAGGCATTCAAGTGGTGGTGTTTGGTTTATGTGTTTATGTGTGACACATTTATCCTACATGAAGATGTCTCTATGTAGGGTAATACCATCAAAATTATAGGTTATAGATGAAAAATTATTGATCCCAATATTATGTAAAATAATAATTAAATATTTTGAATAAAAATGATAACACTACCAAGAAACCATGAGAACAACAATTTTATACCCCAAACTTATTTGTGTCATTTCATTCTTTTCATTTTTATTATCATTTTAAAGAGAATATATATTATATTTCAGTTATTTTCAAAATGAACCCCCATTTATATTAATATCTAATTAGTTTTATATTAGTTATATTAATAATAGTGACAATAAAAGGACAATCTGTGTGAGTGGCCTCATTGGGAGATCGACCTTAGGGTGTGCCATTATGGTTCATTTTAGGTAAATAAAATATTGAATAGGGTAAAATGACTAAATAAAATACCTTAAATTTGGATTTGTATCTCAGGAATATAAGTGGTTTCACAATGTTTTTTTCATAAAAAGAAAAAAAATAAAAATAAAAATTTTAGAAAACCACAAAAATATTTTTTTTTAATATCATTATTTTATTTGTCCAAGATTGATTTCTATAGTGATTAATATAACGATTAATCTGTTAAATAAAATTATGGTGGGCCTAGTAGGGAAGATAAAATGAATATCCTAGTGAAATGAATGTCTTTAACACTGAAATAGAGTTTCACGATATTGGAACAAGCAAGCAAGCTAGTTGCATCATTGGCCACCAAAGATGAATAATTTAAAGTCCTATATATGGAATGAAAAAAAATAAAAGTATTAGAAAATGAAATTTTTACTCCACCCATATTTCAATAATACATTGTTATGGTTTAAAAAACATTAAGATCCACTTCACTCTATGAAAAAAATGAATTCCCAGTTACCATGTTTAAAGAAAAGTAGTATAAAGCTGAAATATTTGAGGGGCATTCAATTTATGTTTATTATTTACATGAAAAATTAATTAATTAAGAATTTTAATGTAATATTCTATGTAATGAATTTGTATATTTAGTAGCATTACTTTATTCCCTAGATTAAAAAAATTAATTATATATTTTCATGTTGAAAAAATGGAGGATCCAATCGAGTTGTACACTGGTATAAATGAGGAAGACAGTACATTAGAAGAAATACCTAAGGAATAAATTCATGATACTAAACTAGAATATTATCCACATACTATTCTACTACCCTATCAAACCGTGGACCGCAATCCTACAATAGAAAAACATAGAGACCACCTCTATATTTTTTTCATCCCCCTATGAACCTCAAATTTTCTTTTTCATATATTTTGTGGGTTAGAGTTATTTTTATTTTCTATGTGGGTTATCACAAATTTCATCGACTTTCTGGTGTTTTTAAAAATATAACGTAGTGGTTTTTGAGGAAAAACCTCATCCACCTTTATATTGGGGATAAAATGTTTTTTCTACCTGCCTATGGGGTTGTAAAAACCTAGCACCCTCCTAGGGTCAAACGAGGAATTATCCCATTTCTTTTACATTCCACTTGTTTGAATTAATTTTCTTATGTTACACTTTAGTTTTTAATTTCTAGTTTTAATGGAAGTATTTAGGATCTCAACATAATGATTCCACAATAAAATAAACATAGGTTGTATTTTTACTTACCTTTAGTTTTTTCGGCACTTTTTTTAATTTTGTTGTTTTGCTGAAATGTGGGGTAGTTATATTTATATTTGGGGGACTATAAAATTGTTAATTTCTCTTATTTTCTTTTTTTCAATCTGTTTCTCATTTTCTATGATTATTTATGTTCAATTAATTTTCCTATAAATTTATACACCTTAATTTATTTTAGGAAAATTGAAATGATTATTTCAAATACAAATTTTATATGATTGTTGATGTGGGAAATTTTTTCCTTAATTTGGATTTACAATAATTTTTATGAGTTTGACTAATTTTTTAAATCCATACCCATGAAAATCTAACTCAAAATATTTTTCTATCCAGCGATGCATTCTAAATTTTTTTGAAATATTCATTGTAATGCCCACACTTTCTTTAGAGAAACATGTATTTTGGGTGAGAACCAGAATTTGTTACTTTTCCATTTATAAGATTTTGATTTCATGTAATATTATTGATATGATGGAGGAATCTATTTTTTTGAAAATATTTTATCCTGAGACCCACACATACATTTATAATTAATTATCCCTTAAATTCCATGAATTTTCTTATTGGATTATATCACATTACATGCTGATTTTTTCTTAAATACCCACACTCTTAATATTTTTTCATGGATATTTCAAGTTTGAGTGTCAGTGTAGAGAATTGTGTGTAAATTAATTGTGATGTGGTTTATTTTTAGGTTATGTGAGGTGCACATAAACATTATTGGCATTGTATAATGACAGTATTGGGGTTATCTCTCTATCTTATTATTCTTTATTATTTTTCTTCAAGTTATGCATCAATTTGTTTTTTAAAAAATAAAGATGGGCCTAAATTCCTCTTTATAAATTACTTTTTTAATCATTTCCATCTAAAATTTTGAAAGAATTAATTATAATTCCTTCACTGTATTTAATTTTCATCACATCCTCCATTAAAAATTCAAATAAATAAATAATAAAGGTGTTCCTATAACAACTATTCTCTTTATTTCACACTTAAACATAAATTATTATATAAAATATTCACTAGATACAACATAGGATATCAATAGGTTTAGTGTATTTGGGGATTAAGATCATTACATAACAACTTAAAACATGAAATACACATCTTTATTAAAAACGTATTTTACATGACCATACACATTCTTTCGTACTTTACATTGCATGGGATAATATGAGGACATGCATAAGAAAATGGTGATAAATAAAGCTCAGTAAGGGATTAAATAAAGAATAACATTAATAAATTAGTACATGTTATGAAATAGGAAAATCAATGGAGTACCAGAGAAATATGAACATAAATGCATGATATAACATGATTATCATAACATTGAAATGTGGAATCAACATTTTACATGATATTAGCACGATCTAAGGATCACTGTAGATGGAGAATGATTAAAACCTTATTTAACATGAATTATCATGAGTAAAACCTCATTGAACATGATGTATCATGATACTAGTCTTTACCAAATGCATCAGAGAGCTATCTGGGTCCACCCTTCTTAATCATTTCATTTCATGCATAAGTATTCCTCATGGATCATTTAACATGGGTTCATTAACACCATAACATATTCCATGATAAAGGAATTTGGAATTCATATAGGAAACTCTATTATCAATTAGTAAAAGTTCATAAAGGTAAATACCCTTGATAGATAAAAGGGAATGGTATTTACTATACAATTATTTGTCTTGGAAAATCACGGTGCAATTTTTACAGCATAACGACATGACATAAGAATTCCTAAAAAAGTGTTATGAGATAGATTAGGTAATATTATAATATTTTCATGAAATAGAAAATAATTTGGTAATATAGATACATATCCCAACATATGTAATGGATTTTAGATGCATAATAAAAAATAACTTCTTGAATGTAAATGAGAAGAGAGAAATTCCTTATGGAATTTCAGCATGGTAATAGGTGTACATGGGTGGAATTAGTGAGAGATAAAGGGGTATATAATCATTAAAAAATAATTTGGGAATAATAGGGGATGTGATAAATTATACCCCATCATATTTAATTGAAAACAAAATGGTATAAAAATGAAAAAAAATTTGGACAAAAATGTGAAATGATGAAATCCCTTACCTGGATGTGTGATCCCAAAGGCTTGAGATATGTTTGAGAGTGAATTAGTGGGATCATGGGGAAAATTGTAAGGATTATAGAGAGATGAGGGAAAATTTTGGTCCAGGTCTAATGGTTTTTACTGAAGAGTAAGTGGGATCTTGGATAGGTTTATATAGAAAAAGGGAGGGAATTCTTTATTATTTTGGTTTTGGACACTACAAATTAAACTAATCCAAACCACAATCCATCACATGTTTATACCCACAGTTTTTTCCAAATGTGAGTGTCAAATATTATTTTATATTTACAATGACATAAATTATTTAAATATTATGATTTCATATGTAGAGTTGAGTCACACTTTCCAGAAAACCAATTTAAAAAGTTAAAATGATTTATAAGTTTTGGAGGGTCCATTAAGGCACCATAAAATTAATAAATCAAATATAAAATCAAATAATATTAATTAAAAAACAAATATTGGACTAAAAAATCATTTATAATATTTCATTACCTCACTATTGTGTCATTATGATGTCATAAAACAAATTATATATTTAAATGGTATTTAATTTTTTATTCCAAAATTCAACTGTCTCAGAAAATAATGAAAAACTCACCGTTTGATAATTTCGATGTCCTAATTTCAAAAATAATATTCATCTTATCGAAACAATTTTCTAAAAATGTGAATTTTTACTATTAAAATAAAAAATTACATTTATCGAAAATTCATGGGCTTTGACAAAAAATGGCTTTCAAACCTTAATAAAAATTACAATTGTATTCATAAAAAATTTAAGATCATTTATATTAAACAAAAAGAAATTTATTAATTATATTTTATTAAAATATTATTTAACACAAAAATCAATTAATTCATCAAAATAGATTTCTTAGTTGAATATTAACTACAAATACTTTTTGTGCCTCAAAACCCATTTACAAAATACTAATAATAAAATGAATGTATATTAATTATTATATAAAAAAATAATGCACATAATCATAGTGCTAGGGTCTTGTTATAGGAACCCTTATAAAGCCATCATTTGACCTAAGGGTAAGGTGTGTGATAGTGACCATCTCTTGGGGTGGCATGGATAACATCACTTAGGTGGTAATCTCTATCAACTTCAACTTCTCCCGTAGGTGGTTCCGTTCAAGATTAACATGTTGAAGCTCTACTTGGGCTTGGTCAAGAGAGAATCCCAGTGACCCCACCTCCTTTCCGAGCTTTGAAAAAATGGTTTCGTATGGAGCATTTATACTCGATGTGGCCATCTCTTCCTTTTTCTGAGTAAATTAGATTTGTTAAAGCCCTATATTTATACTAATCACGTGATCACTTTTCAACGGATATATTATAAATCATTAAAAAATTTAATGGTATATTGAAATCCAAAATCATATAACCAAATAAGTGTGCATGTTATATAACAATTTTACATAATAATCAATTTAATTAGATCAAGAGGTATTTTCATTAAAAAAAAGTTGGGGTCATTACAATTTCCCCCCCTTATAAAATTTTACCCTAGAAAATAACTTTTCCCACACTAAAATAGATGAAGGTAATTCTGCTTCATCACATCCTCTGATTTCCACATTTCTTCTTAAAACTTATGGTTTCTCCACAACACCTTAACAAGTGGAACTGTCTTATTTTGTAGAACTTTTTAACTACGATCTACGATTATCACCATATTCTATTCAGAGGAGATGTCATTATCCAATGGAACCACCTCTAGATTGAGTACATGTTAAGGGTCAGGTTTGTACTTCCTCAACTGTGATACATGTAATATATCATGTACTTGAGATAGTTTTGGTGGGAGTGCTAGTTAATATTGTACAGCTCCAATGTGATAAACGATAGAAAAATTCCCGATGTTCCTTAGAAAAAGCATTCCATTCTTCCCAAATCTTTTAACCATCTTCCATATTAATATGCAAAAGAATACCATGTCTCCAAATCAAACTCTAGGTCTCCTTGACGATTACCAGCATATCTCTTTTGTCGACTTTGAGTAGCTCTAATGTGCTTCTGGATGGTCTTAAACTTCTCCACCAATTCTTTAAACATTTTTGGACCTAGGGTTATTCACTCCCCAACATCATCCCGACATGCCGGTGTTCTTCACATCCTCCCATAAAAGGCTTCATAAAGATCCATTTGGATACTTGAGGGGAAACTGTTATTGTAAGAGAACTCAACCAGAGGAAAATGTTGATCTAATCCCACTTTAAAGTACATTGAACATGCAGTCAACATGTCCTCATGTGTTTGGATAGTTTGATCAGATTGGCCATCAGATTTAGGATGATAAGTTGTACTGAAGTTCAACTCAGTATTAAGAGCATGTTGAATACTTTTCGAGAACATAGATATGAATCATGGATCTCAATCAGATACAATAGATAGTGTTAGTCTATGCAGCCTTACCACTTTTCTGATATATATCTGTGATAGTTGATCTAATGAGAAATCCTATAGAATTTCAATGATCTGTGCAGTATTTGTAAGATTATCCACAACAACTCAAATATAATTGTTTACTTTGGATTCCTTTATAAATACAATGACAAAGTCCATGGTATTTTTCTCTAATTTCCATGCTAGTATGGGTAATGGTTTCATCATCCCCTTAGACTTCTGCCTCTAAGACTTCACTTGCTGTCATACCAAGCACTTTTATGTATACTCCAAGATCACTTTATTCATGTTATCCCACTAATAAAGACCTCATAGATCTCAATACATCTTTGGGTTTTCTGGGAGAATGTATAATTTGAACTATGTGCATCTTCCAAAAGCTATTTCTTTATCTTTTGATTTGTTGGAACACATATTCTTTACCGAAATCTCAAAATTCCTTCTGCATTAACATTGAAATATAAGGATTTCCCTTTTCTGATAGTTCCCAATTGCTTCTGAATTCCCACTTTATCCTTTTTAATATCCTTTAACCTTTAAAAAATAGACTACTGAGAAATAATTTATGAAATGATGGATGATGTTCCAATATTTATGATTCCCATGTATATCTTCATCAAATCTATGAATATTGGATACTTTTAAAATATAATCAATGATACAATCGCTGGGTTTATTCTACATTCCACATTTTCCTCCTTGTTAATTTTCCCATGGTGGTAATGGATTGGGGAGTCACAGTATTCTATCTACTATAACCTTATTCATTGGTGCATGTTTCACTCTTTCTATGCCAATATATAGTTGAGGCTTTTGTGGTGAATGTATATTTCACACTTCTCCCCAAAGAGGTAATTCCACCAAATTTTTAATGAAATGATTACTACATCCAACTATATATCACGTGTTGTATATTTTTTCTCATGAAATTTTAATTTCCTTTAATAATAGGCAAATAATTTTTCATTTTTCATCAACACAAATCCCATTCCCTTCATCAAAGAATCCCTAAATATCAAAAACGTAATCCAAATGTGGGTAGTGTGAGCACAAGTATAGTGATAAGCCTCATCTTAAACTCATTGAATCTATCTTCACATTCATCACTCCAAGAAAAGATTACTCCCTTCTGTGTTATCTTGGTAAGTGTGTTGGATAATTGTGAGAAATTTCTCACAAATTAGCGATAATATCCATATAACCATAGGAAGCTTCAAACATCTGTTACCGATGTTTGCATCAGCCAAATCTCAATTGAAGCTATCATGGAGGGATCCACGTATACCCCATTGCTTGTGATAATATGGTATAATAATTATACTTCCTTCTATCAGAACTCACACTTGATATACTTTTCATAGATCGTATCCTTTCATAAGGTCTCTATTACAATTCTTAGATGCTCCTTATTCTCCTACATGGTTTTAGAGTATATTATAATATTGTCTATAAAGATACCCTCATATTTTTCAAGGTAAAATATAATGACTCTATTCATCAAGTTCATGAATATTGATAGAGAATAAGTGAGTCCGAAAATAATTACTATGAATTCATAGTGCAAATATCTTGTATGAAAAACTGTATTGGGGATATCCTCCTTCTTCGCCATTAATTGGTAATATCCCGACCGCAAATCCAACATGGAGAATTATTGTGATCCATTTATCTAATCGAACAAGTCATAAATTTAGGGAAGAGGATAATTGTTCATTATTATGATTTTTTGGAGCTCACAATAATCAACGCAAAGGTGCACTGCTACATTCTTCTTCTTGATGAAGAGGACAGGTGCACCCCATGGTGAAGCACTTGGGTGTATTAACCATTTATCCAGATTCTCTATTACATGTTTATTCTTATCCTCAATCTCAAAAATATCCATTCAATACAGAGTTAGGGATATTATATATTACCCAGGTATAAGATCTAACAAGAATTTAATATCTCTTCTAGGTTGAATACCATACAATTCCTCCAGAAACACTTCAGCAAATTCCCTCACAATAGGCATGTCTTTAAGGATGGTTTCTTCCTTAGAATCAATCATATGAGCAAAATATGAATTCTCATAGGGAAGTAATATCCATTCTTGAGATGATGGTGCTAAAGAAGATTCATCCTCCTCGCACTTTTGTAGAATCAGGGGTCGATTCGCCATATGGAGGGTGATTTCTCTCTCATGAGAATTTATGTTTTCTCTTTATAAGGAATGCCAATCAATGCTAAGAATTGCATTAAATTTCACTAGAGGGAGTATGAAGAGGTTCTTTAGGATGTTAAATTCACCAATTATGATAGGGGAGTAGTTATATTCATGGTTTGTAATGACTACCCCATTTTTCGTTCTCACCAACATCTTTACTGCCATGATTTTTTGTGGTGTTGGGATTATTATAATAAACTTTCAGGATATAAAAAGAATGAATATAACCAGAATACAAATGTAAGTTGAATATTATTGAATTAATAACTAGTTTACATGTCTCCACATCATTTTCGTGGATCACTTCAGCTGTAGTGATGGAAAAAAATATTTCCCTTGCTGCATTGGAGGTTGTTGGTTGCATCCAAAAATCATTGTCATGGGGCACTAGTTTAAAAAGTGCCCTGGTTCGTTGTAGTTGATGCAATGAAGAATGATTTGTGGGTAAAATGGAGTGTTTATATCCTCTATCATAGCAGTGGGGTTTTCTTTTCATCAGTTAATGGCTAGGATCCCTTATCTTCCACACCTAATGAATTTCATCGTCCCTTTTAAACAATTTCTGATGTTCTTATTTACATACCTTTGGAAAGTGGGGATTTGTATTTTCATAGAACCATTGGATTTATCCTTATGACCAGAAAAATTAAAGTCCACCTTACGATTATTATAGCCATGATACCCCTGAGGTTCTTTGATTTCCATTTTGACCTTGAGGACACATTGAACAATTTCCTCATAGCCCTTGAAGTCGTAGAATGCTAGGAATTTTTATAGTCTAGGTTTTATCCCACCAAATAAGTGGTCAACCTTTCATTCGAGATTAATGAAAATACCAAAGGCATACCATGCAAGGATTGTGATTTTTTTCATCGTATGATCTGATTGATAAGTTATCCTTTTTCTTGAGAAAAAGGAAGTTCTTTTCCACCTTATGTCAAGCAGTGTGAGGAAAATAATTATCAAAAAACATTTGCTGAAAATCATTCCATTCCAAATCCTCAATATCCACCTCAGGATTTGTAATTTTGATCACTTTCCACCATTCACCTGCTTCTCCCTCCATACTATAAGAATCCAAAAGTACCTTTTCGTAATTAAAACATTAAAGTATGGAGAAGATCTTTACAAAGGAGTTGATCCATTGTTCGACGATTGAGGGATTCGATGATCCCCTAAAATTTGGAGGCCTCTATATAATGAGGATCTGGATTGCAACTTGTTCTTTCTTGGGGGGGGGGGGGGGGTTGAATGTTTTTCTTGACCCATGTTTCAATTCAACAAATTACTTAACTGAGAGAGTAACATGAAAAAGTTCACGATTCCATCTCTCATTCGATTGGGTATCTAATTGGAAAATTTGTCATATTGATCTTCACATCAGATGTTTTCCTATGTCCTTCTATTACAGACCGTAGGTTGGAATAAAAGGAATGTTAGGGGTAACACATAAAGGTTAAAACAAACACAAAAACCAATTAATTATAAATTACTTTTATTTCCTTAACTTATAAATTTTTAGGCATCAATCAATGTTATCCATGATCTACTTCTTTACATATATTCATAGGGGGTTTTTGTTCACATAATAATGGTTCATACAAAGATTATGAATTTAAGAAAGCATATCCCCTAGGAGTTTCATAACAAAGAGTGTAGCAAGGACCATTTTCCTACACTAGTTCCTGTTCGAGTCAAGATCAAAGTAGTGTTTTTGGGTTTTCTCTATAGATTCATCTGTTCCAGAGCCACCTTTACCTGATCGTATCTAGATAGGGATGCATTTTCTTGAGACACTGCTTAATAAATACTCAAAAAAATTGGGGTGGTTTTTATTATACTTATTCAAATCCCTAAGGCTTTCACTAGGGTTTTATAATCATAAACCCAAAAAATAACTACACCTATCCACTAATACCAACTATAACAACCCTCCTCTTTATTTTACACTTAAAAATGATTTTATAGAGGAATGTTTTAATTTATATAGTGTTGAAGATCTGTAGGTCTAGTGTCTTTGGGGCTTAGTACCATTACATAACAACTTAAAACCTGAAATACACATCTTTATTGAAAACTTATTTTACATGACCATACAAAACCCTTCGTACTAAGCATTGCATGGGATAACATGAGGAAATGCATAAAAAGGGTGAGCTATAAAGATCATTAAGGGAGTAAAAAAGGAACAGCATGAAAAAAATTGTACATGTTTTTCAATAGGCAAATTAATGAAGCACAATAGAAACATGAACATAAAGGCAAAATATAACATGATTATCATGACATGGAAATGTGGCATCATCATTTACCATGATATTAGAACTAGCTAAAGATTATAGCACATGGAGAATGAGTAAAACCTCATCGAACATTGATTATAATGACCAAATTCTAATTTCACATGACGTATCATGATTCTAATCTTTACCCAATATATTAGAGTGCTATTAGGGCACACACTTCTTAATCCTTTCATTTTATGCATAAGTGTGCGACATGGATTATATAACATGGATTCATTAAACAGAATCATTTATTAAATGATAATGCAATTTGGAATTCATACATGAAATTATATAATCAATTACTAAATGTTGATAATGGTGAATACCCTAGATAGAGAAATGGGAATTGTATTTACTACATAATGTCTTTGCCTTGGAATATCTCGGGGCAATTTCGGTAGCATAACGATGTGACATAAGAATTCATAAAAATGGTTGATGAGATAGAAAAGGGTATATCATCATATGTACATGAAATGGATAGTAAGGGGTAATATAGATACATGTACCAACATATTTAATGGATGTTAGATGCGTAATATAAAATAATTTCTTGAATGTAAATTAGATGAGAGAAATTACATACGGAATTTTTACATGGTAACAGGTGTACATGGGTGCATTAATGAGAGATAAAGGAGTATATTATCATTAAAACATAAGGAGTGATGAATAGGGTAGGTGAAAAATTATACCCCAATATTTTAATTGTATACAATGGTATGACAATGTAATAAAATTTGGACAAAAATGAGAATGGAAGGAATCCCTTACATGGAAGTGTGATCCCAGAGGCTTGGGAGGGACTTAGAAGGGGTTTATTTGGAGGTTAGGGAACCTTGAGAGGATTATAGAGAGATAATTCTCGAGGTTGTTCGAGATACAATGGTTTTAAGTGAAGTGGAAGTCGGAGATTGGATGGGTTTATATAGGAAAAGAGAAGGAATTCATTATTATTTAGGTTTTGGAGACTACACATTAAAATAATCAAAACCAAAAACCATCACATGGTTTTTGCATAAGGTTTTTGAAAAAGGGGTGTGGAAAATATAATTTTATAAGGCCAAATCCCTAAATTATTATAATATTAGACTTCATTTTGTGGAGGTGAGTCACACTTTCATGAAAATCAATTTAAAAAGTTAAAATGTTTTAGAAGTCTGGGAGGGTCCACAGAGGAACCATAAAATTAATAAAAAAAATATAAAATAACATTATTTTAATTCTAAAAATCATATTTAACAAAAATATAATTTATTGTATTTTATTACATCACTATTGGGTCATTATGATGTAATAAGACACATTATATATTGAAACGGTATTTAATTTTTACCCAAAAATTTGACTCTCAGAAAATTATGAAAAATTCACCGTTAGACAATTTTGAAGTCCTTACTATAAAAATAATATCCATTTTATTTTAATAATTTTCTAAATATGTGATTTTTTTGTTTAAAAATAAAAACTAACATTTATTGAAAATTCATGGGTTTTGACAAAAATGTCTTTGAAATCATAATAAAAATTACAATTGAATACATAAAAATTATACGATAATTTATATTTAATAAAAATAAATTTATTAATAATATTTTATTAAAATATTATTAAATTAAAAAATACATAAATTCAACAAAATAAATGTCTTAATTGAATATTAAATAAAAATTCCATTTGTGCTTTAAAAACCAGTTACAAATTAACAATAATAAAATGAATATATATTATTTATTCTATACAAAACCAATGCACATAATCATAGTAATTGGGTCTGGTTACATACCCCCTTATAATGCCCACATATGACCTAATTGTAAGGTGTGTGATAGTGATAGTCTCTTGGGGTGGCTCAGATAACATTTCTCGGGTGGTATTCGCCATCAACTTTCACTTATCCCATAAAATGATTTATTCGAGCTTAACGCGTCAAAGATCGTCTTGGTCTTGGTCAAGAGAGAAGCCCAGTGATACTACCTTCTATCCAAGATCTGAAAAATGGGCTTCTTATGGAGGAATTATACTAGATGAGGTCGTCACTTCCTTTGTCTGAGTAAATTGGATTTGTTAAATCCCTATATTTATACTAATCATGTGATCACTATTCAACATATATATCAGAAAATGTAACAATTATTAATGGTATTTTGATACCCAAAATTTTAAAACCAAATACATTCATATGTTATATATCCATTTTACAAAATAATACATTTAATTAGATCTAGAGTAATATTCATTAATAAATGTTTGGGTCACTACAATTCCTTTAAAAATCATAAAAAAATAAAAAAGGGGAGAAAATAGATTATTTAATTCCCTGTAATAATTTCATGGATCATGTACCATGTCAAAAAATAGGTAGTGTTATATTACACATTTTCAAGGGATTTGTAAGGTCCTGGACCCCACAGGTCCATTCCTTTGTTGAAATCGATATGGTCAACACAACGCACGTTATAATGATAATTTTTAATATTGATGATAAATTAAAAATATGTTAAATAATAATGATGATGACATAAATTGTGTGATTAATTAAACTAAAAAGAGAATATTCATAATAAAATGATTTAATGGGTGTTATTATTATTAATGATGTGAAGTGGGAAGGTGTGTGACCCATTAGACGTTGATAAATGAAACAAGCGGTTTATTAATTGAGTAATTGTTGACATTAAATTTGAATAATAATAATGGGTGTTGTGTTATTAATATTATTCATAATATTAATAATAATGAAAAATTAATGAAATGAGTCATGGTATTTATTGCAAACAAATAAATGAAGATGCGCAGAGGAAGCGAGGTTGTGCATTAATAATATTAAATGCGAGTTATTATTATGTAAGATAATAATAATAATGATGACGTAAATATATATATATATATATGTATATATATCGGGATAATTAAATTAAACGGTTTTAATTTAATAAAGGAACCCGTTTTTAAATTAATTGGAATTAAATGGGGGCACACAAATCTTGCAGCGTGATTGCGATACCGTAAAAATCTCTTTCCACTACTATATTGTGGTGATATTAATTATATGTATTATATAATGTTTAATAAAATTTCTATAATAAATGATATGTTATGGGCATAAGGATGAGGTGCATAGCCCCATGTATCTTTACACAATTAATATATTTTAATAATGATAAATGAAAAGAAATAAAATTAATGTTAATGAAATGCATGGGGATGGGAGGTGTGAATTTCCATTTCCCCTTTAATAATTATACATTTTCTATATTATTCTTTTAATAGTTTAATAAATAATAATAAATGAAAAAGAATAAGGAGGCGCCACTTTTTTTTGGGTGCGTGATGAAATTTGGAGAAGAAAGGGGATTGGAGAGAGAAAGAAAGAAAGGGAATAAGAGAAATAAGATTAAAAGAGAAATAAATGAAAACGGGGGAATGGGTGTTTAATTTTAGTACTCAAAAAGACTAAAATTTTGGTTGATTTTGGAATTATGAAAAATAAATAAATAATTGATTAATAATAATAATAAAATAATGGTATTATTAATTTTGGTGATAAAACATCTATTTGTCTGCAACTTCTTCGTGCGACCTCAGTTTTACAAACCGTCAGTGGAAGTGCGACCCTAACTTCAAGACGGAAATTATGAGTCCAATATTGGATGTATTTTTTGGGTTTTTGGGTCAGGTACCTGAAACGCTCGTGAATTAATAGATTTATTATTATTATTAAATCTTCGACCCACCGTAACTCCCACGTGCGATATCCGATTGACCAACCGTCAGTGGTGATGTGATCCGGTCATTAATACGGTCGATTCAAGTATAATATTGGATATTAAATTATGCTTCATGGCTCGAGTCCAAGAAAAACCCAATAATAATAATATCATTATTATTACAGGATCTTGTATGCAATGTATCTCCCTCATACGGTATCGGATTGACGAACCGTCAGCGGCAGCGTAACCATGAAATTATGAAGGTCATTCTAAGATCAATGATGAATACGTTTTTATGAATCATATATCAGGTCAATTAAACAGCTATTATTAATTGACGTTATTATTATCATTAACACATGGAAACTGTGTGACGTGTCGTGTGTTGACCAGTAAAACAATGTAATAGTTGTACGGTCACGTCGTGTATTCATTAATATACGCTACGTACCATTTTACCTTTTTTGTTTCCTATATAAGAGAGGGTCACGTGTTATTTATGGACCTCTCTTCTTCTCCGCACGACGACGCTCCCGGATGACCCAGAAGCCTTCCTCCTGACTTCTTCATTCGGACTCCGATAGTCAATCCCTCAGTGACTGTGAGATCGTTCCAGTGAGGAGAACATCGTACACCCTGTTTTATTCCCTCCTCTTCGACTTCCCCTCTACAGTTTCCAACCAAGGAGACTTCTGATAATTGACGGGATTGACGGTCTTTGACGAACAACTCTCAAAAGTTATGTTAAACCTATGTTCTTGTATTCTATTTCTGATCTTACTTCTCATGTTTTCCTTCCATGCTACGACACATGATCTATGTGTGGAGGGAGTCTCTTGTGTTGTTGATTCGGGGGTTCCACGATGTCCTTGGTGGGTGAAGTTGTTCTGGTAGAATCCTTGTGATCGTGCTAGTTGTATTCGTAGAAGGACATCAGAACCTATTGAGGTAGGGATCTTACCCTCGTCTCGCTAATTTGTGCATCATGCAGGGTGGGTGTTCTCTTGTTTATGTGAAACACATCTGAACCGGTTTAATAAAGATAATAACTGGCTTATATAACGGGGATGGGAAGTTTCTGAATGCAGTTACATTATTTATATCCTGTGATATTATGTTGTGAATTGAATAAGCCTCTGCCTACTGAAAATCATGGTTGTTGGGGGCCTTTGCTTACGCAATTAAATGTTGCCCTCTCCTTCTGGATTTTCTTATGGATGGAAATTTTATTGAATGTTGAAATTGGTTAATCACGTAAAGTTGGATGATTAAATACCTGTAACTCTTGTGTGATCACCCCGGTTGAACAAACTGAAATAATAAACATGTGGGTGTTGGTTATGGTTTATTTATGTGAAGGGGGTGTTTTGTGGGTTGTTGTGGATCAGTTGAGTAGCGGGGATGCAGTTTTCTTGGTTTTGGGTTGGTGTGAATGTTATGTTGGTGACGGGTAGTGGGGCTGCGATAAATGGTATCAAAGGGATGATGATGTATGGGTTTCGGTGTGATTGTGGTTATGGTTGTTGGCAGTGGGGCTGTAGGGATGGGTTTGAATGTGAACGAACTATGGGTTATGAAGAATAAATAAAAGTTTAAGAGTTAATGAATGGTGGGGAATTGTAATGGAATGGGAATAATTATCAATGGGGTTGGTTGGTTAATAATAAGGGACTTGTTCGTGTTTCATGTGTTTTCCTACATGATTTGTGGATTGCAGGGATATGTTTTATTAACTCTTGATCCAATTTGGTTGTTGATAGATTCCCGGTAGTTAAGAAACTGATAACTAAAGTGGTTGAATCATGAAAACATTAAATGGTGTTTTGGGATTGTTTGTTGTGTGAATACTCTCAAAGTATCAGTGCCAAGGCACGTGCTCAGATCTTTTTGTAGAAGCCTTAGGATGAGTTGAGTGGTTTTTATACTTATATAAATCTTTTCATTTTATGTTTATTTACGCACCCCACCCATGTTGAACACATAGTGGTGAACACCCTCATTTCATGGGGGATGGTGTTTTCCCCAACACTTCTATTAGTGGCTGGTTATTAGCTCCTTTATACTCCCTTTCCCGGGTATCCCAAGTATCTTTGGGCAGGCTGTGATGGCCTGAGGTCCATTATTAGCCCAAGTATCTCCGGGCAGGATGTGATGGCCTGAGGTCCATTATTAGCCCATGAATCTTTGGGTAGGGTAGTGTGGTAGTTGGACCAGGTGTGTGCGGGCAGGTGTTTTCCCATGTGTCTTCAGGATGAGGCCCAGGTGTCATCGAGCGTGGTAGTAGATCTTCTAGCTCAGGTGTCTTCGGTCGTGGCGGTGGTTGTTCTAGACTAGGTGTTTGCAGGCATGGTTACGTGTGACAGTTTTGGCCTAGTTGTTTGTAGGCGGGGTTTGGAAGTGGGACTGCGTGAGGATGTGGCCCAGGTGTGTGCGGGCAGGGTGAGGTAGTGGGACTGTGGTGAGAATGGCGGGATTGGTCTGATGCATAGGATGTCTTCATTAACCAGTGGGAAGGTGGTGCGGGGTACCCATACTTTGATAACATTACTACTATACTCTATTGACTTGTGTTACTTGGTGAGTGTGACTGGTGAGGCTGGGTGGATAGATTCCTTGCTAGGTTTTGGTTCTTCTGTTTTCTCACAGGGAATTAGGATGTCTCCCCACTTGTGCACGAGAACATTAGGTTTCCCTACTGAGTATACTTTTATGCTCACCCTACGTTTTCTTTCAGGTTTCCAGGAGGACTACCAGGGCCGTGCGAGACCCTACTATTTGGGACAGTTGGTGTTTTTGCAGTTTGCTGTACTCCTATTTCATTTGGTATTGTACTTTTTGAGATTTATTGTACTTGTACCTTGATTCAGAACTATTTAAACATGCATGTGGGATTGTTTTGGGTTTATCTCTATACAATTGTTCTTTTCCTTTTTGGTGGTTTACTTGTCCTATTTACCAATCTTAAATAATAAACAGGGTAATGCCTCCCATATTTGTGAAAACTCATACCCTTGGTGCTAGTCGCGACCCTGGGGCCTACTGGAGGCAGGACTCGGGGGTCATTATCTCCCTTTCCCCATTGCCAGCTCAGGAGGGGCATCTTTGGAGGGAGGGGGTCATGACAGAATGGTATCAGAGACTGATTTTTGAGAGATAGGATGGAGTCTAAAGTTAGGCATAGTGAGGATTGGATGGGATGGTAGGGCAACAATGTTGGTTAATCTTGGTCCGTGACATAGGCCAAGGAACACCGACTATGACACGGAATTTTAGGGACCCCCGTGATCCGATGTAAGGACTCTGAGCTTACAAAATTTCCAAGTAAGACTATATTGATTTCAGGGTAGAGACCCTAGGAAAGGTACATGAATCATCATGATTTGTGTTTTACTTGAATTGGGTGTTTTGGGAAAGAAATTGAAAATAAAATGATAAAATAAAACCTTTAGAGATTTCATTACTACTTGGGATTAGGCGTTCTTTGTTTACCGTACAACTATGGCACATGGACGTCAACAGAGAGGTAGAGGAGTGGGATGTGGATAGTTGAACGCAATAGAAGTGGCAACCCTAGAAAGGCCAGAGATCAATAGAGTTCTCTTCGATTTTACTTAAATGCTCTCTTTTATGTTTTGGAGCGTCACAGTCCTTTGTTGTAACTCATTCTCGCCCATGCTTTGGACCTGAACCTTGTTTTTCATGAGTCTATAATGCTAAGTTGTTTCCATCTTTCCTTTAAATGTGTGTGAAGATTCCTAACATGTGGGGAGAGGAGGACCTGATCCCTAATCGAGACGCATTAATGTGGATGCGATTAAACCCGTGCTGGCGAGTCAGTGCCACCTAAAGCGTCTAATATCTCGACATGGGAGAAATAATTCCTCAAGCCATGTGTTTGGGCAATTTATTGTTGTTTTTTATAGTGTTGGGGGTAGTGTTTGTTTGGAAAATCATAATATATGGAAGTCGGAATACCTAATTCCTAATCAAGACACATTATTGTGGATGCGATTAAACTCATACAGGCGAGTCAGTGCTGCCTAAAGCGGATAATATCTCGATATGAGAGATGGAATTCCTAACTCATACAATTAGGGTTGTCGGTTGTCTCTTGTTATGACGAGAGCCCTGAGAGGTATCTTGCGAAGTGGTTTTTCGGATCCATTCTTTCTTCTGAGTTGGTTTTTAATTTTCGAGGACGAGAATGTTTTGAGAGGTATCTGATGTAAGGACCCGGACCCCATGGGTCCATTCCTTTATTGAAATCGATATGGTCAACACGACATGCGTTATAATGATAATTTTTAATACTGATGATAAATTAATAATATGTTAAATAATAATGATGATGACATAAATTGTGTGATTAATTAAACTAAAAATAGAATTATCATGATAAAATGATTTAATGGGTGTTATTATTATTAATGATGTGAAGTGGGAAGGTGTGTGACCCATTAGACGTTGATAAATGAAACATGCGGTTTATTAATTGAGTAATTGTTGAAATTAAGTTTGAATAATAATAATGGGTGTTGTGTTATTAATATTATTCATAATATTAATAATAATGAGAAATTAATGAAGTGATTCATAGTATTTATTGCAAACAAATAAATGAAGATGCGCAGAGGAAGCGAGGTGGTGCATTAATAATTTTAAATGAAAGTTATTATTATGGAAGATAATAATAATAACGTTGACGTAAATATGTATATATATATATGTATATATATTAGGATAATTAAATTAAATGATTTTAATTTAATAAAGGAAACCGTTTTTAAATTAATTGGAAATAAATGGGGGCACACAAATCTTGCAGCGTGATTGCGTTACCGTAAAAATCTCTTTCCACCCCTATATTGTGGTGATATTAATTATATGTTTTATATAATGTTTAATAAAATTTATATAATAAATCATATGTTATGGGAATAAGGATGAGGCACATGGCCCCATGTATCCTTACATAATTAATATATTATAATAATGATAAATGAAAAGAAATAAAATTAATTTTAATTGAAATGCATGGGGAGGGGAGGCGTGAATTTACCTTTCCCCTTTTATAATTATACATTTTATATATAATTCTTTTAATATTTTAATAAATAATAATAAATGAAAAATAATGAGGAGGCGTCACTTTTTTTTGGTGCGTGATGAAATTTGGAGAAGAAAGGGGATTGGAGAGAGAAAGAAAAAAAAAAGAATAAGAGAAATAAGATTAAAAGAGAAATAAATGAAAAAGGGGGAATGGGTTTTTAATTTGAGCGCTACAAGACGCAAATCGTGATTTATTTTAGAATTATGAAAAATAAATATATAATTGATTAATAATAATAATAATAAAATATTGTTATTATTAATTTTGGTGATAAAACAACTATTTGTCTGCAACTTCTTCGTGCGACCTCGGTTTTACTAACCGTTAGTGGCAGTGTGACCCTGACTTCGAGATGGAAATTATGAGTCCAATATTGGATGTATTTTTTTGGTTTTCAGATTGGGTACCCGAAATGACCGTGAATTAATATATTTAATATTATTATTAAATCTTTGACCCGCCGTAACTCCCACATGCGATATCCGATTGACCTGCCGTTAGTGGCGCTGTGATCCTGTCATTAATACGGTCGATTAAAGTATAATGTTGGATATTAAATTATTTTTCGTGGTTCGAGTCCAAGAAACACCCAATAATAATAATATCATTATTATTATGGAATCTTGTATGAAACGTATCTCCCTCATACGGTATCGGATTGACGAACCGTCCGCAGCAGCATAACCATGAAATTATGATGGTAATTTTAAGACCAATGATGAATAACTTTTTATGAATCATGTATCGGGTCAATTAAACAGCTATTATTAATTGAAGTTATTATTATCATTAAAGGCATGAAAACTGCATGACGTGTCGTGTGTTGACCAGTCAAACAGTGTAATAGTTGTACGGTCACGTTGTGTATTCATTAATACACATTGCATACCATTTTACCTTTTCGATGCCTATATAAGATAGGGTCATGTGTTATTTATGGACCTATCTTATTCTCCGCACGACGATGCTCCCGGATGACCTAGAAGCCTTCCTCCTAACTTCTTCATTCGGACTCCGATAGTCGATCCGTCAATGACTGCAAGATCGTTTCAGTGAGGAGAACATCGTACACCCTGTTTCATTCCTTCCTCTTCGACTTCCCCTCCATAGTTTCCAACCGAGGAGACTTCTGATAATTGACGGGAACGATGGTCTTCGATGAACGACTCTAAAAAGGCATGTTAAACCTCTATACTTGTATTCTCTTTCCTATCCTACTTCTCTCATTTTATTTCCATGCTACGACATGTGATCTCCGTGTTCAGGGAGTTTCTCGTGTTGTTGATTTGGTGGTGCCACGTCGTCCTTGGTGGGGGTAGTAGTTCAGGGAGAAGCCTTATGATCGTGGTGGTTGTATTCGTAGAAGGACATCAGAACTTGTTGAGGTAGGGATCTTACCTTTGTCTCTCTAATTTGTGCATCATGCGGGGTGGGTGTTCTCTTGTTTATGTGAAACACATCTGAACCGGTTTAATAAAGATAATAATTGGATTATATAACGGGGATTGGAAGTTTGTGAATGCAGTAACATTATTTATATCCTGTGATATTATGTTGTGAATTGAATGAGCCTCTGCCTACTGAAAATCATAGTCGTTGGGGGCCTTTACTTACACATTTAAATGTTTCCCATTCATTCTGGATTTTCTTATGGACGTAAATTTTATTGAATGTGAAAATTTGTTAATCATGTAAAGTTGGCTGATTAAATACTTGTAATGTAGCGACCCGAAGCTTGAAGTACATGGAAATTACATTACTTTTGTAGAATACTTAGTACATAACAAAAACACACACACAAAAGGACCATAATAGTTTAGTGTCTTTGGAAACATGGAACGTAATCCTCTAATCGTGGTGAAAGATCATCAACATCTCCCATAATGATCTTCCCCTATTTTTTCTTACCTAAAACCTTTCTTTATATCCTGGGGAAAAGAAAACATAAAAAGAGTGAGGTCAAATTCTCAGTAATGGTAAGCATGGATAAAATAAAACATACTATATAAATTTGAACGTAAAAACATGAACATAATGTTTAAACATCAAAAGCTTGAGAAATGTCACAAAAAATGGAATTATGTAAGGAATAGATCATAAAGAAACATTAAGAATGATAAAATAGCATGGGAATAAAACATGTAATTGTGGCAACCATTAAGCACAAGATATTATTTCCATATTATCCAAGGAATTGCTGCCAAGACCATCTTAGTGGACAAAGTCCCTTTCTGAATCGAGTTCACTCCTCGTTCCAGTCGTGTATTACTGAACCGGTTTAACTTTCCGTTCCAGCCATGTCTATCTCATGAGATATAAATCTTTACCCAATGAATTGGAGGGAGATATAGGTCCCACCCATCTCATAATGAAATCATTCTTTCATGTGCCACCAAATCATAAATCATACATCATAGCATAACCCATGAAATAAAATGAGATTCTTAAACATCATGCCATCATAATCCATAAACAATTGATATCATTTCATCATAAAAAACTTGAATCCATTTAAATCATATAGACATTTTACTTTAAATATACATATGAAATATTGTCATCTTAGATGGAAAATAGTTTTGAAAAAACACTTGAAATGAATTCTTAAGGAAAAGATCATTTCTTCTTTAAAATCATTTTCTTTTCACAAAATTCCATGAAATTTTAAAAGATAAGGGTTTTGTTGAAAATAATCATGCAATCTTGTAGAGGAAGATTCTTGAAAATTCGGCATTATGAAACCATAAAAATCTATTCACGCCGTATAAGTTAAAAATAACATTCTCCTCGTACTTTTGTCGGAAAAGCCAAAAAGTACCTTATATGGTAAACAAAGGAAAGATTCCATTCATACAATGTGGTAAAAAGTCAATAAAGGGTATAAATGAATTTAAACATTCATGGAAGAATGGTAAACATTTTATAAAAACATTTTTAGAAAACATGGTCATGGATGATAAACGTAACCCCAGTAAATACTTATATATAAGCAATCTCGGATAAAAATGAGATTGAAAATTTATCCCTTACCTTAGGTCTGATTTGCTTCGTAAGTGTCTGAAACTAATGTATAATGATTTAAATAATGTCATTGACTTATTCCAAAATCATACTCATTGTTATGATATCATATATGGTTCACTTATGACTTTATATTACCCATTCTTTTGTAAATTCCATGTTAAAGAGCATTTTGGGTAAAATTATTTCATTTGTCGTCCGTGTTTTGACATTTAATTATTAATATGATTACTTATATCATGGTTACATAATTATAGAATATATAACATGATTTATATATAATATATATTCAGAATATACATATATATAATAGATTAGTAAATGGAAAGAAATACACCATTCATGGAGACGGTAGGCCGTACGTACACATGAACGCTATTTTCGTTTCCTTATTGAGTTAAATGGAATTAAGTAGATGAAATACATATATACATAAATCCAGTAGCTTTATAATGTGATATATTTCATTATTATTTCTTATATATACTTCATAATCATTCTTAAATGGTTAACATGGAGAATAATCTCATCGTGTCGTGGAGACGGTAGTCCGTACGTACGCACGATCGATGATATCATTTCCATAATTATTGAATTGAATTTGAGTGGATGATAAAATATATCAGAATAAGTATGATGTTATAATAACTATGTATTGTTATTCTTTACACCATTATACCCATCCATGTAAGGTGTTGGTGGAAAAACAGATTACACAATGGCGTGGAGAGGGTATTCCGTACGTACGCACGCACGGTGATTTTGTTTTCCGTAGGATGGATAAAAGGTGAAATGGGGTTGTTTCATAATTATAATAACAAATCAGTATATTAGTGATACTGATGTCATTACTTTATAATGAAAAAACTAAAAAACAAGAAGTTGAAGAAGAAAGAAGCTTGAAAGAATCGGGAGAAGAAATTACCTCTTCTTCGACACGCCTCTTTGAAACCTCCTCTTAGGGCACTAAGATTGGTCTTTAAAGTAGAGAAGAACCTCTAAAATGTTTCTAGGGAAGAGGAGAAGATAATTTTCCAGGGGTTGGACGAGCTTGAAGGATCAAATTGGTGTGAGGAGGAGAGGGAGGAGGTTCCCTTTTATAAGGGAGGAGAGGGGCACCTTTGTAATAACTAAAACTATTATTTTATTATAAAGCCAAATTCGGTTTTAAATAGCTCCAAATTGATTTATTTTGAATATAAGGTGGGGATGGGTCGAAATCCTCTCATTAAATATAATTTAGACAAGTTTAGGTCATTATATTAACCTTATCTTTTAGTTTTAACTCTTAGTTAATTAGATTGACATTTACCATGTCACTTTGTATTTTTATATTATATATTTAATAAACTTACCATATACATCCAAGAAACCCCCAAATGGTCCATTAATGATACACCTATAATGATATAAGTATCATGGATGAACCTTAAATTTTTAGGAATAAAATAACAATCAATAATATAATCTTTGTTTTAAAAACTATTTTATGTCAATTTTGACACTATTCAATAGTTGATTTTTGTGAAATTCATAACAGAATGATTAGTTCAACCAAAGTTAATTAAATCACTCCTAAAATGTCATATTAACCTATAGAATTAGTTTAATTCATAAAAAGTCTCAAATTATATTTATTTGGGTATTTATAATATCAATTATTCTAATTTTTCACTATTATTGTAATTACTGCATCATCATTGTGTCATAAATAAATTAATTTATTTAATGTCTAAAAATTATAAATAAAATATCATTATGTAGGAAATATTATTATATTTATAATGAATATTAACAATCAAATTTATCTTATGTATAACCCTATGTTAAAAATGTTTTAGTAAATAAACATTGATTTTAACTCTTTTAACTCTTCTTTGAATTAAATAATAATAAATGTCCTAATATAATCCATGTGGGCCTAAATAGTCATATTTTATTCCTAAGGTTGTTTTTGGTCGAATTACAATTACCCAATAGAATTAGGACATGTGTTAGGGTAATAATAATATCATTTTTACCCTTAATTACCCTATTTACTTTTAACCGTGGTAAAAAAAGTAAAAAGTTACTATTCACCAATGATTATTTTCATCTCATTGAACAACATTTTACTTACTGACATCAACCGTGTCTGTCAGATTTTTGAAATTCCACTTGCAGAAGCAGTAAAATTATGTTTTATGAAAAAATCATTTTTTTAACTACCACTTAGTGGTTTCACTATTCATCAAAAAATGAAAGTTTCCAATAAAAACCACAAATTAGACCTAAGATATATTTGATATTTTGAATTAAAAAATTATGTCTATTTTACCAAATTCAAAACATATCAGTTGCATTAATTAATTTAAAAATTAAATCCCGTCGTCAAAACAAATTTTGTGTTTTAAGAGATAATAACTATCAAAAGATTGACACTTGTTTATGTCTGGTTAAAATGTGAAATTACATCCAATGACCAAAATTGTATTAAATTGTAAAAATATATTCTAAATATACTTTAAAACCACTCAAATTAATAATTTATCACTGTTAATTATTTTGATTAAAAATGTTGTTTTTAATTAAAATTTAGTAATTTTCACTATTCATCAGAAAATGAAAGTTAGTCAAAAAGTACCAAAATTTTAGCCTAAGCTAATTTCAATATTCCGAATCCAAAAATTAAGTCGATTTTGAAAAATAAAATTTACAAAATTTCATAAAGTGGTTATTACTATTCAAAACGGCTAGTTTTAATAATATTTTAATAGCATATCGTTGTTTAGTGAAACTCGGTATTGCGTACTACACACGCTATCGAGGAAGGTCGTGATTGCGTGTAATGAAAGGAAAGTCAAGGATGTGTGTTGTGCAAGATCCTTTTGGTGTAGCGTACAACACAAGACATTAATGAAATTAAAAATAATATTTTTCATAAAATCTCGGGGTGTTACATTCTACCCCCCTTAAAATGAATTTCGCCCACGAAATTCGTCGAGGTTATACATAGTTTACTCCTCGAAAGTTTCTTTAATATAAACCCACATCGTAAAAAGGAATACCAAAACCAATCTTTAAAAACAAATGTATGAAACGTAACAGTTACCCAAATAAACTAATCACTGGGTTTCCACATAGACAAAAATATGGATATGGAAGAGAAATCTAACCATCATGTTCTGATGGAGAGTGGTAGAGAACATGGCTATGGAAAAGAAAGTAATCACAAATCCATAGATTTGTGATGATCTAAGGTACCATCTGATTCATTCGATATAAGGGCACTAGGACAACATTTTTGGTTTTCAAGATCATTTCCTTAAATTTGATGAATTAAAATAAATACTTACATGGTTTTGGTATAATCTCACTGTTGTTCATTAATTGAACAATTTCCACTTCATCCCTTAATGAAATGAATTTGAATTTTTTATTCGTGATGTGTTAGCAGATCATGTGATAGAATGATGGGTCATTCCATCTCTTTCAAACAAAAGGTTAGCAAAAGTTATAAGTCCATCTTTTGGTTAGATTAATCGTATATGGTTTTAAAAATGAACTTATACTTCATATATCATACCTCTTAATAAAATAAAACTAGTTTCTACTAACCAGGGACTTCCTGTAGGCCGGTGGTAGGCGATAAAGGCTAGTCGCACTTCAGTTGTGGGTTCGATTCCCACAGCCTTGTCCGACGTGATGGGTTGTCTCCCGTCCTACATGTTGTCCTTTTTCTAAAACTACATTTCTATAACATCCCATAAATAATATCAAAAAAAAGTTCTATCCTTAAACAATACTAACTTATGTCCAACATAATCCATTACAATCTTTAGGTTTATCTAAAATACTTCGGTCCAAGCTCATAGTATAAAGAAAACGATTACTTGAAATGTCATCAACCAAGCATGTGAATACCATCATTTATCCCCCATATATTTTGTTGGTCACATTCCAATCATGTGAATACCTTAATCATGTATTCTCTTGAAAAATGAATACTCATTAAACCTTAGTGAAAACATGAATGCAGTCAAAAGTTAACTCTTTCCACATACCAAAATCCAAAAATTCTATATACTCAAACAATGATATAACCTTCTCCTTATATCAGTCATGATCTCATGAATACTATCAAACATTTAATTTTCTTCGTATCCCTTCATTATGCACATATCATATACATTCCAAAAATATCTGAATAACCTTTCATGGATACTGGTACCATTAATCATACACTTTCAAAACTCAAGGAAAGACAACAGTGTAACAATCCTTAGATGTCTCTTTATTCCATAGTACCATGAGATTTATTATACAACATTACACATGATAAACAAGTAATCATTCCACTACATTATTAAACCATTGACCGAGCTTCAACAATTCTTTCATCTCACATATCATTAGTAGTCTCTTCATCAGCATCAACATAAATACTACCCATACGACCATACTGATTCTCTTCATTAGACTTTCCCTTAGGTCATTGGTTTCCATAATGCCCATACATTCCACATTTAAAACATTTAACCATTTTCGATGTCGTATCAATAACATTATCCTCATCCCTGGTGTTAACTGAACCTTTTCCTTTGCACTTACTGGATTTGTGGCCTTCTTATCCACACCCAAAGCATCATCCAGTTCCTTTGAAACATTCTCCTTGATGCCTCTTCCCACATGATTTACATAGGGGAAATTGAACTTTCTTTCCTCTATGATCATCGTGAAACTCCATATTTCTCTTATTATCCGAGTCAGGAAACTTACCAAATTTTACATTATTAATCATATTATGAGATTGATGATTCAACATAATAATTATTTTTGGACTTCCAAATCCCATTTCATTTGGTTTCTCATTAATAATATCATTCCATTGTCCACCATATCCTCCATTATCTTGAATCATCTTGTTTCCAGCCATTTTCTAAAACCCAAAAAGAATAGTGTGAGAGGAAAAAATCATAATAAAGGGGGAGTAACTTCAATAACTAACATATTTGGTTTAATCTAACATCGTTACCATAGTTCTAGGACTATATCCTATACGTATACTTATCCTTAGGGACATCCCTAGACATACCTTAGAAATATCTCTAGGGATCTCACTAATGTTCTCGCATCCTAGTTTCCAAAGGTTGACTAAACCATTCCTCTGATACCAACTGTAGCGACCCAAAGCTTGACGTACATGGACATTATATTACTTTTGCGGAATAATTAGTACAAAAAAAACACACACACACACAAGGACTGTAATAGTTTAGTGTCTTTGGAAACTTGGAACGTAATCCTCTAATCGTGGTGAAATATCTTCAACATCTCCCATAATGATCTTCCCCTTTTTTTTCTTACCTAAAAACTTTATTTATATCATGGGGAATAGAAAACATAAAAAGGGTGAGCTCAAATTCTCAGTAAGGGTAAGCATGTATAAAATAAAACATACCATATACATTTGAACATAAAAACATGAACATAATGTTTAAACATCAAAAGCTTGAGAAATGTCACAAAACATGGAAGTATGTAAGGCATATATCATAATGAAACATTAAGAATGATAAAATAGCAAGGGAATAAAACATGTAATTGTGGAAAATATTAAGCACATGATATGATTTCCATATTAGCCAAGGCATTGCTGCCAAGACCATCTTAGTGGACAAAGTCCCTTTCTGAATCGAGTTCACTCCTCATTCCAGTCCTCTATTACTGAACCGGTTTAACTTGCCGTTCCAGCCGTGTCAATCTCATGAGATATAAATCATTACCCAATGCATTGGAGGGAGATATAGGTCCCACCCATCTCATAATGAAATCATTCTTTCGTGTGCCACAAAATCATAAATCATACATCATAGCATAACCCATGAAATAAAATGGGATTCTTAAACATCATGCCGTCATAATCCATAAACAATTGATATCATTTCATCATAAGAAAATTGAATCCATTTAAATCATATAGACATTTTACTTGAAATATACATATGAAATAATGTCATCTTAGATGAAAAATAGTTTTGAAAAAACACTTGAAATGAATTCTTGAGGAAAAGATCATTTCTTCTTTAAAATCATTTTCTTTTCACAAAATTCCATTCAATTTTAAAAGATAAGGGTTTGGTTGAAAATAATCATGCAATCATGTAGAGGAAGATTATTGAAACTTAGGCGTTATGAAACCGTAAAAATCCGTTCACGCCGTATAAGTTAAAAATAACATTTTCCTCGTACTTTTGTCGGAAAAGTCAAAAAGTAACTTATATGGTAACCAAAGGAAAGATTCCATTCATATAATGTGGTAAAAAGTAAATAAATGGTATAAATGACTTTAAACATTCATGGAAGAACGGTAAACATTTTATAAAAACATTTTTAGAAAACATGGTCATTGATGATAAACGTAACCCCAGTAAATACTTTGGTATAAGCAATCTCAGATAAAAATGAGATTGAAAATTTATCCCTTACCTTAGGTCTGATTTGATTCGTAAGTGTCCCAACCTACTGTATAATTATTTAAATAATGTCATTGACTTATTCCAGAATCATACTCATTTTTATGATATCATATATGGTTCACTTATGACTTTATATTACCCGTTCTTTTTTAAATTCCATGTTAAAGAACGTTTTGGGTAAAATCGTTTCATTTGTCGTCCGTGTTTTGACATTTAATTATTCATATGATTACTTAGATCATGATTAATTAATTCCAGAATATAAAACATGATTTATATATAATATATATTCAGAATATACATATATATAATAGATTAGTGAATGGAATGAAATACACCGTTCATGGAGACAGTAGGCCGTACGTACGCATGAACGCTGTTTTCGTTTCCTTATTGAGTTGAATGGAATTAAGTAGATGAAATAAATATATACATAAATCCATTAGCTTTATAATGTGATATATTTCATTATTATTTCTTATATATACTTTATAATCATTCTTAAATGGTTAACATGGAGAATAATCTTATCGTGTCGTGGAGACGGTAGTCCGTACGTACGCACGATCGATGATATCATTTCCATAATTATTGAATTGAATTTGAGTGGATGATACAATATATCAGAATCAGTATGATGTTATAATAACTATGTATAGTTATTCTTTACACCATTATTCCCATCCATGTAAGGTGTTGGTGGAAAAACAAATTACACCACGGCATGGAGATGGTATTCCGTACGTACGCATGCGTGGTGACTTTGTTTTCTGTAGGATGGATAAAAGGTGAAATGGAGTTGTTTCATATTTATAATAACAAATCAGTATATTAGTGATACTGATGTTATTACTTTATAATGAAACAACTAAATAAGAAGAAGTTGAAGAAGAAAGAAGCTTGAAAGAATCGGGAGAAGAAATTACCTCTTCTTTGATACACCTCTTTGAAACCTCCTCTTAGGGCACTAAGATTGGTCTTTAAAGTATACCAGAACCTCTAGGATGTTTCTAGGGATGTGGAGAAGATAATTAGGCAGGGTTTGGCCGAGCTTGAGGGCTCAAATTGGTGTGAGGAGGAGAGGGAGGTGGTGCCCTTTTATAAGGGAGGAGAGGGGCACCTTTGGAATAACTAAAAATATTATTTTATTATAAAGACAAATTCAGTTTTAAATAGCTCCAAATTGATTTATTTCGAATATAAGGTGGGTATGGGTCGAAATACTCTCATCCAATAGAATTTAGACAAGTTTAAGTCATTATATTAACCTTATCTTTTAGTTTTAACTCTTAGTTAATTAGATTGACATTTACCATGTCACTTTGTATTTTTATATTATATAGTTAATAAACATACAATATACATCCAAGATACCCCCAAATGGTCCATTAATGATACACCTATCATGATATAAGTATCTTGGACGAACCTTAGATTTTTAGGAATAAAATAACAATCAATAATATAATATTTGTTTTAAAAACTATTTCATGTCAATTTTGACACTATTCAATAGTTGATTTTTGTGAAACTCATCACAGAATGATTACTTCAACAAAAGTTAATTAAATCACTCCTAACATTTAATATTAACCTATAAAATTAGTGTAATTCATAAAAAGTCTCAAATTATATTTATTTGGGTATTTATAATATCAATTATTCTAATTTTTCACTATTATGGTAATTACTGCATCATCATTGTGTCATAAATAAATTAATTTATTTAATGTCTAAAAATTATAAATAAAATATAATTATGTATGAAATATTATTATATTTCTAATTAATATTTACAATCGAATTTATCCTATGTATAACCCTATGTTAAAAATGTTTTAGTAAATAAACATTGATTTTAACTATTTTAACTCTTCTTTGAATTAAATAATAATAAATGTCCTAATCTAATCCAAGTGGGCGTAAATGGTCATATTTTACTCCTAAGGTTGTTTTTGGTCGAATTACACTTATCCAATAGAATTAGGACATGTGTTAGTGTAATAATAATATCAATTTTACCCTTAATTACTCTATTTACTTTTAACCGTGGTAAAAAAATGTAAAAAGTTACTATTCACCAAAAAATATTTTCATCTCATTAAACCATATTTTACTTACTGACATCAACTGTGTCTGTCAGTTTTCTGAAATTCCACTCACAGAAGCGGTAAAATTATGTTTTATGAAAAAATCATTTTTTTATCTACCACTTAGTGGTTTCACTATTCATCAAAAAATGAAAGTTTCCAAAAAAAATCCAAAAATTTGGCCTAAGCTATATTTGATATTATGAATTAAAAAATGATGTCTATTTTACCAAATTAAAAACATATCAGTTGCATTAATTAATTTAAAAATTAAATCCCGTCGTCAAAACAAATAGTGTGTTTTAAGAGATAATAACTATCAAAAGATTGACACTTGTTTATGTATGGTTAAAATGTGAAATTACATAAAATGACCAACATTGTATTAAATTGTAAAAATATATTCTAAATATACTTTAAAACAACACAAATTAATAATTTATCACTATTAATTATTTCAATTAAAAAGGTTGTTTTTAATTAAAATTTAGTAATTTTCACTATTCATCCGAAAATGAAAGTTAGTCGAAAAGTACCAAAATTTCACCCTAAGCTAATTTTAATATTCCGAATCCAAAAATGAAGTCCATTTTGAAAAATTAATTTTACAAAATTTTAAAAAGTGGTTATTACTATTCATAACGGCTAGTTTGAATAATATTTTAATAGCAAATCGTTGTTTAGTGAAACTCGGTATTGCGTACTACACACGCTATCGAGGAAGGTCGCGATTGCGTGTAATGAAAGGAAAGTCAAGGATGCGTGTTGTGCAAGCTCCTTTTGGTGTAGCGTACAAAACAAGACATTAATGAAATTAAAAAGAATATTTTTCATAAAATCTCGGGGTGTTACATGTAACCCTTGTGTGATCACCCCGGTTGAACAAACTGAAATAATAAACATGTGGGTGCTGGTTATGGTTTATTTATGTAAAGGGGGACTTTTGTGGGTTATTGTGGATCGGGTGAGCAATGGTGTCGCGGTTGGATTGGTTGTGGGTTGGTGTGAATGTTATGTTGGTGACGGTCAGTGGGGTTGCGATAAATGGTATCAAAGAGATGATGATGTATGGGTTTTGGTGTGATTGTGGTTAGTGGTTGGAAGTGGGGCTTTAGGGATGGGTTTGAATGTGAACGAACTATGGGTTGTGAATAATAAATAAAAGTGGAAGAGTTAATGAATGGTGGGGAATGGGAATGGATCGGGAATAATAATCAATGGGTTTGGTTGGTTAATAATAAGGGACTTGTTTGTGTTGCTTGTGTTTTCTTAACTTGATTTGTGGATGGAAGGGATATGTTTTATGAAATCTTGATCCAATTTGTTTGTTGATAGTTTCCCGGTAGTTAAGAAACTGATAACTAAAACTATTGAAACATGAAAACATTAAATATGGTTTTGGGATTATTTGTTGTGTGCATACTCTCGAAGTATCAGTGCTAAGGCACGTGGTCAGATCATTGTGTAGAAGCCATAGGATGGGCTGAGTGGTTGTTATACTTATATAAATTTGTATGTTTTATGTTTCTTTACACACCCCACCCATGTTGAGAACTTAGTGGAGAACACCCCCATTTCATGGGGAGGGTGTTTTTCCCAACACTTCTATTAGTGGCTGGTTATTATCTCCTTTCAGTTCCCTTTCCCGCGTAGCCCAAGTATCTTCGGGAAGGCTGTGATGGACTGAGGTCCATTATTAGCCCAAGTATCTTCGGGCAGGATGTGATGGCCTGAGGTCCATTATTAGCCCAAGAATCTTTGGGCAGGGTAGTGTAGTGGTTGGCCAAGGTGTGTGCAGGCATGTGGTTTCCCAAGTGTCTTCGGGATGAGGCCCAGGTGTCTTCAGGCATGGCAGTAGATCTTCTAGACCAGATGTCTTTGGGCATGGCACTGGTTGTTCTGGACTAGGTGTTTGCAAGCATGGTTACGTGTGATAGTTGTGGCCCAGGTGTTTGCAGGCAGGGTTTGGCAGTGGGACTGCGTGAGGATGTGGCCCAGGTCTGTGCGTCCGGGGTGAGGCAGTGGGACTGCGGTGAGAATGGAGGGATTGGTCCGATGCGTAGGATGTCTTCAATAACCAGTGGGAAGGTGGTGCGGGGTACCCATACTTTGATAACATTACTGCTATACTATATTGACTTGTGTTACTTGGTGAGTGTGACTGGCGAGGCTGGGTGGATAGATTCCTTGCTAGGTTTTGGTTCTTCTATTTTCTCACGAGGCATTAGGATGTCTCCCCACTTGTGCATGAGAGATTTCGGATTCCCTACTGAGTATACTGGTATGCTCACCCTATGTTTTCTTTCAGGTTTCCAGGAGGACTATCGGGGCCGTGTGGGACCCTACTAGTCGGGACAGTTGGTGTTGTTACAGTTTGGTGTACTCTTACTTTTTTTGGTATTGTACTTTTTGAGCTTTCTTGTACTTGTACCTTGTTTCAGAACTATTTAAACATGCATGTGGGATTGGTTTGGGATTATCACTATACACTTGTTCTTTACCTTTTTGGTGGTTGACTTGTCCTATTTCTCGATCTTAAATAATAATAAGGGCAATGCCTCCGATATTTGTGAAAACTCATACCCTTGGTGCTAGTCGCCACCCCGGGGCCTACTGGAGGCGGGACTCGGGGGTCTTATCTCCCTTTCACCATTTCCAGCTCAAGAAGGGAATCTTTGGATGGAGGGGGTCGTGACAGGATTTGATTGAGGTTCATCATGTTTTTTCACTTGATTATTCATGCCTTTTACTTAATAGTCAAACCTCATATTTGCGGGGTTAATGTTTTCAATAATTTCCCCACAAACCCTAAACCATAGAATGTACATTGAAAAAAACCTCATGATTGAATTCATTTTAAAATTTGATGATTTGGATAAATTATTATTTTCAAATGCCTCTAGTGATACATGAATTTTCCATGTAAGTGTAAAACTCTAGATTTAATTTATTTTGACTGAAGAGTGATATAAAATTCAAGGTGAGGTAGGTTGTGATTAGTTCTTGTATGGATTTTTGATGTTGAAAAATTTTATATGTGAGTAATTAAAAGGAAAATTAATTTTTCTCTTATTCAATACAAGGTGTAATTCTATTTTGGATAACACCATTGATCATTACACATTTTTTATTAATGTGTGAATTTTGATTCAAAAATATGATGATAGATTGAGAGTGAAATGGTTAAGTATGTGAGAGTGATGAAGATTCCATTTTAAATTTTTAAATAAAATAATACAATGTTTGTAAAAAAATAGTTTTAGTTAATGGTTAATTTTAAAAAAATTCGATTTTTGTTTAATTTTGAACTTTAATGAAAAAATGGCCTATTTTGGGGATTTTAACTATTATTAATAACTTCATTATTTCAAGAATATAACCTTTATTATTGATCCAAACCATGTTATTATTTTTTTAGTATTACCATATTATTTGTCTTCATATGTTTCACCTAGGTGATGTCTTGATTCAGATATATGTAGGCCCTAATAAATCATTCTTTGGGGAATGTTGTTCTTTCCATCAACGTGGACACCACCTCTGTAATTAAGGCATAAATATGGATTATTGACTCCAAATTCATTGAATATATCTATATATAGTAGAGTATTCCATGAGGAATTAAATTAATGAGTTTAATATAAAAATAATATCATTAATGCATCCTTTGAATTGTTAAAACATGTCGAATATGAAAGATCTCATAATGAAGAAACTGTTAAATTAAGTATTTAATTCATACCATATGAATAATGAATTAAAAATAAGTTAAATATTGTGTTGAGACAATAATTTAAATATGGAACATCATTAATTAATTATTTAATTCATGAATTAACTATATTGAAGGTCATAATGGAATGGGAATTTGTGGATGTTTAATATGATGAGGCACATGGTCAGAATTAATTTATCAGAGTAAAATTTCCATAACAGTTTCTCACCAGTGTCAATGTTTTTAAATATTTGAGGGTGAATGTATAAGACATTAGGGAACAACATTAATGAATAAAACTTTTAAAAATTAGCCCATTTAATGGGTTATACATGAGAAAACTTTTGGAGGATTATTTTAGAGTGAATTCTTTCACCCCCTCCCAATAAATATGAATCCTTTCTTTGTTTGAATGTGTAACATCTTGGGGATATAAATACTTTGGAATTTTAGTATATTTTTAGTATATTACACTATATAATTGTAGATTAATTAATATATTATTATTATTATTATTAATTTTTCTTCTTCTTCGATTTCCATTCTTTTATAATTTCTGTGTTTCTCTAATCGTGCTTTCATCCACAAGTTTGTGGGGAACTAATACTCATTCTTGTTGGAGGGGGGAAGTGGTGGAATATGAGATTATTTAAAATTTATGAATTATTATGCATTATTATAAGATTTTGGTGAAATTAAATGTGGTTTATATTCTACCCACCTTCCCTATAATTTTTTTCTTCCTCCTCATTTTATAAGTTTCCTTCTCATTGATATATATGTTATTCAAATGGCGGAGTTTGGTTTAGGTGTTTATGGGAAAGATAAAATTCTTTCATGCAGCGGTCTCGGTGTGAGGTAATACCACCTGAATGATATGGTGTAGAGTTAAAGGTCTAGATTTCAATATTTTGTAAAATAATGTTGAAATATATTGAATAAAAACGATTACAAAACTATTAAACCTTAAGAACACCAATTTTCCTCCCCTAAACATCTTTGTGTCATTCAGTTATTTTCCTTATGATTTTAATTTTAATTTTAATATATATATATTTAAATTATTTTCATAATCATCCACTTATTTATTTTAGTATATAAGCAGTTTTAGATTAGTTGATTTATAATAGAGACCATAGAAATATGGTGTGCGTGAGCGGCCACCTTGTGAGATCAACCATAGGGCGTGTCACTGTGGGGGATATTTATGTAAATAAAAAATTGAATAGGTTCAAATGAATAAAATCATTACTATAAATTTTCTTATGTTACTATGGAGTCAATGTTCATTCACACATTGTTTTTCATAAGAAAACAATATTTAAAAAAAATAAAAAAAGTGCTTTGTTGAATATCATTAATTAATTCAGAAAAGTTGAATTTTTATAGTTAATACTATAATTACTAACGTATTAAATACTTTGATGGAGATTATATCAGGGAAAAGACAATGATGATAAAAATGGAATATATTTCCTTACCACGTAATGTGAATTTCAAGATGTTGGAACAAGCAAGCAAGCTAGCTACCAAAATTAAAGAAGTTAAAGTCCAATGGATGGAATGAAAAAATAAATGATATGGAGAAGTAATTTTTTAAACCATAATATCAACAATAAATTAGCAAGGTTAAAGAAAAAAATGAATATCCCCTTCCCACTCTAACAAATGCCTTCCCAGTTTCCCTTCTTGAAGTAAAGGATGCTAAAATAGAAAATTTTTAATGGGATTTAATTTATGCGGATTATTTTCATTAAACATTAATTAATTATGAATTTAAAACTAATCTCACATAATCTAATTTTTCAGATTAGACACCATTACTATAGTAACATGCGGAAAAACATGTATAATAAATATGGTTTGATGAGAATGTGGAGGAGCCAGTCGATTTGTACACTAGTATAAATTATGATGATGGTACAACACATAAAATACATAAGGAATAATTTTCTAATACTAATATAGAAGATAAGGCACTTCATATTATAATTTATTATCCACTAGTGTACACAAATCCTCCAATAGAAAAAATTGGGAGCACCCCTATATTCTTTTTCAACCCCTCTAAACCTCAAATTTTATTTTCATCTTTTTTAGTGGTTAAGGTTATTTTTAATTTATTTGGGGGATATCAATCATTGTATCCAAATATGGATGTTTTAAAAAATATAATGTTCTGGTTTCTGAACAATAATCCCTATCCACCATTGTGTAGAGGACAAACATTTGCAACTTCCACAATAGGGCCCGATAAAACCAAACACCCACTTGGTGATCATACCAGACTTTATACCATTTATTTTCCCTTCCTCTTTCTTTTTCATTAATTTTGAAATGTTATTAATTATTTTTTTGATTAATAATATTAATGGTACTTTATAGGATCCTAACTTAATTCCATCACCAAAAAATAAATTAATGTTGTATATTTCTTTTTCTTTCGTTTTTCCTATGCTTATTTTTAATTTTTATATTCTACTGAAATGGGAGGTAGTGAAATATATGTTTGGTTGAGTGTCAAACTGTTTGTTTGTCATGTGTTATATTTTCTTTTATTTTTTTAATAATTTTGGAATACTGAACTTCAAGAAATATTTATATCCCGTTTCACAAATAAATTCATTTTCGAGATAATAAAAATGAAATTTTTTAAAAAAAACATTTAAATGATTATTGTTGTGATAATTGTTTTCTTTGATTTTTATTTTCAATCAATTTTATGAGTTTGAATAATTTTTGAAATCCATTCCCATTAAACACTAACTCAAAATATATTTCTGTCATATGAGGTATTCTGAACTATTTTGAAATTTTCATTCTAATACACACACTTTATTGATAGAAACATGGTTTTGTGTGACAGCCCGAATTTGTGTCATTTCTCTTCTAAAGGATTGGATTTCATGTAATTTTTTAAATATTATTGAGGTATCTCCTTGAGTTTTAATATTTTATCTTTATAAAAACCCTTACATCTATACTTCACTATCCCTTAGATTCCATGATTTTCCTTATATGTTTAAGTCATATTATAAGTCGATATTTCATTACCTACCTACACTATTTGTATTCAGAAATGATATTTCAAGTATGAGGGTGGGGGAAGGACCATATGCTTTCCTTCCTTTGAATGTGTTTCATTTTTGGGAGATGTGAGGTGCGTGTAAGCATTTTGGATAGTATAGAATGATATAATTTGTGTTATGTCACCATTTTATTATGCTTCATTTTTTTCATCTGGTTCTACATAATTTGTTTTTGAAAAAAACATAGATGTGATAGAATTACCCATTGTGAAATAGTTTAGTAATTATGTCCATCTCAAAAATACTGGTCATGAATTTTCATTCATTCATTGTATTGAATTTTAAGCTCATCCACCAAGACAAAAAAATTAAAAAATAGAAAATAATGCTCTGCCTTTCTAGAAATTAACAAAATGAAAAAATGGGGAGGACATGGATGATATAATTCATTGTAATCATTTATTTGATCATTCACAATGTCAAAAATATGGGATGTGTGGTGTTAAAATTTTTAAAGGGGATTTGAGGGAGGTTCATTGTCTGTTTTCACTTGATTAATCATGCATTGTACTTAAGAGTCAAACCTCATATTTCTGCCCTTATATTTTGTAGTCATTTTCCCACCAACCCAATAAAACAAAATTTACCTTAAAAAAATTCTCATTATGGAATTCATTTTCATGTTTCAGACTATTAAAAAATGATAATTTTCATAATCCTATTGTGATACATGAAATTTGCATGTATGGTCATACATCCAGATTTAATTTCTCTTTAGAGAAGTGTGACATAAAATTCAAGGCAAGGTAGGTTGTGGTTGTGCCTTGGATGGATTTATTATATTGGAAAAATTTATATGTGAGTAATAAAAATGAATGGTAATTTCTTTTCATATACAAATCATAATGGAATTATTTTTTGGATAATACCATTGATCCTTTCTTATTTTTCATTGTTACCTGAATTTTTATTTGAATATATAATGAATGCTCAAGAGTGAAATGCTTAAGTTTGGGGGAGTGATGAATCTACCAATTATACTTTTTCAATAATGTTATTAGATGTTTAAAATCCCACAATAATGTTAGTTAATGAAATGTTTTCAAATTTTTCTGGTTTTGTGTTATTTTGAGCTTGAATGAAAAAACAACATATTTGGGGATTTTTAACTTTTTTTAATCACTTCGGTATTTTGTGAATATCTCTATTTATATTGATCTAAATTTTGTGATTTGTTTTTTTGGTTACTTATGTTCCTTGGATACATATTTTTAAATTAGGAAAAGTCTCTATTTAGGTATATGGAGGCACAATGAAATAATTATTTATGAAAGGTTGTTTTGTCAAGCATAGTGGACTCCACCATCATAATTGAGGCATAAATACTGTATAATACATCAAAATTAATTGATTAAAATTGGATATTATATAGTATTCCATGTGTCATGGAATTTATGGGTTTAAATTCAAAATCCAATCATTAATTCATCTTCTGAATGGTTAAACCAAGTGGAATATGAATGGTCTCATTCAGAAGAATGAGTTACCTTCAGTGTTTAATTAATAACATTTGAACAATGCATCCAAAATGTTTCAAATATTTTGGATTGATGTAAATAAAATTATGTAAGAAAGTGTATGAAGGATTTAATGATTTAATCGATAGATTGTGTGGTGATAATGGAATGAGAATGTGAAGATGTGGAATATGATGAGGTAGATGAACATAATTAATGTCTTGGAGTAAAATTTCTATAAGGTCATCATCTAGTAGTCAATGTTGCTGAAATGTTGAGGGTGAATGTTGAAGAAATTTTGGATCAAAAATGTAGAGACCCGTATCTTGACGTACATTGACATTACATTACTTTTGCATAATACTTAGTACATAACAAAAACAAACACACAAGGACCGTAATAGTATAGTGTCTTTGGAAACTCGGAATATAATCTTCTAATCATGGTGAAAGATCTTCAACATCTCCCATAAAGATCTTCTTTTTTTTATACCTAAAACCTTTCTTTATATCCTGGGGAAAATAAAACATAAAAGGGTGAGCTCAAATGCTCAGTAAGGCTAAACAAAAGAAATATCAATCACATCATATACATAAGCACATAACTTTTGGAAATCTTAACCTGTAAAAGAGATCATAATTTCATAACCTGGGATAACTCATGGCAGTGAAATGTAATCACAATAATCATAACTTAAAACATTAAACTTTGTGGCATAAAAACATAATAATAGAGAATCATTTCTTGTTAGTCAAGACTCATTGCCAAGACTCTCTTAGTGGACAAAGTCCCTTTCTGAACCGAGTCAACCTCGTTTCAGTCCTGTTTCACTGAACCGGTATAACCTACCGTTCCAGCCATGTCTATCTCATGAGATATAAAATCGTTACCCAATGAATTAGAGGGAGATATAGGTCCCACCCATCTCATAATGATACCATTCTTATGTTTTCCACAAAATCATAAATCATACATCATTGCATAACCCATGTAATAAAATGGGATTCTTAAACATCATGCCATCAAAATCCATAAACAATTGATATCATTTCATCATAAGAAAATTGAAACCATTTAAATCATAGAGACATTTTACATGAAACATACATATCAAATAACGTCATCTTAGATGGAAAATAGTTTTGAAAAAACACTTGAAATGAATTCTTGGGGAAAATATCCTTTCTTCTTTAAAAACATTTTTCCTTTATTAACATGTCATACAATTTTTAACTAAAAGAAGTTGATTAAAAATAAACTTGAAAACATGTAAATGAAGCTTCTTGGAAATAATGTTTTAAAATCCATTCATTCCGTATAAGTTTATAAAAACATTCTTCTCATACTTTTGTCGGAAAAGTCAAAAAGTACCTCGTACGAAAAACGACAAAAGATTCCTTTCATATCTTTTACTAAAAACTCACCGAAGGGTAAAATTGGATTTAAAAAATTGAAGGTGGATGGAAATAATATTACATATTGAGGAAACATGGATGTGGATGATAAAATACACCCTAGTAAATACTAAAGTATAAATAATCTCGGATAAAAATGAGATTGTGATATTTCCCTTACCTTAGGTCCGATTTGCTTCGTAAGTGTCCGAACCACCTCTTCTTTGAAGCGCCTCTATGAGACCTCCTCATAGGGAATTAAAACTGGGCTTTGAGGAAGACCAGAACCTCTAGGATGTTTCTAGGGAAGTGGAGAAGAAATTTTGGCAGGTTTTGGCCGAGCTTGAGTGCTCAAATTGGTGTGAGGAGGAGGGGGAGGAGGTGCCCTTTTATAAGGGAGGAGAGGGGCACCTTAGGAATATCTCAAAATATTATTTTATATTAAAGTCAAAATCGGTTTATAATGGTTCCAAAGGGTCTTATTTTGGAGATAAAGTGGGGATGGGTCGAAATCCTATCAACCAATAGTATTTAGACAAGTTTAGGTTATTATTTTAATCTTATCAATTAGATTTAACTCTAAGTTAAATAATTTAACTTTTACCGTGTCTTTTTGTTTTCTTACACTATATGGTTAATATACTTACTATAACATGCCAAACGAACCCCAAGTTGTTTATTATTAATATATAGATCCTTATCTAAGTCATTTGGCCGAACCTTATATTTTTAGGAATAAAATACCAATTAATAATATAATATTTGATTTAAAAACTATTTTATGTCAATTTTGACAGTATTTAGTAATTGATTTTTGTGAAAATCATAACAGAATTATTAGTTCGAACCAAGTTAATTAAATCAATACTAACATGTCATATTAACCTAGAAAATTATTTGTATTCATAAAAAGTCCCAATTACATTTATTTTGGTGTTTATAACATCAATTATGTCAATATTTCATTAATAAAATAATTATTGCATCATCATTGTGTCATAATTAAATTAAATTATTTAATGTCTAAAAATTACAAATAAAATACCATTATGTAGGAACTATTTTTTTCTTTCTAATGAATATTTATAGTCGAATTTATCTTATGTATAACCCCCATATTAAAAATTATTTACTTATTAAACTTTGATTTAAACTATTTTAACCCTTCTTTAAATAAATTAATAATAAATGTCCTAATCTAATCCAAGTGAGCCTAAATGGTCATATTTTATTCCTCAGTTTGTTTTTGGTCGAATTATACTTATCCAATAGAATTAGGACATGTGTTAGGGTAATAATAATATCATCTTTACCCTTAATTACCCTATTTACTTTTAACCGTGGTAAAAATAAGTAAAAAGTTACTATTCACCAAAAATTATTTTCATCTCATTGAACCACATTTTAGTCCTTGATATTAACCGTGTCTCTCTGATTTTCGAAATTCCATTCACAGAAGTAGTAAAATTAAGTTTTATGCAAAATTCAGTTTTTAACCTACCACTTAGTGGTTTCACTATTCATTAAAAATCGATAGTTTTCAGAAAAATACCAAAATTTTACCCTAGGATAATTTCGGTATTCCGAATCCAAAAATGATATCCATTTTGAAAAATAAAATTTATAAAATTTCAAAAAGTTGTTATTACTATTCATAACGGCTAGTTTTAATAATACTTTAATAGCATATTGTTGTTTAGTGAAACTCGTTATTGCGTACTACACATGCTATCGAGGAAGGTTGCGATTGCGTGTAATGCAAGGCAAGTCAAGGATGCGTGTTGTGCAAGATCCTTTTGGTGTAGCATACAACACAAGACATTAATAAAATTAAAAGGAATATTTTTCATAAAATCTCGGGGTGTTACATTCTACCCCCCTTAAAATGAATTTCTCCCTCGAAATTCGTCGGGGTTATAAATGGCTTACTATTCGAAAGTTTCTTTAATAGAAACCCACATCGTAAAAAGGAATACCAAAACCAATATTTAAAAACAAAAGTATGAAACGTAACGGTTACCCAAATAAACTAATCACTAGGTTTCCACATAGGTGAAAATATGGATATGGAAGAGAAATATAACCATCATGTTTTGATGGAGAGTGGTAGAGAACATGGATATGGAAAAGCTAGCAATCACATAGCCATAAATTTGTGATGATCTAAGGTACCATATAATTCATCAGATATAAGAGCACTAAGACAACATTTTTGGTTTTCAAGATCCTTTCCCTAAAGTTGATGAAATTGGAATTAGAAGAAATTCTTTCGTGATTTTGGTATAGTCTCACCGTTTGTCATTCTTTGGACAATTTCCACTTTATCTCTTAAAGAAATGAAGTTGAATTTGTCATTCGTGATGTGTTAGCAGATCATGTGATAGAATGATGGGTCATTCCATCTGTCTCAAACAAAAGGTTAGCAAAAGTTATTAAATATACATAAGTCATTCTATAGTGAGATTAATCATATGTGGTACCTAAAATGGACTTATACTTCATATATCATACTGCATAATATAATAAAACTATTTTCTACTTAATAGGGACTTCCTGTAGGACAGTGGTATGCGATAAAGGCCAGTCGTACTTCGGTTGTGGGTTCGATTCCCACAGCCTTGTTCGACGCGATGGGCTGTCGCCCGTCCTGCAGGTTGTCCTTTTTCTAAAACTATATTACTATAACATCCCATCAATAATATCGAAAAAAACTTCTTATCCTTATACAATACTAACTTATTTCCAACAAAATCCATTCTAATCTTTAGGCTTATCTAAAATACTTCGATCCAAGGTCATAGTATAAAGAAAATGATTACTTGAAATGTCACAGAACAATCACGTGAATGCCATCATTTATCCCCCATATATCATAAGATATATCTTGTTGGTCAAATTACAAACATGTGAATACCTTAATCATGTATTCTCTTGAAGAATGAATACCCATTGAACCTTAGTGAAAACAGTAATGCAGTTAAAATTTAACACTTTCCACATACCAAAATCCTCAAAATTCTATATACTCAAACCATGATATCACTTAGTCCTTATATCAATCATGAGCTCATGAATACTGTCAAACATTTCATTTTCTCCTAATCCGTTAATTATGCGCATATCATCTACTTTCAAAAATATTTGAATCACTTTTCATGGGTACCGGTACCTTAAAATTATTGAAAACCACAATAGACCAATACATAAATATTTCAGTACACCATAAAAGTACATCAACAACATTATTCTTGAATACCAATACATAAACACTTTAGTCCATCCACTTCAATGATTGTCCTGGAATAAGTCCTTCCTTGATTTAGAAGTAACTTTTTAGGTCAGGGCATTGAGTTGGGTAATTCCCATGTTCTCCACAAATAAGACATTGAACTCTATAAAAATTTGTCACTCTATGACCCTTTTCTCCACACAGATAACATCGGTCCCTCCATTTTAGGTATTCCTCAAGGTTCTTCTTCCCTTCTTTAGAAATCTCAATCTTCATTTATTTATGATCCTTAACATGCGAACATGCATAATAGTTTATCTTCCTCTTCTTTGATGAATTAGGCATACCACTAAATTTCACCTTGTTAATCATATATCGCGATGACTGATTCGGCATAATCACTATACCTTTATCTCTAGGCATTACACAATTTTGTTGCTCATAGTCACCAATTTGTCCATTGGATTCAATGTTAACTGAATTCCTTCTGGTTCCCTCCATTAACTAAAACACAAAAAGAATTCTGTGAGAGGCGAAATCATGCTACGGAAGACAACATAGTAAAGGGGGATTACCCTCAATATCTAACATCTTAGGTTTAAATTCTAAGATCGTTAGCACAATTCTAGGACTATAACCTATATGTATACTTAACCTTAGAGACATCCCTAGACAAACCTTAGAAATATCTCTAGGGATCTCACTAACGTTTTCGCATCCTAGTTTCCAAAGGTTGACTAAACCTTTCCTCTGACACCAACTGTAGAGACCCGTATCTTGACGTACATTGACATTACATTACTTTTGCGGAATACGTAGTACATAACAAAAACACACGCACAAGGACCGTAATAGTTTAGTGTCTTTGGAAACTCAGACTATAATCTTCTAATCGTGGTGAAAGATCTTCAACATCTCCCATAAAGATCTTCTTTTTTTATACCTAAAACCTTTCTTTATATACTGGGGAAAATAAAACATAAAAGGGTGAGCTCAAATTCTCAGTAAGGGTAAACAAAAGAAATATCAATCACATCATATACATAAGCACATATCTTTTTGAAATGTTAACCTGTAAAAGAGATCATAATTTCATAACCTGGGATAACTCATGGCAGTGAAATGTAATCACAATTATCATAACTTAAAACATTAAACTTTGTGGCATACACACATAATCATAGAGACTCATTTCTTGTTATTCAAGACTCATTGCCAAGACTATCTTAGTTGAAAAAGTCCCTTTTTGAACCGAGTCACCCTCGTTTCAGTCCTGTTTCACTGAACTGGTATAACCTACCGTTCCAGCCATGTCTATCTCATGAGATATAAAATCTTTACCCAATGCATTGGAGGGAGATATAGGTCCCACCCATCTCATAATGATACCATTCTTATGTGTGCCACAAAATCATAAATCATACATCATTTCATAACCCATGTAATAAAATGGGATTCTTAAACATCATGCCATCAAAATCCATAAACAATTGATATCATTTCATCATAAGAAAATTGAAACCATTTAAATCATAGAGACATTTTACTTGAAACATACATATCAAATAACGTCATCTTAGATGGAAAATAGTTTTGAAAAAACACTTGAAATGAATTCTTCAGGAAAATATCCTTTCTTCATTAAAAATATTTTTCCTTTCTTAACATGTCATTCAATTTTTAACTAAAAGAAGTTGATTAAAAATAAACTTGAAAACTTGTAAAGGAAGCTTCTTGGAAATAATGTTTTAAAAATACATTCATGCCGTATAAGTTAAAAAAAACATTCTTCTCGTACTTTTGTCGAAAAAGTCAAAAAGTACCTCGTACGAAAAACAACAAAAGATTTCTTTTATATCTTTTACTAAAAACTCACCGAAGTGTAAAATTGGATTTAAAAAATTGTAGGTGGATGGAAATAATATTACATATTGAGGAAACATGGATGTGGATGATAAAATACACACCAGTAAACACTAAAGTATAAACAATCTCGGATAAAAATGAGATTGTGATATTTCCCTTACCTTAGGTCTGATTTGCTTCGTAAGTGTCCGAACCTCCTCTACTTTGAAGCGCCTCTTTGAGACCTCCTCTTAGGGCAATAAAATTGGTCTTTTAGGAAGAACAGAACCTCTAGGATGTTTCTAGGGAAGTGGAGAAGAGATTTTGGCAGGGGTTGGCCGAGCTTGAGTGCTCAAATTGGTGTGAGGAGGAGGGGGAGGAGGTGCCCTTTTATAAGGGAGGAGAGGGGAACCTTAGGAATATCTCAAAATATTATTTTATATTAAAGTCAAAATCGGTTTATAATGGTTCCAAAGTGTCTTATTTCTGAGCTAAAGTGGGGATAGGTCGAAATCCTATCAACCAATAGTATTAGGCAAGTTTAGGTTATTATTTTAACCTTATCAATTAGATTTAACTCTAAGTTAAATAATTTAACTTTTACCGTGTCTTTTTGTTTTCTTACACTATATGGTTAATATACTTACTATAACATTCCAAATGAACCCCAAGTTGTTTATTATTAATATATATATATCCTTATATAAGTTATTTGGCTGAACCTTAGATTTTTAGGAATAAAATAACAATTAATAATATAATATTTGATTTAAAAACTATTTTATGTCAATTTTGACACTATTTAGTAATTGATTTTTGTGAAACTCATAACAGAATTATCAGTTCGAACCAAGTTAATTAAATAAATACTAACATGTCATATTAACCTAGAAAATTAGTGGGATTCATAAAAAGTCTCAAATTACATTTATTTTGGTGTTTATAACATCAATTATGTCAATATTTCATTAATACAATAATTACTGCATCATCATTGTGTCATAAATAAATTAAAATATTTAATGTCAAAAAATTAAAAATAAAATACCATTATTTAGAAAATCGTTTTAGCTTTATAATGAATATTTATAGTCGAATTTATCTTATGTATAACCCCATATTAAAAATTATTTACTTATTAAATTTTGATTTTAACTATTTTTACCCTTCTTTAAATAAATTAATAATAAATGTCCTAATCTAATCCAAGTGGGCCTAAATGGTCATATTTTATTCCTAAGTTTGTTTTTGGTCGAATTATACTTATCCAATAGAATTAGGACTTTTGTTAGGGTAATAATAATATCATCACTACCCTTAATTACCCTATTTACTTTTAACCGTGGTAAAAAAAAGTAAAAAGATAATATTCACCAAAAATTATTTTCATCTCATTGAACCACATTTTAGTCCTTGATATTAACTGTGTCTCTCAGATTTTCGAAATTCCATTCAAAGAAGCGGTAAAATTAAGTTTTATGCAAAATTCAGTTTTTAACCTACCACTTAGTGGTTTCACTATTCATCAAAAATTGAATGTTTTCAGAAAAATACCAAAATTTCACCCTGGGATAGTTTCGGTATTCCGAATCCAAAAATGAAGTCCATTTTGAAAAATAAAATTTATAAAATTTCAAAAAGTGGTTATTACTATTCATAACGGCTAGTTTTATTAATATTTTAATAGCATATTGTTGTTTAGTGAAACTCGTTATTGCGTACTACACACGCTATCGAGGAAGGTCGCGATTGCATGTAATGAAAGGCAAGTCAAGGATGCGTGTTGTGCAAGCTCCTTTAGGTGTAGGATACAACACAAGACATTAATGAAATTAAAAAGAATATTTTTCATAAAATCTCGGGGTGTTACATTCTACCCCCTTAAAATGAATTTCGCCCTCAAAATTCGTTGGGGTTATAAATGGTTTACTATTCGAAAGTTTCTTTAAAAGAAACCCACATCGTAGAAAGGAATACCAAAACCAATATTTAAAAACAAAAGTATGAAAATTAACGGTTACCCAAATAAACTAATCACTGGGTTTCCACATAGGTGAAAATATGGATATGGAAGAGAAATCTAACCATCATGTTTTGATGGAGAGTGGTAGAGAACATGGCTATGGAAAAGATATCAATCACAAAGCCATAAATTTGTGACGATCTAAGGTACCATCTGATTCATCAGATATAAGAGCACTAAGACAACATTTTTGGTTTTCAAGATCATTTCCCTAAAGTTGATGAAATTAGAATTAGAAGAAATTCTTTCGTGATTTTGGTATAGTCTCACCGTTTGTCGTTATTTGGACAATTTCCACTTTATCTCTTAAAGAAATGAAGTTAAACTTGTCATTCGTGATGTGTTAGCAGATCATGTGATAGAATGATGGGTCATTGCATCTGTCTCAAACAAAAGGTTAGCAAAAGTTATTAAATATACATAAGTCATTCTATAGTGAGATTAATCATATATGGTACCTAAAATGGACTTATACTTCATATATCATACTGCTTAATATAATAAAACTAGTTTCTACTAAACAGGGACTTCTTGTAGGCCAGTGGTAGGCGATAAAGGCCAGTCGCACTTCTGTTGTGGGTTCGATTCCCACAGCCTTGTTCGACGCGATGGGCTGTCGCCCATCCTGCAGGTTGTCCTTTTTCTAAAACTATATTACTATAACATCCCATCAATAATATCGAAAAAAACTTCTTATCCTTAAACAATACTAACTTATATCCAACATAATCCATTCTAATCTTTAGGCTTATCTAAAATACTTCGGTCCAAGCTCATAGTATAAAGAAAATGATTACTTCAAATGTCACAGAACAATCACGTGAATGCCATCATTTATCCCCTATATATCATAAGATATATCTTGTTGGTAAAATTACAAACATGTGAATACCTTAATCATGTATTCTCTTGAAGAATGAATACCCATTGAACCTTAGTGAAAACATTAATGCAGTTAAAAGGTAACACTTTCCACATACCAAAATCCTCAAATTCTATATACTCAAACCATGATATCACTTATTCCTTATATCAATCATGAGCTCATGAATACTGTCAAACATTTCATTTTCTCCGTATCCCTTAATTATGCGCATATCATCTACTTTCCAAAATATTTGAATAACTTTTCATGGTTACCGGTACCTTAAAATTATTGAAAACCACAATAGACCAATACATAAATATTTCAGTACACCATAAAAGTACCTCAACAAAAGTATTCTTGAATACCAATACATAAACACTTTAGTCCATCCACTTCAATAATTGTCTTGGAATAAGTCCTTCCTTGATTTAGAAGTAACTTTTTAGGTTAGGGCACTGAGTTGGGTAATGCCCATGTTCTCCACAAATAAGACATTGAACTCCATAACAATCTGTCACTCTATGACCCTTTTCTCCACACAGATAACATCGGTCCCTCCATTTGAGGTATTCCTCAAGGTTCTTCTTCCCTTCTTTAGAAATCTCAATCTTCATTTCTTTATGCTCCTTAACATACGAAAATGCATAATAGTTTATCTTTCTCTTCTTTGATGAATTAGGCATACCACTAAATTTCACCTTGTTAATCATATATCGCGATGACTGATTCGGCATAATCACAATATCTTTATCTCTAGTCATTACACAATTTTGTTGCTCATAGTCACCAATTTGTCCATTGGATTCAATGTTAACTGAATTCCTTCTGGTTCCCTCCATTAACTAAAACACAAAAAGAATTCTGTGAGAGGCGAAATCATGCTAGGGAAGACAACATAGTAAAGGGGGAGTACCTTCAATATCCAACATCTTAGTTTTAAATTCTAAGAGCGTTAGAACAATTCTAGGACTATAACCTATACGTATACTTAACCTTAGAGACATCCCTAGACATACCTTAGAAATATCTCTAGGGATCTCACTAACGTTTTCGCATCCTAGTTTCCAAAGGTTGACTAAACCTTTCCTCTGATACCAACTATAGAGACCCGTATCTTGACGTACATTGACATTACACTACTTTTGCGGAATACTTAGTACATAACAAAAACACACACACAAGGACTGTAATAGTTTAGTGTCTTTGGAAACTCGGAATATATTCTTCTAATCGTGGTGAAAGATCTTCAACATCTCCCATAAAGATCTTATTTTTTTATACCTAAAACCATTCTTTATATCCTGGGAAAAATAAAACATAAAAGGGTGACCTGAAATGCTCAGTAAGGGTAAACAAAAGAAATATCAATCACATCACATACATAAGCACATAACTTTTGGAAATCTTAACCTGTAAAAGAGATCGTAATTTCATAACCTGGGATAACTCATGGCAGTGAAATGTAATCACAATAATCATAACTTAAAACATTAAACTTTGTGGAATACACACATAATCATAGAGAATCATTTCTTGTTAGTCAAGACTTATTTACAAGACTATCTTAGTGGACAAAGTCCCTTTTTGAACCGAGTCACCCTCATTTCAGTCCTATTTCACTGAACCGGTATAACCTACCGTTCCAGCCATGTCTATATCATGAGATATAAAATCTTTAGCCAATACATTGGAGGGAGATATAAGTCCCACCCATCTCATAATGATACCATTCTTATGTGTGCCACAAAATCATAAATCATACATCATTGCATAACCCATGTAATAAAATGGGATTCTTAAACACCATGCCATCAAAATCCATAAACAATTGATATCATTTCATCATAAGAAAATTAAAAACATTTACATCATAGAGACATTTTACTTGAAACATACATATCAAATAACATCATCTTAGATGGAAAATAGTTTTTAAAAAACACTTGAAATGAATTCTTGAGGAAAATATCCTTTCTTCTTTAAAAACATTTTTCTTTTCTTAACATGTCATACAATTTTTAACTAAAAGAAGTTGATTAAAAATAAACTTGAAAACATGTAAGGGAAGCTTCTTGGAAATAATTTTTTAAAAATCCATTCATTCCGTATAAGTTTAAAAAAACATTCTTCTTGTACTTTTTTCGGAAAAGTCAAAAAGTACCTCGTACGAAAAACGACAAAAGATTCCTGTCATATCTTTTACTAAAAACTCACTGAAGGGTAAAATTGGATTTAAAAAATTGTAGGTGGATGGAAATAATATTAAATATTGAGGAAACATGGATGTGGATGATAAAATACACCCCAGTAAATACTAAAGTATAAACAATCTCAGATAAAAATGGGATTGTGATATTTCCCTTACCTGAGGTCCGATTTGCTTCGTAAGTGTCCGAACCACCTCTTATTTGAAGCGCCTCTTTGAGACCTCATCTTAGGGCACTAAAATTGATCTTTGAGGAAGACCAGAACCTCTAGGATGTTGCTAGGGAAGTGGAGAAGAGATTTTGGAAGGGGTTGGCCGAGCTTGAGTGCTCAAATTGGTGTGAGGAGGAGGGGGAGGAGGTGCCCTTTTATAAGGGAGGAGAGGGGCACCTTAGGAATATCTCAAAATAGTATTTTATATTAAAGTCAAAATTGGTTTATAATGGTTCCAAAGGGTTTTATTTCGGAGCTAAACTGGGGATGGGTATAAATCCTATCAAACAATAGGATTTAGACAAGTTTAGGTTATTATTTTAACCATATAAATTAGATTTAACTCTAAGTTAAATAATTTAACTTTTACCGTGTCTTTTTGTTTTCTTACACTATATGGTTAATATACTTACTATAACATGCAAAAAGAACCCCAAGTTGTTTATTATTAGTATATATATCCTTATCTAAGTCATTTGGCCAAACCTTAGATTTTTAGGAATAAAATAACAATTAATAATATAATATTTGATTTAAGAACTATTTTATGTCAATTTTGACACAATTTAGTAATTGATTTTTGTGAAAATCATAACAGAATTATTAGTTCTAAAAAAGTTAATTAAATCAATAATAACATGTCATATTAACTTATAAAATTAGTGTGATTCATAAAAATTCTCAAATTACATTTATTTTGGTGTTTATAACATCAATTATGTCAATATTTCATTAATAATATAATTACTGAATCATCATTGTGTCATAAATAAATTAAATTATATAATGTCTAAAAATTAAAAATAAAATACCATTATGTAGGAAATCGTTTTATCTTTCTAATGAATATTTATAGTCGAATTTATCTTATGTATAACCCCATATTAAAAATTATTTACTTATTAAACTTTGATTTTAACTATTTTAACCCTTCTTTAAATAAATTAATAATAAATGTCCTAATCTAATCCAAGTGGGCCTAACTGGTCATATTTTATTCCTAAGTTTGTTTTTGGTCGAATTATACTTATCCAATAGAATTAGGACAAGTTTTAGGGTAATAATAATATCATCTTTACCCTTAATTACCCTATTTACTTTTAACCGTTGTAAAAAAAGTAAAAAGTTACTATTCACCAAAAAATTATTTTCATATCATTAAACCACATTTTAGTCCTTGATATTAACCGTTTATCTTGGATTTTCGAAATTCCATTCACAGAAGCGGTAAAATTAAGTTTTATGCAAAATTCAGTTTTTAACCTACCACTTAGTGGTTTCACTATTTATCAAAAATGGAAAGTTTTCAGAAAAATACCAAAATTTCACCCTAGGCAAATTTTGGTATTCCGAATCCAAAAATGAAGTCCATTTTGAAAATTAAAATTTATAAAATTTCAAAAAGTGGTCATTACTATTCATAACGGCTAGTTTTAATAATATTTTAATAGCATATTGATTTTTAGTGAAACTCGTTATTGCGTACTACACACGATATCGAGGAAGGTCGCGATTGCGTGTAATGCAAGGCAAGTCAAGGATGCGTGTTGTGCAAGCTCCTTTTGGTGTATCATACAACACAAGACATTAATGAAATTAAAAAGAATAATTTTCATAAAATCTCGGGGTGTTACAAACAATAATTAAGACACCTTTTAAAAATTCTTCAATTTAATGGGTTATACATAGGGAAATATTTTGAGGAGACTTTTGGGGGGGAATTCCTTCACCTCGTCTACATACGAATGAGTATCCCTTCTTCATTTCATTGTGTGGAAACTTGGGGATGTCCATTGTTATGAATTTCAACGTATTTTTTGTATTTTAAAATTTATAATAGTTATTTAATTATAATATATTATTGTTATTAATCATTGTTCTTTTTCTTCCATTTCTATTCTTTTATTATTTGGGTCTTTCTCCCACAGTTCTTTCTTATCCATATATATGGATAACTAATTATCATTTTTTTTGAGTGGGGAAGTAGGTAAATTTGAGTTTATTTAAAATTAATTATTTCTCATGATTTATTCTATGATTCTAGTATTGGTTAAATTTATTGTGCTTTTCAACCACCCTACCTTCTTTACAATCGTTTTCATCATTCTCATTTAATCATTTTTCTTCTCGGTGAAATTTAAATCATTCAAACAGTGGAGTTTAGATTGAGTTTTTATGTGGAAAATAATACTCTTTCATGAAGAGGTATTAGTTTAGGTTAATACCATCAAAATGAGATGTCTTATAGTGAATGTTCTTGATATCTATATTGAGTAAAATAACGAGGAATGTTTTTGAATAATAATGATAACACCACATTGAAACCCTAAGATCAGTGATTTTCTTCCCCAAACATCATTGTGTTATTTAATTATTTTCATTTTAATTTTTTTACAAATTATATTTAAAATATTTTTAAAATAAACCCTTCATTCATATTAGTATATATGTAATTTTATATTAGTTAGATTTAAAATTGTGACAGTAGAATGACAGTGTTTATGTGTGGCCTCCATTTAAGATCAACCCTAGTGTGTGCCACTATAGTGAATTTTTAGGTTCAGAAAATATTGAATATTTTCAAATGAATAAAAACCCTATCATTAAATTTTCCCCATTTTTAGGAATTACAAGTGTTTTCACACTTTTTTACATTAAAAAAATTAAAAATTAAAAAAAAACTAAAATTAAATTATTGAATATATTTCATTTACTCCGCCTTGATGTATTTTTTAGTAATTTATATAATTATTGACCTATTGAAAACGATATTGTTTATATTATTATGGAATTCACAATGAAGATAAAAATTGATAAAACATCCTTAACACTTCAAGTGGATTTCAAGATACTGAAATAAGAAAATATGATATTTGTATTGTTGGATTCCGATGTTGAAGAAGTTAAAGTCATTTATATGGAACGACAAAAAATAAAATCTATGGAGAATGCAATTTTTCCACCCATATTTAAATAATATTTTCCTATGGTTGATGTCAAACTTGAAGATCATGTTCCCTCTTGAACAAATGAATTAACAGCTACCTTGCCTGAATAAAAGGGGTACAAAACTAAAACCCTTAAGGGAGATTTAATTTATATCTAATATTTTAATTAAAATATATTTAATTATTAATTTAAATCTAATATAACTTATTATAATTCTTTAGATCCATCATCATTATTACAGGCCCTGGATGAGAAATATGGAGAAGAAATGTTTTTCAAGAGGAAATGGAGAAGCTAGTTGAGTTATACACTGGTGTAAATGATAATGATTGTACAAAAACCTAAATACCTAAGTAATCATATGTTGATAAAAAACCAGAAGATAATTCACATACTATTATACTAAATTCACCACCAGTGGACACCACTCCTCTAAAATAATAAAACAAGGTGCACCCCTATATTCTTTCTCACCCCCTATGAATATGAAATTTCAATTTTCATCTCTTTTGGGGATGGGGAATTATTTATTTTATGTGGGGTTTATCACAACTTTCCTAAACTTATGGATTTTTTTAAAAATTGTATGTTTCTATTTATAATAAAGAAATACCATCCACCTTTATATAGGGGTTAAACCACTACAACTGCAAGACCGTGGTTCGAAAAACCAAGCACCCTCCTAGGGGTCAGTATAGGCATTATCCCCTTTCTTTTCCACCATCATTATATTACATTAATTTTATAAGTTTTAATTTTTTTATAATTATAATTTCAATGGAAGTATCTTGTATCTTAAAGTAAATCTACCACCAAAAAAATTCAGGTTGTATCTTTCTTTCTATTTACTATTTTTACCCTTATTTTTAATTATTGTTGTTGTAATGAAATTTGTGGTAGTTAAATTTATATGTAGGGGTGTCACATAGTTTGTTTTTATTGTTTTATTATTTCCCTTAGGTTTCCATGTTGTATATACTTGATCTTCAATTAAGAATATTGTCTCTTATCACACATCAATTGATTTTTAGAAAACTGAAAAGGTTTTTTAGAAAATGAATTTTAAATGATTGCTGATAAGAGAAACATTTTCCTTGATTTTAATATTTAATCATTTTTATGAGTTTGAGTAATTTTTGAAATCCATGCCCATGAAATACTAACTCAGAATATTTTTCCTTACTATGAATTATTCGGAACTATTTTGAAATATTCATTCTATTTCCCACACTTTCTTATGGGAAACATGGATTTTGTGTGGGAACCATAATTTATGACTATTCTATTTTAAAGAATTACATTTCATAATATTGTTTTTGATATGGTTGAATAATCTCCTTGGATAAAATATTTTATCTTTATATCCACCATTACATATATCATTAATTATCCATTAGATTCAAGGAATTTTGTTATAGATTTAAGTAACATTACAACATGATTTTTTTACCTACCCACATTCTTAGAATTGTTTCATGGATACTTCAAGTTTGAGTGTGGGGGAATGGAATTTCATGTGTTTAATTGGGTATGTGTTACATTTTTTTTGGTAATTTATGGTCTGTGTAAACATTTTTTGCAGTGTAAAATGATATAATTCGGGTTAAGTCACCATTTCATTATTCTTCATTTATTTCATTCGGTTATCCATCCAATTGTTTATTGAGAAAAATCTATATGAGATTTAATTTTTCATTTAAATTATTTTATGAATCATTTCATTCTCAAAAAACACGGGAATGAATTATAATTCAATCATTTGTTTTTAAAATTTTAGCTCAGAGTTTATGAAAATAATAAAAAAAGGAAATAATGTTATTCCATACTGGAGCTTAAAAAATGAATAAATAGAGAGAACATGGATGATTCCATTTATTATAATCATATCATGGCTCATGTATCATGTCAAAAAATGGGTAGTGTTGTGTTACACATTTTTAATGGGATTTGAGAGAGGTTCATCCTATGTTTTCATTTGATTATTCAAGCACTATACTTAATAGTCAAACCTCATATTTATATCTTTTAAATTTCTAATCAATTTCCCTCCAACCCTAATCCAAAAAATTTACCTTAAAAAGACCTCATTATTGAATTAAAATTCATGTTTCATGTTGTGGATAAATTATAACTTTTATAATCATATGGTGATATAATGAATTTCCATATATGAGCATAATATTAGATTTAATTTCTTTTTAGTGAAGAGTGACATAGAATTTAAGGTGAGGTAGGATGTGATGGGGAAATTAATGGATTTATGAGGTTGAAAAAATTTATTTGTGAAGAATTAAAATGAAAGGGAATTTTTTTCACATATGAGTCATGAAGTACTTCTTTTTTGGATAAGGTTATTTATCATTTCCCACTTTTTATTGTTGTGTGAATTTTCAATTGAATATATGATGACTGCCCGGGAGTGAAATTGTTATGTATGGGGGAGTGATAAAGATACAATTTTTAATTTTTAAATAATATAATTCAATTTTTATAATCCAAACATACTGTAGTCAATGGTAAATTGTCACATTTTTATATTTTTGTGTTATTTTGAGCTTAAAAGCAAAAATGTCTAATTTTGAGAATTTTAATAATTTTTAATCACTTCTATATTTCAAGCATATAACTTTTAATATTGATCCAAATCATATGATTCATGTTTTGGGATTCCCAAGTTCTTTGGATACATATGATTCAACTATGTCATTTCTTGATTTGGATATATAGAGGCCCAAAAAAATCATTTTTTGTGGAAATTTGTTCGGTCAAACATAGTGGACCCGAACTCCATAATTGAGACCTAAATCCAGTTTAACACATCTAACATTGCTGATAATAGCTGGAGATGATAGAGTATTTTTGTTTGATACGTCATGGATGAGTTTTTAATCGAAATACTATGATTAAGGCATATTCTGAATCGTTAAAAAATGTGGAATATAAAATTTCTCATCAGGAAGAAACAATTACATTTTTTATTTAATTCATACCTTATGGAAAAAGAATTCAAACTATATTATATTTTCCATAGGGATGCGAAATTAATTATGGAATAATTTTTATTAAGAATGTTATTTGGGAATAAATTGTTGGAAGGTCATAATGGAATGGGTATATGAAGATGTGGAATATGATGTGGCACAGAGATAAAATTAATGTTTCATAGTAAACCATCTATAACCCACTTTTCATGTAATCAATCTTTATGAAGTTTTGAGGGTGGATCGAGATGACATTATGGAATAACATTCATGATAGATCTTTTTATAACTAAATCCATTGAATTGTTCATCCACACGGAAATATTTTGAGGGGCCTTTTGGAAATAATTCTTTCACCCCCTCTCACTATAAATATGTATCCCTTATTAATTTCAATGTGCAGAAACCTTGGGATCTCCATTATTAGTGATTTTCGTATCTTTCAAGTACTTTAAATTTTATAATATTAGTTTAATTATAATATATTAGTTTTATTCTTCATTCTTCTTCTTCTTCCATTTCTATTCTTTTCTTATTATTGTATTTCTCCCACTATGTATTCATATACATGTTTGTCTAGAACTAATACCCATTGTTTATTAAGTTTAGAAGTGGTGGAATTTGAGTTTTTTTGAGAATTAATTATTTATAATATTTTATTCTATGATTTGAGTAGAGGGTAAGTTGATTGTGGTGATCAGTCTCTCCACATTCCACACAATTTTTTTCTTCACCCTCATTTAATCATTTTCCTTCTCGTTGATATCTAAGTCATTCAAACAGTGGATTTTGTCATAGGTATTTATGTAGAATATATTAATCCTACATCGGTAGGTCTCAGTGTAGGGTAATACCATCAAAATGAGAGGGTGTAGAGTGAATGGTTTAGATCTCAATATTGAGTAAAATATTGTGGAAATATTTTGAATAACAATGATAAGACCCCCATGAAACCCGAAGAAAATTTATTTTCTTCCCATAAATTCTTTGTGTTTTTTCATTATTTTCATTCAATTTTCATTTCATTTTCATATATATATTATATTTTACATATTTTCATAATAAACCCCTCATTTATATTAGTATATATGTAGTTTTATATTAGTTTGATTTATAATAGTGACAATATAAATATGATGTGTGGGAGTGGCCTCCTAGTGATATTGACCCAAGTGTGTGCCACTAGGCTACATTTATAGGTAATTAAAATATTGAATATTTCCATCTGAATAAAAACATATCATCAAAGTGATCATTATCTATTGATATCAATATAAATATATAGTTATGAAATTAATTTGATTGAACTAGATAATTTGGGGAGTACCGAAGTGTTTTCCAATATCCCTTATATTAAATCATTTCATATTGCATGAACTAGAAATACATCCTAATCATTTGCATCCTTAAGAAATCATGTAATAATTAAAGAAATATAAAATCAAACATTTACATGACCATCAATATAATCATTAAAAGTAATCTATTCCTTTGAAAAATATGTACTAATAATAATTAAATGGATTACTAATATAAAATATCATCTGTTCATACATCACCAAGATAAATTATTCCTCTTTTAAAATTAAACATTTCAAATCAAAAGTTTAAATTCATAAATATCATGTTCCACAACATTGTTAAGGTAATCCTAGTTACACTTAATACTTAATTCCCTAAATTTGTTATAATGAATCTCTAACATATCACAATTAACTCCTATATATGTTTTTTGATGAGAAAATATTATTTTTGATATTTTCCATTAAAAAATGCATTAATTTAGTGATTACAATTCCTCAATTAATTTTATGATTAACTATTTATTTGGGTTTTATACGTAAAAGGTATAAAATATTTATGTCAAAATCAGTTTTTATGATACCATTTACTTATAGTCCCTATACTGACCATCTCATGGTTTCAGATGTAGATAAATTATTATTGAATTTATACTTAATCCATGAAACAAATTTATTATCATATTTAATCATCATCCACATATCAATTTTTTCATATTTCATACTATCAAAGGAGAAATATGTTATAATATATAATCCTGAAAAACACACCGATTATTCAAAATGTATAAATTTCATTGTATCACATCATCATGCGGGGATAACATTACTGTTAAATCAGAGATCCATTATCTATTATTATCTATTAACATATATTTAGATACCTGGAGACTATAATTCACTAGTTAATTAATGTAATCAATATAAATCTCAACCTCCTCTTCTAATATATATTTGGCACCAATAGGGTTCTTCGGTCTATGTGTATTTTTATCACATCCTTTCAAAAGTTTCATTTATTGTTTAAAAGGGTGCATCCAATGTTATTAAATACGATCATATGATATTATCAATCCAACTATGTTAATCATAGGATGAACCATTACATAAAAAATGATGGATTAAAATATATTTCACGTTAAAAAATAATTAGGATAAAATTATTAAACAAAACATATAACAAATTTTAATAAAATATTTTGGTGTCAAAAAAAATCAAAATTAACAAAACCTAATGAACGAATCTATAATAGGCATCGATAGTCTTCCATTTAGTGAAACTGGTGGGAGTTATTGTTTCAATACATGTAAAAAATGAAATTTCATACCTATTAACATCAAATTCGTCATTGACACAAAAATGTTTTAACATTATGAAAAAAATGGCTCATTAATCCAAGCATACATTGAAAAGAATTTATCTTAACACCCTTTCATAACATGTGAAATGAAGAAAGTAAATATGAAATGTTTTGATTTCACAATCAGGGCTAACATTAAACATCTTATCAAGGATATTACATCCAATAATACACTCAATCCATATTTTTTATTTCATTTTATTTAAGGCAATGTTATAATAAAATTTTCACATGTTTTTTTATCAACGTGCATATGATCAATTTATTAGTTTTACCACACAAAAATTGTATTAATGTTTGATATAATAGGAGTGATTGTTTCCTATTTTTTGGGTGACTTAAACATCCTTTATATCCAAATGTGACTTTGATTTTTTCACCTTAGCACCCCATTATTTTATTAATAATGGTTTTGGGGAATCATAATCTTTTAACATAATAAATTACATGTTAAAATTAAATAATATTGATTCTATTAAGAGAATAATTTATTTACAATGAAAATTATATTTCTAATAATATAAAATTGATGATATTAAGAAATTTATTCATAAATTAGAAAAACTTTTAAAACCGTATAACAGTATCTAAATAGGTTTCTAAACGTAGGAAAGAATTTAATAACCAACACTACAATAAAACATAAAATAAAATACTTTTTATTGTGTGTATAAAATATTATAGCAACTTATTAACGTAGGAATTTTTTAAAAATAATCAATGAGGATAGTTAATCGTTGATATTATTTATCATAAAGTTTTTTCTATAAATTATAAGTCTCTTCATAACATATTTTTTCATCACACAAATCATTAGGGAAACATTATAAAATTATAATATAATATGTTACTAATTATATTAGCTATTTTTTCAATGATATAGTTTCATTTCATCTCTATATAATCCCATTATAATATTTCAAACTTCATTTACAAATTGATGAAATTAGTTATCAAATATCATCCATTATGGAGAATCAGTTGGGTTACAAAGGTTTTTATTTGAGATTCTCTCTTCTTTATGTGATTATATTTCTATTTCATCATTTCAATTTGTATGTAAAAATTAAAAAATAATATTCATAAGATACCAAATTGATTTAGAGGGAGGTTTTCTGTTAGTTCTTGATAATAAAACATAGTTGTATTTCTCATCCATTTTATATCACAACGTCACATATTTATGAAATTTTGAAATAATTCACCATTCATCCATTATAACACATATCAATTAGGTGAAAAATTTATTTTATTATACGCCAATAACATTTGATGTAAATTTTTTTTGGATAATAATAGGAAAAGTTAATCTCACCGCCTTATAGAAGTAATATATTTGAAATGTTTAGGCAATTCATTGAAACTTTTGATTCTCTCTCTATTTTTTCCGTTCTTGTTAATCAATCTCATTAAAACTAAGAACAATTTATAGTTAATGTAACACAGTAATATACCTTTATATGAATCATAATTTTATCATTCAAAAATTTATGTTTTGCAATGGTTTCAAAACATACACAATTAATCAATTGTATATGATGATTCTTTGTCTCATGTTGAACATCACCATCAACATTCAATCTTCAATAATTTATTATTTCACAAAACTAAATCCATAATGTATAACTAATTTTAATACCATATAAAAATAAATGGACAATGATTTTCTATATTCCTTAATTTTTTCATTATCAAACACTTCACTTATTGCTATAAAATCAAATGTTTTTTTCAAAATATTTTGTTTAGAACATTCCATGAAATCATCGACATATTTCTCAAATTCATCACTTGTTCATCACACAATATTCAAATTATTATCCATTGATTAAATAAAATTACATTATAAAAGATGAATACATTAAATCATAAAAACATTTAAACACATATATAAACATAGGAATTTAAATCATTATAACATATAAAATGTCGAAATTAAAATCATATTTATCTGAATTATATATACAAATATATTAAAAATATAAATAAATGTGAAAAATTTAACCATTTATTCACAAATGTTTAATTAAAAATAATTATACAAAAGATATATTAACATAATAAATATAAAAATATAATAAATTAACTAACCCTTAATTCATATACATATAATAAAAAAAATAATCTAAATATTTAATCATTAATTTTTTTATTTACAAACAATTATAATATATTAACATTAATATAATAAATAGATTGACAGAATATAATAAATGGGTAAAAATTTTCTATCAAGATTAAATACATCAATAAAATTAATTATTTTGAAAATTTAATTGATTCATTTTTCTAAGAAATTATACATATAAAAACAATTTACCAAAAATTATATCAATAATGATAGAGATAAATATATAGTAAATTGACATAACATTACATGGAATTAAATGGTATAATGGTAAAAAATAAAATAAATAGACAAAATTTTGAAAACAATATCATTTAATAAATATTAAATTAAATTAAAATATTAATTTAACCAGTAATAAATACAGATTCTCATAGTATAAATACTTAAAAAAGATAAAAAATAATAATAAATTAAATTTAGACTATTTAAAATTATATGCAAACAAATTAAATATTAAAAAATTAAAACAATTTAAATATAACAATCACATTATTAATTACTCTAATAATGGAAAATAAAAAATTAACATAATAAAATAAAGACGAAGGAAGGTTATCATCAATAAGAAGAGGAAAAAAGTAATAATTAACAATGAGGTTAAATATAAATAGGGGGATACCTGTTGAAAAGGAAATCAGTGAAGACAATGGTGGAACTTGGAGAAGGGATGAGGAATGGCTTAAGCTCTATGAAATCTAGAGGAAAATGATGAAATTATAATGAATCGTGTGGAAAATTTGATAATAAGGGGTTTAAAATGATGAATCAGGATAAATTATTATGATGAAACTATTTGAAAATCATGGTGGATTAGCTTTGATAAAATAATATAAATAGAATGAGAATGAAATATCTTGTGAATTTTAACTGTTTTTATTTCTAATGTTAATTATTTTAATAACTAATTTTATAAAACGTGATTTTATTTCAATTATGAGTGTAAGAAATGTTAAAGCCTAATATGATTATGTTTACAAATTGGTTATTACTGTAACCAATGAGAAAATTATGGAAATTAAGGTTTTTTACATCATTTATAGTAATAACGGTCATGGAAACCTCCACCTATGGGTTTTAATGTCAATTACTCTAATAACATATCTATAACCCCAATCAAAAAATATTTTCACAGAGGTTACTAATAACTGATGATAAATTCCTAGCATCAAATATTGAGTATTGGGATACCCATTTATATATAAAATACAATAGGTGTATGATTAATTAATTATAGGAATCCAAAAGAGGATCTCAACTCATGGAAAAAATGGAAACCAAGAGGAGTACCTCGAATCATGGAATATGAGTTAATCAAGAGGCATATATGGACTAAAAATCATGAAAATCAAGAGTATCTTGACTCAAGGTTTATGAGGAAACCAAAAATAGTATCTCAAATAAAGGTTGTTAGGGATAAAGGTTGGGGTCATCAGTATTGTAACCCACATTATGCCTCACCCAACCCAAATATTTTATAGTTCAGCTCTAAAATTTTTATATGGGTGAGAGTGTAGATTCCCTAATGTGAAGACTAACATAAAAGGGAGGGGATCCCATATAGAGGTCTAGGGTATATTTACTCTTTATTTATTAGACTACATTGATGTGGCATTTTTTTCATGGGGCTAGGGTGAAATATAACCTAGGTTGGAGACCTGGGTGAATTGGGAAACTAGTATAGAGTATTGGGAGAAGAGGAAACCATGTTATGGGTCTTGGGTGAAATGATTCCTAGGTTAGTTACATGGAGAAATGTGTCACATACAATGGAGTCTAGGGTAATGTGATACCAAGGATATGAAACATGCATAAATTAGTTTTGAAGTAGGAGAGAAGAGCGATTTGGTTACCTAGTTTATACATTTGAATAATTGGTACCTATGTATGGGACCTATGAGAATGTTTTCTTAGGGGTCCTAAAGCTCTGTAATCCTCAGGATCATGTCTTTTAAAACTAGGTATCTGAATATTGAGTAACTAAATATTTTTGGTAAGTCCTATATGGTTGGTTCTCAAGGTGCATAATTCTTAAGGAATGAATCCATTTAAGAGATTACGAGATTGATTATTTATCTCCCTCCACCATAGATTTGGATTTAGAAAATTACTTTTCAACATCAATGGATGTAAAGGGAGAACAAATAGAATCTTCTTGTACTCTTAATATGGGGATGGACTTCTCTGATTTCTTCCCCCCACAATGGGATTCGTTATGGAAAATTTATAGGTTGTCCCTAGATTGGGCTTGTGGAACTATACAACATGTGAAAAGGGTACTTGTGAATGAGATAAGGGAATGAAATCATGGGGGGGGGTTGGGGATTTTGAGATTATGGAATGTGTGTGTGGTAGGGAAAACAATATAAGGGGATGTGAGTCAAGGAACATGGGATTATAGACCTTGCATGAAGTTTATCTTAGTGTGAAAACTATAATTTAGAAAAACATCTTCTTATCAAATAGAAATAACGTTGGATTCATAGATTTGTTTTGACCACATAAATATTAAAATTAATTTCTAAAATAAACTACACCATTAGTTTTTGTTGTCATTTATCGTAACAATTTTCTATCAAAAATACTATAAATGAAACTCTTAAAATGGTTTTTATTTGTTCAAAAACCATTTTTTAACAACTGGTGATATTCTTGGCATACAATCAATGGGAAATTATCATCCCCACACAAAAAACTAGGAAACAATTTTGATGGTTCATCACATTTCAATGAGTGAGTACTCATGAGTCCTATATAGATCCCCTTTTCATCTTCTTCATACATAGATATATTTTTATTCTTGCTCTTATCATTTATTGTATGAATGTGAAACATAACATTTATTCTAGGTAAAATGTGTATTCCACCATTTTTATCTTCTAATTCTTGTGAATTTTATCATAGACTATTCTTCATTTTGTATCTTAGTAGTAAAGATGATTGTAATTCACGTATAACTATAGAAGCTAGAAATGTTTTAGACAATCATTTTTTTTTCCAACAATTTTAATTTATGTAAAGACATATTGAATATATGTAACATGATTTGAGGTATCCCACTTGTAACACCCCAATTATCTACGGTACGTTTTCCTTTGAATAATGTAATAGCTTTCATTGTACACAACTTCGAGATTCTAACACACCGCGACCAATCAAACTAGCTGTTATGAAAAGTAATACCCAATTTTTGAAATTTTATAAATTTTATGTTTCAAAATGGATTTTATTTTTTGGATTCAGAATATCAAAATTACCATAGGGTGAATTTTTGGTATTTTTCTGAAAACATTCAATTTTTGATAAATAGTGAAAAACACCGAGTTATAGTTTAAACCTGAATTTTTATTTACATAATTAATTATTTTATTTAAATTTATTTTAGGTCAAAATAGATACATAATACCTATATATGTTCAATGTAATTAATTGGAGTCATTTTGTAATAATATTAGATATATACAATTCTATTGAACTTTTCACCGTCTTTTACCCACCTCCAAGGAGCATTTGAAAATTTACATAAAACGTAATTTTATCGTTTCTGTGAGTTGAATTTCAAAAATCCGCGAGACATGGTTAATATCAAGGAGTAAAATATGGTTCAATAAGAAAAAATAATATTTGGTGAATACTAAATTTTAAATTTTATTTACCACGGTTAAAAGTAAATAGGGTAATTAAAGGTAAAAATGATATTATTATTACGCTAACACATGTCTTAATTCTATTAAATAAGTATAATTTGACCAAAAAACAACCTTAGGAATAAAATATGAACCTCTTAGGTTCAGTTGTATTATATTATAACATTTATTATTATTTAATTCAAAGAAGAGTTAAAAGTGTTAAATTCAATGTTTAATAACTAAACCATTTTTAATATAGGGTTACACATAATATAAATTCAACTATAAATACTCATTATAAAGCTAAACAGATTTATACATAATGACATTTTATTTATATTTTCTAGGGTTGGTTTGATGAATTTGTTTCTAAGTAATAATGCTGTTATGAATTTAGCAAAAACAAAATACCAAATAGTGTTATAATTGACATAAAAGAGTTTTTAAAAGAAATATTATATTATTATTTTATATTTTATTCATAAAAATCCAAGGATAGGACTAAAGTATTATATAATGATAGGTGTATCATTAATAAACCACTTGGGGTTCTCTTGGAAGTATATCGTAAGTTTATTAACAATATAATATAAAAATACAATGAGACATGGTAAATGTCAAACTATTTAACTAAGAGTGAAATCTAAAAGATATGGTTAATATAGTGACCAAAACCTCTCTAAAACCTATTGGTTGAGTGGTTTTCAACCAATCCCCACTTTATACTTTAAATAATCCACTTTGGAGCCATTAGAAACCGAAAATGTTTTTATTATAAAATAATATTTCTATCTTTTCATAAGGTGCCCCTCACTCCTCTTATAAAAGGGCACACCCATTCACCCTAATTCACACCATCAAAGCCATTTGGCTTGGCCAAACCCTACCCAAATACCCTCTCAACTATTATCACTTCATCATAGAGGCCTTATTTTAGTTAGAAATCCAAACTAAGGAGCCCTTTTGATCAAATCGAAAGGAAGAACCCGAAGAAGAGGTAAATATTTCACCACATCTTTCAAATTACTTTCTTCTTCCACATCCCATTTCTTTGTTGTTTCCATACTAAAATAATAAATCGGATATATTATATATACTGTGATGTTATTATAAATATGGTATAACCATATTCACTGTTCTACCCTTCCTTTGAATGACATGTCATAATACGTGTGTACGTATGGCTTACCGTCTCCACGTCGTGGTGTAATTGTTATTCAATACGTTATTATTTTTATGGCTATAATAATGATGTTTAATTGATTTAAATAATAAATATAACAAGATAAATATTCTTTATATATGATATACCATCCAATTATATTTATTTTAATAACAAAAGAATGATATTGTCGCTCGTGCATACGTACGGATTACTGTCTCCACGAACGTGATGAGATCCATTCCCCATTGTATCCATTCAAGAAAAATTTTCATTATATGATTAAAAATAAGGTTTAAAGACTTAACATAATTATGAATATTAATAAGATACATCCTATTCACAACAAACACTACTTACGAAACAAATCATATAAAGGAAAATGAATCAGTTAACACCCAAAACGATGATAATACTAAATTATTATTAACAAAGAAATATTAAAATATCATATATGATATCATATTAATGTATATGATTATTTTATAATTTAATGACAATTAGTTCAACACTATACAAGAGGTTAAACTACCATCAACCAAGGAAATGTACAAAGTAAGTGGATTCTTATCTCACTTTTAATTCAATGAAATTTTCATTGTTCGACACTTATTTATTGGATGTGGTGTATTGTGTACTGACATTTAATATATATTATCATTATTCTATTTATATTCATGGTATTATATTATTAATTTGGTGGTTATTATCATTTGGTCATTCAACTCGATTGATTACAACGAAGTAAGGGTTTTTCATCTCACTTTTATTCCCGTGAGATTCATGATATATTGGACAGTATTTCCTTTTTTGTGTCATATCAATTGTCTATTATTGTATTCTTGGTGTAACATAATTTAATTTATGGGTATTTACATCTTCATTGTATGATCCTTCTTTCATTGGTTGTATGTTTCATAAGCTACCAAATTAGTAAGGGAATTTAATATTTCAATTTCCACTTAGTGGGTTTTACGCATACTTCATTGATTATTTTACTCCAAGATTATATGTGGAATCACTATTTATTATTTATGTAGTAACTTCCACTACCATTTTTGTGGATATAATTTTGATAAACATAATAAATCCATTGATAATTTCTCAAGTCATTGATATAATCTTGATCTTAACTCAATCTCTATTAATTGAGTTAAACATTCATGTCATTAGTGTTGTTTTTACAAGAATATGTGTGAATGACCTATGATTCATTTACACTGTATATCAAATAATATTAAGTGTATTTATATTTTTAACACATAATTATGTCATTGATTTATTCTTTACCTGAGGATACAGTCTTTATAAGGGATTTAATCTCAATTTACATTCCTTTGAGACTTCATTGTTGTTATGCACCAATTAAATTTTATATGGTGTATATACTATCCTTTGACATAGTATATCATGAAGTAATTTATTCTAAAGATATTATAACGTTTTTATTACCACAATTATTTGTATTCAAGCGTCTCTCATTTGGTTAGGAACTCTAACAAAAATATCCTTTTAAATGTTTTAAAAATTTATTCTTCTAAATAATTCTCATTAATGTTGATGTTTTAAAAATGGTTTTAAGGATTTATTTATCTGGAAATTAATGTTTTAAAATTAAAATTACTTTTCAATTTTTCAATGTGGTTTTAGACACTTTGATTAAAAAATCTATTTTTAAATGGCTTCATGAAAAATAGTGTGACTTTTAAATGATTTCAAGAAAAAGGGGGTTATTTCTCTCAAATAGTTTTGATGATTATTTTCATCTATGTCAATATCCTTAATTATTCACAATTGAGGTTAATATGTTACAATAATGTCTTCCATATTTTTTCAAATGTGTTATGTTTGACTGTGGCTGTGCTATTTTTATATCATTCGTGGTCTGTGGATAAAGTAATGACATTTCGTATGTTAGTCTTAATACAGATGTTTATGTTATGTTTCAAAATTTTCATATGAGGAGTGCATTGGACTTAGTAAGTGATAGGTGGAGCCCTATATAGCTATTTGATGAATCAATAGGTCTCATGAGGCAAAATATTGTCTAGGCACAAGGCCTTGACAAAATCTTATTTGTAGTCTTCGCACAAGGCCTTGACTATGTGGTTTTGAAAGTCAGGAATTATGTATTCCATAATTATAAAAGTGGCTATTCATATTGCATGTGATTATTTGACTAATAGAATATCTATGTGAGTAACTAAATGACATTATTTTGATTTATATTTTCCTTTTTATGATGATGTTTATGTTGAAAGGATTTTTTTTAGTTCTATAAATTGACTTAAATGTTTATGCTTATTTATGAAAGTTTCTACAATATTGTTATCCTTACAGAGCATCTGAGCTCACATATTTCTATGTTTTATTGTTTCCCAAGTTGCGGAGAAGGAAATTATGACTGAACTACAGGTATAGTCTATGGGATATCAGTGTTGTCTATGGAAACAATGCTATTGTAGTTTTCAATTTTATGATGTAATGTAAACCTTATTAATGTATTTAGTACTTCCAAGGCTACTAAACTAGTCGGTCATTCGAGACATGCTCTTTTGTGATCATGCCAATGTTATGAAATAAAGCATTTACTCTGGGTGACTACAGTTCGGGCGTTATAGTTGGTATCAGAGGAAGTATAGTATGAACCTTGGAAACTATATTTAGATAAAATTTGATTAGAGTACATAGCCCTAAGATAGAAATTGAGGACTAGTATAGAATAACTTCCTATAATTTCGGTATTGTAGAGATTCTGTGAGTTTTCCAAGAAATACATCCCTGTCTGGATAAGAGTAGGTAGAGGCAGCTCTTCCTATAATTTTGGTATTGTAGATATTCTCTAAATGATTTTATGACTAGTGTTACTCACACAATGCTTTCTGCTTTTAGTAAATGGCTGGATTCCAAGGAATTAATAGTAACTTTGAGCATGATTTACAACATGGGAACAGTGGTGGAAATGAGCAACAAATTATAATGTTCATATGCGTAAAATATATCTTATGTATGCCAAACCAGTTTTCAAAAAATATGATCAACAACATATATATTAACCAACTCCAGGACTCAACAAAGAATAGAAAGGTGATGAATGACAAGAGATCCAATAGTGGAGACCATGGAGAAAAGAATCCTCAATTTTTATCATGCAGAGAATGTGGAAGGAGACACCCATGAAAGTGTCTCAATGGAACAATGAAATTATTTATGTGTGGGAAAGAAGGACATAAAGTAATGAATTGTTGAGGGAAAATGAAGAGTACAATGGATGAAAATAAAAATGGTCTTAATAATCCATTTACAGTAATTTTCTGTAATTGTAGGGGACTTTTCCATTACCTGAGTGAATACCCTATTTTATTGGATATTTTCTTGGACAAAGGAGAAACTATGTGAAAATAAATGGTTGGAGAAATGTTTAAAAGTATTAGTGCTCCTTGTTGATGGGATTACTTAGGAATAATTTTTGCTTCTATTTGTAACCCTGCAGTTTGTTATGTGAAAATGATATTTGAGGAAGAATTATATTTTCTCTTTTGGATAGAGTTATAAATAATCATTTGGTTTTATATGATCATTGGGTTTAAAGAAATTAAAAGTTATTATATTTTGGGATGAAAATACATGGTATGAGATAACATTTTTTTGTTAAATTATGGTTATTTTGATTAATTTATCTCAATTTGGTAATGTTATAAAATATAGTTTTTGAAAAAGTACAACACACAGAACTTGTGTCAACTCATCGCGTCGAACAAAGCTGTGGGAATCGAACCCACAACTGGAGTGTGATTGGAATTTATCGCCTACCACTGGGCTACGTGAAGTCCCTGGTTAGTGTGACTAATTATTTTTAGTTAAATGATTTTATTGATCAATAATAAGTTGATTTGGGATCTTATTTATTATCAAATGAATACCCTTATTATAGGAAAATGATTTGGTGATTAAGTGATAAATGTTATTTTGGAAGACGTTCGCTCCGTTGGGAACACTATATGCCTAAGGAAAATATAATACTATGGTATTTAATTTGAAGAGTAATGGTGGATTTTTATCTATCTTTTTATTTTGGATTTATAGTGATTTGGGTTATTTATGAAAATGTTATACCAATAATAGAGAATATGTGATTAGGTTAATTACTTTTAAGTATGTGACTTTAAGAGTAGTCTATTTCATTTGTAGATACGGAAGACGGCATAACAAAATTCTTCTACATATTGGGTTTCAATATTAGTTTGGATTATATTAAAGGATTTTAAGGACAATTTTTTATTGAATTGTATTTATTTAACTTTGGGGTATTGTTGGTTTAATTTTAGAAATTAAGGTTAATGTTACTTTCTCTACAGTAATGTCCTTTTGAGGGATCATATAATCTTGTACTAACCGTTTTGGTTTTGGTTAATCTCTAAAGATAAGGTAAATATATAGTTTATCCTTTTTGGATCATGTGATTCTCTAGAAGATGATTCTATCTCTTCCTGTGTGACCAAGACATCTTGAATACTCATCATTTGAAAAAAATGAGTTAGTGGTAGAAATTTATTAAAGAATGAAAATATACTTAAAAAGTAAGTAAATATCTTTATGTTCTTAGTCAATATCATAAATAAATTCCTCATCTTTATGAAATGTAAATTAAAACAAAAAAATGTTGTCCATTTAATTTTCCTACTGAGAAACTAATAACCATTCGTCCCATCACAATTTTATGGTTTTCTTGTTGCTAACATTCACCTGATCATGTTTTTTATCCCTCTCCATCAGAACATGACACTTAGTTTATCTTCCATATCCATGTTTTCCTACATGGAATCCTAGTATGGGTTATCATGGGTGACCTTTTTTACTTCTCTTTCGTTCTTTTAAAGTGATAGTTTTATTGAATTTTTCCAATGTGGGACTTTCAATTATGTTCCCAAGCCCAATTTTAAAAATTGCGAGGACGGAATTTCCAAAAGTGGGGAAGAATGTAACACCCCAAGCTTCCACGGTACGTTTCCATTTGAATAATGTAATAGCTTGCATTGTACGCAACTTCGAGACTCTAACACACCACGACCAATCAAACTAGCCATTATGAATATTAATATCCACTTTTTGAAATTTTGTAAATTTTATCATCGAAAATGGACTTCATTTCTGGATTTGAAATATCAAAATTAGCTTAGTGTGAATTTTTCATATTTTTCTAAAAACTTTCAATTTTTGATGAATAGTGAAAAACACAAGGTTATAGTTTTAAACAGATTTTTTATTTAAATAATTAATTATTTTATTAAAATTTATTCTGGGTTAAAATAGATACATAATACCTATATGTGTTCAATTTAATTCATTGGAGTCATTTTCTAATAATTTTAGATATATAAAAGTTTATTGAACTTTTCACCATCTTTTACCCACCTCCTAGGATCATTTTCCAATTTACATAAAGCTTAATTTTACTACTTCTGTGAGTTAAATTTCTAAAATCCAAGATCCATGGTTAACATAAAAGAGTAAAATGTTGTTCAATAAGATAAAATTAATTTTTGTTGAATTGTAACTTTTAACTTTTATTTACCACAATTAAAAGTAAATAGGGTAATTAAAGGTAAAAATGATATTATTATTACAATAAAACATATAATAATTCTATTTTATAAGTATAATTCAACAAAATAAACTTTAGGAATAAAATATTAACCTCTTTGGCCCACTTTTATTATATTAGGATATTTATTATTATTTAATTCAAAGAAGAGTTAAAAGTGTTAAATTCATGATTTAATAAATAAACCATTTTTAATATAAGGTTATAGATAAGATACATTCGACTATAAATTCATTATAAATATAAAAATATTTCCTACATAATGGTATTTTATTTATAGTTTTTTGAAATTAGATAAGTTAATTTATTTACGATACAATGAGGATGCTATAATAACCAAATTAATGAAATATTAAAATAATTGATTTTATACATATCTAAATATATGTAATTTGAGACATTTTATGAATTAAAATAATTTAATAGGTTAATATAAAATTTTTGGGTTGGTTATATGAATTTTTTTTGAAGTAAAAATGTTGTTATGTATTTAGAAAAAACAAAATACCAAATAGTGTCAAAATTGACATAAAAGATGTTTTTAAACAAATATTATATTATTAATTGATATTCTATTCCAAAAAATATACGTCTTTGCCAAACGTCTTATATAATGATAGGTGTATCATTAATGAACCACTTGGGGTTAACTTGGAAGTATATGGTATGTTTATTAACCATATACTATAAAAATACAAAAAGGCATGGTAAATGTCAAACTATTTAAGTAAGAGTTAAATCTAAACGATAAAGTTAATATAGTGACAAAAACCTGTCTAAAACTTATTGGATGAGTGTTTTTCGACCCATACCCTCCTTAGACTTTAAATAATCTACTTTGTAGCCATTAGAAACCGAAGATGATTTTATTATAATATAATATTTCTAGCTTTTCCTAAGGTTCCCTTCACTTCTCTTATAAAAGGGCACTCCCCCTTTTCTCTAATTCACACCTTCAAATACATTTTCCTCTACCAAACCCTACCCAAATACCCTATCAACTGTCTTAACTTAATCTTAGAGGCCTTCCTTTAGAAATAAATCCAAAATAAGGAGCCCTTTTGATCAAATCAAAAGGAAGAACCCGAAAAAGAGGTAAATATTTCATCACCTCTTTCAAGTTACTTTCTTCTTCCACTTCCTATTTTTGGTTGTTTCCATAATTAAATAAAAAATGTTGTATCTTCTATATAATATAATGTTATTATTAGTATTTTATAACTATATTCATTATTTTATCCATCCTTTGAATGACATGCCATCATAAGTGCGTTCGTAGGGCTTACTGTCTCCATGTCGTGGTGTAATTGTTATTCAATACATTATTTTTTGGATGGGTATAATAATGATGTGTAATTGATGTAAATAATAAATATTAAATGATAATGATTCTGTATATATTATATACCATCCAATTATATATTACTTTAATATCATAAGATTGATATTGTCGCTCGTGCCTACGTATGTATTACCGTCTCCACGAACGCGATGAGATCCATTCCCCATCGTATCCATTCAAGAAAATTTTTAATTAGTTGATTAAAAATAATTTTTATAGAATTAATATAAATATGAATATGAATAAGATACATCCTATTCACAACAAACACTACTAATGAAACAAAGCATATAAAGGAAAAGGATTCAGTTAACACCCGAAATGACGATAATACTAAAATATTATTAACAAAGCAATACTAGAAAATCATATATGATATCACATTAATGTATATGATTCATTATTATTTTAAGAACAATTATTTCACCATTATACAGGAGGTTAACCTACCATCGACCAAGGAAAAATACAAAGTAAGGGGTTTCTTATCTCACTTTTAATTCTGTGGGATTTCCATTGTTCGCCACTTATTTATTGGATGTGGTGTATTTTGTACCGCCACTTGATATATATTATCATGATTCTATTTATATTCATCATATTCTATGATTAATTTGGTGTTTATTAACTTTTGGTCAAACGACTCGATTGATTACAATGAAGTATGGGTTTTTCATCTCACTTTTATTCCCGTGAGATTCATGCTATATTGGGAACTATTTCCTTCTGTGTGGCGTATGTATAGTCCATGATTGTATTCTTGGTGTAATATAATTTAATTTATGGGTCTTTACATCTTCATTGTATGAACCTTCTTTCATGGTTTGTATATTTCATTAGTTGCCAAATCAGTAAGGGAATTTCAAATTTCAATTTCCACTTAGTGGGTTTTACGCATACCTCATTGATTATTTTACTCTATGATTATGTGTGGAGTCACTATTTATTATTTATGTAGTAATTTCCATTACAATTTTTGTGGATATACATTTGATACACATAATCACTCCATTAGTAATTTCTCAAGTCATTGATATAAACTTGATCTTAACTTAATCTTCATTGATTGAGTTAAACATCCAAGTCATTAGTGTTGTTTTTACAGGAATATATTTGAATGTACTGTGATTGATTTACACTAAATATCCAATAATATTGAGTCTATTTATATTTTTCATGCATAATTATGTTATTGATCTATTCTTTACCTTAGGATATTATCTTTATATGGGATTTCATATCAATTTACATACCTTTGAGACTTCATTGTTATTACGCACCAATTCACTTTTATATGGTGTATATATAATCCTTTGACATAGTATATCATGAAATCATTTATTCTGAAGATATTATAAAGTTTTTATTACCTCAATTATTTTTATTCAAGCATCTCTTATTTGGTTTGGAACTCTAACTAAAATATCATTTTAAATGTTTTAAAATTTTATTCTTCTAAATCATTCTCATTAATGTCGATGTTTAAAAAATGGTTTTAATGATTTATTTATATAGACATTAATGTTTTAAAATTAATATTAATTTTAAATGTTTCAAAGTGGTATTGGACACTTTGATTAAAAAATCTATTTTTAAACTGCTTCTTGAAAAATAGTGTGACTTTTAAATGATTTCACGAAAAAGGGGGATATTTCTATCAAATTGTTTTGATGATTATTTTCATCTATGTAAATATCCTTTATTATTCTCAATTGAGGTTAATATGTTACAATAAAATCTTCCATATTTTTTCGAATATGTCATGTTTTACTGTGGATGTGCTATTTTTATATCATTCTTGCTTTGTAGATAAAGTAATGACATTTCATATGCTAGTCTTAATACAGATGTTTATGTTATGTTTCAAAATTTTCATATGAGGAATGCATTGGACTTAGTAAGTGATGGGTGGAGCCCTCTATAGCTCTTCGATTCATCGGTAGGTGTCATGAGACAAACTATTTTGTTGGCACAAGGCCTTGACAAAATCTTATCTGTAGTCTTGGCACAAGGCCTTGAATATGTGGTTATGAAAGTATGGAATTATGCATTCCATAATTATGAAAGTGGCTATTGATATTTCATGTGATTTTTAGACTAGTTGATTATTCATGTGAGTAAGTAAATGGAATTAATTTTATTTATATTTTCCATATTATGATGATATTTATGTTGAAAAGGATTTTGTTTTAGGTCTATACATATCCTTAAATGTTTATACTTATTTATGAAAGTTTCTGATATACTATTATCCTTACTGAGTATCTGAGCTCAGCCCTTTCTATGTTTTATTTTTTCCCAGGATGCGATGAAGTATATTATGACAGTCCTACAGGTATTGTATATGGGATATCAGTGTTGTTTATGGAAACAATGTTGTTGTAGTTTTCTATTTTATGATGTAATGTAAACCTTATGAATGTATCTAGTACTTCCAAGGATACTAAACTAATCGGTCTTTTGAGACTTGATATTTTGTGATCATGACAATGTTATGTAATAATGCACCAACTCTAGGTAACGAGGGTCAGGGCGTTACACCACAAGGATCAGTTTGGAAAAATCATGTTCTATAAAATTATGTATCAAAATTGTGAATTATTATGGATTGAAGAACATTAATATAAACTATCACTTCATCATAGTCAAATATGATCATTTGAAACTAAAATTAGAGTATTTTACATAGTATAAGAATGTTATTTATATAATTAATGTGGCCTTTCCTAGTGATATGGTTGAGAACCATTAACTAAAACTTAGACTCTATTTGACCCACTAGACAGAAATATTGTTTATTTGCAACTCACAATATAGGGGGCTTGTTTTGGATTCTATAATGTATCACAATATACAGTGGAGAGACTGTTTAGATCATTGAAAATGGAATAGATATTACTCACCCATAACGTCAAATAGTGTTAGTGCCTTTAGAAATATAACAAAATGGGTGAATAATTTAATGTTAAATCATGGGGGAGACAATATGAAGTAGGATAAATAATGTTTTTTTTCTATCATAAATAATAAGAACCATGTAGATATTGATAAAAATGAAAGGATTCATTGATGAAAACTGTGTGTTACTCTTGAATCTCCAAATAGAAATGACTCATGTGAGCTTAGGGAGCATGTAAGTTGAATCATTGATCTTTATCTAGAGTTTTAGAGGGTTAGTGTTGTGTGGTGATTTTTACAATTTAGATATTAATATTGAGGTTTTATTAACAAAATCCAAGGAAGATATTGTTAGAAAAAAACCACATGAAATTTTTTGTGTCTTTTTTTCATAAATAATTTTCCAAAAAATACCATCCGGGTAAATATTGATACATTATGGAAGATATGGTTTCTAAAAATATTTTGGAGTTTTTTATGATGTTAGTGAATTATTAGAGTCAATGGAGATATTTTTTTAGAAAAATATATAATAATAGAAAAATTTATTATATGAATTTTGAGAAACCACATTCATATGGATGAAACGTCCAATCAAATCAAGGAATCAGAAATGTGAATATATTTTGATGAATGAAAATATTTTATTAAAGGATGGTCATAATAAAAACCACATAGTAAATATTTTTTGAGAACATGGTAGAAGAATCTGGTAGACCATAGAAGAAATCATTTATATATTGAATCCAAAAGGTTATATGGATGATTTTTTTTAGAGAAAATAATTGAATATTTTAATAGAATGTATTTTTGTGGAGGAAAATATTTTTATAATAGAAAAGATTTTCATGAAAGATAAACACTATATGAATACAAAGGGATTAGTTTGATAAAGGGAATAAGAAGTTATCCTAGACCACTAATGGTAAATTTTATATAGACCCATTATACAAGGAAGTGAAGGATAATTTTTATTAAATCAAGTTTAAATTAAGGTAAAAATGTCATGAAGAGAATGTTTTTAGGGTCCATTTCCTAGAAACAGTACACTGGAAACATTATTATAATAACAAATTGGAAACTTATTAGATTAAATAAAGTGATTCATTAAAAAAATGGATATTTAGTGAATAAAATATGTTTACATAAATATATATTGAAAAAAATGTGCTAAGATAACTATCCTGAAAACTCTATGTGGTAAAAACATATCATTTTGAACAGGTGATGAAATTATACTATAATGCAGAAAATATTTTATATGATGGCTATAATGAATTGTTTTATTCTAAAATGCGAATTATGAATAATTAACATGGTAAGGAAATCGTAATGAAACTATACATAAGGAGAAACCAGAAAAAATATTATTCAAGAATGATGATGATGAAATTACATGGAAAATTTTATAATAACTAATTGTTTCATTAAAGAGAATTATTATAAAAACATAAATTATAAATTGGAATTTGTATAATTCATGGGAAAGGATATTAAAGATGCTACGTGGTAATTATAAACCATTTTATATCTAATATAGATCATATGATGATACAGATGGAGGATCAGTGGGTGCCCTTCAGTTGACAAAGTAGTGCATTCTTAGTTGTAACTAGTTGAAAACTAGGGTATAATTAGTTAATTATAAAAATGTAAAAATTAATTTGATTTAGTAAATTTTTTTACTTCATCTCATTTCTATACATATAGTCTATGTACATTGACTAGGGCATGTTAATCTATTAATCCATTTTCATTTTCAGGTGTTTGTTTTATTTAAACATTATTATTAGATAAACAAATAATATTTTTTTGTTTCATGATGAAACAATATTAGTATTGTTTTTTTAATACAGACATAACATAATTCACACCCCCTTAGTATGATGAAAAAATATTAGTAGGGGATTTTTTTAAAACATACATACCATATTTAACACCCCCTTGGTGTATTTTAAAAAATTATTTTGTAATGAAAATGTTCTAATATAACCACCATTAGTCATAATTATGGAATTGAACAAGTTTCCCATGGGATTATACTTAGGGAAACACTAGATGATGTGATATATGACCTTATTCACTTTCAAGGAGGTATTATATTTCTTGTTTCACAGTTATTCGTAAAGGAAGATGTTATAGAAATGTTATACTCTATTTTCAATTGATTCTAAATACTCCACCAAAAAGCTATTTTGAACCTCAAATATCGATCATAAAAAACTTATTTTAGTGTTTATGAAATACCTGAAACTTCTGTAATATATATAATTTCATGTTTATAGAGTTAAAATTATTATGGAATGGATATTAGGTGATAATACATTATAATATGTTCCACTATAGTCCCTATGGTATTATTTCTGTTTTATTTTCTAAAATATACCTATTAAAAACACATGATATTGTTTTCTCATTTAATTCATGGTAGAGATAATAATTATATCACCCCTTACAGTTTTTTCATGATTCCTTGAAATTATTTCATACAAAGCATTTTTATGTACATTATTAAAAATTATTCTATATATTATCTCACTATAAGTGTTCACAATGATCTTGATTCATCATTTTGCTTCCTATTTGAATGGAGAATATTGAGTTATTAGAATTAAGTAATAACTCTTTCTTTATCTTAGGTTATTGTGGTTTATATAATGGTTACAAAAATATAACCACGCTATCTTTTTCAAAGTTGAAATCTAGGACATTCCACTTTTTACCTATACCATCTCTTGCATCTCCACATTACAGCTTTGATCCTAATTAACATTATATATGATAAATATATCAGAAATAATTTGATATAGATATGATATTGTCCATCCATTAAATATTTTAATATCCATCCTTTTCATTTATAAATAATATTGTATCCATTTAAATTTGTATCATTAACATGGTTCAATAATTATTTCTACTGATATAATTTCCCACATTTATTGAAAATCCCAGTGATAATGAAATTATAAGTCACTACCTCTGATCATCTAAAACCATCATCATTGAAACATACTGAGAATCATTAATGTGAACATATATAATAAAATTTTATGATATTTATATATTACACACCTTTCTCCAAAAAGGTAACGCCTCTAAATATTTAAGTCAATTAATATCACTTCAAACTCAAGATCATGTGTTGTGAAATTTTTATCATGTAATCAAATAGTCTTAAGGTATATGGTATCACATTATCATTTTCAGGATTAATAAAATCAATACCTTTTTTTGGAATAATAATTTTATCTCAAAAATCCTTCCTCACATCAGGTTACTCTAAATATAATGATTAACATATTCTTTAAATACATGAAGCTCTATTCACCCTAATCCATCTAAAAAATATTTAATCATTTTTTAGAAATATTTGTTAGTATGTTTGATAATAAAGAGAATTTTCTTAAAAACCATATGTAATATTTATATGGTATTATTTTGAACATATTTTCCATATCATTTTCATATTAATTATTTTTTACATTTTATGATATAATTGGTCATTATAATCTTAAATATTTATAGTTTGATAAACCATATAGAAATGTTAAATTCATTTAATTAGATATTGAATTAATTTATTTTGGTGTTAATTTTTGTTTCAAAGAATAATTAATTAAAATAATGATATTTTATTGAATTAATTATTTTTATTCTGCATTTTAACTATTGAATATGTTATTAACAATTTATGGATATTTTTATTAAATATTAACTGAATTGAATTTTGATGAAGAAATTAGAAGTCTCCCACACATGGAAACATTTTTTGATCACTATATAATTTAAATAATATATATTGATATTGAAATAATTATATTAATTTTAAAAATTGAGTTCAGGTAAATTTTTTAAATTATATTTTTAATATTGAATAGAAAATAGCTTCTTCAATTAATGTTTTTAGTCAAATAATTATTGTTTTTTGAAATGGATTTTAATTGAATATTTTTATGGACAATGTTAGTGAATTTTTTATTTTTATGTATATGTTCGAAATTAGACATTTTACATTAATATAAATCATGATAATAATAAATTATTCATATATTCTGTAATTATAATTTACTATATAGTTGAAGGTGAAGATTATTTTCTCCATAAAATAGTGTTATAGTACCCAATTTTATGGAATTATTTGGATGGAAATTTGGATTTGGTAAAACATGTAAACTATGATTCACGGAAGAACTCATTGGTTTGATTATATTTGTTTTATAAATATGCACTGAGACCTCCATGACATGGAATGTGTATGAAAATTAATAATTAAGTCAATTCCATAAAATATTTGCAAACATTTTCAATATAATAACCGAATTTATCAATAGATGTATAAAATAAAATTACAATATAAAATTGGAGATATGTTATTATGTTATTGTAGATATGGTATTTTTGTAAAATTCATTTGTTAACCAAGAATGAAGGTGATAACTATGATCTAATAGATATTCTTATCTTGTAACTCCATTGGTTAATCCAATGTAAATAATTGGAGATATTTTTGAACTTCTACATTATAGGGTTGAATTCAAATACTCATTGAGATCGACGAATGATAGAGTTTCCTTTTTTTGTGATAAAAAATAGAGAATCCTTCATTGAATAAGATATTTCAATGCTAGGGTGGAAATTTTAAAAAAGGATAAAATAACTAGATATAAATTTCCTCATTCATAGTCAGTGTTGTGACCTTATAATGAATTTTTAGTGCTTTTGTACATCCTATTGGAAATAACCATTGAGAATCCTTATAATGTTAGATTTGATTTGGGTCCATCTCAAATATATTAAGGGGTTAAATATATTAATGGTGTGATTTTTTATATGCTTAATAGGGGATTTTATCTCAAAATTAATGAAGAGTTACTTATTAATATTTTTGGATGAGAAAATTATTGTTCTTAAGAATTTTTTGGAGAATTAGAATTCATTTATATATATATATTGATTTGGGGAATTTTTTTTGTATGACTAAAGGAAAATATTATGGCCCAAAAAGTTGGAGTTTGATCACATTTAATTGAATTCAACCTGGGATTATATAAAGAGATGATGGTTATATAGCCAAGGGAAGAGTTCGAGGCCCACGAGGGTAGAGACTTGGAGGAGGGAGCTATATGGTTTGATGAATAATCAGTGTTGGATCACATAATTTAGTGATCTAGGATGTGTTATAGAATATACTAACCATTGAAACCAAGATGTTTCCCTTCATCAAATGAATGTGATGTTGTCATTCTCCCATTGATGTAGCATGAAATTCCAAACCATGTAATACTTTTGTCAATTGTTTTTACATTGTTATTTTATGAATGCTTTCTTATTTTTTGACGCTCCATTTATCACAGAGTCTAATGATTGGAAAAGGGGAATATCTTAGCTCAAAGTTATTCAACCTTTGGAAAAATATAAAAAATTGACAATGGATGGAATAAGAAGAACATTGTGCAAGGGTCGCACGAGTTTTTAAATGGTCGCGCAAGTATACTTGCCCTCCGCAATGGTCGCGCAAGTACACTTGTGCACCGAAGTTGGTCGCGCAAGTCACTTATGCGCCCTAAAGGATAACCACCCAGGGTCTCCTCGAGCCTATAAATAGACCCCGTGGGCCCCCCCATACGGGGGATTATTTTTTCCAGAAACTCAGATTTAAGCTCTCGGTGCCCTAGTCTCTTCTCATAGCATCTGAAACACTTTTAAGGTAATTTCTTACCTAGAACGGAAGATCTAAAGAGGGGGAGGAAAGCCCAAGTGTTGAAACTCATCAACACTTGCGCACCTAAGTGGTCATATCTTAAGGGAAATGGCCACACTTGCGCGCCGCCTTACACCTTCAATAGAACTTGCATGCCCCTCTTCTGGAAGATCCTCAAGAATATTCTAAAGGCTTTAACCAAGAGTTGCTCAAGTATTACCCTGTTGGTTAACTATCGCGCAAGTACCCATGTGTCGTGCAGGTATACCTGTGCGACCAGAACTTGCACGCCCACACAGTACCTGCGCGCCTGCTAGGACTTGCGCGCCCCTGCCTTTTTGGGTGCCCTTCATGCCCATTTCACCCCCTCTTATTCCATTCCACCTCTCCTTTTCAAGATTCAGTCTTCAAGACACTCTTCAATGCCATTTATGGCATGATTTATTGATTTGGATTCCTTATCTAAAAGGAACACTATGGAATTTCTCTCAAAGCCTAGCGATTTACACATATTTATGTCACTAAAGATTGAGATTTCATTCATTCAACCTCATCCTTTAAGATGAGAGAACTCAATTAAAATGGGCCTCCTTTTAAAGAGTAAGTCCCAGTCATAATTCTTAACCTAGGAATCCTCCTTAGGAGTAAGCCCCAGTCCCCTAATTTGGGCATCCTCCTCAGGAGTAATCCCCAACCATAATTCTCAAATATGGGCATCCTCCTTAGGAGTAAGCCCCAAGTCCCTTAATCTGGGCCTCCTTTTCAGGAGTAAGTCCCAGTCATAATTCTCAAATCTGGGCATCCTCCTTAGGAGTAAGCCCCAGTCCCCTAATTTGGGAATCCTCCTTATGAGTAAGCCCCAATTATTAAAGTTCCCAAATCTTAATTCCCTTAACCTGGGCCTCCTTTTCAGGAATAAGCCCTAGTATCAAATCTGGACATCATCCTTAGGAGTATTCCCCAAGTCCCTTAATCTGGGCCTCTTATTCAGGAGTAAGTCCCAGTCATAATTCTCAAATCCGGGCAGCATCCTTAGGAGTAATCCCCAGTCCCCTAATTTGGGCATCCTCCTAAGGAGTAAGCCCTAGTCCCTTAATTTTGGAATCCTCCTTAAGAGTAATACCTAATTATTAATGTTCCCAAATATGGGCATCCTCCTTAGGAGTAAGCCCCAAACATTAATTCCCTTAACCTGGGCCTCCTTTTATAAATAAGTCCCAGTCTCAAATATGGGCATCCTCTTCAGGAGTAAGCCCCAAGTCCCTTAAAATTTCAAGTCTCTTAACCTGGGAATCCTTTTCAGGAGTAAGCCCCGGTCTTAATTTCACTTAACCAGTCCTAATTTACTTTTGATCAGGGATTCCTTCTCAAGAGTACAACCCAATCATAAGTCCTCTCCTTATTTGGGCCTCCTTTTCAAGATGAAAACCCCAAGTTAGAGTATTCAAATCTCCATTAAGCACATATACCATTATGGACCTTGCTCCTGGATTTCTTCCCTAAAGTAAATCCTAATCTTCATTTATTTAGGCAGTCATACATACATAAGCCCCACATTATTTCTTATGATTGCATCAGTCATGGCACAATTGCCTGATTTTTTACCAATACCTCTGTTTCCCACACCAAGCATGACTCACGTGAGCTTAGAGTGTAAAATTAATTATGAAATCCTTCTTTGAGCCATCAATCATTAACATCGCACTCCCTTACTCGAACTACATGGGTTCTAATTCCTTTTCTAAAAAAAAGTATACGTAGGTAGCCCATCTGCGGGTTAGATCCCAACTATGAAATAATCTATGTCCTTCTGAATGACAATAAACATAAAGTTCCCCACTTAGAGGCTATAAAACCAGCATGGTCATCATAATGACCAAGAGACTTCTATATAAATGTGTCGAAGGATACCATTGACCAAGAATATCTAAAAAATACAGATGATTCTCAATCGATGAAGAACCTCGAATACATGTAAAAGATTCTCTAAATTTCCTTCATATTTAATCATTGATTGTCAGATCTGAAGGAAAGCTAATTTTATACTTGGTAATGTAATAAGGATTCACGAACATGACCTAAATCTATAAATAGAGTCCCGAAGTAGAAAATAATTCCCCTCAAAATGGTGTGATGAGTCCGACCTCCCATCCTCTCGACCAATGAAAATTCCTAAGCCTCATCAGTCCACAAACTAATGAGCGCCTACCTTTGGAAAGTAGGTCCAAATGGATGTAGAATCGTTGGATGTTTTCGGTTCTACGAACAAACCCATTAAAAACCGATCAGAATGTTTGAAACTCCCATCAAGGAGTTAATCCCCAAAATTCATAGGGAAACCAAAATGGTAAACCCGACGTGAATCCTTAACCAAGTTAAAATGATGTTTTATACCCCTATTTAAAACTCGATAAGAGGGCCAACAGAAAAAATCATTGACATATGTGCTTTTGAAAAAGATGTAGTGGCTGAATTTATCTTGATCACATCTGTTATATCAAACATGCACTCATTTCCAAAGATCTTCTTCATTTCAAAAATTGCTTCTCTCAAGTTCACACCTGTGAATACTACTGCTGCAAATGCCACTGCTGCTACTCCTACTAGATCATCGTCCACTCTGAGGACGATATCACCTACTTAGCATCTTCAACGCTGGGTATCAAATGCACTGGTTAAGGCGTATCATCAACACGGTACCATTCCAACTCTGGAGGCTTCCCAACAATCCCTCCAAGTGAACAACTCACACCGGTCGTCCGAACAACGACGATCAGTGATTAAGAAGCAAGCAGTGCTAACCACTGTCTCCAACCGTTTCGGGTCGTTATCCCCGGAACGCAATCACCATTCACTCCAATATTATAGGGAGGTGAATGAGCAGGTCCCTCATGGCCTTAATTTAAAGAATCAGGAGTCCTTCTTGAGGGCTCCCACCAACAATCGCTGCCAGACTCGTACGACATTATTTTGAAATCCCATTATATAAACACTTAATAATTCCACCACATCGTTGTCATATTCAAAATTGCAAATAGTGATCGCATGTGACATCCCTTTGTCCTTTGCCTTCAGTGGTTTCTCATGTTGATCATCACTAACCCCTGGATTAGTGCATTTATTAGTATAATGCCCCATTTCCCTGCACTTGAAGCATTGAAGTGTTGGTGGTGCGTTCTCTGCAGTGTTTGATTTATTCACATCATTAGAAACCCTTTTTCCATTACTTCGACACTCATCTGCTCGGTGACCTTCTTTTCCACACTTAAAACATTTTCTAGTCCCTTTAAGACAATCAACACCATGCTTCTTTCCACACTGTGTGCATAAGGAAACATTCATCTTCTTTTCACCATTATTCTGAGATTTCTCCTTGAACTCCATCTTTCGTTTTTTGTCAAAACCATGAGATGGATATGTAACACCAACTCCCATTTCTACCATGATAGCACAACGCACAATTTCTTCATAGCTACTGAAGTCTCTTATAGCTAATGCCCTTCGTAGACTTGGTTTTAAGCCACTGAAAAATCGATCAACTTTACTTTCAGGTTGGATGATATTGCCAGATGCATACCTTGAAAGTCTTGTAAAATTCGCTTCGTATATACCAACAGATTCATCATCCTTTTGCTTTAGTTCAAGAAACTCCTTCTCCATCTTTGTTCGAAGAATACGAGGGAAGTACTTATTGAAAATTAAGTTCTTGAACTCGTCCCATTCCATGGACTCAATTTCATCTCTTTGCCTTGTATTCATGATAAGATTCCACCATTGATCAGCTTCACCTTCCAAATGATATACTGCTAAGATGACTTTATCATGTTCAGAACATTGAAGAACTGAAAATATCTTTTCAGTGGTACTGATCCATTGTTCAGCAACAAGTGGATCAGAAGACCCACTGAAAGAAGGTGGACGTTGCCTCATGAAGGACTCAATAGAATATTGTTCCCTTCTCTGCTCATTTGGAAGTCCAGAATGATTCATAGCTTGTGTAAGTATAGCAATAATATTTTGCACTCCATCTCTCATAACATTTGTTTGTTCAAGAGGACAATCATTGCATTTTCCATTGCATTGATCAACACGGTTCCTTCGGGTTCCAGCCATCGTCTAAAACCCAAAAAGAATAGTGTGAGAGGCAAAAATCATGCTAGGGAAAACAACATAATAAAGGGGGAGTACCTTCAATATCTAACATCTTAGGTTTAATTATATGATCGTTAGCGTAATTCTAGTACTATAACCTATACGTATACTTAACCTTAGGGACATCCCTAGACATACCTTAGAAATATTTCCAGGGATCTCACTAACGTTTTCGCATCCTAGTTTCCAAAGGTTGACTAAACCTTTCCTCTGATACCAACTGTAGAGACCCGAAGCTTAACGTACATGGACATTACATTACATTTTCAGAATACTTAGTACATGAAAAAAAACACACACACAAGGATCGTAATAGTTTAGTGTCTTTGGAAACTCGGAATATAATCTTCTAATCGTGGTGAAAGATCTTCAAAATCTCCCATAGAGATCTTTTTTTTTTACCTAAAACCTTTATTTATATCTTGGGGAAAAGAAAACATAAAAGGGTGAGCTCAAATGCTCAGTAATGGTAAACAAAAGAAATATCAATCACATCATATACATAATCACATAATTTTTGGAAATCTTAACCTGCAAAAGAGATCATAATTTCGTAACATGGGGTAAATCATGGCAGTGAAATGTAATCACAATAATCATAACATAAAACATGAAACATTGTGGCATCCAAACATAATCATATAGAATCATTTCTTGTTAGTCAAGACTCATTTCCAAGACTATCATAGTGGACAAAGTCCCTTTCTGAATCGAGTAACCCTCGTTTCAGTCCTGTTTCACTGAACCGGTATAACCTACCGTTCCAACCCTGTCTATCTCATAAGATATAAAATCTTTACCCAATGCATTGGAGGGAGATATAGGTCCCACCCATCTTATAATTAATCCTTTCTTATGTGTGCCACATAATCATAAACCATACATCATAGCGTAACCCATGTAATAAAAATGGGATTCTTAAACAACATGACATCATAAAACAATTCATATAAGATAAAGGAATTCATAAAAATATTTCCATCACAACATAATCAAATCCATGTAATAATAGGGATAAAAACAGAACCCTTTTTATTATCTTAGATGGAAAATAATTTTGATAAAATACTTGAACTTCATTCTTGAGGAAAATATCCTTTCTACTTCAAAAACACTTTTCCTTTCTTAATATGTCATACAATTATAAACTAAAAGAAGTTGATTAAAAATAAACTTGAAAACTTGTAAAGGAAGATTCTTGGAAATAATATTTTAAAAATCCATTCATGCCGTATAAGTTAAAAAAACATTCTTCGTACTTTTGTCGGAAAAGTCAAAAAGTACCTCGTATGAAAAACGACAAAAGATTCCTTTCATACATATTACTAAAAACTCACCGAAGGGTAAAAATGGATTTAAACAATTGTAGGTGGATGGAAATAATATAAAATATTGATGAAACATGGATGTGGATGATAAAATAAACCCCAGTAAATACTTATGAATAAACAATCTCGGATAAAAATGATATTGTGATATTTCCCTTACCATAGGTCCGATTTGCTTCGTATGTGTCCGAACCTCCTTTTCTTTGAAACGCCTCTTTGAATCCTCCACTTAGGGAACTAAGATTGGTCTTTGAAGAAGACCAGGACCTCTAGGATTATTCTAGGGAAGTGGAGAAGGGATTTTTGTAGAGGTTGGCTGAGCTTGAGTGCTCAAATTGGTGTGAGGAGGAAGGGGGAGGAGGTGCCCTTTTATAAGGGAGGAGAGGGGCACCTTAGGAATATCTCAAAATATTATTTTATATTAAAGTCAAAATAGGTTTATAATGGTTTTCAAAGGGTCTTATTTAGAAGATAAAGTGGGGAAGGGTCAAAATACTATCAACCAATAGGATTTAGACAAGTTTAGGATAATATTTTAACCTTATAAATTAGATTTAACTCTAAGTTAAATAATTTAACTTTTATCGTGTCTTCTGGTTTTCTTTCATTATATGGTTAATACACTTACTATAACATGCCAAACGAACCCCAAATTGTTTATTACTAATACATATATCCTTATCTAAGTCATTTGTCCGAATCTTAGATTTTTATTAATAAAATAACAATTAATAATATAATATTTGATTTAAAAACTATTTTGTGTCAATTTTGACACTATTTGATATATGATTTTTGTGAAAGTCATAACAGAATTATATGTTCGAACCAAGTTGATTAAATCAACAATAATATATCATAGTAACCTGGAAAATTAGTGTAATTCAGAAAAAGTCTCAAATTACATTTATTTTGGTGTTTATAACATCAATTATGTCAATATTTCATAAATAAGATAATTACTGCATCATCATTGTGTCATAAATAAATTAAATTATATAATGTCTAAAAATTACAAATAAAATACCATTATGTAGGAAATCCTTTTAGCTTTCTAAGGAATATTTAAAGTCGAATTTATCTTATGTATAACCCCATATTAAAAATTATTTACTTATTAAACATTGATTTTAACTATTTTAACCCTTCTTTAAATAAATTAATAATAAATGTCCTAATCTAATCCAAGTGGGCCTAAATGGTCATATTTTATTCATAAGGTTTTTGTTGGTCGAATTAAACTTATCCAATAGAATTAGGACATGTGTTACGGTAATAGTAATATCATATTTACCCTTGGTTACCCTATTTACAATTAACCGAGGTAAAAAAAGTAAAAAGTTACTATTCACCAAAAAATTATTTTCATCTCATTGAACCACATTTTACTTACTGACATCAACCGTGTCTCTCGGATTTTTGAAATTCCATTCACAGAAGTGGTAAAATTACGTTTTATGAAAAATTCAGTTTTTTAACTACCACTTAGTAGTTTCACTATTCATCAAAAATTGATGTTTTTCAGAACAATGCCAAAATTTCATCCTAAGCTATATTTTATATTCCGAATTCAAAAAATTTTACCAAATTCATAACATAGAAGTTTCATTAATTATTTTTATAATTAAATCCCGCTGTTAAAACAAATAGCGTGTTTTTAAGAAACAATATCTATCAAAAGATTGACACTTGATTATGTCTGGTTTAATTGTGAAATTACAACCAATGACCAACATTGTATTAAATTGTAAAAATATATTCTAAATATACTTTAAAACCACTCAAATTAATAATTTATCACTATTAATTATTTCGATTAAAAAAGTTGTTTTTAATTAAAATTTAGTAATTTTCACTATTCATCAGAATATGAAAGTTATCCGAAGTGTACCAAAATTTCACCTTAGGCTAAATTCGATACTCCGAATCCAAAAATGAAATCCATTTTGAAAAATAAAATTTACAAAATTTCAAAAAGTGGTTATTACTATTCATAATGGCTAGTTTTAATAACATTTTAATAGCATATCGCTGTTTAGTGAAACTCGTTATTGCGTACTACACACGCGATCGAGGAAGGTCGCGATTGCGTGTAATGCAAGGAAAGTCAAGGATGTGTGTTGTGCAAGCTCCTTTTGGTGTAGCGTACAACACAAGACATTAGTGAAATAAAAAGAATATTTTTCATAAAATCTCGGGCTGTTACATTCTACCCCCCTTAAAATGAATTTCGCCCTCGAAATTCGTTGGGGTTATAAATGTTTTACTATTAGAAAGTTTCTTTAATAGAATCCCACATCGTAAAAAGGAATACCAAAACTTGGCTTTAAAAACTAAAGTATTAAATGTAACGATTACCCAAATAAACTAATCGCTGGGTTTCCACATAGGTAAAAATATTGATATAGAAGAGAAATCTAACCATCATGTTCTGATGGAGAGTGGTAGAGAACATGGCTATGGAAAAGCCAGTAATCACAAATCCATAGATTTGTGATGATATAAGGTACCATCTGATTAATCAGGTATAAGATCACTAGGACAACATTATTGGTTTTCAAGATCATTTCCCTAAAGTTGAAAATTTGAATTAGAATAAATACTTACTTTATTTTGGTACAATCTCACTGTTGTTCGTGCCTTGAACAATTTCCACTTCATCTCTTAAATAAATGAAGTTGAATTTGTTATTCGTGAAGTGTTAGCAGATTATGTGATAGAATGACGGGTCATTCCATCTGTCTCAAACAAAAGGTTTGCAAAAATTATATACATAAGTCGGTCTATAGTGAGATTAATCATATATGGTTCCTAAAATGGACTTATACTGAATATATCATACTGCTTAATATAATAAAACTAGTTTCTACTAAACAGGGACTTCCTGTAGGCCAGTGATAGGCGATAAAGGCCAGTCGCACTTCGGTTGTGGGTTCGATTCCCACAGCCTTGTCCGACGCGATGGGTTGTCACCCGTCCTGCAGGTTGTCCTTTTTCTAAAATTATATTACTATAACATCCCATCAATAATATCGAAAAAAACATCTATCCTTAAACAATACTAACTTATGTCCAACATAATCCATTCTAATCTTTAGGCTTATCCATAATACTGCAGTCCACTCTCATAATATAGTGAAAACGATTACCAGAGATTTAATACTATCGTTAATCACCATATATGTGTCTTGTTGGTCACATTCCAAACATTCAAAGGCCTTAATCATGTATTCTCTTGAATACCCATTGAACCATAGTGAAAACTTGAATGTAGTTAAAAGTTAACACCTTCCACATACCAAAATCCTCAAAATTGTATATACTCAAACCATGATATCACTTAGTCCTTATATTAATCATGAGCTCATGAATACTATTAAACATTTCATTTTCTCATTTTCCCTTCATTATGCGCATATCATCTTATTTCCAAAATATATCAATCACTTTGAATACCACATCAATAAATATTGCAATACTCAATGATACAACATTATTTCGAAATCCCATTACATAAACACTTAATCATTCCACCACATCGTTTTCATATTCAACATTGCCAATAGTGATCACATGTGACTTTCCTTTGTCCTTTGCCTTCAGTGGTTGCTCATGTTGATCATCACTAACCCTTGGATTAGGGCATTTATTAGCATAATGCCCCATTTCCTTGCACTTGAAGCATTGAAGTGTTGGTGGGGCGTTCTCTGCAGTGTTTGATTTATTCACATCATTAGAAACCCTTTTTCCATTACATCGACACTCAGCTTCTCGGTGACCTTCTTTTCTACACATAAAACATTTTCTAGTCCCTTTAAGACAATCTCCACCATGCTTCTTTCCACACTTTGTGCATAAGGAAACATTCATCTTCTTTTCACCATTATTCTGAGATTTCTCCTTGAACTCCATATTTCGTTTTTTGTCAAAACCATGAGATGGATATGTAATACCAACTTCCATTTCTACCTTGATAGCACAACGCACAATTTCTTCATAGCTACTGAAGTCTCTTATAGCTAATGCCCTTCGAAGACTTGGTTTTAAGCCACTGAAAAATCGATCAACTTTACTTTCAGGTTGGATGATAATGCCAGATGCATACCTTGCAAGTCTTGTAAAATTCGCTTCGTATATACAAACAGATTCATCATCCTTTTGCTTTAGTTCAAGAAACTCCTTCTCCATCTTTGTTCGAAAAATACGAGGGAAGTACTTATTGAAAAATAAGTTCTTGAACTCATCCCATTCCATGGACTCAATTTCATCTCTTTTCCTTGTATTCTTGATAAGATTCCACCATTGATCTGCTTCACCTTCCAAACGATATACTGCTAAGATGACTTTATCATGTTCAGAACATTGAAGAATTGAAAATATCTTTTTAGTGGTACTGATCCATTGTTCAGCAACAAGTGGATCAAAAGACCCACTGAAAGAAGGTGGACGTTGCCTCATGAAGGACTCAATAGAATATTGTTCCCTTCTCTGCTCATTTGGAAGTCCAGAATGATTCATAGCTTGTGTAAGTATAGCAATAAAATTTTGCACTCCATCTCCCATAAAATTTGTTTGTTCAGGAGGACAATCATTGCATTGTCCATTGCATTGATCAACATGGTTCCTTCGGGTTCCAGCCATCGTCTAAAACCCAAAAAGAATAGTGTGAGAGGCAAAAATCATGCTAGGGAAAACAACATAATAAAGGGGGAGTACCCTCAATATCTAACATCTTAGGTTTAATTCTATGATCGTTAGCGTAATTCTAGTACTATAACCTATACATATACTTAACCTTAGGGACATCCCTAGACATACCTTAGAAATATCTCTAGGGATCTCACTAACGTTTTCGCATCCTAGTTTCCAAAGGTTGACTAAACCTTTCCTCTGATACCAACTGTAGAGACCCGAAGCTTAACGTACATGGACATTACATTACATTTGCGGAATACTTAGTACATAACAAAAAACACACACACAAGGATCGTAATAGTTTAGTGTCTTTGGAAACTCGGAATATAATCTTCTAATCGTGGTGAAAGATCTTAAAAATCTCCCATAGAGATCTTCTTTTTTTTATACCTAAAACCTTTCTTTATATCCTGGGGAAAAGAAAACATAAAAGGGTGAGCTCAAATGCTCAGTAAGGGTAAACAAAAGAAATATAAATCACATCATATACATAAGCACATAATTTTTGGAAATCTTAACCTGCAAAAGAGATCATAATTTCATAACATGGGGTAAATCATGGCATTGAAATGTAATCACAATAATCATAACATAAAACATGAAACTTTGTGGCATTCAAACATAATCATAGTGAATCATTTCTTGTTAGTCAAGACTCATTGCCAAGACTATCTTAGTGGACAAAGTCCCTTTCTGAATCGAGTAACCCTCGTTTCAGTCCTGTTTCACTGAACCGGTATAACCTACCGTTCCAGCCCTGTCTATCTCATGAGATATAAAATCTTTACCCAATGCATTGGAGGAAGATATAGGTCCCACCCATCTTATAATGAATCCTTTCTTATGTGTGCCACATAATCATAAACCATACATCATAGCGTAACCCATGTAATAAAAATGGGATTCTTAAACAACATGGCATCATAAAACAATTCATATAAGATAAATGAATTCATAAAAATATTTCCATCACAACATAATAAAATCCATGTAATAATAGGGATAAAAACAGAACCCTTTTTATTATCTTAGATGGAAAATAATTTTGATAAAATACTTGAACTTCATTCTTGAGGAAAATATCCTTTCTACTTCAAAAACACTTTTCCTTTCTTAATATGTCATACAATTATAAACTAAAAGAAGTTGATTAAAAATAAACTTGAAAACTTTTAAAGGAAGATTCTTGGAAATAATGTTTTAAAAATCCATTCATGCCGTATAAGTTAAAAAAACATTCTTCGTACTTTTTTCGGAAAAGTCAAAAAGTACCTCGTATGAAAAACGACAAAAGATTCCTTTCATACATATTACTAAAAACTCACCGAAGGGTAAAAATTGATTTAAACAATTGTAGGTGGATGGAAATAATATAACATATTGATGAAACATGGATGTGGATGATAAAATACACCCCAGTAAATACTTACGAATAAAAAATCTCGGATAAAAATGAGATTGTGATATTTCCCTTACCATAGGTCCGATTTGCTTCGTATGTGTCCGAACCTCCACTTCTTTGAAACGCCTCTTTGAATCCTCCACTTAGGGAACTAAGAATGGTCTTTGAAGAAGACCAGGACCTCTAGGATTATTCTAGGGAAGTGGAGAAGGGATTTTGGCAGAGGTTGGCCGAGCTTGAATGCTCAAACTGGTGTGAGGAGGAAGGGAGAGGAGGTTCCCTTTTATAAGGGAGGAGAGGGGCACCTTAGGAATATCTCAAAATATTATTTTATATTAAAGTCAAAATCGGTTTATAATGGTTCCAAAGGGTCTTATTTCGAAGCTAATGTGGGGAAGGGTCGAAATCCTATCAACCAATAGGATTTCGACAAGTTTAGGATATTATTTTAACCTTATCAATTAGATTTAACTCTAAGTTAAATAATTTAACTTTTATCGTGTCTTTTTGTTTTCTTTCACTATATGTTAATACACTTACTATAACATGCCAAACGAACCCCAAATTGTTTATTACTAATACATATATCCTTATCTATGTCATTTGGCCGAACCGTATATTTTTAGGAATAAAATAACAATTAATAATATAATATTTGATTTAAAAACTATTTTGTGTCAATTTTGACACTATTTGATATATGATTTTTGTGAAAGTCATAACAGAATTATATGTTCGAAACAAGTTGATTACATCAACACTAATATATCATAGTAAACTAGAAAATTAGTGGAATTCATAAAAAGTCTCAAATTACATTTATTTTGGTGTTTATAACATCAATTATGTCAATATTTCATAAATAAGATAATTACTGCATCATCATTGTGTCATAAATAAATTAAATTATATAATGTCTAAAAATTAAAAATAAAATACTATTATGTAGGAAATCGTTTTATCTTTCTAATGAATATTTATAGTCGAATTTATATTATGTATAACCCCATATTAAAAATGATTTACTTATTAAACTTTGATTTTAACTATTTTAACCCTTCTTTAAATAAATTAATAATAAATGTCCTAATCTAATCCAAGTGGGCCTAAATGGTCATATTTTATTCATAAGGTTGTTTTTGGTCGAATTACACTTATCCAATAGAATTAGGACATGTGTTAGGGTAATAGTAATATCATATTTACCCTTAGTTACCCTATTTACTATTAACCGCGGTAAAAAAAGTAAAAAGTTACTATTCACCGAAAAATTATTTTCATCTCATTGAACCACATTTTACTTACTGACATCAACCGTGTCTCTAGGATTTTTGAAATTCCATTCACAGAAGCGGTAAAATTAAGTTTTATGAAAAATTCAGTTTTTTAACTACCACTTAGTAGTTTCACTATTCATCAAAAATTGATGTTTTTCAGAACAATTCCAAAATTTCATCCTAAGCTCTATTTTATATTCCGAATTCAAAAAATTTTACCAAATTCATAACATAGACGTTTCATTAATTTTTTTTATAATTAAATCCCGTTGTTAAAACAAATAGCGTGTTTTTAAGAAACAATATATATCAAAAGATTGACACTTGATTATGTCTGGTTTAAATGCGAAATTACAACCAATGACCAACATTGTATTAAATTGTAAATATATATTCTAAATATATTTAAAACCACTCAAATTAATAATTTATCACTATTAATTATTTCGATTAAAAAAGTTGTTTTTAATTAAAATTTAGTAATTTTCACTATTCATCAGAATATGAAAGTTATCCGAAATGTACCAAAATTTCACCTTAGGCTAAATTCGATACTCCGAATCCAAAAATGAAATCCATTTTTAAAAATAAAATTTACAAAATTTCAAAAAGTTGTTATTACTATTCATAACGGCTAGTTTTAATAACATTTTAATAGCATATCGCTGTTTAGTGAAACTCGTTATTGCGTACTACACACGCTATCGAGCAAGGTCGTGATTGCGTGTAATGCAAGGCAAGTCAGGGATGTGCGTTGTGAAAGCTCCTTTTGGTGTAGCGTACAACACAAGACATTAGTGAAATAAAAAGAATATTTTTCATAAAATCTCAGGCTGTTACACACCTGTACTTGTTTATACTTCGAAACCTTCATCTTCTCAAAGGGTTCCTCCTCCTGAGCACCAACATCAGAGGACTTTTCGTCAAGACGATCAAAGAGATGAAAGAAGAGAACAAATTGTGGATCTGAAGATCAAGACATACTTTTTCCTAAATGAACACGTTCCTGGTTATTTCATTTCAGCTCTGGAAAATAATTTGGTTCAATTGCCAATGCCCAAGAGGCCAAACAAGAAAGGAGATGAAGACTGTCCCAATTATTTCCCCTTTCATCAAATGTTGGGGCATCCCATCCAGGAGTGTTTCGTCTTCAAGGACCTCCTGCAAAAAATGGTCGACTCAGGACAAGTCAAACTGAAAGGTTCTTCAGCTCAGGTAGCATGTGTTACTGCTACAGTTTCATAGGAGGAAGGTGAGTGGCAAGAAGTCAAAAGAAAAAATGCACAGAAGTATGATGATTGGATGTTTAGAAAGACGATCAAATGAACTCATGATATTTTACAAACACAATTAAAGAAACCGATTGTGTCTTCTTCTATTAATGTTGCGGCAAAACCCTTTTCGTCAGAGGGAAAGTCCTCATAGAAACGGTATGATTCAAAGAAAGAAAAAGAATCAGAAGAAGATGATTATGTGTCAAAGCCTAAGTTGTCTTTGACTCTGGCATAATTCATGCCATCTACTTCAAAGCCACGGGCACCGCCCCACCAAACGGCACAGCCTAAATAGGCTAATGACGCAGAGTCTTCATCATACGAAGAGTTAATCTTCGGTTCTGTTAATATGATTCAATTTACAGATCCATATTCCAGTCACAGTTTCGATTTCAATGAGCATGAATTCCCTGTATCAAATAGGGGAATCAGAGGAAGTTCCAGTGGATCAGGATATAGGGGAAGACGTGGATCTTTCAGAAGCCACTATTACAATTCTACCCCTGCTAGAACTGTGTATGCTGTAGAAACTCGTGGTAGAACCCTTCAGCGAGCTTAGAAAGAACAATCATGTTCTTCTACCAATAGAAAATTCAGTCCTGACATAGTTATTTTGGAAGACCGGTTGAAGGTTCCATCTTGTTCCTCTCAGCAAGTAAATGGATCTAATCAGTCTAATCTTCCAAAACCAGGGATATTGCCAACTCCTATCCTGATACAATATGCATCAAATTCCAAAACATCTGCTTCCAAGGTACCTGCTAAACCACATATTCCTATTGGGAAACGCAGACCTCTGGATCAAAAATATAATGTATTGAAACACTTGGCCTAAGTACTAGCCAAGTTATCAATTTTGGATGCTCTGAATCTATCAAAAGATCATTGAGAAGAACTCATCAAGGCTTTGTCAAGTCCTCAAGAGTTTGAAACTGAAATTGATGAAGCTGAAGTCTATCACATTGAGAATAATCCTGTATAATTCCATGCAATAATATCTTTTACTGATGATGATTAAGATAATGTTGTGCATGGGCACATTAGAACTTTGTACTTATCTAGCAAGGTTAGTGGCGTAGATGTCCAAAGAGCTTTCATTGACAGTGGTTCGGGAGTCAACCTCATGCCCATTCATACAATTCATCGATTGGGCCTCACGGAATCTGATTTATCTCCTTCTACCATGATGTTACACGGATATGATAAAAATTAACAAGAACCACTGGGCGAAGATACACTTAGAACTCAGTTTGGAGATCTTGTATCCAATTCGGATTTCATGGTTGTTGATCAAGACTCAGCTTTCAACATCATTCATGGAAGACCCTGGCTACATCAACATGTGGCCATCCCTTTATCATACCATCAATGTCTCAAATATTGATTCGATGGTCAATTTGGGACATTGTATGGTGATAAGGCCCCATTAAAGTCATGTGAGTCTCAATACATTGAGGCGGAATTCTATCACATGAAGGGAAGGGGGAAATCCACAACAAAGGAGATTACTAAAGTTAATGCTCCATATGGTTTGGAGAAGATTCCAGTAAATCCATTTACACATGTGAGTACAGATTATGTGTTACCTATAAGTCAAATTGACAAGATAGACCCAAATCAAAATACTCTTACGGAAAGATCCATAATGTCAATTACAACAATCGATCCAGACAACATGGGAGAAACTGGTAACCCACCAAACAGTGATGAAAGCGCAAATGGTGACATATTCATTTCATCTACTGAAATCCAACAAGTCTATACTTCACCAACCATGCCAGAAGAAGTTATATCAACATCGTAGGTTAACAATGATGTCGATTATCAATCCATCATCTGCTCTGTATTACCCAAAGAAGAACCTTCATCATCAATCGGGTCGGAAATGGAAGCTTCTTCTTCAAGATATGCAAATTTTGACATCTCTTCTGATCATGGAAATTATACTTCATCATCTACTATGCAAGTAGAAATGGAAGAAATAACACATGATGAAGAATAAGAGGAAGATCTCAGAGATGCTTCTCCAGCATTTGAAGAGGGTATCTCTACCACTGTGGATGAACTCAGAGAAATATATATGGGTACAAAAGAAGATCCACGCCCCACTTTAATCAGTCCGTCCATGACTCTTGAAGAGAAAGAGATGTATATTTCTTTTCTAAAGAAAAATAGAGATATATTTTCTTGGAACTATACAGAGATGCCCGGGCTTGATCCTAATGTTGCTACTCATCATTTGGGTTTACCAGAAGAACATCGAGGATTTAGGCAAGCCGCGAGAAAAACACACCCAACTTATGCTTCCAAAATTGAAGCTTAAGTGGATAAGATTAGCAAATCTAACTTCATCAGAAAAGTTCATCATCCCAAGTGTTTGGCTAATATTGTCCCCGTAAAGAAGAAGAACGTACAAATTAGAGTTCGCATTGATTTCAGATATCTTAATCGGCATTGTCCTAAGGATGATTTCCCAATTCCGATTACAGAACTTTTAATTGATGAAACAGCTGGCTATGAATCACTTTCCATGATGGATGGATATTCCGGATATAATTAGGTCCGAATGGCCCCAATATATGAGGAATCCATAGCCTTCAGAGCCCCTCAGGGTGTGTTTTGTTACCGGGTAATGCTCTTTGGCTTAAGGAATGCAGGTGCAACATATCAGCGTGCCATGCATTGTATCTTCAAACCCTTCTTAGGGATGTTTTTTGAATGCTATGTAGACGATTTGGTAGTTAAATCAAAACAATGTTCTAATCACTTGGATGATTTGGAATTCATATTCCATAAGATTTGACTATATAATTTGAAGATGAACCCCTTAAAATGTTCTTTTGGGGTAACCTTAGGAAAATTTCTTGACTTTGTTGTACGCCATCATTGTAACGACCCAATCTTTTTGTGTAGTATATTAACTTACTCTTAATGATTTAATAAGATGTTAGTGGTTAATGTAGAAAGAGGAGTCGATGGCTTCATCCAGTAGACTCGAACCTTATGAAGCCAACTTATCAGAGCTTGGGAAGGAGGTAGCATCAGTGGGTTTCGCTTTGGACCAAGCCCAAGCCGAACTCCAGCATGTCAAGCTTGAATGGAAACGCCTGTGGGAGAAGTTCAAGTTAGTAGAGATTACTACTAGGGAAATGTTATCTGATCCTCCCTCAGATTCTCTCACCATAGCACACCTTACACTTAGGTCCTATGCCGGTGTTATAAGGGGCTATGTGACGAGACCCTAGCTTCCTTGTGTAATCCTTTTGGGTGAATAAATTGAGATCTATTCCTTTAGTGATGTTTGTGGTATTTCTTTTGTCTGGATAATTTTAGGATATATTTTATTGATGAATTTTTGAAAAAGGGATATTTTAAAACATTTATGTAAACCCTAAATAATCAATGATGTGTAATGATTTTCAAAAAATGGTCTTCTATAAAAGTGTTCAGTAAGAAATTTGGAGTCTAATAAGATCAACTTAATTTTTGATGAATAGTAAATTATGAATAGTGATTTTACGCTTAGGATTAGTAATGTGACCAAATGGATTAGTAATTTCACTCAAATAAAGTTTTAATATAATTTAGACACCTAGATTAAGTAATGTGATTCAATAAAATGGGTAAATAACGGTTTCATAAATTATTAGTCAAGTATTAGTTTTTTTGGGTGAGTAGTGTTTTTTAATTAAAAATTTAATTAAAAACAATTAGAAAATTATTTTTATAAAAAGGACTTTATTTTTGAACTCAGAGCATCGATATTATGTTAAGGTAATTTTTGGGGATTTTTCTGAAAAAATGAATTCTCAATGAATAGTGTTTTAATTAAAAATTAAATTAAAAATATTTAGAAAATTATTTTTATAAAATGGATTTCATTTTTGAAATCAGAGCATTGATATTTGGTTAAGGTGAAATTTTGGGATTATTCTGAGAAAGGTGAATTTTTTATGAATAGTGAAAATATAGTTTTTAAGTTACGAGTGTTTAATGACATCATTAAATGATGTATTAAGTGTATATTCAATATGGTCAAATTATGAATAGTAATATAAGGTATGAGGTGTCCCATGTTTCCAATACCATGGGAAAATACCATGGGCAAGCCCATGGTTTTTCCAAAACCACTAATGAGGTGTCCCTTGGCCATTAATGCCTTGTCCCCTCACTTTCCCTATAAATACACACCCTTTCATCCTTTAGTTTTCACTCCCAACTCTCCCCCATGAAGTTCTGGTCTCCTTACCTCCCAAGGAGTCCTCCCAAGGTGCCCCCAATCCCTCAAGGTCAAAAACTTTGAGTTTCAAGAGTCACGTTTTAAGGTAAGGGATCTGACTCCTCTCTTTCTTTTCAAGTGATCTCTTTTATGTCAATTCTTTTATACTCCATGTTCTTATGTTGGAGGATGTTCTTTTATATTCATTATACTGTCCATTTTATGTTCATATGATTAGAGAACCCCTCTTACTCTCATCATTTCATTTTATGAAGTTTCAAGTGGCGCCGTTAGGGTGCCGAATTTTTAAGGGATTCTTTCACCCTCCTCATTCTTTTCAAAGTTCTACGTTCATGTCAAGTCTTTCACGTTCCTTTTTTTATGTTGGGGTATGATCTCTATATTTATCATACTGATATTTTATGATCTAATGATGAGAGACCCCATTTGATCTCTTCAATTCAGTATTTTGAAGTTTAAAGTGACGCCGTTAGGCTGCCAAATTTTCATAAGAGAAATCTAATTTTTGTCTTCCTTCCGTGTTTTTCCATTCAAATGGTATGTCCTTGAAATTTCATCACCATGTCCATATATCCTTCTTATTCTTTCCCTCTGCTGTTTTATGGGTCAATTATGATTGTTCGACCCATGTCCCCTCTCTCTTCAAAGTTTTCTAAAACCCCGAAATATAGCCGTTATGCTGCAGAATTTTCGTCTCAAAGTACCTCTCTCTTTTCTCAAAATTATTTTATGTTATAAAGTGAATACTCAAAGCTCTTATTTGTACAGGGTTATTCACACATATATCAAAATGTTCTATTTTAAATTCTAGGATTTACATACATGAAACCCTCTTTCCCTTTCTGTGGGTTTAAAGTGACATAAAGATCGTGTCTTTAAAGCAGTTTTTAAAAAGTTATGATTATGAAATGAAACCCATTTCTTTTATGCTATATGGGTTGTTTATGAAATGATTTATGATGATATATGTGGATCACATGATAATAAAGGAAAATTTAAGGGTTCGCCCTGATAGCACTCCAATGCATTGGGTAAAGACTTAATCTCTAGAGATGACCATTTTAACGACGCCTTGGTGAATAACCTTGGTAATTTTTAACGACACCTTGGGGATGGACCTTGGTGAAACGAAATGATTGTCAATATTAAATGTTGCAGCCACATCTTCAAGTTATGAAAAATGTTATTTTTATTATGATGTATCTCATGATTTCTTTCTCATTCCTTAGGTTCTTTTCATGTCCTTATTGAAGTATCTCAAGTTCACATGTAAAATGTTTCTCTTGTTTCCCTTACTGGGCCTTCTGCTCACCCTTTCTTTTGATGTATGTCCCCAGGTTATGAGATGAAGTAATGAAACTAGGATGAACTAAAGGAGAAGCCTTTCAAGTTTTTAAGAAGAATGTTTTATGTTTTTTTTTCTTGTATTATGTTCCTTGTTTCCAACACACTAAACCTTAATGATCCTCAGTTCCGTGTAATCAAATGAAAGTTATGTCATAAAAAGACGGGATGTTACAGTTGGTATCAAAGGATGGTTTAGTTATTTTTGGAAATTAGGATATAAATACTTTAGGAAGAACCCTATAGAAAAGTTTAAATATAAGAAAACTTCCTGGTATTTTGGTAAGTATTGATTAAGTGGTTTATCAAACAAATACATCCCTGTCTGGATACGAGCAGGTAGAGGCGGCTCTGGCACAGATGTACATAGGGGTAAAACCCGAAAACACCGCTTTGAGGTAGACTCGAATGGGAACTAGTGGACGATAATAGGCCTTGCTTCACTCTTGGTTATGACACTCCCGGGGGATATGTTTGGTTGATCACAAGCTTTTTATGAATCATTATGAAGGAATTATAGAAAAGTGTAATTGTCTAAGCATGAAGTCTTAGTTAAAAGATTAATAAATGAAATAAGTTTCTTACTAAGGTTTTATTCTTTTAGAAAATGGAGGGAAATAGGAGGAACCGTGCCGATGGTGACCGCAATGCACCATGTGCTGACGACCCTCTGATGGAAGCCGGAATGGAAACATTCATGCGAATGATGAACCAACTGACTCAAGATATGAGTAATAACTTGAATCAAGCTGAGAGGCTGACCTCACCATGAAGGGAACAACACTCTGTTGAGTCCTTCATGCATCAACGACCGCCAACATTCAGTGGATCTACTGACCCATTGGTTTCGGAACAATGGATAAGCTCCATTGAAAAGATCTTTTCTGTACTTCATTGTTCGAAACAAGAAAAAGTCACCCTTGCTCTTTACCTCCTAGAGGGAGAAGCTGATCAGTGGTGGTCACTGATCAAAAACACGAAGCCACGAGGAGAGATGGAAGCTATGGAGTGGGAAGAATTTCGGGGAATTTTCTTTAACAAGTATTTCCCTCGTTCCATGAGAACGAGAATGGAGAAAGAGTTTCTCGAGCTGAAGCAGAAGGAGAACGAATCTGTTGGAAGCTATGAGATGAACTTGATGAGGCTTTCCCTTTATACCTCAAGCTTTTTCATGGTCCCTAATGGGAAGGTTGATAGATTCTTTGGTGGACTACGACCTCATCTGCGGAAGAATCTAGCCAACAGGGACTATGATAGCTATGAAGAAATAGTTAGAAGTGGTGTGAAAGTCAAGCTGGAGTTTGGTGAGACACAATGGTCTCACAATCCAAATGAAAAGAAGAGATCATTGGATCCCAGTTTAGGGAAGTCTTTTGATTAGGGAAGAGGTTGAAATCAAATGCAACTTACCACATGCAATAAATGTGGGAAGAATCATCTGGGGAACTGCTTGAATGGAAGTGGAAAGTGCTACAATTGTGGAAGAGGAGGCCATATTGCTCGGAATTGTCATAGTGAGGTGAAGCCTCAGCTTCCCAACACTAACGATAGAGGAAAGATGGTTCTGGCCCTACCCGAAGTCACATGCTTCAAGTGTGGACAGCTTGGGTACTTTGCTAACCAATGTCCAAATCCGAGGGCGGTGGAGAGGAATCACCATCAACCTCAGCAGAGGCCAAGGGAGCAAGGTTGTGCTTTCGCTATCACAACAACTGAAGTTCAAGTTCCGAACGATGTGGTAGCAGGTACTCTTGTTGTCCTCTCAAAACTAGCAAGTACTTTATTTGATTCTGGTTCTACGCATTCCTTTATTTCCTCCATGTTTGCAAGGAATATAGAATCAATCCCCGAACTGCTAGAGGTAGAGTTGTCAGTCAAGACTCCAAGTGGGATTATCCTTGCATCAACAGTATTTAGAGACTCTAGTGTTTACTTTGGTGAGAAAAATCTTATCGCAAATGTAGTAGTCATTCCCATGATGGAATTTGACATTATAATAGGGATGGACTGACTCTCAAAGTATAATGCTAAGATCAAATGAAGAAGTAAGGAAATCTCAGTAGTCTTGAATGAATGACCTACAGTTATCTTCCAAGGAGAGATATCCCGAACTGATCTGTATCTAGAAGCACCTCCTATATCTTTCTTTATAGAGTTAATCGGTGATGATGAAGAAGGAAAAGGGAGCATACAGATAGAAGATGTTCCGATTGTTCAGGAATACATGGATGTATTTCCTGAGGAGTTACCTGGACCTCCCCCAGAAAGAGAGGTAGAGTTCTCCATTGAACTCGTACCTGGGTCTCAACCGATATCAAATACTCCGTATAGAATGGAAAATGTGGAGCTAGAAGAGTTAAAGAAACAACTCCAAGACTTGTTGGAGAAGGGGTTTATCCGACCGAGTGTGTCTCCTTGGGGAGCACCAGTTGTCTTTGTGAAGAAGAAGGATGGATCAATGCGACTATGCATTGATTATAGAGAACTAAATGGGATCACAGTGAAGAACAGATATCCTTTAACAAGAATTGATGATTTATTTGACCAACTTCACGGGGCTCAATTCTTCTCTAAGATTGACCTTCGATCTGGTTATCATCAACTGAGGGTGAAGAAGGAATATATTCCAAATACTGCCTTCCGATCAAGATATGGGCATTATGAGTTTACTGTTATGCCCTTCGGCTTGACTAATGATCATGCTATTTTCATGGATTTGATGAATAGAGTCTTTAAGGACTACCTTGATAACATTGTGGTAGTTTTTATTGATGATATTTTGATATATTCAAAAAGTCGTGAGGATCATGAAGATCATCTAAGGGTTATATTGAAAACTCTGCAGAAGGAGAGGCTCTTTGGGAAGTTCAGCAAGTGTGAGTTTTGGTTACAACAAGTGGCTTTCTTGGGGCACATCGTAACCAATGAAGGAATCTCGGTTGACCCTGCAAAGACAATGGTTGTGGAGGAGTGGCCTCAATCCACAACAGTAACTGAGATTCGTAGTTTCCTTGGTTTAGCGGGATATTATAGGAGGTTTGTGAAAAACTTTTCATGGATTTCTAATCCACTAACCAAGTTGACATGAAAAGGGGTTAAGTTCATCTGGACAATGGAATGTGAGGAATGTTTCCAAGAGCTGAAGAAGAGATTGGTTACTGCACCTGTGTTAACACTACCCTCTATCGGAGAAGGATTCGTTATTTTTAGCGATGCATCTCTGAAAGGGCTTTGGTGCGTCCTCATGCAAAATGACAAGGTAATTGCTTATGCATCTCGATAGTTGAAGATTCATGAGCAGAATTTTCCTATGCATGATCTAGAGGTGGCGGCAGTTGTTTTTGCTCTAAAGATATGGAGGCACTATCTTTATGGGGAGAAATGTGATATATACACTGACCACCAAAGTCTAAAGTATATTTTCACACAAAAATAATTGAACATGAGAAAAAGGAGATGGTTGGAGATTATTAAAGACTACGATTTTTCAATTCATTATCACCCTGGAAGAGCAAACAAAGTGGCAGATGCGTTAACCAGGAAAGATCCTGTTGTTCTGGCAACAATGAGGATCCTAGGAGATCCCTTGATTAAAGATCTAGTAAAACTGGACATGGGAATTATAAAGAAAGGGACATCATCAACCCTATCCCAAATGATTTCTCAAACTTCATTACTAGAGAATATCAAGAAGGCTCAAAAAGAAGATCCTTTGCTGCAGGAGAAGTTGGAGGCTGTAAAAGATGGGAAGTTACCTGATTTCAATATTGATCAAGAAGGTGTATTGAAATTTCGTACAAGACTATGTGTTCCATCTATTTCAGAGATAAAGAAAGAACTGATGGATGAAGCTCATAGCTCTACTTTCTCTATACATCCGGGAAGCACTAAGATGTATAGAGACCTTCGTGATCATTATTGGTGGGATAACATGAAGAGGGAGATTGATTATTACACTACAAGGTGCCTAGTGTGTCAGCAAGTAAACGCAGAACGACAACTTCCTAAGGGGGTATTACAACCGCTACCCATACCAGCATGGAAGTGGGATAATATCACTATGGACTTTATAACTGGTCTACCGAAAACATCCAAAGGAAACAATGCGATATGGGTTATTGTGGACCGTCTCACCAAGATAGACCATTTTATCTCTATTCGGGAAGAATTATCTCTAGATCAGCTTGCCAAGATTTACGTGAAGGAAGTGGTAAGGCTGCATGGGGTACCACTATCCATCGTGTCTGATCGTGACCCAAGATTCACATCAAAATTCTGGAGAAGTCTTCAACATGCTCTGAATACTGAGTTGAATTTTAGTGCGGCCTATCATCCTCAAACTGATGGACAATCTGAAAGGACTATTCAGACAGTCGAAGACATGCTGAGATTATGCTCAATGAAATTTAAAGGTGGATGGGATCAACACCTCCCATTAGTTGAGTTCTCCTATAACAATAGCTTCCATTCGAGTATTCAGATGGCACCCTATGAAGCTCTGTATGGAATGCGATGTAGAACTCCCACTTGTTGGAATGAAACTGGTGAGAGAAAGCTTCTTGGGCCTGATCTTGTGCAAGAGATGATAGAACAGGTTCATTCCATCCAACAACACATAAAGGCTGCTCAGAGTCGCCAGAAGAGCTATGCTGACAATCGTCGAAGGGACTAGGAGTTTGGTGTTGGTGACAAAGTCTTCCTTCAAATTTCTCCATGGAAGAGAGTCATGCGGTTTGGGAAGAAAGGGAAGCCCCGCCCTAGGTACATTGGCCCCTATGAAATCCTTGATCGCATAGGAGTAGTGGCTTATCTTCTAGAACTTCCACCGAACCTAGCTCAAGTTCATGATGTCTTCCATGTATCTCTCTTGAGGAAGTACATATCCGACCCTTCACATGTACTGAACCCAGAGGTGGTACAACTGGAACATGACCTCTCTTATGAGGAGCAGCCGGTGGAGATCTTGGACCGTAGAGACAAGGTTCTACGAAACAAGACTACCCACCTTGTGAAAGTGTTGTGGAGGAATCATAAGTATGAAGAAGCGACTTGGGAGCCTGAGGAAACGATGAAGCAAAAGTACCCTCACCTTTTTTACTAGGCCTCAAGTATAAATTTCGGGGATGAAATTTCTTAAGGGGGGAAGAATGTAACGACCCAATCTTTTTGAGTAGTATATTAACTTACTCTTAATGATTTAATAAGATGTTAATGGTTAATGCAGAAAGAGGAGTCAATGGCTTCATCCAGTAGACTCAAACCTTATGAAGCCCACTTATCCGAGCTTAGGAAGGAGGTAGCATCAGTGGGTTTCGATTTGGACCAAGCCCAAGCCGAACTCCAGCGTGTCAAGCATGAACGGAAACGCCTGTGGGAGAAGTTCAAGTTAGTAGAGATTACTACTAGGGCAATGTTATCTAAGCATCCCTCAGATTCTCTCACCATAGCACACCTTACACTTAGGTCTTATGCCGGTGTTATAAGGGGCTATGTGACGAGACCCTAGCTTCCTTGTGTAATCCTTTCGGGTGAATAAATTGAGATCTCTTCCTTTAGTTATGTTTGTGGAATTTCTTTTGTTTGGATAATTTTATGATATATTTTATTGATGAATTTTTGAAAAAGGGATATTTCAAAACATTTATGTAAACCCTAAATAATTAATGATGTGTAATGATTTTCAAAAAATGATCTTCTACAAAAGTGTTCAGTAAGGAATTTGGAGTCTAATAAGATCAACTTAATTATTGATGAATAGTAAATTATGAATAGTGATTTTACGCTTAGGATTAGTAATGTGACCAAATGGATTAGTAATTTCACTCAAAGAAAGTTTTAATATAATTTAGACACCTAGATTAAGTAATGTGATTCAATAAAATGGGTAAATAATGCATTCATAAATTATTAGTCAAGTATTATTTTTTTCAGGTGAATAGTGTTTTTTAATTAAAAATATAATTAAAAATTATTTGAAAATTATTTTTATAAACAGTACTTTATTTTTGAACTCAAAGCATCGATATTATGTTAAGGAAATTTTTGGGGATTTTTCTGAAAAAAATGAATTCTCAATGAATAGTGTTTTTAATTAAAAATTAAATTAAAAATATTTAGAATTTTTTTTATAAAATCGATTTAATTTTTGAAATCAGAGCATTGATATTTGGTTAAGGTGAAATTTTGGGATTATTTTGAGAAAGTTGAATTTTTGATGAATAGTGAAAATATAGTTTTTAAGTTACGGGTGTTTAATGACATCATTAAATGATGTATTAAGTATATATTCAATATGTTCGAATTATGAATACTAAGATAAGGTATGAGGTGTCCCAAGTGGCCAATACCATGGGCAAATACCATGGGAAAGCCCATGGTTTTTCCAAAACCACTAATGAGGTGTCCCTTGGCCATTAATGCCTTGTCCCCTCACTTTCCCTATAAATACACACCCTTTCCTCCTTTAGTTTTCACTCCCAACTCTCCCCCAACGAAGTTCTGGTCTCCTTACCTCCCAAGGAGTCCTCCCAAGGTGCCCCCAAGCCCTCAAGGTCAAACACTTTGAGTTTCAAGAGTCACGTTTTAAGGTAAGGGTTCCGACTCCTCTCTTTCTTTTCAAGTGATCTCTTTTATGTCAATTCTTTTATACTCCATGTTCTTATGTTGGATGATGTTCTTTTATATTCATTATACTGTCCATTTTATGTTAATATGATGAGAGACCCCCTCTTACTCTCATCATTTCATTTTATGAAGTTTTAAGTGGCGCCGTTAGGCTGCTGAATTTTTAAGGGATTCTTTCACCCTCCTCATTCTTTTCAAAGTTCTACATTCATGTCAAGTCTTTCAAATTCCTTTTTTTATGTTGGGGTATGATCTCTATATTTATCATACTTATCTCTTATGATATAATAATGAGAGACCCCATTTTATCTCTTCAATTTAGTATTTTGAAGTTTTAAGTGACGCTGTTAGGCTGCCGAATGTTCATAAGAGAAATCTAATTTTGGTCTTCCTTCCATGTTTTTCATTTAAAATGGTATGTCCTTGAAATTGCATCACCATGACCATATATCCTTATTATTCTCTCCCTCTACTTTTTTTTGGGTCAATTATGATTGTTCGACCCATGTCCCCTCTCTTTTCAATGTTTTCTAAAACCCCGAAATATAGCCGTTATGCTGCAGAATTTTCGTCTCAAAGTACCTCTCTCTTTTCTCAAAATTATTTTATGTTATAAAGTGAATACTCAAAGATATTATTTCTACAGGGGTATTCACACATATATCAAAATGTTCAATTTTAAATTCTGGGATTTACATACATGAAACCTCTTTCCCTTTCCGTGGGTTTAAAGTGACATAAAGATCATGTCTTTAAAGCAGTTTTTAAAAAGTTATGATTATGAAATGAAACCCATTTATTTTATGCTATATGGGTTGTTTATTAAATTATTGATGATGATATATGTGGCTCACATTATAATAAAGGCAAATTTAAGGGTGTGCCCTGATAGCGCTCCAATGCATTGGGTAAAGACTTAATCTCTAGAGATGACCATTTTAATGACACCTTGGTGAATAACTTTGGTAATTTTTAATGACACCATGGGGATGGACCTTGGTGAAACGAAACGATTGTCAATAGTAAATGTTGCAGCCACATCTTCAAGTTATGAAAAATGTTATTTTTATTATGATGTATCTCATGATTTCTTTCTCATGCCTTAAAGTTCTTTTCATGTCCTTATTGAAGTATCTCAAGTTCACATGTAAAATGTTTCTCTTGTTTCCCTTACTGGGCCTTCTTCTCACCCTTTCTTTTGATGTATGTCCTCAGGTTATGAGATGCAGTAATGAACCTAGGATAAACTAAAGGAGAAGCCTTTCAAGTGTTTAAGAAGAATTTTTTATGTTTTTTTCATGTATTATGTTCCTTATTTCCAAGACACTAAACCTTAATGATCCTCAGTTCCGTGTAATGAAATGAAAGTTATGTCATAAAAAGAAGGGATGTTACAATCGTGGTATTGAAGTCGATCCTGAGAAGACCAAGCCAATCCTTGGTATATCACCTCTACAAAATTTGAAATAATTAAGAGGACTTCAAGGACACTTAGCCTATTTCTCGCGTTTCATTTCCAATTTGGCAGGAAAACGTTTACCCTTCACCAAATTGATGAAGAAGGGAGTCACTTACCAGTGGACTGAAGAATGTCAAGAAGCATTCGATATTCTCAAGAAATACCTCTTGAGTCCACCGGTACTCATGCCACCAATTGAAGGAAGACCATTTATCCTCTACGTGATAGATCTAGAGTGATCATTGGGTGCCTTTCTTGCTCAAAAGAACGATTCTGGGAATGAAAACAGCCTCTAATATCTCAGTCGAACTATGCTTGAAGTTGAAACCCAGTATTCAAGTTTTGAGAAGTGCTGCCTGGAATTAATCTTTGCAGTTCAGAAGTTGAGACACTACCTGCAACAGCACGAGGTCCAATTGGTATCTCGCAATAACCCGCTCAAATCCATCCTTAGTCGTCCAATGCTTACATGACGTCTGGCAAGGTGGGCAGTTATTTTGCAGCAATTCGACATTCCGTATGTGTCTCAAAAGACAATAAAGGGCTAAGATCTTGCTGATTTCCTGGATGAACACCCTTCAATGGAAGACACATCTTCAGATATTGAAATCCTTGATGAGTAAGTCTTCTCTATTCAAGAAAGTCCTCAGGCATGGGAAATTTATTTTGATGGTGCTTCCAGAAGTCCAACAGGGAGGAACATGGAAAATCCTAAATTCAACAAAGTTGTCTTAGGAATTGTGCTCATTTATTCAGAAAAGGAAGTGTTACCTTATTCCTTCTTATTGAGGGAAGGTGGTACCAATAATGAAGCAGAATACCAAGCTCTCATCGTAGGCTTTGAATTAGCACTTCAAACACAAGTGAATCACTTAAAGGTGAAAGGTGATTCAGACCTGGTAATAAAACAAGTCAATGGGGATTATTCCATCAAAAAAGAAGAACTAATCCCTTTTTATGATTACGTCAAAGAGTTAATGGCGGAATTCCCTTCGGATCTGACATTTTCTTATGTCCCAAGATCACAAAATACTCAAGCTGATGCACTGGCTAATATAGCCACAGCTCTGGCAGATCCAAATCGGGACGATACGACCATTAGTATTGCTCATCGTCTTGAAATTTCACCTTATGTTCGAATTAGAACAGAGGGAATTAATGAAATTAGTCCCACTCCTAAATCGTATGGTCATACTACAGGATGGATGTCACCTATCAGGGAATACCTTCATAATGGAACACTTCCACCTGATAGAGCAGAGAAAGAACAAATCTGGCGATGTATGGTCAATTTCACTCTTTATGATAGCCCAGATCACCTAGAGAAAATTATCTACAAATGTGGTTTTGATGGAGTTATCATCAGATGCATTGATGGTGAATATACAATGTCTGTCATGAAAGAAGTGCATGCAGGAGTCTGTGGTGCCCACCAGTCTGGACATAGACTGTTTGATTAGATTCGAATGCTTGGATACTTTTGGCCTTCAATGATACAATATTGTGTTGATTTCACAAAGAAGTGTCATTCATGCCATGTACATTCCAACTTCATTCATCAACCTCTAGAGTTGCTTCATACAGCTAAATACTCATGGACATTTTCTACATGGGGAATGGATGTGGTGGGACCATACCCTTCAGCTACGGCCAAGCAGTTTAAGTACATTCTTACTACTACTAACTTCTTTTCCAAATGGGCATAGGAAATAAATCTCAAGGAAGTTAGTTCTAAATGTGTTGTTAGCTTTATCAAGTTTAACATCATTACCAGATTTGGTGTCCCTCATACCATATTGACGGACAATGGCACCAACTTCTGTTCATCTGAGGTAAAGAAGTTGTATCAAGAATACAACATCAAATTCAACCATTCATCTCGGCATCATGCAGCGGCCAATGGCCAGATAGAAGCCTTTAACAAGAATATTTCAAATATACTACAAAAGATGGCGGATAAAGATAAGAGGTCATGGCCTGATAAACTCTTTCATTCTTTATGGGCATATCGGACTACCACCCACACTGCAACTCGGTCTACTCCATATTCACTGGTATATGGAACAGAAGCCGTCTTTCCCATTGAAGTTCAATTTCCTTCGCTCAAAGTAGCCATTTGTGATCAGTCACCTACAGATGAACAATCTCAAAAGTGATTGAATGAATTGGAATGGTTAGATGAGAAAATATTGTGCACTTTGCACCACCTGGAAGTCTATCAGAATCGAATAGCACGAGCTTTTAACAAAAAAGTTCATCTTCGTTCATTCACTCAGGGAGAATTGGTATTAGTTCTCAGAACTCTAATGATACCAGGATAGAAACCTCCCAATCCTGAGCCAAAATGGGAAGGACCTTTTTCAATACATAGGGTCTACTCCAATGGAGCTTATTCATTAATCTCGATTGATGGAGAACTCATCAATACTCCAACCAATGCCAGATTTTTGAAAAATTATATTGTATAAACACAAAATGCTTCATTGTCCTTGCTATATGACATTAAACTATACATCAATGGTCCATACATACGACCTTAAACTATTTGTACTTTTTTTTTGGAGTTGGTGGTCTATAACCAACTACATTTTACTTTATTCATTTAAATAAAAGCCTTATCACATCTTGATTGTTCTTCTGTGTGACATGTCATGTGAAACTTTCCTAAGGAAAACAATTGCATTAAAGGGTCCTAGTGGATCCCTGCTATGATGAGAAACCGGAAGTTCCATAACACTGTTCTTGAATGTATGTTCTATGGTCGGATGATATTATTTGAGGGACACAAATAATACAGGTCATTAGGGGTGAGGACTCATAAAACATTGAGGCACCTTCTCATGGTGTGCGCCCATGGTAATATCCGGGAGGATATTATGAGAACGAGACCCACCAGTAGGAAATCCACATTTCATAGTTTCATTGGATATTCCTATCTACAGACGTTTGTATTGGTCCTTAGACTTTAAGATTATTATTAATGGATATTAAAATTCGCGCACTTAGATGTATTGACGAAAACTGTGATGAAACAATGTTCGCAGCAAGGTAGGATACAATGGGTGTGTCACGAGTAATACCACATTAATAGATAATGCGAGAAAGGATTTGTACCTTCCATTCCATAACAGATGTAGATATCATAGGCCATTTGATGGAATTGATATAGCCTAAATTAATCCATGGACTTGGTAAGGTATGGGCAAGTTCAATTCTAGGAAGTCAAAGAAAGAATAAACAAGCACCTGGGTTGATGGCACTAGCATGCAACCCGCTTGATTGGAGATATCGAGGTGACATGTCATTGCAGCGTTAACTTCTTTCTTTATGGGTGTCTTGGCGTGTTGCTAGAGGCTAACCTTGGACTTTAGGCAGGCTCAACCTAATTCCACTGAGAAAGAGGCCTAGAGGGTCGGACACTAACTGTGTCCATGTATCTCAGTTAAATATTAATTTAACAAGTTAAATAAATATTATTCCTGACTGTGGTTTAATAATTATTTAAGGATGTCTGATCGCATTTATTTTGACACTAGTTATTCGAGAGAATATATTGTGGACAAAATAATATATTTATGAGAGAGTAATGCAGTTACATTTATTTAAGAAATAAATAATCATTGCTCAAGGTCTAATAAATTTGGTGGAGAAAAATGGAAAATAAAAGTACACGCCATGTAGTTTTATGGAAAACAGGTACACACCATGTATTAATTATTACACGCCGTATAGTTTTTTCATTTGGGATTTTGAGGACTTGATATTGTATTATTAAATGTTATTTATTATAATCAGTGTGGGCACATGTTAAGGAATTAATAATTCGACATGTGGGTTTTCAATAAGAGTTAATGAAATAAATAAAATGAATAACGCATTTATTTATTGTCATAACTCTATTAACCTCAAACCCGATTATAAATATCCTCTCAACCCCAACATTTTGAAGAGCCATTGTTGTGCACAACGAATTTGGAAATACCCTCAATCCAAGAGATAATTACCTTTCTACCAACAATGCCCACAAGTTACGAGAGCAAGATCCTCCACCGGATCAAGGCGGTCGAAGGCGGACATCGCAAGCGATGGTTCTTCTGCGCTAGAACCTGAAGATACCTTCAGCGACGTCCAGAGATACGTGACAGACGTGTGGATCAACGCTAGAGGAATCCTACACTTAGATTCTACGAAGCAACGACGGTTCAAAGAATCATGACCGGACACATCAACGAAGAAAGAATTCCAACGAGGCAATTCTTATGCATTAATTAAATTAATTATAATCAACATATAATGATGCTTCTCAAGGGTTCTAGGACTCTTATTTTCCATTCGTTCTTCATTATATTTCAAAGATTCGACGTTTTATATCGTGACGGATCTCAGAGTGAACGTTGTTTAACATTAAAATTAAAGTTGGGATAACCCACCAATGCGCTTCCGCTGCACTCGGAACCTACAAGTGGTATCCGAGGGGGTCATATCATTGATTATAATTATTTAGTTTTTCATTGGTAATTTAAGCATTTAATAATATAGATATTTCAATTCATGTTTAATCGTTCTGGAAATCTAAATATCAAGTTATATTCCTCCTCCCTCATTTCTCTTTCACCTCACAGAAACGATTTTTTCTTTTAATTTTGATTAAAATAAAATAGAGGAACTCATCTGGAGGAGCCAAATGTTTCTGTCCATATAACACCAGAATACACGGCGTGTATTCAGAAGTACACAATGTGTAGTACAGATTCAATGTATTGACTGATCTGCCAATTCAGGCCATGTATTGGATTGTTTATAAGAATTTAAGACACCGTGTGTTGACCAGAAATAGGTGGCACATGGTTTCTGGAATACACATCGTGTGGTCCAATGAACACGACGTGTAGTCCCTTCGGGTTAGGGTTGGGTCGTGTACTCTGTACACGGCCTGGCTGGCTGGAAACCGTGTAACGCGGAAACTACACGGCATGTGTCCCACTATACACGCCGTGTACTCCGAAAATTTCCGAAGTACATTAACACGCCCTATCCCCAGGCGTGTACTTCGGATGGATGGTGAAGAAAAGTACACACCGTGTAGTCAGAAATACACACCGTGTACTCACCCAAATTATGCAGATTTATTAAAATTTATTATCATATTATACAAACCCTTGAGACGTGTACCATGGTGTAGGAGTAAAGCTGAGGCACAACACATGATAGGTGTTCTATATATATGTGTTTAATTTAACATTTGCGTAATAAATGGGAATTCACCGGTTGCCTCCAAGGTACAAGTTACGTACAAGGATAATTTTAAATGGATTTATTATTTTAAAATTATGATGGATGAGAATCTCAAGGAAATTCAGAAAAGGGATTTAAGAAAAAAGGATTGCTTAATTAAAGAAAATTAATTGATTCGAGCATGATTTATCTTAAACAAGAATGATTAAAGAATTGAATGCTAGTTTTATTTATGCATAAATATCATTGCATGTATAGATGATCATGAGATAGACCGAGACCTTTGTATGTGAATAGTTTCTTTTAATTTATTTATTTTAAATAAATTTATTGGCCTGTGAGCCATCTCCTCATTAATATGTAGGGCCTGCATGTCCAAGGATTATTTTATGTAAAAACCCCTTTTAGCCCTCACCTGCGTGTGAGATAAATGTATATGTAATGGATGGAGCTCCCATGCTAGTGGAGGCGGCTCAAGTCAGAAGCCAAGGTGAAACCAATCCAAGGAGATACAAAGGTGGACAGGTGCAAAGCTGTAAACACGAATCCGAAAGGTTCAAGGTGTTTCTCCCCTAGGTCTTGGGTTAGTTTATCAACCGCTAGATAAACTAACCAATAGAAAAGCTCATGATCATACCATTTATTTTATTTCTGTCTGTTTCATGGTTTATTTATTGTGGGTGTGTTGTCATGATCACACAATTAATGAATTAAATGAGCATGCAAGATGGAACTAAAATAAAACCGGATTATACGTAAATATTATCTTACACATGGTTAATCAATTAAGTATATCCCACTTAATATTAACAAGCATGTAATCAAAGATAATAAAATGGAAATTTATGTATAAGGATAAATTCCCTCAAAATAAATATTATGTCAGTATAGCCTTCCAGAATCTTGGTTAGAATCGAACCATAGTTCAAAGTGCATGACCAACACTAGTTGGGGTGCTTTCAATTATAGGGGAATTCTAATTCAAGGTTTTGGGTTGAATTGACTTTGTTCGCATCAATGGTTGATTTTCACAGTAGGACTTAGTGTGACCAAGAGGCAAATGTTGAGGAAATTCAAAAATGATTTCAGGATTGGGGAGTCCACTCATCGGATCCTGGAGCTGCGAGTTAATGCAGTTGTCATTTGGAATGCCTACCTAAAAACCCTTCAAGTTGCTTGACCAACCCTAGTTGGGGTAATGAGAAGGGAAATATGGATCCTTGACAGTAGAATATTCACGCAACAGAATATTCCGAAGTCAACGGTGAGGGCTATTGGATTTTGATAAAATAGTGGGAGACTAATAAGTATTAATTTATTTATTTATCTTAAATTTTGTAATAAAGTACTAAACCTTTGATCATCTTAATTTTTAGAAACATAAAGAAAATGGATTCAAACATATCATTATGCACCATACTCTAAAAGGAAAACCTTCTCACCGGAACCAATTTCCAAGAGTGGCAGAGGCTTTTACGTGTCATCCTTCGCCACGAAAGGAAATTATATGTGCTGGAAGAGCTTATTCCAGTTGCGCCTGGGAAGGAGTCTAGTGATGAGGAATTATCTCTCTACATGAAACACATGGATGATGCCACAGATGTCCAGGGTTTCATGCTATCAACCATGTCTAATGAGCTCTTGAAGCAACATGAAAACATGGACGCGTATAACATGATGTCTCACCTTAAATATCTCTACTATGAGAAGGCGAGATAGGAGAGGTATGAGATCTCCAATGCTTTGTTTACCACGATGCTTAGAGAGTCTGTGCCAGCTGGGCCTCATGTAGTCAAGCTTATTGGATACATTGAACGCTTGGACATCTTAGGGATTAAATTTCCAGATGAGTTGCGTATAGATCTCATCCTATCATCACTGCCCAAGACCTTCTCTAGCTTCATTGTCAACTATAAAATGAGCGCCAATGAGAAGAGTCTATTGGAGCTTCTGAACTTGATTCGCCAGGTAGATAAGGACATGGGGTGTCACAAACCCACGGTCCTTACGGTGAACAAGAAAACTAAGGAAAAGGCAAAGGGGCCAAAGACTTATAAACGGTCTGAAGCCCCCGAGCACCGTCCCTCCAAGAAGGGGAAGATCCAGAGGTAGGGCAAGGAATGGGAGGCAGTGTGTTTTGCATGTGGAAAGCAGGGCCAATGGAAGAGGAACTGCACCCAGAAGCGCGGGGATGCTAAAGGTACGTTTGTTATCGAGTGCAGTCTTTCTATTTCTACACATTGGGTATTAGATACAGCTTGTGGGGCTCAAATCTGTATTAAAATCCAGGAACCAAGTAGATTTATAATGATTGCTAGAGGAGAGGTTGATCTTTGAGCTACCAATGGCGCAAGGCTGGATGCATTGGCTATTGGTGACTACCACCTCTCATTGCCGACTGGGGTGATTTTGGTTTTACATAACTGTTATTATGTGCCTAGTGTTACCAATAACATAATTTCTGTATCTTGTTTGGATATGGATGGATTTGTTTTCAAATTTGTAAATAAGGGTTGTTTCTTTTCTATGAACAAAGTATGTTATGGTATGAAACATTTAAATAATGTTTTGTATGTATTGAATTACGAAAACCAAGTGTTGGCAATCGATAACGAAACAAACTCACATGACTCATACATCACCCAATTATGGCATCACTGCCTTGGTCATGTAAACGAGAAGCGTTTGACAAAGCTCTGTCAAGATGGCTATTTAGACTCTACTAAGGTAAAACCACTTGATATATGTCATTCTGGTTTACAAGGAAAAATGACCAAGCCACCTTTTGGTGGACAAGGTGAATGGTCCATAGATCTTCTAGGATTGGTACACACAGATGTGTGTGGACCATTTCTAGTAGAAGCTAGAGGTGGATATTCTTACTTCATTACTTTTACTGATGATTTGAGTAGATATGGATATGTCTACTTAATGAGGTATAAGGCAGAGTCCATAGAGAAATTTACGGAATTCAAGAATGATGTAGATAATCATCTTGGTAATAAGATAAAGAAGATTCAAATGGATTGAGGTGGAGAATATCTGAACCAAGAGTTCATCGATCTTCTACGGGAGTCTGGGATTCTATCTTAGCTCACTCCTCCTTATACACCATAGTGGAATGGTGTTAGTGAAAGGAGGAACCACACGTTGTTGGACATGGTGTGGTCGATGATGATTCATGCATATCTTCCATTATCCTTTTGAGGATATGCATTACAAACTGCAGCATACACATTAAACCGAGTACCAACTAAGGTGGAAAATGGAATTCCATCTGAGTTATGGAATGGAAGGAAACCCACTTTTTCGTACACACATGTATGGGTATGCGAGGCGTTTTTTAAGGCCTTATCAGGAAACAAAAAAGCACCCTGGGGAAAAAAGTGTATCTTTATAGGATATCCAAAGGAAATGAAACGATATTACCAATATAACCCTCAAGACAAGAAAGTGATTATCGCCAGACAAGCCGTCATTCTTGAGAGGGAGCACATCCTCAAGAAGGATAGTGGGAGCAAGATTGACTTCGACGAAGTTGATGCTCAAGATACACATGAGTTTGTACAGGAACAAGTTCCACATGTCCCCATGGAAGAGGTTCTAGAAACACAAGTACTGCGTAGGAGCTCAAGAGAGGTAAGGGAACCAGAGAGATTTGGTTTCCTAGTCACCGAGTATGGTGAATCATTATTGTTGGACAATGATGAACCTCTCTCCTACAAGGAAGCAATAGAATGATCAGAAGCTATAAGATGGCTAGAAGATATGAATTCTGAGATGGATTCCATTTATCAGAACCAAGTTTGGGTTCTGGTCGATGAGCCAGTTGATGTAAAGCCTGTTGGATGAAAATGGGTATTCAAAAGAAAGCTGGAAATAGAAGGTCAAGTTAGCACCTATAAAGCAAGGCTAGTGGATAAAGTATTCAGACAGCATCAAGTAATTGACTATGATGAAACCATCTGGCCAGTTTCCATGTTTAAATCCATAAGAACCATACTTGCGATAGCACCTTACCATGACTACGGGATTTGGCAGATGGATGTCAAAACATCATTCCTTAATAGGAACCTTTAGGAAGATGTCTATATGACACAACCAGAAGTGTTTGTGACACCAGGTGAAGCCAAACGGGTTTGCAAGTTGCAGAAATCCATTTATGGATTGAAACAAGCATCCAGGTCATGGAACATTTGATTTGATGAAGCCATAAAGGAATTTGGTTTCATTAATAACGAATATGAGCCATATGTTTATAAGCGGTTTAATGGGAATGTGGTCATCATCCTAGTGGTATATTTTGATGACATATTTCTTATTGGAAACGACATACTATCCTTACAGTCAGTTAAGGACTTGTTGAACAAGTGTTTCTCTATGAAGGACTTAGGAGAAGCAACCTACATTCTAGGGATCAAGATCATTCGTGACAGATCCAAGAGGCTGCTTGGACTAAGTCAGGGTACATACATTGACCAGATACTAAAGATATTTAGTATGGAAAAATCCAAGAGGGGATTGGTTCTAGTGTCACATGGCTTACATCTTTCTAAGAAAGTGTGTCCCCAGACACAACAGGAGAAACATAGGATGAGAAAGATCCCATACGCTTCGGCTATAAGATCTATCATGTATGCCATGTTATGTACCAGACTTGATGTTGCCTATGCGCTGAGCATTGTAGGCAGATATCAAGAAGATCCAGGAGAACAGCATTGGACTTCTATTAAGACTATCCTTAAGTATCTGAGAAGAACTAAGGATATGTTCCTGGTGTATGGAGGAGACGAGAAGCTTGTCATCAGAGGGTATGCTGATGCTGGTTTTAAAATAGATCAGAATGATCTGAAGTGGTAATCTGGATATGTTTTCTGTCTCAATGGTGGATCTGTGAGCTGGAAGAGTTCAAAGCGGCCAGTTGTCGCTGATTCTACAGCGGAGTCCGAGTATATAGCGGCTCTTGATTCATCGAAGGAATTTGTTTGGATTCAGAACTTTGTTCAGGAGCTTGATGTGGTTCCTAGCATTAAAGATCCCATTACATTGTATTGTGATAATACTGTAGCGGTGGCTCTTGCAAAAGAACCAAGGTCACATCAACGGACAAAGCACATACTCCGGAAATATCACCTCTTGAGGGATTTCTATCAAAGGGGTGAAGTTGCAGTTAGTAGAGTGTCCACGGAAGAGAACACAGTGGACCCCATGACTAAAGTTCTATCTCAGCAGAAGCATGAATATCATGTGAGAGCTAGCGGGTTAAAGGTGGTTAGCAGTTGGCTCTAGTCCAAGTGGGAGTCGGTTGGAGTTGGTGGTCTAAAACCAACTACTTTGTACTTTATTCATTTAAATAATTTCCTTATCACATCTTGATTGTTCTTCTACGTGATATGTCATGTGATAATGTCCTAAGGACAACTATTGAATTAAAGGGTCATAGAGGATCCCTACTATGATGAGAACCCGGAAGTTCCATAACACTGTTATTGAATGTATGTTTTATGGTCGGATGATATTATTTTAGGGAAAAAAATAATTAAGGTCATTAGGGGCGAGGACTCATAAATCTTTGAGGCACCTTCTCATGGTGTGTGCCCTAGGTAATATCATGGAGGATATTATGAGAACGAGACCTGCCAGTAGGAAATCCACATTTCATTGAGTCATTGGATGTTCCTATATGCGGACGTGTGTATTGGTCCTTAGACTTTAAGATTATTATTAATGGGTAATACAACTCACGCAATTAGATGTATTGACGAAAACTATGATGACACACTGTTCGCAATGAGGTAGGACACATTGGGTGTGTCACGAGTAATACCGAATTAATAGATAATGCAAGAAAGGATTTGTCTGTTTCGTTCCACAACGGAAGTAGATATCTCATGACCTTTGATGGAATTGATATAGCCTAAATAAATCAATGTCCATGGTAAGGTATGGGCAAGTTCAATTCTGGGAAGTAAATGAAAAAATAATCAAGCACATAGGTTGATGGAACATGTATGCAACCCGCTTGATTGAAGATATTGAGACAAATAGATTATATTACACGATCAATGTTCGTAGGAGGTGACATGTCATTGCGGCGTTAACTTATTTCTCTATGGGTGCATTGGCGTGTTTCTAGACGCTAACCTTGGAATTTAGGCAGGCTTAGCCTAATACCACTGAGAAAGAGGCCTAGAGGGTCACACACTAAGTGTGTCTATGTATCTCAGTTATATATTAATTTAACAAGTTAAATAAATATTATTCCCAACTGTGGTTTAATAATTATTTAGGGATGTCTGATTGCAATTATTTTGACACTAGTTATTCGAGAGAATATATTGTGGATGAAATAATATATTTATTAGCGAGTAATGAAAATATATTTATCTAGGAAATAAATAGTCATTTCTCAAGGTCTATTAAATGTGGTGGAGAAAAATAGAAAATAAAAGTACATGTCGTGTATATTAATTATACATGTCGTGTAGTTTTATGGAAAACAGGTACATGCCATGTATTAATTATTACACGCCGTGTAGTTTTTCCAGTGGCGATTTTGAGGACTTAATATTGTTTTATTAAATTATATTTATTATAATCAGCATGGACGAATGTGAAGGAATAAATAATTCAACATGGGGTTTTTTCAATAATAGTTAATTAAATAAATAAAACGCGTAACGTGTTTATTTATTGTCATAACTCTATTAACCTCAAACCTGATTATAAATATCCTCTCAACCCAAATATTTTGAAGAGACATTGATGTGCACAATAGATTTTGAAATACTCGCAAGCCAAGAGAGAATTCCCTTTCCACCAAGAACACCCTCAAGTTACGAGAGCAAGATTCTCCACCGGATCAAGGTGGTCGAAGGCGGACATCGCAAGCGAAGGTTCTTCTGCGCTAGCACCCGGATATCCCTTCGGCGACTTCCGGAGATATGTGACACACGTTTGGATCACCGCTAGAGGAATCATACACTTGGATTCTACGATGCAACGATTGTTCACCGAATCATGACTGGACACATCAACGAAGAAAGAATTCCAACGAGGTAATTCTTATGCATTAATTAAATTAATTATAATCAACATATAATGATCCTCCTCAAGGGTTCCAGGACTCTTCTTTTATTTTCATTCTTCGTTCTATTCGGAAGATTCGACATTTTATATCGTGAAGGATCTTGGAGTGAATGTTGTTTAACGTTAAAATTAATGTTGGGCTAACCCACCAACGCACTTCCACTGTGTCTGAAACCTACACTTTCGTCCCACATGAATTTAAACTTCGTCCCCTCCATTATCCTTGCTATATGATGTTAAACTGTACAACAATAGTCCATACATATGACCTTAAAATATTTGTACTTTCGTCCCACACGACATTAAACTGTGAAAAAGTTCCCTAAATGGTCCAATATGACCTTAAAATGCAACTAGGTCCTGTATGACCATAAACTGCATCATCAACGGTCCATGCATATGACCCTAAACTATTTGCAAGTCCCTTATGTCCAACAAGACGTTAAACTGTGATATCCTAACTACATCACGCTAGACTGTATAAAAGTCCCATACATCCAGAAAGACAATAAACTACATAATCAATGGTATAGTATGACCTTAAACTGCACCTTGGTCTAGCAAGACGTTAAACTGCATCATCAACGGTCCAAGTATATGACCCTAAACTATTTGCACTAACGTCCAACATGACGTTAAACTGTGTCCCCTTCATCGTCCATGCTATATGACGTTAAACTATACAGCAACGGTCCATGCATATGACCTTAAACTATTCTCACATTCGTCCAACATGATGCAACGGTCCATACATATGAACTTAAAATATTTTTACTTTTGTCCCACACGACATTAAACTGTGAAAAAGTTCCCTAAATGGTCCAATATGACCTTAAACTGCAACTAGGTCCTGTATGACCATAAACTGCATCATCAACGGTCCATGCATATGACCCTAAACTATTTGCAAGTCCCTTATGTCCAACAAGACGTTAAACTGTGATATCCTAACTACATCACGCTAAACTGTATAAAAGTCCCATACATCCGGAAAGACGATAAACTACATAATCAATGGTCTAGTATGACCTTATACTGCACCTTGGTCTAGCAAGACGTTAAACTACATCATCAACGGTCCAAGTATATGACCCTAAACTATTTGCACTAACGTCCAACATGACGTTAAACTGTGTCCCCTTCATCGTCCTTGCTATATGATGTTAAACTATACAACAACGGTCCATGCATATGACTTTAAAATATTCGCACATTCGTCCAAAATGATGCTAAACTGTATTGTCCCTTTTTCGTCCAACATGACATTAAACTGTGAAACAAATCTCCAATATGTCATACATGACATTAAAATGTACTTTGTCCCTGCTACATGACACTAAACTGTGCAGCACCAATAGTCCTAACTGCAAGACTTTAAACTGCATAGTCCCTTTATATGTCCAACATGACATTAAACTATGCATCGTTAAGGTTGTCATTACTTATTGTTTCTCACACCGAGTATGAATCACGTGATCTTAGAGCAAACATCAACCATAACACTCTCTCTGGGATACTAACCATGTCTAAGTCCCAAAATCATTTTTTTAGTCGTTTTCCCCAAGAACAACTTGATCATTAATTCATTCTTTAATTGAACTACGCGGACTTTGATCCTTACCTTCCAGGCTGGGTACATAGGCTGTTGAGTCAATAAGGTTTTCCTTATGACTTTTCCCATCCTTCTTGTTTTGAAATTCACAAACACCTTATCTTTAAGGAAAATCACTTTTATAAGGAAAATTACTTTTATAAGGAAAGTCGTTTTTAAAAGGAAGATCTCTTTTGTAAGAAAAATTATCCACAACATATTTTCATCCATATATTTCTTAAGTATAAGATTCAGATTTATTTCTATATTCTCGGAATCGTTTGAAATTTTGAAATGAAGCATTCTGTTTTAGGTTCCGAATTCTGGATGAGAACTGTAATAAAGTTCTACTCCGAATTCTGGATACGAATTCTCATTACAAAATCTGATGAAGAATTCTCATTACGAGTTTTGATGAAAAATTCTCATTGTGAATTCTGATGATGAATTCTCATTACGAATTCTGATGAAGAATTCTCATTACGAATTCTGATGAGAAATTCTCATTACGAATTCTGATGACGAATTCTCATTAAAAATTCTGTTGATGAATTCTCATTCCAAATTCTCATTCCGAATTAACCTATTAAACAGAATCTGATCATCTTTGTTTTATACACTCCGAATTTATTTAGACTCCAAAAAATTATTTTTTTACTCTCCGAACCTTCACTCCAAACTTTTGAGTTAGACTTTAAACGATGTCTTACTTTCTGTTTCACTTGTTTTGTTATAAAACGATGTCGTCTATTCTGTTATAAACTAACTGTTGGTTAAGTTACACGTGTACAGGTCCCTCTGACTTTTAAGGAAAATATGACCATTGGAAAGGAGGCCGACCTTTCCTATAAATAGAATCTCATTTGAAAGAGATAAAATATGACTTCTTTGACATTGTTCTTACATGCTGTTGAAGTGATTTCTAAAGAGAGAGGCTCTTATTAACTCTCAAAGCTTCGTGCGACTCCGAATGTTGGTGATTACATTCGAGGACTTCCAAGGATAAGAAGGCAGAGGTGCTGACTACCTTGAAGTTCGAGGGCTTCCTTGCTGAGGAAGACAGAGGTTGCCAACTACCTTGATGTTGAGGGCTTGCGGGGATAGAAATATAGAGATTCTGATCTTCGTATCGAGGGCTTACCCTGGTGTGGGTAAGACAGACTTTCTTGAAAGTATAAATCAAGGGACCTTTATCCAAGGTTATTGGATACCCTTCTCTTTGGGTTAAAAGACTTATATATTGTTACTTGTAGTTTTACTACTTGTTTGTTTCTGCTGCATATCGTATTGTAAGGAATGTATAACTTTCTTACACTTCCTTGTATTCTGATTCATTTAGATTCTATATGATTGTATTCTAAGGAATGTTTAACTTTCTTACACTTCCTTATATTATGATTCATTTAGATTCTATACGCTTTAAGGTAGAATCTCATATTTTAATCTTTAGTTAAGCTTCAATTTCCGGATTCATATTTCTGGAACCTACTTTCGGAATCTCTTTTAAGTTTTAAGCAAGTACAATGGACTTGAAGTTTATAACTTCATTCCTTATTCCATGTTTTCATTTGGTGTTAGAGGTGTTTTTAATTTACTTAGTTTAAATTTTTTAAACTTAGCTCCTTCCTTTGTTTAAGGAAAACATAGTTATTCGTAACTAACTTTAAAGGTTCCAAAGGAATTTTTAAAGTATACAATTCACCCCCCTCTTGAATATTGAGCATCTACATCATTATTTCGATCCTACATTTGTTATTAGAGGTTGGAAACCTCATACTCTATACCAATCCTACATTTGGTATCAGAGAAGGTCTCTGAAATACTTGTACTCACGTATAAGTATTTCTTGATCACTTCATCATTCTGAACTTTGTCAATCCGAACTTTCTCATTCCAAAATTTGTCATTCCGAATTTTTTCATTCTGAACTTTGTGATTACGAACTTTTTCTACTAACAAGTTTGTATGCCGAAGGTTATTTTAAGTATGGCAGGAGTCAATGTTGGTTCCATTGATAATCTAAACCCTACAAGACCACCAATCATTGATGGTAATGACTATGAATACTGGAGAGATCTAATGAAGAATTTTGTTATCAATACTGGAGTGTACATCTTTGTTATGCTTACTGGAGATTATAAAATTCATGATAAGGAAGTTAGAACTTTTACTAACCAGGAAAAGAAAGAGTATCAACTCAATTATAAGGTACACAATACCTTACTTTGTTCAATTACTATAAATATATATAGACAAATTTCTTCTTGTGAAGAAGCTAATTGTATCTGGAAGAAGTTAGAGGTTACACACTTTGGAACTTCTAATGTGATTGAGACAAGGAGAGCTATGCTTAGAGCTGAATATCATGGATTCAATTTTCCTTATGGTGAACCAATTTGTAAAGTTGAACAGAGGTTCATGACTATAGTCAACAGCTTACATTCTATGGGGGAAAAAGGATTAGATGATGAAGCACTTGTGGATAAGATAATTGATATTATGCCCAATGAGTGGGAATCTAAAAGAACTACTATAGATGATAACAGGAAGGTCACTCAAATTTCTCTTGACGAGTTATTTGGAACTCATCTCCTACATGAATCTAGAATGAAGAGAGATGCTAACAACATCAAAAAGAAGAATGGGAATGGTACTGTTGCTTTTACAACAGCATCAAATCATATGAAAGCTAAGACTCCTGAGAGAGTAACCGGATCCAAGTCTAAGAAGATGGTTATTCAACCTGAATCTAGTGAGAGTGAAGTATCTGAAAATGAATTCGAAAATCTTTCTCGAAGGATGAACACGATATCTAGTCAGAGAAATTTCCAATCCAAGTATACGAAAAAGGACAGGAAATATAGGAAAGATGGAGAAGTCACATGTTATGAATGCAAGAGAGATGGATATATAAGACCAGATTGCCCTTTTCTCAAAAAGAAATAACAGAAAGATAGGCATTCAGACAGGAACACAAAGAAGTATTATAAAGCCAAAGCTAAGAAAGTTCTAAAAGCTAGTGATACCTGGAGTGCCAGTGGTGGTGACTCTTCAGATGAATCTTTTGATTACAAATATTCAGGACCGAAGAATCTTGGTCTTATAGCTAGATTACCTATTGACAATCATTGCTTTATGGCTATGGTAAGAAGTGATGAATCATTGACCAATGTTTCTTTAAATTCTAATGATAGTAAGTATTATAATTCTTCTGATGAAGAATCCTCTTCTGATGAAGAAAATACTTTACCTACCTTTGAAGAAGTCTCTAGGTTTGCTAAACTTCTTGAGATTGAAAACTCTAGACTCAATAAGAAACTTGAAAAGTCAAACTCTAGGAATTCTATCCTTACGAAAGAAATATCAGATCTTTCTAAGGATATTGATAGAAAAAATGCTGATTTTGAAAGTATTTCAAAAAATCTTGAGGATGTAAGGTCTGAGAAGAACAAACTTTCTAAAGAGTTAGAAAAAGTAATTTCTATGAAATGTATTTTCAAGCCTAGCTCTAGTTCTAAATCTAATTATTTTGAAGATAAAAACTTGGTTATCAAACTCAAGTCTGAAATCATTTCCTTAAAGAAGTGTTTATCAAACTTTAACCATGGTGAGGAAAATTTTGATAAAATGTATTCCCAAATATGACCTTTAAGAAACAAATCCGGATTTGTTTATACCCATGCAAAACCAATTTTCAGTAACAATTATTTTGTTCCTCAAAGTGCCCCATTTTGTACCAAGTGTCAATGTGGTGGTCACTGGGAAAAGAATTGTTCCTTAAACAAAACCCAATCTTTAGGATTTCACAAAGCATACTTTTCTAAGAAGATGTGGGTACCTAAAATTTTGTTACCTGGAAATCTCAGATAAACAAGTTTGGATTCCGAAAGTCTAATCCTTTTCTTGATTTAAGGAAAATAAAGAGAGTACCAGCAGCAACACATGGTACATGGATAGTGGATGTTCCCGACACATGACTGGTAAGAAAAGATATTTTGAAAATATTATCAAAATGAAAGGAGGAAAGGTAACTTTCGGAGACAATGCTAAGGGAGAGATTGTTAGTATTGGTAATATTGTTCTTCTAGGAAAAACCTTGATTTCAAATGTTCTTTTTGTTAAGGGTCTTAAGCACAACCTCATTATCATAAGTCAGTTATGTGATGAAGGATATCTTGTGAATTTTAGGAATGATAAGTGCTTAGTTCAAAATTCCAAGGAAGAGTTTATTTTCTCAGCCAATAGGAAGGATAATTTTTACACATTAAATTTAGAAGACCTTAGGAGCCAAGATTTACCTTGCCTAAGTGTAATGGAGGATCATTCCTGGCTTTGGCATAGAAGACTAGGTCATTGTAACCTTAGAAACTTATGTAAAATCACTAAGAAGAAACTTTTTAAGGATCTACCGGAGCTTAGATTTGATTCTTCTAAAGTTTGTGATACCTGTCAATATGGAAAGAAACATAAATCTAGTTTTAAATCAATCGGTGAAGTCTCAACAACTGATGCATTACAGTTAATGCACATGGATCTTTTTTGTCCAACAAAAACTGGAAGTATTGGAGGCAAACACTATGTGTTTGTTCTAGTTGATGATTACACTAGATTTACTTCGGTTTATTTTTTAGCAAAGAAGTCTGAATCATTTTCTTATTTCAAAAGTTTTAGAGATCAAGTTAAAAATGAGAAAAACCTTCCATTGAAATCTATTCATAGTGATCATGGAGGAGAATTTCAAAATTCTGATTTTGAAACTTTTTGTAGTAGAAAAGGTATTACTCACAATTTTTCGGCACCTAGAACTCCTCAGCAGAATGGTACAGTTGAGAGAAGAAATAAAATTATTCAAGAGATAAATAGAACCATGTTGAGTGAATATTCTATAGCTAGAAATTTCTGGGCTGAAGCTGTAAGTACTGCTTGCTATACTATAAATCGAGTTTTGATTAGACCTTTTCTTAATAAAACACCTTATGAGTTATGGAATGGTAGAAAAGCAAGACTATCCTACTTCAATGTCTTTGGTTGCAAGGTATTCATTTTGAATACTAAAGATAACCTACATAAATTCGCACCAAAATCTGATGAAGGAATTTTCTTAGGTTATTCCACAAATTCTAAAGATTATAGAGTTTTTAATAAAAATACTTGTACTGTTGAAGAAACAGTGCATGTAAAATTTGATGAGTATGATCATTTTGTTTTTAAACCATCCCAGTATATATCCTCAGACGTGTTTTCAAAAACTGATTATCAACCTTTGATAGAAGATCCTTCTGATAAGGAAATGTTCAAGAAGATACTTCTGAAACATTTACCCTAGAAGACTTTCTACCCTATGTTGATGAACAAGATTTTCAAAACCCAAATCAGGTGTTTCTTAAGAATAATCTCAGTGATAGTATCATTATTGATGTAAATCTACCAGTAAATACTATAAGTTACTTAAGAAATGAAGTAGACCATATAGCATTTCTTTCCCAATTAGAACCAAAAAGCACTGATGAAGCTTTAGGTAATGATGATTGGATCAATGCCATGAAAGATGAACTAAATGAATTCGAAAGGAATAAAGTCTGGACTTTGGTTGAAAGACCAAAGGAAACTTTTGTTATTGGAGTGAAATGGGTCTTCAGAAATAAATGTAATGAAAATGGAGTCATAGTATGAAATAAAGATAGACTTGTTGCTAAAGGTTATAATTAGTAAGAGGGAATAGACTATGAAGAAACTTATGCTCCAGTAGCTAGACTTGAATCTATCGGTATTCTACTTGCCTTTGCAGCTTTCTTTAATTTCAAACTTTTTCAAATGGATGTTAAATGTGCTTTTCTTAACGGTTATGTTCAAGAGGACGTTTTTGTTGAAAAACCTCCTGGCTTTGAAGATAAAAAACATCCTGATCATGTTTTTAGATTTACCAAAGCTTTGTATGGTCTTAAACAAGCCCCACGGGCATGGTATTATAGACTCACAAGATTTTTGCTTCAAAATAACTATGTTAAGGGAAATAAAGATCCAACACTTTTTATAAAGAAAGATAAGAAAAATGTTTTGATTGTTCAAATTTATGTTGATGACATCATATTTGGTTCAACTCAGCAATTTGTAACTGACTATTTTTCAAGTCTAATGAAATCTGAGTTTGAAATGAGTATGATGGGTGAGTTAAGTTTTTTCCTTGGTTTTCAAATTTCTCAAAAACTAGAAGGAACCTACATATCTCATCATAAGTATATTAAATATCTTCTCAAAAAGTATGGTTATGATAACATTAAGAGTATAAGTACTCCCATTGGTACCTCAAACTCTTTAGATCTTGATGAAGATGGGAAACTAGTAGATCAAACATCTTTTAGAGGTATGATAGGAAGTTTACTTTAATTAACAGCTATTCGACCAGACTTAATGTTTTCAGTATGCTTATGTGCAAGATATCAATCAAGTCCTAAGGAATCTCACTTAAAGGTAGTAAAAAGAATTTTTTGCTACCTTAAGGGAACCATGGATCTAGGATTATTTTATACATTTGGAAACGATTTTGTTCTAAAAAGCTTTTCTGATGCTGACTTTGGTGGATGTAGAATGGATAGAAAGAGTACATCCGGAAATTGTCATTTCTTAGGAGATTCATTAGTTTCTTGGTCTTGTAAGAAGCAACATTCTGTAGCACTTTCCACTGCTGAAGCCGAATATGTATAAGTTGGAAGTTGTTGTGCTCAAGTTTTGTGGATGCAACACACACTCACAGACTATGGCTTCAGTTTTTCTAAAACTCAAATTTTGTGTGATAACACAAGTGACATTGCCCTAAGTGAGAATCCTGCACATCACTCTCATGCAAAACACATAGATATTAGGCATCACTTTCTTAGGGATCACACACTAAAAGGAGATGTTATTCTTCAGTTTATCAGAACGCAAGATCAACTTGCTAATATTTTCACAAAATCTTTTCCTTCTGATAGATTTGAATACATTAAATAGAAGTTAGGAATGATAAACTTAAGGTAATCTTTCTTAATTAACTTTCTGTTGAAAAATTCTCCTTACAGTAATAAACTCCTTTTCATAGGGGGAGTACATTTGATTGATAGAGTAACTAAATCTTTCAATGTTAGTTTTTCAAACTTTCTGGAACTAAATTTTCGGAATGGAATTTCCAAAACAGAAATTTTCCAGAATGGATATTTTCGTATAGAAATATTCTGGAATGGAAATTTTTGTATTGAAAACTTCCGAAATAGACAATTTTGTACTGGTGTTTCCGTAACGATATTTTCGTACCGAGACTTTCTTAATGAGCTTTTCATTTTCAAACTTTTGTAATGAAATTTTCATGCTGAAAATCTTGTAATGTTTTTTTCATTGTTGATTTTATCGTAGTGTGTTTTGCGAACTATGTATTTTCGTAGTATTAATATTTCTTTTCTTCAAAAAGAATATTACCCATTACGAATAATTATCCTAAGCCAATCCGAAAGGTATGATTTCCTTACTCAAGTTTTTGTAATCATACTTTACTTGCTGGTATTTTCTTATATTTTGTTTTCGGATTATAGTTTTCTTAAATCCTTGTTTTAAAAAAAACCTCCAAAGATCAAATTCAAGTTTTCATGAGAATTGGATTTCAACCGTCAGATATGATCTCAACTTGTAACAACCGTTCGATCAACCGAGGAAGATGAACCGTCTTTTCGTTGCCTATATAAAGGGGACCCAAATGGTTGTCCCACATCGGTTTTTCAAACTCCAGAATCCCGAAGCTCTGCCTCTCTGTTTTAAGGCCGTTCCGATCATCAGTTAACTCCGTTCCAAACGTCTCAGAAGTCTTCAGGTCCGAATTTCTATGGAAGTAGCTTCTCAAGACATGTCTTCTTCTAAACCAATTTCCAAGTGGTTAGTATATAGATAAAGGTTGGTTCATCCTGATTTCTTCAACAAGTATGATTCTTTTATATCCAAGAATATAAAGCTTAACAGATGGGAAGATGTTGATGTGTCCAAGCCCGGAAATCAAGATGAATTTTATTCATATTTGATCATATAGTTCTATGAGATAGTTTCCTTCCTTAAGGAAGATAGTAGGGAGAAGTTGTAATTTAAGTCTTATGGAAATACTTATAAGCTTTCGTATGCCAAGGCAGCCTGCTTGGTAGGGATGAACAATGAAGGAGAATCCGAGTTCATCTCTCATGTTTTTCCGGATTCAAAGGGATGATTCAACAAGGAAAAGGCATTGGAAACTCTTGGACTAGAGGATGACAAGGCTCTGAAGATTTCTACTCTATCTACTAATTTTCGGATTCTAGAATTATGGGTACAAGGACTTATCATACCGAGAAAGGGTGAAAAAGATAGTCTGATGAAAAGCAAGATCTATATCCAAGATTTTCTGATAAATCTGAGGAAGTTTAATATGATGAAACACATTCTTATTACCATTGAGAATGTTAATAAAGGGAATCTGAGAGCTCATATTATAATGTTTCCATTAATTATATCGAAGCTAATAGTTCGGTGCCTTGAGTCTTTCAAGGAGGCTTGCAAGTCTAATCCAAGAGTTTGAAAGATTATGTTGGTGAGTGATGGTACCCTCAAAAGGATGGATGTATCCTTCGACAAGAAGACTGGTCAGTTTATTGATTTACCTGTTCAAGAAGAAGTGGTTCCGAAAGTTGGTGAACCTGGATCCTCTAAGCCAGTGAGGAAGAGAAAGTTGAAAGAAGTTGAAGTTGAAGCAAAGAATCCCAAATCTAAGGAAGTTCATTCCGCACCTCCAAAACTGAAGAAGAAGAAAGCTTACCCTAATGAGGTAGTTTCTAAGTGGAGGGAAATCAAAGAGAAAAGAGTGCAAGGGGAGCCTCAGTTTGGCTTGGATCCTGTGGAGGCTAAGGCCTTGAAGGAAAGAACAACGGATGAGCTAGAAAAACAAGTGAAAGAAAAGAAGCTTAAGAATAAGATTTCTGATGTTGAGGTAGTTCAGACTTTATTAAAGTTTACTAAGATGGCCTCCGGAAACATTCCCGTTCCGAGATATTTTTCTTTGGAATCTCTACCTGAGACTCCAGGAAGAAACTTGGTCGCTCCGGAAGAGGCAGTTGCTAAGCCTGTTAAGGAAATTGAGTAGATTGAGAAAGTGGAAGAGGAAGAAGCAGTTGCTGAAGGTAGTGGTGAGACCAGAGATGTTTTGAAACAAGTAGATGATTATAAGGGGACACCTTCGGAACATTTTTCACTCTAAACTTCAAAAGCTGAATCATCAAAGTTAGTCACTCCAGGGATGGATGAGGAGGAAGGAGAACAAGAAGTTTCCTATCTTTTAGAGGAAGAAAAACTTCTACATGATGTTTCTCAAATGGAGAACATAGAGGATGGCGCTCAAAAAGTTACTGATGATGAGGAAAATGTTGTTCAAGTTTCTGATAGTGAACTGAAGACTCTGGAACAACAATCCATTCCAAAAAAGGACAAGGGAAAGAAACTTGTTGTTGATACCCCAAGATCAGTGGTTGTAAATATAAGGGAAGTTGGTGATTCTTCTAGGAAGAAGGGTGAGCATTTTGATGAAGAAAATTCTCCAAGAAAAGTCTCAGATTCAGATTCATCTTCGTTGGGGCATGATTTTGTTGTTCAGTTATTAAAGAAGTTGGTGGGTACCATTCCGACTTTTTCAAGTATTGATTCAAGATGCCAGATGCTCCAACATGCTTTGAATCAGAAAACAGACTCCGTATCCATGGTTATGGAAAAATGTGTTGAGATTGAGGCTCAGTTCAAAACTTTCTTTGTTGGCTATGAAGCCCACAAAAGATCTTGCAAGAGGATGATTAGTTGGTCAAAGAAGACTGTTGAATAGATGAGGCTCTTTGATGAATTCCAAGATAATGTTAAGGATGCTTTTGAGATAGAAGACAAGAAGATAAATGAACTTACTTCTTCCTTTGAAGAAAAGCTGACAGCTGAGAAGAATTTCCGGATTCAAGAAGTCAGCGATCTGAATGGGAAGCTGAATTCTATTTCTCAAAACTGGAAGTATGAAAGGGATCATTGGATTGAGTTTGAAGAGAAGTTGTCAAAGAAAGAACAAATATTGAAGGTTCAGGAAGAAAAGCTTCAAGGCTAGGAAGAAAATATTGAAGCTAAAAATGCAACAATTGTTGTGTTAGAGAAGAAAGCCGAGGAAGATCATAAAGACTTGAAAAAGATAAAGACTATTCTCAAGGGTCTCATGGTGAAGGAAAAAGATCCAAAATAGACAAATCTGATCTTTTGTTGTATCTTAACTTCCTTGTTGTTGAACTTTCAAACTTAATGAAAATTGTGCTTGCTCATTCCTTTTGTTGTTGTTACTAATTTTCAGGTACTTTGTTATATTTTCCATTCCCTAGAATTCTTTTTGAATATCACAAAGGGGGAGAAGGAAAAGAACCCTAATAAAGGTGGAAAAGGAAAAAGAATCTGAAAAAAGGGTGAGAAAGAGAAATAACTCTAATAGAGTTTATCTAAGGGGGAGTTTTTCATTAAAGAAGACATTCTTATTCTTAATGAAATATCATTCCGGAAATCTAGAATACGATCCATAGAGTTTCAAAGCCTAAGGGGGAGTTAGTCGTATTCATCAACATCAATAAGCAAAGGGAGATAAGCCTTAATGTTTTTCTTTCTTCTTAGACATTATTTTTCATAAGGATGTTTGTTCTTTCCAAAAATGGGGAGATTGTTGAGTCAATAAGGTTTTCCTTATGACTTTTCCATTCCTTCTTGTTTTGAAAATCACAAACACCTTATCTTTAAGGAAAATCACTTTTATAAGGAAAATTTATTTTATAAGGAAAGTCGTTTTTAAAAGGAAGATAGTTTTTGTAAGAAAAATTATCCTTATCATATTTTCATCCATATATTTCTTAATTATAAGATTCAGATTCATTTCTATATTCTCAGAATCGTTTGAAATTTTGATATGAAGCATTCTGTTTTAGGTTCCGAATTCTGGATGAGAACTGTAATAAAGTTCTACTCCGAATTCTGGATACGAATTCTCATTACGAATTCTGATGACGAATTCTCATTACGAATTCTGATGACAAATTCTCATTATGAATTCTGATGACGAATTCTCATTACGAATTCTGATGATAAATTCTCATTATGAATTCTGATGAAGAATTCTCATTACGAATTCTGATGATGAATTCTCATTACGAATTCTGATGAAAAATTCTCATTACGAATTCTATTGACGAATTCTCATTCCGAATTCTCATTCCGAATTCACCTATTAAACAGAATCTGATCATCATTATTTTATACACTCCGAATTTATTTAGACTCCAAAAAATTATTTTTGTTTACACTTCGAACCTTCACTCCGAACGTTTGAGTTAGACTCTAAGTTATGTCGTACTTTCTGTTTCACTTGTTTTGTTATAAAATGATGTCATCTATTATATTATAAACTAACCGTTGGTTAAGTTACACGTGTACAGGTCCCTCCTACCTTTAAGGAAAATATGACCGTTGGAAAGGAGGCCGACCTTGCCTATAAATATGAGCTCATTTGAAAGTGCTAAAAGATGACTTCTTTGACATTGTTCTTACATGCTATTGAAGTGATTTCTAGAGATAGAGGATCTTATTAACTCTCAAAGCTTCGTGCGACTCCGAATGTTGGTGATTAAATTCATGGACTTTCGGGGATAAGAAGACAGAGGGTCCGACTACCTTGAAGTTTGAGGGCTTCCTTGCTGAGGAAGATAGAGGTTTCCAACTACCTTGAAGGTGAGGGCTTGTGGGGATAGAAAGACAAGGATTCCAATATTCATATCGAGGGCTTACCCTGGTGTGGGTACGATAGACTTTCTTGAAATTATAAATCGAGGGAACTTTATCCATGGTTGTTGGATACCCTTCTCTTTGGGTTTAAAGACTTATATCTTGTTACTTGTAGTTTTACTACTTGTTTATTTCTGCTGCATATCGTATTGTAAGGAAAGTATAAATTTCTTACACTTCCATACTTGTATTCTGATTCATTTAGATTCTATACGATTTAAGGTAGAATCTCAAATTTTAATCTTTAGTTAAGTTTCAATTTCCGGATTCATATTTTAGGAACCTACTTTTGGAATCCCTTTCCAGTTTTAAGCAAGTACAAATGACTTGAAGTTTATAACATCATTCCTTATTCCATGTTTTCATTTGGTGTTACAGGTGTTGTGAATTTACTTAGATTAACTTTGTTAAACTTAGCTCTTTCCTTTGTTAAAGGAAAACATAGTTATTCGTAATTAACTTTAAAGGTTAAAAAGGTATTTTTAAAGTATAGAATTCACCCCCTCTTGTATATTGTGCATCTACATCATTATTTTGATCCTACATAGGCAACCTCCCAAGGTTCAAGCCCAAAACCAATCTCTTCACATTGCTTCACCTCCATCTCATATGGTGTTGATTCATGAAACCACCCCTAGAATCAATATCTTTACATTGGATCACTTTCATCCTTGTTATACAACATTAAACTATACAACACTTTTGTCCAGTATGACAATAAACTACAATACTCTTTGATACCCTCACCTGAGCGGGAACCATTATTTACATTGATTTTTCAATCATGTTTCATTTCAAAGACTACGTGCATACATGGCAATTCCCAAACCTTTTATCTTGGGATAAACCATCATTATACTAAAGTCCCCTTTCACCCTTCACATGTACGAACCAAATTTTTACTGATGGTATTTCTAGAACTATGTAGGCTTGATTCCCATCCTTATGGGATACGTAGGAATGTTCGAGTATCCCTTGAATCTAGCCCCAAGTCTTTGGGTCTAACCCCAAATTCCACTTTCAGTCCCTTGGATGAAAAGTACCTATGAAAGCACACACTGTGTATTTCTTTTAATGGTCCAAGCTCTATGACCCTAAACTAAGATATCTAATCATTTTTCCCATACGATGTTAAACTATAGTTCAAAAACCCTTTTCATGACTTCTAGGTCACAATAATGTCAATCTTCTGATAATTCTTTTGCCTGACTATGTAGCACATGCCCATAGCTGGCCTTGCAGAAACAGTCTACATAACAGATTTGTTAGCCAAATGATAATATTATTTGACTATGAAGACAATTCCCTTAGGTGGCCCTGCATAATTAAACCCCCTAATGGGTTTTTCGGATAGTGGTAACTTCATTCTTGGGAAGAATGCCTCTTTTTTCCTTATTTTTCTTAAATGACAGTTGTAGGGATCTGCAAAAATAGCCATCCTTAACATATTTGTCCCATATCCTTTTTCATGATATGAATGTATTTAAGTATATGGTTTATATTATCCTTCCCTATGTTTGGGTCAGACCTTCGTAGGAGTAATATCCATCCAGTTGTTCGATAATCTTGTTTGGAAATATCTTTTCCATAATTCAAGTACCTCTTTCTATACAAAAAACTCTATACTTTGGAAAATTTAAATCTCCATAAACATTCACTGGCTTTTAGCACTATGAAAGTAAATTTATGAGAGTTCTTTTTCTTGACTATGCAGAACGTTCCCATAGGTGGCCTTGCATAAAAAATCTACATAACAGACTTGTTAGCCAAAAGATACTATTTATTTGACTATGCAGCCAATGCCTATAGGTGGCCCTGCATAATTCAACCCCTTAATGGGTTTGTTAAATAATGGTTACTTCAGTCTTGGGAACTACTTATTCTAATGCCTTTTAGCTCTTTTTCATATCATTCCTCAGATTCAAATATTCTTAAAGTCATAGTTTACGTTTCCCCCCCTTATACTTGACTATGGTACTATGTTTTAAGATGAATTGTCAAGGAATGGATTCAATTCTAATTCATTCGGTCAAATCTATTTTGACCTTAAACATTAGCCTCGTTATTTCAGAAATGCATGACTTTAAACTGCCAATAACCACAAAGACCCCTGGTTTCTCTATTTTCCTCAGTGTCAAATCCTCTTTTCACTCCGGATCCAACTATGACGGGGGACTTTTGTTGAAGCTCCTTTCATCACAGAGTCTAAAGATTGGAAAAGGGGAATATCTTAGCTCAAAGTGATTCAACCTTTGGAAAAATATCAAAAATTGACAAGGGAAGGAATAAGAAGAACATTGTGCAAGGGTTGCCGAGGTTTTACAATGGTCGCGCAAGTTTACTTACGCACCGGAATGGTCAAGCAAGTACACTTGCGCGCCGAAGTTGGTCGCAAAAGTCACTTGCGCGCCCTAAAGGATAACTGCCTGAGGTCTTCTCGAGCCTATAAATAGACACTGTGGGCCCCCCATTCGGGGGAGGATTTTTTTCTAGAAACTCAGATTTAAGCTCTCGGAAACCTAGCTTCTTCTCAAATATTTCAAAACACTTCTGAGGTAATTTCTTACCTAGAACGGAAGATCTAAAGAGGGGGAGGAAGGCCTAAGTGTTGAAACTCATCAACACTTGCACGCCTGAGTGGCCAGCTCTTAAGGAAAATGGCCGCACTTGTGCGCCGCCTTACTCCTTTAGTAGAACTTGTGTGCCCCTCTTCTAGAAGAACCTCAAGATGATTATAAAGGATTTAACCAAGAGTATCTCAAGTATTAACCTACTGGTTAACCGTCCCATAAGTACCCATGTGTCGCACAGGTATACCTGCGTGACCGGAACTTGCGCGCCCACGCAGTACCTGCACGCCTACCAGGACCTGCGCGCCCCTGACATTTTGGGTGCCCTTCTTACCCATTTCACCCCTCTTATGCCATTCCACCTCTCCTTTTCAAGATTCAGTCTTCAAGACACTCTTCAAAGCCATTTATGGCATGGTTTCTTGATTTGGATTCCTTATCTGAAAGGAACTCTATGGAATATCTCTCAAAACCTAGTGATTTACACATTTTAATTTCACTAAAGATTGAGATTTCATTCATTCAGTCTCATCCTTTAAGATGAGAGAACTCAATTAACCTGGGCCTCCTTTTTAGGAGTAAGACCCAGTCATAATTCTTAACATGGGAATCCTCCTTAGGAGTAAGCCTCAATCCCCTAATTTGGGAATCCTCCTCAAGAGTAAGCCACAACCCTAATTCTCAAATATGGGCATCCTCCTTACGAGTAAGCCCCAAGTACCTTAATCTGGGCCTCCTTTTCAAGAGTAAGTCCCAGTCATAATTCTCAAATCTAGGCATCCTCATTAGGAGTAAGCCCCAGTCCCCTAATTTGGGCATCCTTTTTAGGAGTAAGCCCCAATTCTTAATGATCCCAAATCACAATTCCCTTAACCTGGGCGTCCTTTTCAGGAATAATCCACAGTCTCAAATCTGGGCATCCTCTTTAGGAGTAAGCCCCAAGTCCCTTAATCTGGGCTTCCTTTTCAGGAGTAAGTCCTAGTCATAATTCTCAAATATGGGCATCATCCTTAGGAGTAAGCCCCAGTCCCCTAATTTGGGAATCCTCATTAGGAGTAAGCCCCAATCCCTTAATTTGGGAATCCTCCTTAGGAGTAAGCCCCAATTCCTAAAGTTCCCAAATATGGGAATCCTCTATAGGAGTAAGCCCCAAACCTTAATTCCATTAACCTGGGCCTCCTTTTCAGGAATAAGTCCCAGTCTCAAATATGGGAATCCTCTTTAGGAGTAAGCCCCAAGTCCCTTAAATTTTAAAGTCTCTTAACCTGGTCATCCTTTTCAGTAGTAAGCCCGAGTCTTAATTTCTCTTAACCAGTCCAAATTTACTTTTAATCGGGTATTCCTTCTCAGTAGTACAACCCAATCATAAGTCCTATCCTAATTTGGGACTCCTTTTCAAGATGAAAACCCCAAGTTAGAGTATTCAATTCTCCATGAAGCACATATACCTTTATGGACCCTGCTCTTGGATTTCTTCCCTGAAGTAAATCCTAATCTTCATTTATCTGGGATGTCATACATACCTAATCCCCACATTAGTTCTTATGATTGCATCTTTCATGGCACAATTGTCTGATTTTTTACCAATACCTCTTGTTTATCACGTCGAGCATCACTCACGTGAGCTTAGTGTGAAATAGTAATTATGACATCCTTATTTGATCCATCAATCATAAACATCATACTCCCTTACTCGAACTACATGGGTTCTGAATCCTTTTTTAAAATAAAGGATACGTAGGTAGGCCATCTTCGGGATCGATACCAACTCTGAAATTATTTATTTCCTTCTTAATGACAATAAACTTCAAGTACCCCACTGAGTGGCGTTAAAACTAGCATGGTCATCATAATGACCAAGGGACTTCTATATAAATGTGTCGAAGGATACCATTGACCAAGAATCTCTAATAAATACAGATGATTATCTATCGATGAAGAACCTAGAATACATATAAAAGATTCTCTAAATTTCCTACATATTTAATCATTGATTGTCAGATCTAAAGGAAATCTCATTTTATACTTGGTAATGTATTAAGGATTCACGAACATGACTTAAATTTATAAATAGAGTCCCAGAGTAGACAATAATTCCCCTCAAAAAGGTGTGATGAGTCCGAAATCCCATCCTCTCGACCAATGAAAATTCCTAAGCCTCATCAGTCCACAAACTAATGAGAACCTACCTTTATAAAGTAGGTCCAAATGAATGTGGAATCATTGGATGTTTTCGGTTCTACGAACAAACCCGTTAGAAACCGATCAGAATGTTTGAAACTACCATCAAGGAGGTCATCCCCGAAATTACGAGGGAAACATTATTTTACACTTTATTATTTCTCAAAATGATGATATTAAGAGGATTAGGGACAGTTATGGGGTGGAATGATTTGGTTCTTGGTATTCCTATACTTCCCAGTTCCATAAAATAATGATGTGGGTGAACTTCTAAATAAATGTTTGACATTTTCAACATTGAGACATAATCCTCCACAAATCTATTATTACTGTTAATAATGAATTTTAGATAAGGTAATTAGAAAAATATTTTGAGCACACCTAATGTAGATTTTGAATCTGCGGAAAATTCTATGATGCACGAGGGAGGTGTGGTCAATATGTAAGGTTTTCACGCATGATTGGAAAAGGTGCATAATATTTTGCGTGTCGAATAAGATGTGAAATGGAACCTTCCATGGAGACCATACATAAACAAGACATGTCAATGGTGTGAATGAATATTGCCTAGCATGCAATATTTCCATTTGAGTGCAAGGTATTCCATGCCCAATGTGACATCAGAATACCTCTTGTGTGAAGCTCCACTTGCACACTGCCACTAACGTTTCAGTCTATAAATAGAAGCATACCACCCCTTGGGGGATGGTTACATAAGATGAATTGATGCTCTGCCATGCGAAATGCCTCACATTCTTGTCTTAATGGATGTCAGGGCCTCAAGTTATTGGTTCGTGAATGGAAGGTCTCCCAAGGGTCCTCTTTCAGGTGGGCCCACTAGGTCTTGATCCCAATATGTTTCTTTTTAATATAATATTTTTTCACACAAAAGATTCCCCATGTGAACATGTTTTACCTCATATCATAACTATCATTTGAACATCCACTCACTTTTTACACAACCACCCCATATTACGCGCACCCTCTCATCTTTTGTGCACACCTACAATCTTCTGTGCACCCCTCCTTGTGTGCTCTTTGTGTTGTATTTACCCTAAGACACCATGTTTGAGCCCCTCTTATGCATGACAACCATTTCATGAACATAATTCAACCATATGGACATCCAAGTTTCAATGATGTGATTTCAAGGTCCCATGGGTGGTGCTTCAGGTTTTGTTTCATTGCCTCATGCTTCTTCACATAGGCGTGCAAAAAACTATCAATTCTTCCCATAATCATGATTACTTGAGCTACTCAATGGATCACTCCACAAACCTGTCTCTCCTCGGCATTACTGGTTCCTTCGCTTCACCAAGGGTTAAAGTGAACTACTTATGTAAGTACATGGGGTGAGGAGTGAGACCTCATCGTCTGTGTTGCAAGACCATAAACTGCCAATCCTCATCGTCCCCATCACATGATGTTAAACTATATCCTCACCCCATGAAATATACATGGGGTTCCCTATCTCGGACAATTTCCACACCCATTGGTATCCACAAGTGTGAGATCTTCTTGACATGGAATGAGATCCTGACTGCATGGAATGACATATTCCCCTGATTAGGGAATCAATCCTTTCATAATCCCATAGATTTTCCTAAAGGAGGTAGTACCCTTACTCCTCCTCGCCTCTTCTGAGTGAAAAGACAAGAGGAGAGGTGATCATAGTTGAATACGGATACCCCATACCTCTCTCTTTGGTATTTATCTTCATCGAGGCATCCATCCTAGAGTAAGTCCTAATATGAATCCCTCTTTTGATATGAACCATGCATAAGCCTCGCTCTATTCCTCACAGACCCACCTTTTTGTTACACGATCTGTAGGTCTTTGTTGAATCTTCTTTCTCACACTAAGCATTACTCATGTGAGAATATAGTATGCTTTAACTATGACACCATCTCTAGGCCACCTTAGTGTGAAAGCCTATCCCCCATTGAACCAAACTACACAGAATTTGATCCTTTCTCTCTCTAGTAATGGTACATAGGAAGCATCTCATAGGTTCAAGCCCATCTCTAATCAGTCCCAACGACTTCATGCTGGTTAACCCTCATCCCTCTTGTGGTTAAACTATATTTCCATTTCATCCATCATGACATTAAACTGTATGCTTTCAAACTACGTAGATTTTGATCCTTTTTTCATAGACAGGGTTCATAGGAAGCCTATATGAGGTCCAACCCCAAACACTTGTAATCATAGCTGTCCCCTAGGTTGGGCCCCACATACCTGGTCTACCCTTTAATTGTGTTATACCAATACCTGGGCTATTGACCACGTATAATCTCCACAATCAATTCACACACCTTCAACTAAGAGTTTCCCTCTTAAGATGGGCCATTAAGGACACGTAATCCCCAACATATCTCAGAGTTGTTTTCCTTTTTGTAAAACACAATTCCATGACCCATCCTAAACTACATGGAAATTGATTCCCTACCACAATGATATGTAGTAATCCTCCCCAAAGCTCAAGCCTATCACTCTCGTCTCATCCTAGTATCTCTCTTGATCCTCTGTGATTCGAGAAGGTCATTCCCCATCCTAGAGGTTCTACATCATTTGAGTCCCATCCATGCATCCATTCTCATAGGCCAACTCCTCAGGTGTCCCATCCACCCACCAAACTACGTGGGTTTTAATTCCCTACAATGGGGATATGTAGTAATCCAAAAAGTGGTTCAAGCCCAATATTATTTTCATCTCCATGTAGGTTTTATCCCATTCCTCCCTACACTTAATTCAACCATCTATAATTCATCCTAATTCCCACATGGGCTGCCACATCCTGGTGGGATCATACCATTTCCTTGGGCAGATAACCATGAATAAGCCCCACACAATCCATAACCATCAAACCAGGTTTGTACCTCTCACGATGAGCTTATATCTATGCGTAAGCCCCCACATGTCTTCGGGTTGTCCTTTTTGTACACCCCGATTCATCACCCTCTTGTACTACGTGGGTTTTGATCCATATCATCTATATATGAAGAATAAGAGGCCTCTATGCGGTTAAATCTCAGCCAATGGTAATCCATGGTGTCCACATTCTAAGGACCCAAGCATCCTCTGATCTATCCTCATTGGACATTTGGATCCACCCATCTAGTTAACCCCTCAGGTGCTCCTTCCTAGGGATGTACCCATATGATCCACTCACATCCGTGTTCCCATCTATCTAATCTATCTGTACTAGACGTTAAACTCCCAACATACCCTATTCTAAACATGGTAAGCTAGGGAAAACATCTGGAACATGCCTATGGAATATAATTCCCCACACTCGATGTGGGATGCATCAGAAATCCATTCCTTCAAGAAACCCTATCCTAAGGGGATGATATCTAGGTGTAATCGTGTTTCATTGTCCAAACATGCCAGCAATGTCCAATGTGTCTACTCCCATGACTGAAGGATGCTGCGCTGACTTGAAATCTGGAATTTCCTGACCAAATAAGTTTAATTAACCAGCCTCCACAATGATATGGCCCCAGAGAAGAGTTTCACGAATATTTTCTTAATCTTTAAGGGATACCCCCACTTGGTGAAGAGCTTCAAGGTGGAATCCACAAAAGGAGAAACGCACATCCCATCATCACATTTCAATCGAGGAGAAAAAATCCCTGAATAAGTGATGGATGCCGCTTGGATATGGAATATGGGAATGTAGGGAAATAGCCAGTGTGCCCCCGCACGATGGCGGGTTCCCCAACCAAATATTCGTAGTAAATCACAAATGACGTTGGTGATAAAATATATTATATACGATGAAAAATGATTGGATAATACAGTATAATTATGTATATTAAATAGGTTTAATTTTCACTATATAGAATGACTTTGAGTTTTGTTCCAGAGAAAACGGACAATGATCTTAGTTTTAGAATAAATTATCAAATGCAGTGTATGAGTTATAGATAAGAGTTTTTAGATTTTGTGTGTGTTTATATTATTGTTTTAGTTTAATTTTTTAATAGGATATATTTTTATATAGGTGATGTAAGGAAACATTAATGTTATATTGGAAACCATAATTGGTTGAATAATGAATTAATGATATTCTAAAACTTTTTACGAACTTTTAATTACAATTGAGATGTAATATTAGGATATGTAATATTAAATGAATTGATAAATAAGTTATGTTTACAAACACAAATTATTAAAGAGAGATGATGATTCATAGGGAAAAAATGTACCACAATGGAAATTTTGAATAATGTGTCAGATTTTTGGATTAGTGAAATGTAAATTATGTGAAGATAGAAACTACATTGTAGAGAAGGTACTTTCTACTTAATATTCAATTTATTATTATTTATTATAGTTTATAAATTTTTAGATGAAATTAATTGTGATAAATTTATATTCTTCTTACCACTATTTCTATTAATTTTTTTTAAATTGATTAATACAACTGTATTTTATGAGAACCATTTTGTTTTGACTCCATGGATTGATAATATGGATAAATACATATAGAAATCCACATTGAAAATGGGTATAAAATTCTCAAACCTTCACCATCAAAAAAAATTTCCCTTGGTAAGTGGCTTTCCATTAAAAATATAAACTAACGTGTATTTAGTGTACTATTAAAATATATATTTTTAGTAACATGTTATTTGTATATTATATATAGTAAAAATGAAAAAATGAAAATCAAATGGAATATATGATTATTATATAAAAACTAACTAATGAAATGATTAGTCATAATATTTGAATTTCCATATTTTCAAATCCATTTTGTTACCTACCTATAAAATCGATCCTTGTTTCGATGGAATCAATGTGTACTTTGATTGAAATAGGTTTACCAATCGGTGTGAATCACACAAATTTTGTTTAAGTAATGGGATAATAAGATCATCCATTAGGAAATGTCATCAATAAAAAATTCTCAAGATTTTGTATTCCAACTTCGACACTCTATAGATATAGTAATTTGGTGTTCAATATTCAAAAAAATCAGGGTGAAATACTTGAGGTAAATTTAATGTACTAACCCTTCACGAATAAGTGGGGGAGGAACAAACACTATTTTGCCGTGAATTTATGTCATGCGTCAAGATTCAATTTATACCCTCTTCTCTACCTTCCTTATTATTTTTTAGTATTGTAAATTGTTTTGACCAAGGAAGAACTATTAATATGGATTCTAAATCACATAATGTGATAAACCTTTAAATGGTCAAGCATGAAAATTTCGATAAAAACAACTTTTATCAGTGAAAAGATAAGAAAATGTTCTATCATATAGTGTAGGAAAATTTTTAGATTCTTGATCCTAACCATCAACCAATTCCCAATGAGTCTACTCCAAATCCTATTTCCGCACCTTTTGATGTAATGCAATTCAAAAAAAATAGGGGAATGAGTAAAATAAAAGAAAATGATTATGTTTTTTGAAGAACATATTCCAAGTATATTATCAAATAATAATTGTGTATTTTTTCTATAAATGAAGATTGCTCAATAAATATGGGTTGAATTGTAATTAATGTTCAAAGATAATGAATAATGTACCAATAACACTATTTTCTTATAGAGTATTTACTACAAATAGTTTGATTATAATCCAGTTTTAGAGAAATTTCATGTGCTCCCAGTTATATCAAATAATATCCATTCTGTTGAATGTAATATTCATAAAAAATTCAATAATGGTGAAATTATTTCTATATTTCATTCTATGTGAATATAAATTATAAATTCATTCATTAGAAATAGTTATTTATTTTCCTTTAAAAACTTGTAACATATTATTCGTGTTGATGAAGAATCCATATTGAGAGATGTGGGTATGGATTCACACATTGACAACAAGATTAATATCATTGTGAGAAATATTCCACTGATATATTCCATACCTTTCATGAATAAGGGTCCAAAATTAATGAATAAATTAAATAATTTCAAAAATAAATGGTAATTATTTTCCAGTGGAAAACCATGAAATTTTATGAGGGAATGACCCTATTGAAAAATGCTGACAAAAATTAGGTAGATACAGAGACTAATGAAAATATATTTTGAGATATATCTAAATCCAATATGAATTTAAAAAATATGGGATGATGTCTTAATTCGGAATAAATGTTTCATGTGTGAGAGGAAATTTTGATGTTCAAAAAATCTAATGATATTTTCATCATGAAGGAAGCTCAAAATTGAAATAAGGAAAGCATCATTGTCACTAGAAAAGGATGTGTTGAATTAGTTTTAAATTTTCTGAATAAGATGAATATTCAAAACATGGTATATATACTCAAGGATGGATATAATTTATCAGTTATTGATATTATCTGATTAATTTATTTTGGATATAATTTGAATTGGAAAATGTTATATTATCAATGGGATTCATGTTTTGTGGGAAGGGGTTTAAAAATTAAGGCATATGTCGACATTATATTTATTATAATATTGAATATTCTAAATTCATTATAGGTTCCTCTAATTATTGGAATGATATTTTTGGAAAATCATAATTATAATAAAATATAAGTATGAAAGAATTTGAAAATTATTAAATTTAGTAATGAATTTAATCAATTTGAATGTTCTATAGAATATATAGGAGTTAAAACCAATTCCATTGTTTTGAGTGGAATAATGTTATATTATAATTAGTACATTTTTATATTTCTAAATTATATGATATTTTAAGTTGTGGATGAGATTTGTTTCTTTTTTTGAGTATAATATATATATAGATATATACCTTCATTAAAATAATATATCACCTCATTAATATGTTTAATATTTATGAAACAAATGTTAAAAAATCATATTATATGATTAATGTATTATTCTCAAATAGAGTTGGGAAATATATTATTAAGGAATTAAAAAAGTTATGTGATGAAAATGGAATAATTAATCAAAATTTAACTCCTTACACACCATAAAAAACGTCATAATCCAATGAAATAACAAACATTAATAGAAAAGGTAAATTGAATTATTAATAAATCTAATATTACATTAAATTGTTTGGTGAAGATTTATATGATTCATGTCATATTCATAAATGTATTTATTCTAGGGAAATTTTTTTATCTCCTTATGAAATTTGGAATGGATGAATACTCATTATTTTATAGTTTATAGTGTGAGAGTGTATAAATTATAATAGTGTTCTTGATCCTGAATTAACTAAAATTTTTCATAGTGATATTAAATGATTTTTATTAGATTCACATAAAACTGAAAACCATATATATTTATGGATTTATAAGAAAATTTCATTTTTGAATTAGAGTATGAAGAGTTTTACAAAAATTATTTATATAAATTCGATGTGATGAATGTTATTTTTCATACCCTTATCTCTAGTATTCCATATAATTAAAAAATAGTATATAATAATCCTGATTCTAGAGTTGAACAAAATGGTCTACAAGATGTAGGAATGAGAAACATCCACATCTCGATTTTATTTTTCAATATTACACAATTTTTCTTTTTGTGGAATATCAAAAAAATTATCTTTTGTATAAGATTCAATTGTTGTTCAACATAGAAGATTACCGAAAAACATATAATAATGATATGGATTCTAAAGAGTTTTATTTCTGGAAAGAATTAATCAAGGATGCAACTTCTTCCATTAAAGGGAACAATATGTCGGATATCATGGGAATAATATGAGGTTCAAAACCTTTTTTTTCTAAAACTGATTTTCCCAATAGATGTTTGATTCCAATGGTATCATAAAACAATGATTTTTTGGATATGGGTTTATAAAAAAATAATGTATTATTTATATTGATACTTATCCTCATATAGATCCGAATATGAAAGTAATGATTTTATATTCATTTTATTAATTTAATATTTTTTAAAGACATAAATTAGTTTCTAAAGAGTTTTATTAAATGGAGAGATAAATTAAGAAATTTACAATGAAAATATAGAAGGGTTTTTTAAACAAAGTTATGAAATAAATTATTGAAGACTAGTTAAATATATTTACAGCCTCAAATGAAATACAAATAAACATAACACATAATATGATTCTATTTTATTATATAATCACATAAACCAAAACAATATGCATAAATGTGTTATCTCAAACTTTTCTAAAGAGTATGGAGTAATTTTTTTCTAAATGGGCATGATATTTTCATTTTTCAATGTAATATGATAAGTGTAAACTAGAAAATTAACTAGTTATCTATTTTCATTAAAATGAATGATGATGGAGTATTTTATAATATTATGGGTATTAATGTTCTATAATATAGTGGTGTTTATTCTTTAGGTCAGTCTCAACACATATAAAAATTCATTTAAAAGAATTTAACATCATCATTTCAAGGATGCTAATACTTCATTTGGGTATAGTGATCAATATTTATAAATATAAGTTGATCCATTATGTTTTTTTAATAATATAGTAAAATAAGTTCATTACTATATGAAATTCATTAAACTAGAAATAAATTGTTTTTTTATATGTAAAATGAGTAAATATGCTAATAATAATTTCTATAATTATTGGAGATGTATAAAAAGAATTTCTGGATACTTGAGAAAGAAAAACTATTTGTTATTACAATGCATTTATTATCTAGTCATATTATATTGACACATCTCTATGAGGTTGATTTCAAGTATCAATGATAATCAATCCAATAATTTAATTCGGTAAATCACAATAAAGGAGTCTAAAGGGTAGAATCATGTTAGGAATATGATTTGGGATATTTATAATTATAAACTAAATATTTAAGTAAAAATATGTCATTTTCTAACTAAATTATGAGTTATAAAACCTTAAAAAAGTAAATACATGATGTATCATGTTTTTATTAATAGAAACACATTAAAATACCTACCTTATGTGAACTTGTCAGTATTTTTGATCATTTTATGAGTTAATAGGATTAATCCTAAGAGATATTATTTAAGTGATATAAGGATATGGATATAACTGTCCTACCAAATGCATTGTTTAATGTGAAGATCATTTTATGTATGATGTATATGGATGATCATTAATATTTTCATGTTTAACATTTCAAAAACAAGAAAATATGATAAATGATTGAGATAATGATACTATGCGAAGGACTAAATGGTAAGAAAAATTTATTATTATAATGATTCACATGTGATTTAGGGAGTTATTATTTAAAAATAAAACTGAGGGATTTATATAATATTATTTAGTAAATAACTTAATAAAATTTTCTATGGTGGGACCATATTTTATGAAGGTTTTTATTTACATGGTGGATAATAAATGTTGATTCCAACATTAGAAATGGGGTTAACATTCTCAATGATCCTACCATATAAAATGGGAAGCATGGGATGCATTTTTTCATAAAAACTACATATTCAAAAATGATTTTAAAATATTTTTAATATTTATAGTTTTAAAAATTGTTTTTCGTATTATATATATATAAACAATTAAATAAGAAATATAATAAAATACTAAAATTATAAATACAAATATTTTATAGAAAACAGACTAATGATTATTTTATTTGATTCATTTATATTTCAAAAAATTAAAATATGATTAGTTACCTCTAATTAAATTTTGGTGGTTTTTCATTGAATTAAAGTGTCCTTTAATCGAAAGATGATATCAAATCAGTATGAATCACATCAATTTCGATCTATAAATCATGGGATGATGAGATCACACATTAAATAGTATATTAAATATTAAATTATCTAGATATATACTCCCAACAACGAATCTATGAGGCTACCTGAATTAATTATTATGTATTCCCTAAATCATATTGAAATAATTTAGATAAATTTATACTAATAACCCTATATTATCAAATGTGGGGGGATAAAACCCTTCAAGATATATAATTTCATCCTGGAATCAAGATTTAATTATTCAATTTTCCCTTCAGACCTTCCTATTTTAGAAATCAGTTATGTTTTATTAATATTATCTATCGAAGTTCTAATGGTTGAAATTAGATAATAAATTTTTTATTACCGATCAATTAATTTAATCATTATCAATAGATAAATTGATTGATATTATGATCACTAAGAGAATTTTTTTAAATTTTTCACTACTAATATTGATTTTTAATTCTTTATTGAATTTATTATTTAAATCATATTCTAGAAATAACAAGTGAAGAGTGGTGTAAATTTTTTGTAAGGTGATGGTTCATGGACAAATATGTAATATAAATTCTATCTATTTTCTGAGAGAAAAATAATTATAAAAAGTGATTATTAAATACTATTATTTTATAAATATATAAAAAGTAGCTAACTTGGGTGATGTTAAGGGAAAAATGTTTAATTTTTTAGTTTCTATAGATCCATGATATGTGAATTTAATAGAATATATAATTTTTTCATAAATATAGATAATAGGGTCTCCAACAACTATTTAATTATTAATTTTATCATATTATGTGCTTCCTCTTAGTCATCTAAATAGTTTTATTATTCTATAATATACTATTATCACCCTAATTCACCAATAAATACATTCCCACATTATTGGTTGTCAGATTAATTTAGTAATAATTTATAAAATCTTAAATCACACCCTTCATTCTTCATGGGATTCAATCCTACAAATTCATCTCTAGGTTCATGTGTGTATACAAATTATTTTTTTTTCTCAACCAACGTGGAATATTTTGGAATCATAATCGATATATTCATTACTGTGTTATGATAAAAATTATGTTTAAAAAATATATAACAAGAAAACTAATTGAACTAATAAAACAAAAATTAATAATTTTACCCTTTAACATTAATTTGTTTGGTAATTATAAGGATTGAATTGTATTTAGAAATTGGTTGTTATTTTTTTCAGAACACTGGAAAAAGTATATTGTTTTATAATTTATTCAAGTGTAGTAAATGATTAATATCACTTTCTAGATTGAATTATTGTTTCAAATAACATTGATTTTTTGTCAACTAAATATAAAACACATTTCATTGAATTTCCAATGATGCTAGTAAAATAAACATTGATGATATAAAACTATGAATACCATACGTTTAGAAACATTTTAGTTCTATTTTGTGATAAAATAGGCTGAATATGGATAATTTTGGTGAGAGGGATATGAATCGTGTTGATTTTTTTTTGAACCCCATATTATTCATGAACTCAATTAGAGACCAATACATAAAGAATATAAATTTAAATCATTTTATGAAATAAAATTAATATATATAATTATCAAGGTGTTATATTTTATGATCTCATGAAGTATAACTTATCACTACCATATTCTTTTACCAACATTCCTAATAAAGAAACTTGTATTTTACAAAATACTTTTATAGTGTACTTTAATAGTATCAACTTCATGGAATGAATGTTGATGTGGTGAGGGTTATATTACTTCTATTTTTATTAATGAATAGGTCAATTATACTGTTCCGTCAGCTAAATGAAAATAATTATAACACATGGGATCAAATTGTAATTCATTTTTTATAAAGTTGTATATAAAGGAGATAAAGAGAGAGAGAGATAAAAAGATTCACTATTCTCTTTCAAGATGAGGATGATTTCTTACATGATACATGAGATAGGTTTATTTGACATTCATTGGAAATGTACCCTTGAAAAATTCCTTCAAATATTTACATGGATTCATCTAATAAGGGACTTATAAAATAAATTCAAACATGGTAGATATATCCTCTAGGGGAAATTCCACATTAATTATTAATGAAGAGATAAGAGGAATATGCAACACACTTTCCCAAAACTCTCAGTTGAAGTTTGGTTAGAGAAAAAGGTCAATAGTGGTGAGAAAAACATTGGTGCGGGATGAAAAATAAATTCCAAACATACTAAATGTAAAATAATAATAAAAACTAATTAATAATGTTGAAAATGGGGTTGTTTTCAAAATAATGAGATTCCATTGAGTGTTAAATGTGAATCTATGATATTTATATACCATTTTTACCAATTTTTACATGCATGTACAAAAAATTGAGAGTGATTGATTTAATGTAATAATTATTCATGATTCCATAAAAAGTATTTTTGGCATATTAGAGGTATTAGTTAATGAGTAGAGGCGGGGAGATATTATAGGAGATGAAATCTTAGTTATATGGGAGACATTAGGGAATTGATGGTTAAGGATTTTTATGGTGTAGTTTTAGAGTGTTTTTTTAATTTATATTAATGGACTTCATGAAGTGAACATGAAATTTACAAACATGATCCCAATGATTCCATTATATTGGTTTTTCCAATTTATGGTTCAATTATTTTTTGAAGGTCGTGCCTTGGTCAAAAGACCAAAGCACTAATTATTTCTTATATAAATATGGGGTTTCAATAGATGAAAACATGATAGATTTTTACAATATATTTGATAAAAATGAAGCAGATCAGGAGGCAAGGAATCCAACCATGTCCGAACCTAGTTGACACCTTTATTAGCAACAGTATTTGAAACCACATTGGATTGACGAAAAACATGTGTAGCGATGAAGTTGATCCCCAGGAAAAAATCAAGACATTTTAACCATCGAGTGGTGAGAAGCCATGCAAGATGAGTCCCTCCATTCTATAATTCTTGAACAATGGTGGTTGAGTCACTTTCTAACCAGATCTCCGTCCATCCTTTTTGAAGGGAAAAGGTGACAGCATTGATGACACCTATCATCTCCACTTCAAGCGATGAATCGGTGCCACAGCTACCAAAAAAACCAACCATGACACTACACATGATAATATCTAAAAATCCCACCACAGCCCGCCAGACCAGGATTTCCCTTTGAGGCACTATCAACATTAACTTTAATACATCCTGGCATCAGGTTTTTCCAGAATACTTCAAGAGTGCGCTTAGGTGGACTGTAAAGTCCATCAATCCGAAGTTTGTGAAGAATATCAAAGTCAGCAACCGTGTTGTTACAATGCGCTTTTTGAATTGACAACGCTTCTTGAATCACAATGAGTATGCGAGCTTTACATGAATTTAATTTTAATTAGAATTTATTGAAAATTATATTATTTCTGTCATACCATATAACATGAAGAAGTTATGAAACAGTAGCAAGAATTTTTTTTAATTTGCAGCGACATATAATGATCCACAAATCTCTTTAGATGCAAGTAAATAGTATCAAAAATCATCCAACTACAATTAAAAATATCCAAAATATAGTTTCACAATGTAGAGGATGTAGCACGGGATAGAAAACGATGATCAAAATCTTCCCTATGTTGATTTTGTAAATTACATTTGGAGCATAGTTGAAAACCAAAAGATTGAAGATATACCTTAGTGGGAATTTTTTAATGAGCAATACGCCAAATAAGAGTGAGTCTGGTTGGTTTAATCCATGGTTTGTTAAAGTAATTCAACCAGTCAAAGTAGGACTCTAGTCTTGAAAAATTATGTCTATATAATTTTTTTGAGTCAAGAATGCCATTATGTGAAGGTTCCCAGATGAGGAAATACTCTACATTAGAAAAGGGGTAGTTTTCAATAATTTGATCAATGTTGTTAGGGAGATCATGTCTGTGGGATTGAAGAAATACCCCTATAGTAGAGTAGATATTATTAGGAGGGGAGTCAGAATATAACCAAGAGATGAGAGGAGCACCATTCCATTTATCCAACCATAAGTTTATATTAAAATTCTCATTAACCATCCATTTAGAGTTATCCATTATGTTGTTGAAGTTTTTTCCAATGTAGGCCCAAATCAAGGAGGTAATATGATTAAAATTTCTTTTTTTAAAATTATAAAGATATATTTGTTTTAAAAAAGAAATTTCATTTGAATTGGTATTGATTAAGCTCTAGGTGAGCTTGTCCTGGAGAGCTTCAATAAAAAATTTGATATTTTTTATTCCAATACCGCCCTTATCAATAGGCTTACAATAGGTGGACCATGGGATGGTGACAAGTTTTCTTTCAAGAATAATTCATGTCCAAATGAAATTTTTTATATAAGTGTTCAACATTTTTATGACACCAGCCATCCATTTATAATTCATCAAAGAGTAAACCATTTTAGAGAAAATAGTTGATTTAACCAAATAGATTCTACCTGTCAGGGAGAGGGATTTACCCTTCCAAGAAGAGAGTTGATTGTTTATTTGATCCAAAATACCATTAAAGAAGATTGATTTAGGTCTTACCCAAAAGATAGAAACTCCAAGATAAGTGAAATGGATAAGGCCTTATTTAATTCCAAAATTGATGATGATAAGGCCTTTTCTATTTGAAGCCAAAAAATTTCTAAAGAATATCGATGATTTATTCCAACATATGGATAGACCTGAGATTTCTTCATAATGTGAAAAAGCATATTTAAGAACCTGAGTATTCTTACTCCCTCTATAAACTAATAAAATAATTTCATAAGCAAACATGAGGTGAGTGGGGACATTTAGATTCCTGGCGGCCGGTATGGGATTAAGCTTGTTCTGATTAACCAGATGAGAGAGCAGTCTACTAAGTTAATCCTCAGCAATAACAAAGAGGATGGCCGAGAGGGGGTCTCCCTGTCTGACATCTTTTTTACAATTAAAATATCCTTTAAGAGAACCATTGATCAGAATGGAGATCGAAGAAGGCTTAAATATGATGTTCATTCTTTTGATAAATATATCATTAAAACCAAAACTATAAAGCACTTTGAAGGCAAAACCCCAATCAATCACGTCGAAAGCCTTTTTAATGTCAATATTTATAGAAATATCCCCCTCTGGTTACTTTATTGAGAATGTTGGTGCATTCAGAGGCAAAACAAATGCAATCCTGAATAAACCTCCCTTTAAAAAACCAAATTGATTCCAAGAAACAATTATGTTGCATATAGGTGTGAGTCTATTTTCTAAAATTTTAGAAATTATCTTGTAGAGTGTGTTAACGAGGTCAGTACGCCGAAATTGGTGAACCTCTGAGGAATTATCAACCATAGGAATAAGATACAGGAACTCAGCATTAAGACCATGGGGGAGAACACCATTAGAGAAAAATGATCTAACAATCTTACAAACATCAACACAAATGACATCAAAATGTTTTTGGAAAAAACCATTATTAATCCCATCAGGTCCTGGAGCACTATTGAGCTTTAAACAAAATATAGTATCATTAATTTCATGCTCAAGGGGGGTTCTAAGAAGATAGGTACTGTCATTTTACTCAATCAAGGAGGGGATAATATCAGGCCTGAGGTCCTTATTGATATTAGGACCATTTAAGATATTGTGAAAGTAGGAAACCACATGGTTAGAAAGGGCCTCCTCCGAATCAATGAGAATTCCATTATACGTAATAGCGGTGAGAGGTCAACAAACCTTCTTTATCCTTTGAATAGAATTTTAAAATTTGATGTTTCAGTCTCGATCAGATAACCATTTTGTTTTATAATTTTTTTTGCGCATGTTATCATTGAGGGTGAGATGAGAGTTGAGTTTCATTGTGATTTCAATTTTTGGTTAAGGGTCACAAGAAAAATCCAAGGTGGTGTTTTTGATTTGAGTTTGAGCATGTTCATGTTCCATACAAGAGATATCTAAGTCAGTTCTCTTAATCTTGGTTCTATATCAGCCTTTAAGGGCATGTTTTAGATGCACGAGTTTAATAACACAAGAAAAGGCATTATGTTGATGGTTCATAGATTGCCAAAAATATTTGATAAAAGTAGTGCAATCAGGGTCATCAGACCAGGTGGTATTAAACATAAAGGGTAGGATGGGCTTCAAAATCATGTTGATCATATTGACAAGAATGTGATGATGATCTGAATTTAACCTAAAAAGGGCAGTCCTAGAAATAGTATCCCATTTTTCAAGAGAAGAAGAATTCACAAAAGATATATCAAGTTTTATCGCCACTACTTTGTTGTAGTGTCTTCTGTACCATATATATTTGGCACCAATAAGATTTAATTCTACATGGTTTGTGTCCTCCATAGCAGCTCTAAATTCACGTATGGAAATAGTAGTGTGATAAGGTCCTAACTTCTCACTAGAAGAATGAATGGTAATAAAATATCCAATAACAATCCAAGGGTCATAGATATTGTGAGCCAACATGAGAAGGGCATGCCAAAGAGATCGTCTCTCTTGATATCAATTCTTAGCATAGATCATATTGAAAAACAAATGCACATCATCATGAAAAAAATCACAAGTAAAATTTTGTTATGAAGTTTTGACAATGTTCACATTTTGACGAGATGAATGGTAAAAGATCCATAAAGAGTCAGTTAAGGATCCATCATTACAAGAACCTAGAAAATTATAGTCAAGGGAGAAATGGTGAAGAATCATAGTGGTAAAATTAATTTTAGGTTCGACTATATCAAATAAATAAGGAATATAAGTGTTTAGAAGTTTCCTTAGAACAATTAAAGGGTCAGAGTTTGAAATACGCTGATAGTTCCAGAATAAAATATTCATTTGGAATTATATTTGGGGTTAGATCCCCCTTTTTTGTTGTACCCATATCCTTTTTCAAATTAGATCTTCTAATAACCAGAGAGTAGTTCAGTTTAGATTCCTTCAATTTAGAAGCAGGAGTTGGGGAGGTTGTCCTAGTCTTCTCAAGAGAAGAATATGGAGTTTGTTTAGGTGGAAAATTAGTGCAAACTGAACTATTAATATTCGTCCCTTTTGAATCTAAAATAGACGAATGGCATTGTGAACTATCAATAACAGAAATCTTTTCCATACCAGGTTTATTAGATTTTATGTGTTCTATGGTGACACAACCTACATCTGAAGCAGATAATACTAAAGAAACAACATCAGGAACATTTCATTTTTCATTAGTGACATGAGAAAACTCACCAACAGTAATGCAAGAGTTAAAATAGTTACCTAAAACCAAGAATTTTGCCTGAGTACCTTGAATATCCTTTGGATCAGAAGAATTATGAGAGTAGGAAAATGGGGCAGCATTGCTAGCCTAAGCTGGTATATCCAAAGGGATCTTTTTCTTATATTTTAAATTCAATCCAGCATTATCGAGATCATCAGAAGGTGGATTTTGAGTCCCAAACCTCCTCTTTTTCCACTGTGCATACAGGAGAAATGGTTGTGGAAGTGTCCCTACAAGGCTTATTATATTTTTTTGAATCTAAAACCATGGTAGAGTTCAAAATTCCAATGACCATATCCTCAATTTCCTTTCCTATGTTATTCTCAATAATTAGGGATTCATAATCATCTACCATTTCACCCTAGGACATACCTTGTAGGGGGAAAAAGCATTAGATTTTTTTTACCCAGATATCATTTTTCTTTTTAGATGTTTCCGGAACATTAGTTACTGGGTTTTTTTCTATTATTTTCCCTTACTACCTTCTAATCAGTTTCAATTGGAGCCACTACCTATTTTCTCACAATTCGACAGTTTGAAAAATTGTGACCGATAATTTTACATACCTCACAAAAAGGGGGTAATATCTCATATTCCACTTTAATTACAGTGTTAAATTCTTGAGAACAAAAATTAATAAAGTTTGGACTTTTGGAGTCAAGATTAACCTATACCACAAATCTTTCATATAGAATAAGTTCAGCATTTAAAGCCCTTTGGTCAATCTTGATAGGTAAACCAATACAAGAGACTATGTCATTGAGAAATTTGGGATGCCAGAAATACCAACAAATTCCATGTATCCTAACCTAAAGTTGAGTAGTTGAATTCCTCTGCTTTTGCGGATTAAAAGAGACATCCCACTCACTCAATCGAAGTAAACCAGCCTTGAGGTTAATGTTTCTAGTTTTCCAAGTCTGGTTAAGATCATATTGTGTGTTTAAAACAATGTGATAATAACCTTTACCAATAGGAACCAATTTCCAATTCAAATGATTCCAACAATGAAAAATCCTAGTTTTAAGATCAGATAAAGACCATGGACGATCACCTTTATAGTATGAAACTCGGCCAGGGATGGAAAATATAACCAGTTGTGCTCTCTGCCGAAGTGCTTTCAGATCACCCTCAACAAGAAAGCTGCCATCATCAAGCTTCTTGCAGAGGGAAGGATTTGTCTCCTTCATGCTACATAGATCTAGACCTTTGAGAACATCGTGGAAGGAAACCACCTTAGGAGACTCTCTAGCCGCTTGAATGCGTAGATCTTGAGAAGGAGTTCCAGCATCTATAAAAGTAGGGAACATGAGCTCAAATTGTCTATCAAATCCCTCTATGATCAGGGGAAGCAACGATCAGATGATGAGATTAGGGTTAGGGTTTGTAGAAGCGGAGCGTGAATCACCCGTTGGATCTCTAATCCATCAACCTAAGATTGTAATCATCTTTATGTTTAAATGATGTGTAGTTCATGGGATCTATTGTGGATCCCTACGTGGCTAGCTTTAGATAATGTTAAATTTCAGGGTTTCTGTGTTGTGGTTCTAGTATTTAACACTATAGTATTGATGATAAAAATCATTATATATTCCATTTAATGGATTGTAGCAATGTTCTTTCATAGATGCATCACAACCCTTCCTTAGGTTTATCTAATCATGGGATGACAAAGTATTAGAAATGAGAGAAATAAGTGTTCACATTTTGATATATAAAATGTGTATTTAATCATACCCAATATATAATGTCCATGTTTATTACACTATGTTTTTTGTATATATTCATATCTTTATGCTATGGTAATCCCTCAGGCATAGTGGTTTTTTTTAAAATTACACAATGTATAAATTTTAAAGTCTAATCAAATTACCCTTACATTAAAAGTCTTACATAAAATCCTAGGTGACATAGGGATATCCAATAGAGACTCCTAAGCCCCAATTCTAGTATTTATCCCCTAAATTTCAGAGATTGAATCACGGGTGATGTGATGTGAGTTTCGTTATTCCCCTTTAGTCCTTTTTAACTCCCAATCCCTCCTTCCATGTAATGGATTATTCATTTTCATTGGATTATGATGTTTACTATCTATTATTTAGTGAATATTCATTGAGCATAGTTATTCTTAGGTATTTTAGGTTCCTCACAAGATATGTGATTTGGATATCCTTCCACATTTATCAATTATTATATAGGGAACATTTCATGAATTATATTTTGGAAGGGGATTAAAAAAACTATTTATATTTTGATTAGAATGATTATTTTTATTTTATAAATGGAGGTATCAAAATTTACAATGTAATGATCCAAAATAATTTTTTTAATAATTGGAAAGTGTTTCATGATTCAAATTTTATTAATTTTACTTTTAGATATTTACCTAATGTTATTTTTATAAATAGTTTGGTGTATAAATATATTTAATGACGTTAATATATTTTTTAATTTATATTTTAAAATTTCATAATTATATAAAATGGTAAGATAAATAGAATATAGAGTGGGGGATATGATTGATATTATCAGTCCTTAGAACTATAAGATATGAAATATGGTTCTTGGAGTGAGTTAATTGGTTGATTATTACTATTATTAGTTGAAAATTATTTGGTTTCATTTCATAGAAACATGATCAAAATTAATTGGTTAATTAAATGAGGTAATAAAACTTCCATAAGAAATAAATATATAAGGCTATTTTAAATCATAGAGATTATTTTTATATGGTTTATGCACTGATGTTTTTGCTTCAATTTCCCCTTGAGATTTTTGTGTGAAAATATGATTTTATTTCTAAATTTATTCCAAAGGATGGTATATGTGTTTTTTTAAATTAGTGTGAATCCTATTAGGATTTGAATATTCAGTGGGGTACATTACATTTTGACTTTTTTAATCATAGTGGTCTAATGTTGATATTGTTAGGATATATGGAACATGTTGAGAGTTTGATATTTCACGAATTCCAATAATTTTTGATGGGGTTATTTTTAGGAAAGATTACATAGGTTAAAAATGGGTATTTTTCATCACCTATATATTTTCATGAATTGTTTCTCTTTATGTAATGTTATTTCTTCAGAAGCTTTCATGACATGGAGAAATTATTTAAAAAAAACCCACATAACATGAATAAATTAGTATGAGTTAGTTATCACATATCCATTGGATTAGGGGGTATAAACAGTATTAACTAATATATTAGAAATATACGGTTTAAAAAATTATAAAATTAAATAATTAGTTATCAAATAACTATTATCAAAAGAATTATAAATTTAAAATTAAGGGGTGTTTTTTTCCTGAATTTTTGGGGGTAATGTATTTTAATATAATAAAATGAAATTAATCAGTATTGGTTCATGTTTTTTAAAATATTTAATTATTTAATCATTAAAATGTTTTAAACATTCAAAAAAATTACTTTATTCATTTGAAAATAATAAATAATATTTTATGCTTAAATATAATTGGTCTATAGAGATATATTTTTCATAAATTATGCACTCATATTAAAAATAATTTTTCCCAATTATAGGTTTTTAATTTTATTAAATGAAATACTTTTTTTATAATTTTTAGTTTCAAATTTGTTAAATATGAACATTTTTTTTCAATATAAATAGTAACTATGGTAAATTTTATCAACTCTATAAAAGGTAAATCAGGTAAATATAGATAAAAGTTATGAAATAAGGCCATAATTTTTCATCCTCTTTCTTATTGGAATATGTTAATTTCACTATTATAACCTCATTCTTAAAATTTATTATTTTAATGGAAAATTTTCCATGAAAATGTTTTATATACTCTTTAAATCAATGCTAGTTACAAAATTCCACACTCTTGGTTGTACGAATCCATCGTGAACATACATAAGAAAAAAACTATTAATGAATTATTATTTATAGTATTTTGTTTCATAATGAAATTATATTAATGAATTTTATTTATTTAATTTTTTAGTTGTTATATAATGACATTAAATTCACACAAAATACTAAAGAAATTTTTATTCAATTAAAGGATAAATAAAAGAAATGAATTTAAAAGTACTAATGGTGATATAACATGAATAATATATATAATTATATTCATATATTATGTATATATGGACTATTAGTTTTATTTTAATTTGTTATATTTGAATTAATTCATTATAGTTTTTTAATTTTGGAAAAATATAATTAATATTGTCAAAATTGAAAATAATGATAATATATATATATATATATAATTATATTATTACAAGTAATCATAATATACAATTAACACAATTTGGACATTATATTCTCTAATTTTTCATAAAATCGTTATTTAGGGTCCAATTATCAGGATAAAGGAAAATGTACAATCTATTGAAATTGAAAATTCTGTTACCATAGTTTAAATTAGAATTGGGAAACAAAGAATTAATCAGAATGCTATGTTTTAAAAGTCACTGAATTAGTATAAATTTTATTCTTTTATGGAGTTACAACTATATCTATCATTTTTATTTAATCCTAAACCATATAGAGGCATTTTTTGAGAATTATTTTATAATAATTTCATATTTTGAGAAATTCTGAAAGTGACCAATACCTCAATTATAAAAGATAACCTCATAAAGCACTTATTCACTCCACATTGACCCTTTTAGATCAAAATAATTCAAAAAATTTATCATATTAGCTTTCTAGACACATTTTATAGGTTATATTATTCCTAAAATACCAACGATAGTGCTTTTTATAGGTGATCCAACAGAGTCACATCAAGGAAGAGGTAATCTCCTTAACTGATTTGTTTCCTTTATACTATTCTATATCTTCTCTAAATATATGGGATTTAAAAAAAATGAAAACATCAATATCATAAATATTATTAAATTTTATTAATATTATGAAAATACCATTATACACAACCATTACAAAAAAAATAGATGTGAATATATTTCTCATGAGTTCATATGGATTTTCCTCTCGAGGTAGAGATATAATTCATTTTTCATAACTATCTTATATGGATTGGTATTATTACGGGTTTAATATTTATATATTATATTTATTAAATATTTAGATTTTAGGGATTATAATATCACATCTACCCACTTACCATCCAATCCATGTGGAAACAACAACGTTGCTCATGCCAAACTGTGAACTACCACCTCCACAAAGAGATGTGATTTATTAATCAATTATATATTACTTGGATGATAACAAGTATTAATTTGATAAATAAATATCATAGAATTTATTTATTAATTAAATTTAAATTATTATAAAATATTTACCATCCTTTCATTACATTAGTTGAAAAATGATAATTGTGTTCATGCGTTTATACAACTAAATGTCACCTTGAATTGTGTAAGTCAATTTTCTATCCCTAAATTTTATGGATAAATATAAAAATATATCTGATATATAAATTATATATACAACATGATATATATTATGTAGATGATAGAACTATGGTCAATGTACATAGTCTGAATCTACTAGTAGATATATACATGAAAAAGTAGCAATTATCACCTGAAAGAGTGAATTAAATAATGAAATATTAATAAAAAGTGATAAAAGAAAGAAAATAAATTTCAAATAGTTTTATATTAGTTAATAATATTTGGAATATTATTTTTATTAAACCTATATTTAATTTATATTATGTTTGATAAATTTTGAAGGACGTCAGACTAGAGGAAACATATATTATATTACAATCACATTTTTTATTAGGGTTGTTTTTTATAATGTTCTGATAAAGAATATTATGATCTATCACTCAAGAAAAATAATAAATTTTCTTATCATTTAGTTATTTTTAAAAATGAATGTTTTTCTATCATTTTCCTCCTCTTATATACTCAACATTCTGAAAATATTTCTTTAGGAAAATGAACCTTATTTCTCTCATCAATCTATAAACTTTTTATATCTGTATAGATATTTTATAAATATCTTTAAAGAATTGTGTATACCATTATAATATGATTATTTGAATTCAATTTTATATATTATTGACTATTTTAAATTTTTTTATAATATAACATTTTTTTCATTTTCTAATCATGTTACTTTCTGACATTTTCGTAAAAAATATCGATTTAATGTCTTTTAACTTATACAACATGAACAAAATTTCTTGAGAACATGATTATTTTCATTAAGTATTCCATTTCATGATTACACCATAATTTTAAAATAAAATATTTCCTTTATAATTTCATTTTCGTTTTTATATTAAGTGATTTCAAAATGGAAAGGATGTTTTCCAAGAGAATTTTTATTGATATATTAATGGATATTCTGTTCATCAAGGGTAACAACCCTACATTTTAGTTACGACTTGATGGGATATGATCCAAGGATAACATCCTTCTTCTACCTCAAAATGGTTTATGTTTATGGTGAAAATACATGTATGGAATCTATTCATTTTCATGGTTCATTATGTGATGAGAGAAGATATATTTATGTAAGCAATTTCTTTTCATGGGTTTTGAGGTGTTTAATGCTTTATTATTTTATGTAACACATATCTCTGATTTTATTTATGTAAAGGGTGGAAACTATATCTCCCTCCATTGAATAGAGAAAAAATTTATATTTCATTAGACAAACATGTCTATAATAAAGAGTGATCTAAGTTATGTGAAGGAATTTTTAAACTGTGATATTCTTAGGAGCGAACCTTGAATACTATTATAGTTTTTGGATTAAAACCATTATACTATTATAGCCATGGATATGAGTGTTGAAAACAAAGGTAATGGCTCTCAATTGGTATCTGTACGATGTATATGAATGTATTATAGAAATGTTAAGCATACATGGTTAATTCTCTTTCATTCCCTTACGATTTATGTCTTATGAACTACCATGATTTATTCCATGACATAATATTATAATAATTGATATGAATTTTCTAGTTTTCAACAATTATAATCTTGTTATTATGACGTTATTAACATGTTATTCTTATATAGTAATTGATACATCCCTTATTTACCCATACTGAAAATCTGACCTCACCATCTTTTTATTTTCCTCATCACTGGATTTTGAAAATTGATATTAAGTATGATATTTCTAATAAGGGTTCTCATTTGGAAAAAATAAATGGGAGATAATGTAGATAATTTTTGAACCAGTTGTTTGTGTTTCTATGTATGCAAATAAAGTAGACCAAAACTGTTATGGTGTGGATCAAAATGTTGTTAAATGTATATTAATTTATTAATATGGGATATCTATATATGAAATGTATGGGTGTTTTTAGTTTTTAGCAGAAAATGTTTTAGATAAAATTTTGAGACTAGAATATTAAAACAGTAGTAATATCTCTGGGGGTATGTATATATATATATGATCTAATTATAATGTTTTTGGTAATGATCATGAATGTACTATGTTATACCTAAGGTTACATAGAATAATGTCTCATCATTTATACATCATATAATTTTTTTTATTGATTATTTTGATTCCAACAGTTATAATTGTTTATCACCCTTTGTTTTTTGGTTTTAGAAAATGGATGGAACCCAAATAAATCATGTTTATAATGAATATGATGGACAATAAAATTATTTTACTCCTAATAAAAAAAGTTAAAGGATTCAAAATTAAAAAACTTTTTCCCATTCTCACAATATTCAAAATATATGAATCATGTTAATATTTTAAATGAGATAAATAGGGAACATTAATCTTCTAATTGATTCATGAGTAAATATACACCTTCTTTATTTGTTTCCACTCATCCACTAGTAACACATTAATGAATTAGTTACATTGAAAACATAACTTTCATTAAATAATATCTATAACATGAGAATGTTATTGTGGAAGTTTTTTCATTTGGAAGGGGATGTATATTAGTGGTGAAGTATTATCCTGAAAACAATATAATATGAAGAAATTGAATCTGTACAGTGGATTGAATTTAAAATATTATTCTTTAAAAATTAATTTTCATATATTATTCATAAGAAAAATAGAGATATAATTCCACGAATTAATGGAAAAGGAAGATGAATCAATTGGTACCTATGAGCCAAATTTCACAAGACTCACGAGGTACACTTCTTTTATTGTCATCCATCATAAAATAAAGGATGATATATTATTTAATGACATAAATTCAATCCTCTTAAGGGTGTTATCCATAAGTTACTTTAATAGAAATGAATAAGTAATTCAATTTTCACTCAAGGTGGAGATTGATATAGGAGATAGCCATAAATTCCATGGATTTGATAAGAAAATAAAAATAGAATTTGAAGAAAATTATAAAAACCATAGAGAAAATAATAGAATCCAACCATTAGGATCTAGGTTTTCTACGAAAAATGATGAAAATTATATTAATGGAACTAGAAAATGTTTCATGTGTGGAAAACAAATTCAATAGAAATTTAATACCAATGTGTTGGGAAGAAGTTAGATAATGATAAAAATTGAGATAAAGCTACATATAATGAACCACCCATACACTAGTTTATATAAATACAATGAGTATGTTCATTATTCTTATAAATTCCAAAATATAATGGTCGATGATGAGGATCCACATCAATAACCTCTTAATCCTAGAGGAGAATGGAAATTTCATAGGATCAATATTTTTTTATGAGGGATATAATAATGACCTGTTGAAAGGTAAAATTTTCATTCACTCTAAAACTATTAATTTCATATTTGTTTTTGGATCTAGAAATCCCATTTTTCCAATAATTTTAAAAGTCCATCACAGTAACAACTAAATAATTAGTTGATTAATTTTTAATAGAACCCCTAATGGTGCGATGATCAGATCCCATGTCTATGATTCTTTTATAGTTGATTTTTTTGGGAACCTCTTTCTGGAAAATTTTATCATTATTCCTTTAGTTGAATTCAATGATATTTTAGGATATTATTTGATAATTCATAGATTAATTATTGTATAAGGAATTTACATTTGATATTATGATCCAACATATGATCTACTATTAATGTTGTGAAAAAATGAAATTCTTATGGAAAATACAAACATCAAATGTGCCAGTATTCTTATTCACATGGGGAAATTTCCTATATGGGTTGGGATAATATAAATAACAATGATATAAATTTTGTGTGGGAGTTTATTGATTTCAATCTATAAGAGTGTCTTGATCTTCTACCTGTTAATGGTGCCTTGTTCTCAAGAGACATCATACCTAGTGCTACAACAATTTCCATGACCCCATATGTACTGGCCCCAATGGAGTTACAATAATTTATGAATAAAATATAAGATAATATTGAAAAGGTATTTATTGGACCAAGTATTTCACCCTGGGGTGAGCATGTTTTTTTATAAAGAAGAAATATGGATCAATGTCACTTTACATTTATTATCAAGAACATAAAATTATCCATATTCTGAATAAGTTTGTTCTAACCTGTATTATTGCTTTTTATAAAATAACTGATGCTCAAAAAATTTCATTGTTTGATAATTGTTTTGGATATTAACAAATGTTTATCTTGAAGGTGGATATACCCAGGATAAGATTCCATTTATGTTATGTGTTTTATGAATTTTTAGTGATGAAATTTTTTATACTAATTCTCTGTCTATTAGTATGGATGTAATGAATCGAGACTTCAATGATTACCGTGATAATTGATTTTAATATTTATGTATTATATTATTATTTATTCAAATACAATGTAAGATAATTATGGTATTTTTAGAATTTAACAAAAGACCCTAAGGATGGTTAATAATTATTAAAAAATTTCAAATTTTGAATTTCAGATTTATAATGATTCATTATTGGGTTATATAATATAATGTGAGGGTATATATGTATATATTTCAAAATAACAAGTCATTGAAAATTGGACCATAGGATAGACTATGATTTGGATATGTAGTTTTATTAGTTTTTATGGACATTGTCGGTAAATTGCGGATAAAGTCTCATGTCTATCAAATGAAATCACTAAATTTACTCAAAAGGGAGCCAATATACATTGGATATACTAATGTGAGTAATATTTCAAGGATATAAATATAATGATAATTTTCACATATGTATATACACTGCCCTATAATAGATATGGGTAATAAATCAATAATGATGAATCCAAAAATTTACATGGTTGTTTCCTCATGAAGTGTGATATAATTATTAGTTATTCCTCATGAAAATAGAAGATCCTCAAGATATATTACCCAACTCATCCATTAGAGTAAGCTATGGTAATATTTCATCTAAAGGTATAAATGAATTATCTCTATGGATAAAGGTGTAAAATATAATCAATTAAAAATATATTAATGTTCATTTCAACAATTAAATAGAGTAACATGCAAAAAATATGATGATTTGATATTATTAAAGATTATAAGTTCTCCAAACATTACCACCCCAAGAAATATAACATGGTGGTACATGCTATGAGTTGAAAGTATTATTATATATTATCTATGATGAGGATCACATAAGATCTAAATTTTATTTATTTTTAATGGATGGAGTTATATATATATATTAATGGATGGGAAGAAATCCTATTTATCTTAAATTAGTGTTCTACTATCATTTAAATTGATGATTGAAGTGGAATAGAATGAATATTTATATCTTCAAAAATGATGAGTAATGTTTCTGAGTTCAACCTTGATTGTGAGGGAAAATAATATTAAAGAATAGTGAATGTTTTCCTTTAGCGCTATATTAGAAGGATAAGAATTTTGTGGTGGATCATTTTTTTTATTCTCTAATTATCCTTGATGTATGGATATGTATATATAATTGAAATATTATTTCTAGCTTGATGGAATGAAGAGAGATATTATAGAGTCTATATCTCAGTTCGTTGTATGTGAGTGATTATGTCTATGATATAAATGTGTAAAGAGGTTTTACAACCATTACCCAAACCTGAATGTAAATGGGATTACATCACCATTTATTTTATCCCTGGTCTCACCAAAACATATAACAGAATTAACATTTTTTTAGTTGTAGTTGGTCACCATAAAAATTCATCACACTTTCTATTATTGAATATGTTTGTTACTGCTACCACCTTAAAATTATTTCTCATATCTTCGATTATTTTTTCTATTCAATTGAGTGTGCCTTAAAAAACCGTGGATGAAGATTATTATATAGGTAAAATTACCTAAAGTTCATAAATGTATATTTTTTTAAATTATTGGATTCTATGTATAAATGAGTAGTGTCTTAATGGGGTTCTCCATGAGTTTTTAGAACTCCTAAAGGATTTTAGACATCTCTGTTGAAAATGAGGGTGTTTTTTGTTGTATGTGCAATTAAAAACAATGTTACAGGTTTAAAAATCATGTATTTTTTCACTTCGATCATTAATTTAGATGAGTATGTAATTTGAATGGTTATACACTATGTAAATATTTATCATAGTATAAATTTTCAGAATAGAGTTTTTATAAAAAATGTGATGGGTTTTTACAACACAAAATTTAATAAAATTTCAAACCATGTGATAATATATAGTTTTCATGTTTGGGAACTGTATGGATGATTTCTGTAGTCTTTTATTATAGACAGTATCTGTTGTGACCTAGAACAATTACTATGCGATGTTTAGAACCTCCATTCATTTGGGATAGATTTGGTTAGTGTTGGATCATCAGGGTTATTCGATTGAATCTTTCCATGTGATTAATAATCCATGTTATTTATTATTTTTTCTCATGATAGTGATATTTCATTATGTTATTAGATACATTGATCTACAACAATGATTCTTCATGATTCTTTCTAGTCCATTGTGTGATCTTATTCTGGGGACTGATACTTTGTTGGTTGCGATGTGTTGGATTTTCATTATTGGTTTTTATTTTGACATTTCTTCATAATGAGACTATAATTATTTAATCTATTTTATGATATGTGTATATTGGTTATATATCCTTCGATGTTTTGGTGGAGTTCTTTTCTGTTGGTGGATATCATTGCATGTGTGTGTGACCTGAGTTTTGAGGTACGTGGTTCTATCTATATCCTATGTTGGATGAACTTCACAAATTTTTTATTATGAAATATTTTATAATATGAATTTTAATTATTGATTTATTAATATGTGTTTATGGAAATGGGTTTTTGATAAATGATTTTTCCCAAGGTTTCGGTAAATAGAATGGGTATTTCGGTGCATTTTTAAAAAAGGGTTTCTGAAATGATTTTCAAAGAATTGTTTTGGATGACATGTCATGGAAAATAGATCAAACATGAAACCTTGGGTACTTATGTAGAAGTTTTAGTAATATGCCTCATCCTTTGATACTATTTAGGGTTTCTCTGATGATAGGTTTCACTGATTACATGGCATGTTTTTCTCGAGACATGATACACACTATTATGAGGGTTATATTTTGGGGTGTTCCTCTGCTACAATATTTCAATGCATATGTCTAAGGGGTTAATGATGAAATGATTTTATATATTTGAGGTATGAGTTCCCTAGCTGTCTAGGCCTAGCATTGTATTTGGCGTTATATTTCTTGTGATTTTTTCAATGTGGTCTATATTATATTATACTATTTCTATTTTAATTCAATGGATTTGATATGATGTGTGATATATCAATTGTTTTATTATTATATATCTTATTTCATATGTGTGTATGAAATACTTGAAAAATGATTTAAATTATATATATTAGAAATATGGAAAATGGAGAAAATAATTATTTCCCATGATTTTAATATATAATTATTAAAAAAATTATCATACATTGTTTTGTTTAAAATTACCATGATTGGAATATTTGTACATATACATTTTGTGGAACACTTTGTTGGAACCCTACAGAGCCTTTTAGCTCACACTCTTCAAACTACTTTAGTGGTGATTATACCTTGTTAGTTCTTTCAATGTAGGTGAAAACAAGGTGATTTATTGAGGTAGTGAGGTTTTCTATTAGGTGGATTTGGGTATTTTGGGTGAGGTGGTGGGATATTTCCCCTACTCTCACATGGATACTATTAGAGCACCTATTTTAGTTCTTTTATCCCTTGATGATTGAATTTTCATATTGATATTTTAATTATTCTTCAGTTGTATCACGTCTTTTGATCTCTATTTATAATGATATATATATATTTATATATATTAATATTTTATTTTAATTTATATCTCTCGAGTTTATATATTGGTTTTATTATGCTTTAGGTTAATAAATATCATTCCCATTTGTTGTTTTTAATTTCTGAGTGGTAGATGCCAACCCATGGGGATCGCGAATGCCCTTCAGGTATGTATAAATTCATTTTGGGTACCATTATTAAGAGGGTAACCAAAAGAAGTTCCTCAATTTTTGGTATCAAAGTAGATATATACTCATAATTTTTTTATTTGGACAATGGGTATACTTGAGATAGGATTTTTGGAAATTGAGAAGTATGTTTTTGTGTGTTCCTTTCCATCCCGTACTGTAATGAGACTCAAGTTACCATTAAATGATTGTATATGTGTCTTCTTTCTGGGGTTCTTGATCATAATCATAGTTTTTTATGATTTTTTTTATTTTAAATGATATTTTCCTATACTTTGATCCATTATTTTTTTTTCATTGTAAGTTAGTATGCCTCTGAGAAGTCTTATGAAAGTTACCAAGGATAATATAATAGATTATGCCCATGATATCCTCCTATAAATATAGATTTTATCATGGTAATCACATTGGATGTTCATGATACCTACTGGAATATAGTTCATGTTCAAAACATAGTCATGGAGGTGCAACCAAAAGATATAGGAGAAACATATCATTTGTGAGAGTACATGCATGAGAATCCACTATCATTTACTCGGTATGAATGAATCTCAATAGGCATAAGAATTTATTATTAATATTTATCATATATTTAAAATCAGGTATAAACCTAATAATATCAACATGATGTGGGAAATGTTTTGACTAGAGAGTCCCAACAAGTGTTGGTGGGATTCCATGGTATTTTATGATAGACATGAGGTCTTAGATAGGAAGAGTTTTAGGACTCTCTTTTCAACAAATTTCTTCCCTAATTTCTATTAAAAAATATTTCTATGGAGTTCCTATATTTATGGAAGGTAGTGTGTTTGGTGTCATCATACCCCAATTGGATTGATGAGGTAGTTCAATTTCTACAAAACTAATAATTAATGACAAGATAAAATCCCTAAAGTACTTGTATAGATTGTGAATAGATATCAGTTCAATGCTATTTAAGATTAAGTATTTTACCTATGAAAAAATTATGTATAGGGATTTGATGGAATTTATGATCATGGATGGCATGGTTCGGTATTATACCCCTTTATCCTCCATTGATTGATATATTTAGATGAACGTAAAGGGAAAAATATGAATTGGAAGGATCATCACAGTAGTGACGGGGGTTGTTATCAGTTACATCCTACCCTTCAGCATTAGTTCCTAATAGTAATGTGCATAACCTTTCTATTAGTATAGAATGTTCAAATAGAACTAGATTTATTTTTATTCATCTGAGAAGATAAGAAATATATGTGGATGTTATAGCCATTTATTGTGTTTCTTTCAAGACATGTCTTATCCTTGATTTGGTCAGGGATCATCATAATTTATGGCTATGGTGGTGTATTGAAATATTTCAAAGAGTATAGGAATACATACACATTCCATAGAAGTGAAGAACCTTCATGTAGTATATGATTATCTAGTTGAAGTAGATGTGGGTCTATTTATAGTGAGAGGTACCGTCATGGTTATATATAATATATAGATTTCATTATTTGAAACTTGTGTATCCCACTCATTCAAATATATCTATTATTTTTATATGATTAACCTTACAATGTAGATAATTTATTTTTTTATTGAGTTATTGGAACTTCTTAGGAAGAGGAAACAACAATTTTTTTGGTGTCCTTTGTTTGTTCTATCAATAACTGATGTAGAGTTATTCTGGAATTTTCATGTTCTTGATCTAGATCTATTTAACATCATCATTAGGATGGATTTCTTGTTCATCCATCATGTTCATGTTCATTATTATCATCGGCTAGTCTCAGTTATTGCGACTGGGTGGAGGTCATTGGTTTTTCAGGGGGAGGGAGATCTGATGTATTATCGTGTAGTAGTATCTCACATAGAGATCATGTGTTTTTTGTTTGTTGTACCACATGATACAGATGATTTTTCTAATGTTATTTATCTTACCACTATTGTTTAAGAATTTTCTAATGTTTTCCCAGATAATTTATTTCAGATTCCATGAGAGAGGGAGTTATATTTTATGTGTTTCCACGTTCTATGTACACTTCCAATTTTTATAAACCTTTTTCTTATAGTACTAGTGGTGTTGAAAGAGCTTGATATTCAGTTGGATGATGTGATGAAGAATGGTTTTTTCTCCCTTTTGTTTCTCCTTGGGATTCCACATAGCTTTTTTAAAATAAGGTATATGGTTTACATTATTTTTTTTGTATACTATCATATGCTTAATTGTGTAATTGTTAAGAATAAATCTCATTCTTAATGTGTTCATGATTTTCATGTTCAACTAAGGTGACAAATTGGTTTATAAAGATCAATATTTTGTTAACTTATCATATTCTCTGAGTTTGGGTGTTAGATGTACTGAATATGGATTTTAGGGGTAGGTATGAAAATTAAAAATATATTTTAATTTATTTTGGTCAAACTAATTTTCCTTTGATTTTTATGGATCTATTGAATCATATATTCCATTACTATCACAAAACGTATAAGGTATTGCTAACATATGGAATTTTGGATTATTCGAGATATATAAATTACCGTGAGCACCATCTGTGTGCAGTTTTGAAAATACATAGGATTAATCAATCATATAGAAATTATTAAATATTTTTTATCCGGATGAATGAATATATTTTCATGGTGAATTTTATCTTGGGGCATGTTTTAAAAGTGTATACTCAGAAGGAGATGGTTATTTTTTCATAGGAATAACCATTGAATTCCTCTGAGATTCATGCCTTCTTAGTATATTTTGGATTATATAGATGGTTCATCATGGTCATATAAATGTTTCAATCACCTTTTAGTGATATATCTTTGAATGTGGTCAAATTCGTATACGATTCAATGTTTCAGTATTCTTTTGATGAGATTAATGGACTTATGCCAGCATCCCCTATTTTTATGTTACCTGAGAATGACAAGGGGGTGTGTATTTCTATTATTCTTAGGGATATTTTTTAATTTTCATTCTTATATAGGATAATAATGTGGTAGATTATGGTTCTCATTAGCCTAAAACTAATTATAAGAATCCACCCACTCATGATTTAGACCATTGCATAGTTATTATGTCACTTAAGCTGTTCTGGAACTACCTTTTATGGAGAGGTCCACAATATTTTCTGACTATAAGAGTTTGAGTTATATCATTTATTAAAATGAATCGAATCTCATGAAGAATCTATGTGTGTATTACCATCAGGAGCATGATTTTGACATCACCTACACCCCAAGGAATGGGAATTTCATTGCAAAATCTCTCAACAGTAATGTGCAATCATATTATATTTCTTAATTAAGGGTGGTATCTAATCTTATAGGTATTTTTTCTCAATTACACTTGGATTATAATGAGTATGTTTTAGTTATGGTTCTAAATATTGTTTAATTATCATCATCAAAATTTGAGTTGGTACTTAATAGTTAGTATCATGATTAAAATTTCTTTGGAATTTGAGAATCCTTTTATGATGGGGAGACCATTTCAAGTTGTTATATCTCATTGGATGATATTTCCGTTTTTTAGGAATTTTTTTCATACCAAAAAACCAAAAAGAAATTTTGTTTCTTTTATTTTAACAACTAATCATGGTTCATTCATCCAATAACTAGGACAATGTATTATAAAATGATATATTTATTTTAATGTCGGTTATGAAGGGTGAAGTTTCTAATTATATGTCCATCTCTTACACCTACCAATAGTTGAAGGCTGAGGGTTGGAAACCTTGTATATTTATCCAGCCTATTATGATGTTGGTTTGGAACTGGGTCAAGGTATCTGTGGTCTTTTCTCGATTAACATAGACTCCATGAGGGTGGAATTCTATCTTGGTGATGAATGGTCACTAATATTTTTACCTCCCTTCATTTTTATCAGGGACACCACTAATGTTAATGATCTGGGTATGATTTATTTGAATGTGAGCTAGATGTTACATGGTTTTCTTCTAATTATTGTTTTAGACATGGATATTGTTTTTACATCATTGTTTTAGGGATTTATCCAATTGTTGACAAGGCAATTGGTCACATTGAGAATGACTCACTAGCCACAGACAAGTGGGTAGACAAAGCATGCTATTCAGATTCTATAGGATATGCTTTAAACCTATTTCTTTAAATTTTTAGGATATTTGGATATCTATATATGGATCATTATTTTTTTATTAAGAAAATAGTTATCATTTGTCAATCATAATAGATCCATTTGAGGTTTTTTATGGTTGCTCATGTAGGTCCCCTATTTTTGGGAATAGGTGGGAAAATATTCTTTATTGATACCAAGATTGGTTCAAGAGATATTAGTTAGGATTAATGATATATTTTGGCATCTATTAACATTAATGTGATTTCTGAAATATTATCCATATAGGTCGAACCATTCTTTTAATTTTTCCATATGTGACCTGGTTTCCTTGAAAGTTTATACAAGTTTTGACCACCATTAACACTAAAAATAATAAAACATGTATCTGAGATATTTTAGACTAGTTGAGTTCATTGATATGCATAGGCTATATTCTTATAAGTTGTAATTTAAGGTTTGGTTGATATTAATTATTTATGTATTCCACATATCAAAACTAAGGAAACACTATCATGACCCCTTTAAAATTCTATTTTGGAAAGAGATTGTGTTAGAGATAGATATTCTTTTTATAAATGATAAAATATAGATCCCTAACTCTCAAGTAAATGGCTTTCATGGGATGTTCATTCCACTAGTCCGAGTGTTATAGATGATAATATCTAATTCCCATGAGACTTGGAAGAATTATATTTTGGCGAGAGAGAAGTGACCCCACCCCTTTATCAGAATTTGTACTTCCACATGACTAACCGGGCATGGAAATTCATAGGGTGGGTAGTATATTACAATATGTTACCATCATTTAGGTATTTCCATTCTCTATTCTTGTCTCTTAATTTAATTAGGCACATGATGAGACCCCTATGGATTGAGATATTAATTTTTGGAAAATTAACTAATGCTATAGGATGTATGTTTTTAATTAATGGAATCTCGGCATAAATTGTTGTTGTCTTAATATGGTTCACCACATTTTCCTAAAATTATGAAGTCAATTTGGATATTTCTATAGATAAATGGATTTTTTGTATTCTAGTGGGTGATTACTTATTGTGTAAGGGATTTACACATCATGTATTTGATCACCATGCTCTTATCATCATTTCAATACAAACTGTGTAATTATTACACATCATGTAATGTAAAAAATTTAGTTTTTTAATATAAATGTTATGGTATTTTTCAGAATATATGAACCTTAATGATTACATAATGTTTAATGGGATTACATTCCATAATAATCATACATTATACTTTTTGGTTGCTTCACTCTTTAATATTTTATTCAGAAATTTTATCCCTTATCTCACTCAATCTAGTGATATTCAAATGTTATTTTGGGAACCACCATTCATTTTTGATTGATATTTTTGGTGTAAGATCATATATGATGATATGTTACATCTCTACAGGTGATTAATCCTCTTGGTTCTTCATTTATTTTGATCATAGTGGCACTATAGTGTTGAGTTATCAAATCCATTGATTTATTATGATGATTCTTATTGATTATTTCTAGATTTATTGGGTGATCCTATTCAAAGGGTCAATCATTTTTTGGTTGTGGAGAGGTGGGTGTGTGTTGTTGAGGTATGTTAGGATATTACTTTTTTGAAAACCCATTTTTTGTTAAATCAATTCCTAGATAAGTGTAAATTTATTCTTGGTCATCTATTTTTATTGTTGTGTTTATTCATTTTGGTTGATCTCATTGTGGGTTTCAGGAACACTATTTTAATGTAGGTAGTTTCATCTCAACAATGTGTTGGATAATTTTTTTTAATCTTTATATTAATTTTTTTATAAAATTTTTTGTTATGATTTAGTGATATACATTATAGTGTGAAAATGGGTTTTGATAAAATTTGGTTTTCAGTAATGTTTGGTAAATAGAAAGGGTTTTTCAAAGCATTGTGAAATGTTTTTATGAAATAACTTTCAAACACTAGTATGAATGAAATTTTTAGATCAAAGGATTTGAAAAATAGATAAAATTGGAAGCCTTAGGTACTTAAGTGGAAGGTTTAGTAACATGCATCATCCATTGATAATTTTATTGGGTTTTCTCCTCATGAATTACACTTCTCCATAGTCCCATTATTCTGGGGACTTAATAGACACTATTTATAGGGTATACATTATAGGGGTATATCTATACTACTAGTATTTGATAAATATGTATAGGGGATTGATGTACACAAGATTTTATATGTTGGGGATATTATTTTCTTACTTATCATGACATTGTTTGATATTTTGTGTGTTGTTACATATACTTTGGCTAATTTTGGTTGTTATGGATTGTACTATTTCAATGTTTTTATATGATATTTGGTATATGTAGTGGTGTTTTGATATATCTACATTTAATTATGGATATAAAATGACTTTTAAATATGTATTATACTTTATATTGGAAATATTTAAATGGGAAAAATTAAAATTCTTTCCATTATAGTGATATAAAAATATTTAAACATTATTTACATTACTTATTTTCATTAAATTTGATCATTATTTTATTTTTTCTATAGATACATGATATAGAACAACTAGTTGGGACTCTAATGATCATGTTTAAACACACCCTTTTCAGCCACTCAGTTGTGCATAAATCTTATTAAGGCTTTTGATGAAGGGAAATGAATGTTTCCACAGTGTGGTGGTGGATTTTTCTATTAGGTGGGTTTTATATTGCTAAAAGTTACATGTTGAGTGTTTTCCCACACTATCATATAAAAAAAATGGATTTTCAATTTTACTAACGTCATCCCTTATATTTGCACAATACCCCTATTGATTGTTTTACCATTTAAATTAAATCACATTTTTGTTGTCTATCTATTATGACATATAAATTCATAATTTATTCCATTTTATATCTCTCTGTTATATATATTTTTTTATTACATTATGTTGGTATAAATAATTACATTGGTTTGTTTTTTATTATCGGGTTCTTGATGTTAATCCATGGTTATTGGTAATTCCTTCAGAGAATGTGGAAAATTAATTCAGGTACTAGTATTGAGAGGATATATGAGTTATGTTCGTCAAAGGAGATATTTCTATTAATCAACTTTATTGTTTATACATCAAGGAGGTGGTTAGAGAACACAATATACCACAATAAATTTTTATGATTGGGATTTTACATTTACCTTCATGTTTCGAAGAATACATCCACATACTCTGGATATAGAGTTACATTTCAACACTTCATATCATACTCAGACTTATGTCCTTTCTAATATGACCATTAAAAATATAGAATTAATGATGAGATAAATCTCTATGGATATAAAAATTAGTTGGAGTCAACACCATCCATTAGTGGAATTTTCTTACCATTTTTGCTTTCTTTATATTATTCAGATGGATTTATATGAATCCCTCTATGATAAGATGTGAAGAGCTCCAACATAAAAAAATAATTTAGAGAAATAGGTCTATTGGGACTTGATATAGATGAGGAAATGGAAGTAAATATAATTTTCATTCAACAACACATAAACGAATCATAGCTTTGAAAAAAATACTTTTCATCCAATCATTAGAAATATATATAGTTTGAATTTGGTGAAAAATATTACTAATTATATCTCCATAGAAGAGGGTGATGAGATTTTTAATGATGTGAATGTGAATACCTATATATATCAACACTTCTGAAAATATTGATTTCATTGCATTGGTCGATTTTTGATTGGTGCATCCAATTAATTTCTCTCAAGTATATCATGCCTTCCATGTATGTCAAATGAGGAAGTTCATACCTTATTATACACATCTAAAAAACCCATAGGTCATACCATTATAGAAAAATATTTCTTATGAAGAAAACCCAATAAATCTTTCCGATCATAGAGAGAAATTTCAACAAAACAAGACCACTCAACTGATCACTTTTATTTTAGAAAAGATATTAATCTGATCAAGTTATTTTAGATCCTAAGGATACGATGAGGCAGAAGTATCCTTATATGTGTGCCTTAGAGTGAAAAATTATAACTGATAAATTCATTTTATGTGGGGTATAATGTTACACTATTATTTTTATAAAATAATTATATTTAAATAATATGATTTCTTCAATTTCTTTTGTTACATGCAACAAGGTGTTTTGATGAACCACCTAACATTATTAAAATAGTATGTTTTTGTTCTCATATATTCCTTGGATTGGATAGTATGACTATTAAAAATTAAATTATGAAAATTAAATGGTATGCACATTTATAAAATTAATTATTTAGTGATATTTTTATTTAAAAAATATAGTTAATTTTATATTGAAAGTTATGTTTTTTCAGAAGTGTTATTTATGTGTACAATGTATTTATATATTAATAAATTATAATAATATATATTGGTTATATGTTTTAAAAAAATTTATACTATTTAGTTGTTCAAATCTTTTGAACATTCATCAAATATTTTTTAGGTATGGTATAAGAATTATTCTAGTTTTAGGGATAATAATGATTTAAAAAAAAGGGTTTTTTGTCAAATTTTGTGAAGATAAATTAAAAATAATATCTAATATTTATAGGTATTTAATTTTATAAAATAAATTACATATTTAAAATCATTAGGTTCAAATTTGTTTCAAAAAAATCCATTTACATTCAGTGAATTTGAAGAGCGTCAATGGAAAAATATATCACCTCGGAGAAAGGGTAAATTAGGTTAATCTAGATTAAAATTAAGTAATATGGTCATAATATTTCATCTTAATTCTTATTAGATGAATATAATTATAAAATTATCACATTATTCTATAATGTTATTCATTAAAATGACAACTTTCCATGAAAATGTTTTATTTATTATTCAAATCAATGAATGTTAGAAAATGTAACTCTTATATATTTATATATACATTATGTGTTTAAATTTTAAACAATCATAGTTATGAAAGAATATAAATAATTATATAGTTAATAAGGGAAATTATATTCAGGATAGTAATTTATTATTATTTTTAGGTATTATAAAATTTCTGTAAATTCATACACAATGCCAACACAATATTTCTTACACTAATAGAAAAATAAAATAATGGATTTTGAAAATACTAATAGTGATATAATTGGATTGATTTATATATTTAAACAACTTTGATAGGTATATTTGCCTTATTTTTGTTACTCTAAAAGATAAAATTCACATTTAAACAGTTTATTTTTTTCTCTTAAGGGTAATTAAATTAATAGTGTCAAAATCGACATTTATTATATTTTTTCAAAATAATATTTTATTAACTTATTTAAAAAAATAATAAAATAAGGAATAGTGGACGTGATATAGTATAAAATTCCATAAAATGGGCATTTATAGTGCATTACTTAACATATAAATTAAAATTAAAACCAATAATTTTTATTCTATTGTACATGAAATATCTTCATTAACTAGAGAATACTCTTAAACAATTAAGATAGTCAACTGCTACAATATCAATAATAATTTATTAATTTTTCCCAGTACTCCCAAAAAAGTGAAAGATACAACATACACTCAAGCTAATATAATTTAAATAATGCTTACTTGAATAATATTTCAACATAATTCAATTTGTAATATTCAATGATTATCAACTACCCAGGAAGATTCTACTCAAGGAAAGATGTTTTTGGACTCAATTGTATTTTTTCATGAGATTTAGAAAGTTTATTTGGAAATATTTTATGAAATACAAATATTTCTCGATCGTAAATATTAATCTAAATTTCACTTTTAATATGCCTATGTGAACATCATGAAATATATGATTTATATCAAGCGGTGAAACCCTGTCTCTATGTAACTATCTCTTTCTTATTTGATTTAGTATCTCAAATCTAGTTTTCTTTAAAGAGTTTCGTATATCTGAAATACATATTGATTCAGAAAAATTATAAATTTTTGAATATTCATTCATGATTACAACATTTATTTCATGTATTCTTTACACAAGTGATAAATGTGGGAAATATGTTTTATGTTAACTATATTTTCAAAAGTAGTATGCTTCATGGTTGTTCAGTATCTATTATGTACCAGAAGTCACATGAGGTCTTCTCAACCTTCTCTTATGTGTTAAATTGAAAATATAAATATCATTTCTAAAAATTAGAAATATTTAAGGAAACCAGAATAAGATAATGTTAATATTGTATAAAATATATGTTTCTCTAGGTGAGAATTTCATGAATGAAATCTTTTCTCATATGTGATTCCTACTTGGTCTCATAGGAGGTTTTGGTCATGAATGAAAAATTATTCACATATCTTCTTCCTTATGAAAAAATTTCATATATTCCCCATTTTTAAATTTATAAATATGAACACACTATGTATTTATTAGAAACACCATGATCAGTTCTAATGGTTTTGAATCTTTATTTAGGTTTTTTCATCACCTTTATTTCAGGTTTATATGATAGAAATGCCTATTTTTACAATTTTAATCCCTGATTTTGAATTCCAAAATTTATAATTTTCAGTTATTCCTTAAATGATGGTTTACATAAATTAATTTAATGTCGAAAATCCTATAGTCCCTTATTATGAGATGAAATTTCATGTGATACAAGAATAACCTCATGCTCTATCATTTTTATAATCTTAATCCTTTGCATTTTTTCTGACATGGATTAACTACAATATAAAATTAACTCATGTGTTTTGTTTTTAGGAAATCAATGTGAAACTTCATGTGTTTTTATTTCTAGATAACCATCATTGGTTCTATAACTAGTGATTAATGGATTCATGGGCATTGAACAGTGTTATACCATTTTTTAATGCTACATATGAATAGAGGTGAAGAACCTCATTGAGATGTATGAGATTATGGTGTTGTGTTAAACTGGAATGGAAAGTGTGATTGGACTTTTGATATCATATTGATCAATCTACTTTTCTTATATCTATACATTTTTAAGTGTAGGAATGGTATATCACATTCATTATCCCACATTATATTAAAAATTGTTTTCCTTACACATAATAAATGTTTTTATATAATTTTTGGGTCATATTAAAATAATGGGGTTGGTACTCATGCACACATAAAAATCCATATATGGGGTGAGATGACACTACCACCCACAATGGCTACTGACATGAACTCTATTCGAGTAGTACTTACCCACGATCACATTCCTACCCTTATATGCACCCACACATTCAATCATTTGTCTTGATCTAAATACCCAATGTGGTTGAGGCATTCTTCACATAATGTGCGGTTGATACATCTATTTTCACAAGTGATTGGAATTTTTATGATAACACATAAAAGAAATGTAATTGAATTATGAAATATAGTTCAATTAAAATTGCTTTAGTACACTTCATTAAAAATATAGTAATGTATTTTTCATGCTCTTCATAAAAAGTCCTCATTCAATAGTAGAAAATTGCAGTGACTTAATTTATCTTCTTTCAAACATAATCTATTAAAAAACGACATTGGAAGTAAATATTCACTTAAAACATATCATTTTCTACAATTATAGTTCCTCTAAATTATTTATGAAAAACAAATTCTATATTGGAGTGTTCTTTAACTCTATAAAGTTATTCATGTATAATACATGTTTTTCATGCGTTATTGAAATATTTTCATTATGAAATTTCATATTTTTTTAATATTGACTTTATTAATTATGGTTGAAAATATGCACAGTACTAGTTAAAGGAACACATGTATTTGAACATAAGAAAAGTTTAACAATAATCATTCTTAATAAGGATAATTGTTAAAAAATTAAATCCAATGTCCTTAAATAATACGTCCATTTTTACAAAAATTATCACTAATAATGGATAATTTTCAATATAAGCTACAAATAATGATTACATAATAATTATCTAAGAATCATCACATGAAACAGGTAAAATTTTCTTATTATGTGGTTTCTAAGGAATCCCTAATAACTCATCAAGGATCATCATCAAACATCATGAATGTTGTACGCACTCATTCCTCCTTCCCAATTGGATGATTATTAACTAATCACATAAAAAATTATCAAGTATTTACTTTTGATAAATTATTATATTTTTAATAAACATAAAACCATACACACCATCTATCAACATGGGTTTTCAATATTTTCTCATGGATTTATTGTCAACAAAATTTTCTTATATGTATTCAATGCCTCTTATCCCCATTATTGATAATAAATGAAATGCATTAATACATGGTGTTTCTTCTACCATTCATTGAATCTAGAATTTACTAATCATTTTTAAGAAATTAGGATGTTACCACATAGTTATATATGAAATGAGACTTTAGTTTTCATACTCAAAGGGTATGTGGGATAACGTAATGTGTAATAAAGGATATATAAAACTATGGATTTATATGTTATCCATTTGAAATCATGTATGTGATATCATGATAAACAAATACTTATTTATCAAAGTAGGAGGATATATAAAACAAATTTTCAAGAATCACATTTTCCTATATATATTATAAAACACATCATAAATTTAAAGTGATGGAATAGTTTATCTTCCTCTCTAGGAGATTAATAATCAACCAATAAACCCCCTTTATGATCATATTTTATATAATCAAGAAAATTTAAAGAAGTGTATTGGGGTTACCTCCATATAAAACATCTATAGGGATTACCAGATCTTCTAGATTTACCTATAATGATCCTTTGTTTCATCTCCTTTAAATTCTATCCCAATCAAGTATTTCACACCCATTATTTTATATGGTGGATATTTTTATCAGATAGACCTAATAATGTTCATATTGATGATTCACCATTGAGAAAAAATCATATATTTTAAGATCTTTTATAATCATTCCATTTTTATTCCCTCTTAGTTTATTGAGTTATTCTATTAATAATGAGATTCAAAATAAAATCTGTACAATATATGCTCATAGATATATCGAAAGAAGTTAAGGAATAAACTGAAACACTTATGATCTTTTTGGTAAGATCACAATGGATTAGAATTTCCACTCAAACTAGAGACACTTTTACTTATATAATTAATGCATATTTTACTATTCATTATACCATCTCCATTAAATTCTAAATTTTGAAATATTCATTAACATATTAGACTCATTAATTCTATTCACCTTCACTATTTTTGGATTATTTATCATTACATATTATAAGAGTGAAAATTCTTTAAATGGTTCTTGTTTTTAAATTAGCTGAATCTTTTTCTGAGGTGGTACAATAGTCGTTCTATTGTTCTGATTATTTTAATTATACATTATTCTTCTATAAAATATTTGTGAAATATTTCAATTGTAAATTGTTGAAAACATTTCATGAACTTTTATATCTTTTTAATGTGAAACAACCTATTTTCCTTTTTTCCTATTCACTATATAGTTCACAATTTTTCGCTTTTTACATTTATATAGAAGATAAAACTTGACCTTGAAAAATAAATTCCATTTTGATGTATTATTATTTTGATAATCCCTAAATATTTTTCACTTTTTTATTTTACATTATTCGTTTATGTATTAAAATCATCTTCAAGAATTTCTTCCGTCAATCATATCTTCTGGTTTCTATACTTGGTTGATTTTTTCTTAACTTTTACATGATTCAATTAATTTTAATTTCTATTAAATATTTTAATTTTTTTATGGTTTGACTTGAGAATAATGTTTTGGTTGATATGACCTTATTGAAATACATCATATCCTTCATCTTGGGAGTTTCTTGATTCATATTTTTCTTGACTAACTTCTTATATTTAACTCCATAATGAATAATTTTTTTATTCTCTAATTCATTTTTTGTTTCATTTTCTCCACATCAAAATATGCATTTTTATAGTAAGTATATACCAGAACAAATCATAACTAGAAATAATTGAGTTTAAATTAGTACATATGTCTTAACGAGATATATATTATTTTGATAGACATATTTTTCTTCATCCTTGTATTATTATTTAGTTTTTTTATCATTATTATCATAGAATTTACTAACCTTATTACTATCCATATATCATTTTGAAATAATAAAACTTCATAACATAAATAAAATTAATGATTCCCACATTTCAAGACATTCCAAAAGCATCCATCAAATATATTTCCTTCACAAATAGTACCATTTTGTCTCTATTTAGTACCGTTTTATTTTGGGGCAAGTATTTACATATTTCTAAAATATTTTTGGGTGTTATTCTTCTTGATATTTATAGTAACCACTAATTTATATTTATTGGATTTATTCCTATTTTTATTATGAAATATCTTTACATATTTTATAATTAAACATGTACCAACAGATGATATTACATTACTAGAAATAGAAATAGCTCGGATGTGAGATACATTTTTCTATGCCCTTGTTGAAGGTTTATCAAGATTTGTTTGAGCTCATATTGAATAAATTGAGTCTATTTAGATTCATGAGTCCAAAAAATAGTTCTTATAAAACCATATATTTTTGATGATTTACAATCATTATAGGTTTGTGTGGAAGAGTTATTCTTCATAGAATATTGGGAAGTTCTTTCATGTTTCTCATTTTAATTTTATATTTTTACATATTTTTCACTACATTTTAGGCTAAATAATAACATAACATTTTCAAATGATGTTAGTTCTCTATACCATTAAATTTTCACTTAATTAATCTAATACTCATGTTCACTACATCATTTATTTAAATAGTTTAAAATTTATATGATTCTTATAGATTAAAAATATTTTTGGAACTCCTAGTCACTTAGAATATCATTTAGTTATTCAACAAAATAATAGATCTTATGAATATATCCATCATGAATCTTGGTCTTTCCTACCAAAATATTTCAATCAATTTAATATTAATTATTTTTTCTTCTATTATAGAATCTTCAGAATTCACGTAACCATTGAAGAATGATTTATGTGAAAGTTTTAATTCACCAAGAAATTACCAATTATTCTCTCATAAGTATTCCATTTCAATTTTTCTACAATTATTGAAATAATTTCATTATAAATAGTTACATATTATTTATTTAGTTCAATGATTTTTTTGATAACATTTAGAATTTTTAATTTTACGCCTTGTAAATCCACAATTTATTAATTATCTCTTAATTATATGCTATATAATCAAATATATTCTTGAAGGAAAAATATATAAATGAAATTTATTATTCAGGGACATTATTCATATGTTATTAAAATTGAGTGTAGAAGTCTTCAAAAACTTTGAGATACTCAAATTCTTTATAAAGTCTATATATTGAGCAGGTTCTTCAAAAAGATAATTTTCAAATGAATTCATATGTGATCATTGATCCTTCTCATTGTTCTTTGATATTTTCAACAATCTATTTTCTTTCCTCTTCTCCAAAATTTTCAAATTCTTAGAAGAGAATTTCATATCATTATCAATGTGATTAGAGAGTATGTCTTCAGACATAGGCAGTTCAGAATAAACTATAAATATTCACTTCATATACTCCATGTAAATATATGGATCCATTAAAATATATACTGATTCACTGATTCCACTTTTAGTTCCATAATAGATCATGTATGGAGACAAGGTGGGGGGGGGGGGTGAATCAGTTTATCTAAATTTTGACTAAGATAATGATTTCCATTAATTTATCCTTACAAAATTTTAGTTCTATTACTTGAATTAGAGGAATGAGTCTATTGTGTTCTCTAATAAATCACACACACTTGTAATGAAGATAATATAATAAAAATTATCTTCTACCTATTCTCAAAAGGTTTTTTCTGTATATGAAAAAAAACTCCTTTCCATGGGAAACATTTGGTTGTTTAATATATTTTAATATAAATATAAATTTTACATGGATAAATATTCCCAAAATTGACACATAATTTTGTATAAATAATGTTAAATTTTTTATAGGATAGTGGAGTTATTTTATTTGGTACCACATGTTCTTCAATTGAATTATTTATAATGTTACCAATACTTCTTAAAAGATATTTACTAAACACTATTAAAAATATATATCAACTATATTTGATTTATTTTCATCAATTATATAATAATTATACTCATCCTTGATCCCCAACTACCACAGTTTCAAAAATATACTAGGCACATCAAACATGTAATCTTTAAAAAGATGATGATACAACTTCTACTCCAGCAAACTATCATTTCATAATGATCAAATGAATAATCATTCAGAAAACAAAATTTCATATTCATCAATGATTATCAACATCACATAAAGATTATATTCTATTAAAGGATCTCACATGCTTAATCAGATATGTGCAAGTGGCTTAGACAATTTCCATGGAAATATTTTACTCAAGAAAAATCATGCACATTCAAAAATTTTTCTCTTCATGAATCCTATAATTTCACAAAGTGAAAATCATGATATATTAATTATTTATACCATGTGGTGAAAGCACAGATCAAAGGGATTTTAATATCTATTATTTGATGTTTTATCTCAATTTTGATTTCATTCAAATATTCTGGCGTAACAAAACAAATATTTGTTCCTTAATTTTCTAAAACCTTTATGTATACAGTAATGGATTCAAGCATCATTTTTCTCGTGTATTATTTGATAAAGTGATAAGAAAGTGATCTATTTTTTTTCATTGTCCTAATAGAGTTAATATGATTCATGTTTATTCATTCCATATCATGTAACCAAAGGTACATGAGGTCTTATCATACTTTAGGAAAGTGTTCTAGTGAAAAGATACATTAGCTTTGTAAATTTTAGAATACTTCATGGAAATAAAATAATCTTTACATAACAGTTTCCATGATATTTGTTTCATAATTAGATAGTTTCATGAGTGGGATCTATTATTTTTCATGATGACATCCTAGACATGTGGGATGATTCCTTTGTGCTTGAAAAAGGTTGTGTGAATCATATCTTCAAGAAACATATTTCAAATATGATATATTTTTCATCAAATATATATATATATATATATATATATATATATTAATTGATCAGATTAACAAATCATTAGTCAAATTTTAATGCCTCATTATTTTATAGTATCCCTCTATTAAATTTAATATCATAGAGAGTTTAAGCTTCATGCCACAGCATGTTTAAAACTGTAATATAATATTAAAAATGACCATAAGATTTGTAATGTGACAATGTGAATAGTATCATCCCACCAGAAATTATACGAAATAATTATGTATCTTATGAATAAAAATTTATTATATTTATATTTTGGAATATGTAAATAAATATTTTAAAAATAATAAATTAAGTATTGGTAATTCTTTGAAAACTTAATTTTTATTCAAAATTTTATTATTAAAATAATTAATAATTTTTTATTTCTATAAATAGATAAATAAATTAATATTTATTGTCTTATGATTATAATATGTTTGTATAAGACCTCAAATAATTTTTTAAATTATTATAAAATCCTTTATAATCTTAAAATCATTATTTTTTGAGTATATTCTAATTTTATTTAAAAACAAAAATTCAGATATTTGTAAAATTATTTTTTATAAAATAAACATTATTTTTTAATTCTACATATTAAAAACTGTTTATGTTGAATTTTTCTTATTTTTGTAAAATTGTAATTTTTTTGTGAACACTGAAATAAAGAAATTTACAATATCAAATAAATACATGAATTAATAATTAATGAATGATGTATGGCTATTATTGGAACCATTATTTCGAACTCACATGCAAACCATAATGTATTTAGTCATAATAATTAATTATATTCATAGTATTTCTCCAAAATAATAAACTAGTTGATAAAAGTTTAAGAAAAACTCCACTCTTCTTAACTATATATACCACCCCTTATCCTCACAACTCTAAGACCAAGAAGCTTTCTAATATTGTTCATATTTCCTCTCCCAAACATCTCCCAATGTTCAAGTCTTTATTTCAAAACCAAAAAACCATTTTAATGTTCCTTAAATATGATCTCATGGATAAAAACTCAGAAGGTAAATCCCCTTTCGTTAATTTACTCTTCATTTAATTTATTCTATTTTATTATCATTTCTATAATCTTATGTCCAATAATGAATTATTATTATAGTATTTTATATATTATATAATATTATTCAAATAATATTATATCCACCAAAAAATATTTTATCTTCCTCTTTTTTATTCTAAAAATGAAATCAACGTTTGTGAGTTGCTGATTTTCGACCTTCATGGATAATGAGTTTTCAATTTTGAATTTTTCATTCAAGACTACTCACAAAACAATTTTTATGTGTAAAATAGATTAAAATAAATATACTAAAACATATAAAGTTTCTTTAACCTGTATATATACATGATATTATGTAATAAAAAAATTACTGTGTGATGATCAGAAAAAAACCAAAATTATCCAAACAGTTATAATCAATGTTTTATAAAATGAATCATTCTCAAATATAGAAAAAAATGATATATAAAACCATAAAATTTTCCATAATTTTATAGATAACATATAATTTCAATTTAAATAACTATTATCACTTCACATGATCTTTCATACTTGTATACAAGTTTAGCAATCTTGAAAACCGTGTAAACAAAAACATTTAAACTATGAAATTGAATCTGATAACTCATTAAAAAGAACATAAATGAACATAATAAAATTATAAAAAAATTTAAATGTATAATAGGTTATGAATTAAATTATTAATGAATCTCATTTCATCAATTAAAATGTTATGGACATATACATAACACTTCCAGAGATAAATTAATTGAATCTATCCAAATCTCAATTTTTTCTATTAGGTTGAAAATTATCTCTCACTACCCCCATGAAATTATTGCCTATTTTTATATAATTATTTTATGTTATTTTTTACCTTCTAAAATCATGTTTCCAGATAACTTCATCTTTCTTTGATGGATAAATAAATGTTTTATAAGGATTACCTTTTCAATTCCTCTTAATAAGAAACCTCTATTAAAGGTTACTTCCCAATTTCATACCCGTTTTCAAGTACACAACATAATATATTTGTTAAAAAAATATTCTTAAAAAAAACTATATGTATCCTGAAAAAGAAATCGGAGTTTATTTCTTCTTTAATGTAAGCAATTTATCTCATATCTGTAGAAAATACTCATTTAATTACTCTTACATTTTCCCTTAAGCGACAATGAAGTGACCAATTTCTAATGTTTCTTAAACACTCTTTTCCATGAAATCACATCAATTTCAATATTTTAGTCTGAATATTCTATGAATATACATAATTAATAGTTTCATTCCATTTTAATTTTCATGGATATAAATGTTTACAATATTTTTTTTTTGACAAATTAAAATTATTTTTCAAAAGAACTATCCTTTCCAATGTAAAAAAACACATTTATTCCAAAAATTTATCAATGATTTTATTATAGTATTTTTTTCTATTTCAAATACATAGGTTGAATCTTATTTATAATTGATATTTATATATTATGATACAATATACCATATTTTATTTAACAACTAATGATTATTTTGACTAGGGATGTACTCTCTTGAAATGTTTCTCCATATAAATCTTGATATTTTAATGATGGAAGAAATTATTTAAATATCATATGCTAAATTCAATATTAATTTATATGTTGATTATGTTTCACTAATTTCAAATAATTAATTAATTATACTTATTAAGTTATGGAAAAGTCCCTATATAGCCCCTTGATGGACCAGTAGTTCTAATGAGACAAACTAGACTTGGTTTTTTCCAATTTATGTATGGAGTCTTGGAAAAAACCTTAACAATATGTTTATGATTTCTGAAATAATTAATTACCTCATTATGATAAATTTAATTATTAATCTATGTGATTATTTTATTATTATAATATTTATAATTATCTCCTAAACCCATATGATTATTTATATGGAATTACATAATCACCTTTAACTCCAACTATATTATTCTCAAGATTTTGTTTTAATGGATTTTATGTTTAGTTATTCACTTTTCTTTATGTTTGTTTATTTTCAATTACACTATATTTATATCCTTTACTATTCATTTCATCTCAACCCTTTCTAATGTTTTATTTTTCCCTAGGATGCGAAGATGTAAATTATGAATGGCATGTAGGAAAATATAGAAGTTTATGGGTGATTACAATGGAGTTTATATGATTTATTTAATTTCATTTTTTAATGTAAAACATAAATTTTTATCTTTTTTTCATATATACTAAACTAATCAATCCATTAGGATGTGAGTGCTAGTTCCTAATACTTGGGTAATAAAGTAAAGCACCAGGTTCAGGGTACTGGGGTTGGGGTTTTTACAGTTGTTAGTTGAGAAAGTTTAGTAGAAACCTTGAAAACTAGATTAAGAAAAATAATAGATTATGGAAAATAACCCAAATATAAACATTGAGGATCGTAATATGAGAAAATACATGAATCATGGAAAGGTAAAGTTTATGTGGACCTTTCTAACTATATATCGTGGTCTAGATGTAAAAAGTGTGTGTGGTTTGGACACACATGTACCTAGGGGTACTAAATCTGATAAGGTGCATCGGGCTTAACTCTGCATTACCTAGAATATGATAATAGGACTTATAGGGCATGTGATATCACACTCGTTGAAGATTCTTAGGATAATTCAATTTCAATTTATAAATGATTATGAAGAATTAAAAATTAAATAGGTCCAAAAATTAATCATATTTATGATTAAGATATTATAATGGAATAAATTTTCAAATTTATGTTAACTATTTGTTTTGTTCAAAATTATACATCATGATTCACAAAATAATTTTGTGTATTAATTTTTTTAGAAATGGAGCATAGTGGAAGGTGTAGAAACTCAATCAATTCCTGTATCTCATGTAGTGATTTCCATCTTTTGCATGATAATGATGTTTGATAAAGAGATTCTATAAGACCTGAGAAACCTTAACTACAATGGAAAAAAAGATGCTGGTAATGAATAATTACCTCACCCTTATAGCACATACTGATCTAAAATGTGGAGGAACATTTCTATACATCTTGATAATAAAAAAACCCCCATCATTTAATGGGGCTACAAAAACATTTGTTGAGAAGTAGTGGATAAATTAACTAGAGAAGATATTTCTCTCATTGAGAAGCAACAAAAGGAAGAATTTAATCATGGATGTTTGTTGTCTACTAGGGGATTAATATCAATGGTGGTCATTAATTCAAAATAAAAATGGGGACGAAGTAATTCAAAATTTGGAATGGACTGATTTTATGGAAATTTTCTTAGAGAAATATTACCCTCACGAATAGTGAGTTAGTGTGTAGAGGAAATTATTTTGTCTAAACCAAAAAGTGGATGAATAAGTTTCCAAGTATGAATCCAAAAATAAAATGTGGGAAATGAATATCTGATAAAACTATTGTAATCATCATAGTAATATTGTTCAATTATTATATGGTTTGAAACCATTCTGTTGAAGGGAAATCATCTCTAAAACTATATCATCATATAAAGATATAGTGTAATGTTATATCAAGAATGGGAAACAAATCTCTAGGTTTTATGAATTTAAAGGAAAAAAAGAGAATAAAAGTGAATTTTAACTCTGTGGAAAAAGAAATAAGGAAAAGGGGATGAATGGAAGAGTTGAATTTCCATCCTACAATAAATCTAGAAATAAACATCATGGAGCATGCCTTTTTGAAATAGTAGATTGTAACAACTGTGGAAAAAAATACACCAATCTTGTGAATGCAAGGGAAATAGAGAAGCTACCATTTTTGAATGATATAATTTTAAAGATATGGGGTATTATGTAAACTATTTTCCTAATCATGAATAAAAACATGCACCAGACAAGGAGAATGGTGAACAATTATTCATATCTATTCACAACAACTAATGAAGATGTTCCTAATTATGTTTTGGTGGGTAATTTAAACTTCTACAAAAATTTAGAAAAATATTTAATTGATTTGGAATAATATTATTCTTTTATATCATAACTATATTATTTAAAAATTAATTATTTCCAATTCACCTTAATAGGGTGTTGTCAGAAAATAATCCTAGAGCAAAAATTATTTCAAAACAGATATATATTTTTGTTCCAATTATACCCCAAAAATTGTCTCTAATTTTTAATATTAAAATCATACATATGGCTTATTTTGATATAATCCTAGTTATAGACATGATTTTTAAATATAATTGAAAAATTTATTTCAAAGAGAAGTATATTTTGATTTGTTATAAAGATATGGAAATTCTTACCTTTAGAGGGGAGACATCATCAACTATGTTGTGTCTAGATCCGCCTTAATTAGCTCTTCTAAATGAAATTCATAGAGAGGAATAAAAAACATCATATATGAATGTGGAAAGATATATTCAAATTGAATATATACATATTGTGAAAAAATAAATTGATTTTTTTCTAATGATTTACATGGACATCTACTAGAGTGGGATATTGAGTTCCATATTGATTTAATTTTAATTCAAGACCTCTACCAGAAACTCTTTATAGAATGGCCACTTTTGAATTAGTCAAACTAAAGAAACCATTAGAGTAATCGATAAATAATTGATTTATTCACCATAGTATTTATCCACGGTGATACCCCATTCGGTTTGTCTAGAAGAAATATGGATCCATGAGGATATGCATTAATTATAGAGAAATTAGTGCTATTAAATAAGGAACATGTATCATAATCCTTTAACTGATAATTTATTTGATCAACTTCATGAATCTCATGTTTTTTCAATGATATAACATTAATCTAGATGTCATCAATTGTTTGTGTGGAAGGAATATATTCCAAAAAAATCATTTTGAACTAGGTATGGACATTAAATTTTATTATAATTCCATTTGGACTTACTAATGAACACTTTATTTTAATGGATATAATGAAAAGAGTGCACTAGTATTTTTTCTGAAAATTTCTATGGAATTTATTGATCATATATTTATATATTTCAAAATCTAGGAGGATTATGAGATATAATTGCTGGTTGTTCTGAAGACACTTATAAGAAAAGAGTATTATGGGATGATTAGGAAGTGTGAATTCCACCTTCAAATAGTTTCTTTTATGGGACATTTTTCCTCTAAGGATACAATATCATTTGATCATATGAATGAAAAGGTAGTTACAGAACAGACTACACCAAAAAAATACTGAGGTATGTAGTTTCATTATCTTATATGGTTACTATCAATGTTTTATTATGAATCCTTACTTATTATTTAACAAGTAAAACAATCTTCTCATTAAGGGGTTATGTTCGTACAGATGAAATAATGTGAAAACTATTTCGATGAATTTAATAGAACACTAGTGAATGCTCTGATCATTACTCTATAATCATTAAATGGTGGAATTTTGATTTTTATAAATGCATTAGTGAAAGCACATGGATGTTTCCTTATAAAGAATGATAGAGTTAATTCCTATAAATAAAGGAAGTTAAAAACTCATGAACAGAACTATCTAGCTCATGATCATCAGTTATAGGTTGTAATATTTCACTTTAAGATTTTAAGGCACTATATTGTTAGTGAAACATATGAGATATATACAGATTAAATGATCTTGAAATATATATTCTCAAAAAAAAACTCAACATGAGGAAATGAAAAAAGATCATGCTAATCAAGGATTATAATTTGTTAATACACTCTCTCCTAGGGAAGGGAAATAAGGTAGAATATGTATTGTTCACGAAGGGACGTAATGTTTTTAATAAAATGAGGCAAGAAAAGATCCTATGTATATGGATCTAGTGAAGATGAATACTATAATTATCCAAGGTGGAATTTGACCACTTTTTCTAATGATCACTAAACCAACATTATTGGAAAGGATTCAATGTTCACAGTTTGATGTTAAAAAATTTCACAATAAAATTAAATTTTTCAATGATGAGAAATTAGTGGGCTTGTAATACGAAGGTGGAATCCTGAAATTTGGAAATTTGCATTGTGTTCCCGCTCTTCCTGATCCGCATAGGGAGTTATTGGATGTTCCTCATAGCTCTAATTTCTCTATACAACCCACTATAAGTAAGATATATAGTGATATTAAGAAATATATATGATTGGATTAAATAAATCATGAAATAGAAAATTATATATCAAGATTCATAGTCCTTAATCAGGTGAAGTTAGAAATAAATCATCCTAGAGGAGTCGTGAATCCTCTACCTACTCCGACATGGAAATGGGATGACATTACATTATATTTTTTCAATGGATTACCATGGAATCCAAGAATGGATGAGGTAATATGGATAATTTTTTATCGACACACATCATCATAACATTTATATGCAATAACCTTGGATTTTTCATTGGGGTTCCTTGAAAAATAATACATTAACTAAGTCTTAAGACTAACAATTAGACCTCATTCACTTATGTCATGTTGTGTTCCATTATTTACATCAAAATTGTGAAAACTTATTCTGATTTATTTGAATAATGAGATTAATTTGAGCAATTAGTGTCACCCACAAACTAATGATACGTATGAAAGGATAATTCAAATATTGGAAGTCATGATGAGATCATGATCACATTACTTTCTGGTTTTGTGGTATTAGTATTTACTTTTTTTAAGTTTTACTTGAATAATAGTTTCCATTAAAGTATTTAAATGAAAATATATTATTTATTGTATGGATTATATTTCAATCACCAACTTCTTAGGATGAAGTTGCGGAATAGAATATTTTTGGCCCAAATCATGCTGGGAAAAAATAATTAAGGGAAATACTATTAAAGCTAATATAAAATATGATCACAATAGGATAAAGTGCTATTTTGACAATAAAAGGAAATATTTGAATTTTAATTTTAGAGATCATGTTTTCATTAATGTATCTACATGGAAGGGAGTTATAAGATTTGGAATGAAAGAGAAACTATGCTCTAGGTGATTTTTTCCTTTTAAAATCCTAAATAGAATTGGATATTTGGATTTTTAATTGGTTAATCCACCTAGCCTTTCTAATGTACAAATTGTGTTCTTCTTATATTTGTTAAGGAATTACATGCCAAAACTAATGCATTTTCTAACTTGTGAATAAATAGAATTGGAACCTAATTTATCTTTTTATGAAGAGGCAATATAGATTCAATAAACTCGAGAACTTGTGTATAGGAATTACATCACTTGACTAGTAGAGGCACTCTGAAAAACTCATAAAATTGAAGAGGCAATGTGGGAACTAGATGAACTTATGACGAAGAACTACCCAAATATTAGTAGGAGGTGACATTCTGGAAAATTGTGGTTGAAATGTTTTTAAATATGGGATAATGTAACACCCTAATATTTTTTGTTATTCCTTTTTAAAATTTAATATCATTGATAGTTTATTCATCACACAACACAATGTTTAAAACCATAATATACCCTTAAATATGACCATAGGAAGAGTAATATTACCAAATTAATAGTAATATTATCCATGAAAGTATATAAATAATTTATTTATCTTATCAATGAACACATAATATATTTATATAATGGAATAAGTAAATACATGTTTTAAAAATAATTAATTATGTATTGAATATTTTTTGAAACATAAATGTTTATTCACAATTTTATAACTAATATAATTATTTAAATGAAAATTAATTTTCATGAAATAGATTCATAAATTAATATTTTTTTCTTTTCATTATATTATATTTTTATGAGACCATAATTTATTTCAAAAAGTATCATAAAATCATTTATAATATTATAATATATATTTTTAACGTAAATGGTGATTTTATTTAAAAATTAAATTTCATATATTTTAGAAATTATTTTGATAAAATTGTGTCAATCTTTTAATTCTAATTTTTAGAAAATGGTTATGTTTAAATTTTGGATTTCTCTAAAATAGTTGACATTTTAATAGTGAAATACATCAATTTATTGTATTAGCTAATTATACAATTTATTGAGTCATAGATTATAACACCATGGGATTTTATCTGATAGATTCTTTTAATGTCTTCAATGAATTTTGTTTTAGGCTACACCAATATTTTCTTGCGCTATACGCAACACCGTATTAGCTTGTAGTATATGCAACACTATTCTTAGCTTGTGTTTCACACAATTTCAAGTACCATTGTTATAATTTATTTCATGCAACAATGAGTATGAAATATTTTTCAATATATAAATGAACTATTTTTGGATTATGTTATACGCAACACCAAATGAAACTTTCAATATATGCAACAATGACTTGGATTGTGTTACACACAAGCTCGACCTTTCTCGATAGCTTGTGTTGTACGCGATACCGAGTTTCACTAAAAAACAATATATTATTGAAATATTATTTTTTAAATGCGATATTAACTAGACATTATGAATATTAGTTACCATATTTTTAATTTTATATAATATTAGAATTCATATTACACATTTTCCGGAGCATGATATGAGAATAAAACAATATTTTAGATAAAAGTACTTAAAAAAATGCAGTTTTGCCACCTTTAAATTGTGCACCTTTTTTAAATCTATTTTTTGAGACTATAATAATATAAAATTTACAAAATAATCATTTTACTTGGAAGAGGGACATAAGAATTTTTTTTTTAATTTTTGGTCTTTTTCGGATATAAATCAAAATTTAGTGAATAGTAAAAAATACTGCATTTTAATTCAGAATTGTCTTTTCATGTAATATATTTATATAGTTATATTATCATTTTAATTTGTTTTAATATTAAATTAGATTATATTTTAATCATTTAATACACTATTGGTAATTGGAGGTAACTTCACTTTTAAATTTGACATAAAAACATGTCAATATTTTGATAGTTATTACATCTTAAAAACCAGATCATTGGTTTTGATAATGGGAATTAACATTAAATTAATTACTAAAACATTTTTGTTTTGAATTTGTAAAAATTTATTCCATATTTGGAATCATAAGGTACAAAGTTTTTAAATAATTAACTCTAATTTTTTGACATTATGAATAGTAACTTCGGTAATTATTTTATTTACCATGGTTAAAGGGTAAATCTTGTAAATAAGATTAAAAAAATAAGATTATAAGAATTTTAATCTACCAGAACACATTTTTAATCCAATTATGTTTGATAATTTTTACCATTTGAATCATTGGGTCTAATTTGGTATCCTAAGGAATCACTTGGATACAAAAATGACATTTTATAATAATTAATTTAAAGTAACAATAATTATTACCTATACATATATCTTTTACTAAATAAATTTTAATATGAGGTTATATAACTTCTAGCTATGTATATAAATAGTCATTAGAATGATATAAGTATTTCTTAAATCATGGTATTTTATTTATAATTTTTATAAATTAGTCAAATGTATTTATTTCTAACACAATTTTGAAGTAGTGATCTCCTCATTAATGAAATATTCAAATAAATGATTTTATAAATATTTAGAAAAATTAATTTAACATTTAGATTCCATACACAAATATTAGGGATGAAAATGAAAAATTAGGTATTATTTAATTCCTTTAGGTTGAGGAATCTGGTTTTTATAAATTTTTAGAAAAGTCATATATGAATAGTGTCCAAAAATGACATAATTCATAACTGAGAACATAAAATAATTTATTAAATGATATTAAATTACTAAAAATATAATATTTGGAAATATAGTTTATACGAGTCTAAATATGTCACAAAAAACATTTTTTGGGTCGTTCGACATGATATGGTAATTACATTAACCAAAAATGTGTAAAAACCTAATATCATGGTATGATTAAAAAGGGTAAAATAATGGTTAAACCAAACAGATATGTATAAAATAGTGATCAAAACATCTCTAAAAAATATTTGATAATGGTTATTCAAAAAAAAATAATATTATCTCCAAATTAAAAATGTTTTGGATCATTGGTGATAGAAATTGAATTTATAATAAATTAATATTTAGAGAGTTTCCTAAATTGTACCCCTCCTCTCTTATAAAAGGGAGTCTACTCCCTCTCATCTTCACTCTATTTTGAGCCTTAAAAGTCAATAAAACCCTTCCCATTTCACTTCTCAAAATCACTATTAACATTCTAAAGGTTACGGTTTTCTTAAAAGACCAACTCTAGTGCCATATGAGGAAATTTATAGGAGGCGCGTCGAGGAAGAGGTAATCTATTCTACTGATTCTTTCAAATTTCATTCTTCTTCTACTTTATATTCATTATTTATTTAATTATAAAGTAAAAAAATCTATATAATCATATTCAGATTTGTTATTTCACATATAAAGCAACAATATTTAACCTTCATTCCATTATACTAAAAAGGAAATCACGACGTGTGCGTACATACGACTTACCATCTCCACACCGTGGTGTAATATGTTTTTACCCCCCACCTTACTTGGATAGGTATAATGGTGTAAATAATATGTATATTTTATTATTATGAAATGATACTTATTTTTTGATATTATAAACCACCCACTTCAATACCATTCAACAATTATGGTAATGATATCATCTCTCGTGTATACGTACGACTTACCATCTCCAAGACGTGATGAGATTCATTCTCCACGTTAACCATTCAAGAATGATTATAAAGTATATATGATAAATAATCATGAATTTCTTTGACATAATAATGTTGTTGGATTTATTTATATATATGTTTCATTTATTTAATTCCATTGAATTCAATAAGGAAATGAAAACATCGTCCATGCGTACGTACGACCTACCATCTCTAAGAATGATGTATTCCATTTCATTTACGTATCTATTATATATATATATTAATATACTGAATTTATATGATATATAATTTTTTTCACATTATGGAAGTACTTAAATAATGATATATATACTAATATCAAGAATAATAAGTCCAAACAGATACGATAAAGAAAACAATTATTATCCAAAATGTCGCTTTAACATGGAATTGAAAAATGAATTGGTAATAAAAAGCCATATGGAAAACATATATGATATCATAAATATTATTATAGTTCTTTTATAAGTAAATAATATGGGTAAAACCACTTTACAGGAGTTTAGACTCAAATGGAATAAATCAGACCTAAGGTAAGGGATAATTATACAAACTCATTTTTATCTGAGATTGTATATATATAAGTATTTACTGGGGGTATATTTATCATCCATGTCCATGTATTTTAAAAACAATTTCATTAAATGTTTAATATTATTCTATGTATTTTTAGATCCATTTTTACCCATTTTTGACTTTTACTATACACTATGTAAATAATCTTTTTTTGGTTTACTATACAAGTTACTTTTTTACTTTTTTGACAGAAGTATGAGGAGAATGTTTGTTTTAAATTACATGAAATGAACATATTTTTACATCTCCATAATGACTTATGTCCATGAAGCTTCCTCTACCTTATTTCAAGTTTATTTTCGACTAAATTTTTTTCTTTTAAAATTCCACAGATTTTTTATAAAAGAAAAACTTTTTGAAGAAGGAAGGATACTTTAATCAAGAACTAAGTTCAAGTGTTTTACCAAAATTATTTTCCATGTCAGTTGAGGATATTAAATAGGGATTTGTTTCTATACCTATTATTACCATTATTTGATTTCATTGATGATAAAATGATCTTTTATATGGATTATGTTATGATGAATTGATATTTATGAAGTCCATTTTATTTCTCAAGTTCTGCTATAATGAATGATTTATGACATGTGGAACATGTAGGAATGAAATAATTATGAGATTGGTGGGACCTATATCACCCTTTAATGAAGTGGGTAACAATTTATATCCCATGATATAGACATGATTGGAATGAAAAGTAAATCTAGTTTACTAATGCAGTGCTACAATGACATGTAAATCCGGTTCAGTAATACATTACTGGAACGAAAAGTAAACCCAATTCAGTTATGGAATGTGTCCAATATGATGGTCTTGGAAGTAATTTAATGGGTAATATGTAAATAATATTATGTGATTATTAGTTTTCCAAAATTACATGTTTTAGGCAATGCTATTCTATCATGGCTAATGTTCATTTATGATCCATTCCATACATACTAGCAAGATTTATTTTATGACACAATATTTTGATGTTCATACTTTATGTTCGTGTTTTTAAATTCCAATGTGTATGGATTGTTTTATGTTATCCATTTTTATCATTACTAGGAATTAGATCTCCCCAATTTTATGTTTTATTTTCCCCAGGATATAAAGAATGTTTTTGGGTAGGAAAACCTAATGGGAAGATATTTAGAGAAAATGTTGAAGATATTTCATTATGTTAGAAGGTTATGTTCCATGTTTCTAAAGACCCTAAACTAATATGGTATTTGAGAATATTTTGGTGTCTTGTATGATGTATTCTACAAAATAAATCTAATGTCCATGTATGTAAAGCATAGGTCTCTATAGTTCGTATCAGTTTGATGGTTTACTCAATATTTGAAGCCTTGGATGTGAAAATATTTGTGAGATCCCTAGAGAAATTTCAAGAATATGTATAGGGATGTCCTAAGGATATGTAAATTATATGTTACAATCCTTTTTTCTATTATAATAAGGACTAACCAAGGGTTACACTGAAGATATCATATATTAAAATATTATAGGTAATTTACCATACTTATTTGATTCAAATCTCTGATATATATTTCTCACAGTTTCCCTTTTGATCTTAGTTAATAGGCAGAACTATATAGAACATTGTTAACCAGTGAATGTTTCAGATGTATAAATTATTTGGATTATGAAGATCATTTTCCTAAGTGAAAATTTCATGAAGATAATCATAACGATGGAAAGAGTATTGGTCGTACTATTAAGGATAAATAGATTTTGAACAATATGTGGATGGTATGTGATGTTCTTCTAGTATTGTTTACATTGAACATAAGAAGCTTGAGGTTGAGAAAAAAATACATGATTCATATTTTAGGTAATATTAGGATGTTGTATCATCAGTAATGGTTTTAGAATAAAGATGGATGATTGAGTTGTATATGTTTCATAATTCAAAGATTATGTAATATAAATCATGAAATATATATGTGTTTTCAGCATAAGGATTGCAAAGTATATGATGAATAGTTCAAAAGAGATAGAAAATTGATTTAAGGGTAAGGTGATATACATGGATAAAATGTGATTAAGGAAATGAAAACCCTTAATGTGTGCCTTATATTAAGATAATGATGTTTGGATAAACATATGTTGGATTTGAATAAAAATATTGGATGTTTCCAGTTTCATAAAATCTTGTTAAGGATTTATTGAAAAAAGGGTCATGCTATAATGGAAAAAGTATACAAGTTTTTTGGACATAAAGAATAAATCAAAAAAGCTTTGGAATAAGGAAAAATTCAGGTTTCTAAATAATGATATTTGATAATTCACATTGTTACTAGGATTCAAGAGAATACACGATTAAGGTAGTAACATGTTTGTAATGTGACAACCAAGAACTACCTTATGAGAAATGGGATATAAATGATATTTCAATTTATTTCACCTCCTTTTATGTTTTATATTTTTAAAGGATTGTAGGTTATCCATTTGTGGATTTTATAAGTAATATTCTAGTGGACGTTTTTTATATTAATCTATTGTCTCACTAGAGGTGGACATATGAATATTTGATTTTCTTTGAAAACCATTATGTTCAGAAAGATCGAATGTTCTATCATTATATCTCATTATCTGATAACATTTCATGACTAAGAATTTGACTTCATTTCTTTAAATAAGAGATGAAGTAAAAATTATTTATGGCATGAACAACGATTTGATTAAACAAAAATAAAGACAGTATTTATCCTCATGAAAAAATTTTCATCTTTAGGGAAATAATATTGAAAATAAAAAATGATAACCTGGTACCATCAAATCTAATGAATCAAATGATCCCTTAAATCATCTCATACTTATGGATTTTTAATATTTAACTTTCTCCAAACCTTATTCTCTATCACTATCCTTCAGAACATGTTGGTTAGATTTCTCTTACATATCCATGTTTTCACATACCACCTTTGATATCCAATGTAGAAAAACCAGTGATGAGTTACTCTCAATATCTAATATGTTTCCATCTTTCCATTTAAAAATTTGTCTTATTATCCATTTTTACAGTGTGGGTCTCCATAAAAGAAACATTCAAGTTGAAAACCATTTATAACACCGACGGATTTTGAGGGAGAAAGTCATTTTATTTGGGGTAGAATGTAACACCTCGATATTTTATGAGATATATTTTATTAATATCTTCAATTACTTTTCTTTTGCACTATACCAAGATTATCTTGCGCTATACGCAACACCGTATTAGCTTGAAGTATATGCAACACTATTCTTGGATTATATTTCACACAATTTCATGTTCCTTTGATAGAAATCATTTCACGCAACACTGAGTATAGATTCTGTTCAATGTATAAATGAACTAAGTTTGGATTACATTATAAAAAACACAAAAGGAAGCATCCAATACATGCGACACTGAATTGGATTGCATTACATGCAAGAGTAACCTTCATGGATAGCTTGCATTGTACGCAATATCGAGATTCACTAAACGATGATATATTATTAAAATAATATTATTTAATGGGATAAAAACTAGAAATTATGAAAAATATTAACCATATTTTAAATTTTATATAACATTATTATTAATTTTATATATTTTCTAGAACATAATATTAAAATAAAATTTAGAGAAAACAATATTTTCCAAAAAAAGAAATTTCATTACAATTTAATGGTGCTCCGTTTTTATATGTAGTTTTTGACACATAAATTAAGTGATTTTTTTTTAAATAAAATTATTATTTCGAATAGGGACATAAAAATTTACATTTTTTTAATTCTTTGATTATTTATGAAAAAAGTAATTTTTTTTGAATAGTTAGAAAATTCAACGTTTAAATTCGAAATGTCCTTTTCATATAATTTATTTATATGGTTAGATTAAATTTTAAATTGGGTTTAAATTTTAATTAGATTATATTTTTTTAATTTAATAAATTTTTTTCATTAAATTTAATTTCACTTTTAAATTGGACATAAAAACATGTCAATCTTTTGATATTTATTTCATTTAAATAATTGTTTTTTTGTTTTGACAAAGGAAATTAATTTTAAATTAATTAATAAATCTTCTGTGATATGAATTTCGAAAAATGGATTCCATATTTTGAATCAGATGTTTTATATTGTGTAAATAGGTACCTTTTATTGGACATTATGAATAGTACCTTCAGTAATTATTTTATTTACCGTGGATAAAGAGTAAATATGGAAAATAAGGTTGAGAAAATAATATTATAATAATAATAAACTACCTAACACATGCCTTGATTTTATTTTATGAGATATTTCCAACCATGGGAATACTTGGGTCAATTTTGATACCCCATGGATTCACTTGGATGTGAAAATGACATTTTATAAGAATTAATTTAAAGTAAATATAATTATAACTTAAAGATATATATTTTAATAAATCAATTTTAATATAGGGTTATATGACTAATATCTATATCAATAAATAGTCAATATAAATATAAAATGTTTCCTACATCATAGTATTTTATATCTAATTTTTAGACATTAGAGTAGTATACTAATTTATACAAAATTTTGATGAAGTAATTGAATCAATAATGAATTATTCAAATAAATTATTTTATAAATATTAAAATAAATTTAATTTGTATATTTTGATGCCACCCATAATTTTTTTGGTTGACATTGACATATTAAGGATGATTTAATTCCTTTTTTAGAAGGATTGAGGTTTTCATAAAATTTTAAAAAAGGGAAATATTAATGGTGTAAAAAATAGACATAATTCATAACTTAAAACATAAAATAGTTTATTAAATAATATTAAATTCATAAAAATATAATATTCATCAAAATGATTAATATATGTCCAAATATGTCACAGAAAACTTTTTTTCGTTGTCTGACATGATATTGTAATTACATTATACCATAATGTGTAAAAACATGATATAACTATAAGATTAAAAAAGGTAAAATATAGGTTAAACCAAAATGAAAAGGATAAAAAAACCAATACTTTTCTAAAAATTATTGGATAATGGTAATTCGATTAAAAATAATACTATATTCGAGTTAAAGAAATTTTGGAACATTTTTAATCAAAATTGAATTTTTAATAAATTAATATATTGAGTTTCAAAAAGTTACCCACTCATTTCTTAAAAAGGGGAACCTCCTCCCTCTCCTCTTCAATACATTTTGAGAACTCAAGCTCTGAAGACCCACTCTAATTTCTCTTCTCAACATCTCTAGTTACATTCAGTATTGTATAGTCTTCTCAAAATGGAAACTCTAGTTCCCTAAAGAGAAATTTAAAAGAGGAACCTTGAGGAAGTGGTAATATCTTTTATTGATTATTTCAAACTTCTTTATTCTTCTAATTCCTATTTATTAGTTATTTCATTATAATGTAATAATATCAGTATCACTCAGATTTAGATATGTTATTATAAATATGAAACAACACTATTTAACATTCTATCCATCATACAAAAAACAAAATCATTGCACGTGGCTACGTACGACTAACCGTCTCCATGCCTTGGTGTAATCTATTTGTCACAACAACCTTACACGGAGGAGTATAATGGCTTAAATAACAATTATATATGATTATTAAAACATTATACTAATTTTGAGATATTATAAAAAATCTCATTCAATACCATTCAATAATTATGGGATTGATAACTTCGCTCGTGCGTACGTACCACTTAACGTACCCAAGATGTGATGAGAATCATTCTCTATGTTAAGCATTTAAGAATGATTATAAAGTACATATAATAATTAATCATAAAATTTATGATATAATAATTCTATTGTATTTATGTATATATATATATGCGTCATTTACTTTATTCCATTTAAATCAATAAGGAAACGAAAACATCGTTCATGTGTACATACCGCCTACTATCTCCATTTATTATATATTCCATTTCATTTATCTATATAATATATATATATATACACTGAATATATATGGTATATAAATCTATTTTTACATTTTGGAAGTATGTAAATCATGATCTATATAATAATATCAAGAATAAAAAGTCCAAACATGTAGGATAAATAAAACTATTATTACCCAAAACATTGTGTGGACCTAGAATTGACAAATGAATGGGTAATATAAAGTCATAATTAAAACATATATGATATAATAAATAATATTATGGTCGTTTTAACAGTTAATAATATGTTTAAACCCATTATAAATGTGTTTCAGGAAAAAATGGAAGAAATCATTACTAAGGGAAGGGATAATTTTGCAATCTCATTTTTATCTGATATTGTCTATACGTAAGTATTAAATAAGGTTATTTTTACCATACATGTCCATGTCATCTATACATGTTTTAATTAAACTTTTAATATTCTTAAATATATTTTTAGAGACATATTTACTCATTTTTTACTCTTACTATATGGTATGGAAGGAATCTTTCTTTAGTTTACAATTCAAGGAACTTTATGTCTTTTCCTTCAAAAGTATAAAGATAATGTTCTTTTACCATACATGACATGACCATATTTTTACATGTTCATAATGCCTTATTTCCATGAATATTCCTCTACATGATTTCAAGTTTATTTTAAACTAACTTCTTTTATTTTAAAGTCACCCAACATTTTGTGAAAAGAAAATGTTTTTGATAAAAAAGGATATTTTCTTCAAGAAATAAGTTCATGTTTTTTATCAAAATTATTTTTCATCCAAGATGATTCTCTTAAATACATTTATGTTTCAATACCTATTATTATTATTATTTGATTTATTTCATGATGTAATGATCTTTTATATAGATTATGTTATGATGAAATGATATTTATGAACCCCATTTTATTTCCTAGGTTATTCTATGATTAATTATTTATGTTTTGTGGACATATAAGAATGATTTTGTTATGAGATGGGTGGGACCAATATCTCCTTCAAATGAATTGGGTAAATATTTATATCTCATTAGATAGACATGATTGGAAAGGAATGTAAATCTAATTCAGACATATAGGGTTAGAACCACAAGTAAATCTGGTTTAGTAATATCGGGCTGAAACAGAAGTAAACCCTGTTCAATAATGGACTATGTCCACTATGATTGTCTTGGAATTAATTCCTTGGATATGATAGAAATCATATTATATTCTTATTAGTTTTCAAAAATTAAAGTTTTTATGCCAATTACACTCTATCATGGTTAATGTTCCTTTATGATCCATGTCATACGTACTGCCAAGATTTATTTCATCACTCATGATTTTGATGTTTAAACCTTATGTTCATTATTTTATGTTCAAATATTTATGGTTTTCTTATGTTCTCCATGTTTACCCTTACAGAGTATTTTAGTTCACCCTTATTATGTTTTCTCTTCCCCTGGATATAAAGAAAGGTTTTAGGTAGGAAAGCCAAAGTAGAAGATCTTAATGATAGATGTTGATGATCTTTAACAATTTTAGAATATTATGTTCCATGATTCCCAGGACACAAAACCAATACAATATTTGGGAATGTTTTTTATGTCTTGTATTATGTATTCCGAAAAATAAATGTAATGTACATGTAATTCAATATTGTGTATCTATATAGATGATGTATGGATGTTTATAGAAGTAGTAGTTATAAATCACAAGAAATCATAACTGAACATACTCAAAAGAATTTAAACAATTCATATTTTTGTGCCAAAATAATAAATAAAGGAATAAAACTTTCGAAAAGAACCCTTCTCCTCGACTATAAATATCATCCCTAACCACCCTTTCTACTCACAATTCTAGTGCCTCAAATATTTCTTATATTTTTTCCATTTCCTCAACCAAAAATACCTAACACATTTTTTTCTTTTTTGTATCACCAAAAAAATATTTCAATGTTCTTTAAAGAGGTCCTCAAGGATAATAATTCAAGAGGTAAATCCCCTTTCATTGTTTTATGTTGATTTCCATTTATTTTATTTTATTTCATTGTAATTTCCTTACCTCATCTATAAAAATATTCATGATAAATCAAATATAATATATATAATTTTATTTTATTCTGATAATGAGATATCCACCATTTTTTCTTTTCTCTACCCATTTTTATTCTAAAAATGAAATCATCGCCCGTAAGGTTCCACTTTACCACCTTTGTGGATAACAACATTTCATATTCCAATAACACCATCAAGGATGGACATAAAAAATTTAATGGTTATAGAATATTGTAATATATATATATATATATATTAAAAACTATTCAGTGCTCCATAACCTAAATATATACATGATATTGAGTAATAAAACAAACCTAGTTCCTGATGATTGGAAGTCACCAAAATAATCCAAATGGTTATCATCAAATTTTATCTAATAAATATTCCTACTATCTATATAAAATGATATATAAGACCATTAAACTTTATATATATTCATTAATATAATTTAATGATAATTTTGGGTGACAATTCCTATTTTACATTATCTTTTGTACATGTATACAAGTGAAATAATAGTGAAGACCAAGGAAATAACACCTATGAATGATGAAATTGAATGTTATAAATCATTAAAAATAACATAAATGAACATAATTAAACTATAATAAATCTAATATATATTGAATATATTTTGAATTAAATCATTAATGAACCTAATTTCATTATCTTGGATATAAAATACAATAACAAAATGCTTTCACATATAATGTAAGGGATTCTACCTGAATCTCTATTTTTTCCTGCATGTTAGGATTTATCTCTCTTTATAAAATATAATTAATCATTAGTTTTATATGTAAATATTCTAAAATCTATGTATATTTTACAAAATCATGTATACAGAACAATCCATCTTTGTTTTATTGATAAATACATGTTTTATAAGGTTTCACTTTTTCATTTCCTCTTAAGAAGAAATCTGGATCAAAGGGAACTTCTTAATTTCTTACCCATTAACACGTACACTCCGTAAAATATTTTAAGTGATAAATAGTTTTGAAAAATATATCTACATAATAAAAAATAGTAAGAGTTCCTATCTGATTTTATGTAAACAATTAATCACTAGAATTCTTTAATGTCTATATTATTTTTTTCATTAAACCACACTTATGTAGCCCATTTATAATGTTTCTTAAACACTATTTTTAACATCTAATCACCTCAGTTTCAAAATTTTAGTATGAATGTTCTTTTAATAATCTTAAAGTTTAATTTCTTTTAACTTTTTCTTTTTGGTATATACATGTTTATAATATAATTTTCATTAAAAATACAAATGATTTCCCCAAAGTACTCTGCATTCCTATGTAAAAGGGAATTTTTTATCAAGAATTTTTTTATTTCATTAGAGTATTTTCATGTTTTTCAATAACCTATTTTGAATCATATAATAATTTGATATTGATATCTTATGTTCCCCTATACTATATTCTATTTAATGGTTTATAATAATTTAGGCTGGGGATGTACTGTCTTGATACCATTCACCATATTACTCTTGATAGTTTACTGATTGGGGATATTATTTACATTTTATATGGACATTTCAATATGAATTTATATGTTAATTATGTTTCAACACTTTCATATGAGTAATGAATTTAAATTTTTAGGAGATTGGTGGTTCCCACTGTAGCCCCATGATGCATCAGTAAGACTCATGAGATTTACTAAACTAGGGTTTTCACCCATTAAGGTATGGTTTCATGGTCGAAGCCATGATAGTATGATTATGACGTCTGGTATTATGAATTCAAACATTGTGATATTAGTAATTTATTATCCATGTTATTATTTTAATTTTACAATATCCATGGTGATGTTTCAATTTCATACAATTATTTATATGGAATTATTTAATCAACTTTTACTCTTGAATATTTTAATCGTGATTATAGTGTATAGGAATCTTTTTTTAGTAATTCACCTTCCATTATGTTTATTTATGTTATATTACATTTTTTATTACCCTTACTATGTATATGAGATCACACATTTCTTGTGTTTTATTTTTCCCAGGATTAAAAGATGTATTTTATGAATGAAAAGTATGGATAATCTAGGAGATTATGAGTGTTTCCAATTGAGTTTCTATGTTGTATTTTATTTCATTGTTTAATGATTTATTTTTTATTTATCTGGATTTCCAAATCTACTGAACTAATATATCATTTGGGATGTGAAAACTTGTTCTGAGTACCAATGTAATTATGTAAGGCATCATATATGTTCTACTAGGGTGAGGGCATTTACCCAAATGGTTTTATATTTAATATAGATTTTTTCACATCCATTTCTGTTGATTTTAACTAAAATAGATACCCCTTTTATATTGTTTTAGTCACCACATTTGAGATCCTAAAGTTATATAGTTCTTTGAATCCTTTTAACATAATTTAAATATCATCATGTCATTACAAGGCACATTGTATCTCTTATAACAAGATGATGCATCAAATGTTTTTTAAATAATGACATGCTTAATCATTTTTTGAAACTGTAACTCATTTTTTTGATCCATGAATGGCCTTATAAAATTTCTTCATGGAATCGATTTTGATGGATGTAATGTGGAATGACATGTATTATTACTATAAGATATCTAGTTTTAGTTAAAGAATTATAGATAACAGAATTCATTGGAATCAAACACTAGTATTACATCATCAAATTTTGTATAAAAACACATATGAAACATCTCATTGAGAGGAAGGTTACACCAATGATAGTTTTAACTAGCATTGTTCCTAAGATTAGATGGATAAGATCATCTTGATCAAGTTTATGTGATTATATCTGCAAAAATTTTATGCGGAAGAATATTATTAAGCATCTGATGTCTCACATTTATGACATGCTTCCTTTTTATTACATAAAATTTTCATTTTCATGGTATAAACAAAAGATATTTTAATATTTAGTTTCATCAACATAGCTATATAATACATGAAAATAGAATAATTTACTCTAAATCAACTTGAATCTAGAAACATGGCTTGATCCTAGTTACATTTACAACATCTCATATCCTAGGGAAATACATCAATGAAAAGGTGTGGGGTATGATGCCCCATAAGGGAAAACAATTTACATGTGATCATATGGAATATTAATAAGATGAAAAGTAATGCCATTAATACAAGAGAAAAGGAAAGTACATCATAATATAAGAAAAATAGCTTGAATAATAACATAGAAATATTTATATAACATATAAATGATACATTCATTAGTATATCACCATAGTTCGGAACTGATGTTTCGTAAATGAAAATTACTAAGGATAATCACCATGGTATCATAAAACTTTTCATATATAGATATTAAATTATTTTCCCAAAGAAATTTAGATTTACAAGGGTAAACCCTTCATATGTCTTTATTAATATGAGAAACATCAGTCAAAATAAAAAATTTCCCAAGAAACCAATGGAGAATAACAAAATGGGTTTCATATAAATAACATTGTGATTCAAAAGATCTTAAGAAACAACATCACAATTTCATTTTCAATCCATGAAATAGAATGAAGGTTCAATGTATATTAATATAAGAAAAAAATAAATCATTTTTACATTTAGGTGAATACCCATTAAAAATAATGAGTCATGGGTTTTCTCAATACAAAAATAAATGCTAATTTCACAAGGAGGAGAGAAAATCTTGAGAAGTAAATTTGATGGCATAATAGGCAAAAACAAGGTTTTTTAATAGTGTAAAATAAGAGGGGAATTTGGTTATCCCATTTATCAAGAATAATTTGGAAAAAAATTTCATGATCAAAAGTTTTAAAAAATGCAATCATAACAATTTGAAGACATAAACAAAAATAATTTCTTGAATCGAAGAGAGAACATGGAAATTTCACTTACCTTGAAGTGTTACTCTTAGATATTGAGTAATGGAATATTTAGGGCTTTAAGAATCCTTGGTTGGACTTTAATTGTGGAAAAACTATCCAAAAATCACAGAGTATGTATTTTGAGTGAAATTAAATGGTTAAATGTGTCAGTATTATAGAAAAAGTGGAGGTTTTTTTAAAAATTTCCAAATACAGTATTTGGAAATTTAGGTTGTGTAAAACAAAAAACTATGATATTGACCATGTTTTTTCATGTTTGTGGACATTTCAGAAATATGATATTTTATTTCAAACCATAAGAATTTGAAATATTATTAAATTACTAATTTAGAAAATTAAAAGAAATGTTTTTTAAAAATATTGTTATTAAATACAAAACATCCATTTTAGAATTTGGAAAGTAAATAATAGGTTTAGGAATTGATTAAAATATATTACAATAATTTATTTTTCAAAATATAATATTTTGGGTTCCTAATTTTTTTGAATTAATTATTTCATCATTCTCAGATAATTATGAAGTCATTAATCATACAAAAAACCCAAAAAGGAGTTTCACTATTCACCAAAATTAATTTATTTTGAGAAATTCTCATTAATTCACCCAAAAATAATTTTGAAATGATGATTTCATTAATTATTTTTATTTAATAAAAATCTATAACTTTTAGAATATTAACTTTTAAATATAAAAATCATTATTATTTAAAAAATAGTGGGTTTAAAATGCATTGTAAAATTTATGACACTTTGAAATATTCAATAACGTAATAAAATTAATTTTCCATTTATTTTTTATATAAGAGAATTTTAAAATAAAATTTCATTAAACTAAATATTATCTATAAAATATTAGTTATAAAAATATTACATCCTTTCTAAAAAATATAATTTTTTTATAGAAAGTAAATTTAGCAACTTTTTCATATATAAACAAAAGGATTCTTAAATAGAATTAAATGATTAAAAAAATTATTTATACACTATAATTGTGCATTATATAATGAAGGCCTATAAATGTATCTCTTTATAACTCATGTATATGACCTAAGGGTATGGTGTGTACAATGATAAATTCCTACAGTGGCTCGGTTAACATAGCTTGAGTGATAATTCCACTAACTGGAACTTCTCCCATAGAATATTTCATTCAAGAATCATTTGATGCATCATGGCTTGGACTTATTCTTGGGTAAACCCTAGTGATGCTACTTACATCCCATGTTTTGAAAAATGTGCTTCATACGACACGACTTAAATGGTTAAGTCTATCAGTTATCATATATAAATTAATTGTCCTTTCTAATTTCTACTAAAAAATATGAATTACAATGATAATTTTATTTTTAATATTATAGTTTTTAATGTTTATGTGAACCAACTATCATATTTGACAAGTGGTGATATAATGTAAGAATTTTTATTAACACTTTCCTGTTATACTCTCTAAATACCACATCATTATTAAAGAGATATGGTTTTGTTGTGTAAAATAAAAAAATACACATTTTCAAGAAAGAAAATATCATTTATAAATGTATGGTTCATTTCACCCCCATTATGGAATTTAATACCCAAAATATTAACCTCATTCTCTTATTTAAAAAAGTTGATGTTATTTTTTTCTCATGGTCTCTTCTATTTCCCATGTTGATTCATCATATTTATTGTTCCTCCAAAACACTTTAATGAGGTGGTTAGTCTTGTTGGACAGAACATTTTCTCTATGGTCCATGATCTCCACCAGCTTCTCCTCATAATATATGCCATGTTCTAGATGTCCCACCTTCAGATTCAATACACGTGAGGGATTATATATGTAAATATTAAATATAGATGCATGCAATACCTCATGAACATAAAAAAATTTTGGTGGATGTGCAAAAAAGTAGGCTACGAATCCTATATGATCAAGGATATCATAGGGTCCAATGTACCAAAGGATAATCATACATATTCTCCCTAACCACAAGAATCTCATACAAGGTATTATTAGATGTAAAACATTATCTCTACCATGAAAATCTTAGTCCATTCGATGGTTGTCATCATAACACTTCATCTGACTCTGGGTATCCTTTTATGTGTTGTTGAACGTAATAAACCTTTTTTCTCATCTTAAACACAAGATCATACCCATTTATCTTTCCCTCACTATATTCAAATCTACATTTAGGAGATCAACATCGCTTTCCATGTAGATCTTCATAGAGTGAAATTCGAATACATGAGTAGAAGCTAGTGATTTATGAGAACACAACTTATGGGAGGTGTTGATCCTATCCACCCAAATATTTTATTGATAATTTACTTATCATGTCCTATAATGTCTGAATATTCCTTTCATATTTTCCATCATTTGGGGGGTATTCCTGTACAATTTTTCAATTCAATATTATGATCATGTTTAATACTTTTTATAATTTATATTTGAAATATAGAAAATGATTATAAATGTTAGAAATTGTCACCCCATGCACACTCACTGCTTATATTACATATATATTAGCATGTTTTCCAAGAGAGAAATATTTTTGAATAACATTAAAATAGGAAATCATTGTGTGTCGGTCTTTTAAAATCCATATCACATTATTTCCTTTGGATATTCTCCGGATACTAGTGGCGTTGTACATAGAGATATTTTCCCACTTTCATGTTTTTATGTGTAGTTTTTGAAATACCATTTTAGGAAGTTGTCTGTCTGTCTTCACTTATTGACAAACTAAGAAACTTTTAGTGTAGTTTTATGTCTCCCTTTTCATGTTATCTAAACAATAATGATAATGAATACCCCACAACATTATAGTTCCATGATGATGTATAGAAAATGTTTAGATCTGAGCTTCTTACATATATTCTTTATTTATCCCTATTGTAGATATAATATATGTCCTTATATGTAATTTCAGTACACCATCTTAAAAAATATCGCACTTAGGAAACTACCCATTATTTTCCACCTCTATCTTCTTTTGTAACCATGGATGTCATGTTTTAGCTATCCTGATATTTTTTTTGTAATTATGGTTGAGAAATCAATTGGGATATGAATGATGATCTCCCTACCCTCATAATACCAATTTCAAACATTAATAGTTCCTTAATAAATTGATATACTAGACTCCTCTTCATTTCTATAACAATGAGGTATTTCCCACTTAATGAATCAAAAAAATTATTTTCACTTCTATGGTAATAATGAATTATAAAATCCATATTTAAGAATTTACAACCTATTCTTATGTCTCATGTTTAACACGGTTTTTATTAAAAAATAATTCAATATTTGGTGGTGTTTGTACATGTCACATTTCTCTCAATAAATATAGTTCACCAAATATTTAGAGAAAAAAACCACTGCTAGCCTTGGGTCATGCATATGAAAATTCTACTCATGTGGCTTAAGCTGTCGATAAGTATATGTAATAACCATGTAATTTTTTATGAGGATGCACCCAATCCACTTGAGTGATGCAATGCTAAAAAAAATCCTTCCCTGATTGAGGGTAGAGTAAACACGTGTGATATAACCAATCTTGTCTTAGCTCTTATAAGCATTCTTCACACTCCTTTTACCGTATGAATATAGCCCATTTTCAAGTTAACTTGGTTAGTTGATTAGATATTTGGGAAATGTTTTCCAAAACCCCCCTATAATATTCTTTTAGACCAAGGAAACTAAGAATACTAGTTTCTATTGAAGCAAAAGACCACTCCTCCCTACCTTTTTCATGGAAGGTTCAATTAAGATTTCTTCATCACTTATAATGTTCCCTATAAAAAACATGGTGGAACCAAAATTAACAAATGATGTATATTTAAAAATCCTTTTCAAAGTAGGTGTTTTAGATATTACCCTTAGATGATCCACATGCTCTTTATGAATTTTGGAATATATCAGAATATCATCAACAAAAACCACGTCAAATTTATCTACGTAGACATTTAAGGATCCAATAATCAAATACACAATTCTAATAGGAAAATGAATCATGTTGAAGGTAATATTAACAAACACATATTTCAAATATCTTGATCCCATTATGTTCTATATAATATTTTCATATCCACATTAATACAACATTCTTCTTAACATGGAGAACCGGTTCTCCCAAAGTAGACACATGTGGTTGGATAAAAGAATTCTCAAAAATATTCTGAAGATGTTTCATTAATTTCTCACGATGTACATTTTTTATTCTATATGGGGTCTTTAATATTTTCTTATATCCAGATATGAGTGTAATAGAGAACTATACCTCTCATTCTTATGGAGTTCTCATAACTCTTCTTGAAATATGACTGTGTATTTATGAATGATGAAAATTTTATCTATTTTTATAGTTCAATTTACTTTTTCCTCTTCACCAATAATATCCATAAAAAATAATACAGGTTGTTCTTATAGAAAAAAATCTGGTTGCAAAATCTCTCCATTGAAAATAACTATTGGTTTTCCCTTCAATCATACCGAGTCACACCTGGCCAGATAAAACCTTCTCAAAAAAGATCATTAAGTTATTTATTTAATTACACATGCACCCCATTTTCCATTATATATGGTGTCATTTATATCAGTATGGATCTAGGTATGAGTTCAATGGGGTACTGTAGCTCCCTTTTTGGGGGAGATCCTCAGGAATCATCAAGAAATATTTTTGTGTATTATTGAATAATGGAATATTTTTCTATTATTATACTTGCATTTCCTTAATGCTCTTTTATAGTCATATCCATAATTAAGTCAATGATATGTTCTTATAGACAAAGCTCATGTTGCGCTAACACTCCTTTAAAAATAATTATCGTTTTTTATTCCAAAATATTGATATTTACTTTCTTATGTAGTTTATATTAGCAGTATACATTATGATGTAGTACATACCTAGTGTAATGTTGAATTCCACAATTGAAATGGATACATGATTTTATATAATATTATTCTCTCCAAAGACAATACTATAGTTTCTATACACTATTGATGCATAAATAAGCCCTCCAGGAGTTAGTATAGGTAAATCAACTTTAATAAGTTTAGGTATTGATTGTATATTCTTTAAAAAAAATTTAGAAATAATATCATGTGTAGAACCAGAAACAATCAATGTAAGTTATAGGTTTTTTGATAAAAACAAGAGTACCTACCGCAACATCATTTTGGTCTTCTACATCATTTTTCATGATAGAAAATTCTCAACATTCATCTATTTTCCAATGATCTGGTTGATGGTGATTTTCTTTCATTATCATATAAATTGGATAGTGATTAGAAATGTACCCACATTGTCCGCAATTGAACTATTTGACTCAATATGATCTGCATGATCTTCTTTTTTTAGTGTTGATAATTTGAGGATTCACCTCACCATGGGAGTATTGAGATATATGGAAATCTCTTGCACACATCTAACATTTTCAACTCTCAAGAAATAAATTACCCTAATGCTTCTTCCCAAATTTGTTCCGTGTCTGAATTTTCACTTTCCTTCCTCTAATTTCATGATCAGTATTCCTCCCTATATTTGGATCCAATAATCTATTATTTTCATTTTACTTTTGGGCACACTTATTCACTAAAAAATCTAGTTAAACATTCATAGTACTCTATACTATCTCAACCTAGCTTTCATACATTAAATTGGCAAGATTCCTCTATGGATGTGGTCTTAGTCCCCCAATGAATCTATCAACCTTCCCATTTGGATCCATAAAAAGATATAGGTGTCATGAAAATGTATTTTAATGTTCAGCTTATAGTTTCCCACTGATTTAATTTCCTTCTACTTAATATATTGGAATTCATAATCCTTTTTATTTATCCTTAAAAAGGTGAAAAATTTAATGAAATATGATCCCCTAAACTATTACTACACCATAAAATCAGTCTCTCATCATGAATTTGTGTTTTTAATAAGTTTACGCCACTTATCAACATCAACCTCTAATAGGTATACACCATAGGTGACTATCTATTGGTAAAAACAATGGAGTACAAAAAATATGTTTTCTATAGATCTTATAAATTTTTCAAAAATCAATGGGTCAGTCGATACATTGAATAATGGTGGTCATTCACTCATAATGGACTCAATGGTATATTGTTCCCGCCGAGGAAAATTCTTCATCTAATAATGATTCTTATTATTATTAATAACTCAATTTAGTCAATCCAATATTCTATTAATTTCATCCATTTAGGCTTCTATTGGATGGTCATTACTGAAGGGATGGTTGTACTCATTGTGAAGGCAATTCCTCATATTTGCCTCTATTTTTTATAAGTGGAAAACCTTAGTGGAAAACATTTTTTTAGGAATATTATAATTGTAGTGGGGTTTTATTTCTTCAACAATCATGATTAAATAATGATTTTTTGACAGAAAAAATATTTTATTTAATTATTTCATAATAGATCATAAAAATATTTAGATTATCCAAACATACCCCCTATAGTGTCAAACAATGAGTGATGAATGACCCATTTTCATGGACCACTTCCCAGTCAAGTATAGAACAAAGTTGTGTTATTAGTTATTACCCCTAGATATATATGGAACATAGACAAGCCAAAATTCTTGAATCCAGATAAGGATTTGTTTTCTTAGAAACCACTTAATTAATTCTTCAAAAAAAATACTAGGATATATTCCTATATTCGATTTTTTAATCTATTTTTGTTTCCTAAATTTTCTAAATAGGAACATGAAATAATAATTCAGCCTTCATATGATGTTAAATGTAGAATTCATATTCTTTATTAAATAATATTTAATTTACATGGTATAAATAAAGGATATTTTATTCTTTAGTTTGTTAGAAATAATGTATATAATACATTGAAAAAATATTTAATTTGTCTAAATCCACATGTAGGAATCCTCATGGGTTCTTCCTAAATATTTTTCCATTATCTCATATTGTCACATACATGACATATTTTAAAGGTATTTTTCATTTAATTTACATTATTACATTGTTTTAGGGGTTTTCCATGAATTTTTGAAGGAAATGTGGGGTTTTCAAAATTTGGGCCAACCCAATAGCCCATTTCTAGTTTAAAAAATAAATTTTGTTTCTTAATAAATCCTTCTTTTTTATACATTTTCACCCATTAAACTTCAAAAATGACACTAATTTAACTATTAAAACCACCAACGAAATTTTGGCCCCTTAAAAATTCATTAGCATCTTGGATTTGGGTGATCAAATTAGATATTTGGCCAACCCGAAAGCCCATTTCTAGTTTTAAAATGATTTTTTAATTCTTTCATAAAATATTCTTTGTTTATCCATTTTCAGTAATTCCACCTCTCACATGTTTCCACTGAACCCAAACGCACCCCCATCTTCATTTTCCCCACTTTGAAGCTCAAATACACTACGAATTAAGGCTGAAATTCTAGAGGTCCATAAAACGTCTAGATTTCTGAAGTAAGTTGGTTCCCTTCCTTCCTCCTCCCTTTTTCTTAGGGTTTATTCTTCTTTTATTTAATCCAAAAATGTATAGAATCTAGTTCATAGTACCTAGGGTTTGAGGGTTGAGTTTCATGGTCCAATCCTTTGGTTTTAGGTTCAATCTTACTCCCTTGTGGTGTGGCGGTGGTGCAGTTGAGGTGACACATAAGGATTTGGGGGTTTTGACTCTTTTGGTAGGTGATTCCATATGTAGGTATTTTAGGATGAGTTTTCGTGATGTTTTTTTGTTTACTTTATGTTTCTATTTCAATGTTTTTACTATGAAAATTGATTTTGGTATCATTTTCAAAGCGGTTGAATTTTATGTTCCAATTTTTTTAAAAAAATGGATGTTTTACATCCGCAACCTATGTTGTTCCTTTTTGCATTGTTTAATAAGTCATGTAATGAATTTATAAAAATATTTTTAAGTTGAAATTTCTGGTTCCATATAATATTGGTTTCCATTGGGTTTTAAAAGTGGGATTTTAGATGAATTTTATGTGGAAGGTTTGGTTACTTTTCTTGAAATTGTTCGATGAAAATTATAAGTGGTTTATTTGGTTATATAAAAGGTAAAAAGCATGCATAGATACTCATTGAAATGTGTGTGACCAGAACTTATTGTTATATGATAAAATGGATTTTTATAACATGAGGAAATTTTTTGAGAACAAGAGGGGAATCCCAGGTAACAAGGTGGGATAACATATACTAGTATGCTAGTGATCAGAGGGGTTTTTTACCATGGTTCACTTAGAAAGTTTGACATAGATAACACTAAAAACCCTATAATTTAGATGATTGGATACCACTAGGTTATGCGTTGGCTCCCGACTAGTGGCTCGTTCACAAGAATGAATTTAATTATGGTTACTTTAATCGAGATACGTGGTACCTGGGGCTTACAACTAACTAGTACCTAGGGTGTGCCAATTCTTGGTGCTAGTGGAATTTTTGGAATTTATCTTTTCCTTATGGTATTTTGGGATGTAAAAACCAGAAGCATTCAAGTTTTACTCAAATGCACACATTCTTCTAATGTTATCTGCATTGAAAGTGATTTCCATTTAAAAGTGTCACTTTTAAAAATAATTGCTACCATTTTCTGTTTATAACTCCTGCAAGATATTTATATTATAATACCTATCACATGGAATCCTTGGGTGATATACTATTGGGATTAGACTCACACCCTACATACAACTATGGTTCTAAGCATATATGATCATGTTTGACACAAGAAAAGGCAACGACTTGGACGATGGTGGTTCAGGTTGCTAGTTTCTCTCAATGTTGAAGTGTTGTGGAGACGGCTCGTGGGTGATGACCCCTTGTCATGTGGAGTCTCATGGGATATTTTTTTGCTACTTATATACAACTTTTGACCAATTGTGTCTTGTTTAAACCCATATACTTAGTTCTTAATTTTTATTAAATCTTGTTTGGCATAATTTTTCAAATTCCGTTTGTTGTTTGTTTTTGGTTATTTTATGATTCCAAACATGGGTAAATAGTTACCAAATGAATTTTTATGATACCCGGGAACTTGTGCCAGCCCGTGGGGATAGGGAATGCCCTTCGGGCCTTGACATGAGCTAGGTTTGGTTCCATACTCAAGGCATCTGGAGACCAAGGAGCACAAGGGAAGTGAATTCTTGGCTAGCGTTCAGTTGACCACATCTCTTTTAGAATTTATTAAGAAAAAGCAGCCTAGTGATGAGTTATGCCAACGATATAGAAGGATTATTCATGGTGGGGAGACAAATTCTGATTGGTCTTCTTCCCCTGAGGGTAACTTGTGTTTCAAGGGCCGTTTAGTGGTTCCTCTTTCTCTGAGGAAGGTCATAATGCAAGATAGCCACCTGTCACAGTTGGACGTCCACCCCGGTGCCACCAAGATGTACTATGATGTTCGTCGATAGTTTTGGTGGCCAGGTATTAGACTGGACATTACTGACTTTGTATCAAGATGCTATACTTTTCAGAAGGTGAAAACAAAACATCAAAAACCCTATAGTTTTCTTTTTCCATTACCCATTCCTACCTGGAAGTGGGATGTGGTTTTCTTGGATTTCATTGTTGGATTACATCGTGCACCTCGAGATAAGAATGCTATTTGGGTGGTGATCGATCATCTGACCAAATTAGCCCACTTAATTCCTATTAGAGATAAAACTAAAGTGTATGAGTTTGGCCAGTTGTATTTTCAAGAGGTGGTAAGGCATTATGGTGTTCCATCAGCAGCTGTCTCAGATAGAGACCCCTGCTTCACCTCTCGGTTTTGGGGAGGCCTTCAGAAGGCTTTGGGGTCCCAAATTAAGATGAGAATAGCGTACCATCCTCAGACAGAGTGAGAAAATCAAATCCTGGAAGACATGATTCGTGCATGTGTCTTGGACTTCGGTGGTTCATGGGATAGCCATTTGGTATTGGATGAGATTTCTTATAATAATATCTACCAATCCTCAATTCTAAAGGCTCCCTTTGAGGCGCTCTACGGTCAGCCTTGCCGGTCCCCTCTATGTTGGGATGAGGTAGGTGAGACATCACTGTTGGGACCGAGTCTTATGAAAGAGACATCTGAGAAGGTCAATTTGATCAGGTAGAATTTATTAAAAGCTCAAAGTCACCAGAAATCATATGCTGTTAAGAGGTATCGTGATCTAGAGTTTTCTGTGGGTGATCGGGTATTTCTGAATGTGGCCCCTCGTCTGGGTCACCGCCACTTGGGGAAGTAGGGAAACATGACACTGAGGTATGTAAGACATTTTTAGAACACTAAGCATATTGGTAAGGTAGAATATAGGTTGGATTTTCCATCTCAGTTGACATCCATCTATGATGTTTTCCATGTCTCCTAGTGGTAGAAATACAACTCGGATACGTCCCATGTGCTGAATTGGGCAGAGTTGGATATAGAGCCTGATTTCTCTATTTTTGAGTTGCCAATGCTAATAGTAGACATCCAAGAAAATTTTCTTAGGGGAAAGTCTAATCCACTGGTCCGAGTTCTTAGGCGGTATGGGAGTGATACACAAGAGACATGGGAGTGAAAGTCATTGGTTGAGGAAGAGTACCCGAACCTGTTTTCCGATCAAGCATCATGTTGACTTTCCAGGGTAGAGAGTCCTTCATTGTGGGGAGAATTGTAACATACATGACATATTTTAAAGTTATTGTTCATTTAATTTACATTATTTCTTTTTTTTGGGATTTTCTATGCATTTTTTGAAGAAAATGGTGGGTTTTCAAAACTTTGGCCAACACGAGAGCCCATTTCTAATTATAAAAACAACTATTTTTTCTTTAATAACAACTTATTTTTTCAAAATTTCTCACCCATTAGACTATAAAAATGACCTTCATTTTACTATTCAAACCACCAAGGAAATTTGGGCCCCTTAAAAATTCATTAGCATCTTGGATTTGTGTGATCAAATTATGTATTGGGCCAACCATAATGAGCATTTCCAATTTTAAAATGTTTTTTTAATTATTTCATAAAATTTTAAATTATTATCTTTTTTTGGTGATTCTACCTCTCAAATGTTCCCACTAATCCTAGAGTAACCCCTATCTTCGTTTTACCCTATTTGAAGCTCAGATTCATTGTGAATTAGGGCTGAACCTCTCGAGCTCCAAAAAATGTACATATTTCTCAAGTAAGCTGGTTCCCTTAATTCCTCCTCACTTTTTCTTAGTGTTTATTCTTTTTTTATTGAATCCACAAATTTCCCGAAGCTAGGGCTTCGTAATTATGGTTTTATTTTTGAGTTTTGTGGTCCAATACTCTGGTTTTAGGTTCAATCGTACTCCCTTGTGGTGCGGCAGAGGTGTAGTTGAAGTGAAACACAAGGATTTGGGGGTTTTGACTCTTTTGGTGGGTGATTCCATATGTAGGTAATTTAAGATGAGTTGTCTTGTTTTATTTTTGTTTTATTTTTGTTTCATTTATGTTACCCTTTCATTGTTTTTACTGAGAAATGTGATTTGTGTATCATTTTCAAAGTAGTTGATTTTTAAGTTACAATTTTGTTAAAAAATGGGTGTTTTACATGTGCAACCTATGTTTTGCCTTTTTGAGTTGTTTTATAAGTTAGGGAATGGATTTTGAAAACTATTTTGATGCTAAAATTTCTGGTTTCATATAATATCGGTTTCCATTGGGTTTTAAAAGTGGAATTTTAGATGAATTTTTTGTGCAATGTTTGGTTACTTTTCTTGAAATTGTTCTATGGAAATTATAAGTTGTTTATTTGGTTATATAAAAGGTGAAAAGCATGTGTAGATACTGTTTGAAATGTTTGTGATCAGAACTGATGATAATATGTTAAAATGGATTTTCATAACATTATAAAATTGTTTGAGCACAAGAGGGGAAGCCAGGGTAACTAGGTGGGCTAACTTGTACTAGTACGCTAGTGAACGGAGGGGTATTGACCATGGTTCACTTAGCAAGTTTGACATGGATAACACTAAAAAAAGTATAATGGAGATGATTGGAGAACACTATATTATGGGTATTCTCCCTACTAGTGGCTCGTGCACAAGAATGCATTTTATTATGGTTACTTTCACCGAGGTACGAGGTACTTGGTTCTCACAACAAACTAGTACCTATGTGTGTTATTATGCTTGGTGCTCATGGACTTTTTGGAATTTATCTTTGCCTTATGGTATTTTGGGATGTAAAAACTAGTAGCTATAATTTTTTATTCAAATACAGTTATCCTTTAAAGTTCTCCCCATTTAATGTTATTTTCAATTCCAAGTTTCACTTTTAGAAATAAATGCTTCCATTTTCTATTTATAACATTTGCATGTTTTTTATTTTATAATGCATATCACATGGAATACTTGTGTGATATCCTATTGGGATTAGTCTCACACCCTACTAACACCATTGGGTTTATGTATACTTGATCATGTTTGACACAGGCAAAGGCAAGGCCTTGGGTGATGGAGGTTCGGGTTGCTAGTTTCTCTCAACGATGCAGTGTTGTTGAGACGACTCGTGGGTGATGACCCCTTATCATGTGGAGTCTCATGGGATATTTTTTTGCTAATATTATACAACTTTGGACCTCTTGTGTCTTATTTAAACCCATATACTCAGTTCTGAATTTTTATTAAGTCTTTTTTGGCATAATTTTTCATATTTGGTTTGTTTTTTGTTTTTGGTTATTTTATGAATCCAAACTCGGGTAAATTGTTCCCAAATGAATTTTTATGGTACTCAGCCACTTGTGCCAGCCTGTGAGGATAGGGAATGCACTTCGGGACTTTCCATGAGCTGAGTTTGGTGCCAGTTTGATGGCGACCATATTTGGTTCGTGACACATATCCTAGGTACATGTATTAATGGATTGGGTTGAGGATGAGTCCCAATAAAGGAAAACATTTTACATGTGATATTGTGCAGAATCAAGAAGAAAAACAAGGGATGTTAATAAGGAACAATAAATGAAAAATTAGGAATATAAAAATTATAATATCTTGAATCATAAAATTTAAATGTTGATACAATATTTTAATGATAAAATCATAATATTATCATCATGGTTTGGAACATACGTGGCGCAAATGAAAATTTTTAAGGTCATTAGGAATGGTATAAAAAACTTGTCATATATAGAGTTTAAATTATTTACATAATCCATTAGAGCAATATAATAGAGAAAACATGATATGTATTAATTAATATTAGACCCATATATCAAAATAAATAATTATTAAATAAAGTATGGAGAATAAAAATGGGTTTCATATCAATGGCATGTTGTTTTAAAAGTTCTAAAAAAACATGGTCATTATGTCCTTTTCAACCCACATAAAGAGAGTGTAGGACACATGTATATTAATAATAGAAGAAAGTAAAACATTGTAAAATTTAGGCGAATACCATTATAAAAGTAAATGTTTTGGGTATTCACAAGAAGAAAATAAAATTGAATTTATTATGGAAATTGAGAAATTTTGAGAAATAAATTTAGCAACATAACAGGTATAAACAATTATTTCATAAAACATTAAAATGAGCTTGGAAAAAGCTCTACCATTGAAAAAATAATTTTGAATTTATGGTATGATAAAAAGGGTAATAAAATAGAGTAATCGTAACAATTAGAAGACACATACAAAAATAAGTTCATGAATCAAAGAGAATAAAAGGATAATTCTATTACCTTGAATAGTTACTCCCATAAATTGAGGAATGGAACCTTGGGTGATTGAGGTAACCATGTTAGGTATAAATTAATGGTAAAACTACCATATATTCATGGATTATTTATTATTAATTAATTTAAAAGGATAAATGTGTGGGTATTTATACAAAAAGTGGAGGATTTTCTTTATAATTTCCAAATAAAGTCATTGTAAATCTTGGTTTTGGAAACTGAAAACCCAAGGGATCTACAAAGTTTTACCACAATTTTATATATTTGGGACATATTTTATGACATTTAAACCCATAAAAACATAACATCATTTTAAATTCATTATTTTGGAAGGAAAAGTGAACTTTACATAAAATAATGTTTTAAATGAAAAGGATTTAATTTTCGACATCAGAATGTAACTTATTGTTTCTGAAAATGATTAAAATATATTACACTAATTAATAATAATAAAATAAAAAATGTTCATATAAATTGGTTAATTAATTATTAAATCATCCTGAAATAATTATTATGTCATTAAAAAACAAAAAACGAAAAATGTGTTTTTACTGTTAATAGAAAAAAATTCTTTTTAGAAATTTTTCATATATTCACCATAAACTATTTTTAACATGATGATATCCAAATCGATGTTTACTTATCATAGCAGTTTAATAAGTATGATAATATTAAATTTTAAATATAAAAAACATTATTTATTTCTGAAAATTAGTAGGTTGAAAATGATTAATAAAATTTCTACCACGTAAAAATGTTCAATGACATAATATTTTTTTAAAATTTATATTTAAATTAATGTTTTTTTATCTTAATATTTCATTAAAATATATATTATTTACAAATACATAAATTATTAAATAAAATTATCTTATTATAAAAAGAATTATTTCTCTGTGAAAAATCCTTTTTTTCAAAGTTGTAATATTCATGAAAAACTATTCTAAAATTGAAATTGATAAAATAAAAATATTATTTATTAAAAATATATACATCTTATGCAACATAGGCCTAGAATAATAAAACCTTGTAACACCCATGTCTGACTTAAGGGTAAGGTTTTTGATAGTGATATATTCATTAGGTGGCATAGCTAAAATCGCCTGATTGATAATACCACTAATATAAATTTCTCCTGTAGATGATTTCATTCATGCTTCAAATGTTGAAGCTCATCTTAGTAATGGTCAAGGGAGAACCCTCGTGATGCTAAATCCCTTCAATGTTCTAAACAGTGGGCTTCATATAACATGACTCTACTGGATGAGTCCATCACTTCTACTTTCTATATTAATTATCCTCTATATTCTATACTTATAATGTCAAATTATAACATTTAAATTATTAAAATAAGTATAGTTTCCAAAGGCAATATTTAACCAATATTCATATAATGGATGATTCCTAATTCTTACATTTCCCATTATATTCACTAAAAAATAATTTATTTTAAGAGAGATATAGTTTTCTTGTGTAAAATAACATTGCACACATTTTGAAGAAACACAATTTCATTTAAAAAAGTATAGTTTATTACAAAATTGATGTTCAATGTGATTTCATTACATTAAATAATTAATTAATTTTACTCATTAACTCGAACCATGGATCCAGGGTGAAACAATACACAGACACAACACATCTCATGAGGGTCAGACTTAACTTATAGAGACCTGTGTTTCCCTAGATTCTAAAATTTTGTAGAAAATTTATTTTTTATCTCAATGGTGATAATGAGGGTTAAAATCTTCATTTTCCCCTATAAGATAATTTTTGGTAAATTTTTTGACCACAATGTTGGTCCCTGAATATTGTATTTTCCATGGGATCGAGCTTTTATATTTTATATCCATTTATTTTTTGTTGTATATTCAATGCTTAATTAAGAAAATAATGAAATATTCTTGTGGGTCCATGTTGTTATATATTTTTAATGTGGTATAAAGATGAGATTATGACTCTATGGTAAAGTCACTAATGGGGATTTTAACTGGATAAGTATAAACCCACTTCTTATTCAAGGACTTTACATGACTATTAAAATGGTAATTAATTAAAAAATTAATTATTTATCCCCCCTTTGGAGTTTTTTATGAATAAATGTATGGGGATAGTTCATCTATTATGCACAATGACCATACAAGGGGATGTGCGAGAACATTTCAATAGAAATTTTCCCTAGAAGAGAATGATATTGGATGAAGAAGAAGCAACTTCTAGGAGTAGACTAAGTCTTGAAGATTTGATGTTTATTCCACAATGTAGTTCAGTTCTTTATTTTTATGCCCTAATTTACAGGTATATTTTTTTCGTGTTTTATATCCCTATTATGACTATTTATGATCCCATATGGGTTAATATTTCCTTAATTAGGGAATAATAAAGTTTTATGAGGTTTTAGGGGTTTCCTAATCCAAAACCTCAACTAGTTTGTCTATGGTTTTAAGAACACATGTGGTGATTTCTACCCATTCATAGAAAATATGATTTTTGGAAGTATATTCTATGTAGTATTACTTTTGCCTATACCTTTCCATGTGTAATAGTAGATGGTATGATATCATTTTTCAAATTAAACATCGTCTAATATAGGTAAATTTCATGTTATGGGATATTTCCACGTGGTTGTGTAAATGGGAAGACATCACATTTGAGGGGTACAAGGATGTATAGTAGTAGTACACATTAAGACATTGTGTATTCCGTAGCCTTATATATGTAAACAAAAGCACCAATATCTTCTCTATCCATGTAAAAGTACATGTCCATGTGTAGATATGAGAGTATACGTGGTGTACTCTGGTCTACAAGTTATGATTTTTTTTCAAAAAGGGGTACCTTGGGAGGTTTCTTCCTCAGAGTCATAATTGAGCATATGTTTAGTAAATTTCCGTGTTATTTCACATAGATCAGGATTGTGGAATCCAATTTTTGTATACAATCCAACTATATGGTTTTTTATCACAGATTTAGTTTATTAGGGTTATTTCAATGAGGTTTGGATTTAAAATCATCCTATGGGATGGGTTGTGAGGTTTGATGTGTTGGTAATGGTTTTGAGATCAATTATCTAGATGGTTTGGGATTTCTATATAGTTATATTTGAGTCACACAATATGGATATTGTAACTTGGGATAAAGTATTATCATTGATTAAATCTTGGTTTTTATTATATATCAGGACCATTTTCTCGAGTATAGAGTAATTGAGCATTAAATTATTTGTTTCATTATTAGAGTCGTTTGATCCTTTGGGTTGGGTTGAAAAATTTCTATGGAAGATAAAACCATAATTTGTTGTTTTTTATGTTGATCATAAGGGACTTCTTTGTAAGCCTCAGGTGTTAGGGTTTTGATCAGTCGATCATTGGATGTCAGAGTCAATTTTTGAGAATTCTTACATAGCACGGTGTTTCATTTGGATTCCTTTTCTAGTACATCATTGATAATGCCTAATACAGAGGCCAAAAAGGTACACATGATTATTTTATTAAAATAGTGTGTGGTAAGATCCCCTAGTTAAGATATAAAAATCATAAATACGTCATCCTTCTCATACTAACACCATTGGTGTATTTGAGGTTATTTTGACAAGCATGATTTCTCATCCAAAACATGTTATGTTTCTCCCTAAATCAATTTTGAGATATTATTTACACTCATAAGGGTTTTCTAGTATTATTGGGATATCATGTTTTGTATCGTGGTTTAATTTAATGGGAATCATCACAAATAGAGGTGTATAAGATGATCAACTAATATTAATCATGATATTTAACAAGGATCTCCACATCCAAGGTTAGGTAGATTATACATGATTCTCGATGCCCAAGAAATATGGGGTTGACAATGTAATTTTGCATCGATACTGATTTTTTTTTGTGAAAATGGAATTCCCTATGTATAAATGAGGGTAATTGAAATATCTCTCCATATATACGGTATAGGGTAATGGACATGGAATTCCACATTTGGGTTTTAAGGAGATGGACTTTGATTCCCTCATCTATAGTTTTGGTATTAGACTTCAAGTTTATGATCCATGTTTTAGTGTGTTGGACATGGAATTATTTAACTACACTTGATGGTGATGTACATAAAGTTCCCACATCCATATTTTAATTTGTTGTACAAGGTGTTCATCACCCATTGTTTATAGATTCCAACATTCAATTCCTCATCCACAATTTAGGGTGCTCGATTAGGATTTCCCATTCCATGATTTAGGGCGATGGAAATGGAATTACACAATCATGATTTGGGGTCCTCTACATGTCATTCCTCATTAAAATATCTGGTGCTATAAATGTGTTCCACATCAATGGTTTCTGTTTTTGGGCATTTTTTTCCTCATCATGGGCTTATTTTATTGATAGATACAATAGGAACTGAATGCATACAAACTTGAATGCCTAGTTGAATACTGATCCACATCAATTGTTTTCATTATATAATAATATACTTCGAACTACTATTTAAGATTCATGGGTTATATATTATATTGACTCCCTAAATTTTAATTATACATTTTAGTGAAGTGTGTACAAGAGAATGATGTGTCTGGGAACTAATTGTAGGGATTAAATGTTAATTCATGAGGTTCAGTGAGGAGGCTATTTAAGTATAACATGTATTTTATTTCGGATGGATACTTATTGAGACAATCTAGAGACACTCAGTTTAGGCTGATGTATGTATGGTCTATCTAGGGAATCTACCTATGGAAAAAATAGTTGTATTTTTTATTATAGTTATGTTTCGTCATGGATGAGAATATTGCATGAGAATGATCATATGGATGTGAATTATTTGACCACCATTGGGGGGTAATTATCACATTTATATTTTACCTATAGTATATTAATCTTGGTGTGCATTCAGACATTATTTATATATTTTGGTTGAGAATAAAGACATGGTTGATTGGGAGATGTCCAAAGATTTCATGATTGAGTGGGTTTCTCATAAGGAATTTGATGATCAGGCTAGATCCACCCGACAAGGTATTGTAGACCCAGTATATTATATATATCATAGTATGTAATAGAAACTGATGTATATATTTATTTGTTGTTTATTTTGTATAAGTGATCGGCCTAGTGGAAGAATGATATTGTATGTATGGAATGGTTGTTCAGACCTCTTATGTATTTAAATTATATTAAAAAAATATTCCATTTTTGTTTATCTATTCTATCTACATACTATGATGTTCATGATGCTTGGTTATTCAATTTTTGTTCTACACTCTGATATAGGGGGTATAGATTTCTCTGAGTACCACCTTATACTAAGTTGTTAGTCAACATTATCTAGAATATGAAGAGTATCAGTTAAGGTCATTTTATGGAACGAATCAGAGCACTAGCTTAGTGGAATACTTTTAGAGATGTTAAAAATTGGTATTAGAGGAGTTTATTCACTATTTTTGTCATGATTTCTGAAAATGCAGTATATAAATTTTTAAGTTATTGTGATGTACATTGGATTGGTGTGTTAGAAACTTTTATTACCATTGAAATCCAAGATTAGTAGGGATAAAATTGTAGTTATAATTGCGATGTTATAGATTTTCATGACTTCATACTTTTTAGATACACAAATTGTTAATATTTAATGGTTCATATAATATTTATATCTCTTAGATCTTTTAAAAGGGTCCTATGATCAGTATTTTACTCTTGGACTATAGAGATAGGAGGAATTTCACACATCATGTTACTCATTTTTGATAAACATGTTACATGCCTGCTAAGGAGTGATTATTTGGATTTATTAATAATGAACATATTTTAGGATCAATGGTGAGTCACTGAAAAATTATTATGTTTAGTTATCCCAAAAGAGATGTTGGTGTAGTAACCATAGTAATCCATCATATATAATATATGTTATAATTAGACAATTGTTGGTGTATTTTATTTGAATTTATTTGTGTGGCATGTTTCATTATTGATAAATGTAATGTAATGATTCTTGGAGGGGATAGGTTCTCTTATTGTGGGTGTTTGGTTTAACATATGACATATTTATAATGTGATACCCTATATACCGCTGCTTTGATACAATGATGCCAAATATTTTTAAAATGATATCTTGTATATTTCCCCATAAGTTATATTTTTCTGTGAGTTGGCATTGATATAGTGGTTTGGACATAAAGATATATTGAGGGACTTGATTGGTAGGGATAGATGAGAGATCATATTGTCTTTTTTTCAAGACTCCAACTTAGGGAAGCAGTGTCATGTGAAATTTGAGGGAGACTCATGAGAGGGGTTGGCTGAGTTATGTTTTTTTGTGAAGCATATATAGATGTTGTGGTATTTTTAAAATGGTTCATGAAGTGTGTATAATGGTTTTGGAACTTATGATTTCATTTTTATAGATAAGGACCACTAGTTTTCTAGAATTTAAAATTTTGGTGTGTTTGAAGATGGGATGATTCATTCAGGTGCCAGGACTTGGTAATGGTTTCGTATGAAATATTTTACATGTGGTTATGAGAAATATTGGAAGAACATGTTGTTATCTATGTTATGTAGTTAGTTATTCTAAAAAGAGTTTTCCTGGGATTTAACCCATTAGAGTCATAATTAGAACCTATTCTAATATATAATACAAGAGTGGGTAATGGTTAAGAATTCATGGGATGTTTGATAACTGATCTATAGTGACACGATGTGACATTTTTTATATGGATTGGATTCTAAAGAACTACATACACATGGTTCATATGTTGATTACAAATTCATGAGTAGGAATAGAATCTATGTGGGTGTGATGAGATGCTTATGGGAATGGTGACCTGGTTCCCTCAAAATAAAAAAGTGAAGTTCATGTAATGTTTGAGATTTTGATGGTATTAATTTATATCTCTTATTGTTCACCCATTATAGAGACAATCCTTCCCAATATCATGACATCGTCCTTTGTATGCTAAGAAGAACCACCAATGTCTCATGCTGTATATTTTTTTACCTTGGTTTGAATATGGAACTACTAATAGGTTGTAATTGTGGACTATTGTATATGAATATGTACAATGAGAGTTTAATATATTCTATCTATAAATTTATTTCTCATGGTGGTATACATGACTGCGAATACCATGGGATCCATTCTGAGATATCATGAACATACGATAGTGGTTTTTTAATTTTTTTCATTCTGGTGGGAGTAACATTTCCATGTCCAATTTCTTTATTTTGTTGGGTTTGGGGAATGAAACACATAAATTCTGTTGGATTTTTCGGTGATAGTAAGGATACTTCTAAGGTGTCATATACTAGATCGATCATGGTTATGTGACCCTTGTACATGTATGGTTAGGGATGTTATAGGAACCACATTGAGTGGTTAGTAGACTTATATGGATGAATTTAATTATGAATATCTGATGGTAGGAAGTGTTGATGATCATAATCAAACATTATGGGTTGGGTTTCATGATATGGATTACTATGAGCCAGATGCTGTTATTCAGATTATGTTTTCATATCTTCTAATGGACATGTATGATCAGAAACTATTCTGATAGTTTTTGGTAGTTGATTGGGCTATGATGTTTTGAATGCCTTATCTTGGGAATAATACAGTTGAACTTCATTTTCATATTAATGTAGAACACAATGATTTTAGAATAATTTGATGAAAATGGTGGGTACATATGTTTTGTTTGAAAACCACTATGAGATCTAAAATATGAGAATTTTATTGGTTGGAGTTTGTAATGTCTTGTGTCTCACCAAATTTGGAATTTGTATAGAAATTTGAATTATTTATTACTAGTGCATATATGGGGTAAAATTGTCATTCTACCCATGTGAATGATCATAAATAATTTTTTACCACTCTTCTTTTCTTGGAATATAGAATTTACTCTAGGACTAGAGTTTGGGGGAATTCATAGTCATTCAGTTTTTGATGAATATTTAATATTAATTTAATTAAAATTTTTATTATTCATATGAGTTTAGTATGAAATATCTTTTGAACAAATTATCTTATTAATAATTTTATATTGTGTCTGATTTAAGAATAGAGGGTTTTCTTAACAAATGTTACAATCCTTTTTGGTGGATTTTGGACCCAGGATGAGTATTTGATGACAAATTAATTACTTAATTTGATATTCCCCATCGTGTTTTATACACATGGAAGGAAGGTTAGAGAGCCTTCATTCCTCCTTATGGATAAACCCAGGGAAAGGGGAAAATTACAATGAAATATTTCCATCTACGACATAGATTTAAAATTAGGGTGAAGCCACTTACTATAGCATAGTTGGACTCAAATCATCTATGTTTAGGCCAAAAGATATGGTGATTTTTGAGTTATATTCAGTGATACACATATATATGTTGTATTCATGCTTTAGTTCTTACTTGTGATAGTTTATGTTCCACGATGGTCGATCTATAATCAACTGAGGAAATATAGGGGATTCATGAGGTTCATAGGTGTATCCCATTAGGAAACCCCAACCAAACAGATTGCGAATTTCATAACACTTAGTATGTATTCTACCAATTTAGGGGAGGTTAAATAAATGCAATTTCATTCCATGTACATTAAGTAAGCTCCACATTGTAGTACATTTCTTTATACCGGGATATGTAGAAGATTACATGGGAAAATGATGTGTTTGAATATAAACATTGTGTACTCTAGCTAGACACCATGTAGTGGGACATGGATATTTTACCAATTACATGGGGAGATATCACACGTTATGGGTATATAATTTTTTTTATTACACTGTAAGTCCCCACAATCGTTATGTCCTTATATAAGAACATGGGAATAATCCATGTATTCTCTTGCAATACATATGTACATGGTTAGGGGAAGATTTGAGAGTACATGTCATTCACTCAGAATCTCATTCCATGTATTTTCTTGAAGTAGTGGTTTGCCATGTGTTTTCTGCCTTGGAGTAATAATTATACTTATGATTAATCAATTATGATCTATTAAATTCGTATCATAAAGGGGGAATAATTTTGATGTTTATAAGTGATCAAGATGATCTTGTGGAATATGATGGATAAATATAAGGATTTACAAAAGGATTGGATTCAAAATCATCAATTGTAATGTGTTGGGACATTGGAGTCTCAAGTGAGGGTTGAGAGTTCAGTGATTATCCTAGCTTGAGTCATCCAAGGTTATCTTTTGGAGTTTTCTTGGATATATCTAGAAGGAGTGATCGAGTAGTATCTCTAAATATGTATTGGATTTTTAATGCCTATCATGACTGGTCGATCGATGTCTATGTGGTTATGGGTTAGATTCAATGATTTAAGACTATAATTTTTAGAGACATTAGAAAAGGTTAATTACATTGGATGAAGGATACAGTTGAATACTATTCTTGTGATGATATCAGTCTGAGGTACTATTGGTTATTCCCCTAGTTGGATATTTTATAAATAGGTTATCCTTAGATTTCAATTATATGTTTTGAGAAGTATTTTTGGGAATTGTGATTATTTTTTATGACATTATCAGCATGATGTTCATCGAGGATTAGTTTGAGGACACTAAGGGCTTATTGTGAATATTTCTCATTCTGGTCAAAGCCATAGTCCATGAATGAGATAGAGGAACCCTTTTTCAGGAATAATACTCCTGATAGAGAAATTAATCCATTAAAGGGTTATTTTATCAGAATTTGTTCTTCACCAACCCTTTTATGTTTTTTTTCAATTTTTAGACTCTGTTTACAGTTATGGGGTAATTTTTGTTGTTTGGGATATTGATTTTTAGTTGATGGCATAATGTAAAGGGTTACCATCAGTAATTGATCTTGACATGATGATCCACTGATAAGGTTCATGAGATTTTATCTGGAACCCCACATATAAGGATGGGTATGTCAGGTGAGATACTTCACAACCCAGATATTTGTGGTTGGAAATGGTATTATAAATCTATCTTGATTGTTTTAGTGGATATGTAATTCCATTGAAATAGATTATTTTGATGGATAGGGTGCTCATATATATGGTTTAGGATGTTTTAGATTGAATTAATGAACTATGGATTAGCTTTCAGGAAATTTTTTCCCTCATCCATGGGTTACAGTGGTGAAAATGGTGTTTTGATAGCCCCACTGGGTGTCATTTGTTCCATATGTTTTTTTTGAAAAAACCAATTTATAATACTCAAACTATGATACTATATCAATTAATAGGTAGTATTGGAGTTTTTGAGTACAAAACCATAGAGATGGTGAATTATTTTTATTTGAACCTCAAAAGATTAATTTTATTAAATTTAGCAAATAGGGTAGAAAAGAGGGAATTGATTGATTTGAGAAAGTAGTGTGAAAACAGATCATATTGTCTGATTGGTTGTGAAAATAGATTTTAAAAATAATTATAAGGAAATGTAATATTAGGGTTTAGGCGACATTAGATTGTAATATATATATTTATTAATTAATGATTTGGTGTTGGATTTGAGATGAGAAATATTGAATGGTCATGATATCTCCTCCTCAATGCAGAAATACCCTATTTCCCATGGAAAGATAATATATAATTTCACCCAATAGAGTTTGCCTTGAAAGATTATTTAAAGTGGATTTCCCCTAATTTTGAAAATGGTCATTCCTCATTTTTGGTTAATCATTTGAAAAGTTTTATTATTCCTTTTGATTCAAATATTGATGGTCATGATAAAAGAAAAATAAAGGTATTGCAGTTTAAATAATGAAATTACAAAAACTGAAGATATGAATAATTTAAAATAAAAAAAACCAATGCACCATCCCCCCATTGGTTACATCAGACAAGTATTATATTTGTTTACCCCCTCCTCCTAGTGATTATATAATAAAAAGGATAGAGAAAATAAAATATAACGGTAATAAATAAATAAAGAACTTGAAAAGGGAACAACATCTTCACTCCATGTTTTTGTATCTAGTTAAATAGGAATGCCCCAAAGAACCAGAGAACACCTCTATTTATAGGATTGAATTGGTTTCTTCATAACCTCTGTTCGGATATGTACTTGTGGTACACAACATGTAATGGGAATCTACTTTTTATGAATCCCTGTGACGCGTGGATGGATCTCGGCTGGGATTTTGGAAATTTGACCACTTACACGATGTGTACTTGGGTTACACATCATATACTATTTATCCGTGTTACCTATGCATTGGAAAGAGTGTTATGCAAATATTTTTCATAAATTTGGAACTTTGACTATCATCACGTTATGTACTAAAGGTACACGACGTGTACTGGTCATTCACTACATGTATTCTCATCAAGACATGTTATGGTGGCATCTTTCCTTCGTGATGAAGAATCAATGAGTACATGTGGTACATGAAGTGAAACAGTTTTTTTATAGTTCTATATAATTTTTCATCATAAATAATCTAGTTTTATGCCACTTCGTTTCCCAAGTTTCACTTAGTGTCTTCAAGCTCATTTTTCTATACCTTCTCATTCCTTTTTCACATATTCAACGTTTCCTTCCATAAAATATAAATCAAGTCTATAAACTCACAAAGTGGTAATATTAGTCAATTAAATACAAATATCAACACATTAAATAGTCAAAAATATATTAATGAAATAGAATTATCATGTTTCTCTCCTTTTTTATGGTACTGAATATAGTTCCCCTCATCATCATTTTTGGGTGATGGTCTTGGTGCTCTTCATCAAAAGTTTATGGTCATAGACATGGAATTAATCTTCTATCTTCTAAGGAACTATAAATTGAATTCCTCATCCATCATTTAGGTTGATATACAATGTGTTCATATTATACAATTTTCGGTGCATGATATGGAATTCCACATCCATAGTTTAGAGAGGAGGAAATGGAATTACTCATCCATTGTTTAGGTTTTTAGACCTGGAATTCCCCATCAATAGATTGTGGTTTTGTACATGGAAGTCCTCTTATCTGGTTTAGTGGAACATTGATTATCAACGAGCTGATGGTATACCAGCCGGTAGGGATAGTGTAATGACTCTCTACATCTATGGTTTAGGTGTTAGACTGATTCCGAAGAAAATATTTTTTAAGGTGCATAGGTTATAAATTATATTTATTCCCATTATTTTTTTATTCATAGTGAAGTGATTACCATAGGATAATGATTATAAATACTGAGTATTTAGATAATGAGTATAGTCATGAGGCTTGGTTTGGGTGGCCATGATCAGGGTGATTATAGGTTACTTGGGATTTATAGTGATTGAGATGTGTTCAAGGATACATGGTCCATGCCTAAGTAGGTATGGTTGATCAAGGTCACATTCTTAAGGATCATTTATTACTGTATTTTTATGCAATTCAATTATTTTTTAGATCAATTAATCATATTTCATTATAATAAAGTTATGGTATCACATAATAGGTTCACTATTTGTGTGACCTAGTGAGAATTATTTCTCACCATTTTATGTGAACCTTGTTGTTTGTGTATACCATATGTATTCTTTCATGTTGATCCACGATACATGGAAGTTTTTAAAAAGGCACAATAATGTATAATTTTATGGGTTGATCTTGTGGAATATGATCATCAGGATAGAGCTACTCAAAAATGTACTAGAGACTGGGTATGTCATATGCCTTGGAGTTCATATAAGAGATTGATGTTTTAAAATTTTAGTAATTTAATTTTTATATTTCATTAGATTTTTGGGTGATCAATGAAATTTGAATGGAAAGGAAATTCAGACCCTTTATGTACATTATTTTATTACAACATGTTTCTATTTTAGTTTATTTAATCCGTCTACATACTCTAATGTGTATGATGTTTTAATATAGATATATATATATGTATGTATATATTTATTAAATTTTAAATGGATTATAGTCTCCTAATAGTTACACCTTATACTCCTACTGTTATTCACCATGATATGGAATATAAGGAGATGTGATTGATGTGATTTTGTGAACTAGTATTGAGAACATGTTTATTGGACTCTGGGTCAATATGATTATGGGCTAGTTACCATAATACAATCTTACACAAGCTATGTTTAGGTGGAATTTACCCATGATCCCATTACTACTCATGAAGGATCCAACACATTCACCCATTCCACTGTATGAGTCAGATTACGTAGGTGGTTTAGGTCATACTCCCATAATGTGGGGTTGATATGGATCCTAGATCTTGTGGTTATCCTTTTTAGTTGACAATTTTTGTAAATATATGTGAATTATGACATATAGTTCCAATAAAACAACTTCTTAACTCCTCGTGGAATATAGGAATATATTTTTCAAATTCATCCAAAAAACACTGCAAGAAATAATAGGAAATATCATGGACAACAATTATCTTCTAGAAACATCATCCATTCCAAAACAAATGTATCCTCATCTTTATATAAATCATATTATTTTTGTAAATTCAAATTTATAATAAATTACTCAAGGAAAATATACTTTCATGGACATTTACATCGAATTCATCATAATATTTATAAAATAATAAATATGTTTTAGTCCTTTACAAAAAATTCCTCCAGTCAACTATTGTTTGTATGGTCTTCCCTTTTTTCATTTTGGTAGAAAATGTTAACTATCCTAGTGTAATGGGAACATTTATTTTATCATAAGAATATTTAAAAATATAAAAACTTATATAATATTCTTTTAATAATTATATCAAAGTAAATTAAATGAATATAAATTTTTATTAAGCCTCATCACCTATCATTGGGAATTTTTATACAAAGTGATAACAAATCAGTCTATAACAATTTTCCAAGAAGCATCACATAAAACCAAGGGAATTCTATTAGTAATGTTATTCAGTGATTAAATAAAAATTCACAGAGAATCACCATCATCCTTTTGGAACATTTATGAAACCCTTTACATCGTTATCTTCTATGATTAATCAATAATCATAGAGGACTTTATCAAAAATTGACTTTTTATTCTTTCCTATAAAGTGAAAACAAATATAACCAATCATATCAACCACCAACATGGGATTTGAATATATTTTATTTGAATGTTATTGAGTGTTAATTTTAATAATATATATGATATGTATTATATAATAATAATATTTTATGGGTGAGTTAATATTTACCTTTATTTTATTTCAATCATCAAAAAATGAAAATAATGTTAATTTTTAGGTATGGATTACAATCTATATAAATGAAATAAATAATTTATCTATCTGTACTTTTTATGAATAAATAAAAATATAAATATATATAGTGAATATATATGTTATCTATACCACATATATATATCTACATATTATTGAACATTGATCAAATTAAAAGGACCAAATTTACCATAAAAACAAACTTGAAAGAAATTAATCATCACCCAAAATAGTGAATTAAATTAATTATTATTTATAATTGTGTGGTAAAATTATAAAAATAAATCATATATGGATTGATATATATGTGTATGGATTATATACAGAATTATTTCAAGAAAAATTTACAATGAAGTGTTTTACTATTCTAGTATTATTCATTAATTTTATTTTCTCCATGATTGACTATTTACAATGGTGTTTGAATGGGGCTTTATTATTATTTCCTAAATGTGGTACTTTTTCAATTTTTCATCAAATAATGATATGATTTTTTATAAAATTATACAGCATGGTTATATTTTCCCCCAATTTTGACTAATCATTTATATGAATATTTATTTAAAATATTACAAGATTATTTTTAATGAAAATTTTTTCCTTTATAAGGGATTTTCTAATAGGTTATTTCAAAATGGATTTGATATTTTCCACAATAATGTTTAATGATATTATATATATATTTTTTTTCATCAAATTCAAGATCCCATGATTTAAGGTATGGTTTACGGGGAATATTATATAAATTCATCATCCTTATTATTTCTTAGAATTATATATGTTTAATACATAATGATGTGTATAAAAAATTTTTCTTTTCCATGGGTTATTCTATTAGGATATGTTTATGAAACCCAATTATTTTTTTTGACCAAATATTCTTATAATGTTATGATATTATGGGACACATATGTGTGATTTTATTTATGTGATCGTTGAGACATGTATATCATTCAAATACATTGGGTAAAGGTTGATATCCCCTGATATAATATTAATTATAATTGGGAGAGAATGCAGTTTAGGAAACTAAATTTTTTACAATGATAGTATTGGATGTGAATTGTGATTGCTAAGAAGGTTCGGGGAGTGAACATATTCTACTATTATATACTTTACAATGACCCTGGACAACTAATGAAATTATTTTTAATGAATATGTGTATTTCCAAAATAAATTTCTTCTACCAATGTTAAATATTCATGGTTCATGTTCATTGATTACAATGTGATTTATGTCTAATAAACTGCATTATGTTTTATATGACATAATATTCTGATCATTGATATGATGGGTGTGGTATTAAAATTTTAATATCTTTTTACCACACCATTATGGTATTGTTATACAGAAGATATCTTTAATACCTCTCTTTTTACCCTTATTGGGGATTTTATATCATCATATTCTTCTGTTTCCATTAAAAAGTTTGTGAATAAATGTTACATACCTGATATGTCTATGGAGGGTCTAACACCCCTATAAGTGTTTATCAAATTTAGTGCATTATTTTAGTATATTTTTATGATCACATGAAATCAAATCCACAAGGGAAGATTATTTTAGTATCATTGAAAAAAAAGATACAAACATAAATTTTAAATTACATCATTAAATGAAAAACAACATAGTGTCTCCTTTTAAAACCTACATATCCCATAGAATGTCCCTATAGGTGAGCAATAATATACTTCTTTGTATCCTATCGAAAAATGAAACATAAAAAATGGTGATCTGAAATCCTCCCTATGGGTAAAAAATATAGCGAAATTCATAAGAAATAAGAATAAAATTTTAAGGAAAAGTATAAAACTGAACCACAAGAATTTTAAATATGTCCTTGAGAATAACTTGGAAATAAGTAATCAAATAATTTAATTTAATTTTTCACATGGATATTCTACTAATTGAATAATCGTAAGTATTATCAATAACAAATCTCATAATAAGAAAATAAAAAATGATAGACATCGTAATCACGTTTTCCAGGCATCGTGCCATGACCATATTTATGCAGGTAAGATATTAGTCAAGAAACAAAATAGTTTGTCTTAGGAGAACTACTAATACATCTTAGGGATTTCATTAACCAATCCCCAACCCACATGGATTTCATTATGAAGTCCCCAAGCTATCATTTACTAGGTCCAATGCATTCCCCATATGAAATCGGTGAATCATAACCAACATAAGCATTCTTATTAGAAATAACCTAATAAATATTAATACTTTAACAATAAAACGTGAATAGAATCCAAATAGCACATACATAATCAAACATATCATAAAACATTAAAAAATAGAATATTATATCATAATAAATCATCAAAAATTAAGAATAAAATCTAAAAAAGGATGTTCACATAGATGAAAATAATCTAATTAAATCATTAATACTCTTTGAGAGAAATAACCCTTTTTTACTTTGAAATCATTTAAAACATGCATAGTTATGAAACAAGACAATTAATTTAAAAATACCCCCATAATATTATAAAGTAATCATCAAAATGTTAATGTTTCATGACAGAGAAAATAGCTACTCACTCCATATAAGACAAAAAACGATTCATTCCTTAATTTGTTGAAAAGTTCATAAAGTTCCGTATATGGAAAAAATGGAAATATTCATTCCATGAAAATTATAAAAATGTAAAACATGGGTAAAAATTAATTTAAATAAGTTTCAATAATATTTTGAAATACATTGTTATAAAACATGGATATTGATGATAAATGTGTCACATTAGATACTTACATATAAAGAATCTCTGATAAAAATGAGATTGCGAAATTAACCCTTACTATTTAATTTTATTTCTTCAATGGTGTGTTAAACACTTTTATAATGGTTAAATCATGTTACTAAATTATTCCAGGACTATATATATATTTATGATATCACAAAATAATGGAAACTTAGGCAATATCCAAGGACCTATAACCAAAAGTTTACTAGTTCGTGGCTATATCTTGTTTATAGACACAATTTAATTTTTATCTATGGATACACAATTGGATCCCCATTTTTTCAATTCTATTCTGGATACTCCACCGTCTTCATTATGTGAAATTCCCATCGCAGTGCCATCCTACCCCGATGACCTCTCCTCCTCCCAAATGACCTCTATCACCATGCCCTCCTCTCTTCCCTCATGACTTTCCTATCTCTCCCTCGCTGTTGTCCTCTATCGTTCATCCTCAACATCTTGGGTTCCTCCATACCATATCATTATTCCTTAATTAATTGCACATATTCTCTAGTTGTGGATCGACTTCTCCATTTGGGGTTGCTCTATCCCTTGCTTTGTACTCCCCTCCTCCAAACCCTTCTTCGGGCATTTATCCTTCTTATTCTGCATTAGACAAACAAAATTACATAATTATGTTATGTGGATGCTGTTGTAGTTTTGTTAACATTTTTTGTTGATCACTAAAGTTTCTAGGAGGAGTATCAAGTATTAATTATGTTTTCATTATTAAGGAGTTTTTGTTTTTTTGGATCGTAGTTTTCATTACTAATTTTTTTGTTTTATTGCATTTTATTTTTTTGGATCTTATTTTGTGGCTTGTTTGAATATTGTTTGCAGTATTATTCTATTTCGGGAGATTGTAGTTTGCTGGATGAGTTCAGGGAGGTTTTTCTATATATTTAAACTATTTTTTGGTTCATTTGTGTAGATTAGTATTTTGTCAAATTTTATTCACTAGAATTTCATGATTTATATTTCATTATAACACTCATAATTAATTTAGTATTCTATTATTTGTGGTTTAATCTGTTTACTATTCTATCATCTATTTACTATTATGGAATTGTTATGTTTCTATTTAAAATTCTAGAATTATTAATCTGATTCTATGTGTTTTGTGTAATATACTTTGTATTTTTGAAAGTAATATAATATAGAAGTTGGATATTTTAATCTTAAATTCCAAAATATATGATTTTCACTATATAAAGAACCTGAATTATCCAATTGTTACCTTTTTATATCAATCATATTAATATAAGACCATTTTATATGATTATGATCATGCTATAAAGGGAAGGTTTATATTATTCATTTTTTTGTATATTGGTAAGCATGTTTTCTATCAATTTACGTGCATGTGTGTTACATGTGATATGTTTTTGAGTTTTAAATGAGTATACCCCTTTTTATTATTCTATGGTATGGTACGAGGCCTCCACATTTTATAATCTTTCCCCAATTAATGGGATGGTCTTAGGACCTGACAACGTAAGTGCACCTGGGTGGGATGGTCTATAATATTTCCAAACCCCTAACCTAGACAAAATATCTTACAATATTTATATATATCTCTCTTTTTACATTGACAACGATCCCCATTTATGAAGATAAACTTATATAGGTTTCAATATGCATTTTCCTAGTATAGATATTTTCTTGATATAACTTTTATTTTTATTTTAACTACCTATTTAAATTTATTTTATTATTGTTTTGGTTATTTTCTAAAAAAATGTATTTTAGACACGATAATTAGTATACATGTTCACACACACGCTTTGTTATTCAATTGTGATTTGAGATATTTAAGTGGTTCCTTATCGAGTATATAAATTTTTATACCCTACGTTAACACCTTAATCGACATGAAACTTTATGCCTTATACATCAAGTGGCATTTTAACAATAAATGTTTTGGGAATTGACTAGTCTTCGGTGGATTGAAAGCTATACACTCTTAGAGACTGGATATTTGGAAGATATTCTTTAAAAGTACCAACACAAATAAAAAAATGTGATTTCACATTGGCATTTATATGATAGTTATTTTATAATTTACATAAAAAAATTAGTGGCAGATATTTAGATAACTAATCATAAATTCAATTTACCATTGGTTTTTAATTCTTCTTATCTAATCAATGATCTTACTGGAATTCTAAATATAAACTTTTCTATATCTACTTTGGGAAGGTCCAAATCTAGTTATTTTACAATTGAAATAATTATCAACAACATTGATTGGTTTAATTATTCTATGTTCATTATGGAAAATTTCCTTTGTAGTGTAATGTTTTATCGATATCTAATCACTCAACTCACACATGGAAGTACCTCTTTGAAATATTAGTTTATTGGTTATGCTAAGATAGGAAAAAATTAGTTCATAGGTTTTACCTAATCCCTGAAAAATGTAGGTGTTTGTGTTATGCCATCAAGGGGGGAAAGGTAGGTTTGATTGTTTTGGTTTTTGGGTACGATAAAACAATATTATGAATATTTCTCAATCTTATTCAAAATTATGGATTGTTATAATCCATGATTAGAAATCAAAATTGGAATTATGTATCATCCTTACACTATAATATATAATATGGTTTATATTTTCAAAATATCTCTAAATTTCAAAAAATATTTTTATAATTAATAAAAAACATCAAACCCCCTTGTTAATCCATCAAAATAATTTTGAGAATTGATTATTATTATCTCATAGACTTTATATAAACCCCTTTTACTATATTCCACTACTAGAAAAATGACCTATAGCCATGGTTCAATAGCCCAAGTTTAATTGTTATCTAGAAATAGGTATGATAAAGTTGTGGTTTAATTGTCCCTCATGCCTACATCAATCGATAACTTTATTCCTGCTTAGGATTTCCTCCCCCATACTCACGCTCAGGATTTACCCTCCCACCCCCCTTCTCAAGATTTTTTCTATAGAAACTATTATCATCGGCTAATCGTCACCCAACCGATTATCTCTCATCTGATCCTCGTAAATTTCTCCTTCTTAATTTATCCTTCCCTCACCACCATCTTCATTCGTGGTTCTTCCATCCCTCGAATATTCTTCCCCTCTTCCATACCCTTCTTTAAGAATTCCTCCTATATTCGGTGCATCTGTCGGTGCTTCCGGTCTTCACGATCGAGCTCCCCTCTAAGCCACAGTTCATCATTTTAGTTGAGGTATTTTTACATAGGGGATTTTAGAATTTCAAGATATTTTGGGAAACATTTGTGGTTGAAATGGTTGTTTAATTTGGGGATTTCATGTGGATTAATTTTGGGTGTGTCGCATTAGTGGATCACACCCAGTTTCTTGTGGTTTGGGCATCATGAGGTAGTCTTGTGAGTTTGAAATTTATTATGTTTTTCTTATTTTGGGTTTTAATTGTTTTGTTTATTAATTCAATGGTTTTTTTTCTCTAACCTCATTTGTAAAACCCTATATAAATCATCCCTTAAATGATTTTTCCTATTGATTTTTCATTTTCTAGGTTTACATATGTGTTATTCCTTTAAAATTAATAATTTTCTCCCCATGTTTTGATGCTAATTAGTAGTAAATAATGGTTATAATAATTGTTTGAAATAGAGTCAATTGGTTTACTCTTTCAATTAAATTGTGTGAAATTTTTCTACTAGACTTTTCACACCAATTACCTATAACAATACCGGGTTGGAATTGGAAATGAGTTTTGGTATCTTAAAAATTGATTTATGTTCTCAAAAGATAATCTAAATTGAATTAAAAGTGGTGTTCACAGTTTACTTGGTTTCATTATTAGGTGTTCTTCATGATGTTTCAGGGAAAATAAATCATGGACAATTACTTTCATTCATAGAATTAGTCTCCTCTATGTTTTTCATGTTTATTAATATGTGGCTATGGATTTTACCTAGTGGAAAATATTTTATATGTGTTTTGAAAAGATAAACACACTAAATACTTGGGTTATCTTCCAAATTGTTTTATTTAAACAAATTTTAAATATTTAAATTTTTTTGTCCTTCTGGATGGTATTTTAATAATGGTCTAAGTACTTGGACTATTTTATAAATAAATTTAAAATATTTTTCCAAATTTCAATTGATTATTTTCAAATATTGTGTCCCATTTAGTGCCATAGGGATTTTTTTGAAAATATAGGCTACTCTATAAATACTATCAATTTAGGGGGTATTCACCTAGATGGTGTTAAAAGGTGGTATTAGAATAGATGATGTATCTTATTATTTAGATGTAATATATATATTATTTACTCACCTCCAACATTTTTTAGAGTCATGGGATCCTAGGTGTCATAGTGAGAGTTGAGTGATTTATTGGAAATGTAGTGGTTGTATCGATTAATTAAGGATATTAATTAACCTAAAAGTCCGAATGGTTTTTGTTTTAACCTTATGTGTTTACTTTTTATAAGTAAAATCATTTCTATAATTTTTGAAGTGAGTGAAGATTAAATTTAAAACCAAATTTTGTTATTGAATCCTTGTAAAAACATTTTCATTGTTAAACTCATTTATACCTTTAGATGTTTTATCAAAATGAGTTTGTATAATTACTCACCCCTTCTCCCTTTTTATGTTTTATTTTTTACATTCTAAACCAATTTTTTCTAAAATAAGAGTTATAAAACTATTAAAATAGTGATTGACGAAGTTGGTTTCTAAAAATTCTTTTACGTCATAAACACTTATAACATAAAAAATAATTTACTTATGTGTTCAATAGAAAATAAATCTTTCCTTTAATGGTTAAGTATTAAACTAATCAAGTGGTGATTTAAAATATATTAGTCTATATCAACATTTATGAAGGACCATTGAAAAACCCATTTCTGATAAATAATACCTTATAACCTTGTACATCTGATTATTGGAAATGTTTTGATAATTTATTGTAAATAGCACATATGGTCTCTAGTTTATGCCTCATTTTTTATACCATGTGTGATGTTTTTGTGAATGAAATGATTATAACTTCATTTTACATCTCCCTAGTATGTATTAAATATTGAAAATGGAAAACCCATTCTTCATTTAGATTGAGATTATCATGTTTGATTGAAGTATTATTATATTTTATTTATGGATAAATTAATAGATTTTTCATGTTTAAACAACATGGTTATTATTATCATACCAGCATGGTGTTATAATAGTTCATAGTGAGCATGTGCGATATACTTTAATTTTGTTAAATATTTATTTACATTAGTAAAGAACTAGTTTATTGTTTTCCGATAGAGTATATTTACAACTTTGAAATAGAATATGTCTATTGATATAATGTGAATCATTTTTATTGTTTTATTTAAATCATGTTTATTAATATAATGTAGAGAATGTTTAGTGTTATGATATTGAAACTATATATTCTGTTATCATTGATGGTTATTAATATAAAAACAATTCTTCAATGTCTACCTCTACGGAAATGAATAAATATATCGTTATTTTTTCTATGTATTTTATATGTGGGTATACGTTGGATTTTATATTTTTATATATTTTTTCTAGATCATAAACCGTATCAAACCTCTATATGGTACCTCAAATGGTATTTGGAGTAGTTGGTTAGAGAGTCCTCATCCCTCTAAAATATAACAGAGAATATATACACATGTAAATTTGATTAATAATATCTAACTAGAAAAACTCAAGGATTTCATAAGATTTATGTATATACATTTTAGAAAATGATGGGATACCATTTTTCCAGATTCTTTTAAAATATTCAATAGAACTAGTAGTGAAAAATTGAGGAGCACTAAACAAGGGTATATTATGAGTACTACATGATGCAGCTGGAAGGTCTAGATACAAATTATTTATAATTAGGTAAATAGATCCTTGGATTCTGAACAACCATTCATTCATTTATTTTACATTACATTCCATTTTTTTTGTAATCCACTCTACTATAAATAGATCTTCATATTGAAGAGAATTGGAAGAGGATTGAGACACTGTAGCACTAGTAGTGGCAATAGCAGACTTTGTTGTAATTTTAGAATGTATAGTAATTGGTTTCATAGAAGGGACCAATAGACCTAGATATCATTCCATGAATATTTTGGGACACTTCCATGATATCTTTTAACTTTTCACCAATAGATTCTTAGAGATAACCTATAGTGACATTCAACGATATGTACGTTCCAACTTCAAGATTTTTCATAGTTTTTTTGGTGTCATAGAACACATCCAAAAGCTCATTATTAAAATATTTTAGAATTACATGTGTGAATATATAAAACTAAATACATTTTACTTGATAATACAAAGAAATACAATTGTAAATCATCTAACCTATCCCATTATGAAAATCAAGAACCACTAAAGATGAAAATAACGAAGGGGCGGTTGGTTAAAATTCATCTATTACACTTGCATATTAATCTGAATATTATTTGATCATTATAGGTTTTGGAGTCATGTAACAGTTATCATGTACAATTTAAACATTAATATCACATATATATATAATAAGACATTTTATATCACTCATTTTCCCATTATTAACTTACAGGTGGTTTCATAAGAAGAGGTTGGTTCTATCCACCGCCATGGAAGGCATTGAGTTCGACATCAAATTTAGGTAAGGTTTAATCTATTTTCTAATGATGTTGCATGTTGATGCTGCTATCATCATCACATGTCCTACTATTCATTTCCCAGTAATCATGTTTCTCCCTCATTTATCTATAGGATTTATTAATGATGATTAATCAAATGAATAACATTTTGTGGTAGTCTTCGGAGACCCAGTCATGTGTGTTGCGACAACTGGAGTCAATGGTGAATCATCATCTATGCATAGGTAAGAACACCTATAATGTGTTCTACCATTATATTTATATCATCCCATGGTATTGTGATTACATATTTTTTTTCTACAATTGTTTATATATATTTATGTAAAATGCATACTTGTGTGGCTGATAACAGGATTATGCATGTGTGCATATATATATGGATCCTCTTCTACTTGTTTAAGGCCATGAAGACATATACATATGGGTTAGGACATCCTTATGTATATGAAAACATGTATATGTCCAAAGTATGGAAGGAGTAGATTAGAGGTTTCACCGATAAAAGTGTCAACCGTAGAGTGTGGCTTGGCTCCATTGAGGTAGGGTCCCTCTCTTAGACTCTTTAATTCAAGAATGTTTTAAATTTCATTTAGCTGCCTTTTTTACTCTACTTGACTATACACCACCATTAAAGACAATGATTTCATGATGTAGATCCAAAATTCCTCCTTACTATATTATTTTTAATTTTATAAAGAATATATATATATATATATATATAATATCCATTCACGAATCATATTTTGATGTGAGGTCATAAAAATTTGTGATGGTGACATTATTGGAGGTGTTAAAAAAATATATCTAAGGGTGTAAAAACATCCTAAGATATATTTATGTCTAAATTACATATACATGAAAAATTAAACTTTCATATATTCGAGCTATTCTAGGTTTTGTTGGAATGGGTATCCTTGCAATTTTAAAAAATAAAATTTCCAAAAATCCTTTTATGATTCATCGATGTAGGATTATATTGAATATTAAATTTATATTTATCGGATCCAACATTTTACAAATAAATATTTGAAAATGATAAAGGATTTAGAGATATATTAATAGTTTAATTTATTCCCATACTAAGAGGTCATAAACAGATTGAAAATCGATGAATACTCCATAGATTTCAATGTTATTTAATATATTATAGATTTAGGAGATTTCATCCTTTATGAGACCAATTTTCATGAGGTTTTATGCACCATGGCACCCATATCTACCTAATTTTAGACTTACCGTGAAATATTTATATGCTTAACTTGAATTATCTTATCCCACATTTCATTCCTTTGTATTAATTAATGAAAATACAATTCAATGTACATTCCCTACACGTGTCCTTACATTTTCCATGCACATAGACCGTAAAGGGGAAAAATAAATTTAATCATTTGGTCTTATTTGTTGTATTTTTATTTATTTTGAATCAATTTATAATAATAATTCCTTAATATATTTATTTGTTATATTAAATGGTCTGTACCTTGGGGAGACATTCTCTATTTGTTGAACCACATAACTCATTATGAATAGGTGTACAAACCATGATTTTTCACCTAAAAACACATGTTGTGTGTTCTAGGGTATATTCCATGTATGATATTGATAACATGAAATAGGTATTATAAGATGAGACACGAATTAACCCTAATGATTCACACATGATGTGTAAAAGAGAAACATGACATTTATGTTAGGTAAGATTGGATTGATGTAAACAGGAGATAGACGCCTACATAAATCATTAGTCACATATGCCATGTATGCTATTGGGACGAACTATATAGTTAAATCAACATCGATATATGAAAAAATAACACGCCCTACCTTTTACTATGACTCACCAACCATGTTATGAAATGTAAATTTAGTATACTACATTACTTCTCAAGATTCACACTTCTTCTCACCTATGTGACAACATCCAAATATTAAATATTAAATTCAGGGTAATTTTATATGTAGAGAATGATGGTATGATCATCTTATACATAAGATAAAGTTTATTATGAATGTTATTTTCCCTAAAAAGGAAACTAATAGCTTTGGGAATATTAATCAAAGCTAGCACATGGTTAAGTACTCTATAAGAGATATGCTAGTAACATGGAATGGTTCCTCATAATTTTATGAAGAGTTATATAATAACATTAAAACATATTTGTTACATGATTTACTTCATCTATATTCTTTATAGGAGTCTCACATTACCCCACATACTCAAAGTGGGGGTCATCCATATTAGGGGATAGTTTTTGGAACCAGTTGTAGGGGGAGGGGCAGGGGGAAGGGGGAGGGTGGAGGGGGTGAGAGGGGAGGGGGAGGGGAGGGGGGTCTACATGGTAGGGGGTATGGGGGAGGTCTTCAGGGAAGGGAGAAGGGGTAGGGGGAAAGGGAATGGGGTGGGTGGAGGGTGCATGGTGTAGGGGGAGGTCTTCATGCCAGGGGCAGGGGGGAGGTCTATAAGGTAGGGGAGGGGAGGGGTGGGTGGAGGGGGTAGGGGGAGGGGGAGGTCTGTAGGTCAGGGGGTATAGGGGTATGCATGGCATGGAGAAGGGGGGTGGTATGCTGGTCAAGGGGCAGGGGGTGGGTTTTAGGGGGTCAGTACGGTAATGGTAGAGGGAAGAGGGGTGGGGGGAGGTCTGCTCGGATGGGGTGGGGGGAAGGTGGGGTTTGCAGGGCAGGGGGAGGTGGGATCGGGGTGGGTGGAGTGGGTAGGGGGTCCTAGGGGAGGTCTACGGGATAGGGGTAGACATCACGAATGGTTTTTTTTTTCAAATTTTCAATAATTATATGTGTTATAATTTTTATGAATTATACATATGAGAGTATTTTATTGGAAAGAAAATGATATTATATGAGTCACCATATAATCATTGAATATTTTTATAAATTAAATGTGTTATCATTTTTATGCATTATGTTTATCTGGATTCTTCGCTCCTTACATTTATTTAGGTGCATAATCCAATGAATGTTTAAATAATCATAATAATGGTGGTGGTGGTAGTGCTATGAGAGGAGGTGATAATGATTTTGGGGTTTCTATAAGAGATAATTAGGGCCATGATGGTTTTGGTGGTATTGATGTTGAGGAACATTTCAGATGTAAATTTTATTCTTGGTTTATACATTTAATTTTATAAAATAGTTCTTTTTCGTTATGACGATATTGATATTGAAAATTTATATTATATATATTGGTGAAAGTATGAATTCTTTTGATATATATTATATTATATTGAAGTTTAGTTTAATTTGGAAGGTGGGTTTTTCTTGTAGTTAGAGGATGTAAGCACTGCTATAAGGGGTTTCTATTATGAATGAATTGAGTGATTAAGTATAGCTGGATAGGAATCAATTCACATGGTTATTAACTGTGGCTTCAGTGTCTCGTTTTCATGGTTTTTAAAGTGTTATTAGGGATCCAGATCTATGGTTTAACCATGGGTGTAGTTAAATATTACCATTGTTTAGATCATGGAATTATACTATAATTTCCATGGGATTAACTGAGATTTGGGGGGGTCTTTCCAGGGTCTGTATGTGGGGGGGTGTAGGGTCGGGGGGGGGGGGGGGTCTATCCATGGAGGAGTTGAGGGGGGATTTTCATGGGGGAAGGGTTGCATCATGGGGGTGGGGGGATTCTTAGGGGTGGGGGTGACCAGGGTATTGGGGCAGTGTCTTGGGGGTGGGGGTGTCTAGGGTCTGTCCGGGGGAGGGGGATGTATATGGGAGAGTGGAGGAGGGATTTCGTGGGGAAGGGGTGATACAAGGGGGTTATGCGTGGGGGGGGGGGGGGGGCTTTGCAGGGGGTGTCCATGGTGGGGATTCTAGGGTCTGGGGGTGTCTAGAGTCTGGGGGGTGTCCGTGATCTTTGGGGGGGGGGTGTCAAGGGGGGGATTGGAGGGGGGATTTTCATGAAAGAAGGGGCGGTGTAGGGAGGGTTTGTCCAGGGGGTAGGGCTGTCTAGGGGGTGGGTGTCAAGGGTTTGGGGGGCTGTATATGTTTAGGGCGGGTCTGGGGGGGTATGTACAATGTCTATCTAAGGGGGTGTCCAGTGTCTTTCTAGGGGAGGTGTCTAGGGTCTAGAGGGATCTGTCCAGGGGGGCTTTGTAGGGGGGAAATCAAGGGGTTCTCCAAGGTTATGTCTGAGGGGGTGTCTGTAAGAGGGTTTATCTAGAGGGGGGTGGGGGTGGGGTGGAGGGTGGGGGAAGGGTGTTTCCATTGGGGGACTATGAAATGGGTAGGGGGTCTCTCTAGGGGGGATTGTGTAGCATGGGGGTGTCTTGGGGGAAGTAGAGGGGGGCTTTACATGGGGTAAGGGGTGTTGCAAGGGGGGATATACCAGAGGTGGGGGTGTTTTTTTTTGAAATTTCAATCCCTTTACCCAAGATTTGAAACCGTGGATATAGCCTTGTGTGCCTTAAACTGCTGCCACAATTTTAAACTATAGATTTAGGTGTTTTTCCATAGTTCAAACCATGGCGATAGGTCTTTCCCTATAGCCACACCAATACTTGCCACATTTCATAATACTGTGGATACACCATATAGCCATGGTTTTTGGACTTATAACCACAGTTAGAAACTGTGTCTATAGCCAAAATTTCGAGTAGTGATATATGACCCTCTAATATCATTTTGTTAACAATATTTCAATATTACCATTGTTTTGGGTGTTAACTACATCATTGTACCATTCCTATTTTGTCATGTTAGTCATGTTTGTTATGAATATGATGTAATTTATTCAATTACATAATTATATTAAGATCATAATTATAGTTTTTACTCATAATATTAATTATTTAATCATTCCATCATGTTTAACTAGGAGAATGAATCTCACCGCGTCATGGAGATCATAGGTCGTATGTACACACGACATATGATATCATTCCCTTGATGGTGAAATGTTATAGAATTGGATGTTATATTAGTTATACAGAATAATTATGATGTTATATTCATTATTTAAATCCATTATACACACCATTATATCCATCAAAATAAAGTAGTGGTGAATAATCAATTACACCATGACGCGGAGATGGTAATCCAAATGTTTGAATTCATAGTGATATTGTTATTTATATGATGGATAAAAAGAGGAATATGGTTTTTCATATTATAAAAAAATCTAAGAATATATATGATAATTTATTTATTAGTTTTTTTATTGAAAAACATAGTAAGAGGAAGTAGAATAAGAAAAACAATTCAATAGAATTGGTAATACAATTACCTCTTCTTCGAGTGTCTCGTTTTGATTTGTATAAAATGACTCCTTATGATGTCTTTCATCCCAATGTATGACATCTAGGAAAATGTGAGGGAATTATGGGGGTGAATTTGGTTGGTTTTTTACAGTCCAATGAGCTTTAGATGTGTGAATAAAAGAGAAGAAGGGGAGCCCTTTTATAAGAGAGGGGAGGGGTACTTTTGGAATCTAAAAAACTATTAATTTATTATGTATTTTATTTTTGGTTTAAAATAGATCCAAAGTAAGTTATTTTTATTATAATATGAGTGTATGTTACAGTTATATAATTTAATGATTTTTTAATAATCCAGGTCAAAAAATTAACTATATCTTGTGAATATGACACATTTTTAAACAGTTTTACTCTTACCATGTGCACTTATCTTTTTATAATATATGTATAATATAGTAAATATAAATTTAATAAAAAAACATTAATAGGATAATTTATTACATATTTAAGATGATAATATTTATTTGGATAAACTTGAAATTTTTATGAATTTTATAACATTTAATAAAATATTATTTATTTTAAAGTATCTTTTTTTTCAATTTTGATATTATTAAATATTATCATTTTAAAAATATATAAACACCACATGATAACATCAATAAAATAAAACAAATATGTCACTATGATATTTATGTCATCAGTAAAATTCGATTATGCCATTAATTAAGTCAATATTTATTTATCTTAGTATTTTTAATATCATTATTTTATATATCTAAAGATAAAATAATTTTCTATTTCACTATTGGGTCAACATTAATGGTAATTATATAATCTATAATGATTATAAATAAATTTATATGATATAGATAATAATTTTAGATAGCTAAAAAAAATATATGATCAATGTTCTCCCTTGTTGATATTTATATTAAAATTATTACGCTTATAAGAAATAAAAGTGTGACATTTGGCCACATTCAATGATTTTAAATATATTCATTTCATATTCAAGGTAATGTGTCCCTAAAATGATTTAATTTATCACCTTATATGATTAAGGAAAAATTTGGTAATTAAATATTATTTTTATAGTTGTTATGGTATTTTTATAACTTATTGTTATGTTTAATTACCAAATTTACCCTTAACCATTGTAAAAAAATGAATGTTACTATTCATATTGTTTAAAAATAATATAAAACTATTTATATAATTTAGACCCATTGATTCCAAATATGGATCTATTTTTAAAAATTGAAAACATATAAGTTATAGTAATTACATTAAATTTAATCCCATTGATGGAACAAAAAAATATGGTTTTAAAAAGTAAAAATCGTCAGAAAATTAACATGTTTTTATGTCAAATTTCAATGAGAAATTACTTCTAATGATAAAAATTTGATTAAATAGTAAAAAAATAAACTAATTTTATATTAAAAAAACTAAATTAAAATCTAATATTATAAAAATATTCGATGAAAAATTATTTTTGAATTAAAATAAAATATTTTCACTAATCATTAAAATATTAATGTTATCTGAAAAACACTAAATCATTATACAAAGTAAATTTTAATGTCCAAAATACAATGAAGATGTTTTTTTGTGAAATTTAATATATAAAATTTTCCAATATTTGATTTAAAATGGGTTAGTCATTAAAATGTTGTAAAATTGTATTTTTAGAAAAAAATTGGCCTTTTAATGTTTTGGGATGGATTAATTTTTATCTTATGCCAATGAAATAATTTGGGTGGATGTAAATAAATATGATTAAATCTATAATATTGAAATTTCATAGTTGTTTTAATACGATTCATAAAACCTTTTAAATGGAATTTTTGATATTTCTCAGTTTTCTTGAACTCGGTGTTGCGTGAAGTGTAAGATATTAAATTATTTAAAGAGAATGCCAATGAGCCTGTGCCCTAGTGGTCCAAGCTTCTTCTTGGAATCCACAAGACCTAGGATCAAATTCGGGCAAGGGAGAATTTCTAGGATACTGTAGCAGGGCATTTTACCAGTACTGTAGAAGCGGCGGACTGTAGCAGTGGCGAAACTGTAGCGGTGGAGGGACTGTAGCAGGGACTGTAGCAATGGTAGTACTATAGAAGGAACTATAGTAGTGCGGGTATTATAGCAGTACTATTCACCTAGGGGTCCTTTGGGACAAAAAATGGAATTTTAAGCATTGTATTTGGGCCACTGGGCCTTGGGACTTCGAGCTATGTAATGGGTCTCCCTCTACCCAGTCTAAAGAGGTATTTCATTTAAATAATAAATTGAGGCTTCGAACCCAAGCTTTAAAAAAACATTATCTAAAGAGATGTGCACCATTAAATCTTGGAGTAATATATTCATTCCTCCTAAAAAAACGTATTCCATGTAATTTATAGAATATTACTTTATATAATTCCTTGGGTGGTTATTCATAATATGTTTGTCAGGTTCCCATGTTCCCTCTTCCATTTATGGTTTTTCCAATGAACTATTACCAGACGAGTCGTTTGAATTCACAACACTTTTTATCTGTTATCAAGAATATAGATAGGATCTTCAAAAAATTTATATTTCAATCTTGTTATATTTATACATAGGTGAGTTCATGTGTTAGAGTCATGTATTTCCTTAATAGTGATGCATGGAACACTAAATGATCGTTGGAGAGACATGGTGGAATTTTCAAACGGTAAGCAGCAACTCTAATTCGTTGTTTGATTTCAAAAGGTCCTATGTAACTAAGACTTAATTTACTATTATTAATGAATTGTTTAACACCCTTCCATGGAGATACCTTCAATAAAACATGATCACCTCCATGAAATTCCAAATCCTCTCTTTGGTTATCGACACATCTATTTGGCCTAATTGGAACTGTTTTGATATGGGTTTGAGTTATTTTCACTTTTTATGTTATTTCCTCAACACGTTCTAAGACTATGAGTTTTCTTTCACAAACATCATCCCAAAAAGTAGGTGGACAAAATATCTTTAAATATAATGCTTTATGGTGGCAGATGAATAATTGAATGGAAGTTATTGGTATAAGAAAATTCCACAAGAGGTAAATATTGATCTCGTATACCATGAATGTAAAGTCATTGAGATCATAACATGTATTAAAAATTTTGAGTATTCTAATCTGATTCTCTATATACTTGATGGTGGAAGGAATGGATTAGTTGAAGCTCATTATCTAGGGCTTTCTGAAGATTTTTTGAAAATATTGATATAAAATTGGGATCACGGTCAGAAAAAATATATAGGGGTACATAATGAAGTCATACAATACAAATAATGAAACGTATTTCTAGATGTTTAAGCGGTAAATCATATATTATAGAATAAAAATGTGATGATTTGGTAATATGATAAACAATAACCCATATCACATCATTTCTTTTGGGAGTCTTTGGTATCCCCATGAATAAGTCAATCATAATATTATCCCATTTCCACATAGTTACAGGATGAAGCTATATTAATCCATTATGATGTTTTCTTCCAACCTTCACTTGTTCACAAAACAATCATCTTGGAACATAATAAAAAATATCCATATTCATTTTTACCACCTAATATTTTTATTCAAATATTTATACATCTTAGTGATACTAGGGATTATAGAGAAATTGGAGCTATGAGAATCAACCAAATATTACCATTTTAGCTCATGTATAGTGGGAACACAAAGACTCTTCCCAAAAATAAAAATACCATCTTCAAATACAATGTCAATAAATCTCCTATCATTAACAACATTAATTTCATTTTGAAACTCCTCATCATCACACTCAGATCATTTTTTCATTTCTATAAAATATGTTTTAGAAATCATTTGAAAAAGTTGTGATGTTTCAACTTCTAGGATTATTTCTATATTAATATTTACTAAATCCATAAACATATGATCCCTATGAACTATTTTGTGGTTAATAATTTGATGGTCCTTCCCACATAAAAATATTCCACATTATATTTATTCCCTGGTGGCAGTGTATTGTTCAATAACAATATTTCAGTAGTTAAATCTATCTCTTTTGTCTCATGTTGAGATCTGGGATAGAGTAATCATATTTCAAAATCATGGGATTATTATATATCAAACATCATTCACTGTAGTGATAGTTTCTCCATACCCTTAGAGAAAATATTAGTGCATCTAAATCATGATCATGAGTTGGGAACTTTTGTTCCTGAATTTTTAATTACCTTGATGCATAAGAAATAACACTATTATTATGAATCAGGACACAACTGCGTCCTTTCTTTGATTTATCACTATATATTACAAAACTGTCATTAATATATGGTAAATTCCTGATTGAATCATTGAAAAATATTCCCTTTAATTATTCAAAAAATTATTCACATTCTTTTTTCCAAACTAATTTAACCCCTTTACACGTGAGTTGGTTAATTGGTTATCCAATTGGGTGAAATTATAGACAAAACAATGATTGTAACATGATAAACCAATAAAACTACATACCACAATTATAATCATCAATGCTAGATATTATTTTATTTCCATTGTATTTTCAAGATCGACAAAGATTCCATCCTTTGAGATAATAGGTCCATGAAAATAAATTTACTGAAGCCATAATTGACACTTCATGAACTTCCCATATAGCTCATTTATTTTAAGAGTCTTTAAAACAATTCGCAAGTGGTTCTCATGGTATTTGTAGCTTTTGGATTATAAAAAAATTCATTAATAATTAATAAAAAATCATCAGTATAGTTATTGAACATTCTATTCATTAGAACCATGAAATTAGAGGGTGTATTTTCCAATACAAATAGAATTATTTTTGATTCGTAATGACCATACATCATCTAAAAAGATATCTTCATGATTTCTTCCTTATATAAAAAATATGGTGATGTCAAAAATGAATGTCAATATTTGAAAAATATTAAGCTCTATGAATTTGATTAGACAAATCGTCAATGGAAGGAAGATGATACATGTTCTTTATTGTAACAGTATGGATTTCTATATAGTCAATGTACATTATCATTGATCCATCATTCTTCATAACAAAAACAACTAGGGATCTCCTTGGAGAAACACTCAAGAGAATAAATCTCTTATTACTCAACTCCTCTATTAGTTTCTTAATAAATTATAATCCAAAAAGTATATTCTATATAAAGTATTTTATATTTTCCATGAATGAGGGATTAAATCAATAGAAAACACAACCTTCTGCTCTATATGATTTTTTGGTAAATCTTCCAGAAATACATCAATGATTTCTTGTATAATTTGTATATCTTCAATTTAATTATTTCATTATTCACCCTTGGATGTTTTTTTATCAACTACTCTAATAATTTCATTTAGAAGAGAAACTGTAACACCCCAAAGATTCACAATATGCTTCTCTTTGAAAAATAAAATAGCTTGTGTTGTATGCATCATCGAGTTCTAGCACAACATGACCGATGAATATTTCCATTTGAAAATAGTTATGAATTGTAATACCCACTTTTTGAAATTTTATAAATTTTATTTTTCAAAATTCACTTCATATTTGTAGTCAGAATATCAAAACTAGCTTCTAGGGAATTTATGGTTTTTTTTAAAACTTTCAATTTTTGATGAATAGTTAAAACAATTGGTTATTGTTTAGAACTGAATTTGTATATAAATAATAATTTTTAATTAAAATTTATTTTTATGTCAAAATAGATACATAATACCTATATGAATCCAATTTAATTCTTTGAAATCTTCTTATAATATGAATAGATATATTAATGTTTAATGAACTTTTAACTTCTTTTATCTTCCTTTTAGGAACATTTTCATATTTTCATAAAATGTAATTTTACTACATTTATGAAATGAATTTCAAAAATCATAGAGACATATTTGACATTAATATGTAAAATGTGTTTCAATAGGATGAAAATAGATTTTCATGAATAGTATTTTTTGAATTTTATTTACCATGTTTTAAAGTAAATAGGGAAATTAAAGGTAAAAATGATATTATAATTACCATTACACGTGTCATAATTCAATTTTAGAAGAGTATTTTGACCAAAATATTCCTTAGAACAAAACAATTATCCTTTTTATCAACTTCTATTAGATTAAGACATTTATAGTGTTTTATTTAAAGAAGAGTTAAAAGTATTAAATTCAATGTTTAATAACTAAAACATTTTTAATATAGAGATAAACATAAGATAAATTAGACTATAAATATTAATTATAAATCTAAACATATTTCATATATCATGGTAGTTTATTTAAAATTTTTATTCTTTAAAAAATTGAATTTATTTATTACACAATGATGATGCAGTAATTAGCTAATTAATGAAAATTTAATCAATTGATATTATAAATATTAAAATTAATGTAAATTGAAACTTTTGATGAAAAAATTAATTTTCATGGTGAATATGGCATGTTAGGGTCGATTCAATGTATTTTTTTCTAAGTAATCAAGTTTTTTATGAATTTCACAAAAACCAAATACTAAATAGTGTCAAAATTGACATAAATGAGTTTTTAAAACAAATACTATGTTATTAAATGACATAATACTCCTAAAAATATTATACTTGGAAAAAATATTTATATAAGGTTATATATGTAATTACTTGAACACATTAGGTTCTCTTGGAATTTTATTGTATGTTTATTAACCATGTAATATAAAAGATAAGAAGACATAGTAAATATTAGACAATTTATACAAGAGTTGAATATAAAAAACATTGTTATTATAGTGTCTTAAACTTCTATAATACCTATTGGTTGAGAGTATTTAGACACTTATCTACACTATCATCTAAATAAATCCATTTGGATCTATTATAAACAAAAAATGAGTTTACAAAAAAATAAATTTTCAAGCATTTCCAAAAGTTCACCTCATCTCTCTTATAAAAGGGTACATCCCCTTATCTCAAATTCACACCCAATTCCATTTGGTTCGGCCAAAACCTGCTCAAATATCACACCAACTACCGACACTTCATCCTAGAGGCCTTATATCGATCTGAAATCCAACCTATGGATCCCTTTTGTTCAAATCAAAAGGTAGGACACGAAGAAGAGGTAACTATTTCCTCACCTCTTTTAGTGTTATTTTCTTCATTGACTACCTCTTTCTTTGGTGTCTCTATAAAAAAATAATATCTATAATAAATTATATATACTATTATATTATTAAAAATAAGGTATAACCATATTCATTAATCTATCTATCATATGCATGAAAAAAATCATGATATGTGCGTATGTACGACTAACCTTCTCCACGTAGTTGTGTAGTTTGTTATTCAACACATAAGTTTTTTGATGGGTATAATAATGATGTATAATTAATGTAAACAATAAATATAACATGTTAGTTATTATTTATAAATAATATTCCATCCAATCATATACAATTTAACCATCAATATAATGATATTATCGCTCGTGCGTACGTACGACTTACCGTCTCCATGACACGATGAGATTTCATTCTCCATCATAACCATTCAAGAATAATTGTCATTTGATGATAAAAAATAATTTTTAAGAACTCGATATCATTCGGTACATAAATCAAATATATCCTATCCATAAAACATGACCTATGTAACATAAAATAAAAAGGAAAATGAATCAAATTACACCTGAAACATTGATACTACTGAAATATTTTATCAATGATATATTATAGGATCATATATGATATAAAATATGTGTATGTGGTACTTCTATAATTTAATAAAAATTATTTAACTATTATACAGGTGGTTAATATACCCTCAAATAAAGAAAAGTACAAGGTAATGGTTAATTTTTCAATCTCTTTATTATCCAAGTTTGTTTATATGTAAGTTTCTACTAGGGTTTCTTTATCATCCATATCTGTGTTTCTCAAGAATTTATTTCAAATATTTTTTACTATTTCCTAGACTATGGGTTAAATTCATTTATACCCTTTTGTGACTTTCTATAAAAAAAATTAAAGGATTCCTTCAATTTTTTTCCAAACAATGTATTTTATGACCTTTTCAACAAATTTATTTTAGAATTTGTTTAACTTATACGACAGGTGCGGCTATTTTCCACCATTATAACACTTTATAATCATCTGTTAAAAGATTATAAGAATATTTTCAAAATAAGTTTTTTTATAATTAGGAACCATATAAATGATTTCAAAGTATAAAGAGATATTTATCTCAAATTGTTTTTTGGAATAATTTCATCTATGTCAACATCCTTTGTCAAATTTCATGCTAGTTTGATGTTGATTTATTATAATACAAAATTTAATATTTTACTAAATCTTTTGTGACATTTTTGACTATGTATGTACTATTTTTATACGATTAATTGTTAATGTTTAACGTATTATCATTTCATATGCTAGTTTTAATATGAATGTTTATGATATGTTTCATCCTTTTTATATGAGGAATGCATTGGAATTAGTAAGTGACTGGTGTTGTAATCTATAGCCCCTCGATGAATTAGTGTGTCCCATGAGACAAAATAGTGTCTTCGAATAAGGTATTGAAAATATTTTTATTTGTATTCTTGGCACGAGGCCTTGATTATTTGATTATGATGTCCAACAATTTTCATTCCATCATTATGAAATTAGCAATTAATATTACATGAGATTATTAAACTAGTAGAATATCTATGTGAATAATAAAATGGAATTATCTCATTTATCTTTTCCATATTATGATGAAATATAATTTTAATAGTCCTAGGTTTTATTCTTATACATTGCCTTAAATTTTTATTATTATTTCAAAATGTTTCCACTCTATTGTTATCCTTACTGAGCTTTTGAGATCACCCCATTACTATGTTTGATTTTTTCTAGGATGAAAAAATGTATATCTTGATTGACCTATAGGGATAGGATAAGGTTTATGAGTGTGTTCAAAATATACATAGTGTTATTTATTTTTCATTTCATAATGTAATGTAAAAAATTATGTATGTATCTTGTGCCTCTAAGGCTACTAAAGTGATCAGACATTTGGGACTTGATCTCTTGTGATCATACCAATGTTATCTAATAATTAACAAACTCTGGGTAACTATGGTCAATGCGTTATAGTTGGTATCATAGGATGTTTAATACAGACCTTAGAATCTAGATTTAGGAAATCGCTGATTAGAAACATTTTCTTAAGATACTTTGAGTATTAGTATAGAATAACATCCCAAAATTTCAGCAATGTAGATATTATGTGGGATTTCTAGGCAATAAATCCATGTCTGAATACTAAAAGTGGGCATCATTCTTGAAGAGATGTTCATAGGTGTGAAAACTCCAACAAAGAGTTTTGGGCTTGACTCAGGGTATCCTGGTAAACGACAATGGGCCTTACTGCCCACCTGGTTTGACACTCCCAAGGGATATGCATAGAATAATTCATAGTTTATTTAAAAAACATTATGAAGTATTAATTATTTAATACTTACCAAAATAAAAGTGTTTTAATATTATTGGTTATATGCATAAATTGTCCAATTTATGTTAAGTATTTTAAAAGGTTTAAATTATGCATTGTGATTTATAATTTAACGAAGTGTATTACATTGTTTAGAAATAGTTCCTAGTATAAGAAATTGAAGAAATATAAATGCACTTATTCCATGTTGGGATTTTCCTCATACAAAAGATAATTATAGTGGATCTAGTGATGCAACTGGTGATGAATGAATTATAACCATACTGGGAAAACTCACTCTGATTATGAATAATAACCTTACTCGTATGGAACAACTGGATCCAGAATTTTGAGGATCAATTTTATACTGCCTAATGAGGAAGCAATGAACAATGCTCAATAGGAATACAAATCCATTTGTATCTAAGAAATGTATAAGTTCCTTAGAGAAAATATTTCATTAGTTGGGGAGTAGCGAAAGGGAAAAAGTTTTCATGGAAGTTTATTGTATCATAGGAGATACAGATCAATGATGTTGATTAGTTCAAAACAAAAAGGGGGATGAAGAAGTTTCAAATAAATAATGGAGGTAGTTTAAAGAACTTTTTATAGAAAAAATACTTTCCTCATGATCATCGAGCGGATATGGAAATGAAATTTCTGATTCTGAGGCAAAAGGAGGACGATAGTGTTGCAAAGTACATGGCTAACATTACAAGGATAGAAAGGAATGCTATAGATAATATACATAACCCAAGAAGTAATATTGATCAATTATTTTATGGGTTAAAACCATTTATACATCATGTAGTTGTCTCTCAATACTTCTCATTGAAGGAAGATATAGTCTCATTTCTATCAAGTTGAAAAATTAATTCTCTATGTATTATTAATTTAAAGAGAAGCTATAGAAGAAGAGATCTTATGAACACTTAAAAACGGAAATAAGGGGATGAAGGGAATAATTTAATTTCTATCCTACATTAATTGTTGGAAGAAACATCCTGGTACATGCCTAAAGGAGAAGGGGGTTTGTCTCATGTGTGAAGAAAAAGGCCACTAAGCACGTGATTATAAGGGGAAGAAAGAGGATGTTGATGTTCATTACTATAATTGTAAATAAATGAATCATTATGAATATTAATGTACTATGTGTCATGGAAGCATACCTTAGAAAATGCCATATAAGAAAGGCCAAGATTACTCAATCACTACTGTTGAGGTTGAAGTTCTTAATGACAAGGTGATATGTACTTTAATCGTTTCATCAAAATTAGCAAATGCTTTATCTAATTCTGGATCAGCGCATTCATTCATATCTTCCCTATTTTCAATGAAAATTTGATATTATTAATTTGACTTAACAAGGGAGTCTTCAATCAAAACACCTATGGGATGTACCATAAAAGCATAGTTTTTTCAATCAGTTACCATTATGGCATACGAACATGATTTATCTACTGATCTTATTGTCATTATTGTGATTAAATTTGACATAATCCTCAGTATGGATTGAATTTTGAACCATGATGGAAACATATATTGTAAGATAAAGGAGGTTACAATTTTTGATGATGATAAGGATTATCTTATCTTTATAGCCGAAACATCACCATCTAATTCCCATCTAGAACCACCAATAATAGCTCTACTAAAATAAATTATCGAGGAGGATGGGAGTAATTTAACTATGGGTGAGGAATGGAATGTACAAATAGAGGATTCACTTATTTTTCTATAATATGTTGATGTGTTTCCAGAGGATTTACTTGGAGATCCTTCAGAATGGAAAATTGAGATTTCCATTGACTTAATTCATGGTTTAAGGCCCACACCGAAGACCCCTTATAGAATACCCATTATTGATTTTGTGGAACAAAAAAACAACTAGATGAATTATATGTTAAAGGATTTATTCACCCATGTGTTTCTCCAAAGAGATACCATGTTCTTTTACTAATGAATAATGATGGATCTATGAAGTTATTCATTGACTACATAGAGATCAAGGCTATAACAATAAAGAACAAGTATCCCCTACCTTGAAGTAATGATTTATTTGATCAACATCATAGAGATAAATATTTTTCAAAGATTGGCCTTTGACATGGACACCATCAGTTTTGACTGAAGAAAGAAGAAATTATGAAGACATTCTTTTGAACTAAGTATGGGAATTATGAGTTTATAATAATGTGTTTGGGAATGAAAAATGCACCATCTATTTTTATGGATATAATGAACAGTGTTTTTGAATGAATATTTTGATGAATTTTTAGTGGTATTTATTAATTATATCATGGTATAATACAAAAGCTATAAAGATCATGAAAATAATTAACAAACTATTCTAAATACTCTAAGAAGAAATGAATTATATGTGAAATTTAGTAAGATTGAATTTTCGCTCCTAGAGATTTCTTTTCTTAGACATATATTATCTAATGATTGAATCTATGTTGATCCATCAAAGATAAGGGCAATCCAAGAATGTCCAACACTGATGATAATAAATTAGGTACATAATTTTATTGGTTTACCTGGTTACTATCAGCGTTTCATCCATGATATTTCATGATTGGCTAGCCCATTAAACAAGCTCACACGTAAAGGGGTTAAATTTGTTTTGAAAAAAGAGTATGATGAATGTTTTGAAAAATTTAAGATAATATTATTCAATGCTCATATCATGACTCTACTATCAAGGAATGATGTGTTTTTTATTTATAGTTATGCTTAAAATAAAGGACATGGTTTTGTCCTTATACAGAATAATAGAGTTATTGCTTATGTGTCACCGCAAATAAAAATTAATGAACAAAAATATCACACTCATGACCAACTATTATAAAATATAATCTTTTATCTCTTGATATGAAGACAAAATCTTTATAGTAAAAATGTGATATATATACTGATCACAAGAGTTTGAAGTATATGTACTCACAAAAATAACTCAATGTGAGGAAAAGATAATGGATCGAACTGATCAAGGATTATGATTTCACTATACAATCCACCTTGGTATGAAAAATAAGGTGGTAGATGCATTGAGAAGAAAGGGTGATGGTGTTATGAATAAGATGATTGTTTAATGGGATCCTATGGATGTCGATCTTGTGAAGATAGATATGGGAATAATCATTTAAGGTGAAACATCGATACGTTTTCAAATGGTTGCCAATCCATCATCACTAGAAGGGATAAAATGTTCTTAGACTGATGATGAGAAGTTTCAAAAGATAATTAAGGATGCGAATGATGGTTGATTGATCGACTTCGTATATATAAATATTTCATGAAATTTGGGAAGAGGCTTTATGTTCCCGATATACCTGATCTAAAAAGGTAATTTTTGGATGATGCTTGTAGATCCAATCTTTCAATACACCCTAGTCACACTATTATGTATATATATTTGAAGGAACATTTTTTGTGGGACAACATTAATAGATAGATTAGTGATTATGTGTCAGGATGTATGATTTTTCAATATGTTAAGGTAGGAAGACATCATCCTGGAAGAGTCTTGCTACCTCATCGAATACCTGAGTGGAAAATGGATGTTATTATGATGGACTTTGTCATTGAGCTACCAAGGACTCCTGGAAGGAATGATGAAATATGGGTAATTGTTGATCATCTTACCATGTCACAAAATTTTATTCCTATAAGAGAAGATTTACCACTAGAATGTTTAGAAAGACTATATATTATTGATGTTTTAAGGCTTCATGTTCTACCAATATTGATTGTTTCTATTCATGATCCCCATTTTACATCAAGATTATAGAAAAGTCTTTATAAATCCATATTAACTGAACTTTATGTGAGCACTACCTACCACCCTCAAACTGATGTAAAATCACCTCAAACGATTCCAATCTTAGAAAACATGTTGTGATCTTGCTCGTTTGACTTTCACGGTATGTAGGATCAATATTTACCTATGGTAGAATTTTCCAATAACAACATCTTCCATTAAAGTATTCAAATGGAACTATATGAAGAATTATATAGAAAGAGATGTTGCACAACAACTTGTTGGGATGATATTGGTTAAAGAAAACTCATGGGCCCAGAATATGTTGAGGAAATAATATAAATGGTGAATATTATCCAAACCCACTTTAAAGAAGCTCAATGTAAGAAAAATAGTTTTGCCGATAAATGAAGGAAGGAATTTTAATTTCAAGTGGGAGATCATGTTTTCTTTAAGGTATCTCTAGATATTTTGGGAAATATTTGTGTTTGAAATGGATGTTTAATTTGGGGATTTTATATGGATTAATTTTGGGTGTGTCCCATGAGTGGATCACACCCCGTTTCTTGTTGTTTTTGTACCGTGAGGCAGTCTTGTGAGTTTGAAATTTATTATGTTTTTTTTATTTTTGGTTTTAATTGTTTTGTTTATTAATTTAATTGCTTTTATCTCTAACCTCATTTGGAAAACCCTAGATAAATCATCCCTTCAATGAATTTTCCTATCTATTTTTCATTTTCTTGATTTACCTATGTGTTATTCCTTTAAAATTAAGAATGTTCTCCCCATGTTTTGATGCTAATTAGTGGTAACTAATGGTTATAATAATATATTGAAATAGAGTCAATTGGTTTAATCTTTCAATTAAATTGTGTGGAAATTTTCTATTAGACTTTTCACACCAATTACCTATAACAATACCGGGTTGGAATTGGAATTGAGTTTCGGTATCTTAAAAATTGATTTATGTTTTCAAAAGAGAATCTAAATTGAATTAAAAGTGGTGTTCACAGTTTACTTAGTTTCATTATTGGTTGTTCTTCATGATGTTTCATGCTAAATAAATCATGGACAATGACTTTAATTTATGGAATTATCCTCCTCTATGTTTTTCATGTTTATTAATATGTGGCTATAGATTTTACCTAGTAGAAAATATTTTATGTGTGTTTTAAAAAGTTAAATACACTAAAAACTTGGGGTATCTTCCAAATTGTTTTATTTAAACAAATTTTAAATATTTAAAAATTTTTGGCCTTCTGGATGGTATTTTTATAATTTTTTAAGGACTTGGACAATTTTATAAATATATTTACAATATTTTTCCAAATTTCAATTGTTTATTTTCAAATAATGTGTCCCAGTTAGTGCCTTAGGGATTTTTTTTGAAAATGTAGGCTACTCTATAAATAATATCCTTTTAGTGGGTATTCATCTAGATGATGTTAAAAGGTGGTATTAGTATAGATGATGTATCTTATGATTTAGATGTAATATATAAATTATTTACTCACCTCCATCATTTTTTATAGACATGGGATCCTAGGTGTCATAGTGAGAGTTGAGTGATTTATTGGAAATGTATTGGTTGTATCGATTAATTAAGGATATTAATTAACCTAAAAATCCGAATGGTTGTCATTTTAACCTTATGTGTTTATTTTTTATAAGTAAAATCTTTTCTATAATGTTTGATGTGAGTGAAGTTTTAATTAAAACCCAAAATTTTTTATTGAATCCTTGTTAAAACATTTTCATTGTTAAAATAATTTCTAACTTTAGATGTTTTATCAAAATGAGTTTGTATATTTACTCACCCTTTTTCCCTTTTTATGTTTTATTTTTTACATTCTAAACCAATTTTTTCTAAAATAAGAGTTATAAAACTATTAAAATAGTGATTGAGGAAGTTGGTTTCTAAAAATTCTTTTAGGTCATAAACACTTATAACATAAAAAATAATTTACTTATGTGTTCAATAGAAAATACATCTTTCCTTTAAAGGTGATGTATTAAACTAATCAAGTGGTGATTTAAAATATATTAGTATAGATTAACATTTATGAAGGACCATTGAGAAACCCATTTCTGATAAATAATACATTACAACCTGGTACATCTGATTATTGGAAATGTTTTGATAATTTATTGTAAATAGCATAGATGGTCTCTTGTTTATGCCTCATTTTTTTTGTTTATACCATGTGTGATGTTTTTGGGCATGAAATGATTATAAATTCATTTTAAATCTCCCTAGTATGTATTAAAGATTGAAAATGGAATACCCATTCTTCATTTAGATTGAGATTATCATATTTGATTGAAGTATTATTATATTTAATTTATGGATAGATTAAAAGATTTTTCATGTTTAAACAGCATCGTTATTATTATCATACTAGCATGGTGTTATAATAGTTCATAGTGAGCATGTGCAATATACATTACTTTTGTTGAATATTTATTTACATTAGAAAAGATCTAGTTTATTGTTTTCCCGTAGAGTATGTTTACAACATTGATATAGAATATGTCTTTTGATATAATGTGAATAATTTTTATTGTTTTATTTAAATCATGTTTATTAATATGATGTAGAGAATGTTTAGTGTTATGATATTGAAACTATATATTCTGTTATCATTGTTGGTTATTAATTTAAAAACAATTCTTTAATGTCTACCTCTATGGAAATGAATAAATATATCGTTATTTTTTCTATGTATTTTATATGTGGGTATACGTTGGATTTTATATTTGTATATATTTTTTCTAGATCTTAAACCATATCAAACCTCTATATGGTACCTCAAATGGTATTTTGAGTAGTTTTTTAGAGAGTCATCCTCCCTCTTAAATAGAACAGAGAATATATACACATGTAAATTTTCTTAATAATATCTTACTAGAAAAACTCAAGGATTTCATAAGATTCATGTATATACATTTGAGAAAATGATGGGATACTATTGTTCCAGATTCTTTTAAAATATTCAATCAAACTAGTAGGGAAAATTTGAGGAGCACTAAACAAGGGTATATTCTGAGTACTATATGAAGCAGATGGAAGGTCTAGATACAACTTATTTATAATCAGGTAAATGGATCCTTGGATGCTGAACAACCATTCATTCAATTATTTTACATTACTTTCAATTTTTTTGTAATCCACTCTACTAGAAATAGACCTTCATCTTGAAGAGAATTGGAAGAGGATTGGGACACTGTAACACTAGTAGTGGCAATAGCAGACATAGTTGTAATTTTAGAATGTATAGAAATTTGGTTTATAGAAGGGTCAAATAGACCTAAATATCATTACATGAGTATTTTGAGACACTTCCATGATATCTTTCAACGTTTCACCAATAGATTCTTCGAGATAACCTACAGTGACATTCAATGATATGTACGTTCCAACTTCAGGATTTGTTATAGTTTTTGTGGTGTCTTGGAACACATCCAAAAGCTCATTATTAAAATATTGTATAATTTCTTGTGTGAATATATAAAACTAAATTCATTTTACTTGATAATACAAAGAATTAAAATTTGAAAACATCTAACCTATCCCTTTATGAAAATCAAGAACCACTAAAGTTGAAAATAACAAAGGTGATGTTGGTTAAAATTCATCTATTACACTTGCATATCAATATGAATATTATTTGATCATTGTTGGTTTTAGAGTCATGTATCAGTTATCATGTGAAATTTAAACAATAATCTCATATATATATATATAATAAGTCATTTTATATCACTCATTTTCCCATTATTAACTTACAGGTGGGTTCTTAAGATGAGGTTGGTTCTATCCACCGCCATAGAAGGCATTGAGTTCGACATCAGATTTAGGTAAGGTTTAATCTATTTTCTAATGATGTTGTATGTTGATGCTGGTATCATCATCACATGTACTACTATTCACTTCCCACTAATCATGTTTCCCCCACATTTATCTATAGGTTTTATTAATTATGATTAATCAAATGAATAGAATTTTGTGGTAGTCTCCGGGGACCCGGTCGTGTGTGTTGCGACAACTGGAGTCAATGGTGAATCATCATGTATGCATATGTAAGAACACATATAATGTGTTCAACCATTATATTTATATCATCTCATGGTATTGTGGTTACATATTTTTTTCTATGATTGCTTATATATATTTATGGAAAATGTATACTTGTGTGGCTGATAACGGGATTATGCATGTGAGCATATATATATGGATCCTCTTATGATTTTTTAAGGCCATGAAGACACATACATTGGGGTTAGGGCATCCTTATATTTATGAAAACGTGCATATGGCCAGAGGATTGATCGAGTATATTACAATTTTCACTGATAAAAGTGTCGACCGAAGAGTGTGGCTTGGCACCATTAAGGTAGGGTCCCTCTCTTAGCCTCTTTAATTCAAGAATGTTTTATATTTCATTTAGATGACTTTTTTATTTTGCTTGTCTATACACCACCATTAAAGACAATGATTTCATGATGTAGATCCAATATTCCTCCTTACTATATTATTTTTAATTTTATAATGAATATATATATATATATATATATATAATATCCATTCACGAATCATATTTTGATGCGAGGTCAACAAAATTTTTGATGGTGACATTATTGGAGGTGTTAAAAAAATATATCTAAGGGTGTGAATACATCCTATGATATATTGATGTCTAAATTACATATACATGAAAAATTAATCTTTCATATATTCGAGCTATTCTAGGTTTTTTTGGAATGGGTATCCTTGCAATTTTAAAACATAAAATTTCCAAAAATCCTTTTGTGATTCATCGATGTAGGTTTATATTGAATATTAAATTTATATTTATTGTATCCAACATCTTCCAAAGAAATATTTACAAATGATGAAGGATGTAGAGATATATTAATAGTTTAATTTATTCCCATACAAAGAGGTCCTAAATAGATTGAAAATCGATGAATACTCCATAGATTACAAGGTTATTTAATATATTATAGATTTAAGAGATTGCATCCTCTACGAGACCAATTTTCATGAGGTTTTATGCACCATGGAACCCATATCTACCTAATTTTAGACTTTACATGAAAAATTTATATGCTTAACATGAATTATTTTATCCCACATTTTATTCCTTTGTATTAATTAATGAAAATACAATTCAATGTACATTCCCTACTTGTGTCCTTAAATTTTCCGTACACATAGACTGTAAAGGGGAAAAATAAATTTAATCATTTGGTCTTATTTGTTGTATTTTTATTTATTTTGAATCAATTTATACTAATAATTTTTTAATGTATTTATTTGTTATATTAAATTGTCAGTACCTTGGGGAAACATTCTCTATTTGTTGAACCACATAACTCATTATGCATAGGTGTACAAACCATGATTTTGAACCTAAAAACACATGTTGTGTGTTCTAGGGTATATTCCATGTATGATATTGATAACATGAAATAGATATCAGAAGAGGACACACGAATTAACCCTAATGATTCACACACAATGTGTAAAAGAGAAACCTGAAATTTATGTTAGGTAAGATTGAATCGATGTAAACTGGAGATAGATGCCTACATAAATCATTAGTCCCATATGTCATGTATGCTATTGGGATAAACTATATAGTTAAATCAACATCGATAATTGAAAAAATAACTCGCCCTACCTTTTACTATGACTCACCAACCATGTTACGAAAAGTAAATTTAGTATACTATATTAATTCTCAGGATTCACATTTCTTCTCAACTATGTGACAACATCCAAATATTAAATATTAAATTCAGGGAAATTTTATATGTAGAGAATGTTGGTATGATCATCTTATACATAAGATAATGTTTATGATGAATGTTATTTTCCCTATAAAAGAAACTACTAGCTTTGGGAATATTAATCAAAGCTGGCACATGGTAAAGTACCCTATAAGAGATATGCTAGTAACATGGAATGGTTCCTCATAATTTTCTGAAGAGTTATATAATAACATTAAAACATATTTGTTACATGATTTACTTATTCTATATTCTTTATAGGAGTCTCAAAGTACCCCACATACTGAAAGTGGGGGTCATCCATATTAGGGGGTAGTTTTTGGAACCAGTTGTAGGGGGAGGGGGTAGGGGGAAGGGGGTGGGTGGAGGGTGTGAAAGGGGAGGGGGAGGGGGAGGGGGGTCTACATGGTAGGGGGTATGGGGGAGGTCTTCAGGGAAGGGGGAAGGGGTAGGGGGACAGGGAATGGGGTGGGTAGAGGGTGGGTTGTGTAGGGGGAGGTCTTCATGCCAGGGGTAGGGGGAGGTCTATAAGGTAGGGGAGGGGAGGGGTGGGTGGACGGGGAAGGGTGAGGGGGAGGTCTGTAGGTCAGGGGGCATAGGGGTATGTAGGGAAAGGGGAAGGGGTGTGGTATGCATGTCAAGGGGCAGGGGGTGGATTGTAGGGGGTCAGTACGGTAATGGGAGAAGGAAGAGGGGAGGGGGGAGGTCTACTGGGACGGGGGGGGGGGGGGGCAGGTGGGTCTGCAGGGCAGGGGGAGGTGGTATGGGGGTAGGTGGAGTGGGTAGGGGGACCTAGGGGAGGTCTGTGGGATAGGGGTAGACATCACGAATGGTTTTTTTCTAGATTTTCAATAATTATATGTGTTATCAATTTTATGAATTATACATATGAGCGTATTTTATTGGAAAGAAAATGATATTATATGAGTCACCATATAAACATTGAATATTTTCATAAATTAAATGTGTTATCATTTGTATGCATTATGTTTATCTGGATTCTTCTCTCCTTACATTGATTTAGGTGAATAATCCAATGAATATTTAAATAATCATAATAATGGTGGTGGTGGCAATGCTATTAGAGGAGGTGATAATGATGGTGGTGTTTCTATAAGAGATAATGAGGTCCATGATGGTTTTGGTGGTACTGATGTCGAGGAACATTTCAGATGTAATGTTTATTCTTGGTTTATACATTTAATTTTATAAAATAGTTCTTTTTCGTTATGAAGATATTGATATTGAAAATTTATATTATATATATTAATGAAAGTATGAATTCTTTTGATATATATTATATTATATTGGAGTTCAGTTTAATTTGGAAGGTGGGTTTTTCTCATAGTTAGAGGATGTAAGTACTACTATAAGGGGTTGCTATTATGAATGAATTTGGTGATTAAGTATAGCTGGGTAGGAATCAATTCACATGGTTATTAATTGTGGCTTCATGGTCTCATTTTCATGGTTTTGAAAGTGTTATAAGGGACCAATATCCATGGTTTAACCATGGGTGTAGTTAAATATTACCATTATTTAGATCATGGAATTATACTATAATTTCCATGGGATTAATTGAGATTTGGGGGGGTCTGTCCAGGGTCTGTATGGGGGGGGGTGTAGGGTCGGGGGGGGGGGGGGGGGTCTATCCAGGGAGGAGTTGAGGGGGGATTTTCATGGGGGAAGGGGTGCAGCATGGGGGTGGGGGATTATTATGGGTGGGGGTGCCCAGGGTATTGGGGCAGTGTCCTGGGGGTGGGGGTGTCTAGGGTCTTTCCTAGGGAGGGGGTGTTTATGGGAGAGTGGAGGGGGGATTTCATGGGGAAGGGGTGCTACAAGGGGGTTATGCGTGGGGGGGGGGCTTTGCAGGGGGTGTCCATGGTGGGGGTTCTAGGGTCTGGGGGTGTCTAGGGTCTGGTGGTGTCCATGGTCTGTGGGGGGGGGGAGTGGAGGGAGGATTTTCATGGGAGAAGGGGTGGTGTAGGGAGGGTTTTTCCAAGGGGTAGGGCTGTCTAGTGTGTGGGTGTCAAGGGTTTAGGGGATGTATATGGTTAGGGGGGTCTGGGGGGGGCATGTCCAGTGTATATCTGAGGGGGTGTCCAGCGTCTTTCCAAGGGAGGTGTCTAGGGACTAGATGGATCTGTCCAGGGGGGCTTTGCAGGGGGGTAATCAAGGGGTTTTCCAAGGTTATGTCCGAGGGGGTGTCTGTAAGAGGGTATATCCAGAGGGGGGTGGGGTGGGGTGGAGGGTGGGGGAACAGTGTTTCCATTGGGGGAATATGAAACGGGGAGGGGTTCTCTCTAGGGGTGATTGTGTAGCACATGGGTGTCTTGGGGGATGTAGAGGGGGGCTTTATATGGGGGAAGTGGTGTTGCAAGGGGGGATATGCCAGAGGTGGGGGTGTTTTTTTATGAAATTTCAAACCCTATACCCAAGCTTTGAAAACGTGGATATATCCTTGTGTGCCTTAAGCTGCTGACAAGATTATAAACCATAGATTTAGGTGTTTTTCCATAGTTCAAACCATGGAGATAGGTCTTTCCCTATAGCCACACCAATACTTGACACATTTCATAATGCAGTGGATATACCATATAGCCATGGTTTTTGGACTTATAACCATAGTTAGAAACTGTGTCTATAGACAAAATTTCTAGTAGTGATATATGACCCTCTAATATCATTTTGTTAACAATATTTCAATATTACCATTGTTTTGGGTCTTCACTACATCATTGTACCACTCCTATTTTGTCAAGTTAGTCATGTTTGTTATGAATACGATGTAATTTAATCATTTAAAGAATTATATTAAGATCATAATTATAGTTTTTACTCATAATATTAATTATTTAATCGTTCTTTCATGTTTAACTAGGAGAATGAATCTCACCGCGTCATGGAGATCGTAGGCCGTAGGTACACACGACAGACATTATCATTCCCTTGATAGTGAACTGTTATAAAATTGGATGTTATATTAGTTATACAGAATAATTATCATGTTATATTCATTATTTATATCCATTATACACACCATTATATCCATCAAAATAAAGTAGTGGCGAATAATCAATTACACCATGACGTGGATATAGTAATCCAAATGTATGAATTCATAGTGATATTTTTATTTATATGATGGATAAAAGTGGAATATGGTTTTTCATATTATAAAAAAAAATCTAAGAATATATATGATAATTTATTTATTAGGTTTTTTATTGAAAAACATAGTAAGAGGAAGTTTAATAAGAAAAACAATTGAATAGAATTAGTAATACAATTACCTCTTCTTCGAGTGTCTCATTTTGATTTGTATAAAAGGACTCCTTATGATGCCTTTCATCCAAATTTATAACATCTAGGACAATGTTAGGGAATTATAGGGGTGCATTTGGTAGGTTTTTTACAATCCAATGAGCTTTATATGTGTAAATAAAAGAGAAGGAGGGGAGCCCTTTTACAAGACAGGGGATGGGTACTTTTGGAAACTAAAAAACTATTAATTTATTATGTATTTTTTTTGGTTTAAAATAGATCCAAAGTAAGTTATTTTTATTATAATATGATTATATGTTAAAGTTATATCATTCAACGATTTTTTAATAATCTAGGTAAAAATATTAACTATATATTGTGAATATGACACATTTTTAAACAGTTTTACTCTTACCATGTGCACTTATCTTTTTATAATATATTTATAATATAGTAACTATAAATTTAATAAAAAATATTAATAGGATCATTTATTACTTATTTAAGGTGATAATATTTATTTGGATAAACTTGAAATTTTTATGAAATTTATAACATTAAAAAAAAATTCATTTTGGAGTATCTTTTTTTCAATTTTGATATTATTCAATATTATCATTTAAAAAATATATAAAAACCACATGATAACATCAATAAAATAAAACAAATTTTTCACTATGATATTTATGTCATCAGTAAAATTCGATTATGCCATTAATTAAGTCAATATTTATTTATCTTAGTATTTTTAATATCATTTTTTTATATTTCTAAAGATAAAATAATTTTCTATTTCACTATTGGGTCATCATTAATGGTAATTATATAATATATAATGATTATAAATAAATTTATATGATATAGATAATTATTTTAGATAGCTAAAAAAATATATGATCCACGTTCTCTCTTGTTGATATCTATATTAAAATTATTATGCTTCAAGAAATAGAAGTGTGACATTTGGCCACATTCAATGATTTTAAATATATTCATTTCATATTCAAGGTAAAGTGCCCATAAAATGATTTAATTTTGCACCTTATATGATAAAAGAATAATTTAGTAATTAAATATTATTTTTATAGTTGTTATGGTATTTTTATAACTTATAGTTAAGTTTAATTACCAAATATACCCTTAACCACTGTAAAAAAGTGAATGTTACTATTCATACTGTTTAAAAATAAAATAAATCTATTTAAATAATATGGACCCATTGATTCCAAATATGGAATCCATTTTTCAAAATTGAAAACATATATTTTATAGTAAATAAATTAAAAATAATCCCATTGATGGAACCAAAAAATATGGTTTTAAAAAGTAAAAACCGTCAGAAAATTAACATTTTTTAATGTCAAATTTCAATGATAAATTACTTCTAATGATCAACATTGGATTAAATAGTAATAAAATAAAGTAATTTTACATTAAAAAAATTATAATAAAATCTAAAAATATAAAAATATTCGATGAAAAATTATTTTTGAATTAAAATAAAATATTTTCACTAATCATTAAAATATTAATGTTATCTAAAAAACACCAAAACATTATCCAATGTAAATTTTAATGTCACACATACAACGAAGATGTTTTTTGTGAAATTTAATATATAAATGTTTCAAATATTTGATTTAAAATGGGTTAATCATTAAAATGTTGTAAAATTGTATTTTTAGAAAAAAATGGCCTTTTAATGTTTTGGGTTGGATTAATTTTTATCTTATGCCTATAAAATAATTTGGGTGGATGTAAATAAGTATTATTAATTATATAATATATAAATTTTATAATTGTTTTAATACAATTCATAAAACCTTTTAAATCAAATTTTTGATATTTCTCGGTTTTCATGAACTCGGTGTTGCTTGCAGTGTAAGATATTAAATTATTTAAAGAGAATGACAACGAGCCTGTGCCCTAGTGGTCCAAGATTCTTCTTGGAATCCAAAAGACCCAGGATCAAATCCTGGAAGGGGAGAATTTCTAGGATACTGTAGTAGGGCATTGTACCAGTACTGTAGAAGCGGCGGACTATAGTAGTGGAGAAACTGTAGCGGTGGAGGGACTGTAGCAGAGAATGTAGCAATGGCAGTACTATAGAAGGAACTGTAGTAGTGCAGGTATTATAGTAGTACTATTCACCTAGGGTTCCTTTGGGCCAAGAAATGGGCTTTTAAGCATTGTATTCGGGCCACTTGGCCTTGGGACTTCGAGCTATGTAATGGGTCTCCCTCTACCCAGTCTAAAGAGGTATTTGCTTTAAATAATAAATTGAGGCTTCAAACCCAACCTTTAAAAAAACATTATCTATAGAGATGTGCACTATTAAATCTTGGAGTAATATATTCATTCATCCTAAAAAAATTATTCCATGTAATTTATAAAATATTACTTTATAGAATTCCTTGGGTGGTTATTCATAATATGATTGTCAGGTTCCCATGTTCCCTCTTCCATTTTATGGTTTTTACAATGAACTATTACCAGACGAGTCGTTTGAATTCACAACACTTGTTATCTGATATTAAGAATATAGATAGTATCTTCAAAGAAATTTATATTTCATTCTTGGTATATTTATACATAGGTGAGTGCATGTGTTAGAGGCATGTATTTTCTTAATAGTGATGCATGGAACACTAAATGATCGTTGGAGAGTCATGGCAGAATTTCCAAACAGTAAGCAACAACTCTAATTCATTGTTGGATTTCAAAAGGTCCGATGTAACTAAGACTTAATTTACTATTATTAATGAATTGTTTAACACCCTTTAATGGTGATACCTTCAGCAAAACATGATCACCTCCATGAAATTCCAAATCCCCCTTTGGTTATCGACACATCTATTTGGCCTAATCGGAGCTGTTTTGATATGGGATTGAGTTATTTTCACTTTTTCTGTTATTTCCACAACACGTTCTAGGACTATGAGTTTTCTTTCACAAACATCATCCCAAAAAGCAGGTGTACAAAATATATTTAAATATAATGCTTTATATGGTGGCACATGAATAATTGAATGGAAGTTATTGTTATAAGAAAATTCTACAAGAGGTAAATATTGATCTCGCATACCATGAATGTAAAGTCATCAAGATCTAAACATGTATTCAAAATCTTGACTATTCCAATCTGATTCTCCATATACTTGATGGTGGTAGGAATGGATTAGTTGAAGCTCATTATCTAGGGATTCTGAAGATTTTTTGAAAATATTGATATAAAATTGGGATCACGGTCAGAAAAAATATAAATGGGTACATAATGAAGTCATACAATACAACTAATGCAATGTATTTCTAGATATTTAAGTGGTAAATCATATATTATAGAATAAAAATGTGATGATTTGGTAATATGATAAACAATAACCCATATCACATCATTTATTTTGGGAGTCTATGGTAGCCCCATGAATAAGTCAATCATAATATTATCCCATTTCCACATAGTTATAGGATGAAGCTACATGAATCCATTAGGATGTTTTCTTCCAACCTTCACTTGTTCACAAACCAATCATCTTGGAACATAATAAAAAATATCCCTCTTCATTTTTACCACCTAATATTTTTATTCAAATATTTATACATCTTAGTGATACTAGGGATTATATAGAAATTGGAGCTATGAGAATGAACCAAATATTACCATTTTAGCTCATGTATAGTGGGAACACAAAGTCTCTTCCCAAACATCAAAATATCATCTTCAAATACAATGTCAATAAATCTCCTATCATTAACAACATTAATTTCATTTTGAAACTCTGTATCATCACACTCAAATCATTTTTTCATTTCTATAAAATATGTTTTAGAAATCATTTGAAAAAGTTGTGATGTTTCACCTTCTAGGATTATTTCCATATTAATATTTACTAAATCTATAAACATATGATCCTTATGAACTATGTTGTGGTTCAGAATTTGATGGTCCTTCCCACATAAAAAATATGCCACATTATATTCATTCCCTAGTGGGAGTGTATTGTTCAATAACAATATTTGAGTAGTTAAATCTATCGCTTTTGTCTCATGTTGAGATCTGGGATAGAGTAATCATATTTCGAAATCTTGGGATTATTATATATCAAACATCATTCACTGTAGTGATAGTTTCTCCATAACTTTAGAGAAAATATTAGTGCATCTAACTCATGATCATGAGTTGGGTACTTTTGTTCCTGAATTTTTAATTACCTTGACGCATAAGCAATAACTATACTATTATGAATCGGGACACAACTGCGTCCTTTCTTTGATTTATCACTATATATTACAAAACTGTCATAAGGATATGGTAAATTCATGATTGAATCATTGAAAAATATTCTCTTTAATTATTCAAAAATTTATTCACATTCTATTTTCCAAACTAATTTAACCCCTTTACGTGTGAGTTGGTTAATTGGTTATCCAATTGGGTGAAATTCTAGAAAAAACAATGATTGTAACATGATAAACCAATAAAACTACATACCTCAATTATAATCATCGATGCTAGATATTATTTTATTTCCATTGTATTTTCAAGATTGACATAGATTCCATCCTTTGAGATAATATGTCCATGAAAATAAATTTACTGAAGCCAAAATTGACACTTTATAAACTTCCCATATAGCTCATTTCTTTTAAGAGTCTTCAAAACAATTCTCAAGTGGTTCTCATGGTATTTGTTTCTTTTGGATTATACAAACATTTCATCAATAATAAATAAAAAAATCATCAGTATATTTATTGAACATTATATTCATTAGAACCATGAAAATAGAGGGTGCATTTTCCAATCCAAATAGAATTATTACTGATTCGTAATGACCATACATCATCTGAAAAGATGTCTTCGTGATTTCTTCCTTATTTAAAAAATATGGTGATGTCCAAAATGAATGTCAATATTTTGAAAAATATTAAGCTCTATGAATTTGATCAGACAAATCGTCAATGGAAGGAAGATGATATATGTTCTTTATTATAACAGTATGAATTTCTATATAGTCAATGTACATTATCATGGATCCATCATTCTTCTTAACAAAAACAACTAGGGATCTCCTTGGAGAAACACTCAAGAGAATAAATCTCTTATTACTCAACTCCTCTATTTGTTTCTTAATCAATTATAATCCAAAAAGTACATTCTATATAAATTATTTTATATTTTCCATGAATGAGGGATTAAATCAATAGAAAACACAACATTCTTCTCTAGATTATTTTTAGGTAAATCATCCAGAAATACTTCAATTATTTCTTGTATAATATGTATATCTTCAATTTAAATATTTCTTTATTCACCCTTGGATGTTTTTTATGAACTACTCTAATAATTTCATTTAGAAGAGAAATTGTAAAACCCCAAACATTCACAATTCCTTATCTTTGAAAAATACAATAGCTTGTGTTGTATGCTTCATCGAGTTCTAGCACAACATGATAGATGAATATAGCCGTTTAAAAATAGATATGCATTGTAATACCCACTTTTGGAAATTTTATAAATTTTATTTTTCAAAATTCACTTCTTATTTGGATTCAGAATATCAAAATTAGTTTCTAGGGAATTTATGGTTTTTTGTTGAAAACTTTCAGTTTTTGATGAATAGTGAAAACAATGGGTTATTGTTTTGAACCGAATTTGTATATAAAAAATTATTTTTAATTAAAATTTATTTTAATGTCAAAATATATACATAATACCTATATGAATCCAATTTAATTATTTGAAATATTTTTATAATATGAATAGACATATTAATGTTTATTGAACTTTTAACTTCTTTTATCTACCTTTTAGGAACATTTTCAAATTTTCATAAAATGTAATTTTACTACATCTATGAAATGAATTTCAAAAATAAGAGAGACACAGTTGACATTAATAAGTAAAAAGTGTTTCAATAGGATGAAAATAAATTTACATGAATAGTATTTTTTGAATTTTATTTACCATGTTTTAAAGTATATAGGGAAATTAAAGGTAAAAATGATATTATAATTACCCTTACACATGTCATAATTCAATTTTAGAAGATTATTTTGACAAAAATATTTCTTATAACAAAAAAATTATCCTTTTTTATCAAATTTTATTAGATTAAGACATTTATAGTGTTTTATTTAAAGAAGAGTTAAAAGTATTAAATTCAATGTTTAATAACTAAAACATTTTTAATGTAGAGATAAACATAATATAAATTCAACTGTAAATATTAATTATAAATCTAAAAATATTTCATATATCATGGTATTTTATTTAAAATTCTTATACTTTAAAAAATTGAATTTATTTATTACACAATAATGATGTAGTAATTACCTAATTAATGAAAATTTAAACAATTGATATTATAAATATTAAAATAAATGTAAATTGAAACTTTTGATGAAAAAAATTAATTTTCATGGTGAATATGACATGTTAGGGTCGATTCAATGAAATTTTTTCTAAGTAATGAAGTTTTTATGACTTTCACAAAAACCAAATACTAAATAGTGTCAAAATTGACATAAATGAGTTTTTAAAACAAATACTATGTTATTAAATGATATAATACTCCTAAAAATATAATATTTGGAAAAAATATTTATATAAGGTCAGATATGTAATTACTTAAACACTTTAAGTTCTCTTCGAATTTTATAGTATGTTTATTAACCATGTAATATAAAATATAAGAAGACATGGTAAATATTAGACTATTATTACAAGAGTTGAATCTAAAAAAAATGGTTAATATGTTGTCTTAAACTTGTATAAAACCTTTTGGTTGAGATTATTTAGACACTTATCTACACTATCAACGAAATAAATCCATTTGGAGCTATTAGAAACCGAAAATGAGTTTACAAAAAAATTAATTTTCAAGCATTTCCAAAAGTGCACCTCACCTCTCTTATAAAAGGTTACTTCCCCTTATCTCAAATTCACACCTCCAATTCCATTTGGCTCCGCCAAAACCTGCTCAAATATCATACCAACTACCCACACTTCATCCTAGTGGCCTTATATCGATCCGAAATCCAACCTATGGATCCCTTTTGTTCAAATCAAAAGGTAGCACACAAAGAAGATGTAACTATTTCCTCACCTGTTTAAGTGTTATTTTCTTCTTCCACTACATCTTTCTTTGGTGTCTCCATAGAAAAATAATATCTCCAATAAATTATATATACTATTATATTATTATAAATAAGTTACAACCATATTCATTAATCTATCTATCATATGCATGAAAAAGTCACGATACGTGCATATGTACGACTTACCTTCTCCACGTCGTTGTGTAGTTTGTTATTCAACACTAAATTTTTTTGATGGGTATAATAATGATGTATAATTAATGTAAATAATAAATATAACATGTTAGTTATTATTTATAAATAATCTACCATCCAATCATATACAATTTCCCCATCAATATAATGATATTCTCGCTCGTGTGTACGTATGACTTACCGTCTCCATGACACAATGAGATATCATTATCCATCATAACCATTCTAGAATAATTGTCATTTGATGATAAAAAATAATTTTTAAGAAATCAATATCATTCTGGATATAAATAAAATATATCCTATCCATAAAAACATGAACTATGTAACATAAAATAATAAGGAAAATGAATCAGATGGCACCTGAAATAGTGATACTACTGAAATATTTTATCAAATCTATATTATTGGATCATATATGATATAAAATATGTGTATCTGGTTCTTCTATAATTTAATAAAAATTATTTAACTATTATACAGGTGGTTAATATACCCTCAAATAAAGAAAAGTACAAGGTAAGTTTTAATTTTACAATCTCTTTATTATCCGAGTTTGTTTATATGTAAGTTTCTACTAGGGTTTCTTTATCATCCACATCTTTGTTTCTCAAAAATGTATTTAAAATATTTTTTACTATTTCCTATACTATGGGTTAAATTAATTTATACCATTTTTTGAATTTTTATAAAATGTTTTTAAAGGAATCCTTCCATTTTTTCCAAACAATGTATTTTATGACCTTTTCAACAAATTAATTTTAGAATTTTTTTAACATATACGACGGGTGCGGCTATTTTCCACCATTATAACACTTTCTAATCTTACGTTAAAATATTATAATAATATTTTCAAAATAATTTTTTTTATAATTAGGAACCATATAAATGATTTCAATGTAGAAAGAGAAATTTATCTCAAATTGTTTTTTGGAATAATTTCATCTATGTCAACATCCTTTGTTAAATTTCATGCTAGTTTGATGTTGATTTATTATAATACAAAATTTAAGATTTTATTATATATTTTGTGATATTTTTGACTGTGGATGTACTATTTTATACCATTCATTGTTAATGGTTAACATATTATCATTTCGTAAACTTGTTTTAATACGAATGTTTATGATATGTTTCATCCTTTTCATATGAGGAATGAATTGGACTTAGTAAGTGACTGGTGCGGTAATATATAGCCCCTCGATGAATTAGTGTGTCCCATGAGCAAAATAGTGTCTTTGAATAAGGCATTAACAATATTTTTATTTGTAGTCTTGGCATAAGGCCTTGATTATGTGGTTATGATGTCCAACATTTTTCATTCCATCATTATGAAATTAGCTATTAATATTACATGAGATTATTAAACTAGTAGAATATCTATGTGAATAATAGAATGGAATTATTTGATTTATCTTTTCCATATTATGATTAAGTATATGTTTAAAAGGCCTAGGTTTTATTCTTATACATTGCCTTAAATTTATATTATTATTTAAAAATGTTTCCACTCTATTGTTATCCTTTATGAGCTATTGAGATCACCCCATTCTTATGTTTTATTTTTTCTAGGATGAAAAATTTTATATCATGATAGACCTATAGGGATAGGATAAGGTTTATGAGTGTGTTCAAAAGATACACAGTGTTATTTATTTTTCATTTCATAATGTAATGTAAAAAATTATGTATGTATCTTGTGCCTCTAAGGCTACTAAAGTGATCAAACATTTGGGACTTGATCTCTTGTGATCATACCAATGTTATCTAATAATTAAAAAACTTTGGGTAACTATGGTCAATGCATTATAGTTGGTATCATGGGATGTTTAATAAAGACCTTAGAATCTAGATTTAGAAAATCACTGATTAAAAACATTTTCTTAAGATTGACTTTGAGTATTAGTATAGAATAACATTCCAAAATTTCAGTAATCTAGATATTATGTGGGATTTCTAGGAAATAAATCCCTATATTAATACTAAAAGTGGGAGTGGTTCTAGAAGAGATGTTCATAGGAGTGTAAACTCCAACAAAGAGTTTTGGGCTTGACTCGAGGTATCCTGGTAAACGACAATGGGCCTTACTGCCCACCTGGTTTGACACTCCCAAGGGATATTCATAGTATAATTTACATTTTATTTAAAAAAAATTATGAAGGATTAATTATTTAATACTTAGAAAAATAAAAGTGTTTTAATATTATTGGTTATATGCATAAATTATTCAATTTATGTTAAGTATTTTATATGATTTATGTTATGCATTGTGATTTATAGTTTAACCAAGTGTATTACATTGTTTAGAAATGGTTCCTAGTGTAATAAATTGAATAAATATAAATACATGTATTCCATGTGGGTATTTACCTCCTACAAAAGATAATTGTAGTGGATATAGTGATGCAACTGGGGATGAACGACTTATAACCATACTAGGACAACTCACTCTTATTATGAATAATAACCTCACTCATATGGAACACCTTGATCCACAATTTGGAGGATCAATTTTATACTGTCTAATGAGGAAGCAATGACCAACATTCAATGGGACTACAAATCCATTTGTATCTATGCAATGTATAAGTTCCTTAGAGAAAATATTTCATTATTTGGGGAGTAGCGAAAGAGAAAAAGATTTCATCGATGTTTATTGCATCACATGAGATACAGATCAATGATTTTCATTAGTTCAAAACAAAAAGGAGGATGAATAAGTTTCAAATAAATAATGGAGGTAGTTTAAATAAATTTTTATAGAAAAAATACTTTCCACATGATCATCGAGCAGATATGGAAATGCAATTTCTGATTCTGAGGCAAAAGGAGGCCGAGATTGTTGCAAAGTACATGGATAACATTACAAGGATAGCAAGGCATGCTATAGATAATATACATAACCCAAGAAGTAATATTGATCAATTATTTTAGGGATTAAAACCATTTATACTTCAAGCAGTTGTCTCTCAATCCTTCTCATTGAAGGAAGATATAGTCTCATTTTCTATCAAGTCGAAAATGGAATTTTCTATGTATTATTAATTTAAAGAGAAACTAGAGAAGAAGAGATCTTATGAACACTCTAAAAAAGGAAATAAGGCGATGAATGGAATAGTTTAATTTATATCCTACAGTAATTGTGGGAGGAAACATCCTTGTACATGCCTAAAGGAGAAGGGTGTTTGTCTTATGTGTGAATAAAAAGGCCACTAATCTCATGATTATAAGGGGAAGAAAGAGGATTTTGATGTTCATTTCTATAATTGTAAATAGATGAATCATTATGAAAATTAATTTACTATGTGTCAAGGAAGCATACCTTAGAAAATGGCATAGAAGAAAGGCCAATATTACACAATCACTACTATTGAGTTTGAAGTTCTTAATTACAAGGTGACAGGTACTTTAATCATTTCTTCAAAATTATCCAATTCTTTATATAATTCTGGATCAACAGCTTCATTCATATCTTCCCTGTTTTCCATGAAAATTTGATATTATTAATTTGACTTAACAAGGGAGTTTTCAGTCAAAACGCCTTTGGGATGTATCATAAAAGCATAGTTTTTTCAATCAGTTACCATTATGGCATACAAACATGCTTTATCTACTGATCTTATTGTCATTCCTGTGATTAAATTTGATATAATCCTCAGTATGGATTGAATTTTGGACCATGATGGAAACATATATTGTATGTTAAAGGAGGTTACAATTTTTGATGATGATAATGATTATCTTATCTTTGTAGCCGAATCATCACCATCTAATTCTCATCTAGAACCACCAATAGTATCTCTACTAAAATAAATTATCGAGGAGGAAGGGAGTAATTTAACCATGGGTGAGGAATGGAATGTACAAATAGATTATTCACCTATTTTTCTATAATATGTTGATCTGTTTCAAGAGGATTTACTTGGAGATCCTTCAGAATTGGAAATTGAGTTTTCCATTGACTTAATTCATGGTTCAAGTCCCACACCGAAGACCCCTTATAGAAACCCATTATTGATTTTGTGGAACTAAAAAACAACTAGAGGAATTATATATTAAAGGATCTATTCACCCTAGGGTTTCTCCAAAGACAGGTAATGTTCTTTTACTAATGAAGAATGATGGATCTATGAAGTTGTTCATTGAATACATAGAGATCAATTTTATTACAATAACGAACAAGTATCCCCTACCTTGAATTAATTATTTATTTGATGAACATCATAGAGATAAATATTTTTCAAAGATTGACCTTCGATTTTGATACCATCAGTTGTGACTGAAGAAAGAAGAAATTCTGAAGACAGTCTTTTGAACTAAGTACGTGATTTATGAGTTTATAATAATGTCTTTGGGAATGACTAATGCACTATCTATTTTCATTGATATAATGAACATAGTTTTCAATAAATATTATGATTAATTTTTAGTGGTATTTATTTATTATATCATGGTATAATACAAAAGCTATAATGATCATGAAAATAATTAACAAACAATTCTAAAGACTCTAAGAAGAAATGAATTATATGTGAAATTTAGTAAGATTGAATTTTGGCTCCTAGATATTTCTTTTCTTGGCAATATATTATCTAATGATTGAATCTATGTTGATCCACAAAAGACAAGGGCAATCCAAGAATGGCCAACACTGATGATAATAAATGAGGTACATAATTTTATTGGTTTAGCAGGTTACTATCAGCGTTTCATCCCAAATATTTCCTGATTGGCTAACCCATTAACCAAGCTCACACGTAAAGGGGTTAAATTTGTTTAGAAAAAAGAATATGATGAATGTTTTGAAAAATTGAAGAGAATATTATTCAATGCTCATATCATGACTCTAATATCATGGAATTATGGGTTTTTTATTTATAATTATGCTTCAAATAAAGGACATGGTTGTGTCCTTATACAGAATAATAGAGTTATTGCTTATGTGTCACCGCAAATAAAAATTAATGAAAAAAATATCCCAATCATGACCAACTATTATAAAATATCATCTTTTCTCTTTTGATATGGAGACACAATCTTTATAGTGAAAATGTGACATATATACTGATCACAACAGTTTGAAGTATATGTTCTCACAGAAAGAACTCAACGTGAGGAAAATGTAATGGATTGAACTGATCAAGGATTATGATTTCACTATATAATACCACCTTGGTAAGGAAAATAAGGTGGTAGATGCATTGAGAAGAAATGGTAATGGATTTTTGAATAAGATGAGTGTTGAAAGGGATCCTATGGATGTAGATCTAGTGAAGATAGATATGGGAATAATCATTTAAGGTGAAACATCGATACATTTTCAAATGGTTTCCAATCCATATTCACTAGAAGGGTTAAAAAGTTCTTAGGCTGATGATGAGAAGTTTCAAAAGATAATTAAGGATGCGAATGATGGGAGATTGATCGACTTCGTATATAGAAATAATTCTTGAAATTTGGGAAGAGGCTTTATGTTCCCGATATACCTAATGTAAAAAGGTAATTTTGGATGATGCTCATAGCTCCAATATTTCAATACACCCTAGTCACACTATGATGTATATAGATTTAAAGGAACATTTTTTGTGGGAAAAAATTAATTGATAGATTAATGATTATGTGTCAGGATGTATGATTTTTCAATATGTTAAGGCAGGAAGAAATCATCCTGGAAGAGTCTTACTACCTCATCCTATACCTGAGTGGACAATGGATGTTATTATGATGGAATTTTTCATGGAGCTACCAAGGACTCCTAGAATAATGATGAAATATGGGTAATTGTTGATCATCTTACCATGTCAGCAAATTTTCTTCCTATAAGAGAAGATTTACCACTAGAATGTTTATAAAGACTATATATTAATGATGTTTTAATGCTTCATGTTATACCACTATAGATTGTTTCTGTTCGTGATCCCCATTTTACATCAAGATTATAGATAAGTCTTCAGAAAGACATATAAAATGAACTTTATTTGAGCACTACCTACCACCCTCAAACTGATGCAAAATCACATTAAATGATTACAATCTTAGAAAACAAGTTGAGATATTGCTCATTTGACTTTCATGGCATGTAGGATCAATATTTACCTATGGTAGAATCTTCCAATAACAATATCTTCCATTAAAGTATTAAAATGGCACTATATGAAGCATTATATGGAATGAGATGTCGAACAACAACTTGTTGGGATGATATTGGTTAAAGAAAACTCATGGGACCATAATATGTTGAGGAAACAATATAAATGGTGAATACTATCCAAACCCACTTTATAGAACCTCAATGTAAGAAAAATAGTTTTGCCGATAAATAAAGGAAGGAATTTGAATTTCAAGTGGGAGATCATGTTTTCTTTATGGTATCTCTATGGAGGGCTGTTATATAATTTTTTAAGAAGGGTAAATTATGTCCTAGGTACATCAGAACTTTCAAAATTATTTAATGAATTAGAGTTGAATATTTCCATTAAGAAATGCTTCGATGTTTCTCCAATGTTCATGATGTGTTCCACATATCAATGTTGAGAAAATTCACGCTGTACCCAATGCATGGAATCACCTATGAAAAAATAGAACGGGAACAAGAACTATCTTATTGTGAAGAGCCTATTAGGATTCATGATACCATAGAACATGTTTTGAGATACTGGATGACTCGTCGGGTAAAAGGTCTTTGGAAAAACCATAAATTGGAAGAGGTAACATGGGAACTTGATGAACATATGATGAAAAACCACCCAAATCGTTTTATGGAGTAATATTCTAGAAATTTCGAGGATAGAATTATTTGAAGGATGGAAGAACATAACACCCAAAGCATCCATGATACACTTCTCTTCGGATAATACAATATCTTTCGCTGTATGAAACTCGGAGTTCTAGAACACCATGACCAATCCAACTAGCCATCTAAAAAGTAGTAATGAATAGTAATAAACACTTTTTGAAATTTTATAAATTTTATTTTTCAAAATGGACTTCATTTTTGGATTTATAACATCAAAATTAGCTTAAGGATAATTTTTTGTATTTTTCCAAAAACATTCAAATATAGATGAATACTGAAAAACAGTACCTTATTGTTTAAAACTGACTATTTTATTTTAATAATAAAATCTAATTAAAATTTATTTTAAAGTCAAAATAGAAAAATAATACCTATATTATTCAAATGAAATTCATTGAAATTATTTTATAATAAGATTAGACATATAAAATTTTATTGAACTTTTTAACTTCTTTTACCTACCTTCTAGGAACAATTACAAATTTGATAAAAAGAAATTTTACCACTTCTGTAAATTGAATTTATAAAATCCAAGTGACATATCTGAAATTAGTAATTAAATCATTATTAACTTGGATGAAAATAATTTTTAGTGAATATTGACTTTTTAATTTAATTTACCACAATTAATAGTAAATTTGGTAATTAATGCTAAAAACGATATTTTAATTACCCTAAAACATATCCTAATTCTATCAGATAAGAGTATTTTGAAAAAAATTAACTCTAGAAAAAACTTATGACCTTTTTTATCTACATGGATTAGATTAGGATTTTTATTATATTTTATTTAAAGAAGAGTTAAAATTGTTAAACTCAATGTTTAATAACTAAAACTTTTTTAATATAGGGTTACACATATGATAAATTCAACAATAAATATTCATTAGAAAAATAAAATGATTTCATTAATCATGGTATTTTATTTATAATTTTATACCTTAAGTAATTAAATTTATTTACAACACAATGATGATGCAGTAATTACCTATTTATTGAATCATTTAAACAATTTATATTATAAATTTTAAAATAAATATAAATTGATACTTTTGATGACATGAATGTTTTTTATATATGAAGATATGACATGTTAAGGATGATTCAATTTATTTTTTTGGATGTAATCAATTTTTCATGACTTAAAAAAAAATACTAAATAGTATCAAAATTGACATAAATGAGTTTTTAAACAAAATACTATTTTTTAAATGATATAATACTCCTAAACATATAGGATTCTACTGGAATAATTAGAAAAGTTAGATATGTCATTAATGAACCTATTGAGGTTCTCTTGGAATTTTATTGTGCATTTATTAATAATGTAATATAAAATACAAGAATACATGGAAAATGTTAAACTATTTAACCAAGAGCTAAATCTAAAAGACAAGGTTAATATATATTCCTAAACATATCTAAAACCTATTGGTTTTGATGATTTAGACCCATCCCCAAATTAACCTCTAAATAAATCAATTTTGAGGTATTAGAAACTGGAAATTATTTTATAATAAATTAATATTTCTTACTTTTCCTAAAGTTCCCCTCACCTCTCTTATAAAAGGGTACATCACCTTATCTCAAATTTACACGTACAAAGCCATTTTTCATGGCCAAAACCTACCCCAATCTCCTCCCAACTACCCGGTATTCAACCTAATGTCATTACATTGATCATAAATACAACTTAATTAGACCTTTTGTTCAAATCAAATTGAAGCACCCGAAGGAACATTAATAATTTCATCACCTATTTCAATGGACTTTTCCTCTTCCACTTACTATTTAATTGTTGTTTCCATAAAAAAATAATCAATATATAAACTTATACAAACTGTGATGTTATTATAAATATGGTACAACCATATTCATTATTCTATCCATCCTATAAATGACAAAGTCACCATACCTGCGTGCGTACAGCTTACCGTCTCCACATAATTGTGTAGTTTGTTATTCAACACTTAATTTTTTTGGATGGGTATAATAATGATGTATAATTGATGTAAATAATAAATATAAAATGTTAATGGTTTTTTATATACAATATATTATCCAATCACATACTATTTCACCATCACTAGATTGATATTGTCACTCGTGCGTTCGCACAACTTACCATCTCCATGACGGAATGAGATTTTATTCCCCATTGTAACCATTCAAGAATAATTTTCATTTATTGATTATAAATAATGTTTAAGAACTCAATATCATTTTCTATATATGAATAATATACATCCTATCAATAACAAACATGATTTACTTTGCAAAACAAATATGGAAAACGAATCAGATAACACCCAAAACAACGATACTACTGAAATATTTTTAACAAAGAAATATTATAGGATCATATATGATATCATATTTATGTATGTGGTTCTTGTGTAATTTAAAAAAAATTATTTAACTATTACACTAGAGGTTACCATACCCTCGTCTATAGAAAATTACAAGGTTAGGGTTCATTTTATAATCTCCTTATTCTCCGAGGTTGTTTTTATGTAAGTATCTACATGGGATTCTTTATCATCCATATCCATGTTTCTAAAAAATGTAATTCAATTTTTAACTATTTATTAGACTATGGGTTATGGTCATTTATACCCTTGATTAAACTTTTATAAAATCTATCAAAATGAATCCTACCATCATTTTTCAAACAAGGTACTTTATGACCTTTTCAAAAAATTAAGGTAAGAATGTTTTTTAACTTATATGGCGGGTGTAGCTATTTTCCACCGTTATAACACTTTAAAATCATCCCTTACAAGTTTATAAGAATGATTTCAAAACAAATGTTTTCTTTTATAATTAAGAAACATTCGGATGACTTCAATATATAAATATATATTTATCTAAAATTACATTGTTTGATTGGTTTCATCTATGTCAACAACCTTTGTTGGATTTCATGCTTGTATGAAGTTGATTTGTTATAATATAATCCAACATATTTTATTTATGGTTTTGGAATATTTTTGACCGTGGATATCATTTTTTTATAACATTCGTGGATTATGGTTAGCGTATTAACATTTCGTATTCTAGTTTTAATACGAATGTTTATGTTATGCTTCATCCATTTCATATGAGAAATGCATTGGACTTAGTCAGTGATAAACGGGGTGTGCTATATCCCTTCTAGGCATAGGTAGGTCTGATGAGAAAAAAATTCTATCTTGGAAAAATGCCTTGACATATTTTTATTTGTAGTCTAGGAACGAGTCCTTGAGTATGTGGTTATTATGCTCTCCATTATGCAATCCATCATAATGAAATTAGCTATTGATATAAAAATTCCTTATTCGGATAGTAGAATATCCATGTTAATAATTAAATGGAATTATTTGATTTATCTTTTTCCATATTATGAATAATTTTATGTTTAAAAGGAATTTGTTTTAGTATTATACATTGCATTAAATGTTTATGCTAATTTATGAATGTTTCCGCTATATTGTTATCCTTATTGAGCATCTGAGCTCACCCCTTTGTAATTTTTATTTTTCCCAAGATGTGAAGAAGTATATTATGATTTTAATTAAGGGATAGGATTAGGGTTAATAGTATGTTCAATGGAGAAACAATGTTGTTTATTTTTCTTTTCATAATTTAATGTGAAACATATGTATGTATCTAGTACTTACAAGGCTAATAAATTGATCAGTCTTTCGGGACATGATCTCTTGTGATCATACAACTGTTATATAATAACACAATGACTCTAGGTTACTAGGGTCAGGGTGTTACAACTACTGGTGGTGGATCTGGATAATAATTAGATGATAATGTTTGTTCTTGAAATATAATGGATTCTATGTGATCCTCACTACTCATAATATACATATTCATGCAATAATTTTTTACATCCTATTTTGACAGCCAATTCACACCAAGGATAATATCAAATATGACCATAGGTATGATGATAATGTCAGCATATAAAGAAACTTTCTATTCCATAATTGGAATGAAATGAAACATATTTTTTTCAATGTGACATCCTTTAATGGTTCTTACTGAGAACTACAATTTCAAAGTAAATGGGAAATGTATAATTTTTAAAGAAAACTACGATGATATAATGGAATTTGGGGATCCAAATGAAATTAAGCATTGGATAAATTTTTTAGAGATGATTATTATACCTTTCACCATATCACTAAGAGCTTCAATCCCAACTATTATGATTACATAATCTTGGAATTGCTCCCACTTACTTTTATGGGGAAAACATTCGTTGACTTTTTGGATAATCATTTTAAAAATGTCCCATTTCTTTACAATTTTATAATTGAATATTGACAAATTATTTCTTTCCTCTTAAATCATTATCTTGGTCTCTGTTTTATCTATGATTGTGAAAAACACCCAGTACCTTTAAGAATGATCCAAGGTGTTTCTTCCCATAATTACTGTAGTGTGGAATGTCTTATATTCCATTGTTTCCCTTATTTATTTTTTGGGGGTATTCAAAAGCTCTTTTCTTCTCTTTCTTTCCATTAAAGTCATCTAACTTAGAGAATTTTTTTCGGCATTGATAGAACATGAGACTATATATTTATTCCATGAAAAATATTTTGAGACCAGTTCACATCGATGGAATTGTTTTATCCTATCAAATAATTAATCACTACTACATATATGTTCACATATATAGTCTATAATATTCCTTTCTAACCTTGTGATGTTAGATTCATACTTTGCAGCATTCTCATAATCCTTCAACCTTAGAATAAGAAATTTCATCTTCATATCCACTCTAAGATCGTAATGAATGTGTTTTTATAAGTAAGGTACATTAAAATACCTCCATTCCATATTTGATACCTCTTAATCCACCTTCATGTTTGGAATTAACGACCACCATTGATCTGCATTTCATGATTGGTGATCAACTTCCACAAAATAATTTCCCCTTTCATTACTCTCTAATGTAAGAAATAATTTCCCTATTAAACATATCAATTGAGCAGCAACAAATGGATTTTCAGTCCGAATTAATGTTTTATGTTGTTGTCTCATGAATAAATTTCCCATTGATCCTCTATTTTGTGGATTTGGGGTGCTCCATATGGGTATGGTTATTTATCATAACCTATGTTTGTTGTCCCAATACAGTTATATGTTTTTTAGCACTAGTATTATCAACAACACCACTATCATTATCTACCGTAGGAGGGAATCCCTACTTGGATTATGTGTATTGATATAGTTTCTATTCCTTCCATTAGGTTCAATTTCTAAAATATAACATATACTAGATTAGGTTATGAATCATAGTGAAAAATTCAAAACACATAAAATATATAACATAAATTGAAAAAATTATGCATATCTAATATCATAATAAACAAAATTACTTTTTGGGGACATATTTACATTCAAATCCTTTATAATGTTTCATCAAGAATATATGAATTATCCTAATAATATCCCCTGGGAGTGTCAAACTATGTTCGTAGTAAGGCATATTTTTATATACTCAGTTTCCCCTATTCAGGGCTGAATCACCATGTCAGAATTATTAGTCCTAGGTACAACTATTCCATAACCTCATCAAATTTTAGAATCTAGACAGGAATAAATTTCATAGAATACACATATTATCTCTTATTTTCCCAATGTTTAGGATGTTATTTTATGCTTATGCTCAAAGTCAATATTAGTGTATTTTACCATAATTAAATTCTTTTCTAAATTAAGATTCCAATGTTTGTACTAAAATATCTATGATACCAACCATAATTCCTCGAACCTAGTTTACCATTGTCAGTGCATTATTTAATAATATTTTCATGACCCAAGGAAATAAAAAACCAATGTACCAATTATTTTAATACCCTTGTAAAAATAGATAAAAACATATGTTTGGAATTACATATTGAAATGAAAAACAATATAGACTCTCTTTTGAAAACACTCATATCGCTTAGAATATCCCTACAGGCCAGTTATAAAACTCTTCTTCACATCCATGGGAAAAATAAAACAAATGAAAGGGGTGATCTCAAATGCTCAATATGGGTAAAAAATATAGGTAAAGATGTCAAAATGATGAATAAACTTCTAAGTCAAGGAATAAAACTGAAACACATGCCTTTTAAATATAATTATATTGCAAGAATTGACCAAATACTTCCATTTAAATTTTTACAAGGATTTTCTACTAGTTGAATAGTCACATGTATTTTCATTAAATAAAATCACTATGAGGTAATTCATAATGTTGGACATCATAATCACATTCTCAAATCCTTACTCCAGTCCTATACTTATGCGGGAAAAACATTAGTCAAAACCCAAAATAGTTGGTCTCATGAGAACTACTGATACAACAATGAGATTTCATTAAAATGATTCCTAACCATTAGGGATTTCAACATGTGGTCTCCAACCTATCACTTACAAGGTCCAATGAATTCCTCATATGAAAATGGTGAATTATAACCTATATAAATATTCCTATTAAAACATTCATATGATGTGTTAATACTTGAACCAAAAACCATGAATGGTGTCAAAATAGTACATCTATAGTCAAGAATATCTTAAACCATTAAATACAACATGGAATATTATATCATAATAAATTAACCATATTTAAACATAAAATCCAACAATGGTTTTTGACATAGATGAAAATAATCAAATAAAATCATTGAATTTCATTGAGATAAATAACTCGTTTTTAATTTAAATCATTTAAAATATGTGTAATTATACAAGTAATCATTTATTTTAAAAAAACATGTATGATTGTAATAGAATCATCAAAATTTTAAGCTGTCATGATATTAAAAAAATCTTCTGATACCATATATGTTAAACCAACTTCTTTCATATTTTCTTCAAAAAGGTCATAAAGTACATCATTTAGAAAATGATCGAAAGATCATTTCATAAAATTTTATAAAACAGAAAACATGGTTAAAAATTATATTAATTTTTTTCGATAATATTTTGAAATACATTATTACAAAACATGTAAATTGATGATAAATATGTCATAGTATATAATTACATATAAAAAACCTCGTATAAAAATAAGATTGTGAAATTAACCCTTACGATGTACTTTCCTTTAGTCGAGGGTGTGTTATACTCTTGTATAATAGTTACATCATGTTATTAAAATATATCAGGAATATATCCCTATTTATGATGTCATATATGATCCTATTATATCATTTTTTAATAATATTTCAGTATTACCATTATTTTTTGTGTTAACTACATCATTTTCCTATCCATGGTTTTTATATATGTCATTTTTATTATGCATATGATGTATTTTATTCATATCTAGAATGATATTATGTTCATATATATATATTTTTTACTCATCATATAAATTATATAACCTTTACTTCATGGTTAATGTGGAGAATGAATATCTCCGTTTCACAGAGATGGTAGGTCGTACATATGCATGAGCGAAGGTATCATTCATGTGATGGATTAATGGTATGGAATTGGATGTTATATTAATTATACATAATAATTATTATGTTATATTCATTATTTATATACATTTTACTCAAAATTATACCCATCCAAACAATGTAGTGTTGAATAAAAAATTACACCATGGCTTGGAGATGGTAATCCCTACAAACATACGCATGGTGGTATTATTATTCATATATTGGATAAAAGGAGGAATATTGTAATATCATAATTATAATAATATCTAATAATTTAGATGATACTATATTTATTAGTTTAGGATGGAAACAATATAGGATGACTAAATAAAAGAAGAAATGAAATTGGCTTGAATTTGTAAAAAATTACATCTTCTTCGAGTGTCTGCTTTTGATTTTCACAAATAGACTAATAGGGTGGATTTCATCCCAAATTGTGGCCTTTAGGATTATATGAGGTATGTTTCTATGAGAATTGTACTGGGTTTTGCAAGTCCAAAGTGCATTTTTGGTGTGAATAAAAGGGAAGGAGAGGTTCCCTTTTATAAGAGAGGAGAGGGGTACTTTTGGAAACTCCAAAAGTTCACTTATACCCATGGGCCCTCTAGGTAGGTAGGTCTGTAGACGGACCTACGATGAAAAATGGTGATAGTAATAATATTGTGCTTCCAATTTTTGACTGAAATGTTGGAACAGATGTAACTCTAGTGTTTTAAAATGAAGGAGTTCTAAAGAGAAGGGAATTTGTGCTGGGTGATATGGAGTCTAGGTCTGATGCGGAGGTTGATCATTTGAGGGAATGAGTGTAGGAAATAGAGATCAATAAAGTGAAAAGAGGGTAATATGAATAATACCATGATTATAGGTGGATCTTGTAGTGTTGTAGGGAAATATTATGGTGATATCCAGGTGCACGTACCACTTGTTTAACATGTTCCAGGTAGGGAGGGGAATGTACAAGAAGCCAACAATCTTACCACTAAGAAGGAGCTATAGAATTATGGAGATCATGGAATAGGCGTACCCACACAAATTACTATAGAGGATAATAAAACCCAACTTGTAGGAATGCCTCATAAACATGTTGAGCTAAAGTAACAAACAGATGTAAGGGACTCACATGTGTCTGGTAGCAATGAGGAACATCAGGAGCATCAGACGCTATTATCCCAACATGTGGGTAGTTCTCATGAGAATATTTATCTGAAGAAATAGACCTAAGAAGGTCATCTTCCAGTGTCTTGTACCATTGGGGATTAATAGACCTTTCAAATACCATTTGGGCATTCTGATCCATGTTTTATTCAGCCGATGGGTAGATTCATCATGGAGGAACCTTTTTTACATGTACCCATAACGAAAACATCTAGGAGACTACAACCTAGAAATGAATCAATTTTCACCTATATTATTTAAATAGGTTTTCACCAATTATAATGAATCATTGGGTTGATGATGTTAAAGAAACTAAACACACTATACACATTTACGAGTAGTATGGGAAGTCAATACTAGAATCCAACCTAAATAGGGGAAGAAGAAGGGATGAAAATTAAAAGGGAATTGATGGGTCAACGTGGAACAAGACAGGGGACCTATAAATAGAGTCTGGTCCCTAAAATAACAAAACACTATTAATATAATTTACTATGGCTAAGGAAATTTCTAATGACCACATCCCACATGCATCTTATTTTGTCCAACAAACTAGTTCTTATTGGAATTGTAGAACAAAAAATGAACTTCAAAAATTGGAAAAAATTCTTATGGAACACTTTGGGATATCACATGGTCTCTATGAATTACCACTATTTAAACACTGATCATTTATGGGTGCTTAGTCATAATAACACTAATATTGATACATGTAATCAAGATAATCAAAGTATCACAATTTCCTACAAGAGACAAAGTCACACTGTTATGGTTTCTTTTTTCAATGATTTTAATTATTATATATATTGGATGGAATCATAGAGAGAACCTAAAGATATATCAAGGACATTAGTTAATAAGTAGGTGGCCACATGTGATTTAAACACAGTTCTCACACTTGAGGAAAAACTAGAGTACATTTCAGTCGAACAGCTACGGGTGAATTTTCATATTGCATTAACATTGAAGCTTTATTTATGTGCTACTTGTTCGAGGGGATTTTACATGGAGAAGGTTCAAAATAAATGGAATCAAATCTATCATGATTCAATGATTTTTTATTCAAATGGACTATATGACTATTTCTAGTGGGATTTCAGAATACAATCATTCCAGGAACCAATATGACCACAATCCCATAATTGGGGAAATTATTAACATGGTAAGAGTAACACTACATATCTTTTGTTTTAACAATATATGGACCATGCTACCATGGTGTGGATAAATAATTCTGAAATAATGGAATGTTGAACCGTTGGGAAGTCTACTATATAATATTGCTGGAAAATTAAAACACATAAGGATAATTCTAAGGGATTGGAGTAATATTTCATTCTCCAGATGTGATAGTGATATAAAAATGATGAAAGAAAATTTTCAAGTATCCAGAATACACTTCTAGGAATGTACATGCCGCATGAGGAGGAGTTTTAGGCTCATGAAAAAATCTATAACATTATCATTATGAATGAATGGATGGGTAGAGGAAACATATAAGTAAATTGGATGAATGAAGGCAGTAGAAACACAAAATTCATTAAAAAACATTATAGGGGGAAAAGAGTTGAGGTTGGGATCAATGTTATTATCATATACAATAATTTGTATATATCTAATGATGGTTTCTCAAAGGAAGTGATTGAAAATTTTCATGGTCTATACATGAACAATGACCTTTACAACACTACAATGATGATTAGAATCATCTCTACCAACATTGATCAATAGATGAATCAGAACCATTCTAGGGAACAAAGTAAGGATTAAGTAAATGTGTCCTTGTATTCGTTTAACAAGGATAGTGTTCCAAGATAGGATGTAATTACCAAAAAAATTAATGGTCTAATGGGAAATTATACAAGAGGATCTTATAAGTGATGCCAAGGAATTCGTTTTCACATTCATATCTTCCCTAAGGAATAAATTTTAATTTAATCACTTTGATTTATAAAACATTGAATGCAGTTGATATTAAAGAAATAAAATTGGTTTCCCTCTGAAACACCATCCCTAAAGTTGTCAAAAAAATCATGGTGTCTATAATGGGGGAACTCCTTAAAGATCTCATTACCCCAAATAAATAAACCTTAATTCCTATGTGGTGTATTCAAAATTTTGTTATTACTATCTTGAAAAGTGTTAATATCAAGAGGAAAAAGTAACGAACTTTTTTCACTCAGGGTGGACATATATATTTCCTTTGAGACCCCTAAGTATATTTTTCCACTAAGTATTCTCAATAGGTATGGATACTTGTACACTATTATAAAATTATTAAGTTCTATACTATCACGTGAAATGTTTTTCATCTTAAACAATAGGTAGTCATGAGGATACTTCTAATGCAGTAGTGGGGTGAGGCAAGGGGACCTACTACTAGAGATATTTTTTCCCTTGCTGCAGATTATATCAGTAGATGAATTAATGAAATTTCTTATGTTGGTATGTAAAAGGAAATCAAGGTAGAGAGGAATGAGTTTTTTCCATCACATTTGTTCTATACAGATGGCATCCTCTTATATGTGCCAGCGTCAAAGGGAGCTATCTCATTCATTCAAGCCGTCTTTATCCATTACAAGGAGGTGGAGGGGAAATATATAAGTTGGGGAAATATTTTTTTTGTACTCGGAGTTCACTTCTATATGGGTAAGAAGAACAAAATATTCAGGTGGATTGGGGTGAGAAAGGGAACACATCCCTTCAATTACATCAGAGTTACTTTGTTTTTGGGAAATGTGAAAATTCAATTTCGGAGATGAATAGACCATGGAATTGAAAAATAACATGCTAAAAGGAAGGTAAAATCTATGTTTCAGGAATGGAGGGTGGTCCTTGTGAACTGAGTTATTACCTCTAAATTTGTTTATGCATTTTCTATCTACATGTTTCCTAGATCTCTTGTCAAGAATATTCAAGGCATGATAAAAAATTTCATCTGGACTAGATCTATACATGAAGGAAATATGGTCTCAATTTTAATGAAGGAGTGAATTAAACCTATTGATATGAGAGTAATAGGCATCAAATACCACATTAAATTCAATTATGGTATGATTGGTAAGTTTACATGGGGATTGTTAACCATAGCTGATCCCTCTAGATATTTTATTATCAGCGGGTTCAAGAAGAGGCTTCTGGTTAGTAACTCATATTATCCTCAATTGTCAATGTAGTAATCAGTGAATCACTCATTCCACAACATCATGTGAGACAATAAGTAGATTTTTATAAAAAAATCTACTCTTTAACTTCTGTAATTATTATTGGGTAGATAGACCTCTTAAAGAGATGATGGATATACCCTCTGACATGTCACATAAGACAGTTGATGATTTTATTACACAATGGAGAAACATTTATATCCTAACATAAGTAAATATGGGAATTCCTTATTTAAAATTCATGTACATGAAAACACTTGTTTGGAAGCCTAATCGCCTTAGGCCATTCAATGAAGAGGATTATTATATTGCTGAATGTGATAATGCAACTAGATTTCCAACATGGATGTCTTGATTAATAGATGGATTTATAAGGTGATAGAGATTAATTATTCTATGTATGATTTGGTGGATTATTTTTACAATACAAGATCAAAATAAAAATGTTGGATAGATTATAGTTTCAGCTTGTCAAATTTGTCTCTGAGTCGAGGAAACCGTCTAGCACCTTTTCATTAATTGTGATTTTGCAGGAAAGTTGTGGGGAAATATTTCCAACATTTTTAGTATTAATTTTCATGTAGGCTATCAACTAGATTACATTCTAGAGTATATTGGTAAAATTTTAAGCAAAAATCATTTCTAAAACCTCTTGTTGGTCATTGTTTCTTCAGTCCTCTCCTCTATTTGGAAGGCACAGAACACAATTTTGTTTGAAGGGAGGGTTCAATCCATACATGAAGGTGTAGTGGAGCTTCACAAAGAGGTACATGTGACTAAAAAATCATAATGGGGAAATGAAGAAAAATATTATAGACCTAAATATCCTCATGTTTTTAAGTGTTGCAGGGAGATCCATACCACCTCATGTTCTCAAATCGGTAAGATGGATTCCACCTCTTGTAGCACAAATCAAGGTTAATATCGACGATGTAGCCTATAAAATTCCTTGACCAGCGGGATGTGGTGGTATTTTTCTAACCTACAATGGATTTTCCAGAATATTATTTTATCACTATATTGGCATCAACTCTGCCTATGAAGCTGATCATTTGGTTATGATTCATGCTTTTTGACATGCTGTCTGACAACAGTGGAACAAATTAGGGATAGAATTAGACATTGATGGTGCAGTTAAATCATTAAACATGATGATGAGGGATATACCATGGAGACTTATATCATAGTGGTTTGAGTGTCTCACCTAAGTGGCGCACGTTGATCTATTCGTCTCTCACACAGATTAGTAAGTGATCAAAGTTGTTGATACCCTCTCAAAGAGGGGAATTGTATATACAAGTATGATGTGATATTTCTGGGCTCCTGACTTATACATGGATTATATTGAAGATGAATCTCAAGGGGTGATACATTCTCACATTTTAAACCCAATTTTACTGACTGAACTTATATTATTTACTTTTTGATCATAAATTATAAGACCAGAATTGTCCAGATCCTTTATCTTATTGGTGTTATAAATTAATTTTTAGTTTCCAATCGATAAAAAGTGAGTTATTTATAGTCTAAAATGATAATGGGTCGCTAAAATATCATACAAAAATTTTTATAGATGTTTAGGTCAAAAAAATGAACCTTATCATTTGGATTTTTCTCACAGTAAACAGTTTAACTCTTACTGTGTTTTCTTTCCTTTATGAAATATATGGTTAATATAGTCACTATAATAGCACCAAAGAATCAAAATTGGATTATTTATGAAATATATATCATTAGCCTTGTTATTTTTCCTATATTGATATTTTTATTAATTTTATTAAATTTAATAAAATATTATTTATTTAAAAATATCATTTATGTCATTTTTGATACTATTCAATATTTTTAATTTTAAAAAACAACAATCCAACATGATAACTTAAACCCAATACTTCCAATATGTCTCCAACATGTCAATGTCTTCCATAAAATATGCGTATTCCATTAATTAACTCAATAAATATTTATTTATAATTTTTAATATCTTTGTTTGATATTTCTATTGAAAATATAAATTTTATGATTCCCAATTGAGTCATCATTAATGGTAATTATTTAATCTATAAATATTATAAATAAATTACTATTAATTAGATAATTATTTAGTATTTCCAAGTACTATTTATGATTGATTTTCTCTCGTAGTTATCTCTGTACTAAAATTAGCATACATGTTAGATATGAGAGTGTGACATTTTGTCACATTAATTTATTTTAGTAATATTAGTGTCATATTCATGGAATTGTATCCATTAAATGATTTTATTTTAAACATTATATGATAAGGGTATAATTTAGTCATGTAATGTGATTTTCAAAGGTGTTAGTGTAATTTTATAAATTATATTTACCCTTAAATAACTAATTTACCTTTAACCATGGTTATAAAAAAATAAATAATGTTACTATTATTTATGTCAAACAAATAAAATAAACCTATTTAGATAATTTGAATCCACTAACTAAAAATAAGAAAAAAAAATTCAAAGTAAAATACACAAAATTTGATGTAATTATATTAAAAGTAATTTTGTTCATGGAACAATAATATAAGTTATTTAAAAGTAAAAACAATCATAATATTGACATGTTTTTATATCATATTTCAATGTGAAATTACTTATAATGAAAAAAATTAGATTAAATAGTAAAAAATAATATTATTATACTTTTAAATCAATTTAATGGATAAAATAATAATATAAAAAATTTATTTGAAAAATAAATTTTGAATTAAAATGTATTATTTTTTATTATTAATTTAAATATGAAAGTTATCAAAAAATAAAGGTTTATCCAAGTTAAATTTAGATGTATATATTCTGAATAATAAGTTTATTTTATCAATTTTAATATATAGAAGTGTCAAATATTGGATTTGAAAGGGTTTCTTAAATAGAAGGAGGTGAAGTTATTTTTAGAAAATATAGACTTTTAATGTGTATGATTGGATTAATTATTATCTTATTCCTATAAAATAATTTATATTGATGTAAATTCATTTTATTATTTATTTAATATATAAATTTCATAATTTGGTTAATTGTATTCATAACATCTTGTTAACCGAATATTTTGGTAGGTCATGGTGGGATCAAACTCGGGGTTGTGTGTAGAGTAATCTATTTTATTATATAAATTGTAGAACACCTTATATGTGTGGGGTGTAGAAAAGAGTTATCGTTATGATGAAATAAGTGAGATATGGGATAGTTAATCTATGAACTAATTATTTATGGTTCCATGTCTCTAAATATAATAGTTTGAAACTGTTTTATCATTGATGAAAATAGTGTATAATGAATTTTCATATATTAATATGTAATATGTATATGAGATTCTTGTGTCACTAGGGATTTTCATTTTTCCTAATTTTTAAAGATAAATAGTTTTTAAAAAGTTAATTTTTAGGGTTTCCCCTTTTTTCATGAATTTTAATTTTTTCATAGTAATGCATGTTGTGGGAATAATGTTCACATTGGGTATAAATACTCATTGAGATTATATTTTTTTGAGTCAATGAATACCTATAATTATATATTATTAATGAATTGTAATGAATACAATGGTATGGGTTTTAATGATGGAAATTAAACTATAAATAGATTCATATAATGTTTTTGGATAAATGATCTTTGAGCATGGGATGAAACCGATAATTGAAATAATGATTAGGAATGATCCTTGAATTTTGAAGAAGTTAATTAAATTGTTCACCAAGGATTTAAAATCAGGGATTATAAGTTGAATATAAATTATTAAATTATTAAAAAACTTATATTATTGAATCTTGGAACTTTGTTTCCTAGAATGTGATTATTTTCTAAACCTAACAAGGGAAACTTTGTTATCATATGAGATTCGATCTATAGTTCAATTTTAAGAAAGAATAGTTTCTTTTAAATTATCTATATATATGAGAAGTATTATAGTCTACAATTTATTCCCCCCCCCACCAAATTCAGTATGGATATATGAACACTACATTTTTATTTGGTTCGAGGTGTTTTTTACTATATCATGGGTATTGAGAATACAAATGGATGACCAATATGTGGCCTATATCTCTCTAATATCAATATCATGGTATTTATGAAAATCATTTAAATAAAGAAATAACATTTAGTGTATGTTTTTATATTGTCTGTGAGGGATATCAAATTGAAAAATTATGTATATGCGGGATATAAAAACTCAAGGTTATATCATGTTAATATATCATTTTTATAATTATTATCGTTATTATAGGTGTACTAGTAAATGATTTATAAGAAGTTCATAATGAACCAAGACCATGTAAACCAATACATTAGCTGATTCGCCACTAACCCAAAGAGCATTCCTGATCTCCAAGGGCTGACGATAAGAACCTGGTTATTAAAAATATAACCATTGGAATTTATTTCTCCCAAAATAAACAAAAAAAAGAGAATAATGAAAAAAACAATATATATATATATATATAAACTGATACATACACATCACGTACAAAGAGAAACTGGAATCTGATAGTGGAACAAAACAACTAAAACACATCTCCTGGTGGTCCATAACCTCCCACCATGTGTCAAGTCACCCACCCTTGGTCACCCAAGAAACAACTCACAAAGGGAGGTGAGACAATGAACAACTATATTAAGATAATAATGGATGAAATTATCAAAGGTACATGTAGGGTGTGAGCTAAAGAGCCCAGTAAATTTACATAAATGATTATTTTAATTTTCTTCAGAAATAAATTCAGAAATGATAAAATAGGAGTAAAAATGTGAGATTATATGGATTAGTTTAAAAATAGTGTTTCAATCATTTAAAATCGTTTATTATACTAAACCCGTAAAACTTATCATTTCACCAGTTTAAATATAATCATTTTCATGAATGTATTTAAAAACCATTTCACAAACTAAAGTAAGTTAATCAACACAAATATGATTATATAAAACCTTTATGTATAGATAGAGATGAATCAATAAATTGAGCCAAGGTTTATAATAAAAATAAATGAATAAAATTGGGAAACACCAGTGCCATATGTTATAAAAACCAAATAAAGGGCATTCCATTATATATAAATATGTTTTTCATTTCAAAGTCATATTTAATCAAATCATGCTTTACATTTTAAATTATGGAAATACATTAAGAAAAATCTATACTTTTCATCTATTGGAATATTTCTCAAAAAATTGTATTAATAAAACATTTAATATAAAATGGCTTATATAATTTCTCAAGGCATGTAAAAAAATTTACCATAATTTCATATGTATACATTCCAAATACAAACAAGCGAAAAAACTGGTCAGGCACCACATAGTTACGATAGTCAAGGATATAGGGATTCAAGACTCTGAACATCAATGTACGTATAAATTCCCATTTATGACTATAGTAAAGGGATTCATCACCACTGCATAAGGAATATGATGTGATGATGTGATGTTTTATATTGTTATAGAATCGTACAGTGCAACAAAAAATAACTCACTTACTAACTAAGGTATGCATGTGATCATGTACAAAAACAATGATGAGAAATTCATGTTATAACATAAAATTAAATTCATCCCATTCTCCATATCCAAAAATCCAATTTTCTCTTTTAAAACCATAAAAATCATTTTTAATCAAAACATGCCTTTTCACCAAGATGAATCCTTAAGGTCCCCATCAAAACATTTTAAATTATTCATCAGGAATAGGGATTTGAAATATACTTTCCATTCATTTTCACCATCCAATTAAACAATAAAATTCAATAATTTAATTTTCAACGAATTCCACCAATTTCATAACAAACACCTAATTCAATGGAATTGGGGTTTTTCAATATTTTCCATCAAACATCAATTCCAATCCATTTATTAAAATTTCAATATTCAAAAAGGGTAACCATAATCATTTACTCACTATTAATCATTAAAAAGAAAAATGGGCCATTAAAACAACAATCAATTCCTTCGAAAATCATTATGAACAATTCAATATCAAAATGAAAATAATACCCACATACTTTCACAATGCATCATTAAAATGCCAAATTGGCCTTTAAAACAATCATTTTTTACAAACAATCCCTCGATAATTTAAAGGATGTATTATAATTCAAAAATTATAGAATAAATTTCCAAACATGGGATTACACCCACTTTCATTGAAGATAAAACATTTATTCCAAAAAACCCAAGAACACTAATTTCCAAAAAATGGGTAAAATCCATTAAAATATGTTCTTGATGATTTACAAAATTCATTCATTTGAAATATTTTAGAGACATCCAATAGTTCAATTAAATTAATTTAAATCATGTATTTCCATTTTATAAAGCAATACCTAGCTAAATCCCTCAATTTCACCAAAACAACTTTTCAAAGTTATTTCAAAATAAATCCAAAACAATCATGGAATTTATCAATTCCAAAATGGTGATAAAAATCCAATTAAAACACATTTAATTCATTCCATGTCCAATTCTAAGGAAATTTCATCAAAGATGATTTTATGAGGTATTAAGTGGATAACATTCATAGAATATATATTTGAAAACATGAAACATGTATCTATGAATTATCTAGCAATAATGATTCAAAAAATTGAAGAAAGATAATAGAACAAATGTTATGGAATTTAAGGAATCCAACCATAAGGAATCTGAGACGTGTCACCTTCGATGGTGATCAATGGATCTAAGAAAATTGATCTTGAAAGAGGATAGAGAAGATCTTGGATCTATAATTCCTCATTAAACAAGAAATATCCATCAAAATTCAATGATTTCACAACCATTGGGAACAAGGAATAAGGAGTGTAAGAGAAATCCAAGATCAAGAAGAACAGAACTCCCTGGTAGATTATCACCGATTCGTTTGGTGCTTCGATCCACCAAGATATGGGGTTTGGAGTGCCACAATGCCTCCATAATGATCCAAGTACCTTGAGGATCATATTATGGTCATTTGGGTGATGTTTGGGGTTATTTATGGGATGTTGGTATCATTAGATATAATTTTTGGAAGTTAAAATACGATGTACATGTTCCCATAGGTTAAGTCGCATAGTTTTCACAAATCCATGTGTAAACCGTGCTCTTAGAACAGAGCCTCTGGAAGTGTTTCATTGTATCACTACACACTCTGTCAAACAATGTTCCAATCGTGTGACCCACAATATCTAAAATGTACATTTTTTTTAAATCATTCTCCAACCAAGTGAAAACTATCCGTAGGCCCATAATCCCAAAAAAAACATCCAGAAAACTCCAGAAACGACCCTATAAGATTCCCGAACATAGGGTAGTCAAAAAAATGGATCGAGATACATAAAAACAAGTAATTGGATGTTATAACATCTCCATCATAGGGATTTATGTCCACAGAAAGCATCCAGTGTGAAAGAACGAACATGACAACACAACATAAACTCCCTCACTTATCCTATGAGGTGAATGGTCCATGGTCTTGAAGTGAGGCTCACCCAATGGTTAAAAACACACACAAATACTATATCTAAACACCAATATCAACACATGTCTCCAAATAATAGAAATATAAGAGACCTCAAATAGGACTCCCATCCAATTAAATATTCACCAAAATGGTGTAACATAAGAAATGAACATCCATTAAACCCAAATAAGATACTTAAACCACAAACCAAGTGAAATTTCAAAGGTCAAACATATATTAGAAATATGAAGAATGAATAAAGATTTCGACTATGGGTGATTACACAATGGTAACCTATGATTTTTAAACTATTCAGCATAGCTCGATGATATCATTAAAACAAATGCTAGCACCACCATGTGTTTGGTATATCAAAAAATCCACATCATTCAAAGTACCCAAGTAAATTCCCATGTCCTATTCAAGTCTAAATGGAATGATATATATCCATATGATCAAATAAAAGGAACATCAATGAAAAAAATAGATTTGTAGAGAAGGAAACAATAATTTATTAACCATTCATCAAAGAACCCAAAACATGACCCACATGATATTATCTCATAGATCTCAAAACAAAATGTTTCCCAAAAAAGACAGGTGATGAGAAGGAAAAATCAAATAGTTTCCTCTCCGACATCAGAGACAACAAGATGACAACCATATTCTACTTCAATGTGTGAAAAAATTCACACTATGGCCTATGGATTGAGTCACGCTATCATGAAGCATATTCGTCCCTACATTTAGGAGCTGAACTTACTTACCAAATTCTTCATTTCTGATTTCCCAACGTATAGATACTCATAATGTGACTTGGGTGGAAAAACCAATTATAATATCCCATATCTTTTGAACACATATTCTTTGAATATACATGAGAAAAAAACTACAAACACATGGTAAAAATATTCTTCTTCCAATTAGTATGTAATTTTATCAACCACTGAATATTTATTCTTCCCTTCACAGTGTTTCACTATCTCTAGTATAGCTGAGAAAGCCTTATAGAGAATCTCTGGATATTAAATAAACATGAATGTAGGAACGATAGTTAGAAGGTCTCTATGGGAATTATTTTTAAAATATATAGACTTACTAAATTACTCATAAAAAAACAAGTATGAATCAAACCAAACATGTGAATTTCATGGAATACACTCTAACTAATAGTTCATCTTGACCAAAACCTTACAACTCCATAACTTTCTCCTTCTTCACTTCTAATAGATACTACCACTGAATGAATACTAAGCTGATAAATTCCCCTGAAATTATTTCATACATACCAAATGTTATTACAATTTCCCAGCACTCCTAGATTGGTCCCTCAAATAAAAATGGAATAGAGTTGAACTTCAAAGATTTATGAGTCTTGATATTATGGAAGATCACATAAACTTCTTGAAACCACTACACAACCTCAAGATAATTTTTTTCACCTTTATAAGAAGGTGGAAAAATATACTGTAATTCAAGGATGGGGTTCATTGGTTGGAAGGTTTTTGGATCAACCCCTCGATATGTACAATTGATAGAGTTTTTTTAACAAGGGATTACACTTATGGAAAACATAAAGAACTACCCCAAGGACAAGACCATATGCCCTACATTCTATCATTCATAAAGGACTTTATGGGAGACATTACTAAACATAAAGAATTAGAATCATGTCAACCAAGACATTAAATCATACCAATAAGAGAAAAACTCATATACATAAATTTACAACCCAATTCAATAAAATAATTATTAATATAAAAAGGAATAATATTTTATCATTTATTTAACATTTCTCTTTCATTTCAAAATAATAAATATTTTAAAACAAATTATAGTTCCCAAAACCTATTTCCAGAAGTTTTAAAATATTCCATGGTTTCAAAATAATTAACCCATTTTTAGAAATTAGCAAAACAATATCTATCTAAATCAATTATAAAACAAAATTTATTCTTAAAACATTGTTTTACCACATCAAATAATTGTCTTTGATAAATTCTATTTCAAACCAAATATTTCATAAAAATCATTTTCATAGTTGAAAACACTTCTCAAATTACTTATCCAAAACATGTTTTAAGACGTAATTTAGTTTTTCACAATGGATTTTAAAAATTTCAAAAAGGGATTAAATTTTAACCAAAAAAACAATAGCATGAAACAACCCACATACATAACCTACATAAAAAACAACACATAAGTGAAGTCACATGTAAAAAAATGGATAAGGATTCATGTTTAGGACCAGGTTCGAAATATTAGAGGCTTTGTCATATTGGATGGTAGACCAAAAACCAACTTATGTACTATACAAGGTAGTATTTTTCAATTCATCCACACTAATTACTCACAGTTTAGTAGATAGTGAAAACAAGGTGCCAATGTTTTCATATTTTCATTCTGGTTCAAAATTTCATAATAGATTCCAAAAATAAATGATAGACTCATTTGGAATCTAAATATAATTTATTATAAGGAAACCAATCACTCAAAAGAAATACTGAAGTCTTAAAATCCATGATAACTCATGTAACACCTTGATGTAGAGGATAACATGCACATTATTGCGGACTACCTCTTATGTCCTGACAAAATCTTAATCACATTTATACAATGACTCACAAAAAATGAAATAAGGATTTCAAAGGATATAATTTTCCTTTATGAAAAGAAATCCCTTCGATACCATTTGCAACGAACTAATCCAGGATACCATCTAAACTGATACCCAAGCTGATTCTCCTCTACCCAGAAGAGAGTTCTTGATCTTCATCGGACTGTGACAAGCACCAGGGCATTAAATATTTAACCACTGGGAATAACATCTCCCACAAAATAAAAATATAAAAGGGTACAATGCGGAAACATCATTATATATATATATTATCCAATACATACATATCAAGTACACAGATACTCTAGAATCTCAAATCCAAAGAAAACCACTAAACCCCACCTCCTTGTGGTCCACAATCACTAACCATGTTCTTAGTCACTGAAGAACTAACTCAAAAAGGGAGGTGAGACAACAAACACATACTATAATATAATAAAGGCTGTAAAAAGAAAAGGTATGAGCAGGGTGTGAGCTATAGATCCTAGTAAGTGTCAACCAAAGATTCTCTATATTTACTTCATAATCCCATTCAAATATGTTAAAATATGATTATAAATGGGAGAGTATGAGGTTAAGTTTATAATAGTGTTTCAATCATTTAAAATCATTTATTGAATTAAAATTGTACAATGTATCATTTCAAAATTTAAAATAAAAACATTTTCATGATATGATTTGAAAATAATTTCTCAATTTAAATTAAGGAAATCAAGAAAAATATGATAAAATTAACCTAATATGTAAATATAAAGATGAATCAATACAATCCATTAAAGGTGCACAATGACAATAAATGAATCAAGCAGGGCAACTCTATTAGAAAATGTAGTAACAAACAAGAAACGAGATTTCCATTATATATAATCAGTTTTTTCTTTTCAAAATATTATTTAATAAAATAATTATATAAATTTAAAATTATCGAAATACATTAAGAAAAAGCATTAATTTTAATTTGATGGAACATTTCTCAAAAAATGTCTTAATATGACCTTTTATATAAATAATATTATATAAATTTTCTAATCATGTAAAAAGATTACAATAATGGCATATGTGTACATTTCCAATTAAAATAAGCACACAACATGGTTATGCACAACATATATACGATATTCCATTCTATAGGGATCCAACACTATTAACAGAAAAATTTGTACATACACCCCTTTAGGCCTAAGGTAAATGGATTTTTCACCAATGCCTATGGAATGAGATCTACTGATATGATGTTTTATAATGTTGTAGAATCATAGAGTGCAACCCAAAATTACACACTAACTACCTAAGGATTTCATGTTCTCATGTACACAATCAATTATTAGAAATTCATTTTATAACACATAATGAAATTCATCCCATTTGCTATTTCAAATATGCTCGTTTTTTCTATAAAACCATTAACAAGGATTTTTTAGTCCAAAAATTCATTTTCACCACGATGAAACCCGAAGGTCCCCATTAAAACATGTTTAATCCACTTCCACAAATAGATATTTGAAATCAATATACCATTCAAATTCAATGTCCGGTTACACAATTAATGTCAACAATTTAATTTTCAGCGCATTACACCAATTTTAAAACAATCCCCAATTAAATGGAATTGGGGGTTTTCTTAATTTTCCATAAAACATCAATTTAAAACCATTATGGAGAATTTCAACATTCAAAAAGTGTATCGATCAAATTTAAATAACTATTAGTCATTAAAATACCAAAGAGGATGTTAAAACTACCATAAATTAATTCCAAATAATTTTGAATAAGTAAATATTAAAAACAGTAATAATACCCACATACAATCTAATTACCTCATTATAATTCCAACCAGGACATTAAAATTTTCCATTATTTTGAAATTATAGTTAAAGCATTTAAATAATGTATTATATTTGAAAAACGAATGAATAAATTTACAAACATGGTCTTACACCTTCTTTCAATGAAGATAAATAATTTTTTCCATATAACCCCAAACACCAATTTCAAAAAAGAGGTAAAATAATTTAAAATTCGTTGTTGGTCATTTAATAAATTCATGCATTTGAAACTATTTAGGAAACATCAAATAGTTTAGTTCAAGTACTTAACAACATGGATGTTCATTTTGTAAATCAAATCCCATACAAAGACCTCAATTGTAAAAAATACTTTAAAAGTTCTCTTAAAATATATCTAAACAATTACGAGAATTATCAATTCAAAGTAAGGTGAGCGAAATCAATGTCAAAGACATTCAATTCATGCCATATCCAATTCCAATGATAATTGGTCAAAGAAGAGTTTATATGGGATTAAAAGGATAACAATATTTGATAATGTATTAGAAATAATGAAACATGTATCTATAAATTATCTAGAAACAATGAAACAGAAAAATAAGTAAGAGGATAGAGCCTCCTACTTCAAATTTATGGAATCCAATTGTAATGAATCTGATATTTTTTTTCCTTTGATGGTGATCAACAGATCTAAGAAGATAGATCTTGAATGAGGATATAGTAGATCCAAAATCAAAAATTCCACATCAATAAACTAGGATTCATCAAAATTGAGGATTTTCACAACCATTAGGAAGAAGTAATGAAGAAGAGAAAGGATATCCATGTTCAAGAAGAAAGAAAATCACTGGAAGATTGTCACATCTTCAATTGGTGCTTCGATCCTCCATGAGATGGGGTTGGTTGAGCCAAAATGCCTCCGTAAGGCTCTTAAAACCATAAAGATAGGTTTGGGGTAATGTGGGAGAAGTTTTTAGTTATTCAGAACTTTTTCATGTCATTAATTACAATTTTATGAAGTTAACATAATGTGTGCATGGTTTTTTGGGTTATGTATAATGATTTACCATAAATTTGAGAAAATCGTGGGCCTAGAATAGAGCCCCTAGATGTGTTTAATAGTTTGGGTGCACACTTTGTCAAACCGTGCACCAACCATGTGACCCCCACTATACGGGATGTAGACTATTTAAACCCGTGCTCAAACCATGCACAAACTTTGTGTAGATCCATACACCCCAAACAAAAATATGTAAATGACTCGAAATAACCCTAGAATATACCAAATCATTTGTTAATTAAATCAAGGGGTCAAGATACCTAAAAACAAGTAACATGATGTAACAGACATAATGTATTAAACATTATTACATAAAATTTGATGGATTTCAGTCTTAATTTTTTTAATGTTTTAATGGGCTATATGGGGTGCATGTGATTTGATGATGTGGTTGAGATATGGTTTCACAGATGAACAAGAAGACAAATTGAGAGGTTGAGAGCATAAGAATGTAAAATGTTAGGGTGATAAAGACTACTTCAGTGGCAATGTAAATATGGTGTAAATTCCTTTTATATATACCTCTTCATCATTTTACTAACATATATATGATACGTAGTGGATATCTCTTAGTGTGGATGGGAAGATTTTTTACCTATTTAGATGATGAGTTGACTTAATTTTTTATTAATTATTATATAGAATTATTATTTTACATTTTAATGACAGGTTTTAGAGAGGATCCTTCTGAGTAATCCTATATGATCACACCATATATAAATATGATTTTCTGGTACATTTTAATTGTTTGGTGAATGAGTATGGTGGTTTAGCATTTATTTATTGTTCATATGATATTGAAGTTCGTGGTCACATCTTATGCCTTTCTCATTGTGAATTTTTTGTTATATCTACTTTTTATTATATTAAATTCATGTATTTTTATTGGATATTTAGTAATTATGATTTTTATTTGTGGTTTCTATTATTATTATGATATATTAAGTTCAATGACTCCCATTAGTAAGAATTTCATACAATCAGACCTAGTTTCAACCCATGGCCTTTATTTTGTGGTATTTAAGGGTTAGTCATATAGAAACCCAAAAATTTTATACATAGATATGAAATATTAACAGATGAATATTAATTAAATAATATAAAAATCCATGCTAGAATCATATAATTCTAGTTCCTTTGGAAATCTAGACATATAATCAATTGATTCATAAATGATCTATATCTTCTCCCACTATGTTTTTAAAATCTACCACCCTTTTCATACATGTCATACAAAAAACAATTCTTCATAATCAGGGGAAGAAATATTAATAATGGGTTACCTTAGATTCTCTGTAAGGGTAAACAAGCAATAAATCAATAGTTACATAGAGATAACATGATGATAAGTGTATGAGATTCACATTTCAAAACTATACCTTGTATATCATTAACCAAAAACTTGATTCATGGAATAAATCATAGGAGGTTATAGGGAATGAATAAAAATTAAAACATAGAAAATGGTATATGAGATTATAGCATTGAAATAATTCATAGATTATGGAATACATATATTACTAGAAAATTTATTTTCAAGGCAAACCACTGATACATTCATATCATCTTATGATAGGGCTATACACCAATGTGCATGCATTGGGCTTATGATAACATCATATGTACACTTTGATATCATATAAAATAAATGATTATCCAATCAATTTGAAAGAGATATATGTAGAACTCGTCTAATAATTTAAATAATATATATGTGTTCCACATGAAAATAAAAATCCATTATACTAAAAACCATGAAACAATGTGGGTTTTATATACATTTCCTCATAACCTAACCCTAATAAATGAAATGGGATTCAATATAATTTTATCTTAATATCCTAAATATAAGTCATCTAGAAAAAATAATAAATATGGTCTACTTTGATCATATCCCTAAAATATATTATATATCATGAAAGAATTTCATCTTAAATAAACAATAATTCTGAAAGATCACATGGAATAATTTTAAGGAATTTTTTTCCATTATAAATCAATTATTTAAAAAAATATTCCCACATAAAGTAGAAAGAATTTTATATTAAAATAAACACATAAAAATTTAAAAGAATATTTAAATTATTAAGGATTTATAATAGAGGTAAAATATACTCATTATGTATTAGCTAAAAAAATCATATCATATTATCTTTCCTAAAATGTCATGATTTACCTTGTTTAAGAAGATGATAAATATATTTCTATAAAAAATTATGTAAAAATAAGAATATGGGTTGAGATGAATTAAAAAAAAGGATAATATTAAAATCCATTATGAATTTTTTAGATGTCTTGTTAATGGAATACAAATATTATATAATAGAGACCTAATAATAAATAATCCCATATAATGATGAGATTGTGAAATATATCCTTACCTTAAGTATCGCCTTTTCTTGTTCATGTTCAACACACATATATAATAAACATGTATTTTTATGGATTTATTATTTATCAATATTTATTTAATAAATAAATTTATTATTTATTTATGATATATTTCCCTCTATTTATTACTATTTTTTTATTAAAATCATTATTTGTGTAGAATAATTCTTTATATTCCATGCATGATTCGGTTCGATAGTCCCTATCCATAAACCATTATAATGTCCCCATATTTTAAAAAATGTTAATCATGAAATAAAAATAATATATATTTATTATATTCAATTTTTTCATCATTCATAAAATATAGATATTAAAAAATTTATTAAACAATTCTGGGAGTTGGTACGTCATATGTATACATGAATGCTCTTTCAACGTTTTGAATTTTGTAATTCATGAATGATAAATAATAATTATCTTTTAATGAATCATTATTATATATATTATATTAATTTAATAAATCTTTACTACAATAATATTTAAATATAAATTAAATATGAATCACTTCACATTGTTGATAAGGTCGCCCATACAGATGGATGAGCGACATTATAACTTTTCAAAGGATTTGACAGTAAGAGAATAGACATCATATTTTCACTATATAAGAATAATTATTTCATAAATATCATATATAAATATTAAAACCATCATAATACGTACCCATATATTATGGTGATAAAAAATGAATTGTATCACTATATAAAGATGGTAAGTCGTATGTATGCATGAGCGATACATTAACTTCCTAATTGATGGGGATGTTGGTTTATAATGGTGTTTTAATAATCATGATAAAATATAATCATATTTTAGACATTGATTTATTATTTTATGATATATATAATTTATTTATTAGAGTTCAATATGAGAATAAAAAATAATGTTATCGTTCATGGTGATTAACTCTTGTTCAAAAATACACCATTACATTTAATTTAAATGTATCTAGGGATGGTATATTAGGAAGAACATGATATATAAAATGTTGATAGAAAATATTATAAGATAAATTTTAAGACTATATTGTAGTTTAATGTCTTATGTTTGTTTAATTATGTGATGGATGAGGGTCCCTTTTTAAGAATTTATTTAGGGGAACTGTTGGAATTTCCCAAAATATTAAATTACAATATGACTTTTCTAGAGGAAAATGCATCCAAATGAACTATAAATAAAAAATAGATGAACCATTATTTTTTATTACATATTTTCTGTGATTTTTATATATTTCAGTAAAATATAATTTTCACACTGTATAATTTTTTACAATTTGGATGAAATTCATTAAATTGATATTAACAACATCAAGAAAATAATAGAAATTTCAGTTTTTTTAATAAATCAATATCATGTAATTTTAATCCATTCAAATAGTGAGTCAAATAAATGTTCACAACTTAAAATATTATTAATATTTTTAATATCATTTTTTCTAAAAAATTGAAGAATTTCTACATTTTTGTTCTACAAGAATTTAAGTTAATTATTTCTTAAGTAAGAATTAATAAAAATTAAAAATATAAACGAATATATTTTACATTTAAAATTAATATTTATAGTTTATAATTTATTCTCAATAACATCATATTATAAATTTTATAGTCATTAAAAACAAGAGTGTGTAGTGTTTGAGTTTACTGAAAATAAAATAATATACTCGTCAAGATCTCATCTAAATGGATATAAAACAAAATATAAATGATTATTTTAAGATTTTTGATGAAATATAATCAATTAGTATAGTAAATTAAACTGTTAGGATCATTTTTTTATCCTTATTATTTTATTTGTATTCTAAATTATTTGATTTACATTTAATGTTATAATAAAAAACAAAAGTTAAAATTTAAAATGAAAAAAATAAAAGGGAATTGTTTTCCAAATTTGGCCCCAAAAATTCCTAATATGAAATCAATTTCTCAATACTAAAATCACATGTATGATGTTAATTAAAAATTAATTTAAAATAATTCACTGAAAAATAGTTTTCTTGAAAAAATGTTTTGAGCCAAAAAATGTGTGGGTAAAAAGATATAAGGAGTATTAAATTTTATTTAATTAGACTATATCTAACTTTATATTAGTTAAGTTCCTTTAATTTGAAAATTAAAATTATAACAATTATTTATTAATATAACTAAAATTTCTATTTTTAAACCATATTTATGACTATTCACTGAAATATTAATATATTCAGAAAATTATAAAAAATAATCCTAAATTAAATTTGAGTTTTTAAATTTAAAAAGGAAAAGAAAATTTTAAAGCAAAAAATTTTTAATTTTAAAAAAATTATTTTTAGTATTCACTCATAAATAGAATGAAATCAATTTCTTTGGGAATTTGTTTCCTCAAGTATAAAATAACAATACTAATATTTGAGAACTTATTTCATAAGAATTGATCAATGTATTTTTATTATGTTGGAATCCTTTATATATTTCATAATCTTTTAATAAAATTCATACACACAAATTTAAATTCTATTTTATAAATTACATTTTTAAATAATAATACTTTACTAGTTTATTGTGGTTCATTTAAACTCAATGTTGTGTGAAAAGCACGATATCTAAGAAATAAAATCATTTTAATATAAATATTTTAAAAAAATATTGTGGTGTTACGTTATACCCCCTTAAAATTGATTTTTCCTTAACACTCATCCCTTTGATATAAATATATGAGTATAATTTAGAACTATCAAAACCTTAGGTTCCCAAATATATTCTTTAAATTACTGGTTTCACCAAAAAACATAAACCATGTTAGTTGTATAATTTCATATATATTTTTCATTATGATCCATAATCTCTTCCTTTCTTCATCATAAGAAATATATTTCCCTAGTGGTATGAAATCTATGTTTAGTAAATGAGAGGGATTAAGTGTGCACCTACTAAGAATAGATACATCGAATGAATCATTAAATAAAGAGATACTTGGCCAGAAATCCTTAAATAAGATATCGTGATGTTACAATTAATAGTTTTAGAAGAAATTATATATTTATGGATTATTTTTCTATTTTTTCCATACATCATCACCCTCCATAATAGATATATTCATAGGAATACATTTTCAACCACTTCAAATAATATATATTTTCCATTGTTTTCAACATAAATTTGTTTTATTGACCCAAATATTATCTCATGTGTTATTAAATGGAACTAACATTCTATTCAATTTATTAATCATTATCTGGTCCTAATATCATTATTTCCCCACTCCAATATATTGGATTTCTTCACATCACACCATTTGTCATTTCATGATTATCCATCTGAATGCTATAGTGAAAGATATTTTTATATAAAATTTTTACCAATGAAAGGTGTTTGTCCCAAAATCCATTGTAATCTAAAAAGTATGATTGAAATGTTAATTTTATAAATTGAACAGTTCTCTCAGACTGACCATATATCTTGGCAATATAAGAAGTGCTAAAACCTAACTCTGTATCTAGTGCCTATTGAATATTTTTCAAGAACATCAAGGTATACCATGGGTTTGAATCGACAAAATGGACATTAGTACTCCATGTAATCTTACAACTTCATTTATATATATTTTGGAATGCTAATAAAGAGATAAATATTATCTGATAGAAATAAAGAGTTTTTAATTTTTAAGGAGATCAACTATAATGAGTATTTTATTATATCTTTAAAATGTTTTTGGGATTCTTTAGAGAATATCAATGGTGATGTTTTCCCATTTCTATTCCACTATGGGTAATTGTTATAAAATACCTTTATAATTATGCCTCTTATCATAAAATTTATATCATAAAAAAAATGAGAAACATACTATGAAATATCTAACAACATTCTATCTAACAATAAATTCATTTTCAATTATATATATATCATGAAATGTATTTGATGAACATATAATGAAGAACTATGATATTCTTATATCAACTCCTTCATTAAATATAAAACCTAAAAAAATATACACTTTTCTTACACATTTTTATTCTAAAAATGTATGGTTGATCTCTGGAACATTTCAGAAATACTTTTTCAACTTTACATCTTTCTTCAGCGCCTCATTAATCTTCACTTGGATATATAGTAGAAAAATTATTTTATCCATATACTATTTCTCTAAATCCTTTAAGATTTTATTTCAATATATTATAAATACATAAATATTTTATATTATTTGATCTTCAAAATGAATAATCTAGCATTATCCTATCCACAGAAAACATTTTCCACCATTTTATCTTTCCTATGGTTAAAATGTATTAAGAATTGATAATCACGAATCATTTACCACCATATTATTTGTAACATGTTTAGGTAATTTTATTGTAAAATATAATATAATTTATTTTCATAATTATATATTTTTCACAGCATCCACCTCAGAGATAATTATTCCATACATTATGTGAACAATTTATCATAGATAACTCCAAATAAAAAGTTAGATAATTTTTCTCATTGAACCTAAATTTTCATGAGGCATAAGGTATGACCAAATTAGTTTGTATGAGAAAATATATAATTACCATTATTGATTCATCAAAATTTATAACAACACTTCTCTAATATAATGTAGAGTAATAACATGTATACTGATTAGAATTATCTTTAGATCCCAAAAATTTGATCACATTATTCAATATAATGTAACTTGTATTGATTTAGAGTTAATATGGTGATTGGATTCAATATCCATGATAATTATAAAGAAACGATTATATACACCCAAACTAAAAAAACTAAGGTTTTAAGTCACATAATGGTCAGTCTGGGCCGTTGTTCAATAACATCTATCTTTGAACTGTCTACTGATATACCCTCATTGAAGATTATAATACTGAATAATGAAAATTTATAAAGCCAAATTTCACATTTGGAATGTTTTACATAATATATTTCCTCAAATAGGTTCTTCAGAAAAAAATAGTGATCCTCATGATCTTAATTACACTTTGAATATAAATGAAAATAATCTACAAATACTATGAAAAAACAATTACAGTAATATCTAAATACTCTATTTATTAAATAAATGAATAAATAATGATAATTAGTATGACCAAAATACATCAATATAAATTAATAGGGTCCATACATGAGATGTAATTCCATATTATGTCTATCCACCTTTATGGCCCCCAATTGATGATATCCAAATAAAAAATAAATCATATAAAATTAATGATCTCCATGTTTTTTATAAAAACATAATCAATATGGGGTATAATATTATTTTTTTATAGTGACCATATCTTGTTCTTGATACACAATATAGATTCATTTTGATCTATCTTTCTTCATGAAAAACATAACTAGTGCACCAAAAAGGTGAAAAACATACTGGAATGAATACATTTTCAAGATTATCTTGGAATTTCTTCTTCAATTATTTCAACTCAATTGGGGTCATTATTTTCTGAGTCTTCTAAATACGTGCTCACTAAATATTGGTTCTATAGGAAATTAAAAATCAATTAATAGAGTTCAACTATGTAATTTATTTAAAAAGAATAAAAAAACTACCACACAATTTTAATAAAATTGAATTTGAGTTTCTCCCCCTACCATTTGAGATAGATTTACCTTTTAGTTGAAATCAAGACCCATAAAATAGATTTGATTTCCATTGAAATATTTTATTTATCATCGCATTGACATAAAATTAATTTTTGGTTTATAATATCAAATGTGGCTTCTCTTCCTTGGAAATTGATGTGGGATTTAGGAATAAATATCTATCCCATTCCCAAAATAACATCAAACTCAAATAGGAGAGAATAAATATATTTTTAGGAATAAAATTCCACAAAAAATTCAACATGAGAAGAATCATTAACTAGGGATGTAATAATCGTTCAATTTCGGTTTGTTAGGGGTAATTTAACAACTAATAATTGGGGTGATATTGTGATAACCCATATAAATATCCATATATATAAAAGAGTTTATAGATCCAATATCCAATAATAAACTAGTGTTTATAAAATGGAAGTTATGTTTACCTTTCCCCATATCATTGTCACACCCTTCATCTGAAATAGCGACAACATGGGATTTACCATTATAAATAGGATTTAGAGTTTATTGATGACAATCATCATCATTAAAAATTAGTTTTGGTCCTCAGTTAAAATAATGAAAATACCACAATAATTTTATACACCGTATTGTGGATGGAGAATTCTTGAGATATTTATAATTATTCTTATCACTGGATTAATTATTTCATTCACATTAACATTCAGTCAATTGATGGACATAATTTCCAAATATAAAATGTTGTTTAGTCCCATTTTAAATTTTCAACTATTTTTACATCTATAGATTTAGAATAAAGGAAGTATAATATTTCTATCTATTTTTAAAATTTCCATGAAATTATAATATTATTTAATTATCAAAACCATGACGATGATGGAACTAATCTAAATTTCAACCTTGATACTATGTCTCGTGATTTCATCATAGCTAATAAATACTCTTATGGATAACTAAATTATTATACATCATTTCTAGATATTTGACAATCGATCTATCTTACATTTTAGTTGGATGCTAATACTAGAATTTTACCGCACATATATTTTAAAACCTAGCTTGTGGGTATGAAAATATTCATCATCCTTATATTTTGGCTCAAGGAATTCCTTCTCAATTTTTATGAATAATATTATGAACTAAATTATTGAATAATAATAATTTAAATTCTTCTCCAATAATAGATTTAGTTTCATATTGTTCTATCAAGTTATTGGAAAGATTCCTTTAATTATATTCTTTTTCACAAAATGATAATCAACTAAAATATGTTTCTCATACTATGATCACTGAAGAAGGAAACAAATATTTTCAATGGTATGGATATATTTCAGAGTGACTAATGGATCATCGGACACACTAAAAAATGTGGATATTTCCTCTGGAAGGAATCAATATAATCCTTTTCCCTACTTTTTTAATTTGTATTGTCCCCATAATTGATCACCTAATAATGTTTCAGGAGAATTATACCATGATTATTCACTCTAGCCCAATATCATTTACTTGTTCTAGTGGGAAATAATTGCGGTGGCTATCAAATTCACCAATAACATGATCTCTTAGGGTTCAATCCACTAATTAAAACAAAATAGCATAGTGTGATAATCAATAATCATTTTGATGAATCCTAAAAATTAATTTTAAATAGTCCTTAAATCCTAAAACATTCTATGAATCCTTCGGTTTATCATATCCATTCATGATCATTACCAATACTATAGGATTTTATGCAATACTCGGACATATATATGGGGTTCTTATTATGATTTTATCATCCTACTCTCCAAATAATAACTAAATTTTTCTCTATTACTAACTATATGAACCCATTAATTCCATAAATATATAGTACTTATTAATAGATGAAAACTCATAACAAAACAAAATGATCCACAATAGAATAATTTAGATATAGTTCCTATGTAAACCTTTACAAATAAACAGTTGGCTCATAAGTTATTTATATATTCCCCCAATATATTCTTTAAATCTATCACCATTCGTTGACTTATCATACAAAAAAACTATTTTCATAACCAGTGAATAAATACATAATAATTATTGAGATTGGATTATCATCAAGGATAAACAATAGAGATATCGATAATAATGTATAGATAAAATGATCATATGGGTATGAGATTATGATTTGAAAATTTTACATAGTATATCATATATTATAAACATGATTCATGGAATAAATGATAGAAGTTAATATGACATGAATCATAAATAAATGAAATTCATGATCTATGAGATCATAACCTCGTCATAAGACACATATTTTGGAATAAACACAAGTATATAAAAACTTATTTCACGGAAACCCATAATGAAATTAATAACATGTGGAGATTTTGATAACCAAATATGTACCTTCTTCAGTCTTGGTATAACCTCTCATGTACCATCTTTGCGGATTGGTATAACAACTCATATACCCTTTGATAAAGTAGAATATCTATCATTACAAAAATTAACTCGAGGGAGATACAGTTCCCAACCATCACATAGTGAAAATCATATATAGGTGTTCCAAAATATCATAAATAATTCCTCATATTAGAACCCGTGAAAATAAATGGGGTTTTATTACATTTCGCCCAAACATAACCCATAGAGAATAAATGGGTTCCATAAAAATTTCATCATGACATCATTAACAAAAACAAGCCAAAAAATAGATTAAAGATGGTATCCTTGGATCATATCACTACTAAATCTTAAATATAATCAATGTATATAATAAGATATGGTTTTTTTGAAATACCATTTGGAATTTTTATTGAGGAAAATATCTTTTCCAGTTTAAAATTAACTCTTTAGTTAAAAAACTATATACATTAGAAAAGAATATATTTTCTTTAAACCTATATATGTAAAATGTTAGAGGAAAAAAAAATTATTAAGGAATGATGAAGCTGAGAAAATACCTTGTGTTTATATCAATTAAAAGAACATTTTTTAAATATTGTTGATAGAAAGTCTAAAATCACCACATTAAAAACATGAAAAAAATATACCTCTCAAACCATTTAGTAAAAAGTTAAGATGTGTAAAAATTAATTTAAAAAATGTATTATAATTAAAAAATCCATTTTCAATTATTTTTTGAAAACTTGGTCATGGTATAAAAATATTCCCCATTATATACTTTAAGAAAATCAATCATAAATAATGATTAGATTGTGAAATAAACCATTTCCACGAGTCCCTCATTTCCCTATTAATGTTCAAAACCCTTGTATAATAAATAATGAATTACAATAATTATATTACATAAAAATTAATAAATTTCATTCAATTTATGATTTATTTATGAAATCTTAAAATCCTTTTATTATTAATTTGTTGTTAAAATAAATATTTTTTTGTGCTAACTAATATGTTTTCTAAGAAAATTTGGTTTTTGAGGAAACAATCCTTATAAATTGGTCAATGTCCAATAATTTCCAAAATTTTAATCTTGAAATAAAAATTATATATATTAATCATATACATATTATTAATTAGTCCAAAAATTTAGAGAGATAATATTGAATTACACCGTTCATGCTGATGATATTACTTACACATGAATGAATGTTGTTTCCATTATTCGATTGTTCGAATGAATGAATGTAAAAAATAATTTCCATTTTTAGAATTATTATTATGTCATATATATCATTTATATTCATTTAATTCTTCCTCATTACCATCTAAGAGAAAAATAATGGAAAATAAATCACATCATATCATATAAATGGTAGTCTATATTTGTGCATATGGGACATTATCATGTCCTAATTAACTAGATAGTAACAAGATATACATGATATTATTATTCAAAAATTATAATTATGAAATTAAATATTATATGTAAACATTAAAAAAAATTATAATAGCCATACAATAATTATGATGAGGTAAAATGTGTTGTATCAAAACTAGGAGGGGCTAAGCCGTACGTATGCATCAGCAATACTTTCACCGTTATTTGATGGGAAATATACTATATAATGGGTTTTATCTAAATAATAATATTTTTTAAGATATTTATGATATTGAATCTATTGTTTTATGATAAATATTATTGATTTATAAGATGTAATGTTTAGCAGAAAAAATAATGTTATTAGTTAGGGAAATTACAACTTCTTCAAAATGACATCTTAAGATACCCTCTAAAGGAAACAATTTGTGGTATTTTGGGAGGTCCATCACATATATAATGTGACTATATAAATTTATGTTAATATTTAGAAGAGTATTATTGATATATAAACCCATGTGTGGTGAAAAGACATGAGGAATGAGCTGGCCTTTTATAATTGAGGTGGTGTACATATTTGGAATTTCTCAAAATATTAAATTATTGTAAATCAATTCTAGAATAATAAGATTTTATATGGACTATAAATGAATATGGGATTACATTTTACACCATATACTATCCAAATTTCCCTTATTTAATATTTTTTATGAATTATAACAAATTTAATAAATTAAAAATTTCATAAATAATCATTATTGTCAATTTTTCCACTATTCATTAATTTGACATTTTCAACATTATGAAAATTATATAAATTAAAAAAATTTAAACGTCCATAAAATATCATTTTAATCTATAAAATTCATCTATCAAATAAATAATCTCAAATTATAATAATCTTTAGATTTATAATATCATTTATTTGATTATCCCTTTATTTGAATATTTACACCATCACTATTGGGTATGTATTTTTGGTAATTATTTATTGACTAAAAATTAAAAATACAATACCATAAAAAATATAAATATTTTAGAATAAAAAATATTATTTTTATTTAATCATATCCTATGTGAAATCCCACATTATCAATTTTACAGTTATTTGAAATAATAGTGCGACATGTTTGACTTTTCATGAAATAAATTACAATAAATATCATAATGTAACATCCCAAGGATTTGAAAATAAATATAGAATGAATTTTTTTTAATGCTTTCAATTTCGGAAAAAATGCCATCTAGAGTTGTGTTCAGTAAGTCATTTGGAGTCCGATAGAACAAACTTGATTTTTTAGTGTATAGTAACATACCCATATGAATAGTAATATGATTAGTAATATGACTGTAATGAATGGTAAATTTTATTAATCTTTTATTTTGTTAAGGCTAGAAGATAATAACATCTTGGTTATGTTTTCATTGTGATAATGAAGTAATTGTAGAATTAAAACTGTTATGTTTTGAATAAAGTGTGATTTTATTTAAAAATTAAATTAATAATATTTAGAAAATTATTTTTGAAAAATTGATTTCCCTTTTGAATTCTACACGTCGAAAATTAGTTGGGGTTAATTTTAGAGATTTTTCTAAAATACATAATTTTTTCATGAATAGTGAAAATAGAGTTTTGAGTTTACGGTAGTTTAATGAAATCATAATGATGTAATAAATAAATATAAAAGTATGGTCGACTTGGGTATAGTGACTTATGACATGAGGTGTCCCAAGAGGCTTAAACCATGTGAAAATACCATTTCCAAGCCCATTGTTTGGCAAAAACTACTAATGAGGTGTCCATTTGAAATTATTAAAACATTACATTTCTTTTTTTTATAAATACCCAGTCATATATTAGTTTTATTTCATTCTAAATCCCTCATCCTCGAAGCTCTGGTGGTTTTACCTCTCTAGGAGTCCTCCCAAGGTGTCTCTAATCCCCAAGGTCAGATCCATCAAGATATAGGATTTATTCTACAATGTAAGGGAATCTGTTATTCTCTTCTTTAAGTCGACACTTGTTTTATGTTATCTATTTGAAAATCCTTTATAATATGTTGGGGTATGATTTTATTTATTCTTATTACTGTAAATTTTATTTCAATAGGATTAGATACCATTTTTTTCTTGATCATTTGATTTTATGAAATTTTAAGTGACGATGTTAGGCTGTCGAATTTTCATAAGGGATCTCTTAACTATTTTTTTTTTCAAGTTCATCTATATTATTTTTCTCTCCTCACCTACTCTATCCAAATGATCATATTAAAAACAGTAACATCTATATACTGGATTTATCTCATTTTAATGGAATAATGATCATAAATATTCATACTCCTTCCCTTTTATTTTATAAACGAAATCGACGTCCATAAGGTTCTGATTTATAACCTTCGAGGACGACCAAGTTTCAATCATCAATTTCTTCTTCATTACTGGTCATGAAACCATATTCAAGGTTGAACCAAACTATAATATATGTTTTATAAGCTAATTAATATTCAGTAACCAGAATATGTACATATAATTATGTTATATGACAAAACTAGTTCATAATACTACAAATACCACCGAATAATCGAAGTGGTGGTCATCTAATGATTCATCCTCATTCCATGTAAAAAAATGATAGAAATGACTATTATAAATTATTTATGTTAATTAATAATATATAATTCCAATCATGTAGATTTAAAACCATTCCACATGAACTTCACTACATAAAAACAAGTGAATCGAATATGAAAATAAAAGAAACAAACACTCCAGAATGGAAGAATTCAATATAATAACTTATCAATAAGGACATAAATGAACTAAACAGAATTATTGTAACTAAATACATGTATAATAGGTTCTTAAATTATTTATTAACATGTATAATTTCATATTCCATGAGCTTAAGTACAAGAGTGGAACACGTTTGAGGTTAAGGTAAGTGTTTTTTTCCACTCGAACATACACTTTGATTCGGGATACTTTCATTGTCTAATTACCTCAATGTAATTATTATGTTTTTGTTATGTACTCACCATATGTTCTGTATGAGTATTATATATATGTTTACAAACAATAAACCTTCCTTATTTTATGGATAGTTACACGTTTTAAATGGAACTATCTAAATTGTTTCAAAAATACAAGCCCAATTCAAAAGAATTTCTCAAGTACTTACCTATTTTCAAGGGCACTCTATAATATGTTTTTTGGAAACCATTAGCTTTATAAAATCACTAATTTTATTATGAACATACTATCTTAATTCACTTATGGTTTTATACAATGATTTTTCCAAAAGAACTCTTCATTTTAAAATAAAAGAGTATTTATCTCCAGAATTGCTTAATGATTTTATAAGAGCGTTTTCATCTAATTCTACATTATTGTTGATTCCATGGTATTATAGGGTTTAATAATTAATGAATTAATATACCATATTTGATTTAATTTTTTATGACTAACTTTATTGTGGATGATCTATCCTGAAACCATGCACCATATTACTCGGAATGGTTAGTGTTTTATGTTTAATTATTGGGGAAAGATAGTTACATTTCATATGATAGTTTCAATATGAATGTTCATCTTTTTTATGTCTATCCCTGCTCATATGAGGAATTAATTGGACTTATAATGTGATGGGTGTAACACCCCGAGATTTTATGAAAAATATTATTTTAATTTCATTAATGTCTTTTGTTGTACTCTACACCAAGATTACCTTACGCTATATACAACACCATATTAGATTGCAGTATACGCAACACTATTCTTGGACCGTGTTACACACAATTTTGATAATAGTTATTCTACAAAACATTGAGTATATATATATATATTAAATGTATAAATGAAATATGGTTGGATTCTATTATACGAAACAACAAAGGATTCTTTCACAACACGCAACCCTAACTTGGCTTGCATTACACGCAATCGCGACCTTCCTCGATAGCGTGTGTTGTACACAATACCGGGTTTTAATAAACAATGATATATTATTATAATATTGTCATGAACTAGCCATTATGAATAGTATTAACTAAATTTTTAATTTTATAACATTATTATTGATCTTACACATTTTCTAGAACATGGTATAAGAACAAAATAAATTTTTCGGGTAAAATAAGTATTTTTCAAAAAATGCAGTTTTGCCACCTTTTGATGGCGCACCCACTTTAAATCTAGTTTTTGACATGTTTATATGTTCAATTTGACAAAATAAAATTCTTATTTTGAATCAGGATGTAAAAATTTACATTAGATAAAGTTTTGATATTTTTACGATAACTTTCATATTTTAATGAATAGTAAAAACACGCTATATTTTAATTAAAAACAACTTTTTCATCATAATATCTTACGTGGTTAAATTATAATATAGAATAGTTTTAAAGTATAAATAGAATATTTTTTTACCATTTAATATAATGTATGTCATTAGCATTGATTTTACCTTGAATTCATAGGTTAAATCAATTCAATCTTTTGCAATGTTTTAAACAAAAACCCGTTTTTATTCGACAATGGGATTAATTTTAATTTAATTTCTGCAACTTCTGTTTATTGAATTTTAAAAAATGGATTCCATATTTGGAATCATTGGGTCCAAATTATGTTAATAGGCTACTTTTTATTTTTGGTAATTATGAATAGTAACTACGGTAAATTTTATTTACCATAGTTAAAGGTAAATCGGGTAATTAAGGGTAAATAGAATATTATAAAATTACCCTAACACATGAAAAAATTCTATTTGATTGATAAAAGTCAACCCATATCAACTAAGGGTCGTATTATTTTCATTTTATGGACTTTTTACCATGAAAATAATTTAATTATTATTAAAACCAAAGAAAGTGACAACATGTCACTCTCTTAAATCTTATAAGTATAATAATTTTAACTTAGTGATAAACATCATAAAACTTCTAACATTAATAATCTACAGAAAGCTAAAAAAATTATCTACATCATGAGAATTTATTTATAATTTTTTGGGATTAAATAATTATCATTAATTTTGACACAATAGTGATGCAGAAATTATTTATCTAGTGAAAAATCAAGAATATAGTTTTCATTAAACTAATATTGACCATAAAAGGCACAAAAACCTGACCAAAACTTATTGTTCATGTAAAGTGAAACAATAATCATCCAATGGTCAAATATGTGACCATTTGGAGTCTTATAAAAGAAATTATGACACTTATATTATTTTATTTTAAATGATGCCAAAGTTGTCACCTTCATAATTTAATAATTATAATAATTTAAATATTGTGATTTTAAGATAATAAATTCGAGTAAAAGTATTATTGTGAAAGTTAATATATTTATCTTTATCATATTATTTTATTTTAAATTTTTATGCAACAAATAAATATATTAAATAATTATACAAAAATGTTGTAGTAATTATTTTATTAAGAGATAAACCAAATAAATGGTTTTAAAAATAATAAAATAAATATTATATGAACTATTTAATTTGATCCACTAATTTTATAGATACATATGACCTTTTATTAATATATTAAATCTTTTAGTTCGAACATATCTTCTGTATATAGTTTATTTAAATTCAAATAAAAGAATAGTGTCAAAATTGACACTATTGTTATTTTAAACAAATAACATATTATAAAATTGTTTAAAAATCACAAAAATATTAAAAAATTATAAATTTAAATTTATATGGTCTATAATGTTATAAAGTAAACAATTATGGAAAATTTACAACAAATAAGTAATTATTTGTTATAATTCAAAATTTAGAATTTTATTTCCACAAATAAACTTAAATAGATTAAATAAGGATAAATCCAAATGATAAGGTTTAAAATAAGATCCAAACATGTCTAAATTTAATTTTTTGATGATCTTAAAACCCTATATCATATAATATTCGAATATGAGTCATTTTTGGAGGTTTTTATGTGGGGTTAGATTTATTATAAATTAATATTTTTAAGAATTCCAAAGGTGCCCCTCTCCTCCCTTATAAAAGGGCACCTCCTCCCTCTCTTCCTCACACAACATTGAGCCTTCAATCTCGGCCAAACCCTGAAAAATTATCTTCTACACTTCCCTAGAAACATCCTAGAGGTTCTGGTCTTCCTAAAAGACCAATTTTAGTGCCCTAAGAGGAGGTCTCAAAAAGGCGCTTCAAAGAAGAGGTAATTTCCGTTACCGATTCTTTCACCATTATTTCTTCTTCCAGTTCTTCTTATTAAGTTGTTTCATTATGAAGTAATAACATCAGTATCACTAATATAATGATATGTTATTATAAGTATGAAACAATCCTAATTCACCATCTATCCATCCTATGGAAAATGAAATCACCGCGCGTGCGTACGTACGGAATACCGTCTCCACGCCGTGGTGTAATCTGTTTTTCCACCAAGACCTTACATGGATGGGTATTATGGTGTACAGAATAACTATACAAAGTTATTATAACATCATAATTATTCTGATATATTGTATCATCCACTCCAATTCAAGTCAATAATTATGGAAATGATATCATCGCTCGTGCGTACATACGGACTACCATCTCCACGACGCGATGAGATTCATTCTCCATGTTAACCATTTAAGAATGATTATAAAGTATATATAAGAAATAATAATGAAATATATGACATTATAAAGCTACTGTATTTATGTGTATATATATTTATTTCATCTACTTAATTCCACTCAATTCAATAAGGAAACGAAAACATCGTTCATGCGTACGTACAGCCTACCATCTCCATGAACGGTGTATTTATTTCCATTTATCGATCCATTATATATATTTATATTATGAATATATATTATATATAAATCATGTTTTATATTCTATAATTAAGTAATAATTTTCTAAGTAATCATATGAATAATTACAAGTTAAAACACGAACGACAAATGAGACGATTTTACCCAAAACGCTACTTTAACATGAAATTACAAAAGAACGGGTAATATAAAGTCATAAGTGAACCATATATGATATAATAACAATGAATATGATTCTGTAATAAGTAAATGAAATTATTTAAATCATTATACAGGAGGTTCAGACACTTACGAAGCAAATCGGACCTAAGGTAAGGGAAATATCACAATCTCATTTGTATCCGAGATTGTTTATACTTTGGAATTTACTGGGGTGCATTTTATCATCCAAATCCATGTTTCATCAATATGTAATATTATTTCCATCCACATAAAATTTTTTTAAATCCAATTTTACCCTTCGGTGAGTTTTTAGTAATAGATAAGAAAAGAATCTTTTGTCATTTTTCGTACAAAGTACTTTTTGACTTTTCCGACAAAAGTACGAGAAGAATGTTTTTTTAACTTATACGGAATGAATGGATTTTTAAAACATTATTTCCAAGAAGCTTAATTTATAAGTTTTAAATTTTATTTTTTAATCAACTTCTTTTATTTTATAATTTTACGACATGTTAAGAAAGGGAAAGTGTTTTTGAAGCAGAAAGGATATTTTCCTCAAGAATGGAGTTCATGTGTTTTATCAAAATTATTTTTCATCTAAGATAATAAAGGGTTATATTTCTATCCCTATTATTACATGGATTTGATTATATTGTGATGGAAATATTTTTATGAATTCCTTTATCTTATATGAATTGTTTTATGATGTCATGTTGTTTAAGAATCCCATTTTTATTACATGGGTTATGCTATGATGTATGGTTTATGATTTTGTGGCACACATAAGAATGGTATCATTATGAGATGGGTGGGACCTATATCTCCCTCCAATGAATTGGGTAAAGATTTTATATCTCATGAGATAGACATGGCTGGAATGGTAGGTTATACCGGTTCAGTGAAACAGGACTGAAACGAGGGTGACTCGGTTCAGAAAGTGACTTTGTCCACTACGATAGTATTGGCAATGAGTCTTGACTAACAAGAAATGATTCTCTATGATTGTGTGTGTATGCCACAAAGTTTAATTTTTTATGTTATGATTATTGTGATTAAATTTCACTGCCATGATTTATCCCAGGTTATGAAATTATGATCTCTTTTATAGGTTAAGATTTCCAAAAGTTATGTGCTTATGTATATGATGTGATTGATATTTTTTTTTGTTTACCCTTACTGAGCATTTGAGCTCACCCTTTTATGTTTTTCCCCAGGATATAAAGAAAGGTTTTAGGTATTAAAAAAAAGAAGATCTTTATGGGAGATGTTGAAGATCTTTCACCAGGATTAGAAGATTATATTCCGAGTTTCCAAAGACACTAAACTATTATGATCCTTGTGTGTGTGTTTTTATTATGTACTAAGTATTCCGCTAATGTAATGTAATGTCAATGTACATCAAGCTTCGGGTCTCTACAGTTGGTATTAGAGGGAGGTTTAGTAAACCTTTGGAAACTAGGACGCGAAAACGTTAGTGGGATCCCTAGAGATATTTCTAAGTTATGTCTAGTGATTTCCCTAAGGATAAGTATTCATATAGGATATAGTCCTAGCACAACGGTAACAATATTAGAATTAAACCTAGGATGTTAGATATTGAAGTTAATTCCCCTTTATTATGTTGTTTTACCTATCATGATTTTTATCACTCACAATATTTTTTTTGGGTTTTAGAAAATGACTAGAAACAAGATGATTCACGATAATAGAGGATATGAGGGACAGTGAAATGATATTCTTCATGATCAACCAAATGAAATGGGATATGAAAGTCCAAAAATCATTATTATGCCGAATCAGCAATCACATAATATGATCAATAAACTCAAATTTGGTATGTTTTCTGACTCGGCTAATAAGAGAAAGATGGAGTTTCATGATGATCATAGAGGAAAGAAAGTTCAATTTCCCCTATGTAAATCATGTGGGAGGATGCATAAAAGAGAATGTTTCAAAGGAACTGGAAGATGATTTGGGTGTGGAAAAGAAGGACACCAAGCCAGTAAGTGCAATGGAAATGTTTCAGTTAACACCATGGATGAGGTTAATGGTATTGCTACGACATCAACAATGGTTAAATGTTTTAAATGTGGAATGTACGGGAATTATGAAAACCAATTCCCTAAGGGAATGTCCCATGAAGAGAATTGATATGGTCATATGGGTAGTATTTTTGTTGATGATGATGAAGAGACTACAAATGATATGTGAGATGAAAGAATTGTTGAAGCTCGGTCAATGGTTTAAGAAGGTAGTGGAATGATTACATGTTTATCAACTCTAATGTTATACTATAGAATAAAAAGAAATCTAAGGATTATTACACTGTTGTCTTTCCTTAAGTTTTGAAAGTTTATGATGAATTGTATGAGTAACAATGATAGGTTATTCAGATATTTTTTTGGAAAGTGGATGATATGCGCATAATGAAGTGATAAAGAGAAAATGAAATGTTTGACAGTATTCATGAGCTCATGATTGATATAAGGACTAAGTGATATCATGGTTTGATTATAAATAATTTTGAGGATTTTGGTTTGTGGAAAGTGTTAACTTTTAACTGCATTCATGTTTTCACTAAGGTTCAATGGAATACATGATTAAGGCCTTCGAATGATTGGAATGTGACCAACAAGATAGGAATGCAATATTACGATATATGGGGATCAACAATGGTATTAAATCTATGGTAATCATTTCCACTATGTTATGAGAGTGGACCGAAGTATTTTAGATAATCCTAAAGATTGAAATGGATTATGTTGGACATAAGTTAGTATTGTTTAAGGATAGAACTTTTTTTTGATATTATTGATGGGATGTTATAGTAACGTAGTTTTAGAAAAAGGACAACCTGCAGGATGGGAGAAAGCCCATCACTTCGGACAAGGCTGTGGGAATCGAACCCACAACCAAAGTGTGACTGGCCTTTGTTGCCTACCACTGACCTATAGGAAGTCCCTGGTTAGTAGAAACTAGTTTTATTTTATTAAGAGGTATGATATATGAAGTATAAGTTTATTTTTGGAAGCGTATATGATTAACCTCACAAAAGACGGACTTATGAATATTTGATAACTATTGCTAACCTTTTGTTTGAAAAAGATGGAATGACCCATCATTCTATCACTTGATCTTTTAACACTTCATTTCTTTAAGAGATGAAGTGGAAACTATTCAAAGCAGGAACAATAGTGAGATTGTACCAAAATCAAGTAACTATTTCTTCTAATTCAAAATTTTCAACTTTAGGGAAATGATATTGAAAACCAAAAAATGTTGTCCTAGTTATCTTATATCTGATTAATCAGATGGTACCCTAGATCATCAAAAAATTTATGGCTTTGTGATTGTTGGATTTTTAATAGCCATGTCCTCTGCCACTCTCCATCAGAACATGACGGTTAGATTTCTCTTCCATGTCCATATTTTCACCTATGTTCTCCTATGTGGATACCCAGTGATTAGTTAACATGGGTAACCATTACGTTTTATACATTAGTTTTTAATGATATGTTTTGGTATTCCTTTTTACAATGTGGGTTTCTATCAAAGAAACTTTCAAATAGTAAACCATTTATAACCCTGACGAATTTCGAGGACAAAATTCATTTTAAAGGGGGTAGAATGTAACAACCCGAGATTTTATGAAAAATATTATTTTAATTTCATTAATGTCTTGTGTTGTATTCCACACCAAGATTACCTTGCGCTATATGCAACACCGTATTAGCTTGCAGTATACGCAACACTATTCTTGGACCGTGTTACACATAATTTTGATAATAGTTATTCTACGCAACATTGAGTATATATATATATATATTAAATGTATAAATGAAATATGGTTGGATTCTGTTATATGAAACAATGAAGGATTCTTTCACAACACGCAACCCTGACTTGGCTTGCATTACATGCAATCACGACCTTCCTCGATAGCGTGTGTTGTACGCAATACCGGGTTTTAAAAAACAATGATATATTATTATAATATTGTCATGAACTAGCCGTTATGAATAGTATTAACTAAATTTTGAATTTTATAACATTATTATTCATATTACACATTTTCTAGAACATGTTATAAGAAAAAAATAAATTTTTCGGGTAAAATAAATATTTTTCAAAAAATGCATTTTTGCCGCCTTTTGATGGCGCACCAACTTTAAATCTAGTTTTTGACATATTTATATGTTAAATTTGACAAAATAAAATTCTTCTTTTGAATCAGGATGTAAAAATTTACATTAGATAAAGTTTTGATATTTTTCCGATAACTTTCATATTTTAATGAATAGTAAAAACACGCTATATTTTAATTAAAAACAACTTTTTTCATCATAATATCTTATGTGGTTAAATTATAATATTTAATGGTTTTAAAGTATAAATAGAATATAGTTTTACCATTTAATATAATGTATGTCATTAGCATTGATTTTACCTTGAATTCGTAGGTTAAATCAATTGAATCTTTTGCAAAGTTTTAAACAAAAACCCGTTTTTATTCGACAACGAGATTAATTTTAATTTAATTTCTACAACTTCTGTGTTTTGAATTTTAAAAAATGGATTCCATATTTGGAATCAGTGGGTCCAAATTATGTTAATAGGCTACTTTTTATTTTTGGGAATTATGAATAGTAACTACGGTAAATTTTATTTACCATAGTTAAAGGTAAATAGGGTAATTAAGGGTAAATATAATATTATAAAATTACCATAACACATGAAAAAATTATATTTGATGGCTAAAAGTAAACCCATATCATCTAAGGGTTGGATTAGATTCATTTTATGGACTTTTGACCATGAAAATAATTTAATTATTATTAAAACCAGAGAAAGTGACAACATGTCACTCTCTTAAATATTATAAGTATAATAATTTTAACTTAGTGATAAACATCATAAAACATAGAACATGAATAGTCTATAGAAAGCTAAAAAAAGTATCTACATCATGAGAATTTATTTATAATTTTTTCAGATTAAATAATTATCATTAATTGTGACACAATAGTGATGAAGAAATTATTTATCTAGTGAAAAATCAAGAATATAGTTTTTATTAAACTAATAGTGACCCTAAAAGGCACAAAACCCTGACCAAAGCATATTGGTCATGTAAAGTGAAACTATAATCATCCAATGGTCGAATATTTGACCATTTGGAGTCTTATACAAGCAATTATGACACTTATATTATTTTATTTTAAATGATGTCAAAGTTGTCACCTTCATAATTTAATAAATATAACAATTTAAATATTGTGATTTTAAGATAATAAATTCGAGTAAAAGTATTATTGTGAAAGGTAATATATTACTCTTCATCATAGGATTTTATTTTAAATTTTTATACCACAAATAAGTATATTAAATAATTACACAAAAATGATGTAGTAATTATTATATTAAGAGATAAACCAAATAAATGGTTTTAAAAATAATAAAATAAATAGTATATGAACTATTTAATGTTATCCAATACTTTTATATATACGTATGACCTTTTATTAATATATTAAAGCTTTTAGTTCGAACATATCTCCTGTATATAGTTTATTCAAATTCAAATAAATGAATAGTGTCAAAATTGACACTATTGTTATTTTACAAAAATAACATATTATAAAATTGTTTAAAAATAACACAAATATTTAAAAATTATAAATTTAAATTTATATGGTATATAATGTTATAAAGTAAACAATTATGTAAAATTCACAACAAATAAGTAAATATTTGTTATAAATGAAAATTTAGAGTTTTATTACCACAAATAAACTTAAATAGATTAAATAAGGATAAATCAAAATGATAAGGTTTAAAATAAGATCCAAACATGTATAAATTTTATTTGTTGATGAGATTACAACCCTATATCATCTAATATTCTAATATGAGTCATTTTGGAGGTTTTTAAGTGGGGTTAGATTTATTATAAATTAATATTTTTATGAATTCCAAAGGTGCCCTTCTCCTCCCTTATAAAAGGGCACCTCCTCCCTCTCTTCCCCACACAACATTGAGCCTTCAAGCTCTGCCAACCCTGGAAAAATTCTCTTCTCCACTTCCCTAGAAACATCCTAGAGGTTTTGGTCTTCCTCAAAGACCAATTTTAGTGCCCTAAAGTGAGGTCTCAAAAAGGCGCTTCAAAGAAGAGGTAATTTCTGTTACCGATTCTTTCACCTTTATTTCTTCTTCCACTTCTTCTTCTTAGGTTGTTTCATTATGAAGTAATAACATCAGTATCAATAATATACTGATATGTTATTATAAGTATGAAACAATCCTAATTCACCATCTATCCATCCTACGGAAAACGAAATCACCGCGCGTGCGTACGTACGGAATACCGTCTCCACGCCGTGGTGTAATCTGTTTTTCCACCAACACCTTAGATGGATGGGTATTATGGTGTAAAGAATAACTATACATAGTTATTATAACATCATAATGATTCTGATATATTGTATCATCCACTCCAATTCAATTCATTAATTATGGAAATGATATCATCGCTCGTGCGTACGTACGGACTACCGTCTCCACGACGCGATGAGATTCATTCCCCATGTTAACCATTTAAGAATGATTATAAAGTATATATAAAAAATAATAATGAAATATATGACATTATAAAGCTACAGGATTTATGTTTATATATATGTATGTCATCTACTTAATTCCACTCAATTCAATAAGGAAACAAAAACAGTGTTCATGCGTACGTACGACCTACCGTCTCCATGAACGGTGTATTTCTTTCCATTTATCGATCCATTATATATATGTATATTCTGAATATATATTATATATAAGTAATGTTTTATATTCTATAATTAAGTAATAATGATCTAAGTAATCATATGAATAATTACAAGTTAAAATACGAACGACGAATGAGACGATTTTACCCAAAACGCTACTTTAACATGAAATTACAAAAGAACGGGTAATATAAAGTCATAAGTGAACTATATATGATATAATAACAATGAATATGAATCTGTACTAAGTAAATGACATTATTTAAATCATTATACAGGAGGTTCGGACACTTACAAAGCAAATCAGACCTAAGGTAAGGGAAATATCTCAATCTCATTTTTATCCGAGATTGTTTATACATTGGAATTTACTAGGGTGTATTTTATCATCTAATTCCATGTTTCCTCAATATGTAATATTATTTCCATCCACCTAAATTTTTTTTAAATCCAATTTTACCCTTCGGTGAGTTTTTAGTAAAAGATAAGAAAGGAATCTTTTGTCGTTTTTCGTACGAAGTACTTTTTGACTTTTCTGAGAAAAGTACGAGAAGAATGTTTTTTAACTTATACGGCATGAATGGATTTTTAAAACATTATTTCCAAGAATCTTACTTTAAATGTTTTCATGTTTATTTTATAATCAACTTCTTTTAGTTTATAATTTTACGACATATTATGAAAGGAAAAGTGTTTTTGAAGCAGAAAGGATATTTTCCTCAAGAATGGAGTTCATGTGTTTTATCAAAATTATTTTTCATCTAAGATAATAAAGGGTTATATTTCTATCCCTATTATTAAATGGATTTTATTATGTTGTGATGGAAATTTTTTTATGAATTCCTTTATCTTATATGAATTGTTTTATGATATCATGTTGTTTAAGAATCCCATTTTTATTACATGGGTTATGCTATGATGTATGGTTTATGATTTTGTGGCACACATAATAATGGTATCATTATGAGATGGGTGGGACCTATATCTCCCTCCAATGCATTGGGGAAATATTTTATATCTCATGAGATAGACATGGCTGGAATGGTAGGTTATACCGGTTCAGTGAAACAGGACTGAAACGAGGGTGACTCAGTTCAGAAAGGGACATTGTCCACTATGATAGTCTTGGAAATGAGTCTTGACTAACAATAAATGATTCTCTATGATTATGTGTGTATGCCACAAAGTTTAATGTTTTACGTTATGATTATTGTGATTACATTTCACTGCCATGAGTTATCCCAGGTTATGAAATTATGATCTCTTTTACAGGTTAAGATTTCCAAAAGTTATGTGCTTATGTATATGATATGATTGATATTTCTTTTGTTTACCCTTACTGATCATTTGAGCTCACCCTTTTATGTTTTCTTTACCCAGGATATAAAGAAAGGTTTTAGGTATTAAAAAAAAGAAGATCTTTATGGGAGATGTTGAAGATCTTTCACCAGGATTAAAAGATTATATTCCGAGTTTCCAAAGACACTAAACTATTACGATCCTTGTGTGTGTGTTTTTGTTATGTACTAAGTATTCCGCAAATGTATTGTAATGTCAATGTACGTCAATCTTCGGGTCTCTAAAATGGGTGGGGCCCTCTATAGCCCCTTGATGCATCAGTAGGTCTCATTAGACAAACTATTGTCTTGGCACGAGGCCTTTACAAAATGATGGTCCTAGCACGAGGCTTGGATGATACGGTTATGATGTCCAGCATATGAACTTCCCTCATTATGAAGCTAGTAATTTAAAGTTCATGTGGTTATTCAACTAGTAAAATACCTATGATTATGTTTTATTATGGCATTATTTACTCAGCTCATATGTTTTCCATAATATGTTTCATGTTTATTATTAAAGGCATATGTTTTCAATTATTCACCATGTCTAATGTTTATATTATCTTCCGCTATATTTTGTACTATTACTGAGCATTTGAGCTCACCCATTTCTTATGTTTCATTTTCTCAGGGCATGAAAAAGTAATTTATGAATTAATTGCAAGCATAATATAAGAGACGTGATGTTTCTAGTGGAATAAAATAGTGTTTTGATTCCCTTCATGTTGTAATGTTAAACTTATGTATGTATCTTGATTCTAATAATACTAAACTATTTGGTCCTTAGGGATTTGTGTTCCTTGTATGAATGCCAACATAATCAAATAAGGCACTGGCTCTGGGAAACTAGAGTCGGGTCCTTATAGTTGGTATCAGAGGAAGTTTATTAGAATACGTGGAAACTAGATTTAGAAAAAGAAGAATTAGGGAAGAGTCCCTAAGTTAGTCTTTGAGGATATACATACAATAATGTCCTGGCATTTTGGTAAGGAATTTATTATGTGGATATTTCATGAAATAAATACCTGTATGGATACGAGCAGGTAGAGGCGCCTCTGGAATAGATGTATCTAGGGGTAAAACCCGAAAACACTGGTGTTAGCTAGACTCAAATGGGAACTGGTGCATGACCACGGGGCTTGCTGTACTCTTGGTTATGACACTCCCATGGGGACAAGCTTAGGAAAATTAAAATTTTCATTACAAGCCATTAAAAAGGAATTTATTGTAAATATTCCTCAATGAAACCATTTTTGTGAATATGGGATTAGCCATGTGTAGGATCTCAATTTTTCTGAGTATTTTTTAGTTAAAATTATACATTATGATTCATAACCTAATATAGTGTATGCCATTATATAGTTATGGCGCTTAGTGGACGGAAAGAAAATCTCACAAATTCACGTATCCCCTGTAGGTATTTTCCTCTGACGTAAGACAATGATGTTGGATCTGGTGCTGTGACTGGTGCTGAGAAACTCATAACTATTTTGGGACAACTTATTGAAGTTAGGAATAATAACCTTACCCATATGGAGCATCCGGATCCACCATGCGGAGGAGCCCTGCTAGATCGCTTTATGAGACAAAAACCTCCATCATTCAATGGGACTACAAACCCGTTTGTAGCAGATCAGTGGATATGTTCCCATCAAAATATATTTCTCGATTTGGGATGTAATGAAAGAGAGAAGGTTGTTATGCTAGTATATCTTCTATCAGGAGATGCAGATCAATGGTGGTCATTAATACAAAGCACAATGGAGTAGGAATAGATCGAAGAGGTGGAATGGAGGGATTTTAAGGAAATCTTCTTAGAAAAATATTTCCCTCATGAGCAGTGAGCAGATATGGAGAGACAATTATTGAATTTGAGGCAGAAGGAATTTGAGAATCTTGCAAGGTATGAAGATAACGTCACAAGATTATAAAGACATGTCATAGACTACATACGAAATCCAAGGCGAAAAATTGATCGATATTTTGTTGGCATAAATCCATTCCTCCAGCAGGCACTGTTCTCCCAAAGATTTTCATTATATGAGGATATAGTTTCATATTCCATAAAGACAGGAAAAGAATTTTATAAGTCTTATGAATTTAAGGGAAAGCAAGAAAAGAAGAGGGATGCTGAAAACCCTGGAAAAGGAAATTCAGAAACGGGGAAGAAGGTAAGAGTTGAATTTCCACCATGTGACAATTGTAGAAAGAATCACCCTGGTGCATGCTTAAAATGAAAGGGAGTATGCTAAAAATGTGGTCAGAATGGCCTTCTTGCTGGTGATTGCAAAGGGATGATGGATGCCAATGTTGTTCAATGCTATAGCTGTCAATAGATGGGACACTATGCTAATGATTGTCAAAAACGTCAAGGAAATATGCAACATAAAAGGCCAAGGGATCAGGGACAAGCTTATCCAATCACAAATACAGATGTTGAAGTTCCTAATGATGTGGTGGAAGATACATTAATTGTTTCATCATGTTTAGAAATGCTTTATTTAATTCTAGATCATCACATTGTTTCATATCTTCCCAGTTTTCTAAGAAAATTAGATATTTCCAATTTGATTTAACAAAGGAGTTTTCAGTCAAAACTTTAAGGGAAGTATCACTGCTACAAAGTTCTGTCAATCAGTTCCCATTAGAGCATACAAATATTCTTTATCTGCTAATGTTATCGTCATAACCATGATTGAATTTGATATAATCCTCAGTACGGATTGGATTTCAGACCATGATGCAAAAAACTATTGTAAGAAGAAGGAGGTTATGATTTTTGATGACGATGATAAAGAACATCTTATCTTTAGAGTAGAATCATCATCACCAGATTCTTATCTAGATCCACCCCCAATAGCTCAAATAAATTCAATTATTGGGGTGGAAGAGAATAAAATAATTGTGTGTGAGGAAAAGAATGGTCAAATAAAGGATGTACCTATTGTGAGGGAATATGTTGATGTGTTTCCCTAGGATTGACCTGGACATCCTCCAGAATGGGAACTTGAGTTTTCCATTGATTTAATTCCTGGTTCAAAGCCCATATCGAATACCCCTTATAGAATGGGCACTATGGAATTAGTGGAACTAAAGAAACAACTAGAGGAATTGAGTAATAAGGTATTTATTCTCCCTAGTGTTTCTCCATGGGGAGCCCCTGTCCTTTTTGTTAATAAAAAAGATGGATCTATGAGTTTTTGTATCGACTACAGGGAGATCAATTCTATAACAATAAAGAACAAGTATCCTCTACCTCACATTGATGATTTATTTGACCAACTGCATGGAGCTCAATAATTTTTGAAGATTGATCTTCGATCCGGATATCATCAGTTGCGTGTGAGGAAGGAAGATATTACAATGATAGAATTTTGGAGCAGGTATGGGAATTACGAGTTTATTGTAATTCCTTTTGGATTGACTAATTCACCCTCTGTATTCATGGATCTAATGAATATAGTTTTCATGGAATATCTCAATGATTTTGTAGTGGTATTTATTGATGATATCTTGGTACACTCGAAATGCTGCTAAGATCAGGAATAATCTCTTGCGCATTATTCTGAAGACTCTTAGAAGACATGAATTATATGGGAAGTTTAGCAAGTGAAAATTCTGGCATCAGGAAATTTATTTTCATGGCCATATTGTCCCTAATGATGGAATCCTAGTTTATCTAGCAAGGAAAAAAGAAATCCAAGATTGGCCTAAGCCAACAAACATAATTGAGGTACGCAGTTTTATTGTCTTAGCAGGTTATTATCAGTGTTCCGTACAGAATTTTTCCCGACTGGCTAACCCGCTAATGAAGCTCACACGTAAAGGGGTTAAATTTGTCTAGAAACAATATTGTGAAGAATGTTTCAATGAACTGAAGAGAATATTATTCAATGTTTCTATATTGAATCTACCATCGGGGAATGATGGGTTGGTTATTTATAGTGGTTCTTCAAAGAAAGTAATTGGTTGTGTCCTCGTGAAAAATGATAGGGTTATTGCTTATGCATCACGACAACTAAAAATTCCTGAGCAAAACTATCCTACTCATGATCTTGAGTTAGCTACTATAATCTTTTCTTTGAAGATATGGAGGCATTATCTCTATGCTGAAAAATGGGAGATTTATACTGATCACAAGAGTTTGAAATATATTTTCTCACAGAAATAACTCAACATGAGGCAAAGGAGATGGCTTGAACTACTAAAGGATTATGATTAATGATACACTACCACCCGGGCAAGGAAAATGAGGTGGCAGATTCTTTGAGTAGAAATAATCGTGGAGTTTAGAACAAGATGAGAGTTGAAAGGGATCCTATTTTCATGGATCTAGTAAAGATGGATATGGGAATAATCATGGAAGGTGAAACATCAATTCCTTTTCAAATGGTTGCCAAACTATATTTAATAGAAAGGATACAATGTTATATGTCGGATGATGAGGAGTTTCAATGGAAGATTAACGCTGTGAATGAAGGGAGATTGAGTGACTTCGTATATGAAGATGTAATTTTGAAATTTGGGAAGAGACTTTGTGTTCCTGATATACCTGATATAAAAATGGAATTGTTAGATGATTCTCATAGTTCCAATTTCTCTATAGACCCTGGTAGTAGTAAGATGTATAGTGATTTGAAGGAATATTTTTGGTGGGACTACATGAAGAGGGGGATTGATGATTTTGGGTCAAGATTTATGGTTTGTCAACAAGTGAAAGATAGAAGGAAACATCCTGGAGGAGTATTTCAACCTCTAACCATACCTAAGTGGAAATGGGATAATATCACGATGGACTTTGTCCTAGGACAACCAAAGACTCCTATAAGGAATGATGAAATATGGGTCATTATTGACCATATTACCAATTCAACACATTTTCATGATATAAGAGAAGGTCTACCTCTTGAAGGTATATCATGACTATATATTAATGAAGTTGTGAGACTTCATGGAGTACCCATATTGATTTTTTCTGATCATGATCGACGTTTTACATCAAGATTCTGGAAAATACTTCAGAAGGCCCTATATACTAATCTTCATTTGAGCACTGCCTACCACCCACAAAATGATGGAAAATCAGAAAATACAATTCAAACATTGGAAGACATGTTGAGGTCTTGTTCACTTGATTTTCATGGAATTTGGGATCATTATTTACCTCTCGTATAATTTTCCTACAACAATAGCTTCAATTCAAGTATTCGGATGGCACCCTATGAAGAATTATATGGGAGGAGATGTCGTACACCAACTTGCTAGGATGATGTTGGTGAATGAAAGCTTTTGGTCCTTGATCTTGTGGAAGAAACAATGGAGATGGTGGAGATTATCCAGAACCATATCAAAATAGCCCAAAGTAAGAAAAAAAGCTATGTTGATAACTGAATGAAGGATTTTTAAATTTCAAGAAAGTGATCATGTTTTCTTAAAGGTATATCAACGTAAGGGTATTATAAGATTCGGTAAGAAGGTAAAATTATGTCCCAGGTACATCGGGCCTTTTGAAATTCTGGACTGAATTGGAGCTATAACTTACCGTTTGGAAATGCCGCCAAGTCTCTCCATAGTTCACAATGTGTTCCACGTGTCAATGTTAAGAAAGTACATTCAAGACCCAACACTTTTACTACCTTATGAAGAAGTGGAACTTGAGCCCGATCTATATTTCTGTGAAGAGCCTATCAAGATTCTTGATATTGGAGAACAAGTATTGAGAAATCAGAATAATCATCTGGTGAAGGTTCTATGGAGGAACCATAAGATGGAGGAAGCAACATGGGAGCCTGAGGAACTTATGTTAAAGACATACCCAAATCTTTTTAGGTAATATTTTGTGAATTTTGAGGACAAAATTTGTGTAAGGAGGGGATAATGTAACACCCCAAGGATTTCAAAATAAATATAGAATGAAATTTTATAATCTAACAATTAGACACAACTTTTCCTCTTTAATGCTTTGAATTTCGAAAAATGGTCATCTAGAGTTGTGTTCAGTAAGTCATTTGGAGTCTAATAGAACAAACATGATTTTTTAGTGAATAGTAACATAACCGTATGAATAGTACTAAAAATAGTAATATGACCCTAATGAAGAGTAAATTTTATTATTATTTTATTTTCTTAAGGCTAGAAGATAATAAAATCCTGGTTAAGTTTTCATTATGATAAAGAAGTAGTTGTAGAATTAGAACTGTTAATTTTTTAATTAATTATTCTTTTATTTAAAAATTAAATAAATAATATTTAGAAAATTATTTTGGAAAAATGGATTTCATTTTTTAATTCTACACATCAAAAAATAGTAGGGGTGAATTTTTGGGATTTTTCTAAAAAACATGAATTTTCCATGAATAGTAAAAATACAGTTTTGAGTTTTCGGTAGTTTAATGACATCATAATGATGTAATAAATTTATATAAAAGTATGGTTGAATTGGTTATAGTAACTTCTGACATGATGTGTCCCACGTGGCTTAAACAATGGGCAAATACCATGGGCAAGCCCATGGTTGGGCAAAAACCACTATTGAGGTGTCCCTTTGAAATTATTAAAAAAATACCTCTCTTTTTCTATAAATACCCACTCATCCATTCGTTATCATTCATTAAAAATCCCTCATCCTCGAATATCTGGTGGTTTTACCTATCTATGAGTCCTCCCAAGGTTTCCTTAACCCCCCACGGCCCCATCCTTCAAGATCTAGGAGTTATTCTACAAAGTAAGGGAATCCTTCATTCTCTTGTTTAAGTCGACACTTCTTTTATGTTAGCTATTTGAAATTCATTTCTAATATGTTGGGGTTTGATTTTATTTATTCTTATTACTGTCATTTTTATTTCAATATGATGAGATACCATTTTTTTCTCATCATTTTATTTTAATACATTTTATGTGACGCTGTTAGGCTGCCGAATTTTCATAAGGGATCTCTTAACTTTTTTTCCAGTTCATATCTATTATTTTTCTCTCCTCACCTCCTATATCCAAATGATCATGGTTACTCTATTAAAATCTATATACTGGATTTATATCATGGTAATGGAATAACCATCATAAATATTCTTACTCCCACCCTTTTATTTTATAAACGAAATTGACGTCCATAAGGATCCGATTTATAACCTTCGAGGACGACGAAGTTTCGTTCTTCAATTTATTATTGTTTACTGGTCATGGAACCATAATCGTGGTTGAACCAAACTATTATATATGTTTTATAACCTAATTAATATTCAGGAACCATAATATGTACATATAATTACGTAATATGACAAAACTAGTTCATAATATTCCAAATACCACCGAATAATCGAAGTGGTGGTCATCTAATGATTCATCCTCATTACATGTAACCAAATTATATAAATTATTATTATCAATTATTTATGTTCATTAATAATATATAATTCTAATATTGTAGATTTAAAACTATTCCACACGAACTTCACTACATAAAAACAGGTGAATCGAATATGAAAATAATGGAAACGAACACTCCAGAATGGAAAAATTCAATACAATAACTTATCAATAAAGACATAAATGAACTAAACAGAATTATTGTAACTAAATAAATGTATAATTGGTTCTGAAATAATTTATTAACAATTATAATGTCATTTCCATGATCTTAAGTACAAGAGTGGAACACGTTTGAGGTTAAGGTAAGTGTTTTTTCCACTCGAACATACACTTTCAATCGGGATACTTTCATTGTATAATTACCTCAATTTAATTCTTAGGTATTGTTATGTACTCATCATATGTTATATGTGAGTAATATATATATGTTTAAAAACCATAAACCTTCCTTATTTTATGGATAGTTACATGGTTTAAAAGGAACTTTCAAAATTGATTAAAAAATACAAGCCCAATTCAAGGGAATTTCTCAGTTCTTACCTATTTTCAAGGGCACTCTATAATCTGTTTTTGGAAACCATTATCTTTATAAAATAACTCATTTTATAATGAAAATAATATCTTACTTCTCTTATATTTTGATAGAATGATTTTTTCCAAAAGAACTGTTCTTTTCAAAATAAATTAGTATTTATCTCCAGAATTGATTAATGATTTTATAAGAGTGTTTTCATCTAATTCAACACTCTTGTTGATTCCATAGTATTATTTGGTTTAATAATTTATGAAGTAATAAAAAATATTTTATTTAATGGTTTATGAAAAACATTATTGTGGATGATCTATCTTAAAACCATTAACCATATTACTCGGAATGGTTAGTGTTTTATGTTTAATTATTGGGGAAAGATAGTTAAATTCAATATGATAGTTTTAATATGAATGTACATGTTGTTTATGTTTATCCCTGCTCATATGAGTAATGAATTGGACTTATTTTGTGACGTGTGGGGCCCACTATATCCCATAGATGAATCATTAGGTCTCATGAGACAAACTGTGGTTTTGGCACGAGGCCTTGACAAAATGATGGTCCTAGCACGAGGCTTGGAAGATATGGTTATGATGTCTGACATTTGAAATTCCCTCATTATGAAGCTAGTAATTGAAAGTTCATGTTGTTATTAGACTAGTAAAATACCCATGAGTATGTTTTATTATGGAATTATTTATACAGCTCATATTTCTGCCATAATGTGTTTAAAGTTTATTATTAAAGGCATGTGTTTCCAATTATTCACCATGTCTAATTTTTATATTAACTTCCATTGTATTACTTACTCTTACTGAGCATTTGAGTTCACCCCTTTCTTATGTTTCATTTTATCAGGGCATGAAGAAGTAATTTATGAATGAGTTGCAAGCATAATATAGGAGACATGATGTTTCAAGTGGAATAAAATAGTGTTTTAATTCCCTTAATGTTGTAATGTTAATCTTATGTATGTATCTTGTTTCCAATAATTCTAAACTACTTGGTCCATCAGGATTTGTATTCCTTATATGTATGCTAACGTAATCAAATAAGGCACTGGCTCTGGGCAACTGGGGTTGGGTCCTTACACATAATCTCATCAAAACTATAATAAAATTATATATAATAAAATTATTTAATATTATGATTGAAATGAAATCATTTAATAATATTATTTTAGTCTTTTGGGTCATTTAATATTCCTTATCATATTATTTTTTGCATAAAATACCTAATTTACCCATACCATGAAAATAAAATTATTGTAGTTTCTATTTATAATGAAAAAAATAAAAGGATCATATCGACCAAATTTGGACCCAATTATTCCAAAAATAGAATCCATTTTTCAGTATTTATGTAACATTATTATTAATCTCACAAACAAAATGAAAAAATGTAACACACAAAAATTCAAAAAGAAAATAAATTTTTCAATATGTGTATGATAAAAAATACCAAGAAAACAAGGAAATATAATATCCCATGGACATAAAATATATTTAATATTTTTATCAAATCTAATATAAGATATAGTTTCTATGCATGAAAAAACGAGTTAGCATGTGTGGCATGCAACAATAATTTTTTTGGTGGATTGCGCTACACAAAAGATCAAGTTCTACCATATACTATTAATATTATTATATAAAATGAAAAATCATCTCTTATCTGTTTAAATGGAAGTTATGAATTGAAATAAAAAACATATGAAAGTATTTTTTACAAAAATTAAAAATTATTTCTTTTTTAACAATTAATTTTAAATTAATATAAAATCCAATTTAAAAAATTAAAATGTTTTTATAAAAAAAAAAATTTTATGATCCCAAAGAATCTATGTCTTAATATATTAATTTCATTACTGTTAGTGAATTATATTGATAATATATATATATATATTATATACATTCAATAAAATATTTTTTTATATTCATCCAATATATATTATTGGCAAAAGATAAGAACAAAAAAAATTTTAAGCATAAAAAAAATATATTTTTATAAATTTATTTTTCCAACTTTTAATGGTGAAATTATTTTAAAAATTAATGTTGTGACTTAAATATAATTTATTTTTAAATTTAATACCATTTTTTTATAAATAAATTATATTATTAAATTATATTTTAAATTTATTTAAACAGTAATTAGTTCATATATATATATATATATAATTTATTTAATTATAATAAATTTCACTTTTGGAAGTAGACTGATAGAGGAGGATTCTTCCCATGGGCGATCTTGGATGAAACCATTCTCTCGCCGATCAAAAGGGGATCCTGGATACCTAATTTTTTGCTGACGTCACCATGGGCAGTGAATCTCTCATCGAATAAAAAGCCTCTGAAATCATCACCCCAAAAAAATATCGGCATCAAGGTCTATCGACGATTTATTTCTCCAATCTTTAGGTACACATTCTCTCTTTGGATCTACAGTTTTTTCTTGTGGGTATATTTTTTCAGCAGCGTCCTTCACTCGTGTTTTTGTTCAAAACCCTTAAATGCTTAGGTTTCATGAATTTTCACATCGACCTCCTCAATTCGTGCCAATGTTCTATTTTGTTTTTACTTGGAGAATGATTTTTACCATTTATGGGTCCTTTATTCTTAGTCTTTTGGGGGTTCTTTTATAAAGGTTTTCAAATAGTCTTTGGACTTTGATGTTGGTTCTGAACCCACCATAGTTCCAATCTAGATTGCTTTCCTGGGTTTACCACTCCATCCATTCAAAAAGAATGCGATTTTTCCTATTGTTGAACTCTTGGGACACTCAATCAAGATTGACACTGCTACCTTGAATCAATCAAGACATTCGGTTGCTTGGATTTCTACTGAAGTCGATATATCTCTTGAATTGCCATCGCGGTTTTGGATAAAAAATGGAGACAATGGCTTCTTACAGGATGTTGTCTTTGAAGAGGTACCTGCCTACTATAAAATATGCCCCAGAATTGGTCATTTTAAGGAAGAATGTGGGACTCTAAGGGATACTCCCATCCCTCCACTTTTCAAGTCAGTTTGGGTGGAAAAGAGTGCTACAATGGAAAACCCCAATGTTGAGGCAGATACATTTTCTGATTGTGTCATGGTCTTAAACTATATCGATGTTCCTATGCCCACCCATAAGCCACTAATTTAGGAAGACATTAAAACTTCTAATGAGTGTTTTTAGGTGGCTCATATTGAAGAAGGTGAATCCTCTAATCCAAAAGCTTCAGTGTTTTCTCACTCTATCCCGTTAGAGGGTGACGAGAAAGCCATTCAAATTGAAGAAGACTTATTCAAATCATGTTCTTGAAAAGGGATGAAAGGTGGATTCTGATGGATTAATTACTCTCAGTCCCAAAAAAAGAAAGCATAGGGAATATTCTAATCTTGAATGAAAAATAGTAACAAGATCTCTTACTGCTTCTAACAAAGACAACATTGAAATCCCAAGATCGTTCAGTAAGATACCTGTAGACATTACTACTCATCTTGAGGTTATCTCTTTTACTATGCCTCTTAATGATAATCTGAATGAGGGCTTTGATCTGGATGTGAAGCACACATTGTAGTATACTGGTGAGGTGAGTGATGATTTGGAGTCTCAAATGAATCAATGGGTTGAATTAGCTTAACAAAATCTCAAAAATGGTTAAATCTTCCCAGTGATTTATCTCGATATCAAACTCCAAGTCTTTATTTTGGGGTTGGACGTAGAGACAAAACAAAATATCTAATTTCCTATGACCATCACTATTTTTTTATCTAGTTTGATTTCACATTTTTCTCCTGCTAATAATGTTTCTCTACAGTCTGCATTATTGATCATTTATTCCCTTCAATCCAAAGTTGGTGTATGCTCTTTACAGCTCGGGTTTGTACTGTAACTTCTGTTTTTAATAAATTATTTCCATGGATGAATTGGGTGACCAATTCATGTACATTCTTTCTCAATAACAAAATAATAAAAAATTTCACTTTGAAATTTAATATAAAATCATTAAAAACCGTAGAAAAGTTTTTCATTAAAAACCATTTTTCTTGTCTCATCCACAACATTAATTTATTATTTATTTCACCCAATTATTTGATATAAATTTATAAAAATGGATAAAATATTATAAATAAGTATAATTTATAATTCATAGTAAATCCAACATATTTTTTTGACCCAAAATATTAGTGAAATCAATTAAAATTATTTACAGGGATTAAGGTACAAATGAGTTTACTTAGTGGATAAACACTATTCATAAGGGGTCAAATGAAATAAAAGCATCATAAAATCAAAATTTTAGGCCATATATCAACCATATACCATTTTAGATCGAAAGTGGTTAATTATTGGAGTCACATTATGTAAGTGATACCTCCCAATAGTGTTTTCCTTTTGGTATTTACAATAATTCCACTCTTCTATAAAAAAGCTCCCTCTACCATTACTTATTAACATATATAATTTCATTTTAATCCTCCAAAACCTACCCAAATATACTCTAAAAATACCTAAGAGATTTCAAGAAACCTATATTTGGGAATAAATTAATCCTTATACGGACTTTGGTACAAACCAAATGGTGTTACACAAAGAATAGGTAACATTCTTCAATGAGTAATTTTTTATATTTATTTATTGACACCATAAATTATAAATATTATATATTTATTATATAATAAACTCATTATCTTGAATATACTATGTTATTTTATGTTAAGGGGGTGACATTCACTGACACATACTTTCATCAAATGGGATATGCACACAACGTTTGTGTGTACGGAGGACTATTTCCTCATGAACTGGCATCATTTATTCTCCTATTACCACATTTAATGAAAGAGAATAACCATGTATTTATAGTTTATTATATATATATGTGATAATTATAATTTATTTATTTTTCATAATTGTTTATGTAACAGATTACTTCAGGCTTTCCATTTTTTGGGAATATGATAACATATTTTATAGACGTGTGCACTACCGCCTCCTCAATGCGATGAGATTCATTCACACTTTCAATGGAATATATTAAATATGATTTTAATTAATATATATGATAAAAATGACATTAACATGTTACCTAAATTATGATATACACATATATCATATGCTTTTCATTCGTTAATATGATAAAAAATGGAAATAGCGTTCATGCATATATAGGACCTACCATCTCCAGGAATGATTATTTTAATTTTCATTAACAAAATATAATGGATTTCTCTAATTATATATATTTAATATATATGATATTTAAATTAAATTTTATATTATTTATATAATTATATCATTATATAGATAATATGAATGAAAACTATCCAGACAAAACGTACTTAAAAAACAATAAATCTAGCTACTAGAACAATTAAAATATTGTATGATTGTTAAATTATGGTCATAATATATAATTAAAGGACCATATATGAATTTATATATATTATTACAGTTCAATTATATGTAAAAAAAAATTTAAAACCACCATACACGAAGTTAAAACACTTACAACCAAAAATAAGCATATGGTAGGGATTGCATCTCAATCTAATTTCATTGAGGAACGTTGCAATGTTATGAACATAATTACATTTATATAGTGTATTTAATTCCCATTTAATGATTAATATCATGAATACATTATTTTTCATATTTTTAAAATATTTATTATTTCATCTGAGTGGATTTTTACTTAAATTAACCATGTTGAAAGAAAATTTTATAACTCAATTCCTTATCATTAGGATGTATTACTTCCTCATTGCCATTAATATTCTATGATTATTTGTATAATGGATTTGAATCCTTAATAATTTATCTATAGATGTTTTAATTGTATTTATAGTTTGTACATAATAATCAATTCATTGATTAATTCTCACTTCAATGTTATGATCATTTGAATGGTTTTTAAAAAAATATAATTTCAATCGAGACTGTTTATTCATGAATTTAAATTGATGAAAATCATTTGATAATTTTTAATAAGAAATAAAATTTTTTTATCCTCTTGTTATTGATGATATTTTTTATATAATAGTACCATACTCTGACTCTTTTATGATTAATTTATTTAGAAATTTGGTTTCACAAAACTCAAATTTAGTTCTCTCTTTAGTTAGAAATATATTTTCCCTAGAAACTAGGTTTTATAAAACATGTTTTCAATTTCTTCCATTTTAATAATTATTTATTGAACACATTTTTATCCTTTTTTATTTAATATTTTTTTCAAAAGAATCTCTTGACTACTTTATGAACAAAAAACATTTATAACTATTTTACTTTGAAAAATAAATGATCTTTTTACCATATATGACAAGTACAAAAATACCAAAAATCATTTAATTTATGCTTCATTTGAATTATTATGAAAATATTTTTAATTAATTTTTTCTAAAAAGTTTATTTTAAAGGAAAAGTGGTTTTCAATATGATTTTATACATTTTAAGGATATTTACATGACAAATGTTTTTAAATATCATTTTATTTAATCAACTAAAAACAAATTATTTTTACTATTATAGGTATATATTGTATTTATTCCATTATTATTATTATTTGGGTGGAATATGATTATTTTGAACTGGTATTGTATTGAAAATCACTTCCAGGAATCATTTGTGTAGCCATTAACATCCCATTGATTTATTCAGTTTTCTATGATCAATAAACATTAAATTTCACCTGGATATCCCTATCATTTATCCTGATTATTATAAAAACATCCTACCCTTTTTACATATGGTTTATATATTCAAGGTTTTTTTATTAACTGGATAATTATTGAAAAATTTGTATCCTTTACTCAATATGGAGAATTTATAAGACATAATGTTTATTAAACTGTCTGGAGGATAGATCATGACTATAAAGGTATCATGTTTTTAGAAAACAAAACATCCAATAATTATGAATTTAGTTCATTTAGTATTTATTTTTCATTATTATTCCTAATAATTTAATAGTTGGAATTTTTTTCACATTTATTCACAATGTATTGATTAATTCACATATGTGTTTAGTTATTTACATTTTTATATTGATAATTACTTATCAAGTTAGTTAAATGTTAAGTGGCCTTTACATATTTTTATTCACTTTGTTATCCCAACTAGGTTAAATAACTTAATAGGGGGTGAATAAGAGTATAAAAAATTAATGAAACTACCCCTTCAGATAGTGTTTCATTTTTAAACAATAATTTCCTCAATCCCTTTCCCGGTGCAATGTAGGAACGAAAATTAAAAAACAGCACAATTCAAAAACATTTTCCTTGGTTCACCATCACTAGTCTATGTACATGGAGAACATAGTAAAATTGTTCCAATGTACCGAATACACAAAAATTACAAAACCATATATAGTGTTTGGAGTAGAATCACTATCCCTCTAGGTTTTCATCCAATCACAATTTGAAAGATCACTTCCCTCTAAATTGATTTGAACTCACAGATACATCATAATGATCTAATTTTATATCTTGAATTAGTATATTCTACATCTCATTTATTGTATCATTACGTTCTATGGTCATTGACTCGATGAATACCTCTTTAAAAATAAATTACATGTAAAATTGAATCATTCCTGGAACCTTTGGATTCAAGCCCGAAACATTAAATCCATTTGAATTAAATTTTATTTTAGGTGTAGAACTCAAATATTTCATGTACAACTGTACAAAAACTTCCTTCATGGGACTTTTGTTAGTTGTGCACTACTCTATTTACACACAAATCCCTTTGAGAGTTACAATTATGAGATTTATTGCCTTGGTATTGAATAATGGTCGAGATTCCAAAATTAGAGGGGAAACCGTCATTTTATTTATGTTACTGACCTTAAATGGATGTTTTTCTCTGATCAACTATCTCACATGAAACATTCCTCTCATAATGAAAAAAAACCCGATTTTACATCATTTTGGATGTGTAACACTCTTAAACAAAACCTCATATTTCACGCACATTCATTTATTTGTGCACTTCTTACCTAATCCATATTTTCTGTGATGATCTTGAATCTCGAATTGTGTGAAACATTAAAATTCACCTTTAATATTATTTTCAACGTACTTTTAAAAATATAACTATTTCTATTATGCAGATTTTTGACAGAAAATATTAGGTAAAATCTGGGAAATATCACCACCTTGTATATGATATTTTTTCACCACCTCTATAGAAATAATTACTTATTCTTGAATCATTCTCAATATAGATTGTCAACAATCTCTCAAGAACTATAAAATTTTTCATGGAATGATGATTTTTCATAAAATGAAAAAAAACCTAATAAAACTATAATAAAATAAGGATGGTTATTTTACCCACACACTCCCTATCATTTTATTATTTTCATGGAAGGTGTGTTCAGTTGATTACATTTTTTTATTGATTATCTAATCTATTCATTATTGTTTCCATTGTACATATATCATACAATGAATTTGAGATTACCATTATTTTATTTTCTTTCCCAAGGATTCTAGTAATTTTACTAAGATATATATATGAGGATATTCTAGATGGAATAATGTCGGCCTTGAAAAGTGTTATTTTGTACTATGTGCATACCAATTTATTTTATGACTGAAGTATGTATTTATTTTTTCCAAGAATATTAAACATTTTGGCCTACTGGGATGTTTTTTCATATATATTATGTCACTATAATAGTTGAAGACAAAATCTCCTATCTTACTGGGGTCTGTTCTTTATAGTTGGTATCAAAGGATTTTAAGTAGAAATATTGTGAAATATATTTATGAAAACATATATTAGTGAGAATAACCCTCTTATATAATTTTAGTATATTTTCAAAATAAATACTATAGTTTTTTTAGGAGAGAGATTATGTGGTTTCCTGAGGAATACATCGGGTTTTCAATTCTACAAGTGGATTTGTTTCTAGAAAACATGTACCTAGGATTAATAAATGTAAAAGGGAACATTGGGCTGTACTTTAGTATAATATGTTACTTAAAAATAATCATTATTGTCAACCTGGATTGAAACCCACATGAGATATTCTTAAGAAAATTCACATTTTTTAATGTATAATATGAAGGATTTTAAAAGATAATGACTATTTATGACCCATGTTAATACTAATGTGTATTAGATTGAAGATAATATGCCAATATTTAGACATCATAAAAATTATTATATGGTTTTCCATTATGGTCATTTCTGATCAAAATATGTGTTTTGATTTTATTAATTTGATAGAACCTAAAGTAATAAAGCTATCATTTAATATGGAGGAAATGTGGTGATTATGATAATCCAAATATCATTTTGAAAGGAGTGAATGATATCGTGTTCATTCGGAATCAATTTTCCTAAAATGTGATTATAAACTTATAACAAAACTATCTCATAGTCTCAAAATATAATATAAGGATGGCGTTTTCTTATCTATTTATTAATGGATAACATAGATAAAAATGGTTTTTTTCCATAACATAAGAAATTTTGAATAAGAACACAAGGAAAGTGTCTTATTATAATGGGTAAATTTTTTATGCGTGGGAAAAGATGGCCTAAATCAATGAATTTTCATGGAATAATGAAGATTATGATGTATGAAAATAAATATCATCATAATGATTCATTCATGGTTCATCTACTTAAATGTGTGGAACCTATGAATTTTAGGATTCAATGACCTCTTCTAATGGGTATCCCCAGGACCATGAAATGAACTAATTTAAAATAATACAATGAATTACTTATTTTTTGTGAAAAAATAATTAATTTTTTTATATATTTTTTATCATTATAATATTGGTCAAAAAATCATGAAACATCAAGGATTTTATTATAATCTAGAATCCATTGCTTATTTATTAAAATAATTTCTATTGATATCATCATGAGGTAATTAGATTAATTTTGAAAATATGAATAATGACTTAAAAAAATTATGTTTCAAATGATGTGATTCTACAAAGATTAAAGGTATTTTAGATTAATCTTATGGGGAACATATCAATTAGTTTAGTACATATTTTAATATAAAATTTATTTTAGGATAAACACCTTAACAGTTGGAATATGTATGTTTAATGGTATTTATAAATTTTATCTTTGGTATGATCATCAACGGAATTATAATAATAGTCATATATGATTAGTATACATTGGAAAAAAAGACAATGTATTGAAATCCCTAGTGTAAAGGGTATTTAATGATCCAATTCAAGGATGTACATTATATTTTTTTGGAAATTATATAAACATGGTTTTATAGAGTGGGAATCCTATGTTTTGGATGAAACCCCATCAAATCCTTTAATAATGTTGGTCTCTAACTGATAACCACATTACGATTAAGGTTTCATAGTTACCACTGGCCCATTTTTTTCCTGGTTAATATGTCATTATTTTTAAAAAATGAATAACAATGAAGAACCATTAATAATTACTATTGAGGGTAAGATATTAATGTACTAAATGTTTTTGTTTTGGAAAATAGATAGAGACTGAAAAATAACATTTATCCCATTCATGTATATTATAATCTATTAAAATTAAATTTTAGTACTTTTGGAAAACAAAAATTAATTATTTCCTGTATTCATCTACTGAATTAAATGATTTTTTTTGAAATTGATAGAAGAATAACTAATGTATGAAATTTTTCTTATTATATGGAAGAATATCAAGTAAGTATATTTCATTATATTCATATATATTAAAATAATTACTTAACTATATGAGTAGGAAATTGAACAAAAATGTTATCCAATTATATTCATATATGATGAATCATATGATTTTTTAAATTATCATAGATTTATGGTTTTTAAGACCATAACATTCCATTTTCCAGACACACTCTTTTGAAATATGAATACATTCACTCTCTATAGTAATTTATGAATTTTTTCCTTGTACATGAATGCATTTCCCACATATTTTCTCCCAATTGGTTTCGTAGTTATGGGACCTTTGTACTTCCAACTCTTTCTTATAATGTGAATATTTTATTAACTCTTTTATATTATGGGATTTCCAAAAATGGTTTTTTCAAATTTCAAACCATTGATTACCGAGGTAATTTTTATATTATTAGGGGAAAATTTATTTATGTTGTGGAGAATATAACTCCCCTGAATTATAAGAGAATAACAATGTATAAAATTATTTTTATAATAAGCAACACTATTCATAGAAAGGAATATAATATCTTGATACTATAAAATATATTTACAATTTTAAATAAATTTAATATGTTAAATAGTGCAAAACTCATGATAATTTGATGCATTTTTTACTACACACAACAATAACTTTTATAGATTTATTTCGTTATACGCAAGACCAAGTTTTAATAAATATTATTCATATTATTACATACAATAAAACTTATCTCAGTGCCATTAAATTAGATTTTATTAATAGGACTAACTAAATAATAAAAATATTTTTTCCTAAAAAATACATATTCAATTAATTAGTTTCCAATTAACTATAAATTAAAATAAAAAACATTTTCATATAATGGATTTGTTTTTATAAAATGCTATTATTATTCTTATAATGGTGTTTTATCTTCATATATTAAATTAATTACTATTAATGATTCATATTTATGATATATAAATATATATATTATTAAATAAAATATTTTAGAATTTCATCTGATTTATTTTATAGGCATATGATAATGACAACCCAAATTTTATGCATAAAAAGAAATATTTTTAAAAACTAATTTTTTCCATATTTTAGTGGGACATTATTTTAAAACCAAATGATGAAAATTTTATAATTTTTATTTGGGAAATTAAATTCTTTTTTGAATGTGGTTTTTCAAAATAAAATTATGAGGAAATTTTGATATTTTCCTTGGATGTTTAATTTTTTAATGAATAGTAAAAAATTCATGAATTTTAGTCAAAAACTATTTCTTTGTCTAAATAATATGTAATTATAGATTATATTTTAAATTGGAGTAAAACTATAATTTGTTGATTTATATATCAATAAATCCATTGAAGTTCATTTTTATAAATTTTATATTGATATTCGATATAAAACAATTCCAATCGTTTGAACATATATACATTAAAACCATTCATTCTCTTCCCATATACATAATTAATTTTAAAATATCATCATACAATTATTTGAAACAAATTTTGTAATATTGGTTAAATATTTAGAATAATAAAAATGTATATTTTATTAAATGTAAAAATAATTTTCTTAAATAAATTATTACTAAATTAAATTAAATGTTATTATAGTGATTATGTTAAAAATACCATTACTTAGTGGTTAAAATTTAAACATAATGGACCTGATGACATAGAAAATTGTACCAAAACTATTTTTTGGAACTATTTAGACCATATAAACAAATTTTTATAAAATTTTTAATCTTCTGACAGATTATATAAAGGAAACCTCCCAATTGGGATTTCCTTTTTCTATTTACAAGAATTCCACTCCCCCCAACAATAAAAAAGAACTCCCTTCCCTCATGTCATAATTCATATAAATAAATTTTCCTCATCAAAATTTGAAAAAAAAATCAAAAATCAAAATCTCATCCCATAATCCTCATGTTGGTTATAAATGAATCCAAGGTAGGGTTTTTCTATAAACTAGAATAAGTTACACAATGATTACGAAATTTTCTTCAATGAGCACTTTTGTTTTATTTACTTATCCACCCCTTAAATTATTATTATATATTTCATATTTAATAAAATAATTATATTAAATATACAGATATATTTTATGTTAGGGTTGTGACCTACACCACCACACACTTCCAAAAAATTGGATACATAATCGTCGTTCTTATGTAGGAGGACTACCTCCTTACGAACAGCTGTAATTGGTTCTTTCATTACCACCCTTAATGGATTGGAATAATAACAGATTTATAGTTTATATATATGATATATATGATATTTAAAATGAATTATTTTTCTAGATTTTTTAAATAATAATTATATTGATTTGTTTTGTTCTCTGGGAATAATATATCATTGTTTGTGGACATGTCGACTATCGCCTACTCAATGTAATGTAATTTTTCTCAATTTTCATTGAATACATCAATGGTGTTTTTAATTAAAGTATGTGAAAAATATTACACCAATATGATACTATAATTTTAAAATACATATATATCAATTCCAATTAATTCTTTAATATTATAAGAAAATGTAATCAAAATTAAAGAGTATGTACGAACTACCATCCCAATGAATAGTGACTTCCATTTCCTATCACTAAATATTATGGATTTATATAAATAAATTCGAATTTAATATATTTGTTATTTAAATTATTTTCTAAATTATGGATTTTATAAAATCTATATCTATATAATAGTATTGAAAATATTTAAAAAATATTCTCAAAAAATAAAGAAATTAACACTCTAAACAATGAAAATAATGAATGATTATTAAAAAATGTGTCATAATATATTATAAAACAATCTTATATGATATTAAAAATATTATTATGTTTATATTAAAATTTAATAAAATATTTAAAACCAATAAACTTGACTTCAAACCTTGTGTGACGAAATAGAAGTTTAAGGTAAGGGATTTCATCTCAATATCATTTCATTGAGGCATATAGTAATTTTATGTAGAAAAAATATTTTCTATTGTTTACATACTGATTCATTGAATTCTATTATCATTAATAATTCATTCGTCATGTAATTTTTAGCTACAATATGAATTACCTTAATTAAGCAGATTTGAAATTATTGTAACCATTTTTTATGGAAATTTCATAACTCAGTTTTTTCACTAGGTAATATTATATTATTATTGTAATTAATATAATATGATTATTTTTATATTTTATTTAATATTTATTTATGAATATTCAAGTTGTTTATTAAAGAATTGATAGACATGAGTAATTATTTGATAAAGTTTTACTTTAACGTTTTTTCATTTTAAAGGATAATAGTATAATCTCATTTTAATCGAGATTCATAATTATTTAATTTCAATTCAATAAAATTATTTGATCATTTTTCAATAAATAATTTTAATTTTATTCTCCTATAGTCATTCACAAATAAATTCATATAATATTACTATTTTCTCACTCTTTGGTAAATTTTATGTTTCAGAAAATGTTTTCTAAATATTACATGACCTCATTGACCTCTTTGATCGGAAATTTGTTTTCTTTCAAAACCATGTTTTATAAAATCATTTTCCAAATTTTTTTAACATTTTTAAAATTATTTATTCAATAAATTTTACCCTTTTTGTCTTTCTTAAATTTTTTCTGTGGAATGTTATTGTCACTTTCTGGGAAAGGAACTTTTCAAAACATTTTACCCTGAAAAATGAATGGTCTTTTTACCATTTATAAAATATATGAAATTAACTACCATCATTTCTATGAAGATTCCTTTCAATGTTTGGGAAAATATTTTTAATTAATTTTTTTAAAATTTATTTAAAATTAAATGGTTTTATATGTTTTTTTTAAATGAAAAAGAAAATTTTCATCAAGAATACTTCAAAATATATTTTTTATTTCATCAATGACAACCAGACATTATTTTTTAATTTAACGGGTATACATTCTATTGATACCATTCATATTATTTTCTTGGTGGATTATAATAATGTATTCCATGGATAGTAATGAGAATTGATTCTATTAATTATACTTGATGTTATTAAATTCCCCTTGAATTATTCACATTCATGTGATCATTTAATACTGAATTTACCTAATATATACACATAATTTTTCAAGAATATTTTTATTTCTTAATTGATATACCATTTTTGTATAAAATATTTACAATGTGTGATATTTTAACAATTGTTGAATTATTGATAAAATTTCCTTCCTTTAATCAATACAGATAACTGATAAAGAATATATTCTTGAATTAAAATAGGAGAACTGATTTGGAATGAATGACATGGGTTCAGGAGTGGATAATAGAATCCCCTTGATGAATCAATAATTTTATGGAATTAATCATTTATATTGTTTCATCTAATGTATTATCACCCATTATATTTTAAACTGTTTTGAGAATACATCTTGATGGTATAGGTATCTGGAAACTTGGAAACAAGAAGTACCATAAATGAAAATTTCGTTTATTTTGTATTTATTTATTATTATTATACACAAGATTTTGAATTTGAAAAAATATATGGATGCATATTATTCATATTTTATTTATTAAATTGATCTTGTTTTTAATAAATTACCTTTTCATATCAATTATTTCTTTTCCGGATATTTAAATGACATGTCTGTTCTCTTATTGACCTTGGAATATTTTTTACACATTCCCTCCATATTTATTGATTACATGGAATGTGTTTTTAGTTTTCTACCTTTATATATTTATTATCCTCATTGATTCAATATTATTTCCACTATACAGATCACATACTGAGAATTATAAGTCACTCTTATTTTGTTTCCATTCCCCAAAAATCCATGAGGATTACAAATAAATATATATACAAATATATGATAGAAGAAATAATGTAATCCTCGAAAATATTTATATTGTATTTTTGGTATTCTAATTTAATGTAATACTCATGTATGTGTCGAGATTAACATGACTAATAAACTAATCAGCCCTTTGGTATTTTTTTCCATGAACCATATGCTAATGTAATGGGTCTAGACACTATCTTTGGGATTATAGTGGTCACGCTGCTACAAAAATCATTTTTATGAATTTTGTTTGTTTTTAATCCCAAGAATATACTTATACCAAAAGCAGGTATGAATATGATTAAAATTTATATAATAAGACAATAAATAACTATTGAGTATTTTTGTTAAATTTATATAAAATTAAAATAAAAAATGTTATTTTTCATATAAAAGAAATGACATTTTCATAAAAAAATCATTATTTTTAACGATGTTATTATAATTTTATTGTTTAGATAATTATCCAAAAATCATCCTAAGATAATTTTTACTTTCTCAATTCAAAATTAAAATTTATGTTCCCAAAAGTTTTTTCTAAAATTTTAATATCTTACTTATAATAATATATCATAAAAATAAATAAAAACAATATTAATGAATAAATATTTTTGAATCATAAAATAAAATTACTGAAAATTTTGTACTTATTACATTATCATTAATGAATAAATTTTTATTGAGTAAGAATTTTATATATATTTCATAATTTAGTTAATATCATTTATAAACAATTATTTAATGGATAGGTTATAACGACCATATTTAAATAACAAATATTTAATGTATTATCAAAGTTTATTTCGACTCATTGTTGTGTGTAACTCATTCTATTGAAAAATAATATTATTCAACGATATATATACTAACAATACTGACATGTTACAAATATATTCTTCATTGAAATTTTAAAATATTTATTGGTGGATAATGGGTAATGATAGATTTTTATCAATTAATTACTTCACATAGGATATCTAATGGGGGTATTTATTAGTGATTACAATATTGGCTATTAGGGAAAAAATTTCTATTGAACCTACTATGAAATGAATGCAAAGAGGATTGTTAAACCACAATTTTTAAGATTTTTTATTTAATCAGTTTTCATTGATGTATTAAATATAATTCTAAAAAAAATTACAATTTCATAATAAGTTACTCCATTTTAATCTTGCACTACACACCACATCTTTTTAGCTGGCGTTAAACATAACATTGCATTTCTATGATAGAACACTTTGTTATTACAACTATTTAAACAAGACAATTATAACCTATCCATTAAAATATGTAATATAGATTTTTATAAATAAATTTTAAATATTATTTATAAGTGTTTGACATAAATAATCCTATTGATAATGAAATATATAATTTTTTACAAATTTAACATGATTGGGAAAACATATTTCTCTAAAATGAACTTCTTTTTTGGCCTTCAGTGAAAAACAATTATATTAATTTCTATAATGTAAAGAAATTATGTTTGATAAAATTAAAATCATTTTTGAAATAATAACTTTAATATTATATTAGGATGATGTTTTGTAAATTTTCTAAACAATTTTATTTTTGGATGAATAGTGAGAATTAATAAATTTTAATTGAAAAACTCGTTTTCATATAATTTATTAATATAGGTAAATTATATTTTATCGTGTTTTTAAATTATAATTACTTAAATTTTATATCAATTAATATTATTAAGGTTATTTTAACAAATTTCACATTGATATTAGAAATAAAAACCTTTCAACATTTTCGATATTTTCTCTTTAAGAAACCCCACTTTCACAACACATTTTCATGATTAATTTTAATTTAATTTAGGAAATATTTTGTATTATAAATTAGAAAATTTAATTCAATGTTAAGAATCAAAATAATATATGAATAAAAATATTTATTACTAATTTTTTGACCAAATTCATTAGTACAATTAATTAAAATTATATGCAATGATAAAGGTAATAACTAGTGTACATAGTGGTTAATATTTAATTTAAGGGGCCAAATATACTAGACACATTTACAAAAGATTTGTATGGAAATATTTTTATCAAATACACTCTTATATCAAAAATGGAAAATTACTAGAGACACAATATGTAAGGGAGACCTATCAAAAGGATTACCTATTTATATTAATAAGAATGTCGCTCCTCCTACAAAATAGAAACGACACTCACCCCCACCCCAACTTATTAACACCTATTAAAAAACTGTTACCATAAACCCTAAAAATACTATCAATAATTATATAAAATCATACTAAAATAATCCATTTTTTATGAATCCAACAAAGAAAGCCTAATGGTTCAAACCAAAAATATTTACCCAAAGAAGTTGCAAAATCATTCAACAAGTAATTTTTTTTTTCGTTCTCCACCCCATCCACTGTATTTATTCCATGAAAGCATAATAAGATCAGTATCTTGAATATACATAGATTTTTTTATGTTAATGGTAAGAACTACACTGACCCAAACATCCATCAAATAAAATTTTCAATCATCATTTAGGTGTACGGTGGACTACATCCTCATGAACCAATGTCATTATTATTAAATTACAACCTCTTATATTTCAAAATAATTATGTATTTTTTATTTATGTATGATTTATACTTTATTTTTGAAAAGTAATTAATAATGTGATAAGGAATGAATAATAATTTTTTTTAATTTCACGGGATTTTATTAATTTGAGCAGATCCATCCAAAATACATTAAAATGGAATTTTGGGGCTATTTGACCATGTTAATGATATTTGTAATATTTTAATTGAAATAAATTTAAAAATGACTCCACCAATCGTTGTTTTAGATTATTTAATATGTTCATATAAGGAATGATTATGTTATGAGGTAATTTTGAATATAATATATTTATTTTGTCAGAATTCACTTTCTTTAAATATTATTATACTTAAATTATATGAATTTTACTTAATTTAGCGAATGGATTAGCTCACTCAATATATATCCTAGACATATTTACAAGGAATTAGAGATACATTTTTATTCAAAACCAACATGCAATTGTCGATTAATGCTATGAAGAACATGAACTCCCAATGGAATTTACTTATATCATATAGATTTTACTTGATATTCTTGAGGGAAATTTATCCTATATGGCTGGTGAGAAACAAAATATGTAAGATATAACTATTTTTATGGGATATTGATAATAAATTTTCATAATAGTTTCAATGTTTTCCCATTAATCGTAAAAATTAGTTTTAAATAGAATGCATTCATGCTTCCACACCGATTTGAATGACTCTATATAGAATGGCCTCTATTGAGAAGTAGGAACTGAGGAGGAAATATAGGAGAATCTAGATAAAGGATTCATTAAATCCTATGGAGAACCATGGGGTGACCATGTTCGTTTTTTATAAGGAATAATTATTAATTCATCTCATTATTGATTATCAAGAACATATAATGATCGCCATTTTGAATAAAATATCCTCAACCTCTTATCGATGATCTATTCCATAAATTGTATGGTGATTCGTATTATTCTCAGATTGATAATATATCTAGATATCATTAGATAAAGGTAAAGAAGGATTATATATATTAAAAAATAATGAGTATTCTGTAAGTTCATTTTGAATTCCATTTGGATATACCAATTCTCTTCCCGTATATATTGGTGTAATTAATAATTTATTTATTAATTACCATAATCAGGTTGCGGTAGTATCTATAAATGATATTCTAATATATTATTTGACCATGATGAAAATTTGAATTTTTTTAAGACCATGGGAAAATAAAATCTATATTACAAAATTTGTATGTTTGAAATATTTCATCAAAATTTCCATTCATGGGTCTTATAATTTAAATTGAGTGTGTATCGATGGATCCATAAAAGATTAATGTTATTGAGTAATAGTGTTTACCAACCATGGTAATCGATACCAATAGTTTTCATGGGTTTTATGGTTACCACTAAATCATTATGATATACTTCTCATGACTATCTAATCAACTCATTATGTTGAATCGATTGGGAGTTATGTTCTTGTGGGTAGATGAATATAAGGAAAATTTAAATGAACAGATGAGAAGGCTGGTCAATGTGCCTATTGATATAGATATTTATTTCAATATTTATCAATTTAGTTTCAATAATTTAAACCCCACCAATTTAACATTCCGATCCTAATTTCGTTGTTTTTTATTTTAGGGATATCTTGAGATTGAAATTAAAAGTTTCACAATTATGATATTTTTTCTACTCTTATGTACATCTATATTTCTATAAAATCATTTATCATATTGATCCAAATATATTGAATAATTATTTAATCTTCATATTTTTATAGGATACATATTGTTTAACCAGGAAAAGTATTTATTTGAATATATGAGGGTCTAAAAAAATCAGTCTTTATTCAAAAATATTCAATCTCACAAAATGGTCCCACTATTGTAATTTAGGCATTAATCTAGATATATGTGTCCAAATTAATTTATTCTACATGGATATGAAATCTATCTAAACAGTTCTAATTAATTATAAATCTCATTTTAAAATTCTCTCATCAAATAAATATTTGAATTTCCCAACAATGTGGAATTTTAAAATAACACTTTAGTAAGAAACAAATTCCTTTAGTAATGAAATCGTATAATTTATTCCAAACTACCAAATCATAATAAATAAATTGGGTAAATAATATATTATATTGTGTACAAATATATAAAATAAATTTGAGATAAATTGGTCTTATATGGTGATGAAAATTAGGGTAGCATCAGGAATATAGAATCTGGACCATATATTTCTAGCCCTCTTTCTTTACTTACATCCATCTCCTCATCATTCCAAAATGGATTTTTTTGGCTTGAGTGAAAAAGTGAATTATTGAGATAGATATATTAAGGCAAATTATGTGCATTATTTAAGGAATTTAAAATTTTAGGGCTTCTAATGTTATGTGAGGCTAAACATAAAGTGGTTTTGCATGCTGATAACTGATAACCACTCTCTTCAGACATTTGATCTTCATGTATAATATATACTGAATCTCTCTTGAAAATATATTTCATAAATTAAAGTGATTTTTTAATGAATATGTTTTCCATTTTTTGGAATTCATTCTAAATACATGATGTAAAATACTTGGTTTCACTTTTTATATTTCATCTGTGAGTTTTTCCCTTGAGCATAGTGATTTCAATTACGTTTGTTTTCTTAGAGGTATTAAAGTAACTGAATAGATTATATAAATTGGTAAAAGATAATATTGGGATATTCAAATCAAATAATTTAAAAATATTGTCCGTATATAGTTGTATTTTTGTATTAATTAAGAGATTGATTTGGGGAATAATTTTTAACATTGAAGAGGGGAGTGTGCGTTATGTTAAATATTGTTTGCAATAACTATTTGGATTATGATTTCAAATCCATTGTATTTATTATCAATTTTCAATCTTGTTCATGAATTTTATTTAACTTTAGTTTATATTCATATTATTTGTTATAATTTTTTAATCAAATCTCCAAATTTTTGTTCTTGCAAAAACAAACAAAAAAATTGAAAATTTTAAAAATAAAATTGCTACCTCCTTGAGAGATAATCTACGGAATACTATATTGTATTTCTTTGGTGGAAAATATTACTGATTGAGGATTTAATGGTAAAAAACTTACATCACCTATTCTTTCACTATCCTAAAATAGAGAATGGGTTTTTATATATAGTGATGAATTAAAGAAGATATTGATGTGTATCCTCCTGAGGAATGATAAGGTGATATCTTAAGCATGGACTCAATAGAAAAGTTATGAGAAAAATTACATTAGTCGGTATTTATAGAATTAATATATATGTTTTTCATGGTATATATTATTTAGTTATCATTATTATGAACAATTTGATATATATACAGATCATAAGTGTTTGAAGTATATATTTACAATGAAATAGTTGAATATTCACAGGGGGGATATTAAAGTAATTTATAAAATATTTTAATTTATCAATACAATACCATCCAAGTAATGTGATTATGTGGTTTATATTATGTGTTAAAAATACCATAAATATTTTTCTACGATTTTGAATTAAATAGGTCAAATATATATTAATTTTAATTAGAGTAATCTTGAAATCATGATAAAATGAGATATATATTTCCATAGATGAATGTTCAACCATACATTAATGATATGACAAAGTGTAAATTGAAGGATGATATAGAATCATATAAAAATTTGAATAATTTTCTAGAGTATAACCATTGTCGTTCTATAGTTTTAAATATCATTAAATGATATTATGCTCCATCTATACCATATTTTAGGAAGGATCCATTTTATGAAGCTCATTGTTAATCATTATATATTCATCCTTGTTGTAGAAATATGTCGAGCTATATAGAAGTGTATTTCTAGAGGGATAAAATGAAATTCTATTTTTCTAAGTATGTATTTTAATTTAGGTATTTTTATAAAAATATGTTAGATAGATATAATTTTAAGGGCATGTTACAACCATTACACATACTAAAATGGAAATTGGAAAACATTAAAATGAATTTCACTATCGCTATCCACAAAAAAATTAAAGGGAATAATGTTTTTTTGGTTTTAGTCAAATTCATTAAAATAGAAATTAATTTTATTTCAATTAAATAAGATATCTATCTTGATCAAATTACATGGTTATATATATTAAGGAATTTTTCATTTTTCATGGATTAGTACTCTTAATTGAATCTAATTGGGATCTGATGTTAAATATGATGTTATGGATAATACTTCATAAGGGTATGGAAAATAGATTAGTTTTATTACATTTTATCATAATCAGATATATGGTCAATCTAACATAACCATTTAAATCGTAGAATATATTTTATAGTCCTTTTTAATGTAGTTTAAAGGTGTTGTAATAAAAAATATTCTCTAATATGGTTTTCTTAAAAAAAATAGATATCAATAGAGCATTAATATGGATCCTCATGAATCTCTCATGGGATGTGTAGAACTAAAATTTATTAGAATTAATATGGAGAAAAAATAGGTACCTAATCTAGATAAGGAAATGGTAGAGAGTTATTGATCACTTCAACAACATGTAAGGGAATCTTAGAGAAAAAATAATAATTTTGAATGGATTCATCGATGAGATATATAGCTGAATACTGGTTTAAAGGTGTTAATATAAATATTTTCTTATAATAGGGTTATAAAATTTTTAAATAAGTGAAATATGGTATTTATATATATTGGTACCATTGAAATTCATGATCGCATCTCGATGGTATCTAATTGATTGGGGAATCTATTAAGTATATCTCAAGGTCATTATGTCTTCAATGTATCTCTCCTAACGAATTATACCATTGAACCATAGAATTTAGTTAACATAGATTTCATACCACAAGAGAGATGCCAGTAATATGAAGACAACCAATGAACATTTTTTATAGTAGAGAAAAATTTTTATGATACAAGAAGAGCCACCTAGTCAATGTTTTGTGGTGCAATAATTAAATTTTAGAAGATGTGTGGGAACCTAATGATTTTATGTGGAAACGGTATACTATATAATTTTTATTATAGTGATGAAATTTTCAGGGGGAAATTATTGTATAAGAGTAGTATGTAACACCCAATGATTTGGTTATATATATTTTTGAAATAAAAATATTACCATTGATAGCTTTTATAATGAACACCACAATGTTTAAAAGAATAATGAAAATATGTATTTTAATATTATTATCTGAAAATTATTCCATTTCATAAATAATAATTCCAATATTATCTTATTTTCAATTATTTGTACTTTTCAAAAAATATTAAATTTTACATGAATAGTGAAAAATTATTATTTACTTTATATTTGTCATCTCTTTTTCATTAAATCAAGTAATTTTAAAACCCAAATTTATTTTTCATATTATTATATAAGATCCATTTTATTTAAATTTTTCTAATTTATACAATTTGAATAATACTTTATCATGATTATAATATAATTCAATTATTTTTCTTTCAAATTTAATTTTCTGAAAAACAAATTTTCATCATATTTTGATGGTTTTTTAAAATTAATTTATGAAACATTTAAGAACTAAATTTCATATAATGGAATTTGTATTTTTAACTATTAGAGTCAATTTTTTTTAAAAAGGTTACTATTATTTCTAGGCATAATAAATAGTATTTGTGGTTAAACGTTTCACCTCACAAAAAGGTCAATTGTGGTAATTTAGGGTTAAAAATATAGGTAAAATTCCTTAAAATTAAAAAAAAAATTTATTTCATTTTATCAGATTAATTCAACTATATAATTCAATAAATAAATTATTTAATTTTTTTTGTTTTACCATACAAAAAATTATGTTATTTTCACTATGATGAATTCTAAAATATCACCATCTTTTATTTAATTTAATTGATATTTCCATATATGGATATAAATTTTTAATTAATGTGTATAAAAGTTAAATTTGAACATAAAGGAATTTTTTCATATTATTGTAATTTATTTTTAAGTTTTATTAATTGTATAATTACCTTATATTCTTAGGCAATAACGACATGTATTTGTCCATGTAATTGAAAAATTAAACAAATTATTTAACAAATATAATGAGTAATTTAATTTGAATAGATTGTTTTAATAATAAAAATTAATATATAATAATTACATATTACTGATTTTTTAAATATTATATTCTAATTCCAACATTTCATGATGTTTTTAAATTCTAATTAAATTAATAATTCCAAAAATGCAATAATTACATTTTATGAAAATAATATTTAATTAAATTATTATAAATAATAAATATTATGAAATATAAATAGGTGGTTAATATATAATCAAATTTTCATAACTATTTTATTTATTAGGCTATTATCACCTAATAAGTAAAATTATAACCCTTTAATATTGAAAAAATTATTAAAATGGTTAAAAGAAAAATCAGTTTAGTAACGGGTATTACAGATGATAAGGTTTAAAATGATATCTAAAACTATCTGAATTTTATTATATATTTATATTAATTATGTATCCTCTATATGATTTAATCAATCAATTTATTTTACAGTTTTTCATTAGTTATAAACATAATATAATATACTATTTAATAAATTTTCAAAAGGCACACCTCCACTCATATATAAAAGGCCACATATTCTTTATTAAATTTACAACACATTGTTCCATATATCTCAACTAAAAGATGATAAATTGTCCAGTCTAATTACATATACAAAATTTATTGGTTTTTTATTTTTAAAATACCATTCAAAGGGTCCATAATTATATATCTAAAGAAGTTATGAAGAAGAACAAGTAATCATTTTTATCGACACATTCAAATTTATTTCTTTTTATACTACCTCTAAATATACATTAATCACATGAAAATAATAAATCATATATCATTAATGTTATAATAATATTTAATTGCTATAAATATTTAATTCCTTTTACATCCAATTAAAAGTTAAAACATCATCGATGCATACTTATGTTTTACCATCTTCATATATAGTTGTAATTGGTTTTTGATCACCACTTTAAATGAATTGTTATAAATATTAAAATTATTTATATATATGATATTTAAGAAATAATAATTAATATATAATTAAAATATCCTATATACCTTTTTACCTTCCAATCCATTAGAAAATAGTAATGTCGCTTGTGTGTATGTGTACTTCCATATCCACAAAATGATTTGATCAGTTTTTCATTTATCCTATGGATGAAATATAAAAAAGATATATTTTATAAATAATGTTAATATTTTAGATACAATAATGATTCATATATTCGTATTTATTATTTAACATTCTTTCCTTCCATTAATTGAAAATTTAAACACCATTTATGATTATGTACAGTCTACCGTCACCATAAATTGTGTGACTCATTTGTATATCTCTAATCATTATAGATGAATCCAAATATATTTCACACACACACACATATATATATATATATATATGATATTTATATAATAATAAAAATTATTTTCATAATTGAAACATAACCAATAAATAAGGACTACAACAATAAAAGCCAGATTCTCATAAAACAATAAAGTAGTTAATAACCATAACAATGATAACAATAAAAAATTATTAACAACTGTGTGAAAAGAATTTATAAATGGATCATATGTAATTTTGTAGGTATTTATATGTTTGTGTTATGTATTTATAGTATATATAAATTTATCACATATATGTTGGGTAGAAATATTTGAAGAAATTTGAACCTAAGGTAAGGGATTTAGTCTCAATTTCAACTCCATTGTGACACATTTAATATTATGAAACTAATTATTTTTATGAGGTGTATATACTAACCAATTTATGTATTTAAAAATTATATATTTATAAACAATTATTAATGTTTCAATTCATTTATATTCATTCATGAGGTTAAAATTTAATTGTAATAAAAGAAGTAGGAATTTATTTCCCAGACTCATTTTCTGGGATTTCCACATTTTCCATGGATTGAATATTTTAATACAACCTTTATAAACTACAAATATTTTATTATCTAATATAAATTTAATTAGTTTACAAATATTTTTAAATATTTTCCATATTATTAATTTGAATCATGTAAATAATGTTTTAAAATAAAAGCGGGTTTTATTTCTTTTGGATATGGTATATATTTCAACGATGTTTATATTTTTCAAAATTATTTTAGAAAAGTCATTTTATTGGAAAAAATTAATGATTATATAAATTTAATGATATAAATTAATTAATACTCGGTTTGTAGTTAATATTTCTATTTTTTTCCAAATATTTTTCTTTGACCTTTTATATAAAATGTCAAAAGGAATGTTTTTTTAATGTATAAGACAATAATAAAATTTTGGTCATCCATCACATTTTATAGTATTGAATTTATTCTAATGTTTTAATGGTTTTACAAAGAAATTTATTTTAAAAAAACATTATTTTAATACCTTGTTTCAATTATCAAAATAATTTGACTTTATTACAAAAATTATAATTTTATTGAATTAAATTACATCATTTTTTTCATATTATTTTTTTGTTAATTAACTTTTTCATGAAAGATAAAAAAAATTATGATAATTTTTTATTAAAAATAACATTTCTATTAAATATTCTTATTCTTATATCCTTGAAAAATATTCGTTCCTTAAACATATAACATTTCAACATATTGTTCTTTACTATTAAAATTTGTTGAATTTACTATGGAAATATTAATATTATAAATTTTTTACTCAATATTGATATTTGTTGAAAATGAATATTATTTACAAATTAAATTTATTATCTAATATATGAGGATTCATTTTGGAATGCAGTAATGGGTGGGTACTTGTTTTAGATAGCCCCTCGATCCATCATTATATATCATGAGACAAAATATTTGGCCAAACATAATACATGGTTTTTTCTGTAGACCTACTCATCAAATAATCTATCTCTATACAAGGGATTTATGGTAATGACATAAAAAAGTACTAGACCATGATTTATAATATTAATGATTTACTTTATTTAGAATTTAGTTATTAATATCCATGACATTTGGAAATTGATATTATCAATTGAATTTTTTTAGTTAATAATTTAATTAAATGTGATTTTAGTTATTTCCCTTGCAATTTTAATTATTACATATTTGACTTTGATTTAATTTTTGGAAAATAACCATCAATAGATATCTGAGATATCCCATTATTTTTTTCATTCATTTAGAGATTAAGAATGATATTTTTATGAATATAATGGTTGTTAGAATGTTTCTTTTGATACATATTTTATATTTACAATCTATTAAATGAGTACTGTATGTATATTGTTATTCTAGACACCTATATTTATTGATTTTTCATGATAATTTCCCTTGTATATTCCAATGTAATTAAAAAAATAACTTTGGTTCACATGAGTTTTGGATTCTGCACATGTCTTTTGGAAATTATAATCTACTTTGGATTTCTAACCCTTGGACTTCTTGAGAGAATTCAATGATTTTATTTTGGGACTTGGAATATAACCGAATGAAATTTATTAGGAATAATTCATGGAATACAAGACTTAAAATTTATATAGACCTGTAAGTGTGTGATTTTACATAATACTTGAGCACAATTTCCTAAGCATCCAACAAATACTCATATAATGTTTTCTGGTCTTAGTATTTGGTGGAAATTTACTCTACTAGGTCGACATGTTAAATTTTTTTCCTTATGATGGATGGTTGTTTAGATATATAGTTATATTATCATTTATGGTGATGATTATTATGATGATGATGATGTAATATTCCTTGTGCATAGCTGGGTCAATAAACCTAGTGGGTTAGCGTTTCATTCAAGTCCTTTATAGTAAACCCTTTAGTGGCGATGTCAACCAGGTTTAGTTAATTAATGTTGATATAAATGTCATATTTTTTATTTTTTCACATATATTGGAATGAAATTTTACATAATCATGTTTTGGGTGGATGTTTCCTTTATTACAGGTCTTCTAGAATGATATAGTGGGAATATACCATTGGTTCTTACAATATAGTCCTCAATGGAGTAGGTAAATTTAAAGATGTTTAGAGATGATGAGATCCCAAGTTGTGTGTGGTTTTAGATGTTATTTCATCATGTGGGATACCCATGATAAGGTGGTCTTACCTGGTTTTAGTGTATTGAATCATATGATAATGGATAGAAATGAATGACTTGTGTTTTGTGATCGATCATTTTGAGGTTGTACTCTATTAAGGGTGGGGATGGAAATGATAGATGTTCTATTCAGTAATGGATCAGTCAAAATTTATGCTCATTAGAAGAATGTTATGGTAGATCAATGATAATGATTCTTCTAATATTATAAGATATATATTTTTAAATGGTATGTGGGTAATATGAAAAGGGTAGTGGGAGTTAGATCAGAGGATAATTTTTTGGAGTTAAAATGAAATTTGATGACTAGAATTTGGTATTATGGGATTCCTTGTATAATTAAAAGTACTTATTTTAATTTGATATAAGATTGATTTTGTGGATTCACTTCAGGATTTAAGTGGATTTTGTGGACTCGGGGATGTTGAAAGATGAATGCTGCACTAGTGTTCTTGTTATGGCATAATGGAAAAAATTGAAGTTGATAATTCAGCCAAGATATATTAAATGAATCCTAGTATGGTATCCAATAGGGATAAATGAATGATAATCATATACCTATATGGATATATGAATAAATATTAAATTTTAGAGGCACTTCAATAACATAGTGTTCCTATTTTTGAGTATATTCATCCGGCTGATGTTTGAAATACCTTATCTCATGGAATTTGATATTGTCTACAAGGACCCACATGGATAATGATGTTGGGATGATATCTTTGTTGTTTAATGGTTGAATTTTAATTTATATGGAAAATATAATGTGACAAGGTTGATCAGTGTATATTAGAATTCAGACATTTTAGATCAGAATCCATAATAGGGAACATGGTTCTCATGATTGAATTCATGTTAAGAGTAGAAAACCATGCACAGAGAAATATGGGTGTTTGAGATGAGTGTCTGAATATGCTATTGTAATTTTGGCTATATTAGAACGACTATTTTTTCCTTGTAGGACGTTGAATTATTTCTATATATATTTTCTCATGCCAAGAACTAAGATGGTTTGTGATTCAGTAGCCCAATATTCTTGAAATCAAGTTTATAAAAATATTAAATATATTTTCTATTCTACTCATGTTTTTTTAAATAAAATATAATTAATATTAAATGGAATATCATATAATAAATCAGATACCATTGTTGATTATAAAACACAATGATTAACCAAGGCACAATAAAAAACTGGTCAGTGTTGGGTGTTCAGATATAGTAACTGTTTGGCATACGCGTTTAGTTAAAATAAATAAATAATTTTATTTAAATTATCAATTTATAAATGGATATAATTATACTTCTATGGTTTTTACAAATGTTAGAAACATAAACCCATGGATTATTCTAGCCTATCCTTTTTTAATTTAGTTGGTGAATCACATCATACGATGACTAATCTAAGGATCATAGAATATCATAGTACAAATGACACAATAGATTAACCAATTCATTGGTAGGCATATTCTAAACTGATGAATGATCCAAACTCCATGTATTACTCATAATACTATTATTTTCACCTTTATTGATTAATTTTATTGATAACGATCATCCCTTTTAATATCTACACCAATTTTTAAACCTTGAATGTGCCAATGTACTGGATTATTTGATTATTCAATCGTTTTCAAACCCAGGATATAATATTTCTTCATAATTGACCAAGAACTAATAGAAATGGTCTATAGTGTTTTAATTTTTATGCATTTATCCCATTAATGCATTTATTTAGTCAATTTTTGACCATAGGGATGTAATTTGACATTTTTGGGAGGTACCAAAACTAATCACATCCCCTGATTCAGACTTGTTACAAGGGTGATAGAGATAATTGTGATAATTGGTTGATGTGGGGATCAATTTTTGTTGAACAAGTGTTTCATTTAAAGGATCGGATATCCAAGAGCATTATGTGAATGATATATGTTTGAAATACATGAGACAAACCTTTGATGATAATCAGTTACCATGTTTGTCAGTAAGTGGGAGAAAACCATGAAGCATGATGAGATCCACCATTTTTGGGTAAAGGTAAGGTCGTATCTAAATGCATAACAAACATATTTGGACACTAATCATATATATAATGTTCTATAAAGAAAGACTATATGTATTGTAGTTTTATGAACACACTAAATGTATCCCCTATAGTATAGTGTCCAGGTATATGGAAAATTACAATTTCGGCATGACGTGTAGCCATCCTACATACCGTGTACCGATTTCAAGGGTGGTCAATCCATGTGAATGAGTGGATGGTTAGGACCCCATATGAAAAGACATACCTAGTAACATCAATGTATAATAAAGTACATAGAAATGGCCATAGACACTAGAATCTCCATGTGTGACGCATCACACCTTTTACAAAACAACCTATACACGACATGAGTACATATAAATAACCAGGGTTCATGGTATGGGAACCCGAGTGGCTATGAAAAACTTTGTAAAATACCTAAAATCCAAGTATACCAATATGGTCAGTGAATCTTGTACCCAATGAAACATGGCCAAGTGGTGTGTAGGTTCTGGGTGAAATGTATGTGTGTGATGGGTTGTTCCCAACATTTCATTTTTCAATAATTAATGGTCAATCTCAGATCTATACGATAATGAACACCATGATCTATGTAATTGAATTAATAAAATAATAAATGGAGAATAACTGCATAAATAGAGATCATATCATCACATTTTATTTTAAATAAAATTAACTAAATAAATAATTACTTTTATGAAATTAATTCATCATTGATAAATCATGTGACAGATATGCTGACCACTACTATTGAATTTTTTCAACCAAGTGTAGATTTCCAATAGTGGTGATCCACACATGATCCATAAATCTCCTGATTTCTTCTATAGTAATCTCCTTGTTCTCGCTCTGTAGATCCTTATGATTGTGTTTTCTTCCTATGATTGCTTTGGTAATTTCATCCAATGCATTCTACATTATTTCGTACAGGAGTATTGCTCTCCATTCTTTGGAGTATTCTTGGAGAATGGATCACTCTAGGCTAGAGAGGATTTTCAAAATCCATTGTGCACATCCAAGAAAAATTAATTGGTTCCCTTGAGAAAATATCATAATTTATTATTTATATTTCTAGGGTTAAAATAAAATAATTTCACAAGTTCCCCTATTTATTTATTAAATACAATAAAAATCCTCAATGACAAAGAATAATAATATGATAATTTCATGACATTCTCATAAATTTTAAATTAAAGTTAAATATTATTTATTTAAATAATATTCAATATTTTTTTATCTCTTACCAGACCATCAAACTCGTTCCACTATTTCTCCAAAAAATATAACGGGGTATGAATAAGGTCTAATAATTTATTAAATGAATATCACTTCATTGTTCACCAATAAATAAATAAATATTATATTCACTAAATAGAAAATAAATATTTATATATGATTAAGAATACATTATAAATTATTAAATAACATACATGAATAATATTTATTTAACCTATTTGAAAATAAATAATATCATATTATTTAACTGAGATTCTAGATGCACTTTTTTGTTTCCCTCTAGGCCTATTTCTCAATGATATTAGGCTAAGTCTCCTAACGTCCAAGGATACCATCTAGAAACATGATAATAAAATCATAGAGAAATAAGTTCATGCTGCAACAACATATTACTTTAAATGGATGCTTATTGTGTAATATAATCCCTTTATAATTATATCTATAATCAAAAAAGTCACATATTGGTGTCATCAACCAATGTGTTTGATGTCTATATCATTGACTTCCAAAAAATGAACTTTACTTTAGAAAACCACATACATGTATTTATTTTGGATATATCATTTCCATAAATGATCCTAATATATAAAATTTCATGAATAAATATATGGGGAAAATCCTTTCTTGCATTATTTGTTATTGTAAAATTAATCAAGAAAAACACAATATATCCTACCTCTCCCCAAACATCTATCATCACAATTTTAGACAATACATATATGTGAATGAAAAATAATATTATTTATTAATAATATTTACATATTAGGACCAAAACACATATCTACATATAGGAACATCCAATGACACAAATAGACAGATATAGATACATGGATTTTCTACTGGCAGGTTTCATTCTCATAATATCCTACTAGATTTACCAAATTCATACACTATGAGAAGGGGCCTCAATTTCCTATGAGTCTCCACCACGAATATCATGTTTCATTTTTGTCCCTAAAATGATAGCATCTAGTTATAGAATATGTATGTAAGAATAGTGTCATATCACTTATAAGTCTTCATTACAGAGAGGAACAGTTGTGAACATTTAGGGACACATCTACTCATAAGACATTATCATATTCAATGATATTCACATGATCAATAATAATGTGATAAGTAGTTTATTAAAATTAATAATCTTGAATGCAAGGTTATCATAAATTAAACAGAAATCGGTTCTATAGTGACAACTCTAATAGACTCCAACATGCACAAAAGAAAACTCTAATCAACATTTAATCCACTTTCTCTCACATAAAAATCATTATTCTACTGATAAATGACATTAGTCAATGGGCCCTCCACGTTATCTTTAACAGATAATCCTATTACTACATATTCAACCCTATGATGAAAGTCCCTCAAGAGGTGATATATTCAGAGTACGTGATTTGTCCATTGGATAACATTGTATCTTTTTTAAGAGAGAATGATGTAGTATTATCATTAATAATGTGATGAGATAATTATATATATATCCCATTAGGTTCTGGGATAACGTTTTATAGAAAATGGATTTCTTTACTTCATCAGAAGCTTCTACACACTCTTACTCCACTCTAGAGTTAGTGAAAACTGGATTCTTTGATCTCTTCCAACTCACAGCTCCACTTTTGAGATAGAAAACATATCCAAATTTCATATTCTAATCATTATGATCTATAAAAAAACTATAATTAATATTACCCATGATAAAATACTTCTCATCTCCTCCATACACAAGGAATATACCCCTATTTTTTCTTAGATACTTAAAGGTATCCTTAAAAGTTGTGCAATATTGTTCTTCTCGATTTTCTTGATATCTTTCTTCCCATCATACTGAATATAAAACTTAATGTCTATTCCAAAAAAATCATACATGACTGATCCTATCACTGATGTGTATGGGATCTTAGTCACTATCACTTTCTCTTATTGTTTCTGAGGAAAAATTTTCTTATAAATATGTAAAACATGTGACACTATAACAAATCCCATATTGGATTTTTCAATACTAAATCACATTAGTATCTTGTCATTATATGTAATCTAATATAGTAAATGAATTCTCTTGGATCCATCACAAAATATTTTGATCCCTATAATATAGGATAATTCACTTATGTCCTTCAAGGATAAACACTTTTTAACTAGTCCTTAATAGATTGTAAGTTTTATATGTCATTTCAAACATGTAACATGTCTTCAACATAAAATACTAGGACCAAAACCACGTTTTCACTAAACCTCTTATAAACACAAAACTCACATTCTTTTATAATTAAATGAAATTATTATATTGATTCATAAAACTGAATTTTATATGATTTTGATGATCTCTTAAATCCATAAATAAGACTCTATAACTTTAAAATTCTTTTCTTCCATCACCTAGAGTCCCAAACAACTCTGGGTGAGTCATACTGAAATCTTAATGAAGGTCCCCCTTATAAAATGTCGTTTTGACATCCATCTTCTAAATGTCATATTTGAGTTAATATTCTATATCAAGTATAATTATAATGGATTTAAACATGTAAATAGGTTAAATGGATTCATCATACTCAATTAAAGGACACTTTTTAAACCCTTTAAAAACTATAAATTCTTTATAGGAATTTTCTATAATTTCCAAGACTGTTTCCATATTGAATACCTTTTTTTCATCCATCATGATTTACATCAACTAGTGCATCAACTATAAACCAAACATGGTTATTATACATGTAATCTATTTCAAAATTCAAGGATTTTTTTCCATATTTTATATTTTGATCTTTCAATAGCCTTTTTATAGGATAACGGTTAATCATTTTCAAGAAATAACGAGTCACCATAATTAGTGACTATAAAAACAAATGACAGTGGTTCTTTTACATCTCTTACTCTCCTACAAAACTCTTGTAATTCGGGAACTAATTCATACACGGTGGCTTGTGGACTCTATTCATGTTCGAACTTCTATGTATCTTGAGAATCAAAATCATTAGATTCGATCATGCTCACACTATCCTATTTGAGGATGTTAACCCTATCATGAAATACTATTTTCCTTACAACATTCAATTTCTTTTCTAATGGGTCATATATGTAGTATCCCCCTGATTCCTTGGAATACAATATAAAGATACAATGTGTGCCCCGGGGTGTTGGTTTGTTGCCTTGAAATTCCGGAACAAACACCTCACAACCCCAAACATGTGTATGTGATAAAACACATTTCTCTCCCCTCCATAGATTGAAGGGAATTCAATTTTACACTTTATTTAGAACTCAGTTTACGGTGTATTCAACAGTTTGTAATTCATATCATTGTGAGGATAATGGAATATCTTGATTAATCTTCATCAACCATACCTTGAATAAAATGTTATAGTTCCTCCACTCACTATAATCATTACACTATTTTTTATAAGGTTATGTATTTTTATATAGAGTCACAAACATCTATAAAATTACAATGAACTCATGGATAATATATTCACCACCTCTATCTTGTGATAGATTCTTTATCTTCATACCTAGTTGTTTATCAACTTAATTATTTATTTCATTGCATTTTTCACAGGACTCATACTTAGACCTCATCATATAGATATAAAAAAATTTATTAAAGACATATTTAAATGTTATTATGTAAGAATATTCATCTATATCTTGTACTGGAAATGGTTAAGACACCATAGTGTGTAAAAATCATAGATTCTATGTTGCTCTTTCACCCTATTCCTAAAATGGTGGTTTTTTCAATTTTTCTTATAAACATGCCTGACACCATTCAAGTGGGTTTCACTCAAAAGGGTCTGAATATCCAACTTGAGATATCATTTTCAAAAACATCCCATTTAGATAATCAAGATGGTGATATCAAATATGGGTGTTGAATGGGTTGTGTTAACCTGTTTAATTATCAATTTTCAACACCTGGTTATCATAATTTAATACATAAAGACCATTATTTATGTACACCATAACATAACATATGTTTTCCTAATAAAATTAACATCATGTATTTTGAAATTTCCAAATAAATTTATCAGTGTCTAGTCCTGATTCATGAATTTCATTTTTGGTAACTGTAGGTACAAAATAAAAATATTTAAAAAAAATCAGGATCCTTAGAAATGATAGGTGGAAGTCATCAATGTCTAGAGTTTACTTCCTTGCACCAGTAGTTGCTCATAGATAAAAATCTCCTCTAGAAATTGTTCGGAATATACATGGTTCCATCATTTGGATACAGATGTGATATTCACATGCTATTTATAATACCTAATGTGTAGATATTGAAATATTACACTTTATAATGAACACACCTTTAGATTACCCTTTTTGTGTATTTCCCCTTCTAGTGGCCATGATTTCCACATGAAAGACATACTTACACCTTCTCTTTACCCTACCTCTAGATCATTTTCTTTACGAAAGGACAGTGCTCAGAATCATTATACATTTGATAAGAATTGGGTCCCTTTATCTTTTTATTCAATTTCTTATTCTCCATAAAATCTATTGGTATTTCACTCCCCATGTCCTTATCCACATGTTTCATCAATATATTAATTTCTAGAAGAATATTCTAATTATTTCTCATATTGAAATTAACAATTATGCTGGTGAAGGTCATCGAAAAAGATGAACGTATAAGATCTGTACGAAACTCATCTAGGAATTTAATCTTGAATAGTTCTCAGTGTTCAATGTTTCCAATAATCATGATTACATGATGTAGAACTGGCACACACTCTGAATGTATATTTTTAATCAAAGAATTTGGAATTTCATAGTAGTCTTGTCTCGCCTTCCCCTGATAGATATCCAGAAGGCGAGACATCATTTTATAAGAAACTATATACAAATGTTGCTTCAAAACCTCATTGGAATTCAATGATAGCATGAAACAATGAACACCTATGGAACCATTCAGATGTTTCTCATAGAGAGATAATTCTTCATCATGGGCCTCATTACTAGGAAATACTGGAAAAAGGTTTTTCTAGAACATAAGATTTCCTTTAATGAAAAAATACAGAATATATACATCTTTTATATTCATGTTAATTTATGCTGGTGAGAAGGTTTTCCTTCACATGTATTAATCACAATCATATTTTTTATTTTATATTTTTAATGTTTCTTCAAAATAAGATGATCATAATTTTAGTACAATACTAGATAAATTTAGAAAAATAAATAAATATTTTATTTATTTTTCTCCCACTGTTTTATCGAATCCCATTAACCCTCACCTTTGCCTTAGGAATAACCTATTTACTGGACATTCTAGTTTTAAGTATCCATATTCTTCTTCTTATTAATCACACATGGGTTAGTGAGGAAACTATAATTTTTTATGGTAGGAAATACTAATTAAAACTACATTAACTTAAAATTCCTTGATCATATGTGTGGACACCCCAATCATAAAATCCCTAAAAAGGGATTGTGCCCACCTTTTTCTCTCAGTTTCACAAATTCCTACTTTGGACATCCACCCTTGATGTAAAATGTGTTATGTAAACCCAAAATGTCATGTTTGAATTACCAATTAATTGAAATAACACCACCTAATTTTGGTCAATCAAATTGAACTATGTTTTGATTTTAACCGAAATAATGGAAGGTTATATTGAATTAGTATTTTATTGAAGTATTTTATCCATTTAGGTATAAAATACTAATTATCATATTTAAAAAATTCTTGTTAATATAAATTTGGTTTATTAAGTGATTAAACATTCCTAAGATAATATTTATGCATAACCAAATTTATTTTAGTTCTATATTACATGATCGTTATTTCATTAATTATGTGATCATGAAAAAACATCCATATTGAAATAACCATGAAACATAATAGATATAAAATAATTAAGGGTATGATCATGATATTAAATTAATGGTGATTTTATATAGTAATTAATAAACTAACTACAATCCAAGGGGAAAACACATTGAGTAGAATAATGTTATTGTTATAGATTTCCACCTATCTGACTATGTATATCATTGGATTTGTTTCAACAAGGTTCCAAATACGAACAACATACACCATCATGGAAGTTCTATAAATTAAATACTCCTCTTACTTATTCGAAGGTGATTAGAAAATGGGTTTACATAAAATAAACTATGGGTATAAAGACCCTACATAATAAGAGGAGAGAAGGAACACATGCAAGAAATTTCATTGAATAATAAAAAAATGAAATAAAACCAATCACATAAAACAGTCAGGTATGTGCTCATGATTATCCACATCCACATAACGAATTATATATTTAATAAAAATAGAAATCAATTAATAATAAATCTAATTTAAGGTAAACCACGATAGAATAAATCAATTATTATAATTGCTTAATCAATAATTTTATCTTAATTATAATTTGAATTCCCTTGAGATTCGCATCCAATATAATCTTAAACAAATAATAATTTTATTTAAAATTATCATTTTAAATAAATTTAACTTGGAGGAAACTTTTTGAATATCCATATTATTTTTCCCAATATGTAATATACTCATATACAATTTAACAATTTTGACCTATGTAATACATGATTTATCACGTACATTCACAATGTGTACTTCAAGGTTGATAACAAAGATTACATGATTTTTCATTCACATATTATACTTCAATGCACATAGAGTAACAACATGTAATATGACTCCAAAATGATATGAATATCTGAATATTATGAAAATATTAATTAAACACACACATATATATATATATATTGAAACCAATCACGTGTTGTGTTATATCGTTACAACTACATGAATGTACGTTTCCCAAGGTTTACACTGTATAATTAATAAATTCTAAATGGTCATAACATGGTATATGTACATAGTCTTTCCATATTAGTGACATGGAATGTAAATATCTCACAATGTATTTGATGTATACTCCTAGGGTCTAATCATGCGAATCGTACATCGGAAACTAGAGTACATGACATGTCCAATCATTTATACACCGTGTTATCTCCAAATTGCATGTTCAAAAGATAGGAAGGTCGCATGTTGGAATACATAGCCTGTCATTTACAAAAATGGATTACACACCATTCACATGGGCTATAAAACACGTAATTTGGGTAACAATGTTACATTATGATAAGGTCAACATGCGGTGTAGTTAAAGCATGTAATGAAATCAAATCATGAATTAATTTCCGAATCAATTCTAATGCATTGAAAATGACTACACATCGTCTAAATCTGGTTACCCGATGTATAGTAATGTGGTGTTTGACTTGAAAAAAGGTACCTACAAATCATTTCCACAATTCAATTTTAATCATAAAATTAATCTCATTGATTATATATACCAGAAATGAACGAGGATAAAGTATATCTCATGATTCAGATTAAAGGAACTATTAAATAAGAATAAAAAACTAAATTAAAAATATAAATTTCCAATAATATTAAAATAATTATAAAAAATTATTTAACCCTTATTATACCACTTGTTTTTTATGGGCATAGTGGAATCATGTGATTGGAAGTTCCCAACTTTTCTTTTTTTCCATAATTGATTATAAATCTGAGAAATATAGGATGTTGAAAACCATGACCTGTAATATTTATTCAAATAAATTGAAAATGGATAATAAGCATAGATATAGTAGCTTCACATGTTATTAAAAAATAATTTAATTAAAATAAATAATTGCCTTTATTGAATATTTTCTTTATTGATAAATCTCCATATAGATCTATAGTCCATCATCATTTCATTGTAGAAACAAAGTGAAAATTTCCTCTAGCGATGATCCACACATGTTCTATGAATCACCAGACATCACTTAAGGAATATCTAGGTGTTATTATGTAAGATCCCTATGTGCTTCACCATCATCATTTTATTTTTTCGAGAACTAATTCCAAATTATTCTCCTTGATCTTGTGGAAGGGGATTTCTATCAATTCTTGGGAAAACTTGTGGAGAAGGGATCTCTATAGGCTTGATAAGATTCACCAAACCCATTATACAGAAAAAAGAAAAATAAATCGGATCTCTTGCAATAAAAACAATATTGGGTTTTTATATTCCAAGGTTTAAAATAAAATAATTACACAAGTGACCTTAATTATTTGTTTAATCATACAAAAAACCCAAGGTCAAATAAAAATAATATCATCATTTCTCGACATGCACATAACAAGAGAGTTAAAATGAAACATTATTTAATTAGTTATTATTTATTATTTATTATTTCTCATAAGACTGTTAAGATCAATGCACCATTTCTCTAAAATATTTATCGAGACCTGAATAAGGTCGGTTTATTTATTAAATAAACACCACTAAATTATTCAATAATAAATAAATAAATAATATATTCTCAAAAGAGAAAATAAATGATTATATGCGATCAAGAATATATGAATAATTATTAAACCATGTATGAGAATGATATGTATTCAAACTATTCAGTAATAAAAAATAATACATATTCTTTAATTGATATTCTAGACACACATAGAGTGTGAAGCTCAACGACTCTTTCTCAGTGCCGTTAGGTGAAGGAACCTAAATCCCTAAGATAGTATCTAGAAACATTCCTAGGCACCAATAGAGAAAGATGTTAATGCCTCAATGACATTCTGCCTCATATGGATGCTTATAGTGTAATATAATCTCTTTATCATGAAATATATAATCAAGTAGGTCCCATGTTGGTCTCATCAACCTATGTTCACGATGTATCGTTCTTTGACAACACATAAAATGTATTTTTCATTTAGAACCCCATTCCCAATTTATTTATATGGGCTATATAAATTACATCAAAGGGTCTAATAAATCAACTTCTGTTAATAAACATAAGTGAGAAATCCTTTAACACATTATTCATTAATGCAATATTACTCATGACACAACTAACATATCCTAAATCACCATGAGAATATATCATCATGGTTTTTATCAATATATCTAAGTGAATGATTATTAATACTCATTATAAATTTTCAAAACATCTATAGACATATACACACATTCAATGATAGGAACATCCAATGAATCTTATAAATTTTTATTTTCAATTGGCGGGTCTCGTTCTCATAATATCCCACTGTATATTAACATGGGAGTACGACATTAGAATATTCCTCAAAGTCCTATGAGTATCAACCCATAGGAACCAATATCTTTGGTGTCCTTAAAATGAAATTATCCATCTATATAAAAGATATTAAAAAACAGTGTCGTAGCACTTATAGTTTCCCCTAGTTTTGGGGAACTACAATGTAATTTTAGTGTGATATATACTTTTAGGGCATTATCACATACTATGTTAGGTACAAGATCAATCATGATGTGATAAATAGTTTATTAATATTCAGAACCATGATTACAATGTTATTATATGGTACATGGTATTCGGTTCTAGGGACCGAATCCAACACAATGGAGCATGGACACACACCATTAGGGACACCTCACACACTATGTAACCCTGGTTATTTTAGGAAACATAAATTTCTCATATCTCCTTCATTTGGACTTGGATTTTGGCTCGCAAGTAGCTTTTACTAGGTTTTACAACATTTAGAGTGTGATAGTTCCCTTCATTGAGTATTTTAGGATATGATGTGAGATGTTTTGGGGAAGAGGATTATTTAGGTGATGCTCTGTCATTACCCGTCCCCCAGGGCCCATGTTGTGACTACCCCAAGCCCGCCTTCCATAGGCCATGGGCTGGTGACTTATACCGGATAGGAAAATCCATAAAACCAGGAAGGCAATGCCTTTATAACCTGTAAACTTACACAACCAAGAACACAATAAGATACAAGAACAAAGTATACTATATAGTAAAAATGGTGTGTACAATAAGTAATGGGGGGAAAAATACAAGTCCAATGGGAACACACATGTAAAACTAAAAACAACTCCAATGAAAACCTACCAAGGATCCTACTTGAAGGGTTGGTAAAGCTCTCGCATAGTCTTCTCTGCATATTTTATATTCAAATTTCCACCTACGAGAAGCCTCCAGTTCTGGTACCCTCGTCCTCGGTCAGCGTTGTCCGTCGTCTACACATGAAACAACAAGGGGTGGGTGAAGCCAGAGTAGGGGTTAGTGCAACAATACTCAATAGGGACCCCGAGACCCCCGAAGGTGTGTCAGAATCAACAAAGTATAAACCACATAGAAATACTGAAACAACCAAGCATGAAAACAATAGTCAACACTACATAGGTATATACCCATACATATGCCTAAGTTAGCAAGTATACCAATCTCATTCAAGAAAAAACAGAATGCCCAAATATTAAGTAAAAAGAACAACTATTCCATGGAGGAAATGATAAAATGAAGGTAACACCACAAAGTTATATACCACAAAGATAAAACCACATATAAGAATACCACAAAGGTATCACTATGAAGGTAAGTACCACAATGGTACGACACACAAAAGAATACCACAAAGGTATCACCATGAATGTAAGTACAACAAAGTTAAGCGACACAGAGGAATAACCCTAAGGTATCACCACGAAGATAAGGACTCATCTCACACTAGGTATAACTTAAGCATAGATGTATGGATTATCAATTGTATTTCTGGATCATCTTACTTCATCGAAACCTCTAGTGTTGAACCACACAGGATTGAAGATGACCCAGACAGGATAAAAAATGATCCACAGTGGACCCGGAGATGACCCACACTGGATCATTATGCGATGAACCATATAGGATTTCTAATCACTGACCCAAAAATGATTCAAAGATGAACCACATATGATATGAAGATTCTTCAACTATAGCCAGCCACAAGCTTCATGCACTAAGCATGCTAGATTCTGAGAGGTTATGCACCTCTAGACATCAATCGATACATTAACTACCACGAAGTCCCACAAAGAAGTATCCCAAAGGTATGTCATGTCATAAGGAACCCAACGCGGTAGACGGTGCGTCAATCGGACGCCTGGTCAGTATGTTATTAGCCTTTTAGTCCTGAAGGACTGGTTGGTTTTGGGTTTGATCCATCCCAGTTGTACTCCAACGTAATCCCAAACTCAAGTAGAGTATAACAAAGGATGACCTCGATCCATGGATTCTGGTTTCATAAGTGGTTCGTCAAACGGACGTCTGAATCTCAAGATAAGGCAAAAAAAATATCTCAGTTTAGTTCGGTTTGGGTCTACTCCGATCGGGTCAGACTAACCCGATCGACCCAACCCGGTCCGGGTCCGGCCTGCTGGGCTGTGGTCCGGGCCTTCCCACGAATGGATAGCCCAGCCAACGTTGGGCACTGCCCACTGGGTGTGGGCTGTTCAGAGTGACCCACTGTAGTGTGGAACACTCGGAGAGGCCCACTGGGCACAACCAGTGGTGTGCCCCGCGGTCATGTGGTCCGTCATGGTGGGGTCCACCCTAGCCGACACCCAGGGGAAGGCACCCCCTCCCACCCAATTTTTCCGAACAGTCCAGTGGATAGTTTGGTCATTGTGTGGGACCCTCGGAGCGGTCCCGGTCAGTGTGATGTGGCCAGTAGGAATGGTCGGCCCTCCTTTTGCGGCACGAGCATGCACTGCTCCTCCCATGACCGACTGGTTATCGTCCACCTTATTGTGTTTCCGGGGCCAAAGGGCCACAACATTTTCTTCTACCGATGTGTCTGCCGTTGTCCTCCCACCGCTGTGACCGACAGGCTGCGACCTCCTTCAGTGGTGCAGTTTTGCAGCTACCGCAGTCACAACTGGTCGGTTTTACATCCTCCACCTTGTGCCCTACTACCGTTAGTTTCCGGTGACATGGTTGGGTTCCACTCAACTTGTCCCTGCACTCACAAAGAACACGTCAAATCACAAATAATTATGGAGGGATCGAGTTGTGTTCGTTTGTCCTGCACCCTCTGCATTAGACCGATAGTAGGTGATTCATGAGGATGGAAACAATGTGAAATCCATTATGAAAATTTATAAACACTTCCCTACCTTGTTCATTGGAGATGGCGCAGGAATGATATGAAGTCGATGAAGGGGACGTCGGCGTTCGTCGCTCCTGTAACAAGCATCCAATCCAGGATCGGGCATAAGTTCTTAATTTTTCATTGGGGTGGTTATTTATTGGAGTATGATCTTCTAATGGCTCTCCCCATGTTCTCCCTTTTCCAAAAATTCACCCAACCATGAGGCGAGGAGCCAATAAAATGTTAAGTAAAATGAAACAATTAATATTTGAACCTTTAATTGGGGGAAAACCAAGGGTTTACTCACATTAAATTAAGATTTCATGTGGTCTCCACCATTAAGAAATCAAATGGGAGGTTTCAAAATAAAAATAAAAGTTAAATATTTTATTTTATTATTTTTTTAGCCCTCCCACAAAAATCTGAAAAGCATACTTCTACCTTCAACCATCTACAGTCGAGATGGAGGTCTCCTTAACCGAATATTGGTGAAATGAGTTCAACTGTGTCCTCAGATTTCAATTCCGAGGACCATTTCAAAAGATACAAAACGACACTCATGCGTTTACTGAACATACTTAAACAAGTTTATAAATTCATTCCAGAGACTCCTGGCAACGGAATCACGCACCATCAATTTTCGTGGACTATTAATATTTTTGTATAGTTAAAAATATTAAATGGAAAATTCCAAGTCTTTATATCATCCCCTCCTCAGTTCATTGTGTCCAGGAAAGCCACAACACAATCTAGGGAAACAAGTCCGGGTACTAAACATGAATCTAAGTCTCCTTCTCCCATATTCTCTCATGGAGGTTCCTATGCTACCATCACACAAAGACAAGAGGTATAGATCACCCATGAAGGACTCTCTTCAATCGATCCTCAATATCTAATGGAACCTTCATGTACATCACCCTATTGTATAAGTCCAGCTTGCTGTGGTCGATGATGTGAGATGGGTTGTGCATGTATCTCCTTAACTAGGATATATGGCAGACATCACGCACTTGATGCAACTGTGGGGGAAGTGCTGGGTGGTACACCACCTCGCCAACTCTACTGAGGACCTGAATGGGTCCGATGAACATCGAAGATAACATGCTGCCTTGATCAAATCTCTAAAACCCTCATCGAGATGAGACCAGTAGAAAGACATGGTCACCATCCTTGAAATCAAGAGGTCTCCATCTCCTCTCTACATTGAACTTGTGTATACGCTATGCAATCTTCATCCGCTCCTAGATTATATGTACCTTTTCCATGGTAGCTCGTACCATCTCCGGTCCCATGAGTGATGACTCCCCGGGGTTAGTGCAGCATTGAGGTGATCTACAAGGTTGATCGGGAAATTCCACGAATGGTTCCATACCAATGGTGGAGTGGTAGATGTTATTGTACGCAAAATCCACCAAGGGAAAGTGATCCACCCAACTACGGCCGAAGTCAGGTACGCAAGCACATAGCATGTCCTAGAGGGTATGAATGGGCCGCTATGTCTGACCATATGTCTGAGGATAGAGGGCGGTGCACAATTGAAGCTGATAAAAAAGATCACCAATCATCAAGAGTGGGTACTTTTTCATCACGTTCACCTAGTTCATGCACCGATTGTCCACATAGAGTCTCAAAATACCATTTTCCTTCTTGGAATACAATATCTTTGGTTCCCAAGGAGAAACACTAGGCTTAATAAACCGCTTAATCATCAATTCCTCTTGTTGTACTCGAAGCTCTCGAAGCTCTGTGGGAGACATATGATATTCTGTTGTAGATATTGGTGTCGTCCCGGGGTACAAGTCGATATAAAAGTCCACCTATATGTGAGGAGGTAGACATGGAATAAAATCAGGGAAAACATCAGCATACTGGTCCACCACTAAATTATAGCTCGGTCTCTCAACATCAATCGCTCTAAGGGTAAGGCTAACCAATAGATGTGTGGTCAGCTGCACCCTCCTCCTGGTATTTCCATCATGTACAACAAAGGTTCCCCTCTTGCCGGTGAAGGAAGGCCTGGCCCCATCTTTGTAGACACACCATACTTTGTGCCTAATATAGTCAATCTGAGCATGTAATGTAGACAACCAATCCATACACAAGATGATTTTGTAAGGCCTTGACACTGCTACTAGAAGATCCCAACTAAATCTCTTGTCTCTTAGAGTAATCTCACACTACCAACACCAGTGTGAAATCATCGAATCCCCTTCTATAAGAGTCTCTAGACGTAAGGATCAAGCCAACAGATCCACTGGTATCTTCGAGCTCCAAACGAGGGCCTTTGAAATTAAAAAGTTACTGACACCTATGTTAATAAGTACTGCATCTAAGGTGTAGTAGACACAGATCATACCTATTATCATCTCCGAATCATTGTGGTTGTAGGCCTCGGTTGACTGGAGTTGCGTTCGTCCCTGTCCACCTGCTCCATATGGTCGGGGTGGACCACCTGGATGTTGTGGCGGTTGAACCTCATATTGCTGCCCACTGCCTGGTACATAGCCAACTCCTCTGCCACATCTACCTCATACATGCGGACCTCCTCGTTTGAATCTATTCCTCTTACCAGGCGGTCCTTCGACCGTCTGCTGGTCATTTTACAGTGGGCCGACCAGTCGTGAGCCATGTGACCCTGCACACCGCATGAGTAACACATCCTGCTCTTCGCCTGTCCTACTCTATCTTAAGAGCCTCGCACAACAGAACATTTATCCTTCCATTGTCCACTTATAGGTTTTTCCCTCTTGTTCCTTTTCAAAAGATGCCTAATTCTAGCTACAGATGACTCCTCTATGTGATGTCCGGTGGCGGGCCTCACTGCCAGTGACTACTCAGCAAGGAAACTCTTCACTAAGAGTTCTTGCTCTACCACCACTACCTCGGTCGGAATTCTGAGAGAAATCATTGATGCCCAAACCTCCGGTCTGATCCCTTGATTGATGGTCCATTCCCTAAAGAAAGGGTCTCATACCATGTCAGTGGAGTAGCACGAGTGGTTAGTGAACCTCGTTGAATACTGAGCCATGGTCATGCAGCCCGGCTGTAAGTAGAGAAGCATTTGTATACACACTGAACATAAGGTCGCTGGGATGAACTCTAGCCTGAAAAGGCTCTGGAAGTCTGCCCATATGGGAGTGACCTCGTCATGAAACTGGAGAATCAATCTCCACTATCTGCCCACAGTTTCCTAAAAGAAGACTAGCGACAAGGATCACTATGATATCAGTTGGTGTCCCTACCAGTCGAAAAACTCAAACCATAGTGTCCAGCCAGTCCTCAGAAGCCTGTGGATTGATCTCTTCATAGAACCTCATTTTCCACTAGTGCCAAAACTTGTGCAGCGCACTCAAGAAGCGTGAAACTTCTACTTCTTGGGTTGGTGGAATCGGTTGTCCAACGGGTAGTGGTAGTGCTAGTATACCACCTAATGATACAACTGCTGTAAGGGGGCCTTGAACTGAAGCCTCATCGCTTGGTGGGTTTTCAGTACTTATTCTACCTGGAACCCTAGCTAGCTGTCTGTAGTAATAGGTGCACCCCGGTTAATAAGTTATACCTAGTGATCTGACTCAAGAGATCACAAAACATAACTTTTCAAAAAAAAAATTTGCACACAATCAGTGTCTTTGTGGACTGATTCGGAAATCAGATGTCAAGGTCTTGGGGTATGGACAGGTGGACCACCGCACTAGAATAAGATTCCAAAAACTATAAACTACACAAATCACACATAACATAATTTCCACTTAGAAAATATCATAATTTTAGTTCTTTAGTAAGACTGAACTCTATTGATACCAATTTTTCAGGACCCATCTGTCGGGGCCCATGTTGTGACTACCCAAGCCTGGCTTCCATAGGCTAGGGACTGGTTACTAGTGCCAGAAAGGAATATACCTAAAATCGTGAAGGCATTCCCTTTATAACCTGTAAAATCACACAACCAAGCACACTACAACATAAGAGTACAAAGTAAATAGTATAGTTAAAAAAGGGTGTGTGAAGTAAGTAAAGGGGGCCAAAATACAGGCGCAACTAGAAAGTACAAGTATAAAAAAAACAACTCCTATGAACACCAACCAAGGATCCTACAAGAAGGGTAGGTAAAGATCTCATACGGTCGTCTCTATAGATTGTCTCGGCAAATATCCACATCCGAGCACCCTCCATTCCTGGTACCATAATCCTTGATTAGAGTTGTCTGTCATCTACACATGACACAACAAGGTGTGGATGAATCCCGTGTAGGGGTGAGTATATTGATACTAAGTAGGTACCATGATACCCCCGGAGGTCTCTCAGATTCCACAATGGATGAACCATAGAGCAATACTGAAATCACTCTACTAGAAATTTAAGCTATAGACAAAGACCTATAGAAACGGTTTTATAGATCCATGGTTATAGTTTATTTATAGCCATGATTTAGTATATACTTTCGTGGATAAATATTTGTGCTGCCTTTTTTTCAAATCCTGTCAGGATCCTCCTTTATTCTCCCCCGATCGCTTTTTTTTTTCAAATCGCGTCGAGCTCCTCATCCATCCTCCCACAATCGCGACCCCCTGAACTCTGTCTCTCACGGTGGGGACCCGCTAAACCCTGGACATCTCTCACTACACATGACCCTCCTTCACTGACCCATCATGACATTTCCTCTCTTTGATCCTCCCCCAATGATGGTTCCACTCGTGACCCTCCTAACCATCGATTTCTCTCACAACGACACCCTCCTCCCTGATACCCAATGCACATGACCCTCATTCCCCGACCCATCGCGACCTCTCCTATCCCTAATCCTCCTCCACTAACAGTACCCCTCGGGATGATGCCCATCACTGACACCGAACAAGGAAACCCCACCGCGATCCACTGCCACAGAACGTGAGACACGTCACCTCCCCAGTTGACACTGCTTCTAGGTGGCTTCCCCACATCCTCTAGTGTGCCTCTGATGCGTCCAACCCCCTCTAGGTGATCCTACTCTTCCATGTTATTTATAATTATGTGTTCATTTTTTTATTAGTGTGCATAAGTAAATTGGAATAGTTTCACATGTTTGAGTATGGTAAATAGGTTTTTGAATTAAATACATTATTCTTATTATAATTGATATGCGTGGAGTGAGGGACAAGTTATTTTCATTGAAGAACCAAATAGTCTAGATTGGAAATCTGAATGGTGGAGTTGTGGACAATTGGAATCAATAAAAAGTGATCGTATCTAATTTTTATGGTTAAATTGGGAACTAGTGGATCATCCTGGGTGCTTCTCAAGGATTTCGACTCTTATGGTTGGGTATTTTTAATGACCCACATAATTAGAGGGTTGGTAATTTTAGAGGAAATTTGATTTTTTTTCCTGAATAAGGTATATTTTTGAAATTTGGGATATGAATTGGAATTTACAGAGTTAATACATCTCTGGGATGTGTTTTTATTTGAGGCTAATGGTTGTTTAGAGGGTTGGTTTCCATATCTTATGTTGGTGGCTAACCGCAAAAAACTGCAGTAGTTATTGGGTATCCGATTGGGAGGGACTAGGTTATTCTTAATGGGTTGGTAAAAAACTACAGCTTTTATACAGTACCCTATAGAGGGGTACCAGGTACTCCGTGGGATGGAAAGTGTATCAGACCTTTTATAAGGGCCATAAGGTACATAGTAGAGGTGGATGGGTTACCCAGTATGGATGTGTGTTGTTTTTTAAGGATAACAAAATAGTTATTTGGGATTCCACCTATAAAAATGTCGTATGGGGTTCTTCCACATTAAATGGAAAGAAGTAAATATTTCTCTTCTACCTCCATTATTCTTTCTTATTTATATCTTTTAATATTTACATTTTTTAGGGTATGTTTTGTGTCAGATTTCACCAAGACTTATTGTGGCACATTAGAATGTGATGATTCAAAGATTTTTTTTATCCATTGACATGTTAGAAATATTGTGGCACATGGAAACATTGTTTTCTTTTTCTTATTATGTTCGATACTCAAATGATTTCTTATTTATTATAGTTATCCTTAATGAAATCATTACATTGTCATTATTCCCTCATAGAATGGGGTGCAATGAAATTAAACATCCACATTCTCATCTTTAACCAAGATTTCATGTGATCTTATTCATTCTTAAATTTTTATATCATTACCCAAAAACACATACCAATTGATATAGTATATGTTGTCTAGCATGATTATTATTTATCATGGTTGATTCCCTTCATAAATATTCGCACAATAGGGTTTCTTATAGATTATATGTTAATACTATTATAATATTTCATGGATTCAGGTACGAGAAAACATGACCAAGATGTATCATGATTATATATTGTTGTTATATTTAAAAATATAGATGTTCTAGAATCATCCCCAAGCTAATGGTGTTCTCATGGAATTTACAGATCTATCCTATAGTGATAAAATCAAATATTTAATCACTTATTATTCTTTGGTGGTTCAACATTATTAGATTTAAAATTCTCAACAGTGAAAACAAACTTACCATCCTTGAAGCTACTATGAGATGACATTGGCCCAATGATATTATTCCCACTAGGGAAATTTTAAATGTTACATCTTCCACTTTACCTATTGATATCAAGAATAATATATTTTTTTTCTAAAAACATTAAGTAATTTCATAATTCTAAAACTAAACCTCTAAACATGTCAGAGTGAATTGAGGTTCTTCAACATGTTCAATTTAGTACTTTCATAAATATTATTGAAGTAAAACATAGTGGATACATGTTGAGAAAAATCCCCAAGGTATCATTGAATCATTTTAGAGGTGATTTTGTTTGTTGAAAGAGTGGATATCAGTGCTTTGATTGTTGACGAAGCAAACCATGACATAAAAATTTGTTGAAAAAGAGGATTTCATGGTGGAATGTCGAGTTCAAGAGCTGTGGTCGACGATATATGTTTGATTCGAGAATGTCGACAAAGGAATGGATTATCTGGAGGCGGTACGAAAAGAGCAGATATAAGGTGGCATCATTTTTTTGTGTTTGCCAAATTTTTGGGCCTGAAGATCAGAAAATAGAGAAAAGTGGTTTTGGCAAAGGGACTTGCGCGCCATGTTCTTGAAGGGTTGGAAACCTGTACAACTTGTGTTTTTCAATATCAGAACATGGAAAAATGGCAAAGGGATAAGGGTCGCTCAAGTATTGAGTGGGTCGTGCAAGTAACTTGCGTGCCAAGAAGAACACTTGCGCACTGATGCCTATGAGGCTTGAGATATTTCGTGCTATATGTTTTTCAAGTTCAGAACTTCAAAATATGGCAAAGGAAAGAGGTTCGCGCAAGTTTTCATGTGGGTCGCGCAAGTGACTTGCAGAGGAAGATACCTAGCTGTAGGGACTTGCACGCCATGAGGAGACTTGCATGCCATCACATAGGGTGACCAAATTACCTATAAATACAAGTCGACCCCTACTAATTCTGAACGGAGTTCAACACTTTGAAAAATAGGAGCTCCCGTCATGCAGGTGTGGTGGTCGCACAAGTGGTGTGTGGTCATGCAGGTGGAGTTGTGCGCCAGTGGTTGAAGTAGCACACCGGTCGGTAGTTGCGCGCCAATATTGTCTTGGGCATAAAAGTTATTGAGTCGCGCAAGTTTGGAGTTGAAGAAGCTTGTGTCAAGAAAGTGTCTGAGGTGGACTTGTGCACTAGTTGTGACTTGCACGCTAGATTAGACTGGCGCGCCATGTAATGTTGATTCCCCAACAGTATTTTCAAGCTGCGTGGAAGCTGGATGTTTGCCTGATACCTTCGGTGCAAAGTGATATTCATCTACGGGTGAACGTGGGGCTTCAATAGAGCATCTACATAAAGAGAAATACGAATTCCTTCATGAAAATGAAGAGACCTACAAATCTATAAAATGTGAGTGGATTCCTTCCAGAGTAGTGAGAAAAGGAAGTGGAAGAAGGTGATCCTCTCCACCGACAGTGAGCCAGAGAGAGTGAAACAAGGAGTGACCCTTGGGAAAGTAGTGAGCTAACCCTAAATCTTTTAAAGGTAGTGATCCTAGGATAGAGTGACTATTCCCGAATCCTTGTATTCACATCTAGTGAAGTTTAGTGGAATTTGGTACGACCGGAAGCTTGTCAGCATATGATCCTTGGACGTAGCCCAGTGTGGGTGAACCAAGTCAAAATCACTGTGTCATGTGCATGCTTTACTTTCTGTTTATACTGTGCAAAGGGAAAGAGAGAGAAGAGTGTTTTTCATAACAGCGAAACAAGATCAGAACGAGATTTATTATTAAATTATTCCTACTTGGATTCACCCCCCTCTTAGGGTATTCAGCCTTGTGGACCTAACAATTGGTATCAGAGGGAAAGTTTGATATTTGTTCTTCTCTCAATAGTGGTCACAAATCATAAAGGTATTCCGATCTTTGATGAATGTAATTTTCTGAAATGGAAGAATCAAATACAACACTATTTTCGATCATTGGGAATGGATGTTTTTCAGAAGCTATGGATGGTATCACCGCTGATATTACTAGTGGTGAATTATCAGACGCTGAGAATAGAGAATTAGATGCTGATTCCATAGCAATCAATGACTTATGGGAGCCCTTTCCAATCCCATCTATACAAAGTTTATATCTTCCATAACGTCACATGCCATGTGGGAAAAGCGTTTGAATATATATGAAGGGGATACAAAGGTCAGAGAGGAAAAGCTTCAAGTGTTGTGGAATAAGTATTGAGATCTGAGAATGAACCCGAATGAATCTTTTGATTCATTTTTCGACATGGTAAATAATCTTGTGTAAGACATGCGGGGTCTTGGAGAATTCATCGAAGATATAAATATTGTGAATCATATCTTGAGAAATCATCCACCTCGGTTCAATCCGAATGTTTATATTTTGGAAGATAAAGACCTGAAAGAATCGATACCGGATAACCTTCACATCACCCTTGTTGCATATGAAACGACAAATGATGATAACGATGCTGTGGAAAAGGGGAAATCCAAAGAAGTGGAATTTAAGGCCATGAAGAAGCTCACCATTGAAGATTCTCAGGAGGAAGAAGAGATAGATGAGGTTATGTCATTCCTCTCCTCAAACCTTTAAAGAGGAAAAGGAATGTTCAAAGGGAAACTTCCTTTTGCATGATTTAGATGTGGAATGGTTGGAAATCACACAGCAAGATGCCCAAAAAAGTTTCAAGAAGAAAATGATGAATATGATATTGATATTCCCAAGAAGAAATATCTAGCCTATGTGAAAGGGAAGAAGCAGTTCAAGAGAAATTTCTTCAAGAAGAAGAATCTTCTTTCACATGAAATAGACAGTTTATATGAGTCTGAGATTGAAGAGGTTGAGGAAATAGAGAACTACAAAGATCGTGGAGAAAATTCTATGGTAGTGGTCATCGATAGTTCTTAGGGAAAGGAATAAACTGATGCTAGAGAAGTAGAAGAAGAAGTTGAAGGAAGAGTTGACATGGAATTTGAATTGGAAGAAGCACTTGAGGAGATAGATGTTTGGAGATCCAAAATGAAGAAATCCAATATGGTTGTTCATGATGCCAAACTCTATATGCAGCAGCAAGAAGAAGGGAACTCTGAGTTGATGGAATAAATTGAAAAACTCAAGTTCTCAACACCAGATAACTCAGAATCAGTTAGTGAGTATAATCCCAAGAATGAAGAACAGAGAAGGGAGATCGATGGATTGAACAGAAAAGTGAAATATCACATCAAGCGTATCGAAGAGATTGATGAAGAAGTTGTCAGTCTACGAAGAAAAATGATGGATCAAGAAAAAATCATGACCTACAACGTGATGTCAGGAAATCAGATCATTCCAAAGACTGAAAAGGTGAAATAAGAGCCTAGTCCTTTAGCAGGAAATAAGCTTCAATTGAGCTTAGACGTTAAGGTTGATTCAGGTCTTGATAAGAAGAAGAAATATGTGGCAATTGAAGTCAGACCGCATGAACCCGTCCCAAAATTGAAGGTTGATTTGGGCACAAAGAAGAATCATAATATTCAGAGATCCCAAGGGGAAACTTGTAGTGCTGAAGTAAAATGAAGGAATAAACCTTATATTAGGTGTTTTTGTTGTGGGAATATGGGACATTCACAGTATGTGTGTTCCATATCCAAGAGATATAGAAGGGAACAAGAACATAGGTGGTAGCCAAACAGAGAATGGTTTTCCATAACATATTTCGAAGGAAACTATTTTTAGTGTGGAGGATTTGGGCACATGGCTAGGTACAACACATAGAACATTCATAAAAATGTTCCAAAGCAGAATCAAAACATTCGCAAGCAGCTGATCAAAAAACCGATAGGTGAGTTAAAAATGCAGAATAGATTTGCGGCTTTGAGAGATGAAGTTGGTCCATAATACTCTGAGATAGAACAAAAATCTCAAGCCATGCCGAGTGTGAAGGAAAAAAGTATGGAACAAGAAGAAGAAAAAAGAGATGTTTGTGGTGGAAGAGATTTCCCATAAGGCATTAGATCACTCTGGTGTATGGATCCATGATAGTGGTTGCACATCTCAAATGACAGGAAATAAGGATCTTGTTACAGGCATAAAATATGACAAAGAAGGAGTTGTCAAATTTGGAAATGATGAAGACAAGATGATTGTTGGCTCATGGAAGGCCAAGTTTGGGGGCAAAGTGATGAGACATGCTAATGTCTTGGTAGTAGAGGGCCTCAGTCATAATTTACTCAGTGTCAGTCAACTATGTGACTCTGGGCACTCAATCCGATTTACCAAGAAGACGTGTGTTGTGAAAGGAAAAGATGGACCAGTTATTCAATAGGGAAAAAGGGAAAAGGGAAATCTTTACCATGTAGGTGGGGAAGAAGATACATGCCTTTTATCCAGAGATGAAGAAAACCAGCTGTGGCATAAGCGACTTGGTCATCTATGACAACCATCCATGGATGATCTGGTAAAGTGTGATGCTGCTAGAGACCTTCCCAAACTATCACGTGATCACACTCGTATATGTGATGCTTTCCAACAATAGAAGATCATTATATATACATACATGCCAAAGGAACATAAATCAACTAGAGCGCTCGAATTGGTGAATGATGATGTATGTGGACTAATCTCACCACGAGATATAAATTGGAAAAGGTACTGTGTTCTTTTCATTGAGGATTATAGAAGAATTGAATGGGTGTTTTTCATTACCCATAAGACAGAGGTGTTCAGTTGCATACAACAGTATAGGATGGAATCAGAAAGGATTCTTGGGAAGAATATTCTAATGTTTCGTACTGATAACAGTTCGGAATTAACAAACAGTCATGTTGAAGAGTATCTCAAGAAACACGAGATATGTCATCAAGTTTCATCAGTGTGAACTCTCCAACAGAATGGAGTGGTTGAGAGGAGAAATTGGATAGTCAAAAACATGAAAAAAATAGTTCTTATTGAAAAGGACCTACCAGATATATTTTGTAAGGATGCAGTTTTGACATCATTCTATATTTCGAACAGGTCTTTATTGTGTCCGAAGGAAGGGAAGACTCCGTATGAAATGTGGTATGGAAGGAATCCAACACTGAAATAATTTCGAATCTCTAAGAGTAAGTGATTCATTATCAACAAAGAAAATCACATTATGTTTGAGTCATGAAGAGATGAGGTGATATTCCTTGGATACTCAAGGAATATAAAATCATATAAATGATTCAACCAAAGGCTGGGAAAAATTGTTGAGAGCAATGATGTCACTATAGTTGAAAATGAACAGAATACTCAAAAACCCAGTAAACAGTTTCTGGATGAAATTGATGATGTGGTAAGTAATACAGGGGGAGAAGAATTGGCAGAGGATGACTTAGAAGAAGATACTGATGATGAACAAGAAAGTGTCAAGTCTGTGTCTGCAAGGAATCCAAAGAGTCGAGTTGAAATTGATAGGCAGAATATCATTGGTGATCAGATAACTCCAGTTCAGACTCGAAGAATGATGTCATTACAAAAAACATCGTTTTTATCTCAGGTGGAGCTGGAATGTTTTTCCAATGCAACTGAAGATGAAAACTGGGTTCAGGCAATGAATAAAGAGCTTGATCAGATTGAGAAGAACCAGACATGGGAGATTGTTTCGAGGCCAACAGAGAAGAATGCCATCGGGACTAAATGGGTCTATCAAAACAAGATTAATGAAGATGGAATAGTGATTCGGAACAAAGCACATAAAGTGTGCAAGGGATACTCCCAGATAGAGGGAATAGATGTTGAAGAGACATTTGCATCGATTGCAAGGCAGGAGACAATCAGATTATTTTTAGCCATAATAGTGCAAAGAAAGTTCAAAGAGTTCCAGATGGATGTCTAGTCTGCATTTCTAATTGGGGTTCTGGAAGAAGAGGTGTACATTGAGAAGAAAGATGGTTTTCTCATTCATGAGGATGAGAACAATGTTTTTAGGTTGATGAAGGCATTGTATGGGCTGAAACAAGCACCAATATCATGGTACTCAAGGCTTGATCAGTACATGAAAAAGCTTGGTTTCCAACGTGGAGGAGTTGATTACAACATCTATTTCAACAAAAATAGTAATCAAAGGATGATGGGGCTGGTTTATATCGATGACATAATATTTGGTCGATCAAATGAAGCATAGTGAAAACAGTTTTCTGAATTCATGAAAAAAGATTTTGAAATGTCTATGATTGGTGAGATAACTTTTTTCCTTGGTCTACAGGTGACACAAGGAAAGAATGAAACATTCATTTCTCTATACAAATATTCCTAGGAGGTTTTAAGAAGGTTTGGCATGGATAATTCCAAGGAAATGAAGACTCTGGTTGCTACCCGGATGAAATTATCAAAATATGTGGATGGAAAGGAAGTTAATATCACAGAATACACGCAAATCATGGGAACTTTGTTGTACTTGACCGCAATAAGGCCTGCTATTGTTTTCGCCACATTCCAAGCAGCGAGATATCAGAGTAATCCCAAGGAAATCAATATGCTTGTAGTGAAAAGAATACTTTGGTATATCAAAGGCATGGTGGACTTCAGACTGATGTATAATGACAAATCTTAATCAGTGTTTTTGGGTTACACAAATGCAGATTGGGATAGATCAGCAGATGATAGAAAATCAATGTTAGGAGGTGCATTATATCTTGGTGGATTACGTATTTCTTGGAAAAGAATGAATCAAGATTTCATCTCCTTGAGCACCGCGGAAGATGAGTATATTGCGGCCACTCAAGCATGCACATAGTTATTATGGATGAAGCAGTAACTAGAAGATATGGGAGTTGAAGTGAAGTCTCTGATCGGAATCCAATGTGAAAACTCAAGTGCTGTCAATCTTAGAAAAAATCCCGTCAATCATTCAAGTACAAAGCACATTGAGATAAAGTATCATTTTTTCAAGGAGAAGGTTGAGCAAGGAATCATGAAGTTGGAGTATGTGCCTAAAGAGCTACAGGTTGCACACATTCTGAGCAAGGCCTTACCAAGGAAGATTTTGAGAGGCATCACCTAGCTCTAGGAGTTCATTTGACTCCATTAATTTAAAATATTGTGGATCTGTCCCCCCCCCCCCCTCTCCTTTAGGTATGATGTGTTTTTCCCTATTGTGATGATATATGTTCTCTACACTGTTACAGACTGCAATGAAATGAACATTGGGTTTGTTTCCAAAGGGGTAGAAAATAGTGTTTGTTCAAGGGGGAGATAGTGTGGCTATTTGAGAAATCCTAACAGATACGAGGAGAAGTTGACAAGTGGAGCATCCAGATAGGGGGAACAATGTGACAGGGGGAGTATCAAATATAACGATGCTAGAAGTGATCAATCAAAGAATAGATATCACAATAGATGAGGATCGTGATAAAAGTAGAAGAGAGGTGTTGGAATGCGGTAAGAACATATCCATCAAATTGGTTTCAATGTGGTGTCAATAGTGGGTGTTAGAGATGAATTGATTCATTGATGAAATTTTCATTTACTCTTGTTTCTCACGTCGGCAATTTTCATGTGCGCTTAGAGTATGTATTGAGTAAATCCTTGATCGCTCTCAGAATCGTATTTGGGTGAATGGTGGATGAAGAATATGTGATGTGTCTTTTTATGGAAGAGTTGTCAACAAACCAAAAGGGGGAGATTTTTGGGAAAAAATCTCTCACGGTATCATTGAAGCATTTTTTAGGCGATTGTGTTTGTTGAAAAAGTGGACATTAGTGCTGTGATTGTTGACAAAGCAAACTATGACATACAAATATGTTAAAAAATGGATTTAATGGTGGAATGTCGATTTCAAGAGATTTGGTCAACGATCTATGTTTGATTCATGAACATCGATAAAAGAATGGATGATCTAGAGGTGGTACGAAAGGAGAAGATACAAGGTGGTGCCATTTCCTTGTGTTTGCCAAATTTTTGGGCATGAAAATCAGAAAATAGAGAAAAGTGGGTTTTGAAAAGAGACATGTGCACCATTTTTTGAAGGCTTGGAAACTTGAGTGACTTGTGTTTTTCAGGATTAGATCATTGAAAAATGGAAAATGTATAAGGGACGTGCAAGTATTGAGTGGGTCGCGTAAGTGATCTGCGCGCCGAGAAGAACACATGCGTGTTTATGCCTAGGAGGCTTGAGAACGTGTGCGCCATATGTTTTTAAAGATCATAACTTCAAAATAGGGAAAAGGAAAGAGGTTCGCGCAAGTTTGGAAGTGGGTCGTGCAAGTGACTTGCAGAGGAAGAGACCTGCGCGCTGGGTCTTGCGCGCCATGAGGAGACTTGTGAGCCATCACGCTGGGTGACCAAATTTCCAAAAAATACAGGTCGACCCCTCCTCATTCTGAATGGAATTCAAAACTTTGAAAAATCAGAGCTCTCATCGCGTAGTTGTGGTGGTCGTGAAAGTGTTGTGTGGTCGCACAGGTGGAGTTGTGCGCTAGTGGTTGAAGTTGTGTGCCAGTTGGTAGTTGTGCGCCAATATTGGCTTGGGCGTAAAAGGCATTGAGCCGTGCAAGTTTGGAGTTGAAGAAGCTTGTGTCGTGCAAGTGTCTGTGGTGGACTTTTGCACCCGTTGTGACTTGTGCGCTGATACTTCCGCACCAGATTAGACTTGCGCTCCAAGTAAGGTTGCTTCCTCAGCCGTATTTTCAGTCTGCGTGGAAGCTGGAAGTTTGAATGATACCTTCGGTGCAAAGTGATATTCATCTACGGGTGAATGTGGGGATTCAACAGTGCATCTAAATAAAGAGAAAGATGCATTCCATCATGCAAATGAAGTGACCTACAGGTCTATAAACAATGATTGGATTCCATCCAGAGCAGTGAGCAAAGGAAGAGGAAGAGGGTGATCCTCTCCACAGGCAATGAGCAAGAGAGAGAGAAACAGGGAGTGACCCTTGGGAAAGTAGTGAATATATATGAAAAAAGATTTCATCTCATTGAGCACCGTGAAAGCTGAATATATTGTAGCCACTCAAGCATGCACATAGTTATTGTGGATGAAGCAGTAACTTGAAGATATGGGAGTTCAAGTTAAGTCTCCGATCAGAATCCAATTTGATAACTCAAGTTCTATCAATCATATAAAAAATACCATCTATCATTCAAGGACAAAGCACATTGAGATAAAGTATCATTTTATCAAGGAGAAGGTTGAGCAGGGAATCATGAAGTTGGAGTATGTGCCTACAGAGCTACAGGTTGCAGACATTCTGAACTCGGACTTACCCAAGGAACATTTTTAGAGGCATCACATGGCTCTAGGAGTTCAGTCAAATCCACGCACATAAAAGGGTGTGGTTGTCCCTCCCCACCTCCCTCTCCCTGAGGTATGATGTGTTTTCCCAAATGTACTGATATATGTTCTCTACACTGTTATAGACTGCAAAGAAATGACCTTTGGGTTCATTTACAAAGGTGGAGAAAATAGTGTTTGTTCAAGGGGGAGATAGTGTGGCTATTTGATATATCATGATAGATATGGGGAGAAGTTAACAAGTAGAGAAGCCAGATAGGGGGAGCAATTTGAAAAGGGGAGTATCAAATATGACGATGCTAGAAGTGATCGATCAATGAATAGATATCTCGACAGCTGAGGATCTTGATAAATGGAAAAGAGAGGTGTTGAAATGTGGTAAGAACATTTCCAACAAATTGTTATCAGTGTGGTTTCAATAGGGGGTGTTAGAGATGAAGTGATTCATTTATGAACTTTTCATTTACTCTTGTTTCTCATGCCGAGCTTCTCTCATGTGGGCTTAGAGTATGTGTTGAGTAAATCCTCGATTGCTATCAGAATCACATTTGGGAAAATGGTGGCTGAATAATCTACGATGTATCATTTTATGGATGAGTTTTCAACAAACCCAAAGGGGGATATTGTTGGGAAAAATCCCTCAAGGTATCATTGAAGCATTTTTTCAGGTGATTGTGTTTGTTGAAAAAGTGGACACCAGTGCTGTGATTGATGATGAAGCAAACCATGACATACATATTTGTCGAAAAAGGGGATTTCATGGAGGAATGTCGAGTTCTAGAGCTGTGGTCAAGGATCTATGTTTGATTTGAGAATGTCGACAAAGGAATGGATGATCTAGAGGCGGTTCAAAAAGAGAAGATACAAGGTGGCGCCGTTTTTTGTGTTTGCCAAATTTTTGGGCCTGAAAATCATAAATAGAGAAAAGTGGTTTTGGAAAAGAGACTTGTACGCCGTTTTTTGAAGGCTTCTAAACTTGTGCGACTTGTGATTTTCAAGATCAGAACATGGAAAAAAGGAAAATGTACAATGGTCGTTCATGTATTGAATGGGTCGCAAAAGTGACTTGTGCACTAAGAAGAACACTTGTGCGTTGATGCCTAGGAGGATTAAGAACTTGCGCTTCATATGTTTTTATAGAGAAAAACTTCAAAATATGGAAAAGGAATGAAGTTCACACATGTTTGGATGTGGGACGCGCATGTGACTTACAGAGGAAGATACTTGCGCACTGGGATTTGCGCGCCTTGAGGAGACTTGTGCGCCGTCGCGCAGGATGACCAAATTGCCAATAAATACAGGTCGACACCTCCTCATTTTGAACAGAGTTCAACACTTTGAAAAATCAGAGCTCCCGTCACGCAGGTGTGGTGGTCGCGTAAGTGTTGTGTGGTCGCACAGGTGGAGTTGTACGCCAGTGGTTGAAGTTGTGCGTCAGTTGGTAGTTTCATGCCAATATTGTCTTGGGCATAAAAGGCATTGAGTCGCGCTTGTTTGAGGTATACTTGTGTGCCATTTGTGACTTGCGCGCCAATAGATGCGCACCAGATTAGAATTGTGTTCCAAGTAAGGTTGATTCCTCGACAGTATTTTCAGGCTACGTGGAAGCTGGAATTTTTCCTGATAACTTTGGTGAAAAGTGATATTCATCTATGAGTGAAAGTGGGGCTTCAACAGAGAATCTACATAAAGAGAAATATGCATTCCTTCATGGAAATGAAGAGACCTACAGGTCTATAAACATTGAGTGGATTCCTTCTAGAGTAGTGAGCAATGGAAGAGGAAGAAGGTGATCCTCTGCACCGGTAGTGATCCAAAGAGAGAGAGAGAGTGACCCTTGGGAGAGTAGTGAGCTGACCCTAAATCATGTAAAGGCAGTGAGCCTGGGACATAGTGACTGTTCCCGAATCCTTGTATCCACATCTAGTGAAGATTAGGGGAATTTGGTATGACCAGAAACTTGTCAGCGTATGCTCCTTGGATGTTGCCTACTGAAGGTGAATCAATTAAAAATCGTTGTGTCATGTGTATGATTTATTTCTGTTTATTCTGTGCAACGGGAAAGAGAGAGAAGTGCGTTTTTATTAATAGTGAAACAAGATCAGAATGAGCTTTATTTTTAAATTATTTATACCCTGATTCACCCCCCTCTCAGGGTATTCTGGCTTGTGGACCTAACAATTGGTATTAAAGGGAAAGGTTGATATTTGTTCTTCCCTCAATGGAGGTCACTAATCATAAAGGGATTCCGATCTTCGACAGATGTAATTCTCAGATATGGTAGAATCAAATGCAATACTATTTCTGATCATTGGGAATGGATGTTTTTTCAGCAGTTATGCATGGTACCACTACTGATATTATTAGTGGTGCATTATCAGTCGCTGAGCATAGAGAATTATATGCTGATGCCAAAGCAATCAATGCCTTAGGGGGGACTTTTCCAATTGTTTATATACAAAGGTGCTGTCTTTCAAAATGTCACATGCCATGTGGGAAAATCTTTTAAATATATATGAATGGGATACAAAGGTCAGAGAGGAAAAGCTGCAAGTGTTGTGGAACAAGTATGAAGATGTATGAATGAACCCAAATGAATCTATTGATGCATTTTTCGACTGGTTAAATACTGTTGTGGAAGACATGCGGGATCTTGGAGAATTCATCGAAGATATAAAGATTGTGACTTGAACAATGATACTTGTGCGCCAGATTAGACTTGAGCGCCATGTAAGGTTGATTCCCCAGTATTATTTTCGGGCTGCGTGGAAGCTGGGAGTTTTCCTCTTAGCTTTGGTGCAAAGTGATATTCATATACGGGTCAAAGTGGGGCTTCAACAGAGAATATAAATAAAGAGAAAGATTCATTCTTTCATGCAAATGAAGAGACCTATAGGTATATAAACTGTGAGTTGATTACATCCAGAGCAGTGAGCAATGGAAGAGGAAGAAGGTGATCCTCTCCACCGGTAGTGAGCCAGAGAGAGAGAAACATGGAGTGACCCTTGGGAAAGCAGTGATCTAACCCTAATGCTTTTTAAGGTAGTGATACTGGGAAAAAGTTACTGTTCCCTAATCCTTGTATCCACATCTAGTGAAGATTAGTGGAATTTGGTATGACCAGAAACTTGTCGGCGTATGCTCCTTGGACGTATCCCAGTGAGGGTGAAACATGTAAAAATCATTGTGTCCTGTGAATGTTTTACTTTCAGTTTATATTGTGCAATGAGAAAGAGAGAGAAGAGTGGTTTTCTTAACAGTGAAACAAGATTAGAATGATATTTATTTTTAAAATAGTCATACCCTGATTCACCCCCCTATTAGGTTATTCAGCCTTGTGGACCTAAAAATACATGGTATCTACTAAATATACTAATATTGGGTTCCTCTCCATTCCATGTGTCTAGCCTTCAAAAAACCAAAATTTATTCTCTACATGACTTCCACACACATTCTTCACATCAATCGCTTCCTCTCCCCCTTCCCTCTTCAGCACACGGTTTACCTCAGATTCTCCCCATGCTCGCGCTTTTTCTCCTGTCGACCTATGGTCCCCACAGACCCCAATCGTCCTCTTCCTCTTAATCACGGTTCCCGTCCACTCCTCAGATTCCCACAAAATATGTTCTCTACTTTACTCCAATACAATCCTTCACATCAATCCAATGCAATAGACGATGTGTCAATCAGACACCCAGTCTGTAAGTTATTAGCCTTTTAGTTCTTAGTGCCCTATTGGTTTCAGGTTCGATCCAACCTAGAAGTACATCATCTTAATTCAAAAATCAAGTTGAGGATACCAAAAGGACATTATCGATCCAAAGATTCTAGTTCCACATATATTTTGTAAAATGGAGACCCAAATCTCAAGATATGGCCAAAAGGCGTATCTGGGTCTAGATGGGTCTGGGTCTGGTCCGACCCAACCGACCTCGCCTGGGCCGACCTGACCCAGTATGGGTTGAACCAACCCAGTCTGGGTTAAGCCCACTAAGCCGCGGTCTGTCCTTCCTGTGAAGGGGCGTCCTAGCTAGCTGGGCACGACCAGGCCCGCACTGGGCATGACCCGCTTGGGGTGGCCCGCTGCGGCGCGTCCTGTGGTCGGGTGGCCCATAGTTGTAGGGTCCACCCTAGACAACACCCGGGGGAGGTTCCCCTCCCAATTATTTTCCCAAACAATCTAGTGGACCATTCATCTGACATGTGGGACCTAATCAGTGCGACACAAATAGCTAGAATGGCTGGCCCTCCATCTTGTGGCGCGGACCCACGCCACTCCTCCCACGGCCAGTCAATAGTTGGCCGCGTTGGTGTGTTGCCACAGACGATAGGATGCAACCTACTCTTCTACCAACAACGAAGATGCATTCCACCCCACCTTCATGTGGATGGTTGGTGTGTTAGCCACTGTCCTCCCACCGTTGTGGTCGATTAGCTGCAACCTCCTTCGCGAGAACGGTTGGGATTCCGCCACTGTCATGACTATCTGGTGTGCCAGCCGCTGCCATGTGCCCTTCCAGTGTCGATCGATGATGACATAGTTAGGTTCCACTCAACCTCTCAATCCTTCAGAATGAAAACACATTAAATCACAAAGAATTGTAGTGGGATCGGGCTGCATTCGTTTGGCTCACACCCTTCGTGTTAGACCGATAACAGATGATTCTTGAGGTTGGAAACAATGTGAAATCCATGAAATAAATTTATAAACAGATCATTACCTCATTCTTTGGATACAGCATGAGGAAATAGATGAACTCGATTAAGGGTATGTCGGTGTTCATCGTTCTTGCAACACACTTCCAATCCAGGACCGGGCATCGTTTCCTCATTCTTGGTTGGGGGTGGTTCTACATTGGAGAATGAACTTCTGATGGCTCTACCCCAATTTATCGCTATGCCAACAATTCCCTATCCAAGAGGTGAAGAGCCAATTTTAAGTTAAGTAAAATAAAATAATTAATGTTGGAACATTTAATTGGGGGGAAAACCAAGGGTTAACTCTCATTAAAGGAAGAGTTCGGGTGGTCCCCACCACCAAGAATTCAAACGGGAGGTTTCAAAATAAAAATATTTGTTAAATATTTTATTTTGTTATTTATTTAACTATCCCATGAAAATCCAAAAAACTAACTTTTACTCTCGACCAACTACAGTCGAGGTGATGGTCCACTTAAGCGAATATTGGCACTGTGAGTTCAGCGGTGTCCTCATAATTCAATTCTGAGCACTGGTTCAAATTTTACAAAACACCGCCCACATGTTTACTAAATGTGCCTAAAAATGTTCATAAATTCATTCAGGTCATTCCGGACCTCGAAATAACGTGCTTTAAATTATTGTGGACTCTTAATATTTTCATATAATTAAAAACAATTACATGGAAAAATCCAGGAATTTACATGGTCGATGATGGAATTGATCAAGAAGGATCACCAATGTAATTCATATTGGAACCATCAAGTTGGGTTAAGCATGATTCATTGTTGAAAACAATATAACCCTATAGCTAGGATTGATATGGGTCCACTACAAAGTGCATGAGTAGAAACCTCTTGCGGAGTCAGGTCATGGGTCCTCTAGCAATATAGAGTGGATCATGCCTTCTAGGAATGGGAAGAGGTCCTCTAACTATAAGAGTGGAACCAACCTACTAGTATAGGACATGGGGCCTCTATAGTTTATAGTGGAATCCTCCATCATATTTTGGCATGATTCATCTATTAACCATTTTGGTGGAACCCTTTAGTTGGGTTGGTCATGGGTCCTCTATTGAATATCATAGTGGATCCCCTATTAGAGTTAGGTCATGGGTCCTCCGACATAAGAGTATGGAACCCTTATAGTAGCAAAAGGCATGAGACCGATACCTACCTATCACTATGGAACCATCCTATTCAGAAATTCCATGATTCATATATATTTCAGAGTGTATCCCTCAAAATGGCTTGGGCATGTTTCACCTATCGATTATTACATTTGAATCCTCTTACCAGTAAGTGCATGGGTCATATATAGACTATTATAGCAGAACACTCATGTTTTAACAATGAATGAGTCATCTATTTATGCACTTTGTGCAACCCTCCTACCGTTATAAATAATGTGTCTTCTACCTAGAGATTCTTGACCCTCTACATTTACGCATGGTGATGAGGAGTGGATTGACATGGATTTTATTCTTTATGGTTGTTGCACGAGATACAATTATACAGTTATATATTTATAGAACTATCGGAGAATCTTTTTCTATGATCGTATGTGAGATGTATATCCCCTTACTATCTCTTTTGGGATTCTTTTTCCCAGAGAATATATATATATATATATATATATATATATATATATACATGTGTACTCATTCAGTTGGATTAAGTATCTATCATGACATGGATTTTGATGACATGTGGGGTAGTCCACCTTGTGTCTGTGTTTAGATTATTTTTATGGATTGGTTTACTCTCCAGATATTGGTGGAAAAGACTCAATGTTTAGTCTATCTATACAATATGTTGAGCCCCTTATGTTTGGATGTGCTAACACTATTTTTTTTGGTTGATCTATTCATGATTTAATATCATCTGTTTTTATATTTCTATTTTTCCTCATACTACTCCAGCTTCAAATTTAAAGTCATTATACTAGGTATATATAAACACACTATAATTCCCCAACCCCAGTTACCTTCAGTCGGTGCATTACTACATAACATTGGCATTATTACAAGGAATCATGTCTCTAAGGACCGATCGGTTTAGTAGTGTTGGAAAATAGATTACATACATGAAGTTCAACATTACAACATGAAATGAAAAATAATAGTAATTTATTCTATTAGAAATTTATAATCCTCCTAGATTATTCATGCATGACACTCACAACTAACATCTTCATATCTTGGGAAAATAAAACATTAGAAAGGGGTGAGCTCAGATGCTCAGTAAGGGTAAATAATTTTGTGGAAGCTATAATCTTGTAAGGAAATATGTGTAATAAAAAGAAAAACCACACAATCATAAAAATGAACATAATATGGAAAAAATAAATAAAAAATTACTATATAAACAGGCACATGGATATTCTACTAGTCGAATAATCACATGTAATAACTAATTTCATAATGAGGGAATGCATAATGTTGTAAATGCTAAAACATCTTGTCACGGACTCTGCCAAGACGTATAAAAATGATTTAGGCTGTGGCCAAAACCATATATCAAATTGGGAAAGTCCTCGGCCAATTCTATGTATAACTATCTCATGATACCTACCGATGCATCGAGGAGATATAGTGGGCTCCACCCATCACTTACTATGTCATATGCATTCTTCAAATGAAATGGTTTTAACATAACATAAACATTCGATTTAAAACTAACATACTAAATTTCAATACATTATCCAAAAACCATGAATGGTATAAAAATAACACATCCATAGTCAAACATATCACAAAACATTTTATAAAATTTGGAATATTTGTATCATAATAAATCAACCTCGATCATTGATAATATCCTGTAATGGATGCTGAATTAGTTGAAAATTATCAGTAAAAATCATTGAGAGAAATATCCCTTTTTAATGAAATCCTTTAAAAGTCATATAAAGGAATTTATCTAAAATATAGTTTCGAATAAAAGTTTCCCATACCACTTTGAATCTTTTGAATGGAATTTACATTTTAAAACATTTATTTCCACATAAATAAGTCCTTAAAATCATTTTGAAAACATGAACATTAATGAGAAAGGTTTAGAAGAATAAAATTTTAAAAAAATTAAAATGATTTTTAATTTAAAATTCTATTAAAAATAATCCCTTTGAAAAAACTTTGATGAAATATGGACTTGATAAAAAATATTTCCCAGTAGATACTTAAGTAAAAACAACCTAAGATAATAAAGAGATTGTGAAATTAACCCTTACATTGAACTTTCCTTTGGTCAAGGGTATGTTTAACCTCCTATATAATGAAAATTGTATGTCATTATATTATACTAAAACAATATTCATATTTATTATATCATACATGATTCATTTAGGACTTTATACTACCCATTTTATAATGATTTTTATGTTAAATTAACATTTCGGGTAATAATCGCTTTCTTTATCGTACGTATTTTAACTTTTTATTATTGACCGTTTCATTTAAATCATGATTTAAATAATTCCAGAATATAAAACTTGATTTATATATCATATATATTTATAATATAAATATTTATAATATATAGATATATGAAATGGAAAACAGAGTTTATGGAGATGGTAGTCCATACGTACGCATAATTGTTGTTTCTGTTTTCATATCGTATTGAACGAAAGTAAGTGAATAAGATATATGTAAGTATATAAATACATATATATATATATCTCTTGTATCATTATTATGTCATATATTACATACTTATTAGTAATATATATTTTTATAATCATCGATGAATGGTGAACGTGGAAATGAATCTTATCGCGTCGTGGGGATGGTAATTTGTGCGTACCCACAAGCGACAATATCATTTACTTAAATGTGTGGAGTTGGATGGTATATTAATTTTACAGAGACATTATTATTTTATTTTAATTATTTATATACATGTTACTCATCATTATATCCATCCAAATAACATTGCGTTGAATAAAAAATTACACCATGACATGGAGACGGTAAGTCGTTCGTACGCACGCATTGTGATATTGTCATTCATAGGATAGATAGAATAATAAATATGGTTTTGAAATATTTATAATAAAATCACAGTACATATAAGGTACTGGATTTATTCATTCGGTATGGTAATAACAATGAACGAGTAAGTGGAAGAAAAAATGAACTTGAAGGAGGGGGGGTGAAATCATTACATCTTCTTTGGGTTCTTCCTTTTGATTTGATCAAAAGGGCACGTTAGGTTGGCTGTATGAGCAAAGTAAGGCCTCTAGGATTAAGGTAGGATAGTTTTGAGGATATTTGGGTAGGGGTGGTAGAGCCAAATGGCTTTGGAGGTGTGAATTTGAGAGAAGGGGATGTGCCCTTTTATAAGAGGGGTTAGAGGCACCTTAGAAAAAACTTCAAATATTATTTTATAAGAAATTAATATCCGGTGTCTAAAGGCTCAAAAATGATTTATTTCGAGTATAAGGTGGTGATAGGTCGAAATCCATTCAGAAAATAGGTTTTAGACAAGTTTAGGTAATCATTAAAGCTTATATTGTAGATTTAACTCTCAGTTAAATAATTTTACTTTTATCATGTCTTCTTGTATTCTTTCACTATATGGTTTATAAACTTACTCTAAACATCCAAGAGAATATTGAGTGGTTAATTAATGAAATATATAATATTATTTACTCCATTTTTCTGATCCATATATTTTTTGAAATATTATATAATTTAATTATATAATATTATTTTTTAAAACACATTTATGTCAATTTTGACACTATTGGGAATTTTGTTTTTCTAAAAGTCATAAAAACATTATCAGTTCGAAAAAAATTTATCTAATAAACCTTAACATGACATATTAACCTATACAATTAGTTTAAAGCATCAAAAATATGAATTTATATTTATTTTGATATTTATAATATCAATTATTTTAATCATTCATTTATAAATAAAATTATACGATCATCATTGTGTGATAAATAAATTTAATTATTTAATGTCTAAAAATTATGAATAAAGTAGAATTATGTGGGAAATAGTTTTATCTCTATAAGGATTTTTATAGTAGAATTTATCTTGTGTATAACACCATATTAATAATGGTTGAGTTATTAAACATTGAATTTTAACACTTTGAACGTTTCCTTAAAGAAAATATAATAAATGCCCTAATCTAATCCAAGTGGACCTAAAGCATCATATTTTGGTTATAAGGTTTATTTTGGTCGAAATATACATATCCAATAGAATTAAGACATTTTTAGGGTAATTATAATATCATTTTTTACCCTTAATTACCCTATTTACTTTTAACCATGGTAAATAAAAGTAAAAGGTTACTATTCATCAAAAATTATTTTCATCTAATTAAACAACATTATACATAATGAGGTTAACTACGTATCTTGGATTTTTTAAATTCAACTGACCGAAGCTATAAAATTATGTTTTATGCAAATTTTCAAATGCTCCTAGAAGGTGGGTAAAAGATGGTAAAATTTCAATAAACGTTTTATATATCTAAACTTTTTATAAGATGAATCCAATGAATTACATTGAACATATATAGGTATTATGTTTCTATATGGACCTATAATAAATTTAAATAAAATAAATAATTATTTAAATGAATAGTTTCTTTCAATCAATTACGCAATGTTTTTCACTATTCATCAAAAATTGATAGTTTTCAAAATCATACCAAAAAATCACCGTAAGATAATTTAGATATTCAGAATTAAAAAATCAATTCTAATTTACCAAATTCAAAAAATATAAATGGAATTTATTAATTTAAAATTAATTCCCTTTGTCAAAACTAAAAATCATATATTTAAGAAATGATAACTACCAAAAGATTGAGACTTGTTTATGTCGAATTTCAAAGTGAAATTATATCCAATGACCAGAATAGGATTTAATGGTAAAAATATAATCTACTTATTTTTCCAAAATATTCAAATTAATATGTAAAACAATAAATTGTTTTGACTAAAAAAGTTGTTTTCAGTTAAAAATTAGTATTTTTCACTATTCACCCAAATATGAAAGTTATCTGAAAAACACCAAAAATTTATCAAAACTAAAATTTTATTTCATGATTCTAAAGAAGAATTTTATTTTGTCAAATTTAATATATAAATGTTTCAAATATTGGATTTTAAAATGGTTCTCCATCAAAAGGCTATAAAATTGCATTAAAAAATAATTCTTTTATCTGAAAAAATAACTTTGTTCATATATTATGTCTATGAAACTTATAATATGGATTATAAAATTATAATAATTATATAAAATTAAATATTCAGTTAATACTATTCATAACTATTTTAGAACGGCTAGTTTGGTAAGTCATGGTGCGCTTGAACTCAGTGTTGCGGGTAGTGCAAGTTATTGAATTATATTGAAGAAATAACATACTATGTAATCTGGGTGTGTTTGATTCTCCCCTCCTTCAATAAATTACGTCCTCACAATTTGAAATTGTTCATCAAAAATTAAAGGTTAAAAATAGAAAAATACCCTTGTGGAGAACACCAATCAGAAATTGGGTAATTAAAATTTAGTCTTAATAAGAGGGAAAGGGAAATGAAAAATTCACCAACAAATTAAGATCTCAATTAAGAGAAAATTATTTGAAATTAAAGACACATAATTAGAGGAAAACGTAAATATTTATTAGGAGTGATTGAGGTCATCAATCACAAATTTGTGTAAAATTGAGGGCCTCAAATCCATCAATCTATGATGATTTAAAATATCATCAGTTTAACAAAATATAAGGTACTAGGATAACATATTTTTTCTTTTAAGATCCCTTAACTAAAGTTTATGAATTAATTTAATCATATAATAATAGAAAAAATACACTTGAAAAGTAGAGTTCCATCCTTTAACTAATTTCTACCACAAACTCATATTTCACTATTAAAGATAATAGAACATAGAAATACTCTATTTATCTTAATCGTATATGGTTCCAAAAAAATTAATTTATAATTCATCTATCATATATATTAAAAAAACTAAATTATAAAATTTAGGACATCACGTTGGCCAGTGGTATTTGATTCACCCTTGTCACCCTTCGGTTGTGGGTTCAAGTCACGCGGCCTTGCAAGACACGACTGGTTGTTGCCTGACCTCTAGGATGTACTTTTATAAAAAAATCCAAAAAATAATTTTAAGAATTGCTTTTACCATAACCATGGAATCCATTGTCAAACTTAATCCATTCCAACCATTAGACTTATCCAAAATATTTCCTTCCAAAATAACTATCCAAAATTTATAAATATGTCTAACAAAATGAAGATTCTTTTTTCCACGTAATAACATTTGAATATCATCATCTTGTATTCTTTTAAAAGACGGTAACATCCTGAATTACCATAAAACCTTATTGATTACATTCATGCCCCCTTATTTTTTTATATAATACTATATGTATTCCTTATATCCACAAATTTTGAATTCTCATACAATGATTAAATAAACAAACCATCAATCAGTTCCAAGATAGTCAAGAATATCCAATATAATTTATCCAAATCAACCATCTCTTATTTAATAATTACTACCTCAGTATCAACGCCATATTAAGGTTTATCCTTCCTCCATCCACTTGTTTTCCAAAAATATTAACTTTTTGTTGAGTCACTCTTCATAAAACCATATAATCTCAAATTCTCAATGAAATAGTAATGTAGTACAATACTCATTTATTTCCATAATTCATATAATTGGTATATCATCGATATAACACTGAAATGACATAATATTTTAACAACAACATAAGAACACTCATCCTTCATCTTCATCTGTGGTAGTATCATAACATGATTATTATCCAATAGCATCATTTTGGGTATACTCTGATGATTTGGATATTAACTCGTGTAGTGACCCAACTCATTACAGATAAATCATTGTACACATGATACACTTTTCTTATACTTGCAATCACATACTTTGTGTCCTTTTTCTTCACACTCATAACAAACTCTAAATCCCTTCATGCATTTACCAAGGTGATTATTTCCACAATTATCACATATAGGAAAATCCTTCTTTCCCTTCTTCCCTTTATCCATCATTCTCTCTACCATCCTTTTCTTCTCTGGCTTCCCATCAAAACCATAATACTCAGAGAATTATTTACTTATCTTATTAACACATGATACTATTTCTTCATATGTTGAGAACACGTGGGATACTATTTCCCTTCTAAATGTTGGATTAATACTATGAAAGATAATATCCTTCTTACTCTTTGGATCGTACGTATTGTTGGAGTTCTCTTTCCTTCTACCGGGAACCATTTCTAAAAAATGGCATACACTAGGTCAGTTTATGAATCTCAATTAATTATTCCAAAATTATAAAATACCTAACATTAATTTAGTAGTTTATTGATATAATCCATAATCATAAAAATGTTTTCCTATAGGACGTATTTACTCCTAAATCATTCATAATGGTTTTGTAAAGAAATTATGAATTATCCTAAGCATATCCACTGGGAGTGTCGTAACCAAGAGTGTAGAAAGTCCCATTGTTGTGTACCAGGATACCACATGTCAAGCCTGAAACTCTTTGTCCAAGTTTTCACTCCTAGGTACATCTGTGCTAGAGCCGCCTCTACCTGCTCGTATCCAGACGAGGATGTATTTCTTGGAAAATTAACAAAATATCTACATTTCCAAAATTCATGTATGTTTTTCTATGCAAATTCTCAAAGTCTATCATAGGGTAATTTTCTCTAATCAGAGTATATCTAAATCTAGTTTCCACGGTTTGCACTAAAATGTCTCTGATACCAACTATAACACCCCGACCCCAGTTACCCAATATCAGTTCATTATTACATTACATTGGCATTATTACAACGAATCAAGTCACGAATGACTCGTCTATTTAGTAGTCATAAAATATAGATTACATACATGAATTCAACATTAAAACATGAAAAAAACAGAAGTAATTTATTACATTAGAAATTCCAAGACTCCTAGATTATACATGCATGTCACTCATAACTAAATTCTTAATATCATGGGAAAATATAACATATGAAAAGGGTGATATCAGAAGCTCAATGAGGGTAAATAATTTAGTGGAAGCTATAAACTTTTAAGGAAATATGTGTAATAAAAACAACCACCTTTAAATCCTAAACATGATCATTATATGGAAAAAATATATAAAAAATTACCATATTGACATGAACCAGGATATTATACTAGTTGAATAGTCACATGTAATAACTAATTTCCTAATGAGGGAATGAATAATGCTGGACATTCTGAAATATCATCTCAAGGCCTCGACCTGGATGTCTAAAAATTATTTAGGCCTCAGCCAAAAACATATATCAAATTGGGAAAGGCCTCAATAGATTCCACATCTAATTGACTCATGAGTCCTACCAATCCGTCGAGGATCTATAGTGGGCTCCACCCATCACATACTAAGTCCAATGTATTCCACAAATGAAATGGTTCAAACATAACATAAACATTTATATTTAAACTAGCATAAAAAATGTCAATACATTATCCATAAACCATTAATGGTTTCAAAATAACACATCCATAGTCAAAAATATCACAAAACCTTCTATAAAATATGAGATATTTTTATCATAAAAAATCAACCTCAATCAAGAATAATATCCCCTAAAGGATGTTGACATAGTTGAAAAGGATGAGTAAAATTATTTGGGAAAATATGCCTTTTTAATGAAATCATTAAATATTCATACAAAGGACGTCATTTAAAAGATAGTTTTGAATAAAACATTCCCTTACCACTTGGAATAATTTTAAATGAATTTACATTTTAAATCATTCATGTCCATATAAATAAATCCTTAAATTCATTTTTAAAACATGGACATTAATGAAAAAGGTTTAGAAGAATAAATTTTTAAAAAATTTAAAATGATGTTCTAGAGAAAATTCCCTTAAAAATAATTCCTTTGAAAACACTTTTATGAAACAAGGACATAAATAATAAATATATCCCTGTAGATACTTAGGTAACAACAACCTCAGATAATAAAGAGATTGTTAAATTAACCCTTAACTTGCACTATCATTTGGTTGAGGGTACATTTAACCTCCTGTATAATGACCATATTATGTTATTAGATTATACCAGTACCATATTCATATTTATTATATCATACATTATTCATTTATGACTTTATACTACCCATTTAATAATGATTTTCATGTTAAAATAACTTTTCGGGTAATAATCGCTTTCTTTATCGTATGTATTTTAACTAGTTATTCTTGATCACATCATTTAGATTATGATTTAAATAATTAAAAAATATAAAACTTCATTTATATATCATATATATTTAGAATCTAAATATTTTTAATATATAGATATATGAAATGGAAAACCCCGTTTATGAAGATGGTAGGCCGTCCGTACGCATAAACGATGTTTTTGTATTAATATCATATTGAAAGGAAATAAGTGAATAATATATATATAAGTACATAAATACATATATATATATATACATTATCATTATTATTCCATATCATACATACTTATTAGTAATATATATTTTAATTATCTTCGATGAATGGTGAACATGGAAATGAATCTCATCGCGTCGTGGAGACTGTAATCCATACGTATGCACGAGCGACAAAATCAGTTCATTAAATGTGTGAAATTGAATGGTATATTAATTTTACAGAGACTTTACCTTGTTATTTTCATTATTTATATACATATTAATCAACATTATATCCATCCAAATAACATAGTGTTGAATGACAAATTACACCATGGCATGGAGATGGTGAGCTGTACGTACACACACATGGTGACATTATCATTCATAGGATGGATATAATAAGGAATATGATTATGAATTATTTATAATAACATCACAATATATATAATATACTGGATTTATTATTTTGGTTAGGTAATAACAAAGAAAGAGTAAGTGGATGAAGAAAACAATTTTAAAGAGGGTGGTGAAATCATTACATCTTCTTCAGGTTCTTCCTTTTTATTTGATCAAAAGGCTCATTAGGTTGGATTTATGACCAAAGGAAGGCCTATAGGAATATGGTAGGATAGTTGGAAGGATTTTTGGAAGGGTTTGGATGAGCCAAATGGCTTTGGGGGTGTGAATTGGAGAGAAGGGGAAGTTCCCTTTAATAAGAGTGGTGAGTGGCACCTTAGAAACACTAAAAATATTATTTTATAATAAATTAATATTCGGTTTATAATTTCTCCAAAATTATATATTTAGAGGATAAGGTGGATATGTGTCGAAATAATATCAACAAAATGAGTTTTGAAATGTTTAGTTTATCATTTTAACCTCATCTTTTAGATTTAACTCTCAGTTAAATAATTTAACTTTTACCTTGTCTTCTTGTATTCTTGCACTATATTGTTTATAAACTTACTCTATACTTCCAAGTTAATCTCAATTGGGTAATTAATGAAATATTTAATATTATTTAATACATTTGGCCGAACCATAGATTTTTAGGAATATTATATAATTTAATAATATAATATTGTTTTTTAAAAGCCATTTATGTGAATTTTGACACTATTGGTTATTGTTTTTTGTAAAAGTCATAAAAACCTTATAATATAGAAAGAAATTTATCTAATAAACCCTAAAATGTAATATTAACCTATAAAACTAGTTAAATGCCTCAGAAGTATGAATTTATATTTATTTTGATATTTATAATATCAATTATTTTAATCTTTAATTAATAAGAAAATGACTTCATCATCATTGCGTCAAAAATAAATTTAATTATTTAATGTCTAAAAATAATAAATAAGATACCGTTATGTAGGAATTTTTTTATATTTCTAATGAATATTTATTTTTTAATTTATCTTATGCATAAACCCATATTAATTATAGTTTCGTTAATAAACATTGAATTTTGACACGTTTAACTTTTCTTTAAATAAAATATAATAAATGCCCTAATCTAATCCAAGTTTACCTAAATGATCATATTTTGGTTCTAAGGTTTATTTTTATCGAAATATACTTATCAAATAGAATTTTTACATATGTTAGTGTAATTATATTATCATTTTTACCCTTAATAACCCTATTTATTTTTAACCGTGGTAAATAAAAGTAAAAAGTTACTATTCAAAAAAATTATTTTCATCCTAATTAACCACATTTTACTTACTTATGATAATCATGCCTTTCATATTTTTAAAATTCAACTGACATAAGTGGTAAAATTAATTTTTATTCACATTTTCAAATTCTCATAGAAGGTGGGTAAAAGACTGTAAAATTTCAATAAAAGTTGTATATATCTAATATTATTATAAAATTACTCCAATTAATTACATTTAACTTGTATAGGTATTACGTATATATTTTGACCTAAAATAAATTTAAATGAAATAAATAATTATTTATATGAAATGTCAGTTTTAACCAATAACGCAATGTTTTTCACAATTCATCAAAAATTGAATGTTTTCATAAACATATAAAAACTTCACCGTAAGATAATCTTGATTTTATGAATTCAAAAATTAAGATTATTTAACCAAATTAAAAACATAGAAATTGAATTTATTAATTTAAAATTCATTCCTATTGTCAAAACCAAAAAGCGTATTTTTAATAAATAATAACTAGAAAAAGATTGACACTTGTTTTTGTCCTATTTAAAAGAGAAATTACTTCCAATGAAAAACATTGGATTAAATTGTAAAAATATAATCTAATTATACTTCAAAAACATTAAAATGTAAAGTTGATCACAATAAATTATTTTGACTAAAAAATTTATTTTCAATTATAATTTAGTAATTTTTCACTATTCACTGAAATATGAAAGTTATCAGAAAAACCCCAAAAATTTATCAAAACTAAATTTTTATGTCCTGATTATAAAAGAGAAGATAATTTAGTAAAATTAAATATATATATATAAGTTTCAAATTTTTGATTTAAAAAGGGTTCTCTATCAAAAGGGGGTAAAATTTCATTTATTAAAAAAATACTTCTATTATCTGAAAAAAAATGAATTTGTTCTTTTATCATGTCTAAGAAAATCATAATATGGATTCTAAAATTATAAGGATTATATAAAATTCAAAATTCAGTTAATACTATTCATAACCTCTTTGGAAGCGCTAGTTTGGTAAGTCATGGGCCGCTTGAACTCAGGGTTGCGTGCAGTGAAAGTTATTGAATTATATTGAAGAAATAACATACTATGAAATCATGGGGTGTTACACACACCATTTCATGTTATTTTCATGGATGTGAAATGTCTTATGATAAAGATAGGTAGATCAGTAGTGAATTTATAGAAGCATATGGTCTTTTTTCTCTATTGACCGCATATGGTGGTTAGAGCTTGGAGATTCATATTTAGGATCTCTTAGAAATTTACATTCCCAATTTTGATAGATTGGAACATCTTTCTTGTTGGGCATGTATTTTTCCCTAATTTGTTTAGTTTTCACTATAGAAGACTTGTGAACGCTAGAGGTGTTTCATGCTTGGTTCAAATTCTAGATGTTTTATCATTTTATTATTATTCCTCCACATTTAAGAATTGAAATGGACGCTTGAGTTCATATAGGTATAATATGTAAAGTGTTTTCCATGTTTGGGAAACCATTCCGAAGTCATCTCAATCTGATGGACTATGTAGTTGGCATTTGGGTTTGTTACGACTGAAGCCCTCGTTATACATGGTTCATCATTGATTTGGTATCAATAGAGGTTAGATAATTGGGGCAGTTTTGGTGTAGTCCCCTTACAAGGATTTTATTTAATTTATGGAAATATTTTCAATGAGTCACGTGTGATGCTCTTAGGCTAGGTATCTTAGTGTTGGTAAGGGAAGCCAAAGTATCTACTAATAGTGAACTTGATCCCTTTTTTCCAACTCTAATAATCATAACCCTAGCTTATGGGATCAAAATACATGAATAATATATTATTGTGTCTCTGACAATACTTCATGATTCAGATCACCATTTTTATAAATATATACATTGACATGATCATCTGATTGTTGTAAGTCCTAATTAAAATTTCATGAAGCTATTGTGATGGAAGACATCCTGGATACCAGTCCTTAATCATGATGAGGAATAGGTGAGTGATGAGGCCTCAGTTCATTGTCCATCCTATGATATTATTCTTCAAGGTGGATAGGTTTCAGTAGAACCGTATCATCCCAACTGAGTAGGATGATGATGTGAGAAAGCTTATTATACACTATGAGTTCCACTACATGTAGAAACTGAGGTTAGGCATTGAAAAAAATCCTTAGGATATAGACGATTAGATAGATTCAGTTATCGTTGTTTAATGACTCATATCGAAAATGATATATGAGGTTGTTTTCATAGAATCTCCTCTTTTACATTTAAAATACTGGAACTGGTGGAGCCTTGTTTCCCAGATGGATAATGATTCGACACTATGGTGGCCCAACTGACAAAAAATTTTCTATGAAAAGTATTATCCCTCATATTTGTAATATGTTTTGATTTCATAGACTCTGGACTAGCAGTAGCAAACCATGATGGTGAATTAGTATGTGGAGAGGTATACCAAGCTTACATGGTAATCCCATTACATTATCTTGGAAGGATACTTATGAGCCCATATGTTTTAGTAGGGACTCTGTAGAACTATCCATGCAACTGTGCTTCACTTGAGAATTTTTCCCCTATTACTGGTTGTCAGAGTTGGAACTATTAACAATGATATTCCTATCATAATGACATCAAGATACTGGATCTAGTAGTGGGCTACATATATCGGTGTTTTCTATAGTAGATAGTAGGTGCCGTTTTTCTAGAGCTCAATACATGAAAAAATATCATGACCATACTCTGATATATGTTCATATAGTAATGGGACTCCATATAGGACTAGATAAGGACATATAATGATGGTGATATTATTTTGAATGGATAGGTTACATATCATATGACTTCCTGAGTAGGCATAGTGAAGATCATAGATAGGTAGCTGACTAACCTCCAGGTTCGTGGTAGTGCCATGATTTTGGATCATCAAGGAGAATGACAGGAGGGCCCCCATAGAGGTAGAGATAGTAGAGAAGCAGGAATATATATTGGATGTGGATAGTTTAATGATATCCTTACACCATCACCACAAAGAATCCCACGTCAGTCTTGGGGTGTTGGAATTTTGGGTCACAGATGGATACATGATTTGAATTGTTATCACCCAATGAAAAATAGATGATTAGAGATATGATCTATGTATTTTCAATTATTTATTCATCATAAGTAGACATAAGGTTTAGTTATTTGACTATCTCTATACTCATAGTTCAATATATGAAGCTCCCAGTATAGGATTTATCCCATAAAATTCATTTTAATGATCCAATATGGAATACTTATTCTCTATCTTTTATCTTCCTAAAGTCAGAGATATTAATTGATGAATGTAGGACCACATGGGACATTATTTCATTATTATTGAACAATTTGACTTAAGGTTATGTATTTATTAGTTTTCCATTGTATGGGCCCATGTTTACTAACACGGTATATGAGTCAAATTATTACGCACTAATGGGATGGAATTCTCCCTTGTGGGAAAGAAAGGTCTCAAGGTGGGATGAATATGTTCTCTATGTAGGACACTGAAATCCATCAACCATTAGATTGTGAGTATATCCCTTAGTTTATCATAAACATTAAGAATATAGATTCATTTAATTTGGTTGATTTTATGGATGTCTTCCCTGAGGTTGTTCTGAGACAACCTCCAAGGTTGTAGATGGACTTTTTTATCATCTTCCTTCTCAAGGACACTCTGATATATTATTGACTATATAAAATGGTCCATACCTAGAATCAGGATATACGGTAGTAGTTTTATGACATTTGAGAGAATAGTTTCATTAGGCCTTGTTTATCCCCTACATATCGTTATTGGTGTGTGTGAAAAAAATGTGATGTGATCTTGGGACTTTATGTTGACTATCATCACATAAACTATGACCTAATAACAAAGTACACATCTATGATGATTGAAGTCCTAGATGAAAAGTTTTGTTTTATAAGATGGTTCTTTTATATTGAAATCATGTGTGTGTACCGCCTTTTGAGATTTTTCGAGGCTAATATTCAAAATATAGAATTTTTTATGTTTCTACAAACACTATGTGCTTCTGGTGCTTCCCTTTGGATATATGATATCCATTTCCATGATTATGGCATTCATGAACTAGATATTCAAACCATAATTTGACCAGTTTATGGTTGAATTTAGTGGTCACATACTCATATAATCGGTATTAGATGAGGATCATAATGGGCACTCAAGGATGGTTCTTAATTTTAATTGAGAGAACCAGTTTTTTTGAATGATAAAAAAAGTACTAGTTCTAGATTCATAATGTTCACATTCTGATGCCAGTAATTTCGGAGCCTGGTTTATCCATGGATCCAATGAATATCAATGTATTTTTTTATTGGGATCTACCTTAGGGAGTTATAGAGTATTATTTTCATTATTTCATGTAAAGGTACTAGTAGTGGTTTTTAGAATACTTCTCCTAGATTACAGCCCCCTGGACTGTCCGAATGTGGAAATGGAAGTCGTTTACCTAGATCGAGAAATTCCATATATCCTTCAATGAGTTTAGGTTGAGGGTTATGAGTACTCTTGTGTTGATACTACCATAGGAGGGTGTGTAGTATGTAGTATATTTTTATAATAAAATATCTAGGATATGCTTTATGTTGATGATGTGATGGGAAGCTATTATTTATGGCTTGTGGTAGTTGAGTCCCCTCAAACAGAACTACATGATCCATTACCAAAATTTATATGCAATATAATTAACCGTAAGAATGTGGATGCACTACCCACTTGTATAGTTCTTTGTTTATTACTCATACCATTTGAGTATTAGGTATATATTCACACAAAAGACCTGAAATTGAGACAGTGTTGTTAGTTGGAGTTCCTTTAGGAATATTAACTTGAGATAGTCTATAATCTAATAATGGGAAACTTGTAAGAAGATTATATTATTATTAAGTCCCGGTATCCCTTGGTTCAAGGGAAATTTGAGCTATTGGCTTCCTTTTAGTTGACCCTGGTGGAATAGAAGGGTTCAAATTTTCATCAATAGATGCAGTTGACTATTCTGCCTCTCGAGCATGTGAGAAAATCTCAATAAAGATAAACTATCTATGAGATATTGTTTGATTAGATATCCATGGTATAATAACCATATATATATTCTAATGTTTTGAATCATGTAATCCTTTTCTAGAGACGGATGGTGGTACTAATCCTGATGATGGAGGAGGTGATGTGGGAGTTCCACACATCTACTTTTGTTGTACATCCCAGTGTGGGGATGATGTACATATACCTTTAGTAGTAGTTTTAGTTGATGTAAATAAGTTGATGTGTGGATAATTTCATCTCATGGTGCCCCACCTATCACTAGTTGAATTATTACCACCAGGTTAAGGTAGGATTGTTGCAAACATTTGGGATCCTTGTGTTTATGTGGGAAAAAATATGCCTAGAATTTGTGACAATGAATCCATGGATATTGATGGGACATGAGTCCATATTAGTTATAGTTGACCTAATAAATAGAAAAAAACATACATTTTAACAAGGATTAAGGTTTGGGGGAGATTTTGTGGAAAATATATGTACGAGATATGTTAACTTTCATGGGGTACTCTCGATGATTGTCTTCGATCATTATTCACGGTTCACATCACATTTGAGGAGATTCCTAATGAAGAAATTTTAGACCTATATGATGATGATTATTGTATTTCACCCAAAAAATGATGGGTATAATGAGAACATTATACCGGTGTTGGAACCTATTCCATGGGATTGTGGGTTATAGTTCAGCCATAGTTGGGATGATCAGTTTACCTTGGTAGAGTTTATGTGAATCAATAGATACCTCTATACTATCAGAGGGACTTCTTATAAGGCCCCGTACAAGACATCATCTAAGTAAATATTGTGTAAGAAATACATTGGTGTGACATCTATTGTGGGTCCATTGTTAGTTTATATTAAAATAGATATGGATGGGGTCGCCTGTGAGTGGATGTGGATGTACTATAGTAGAATTTTTTTATGATGATCTCCATCATTTTCCCTTGGAGTTCATGAAGAGAGACCACTTTTTCTAAAGATATTCCTATGATAAAGATTACGGATGTTTTTATAGGGAGGAAACTAAATATTATGTTATATTTGATCATTTGAGATCATGTAGAGGGTTTTAGATATTTCTTTCCACCCAGACCTACCCCCACAACTCTAGCAGATGAATGGAGTTTTCTACTTATTGCAGATGATCTTATTCATTCATGACCTCATTCACATCATTGATAATGGGGAGCTGCACATCAAGGATAGGGGCACTTTTTTTTAGCACACGATGGTTACTGAGGATCGACAGGAAAGGAACCTAGGTGGATGGACCATCCCCATGTTTTTCATGTTTTGGAAGTACGATAGTATGATGTAGTGCTCATAGGAGTGGTAGATCAAGATGAAGGCTCAGTAACCTGGTTTGTTTGTTTAGTTGACCATTTTTAAAAAAATTATTTAGTATGGAAATATGTAAAACCATGATTTTTCCATTCTTTAATTTGAAAAATATATTTTTTTTATATGTCTATCAAGAGCCAGGTGTAGAGGGAACATGGGATTTTGAGGCCTTGTGTGCCCAAAATTAAATTTATAAAAAAATTAATAATATTTTATATTAATAGTTGAATTACATTTTAATGGACTCTAGGATTAGATATCTAATTCAACGATTGTGATTGAAACTCAAGGTTTACCCTAGGTGCGACCAATACCAGGTCTTCTAGGGGGTTTTCATATATGAAGTCTGTTGGTGGGTAAGTCTAGTAAAAATTAATAATTATGATTAATTATTTTTATTAAATTAACCTATAATAAACATTTATAAGTATGTGGTTATGGATATGTTCCAAGGGTTATCCTCATAAACCCTAGGAGTATACCAAAGCATTCCACATTATGTTGGCGAATCACATTGGACGATGATGAATATCTATTTCAGAGGAGATAAGAGTGTAATAAACACAATAACCTATTCCTTTCATTGAAAATTTGTTCTTCATCAGAAAACAATCATATTTCTAGGAAGGACTCCTCATACAATGTAGAACACTATTTTTTAATAAATTTTTTGAGCTTGATCATCTCTTCTATGATCTGCACTAATTTATAAACCATGCAAGTTCATATGTACTGATTATTTTTATTAGGAAATTGTTTTCTAAATCCATATATCATTGTTATTGATCATTGGACAATAAATAGTAGAATGGATCCAAAAATCATTTCCTTTTATTCCTTTCTCAAATAATTTCTCTGTTTTAGACATCACTGGACCACAGGTTCAAGATTTGATATTTAGGTGTAGTAACTAACTCGATCGAACCCCAAAATTTGAACAATTATTTTTGTTGTAGGAGAAATCAGTAATATATTATGTATGTGGGGATGAATAATTATATAAAAACTATTTAATTTTGTGTATCTGTGATTCGTGACAAATCATATAATGAAAGAGGTTCTTGGGTTGTGGGATGAACCTTTGAACAGTACTTTGTATCAAATTCTGGCTACTAAATGTTCAAAAAATAAAAAGAGAGAGTATATCAAAAAAAATAAGCAAAAAAATAGAATGGATCTATTATAGAAATGACAATATTTAGACTCCGAGCATACATATAATGTTATGTGAGGCACCCCACTGCACATAATGTTGTTCTATGAACATAATGAGGGTATCCCATATGCCCCGGCGACTAGGGTATTGGGAAATTATAATGATAGAATGATATATATACCTATTACATGTCGTGTACCCCATTACTAGGTGTTTGAGCCTTGTGTATGAACATATGGGGAAGGATCCCATGTGGAAAGGCATGAACAAGAACCCAGTCATGTTCCAAAGTATATGGGAATGAATAGTGACTTGGGTAGTAGACCATGTGAATCAACATGTTGTGTACCAAAGTACTTGGACACTGTATAAGAACATATAAATATAGAGGGTGCACAAGAAGGGACCAAGAGTAGAAAAGAAACACTATATAGACTCCCTCGGAACAATGCATACTTGTATATGAAGCAAGTCGTGTACCCATTGGGACATGGCCAGGGTTGGAGTTGGACTACATGTTACGTGGGTTCAATCACATTTCATATAAAACATGTTTTATTTTACGAGTAATATAATATCCCATATCTCATTTGTTTGGGCTCATATATTGGATCTTGAGTAGTCTATTCTATGTATTGTACTACCTATAATGAAATAGTTCCATATATATTGTATGTTTATATATGATATGGAATTTTCTATATTTTATTCATATTATGGTTATTCTAGATAATGAAAGTGATAATGTAGGATATCCAGAGCCATTTAGTGTGGAACCCTCTAGTGGGGATGGGTATTTTTTCTTGATGATTAGAGTAAAACCCTCAATCATTGCTGGGAATGGGTCATATATAGACTACTACAATGGATTCCACATGATATTTTAGGTAATGGGACATCTAGTATTAGAATGTTGAACTATCCTATTAGGACAAGGCATGAGTCCTCGATTCATCAGAGTGGAACCATCATAATATTATAGGGCATGGTTCTTACTTTGTTAAAATCCCAACCTCTAGATTGTATGGGCATGGTTCCTCTGTTTAATATCAAATAGGAACCATCATGTGGATTCGCCTCATGGTTCTACAATCATGAGAGAGTGGAACCCTCTTATGGACATAGGGAATTGGTCATCTACCTACCTATCATAGTGGAAACCTCCTACTAGGACAAAACATGGGTACTCAATATTATAGAGATTAACCCTAAATTATGATGGCCATGGTTTCTCTATCAATTATTAGTGTGTAACCCTCCTTATCGGTAGGGAATGAGTCATTTATAGACCGTTATAGTGGAACCCTTCTATTAGAACAATGTATGATTCCTTTATCAATCCCCTATGTTTAATCCTCTGATTTTAGTAGGGCATGGTTCCTCAACCCAAAAGAATATCTCCCCTTGACATTTTTGGAATAATGATTTGGCATGGTTTTACTTGGATTTCTTCTACTAGATAGACACATGAGATATTGGTCATCATTGTTGGATTTCTAGAACTAATTGGGAATCTTTATATAGGTTGGTAAATGAAATTGATTTCCCTATAATCTTCCATCAAAGATTATTCTTTCTGAGCACACACACACACATAAATAAATAATATATATATATATATATATTTATTTATTTATTTGTATCTAGGACTTTAGATTCAGTTTCTATCCTATCATGGGTTGCGAAGGCATGTGGGGTTGTCCACCAACATTCCGTGTTTAGATTATTGTGGTTGTAATCTGTTACTCCTCTACTATGAGTGGTCTAGACTCAACATGTAGTTTACCTACACACCATGATGAGTACCTTCAGTTTGGATGGTCATGATCACATTGATTGGGATGAGCTATTCACTTTCTACAACCATCTTTCTTTTTTTCCTATTGTATCCCTTTTTTAGCCTCCTTCGCCAATCAAGTTTTCCTACTTTGTATGTATATAATCTCCCATCATGGGATTTGCACATATTTTGCATGTCTTATATAGAAGTAAAACATGTAAGTTGTAACTTCGTATACGATTATGGATACACTGGGAAACTAATCGTGTACGGTGGCTAGAGCATGAGGAATCAGAGCTCGGCTCTCTCAACTGTTTGCATTTCATGTTTTTCTAGGATGGGAATTTTTTCTATTTCGGAATTTATTTTCCCATATAATTTTATTCTTCGCTGTATTAATTTTTCAAATCATATAGGTTTTAAATCCTTTTTTTTATTTCTATATGGTGAATCTTTTTACTCATATTCCCCCGCACCAATGAATTTATATGGACATGTGAGTGCATATAGGTAAATTTTAGAATGAACACCCCATGATAGATATGACTTTATGTGCTTCTCGCTGGGCCCTAGCCTTTGGAGGTGGTCCTGGGGTATGTTGAAATTCCATTTTTCCACATGTATGAAATGTTTTTAAGGGTAAATTACTTAAGGAAAAAAAATAAGGGAATCAAAAAAATGGAATCATCGCATCATTAAATAACATTCAATTAGGTACCCCCATGAAGAGTCGATTTTCTGTGTACCTACGCATTATCCTAAACAACAGAAATACCCATAAAATATCATGTAAAACCTATGCAAGCTATCACATTGAACCTATTTCCCTTTAATTTAATATACTAATATTACCAAAGAACTCTTGACACTATGGTCGCCCTAGTCCATTTAAAATTCAATCAGAAACCTTCAAAGATACCTCTAAAACTAGAGGAAGTGTACATTATGTGGTGTTAGTAGTGGAACCAAATTTCTCTAGTTTTTAAAATATATAACACCTGTGTGATGTACCGTTCCCCCTATGATTAATAATAAAAAATGAAATGTCTTGTTACCTAACCAGGGACCTAGGAGAGACACTTCTGAGAACACATGTGGGGACCCTTGAATCCCAATGAGAAGGATCTACGATGTGTTATTTCCCAGGTGGTCCATTTCCAAATGTACATTAACCTTGGTTGAGCCTACCTACATGAATCACTCATATCTACACATGAATACCATATGTGATACTCCTTGGGATCTCCCAAGCCTATACCCTCCATGATCCTATAATCTAGCCCTTTTACATTTCATCAATTGCAGGGCCTCTATTACATTCGATCTGATGTCTACGAGGATCTACATTAGATCACCAACTAGGGCCACTGGAATTGAAAAGGAATAGAAATAGGCCCATTATGGTGTCAACCATTAGGTTGTGCAATCATTTTGATAATGGTTTCATACAATTATCCTACTGGATGGGGTGGTTCCTTGGGGTGCATGTGAGTTTTCATTCCCTTGTTGATGTGGACCCTGACCCTATAGGCAGTTTTAGGTTACTCCTTGTCCAGGGAAGTGGTGTTTAAAAAATGACTTCTCTATTTGTCTATATGATTTGAGGCTAGTGGTTATATGAGGGGAGGTTAAGGATCGCAATTTACTTTACCTTCTATTAGGAATGAGATCCTTCAAATAGAACTATTTTTTTCTTTCCACCTAGCGTAAAACCTTATCGAATATAATATGACAAATTATAATTATTTCCTTTATCGTTTTCCATACAAAGTGGTAAAAATGGGGAGATAATTATCTCAAGGACATTCTCTCTCCCATTGGTCCTAGTGTATAATGACATGAGGGAATGAGAACCATAGATTGATTTCATTCCCTTTCCCTTTGGTAGTTGATATCATCCATCAGTGGACATATAAGATTGTGTGATTCCTGTATCTATTGATTCCTCTTTTGTTTCTCCCACAATGGATTAGCCATGTTAGCGAAGAGGTTTGTGTTGATCATAGAATTCATATGATCCACTACTTTAGGAAAAACCTATAAGTGTATTCCCCAAATCAAGAAATTATGGGCCTCATACTTGGTATAAGCCCCAACCATGTCACCATACAATCACAATACGTGCCTCCTCTTTAGGTATCAGTCCCAACCAAAAAAACATGGGAATTATCCTTTGGGATAATTCCCAAAACAATTCATTAATCCCATGGGAATCATTTTCAGTAATAAGACCCAACATAAACCTTTCAACATGATGTACTCCCATGTGAGACTAACCTAAGGGCCCCCATTATCGCGATTCTTCATAATTGAACAATGCATGATTTGATTCCAATGTAAACTTGATACATAGGAAGCCTCCTTGAAGTTCCAAATGAATACCCTAATTGAACCATATTCATTATAAGAAACATTCCAAATAGGGCCTTATCCATTATAAGAATTCCTATCAATTCCGTGTTCCCAATACCACTTTGGAAAAGGTCCCACGCCAAATTTTGTTAGGTAGATTTCATCTACATAACCTTTCCTCGAGAAGTTAACCTACAAAATTCATTCCTTATCACATGACCTAAAAATAAATGATGTGTCCCATAAGGTGGAATCGAACAATGTGGGTTTTTATTCTTTCATTAAGGATACATAAGTAGGCCATTCATCCAACTAATATTGAAAATAAACCAACTCTGATCTCCCAAGAGAGAGGTACACTCAAGAGTTCACCACTTTGGGGCAGAAAACCAGTATCATAGTGATAAAAAAACAAATAATCTATAGTCGATTTATAATAATTTACGTTTTATGGAGATCCTTGAATATGTACTAATATATCCATTGATGAAGAACTGTTGATACATACAAAAGACTCTCTATTCTATACATGCCAATAATTTATTGATAAATTAAGTTCTACCCACATCATACATGGAAATTAAGGAAGGATTCATAAACATATCTTAAATATTTAAGAGAGTCCCTAAGTAGGAAATAAATCCCTCAAAAGGTTATTATGAGAACGAAATCCCATCATATCAACCATGGTGAGTTATTAAGTATCATGGGAAAAACTATCCAGTGATTTCATGCCTTTGGAAAGCAGGTCCCTCGATGATATAGAACCATTGGGTGTTTCTAGTTCCATTAACACATCCCATTGGATACCATTACAAAGGGATGTGGATGTGTGTTTAATGTAAATGTCTTCCACCAACCCCACAAAATTGCATTCCATAACCAAAGGACACATATGAGGATGAAATAAAAAATGTGAACCCCACATGAATCTCTAACCATGATGATGGAATTACCCACCATTCCAGACCATTTTCCATTCAAAATGAAATAGGTCGAGGAAATAAAATAAATTGTGAATTTGTTAATTTAAAAAGTTGATTCAATGGTGGGGCTTACTTGTTTCTATTTTTTACATTACCGGAACATCCAACCGGATCTACATTCAATTAAAAAGGAATCACACCAACTCTCAACAATTTATTCCCGATATACTATTCATGTATGGTATCCGTTTAGAAAAATGAAATCATTACCAAACCAGAATATACAAGGCTAGGTCCAAAATGAACTGGTCCATATTTTTCTCTATAATGTTATAATCCTGACCTTATAGGCTTCTCGAAAAACCATATAGCTCATAAATCTCCACAGGTCATCTAATCAGCATTGGTCGTTGGTAGAGAATCTGATGGAACCTATCACCTTCTTGAATTTCTTCAAGATATTATCCTTAGAACGAAAGAAATAGTACATCCATTATCATGGGGAGGTGGATTAGTATTCTATAGAAGTCCTTGTCCATGAAGACATAGGGTTATTTCCAAAATACTCATTACAAAAGTAACCATGGCCAATGGTGCACAGTAGTAAACACTCAATAAAAAGAGGCTTACATCCTTAGTAGTATGGGTCATGATATCAAGACCCAATAATGCTTGATGGTATGTTGGGGTAATAAACAGAGAAAATAGAGAAGATCAACATATTTATACTATCCAGATTAGTCCAACGACCAATTTTTTGTAGAAAATATAACATATAATCACCCACCCTAGGTCATCAATCTAGTAGACTCGCCTGGAATTATTCAAGGAAGAAAACTATTCAAATATGGTGACACATAGTGTGAAGGAACATAAACCTACCACCACTAATAAATACTTCCAGAAAACACTTCAAGGATTCCCAGAGAAGCCTGCTTAAAAAATATAGTATCACATAACTCGTAGGAAAAAACAGATGCCCACACCAAGAATGCTCGTCGGGCGAATTCCATAGAAATACATGGCATGAAAAAATCGCTTCCCCCATACTTCAAGGATACCAATAGCCTCACCAGGTAGGGTTTAAATAATCCATCCATCCATGTTTGGTAGAAATCCACACACAAGCTCACAAACCTTCCAACATTCAGCAATAATTCTACATGTTTTTTCTAGAATCATTTGTGGCGATTTCCCTGATGATGAACATGTGGAAACATAAACAACATATCCCAAACATGAGTATTATTAGTATAAAATGGAAATAATTGGAAAATAGAAGAAGGAATATACCCATGCCCTAGATCTGTAATGGTCATATATCTTTATAACAGTCACTAATGTCAATAAGAATAACTTGAAAATAGTGTACGGGTAGACACAAATCCCTACACATATCCTACAGACCATACATGACATCATAACTATGATGATAGTAGTGAAGATGGATGAACATAATGTTCATTCCCCAAAAATGGGGTGGCTCAATAGCATGTCACTCTAGAGATGACACATACCACTACTCACATACAAGAGGGTCATGGATAAAACCACCAAGTGATATAAAAAGAATTATATTGGGGTCATACAACCATTCGAATAGGATGTAATAAGACCACTCAATATACACAATGAGGTAGGTACAAACCCCTCTAAAAAGATAAAAAGCATACTGATAGATTTTGAGAGAAAATTAGTAACCAATCAAGATTTATTCCTTACCTAAAAACCTCATCCCCCGGAAAATGTCACCAATCACTCATAAGAAGTCTTCCAAAATGAAGCCTTGCTAGAGACGACTATAGAATGAGGAGCCAATCTACAATTCCAAACTACATAATGCTATTTTTATTGATGCCATCGTATTATTGTATGTGGAAGCTCGATATACTAATATCATGTTACTAGATTACAAGAGTAGAATTAGTAATAATGATGTACCTAAATGGATACTTTACCATGAAGTATTTCATAATAAACATAATCGGATATGTCTCAAGATCCCGTCTCCCAATTAGAGACATAATATCCTTCAACATAGGCAGAAGATAAAATAAAAATATGGTCTTCCCATATCTGTAATCCTCTATGGTATTTATCTAAATGATGATGATATATTCAAATGTTATATCTACATTATTATTTCCATTTTTCAAGAAGGTCCACCCCTTGGAGATGTAGTGATGAGAAACACCTCTTACCTCAAGGCACTTTTGAAAAAGGCTATTCATATATGATTCCTTGTCATATAAATGTGAAATATTTTCTCAGTTAGAAGACTACCAAAGGAGATGATTATTCTCTAAACCCCCTTAGATCAAATTCCATCTAGTATGACAGAGTAAGTCCCTACAAATCTTGTTTATTATGGTAAAGAAGAAGTAAATCATTAACATTAGTCAGACTATTTTTAGAAACCTATTGGAGAAGATTAATATGAAATTCTAAACAAGAATATATTGCTGGGTAAATAAAAAAATAGCAATCATGTCTTATCCTTGATCCTCTACTCAATCCACCCTTCCATATGTATTGTCCTAAGTTTATGTGCTTGAAATACCCCCAAAATATATGTAAAACTGTTAGTAATTTTGGAGAAAAATTATTACCATATGAAGAGTTTAAGAATTCCATTAAGGTAATAGATTAGATGGAATCCTAGATTTACTTCAGGTATCCTCCTATTAAAAAACATCAAAAATTAGAGAAATGGTATGAAGAACTTCAACAGGAATGCATTAGTGAATTAAAATTCTTTTGATATCTAATCACATGAACCCCCATCTTATTTTCATTTTATAGGATGTGGTGAACACAGATCATAATATTTCAACATTCTACCTATGCAGAAAATATCACCAAATATTTTGGCACAAAATTTCATAGATTCATGATAACTTAAATAAACATATATTGTTCATGGAAGATGATTTACTAAATAAAAGTCAACAAATGGATCTTATAAACATTAATCTATAAGTGATAAGGATAATAAATGACTTTGTTTCTATAATATGAGAATATTGTGCATCCCTCCCACTTAGGGGAATTTATTCATCAAATAATGCACATTTTGGAATTAGTGCAATGATATTTAGAAGCGGTTGATTCTGGGGTATACCACATGATTCACACAGAACATGTTCAACAAAAACACTATGAAATTAGAAGGGTATTTGTGTTAGTATAAAACATGACAGTTCATGTGAAACCCCAGCATACGTGGCTTGGGTAATTTTCTACTCAATATTAATGGTCATCAAACCAGACCTGGTGAGTTGTGATATTTGAATAGGAACCACCCCAACACTCAGGGTTTGTGGAATTTTCTCTTAAACAACACCATTTATAACAAATTTTAGTCTTCTCCTGATTTGATGGAACACCGCCTAATGAATCTTAAATGTTTGTCTCATACTATGATTCGGTCCCTTAATCAAGGACTCACACAACCAAACTATATGAAGATAACCTATTAATTATTGTCATCCAAACAGCTCCAAGAGATCCAAGAAAGTAGTGGAAAGGGCCTCATGGAAGGAATAAGAAATGGAAGTCTCACAAACACTGATGAAAGTCCCTCAATTCAGTACACATTAGTGAATGTCATCAATTACACACTAGAAAATCCTACATAATAGGAGGATAATATTTAGAAACATGATAATGAAATTCTGGTTCATAATATGGTACACACCTAAATAATTTGAGGAGGTTCGTGTACCTGGAATAGGAGGCTTGACCCAAAATTGGGAATTCCCATATAAAATACAACATTACATCCTCACAAAAATACAACAGGGAAAACGATAATAGAAATATTATGCCTCACCCACCTCATGAAGTGGTTGGATAATTTATGCTCATTGAATGGTTAAATGAATAAGATTAAATGATAAAATAATTTAGAAGACTCGTAGAAAATATCTAAAGCATCATTCCAATTTGACATATTATTCATGAAGATCATCAAATAACACTCCCAACCAGCGTACCTCTGCAAAGAAGGGTTTCCATGAAACAAAAAAAGATATGGAACTCCTTCTCAACATAGTATAAAAACACCAATATTCAAGTATCCCACAGTGATAGATCAAGAGTCATCTTTGGTGGACACACAACCAAAACAGGGCTTGGATCATCCTTATAGGATTTCCCCTATAGGCTACCCATGACAAATACCAGTAGTAACACATTAGATTGTCATATTTGTTGATGAAACTGGTCAAGATCCAACTCAACAATACATTTTTTGATGGTTCATGAATACCATTGTGTTTAAAATGGATTGATGGAAATTCACAGTGGACTGATGCACATCAATAGAAATAGAAAGCAAGAATTACCCTAAATTGGTAGATCTGACTTCCCCCCCTCCAAAATTTGGAAACCTTTCATTTATAATAATTAATGGATCATGAGACTCAAACTAACATTTGATGCATTTAACCACTCACTGTTATCCCATGTTGGGAAACCTTGAAGAATTGAAGGTAGTGAAACTTAGGTGCTTCATGCAATCATTATAGGGACCGCCTATGTATGGTACACTAGCTTTCTGGATTAGTTATATTTGTTTTAAGAATACCACTATTAGTGGTTTCTATTCTAGTTTATAAGATATTATAGAATACAATAGTCCATGACCTCTCATACCAAAAATAGTGGGATAATGAAGGAATAATGTATTTCATTTCTTGGTGGAAAGGATTGGTATACTCCATAAACCTTCCACTACCTTAGTAAGACATATTTTGAAACATTATAATGAATCTTTAGGACCATTTTTTCTTGACCCTTAACAATTTAATATTAATAGGTGGGTTTTGGGATCTCATCTCAATCTCTCAACGAGTGGAAGACTCTATCACACATATCAAAACTATGTCATGAGTAACACCATCATCCCAAGGAAAAATAATGAGGAAAGAAAATATTTCCACTGTTACACATATATAGTCCCATGCACCCTCTTCGTCTCAATGGAATGCAGTGTATCATGTGGTCCAACCTCCATATTAGTAGAAATAATTACCATATTTACTGGATGATCATAGAGAGAAGAGGAAAAAGTAGAATGAGGAGATGAATAACATGGCCTATTATTTTCAATGTGACCCTTCTCCTAACTATTTCATCTCATCTATATAGAATAACTTGATCAAGTTTCCAGATCCCAAGATTCCCATTAGGGATGTTGAATAAGATTTCACAAACTAATTTCCATTTCATCATGTATTGAGGATAAAAATTCAGGAATTTTTTATTTTCAAATAAATCCTACATATGATGGTAGTCTCTTGGTAAATATGGTTGGGAATGCCCCCAATTCACATACTGTATCTCTACAGGACCAATCTGGAGTGGAAGAAATAATGAAAATATGTTAAAAACAAGGGTATGCAGACTCCTAGTAAATAGATGGTCATACAAATGAATAAAAAGACTCATGATAGCCTCCGAGAATAGTTGTAATAACCAACTATTCCCTCAACTGCTTTTATTGTGATATTGAAAACCCATTTTGTGTCACAAAACGCTAAAGTCTAGTCTTCCAAAAAGTGACATTTTCAGATGAAAAATATGAAAATTAAGTAATATGAGAATTCACCAAGGACAATGTATTCATTAACTTTTGCGGACTTCCTTCCTATAGTCTTAGAAAAATGGGAGCCTCCTCACAAAATGGTACAACAAGATTCGAACTTCCAAACAAAATATCCATCATATAGGGAGTTGATCTTCTGTTCAATCAATGTTATTCACTTATTGGTTCCCTTCTCAGACGACGAGTGTGATTAAAAACATGAATTCCAAAAATTTGATTGGGGTTTTATAGGAATAAGTAATTAGATTCGATGATACATAGAAATAAACAATCGTTCTAGGATTTGGTACTCTAACCATGTCAATGATCTAATAGTCTTCATAGAAAAAACTCATGGGTAGCTCTCTACAAATATCAATAGGAAAAAGTACGTTCTTATTACATGAATGTTTATTTTCTAAAATGATCATATTGGAAGATCAATAGGAGGGATCTCCATTGCTTAACCAACCTAGGAATGTAAAAAATACTTATTCACCATTATCCACGAAGATCATAAGAATCATCATCTCCAGTACCAGTGGTTGATATGTCCACATTAGGTAATCCTTATCCAAAATCATGCCCATGGAGAGTCCTAATTTGAGGAAGCAAAGACCTTCAAAGAATAATTGGGTTTCTTTGATGAAATTATACCTAGTGCTGACCATGTTGTCAATCCTAGATTCTATGCATCCAAAAAAGACTTAAGCGAAGCACTCATAGAGTCCCTATTAGGTTCTCAATAATTGGTTGTCAAGGTTGCTGATTCCATGGTATATTGTTTATAAAATAATCTAGAATAATTCCACATGGTCATATCATTCATAGACCAAGATGAGGATGTCATCATATGGGAACATGTCAGACCCTTGAATATATATGTCATGATAAATTAAATTGATACCCAATGAGACATCATTGACAATATCTCATGAGTCATCCTACCTCCGATATGAACTCTCAAAAACTAGGTTTCAATGAATCCCAATTTTCCACCTCCACTTTAATGTTATATGGTTATTAAATGATTGATAAAAATACACTTGGTGAAATCAAACCCAAAACTCAATTTGTGGATATTATGTCTGACTCAATATTCCTATTAGTTAGGAAGAAGATAGAATTTAGCATTCTCTAAGGAATACCTTATCAACATAATCCAGTGAATATCACTTCATCATTCCACTACTGCATCAAATATTTTATCAATGGGAAAATTTAGACATTTCATGGTGACAAGGCCCCATTAAATTCATATGAATAAAAGTACGTTGACATTGGATTGTACTATAGGGAAGGGAAATTGTTTTTCACTAAAAATGTTGCTTTAATCAATGAAAAAAATGGCATGGAGATGATTCCAGTGAACCCATTCATCCATTTTAGTAAAAGTATGATCTTACCATCACCTAAAGAAAAGATTTGGTTCTAAATTCGAGCACATATCTAGTCATTTTCATGGTTTCTGTGCGGAATGAAAGATACAATATCCCAAAAGAAGCCTTTAATAATCCAAGAAATAATTAATATCTAGATGAAAATGTCTTCATTATATCCCCTTATCATCAAAATATTATTATTATGATAACTATGAAGGAATATTTTTTCTTGTCAATGGGATAAAATAATGATTCTCATTCTAAATACCTTTTTATCCATTCAAAGTACATAAAAAGAAACATTCCATTAATCAAACTAGAAGTGGTTTCACTGCCTTCTGAATTCCCAAATGATGAATCCTCACATAACTATATGAAACGTGATCCATCACCTACTTTTTAGAAATTGGAATAAGATGTAATGTTATGGGAACCTGAAGAGGTGGAATACCTCAGGGATCCTCTATATAATATGACAAATGTATCTCCCCAAATATTGAAGAACTACTAGAAATAAAATTTGGGTAGAAAACAAGATCCAAAACCCACCCTAATTAGTGAGGCCATAAATTTCAGAGTGCAATATTTATATAATACATTCCTAAGGAAAAAACATGAATTTTTTTCCAAGAATTACATATAGGTTACATGCATCGATCTAGAGGAGCCCACAAATCTGTTGGGTATTTAAGAAGACCAAAGGGAATAAAAATAAGTAGCTAGAATGAATCACCCTACTCACAGATCCAAATTTTAGGTTGAAGTAGATAATATCATTAAGGAGGAATTCATCTGATAGGCATAGTATCTGCAACATATATCCAAAATATTATATACTAAGAAGAACAACATGAAAATAAGTGTTTTTATCCACTTCAATGATCTAAAATAGGATTTTACAAAAGATAACTTCCCAATTAAAATCATAGAAGTCCAAAGTGATATAATTGTTTATCAATAACTCTCTTTCTTGGATAGATTTTTAGTGTACAACCAAATTGGGATTGCCTTAAAAGATTAATACTCCACTACCATTAGGGAACCTAAGGATTGTTCTTATATCACATAATTCCATTTGGCTTGGGGAATTATTTCTCTATATACCAACATGTTAGGGAGCACCTATTCAAACCCCTTGGTGGATTTTTGTTGGATGTTAATTTTAATATCTAGTGTTTAATATCTGATAATGTTATGACCACCTAGTTGACTGTGAGACAATATTATGAAAGCTATGAAAGAATATCTGAAAGATGAAACCACTAAAATTTTCATTTGGAGTATCCTTAAAAAATAGATCGAGCTCATTGTGAACCATGATGGCGTCAAATATTACACTGAGAAAGAAATATTTATCCTTCGCATGACACCTCCTAGAAACCATAATGATTTCTGAGTATTTGAAGCACATGTGGCCTACAACTGAATTTTCTTTTCCAACAATGTAGGAAATTGTTTTCCCTTCACAAAACATACGAATAAGGTGGTCACGTATCTATTGAATAATGACCGATAATAATTATTTTACAGCTTCATGAATTGCCTTTTGATCCCACTATTTTTAATTCCAAATTTTCGTGGAATACATTTCATTCTATATGTTATGGACCTAGAGAATTAACTAAGAAAATTCATTGTGAAAATGAATGACATCATGAAGGAATAAAACATTTAATATCATAGACCAATCATGCTCAACATTATGATTTGTTATTCAGATATTTTGAATACATTCCCCACATTATTCTTGCTGGTTCAAAAATTGAGACACTACCTATAGTGACATGATGCTTAAATGGTCCCCCACAATAACCCAATCAAATATATCCTTATCTATCCAATATTAAAAGATCATATGAAATTGTTGTCAATTATCCTAAAAATTTATGATATAAAATTTGTGTAATGAATGTTATTCAATAGAAATTCTTTCTATGATTTTATTTTAGAACACCCATCTATAGAAATAAAAATTCTAAATATTGAATATCCATATGAATAGATAATTTCTATTCAATAAGATCCCCAATAATTAGAAATATATATTGATGAGGCATCTGGAATACCGGCTAGGAGGATAATGGAAGACCCTAATCTCAACAAAATTTGGTTAGGGATTGTACTTATCTTTCTCGACAAAGAGGTATTTCCCTAAACCTTCTAGTTATCAGAAGGTTATACTAATAGCGAGGAATAACAACATTCCCTCCTCAATGGCGTAGAACTAGATCTCTAAATAGTAGTGGACCATCATGAGAGGAAATGTGATTCACTGTTGGTAATCAAAAATATCAATGGGTATTACCACCTTAGAAAAAATATCTAATCATCCTTATTGACTATCTCTAAGGGTTAATGGAAGATTTACCCATAGATAAATCATTTAATAATGTACATAGATAAAATAATTCTTATAAAAATGTATTATAAAATTCAGCTACATCTTTAGAAGATACAAACCTACATGAAACAGTAATGAGCATTCCAATATCCTAATGGTATGAAATTTCAATCAGTTTAGAGCGTAATAGATAAATGATATTTTTCCTATCCCTAAGACATATGGATTGACCATTGAGTGGATGATACCATAATAGAATACCTTAAAAATGTATTATTCCAACTAGATATATCTTTTTGTGAGAAACTTTTATAGTGATCATACATTTACCCTTTATGATGGCCCAACTAACCATTAAGTTCCCTACAAATGAGGCTTTGATGGAATAATTATCAAATGTATTAATTGAGAAGAGACTGATCCATCGTGTATGAACTACAAACTAGAATTCGGAAAAATGAATAGTTTGTAATAAATATTTCACATCAAATTTGATTTCATGAGAATCATAGGCCCATAATGATCTAGGATTTCATATAATTCCACAAGAAGTACAACCCCTACCAAGTACATTATTAATTCATCCACGAACTGCAAGAGTTTCAATAAACACCCATACAATCTTATCCATTTCATATATGGGGAATGAATATTGTGCAGCTATACCCTCTAGATATGACCAAACAGTTCATATATCTTAACTAGTACTCATTTCTTCTCCAAATGGGATGAGACAATACCTCTAAATAAATTCATGGAAAAATAAATCTTATATTTGTGAAAGAGAACGTTATTAAAATATTTAGTGTACCTCATAAAATACCAATGGACAATGACACCAACATATATTCCAATATGGTGGAAATTCAATATAAAAAATAAAACATAAAATCCAACCATTCACACCACAATCATGTAGTGACTAATGGATAAATAGAGGATTTAAAGAAGGTCCTCTATAATATACTCCATACAATGATGGATATAGATAAAATGTCTTTCCATGAAAATCAATTACATAACTTATGGGATTACATGACTATAACCCAAAATGATACATGAGAAACCAAATGTATTTTTAAATAACGAATAGAGGTAGTCCTATCCATCATGATTCAATTTCTATCACTCCATTTTTCCATCTCTAACCATAAATCCAAAGGTAAAAAATCCCAGAAAATACTAGATGAATTAGAGCGAATGGATGTGAAAGGATTTCATACCCTTCATCATTGAGAGGTCAATCAAAATTAGATAGGGTGAGATTTTAGCAAGATGGTATACCTCCATTTATTCCTCCAAGGATAACCAGTAATAGTCCTTAGGACTCTAATGATACTATGAATGAACCCTAAAATACTTGAACCCATGCGGGGTAGACAATACTCAAAAGAAAGTTTTAATCTAATAGATATCATTCCATAATATCAATAGATATAGAGATCATTATGACCCAAAACATTTCACATTTCCTAGATAAATTTTTTTTGTAATCACATGACACTCATCTCATCTGTAATATTCTAAAATCCATAGTTGGTATTTGTTGCCTGAACATAAAAGGAATGACAATCATCTAAGATGAAAGAAATTAAAATGCATATCTATATATATATTTCATCATTTAAGACTCTATACAAAGAAATATGACTTCATGAATATATTTCAATAAATGTAATGGTTTAGGTATTTGTATCATGACATAAAAATGTGGAACATTTTGACCAGCCTTTGAGAGGATCTTAATATTCGGTGAAGGTTCCCCTACCACACCATAATTTTATAACTATGTGTGCCATGATTCTAATTATAATGGGATATGTGTTGCCGCCCAAATCTCTCATCCTTATTCCAACCACGATAAAAAATGGTCATTTTTCCTATATAGGAATCAAAACAACACAAGAAACATTTTTGGAAATACATATTGATTGATTCTCATCTCAAAGAGAAATGTATTGGCACCAAGACTTCATGTCCTGGGCCTATCCATCTTTCCAAATAATATCAAATCTTCATGTGTTCATTAAAACCTAAACAACATAGGGAACAACAACTTCTAGAACTTCATGTGTCTTGAATATTTATCTAAAAAGATACATAGTGATTCCCAAGTCATATGTTCTAGTCTAGCCATAATACTCTATTCCATGCTGAGCAGCTAATGTACATACCAAAAGTATGTTAAACTGCACTTCCATCCCCCTCGATTCACAAAAATGAACATCATGATCATCCATGTACTATGCTTGGTTTTATTATTATCCTAACGAGATAAGTAGTTACTCTCATATCTACCATCCCATGTTCATATGTGACAAAAAAAACCCCACTCCATGTGTATGTGTCAAACATATGCACATGGAACCTATTAAGAACTATGTATGGAATGATTACCATCCAAATGGGATACACAAAAAATCTGAGACCATACCTCTTAGACCATCCACCACAAAATATAAATAATACTTTAATTAATTCACTTTAATTTACATAGTGTGGGGGAAGAAAGATTTTACACTCCATGTTTATCACACAGAAAATAGCACACATGGGCTTAGATGTTTACCAAAATAGTTCCCAAAATTAGTAAGGCATATTTATTTATAGTAGGGTTATCTTGTTCTAGGCTGTAAAACCATTAATGGAACATCAGATGTCTCTATAAAAAGATACTAAACTACTAGTTTTATGCAACAACTATATGTGTCTTGATTTTAATTCTATTGAGATATGTAGTTACGTTCAGATCTTCAATCATAAACCCAGTTTCAACACAATATAGTCAATTCCCCTAATCTCGTATATAAGATCAAGATCTACATAGGAATATTTAATAATGTATCTCACCCTATGCATGATCTTTTATTAAAAAAACGTAATTTTCTCCACACATGTATTCAATCAGTATGGGTAACCCTTTTTAGAACCACATGTGGCTTGATTATTTCTATAATAAGATATATAGTGAAAATTTCACCCTATACCCTGGTTTAGCCTCACTATTTCCTTATTTTTCATGTAGATTCACCTACATCCTTACCACATGACTTTAAACTGCCTAGATAATGTCCTCATTGTATGAATTTAAAATTCATTATTACTCTAGAACTATATATGACATTACTGTAACCCAAATTATATATATAGTGATTCTTATATCATTCCTTCTGGCCCAACCACCACGTTATCTAAATCAAACTAGCTTTAATTTGAAAAAATTTCATTTCTATGGTGGATGAATACTTTTCCAATCCTTATTTATCACATTGAACATAACTCACATGGGTGATAGAGTTTTAGTAAATGACTTCTGTACATGAGTAAGGAATATTGATTTCATTGAGTGTTATCATTGCCCAAGATGCAATAACATAAAAGGAACATCATATTTTCTTATCACATGGTATTAAAATAAATAGTTTCCTCGAAAAACACATTTGTCATGATTCTCATTCCAGTGAGATACACAGTGACACCTAGGCCTCATTTCATAGTAGCAACAATGACGCAAACAATAACATCCTCTCTCATACATATAAACAAGGATCTATAGAGGATAACTTAATTTAGGCCTCGCCCTTAAGTGGTACCCAAAGGAGGAATTTATCCCCATTATTCATATGATTTAGAAATATGCAAGTTAATCCACACATCATGGAAATTGTAATTACAATCATTTTCTCTAAGATAATAAAAATTAATTACATGCATTATAATCCAAATCGTGAACACTTTCATAACTTCACAATCTTCCTTGATCTTTCAAGGAAAGAATGTATGATTCTTGTGGAATCATTTTTTTAAAATAATGTAACACCCCCTTGTTATTTTCATAATTCTCCCCTAAAATGGAATATAATCCAAGGAATTACACTATTTATTTATCTTTTAACACTCAATAGTCGTAAATACCAAAAGTATCCCACAAAATTGGTTTTCCAACCAGAAATAACTTCTCCTTGGGGATACACATCTTATGATTCATAAGAATTGAAGAAATTATGTTAGAACCTATTATTCAAATCAATCCATGGATATCCCTTGCATAATTTTCCAATATCCTCTATCACTATATGAGAACCCCATATACCATGTTTTATAATTCCTTCCCTTTTGGTCGATGTATAACTGAATGACCTGGGTCAGGTCGGCCACATATCCCATATCATTTCCATGATGATATAGTTATAGTCCAACAAATTAGAACTACAAGAACCATATTTACTGTTTCTAGGTCATATCTATATAGGAAAAATTCCCCCACCCCCCCAATTCTTGGGAAAATTTTACTTGAAATTGTCATTTATTATTTAGGTTCTTTTATTAAATAAACTAAAATACATGTTGTGGTTAATATGAATCTTCATAAACCACTTTCATCAATCAAAAATATAATTTTATAATTCTTTAGAAATACATTACCTAACTATGTTATAATGCATCCCATTTATTTTTTTTAAATCACCCAAAATGTTTCCTGGCCAATCATCCAATGGATACCACTATTTGAATATGTTGTAACATTTCCCAGTTGTCATTTCAAAAAGTATCCCACAAAATTCGTTTTACAATAAGAGGCAAAATCATCCTCATAAGAGACCTCCTTGATCGCATTAATCCATATTCCCTATACAACTATTCAGATATGTAGACACCCATATTATAGCTAATAGTTTTCTACCATCACTCTTGAATGTGAAATAATGTTCCTATAAAATTACCAATAATTGAATAATCATCAATTTTTTGGTAAAAGATAAGGACGTTAATTATATCCCCCATAATTTCTCTATTATATGACATTAAACTGAAAAATACAATGTCCTTATTGTATAACATTTTACTATCCATTGTAAAGTCTTAGTCCAAATCAGTTAAATATTAAAATAACTTCTTTGTTGTAACATGTTAAAATACACAATCAGTTTCATGGTCACACAACATTAAACCACATTATTATTTAACCCCTGTAAGAAAGGGGCCCTTCCCCATGACATTATTCATTTAAGAAAATTAAACATCCTTGAAACAAGATAAATGTATGTAGAATCTATTTCCCATTAATGGAAAACTCCAATACAAATTCTGTATTCATTATCATAAATATTCCTATATAAAAACACCCATTATGGTCTTGATAAATTCATGTCTTCATATACATCAATTTGAAATTATAAATATAATATCAGATTTCATAAGAACTCTATTTCCTAATTTTGTTGTAAGATAACCATGTTAGATTCTCATTAGTCAACCATAGTGATGAATTGAATTTAAGAAAAGGTATTCCACTCTCAGACTATAGACAAACAGACCCCCATTTTTCTTTGCAAAAAAGAACCCATGAAATGTGATTTTAAAATAGTACTAAATTCATCCCATGGAGATACCTCTTTTATTCAAGAATATGATTTAGATATGGATACCAAAAAATCATGATTCCAAATTTCCCTTCAGCTATGTAATGAATGTTAGAAAATTCAAGGGGAAAAAATCCTTTTTTGGTTCATTATTTCAAAAACATTGTTCAATGATATTTGGACAAATACACTCGTCTAATTATTATATCTCGAAAAAAAAATTATCATTCATAAAAAATGAGAAATATTAATTGTGATATTGTTACAAGAAAAGATAACTCTAGGGAAATGTTTAATTTCATCTTGCTAGACCTTAATTGCATGTGGTTTATGGAAAAAAATCAAATAATCAAAATAAGTTGGAAAAAACCCTATTAGGATGAAATCATTCAATGTGAGGTCTATGAAAAAAATTCATTTCTACCCCTATATGTCTTTTTTAAATTGAAATAAGTAAAAAAATTTGGGTGATGACAAATAATATGAAATAATTGTAAGTTTGTCCATATAACCATAGAAATAGACAAACTACACATTGTAGACTCCCTAGATTAGGAAACAATTAGAGTATTTCTTCATATATATATATATATATCAATTTGAAAATGATAAGCTAACATAAATATGCCTTCGTATGAAAATCATATTCATTTATAAGTTATGATCATAGAAGAAAAATAGAGATGAAGACCTGAATGATTAGAAACAAAATTATTTACATTCATAAGACAAATAAAAAATGGAGGAGCATACAAAAGATAGAGTCCCTACATCACACATTACAAAATACCATCAAAACAACTCTTAATTATTTTAGAAACCTCCCATGCTCTATGAGAATCCTTTCAAAGCCTAGCCAACTGAATATTGAAAACCCCCTCATCCTAGTTAGGTTCCTCCTTCGTGGTCACAATAGTAATTGAATCATTAGTATTAGATCCTTCTAGAGAATATTAATGTTGTATGAGATCCACCTAAGTAGCATCCATCTCATGATAAAAATTGCGATATTTTTATGGTATTATCATTAATTTGTTTTTTAAATTCCACCAACTTCTTAGCATGATTAACCATATCTTGGGATACTATAGCTCAGAGATAATCAGTATTGAAAATAATCTTCTCAATTGAAATGTTCTATTTTTTATCATATTCTTGAATTCATTTTCAGATGATCTCCCCCACGACATCATAAATCATGTAGAAATCAAATCCTATATATCCTAGAATACGAAACAAGAATAAAAGCCTTTCAAATCATGAAGGCAGGTATTAAAAATGCATCTCAGATATTATTTTCTAGATTTTATTCTATATTTCATGGTGTGTGATAAGAAGGGAATTATACATCGCTAAATATGAATCAAAGCCACTATCAGAATTATAATTGTATTCTGGGATCAATGCACTCAAGGTGGATCTTTTCCCCTCTCCTTCCAGGATAGTAATGACTTCTCTATCTTGTATTGGATGCATTGTCATGGAGGCACCACACTAATACATAGCTATTGAAGTTGATGGTTCTGAGAAGTGTATAAGACGCATATTATCCTCAAAGGGATAATAGATAGAATAAATATGGTATGATCTTTTATATTAGAGTCACTCACCTAATGAAGGGTTTCTGGATTGAATGAATTCCTATCTCACCTCTTAGATCTTAGTACATTGAGTAGAAACCTCTTCGTAAGTGGAATTCTCCTAGTTCTTATTATATATTTCCATAGAGGCTCACGAAGATCCCCTACTTTGGTATCCCCATTAATCAGTTCTCCCTTAGAAATAAGAGTGGGATAGACTTCGATACCTACTCCACACATCATCACAACCTCATTTTCCATAGAGAGAGAGAAAAATTCAATTAGTTATGATCAAAACATAATGCATAAAATTTGTTTAAAAAATGACTCACATGTATTCAAATCCCTATTAAATTCCTCAAAATATTTTAAATAGTTTTAAATATTAATATATTGTATAAAATCCTCAAATTTGATGTCATGAATTCTCATGACTTGTATTAATTTTCCAAGCCCCATAGTAATATAACCTATGGGGTTGAGAAAAAACATTGGCTCAATACCTATCAAACAGATCTATTCCAATGACCTGAGACCCCAAAAACCTTCCATGGAGATAATTGCATTGTCAACATCGTTCATTATAGGGTCTTATGGTGCATGAGATAAAATTCAAATATCATAAAGATAGCAGTCACCAATAGGTATATGATTCCTTATGATGTAACATTAAAATTAAAATAATACTACTCTATCTCAATCTATATTATTAAGAGTAGTGACAGTAGAATATAATATATCCTTAACCCTCCAAAATTCTTCAATCAGTTGATCTGACATTCAACTATGAATCTGGTCTTGGTCAGGAGCACCCTTCTCAGTTCTATGTGGCTCACTTATAAAACCCTCGAGTTGGAAGAGAGAAAGATATTATTAAAACACATATAGGGTTATAAATTTTTGTTGATAAATCAATGATTAATAATACCATTGATAATTACCATCACTGACTACAAATGTACCCAATGATTTTATTCCATGATGTTGTTTCTTTTCCAATAGAGGATGGCATGTGCCAACACCCTCAAAGATAGGTATTAGAGGGGGATATAAAAATTTACCCCCATATCATCCTCTATTATCTTATGTATTGGGGATACCTCTCTCAGCATGGGATATGATTAAAAGTTTCTGAATGGGGTACCATTCCAGTCATATTTTGGTGCTGAAATATTCACCAATTTTCCCATGTCCTGTACAAAATTAATATGAAATTACACTAAAAATAAATACATTATATTAAATAAAATAAAGGAAGAACAAAATATAACACATGAAAAGGATAAATTAAACCCTTGGTATCGAAATATTAAATCCATTATTTGGATGACGGGTGGCCAACCCCTTTAAAAACACTTTACCTCAACATGTCATCCAATCATCTCATGGAATAAATATGGTTGTATTTTTAAAAAAATAAGAATATATAGTTCCAAAATATATTAATATCCACCTCACTGGGATTATCCACAAATTTATGATTTGGTGGGGCTCAAGCATCTCCAATTTCTTGAATCTGTAGCCTAGTACGGAGAAGTGTCCAAACGATTTCAACACCAGAAGGAATTTCCTTCCAAAATGAGAATTTCTCGGGTCATGTGAATTATTTGGTCATTCCAAATTTAATTGTAGATGATTTTAAAACCCTTGGTTTTAATTGATTTATGACTCTTCACTTCACATTTTAAGGATGTGAAAATGAAGTTTGATTCTGTTATTGATTGTGATGAATGGACCAACTTGGCTCTACATCAGTTAGAAATTCCCTTCTGACCATGATCAGTGGACTATACCGTGCATGTATTCCTTTGGGCACACACTGTACATTATCATTTCCAACCATTAAAAGGGAAGAATCACCCTCTATGGGAGGTGAAACACATTTTGTAGGGGTGGAGCCTATCTACCTCACATTCCTTTCCAAGAAGGTGTTCTAGAAAAGTATCAAGGTATAACCTAAGCTCACACTCTCTCAGTATGTGAGGAAATATAGGGAATGTAATACTAAGTGATCAATCCAATCGATGCATCTACTAATGTATGGTTGATTATTACTCTTGTTATCACAATCATTGTAAGAATCTATAACTATTGGTAAACAATTGGATGTTTTTCTTATTGGGCATTAACTAAAGGATATATTGTAATTTATTTAGAAAATTGAACAAGCATACCGATCTATATAAAGAACAGTGAAAACGTAGAACCTCACTATCAATACTTTTTTCCAACATTCCATCTATAAATTAAATAATTTCAATCATAGCTCATCATCATCATTTCCATCATCTGCCAATATCTTATTAGGTGGGTCCCCGTATGTGATGAAATTGAACTCCATGAATAGGATCATCCTTTTCAAGGACATGCTGGGAATCTGGGATAATGGAAGAACACAAGAAACAACCAAAACAATTGTCAAGGCTAGCCCTTGGGAATCTCAACAACACTTAATAGGGTTTACGATCTAATGTGGGCTCCTAACCATCCCAATAATTCCCGAAATGGCTCTGGAATTTGGAAATGGGCTTTCCCTATGTGAATATGAAGTATGCATAATTGAATATTCATCAATATAGTGAATCCCACAAAAATGTGATTATTCTCTTCTATCCTGGTTGTAATGATGAATGACCCTAGATTAACACCACTGTTAGTGTCACAAACTGGAGTAATTTATTCTTATCCACGTGGGAAAAAAATCCAACATGATGTACCATTCTAGATATGTCTGACATGGGTTTGTAACTCAATGGGTTATACTCCTTCTTTTCTAAAGTGGACAAAAAATTTCTTGGAGTGATCCTATTTTCCAACTTGTGACACCCCATAGGTATTTTTAATGTGGGGTCATTCCTATTTGACATCATAAGATCACTCTTCGATGCTTCACAACGGATACACCCCTTGGGTGGGGGACATCCTTATTAATGTAATAAGTTATATTCAACAGATCATGCACCTATATTATCATCCTTTTATAATCATCCCACTTCAATCTCAAGGAGAAAAACTCCCCATACATATCTCTGTCTATTATAGCTCCTAATATGTTGTGGAAATCCCATACACTGATTGAAACATCTCGGTGCATCATGGGGGAAGAGTTTGTTTTGTGGGCTTTGTTGATTTAGTGGCTCATGGAAGAATTTGGATTTCTTATGATTATGTCTAGTCCACCCAAATGGTTTATTTGATTCTACTACTTTCATCATTTCTAATAAGTCAGCAACACTCTGGTGCCCCTATTATGCCAACATCCACCCTGGCTAACACCCCTCTTGATCAGAGATTTCAACCATCCCTCCAAACCATCTAGAAGATTGTCCTCAAATCAAAAATGATATATGGGTACCATTGTGGAATTAGTTCATATTTGTATGGATTCAATTTCATAACACATTAGTTCTGATGCATTACATATGTGTTGGATGATGTCCTAATATTAATTTATATGCCCATTCTAGAAACCTTAGCAGTTGTGATGTTACTATAGGCTTGAAAATTGGAAAGAGTAGCTTAATTATTCAACCCTGGTATAAATTCATCCTTCCTATGACCATGTCTATAAACTGGTATATATTTACTCTTTTGGTAATTATGATGGTAAATTTTCATATTCCACTCCTTATCTTGAAAAGTGATATCACATAAGTCATAGTAGTCGATCCCTACAACTTTTACAATCACATCAATGAGATTTATAAATTTCTCATCAGAATATATAGTCTTTTGAGTGGACATTGGACCAATAACAATGAATGAAATCATTATAAATATTGAATTATTTTTAATAACTAGTAGAAATGTGTAAATTTGGAAAAAGAATGAGCTTGTGCGGGGTACGCATGCTAGTTACCTCACAGATGTCCCTAATCCCAGAGGACATGCATTGTTCAGTCTCCCCGACACACATATCACAAAGTTAGGTCCACACCTTATTTATGAAAATTGTACTTTAGCAATGAATCATAATCGAAAGGTCTACATGGAAAAATGTTGTTGTGATACTGTAAGTACCGAATCGTGAAGACCATCTGTTGAAACATGTGTCCATAAAAATAGACGTTGGGGTCACTATACACGGTTTTCCAATGTGTCTCACCTACACAAAAAACCAATGTGGAAACCCTATAAAAGAAACCAGGGTGGATGTTCACCATTATGCGTGGACAATGTTTATCTCTATACCCTAGGATCAGACACACTTATTTTTAATACCTCCATTCCAGGGGGGCTTTCGTTGAAACACTATATTGTCACATTGATGAAATGTTGTTAGAGGGAAATACCATAAGGATTAAAAAAATATATTTAGATAAGTCTAAATTATAAGAACCTATGTATGAGGACTTTCATGTATGAACCCCACAATATGTGTTGTCACATAGTGTACCTTCACATTAGCTTTAGTGATGGACCGACACATCATCCTACTCAACAAACCTAATAGAGCCAGTATATCCAGCCAGAGTGCCATATTATTTATATATATGACCATTTTCCTGTTCAATTTCATATAATTAAACTACCAAACAAATTATAATTCTCTTCTCACGCTAGTTTTTCTCCCATACAATAAAAAACCGTAAGGATAGCCCTACAAAACTTAAGGAAGTGGGAATTATGGGAGAGTAGTGGACCCAAATTCCTCCCATGGTATAAAATATATAACACCTACACAAGTAAATATTTACCCCATTTTTGAAAAAATCTATAAATATTTTCCTAACCCTAACCATATACCCACACATGACACTACATGGACCACCTTTTTATACCCTCAAATCATTGAGAAATGCCTCTTCGAGGTGTTGTTGCTTAGTTGGTATGTCACCCAATATACATTGATCATGTATATTCCCACCTACACGGAGCACTCCAAATCAAAAAGTAATACCCATTTTGATACACTTCACAAGAGATATTATAATCCCTCAATGTAAAGGAATATCTTCCTTTTCCACCCATATTTCAGAAGGACAATATTGAAACCTCCATCGAAGCCAATATTCATTCAAAACCCTAGAAAGAGGCACATAAGTGTGTCTCCCATTTGGATATTCATTCCTTTGCTCAGAGGTGTCCCAAAAATCACCTAATAGATGGGTAGGTTCCTCAAGGTTCATGTAGGTATGCATTCCATTAGTCATGAGGAACCCAACCATATGGCGGTGCAAGGGATATCCCAATATTGGGTACAATGTTTAGGAACATATTAGTTATATGTAAGACCTAGAGCCTTTGGTTACAAGTGTGGAGGGTGATGATATTTTTTTCCATTACCATTAAAAGGGAATGATACCCCGTAGAATGAATTTTAGGGCATCCTGCTAGAGTAATCCATTAACCAATCTTGTAGGACATATCAAGCTTCATTCCTTCTTCCATTCCATTGCCATGGGCCAAAATGAGGAGATGGGTATCTCAAATACATTTTTGTATCCCTTTGGGACCAGAGTATAATGATAGGAGGTATTGTGAAATAGAATCTTCTTTAATTACCTCATCCTTTGGGAGTCAATCTCGTCCATCAGTCGACAAAGAAGACAGTGTGATTACCTATATCATTCTCATCCTCTTGTTTCCCACACCGATCATGACTTATGTGGGCTTAGAGGTTTGTTATGATCATAGAATCCATATGATCCACAACATTAGGAAATCCATCCATGTGTATGTCCCATATCAACCAATTACGGGCCTCAAAATTGGTAGATTCCCCAACCATGACACCATATAATCACCATCATGACATCCTCTTCATGAATAATCCTTAGCCCGACCAAACATGGGAATAATCCATAAACATAATACCCCACAAACATTCCTAAATCAGTAGGGATTCCTTTTTTGGAATAATCCCCTACACAATATTATAAAAGGGATATAATCACCTATTAGACAAACTAGAGGGCATACATAGGCCTTGGTCATCATAACTAAACTATATGGGATTCGATTCCCATCCAAATAGGACATGTAAGAAGCCTCAATGCTGTTAAAATCCAATTACCCAAATCAACACTATTCTCTTTCGGCCACATTTATAGTATATCGTTATCCAATATTTGAAAAAAAATATCATACATGTTCACTAGGAGGATTCATCATGAGTGTGACATCAAATTTGGACTATGAACCTTTCTCCGAGATGATAGTTCCACAAGATATAAAACTACATGGTTTGGTCCTTATCAGGTGACCGTGAAATGTATTATGTGACCTGTTAAAGGGACTTGAAATATTTGGGTTAGGATTATTTTAACAATGATATTAAAAAATACCATTCATGGGAATAATATGTATATCAAAACAACTCCTTTCATCCTAGATAATGACACACTTCAGATCACCCCAATTATGGATGAAAATCAATACCATCATGATAACAAATAAAGAGTATCTAATCAGCACATTAGAGTATACCTTTGATTTATAAACATAGATAGAGAAATTTATATTCATTTATGAATAACCAATGATACATACATATGATTTCTTTTTCTATATAGGCTGTTAATTGATTGTTCATTCTAGGGTGACCAACATCATACATGGAAATTAATTAAAGATTCACAGAAATATCATAAATCTATATGAGATACCCATAGTAAGAAATAATTCCCAAAAAATGGTATGATGAGCCCGATGTCCTATCCCCTCGACAAATGTGAGTTGTTGAGTACCATTTTGAAAAATCCCTTGGGAGGTCCGACCTTTGGAATGTAGGTCCCTTATGGATATAGAAATTATGGTTGTTTTTAGTTCCATGAATATAACATATGAGAAACAACCCAAAAGGGACATGGATATGTTTTTGATGTAAATCTTATTACACCAATATGATAAAATGATATTTCAACCCCACATGTCACAATCTGGGATGAGTCATGGTAGTTGAGGATTGAGCCCTGATTAGGGTAGGGTCCTGACAAGTAATGTATTGTCCATACAAATGAAATTCTCTTGCTTTGTTATATGGCGGGGAGATCCATATGATAGTTGGGAAATGATATGAAGAGGTGTTCATATATCATTATCAACATTATTTGTTATGTTTCATCATATTATATCAATGGTTCTTTTAATAATAGGATATTTTTTATAGATTAAGATACATATGTTAAAATTGGTGATTTCGAAATTCATTAGACAATCGAAGGTCGAATGCAGTTGTATCAGCAAGATTTCACATGAAGTACATTTAAATAATTTTTTTGATAATAACATAGGCTTATCATATTGAGAATTATTAAATTTGGGAGGTTTTAGGATCCCATATTTGTTTTTTTTGGAAATTTCTAAAGGAATTTTAATTTTAAATAACTAGATGGGTGTAATTTTTTTCTTTTATTTTGAAAATAATTTTGAAGGTTGGAACCTAATAGAGGCCCAATTAATACTATGAATGAATTTAATTAGAGGAAATGGAGATTTTGGAAGCATTTTGGTAATTTACGGCTTTAATTTCTGGGTTTTTAAGGGATATCCATGGATGATCTATTGGAGCACAGTTTTTGTTAACTATAACCCCTAATGGTGTGTCCAAGAATGCATAGGAACATGGGTTAGTAAACAATTTTTTTTGGTTCTAGGAGTCAATTTGAATTTCTAAACATTATTATAGATAGGATTCACTAGTAACACTTGTTATATTAAACTATGTGATTTATTATTCCTTAGATAGTGGTGGTGAATTTTAGGTGCACTATTTTTCCAGCCATGTAGCATAACCACTTGAATCATTTATGGTAGTAAAATTATCATTTTTTCCTCTATAACATTTATGAGGGTATCTCCCAAATTTTCATTTAGATCTTACATGTGGATAAGTGGATCTTTAAACTTTTATTCTCTTTTAACCTTTGTTTGGCCTAGATATTAATGTTTCATTTATGTGATATTGTCGTAATATTAAATATCAATTTCCCCCTCTTATCTCCTACTCCATCTTTATCTAACGTCAGTTTATCTATTTATGGTTTTGAATTTTGATTCCACTAGAACAAACTGTAATTTGATTTTATTGATGGGGATTCTGCTCTTTCTAGGAATAAAATTTCCCAAGGTGTCATATATAAGTCTTATCATGTCTTTTTATTATGAAATTCCTATATATGAATATTTATAGTGTTTTGGACTAAATTAAATTAATTTTATAATTTTTTGGGAACATATACGTTGGGAATTTTCCCAATTTTAGATTGGGGGAATGTCACATGTTTTTGTGAGTTTTAAATCACTTTTCAATCATGAATGGATCATTTGGTGGGAATTTGGGAATTTATGGATTTTAAATTAAAATTGTGTAATTATTTAAAATATATTGTGTTTAACTTATTAATTGTAATTTTGTTTAAATTATCTAATTTTTGTGGTTGGTTTTTTTTAGAATGTGAAATAGATGTTTTGGATGGTGTTGGACAGTCTCGAGTAGGCCTTGGTAGCTATTACTGGCCCTTGATGATCAATGTAGAAATATCCAAAACTTTTAGTGGTCTAAAAAAATTTCCTTATGATATTTATGTTTTTTTGGATTCTTGTGAATTTCTCAGAAGTTAACTAAATGTGGGTCCCCAAATAAAATTACATAATGATATTCCTAAATTAAATTGGTTTTTTAAAATTGGTGGAATTAAAGGGATCATGAACAACCCATCAACAATTGATGTATACCTAGGTATGAAATGGCCATGGTGATGACATATATGATTTTGGGTGGCCACCAAAACACATAGTAAGTGAATCCTGACTATCTGAGACACATTTTACTTTATGTATTCTATTAAGATGCCTCAATCTCAGAAGTGATGGTGGGATAAAAACCCAATGGTGTTTTGGAGTCTACATACCGATTTTTTTCCTTGAGCTTTTTGGCTATATAGACATAAATATGTGATGAGACACCATTTTATTTCTAATGTGACCATGAAAATGTTGGAATAACATTGTGGGACTAGGATCAAGATGTAAAAGAGGGTAAAAAAGGTGGACTAGATGAGTAATACTATACATAAATTATCTCTTGATTTATTAATGTTATGAGAGACTATATAGGTAGAAAGGGAATACTACTGTGTAGATGATGCCTTGGGATGTGATGTCCTAGTGTTCCCGGTGTTACCATAATATCATGATTATGAACATAATTACATGAAATGTTATATTAGATATACTTCCTCCAAGGGGAACATGTGGGTATACCATTGATAGAATAAACCTGTGTGGGTCATATTACCATCTACAAAAATAGTTTCAAGTGGCTCTAAAATCTATAACATATTTGTATGTCTAAGGGGATATAGATTTTGGTAACAAAGGTTATTCCATTGATACATGGATTAACTAGCAAATAATATATGACTAGTGTAAGAATAATATGGGTTCTAAAGGTCATCCAACCATTCATCTTCAACTTCAGAAGAAAATCAGTAATCATTGAAATTGTTAGTTAATATAATATGAAAATAATAATTGAACTGGAGTTACTTCAGGGATGTTCCCCCCTCTCCTGTATTTACTATTTTTTTTAGAAGGGGACCTAGAACCCGTCCAAAAGTTACTAGTTCATTATATTTTATTTCATCCGGAATCTAAGAATGTGGAAAATTAATATATTTTTTATAACAAAAATTATATATATTATTACTTTTTATCAATATTTGTCTCTTCAAATAAATATCATGTTGTATTCTCACATTATTTTGATCCATCTATTAATTAATGAATATTCTCATTAAATATAATTTAATTTTCAAACTAAATATAATTGGAACTTGAAATAAAATGGATTTCTAGTTATCAAATGATACAATATTCAAATATATATTTATATAGTTCTTGGTGGAACTGGTATTACACCACGAAAGCTAAAACATTGTAGGTTACTGAGTATAACTAAAACATATCTCTTCGTTTGCATATAAACAAGGATATCTTAACCCCTATTATCTAGATTATTCATGTGGTTTGTGGGTGATGAAATTTTCCATATGAAATGGATTTTTATGGCATCCACCAGGATTATTATTCACAAATAAACTGATAACTTTAAGATTTCATAAGCTTGGATAAGGGCACCATGAATTCATTATATAGCATCACGTAGAAATAGGTGGTATATATCATAACTAATTGATTGATAATTATAACCACAAGTAAAGAGATATTCTTTCATATATATTTCATAAGGGTCTTCCCCTTAAAAAATAAATTGATTTTCTAGGTTATGGATACCTACGTGATGAGACATAGGAACCTGAAATCGAACTGTAATATGAAATATTTTGAATTAGTTTGGAAGCCACTAGATACTCTTGTATTGAGTGGGGTTACTAATATTTATAAGTTCCATCTTTATTACTCACTTATAAATGATCTAACTGATACCTAAAATTATAAATTATATTTTGAGGAGGCGTATGTGGTTGTTATTGTATTTGGGACATGTATTCCCCTACTGTGATATAGATTGATCACATACACCTATGGTGTTGGATAAAGTAGGTATGTCAAAAATCAAGAATACATGAGTCCCTATATATGAGATTAACTATTAATTATTTATTCATAAAATAAATATTGTTATCAGTATTTTTTCAATTACATCACATTATCATAGTTAATATTTACTATCGATGTATCAGACAATGTTGGTGGTACCCTACTGTGTTTTTTACAGGCACTATTATGGGGAATCCATTACACATGGTTACCCATGAAAACTTTAACATGGTCAAAGGTATATTATTTGGTCATGGAATGTGATATAATTATTGAGAATTATGGTTTAAATGTTTATGTGGAGTTTTAAACATGGTATTGCTACAGGTTATTGAGGATATGACATATTTATTTTATATTAATTTTGGTATTAATATAAAAAAGTCTAGTTGGTGGTCTAATGTATATATGGAATAGTTGTTCAGAATCTTATGAATTTTTATTTATTATTTAGTTTTTTACATTTATTTATTATTATTTTGAGAATATATGCTGTTGTGTTTGGTTTTTTGTTTTTAATGATTATTATTTGGTATTATATTTGAAGTATTGTCTCTATATACTACCCCATATACAAATTATTCTAATATTTCACCTCTAGAATATGGGCAGATGAACCTGAGGTGACATTGAAAATATTTTCTAGTAAGTATTCATATTTAACAAGGGTGAGTACGTTTCATCATTCTGAAAGAGTACTTTGTGGATAATTCCCTTATGGAACCACAAAAAGGGTTTAAGAATATAAAATATTTCAATAAGGTATTGATGTTATAGAAACACATTTTTTAATAATCAAAGAATCAAAACCATTGAACATTAAATTTGATGAATCTATATTAGGCTTTGGTATCATAAATAATGTGTTTGAGACTTTTATCTATAAGTGGATCATTGGGAGTGTAACAATCATCCTAAAAGTACATACTAATTTTATATTACAATGTGAAAATGAGATACCAGTATTATAGTTCATTAATATTTAGTTGAAGACATGGTTTTTAATGAAATACTTTTTTTAAGAATCTTCCATTCATAAAAATACTATCCATCATGATAGTTCCTATCATATTATTGGACATAGTCAATTCACATGAATTTAAAATACATTGAAGATATTTACTATGGAACAATCCATACAATGATTGTGGAAAACATAACATGGAATACATCTCTCCAATAAAATTTTCTATTGGAAACAATATGGGAGAAAGAGGATGACATGGATCACATAAAAATTAGTGATATAGTCAGTCACATATTTCATGATAAGTAATAAACGAAATATTTCCATTTCTAAGAGTGATTTAGGAAAATATCAAGCTGATAATGGAGACATATATTATATGTAATTCAAGATTATCCTACCATAGATTTTGTTTAGAAATGATAATTTAATAGTTTTTATATTTAATAAGTATATAGTGTTTTGAGATATAAATATTCTTCTTTCAAAATATATCAAAATGATCTAAAATATAAATCATGATATCTATTCACACTCAATTAAGGACTTATGAGATGATTTAGGTCAATAAAAGTTGTTGTTGATGATCCTCTTGTATTTATTTTATTGTGTGGCTTCTAATGCAACCAAATATTCCTTTTATATATCATGATGAGTTAACTATAAGTAAAAATAATTTCAAACTATATTGTGAGAAAAACAAAATAGTGGATATTTCTCAATAACTAATGTCAGATCATCTAATGAATAATATACTTTGTAAGTATCACATACTGAGGACTTTTTCACAAATATGCAAGGTCATTGTTTGTATGGGTATTAACGAATATCATATTTTGGACCAAGTGATAAAATCACATTCATTTCATAAGTAAAAATATCATGTATGATCCATTGACCTAAATTTCAATATCTTTCTTCTCTTTTGAAGGTTGGAGTATATTGGAGTTTTATCCCTTAAACCAAATACATTTGACATTATATTAAATATTTATTCATGGATTTTATTATCAATGAATGTATTATCCCAAATGGATATTTCACCCAATAAAATTTATTTTTTTAATGTTCATTGAGTACTTGTTCAATCAATGTCTCATAAAGGTTCTCCACTATGATGATAACATTAGTGTGTAAAGATACTATTCTAGAACATATAGGTCCTATGTTTGAATTATTATATCTTATGGGATATAGAAGATGTATACTATTTGTAGATTTCTATTTTTATTAAAATGAAACGTGAACTAATTTAGTTATCGCATGGCAGCCTTCAAGATGTGAGATTATAAGGACAAAAATATAATTTGGAATTTTACATGTCATTGTGTAATTGGATATTTTTATATTTGAATTTTTGATCTGCTGCTTAAAATTTATATTACTATTAATTCATATCATAATTCATTTTCATTAACACATTGAGCAAAACTAAGATAATCTATGTTTACTTGGAGAAAGGTATGTTTAGAATTTCATGTGTGATATGACACTAATGAATAAGTCAATAATGGATTTTATATTAAAAAACAAGAAGATAACATCTATACCCTATGATTAAAATCTGAATATAAAATTTAATTAAAAATCCATATTGTTAGATTGGATACTTGTTTTAATTCAGTTAACGATATATTAAGGTTTTATGTTGTTCAAATTTTTATAAAACCATATTTACAATATAATTATATAAAGATACTATATTATACATTCGTAATTTTAATGTGGTTGTTATTGTTATTACATTAACATCAAACACAATGAGTTTTGTAGTACCCCTAATTTTTATAATCCTTCTAATCGTACAAATAGATTGAATTTATTTTCTGTCTTGATTTATATGATACACAAATCTATGTTTACACTACATGAATCATCAACTTAGATTACATTACATATGATACTAATTACTCAAAAAACCTTATTTTATTATTATACATATTTAAAAGAGAAAATAATAAACTCTCCATTAGAATGGATATTACTAATATGATTAAACAAATTATTAAATTATTGTTAACATATAATTATTTTACCAATTACTTATAAATGAATTTAAACCCCTTTTTTAAAATAAAGGAAATTTTTTTTGAAAAATTATTTTAATGTCCAAAAGTGTGCTTTATACTAATATATAATCAATTAAAAAATATTTTATTGTATTAATGATATATATATATATATATTATTAACTATATTCATTAGCATTCATCTTACGTGTTTTATAGACATGATATATGAACAAATCAAATTTAAGGTATAAAATATGTATTTTTCTTAAAAGGCAGATTTTCCACCATTTGATTGAGAACATGTTTAAAATCATGTTTTTGACACTATTGTAAATTATATTTGATGGTATAAAAATATTATTTTAAATAAATTAATAAAAATATACATTGGATGATCTTTTGATATTTTATAAGAAGTTTTCTATTTTTATGATTAATGAAACAGTAGTAATTTGAATTCAAAAATATGTTTTCTTCTAAATTTTTTATAAAGATAAATTTTATTCTAAAATGATTTTATAGTATAATAAACTAATTTTTTAATTAAATCCAACTTAGGTCATTTTAGTGACTTTCACTTTGAATTTGGATATAAAACCATATCAATGTTTTTAGTGTTTACACTTTAAAAACCAGTTTTCTCATTCTGTCAACGGGACTACTTTTCAATTAATTTATACCATTTATGTGTTTATAATTAAAATAAATTATTCCATATTTTTCATAATAATTATAGAATTTATTAATAAAGTATATTTTATTTTTTTACAATATTATAATAACATTATAAATTTATTATTAAAGTGGTTAGGGGAAAATCAGGTTAAATAAGAGTAAAATAATATTATAAATTTCATAAAACCACCCTAAAATTTTTCAAAATGTCACTAGATGAACATAACTCTTCCCTTAATATGTATGTATTTAAATTTAATATTTTAATGGACACTAGTCTATGAAAATGTGATAGAAATTATTAAACTCAAATAGAGTGACTAACTATGACACTCATAGATTTAATATGTGTTTTTTAATATGGGGATAGATAAAAGGTATGATTGAATATATTTATTATTATAGAATTTAAAATATTTATCTACATATTAAATATTTTTTTTTATTTTTTATTTAATAAATAATTATCACAAATAATTAAAAAATGATGATGCAGTAATTCCTCCTTTAATTAAAAACAATTAAATGATATTAGAAATATTAAACAAAATACAATTTGACTCAATTGATGTTATCAAAGATTAATCTATGTGAATACGAAATATAATAGGTTTATTATAGTAGTTTTATTATGTAATATTGAAGGATTTATTTCATTAAAGGAAATTGTTTTAAAAGTGTCGAAATTGATATGTATGATATTTTATTAAAATAATAATTTTTGAATTATTTAAAAACTGTAAAAATAATAAATAAATACAATTGGATGAGATATGGTCTAAAATATATTATATTTTCCATGTATGTTCCTATTTTAACTTTATATTTCATAATTGCATCGTCTTAATATTGGTAACATTATTTCCATGGATAAAATTAAATTATATAAAAAAAGTGTTAGTCAAGTTCATAATTATTAAAATGTTATGAAAACATTATAAAATCTATTGGTTTAGTATAATACAACCATAAATCCTATTACCATTTAATACATGTAGTTTTCAAGGTATTTATATGAAAATAAAATTATTATAAATTAATCATTCGAGGAAGTCAAAAAGTTCGCGTCCCATCTCTTATAAAAGGAAACAACTCATTCTCTTCCATTCACAGATTAGAAACAATTTAGATCATCCAAAATCTATCTAAATATTTTCCCAAAATCCCTCCCTTCATCCTAGGAGAATTATTTTTTTCACAAAAATCTAACCATTGGAGTCCTTTTGTGAAAATGTAACGAAGACACCAAAAAATGATGTAATGTTCATCAATGAACATTGTTTTTAAATTTATTATTTTGACCCCTTAAATTTTTTAATTTATGATTTATATAAAAAATTAATTTTCATAAATATAATTATATTTTTTATATTATGGTTTACACATACAATCACACATAATTCCATCAAATGGGTAATTAACATACTGTTCTTGTGTATGGTGAACTACCACCTCACCAAACTATGTTTTTCATTTTCTCTTTTCCAACAATCATGGTTGGGAATTATGATAGAAAAACCATTGTTATTATATATGTATATGTTATTTATTATGTATTTATTCTTATATAAATATTATATATATCATACATTCATTCTTTCTGTTTTTTGGAAATATGATAACTTCTTTTTGTGGATGTGTGGACTACAACCTCCTCAATGCGACGTGACTCATTCACACTTTGCATTGAATTTATTTAAGATGGTTTTAGTGAAACTATATGATAGATATGAATAATAATTGTAAAATAATTATATATATATATATATATATTTCATTTACTTCCATTCATTTTATATGACATGAAATGGGAGCAGTGTTCATACGCATTTACGACCTAACATCTCCATGAATCGTGTCCTTAATTTTCTATTTATATATTTTATAGATAACCATAAATACATATATAATGAACATAAATTTTTTTTATATGATTTATATCATTCTAATGATAATGAAATCATAATCTATGTTGGAGTACCAAGATTAACAAGTCAAAAAATGTACGAGAAACAAAGTTGTTACTACCTAAAACAATACATAACATTAAATTGATTAATAAAAGGGTAATATAATGTCATAATTATGTTAAATATAATATTATATATATAAATATTTATCCTTAATATATCTACATATAATAAAAATATAGTTATTATACTTGATATTTTCACAAGTACTCATTGAGTCAAGACATCCATTAAGGGATTTATGTCTCACTATTATTTATTTGAGACACATGGATTATACCATATTTTTTTATTCTTCATGGTGTATATAATACCTATGAATTTAAGTTATGATACTTATCCCAAAAATATGATGGGTATTTAAATATTTATTTGATTACCTCTCTTTCATGGGTTTTATGTATCAATAGTTAACAAACCAGTATGGTAATTTTGTTTCAATATTATATCATTGAGACACATGTTATGTTATGAACCAATTTTTTTTAAATGGTTTATATAATTCAATTTTAACATTTTGTATCATGAAACTTCTTATTTAATGTTATTGTAATAATCATGTAATTTTATTCTCTACTCATTAATAAATCATTATTCTTTTAAGGAATGTTTTTTAAAAATAGTTTAAAAGGGTTTTAAATGATACTTTAAATGTATTCAATACGATGGATTTAATTGATGTTTAAAATGTTTTGAAATATTTATTTATATGTTTATAATGTTATTTTCAATTAAAAAGTTTTTTTAAATGATTGTTTTATTCTAAAATCAATTTTTAAAAAGGAAAAAACTGTTTTATCATGAAATGTTTTAATAAAAGTGTTTACATTTTTTTCCATATAAGATGGCTTACTTTTTCATAGAAAATGATTTACTAGGGATATGATCCAACAATACCATTCATATTCTATCTCTAATGGTTTATATTTATGATGTAATGATATGTATAAAACCAATTTATTTTCCATGGGTTGTGTTTATGAAACCCATTTCATTCTATGGATTTTGATTTGTTAAACAATTTATGTTCTTGAAGAACACATACTTATTTTTTTAATTATGTGAATAGTGATACATATTTCTCATTCCAATGCATTTTTTAAAGATGGAAAACACATGAGTTATATATAATAGATGTGAACTTGACTTCATGTTCACAATTCTTTCTGTGGACCTGGGATTTCATGTCCATAATTTTATGTGTGGATCTATTTTTTAGGTACATATTTTTATGAAATGGAATTATTTAATGTACTTAATTTAATGAGTGATATTGTTATTATTTATATGTGTTCCAAAAAATAGGTTGTTTTGTGTATGACAGAATATTATTTCTTATGTAAATTTAATGATCTTAATTATTATTCCCTTTTAATTCTTTAGGAATCATATCTTATGAACTACCAATATTTATTCCATGATTCATGTGTATGATATTTTATATTAAACATATGATATTATAATGTAATAATTAATTTCTAACACCCTTATTCTCAAGTTTATAGTTACATATCTGCTAGTTTAACCATACATATCATCTGAGCTCACCATTTTCATTATGTTTCCTTTACATGGGTCATAAGGAAGGTTTTTGTAAAGGGGTACTAAATGGAAATATCTTTATGGGAAACATTGCAGATATTACACAAAACTAGAAGTTTGTGTCCCTATTTTTCAAAGGAACTAAACTATTATAATATTTGGGTATGTATATGTATAATTTTTTAAATGTTCATAAAAAAGGATGTAATACCAATTTATATAAAGCATGGGTCATCATAGTTGGAATTAGAAAAAAGGTTTAGTCATCCTTCAGAAACTAGAATGATGATACTTTAGGGAGATCTTAATAGATATTTCTAAGGATATTTTTATGGATTTATCTAAGGATAAGTCATGTATAGGTTTCAATTGTATAGTTTACATAAGTATCATGAATAACCATGGATTAAACTTAATGTGTCATTTATTGATATTTTATAAGTAATCCCCCTTGATTATGTGGTTCTAACACTATGAATAATGTTTCTCAAATTTTCCTTTTGGTTTTAGTCAATGGTCTGAACTAGATAAAATCATGTTAACCCTGAATAAGATGGAGATTTCGGTGACTATGAGTCATAAAATTGGATGTTGACTAGAAATAAGGATACCGCGATTATAAATAATTATCTACCTTGATATATTTATACAAAAATGATACCTAGTGGGATTCCTAACACATCCAATAAGAGTAAGATGGATATTTATGAAGGTTCATGTTCTTATGAACATAGAGTAAAAAATATTTGGGTTCTATTATGTCAATAATATTGGAAGAAGAACATAAACTAATATCTAAAATGGAGGGGAAGAAGTTATCTACATGCAAACAAATTTCATAGAGTGAAAATTTATTGAGGTGTTCAATGTATTATATATAGTGAACATGGGTATTATCTAACAAAATCCCCAAACCCAGGATTTATTTCTATACCAAGGAATGATACATTTCATGAGAATCATTGGAGTGGAAGTATTGAAGTGCATATGTATTTTAATACATGAATTATGAAATGTGTAATGATTTTATAGTATAAATTTATTTGTTAGGTATTTTAGTTTTTCTTTGAATGGAATAAATGATTTAGAAAGGCAAAATAATGGAATGGTAATATTTTCTATACGAAAATGATTAATGATGGTAACCCTTAGTATGATCCTCATGTTGATAGAATAGTTTTTTGTTGGATTGTTAGAAAAAATGACTCTAATATTGACATATAATATTTTAAAAAAATTCTGAAGCTGATTGCTAACTCGACAAATGATGTCGGGGCTTGGGGAAACTCGGTGCAGAGATATTAGATATATAAAATATAATTTTTCATGCTTGTGCAGTTTCACATGAAATGTGAATAACCTACATTCATGCTCTCATATTATATTTCTATGACCACGGTTGAGTATGAAACGTCATGTTTTCCTAAGGCATGAACTAAAGCTATATGTGCTTATTTTTTTATTTGGAGGAGATTTAGAAGGGTGTTATGTAGTGGATTAATTGATTAAATAAAAATTTAATTAAAAAACCAAACCAATTCCCTCCCCTCTCCATGTCTTGGGTGAAATACACAAAGGAGGAGTGCCTCTCTACTCTTCCTCCCCTTTTACCTTTGTCAAAGATGGAATAAAGCTAAAATTAATGTGACATAGTGATGTCAATCATTGTTTCTAAGATAGATCAACAAAAGATTGAAGAGTAACATGAACTGATAATGTTTCTTCATTCAAAGAATAGGCATTTCACAAATGAGATAGGTGGATATGAGTTTTGGTCGTGATCCCTTATTTATTAATTATTTTAAATTTCTAGAGTCAAATACAGTTGTAGTTGATCCCTAATAGGTAGATCTGTTAGTTTTGGGTAAGAATGGGATGAATCATAGATTTTATCAAGTAATTAACGATTGGAATTACCATATAAATTATATGTAGTACAGTGATATATGTCATGTATATCATCCTATTTTGGGAAGATGATCTTTTGGGACTACATGATGTGCATTACCCTGAATCATGTGACCTTAGAACAAGGATTGGGTTGGGTGTATAAAAACACCTTGCACTGTACAAACACATATCCAAGAGATTGGAAAATGGGGTGTGGTATGTGGACATGGGCACACTACATGGGAAATAATCATTTTATCCTGAACACTTCATGTAGTTTGGGCAGCATGGTTTGTAAGGGACACAATTGGTCAATCAGTGTAAATGGTAAACACATATTGGGGCCAAGTGATGAGAGACACTATTTTTACCTCATCTACATTCCATATAACATTACATGGGTGGAAAACCCATATAGATAGGATAAACTACTAGGTTCTTTGGGGGGTCATATGTAATGTGTTCCCTGATGCTCAGTGTATACTCCTAAGAGATCCTCCGTGGATCTTCCAACATTCCTAAATATTTTTTAAAGATTTGGATTCATGCCTGGGATAAGCTATCATAAGTTTTTATCCTTGAAGAACATGATGTTGGCCCCAGTTTTGGCCTATGAGATATGTGCAGGTATAAATAAAGTTAGACACTCATGAAAAAGTATTGATACGATGATAGATATTAGTGTGGTTCTTGAAGAGAGATACATGTTGGGACTGGTACTCCCATGTACCTTCAGGGAACATATTTCCCTTAATAATATTAATAGGTTTATATAGGACTTCCAATATAGTGGGTGTAGTTTTTTATCTTTGTGTAGTTTCCTCTTGGGGTACTACTCCCATGATGGATTAGGGGGTGGGTTTCCCTGTGATGTTTGTGATGATGGAACAGAATCCCTTGCCATTCTATGCCATAGGTCCTCCATATATGTTTTATAGGAAGATTTGGTACTCCCATACCATGTTAGGATTAGGCACTATATCCTAGGAGTCAATAATCCCCTGTTGGATCAAGGATATGGTCCTCAATACATGTTTTTGTGGTAGAGTCTGTACCCCCTACCATGTTAGGAAGTGGTTCCTCTAGCCTAGGGTCCATACTCTCCTACCGTGTTAGTGTGTGGGTCTCCCATATTGAATAATATGGCAGAGTCAGTAATCCCCTATCCTACCAGGGTGCTGGTCATCTAGCCACTGAGTGGAAATCCTTTATCATATTAGGGTGTAGGTCATCATTTTACAGAGTGGTACACCGCGGTCGTATGAGGTTTGAGGTCCTCCATTATTGAATTAGTACTCCCCTATTGGATCTGGTTGCATGTTCTCACTTATGAATCATTACACACCCATATCTGATTAGTATCGTAGAGTGGGACCTCCATTGTAGTTGTAGCTCCCTCAAATGTTGGGTACAATTACAAAGAACATGCCCCTCCACTTAACGTGTATGATACGTATATAGGATTTGGTTCTGCCTCAATAGAATGAGGTGGAGGCCATTGCATATAGGTGAGACATAGATTTTTTGTGTTAGTTATGAGAAATACTCCCTTGACTATGAGGATGTGGTGAGGTGTGGGTCCCTCTGTTCCCTCTTTTTAGAGATATTGCACATAGTGCAATGTTTGGATTAGTTATCCCTTAACTATGTGTAGTGGATAGGGGCGAGACTCTCCTCTTTGTTTACATAGCTTATGTTGGGAAGAAGGTGACATTGAAATAAACTATGGTGTTGGTAACTAGAGATGGACCTAGTATGATTTTCCTGAGGGTGCATGTTCTCTCAGACATACCATTATCAATGGTAGTGTTGTTTCCCATTTAGTGATTCTCTAATATTGTTCCATCTAATATAGATAAGCTCATTCATTGTGCTATCCAAGATTTATGTTATGGACAGGGAAAAGAAGAGAATATTATTATTGGATATGAGTTTAGACCCACCAGAGACATGGATTATGAGACAACTATATCCTGGTTATTTCTTGGAGTTCATGTAGGCTTGTCACATGTTAAGGTTGACAACTCATAGATACTGAGATTACATGTCATCTACAGCTAAGGATGGTTTGAGATAGAGTTTCTATCTTGATAGTGGTTCCATCTATATTGGTCGAGTGGACTGTTACCTTTCAGTTTCTACTTTATTTTGTCTTTATTGTTCTTACTCATTATTTTTAACATCACCCCATGATGGAAATTACTCACACATGTTTTGTGTATTGTGAAGACCACATGACTTTTTACAGAGTCCAAGAATGAGCTAAGGCGGGTGGATTGTAGTGTGCTATACAGACATTGGGTGTTTACCAAAGACAGGACGATGAGATTTATGATAGTTTTAGTTGATAGTGATCCCCTACTTTTGAGTAGGATGGAAGCTTTTGGCATTTTTCTTTGGAGGGAGGTTTATTTCCCATCATTCCATTTTATTACTTCTTGTGTACACTAGTAGTTGGATATATATGTTTGAAATAATTGGATTCTTTCAATATTTACATTTCAACATTTTTTGAGCTTGGAGATGTTAGTGTGTGTACAGGTTCATAGGCAATGTTTACCATGGTAGTGAGATACCTACTTGGAGATAGTTTCTATCTACTATACTATTGGAGACAGGGTTGCGGAGTTGCTGCCCAGACCCCCCGAGTCGGGTCTTGATAAAGTGGTATTAGAGTTGGTCGATTCCACATTGGGACTATAATGTCTTGATCTTGGTTTGTGTTTCATAGTAACAGTGTTAGAATGTTAAAAGTTTGGGTATCAATGAAGAGGTTCTAGTGTTGGTCTAGAGGAAAACATATCCCTTATCTAGGGCTCCAATAACATACACTTCAACTACGTACATTAATACACTATTCTATATGAAAAAATTGTACATGCATCTTATAGAAATGGGATATTTTTTTCATGTCGTTCTTGAGTAAACTCCCAAGATATGTTATTTGACCATGGTAAATTCTGATTTTATTCCATGATTCCTTCACCATTATTGGTTTAGAGGATTCAATTGCATGATTGTTTGACCATCTTCCCCATGATGAAGCTTTGATGCAGGGCACTAATTCTGAGGCATTACCTCTGGGTGGTCTATCACTAGTTCCACCACTAATTGAGTAGATGGTTTTTCTAGTAGTTTAGGATGAGGATGAATATATAAAAATTGTTCTACATGAGTATAGAGGTATCGACCTATGAGGTATGAGTGTGATCTATACCCCTAGGAAGCAGACGACAGGATCAAGGCAATAACATGAGTTTTTCAGTAAGGGAGGACACCTCCTGATCAGATGGTTGTCCAAGCAGAGAGCCTTCTGTTGGATTCATCTGTGCGATGGGGGAGTCTTATGATATAATCTAATGAAGAGGTGACACTGACTTGGATGTATCTCTAGAGACTCTTCAAGGAAGATATTTTCCCAGCCATGTTGAGATCATTGTGTATCGATGACCTTCTGTAGCATCCACAATGGTAGCCTGATTGTGGAAATGTTTTTTGTGAAGTTCACAGATATGTCATGATACCCCTCAGAAGTTTTTTATGATTAGTTATTTATATTTTTTACCTTCACATAGGGTTTTAGTCGAGGTATCATGGCGTTTGTGATTCTACTATGCATTCCCACCTATAATGGAGTGATGGAGAGAGCTTCAGTGGTGTAGAGTTTTCTAGATGAGGAACAGGTGGATGTGGCCAGAAATAGTGGTCGTGAGGATGAGATGTTTTCTAGAACAAGAATATGATAGATAAAAAATCACAATCCATGAGATATTCCCATTTTGAGAAAAAAAAATGGGAGGGACTTTAGTGCAGGCGGAACATCGAGGATCTAGTCAACATTAATAGAGATGATGTTATGATTGTGATGGCCTGGGGCATCTGACGGGATATTTCACAACCAATCAATATACTGATTGGGATTCGGCCGAAGATCCACCATGGTAGAGATATATCTTAGATCATGGAGTTCTGTGATGTGGAAGTCAAGGTGGATGAGATAAAAGGGCGGTTGGAGGTGGCATACAGTTTGATGTTTTGTCAATACCACCCAGAGGTGGTCCTTGCGACGCTCAGGGAGCTATGGGATGAGGGAGGGAATAGCTACAGGACATGGAGAACTATGACACTGATGTTTTGGTGATGAATAGAGGTATACCTTATGTCATTTCTACCCTATATAGTAGTAACTATTAGACATTTAAGTGAGGTACTATTTTTTCATTTCACTTCTTTCTCGAGGTTTAACTAGAGTGATGTGGGGTTTTGATAGAACCTTGAGTTGGTAGTTGTGAAAGATGGACTAGTAAGAGGAATTGTGAATTTGGGGATTCCTTTGTATTTTGTTTTGTACCCTCAGGTGTTTTGAGGCATCTTTGATTGTGACATGCTTGAGGAGGATGTGGTGTAGTTTGACGTATCACTGAACTCGTGATGGAAAAAAGGGAATCTTTCCCCACTGAGATGCATTTTTGTGATGTGAGTAATACCATGTTGAAATTAAGTGACACTAAAAGAGGAATATATCATTTTTCGGTGGATGAGATCCAATAAATTGTATGTATCGAGAGTGGTTATGTGATGAAGTGTTAGAACAAGTCTTGGAATTTCCAGTAATGTTTCCCTACTCACCCCTTTAGATTGGCAGACCAGTGGGAAGGAGATCCTTGGACATAATTTTTCATTCTTGGAATATTCATAACCTATGATGTTTCCACATTATGAATTTTTTTCCTATCCTCCACACACTATGTGGATTCCACTAGTGGGTTTGGAAGTGTTTTTGTTGGGGATAACTATGTTACAGTTAGAGATATGTAGATGAAGGGCCTAGTAATACCCACTATGTAACAACCTATAAATATATCATTGTTATATCATTTCCTTTGTTTATTTTATATTATGTGAATCATATAAAAACATATAGAGAAAAAAATTAAATCCTTATAAATATATAATGAATGAAATAAGTTGTGTTTTTAGATGTAAAGGAACCTTTATAGATTAAATAGTAACATTCCATAATGAATCGTAATGTGACCCTTATGAATTGTAATTCATCCTAATGAATAGAAACTATAACCATGAAATTAAAAATAATAGTTATTCATCTCATAAGAGAATATATGATATAATTATATCATAATAAAATTAAGTGAGTATTTTAAAAATTATTATTTAAGTATTGGTATTTTTATAAGTCATAAATATTAAATTTCAATTTTATAATTTGTAAAATTATTTAATAGAAAATTCATTTTCATAAAATATATTTTGTAATCAATATATATTTTCCTTATGATCATATGATAACTTTACTAGACCATGGTTAATTATTAAAAGTGTTATAAAATAAAATTAAATTTAAAATCTATATTCTCATGTATATAATTATTTTATTTAAATAAAAAGATTTTCATATTTAGAAATTTATATTGATAAGACAGTGTCCATATTTTAATTATAAACATTAAAAAATTGTTATGGTAAATTTTTGGTATTTTTTATAATATACTTAAATTGTTTGTAAGTAGATTAATACGATAATTTTTGATAAATGATAAATACATGATTTATTGAGTCATAGATGACGTGTGGATGACGAAATAAAATAATCTCAAACTATCGTTCATTATTTGAATATATTTTGTGATAATCTTTAATATATTCATAGTCTGGAGCCAAAATAAGAAACTAATTATTAAAATATTGACAAAATACCATATCCTACATTCTAAAAACCACCCTCACCCCTCTTCTCATCATTCCTCTAAACTAGGAAGCATGGAAACTTACTTCCCCAATATATTTCCCTAATCATTACCAATTTCTAGGAGATTTTGGTATTTCAAAAATACCAAAAAAATTTCCTTAAGGAGTTTCTCAAGGATGTTATTTCAAGCGGTAATGCTCTTTCTTTTTATTTTAATGCAATTTCAATTTATTTTCATTTCTTATTATCTCCTCACATCCACTATTAAAATTACCATGATAAGTATATTATAATCTATTTAATGAAATAATATCATGTTTATTGAAGATGTATCATAAATTTATTTACCGAATCTAATTTTTATTTCAAAAATGAAATCGTCGTCTAGGAGGTTCTGATTTATAACCTTACTGGTTGACAAACATTCATTCTATAATTTAACATTCAAGTACGGACATAAAACCATTTTAATGGTTGAACTAGATTATTAAATATTTATTATATCTTATGTAAAACTCTAGATCCATTATATATTCAGGATATTAAATAATAGAACAAAACTAGGTCATTTTGGTGGAAAAACTGCTAAAATTATTCTAAGTGATTATCACTAATATGTTATCAAATGATTCATCCTAATATAATGAAAAAAATAAAAAATAAAATCTATTAAACATATATTTGTCAATTAATAATATTTAATTTCAAATATTTAGAATTATAACTATTATACATGAACTGCATTACTTATAATCAAGCAAATCGATCATGAACTCAAGAAAATAAACAATATTGAATAACAAAATTCATTCTAATAAAATAGTTGTAATGAAATAAATGAAAATAATATAACTATAATGAATATAATAAATATAGTTATTAGTTAATTAGTTAATGAACTTAATTTGACTATCTAAGACATTATGGTCTTGTGAACAATACATTCCGACATAAGTTATGGTTTTTCTAACTGAACCTCCATTTTCATTCGGGTTGTTCTTTTTCTCTCATACCCCTATAAAATTCTCAATTATTATTATGTAATAATCATAAATACTGTGTGAATTTTCTATATATTTGTAACAACCATAATTCTTTTTTTCATTAATGGGGTGTTATATGTTTTATAATAAACTTTCTCAATTCTTCCCGATAATGAATCAAGATTCAATTTTACATCTCCAATTCTTACATATTCTCAAGTTCAATATATAATATTTTTTAATCCATATTATTTTTCTAAAATTAGTCATTTATTTTACAAAAAAATATTCTTAATTCAATTTAGTTTCTAAAATGATATATTATTTTTTGAAAAGAACTCTTTTTTTCAATGTAAAAGAATATTTATCTGAAGAATTACCCTATTATTTTATAAGATCATTTTCAAATTTTTCAACACCGTTTTTGAATATTATGTTTAATTGTGATAAAAAAAAATTTATATCATCAACCATATTTTATTTAATAGTTTATGATTAGATTGACTATGTGTATGGGATCTTGATATGATTCACTATCTTACATCGAATGGTTAGTGTTTATGTTTACTGATTGGGGAATGATATTTAGATTTATATATTAATTTTAATATGAATGTATATATTTATTATGTTTCACCCTTTAAAGAACCAGAATTTCCATATAATATTTTTAATTATTTGAGATTAATATGAGTATAGGAAAATTGATGGCTCAAGAATCTGAGGCCATGTGTGCCTGAGAATGGTTTTTGTACATTTTTTAAGATACATGAAGTAAACATATGAGCAGAATTTTCTATCATTTGAATCAGTTCTTGGATTAAAAATATGAGGGCTCTATTAAATCTGCAACACTGGGATTCGCTTAAGGGATCCTTAACATCATCCGCAGTAGGTCGAGTTAAAAATGTTAACTTTTGTGTATTTTAAAGAATTAATAAAATAACATAAATGTTATTTTATTTTATCATACCACCTCTTGAGTAGTGGTGGTAATGACCAAGGAGGTGGTCAGACATTTATTATGGGATATGAAATGCCTAGTTACACCGTTGTTGCGTAACCACCCTTGTGTAATTAATGTAGAACATTAATTATGTCTATTAATGTACTTTTAATTGAGAGGGGAATTAATTATATAGTTGATCATTTGTTTAATTAAAATCATGGGAAAATGGAGTTTTTTGGGAAATGTTAAGGGAGAACACTGATAAAGTTCCGCTGCTCAACCCTTCAAACGAAGAATAGAGGTCTTATTGGTGTACGTTGAGGAAAAGATACAGGATCGATGAATGAGAGAGGATTCATCAATCGAGGACTCTTCTCCCTCCATGACTACTATTTCACCTCCATTTATGAGGTAGGGGTGGTTATTTATTTCATTAAATTCCCAAAATTCTTTTCCCAATTTTTGAATTTGAGGTTGGATATTTTGGGGGATTTTAACGAGGATTAAATAATATATATGTGGTGTTTTTTATTTATTTCCTCTTTTTAATGATACTAATGTGGAAACCGTGGGGCAAACGAACATGACTTAGACCATATGCCGCTTCGTTTTGGTCTTATTATTCCTTGAAAAACATCCAACAGGATGAAAATTCAAATCCGGGGGGCGCACAATGATGGCGCACCCCGTGAGGCCCAAGGGCATGAATAGGATGGAAAACAGAACACTAGATCTCACCAGGTGGCCCTTGGAAGCTCCGCCAGCACGACACCAGTGTGATGGCACCAGTGACCAGTGCTGGATGCGATGACAGGGTACGACGCTCACCAGTCATGGAAGAGGGTGGCACTGCTTGGAACCTTGATGGAAAAACAAGCGGCTGGATCTTAGCTGGCTGTAGAGAAGGGGAGAGGCACACCATCACATGCCATGATGAAGTAGGTTGCGACTTCGACGTCGTGGTGAAGGGAGAGACCCTCTCCCTGTAGGTCCTGAAGATACCCAGGCGGCACCACCTGGTGATGAAAATGAAAGTGCTAAATGGCTCTTTGAGCAATTTAGGAGGTCGACTGGGCGACCCACACATGGGATGGGCCAGTCGGTGGGCCTGTCCAGGTCAGGTCCGACCCAGACCGGGTCGAGTTAGACCAACCATGGCGGACTAGACTGAGAAACTCTAGAGCTGAGATACACTTTAAAGGTTTTATCTTGTAAACCGGGAATCTGTTTGATGAATTTTCTTTTGTGCCGAGATACTTGGAGAGAGACAGTCATTTTTAGAAACTCCATGAGTGTTTTTGATAATATTTACATACATCCAAGTTGGATCGACCGTAAATCTAACCTTGACTTCTGTAATAAAATGCATATAACTTATAGACCGAGAATTCAGTTTGCGCATCTTCTATTGTGTTGTAACCCTTAAGACATGACATATCATTGGGTAACTTCTACATGGGGCTTCATGCTGGTTGAAATATGACTAATGGAATGAGGAGTGGTTTCTACCAGAAACAAGCATACTATGAGTGGGAATCCTGTGGATGGATGAGATGGGATGAATGAATAGCAATTTTGTGTGAATCATCACTGACTGATTCTTTATAAAACTCCACTGAGCAATTCTATATGAATCATCACCAAGATATTTTATGTGAATCCACATTGAGTAATTCTACGAGAATCAACACCCAGTGATTCTTTGTGAATCAGCACATATCAATCCTTTGTGGGTCTTTCTAGGGCTAGTACCTATCGATCTTGTGTGGGTCAGTAGTAGTTCCTCCTGATAGAGTAAGATGATCTAGCCATACGACTAACCATTTTTACTATTGTACTCACTTATACCTGGTTTTAGTTGTGTCAATTGTAATGTGATTTGTGATTGAGATCATTCTTGTGATTTCTATTTTTGTAAATCTGAGAGATCTTCAGGGGTCTCGAGGCCCCTACTGTGTAGTGTTATACTCACCCATGAACTGGATTCACCCACACCTTGTTGTGTCTTGTGTAGATGACTAGAATCCATGTCTGAGACCTGAAGATCTAGGACTTGATGGTGGACGACATTGACAGTTGATGTGGGGATATGTGGAGATGAGTTGTACCTACCCTTCAAGTTGGATCCATGAAGGATGATCTAAGGATTTGTTTTCTATTTTATGTAGTATTGTATCATTCTATTGAACTTGTATTCTGGCCCCTTACCTTTCACTACACACTTTTACATATGCTCTTTTCCAACATGGATTAATTTTTTCAGTACCTTGTTTTTGAATTTGGAAATTATTATGGGAAATTCATTCAAATTTTTGGGATTTTCATTTCCAGAGTTAGTCACCAACCCCTGGCCTATTGAAGGCAGGCTTGAGGTAGTCATGGTACCAGCACTGGATGATGGGTAGTAACAAAGAGGTATCAGAGGAGTCGGTTTTATCGAAGAACTAGAACTCTAGTGTTTCCAATGGGGAAATAGTGTTATGCGTTTTGAGTGTGTTTTTAATTTCGTGGTTTCCAGTGTTGGTGCGGAGGACAACGTGTCTATAAATAATGACCCCAAATTCTGATTTCCATCTCGGTGCGCAAAAACACTATGTGCATGTGTTTTAGAAATGTTTGACTTTTTATCTCTTTTGAGTCATCTAACCATGTATAACTTATTGATAGTGGTGCACCTGTTTCTTTTCAGGATGTTTCCACTTAGACAACCATCCAGGATTCCTGAGAGATTACACAATGATGGACCACCGAGTGACGAGGCATCAATGCAGTGCCACTTTACTATGAGATCACATTTTGGTGGTGCACCGAGAGTACCACCACCCGTTGGGAAGTAGTTTCCACTAGGCCCACTGGCGGATGGTTCATGATGACTGAGCACATTGCACAAGTTCTTGTGGCAGATACATCCAATGTTTCGAGGTGCGACAAATCCTCATGCAACTGAGTACTGGAAAGAGGCTGTGTCTAGAGTTTTTCGCTTAGTTGGGACACTTGCGGAGAAGATGGTGATCCTATCTCATTTTCTTTTCATGGGCGGGACTAGAAGCTAGTTTATCCTAACGCTTTATTTACATATAGAGGCGAACCTCACCTAGATGGAATTTTAGAGCCTCTTTAGGGAAGAGTTTGTTCTAGAGACACTATGCTCTACTCGTATCCAATAGCTGATGCACTTATAGAAGGGAAGCTTATGAGTGGCCCAGTACTCGGCGATATTCACTGACCTCTCACGCTACTCTATTGAAATGGTGTGAGACCCCTTCTTCAAGGGCCATACCTATGAGCAGGTTCTCTAGTGGGATATCAGAGCATTGATGAAATTGCTCAATATCCTGATGCAGGATGGTGTTCTCAAGCGATCTTTATTGGTGGTTAGCTTTTTAGTTGAGCAAGCACCAACAGTGTGAGCCACCACCAGATGATATGTAGCTGGTTCATCTATATCAGGTAGTAATCATACGATTTAGGGGTCAAAGGAGACCAAACCTTCAAAAGGGTGACCCTAGGATGTAGGTTCAGAGGTGAGTACCTTGCGATGAAGAGGGGGTCATCATGTAAGCAGACTATTCTTCACATGCGGCGGGCTGGGCCACAAGGCTCACAACTGCCCGACATGTTATACCGACGATCAAAAGATGGTGGAGGAACCGTTGATGTAGAGATAATGGTTCAAGAGAGGAGGTATACATGGTTGAAGATGTGGAAGAGGAGAAGGTCATGAAGTAGGTGATGGATGACAGTTTAATATTCTAACACCACCAACCCCATGTGGTCCACCCCGACCTTAGGGAGCAGGTGGAAATGGGTGAGGTCAACTATATGATGTAGAGGCCTACAACCACAATGATCGAGAGATGATTAGAGGTACGATCTGTGTACAATACACCCTAGCTGCAATACTCATAGACACAATGTTCCAGTCACACTATCATATTCATTGCACTTGTTCAGGGCTTGAAGGTTCCGATTGAGCCATTTCCTAGATCGTTATGATTAGAGACTCCTACAGGAGTGGATTTGATGATTACGCACTGACGATGACCGTGTGAGATAACTCTATGAGGTGAGATATTTGGCATGGTTCTCTTAGTAGCAAAATTGAGGCCTTATGACATTATCGTGGGTATGGAATCGCTGTCTACTGTACATGCTCAGATTTATGGTTTTAGGTGAAATGAGCGGTGTGTTCGCGATGATGGTATCAGATTTTCCATCACCAGTGAGAAGGAATCCTTTTTAGTACAAGATTTAATTTCTCGGAGGATAGTGTAACTGAACACTCAAAAGTTGGCTAGCCTCACCTTTAGAGTAGTAGACATGAGGAGTATGAGATATCCAGTAGTGGTGGACCAGTATGCATATTTCTTTCCTGATGTTGTTTCGGGACCACCACCTCATAGAGAGGTATAATTTTACATCGATAAGTACCCTAGGATGACAGTAATATCTACACTAGAATATTGGGTGGGTCCCATGGAGCTTTGTGAGTTTCAGGTACATCTGGAGGACTTGAAGAGGAAGGGGTTCATAAGGAACAATGTTTCTCCACGGGCATCACCGATTTTGTTCTCCGTTATGGAAGATAAAAGATTAAGTATTTGTGTGGACTATCAATTCATGGACCAAGTGACCATGAAGAATAAGTATCCTCTATAGAGGATCGATGATCTCTTCGACCTGCTGAAGGGAGATCGATAGTTTTTGAAGATAGATCTCAGATCAGTCTATTATCAGCTTAGGGTACGAGATGAGGATGTACTGAAGACAACCTTTAGATGTCGGTATGGACATTATGAGTTCTTGGTGATTCCTTTTGGCCTAAAAAACACTATAGAAGTGTTCATGGGGCTCAGGAATAGGGTATTTTATGCATACCTCTATTTCATCATGGGAGTCATTATTGATGACATCCTGATATACTCGGTGTCGAAGGAGAAGCCCGCCACACACCTGCAGATAGTTTTTGATGCACTTTGAGAGCACTAGATTTATGGAAAGATCTCAATGTTCCACTTATAGATTTGGGATGTTCACTTACTAGGTCATGTTATCTCAGAGGCTAGATTTGATGTGGATCTGGCGAAGATAGAGGTAGTGCGTTCTTGGGAGCCACCTAGGAGTGTGATCGAGGTTTGTAGTTTTATGGGATTGGCTGGGTACTTCCAGATATTTGTACCTGACTTTTCTAGGCTAGTGGTACCTTTTTCAGAATTTTTGAAGAAGGGGAATCCTTTCTAGGGGATAGAGAAGTGTCAACTATGTTTTCAAGGGATAAGGAAGAGACTGGCGAGTGACCCTATCTTGAGGCTACTAGAAGAGGGTGTTGGGTACACAGTTTATAGTGATGCTTCAAGGACTAGACTGGGTTGTGTCCTAATGTAGGAGTGAGCAGTGATATCCTATGACTCATGACTATTGAGTAAACATGTGATAAACTATGCTACCCATGACTTGGAGTTAGAAGCAGTGTTCTTTGTGCTAATGATGTGGTAGATCTACTTGAAGGGAAAAAGTTTTACACTCTACTTAGATCACAAGAGTCTATAGTATATCATCTCTTAGAAGGACCTAAACATGAGATAGTAATGTCGGCTAGAGTTACACCAGATATATGACTATAAGATGTTATACAATGTTGGGAAGGGTAATGAAGTAGAAAATTCACTCCATAAGAGGTCTGGTCTACAGTTGTAGAGTGAGGCGATAGATAAGCTAGTCGTGTTGTAGTTATCCTTCATGGATAGTGATGGAGTAGGTTACCTATAGTTTACGACTATCATTCTCCCACTACTTCATCGAGATCAGAAGGCATAAAAAGGAGATGTAGACTGCAAGGCCTGACGTGCTCAAATATCCTCAAGGCATGCTCCAGATGGATTTTTTTGGATGTCGGGAGCACTTCATCCTCATCAGAGGGAAAACCATGGTACAAGTGATGCTACAATAGGAGTTGTTGAGGGAGTTCCATAAATCCCATTCAACAGTACATAATAGAGTGGGAAAGATGTACCAAGACCTTTGGAATCAATATTGGTGGCCATGGAGGAAGAAAGGAGTGGAAGAGTTTTTATCCTGATGCCACACTTGTCAACAAGTGAAGGTCATGCATCAGATACCAAAGGGCTTAGCTCAGCCACTTGAGGTACCAGAGTGAAAGTGGCATCGTATATCTAAGGAATTTGAGACGGGGATACCACGTATGTCCTGTGGCCATGATTCCATCTGGGTGACCACTGATCGACTCAAAAATTTGGCCCACTACATACCCATCCTGATGCAAGGATTAGTAGAGATCATGGGACGTCTCTACATACAAGAGATTGTACGACTTCACTGGGTTACATCTATGATCATCTAAGATTGCGACCCTAGTTTTATATACCAGTTCTAGAAGGGATTGTAGGAGAATTTTAGGGATTAGCTATGCTTGATTATTGCCTTCCACCCTCAGATAGATGGTAAGACATAATAGACAATATAGACACTCGAGGACATGCTTCGTGCTTGTTTCCTCAATTTTGGTTGTAGTTGGGAGGACCACCTTCCACTGGTGGAGTTCACATATAACAATAGTTACCACTCCACCATCATAATGTATCTATTTGAGGACCAATATGGGTGACCTAGAAGATCACCCATTTGATTGATAGACCCTGGGGATTCAACACTCATGGGTACAGAGTTTGTACATGCTACCACAGAGAAGGTGAAAATAATCTAGGAGAGGTTGAAGACTACACAGAGCTGGCATGAGTCTTATACCAATAAGAGATGAAGACCCTTGGAGTTTTAGAAGGGAGATCATGTTTTCATATGGGTCTCACCCCTATGAGGATTAAAATGGTTTGGACGGGGTGGAAATCTATCTCTAAGGTTCATAGGACCCTTCCAGATCCTCAACAGAGTAGGCGAGGTGGTATACCATCAATATCTTCCCCCATAGATGCACTGGGGGCATAATGTTTTCCATGTTTGTCAGTTGAGGAGGTACATGCATGATCCATCACAAATTATCGATTAGGGCGAGCAGGTCATCGACGATGAGAGTAAATTTGCGGAGTTCCTAGTAGAGATAGAGGATCCACAAGAGCATTTCCTTTGTGGGTGGTCGATTCCTCTGGGGTGTGTTCTTTGGCATCACGAGAATCTACAAGAGATCACATGGGAGTGGAAAACTCAGATACATGATTAGTACCACCATTTGTTCTCCTAGTTTTGTTGTAGCTTTCAGGGAAGAAAATCCTGAAGGTGGAGAGAAAGTAAAGACCCAAAAATTCAATGTAATTGTTTTCAATTATTTTGGATCAATAAAAGTATGAAAAAATTAACGGCGCATGATTGCAAGACCCATTTTTCCTGGAACTAATTTTTGAACATTTTTTATGTTATGTTCACTAAACATACATGCGGTGTTTTATATATTTTGAACTGGTGCTTAGATAAAAATATGAGGGCACCATTGAATCTGTAGCACCAATATTCGATTAACGAAGGATTAAATTTCACTACAGTAGGTTAGGTGCAAAAGATAACTTTTTCGACCTTTAAAGAATTAATAAAATAATAATTATTTTTATTTCATCCTACAACCTCTTAAGCGGCGGTGGCGGGGAACACGGAGGAGGTTGTCCATTTAACAGGGGATATTAAATGCCCAGTTATACCATGGTTGTGTAACCACCCTTAATTTAATTAATATAGAAAATTAATCACTTCATTTAATAGACATTTCATTGAGAGGTGGGTTAATTCTCTAATGGATCCAGTGTTTAATTAATATCATGGCCAAAGAGTGTTTATTGGGGGATTTTGTGGGAGAACACTGACATAGAACTGACCATCAACCCTTCTAATGAAGAACAGAGGTCTTGAAGGAGTATATTGAGAAAACAACATAGGATCGATGAACGTCGATAGCTTCATTATGTGAGGACTCTTCTACCTCCCTGACCAGGACGTCACCTATAATTACATGATTGAGGTTGATATTTAATTCAAGAAATTTATAAAATTATTTTTCAGATTTTTAAATTTGTAGGTGGTTTTTGTGGGGGATTTAAATGGGGTTTAAACAATATCTATGTAGTGTTTTTTATATATTTTACCTTTGTAATGAAGTTTACACGGAGGGTTAGGGCTAAAAGAACAAGGCCCAAACACTCTGCCTCTTAAATTTGGTCTTGTTCTTTGGTGATGAAATTCAATCATGATGCTAATTCGAATAAAGGAGGTGCGCATTGAAGACGACACCCCAGGAAGCTCATAGGCACAAATAGAAGGTAAATCAAACCACAAGAACTCCCCCGGTGGCCCGTGGAAGCATCGCTGGTGTGACACCGGTGTGGCAACACTGGTGACCAGTGCTTGGCAGCCGTGGGAGAGGTCAACACTGCTCGGCACCGCAGCGAATGAACTTGCAACCGGATCACGGCCGACAACAAAGAAGGGAGGTGGAACACTGTCATGCACTGTGACACTGATGTCGTGGCGATGGGAGGAAACCAGGGACACCAAGTCAAAACCAACTGGAACATACAATTAAAGGGGTGAACTACTCATGGATCTATTTGGGAGGTGGACTGTGCGACCCATGCGTGAGTTGCACTAGCTATCGGGACAATCCTCCATGGCCCTGGACAACTAGGCTAGGTCAGACCTAGACCGAGTCAGTTTGGCCCACGCCGGGATAGGGTGTAGCAGTATGACCTGGTCGGACCAGACCCGGACCCTCTCGAGCTCGGATAAGTTTAAAATATTGTATCTTGCGAAGTAGAAGTCCATTTGATGAACTGTCTGTGAGACTGGTATCCATGGATTTAGATATTCCTTTTGAGATACTCTATGAGGGTTTTGGAGAATGATGATGTATCATAGGGTAAGATAAACCATGAATCCAATAGGGACCTCAGCACTAAAAGGCCAATAACATATAGAACATGCATTCAGTTGATGTGTCGTCTGTTGTGTTGGTACCCTTAAGACATGATAGATCATCCAGTATCTTCTATGCGGGTCTTCGTGAATGTTAAAATAAAAATGATGGCTTAATGAGTGATTTATCCCAAAAACAAGAATACTATGAGTGGGAATCTTGCGGCTGGATGAGATATGAATAATGAAGAGTGATTCTATATGAACCAGCACTGATTGATTTGGTGGGAATCAACACCCAATGATTCTATTGTGAGTCACCATTGAGCGATTTGTTGATTATCAGTACCCAATGATTCATTTTGAATCAGCACATATGCATTCTGTGTGAATCATCACCTAGCGATTCTATGTGTATCAGTACCGAGAGATTCTGTGTGAATCATCACCAAACAATTCCGTGTGAATCAAAACCTATGGATCCTTTATTGTTATTGTGGGGTTTAGTAACTATCAATCCTATGAGGGTCAGTAGTAGTGCCTCATGGCAGAGTATGATGATCTCTCCTTACAACAAATCATATGTACTATTATACTCTGTTATGCATGGTTTCAGATGTGTCTACTTCTTTGTTCTTGTGACTGAGTTCATGATTATGATTTTCATTAATGGAAATTTGAGAGATCCTCAGGGGACTTGGGGTCCCTCTTTGATGTTGTTATTCTCACCCCTGCATGGGCTTCGCCGACACCGTGGTGTGTCTTGTACAGACAAAGGGCAGCCTTGACTAAGACTATGGGAGTTTTGAACAGATGGTGGAAGGCAGTTACAGTTGACATGGAGTGTTCTAGAGTTGTTCTCAACTTACCCATCTGGTAGGATCCCTGGAGGATGATCTTAGGAGATGTTTTCAATTTTTAGTTGTATTGTATGTTTATGTTGGGCTCGTATTCCATCCCCTTTACTTTCATAACACAATTTTACTTCAACTGTTTTACTTTGTGGTGTACTTTTTTGTGTACCTAGTCTCTTTCTTTTTATAGTTTTGAAGGAAATTGTCTTCCCATTTTAGGGGCATGCCTTTCTGGTGCAATTCTCCAACTCATAGCCTATGGAAGGCGGGCTTGGGGTAATGATGACACGGGCCCTGAGGGATGAGTTAGGACACACCCCATTAATATAAGGAATTAATAGGACTTAAAAATGGTTGGGTGGGGCATGCAATATCCCCTAGGTGCATCAGTATGTCTCCTGTGACAAACTAGTTTGGGTTTATACACATTTATATATGGTCTTAGCATGGTCCCTTGTCATTATGGCTATGATATCCTGTAATATGAATTTACTCACTATAAAACAAGTTATTTATAGTCAATGTGATTATTCAACACATTGAATATCCATGGTTATGTATTATTATGGGATAATATAATTATATTTCAATCTAGTAATATTAAACTCACGATTCATTTTAATGACATGTGTACTTTTAATTATTCCCCAGCCTTAATATTTATGGTTCCTCTATATTTCTTACCCTTATTGATCATCATATATCACCCCATTCATATGTTTTATTTTCCCCTTGGATGGGAAGATGTGTATTATGATGGACCTCTAGAGAAAATCTTGGATTTTATGTGCCAATGAAATGAAGTTGATTTGTTATATTTTATTTAAAGTTATAATGTTGAACTTATGTATGTATTTGGTTTTCTAATGATAATAATATATTAATCCCATATGGATACAAAATCAATGTTCATATACCAATTAATAAAAATAATGAACCAGCTCTAGGAAACTTGGATCATGGTCTTTACAGTTGGTATCAGAGAAATTTTAGTTAAAACCTTCAAAACTAGATTTAGAAAACATAGATTACTGAAAAATTCCATAAGATTGAATTTTCGGATTAGAATACAATAACATCCTATAATTTTGGTAAGGTACAAATTATGTGTATATTTGTCTAAAATATATCCCTATATTTATAATACATGTGGAAGTGGTTCCAGAATAGAGGTACATATGACTAACACCTCTGATAAGGAGTTCTGGGCCTGAATCAAGGTAAGCTAGTCCATTAAAATAGGCCTCACTAACCACCTAGTTGGAAACATCTAGGGTATATTCTTATGATAGTTATAATTTTCATTAAAAACAAATATGAATGATTTAATTGTTAATACATCCCCGTAGAAACCGTGCTTCTGATAATGAGATTATACATGAATATTAATTCAATTTGTGTAATGTATTTTACTAGTTGAACATCATACATTAGAATTCATAACCTAATTAAGGGTATGACATTATTTAGAAATGGAATGTATTAGAATGAATGGAAACCACATGAACATGTGTATCCCATGTAGGGATTTAGCTCCAATGAAAGAAATGATGTTTGTTCTAGAGAAACAATTGGTGTTATGAAACATATAACTATACTGGGATAATATATTTCAATTATTAACAATAACCTTACCTGTATAAAGAGTCCCAATCCAAAATATGGGATAGAAATTATATACCACTATATGCGACAAAATCTTCTATCATTTAATGGATCTATAGACTAATTCATAGTAGATCAATGGATAAGTTCCTCAAAGAAGATATTTATCACTTTGAGAAGTAATGAAATAGAGATGGTTTTTATGGTAGTGTATCTTCTATCAGAAGATACTAATAAATGGTGAATGTTGGATGAAAACATAAAGTAGGTGGAAGAGATTGAAAATATATAATGTAGGTATTTTAAATAAATTTTATAAGAAAAATATCTTCTTTATGAAAAATGATCAGATATGGGGAGGTATTTTTTGAGTCTAAGACAAAAATAGGAGGTAGATGTTGCGATGTATGATGCCAAAATTACCAGGTTATCAAGGAATGTTGTGGACTACATACATAATACAATGATAAAGATTTATTGATTTGTTGAAGGGTGAAAATCTTGACTTTGAAGGGCACTGGTCTCTCATAATTTATCATCATATGAAGATATAGTCTCTTGTTCTATCAAGATAGAAAATTAATTCTATAAATATTATGAATTTCCAAAAAAACGAAAGGGAAGTAGAGGTTTTTTAAATCCTCTGGAAATAGTAATAAGGAATTTTGGAGGGAGGGAATCCTTTACATTCCCCCTGTCATAATTGTTGAAAGAAAAACCCTGTTACATGACTAAGTGGATTGATTGTTTGTTACAATTGTGGAGAAAAATAACACAAATGTCATGATTTATAGGAATAGAAATATAATTCCAATTGTTAGTTCAATAGTTGTAAAGATGTGGGACATTATTCATATGAATATCATAAGTGACAAGGAAACATTCCCCATTAATGGATAAGGGATAAAGTCGATGCATATTTTGTCACAACTATTGAGGTTGAAGTTTCTACTGAGGTAGTGGTTGATACATTAATAATTTATTCAAACATATCCATTACATTATTTGATTCTGGATCATTTCATTCTTTCATATCATTCTTATATTCCAAGAAAATTATACATTTCCAATTTTATTTAATAAAGGATTAGTTAGTAAAAACTTCTAAGGGATGTATCATTGAAACAAATATGTGTTGATTTTCCCCCTTATGACACATAAACATTCATTAGTTAATAACCTTTTCAATATACCCATGTTTGACTTTGATATAATTCTCAGTACTAATTAGATTTCAAATTATGGTTTAATGATCTATTGAATGATGAAGGACATTTAATTTGTTTAAAATAAGTTACAATCATTTATATTTAGTGTAGAAACCTCCCCATATGATTCATATCTACATCCTTTCCCAATAGATCAAAAAAATGAATTCTTGGGGGGGGAAGAAGGTAACATGTATGGGTGAGGGAAAGAATATTTAAACTCAGGATGTACATATTTTGTAAGAATACATTTATGTATGTCTAGATGATTTAAGTAGACAGCCTCCGGATAAATAAATTGAGTTGTCTATAGATTTAATTTTGGCTGAAAGGGATATATTAAAGAATCCTTATAGAATGAACATAGTTAAATAAGTACAAGTAAAGAGAGAACTATATGAATTAAGTGACAAAGTATTTATCCTCCCTAGGGTTTGTCTATGGGGATCAATTTTTTTGTTTAAAAGAATGATGGATCTATGAGGGTTTGCATTAAATAAAGAATGATCAATACCATCTTGTAAGAGTAAAAATATCTTTTTCCTTGCATTGATGTTTTATTTTATCAACTCCACAAAACCCAATATTTTTCAAATATTGACCTTCAATATAGATAATGTAAGTTACATGCGAGGAAGGATTATATTATAAGTAACTAATTTTGAACTAGGTATGGGAATTATGAGTTTATAGTAATTCCTTTTCTACTGATTAATGAACCATATGTTTTCATTGATCTAATGAATAGATATTTCATGGATTATAATAATGATTATTTTTTTGGTATTTAATAATGATATCCTGTTATAATCTAAAATGTACGAAAATAATGGCAATTAATTGAACATTATTATAGAGGGTATAAGAATAATTGAGTTATATGTTGTGTTTAGAAAGTGTGAATTCTTCCTACCCAAAGGTTCTTTCCATATTCATATTATCTCTATGGATGGAATCCCAGTTGATCCTATGAAGACAAAGGTATCTAAGAAAAGTCTTACAACAACGAACATAAATGTGGTGTATAGTATTATTGGAATAGCTAGTTATTATCATTGTTTCATTCAGTACATTTCCCGATTGTCTAACACACTTACAAATATTAATCATAAAGGGATTATGTTCATATGGAAAAAATAATGAGAATAATGTTTTCAATAATTTTATAAGTGGTTTGTGAATGCACTTATCTTGAATATACAATCAAGAAATAATGTATTTGTGATTTATAGTGATGAATAAAATAATTGAAATGGTTATGTATTTATTATGAATTATAGAGTTATTGACTACACATCGAGGTAGTTGAAAACTCATGAAAAAACTGTCCAACTCATGATCATGATTTTGCAGCTCTAATATTTTCCCTGAAGATTTGGAGACATTATCTCTTGGATTAATGATTTGAAATATATACAAATAAAAAGAGAGTGAAATATATATTCTCATATAAATAACCAAACAATTGGAAAAGTTGGTATCTCAAGACAGTCATGGATTATTAATGTTATTCTATAAACTACCACACCATGAATGAAAACAAGGTATAAAATAAATTGAGCATAAAGTAACATGTTGTTTAGAAAAAATAAGGATTTAAAAGGATCTTGTAGACATTGATCCAGTAAAAATGGATATGAATATTATAATGGCAGGGGAAGCATCACAACCATTTCAAATTGATTCCAACACATATTTAATAAAGTACTTTATGTTCTCAGTCTGATGATGTGAATCATCCAAAGAAAATTAATGTTTTCAATCATTGGATGTCATTATAATTCATGTATGAGGATGGAATTATGATGTTTGGGTGGAGGATATGTGTTCTCCCTATCCCTGAGATAAAAAGGGAGTTATTGGATGATTCCCATAGTTCAAATTTGTCTATAAATCTTGGTAGAACTAAGATGTATAGATATTTGAAATAACATTTTTGGTGGGATAATATGAAGTATGACTTGATGATTATGTGTCAACATGTCTAGTCTGTCAAAAGGTAATGGCTGAAAGACAACATTCTAGAAGAGTCTTTCAACTAATTCCTATTCTTACATTGATGTGGGATGAAATCACTATGGATTTTCTCCTCATATTTCCAACAACATCATGAAAGAATGATGCATTTTGGGTAATTGTTGATCGAATTACGATATCTAGACATTTCCTTACTATATAGGATAAATTTCTACTATATAAATTTGAACATATCTATATTAATTTTTTTATAACTTCATTGTGAACCAATATCAGTTGTGTTTGATAGTGATAAATGATTTACCTCATAATTCTCGAAAAGTATTCATAAAATTTTTGATACTGATCTTAATGTAATGATTTTTTATCACCATAAAACCAATGGGTAGTTAGATAGGATGATCCAAAAATTAGATGATATGTTGAGATCATTTTCACTTGATTTTCATTGTATATGGGATTAACACTTACCATTTATAGTGTTTTATACAACAATAGTTTTCACTCTATTATTCAAATGGAACCATATGAAGCAATGTCTGGAAAAAGATGTGGTACACCATCATGTCGGTGAGATGTTGGTGAAAGGAAGCTTATAGGACCATATCTTATGGAGTAAACAATAGCCAAGGTAAAGACTATTCAATACCATATCAATGTATCTCAATGTAATAAAAAGATCTATATAGACAATCTAAGGAAGGACATGGAATTTCAAGTGTGAGATCTTTTTTTCTTGAAATTATTTTTATGTAATGTTGTTATAAGATTTAAGATGAAAGAAAAACTGATCCCCAGGTACATTGACCCTTTTGAAATTCTGGAGAGAATTGGATTTTTGGCTTATCATTTAGAAATGATACCTATCTTTTCCAAGGTACACAGTGTGTTCCACATATCATTATTCAGAATGTACATGCCAAAACCAATTAATGTACTCACTTATGAAGTAATATAATTGGAACCTGACCTATATTATTGGTAAAGAACCTATCCAGATTATGGAAACTAAATATCAGGTGACGTGGAATTAAATAACATAGATAGTAAAGGTATATTGGAAAAATTATCAAATTAAAGAGCCAACATGGGATCCTGAGGAACATATGATGAATAACTATGCAAAAATTTTGTGAGGTGGAATTTTTGACATTTTGTCGATGAATTCTTTTAGGAGGGGAGAATTTAATGACCCCAAATTATATCAGTATGATTTCCTATCCTTTTTTTATTTTATATAGTATAAATAATACAAAAAAATACTAGTGAAAATAGTAAAGTCATTATAAATGATGAATGAATAGAATAAGAGGTATTTCTAGACATTAAGTAACCAACACAGATGATGTGGTATATTTCCCTTAATTATAGTAATATGACCCTTATGAATAGTAAATCAACGTAATAAACCATAACATCTCCCGTGAATGTATAAATAAAATTTTGGCATCTCATAAGATAAACTATGATATAATTATATCATAATAAAAGTTAGTTAGTATTATAAAAATTATTATTTAAGTGTGGTTATTTTAATAAATCATAAATATTTAATTAATTTTTTATAAGAAATATAATTATTTCAAATTAATTTTTTATTTTATAAAATGGATTAATAAATAAATACTTTCTTGCATTATTTTTTTGAAATATTTTACGTGACATTAGTTAATTTTTGAATGTGTTATAAAATCAATTTGAAATTGAAAATCTCTGTTTTCTATGTAAATAATTATTTATTTAAAAAACTTTATTTAGAATTTTTTGATTAAATGGAGTCCATTTTTCAATTATTCATGTAGTAAATTAGTTTATAGTATTTTATTGGAATTTTTCAAAAATATTTGAATTTTTAGTGAATTGTAAAATAAGATAATTTTTTATAAATGCTAAATACATGATTTACTGAGTCACAACTTATGTATGAATTATTTAAGCCTAAAATATGAAATTATACATCATTATTTTAAACTATTTGATTATTTTTTTTCAATCTATTCATATTCTACCTCCAAAATAATAAACTAATGATTAAAATATTCAAAAAATACCCCACTCCATTGCTCTAAAAACATCCCTAAACCCCTCTTCTCCCAAGTAATATATGCCTTGATGCATGTAAAAGTTCTTAAAAATCATTTTCCCAAGAATCTCGCCACATCCAAGAGCTCTATGGATTTTCTATAAAATAAAACACTTATCCTTAAGAAGGTTCTCATGGAGGTTAATTCCAGAGGTAAACGCTCTTCCTTTTTCTTTTAATTTCATTTCGATTTATTTTATATTTTTATTTTATCCTTTCATAATCTATAAAATGATCATGATAAATACACTATCATCTATACATTGGAATTATATCATGTTAATGGAAGATACATCTTCAATCTGCATAATCTCTTAATTTTTTATTTTAAAATTGATATCATTGTCCAAGAGGTGCCTATTTACAACATTCGTGGATAAAGATCTTTTATTAAAAAATTTCTAATTAAGTATTGTCATAAAAGCATTTTTATTTTAGAAACAGACTATAAAATATGTTATATATCCTATTTATGGTTTTCTAACCATTTTTTATACATGATATTAAATTATATAAAAAAAATAGTTCATTGTGATAAAAAAACTACTAAAATTAAGCTAAAGTATTAACACTAAGATGTTATCTAATGATTCTTCCTCATATATTGAAACCAAATAATCCACACAAATTAAATTTATTTTTACCATTAATAACAAGAAATGTAAATTATAGAGAATTATACCCATTTCACCTAAACTCCATTACTTATAATCAAGCGATCCAATAACGAAATCTAGGAAACAAACACACTAGAACAACATAAATCAATATTGTAATGTATCAATTAGGAAATAAATGAACAAAATAAAACAATAATGAAAAAAGATTTATAGATGTGGGTTTAAATTGATTAATTAAGGGATTTAATATGATAATCAAGGACATTAAGAACAATATAATAATACATTCATATATAAAGAAAGGGTTTTCTACCCGAACCAAAATATTCATTCAGGTTACTCTTTTTCTCTCTTACCCCTAAGATATTATTAATTTTCCGTATGTTATGTTTTAAAATGTATTTTTAATGTTATATATATGTGTAACAATTTTAATTCATATTTATTTGCTGTGGGTTTACCTATTTATAGGAATCCATTTTAATTATTCATGTTATACAAGACAGATTGAAGAGAAGTTTTCCATTTCATTCATATTTTCAAGGGAAAATTATATTATTTTTAATCCACCATTATTTTTATGAAATCAATAATTTAATAATGAAAAAATATATTATTTTATGTCTGGTTTTAAATTATTATTTTTCAAAAAAACTATTATATTCAAAGTAATAGAGTATTTCTCTAAAGAATTACTCAATGTTTTTATAAGTCTATTTTCATATATTTCAACACACCTATTGATTCTTCTATTTAATTGGTATTAATATTCTATTATATCATCTAACATATTATATTGAATGGTTTATGACTATTTTTACTAGGGATGTTCCTTCTTGATACCATTCAACATATTGCATCAAATGGCCAGTGTTTATGTTTTTTTATTGTGGAAAGTAATTAAAATTTCATATGATACTTTAAATATGAATTTATATGGTTTTTATTATTCACCGATTTTATACAGGGAATGAAATTGACTTATAATGTGCCAGGTGGGGCCCGATATATCCCTTTGGTGCATCGGTAAGTCTAATGAGGTAGTCTAGTTTTGGGTTTTACCCATTTATGTATGGTCTTGGAACAAGGACTTTAGAGTACGGTTATGATGTCCAACATTATGCATTACCACATTATGAGAAACTAGTAATTGATAATTTATTTTATTATTGAGCAAGTATAGTTTCCATTGTTATTTATTGTTATGGTTTTATTTAATTAGCTTTTTTTCTGGCTATATTGTTCTTATTATTATGTTCATTGGATTCTGTAATTTTTGGTATTCACCATCCCTTACAATTTATTATTTTATTGTAATTCATACCCTTACTGATCATTTGAGATCACCAATTTATTTTGAATTATTTTTCAACCGGATGTGAATATGTGTATTATGAATGAACTACAGGGATATTCTAGGATTTTATGTTTGATTAAAAAGAAGTTAATATATTGAATTTCATTTCAATTTGTATTATTGAACTTATGTAAGCCTCTATTTTTCCAATAATAATCATCTGTTATTTTTATTGGGATATGAACTCCTTGTTTATAATCCAATGTAATAAAATAAGGCACCAATATTTGGAAACTGTGTTTGGGATCTCAACATAATGATTATGCTTGGGTAGCCATGTTTCGTTCATGAATAACCTTGCATGTTTAGTGTTAAAATGGAATGAAAAATTCTTTAGGACAGAGTTATACAGTCCATCAATTGGTCGATGAGAACTTTGGTGTTCTATTAGTATATGCATCATGTTAGTGAAGTGGTGTGCAAATAGACCCCATGACCGTAGATGGACTGTGATGTTTGGTGATTTCCAACCTATGGAAGCTTGGTAGAAAGGTTCTTGTATGTTTCGCAATGTTGGCTTGGTAGAATATGGAGAGAATAATTGATTAATCTTGGTGGGACCATTCAGTTCATGATTGTAAGCAGCATGAGAATCCTTGTTGTGATTGATGGCATGAGAGTCTGGTGGGAAGCTCGGTCTCATGAATTGTTATGGGGCTTTCCCTTTCCAATGATAAAAATCCTAAAGGTGTGGAGAATATAATGACTTCTGTTTTGACCCATAATACATTGTTTTATTTTTGACATTGGGCATTGAGTCAGCATGGGAAGCCAGGTCCTGGGGAGCCTCTCTGAGGTGATATAGAAAATATTAAATATTTTTTTAATAAAATACTTACATAATCCCTCCCTTAACCATGTATTGGGAACACAACATAATTAAGGAGTGCCTATTATATCTACCTCACATCCTCCCTTTGGAGACAGTAGAATTGATCTAGAATAAAAGTGATATAGAGCTGCAAATATGTGATTCTGACATAAACCCTGATCAGATTTAAGAGGAACAAGATCTGATCATCGTTCATCATCAAGTGCATCAGTGATTTTTCATCAATGTTGGAATATTTTTGTTTTGGTCCCAATTTCCATGTTCACACATTTTTTATTTTTCTAGATCAAAATATGCTTGTTGTTGATCCTTATAGGTAGATCTATGAGTTTTGGGGATGAATGGGATGAATTGGGTTGTTTTTCATGTAATTCATGACTAGAATTACCATATACATGACATGTAGTTATGTGAAACATGTTGTATAGATCTTTTTGTTGAGTGAAGATGAAATTTTTGGACTATATTCCGTGTATAGGGGTTAAAATCCTTGTAGTTACCAAAACTATGTGTCCTTGGGGCAAGGAGTTGGTTATTTGTGTGAAAAAATACGGTGGTGTACAAACACATGACCCTGATATATTGACACAATGTCTGGTACATGGACATGAGCACACTACATAAGAAAGAGGCCATTTATTTATAACATGGTGTGTAATATGTGATTCAAATTGTGTAAGGCACACGATTGGACGGTCCATGTGAATGGGGATCCCTGCTAGGGGATGGGTGATGAGGGATAAAATGTGTACCTTCTATATACATCATGTACCCATATAGGGGATGAAAACCAATGTATACTAGATACACCAGTAGGTAATCGGGCATGATAACATGTTGTGTCTGCCTCATTTCACCCCGTGTACACTAATGTGATCCTACTAGGTTATTACACCTTCTATATATTCTTGTCCTGGATTTAGATTCAGTCTTGTAGGTAGCATATCCATAGTGATTTTACACATATAACATGATGTTGTACTTCATTACAGACTATGATATATGAGGTGGCATAAATTGTACCAGATATTCGTAAAGGGGTACTGAGAAAATGTTGAAGATCAGTGTGGTTCCTAAAGTGATACATAAGATGGGATCATTTCTCCGATTTATATTTAGGGAGCATGCTTCCCTTACCTATGTTATTAGTTTGATATGGTACTCCCCACCTATTGGGAATGAGTTCGTTAAAGTTGTGTAGTTTCACCCACGAGTGTTACTACATTGAGGGACTAGGGTGTGGGTTTGGTAGTGATGTTCCTGGAAATGGATTGTACTCCCCCATCATTCATGGATGTGGGTTATATATAGTGAAAATGATGGTAGGGTCAGTACTCCCCTGTCCTACATAGGTGTGAGTCCTATAACCACTAAGTGGTACTCCCCTAATGAGTTAGTGTGCGGGTCGTCAATCCCCAAAGTGGCACTCCACTATTGTCTCAGGGTGCAGGTCCACCATTCTCTTAGTAGAACTCCCCGATTGGATTAGGCTACGGGTCATCACATATGAAGTAGTTCTCCCTCATCTTTGAGTTGTAGTGGGGAGTGGGCCCTCTATTGGCATTGGAGATCCCTCAACTATGGGGTATAGTTATTAGGACTAAGTCCCTCCACTTGATGTATATGATACATAGATAGGAGTTAGTACTCCAAAAATAGAATTTTTTTAACCACTCCATAAAGGTGCAATAGAGGTCTCCTAGGTTAATTTGGAGTATTACACCCACTATTATCTGGTAGTGGTGAGGTGTGGGTCACTCCATTTTCTCTTGGTAGATAGGATGTGCACACTGCATAGTCTGGAGAAGTGATCCATCAACTATGTGTAGTAGTGATGGGGGGTGTCATCACTTGGGTTTCCGTAGATTGCACTGGGTACTAGGTGATGAGGATTAGACCTCTTATGATGGATAATAGAGATGGACCTAGTAAGATGTTACAAATGGAGAATGTTCCCTTAGATATACCGTTAGGAGTGGTATAGTGGTTCCTATTGGAAATCATCTCTCGGAAGGGTTCTATATGAGATGGTTGAGCTTATTGAGTGTGTTATCCTAGTTTCATGTTATGGTTAATGAAATGAAGAGAATATTGTTGATAGCTATGAGGTCGGACCATCCTGAGATGTTAAGTCTAAGACATATATATCTAGGTGATTGATGGGGGTGTTTGTGGTGTTGTGACTTATCAGTGTTGTAACCCTTATAGACTGAGCTGAATTTTCATGTAAAACCAATGATGGTTTGAGATGGGGTTTCTCTCTCAATTGGGGTACCCTCTGGCTAAGTTGAGAGGAATGTTTCATTTAAAATTTTCCCTTTTTATTTGAGGGGTTTTGGAGAACCTACTGAGTATTTTTATACTCACCCATACATGGTATTTTCCCGTACATGTTTTTTGTTTACTTTAGAACACATTCATTTTTAAAGTGTCCATTGAGAACCGGGGATTGGAATAGCTTATTGATATAGATAGACTAAGGTGTTTACCAGAGCTAGGATGTCATAGTTGACAGTGATCCCCAACTTAAAAAATGGTTGGATACTTTTTGCAGTTTTCTTGGGGGGTGTTGTTTTACTTTCTTTCGCTTTTAGTACTTCTATTTTACTCTTGTTGTGGTATATTGACGTATGCATGCGTTTGATGGTTTCAATTTTTACATTTCATAATTTTGGGATATTAGATATGTGTACATGCCTATATGTGCATAGGATATTCCTCCCATGATAGTGATATACCAATTCAGTTCTAGTCACCACCCCATGGCCCATTAAAGGCGGGTTTAGGGAGTTGCGACCTGACCCCCCTAAGGTAGGGTCGTGATAATAAATTGTATAATATTAATAACATGGTTACTAATAAAAGTTCATGATGGATTATGATATCATGGATTGAGATTATATAATTTTTTTATTTATTGAATGAGGAAATAGTTAATTTTTGAAAGAATGCAGATTTTCACTATGGTTTGATGGTTATTCATGTTATTTCATATTTTAGGTGAATATATTATAATTGTATTCACAAGTTTGGAATTCAAAGATTAAGAGTGAAATAATTTTTTTTATGGATAAAATATTTGTTTAGTGAAATTATTTAAATAGTTAAATATTTTTTTTATTTTTAATGGTTTACGAGGGTAACTATTTATGTAATAGTTTATGTTGGACATGGGGTGAGGTTTTAGATATTAATATTTTTATAATTGAATATTGGATAATATTTGATAACAATTTGGTTATAATGATAACATGGGATAGAAGGAATGACTTATCATCAATATATAGATCAGATGGTCCACAAGTTATTAAGGAATTATAATTTCAACCCTTTTTATTGGAGTAAGATATGAAGAGAAAAGTTTTCAAGGCACAAATGATGGATAAGATCATGCGTACAAAATGGAATGAAATCAATTATGTATATATATATATATATATTTAAAAATCATGAATTTTTTGAATGTTTATTGAAAAAAATTAATCATTGAAACTTCATTTTTGATGAATCAAATGGTCCATTATATCATAAAAAATTTATAATTTTGTGATGATTAAATATATAATAACCATTTCTCTACCACTTTCCATCAGAACCATATTGTCTCAATTATTTTTTATTAAAATGTTTTTTGTTTCCAAAAATCAAAGTTATGTATTGATATTAATCATTTACATTTCCTATATTTAAGTGTAATATTTATTAACACTTTTTATGATTTTGGTTTACCATAAAGAAATTATCAAATATCCACCTTTTATTTCAATATGTAATTTTAAATTTCAAGAATTTTTTTACTTTCAAAACTATTGATCATATTAAAATTGTATCCTATCCATTGGAACATCCAAAAAATCTCTCTCAGTTTCATCAGGTGTTTCACACATCTCTTCTAAGGATGTAAATATCTAAGCCTTCACATGTACATAACTATTTGATCATACAACAAGAGTATGATCATTCTTATGATGTGAAACTGCTAGAAAATTTTGATTGTAGGGATACAGTTCTTCAAAATAGGACCACTCACCTCAATTAAATATTTTTTATCTAATTAACTTTTTGACTAGGATGCATGGTAAATTGAGGTTACAATGAGGTCTTAGTATCCTCATTTGTTTGTTTCAGAATGTTGAACATTGAGGGAGATATTCATTTTAAATGGGGTATAACATAACACCTTGAGTTTTTCTGAACAATTTATTATTTTTCTCTAAATTAAATTTATTTGATGTCTTACATTATATAATACACCATGTTAAGCATGCGCTATACACAACATAAACTTAACTTCTTTAAGTGAAACGTTGAGTTTCTTTGAAACATTATTTTTTAATTATACTTATTTAAAATATAAAATTATAACCAGGTTGATTGAATAAAATGTATAATCAATATTAAAAGAATATGAAATAACGTTTTACACACAATTCATTGACTTATTAATTATAAATTAATTTAAAACCCTTTAAAAAATGACATTTTAATATGAAAAACACATGAAATGTGAAAAAGTGTGTTTTATACCAATAATAAAACATTAAATCATATTTAATTATATTAATGATATATATATATATATATATATATATATTAACTAAAATATTTAACATTAATATTATTTTTTTTCTTAGACAAGATATAATAAGAAAAAAAATTACGTATCAAATAAGTATATTCCAAAAAATGCAATTCTACCACCTTTTTATAAAATGATTTTTTGAAATGAATTTTTAGAATCTAAAATAAACTATATTTGAAAAAAATAAATTATATAATTGAAATATGGATATAAAAATATACTTTGTGTCACCATTTTGAAAATTTCTGATTAGTATCATGTTTTTGTTAATAGTGAAAATATATTGACTTTTAATTAAAAATAATTTTTAATATAACTTATTTATATAGTTAAATCATTATTTCATTTTATTTTCACAAATAATTAAAAAAAATTATATTTTAATCCAATATTTTTCGTTGTAATAAATTTTAAATTTAATTTTCATATAAAAAAGTTTCAATCTATTGAATGTTTTCAAATTAAAAAATCATTTTCTCATTCCATTAACAATATTTGTTTTAAAATAATTTCATCCAATTAGACGTTTAGATTTTTTAAGAATGAAATCCATATTTGGAACTGAATGACACAAATTTAACAATAAGATCTCTTTTATTTTTGGGTAATAATAATAAGAGGTTTATTAATCTTTTTTACCACAAGTAAGGGTAAATCGAGTAATTTGAGGGTATTAATAATTTCATAAATATTATAAAACATAAATAGAATATTATTGAAAATTATTTCATGAATTTATGTTGAACCTTAACAAATAAGGATTTAAATTGATTAATTTAACTGATATTGTTCCATAAAAAGGACTTAAATATTATTAAACTCAAAGGGAGTAACAAAACATTACACTCTTACTTTTGAAATGTATAATAATTTCAATATGGGTTCAAGTAGAATAAATTATTGACTATATAAATTATTATGGATGATAAAATTTTATACATCAAAGAATTTTTTTAATATTTACAGAAAAAAAATCATAAAAATATTATTACAAAATGATGATGTGATAATGAATCTTTTGGAGAAAAAATATATTATAGAATATTGGAAATATTTAAACTAATAAATTTGGAAATAATTAAGGTGATATAGGTATTTTATAAGTTAATATGACATATCAGTGCTATATTAAATTATTGTTTGGAATTAATATTGTTGTATTGATTTTTAAATGTCACTATTATGAGCAGTGTCAACAAAGACACTAATGATATTATATGAAAATAATAATTTATTATATTATCTAAAGATAATAAAAATATAAAATAAGACCAGGGGATGATATATGGTTGATCATATAATAAATGTGAAATTTATGGTATAATTGAATCATTATATATAAAAATTACCTCCACTTATTATTAGAAACTTTATTAGTATAGATACAATTTAAATAGATTAATAATGGCTAATCAAAATGATATAGATTAAAATAATACCAAAAATTGCATAAAATTTATTATTTTATTGGAATAAAACCATATGTGATATTTTATTAGAATAAATGTCCTATTTTAGTTATTTTTATTGATATTTAATTTTTATAAATTAATATTATTGGAAATTCCAAAAGTAGTCGTCACCTCTCTTATAAAAGGGAATCTCATCTTCACTTTTCCTCACACTGTAGAAACTAATTTTTTCAAAAATAATATCTCTAAATATGCTCCCAACATCCATACCTTAGTCCAATATCCTTAATATTTTCATAAATTCTAAAACTAGAGTCATTCTGCTAAAATCATTTTGAGATACACAAAGTTGGGTTAACGTTCATCAACAAATGTTTTTTATTTCTTCCATAAACAACATAAATTATTTTTATTTCTTTATTTTAGAATAAAATCAGTATCATAAATATAATTATATGTTTTTATATTATGTTTTATTTCTACACTCACACACACATCCATTAAATGGGCAACAAACTAATCGTTCTTTCCTATAGAGAACTACCGCCTCATGAAATGATGTTTTTCACCATTAGATTTTCACCCCTTATGGTTGGGAAGTTTGATGTAAATTTTATTCTAATATTATATATATATATATATGATTTATTTAAAATTATATAAATTTTATGTATAACATACCATCATTCTTTATATTTTTTTTAAAAATGATAACTTCATTTGTGGACATGTGGAATACCGCCTTTTAAATAAAATGAGACTCATTCATACATTCCATGGAATGAATTAATGATGATTTTAGTGAAATTATGTTATATATATTAAATAAAAATTCTTCAAAAATTATATTATATATAAATATTAATTTATTTAATTTACATTATTTCTTCAATTATGACCTGAAATAGAAGCAACGTTCATGCATACATATGACCTACTGTCTCTATTTATGGTGTATTTTATTTTACAACTATATATTTCATAGAAAACCATAATACATATATAATGAATATATATGATATTTATACCATTTATATCATTATTTAAATAATTAAATAACATTATATGTATGATAAACAAGAATGACATGTCAAAACACTAATGAAAAAAAGAGGTTAATACAAGAAACATAACATAAAAATGGAATAAAAAATAAGTTGGTAATATAATGACATATGTATATATTATATTGTATTATATATATGAATATTGTTTACTAATAAATATATAATATACATATATTTATTATATAAGAGGCTTTCATGTGCATAACCTTAGTTAAGACAAAAGTTATGGTATTTATGTTTCACTTTTATTTCTGTGAGACACAAGCCTTATACAATACTATTTTTGTTGTTAATGGTGTATCTAATGACCATGAATGTATTTTTTCAGTGTTTTTCAGAATATTATTTGAATTTAAATATCCATATGATTATCACTCTTTTTTGGTATTTATGGATCAAATTTTGCTAAATCGGAAAGGTAGTTGTGTCTCAATATTTCTTCATTAAGACACAAGTTACGTTAAGAACCAATATTATTTAACAAGGTGTATATATTTACCATTGATATTTTGCATCACTATTATAATTATTTTCAATTAATTGAATGCTTCATGTAATTTTATTCACCATTAATTTTGAATTCAAATTTCCTTCAAAACAATGTTCTCTAGTAATATTTTAAATGTTTTCTAAACGAACCTTTAAAAATATTCCACAAAATTTACATCAAAGATGATTAAAATTGTTTAAAATAATACAATATATATTATAATTCATCTTTGAATTGAAAATTTTTTATAAATTTTTTATGATTTTGAAGTGATTTTTAATATAAGATATGATATTTTTGTCTAGAAATTATTTTAAAAGATCATTCAAAATAATTTTCCATCTAATATGACATGTTTTTTCATTGTTTATGCTTATTAGGCATATGATCCAATAATGGAATTATTATTTCATTAATGTTTTATTTTTATGATGTAATGAAATGTTTAAAACCTAATTATATTCCATATGTAATTTTCATAAAAAAATTAATTCCATAGATTTTGATATAATGAATGATTTATGTTCTTAGGGAATATATATGAATAATTTCCATTTTTTATTTTTGGGAAAAATATTTCCCTCAAGTGAATTGGGTTATTTTGATAACTCACGAGGTATAAATTCTATATCAGAACCTGATTTCAGGTAAACAATTATATGTGTGGACTTAGGTTTCATGTCCATAATTTTATACATAACCTGGTTTCCATGTCCATATCTTTATATAAGGGACTGATTTAATTTACTTAATTTAATGGGAAAACCTATTACTTTTTAGAGAAGTTAAAAATGATAAAAGTATATATGTATTCTACAATATCATATATTATGTCAATTTTATGATCTCTTGGGAAATTTTCAATTATTTTCTTTTGAATCATGTCTTAGGAAGTGCCAATATTTTTTCCATGATTCATGATTATGATATATTATATGAGAGATATAATCTTATAATATTATAATCACATTCTTGTACCCCTATTTCCATGTTTATTCATCAATATCTCATTGATTACACATATTGAAAATTTGATCTCTCCCTTTTCTTATGTTTCCATTCATGAGGTTATAAAGAAACCCTCAATGCTGGAGTACTAAAGGGAAGTTCTTTGTGGAAAATGTTGAGGATATTACACCCAACTATAAGTTTGTGTTCTAATTTTCAAGAGGCACTAAACTAATATTATCATAGGGTGTTTGTTTGTATAGTGTATGAAATATTCCAAAAAGGATGTAATATCCATATATGAAACACCTGGGTCATTATTTGTTCCATTTTTAAGTTCAACAAATCGATATTATAATTTATGTGCACCCAAATTATGTTATAAAGAGAAAGAACTTGGGGATCAGCCTGGTAGTTTTTTCATTAATCTCTGTTAAATTCTATTTTTATTTAAAATATGGAATAAAAATAATTCTTAAATCTAATATAGAATATTTAATGAATATTTTCAGTCACTAATAATATACTAGTTGAATATTTAAATACATATTTATTCACAAGACCATTAAAAAAATATTTGTTTTTATATTTTTTAATTTACTAGGTAAAAAATTATAATATTATATTTAACAATATGAATAATAAATAAATATATATTCAAAAAACCATGAATATCATATTTGTTTATTTATTTATGTAATAGTATTTATTTAATAGAAAATTGTTAGTAAATGGTGAAAAAGGTGTTTTGTCCATCTTATATACCCTCAAATGTAAATGGTATACTAAATTTCATTTAAATAGTTATTAATATAATTATTTATTTTTATATAGTCTATGACACATTCACATAGAAAAGAAATAATGAAATTATTACTATTAGATGCGAGAGTTCTATAAGGATTCATTTATTTGATAAGGCTTCTTTTAATTATTAATTATTTTACTGAGATAAAAATATATTTGGTTATATCATCTTTCAATAATGTGAAAGGATTGGTTTTTTGGACACAATATTTCTACTCTGTGTAAAATTATTTCTTAATAAAACATTTCATGGGTTTTCTCACCATCCACTGATAATTCCAAAAACATATTCCTCCCTCTCGAGAGTGAGAGATCGAGATGGAGATATAATCCCCAAATCTGAATGATTGTATTATAGATAAAAATAATAACACATGAAACCTAGATAATAATCTTTTGAAAATAAAATTACAATTAGTTAATTTGGAGATTGTAGTAAATTTTGGTACCGAAACTAAAGGGATTATACTTTGGATCCTCTATACTTATTAATGTTACAATAATAACATGGTTTGAATATCAACATCAACATCATGTAAAAGACTCAAGATAGTGGTATTTTTTTTAACATCGTGTTAATTATAAATTTAACATATAATATATTATATGTATATCTAAGATAATTTTATTATTATTACCGGAATATAATAATTATAAATTTTATTCATTTTCATGTTTTTATAGTTCACTGATCTGATTTAGTGAAAACCAATCATTTGGGACTTATACAACAAACATCTACTACAATTTGACCATTCATAGTTTTCCATAAGCTATGGTTATCATTGAAGGAATGTGTAATGAATATTAAAAGATCATATTTCTCATGGTACATAGTTATAATGAGTAGATCACATATGTGTAGGTGGTTTTCATTAGGACTTTAGAGGTTACGTATAAGTATGTACTTAAATGCATGAAACAATGTTTCCAAATCTAGAAATGAAAAACACAACATTGGGTTGCATCTATTTTTATTTTAATTCATTGAATGTATTGTTTGGTTTGAGATCTATGAAATTATTCATTTCAACTTCCATAGTATGTTCTTGAGTACTTGAAAGAGATGGAGTCTTCTAGTGACTTTAGTGGTTACAAGACAAAATAGAGGCCCTGATTGCTTATTTTCAATATATACTAAGTATGAGCTAGTTCAAAGTTATTATCTATACCCAATAAATATCCCATGTTTTCATTCATTTCCATATGTTACCATGATCAGTATAAGATACTTGTTTTTTAGGATTTCTATTTTTAATTTCTTTAGTATATTAGTTGTGTTCTATTATACTAATAAGAGAATGTTCTGTTCGATTATCTGTGAGATCCTCGAATAACATAGTGGCAAATGGAGTCCCTATATTCTATGATGTAATAGGTAGTGTTTTTTTGATGGAGGGTCAAATATATCTATTTAATCATGTTGTTTAAGGGAAAATAGATTTCTTTCGTCAAGTGGTTGGTGAAGTTTCCCCTTCAATGTGAGATCAACATACGGACAATATTGAAGTTATGTGTTTCTATGATAATGTTTTATTTGTATAACATATGTATGTATGTGTTATGTGGGATATAAATTCAAATTTATTATCTTATAAACAGAGGTATTATTGATCCTAGTATTTCCCCATAGCGGTATCTAGTATAGTTTTCATTGATGGTGGAAGACGGTCGATGATAGTTTATCAAAAATCATTTCATGAACAATGTGATAATAAACAAATATTATCCTCTCTGATAGACTGATTGGTGAAAAATATATAATAGTAAAAAACATCATTTATTATTAATATTTTGGAATTTCATTTTTTATAGTGATATTCATTATAATATCATTAACTAAAATTTCAATCCAAAAAGATATATTTTTTTATTATTAAATTCATTTTCAGGCATTATATATTTTTTAATAAATTATTAATTTTATTATTTTATAATTTTTCTTTAAAAAATAGAATTTTATTTTTAAAACAACTTATTAATATTATCATAGGGTAAAATATTATGTTTTTTTTCTCAAAGAACGTTGATTTTTCAATAAATAGTGAAAAATACCGATTTAATGAAATGAAATTTCTATACATTAAATAATGTAGTTGAAAAGTTCCATTTACTATAATGTTTCATGGTTATACATTAATTAAAAATAATATGAATCATTATTTTACCTTATTTTGGTATAAGTTTATTTTTGGGTTTAAAAACACATTTTTATAAAAACACTTTTTCATCGAATGTTTTATTTTTTTATTAAATTTTTTAAAAACAGATTATGAAATATAATCTTGAAAAAAGGATTCCAAATATAAAATTGGAAGATTAAAAATTTCTAGAAATTTTCATTTTTTCTTTCTCCATTATAAATAGTAAAGGGAGTAAATATATTTCACCCCTACATGGGAAAATCAAGAAATTAACGATATAAATAATGTGATAAGGCATAAAATAAAACATGAATCCTTAATTTTTATATATTAAAGTATTATTCTACCATATAAATAAATGGTTCTGAAATGTGAGAATTTTTTATCTTCATTATTTGATATTGACCTTATGGTGATTCTTAACAATGAATAAAAAATTCACCCTTTTTGTTTATAAAACAATATTATTTTTTCATATGGATAGAAGAGTTCATGTTTAGTTATAAATGGTTAGTTTAAATATAGATAATGTTCATATCATAGTAATTAATTTATTATTTATAATTAATGAATAATTTCCTTAAATGCTTATGTATCGACAACACAATGCCTATGCAACCAGTAAAACAATCAATTAAATAAATTTAAAAAATTTGAAGTAATACATTTTGGAGGAATACTAGTTTACCATTAAATTTTTTGATTAAAATAATAAATAATAGATATATTAAAAATTAATTTTGAAATTATATTTCTATATTTCTTTTATTAAGAACATACAATATGAATTATTATAGAAGTGAATATAATGATATTTTAAATTAAAAATATTTAATTTAAGTTTTTATAATTTAAATCAATTTTTTAATCATCAATGTGACAAATATATGGTTGATAATATCAACCAAAGTGCAGTTATTTGTCAATTTTAAATTTATAATTACTCTTCAGACCCCTAAAGATTGAAAAGAACTTTTATATTCAGATTATTGTAAAAATGATTAATATTCAATTAAATCTAATTTATAAGGCCAACAACAAAATCTCAACTTTTGGAAAAATTATTATATGAGATTATTTTGACTCGTAATTATACTATATTATGAATATATAAATTTTGTTATATGTTTCATGAAAATAAAGTAATATAAATGTTATAAATTATGTGATTGTAAGATTACCCCACCCTTCATTATAAAAGGGCACATCTTATTCTCTCTTCCTCACATATTTTGAGTAATTCAGTTCCACCAAGACGTGAAACAATCTTTCAAAATCACCCCTTAACATTTTTTTATATTCTATAGTCTCACAAAAATAATAGATCTAGATGGTTTAAGGTGTATTCAAATGAGGTTATCCAGGTAGAATACAAAAGTCATAATAGAAAACATTTATATTTATTTATTATTCCACCTCTTCCTAAGATTATTTCACCCTGATGATTTAATAACAGCATTGTCATCCAAATAATAATATTTTATTATTATTATTTTAAAATACCTTTTCATTTATTTTTCAATCAAATGGTACTTGAAAACAACAATCGTGTGTATGTGTGGAGTACAACCTCTATTAATTGACACATTTAGTTTTCTATCACCAAATATTATTGATATTTATAACAATTGATTTGATATTTATATATTATTTTCATGAAATTATTATCATTATGTTAAGATAATATATCATATATTTTATTACCATACCATCTATTAGGAAATAATAACAACCTTCATGCATATATAAGGATTACCGCAAATAGGATGTGATGTGATTCATCTCTCATGTATGTTATTCATGTATAGTAAACAAATATATGAATAAAAATGATAATTATATTGATATAAATATTATTTATATAATATAATAATATCCCATTTACCTATGGTTATCGTAACAATTATATACTTGAAATGTGAATTGAGTGTTTGTAAAATATCTGAAATTAACTAAACTTATTATGTAACTAAATAAAACATAGAAATAAATGTAATTAAAGGGATAATAATAATGTAATCAACCTAAAATTTTATAATTAAATTTTATAATTATTTATATTATTTTATTCATTTTTTAAATAATATACAAAGTTAAATGATAATTAATGTAATGTAATTTTTTTAAAAAATAATCCTCTAACGTTTCCCATCCAACTATTTATTCTTTGATGCCGAATTTTTTTTCAATAGAGTTCTTAATAATGTTTAAATTTATTCTAAATGTTATTACCATTTTTTATATTATTTATAATGGCATAAAATTAATCATTTTAATATTTTCTATATGGGTAAATATTACCTCTTTTTACCTAAATTAGAAAGAATTTATTTATTTTATATATACCAAATAAATGTAATTACCATATATCATTATATTTAATTAATTTAATTCTTACTCTATATTTTTCTATTTTTATTTTCATATGAAAAAATTTCTAATATATTTATATTGTTATCCATTTTAATGAGTTTTTAAGAACAAATGTGTAATTATGAAAATATTATCAGAATGTTGAATTTGTTTTTATAATGGTATAAAAATATTTTTCATGGATTTCATGATTAAAATGTTTAATAATAAATATTTATTTTCAATTTTACTATACTGGATCATTATAAATGATGATTGGTGATCCCAATATTTATTATACAATTAGTGAGCCATTTATATCTCTCTGATGTATTAGTTAATGTTCCATGTCTTAAAAGGGAATTTTGTGTAACACCATAAGATTTCATAGTAAGTTATTTTCTTTAAAACAATACAATAGCATGCGCTACACTTAACACGGAGTTCGACTGCACCACGACCTACCAAACTAGCCATTCAAAACCAGTTATGAATAGTGTTAACTGAATTTTGAATTTTATGTACCCCATATAATTTCAGAATCCATATTATGTGTTTATTAGAAATAATATAAGAACAAATTTATTTTTTAGATAAAATTAGTATTTAAAAAAAATTTACCAACTTTTAATTGAAAAACTTTGTAAAAACCAATATTTGAAAATATTATATTTTCAATTTAGAGAAATTAAATTCTTCTTTAGAATGAGGACATAAAAATTTAATTTGGATAAATTTTTGTTACTTTTCTGATAACTTTCATATTTGGATGAATACTGAAGGATACTAAATTTTAATTGAAAAAAACATTTTTCATCGAAATAATTTATAGTGTTAAATTATACATTTGAATGGTTTTCAAGTATAATTAGATTAAATTTTTATCATTTCAAACAATTTAGGTCATTACATGTAATTTGAAGTTTATATTTTACATAAACACATGTCAATCTTTTGATAGTTTTTATATTTTTAAAAACCCGCTTTTTGGTTTTGAAAATGGGAATTAATATTAAATTAATTAATGAAACTTCTATGTTCTTAATTAGGTAAAATAAAATTAATTTTTGAATTCAGAATCTGAAAATTAGATTATCGTGATGTTTTGGAATTTTTCTGAAAACATTCACTTTTTGATGAATATTGAAAAACATTGCGATGTTGTTTAAAACAAAATTTTTATTTAAAAAATAATTTTTTTTATTTATTTTAAGTCATAATATATACATAATACTTATATATGTTCAATTTAATTCATTGGAGTCATTTTATAACAACTTTAGATATATAAAATTTATCGATCTTTTTAAAGACTTTTACCCACCTTCTATGAGCATTTAAAAATTTGAATAGAGCTTAAATTTACTACTTCTATGAGTTTAATTTCAAAAATCTAAGTGACACGGTTAACATCAGAATGTAAAATGTGGTTCAATAAGAGGAAAATATTTTTTGGTGAATAGTATCTTTTGACTTTTATTTACCGTGGTTAAAAGTAAATAAGGTAATTAAGGGTAAAAATGACACTATAATTATCCTATCACATGTCATAATTATATTTTATAAGTTTAATTCAACTAAAAAAACCTTTTGAATGAAATATTATCATATTTGGTCCATATGGATTAGATGAGGACTTTTATTATTATTTTACTTAAAGAAGAGTTAAAAGTGTTAAATTAAAAGATTAATAACCAAACCATTTTAATATAGGGCTACACATAAGATAAATTCTACTATAAATATTCACTATAAAGATAAAAATATTTCCTACAAAATTGTATTTTATATATAATTTTTAGACCTTATATAAATTAATTTATATATGACAGCATGATGATGCATCAAATACCTTATTATTGAAATATAAAAATAATTTATATAACTAATATCAAAATAAATGTATATTGAGCCTTATGATGAATTAAAGTAATTTTATAGGTTATTATTACATGTTAGGGTTGATTAAAAAAATTATTCTAAATAATAATGTTTTTATAGATTTCAAAAATATCAAATACAAAATACTGTTCAATTTAACATAATTCAGTTTTTAAAACAAATACAATATTTTAAATTGATATAATATTCCTAAAAATCTGTGGTTCAACTAATGGACTTAGATAAGGTTATATATATTAATAATTAATCACTTGGGGTTCTCATTGCTTTTTATATTATGTTTATTAACCATATAATATAAAAATACAAAGAGACATGGTAAATGACAAACTAATTTACAAAGAATTAAATAAAAAAGAAAAGGTTAATATGGTGATCTAAACCTGTCTAAAACCTATTGTTTGAGAGGTCTTCGACCCATACCCACCTTATCATATAAATAACTCATTTTGGAGATATTAAAAATTGAAAGTGATTTTATTATAAAATAACTTTTCAAGATTTTCCTAAAGTGACCCTCACCCCTATTTAAAAATGTACTTCAGCTTCTCTTAATTTCACACCTCCAAATACATTTAGATTGGCCAAACCCTACCCAAATATCCTGCAAAATTCCTCTCTTCATCCTAAAGGCCTTCCTTTGATCATAAATCCATCCTAAGGATCCCTGTTGATCAAATTAAAAAGAAGAACCCATAGAAGAGGTAAATATTTAATCACTTCTTTCAAGTTCATTTCATCACCCACTCCCTCTTTCATTGTTGTTTAAATTAAAAAATAATAACTAAAATATCTTATATATACAATTATGTTATTATAAATATGGTACAACCATATTAATTATACTATCCATCATATAAAGGACAATGTCACCATACATGTGTACGTACGTCTTACGGTCTCCACGTTGTGGTGTAATTTGTTATTCAAACACTTCGTTATTTTGGTTGAGTATAATTATCAATATAGCTGATTTAAATAATTAACATAACTTGTTAATTATTCTGTATATGTGATATACCATCCAATTACATATGATTTCACCATCAATATAATGATTTTTTCAGTCATGTGTACGTACGGATTACCGTCTCCACTAACGCAATGTGATTCCTTCCCAATCATAATCATTCAAAAATAATTTTAATTTTATGATTAATAATAATTTTTATGAACATAATATCATTATGTATATTAATCAGATACATACTACACATAACAAACATGTCTTATGTAACCATTCAATAATGGAAGACAAATCAATTAACACATGAAACGATGATACTACTAAAATTGTATTTACAATGCAATATTATAAGGTAATATATGATATCATATTTATGTATATAGTTCTTTTATAATTAAATAAAAATGATTTAATTATTATACAAAAGGATAACGTACCCTTTTCCAAGGAAAAGTACAAGGTAATGGGTTTTTATCTCACTTTTATTCCTGTGAGATTCATACTATATTTGCCACTATTACATTATTTGTGGTGTATTTACTGCTCATGATTGTATTTTTTGTGTAATATACTATAATTTATGTGTATTTACATCATTATTGGATAACCCTTCTTCATTGGGGTGTATGTTTAGTAAGTTACCAAATTGGTAAGGGGTTTCAAAGTTCAATATCCAGTTATTCAGTTTTATGAAAACATCATTGATTACTATACTCAAACATTATGTAAGAAATCACACATATTTACATATGTAGTAATTTCAACTCCCCTTTGTGTGGATATAATTTTGATACACATAATCACTCCATTGATAAATTCTCAAGTCATCGGTATAAAATTGATAAGAGTATTTTTAACTCAATTTCTATTCATTGAGATAAACATCCAATTCATTGGTGTGGTTTTCACACGAATATGTGTATATGACCCCAGATTGATTTACACTGAATATACAATAATATTGAGTGTTTTATATTTATCACACATAATTATTTCATTTTTTATCATTAACTAAATGATACATTCTTTATAAAGGAATTCATCTCAACTTACATTCCATGGACACTTTATTGTTGATATGCGCCAATTCACTTTTATTTGATGTATATACTGTACATTGACATAGAAAACCATGAATCTATTTATTCTTTGTATTTTATAAAGTTTTTATTTCCTCAATTATTTTAATTCAAGAATCTCTCATTTGGTTAAGAACTCTAACTAAAATATCATTTTAATTGTTTTAAAGATTTATTCTTCTAAACCATTCTCATTGATGTCCATGTTTTCAAAATGGTTTTAAGGATTTATTTAAATGGACATGAATGTTTTTAATTGTTAATTAATTTCAAATGATTCAATGTGGTATGGGACACTTTTATTAAAAAATATCATTTAAATGACATCCTTTATAAATTATGTGACTTTTAAATGATTTCACCAAAAAGTGACTTTTCCCTCAATGATTTTTATTGATCATTTTAAACTATGTCAACACAAATTATGGAATAATATTTTTGATCAAGGTTTATTTATTATGATAGAAATCTTACATATTGTATTCAATGTTTTGAGATAGTTTCGACTATGGGTGTGTTGTTTTTATACCATTTGTGGTTTAGAGATAAAGTATTGAAATTTCGTATGATAGTTTTAATATGAATGTTTATGTTATTTTTAAACATTTTAATATGAGGAATGCATTGGAATTAGCAACTGATGGGTGAATCTTGCTATATCTCATCGATTCATCGGTATGTATCATGAGATAAACTAGTGTCTTATCACAGGGCCTCGACAATATCTTATTTGTAGTCTTGGACCAAGGCCTTGATTATGAGGTCACGAAGTCTAGAATTATGCATTACATCATTATGAAAGTGGCTATTAATATTACATGTGATTATTTGACAACCTGAATATTCATGTGAATAAGTAAATGGAATTATTTGATTTTATCTTTTCCATATTATGTTTAAGTTTATGTTTAAAAGGCTTTTGATTTAGTCATATACATTACCTTAAATATTTGTCCTTATTTATGAATGTTTACGCTATATTGTTATTCTTACAGAGAGTATGAGATATCCCATTTCTATGTCTTATTTTTCCTAGGATGTGAAGAAGTATTCTATTGTTGACCTGCAGGTATAGGCTCATGATATAAGTGTGTTCAAAAGGGGACAAAATGTTGTTGATGTTTTTATTTAGTGATGTAATGTTAAACTTATGAATGTATCTAATACTTCCAAGGTTACTAGACTGATCTGTCTTTCAGGACATAGTTCCTTGTATCTTACCAATGTTATATAATAATGCACAGAAACTGGGTAACTGGGGTCAGGGGGTTACTGTTGCTATTAGAGGATGTTTAGTACAAACCTTGGAAATTGGATCTAGAAAATCAAAGAATAGAAAACACTGTCCTAAGATAGAATTTGAGGATTAGTATAGAAGAACATAATAGAATATTGCTGCTATAGAAATTTTGTGAGTTTACCAAGCCATACATCCATGTCTGGATAAGAGCAGGTAGAGGCACCTCTGGTATAAATGTTCCTTGGGAATAAACTCAAAATCACCACTTTGAGCTATACTCGAACGAGAACTGGTGCATGGAAAAGGGCCTTACTACACTCCTGGTTACAATACTCCTGGGGAATATGCATAGGATATTCACATTTTCTTTACAAAACTGATTTGAAGAATTATAATATAAGATTAGAATAAATAACCTTGGATAATACTAAGGTGTTATAGATTAAATAAAGGTGTTATGATATTCTCTAAATGATTTTATGACTCACACTATGCTTTCTTCTATAAGTTAATGGATAGTTTCCAAGGATGTCATAGTAACATTGAACTTGATGTAAAACGTTGGCATGATGGTGGAAATGAGAAATGAAATGGAATTTTGATAGGGGTAAAATATATCAAGTTCATACCAAATCAATTTTCCAAAAATATGATAAAAACATATATATTAACCAACTCCTAGATTCAACAAAGAAGTGAAAGGTAGTGAATGATAAAAGCTCCAGTAGTGGAGACCATGGAGAAAAGGAAGCTCAATTTCTCTAATGATAGAAATGTTGAAGGAGATACCTAGAGAAGTGTCTCAATGTAACAAAGAAATTCTATTTGTGTGGTAAAGAAGGACATGAAGAAAAGAACATACACGTAAAAATTAAGAGTACTATGGAAAAAAATAATAAAGATCCCAAAAATCCATTTATAGTCATTTTCCTTAAATGCAGGGGACCTGGGAATTACCTGACTGAATGCCCTATTCTATAGGATAAACTCTTTTTAAAGGAGGATCCTATGTAGAAATAAATGATTGGTAAAATTTTTAAATGTATTAGTGCTCTTTGATGATGGGATTATATTGGACTAATTTTCCCTTGTATGTGTAACACTTTAGTTTTTTATGTGAAAATGATATTTTAAGAAGAATTATCATTTCTATTGTTGATATAGTTATAAATAACCATTTGGGTTTATATGATCCTTGAATTTGAGGCAATTAAAAGTTATTAAATTTTGGGATGAAAATCTGAGGTATGAGTTAACATTTGTGGTGAAATTATGTTATGGTTATTTTGAAGAATTTATCTCATTTAGAGAATTTTATAAAATAATGTTTTTGACAAAGGAAAACACACAGACCATGTGACAACCCATTGCGTCAGACAAAGCTGTGTGAATCAAACCCACAACCAGAGTGCAATTGGAATTTATTGCCTACCATTGGGCTATGTGAAGTCCCTAGTTAATGTAAATAACTCTATTTAGTTAAATGATTTTATTGATCAAATATAAATTAATTTGAGTTCTTTTGTCTTATAAAATAGATATCTATAGTATAAAAAAAAGATTTAATGAATAAGTGATAAAAGTTATTTTGGAATATGTTATCTATGTTGGGAACACTACATGCCTAAGGAAAATAGAATACTATGGGATTTGATTTGAGGAGTAATGGTATTTTTTTATCTATGTTTTATAGGGATTTATAGTGATTTTGGTTAATTGTATAAAATATTAATCTATCATAGAGAATACGTGATTAGGTTAATTACATTTAAGTATGTGACTTTAAGATTAGAAATTGTTATTTGGAGATACAATTAAACATGGAAAACTATGTAATCAAATTCTTCTATGTTTTCAGTTTCAATATTAGTTTGGATTATATTTAAGGATTTTAAGGACAATACTTTTTTGAATGGTATTTGTTGAAGTTTTTGTATTATTAGTTTAATTTTAGAAATTATGATTAGTATTTCTTTATTTAAATGATTATTCTTTTTGGGGATCATCTGATCTTGAAGTAACCATTTTGGTTTTTTTTAATCTCTAATGACATGGTAAATATATAGTTTATCCTTCATGGATTACGTGATTCTCAAGATGTTGATTCTAGCAATTCCGGTGTGGCCAAGTCATATTGAATACTCATAGTTTGAAAAAAAGATGAGTTAGTGGTATATATTTATTAAAGGATAAAACTCTACTAAAAAAGTAAGTATATTTATTTATGTTCTTATCCAATATAATAAATAAATTCCACAACATTATGTAATGGAACTTAAAAAAAACATTGTCCATTTACTTTTCCTTTTGGGAAATAAATGAAAATCTATCCCATCACAAGCTTGTGGTTCAATTCTTGTTAACTTTCTCATAATCGTGTTTTCTATCACTCTCCATGAGAACATGAAAATTAGTTTGTCTTCCCTATCCATGTTTTTATACAGGGAATTCTAGTATGGGTTATCTCCGGTGACCATTATACTTCTCTTTCTTTTTTTTAAAGTGACAGTATTATTGACTCTTTTTCTAATGTGGGACATTCAGTAAAGTTCCCAGTCCCAATTTTAAAATTGAGAGGACACAATTTCCAAATGGTGGGAAGAATGTAACACCCCTATATTTCATAGTTAGTTATTATCTTTAATGTAATTCAATAGCTTGCGCTATACACACCACTTACTTCGAGCGTTGTACGACTTACCAAACTAGCCATTCAAAACCAGTTATGATTAATATTAACTAAATTTTGAATTTTATATACTCCATTTATTTTTAGAATCCTTATTATGTGTCTCTTAGACATTATATAAGAACAAATTCATTTTTACAGATAAAAGAAGTATTTTTCAAAAAATGCAATTTTACCAACATTTAATGGAAACACCTTTTTAAAACCAATATTTGACACTTTTATATATTAAATTTATTTTAATTAAATTATTCATTTAAATTGGGTGATAAAAGTTTATTTTGGATAAATTTTTTTTAATTTTCTGATAACTTTCATATTTTAATGAATACAAAAAATACTAAATTTTAAATGAAAACAACATTTTTAATCGAAATATTATATAGTGTAAAATAATTAATTTTAATGTTTTTAATGTATAATTAGATTATATTTTTATAATTTAATACAATTTAGTTCATTATAAGTAATTTCAAGTTTAAATTTGAAAGAAACACATGCCAATATTTTGATAATTAATACTTTTTTAAAAACCCGCTTTTCGGTTTTGACAAAGGGAATTAATTTTAAATTAATTAGTGAAACATCGATGTTTTTAATTTGGTAAAATGGAATTAATTTTTGATTTTGAAATATCAAAATTAGTATAGGGAGAATTGTTTGTATTTTTCTGAAAACATTCAATTTTTAATGAATAGTGAAAAACACTGCGTTATTGATTAAAATCAATTTTTTTAAATAATTAATTATTTATTTATTTTAGGTCAAAATATATACATAATACCTATATATGTTCAATTTAATTTATTTTAGTCATTTTATAATAAGTTTAGATATATAAAATTTTGTTGAACTTTTTATGGTCTTTTACACACCTTCTAAGAGATTTTGGGAATTTTCATAGAACATAATTTTACCACTTATGTGAGTTGAATATCAAAACTCTTAGTGACATGGTTAACATAATTAAGTAAAATTTGGTTCAATAAGAAGAAAATATTTTTTGGTGAATAGAAACTTTGGAGTTTTATTTACCATGGTTAAAAGTAAATAAAGAGATTAAGGGTAAAAATGATATTATAATTTACCATAACACGTGTCCTAATTCTATTTTATAAGTGTAATTAATCCACAAAAAACCATAGGAATAAATTATTATCATCTTTGGACCACTTGGAATAGATTAGGACTTTTATTATAATTTTATTTAAAGAAGAGTTAAAAGTGTTAAATTAAAAGATTAAAAACCAAACCATTTTTAATACAGGGTTACACATAAGATAAATTTGACTCTAAATATACATTATAAAGCTAAAAATATTTCATTCATAGTGGTATTTTATATATTTTTTTATACATTGTATAATTTAATTTATATATGAAACAACGATGTTTCAATAATTACCATATTAATGAAATAATAAAAAATAGATATTATAAATATACATATACATGTTAATTGAAACTTATGTTAAATTACACTAATTTTATAGGTTAATAAGACATGTTATAATTTATTAAATAATTTTTATTCGAATTTATAATGTTTTTATGGCTTTCAAAAAAAATCAAATACTAAATAGTTCCAAAATTGAAATAATTGCGTTTTTAAAACAAATAATATATTATTAATTGATATCATATTCGTCAAAATATAAGGATCAACCAAAGGACATATATAAGGATATATATTAATATTTAACCACTTGGGGTTTTCATTGCTTGTGATAGTTTGTTTATTATCCATATAATATAAACAACTCAAAGAGACATGTTAAATGACAAACTATTTAACTAATAGTAAAATCTGAACAATAAGGTTAGTATGATGAGATAAGCCTATCTAAAACCTATTGTTTTAAAGGTTTTAGACCTATCCCGTCCATATCCTCTAAATAAATTATTTTTTATCCATTAGAAACTTAAAATGAGTTTATCATAAAATACTATTTCAATCTTTTCCTAATGTGACCCTCACATATCATATAAAAGAGTACATCTCCTTCTCTAAATTTCATACCACCAAAGCCATTTTTCTTGGCCAAAACCTTTCCAAATATCCTCCCAACTTTCCTCCCTTAATCCTAGAGACCTTACATTGGTCATAAATCCATCATATAGAGCCCTATTAATCAAATCAAAAGGAAGAACCTGGAGAAGAGGTAAATATTTAATCACCTCTTTCATGTTCTTTTCTTTTTCCACATCCTATTTCGTTGTTGATTCCATTAAAAAAATTATAAATATAGTATCTTCTATAGGATTTGATTTTATTATAAATATGGTACAACCGTATTCATTATTCTATCCATCCTATAAATGACAAAGTCACCATATGTGCGTACGTACAACTTACCATCTCCACGTCGGGGTGTAGTTTGTAATTCAAAAACCCAATTATTTTGGATGGATATAATAAGGAATATAACTGATTTAAATAATAAATATAAAATTTTAATGATTATTTATATGTGATATTCCATCTAATTACATAATATTTCACCATCAATATAATGATATTGTCTCTCGTGAGTATGTACGGATTACCGTCTCTACGAAAGCGATGAGTTCATTCCCCATCGTAATAATTATAAAATAATTTTCATTTTATGATTAAAAATAACTTTTATAAACATAATATCATTTGGTATAAAAATAATATACATTGAATTCATAACAGAAATGGCTTATGTAAGCAATCATATAATGGAAAATGAATCAGTTAACACCCGAATCAATGATACTATCGAAATATTATATAGAATTCAATATTAGAGAGTCATATATGATATCATATTTATGTATATAGTTATTTTTTATTTTAATAAAAATTATTTAACTATTATAAAATAGGTTAATAAACCATCAACCAAGGAAAATTACAAGGTAATGGGTTTTCTTCTCACATTTATTCCCGTGAGATTCATGTTATATTTTCCACTATTACCTTTTGTGTGGTGTATGTACTGCCTATGATTTTATTGTTTGCATAATATAATTTAATTTATGGGTATTTACATCATCATTGGATGATCATTATCCCATGAGGTGTATTTTTCTTAAGTTATCAAATCAGTATGGGAATTTCAAATTTCAATTTCCACCCATTTGGTTTTACGCAAACTTCATTGATTACTATACTCCATGATTATGTGTGAAATCACTTTTTATTTACTTAGGTAGAAATTTCCACTCCCATTTTTGTGTATATACATTTTATACACACAATCAATCCATTTATTAATTCTCAAGTCATCGTTATAAACTTGATAGGAGTAATTTTAACTCAATTTCTTGTCATTAAGTTAAACATCCAATCCATTGGAGTTGTTTTCACAAGAATATATGTTAATTTCCTATGATTGATTTGCACTGAATATCCAATAATATTGAGTGTATTAATATCTCTCACACATTATTATTTCATTTATTTATCCTTAAAATAAGGATATTGTCTTTATAAATGAATTCATCTCAACGTACATTCCACTAAGACTCCTTTTTTGTTATTCGCCAATTCACTTTTATTTAGTGTATATACATTAATTGGACATAGTACATCACAAATCCATTTATTCACATTATATTATTTTTCTTTTATTTCTTCAATTATTTGTATTCAAGAATCTCTCATTTGGATAGGAACTCTAACTAAAATATAATTTTAAAAGTTTTAAAGATTTATTATTCTAAACATTTCTCATTAATGTCCATGTTTTCAAAATGTTTTTAAGGATTTATATATATTGAAATTAATTTTTTAAAATTTTATTTCCTATCAAAAGTTTAAAATTGGTATGGGAAACTTTGATTCAAAGCTATATTTTAAATATCTTCCTTCATAAATTATGTGACTTTTAAATGATTTCACCAAAAAAGGATATTTCTCTCAGTGATTTTTACTAATAATTTTCAACTATTTCAACATCATTTAGAAGATATTATTATTGATTGAGGTTGATTTATTATGATACAAATATTATTTATTTTAGTTAATTTTTTGTGATATGTTAGACTGTGGATGTGTAATTTTTATACCAATAATGTTTTATGGATAAAGTATTGACATCTTGTATTCTAGTTTTATTACGAATGTTTATGTTATGATTAAACATTTTTTGTAAGAAATGTATTGGAAATAGTAAGTAACAGGAGGATCTTTCTATAGCTCTTTGATGCATCTATAGGTCTAATGAGACAAACTATTACCTTGGCACAAGGCTTTTGAAAAATCTTATTTGTAGTCTTGGCATAAGGTATGGACTATGAGGTTATGAAATCTGAAATTATGCATTCCATCATTATGAATGTGGCTATTGATATTACATGTGATTATTCAACTAGTATGAAATCCTTGTAAATAATTTAATGAAATTATTCGATTTTATCTTTTACATATTATGTTGAAGTTTAAGTGTAAAAGGCTTTTGTTTTAGTCTTATAAATTGCCTTAAATGTTTATTCTTATTTATGGATGTTTCCACTATATTGTTATCCTTTCTGATCATCTAAGACCACTCCTTTCTTTGTTTTATTTTTACAAGGAAGTGAAGATGTATTTTATGGTTGACCATCTGGGATAGGATAAGGATATATGTGTGTTCAAAAGGGGACAAAATGTTTTTTATGTTTTTATATCATGATGTAATGTAAAACATATGTATGTATCTAGTACTTCAAATGCTACTAAACTGATCTATATTTTAGGAAATGATTCCTTTTATCATGCCAATGTTATGTAAAAATGTATCGACACTGGGTAACTGGGGTTGGGGTGTTATAGTTTTAGGGTGCTAACATGGAAGGTTTCTTCGATGGACTTAACTAGGATCTAGTAATTTGTAACAGGAGTTAAAAAAATTCATGAATATCGTGATATTATTTCCCTAAAGGGTTCTTATTTTATTTATATTATTTTAAAATTTATCATTGACTAAAAATTTTGTTTTATATATGGATCAGATTTATTTTATACACTCAAATAATAATAAAAAATTGGTAATAATTTTATGGGTTTTAGTGTTTCACATTAGAATTATTAATTTTAATAATTCATATTATCTAATATAACTATCAGAAGCATTAAATGTTTTCAAAAAGTTTCACATGCATTAAGGATGAGTAGAGAAAAAATATAATTCATTATTAAGGTCATTTATATCTTAAAAGAAAAATATTGTGTTTCATTTTAGATGTTTTTTATTATTTGGAAAATTGATACAGATAATAAGTGTAATTATTTTCATTTATGGAATTATTTTGTATGATCTATGAAATAACACTCAAAACTATAATCATAAAAGGTTGTATAAAATTCATGAAATTAAAGAATTACATAATAAAATTTGATTACGAAATGTATTTATATTATCACATTAAAGTTTGTATTTCATAGAAAATTATTATAACATTATCGCTTTGGATAATATTACTAGAATACAGCTAATAAGCTCAAATTTATTTTTATTTTGAAATTATATATAATTTTAATATACCTATGTTTCATTATCAAATCTATATGATCTCCAAAAAAATACCTAATAGTGGATTGGGATGCTGAAGTATAAAGGTATTAATAGGAAAATATATTTCTATACCAGTATCCTAGAATGGTTACAATCTGAATAGATACATTTTATTATTGTGAAGGTCCAAGTGACCCAATCTATAAATGGTGGTGGTATCCTTGTTAGACATTGAAATAATTTACCTTGATGAAACATAACATTAAATCGTAATTTAATAGACAAAAACCCTCTAGGTTTTAGTGGAATATAAAATCTAGTAGTATCTAAATGATTGATAAATTCTATGGACATCGTATTTTATATCAAAGGATTTCGCCAACATCAATGGTAACTCTACCTAATTTTCATTTTCCATTTGATGTTAATCTATTATGGTATATGGTTAAAAATATTGAAGAGAGTGATGTGGTTTATTCCATAAAACATGACATTTTTAATAAAAATTCCTAAATTAATCATTCTCTATGGATTTTAGTAACTTAATTTTATAAATAATTATTGGACATGAGGATAAAATTTTATGATTCAGTAGGACAATATGAAGTGAAATTTATGATATTGGCCAAGTATGCATTACATTTTATTGAAGACCAATATTGAAAATTAATATATTTTGATAATGGTTTAACCTAAAATCCAGAAGATAATTATTCTAATTAGAATTTAAAAGTTATTTTAAATTAATTTTTTATAATAATAAATTCATGATGGAGGGTGATAACACTTATGTTCCTATAGATGACTAGAGTAAAAAAACCATTATCGAACTTAATGGAGATGAATTCAACTAATAAATCTATAGGTAAGCCAAAAAATATTCCATGTGATGAAAACAATCTATAAATGATTACAGGGTATAAAAAATGTTATTTATATGATATGTTTGGTTGGAGTAATAAAGAATGAAAATAATTGACTCATGAAAAAATAATGATTGAGTTAATAGATAGTCATAAATCTATGAGATTTTTAATCTCAATGAGCTATTTATTTATGAAAACATGAATCTAAATTTTGTTCCACGAGGTATAAATCATCATGATTAATAAAATGATGTAGTGGAAGATTCATTTTAAACTAATATGTTTGATACTAGGGTTTCTATTAAAGGCGTGATAGGTACCTTACTTTTTTATTTGAGTTAAGGAAATTCCTAGTTTTTCTCCAAATCTACTCGTTCCATAATTCATAAAAAACTGAGTAAGATGGTAATATATCCTCAAAAATAGTATATATAAGTTATTTAAAAAATGTTAAAGTAATAATGAAACAATTATTTATAGGAATCTTAGTATTGTTAGAAGTGAGATATTTTACCGTTGAAATCACGATGAACTACCAATAGTAATGTTTGATATTATTTTGGATATGGATTTTCAATCACGTTATCTTGGTAATATATATTTAAGAAAAAATAATTTAACATTCAATGATTATATATCTTTTATAACATGTCAATAATATGGGAAATGGATTAACTATTATAGTGAAAGTTACCTAGAAAGTATTATTTTAAAGATATAAAATTTTCATATTAGTGATGTTGAATTTGTAAATAAATTTATGGATATATTTAATATTTATTTTCCTAGTTTTATTCATAATATATATGATGATTTTAATAGTGAATTATTTCTTAACACTGAACCAATTTTATAATGCATTTATTTAATAGCTCAAGAAGAGCTTCTATAATTGAAAAAGAAGGTGCAGAGCTGATAGATAAAGGATTCATTCTTCTTATCACTCCATCATTGAGTTGCATTATTTTGTTTTTTAATATGAATCATTTTTCAATGAGATATTTATTATATTATATATCCATGAATAAAATCAATCTTATGAAAATGTATCATTCAACTCATATCAATGAATTGTTTGATCAACTATAGAGAGTAGACTATTTTCTGAGATAGATCTCATGTAGGGTACCATCAGATCAAGGTGAAGGGGTAATATATTCAAAATATATAATTTCATAGTTTACATGGAAATAATGAGTTTTTGGTTACACCCTTTTGGTTTTCAAACACATTAGGTTTTTAATTGATCTAATTACTAGAGTTTTCAATGACTATTTGAATCAGATTGTAAATTTTTTTTTGATGATATTTTGGTATATTCTAAAATAAATCGGGATCATGAAAAAAATATATATATGATTTTTTAAAAACCTATAATGAAAAAATTGTTTATGGAAAAATTTATCAAATATAAATGTTGGTTGTATAAGATTTATTTAATTGGGGAAGTTATTTCTAAAGATTACAAAACTATTGAACCTATTCAATAAAATGTTATCAATGAATTGAAAGACCATAAAATACCACTAGTATTATGTTTTTATTCTATTATTCATTACGAAAAATATTTTCATGAAAAAATTAATCCATTATCTATCCCAAAACATAGTTCACTCAATATTAAGTTAACATCATCAAGGAAAAAGAGTTTATGTTTGTTTCTAGTAAAAAGAAGAGTACAGATGAATAATCTAGTTTTGTCCATATCTTATAGAAATGATTAATTTTTGGGGTTTAGATAATCTTCTTTAAATGGACTTGGTTGTGTTCAAATGTAGTATAATTAGTTAATGTATTATTCTTTAAGTCAATTAAAAACTAAAGAGGTAAATTGTTGGACACAATATTTGGAAATACCTACCATTTTTTATATAAAAATCTATAGGAATAATATATATAGAGTAAGGTGAAAACATATATTGGTTATAAATGTTTTATGTATATGTTATTTAAAAAATAATTGAATAAGAGTTGCAAAAAATATGACTTGAACTAATATTGTATTAGGATTGTATGATTCATTACCATAATCAAAATAAAATTATATTGTTCCTTATGATAAAAAGATAAATTAAAGTAACCATTTTAGGATTTGAGAATGATCCATTTGTAAATTATTTTGTGTTTGGTATATTATAAATTTATCACACTATAAATTCCTCAATTTTGTATTAGGATTGAGTGTCTTCATCATTGTAATATTTTTAAATCTCATAAGGAAGGCCATTTTTTTCATTGAATCATGTATTGGTAATGAAAGGTATAAGGCCCCAGCCTTAAACCTTACTTAAAATTGAATTAAATGAATAATTCACATTAAGTATCTTTTCAGGTTTAGAGTTTTAGAGAATTAGGACAGAACTATTACATGTCAAACGATTACAAAGTAGTCTCTTCTACTAAATTTCCATAAAATAAAAACTCTTAAAAAGAAACATGTCTAGTTTCATGTTTTAGGTAGCATGACTTTCCCTTGATCCCATCCTTGACCCTATTCCACGCTAAGTCTTGTGAAAAACATTTCAAAAACTTGGGATGAGCATACAAACTCAGTAAGGGATACACAATGAATAAAAACTATTAGTTTATCAGAACAAAAAGTAAACCATGTATACTTTATCAAGGTAATACTTTTCACCTTTATGAAGTAGTAAAAACTCTTCACTGAATAAAATATCATTACTTACCTTTTTTTAACCAAAGGATTGCCATAAAACCCATATAAAGAACACATAACCTATATAAAGGTAACTTGGGACATAAACATACTTTAGTGGAATAACCATACGGTCGACTCCCACACATATCACTTAATGGAATAGCCATACGGCCAATTTCCATACATACTTAATGGAATAGCCATACGGCCGACTTCCATACCCAATGCATTGGAGGTTATAATGTAACCACCCATCCTGGCATTCATGGCACCACCCGTCATATTGTTTATAACATAACCACCTGTTAAAATGCCCAAGTACCAATATAAAATCATAAAACATAAAGCCAATATAAAGGAATGATAACATTTCCACATTTCAATCACAATATATCATAAATATATTGACATAATATAATCCTTTATCAAAACCATTTTCAATACCAAAATACATAAAAGAGTATATGGTATTTATTTTATTCTAAAAACATTACGGCTTGTTGAGGAAGCCAAAGACCAAATAATACTCGCGGTGGCGGAAAAGGTCGTTGTCACCGAGTACGTTAAAAGAAACATTCTTTTTTGTCGTTTTGTAAAATGCTTCGTAGAAAAAGATTCCTTTTGTATAAAAGTAAAAGTCAAAGGGGTTTATACACCATATAAAAGAAAGTTGTGTATAAAACGAAATATGCCTCAATGAAAGGAGATTGAGACGAAGTCCCTTACCTCGGGTCCGGCTTGACTCGATCGTTCATTAACGTCCTGAATAATAAACTTGTGTTAATTTATACTTGATTAAGAAACTTTTTAGAGTTCATTAATCCTTTTATATCACTTATTTCCATGTTATTAACATTATGTAACCATTTAAGTTAATAATGTTTGTTTTGTCAATATTTGGTTCTTAAGTCGAAAGTGGACTTCTTACAATTACATGTTGTTCGTGGGGTCAAAGGTTCTTTATATCCAGAATGACATTCCTGATTTGGATATCATATATATCATATATATCCAGCATATACATGTATTTATAATATTACATAATCATTTAGAGGTATGAAATGAAATGCACCGTTCATGGAGACGGTAAGCCATACGTACGCATGAACGCTATTTTCATTTCTTTGTCATATTAATGGAATTAAAAATAAATGATAGTTATGTATATTTTAATTCCATAATTATATTCATCATTTTAGATATATCATTCCTTATATATATCCATTATATACATGTACTTTTAATAGTATATTACATTTGGGTATAAGAAATGAAATGTACCGTTCATGGAGACGGTAAGTCGTACATACGCATGAACGCTACTTTCATTTCTATCTCATTCATTAATGGAAATAAATAATAATGCCATATAGGGGTATTATAATTCCAGTATAATATCATATATAATAACTTTAAATCCATCCTTTACACGTCCCACATATGGCATTAACGAATCACATCACTTTGAGGGGGCGGTAGTCCGCACTTCCCTAAATGAAGATATCGTGTTTACCCATAATGGAAACCATAAGGGTATGCCCAAAATGAAAAATAAAGAATCTTAAGGAAAACATAAACATATTATATATCATATATAAATATAGTGTCATCATAATTTCCAGCTTTCAAGGTGTTAAAAGAATGTTGAACAGTCATCGTTTCGGGAGGCAGAAATTCGCCATCCATAGAAACAGTATGTTGTTTAACCATTAGATGTAGGTGTTTGTAAGTGAATCTCGAATACTTCTTATAACAACATCCTAGTATATTGAGGATACTGGAGTTGTTAGAAAAGAAAAGAATAAAAAGAGTTTCGGGGGTTGGAGAAGCAAAATAAAACAAAAGGACTCAAAAGAAGACATTACCTTAAAATCGGGTAACTCCCCTTAGTTTGAGCTCAAAGGCTTCCTTGGGAAGACTTATGCCCAAAGTGAAGCTTCAAGGAGTAAGAGAGGGATGTGGAGAGCCAAAATGGGAAGGGTTTGGCCGAGAAAAAGGCTTTGGGAGTGTGGGAAAAGAAGTAGAGGTGGTGGCCTTTTATAAGAGGAGAGGAGGGGCACTTTTGGAAAGTAAAGAAATGTTACTTTTTTGAAGATGTGTTTCGGTTTTAAAAGGTTCCACATTGATATAATTCGTGGATAAGGTGATAATGGTTAGAAATACACCCATACAATAAGTTTTGGACATGTTTAGTTCATATATTTTACATTATCTTTCCATTTTATTTAAATCGTCAAATAATGATGTCATCGCTGCATCATTATTATGTCATAAATAATTTAATTTATTTAATGTCTAAAAAATTTAAAAAACTACTATGATGTAGGAAATCTTTTTATAGTTCGAATGACTATTTATAATAAAAAATATGACTTGTATAACCCCATTTAAAAATTGTTTTAGTAAAACATATCATGTGTGTGCCATTTTTTACATTAACATTAAATAAAAGGTATTTATGTCATTTTCCAACCAAAGTAGCCCAATGGGGTCCCCAAGTTGAACCATGGATTTTCTTGGTCGTCCATGACACATCCAATGAGGGTAGGACATGTGTCTAGGTATTTTCATTTTATTATAATATCATTTTTGCCTTAAATTGCACTAATTACCTCTAATCACGATTAAAAACTTAATAAGTTACTATTCACCAATAAAATATTTTTATCTCATTGAACCAAATTTTACTTCTTAATGACAACCATGTAAGTTGTATTTTTGAAATTCAAAACATAGAAGTGGTAAAATTTAATTTAGACAAAAAATCAGTTTTTATAAGTACCACTGAGTGGTTTCACTATTTATCAAAAATTGATGTTTTTCCGAAAAATTCTAATAAATCACCCTAAGCTATATTTGATATTTAGAATTCAAAAATGAAGTGCATTTTACAAAATTCACAACATATAAGTTGAATTAATTAATTTAATAATTAATTCCTGCTGTCAGAGCAAATAGCGTGTTTTATGGAACAATAAGTACCAAAAGATTGACACTAGTTTATGTCCGATTTCAAAGTGAAATTAATTCCAATGACCACTATTGGATTTAATGGTAAAAATATTTTCTAATTTCACTATAAAACCAATTCAAAAGATAATCTAATCATATAAATAAATTAGATTAAAAAGAGGTTTTGAATTAAAATACAACATTTTACACTATTCATTAAAAAAATGAACTTTATTGGAAAAATACCAAAAATTTACACAAAGTAAAATTTGATGTCCCGATTCTAAAGAAGAATTTTATTTGGTCTAAAAGAATGTATAAAAGTGATCAAAACTATTTTTAATGACAGTTCGCCATCAAAAGGTGATAAGTGAACCTTTAGTGAAAATTAGGGTATAAAAGTCTAAAATTGAATTCTTTCCGTATTTTAAGCCTTTGGATAAATGTAAAAACATTTAAAAAACATATATAATCATATTTTAGTTATTTCTATCCATTATCACCAATACAACGTCTACATGTTAACTACCATTTAAAATAATATTATTTTATTATTAGAGTGCAACGTAAGATTTCAAGAAACTCGTTGTTGCGTATTGGGTACGCCATCGAGCATAGCATCCCTTTTAAAGTAATATTAAAATTTCATTCACAAATATGGATAAATATAAATATGTCATATTCTTTATTTACCTGGGGTGTTACATCCTTCCCCCCTTTTGGGAATTGCGTCCTCGTAATTTTAAAATTGATCTTGGAAACATCCTTGAAAGTCCCACATTGGAAGAAGAGTTGGTAAAACAATAACTTTAAAATAAAGAAAGATAAGTACAAAGGTCACCCGAGTTAACCCATAATAGGATTCCAAGTATGAAAACATGGACATGGAGGAAAAAACAAAGGGTCATGTTCTGATGGAGATTGATAGAAAACATGTTTTGGAGAAAGTTAACCACATGAAAATCACAAACTTGTGATGGGTTAAACGGTATTTGATTCCCCAATAGGAAAAGTTAATAGACAACATTTTTGTTTTAAGTTACATTTTATTGAGGAATTTATTCATAAGGAAACATAATCACTTATCATGATGACTCTCAACTTTTATTAGATTCCTTACACAAACTCATATTTTCTCTAAAAGGCGAGTATTTAGGAAGACTTGTTCACATTAAGAGTACTATAATCAACTTCTTGAGAATTACCTAACCGAAAAAGAGAACTATATACTTCCCATGTCTTTTGACTTTAACCAAAACCAAAACCCAAAAGATTAGTACAAGATCAGATAACCCAGAAAAGGATAACCCATTAGAAAGAAAATCTATTCTTAATCTCCAAAATTTGTCCAACAAAACCCAAAGTTCAACGAGGACCATCCGATAAACAATTTGTCCATAAAATTCCTCAAAGTTAACCAATCTAAGATTGAAACCCAAAATTTTGAAAGATTTAGTCACATAGTCTTCCATGTTAAATCGTAACATTTATCTCCAAACAAAATCAGTTGCTCTTAAAGTCTCGCATTGAAAAGTAATTATCCTAATCACATATCCTCCATGATAGGTTAATCATTTTCATAAATAACCCAAAATCAACTTACTCTTAATTCATAAAATCATATAACTAAAAATAATCAGTCAAACTAACCAGGGACTTCACGTAGTCCAGTGGTAGGCGATAAATACCAGTCGCACTTTGGTTGTGGGTTCGATTCCCGCAGCTTTGTCCGACGCGACAGGTTGTCACACGGTCTGTGTGTTGTCCTTTTTCCAAAACTATATAATTCTTAAATCATTCCCCAAAAAGGGATAAAATCATAAAAAATAACCATAACATAATTTAACCTCAATTTTATCTCATGCCTTTCATTTCAATCATAACATATAGTAACCCATAATTACTTCAAAAGTAAGGATCATATAAACCCAAATGATTCTTTATAACTATGTCCACAAAAGAAAAGATAACTATTCCATGAATAGAATTTTCCTATATTAAACATCAGGGTTACACATAATATAAAAAGTCTTCTAATGTAACCCCATCATCAAAAGAGACATAATACTCTTAAGAATTTCACCATAACTCTTGAAGCCCTTATATGTTGACATCTTACTCATTCAACATTCTTCATGATCCATTAACCATTCCTTTCCAACTTATTCCGAAATACCTCTTTCCTACAAACAAAATCATGAATCATATCCTACGATTCCATAATAGGAAAACAATAGGCATGAAATAATACATACCTTTGATTGGTCATTGTCAGTTTCTTCATCCTCAATCGGAATGACATTAGGTATTGGTAAATGAGTATTTGTATGATCTTGGTGATCCCATTCACGAAAATTATTCATAGGACATGTGTTTTCTTAATGACCATGCACACCACATTTAAAACATTCAATTGATCCCTCAGAAATAACTTCTTTCCCTTTCCTCGAGTCAACTGGATGCTTCCTTTTTCCATGGCAGGTTCTTTCTTTATGACCTTCATTTCCACATCAATAGCATATTCCTGTCCCTTTGAAACATTTTCCTAGGTCTTTCTTTCCACATCTTTGACACATAGGTTTTTGAACACACTTACCTTTATGATTATTACATGTACTTTCGTAGGGATTTGTTTCTTGCATATATGATGCCTTATAGAAATCACTAAGGTTTAGGTGGTCAATCATAACTCCAGATAGTTGGTTGAGGATAAACACAAGAGTTCTCATTACAGCTCCTATATCATTCAGTTGCTCGCTCAGAAAACTGTCACAGTTTTTTTCACATCCACTGTTACCTTGATGCCTACTAGATCCAACCATTTACTAAAACCAAAAAGGGTCAGTGTGAGTATAACAACAATACCATAATGTACTAATGAGGAGGATAAGCACTAAGATATTCTTACTCATTCACTTTATCTAAAACTTGGACTCTTTCTGAAATCCTAACCATTATGGTAATGTCACTTATGCTTAAAGAATACCCTAACCTCTAAAGTTATGTAAACCGACCTTTGATACCAACTATAAGGCCCAAGCCTTAAACCTTACTTAAAATTGAATTAAATGAATAATTCACAATGAGTATATTTTCAGGTTTAGAGTTTTAGAGAATTAGGACATAACTATTACATCTCAAAAGATTAAAAAGTAGTCTCTTCTACTAAATTTCCATAAAATAAAAACTCTTAAAAAGAAACATGTCTAGTTTCATGTTTTAGGTAGCATGACTTTCCCTTGATCCCATACTTGACCCTATTCCATGATAAGTCCTATGAAAAACATTTCAAAAACTTGGGATCAGCATAAAAACTCAGTAAGGGATACACAAAGAATAAAAACTGTTAGTTTATCAGAACAAAAAGTAAACCATGTATACTTTATCAAGGTAATACTTTTCACCTTTATGAAGTAGTAAAAACTCTTCACTAAATAAAATATCATTACTTACCTTTTTGTAACCAAAGGATTACCATAAAACCCATATAAAGAACACATAACATATATGAAGGTAACTTGGGACATAAACATACTTAAGTGGAATAACCATACGGTCGACTCCCACACATATCACTTAATGGAATAGCCACACAGCCAATTTCCATACATACTTAATGGAATAGCCATACGACCGACTTCCATACCCAATGCATTGGAGGTTATAATGTAACCACCTGTCCTGCTATTCACGGCACCACCCGTCATATGGTTTATAATGTAACCACCCGTTAAAATGTCCAAGTACCAATATAAAATCATAAAACATAAAACCAATATAAAGGAATAATAACATTTCTACATTTCAATCACAATATATCATAAATATATTGACATAATAGAATCCTTTATCAAAACCATTTTTAATACCAAAATACATAAAATATTATATGGTATTTATTTTATTCTAAAAACATTACGGCTTGTTGAGGAAGCCAAAGACCAAATAATACTCGCGGTGGCGGAAAAGGTCGTTGTCACCGCGTATGTTAAAAGAAACATTCCTTTTTGTCCTTTTGTAAAATTCTTCGTAGAAAAAGATTCCTTTTGTATAAAAGTAAAGTCAAAGGGTTTTATACACCATATAAAAGAAAGTTGTGTATAAAATGAAATATGCCTCAATGAAAGTAGATTGAGACGAAGTCCCTTACCTCGGGTCCGACTTGACTCGATCGTTCTTTAATGTCCTGAATAATAAACTTGAGTTAATTTCTACTTGATTAAGAACCTTTGTAGAGTTCATTATTCCTTTTATATCACTTATTTCCATGTTACAAACATTATTTAACCATTTAAGTTAATAATGTTTGTTTTGTCGATATTTGGTTCTTAAGACGAAAGTGGACTTCTTACCATTACATGTTGTTCGTGTGGTCAAAGGTTATTTATATCCATAATGACATTCCTGATTTGGATATCATATATATCATATATATCCAGTATATACATGTATTTATAATATTACATAATCATTTAGAGGTAATAAATGAAATGCACCGTTCATGGAGATGGTAAGCCGTACGTACGCATGAACGCTATTTTCATTTCTTTGTCATATTAATGGAATTAAAAATAAATGAGAGGTATGTATATTTTAATTACATAATTATATTAATCATTTTAGATATATCATTCATTATATATATCCATTATATACATGTACTTTTAATAGTACATTACATTTGGGGATAAGAAATGAAATGTACCGTTCATGGAGACGGTAAGCCGTACGTACGCATGAACGCTACATTCATTTATATCTCTTACTTTAATGGAAATAAATAATAATGACATATATGTGTATTATAATTCCAGTATAAAATCATATATAATAACTTTAAATCCATCCTTTACATGTCCCACATATGGAATTAACGAATCACATCACTTTGAGGGGGCGTTAGTCCGCACTTCCTTAAATGAAGATATCGTGTTTACCCATAATGGAAACCATAAAGGTATGCCCAAAATGATAAATACAGAAACTTAAGGAAAAAATAAACATATTATATATCATATATAAATATAGTTTCATCATAATGTCCACCTTTGAAGGTGTTAAAAGAATGTTGAACAATCATCGTTTCGGGAGGCAGAAATTCATCATCCACAGAAACAGTATGTTCTTTAACCATTATATGTAGGTGTGTGTAAGTGTAGCTAGAATACTTCTTATAAAAAATCCTAGTATGTTGAGGATACTGTAGTTGTTACAAAAGAAAAGAATAAAAAGAGTTTAGGGGGTTGGAGAAGAAAAATAAAACAAAAGGACTCAAAAGAAGACATTACCTTAAAATCGGGTAACTCCCCTTAGTTTGAGCTCAAAGGCTTCCTTGGGAAGACTTCTGCCCAATGTGAGGCTTCAAGGAGTAATAGAGGGATGTGGAGAGCCAAAATGGGCAGGGTTTGGCCGATCCAAATGCTTTGGGAGTGTGGGAAAATAAGTAGAGGTGGGGGCCTTTTATAAGAGGAGAGGAGGGGCACTTTTGGAAAGTAAAGAAACATTACTTTATTTGAAAATGTGTTTCGGTTTTAAAAGGTCCCACATTGATATAATTCGTGGATAAGGTGATAAGGGTTCTAAATACACCCATCCAATAAGTTTTGGACATGTGTAGTTCATATATTTTACATTATCTTTCCATTTTATTTAAATCGTCAAATAATGATGTCATCGCTGCATCATTATTATGTCATAAATAATTTAATTTATTTAATGTCTAAAAAATATATAAAAACTACTATGATGTAGGAAATATTTTTATCTTTCCAATTACTATTTATAATCAAAAATCTGACTTGTATAACCCCATTTAAAAATTGTTTTAGTAAAACATATCATGTTTGTGCCATGTTTTACATTAACATTAAATAAAAGGTCTTTATGTCATTTTCCAACCAAAGTGGACCAATGGGGTCCCCAAGTTGACCCATGGATTGTCTTGGTCGTCCATGACACATAAAATGAGGGTATGACATGTGTCTAGGTATTTTCATTTTATTATAATATCATTTTTGCCTTAAATTGCACTAATTACCTCTAATCGCAATTAAAAACTTAATAAGTTACTATTCACCAAAAAAATATTTTTATCTCATTGAACCACATTTAACTTCTTAATGACAACCATGCATGTCAGATTTTTGAAATTCAAAACACAGAAGTGGTAAAATTTCATTTAAATGAAAAATCAGTTTTTATAAGTACCACTTAGTGGTTTCACTATTCATCAAAAATTGATGTTTTTCAGAAAAATTCCAAAAATTCACCCTAAGCTATATTTGATATTCCGAATTAAAAAATGAAGTCCATTTTACAAAATTCACATAATATAAGTTGCATTAATTAATTTAATAATTAATTCCCGCCGTCAGAGCAAATACCGTGTTTTTATGAAACAATAAGTATCAAAAGATTGACACTAGTTTAAGTCCGATTTCAAAGTGAAATTAATTCCAACGACCAGTATTGGATTTAATGGTAAATATATTTTATAATTTCACATTAAAATCAATTCAAAAGATAATCTAATCATATAAATAAATTAGATTAAAAATAGGTTTTGAATTAAAATACAACATTTTACACTATTCATTAAAAAAATGAACTTTATCGGAAAAATACCAAAAATTTACACAAAGTAAAATTTGATGTCCCGATTTTAAAGAAGAGTTTTATTTTGTCCAAAATAATGTATAAGAGTGATCAAAACTATTTTTAATGAGAGTTCGCCATCAAAAGGCGATAAGTGAACCTTTAGTGAAAATTAGGGTATAAAAGCCTAAAATTGAATTTTCTCCGTATTTTAAGCCTTTGGATAAATATAAAAACATTTAAATAACATATATAATCATATTTTAGTTATTTCTATCCATTCCCGCCAATACAACGTCTACATGTTAACTACCATTTAAAATAATATTATTTTATTATTAGAGTGCAACGTAAGATTCCCAAGAAACTCGTTGTTGCGTATTGGGTACGCCATCGAGCATAACATCCCCTTTAAAGTAATATTAATATTTGATTAAAAATATAGATAAATATAAAGATGTCATATTCTTTATTTACCTGGGGTGTTACAAAAGGTCTGTCATAAGAATTTAACATTGGAGAATAAATTGTTTTAGTAATTGGAATATGGAGATGTATTACAGCAATATCCAAGTTGAAAAACAAATTAGCATGTAAATATCACAAATATATCCTTTTTAAGACTTTGACATTAATAAGATGTATAAAATCGTCAATAGTATTACTTATGGAACAGAATGAAAAAATATATTATATATTATACCTTGAAGTATACAAGTTTTTAATATTATTAATTCAAATTATGATTACTAAAAGGGTGTATATATTTATATCGGTTCTAGAGGATATATCAAAAAAATATTACTGTGGATGTAATTTTAGGATTAAAAATGAGTCTATAGCAAATAAGATGATTATTTTGATAGTTATCATTTTAATAAATTTAATAATTTTCATACTATTAAAGATACAATGACTTTTGATCAACATTACCAGATGTATATAAAGGATATGGTAAGGTTACATTGTAACGCCCCAAGTTTTATGAACTGGTTCAAGTAAACAATGTTGTGCTTTTAATGATGTATCTTGTTTTATTTTATTTTATGGTTTGTGTACTGATAAAGAATTCAAGTGGAAATCAAACATGAAGAATATGATAAACTGTTCTATATTTAAAAGGTACATTACTACATGTCCCATCTAATTGAAAGTACCCTGCACAAGAACTAACACGGCCACAACAAGACTACAATGAACCACAACACAGGCAATCAGATAGTCGTCATCTTCAGGATCCATCAGTGTGAAAAGTATAACCGCCAGAATCACCGCGCACGCACTCAGCACCAGAGGTATGAGGAGAGCCATCCTCCAAGGGTCTGGTGTTTTGAAAATATAAAACAACCTACCCCTTGATTTTATAATGGTCCTCTAAGGGAATATGACCGTTTTTTTGGACTGTTGGGTTCCAAGGGATAAAATGCATCTTTTTATAAAATTTGGTCTTTATTACGCTTTTATAATATTATGGTATTTTGATATTTTAATAAGTACAAAATATTAGAATTATATCTTCAAGTATTAAAAATAAAATGTTATTCTTGCAAATGAATCTATTTTGATCATGATGATATTTATATGGTGGAAAACTTGGTATTCTTTTAAAATATGACCAACATCAATTCTACAGTGGCATCAACAATAAATGAAAAATGTATTTTTCCGGATCTATAAAAATATATGTGTTTTGAATTAGAGAAAAAACTATAGGTCTTTTAAACATAATTGTATAAATCAACAAGTGAAGTAAGTTATAAATTGGATTTTAATGGTTATAAGATCCTAGTAGATATAAATGTGTGGTATTGAAAATATATTTTTTGTAATAAAATAACTAATAGGTATATCAAATAGTATCATTTGTTTACTTCAAATAAAATGGGATTTTTGGATTTGAAAATTAAGGGTTAAAAGTACTTAATATGTTTTATAAAAATTCCAAATTATAATGTACCGGTTATATATATATATATTGCGAAGTATTATAAATTCTAATTTAGCATTTATTAAACTTTTTTTTATTAACACACTGTTTATACTCAGCGAAACACTTGCTGGCCATGCAATTGTCCTCCTCCGTCCGATCTTGCCTAGGAGGATCCCAGCCGTTGTTGTGTTTTAAAATTGCTCAATGCATTGCAGCCGTCTGATCACGCCCTGGTCGAATCCCAGCCATCGCGTGTTTTTTTACTGCTTCTCCCGTCTTCTTCTACCTCGCGCCAGGGACCCGCGAACCAGCAGCTGGTTTGCCAAGGACGCTACCCACTCCACTGCTCACGTTGACCTCGCGCACCCACCTCCGTAGGCTCGGCCTAAACTTCCCCCGGATCATCATCCTTTAAGAACTGAGAAACCCCAGTGAAAACGGGACCTCCGGAGCCAACCCGCACCACCGCGACGCCAGCCTCGCCGCCGCCTCGCCGTCGCCTCGCCACCACGAACCACCTCCTTTTCACACCACACCCCTGTGCACGACCACACAAGTTCCAGCACTGCACTGCTAGACACCAGGCCATCGCCTCGCAGCGTCTCCAAGTGGTCGCGACCTCACCGGCCACCAAACCTCCTCCTGGTTCTCCGGCCACCCAGCAAGCCTCCCTCCGGCGAGCTCCTCTCTTGAGCGGTAAGGGTTCCATGCTTAAGCGTCTTTTTTTTCAGAACCTACCCATGCTCCTCGTTACACTTTTATATACATGAAATACATATATATGTATATACGGATTGCTTTTACAAGTGAATACTTCTCACGTTTTCCATTTTAAGCAAACAGGGGGCTCCTAAGGTGGTTTTTCCTTCGGGTCTGCTAACATAGGGGATGCCCCCACCACCTTATAATTTCAAAACCCCAATATAAACACTTCTTATACTCAGTTATTTTATATGTATATATATAATATGTATTTTCAGTATATGCACCGTGTATCTCATCTTTTGAAGACTTGGTGGGTGGCGTAGGAAATGGTATCACCTTTTTATTTCTCTTCCTAAAAAGATTTAAGTATTTTATGAGTTTGCTAATATATCCCTTTGTATAGTCTATGTACACATTTATATACATAATTTGTTTTTCATATGTTTGGGTATACCCCCTTAACCTCTTTCAGTCTAAGGTATTCCAAGGAGGTTGTTTTTATTAATATTTATTTGAGTACTTATACAAGGGTAGTTATGAAGGGTTTTCATTTTAAGCAAAACCATTACACAACATAACACACACACACACATATATATATATATATATATTCGGATGCTTGAGTATACACTTATATATATAGGTAACCATAAAAAGTCTATTTCTAATATTTCCATGATAAATCAGTATTTTAAATTAGGAATTATACATTTGGAAATGGTCTTTTTTTTAATTCTTAACAGGTATGACCTTTATTTATGCCTTTTATATAGAACTATATATTTTATACAAGGTTATGTATTGGAATGGAAATGTGTTTTGGTGTTTATAATTATCTTTGAAAAATATCATTTGATGCGAACTTGTTTTTTTGGGTGTAAGTACAATTATGTTATAGTTAAAAACAAAGATTTTACATGTTTATGTATTTACATTTTCATGAACATTTAAACCCCCATGAGGTATTGAATTTCAAACTGAATAAATGATAAGTAGTTAGAGGTATTAAGATTTGTATTGTACCGTGTTTAATTTATGAGGAAACCGATATATATAATGTGCGTATATATAGCCTTATGAATGTATTTATGAGATTAATATCTGAAAACCCTAGTTTTAAGAAATGGTTATTAATATTTCTATGCATGTAGAATTTTAGTACTTGTCTATGCTGTTTTATATTTCTGTGTCTAAGGGTACAATAATGAACTTGATTAAAGTCGCCCTTAAATTGATTTGTGTTTTTTTCAAAAGGATATGCCCTTGCCTATTTTAAATTTGCATTAAAAGGATATGGATTTAAGGGTTATGTTAATATGTAGAAGTCTTCTATTATTTTTATACCGAACTCGCTGCAATGATTTTTAGTGAGCAGAGTGTAACTGAAAATTCTATGACTAGTAAAGATTAATAATTAATGACAGGTATTATTTTTAAAGTGGTTTATTTCCAAGTGTCGGAATTTTAAAGATTGCAAGTGTTTATTATTTTTATACCAAGCATGCCGTAGTAATTATTAGCGGATGGAGATTTGTTGCAAGTACTGTGACCTATGAAGTACAATAGTTAATGCCAAGTAGTTCTTTTCCATGCACTGGAATTTTATAAACTCATCATTTAATACCCCTTGGGATCAAGTCTCACACATTCATCATCTTATGTGCTTAAATAATTGTTCTATGCAAATAGTATGCTTGCTTATCCGTGCCTGCTTTTATTCCATATTTTCCATTTTATCTGCCCTAACATGTATTTGTAAACCAATTATATAACTGTTGCCTTATTCATATTGTTCATGCATATGACTCAACATGATAATGGACTAAGAACTAAAATTACCCAAAGTGGTATGGGACACCTTGGGTAATGAGAAATGAAAATGGTATTACCCAAAGTGGTATGGGACACCTTGGGTAATATGAAATGAAAATTAAATATTCAAAGTGGTATGGGACACCTTGAATATCTTACCCTATCAACATGTGAGAAATGTATGGGACTACCCGGAATGGGGTCCAGTAAGAAGAAAACCCTCCAGGTTGGGGACTGGTTAAAGTAAGCCCTCCTGTTTGGAGACCGGTAAATGTAAGCTCCTCGATGCATCGATAGTTCTCGAGACAGCCGGATTGGGTTTTTACCCTTAGGTCATGGCACAAGGCCTTGACACAGAGACCATGAGTCCATCAGCATGCATTTCTTTGTTTATGACCAACCTAGTGTTTATTCGGATTAGAGGAATAACCTTGGTTATAGAACCTTACCTATGAGTATCAGATAAAAAAAAGAAACACAAGACATATGATATGACAATGTTGATGCATGACCAATTTCGTTTCCAGAACTTCATTTCAAACGTTGTATTTCAATTATCATGTCATAATGTGCATATTTTTTGTAGATGATGCGCTTGTGCGCGACTCTGATGACATATTCATCTTATTGATCATACAAACTTTTCTTTTTTATGGACACTTTACTTCGTGCAACCCATGCATTTTTATTATTATGCTTATCTTGTTTGCTAAGTGAGTTACCTCTAAGTGTTTTAGTGCATACGTATGAAGTACTTTAACTCTGATGTATCAACCATTGTTTAGTCTTGAAGTTTTTGTTTTAAGAATTTTTCTAAGTATGGAAAAGTATTTCTCAACGTAGTTTTCAAAAGTTGGGTTTAAGTATTTTCAAAAACCCCTTACTGAGTATTTTAATGCTCACCCTATGTTTTATGTTAAATTTTTACAGGTTGATAGAGCCTTTCCAAGACTTGGATGTTTGTTCTTAGCTCAGAAATTAAGAAGCAAAGCTGTTGTCTCTGATTCTCCAGGATCTAAACCAGAAAGTTCCTCCTGATGGGTTATGATGGGTGGCTTATTTGTTTCATTTGTATGAAATAAATTGAACACCATAACCGAGGCACCGGCACCGGGCTAGCTGGGGTCGGGGCATTATAGTTGGTATCAGAGGAATGGTTTAGGCAACCTTGGAAAATTAGGACAACACAAAAACATTAATAATGTTTTACTAAGTAGGGTTTGTTATTAAACTTCTCAGATGGAAAGACAGCGAACCATGCCTAGACTCTTGACTCTCCCTACAGAAATCATAGAGACTATTGTAGGAAAATCCTGCTCAACATGTTACCAACCTTTTGTTAACTTACGACTCACGTGCAAAACCCTCTATGAAATATCGAAAAGCTCGAATGTCCTTCGAATCTTCCGAGGGTCAGAAGTTGTGTATAACCTAATGGCTACTACGCTGTTTGAGAATTATAAAAAGAAAGGGAAGTACTATGAGGGACTCTTCCTGTGTTTCACCTTGAACAATAAATGGTTGGCCTTCCTGGAATTTGGAGAAGCTGCAAAGCAGTTGGACTTCCGCGCAGTCCTTATGTACCAAATCCTGTGCTTCAGCATGCTTGGGGAGCTCTGCGATTTTGGATCTTTCCTAGAATCCTTCAATTATGAGATGGTTCGAGAGATCTTTAGGAACCAAATCCAAGCGGATGTCGCGAAGCTTGATGTCACTCGTTCCCATCTCTGGAAAACCACCTGTATCAAGCGGGAGCTTGGCTTCAACCACGATTCACTTTTCCAAAAATGCATTTGGGAAGAGGAGACCCACAAGCTCTGTTCTACCCAGGGGATTGAGTTGAATAGTAACATCTTCCATGGGCCTTGGAGGTAAAGAGACATCACCAAGGGTGTCAGAGATGATGTATGAGTAAGTCACTGTTTGTACGCCGATCGAATTGCGGGGACACAATTCTTTTAAGAGGGGGATAATGTAACGCCCCAGGTTTTATGAACTGGTTGAATTAAACAATGTTGTGCTTTTAATGTTGTATCTTGTTTTATTTTATTTTATGGTTTGTGTACTGATAAAGAATTCAAGTGGAAATCAAACATGAAGAATACGATAAACTGTTATATATTTAAAAGGTACATTACAACAAGACCCAACTAATTGAAAGTACCCTGCACAAGACCTGACACGGTCACAACAAGACTACAAAGAACCACAACACGGGCAATCGGATAGTCGTCATCTTCAGGATCCATCAGTGTGAAAAGTATAACCGCCAGAATCACCGCGCACGCACTCAGCACCAGAGGTATGAGGAGAGCCATCCGCCAAGGGTCCGGTGTTTTGAAAATATAAAACAACCTACCCCTTGCTTTTATAATGGACCTCTAAGGGAATATGACCGTTTTTCTGGACCGTTGGGTTCCAAGGGATAAAATGCATCTTTTTATAAAATTTGTTCTTTATTACGCTTTTATAATATTATGGTATTTCGATATTTTAATAAGTACAAAATATTAGACTTATATCTTTAAGTATTAAAAATAAAATATTATTCTTGCAAATGAATCTATTTTGATCATGATGATATTTATATGATGGAAAACATGGTATTCTTTTAAAATATGGCGAACATCATGTCTACAACGGTATCAACAATAACTGAAAAATGAATTTTTCCGGATCTCTAAAAAAATATGTGTTTTGAATTAGAGAAAAAACTATAGGTCTTTTAAACATAATTGTATAAATCAACAAGTGAAGTAAGTTATAAATTGGATTTTAATGGTTATAAGATCCTAGTAGATATAAAAGTGTGGTATTAAAAATATAATTTTTTTAATAAAATAACTAATAGGTATATCAAATAGTATCATTTGTTTACTTCAAATAAAATGGGATTTTTGGATTTGAAAATTAAGGGTTAAAAGTACTTAATATGTTTTATAAAAATTCCAAATTATAATGTACCGGTTATATATATATATATTGTGAAGTATTATAAATTCTAATTTAGCATTTATTAAACTTTTTTTATTAACACACTGTTTATACTCGGCGAAACACTTGCTGGCCATGCAATCATCCTCCCCCGTCCGATCTCGCCTAGGAGGATCCCGGCCGTTGTTGTGTTTTAAAAATGCTCAATGCATTGCAGCCGTCCGATCACGCCCTGGTCGAATCCCAGCCATCGCGTGTTTTTTTACTGCTTCTCCCATCTTCTTCTACCTCGCTCCAGGGACCCGCGAACCAGCAGCTGGTTTGCCGAGGACACTACCCTCTCCACTGCTCACGTTGACCTCGCGCACCCACCTCTGTAGGCTCGGCCTAACCTTCCCCCGGATCATCATCCTTTAAGAACTGAGAAAACCCAGTGAAAACGGGACCTCCATAGCCAACTCGCGCCACCACGACGCCAGCCTCGCTGCCGCCTCACCGTCGCCTCGCCACCACGAACCACCTCCAGTTTCACACCTCACCCCTGTGCACGACCACACAAGTTCCGGTGTTGCACTGCTGGACTCCAGGCTGTCGCCTTGCAGCGTCTCCAAGTGGTCGCGACCTCACCGACCACCAAAGCTCCTCCCGGTTCTCCGGCCACCCAGCAAGCCTCCCTCTGGCGAGCTCTTCTCTTGAGCGGTAAGGGTTCCATGCTTAAGCGTCTTTTTTTATAGAACCTACCCATGCTCCTCGTCACACTTTTATATACATGAAATACATATATATGTATATACGGATTGCTTTTACAAGTGCATACTTCTCATGTTTTCCATTTTAAGCAAACAGGGGGCTCCTAAGGTGGTTTTTCCTTCGGGTCTGCTAACATAGGGGATGCCCCCACCTCCTTATAATTTCAAATCCCCAATATACACACTTCTTATACTCGGTTATATGATATGTATATATATAATATGTATTTTCAGTATATGCACCTTGTATCTCATCTTTTGAAGACTTGGTGGGTGGCGTAGGAAATGGTATCACCTTTTTCTTTCTCTTCCTAAAAAGATTTAAGTATTTTCTGAGTTTGCTAATATATCTCGTTGGATAGTCTATGTACACATTTATATACATAATTTTTTTTTCATATGTTTGGGTATACCCCCTTTACCTCTTTCAGTCTAAGGTATTCCAAGGAGGTTGTTTTTATTAATATTTATTTGAGTACTTATACAAGGGTAGTTATGAAGGGTTTTCATTTTAAGAAAAACCATTACACAACATAACACACACACACACACACACACACATATATATATATATATATATTCGGATGCTTGAGTATACACTTATATATATAGGTAACCATACAATGTCTATTTCTAATATTTCCATGATAAATCAGTATTTTAAATTAGGAATTATGCATTTGGAAATGGTCTTTTTTTTAAATTCCTAACAGGTATGACCTTTATGTATGCCTTGTATATAGAAGTATATATTTTATACAAGGTTATGTATTGGAATGGAAATGTTTTTTGGTGTTTATAATTATCTTTGAAAAATATCATTTGATGCGAACTTGTTTTTTTTTGGTTTAAGTACAATTATGTTATGGTTAAAAACAAAGCTTTTACATGTTTATGTATTTACAGTTTCATGAACATTTAAACCCCCATGAGGTATTGAATTTCAAACTGAATAAATGATAAGTAGTTAGAGGTATTAAGATTTTTATTGTACCGTGTTTAATTTATGAGGAAACCGATATATATAATGTGTGTATATATATACTTATGAATGTATTTATAAGATTAATATCTGAAAACCCTAGATTCAATAAATGGTTATTAATATTTCTATGCATGTAGAATTTTAGTACTTGTCTATGCTGTTTTATATTTCTGTGTCTATGGGTACACCAATGAACTTGATTAAAGTCGCCCTTAAATTGATTTGTGTTTTTTCAAAAGGATATGCCCTTGCCTATTTTAAATTTTCATTAAAAGGATATGGATTTAAGGGTTATGTTAATATGTAGAAATCTTATATTATTTTTATACCGAACTCGCTGCAATGATTTTTAGTGAGCAGAGTGTAACTGCAAATTCTATGACCCGTGAAATTAATAATTAATGGCAGGTATTATTTTTAAAGTTGTTTATTTCCAAGTGTCGGAATTTTAAAGATTGCAAGTGTTTATTATTTTTATACCAAGCATGCCGTAGTAATTATTAGCAGATGGAGATTTGTTGCAAGTACTGTGACCTGTGAAGTACAATATTTAATGCCAAGTAGTTCTTTTCTATGCACTGGAATTTTATAAACTCATCATTTAATACCCCTTGGGATCAAGTCTCACACATTCATCATCTTATGTGCTTAAATAATTGTTCTATGCACATAGTATGCTTGCTTATCCGTGCCTTCTTTTATTCCATATTTTCCATTTTATCTGCTGTAACATGTATTTGTAAACCAATTATATAATTGTTGCCTTATTCATATTGTTCATGCATATTACTCAACATGATAATGGACTAAGAACTAAAATTACCCAAAGTGGTATGGGACACCTTGGGTAATATGAAATGAAAATTAAATATTCAAAGTGGTATTGGACACCTTGAATATCTGACCCTATCAACATGTGAGAAATGTATGGGACTACCCGGAATGGGGTCCGGTAAGAAGAAAACCCTCCAGGTTGGGGACTGGTTAAAGTAAGCCCTTCGGGTTGGAGAACGGTAAAAGTAAGCTCCTCGATGCATCGATAGTTCTCGAGATAGTCAGATTGGGTTTTTACCCTTAGGTCATGGTACAAGGCCTTGACAAAGAGACCATGAGTCCTTCAGCATGCATTTCTTTGTTTATGACCAACCTAGTGTTTATTATTATTAGAGGAATAACCTTGGTTATAGAACCTTACCTATGAGTATTAGATAAAAAAAGAAACACAAGACATATGATATGTCAATGTGGATGCATGACCAATTTCTTTTCCAGAACTTCATTTCAAACATTGTATTTCAATTATCATGTCATAATGTGCATATTTTGTGTAGATGATGCGCTTTTGCGTGACTCTGATGACATTTTCATCTTATTGATCATACACACTTTTCTTGTTTATGGACACTTTACTTCGTGCAACCCATGCCTTTTTATTATTATGCTTATCTTGTTTGCTAAGTGAGTTACCGCTAAGTGTTTTATTGCATACGTATGAAGTACTTTAACTCTGATGTATTAACCTTTGTTTAGTCTTGAAGTTTTTCTTTTAAGAATTTTTCTAAGTATGGAAAAGTATTTCTCAACGTAGTTTTCAAAAGCTTTGTTTAAGTATTTTCAAAAACCCCTTACTGAGTATTTCAGTGCTCACCCTATGTTTTATGTTAAATTTTTACAGGTTGAGAGAGCCTTTCCAAGACTTGGATGTTTGTTCTTAGCTCAGAAATAAAGAAGCAAAGATGTTGTCTTTGATTCTCCAGGATCTAAACCAGAAAGTTCCTCCTGATGGGTTATGATGTGTGGCTTATTTGTTTCATTTGTACGAAATAAATTGCACACCATAACCGAGGCACCGACACCGGGCTAGCTGGGGTCGGGGCGTTATATACATAGAGTTCCACTATATATGGTATATGAGAGTGATTATATGATTAAATCTAATGTCTTTGAAAAAACTTATGAATTCACTGGGTAATGAATTAAAATTTATTTTATCCATTGAACCTTAATATGAGGGGTAATTAATGTGAGTGATTGTTACTTTTTAATAAATGCATCACTCTTTATCCATGTACTACCATGGATATTGGGGGAAACAACTTTCTTTAGTTGAATTTTTATATGAAAATAGTTTTCATTGAACTATTTAGGATTAAAGTTTTGAGTAACTTTATGGAAATAGGTGTCAAAATTTATATTGTTGTGATGATATAGGTTAATGGAATCATTTTGGATTATATTTATAGGGAAATTTTTTGAGAAATAAAATATGATTCAGTATCATATAAGATTATCTTAGAGTATAAAAAAGTGTTATGTAGACATCTAGATGACTGAACATTCATTCAAGGTAGGAGATCATTTTTCATCAATGTATCTCCACAAAAAACTATTATGTATTTATTAAGATGCAAAATATATGTTCTTTATTCATTTTACTATATGAATTTCCGGAGACAATTGGATATATTTTATATATATTTTCTTTCCATATGAATTTATTCTATATACATAATGTTTTTTATAATTCATTAATAATAAAATATATTCTAGATTCATCAATTTTTATTAATGAATTATTTTAGTTATATGATAAAAATTACTATATAGAATAAAATCTTAATATTATTGATCATAAATAGTAGGTTTTAGATAATAGGGTGATTCATTTTATATTGGTTTTGTGAAAAAACAATATGAATGAAGAAACATCAAATGAATTAGAAAATCACGTGAATGTAAAATCTCTCTACCAATTCAAATTGTAATTAAGATTACGAGAAAAGAAATTATTAAAAGAACAAATAGTGTTAAAACACAAGGAACTGTAAATAAATTTCAGTCCTTATTAATATACCTAAAATGTATTTTACATGGTTATGTTGTATATAATGAATTCATGTAAAATTTCAACAAAAGGGATATTGGATTATATTTTACAAATTCATTTCAATGTATTATATAGATTTATTTCAAATAATAATTGGAATATTTTACAAATCTATTTTAATAAAATGATCAAATTTATTATAACATCATATCAAAACTATTTTCAGGTTATTGTTTTTCTAAAATAAATTATTTGTTCTACAGATAGTGAATAATAATAAATTTTGAAAAAAATCATTTTTCACAAAATTAAAAAATTTGATTTATTATTTTCCCTTAAATTAACAAAAATATACCTTAATTATAAAAAACTAAATTATTATTTGGGAATAATCATTATAAATAATTTTTTGATATGTTTAATTTTTTCTTAAAAATACATTTTTTAAACTGTTTATCCTTCGCTTTTTTAATTAATAAAATATTAGTATCTTCCACTTCAATAAATTTAATCATGATAGAGGATTCTTGATTTTGTATCACGATTTAATATTTATTAAAAATTTCCCTTTATTTTTTTAATTATTAATAGCAGAAATAGTATATATTTGTTGTCCTTACCAAATTGAAGTGGGATATTAATGTTTCAAATAATTCCATAATTCCTAAAAATTTCACTAAAACTTTTCCCTATTTTATTTTTGTAATATTTTTACCATGAAAATGATATTTTTAAAATTTTTTAAATTTATTGAAACATTATTTTTTTAATTTTCTTATTATGATTTTAACTAATGAATAAATAATTCTCTTATTTGTTTTTTATATCTTTAATATTTTTTCAAATGGATAAAATGTAGTGATGTTTATTTATGAATGGTTTTCTCAAAGATGAAATTTTTTTTTATCATTGATGTAATAATTATCTTCAATATTTATGCAACACCGAAATAGTACTTGTGTTTAGAGTAGGAAAATCATGTAAATGATGTAAGAGTTATTAAATGTTATGTAATTTTGGATTAATTATTGTGTACCATTTATTTTAAGATAAATATAACATGTTAAGTATATTTTAATTGTTTATTTTATAATAAAATTACTCTCTTGATCTCATTAAAATCAAACAACATGAATAATATCGATAATGAATATAATGGTATATTATGATAATTAATAATTTATTTAATGATTAAAAATCCAGAAAAACCAATATTTGGAAAAATAAATGGGATATTTTTTGTCATATTGGTTATTTATCATTTATGTGTTAGTGTTTCTTTTATTACAATTTGTTTACCCCTACAGAGTAAAGATATTGATAAAATACTAATTTTCCAATAAGTTTTCAGGGGGTCAAAAAATAAGATATAAGGGTGAATGAATTACCAAACATTTTAAAGCACTTATTTAATTATAGGATACTGAAACATCCTCATTATATCATTGAAAATTATAAATTTATTTCACTTTTTAATTGAATATTAATATATATTAATTTAATACCTTTGGTAACTCCAAGAGTTCCCTTCCCCTCACTTTTAATGGATGAAATTATTTCCCCTCATCCTCTCACTATTTATGAAATTCCGTTAATTGATGTACTAAAATACTATACCTCTAATACAATTTCCCATGTCTTAGAGGCTTTGTAATCACCATAGTTCCAAACAGATATAGGTTATTGTGTAATCCAATGTGGTTATCCAAAGAAAACTTTTAATTCTTAACCAACATTTTAAATGTTAATTTCATCTTCTACCAACATTATAAATATTTTTATAAAGATGAAATAGTAAAATAAGTATATTAAATATTATAAACTGATATTATGATTATAGTAAATCACTATTTCATCCCATTTTCCATCTTATGGGAAATGAAAACACCACTCATACATACTTATGGATTACACCCTTCATGATGTTATATTTTTGGTTTTCTATCACAACAATTGAAGGATTTTTATAGTGATATGTTTACTTTTTTTATGATATTCAATAAAATATTATCATTTTGGAATGATAATATATTATCTCTTTTCTCACCTTTCCATATTTGGTAAAATGATAACATCGTTCATGTGTATATGTGGATTTACATCTCCATGATGCGATGTGATTAGTTTTTCATTTATTACATTCAATGATTGTTACAAAATCATATATGTATATAAAATTATAAATTTATTATTATAATTTTGGGGATGATGTAAATTTGAATACTATGAACACATTCGTCCCATATAATCTATTTTTGGGTTGGGAATCTGACATGCAAAAAACATCAAACAAAAAAATAAGTGATTTTGTAACTAAAAAAACATAGTAAAATGAGATAAGGAAGATAATTATAATGTAATGAACATGAGAAAAAGATTCTCAATAATTTAAAAAACAAATAAATGTTTATTATTCCATAATTATGCAAGTGATATTGATAGATGGTATTCATGGAATGGGACTCTCTTTTAAAAATCTATTTTTCATGTTCCCCTACACACCACTTGTTCTTCCACATTCATGTTGATTAAAATGTTTCATGAAATAATTATTTATGATTCAATTTCTTATATATTTAATTTTCTAACAAATTTAAATATATTTATAATGGTCTAAAAAGTAAAATTGTTTACCTTATTATAATGGTTATATTTTTTATATTTATTGAAAAATATAAAAGAATATTTATTATTTAAAATGTATTGTATGAAAAAAATTTCCATCTATGAGGAATATTAATTTCTTTTAATCCTACTAAATATTTTTCTATGGTTCTTTTGAAATGAAATCATTTCAATAATATATATATATATTTTTGTTTTCAATGCAGTGATAATGGTTTACAAAAGTTGTTTTCAGGGGTCTAATGATGAAATGGATCCATATTAAGAAAATTATATAGTACATGATCATAACATAAGATGATGAGTGATCCCAAAAAACCTTATATAATCGGTTATCCTGATACATCACATATGATAGTATATCCCAATAAATCATATATGATTGTTAACCTAATATAGAATATATGATGAGAGAACTTGATATATCTATCTATTGAATTTGATAATGTCCATGGACATCCAATTAATGAATGGGGTATTTAAATAGCAGGTTTTCACCTATGAAAACTAATATTTTCCATTTATTTATAAACTACTTTAACATGTGTTATGAATTTGATTCTTTGTATTAAATATGTAGATTTTAATTTTCTTCATGCGAGTTTAAAGAAAATATTTCAAAAAAAAGGGTAGTCTATGTGGATAAGATTAGTTTTAGACTCTCAAATAATAACATAGAAGATGTAAAAAAGTTATGGGTTTTAATGTTTTTACAATAGAATAACAAATTTCATTATATTATATCTCATAGTGATATTTTTTTTTCAACTCATGAGATCAAGTATTTTTCAAAGGGGTTAAGGATGAGTAAGGAAAAAGAGAAAGTTAAATTTTAATCTATGTTAATTACTCATTATATGTAAAAGGATTTCAATTTAAAGGCTTTATATTATGATTAAATTTTATATTTAATGGAATTAACCAATTTATAATATATTTTTCTATTATTTAATATTTATTACCTAATTATCAAAAACACATAACCTAATTGTTCTTTGGGAATGTAAAAAATAATGTCTTATCTAAATAAAATATATTATCTAATGTTTTGGGTATAAATTCTTATAATTATGACATGTTAAATCATTATAATAGAGATGTATGGTTCTAAAATATCTATTAGTGGTAAATATATCATTAGATACTTGTTAAGGACAGAGATATTATAAAAAAGACATAAGATGTAGTTGTAATAATTAAGATTTCATGGGGATTTCATTGAGTATTTAAAATTCACTAATTATGTTCACGAGATTGATGAAAAACTTGTTCTATAATATTATCATTCAGTACATGTTTATTTTTATTAATTAATTAGGTTTCTATTAAATATTAGAGGATGTATTGAAAAAAATCTGATCCATCCTTAAATTTGGAAACTAGACCATCCCCTTGTCATCCCCAAGGTATGTTCCCAATCACATCGAGTAAGAAACAATATTAAGGGAAGTATATGTAAACTAATTAGAATTATTTTACAAAATAAGTATTAATAAAACATAGTGGTATCTATATAGAATGTTTTTTTCACCACTTCATGCATCTATTGTCCGTACGTTAAAATAATAAAATGTTCTACCATAAGAGGAACCATACTGCTCATAACTAATAATAGAAAATCCAACTCAGAGAAATATATATATATAATGGTATAATTATATATAATATGTTTCAACATAGATTATTATAAAACAACACAAAGGAAGGTTAATACCCAACCCAACCTCTACAAGACTCCATAGGTCAACATCCGACCTCAAAGCCACATATTTTCAATAAGAATGAAAATATGAGTCCTAAAATTTCAAATGAGATAAATAAATTGGCATGAAAATAAATCTTTGTATGGAATGAAAATAAACCCCATGAATTTCCTTAAAAATATTTTTTAAAATTGTTTGGAATATATATTATAAAAAAAAAATTTAATTTTTAAATTTAAAACAATAATATGTTACTCCCCCTTTCATTAAATTTAGATCATCTAAAAAATGTGCATAAGAACTATAAAATATGAGTCAATTATAAAAAATGAGAGTATTCATCATTTAAATATTAATTAAGTGAAATATATATATATATATATATATATATATATATGTGTGTGTATATGTATAGAAGACAGTGATGCTGTTGAAAAAACTATTTTTATAAAAAAACATTAATCCATAAAATTTATATTAAAATAAAGTGATTCAATGGAAACATGGAATTAATTAAATAATAACGATGAAATGAGAAATAAGTAAAGGGGAATAGGAAGAAATAGCCAGTTCACTATCAACATAGTAGAAGAAACACACCAAATATAAAAAAACTAGTATGAATGATTGAGGCAATACATTCGATTTGAGCGGATTTTTTAAAACAATCTAATAAATGATCCATCACATCAACAAGTAAAATATAATAAAACATCCATTGCCTTAATTTTTATACTAACTTGTCTCGCTGATGGGTAAACGCTCAGTGTTGGGAATAGTCCATATAGAGGTCCACTAGCCATTGTATAATCTGAAGTTAGTGTATCATGTGCTCTAAGAAATTCCAGAAACCTCTATCTGTTTCACATGATATATAAAATATTGGGAGATATAATAATAAGTTTCAAACCACAATATCAATATAGATACATAAATTATTTCATGGAAGGATAACAATTAACATGGCCTTACTATCACATACCATATTATATAAACACTACCTTTTCTTTATATATAAAATATCACCATAAACATTCCATATAACTGGTAAATATCCATCAATTTCAAAAATAAAAAATATAAGTTCAATTTACATGTTTAAATTTTATTATGATATATAATCATATAAATATCTGACTAAGACACATATTTATTATTTAAAATATAAAATATAGAAAACTAATTTAGAGAACCATTTACATGAAATTGTACACTATCTAAACATTTTTATATTCAAATATATCATTTTTTAAAATCTAAGAACACCTTAAAATTGAAGGAATCATTTAAAAAATATTTAATATAAAAACACCTCTTGAAATATAAAAACTCAAAAATTATGGTTGTTGAAGCATTTGTTCAAACAACCACAATGCACAATAAATGAAATCATATTCTAATTTTATATCTGAAATGAAAAAAACCTTTTGATTTAATGCAAATTCATTTATTACATGATTTTATTCTAAAATAATCCGCTAAAAATTTAATATTATTATTGGATACCAAAAAAATGAATTTTAAATGTAAATAAACATTGAGTTTAAAATATAATATCTAATATAATGTTACCCATACATAAATATAAGGATTTTAAAAAATAACATGCTAAAAAATTTTAATTGTAATTAATAGTTATTTTGGTACCAATAAATACAATATAAACACAATACTCCCACTAACAAATTTGGTGGAATCAAACATTAGCTCATTAATTTCTTATAAGGAAAATGAGAGATATGAGAATAAGATGGGAGGGAGATATAAAATAAATTTGTTCCTTTTCTTTAATGAATACTAAGAATATAAGTGAGAAAGTAAAACAAAGGAAGGATAGTGATAGGTGAATTTATTAGGTATCCTCAGTAGATAAGATTCACTAAGGAATTGGATGAAAATCCCAAGAGTGGGTTTTATACTAATAAGGGAAAGAGGTAAATTTGACAATATAAAAATACTAGATTTTAGCATATTAATACGTGGTTTTATAAAACATGCTAAAACACCCAGACCATAAAACCCATATAAAATGGACCACATTCAATAGTGTTGAGGTTCCTTGAGTGGAAGAGACATTGTTACTAAGGCCATAGAACATCATGGTGCAACCCAATGTCTATGATCTTGTCCAATATTAAGAGGGTGTTCGGTTGTGGCCTCCAAAGGACACATTATATCCTATTAAACCTAGTTAATGGTAACATAAATTATCTATACATAGGTCAGGGTCTCTGTGATATAGAACTAAACATTTTCATCATGTTATAAAAAATATATCTTATTTAGGTAAGACATGATTCCCTTATGTAGTGCGGACGTGTGACCCATTCCAAGAAAACCCTATGAATGATAAAATATTCTATAACATAAAGTTCACAGTGGAAAATTTCTCAAAAGAACCACTAGAGTGAAATAATTACTCTTTCTCAATTGGAAACTGATAGAATGGGGGGTTTCCGTAGTGCCTCCCTAAGATAAATTGCAGCCTACTACAATCTAATTTTCCCATATAAAAACCAAAAATCATCTAATGAACCATAATTATCAATAAACCTGATAAAAATTATAAATCAATATTTAAAAAAATAGCATGTAATATGATATTTATGTGTGAAAATTATCCCTAACATTGATCTTCCTTCACCAGAATGGTTCAATGAATTATATTGATCATTTGGAAGGAGAAGACTCGACATTAACAACATAACATGATTCTCAAAACATGTTAACACTATAACTACCATTTAAAATATTGAAAAAAATTCTTATCCATCATACAAACATAATCAAGATCATGAAGAACTATGATGGATAGAGTGAATTGACACACACCCCTCCACCAATCTAAATGAGCTCAAGGGACACCAATAAAGATATCCTACCAAATAATTTCCAAACAGAATATGATTCCCCCGAGAATATATGATTTCAACAAAAACACCAATACAAATGGATGAAGTCACAAGTAAGGGAGGCTCGAAAAAGGATATAAAAACAAATATATACCACTAATGATGTAAATGGATTCCATACAAAACATGTAATGATTCATAATCTTCATAAGAAGTCACTAAACCCATTTAGGTTAATGTATTCTTTAGAATAAAAAAATAGAATAAATTTAATATCTTGTAAATAATAAGGAATAAAAAATAAATATTATAAATAATGAAGAGTAGGGAATACCTCAAAAAGATACTTATTCCAGATGAGGTTTATTAAATTAGACTAGTTAATCCATTGATGGGGTGGATTAAGGCCTAATAGTTTTTCACATGGATCCATTATAAAACATCATTTGATAAACAAAATGTGCGTATAAAAGATATTCCTTTATAGATTTATGACATTTTTTATTCTTATGAACCATCATTTTTAACTGATAGATTATTAATGGCCTATCAATGGAAGAAATTGATTATATACTTAAAGGCCTCTTAATATATATTCTTATCTAATCAAACACATTCCTCATTCAATAAAATTTAAAGGAGTTCCCCTCATTTATTGTAATAATAGGGGATGTATCATTCAACTCAATTAATTATTTAAAATCACCACTATATAAACTCTTGACTCTCTTCTTTTATATAATATTTCATCTCAAATAGTAAGTCCAATGTTTAATGATCGGGATGAAGAAATATTTTGAAAAACATATTCATTATGTATTCTTATAATTTAATCTCAAGAATATAAAGGATTTGGAAAAATAATTTTTGGTCAGGATCCAATATAAATCCATCACCCTATTATAGGAAGTACAATTCCACATCCTAATCTAATTTTACTTCCTAAAAACATTCAATGAGATAAAGGAAGACTTAGTTATCTTTTAAAAAGAACTTTTCAGGGATTAGTCTAGAAAATAATCATCTCCCACTTCCAACTCACCCACGCAATAATAATTTTTCCATGTAGATTTTGAGACCCTTCATACATGAAGAAGAATAAATATCTTTTAAATATTTCTTAAAATCCCATTAACCACCTAAGGTACTAGATAACCATAAGAGGGTGATATATGCGACATTTCGAGTGCTATAGGAAAATCTCTATATTAATCAAATTACGTTATCAAAATATGATAACAAATAATAGAATTTACCTTATACACCATGATGGCTGGATGATGGTGTACTCTATGTAATAATAAATGAAAAATCTCAAAAATAAAATCATCCAAAATAAAAATATATCCTTGATGATTTAAATGAGAATATAAAATAGTAGTCCAAAATATAGAACACAATCACTTGAATAGATATAAAATATTTATTTTCTAACTGTATTCAAAATAAGTCATCCTGATTAAATAAATAAAAAAATATCATTTATAAATAATTTAAATTTTTTACTTTAATTATTTATTATAATAATTTAATCATTTCAGAACAATTATTCTATTATAATTAACATTAATATAATATTTTGAAATATAAAAAAAAATTTCATATGACCTATAAAACCAAATTTATCTTATTAACACCTTTCTAGTTTTTAAATAATAATTTCATTATTCATCAATCCGTAATTTATATTTTCAATCAAATAATATAATTCAACCTATTATAAAAGTATCTTATTAATTTAAGAAACATCAACATTTGAATATAAAAACTCTCCAAAATATCATTAAACCTATGTAAAATATCTCAATACCACACACAACAAAAAAATTAATTAATGGGGTCTGGTTCCCATGAATTTCATGAATATATAGATTAAAATACCATGAGTAAATCATGATGTTTACATTAAGATTCATTTTAAACCATACACCTAGGCTCCACAAGGTTTTCTAGACCATGAGAACTTATCATGTAACAAAATCTATCTCCCATTATCATTCCATATATTATAAAAATATATCAAATAACCCATTTTTAATAAATATATATTTTTAAAACCATTATTCTAGATTATAATATAAAATAAATAATAAATAAAATGTAAAAATGAGGACCTAAAAAAACATTCCTTAGTAACATAAGGCTCCAAATGAGAATTAGTTTATGGGGGTCTTCTTCCTCCTATATCGTGATTTTCATCAACAATATCCAATATACCATTTCTTACCAAATAGAATAGGTATTATTTCACCTAGTTCACCTCACAATTCATCAATTTGAAAACATTTTTTCATGAACCAACTCTAAGATACCCCTAAACCAAAAACATAAGTCGTTCTATGAAATACCTGAGCCATGTTTTTGATAAATTGAGATGGATAAAAGTTGAAGGGAATCAAATGATAACTCAATGAAGTGATTTCCAATAATAAATTTGAATATTATATAGTATAATTACCACCTAAATACTTTTATGACAACTTAATAAAATAGATTTTGATGAACGTACATAAAATAGTAGTATTTTAATACAAAAATTCAAGTTGATGATTAAAATAAATGAACATCCAACTCAAATAAACAAATAAAAATAATTATATAATAAGATATATAAGGGGGAAACATGACTAATAATGAAACATCATATTAGAAAATTAATTCCCCGATCGATCTCCCCATGAATCCACAAGTTACATTCCAACCAAAATGTTATAGATTATCACTATATAAGAAAAAGATATTATTAAACTATATACTAATTTACATATATGTATAATTTGGAGAAAAATGATTAATAGGTATCCTATGAAATCATATACTTTGAATATCCTTCCAAATGTGATTTAGTTCAGCATAGTTGGAATATAATTTATAAAAATTGATTTATTTTCTTTTATTTAAACAAAAATAAATAAATTTCAAAGCCTTTATTATAGTTAAACCATTTACTCTTGAAAATGTATGTATGAACATTAATATTGGTGCTTTATAAATCACGAATATAAAAGATTAAATTATGGAAAAAATCCATTGAAGTTTTTATGTTTAGTCAATTGTCTTTATTTATGTATATATGTGTTTATATATTAGTTTATTGTCAATAGATAGAAATTATGTTAACAAATAAAATTTCTACAAAACAAAGAACCATTTTTCATTCGAAAATAAAATATTACATTTGAAAATTTTGTGTAAATTTAAGAATAATGATGACTTCAACAATAAATCAAGGGAAACACAAATCAATAACTAGTATACTATCATATAAAAAAATTTCATATATCATATAAAAAATAACCAAGTATCAATTATCATGGTATTACCTAGTACATGAAGGAAAAATATAAAATATGCTAAAACATGATACATCATATTATCAAACATAATGAAATACATCCACCATAATTTTCGGTCACTTCTTACATAATAGAAATCGGGAAAAAACTCCCAATGATTTCTATAATAAATAAATCTCAGAATTTCTATCTATTTTTTTAAATAAATATTAATTTGTTTGATAGATTGATTTAGACACAAATTTTAGTTTCAATATATAGAGATATATTATTAAAATATTATTATGTAACTGTTATAACCTATATGATAAATTGGATGGTATGTGTAGGATAAAATAGATTATTAGAGATATAAGAAGATACTACACAATATTTTTCAATTGAATTGTTTTAGGAAATAAACATTCCATTTTTCGTAATGTTATATTAGGCTTTAACATTATCTCATAAAAAATATTTTTATTCCATTTTATTAGAAAATATTATATTAAAATTTTAAATCATGTAAAAATTTCAATTAGTAGAACTAAATAATTTTTTTAAATAATCACATAAAAATTATATTGAAGTTAATTTTTGAAATTTTAATGTATATAATAGTTTTCAAGTAATTAGTGAAATATAAAAAATTTCATTTAAGGAAAAATTTTAATTTATGGATTGTAGAAAGGTTTATTTTTTTAAAAATGTTTTAAGAGTAATTTTTTTATTTTAAATAAATCATTTATTTTTTATTTCTATCAATTTTATGTTTGTATTGATTATTAGAAAACTATATTATACAAAAAACCATAAATTAATATCCTTATGATTTTAATATGATTTTTTTAATAAATTAAATTAATAACTTTTGGTGAAGAATTTTTATGAAATAATTATATTATATATTGAATAAATATTAATCAGTCAACTAAATATTTATTTTTCATTGGACAGAAAGAAATATAGTTATTTTATTAAAAAAATATTTGAATAAAAAATCATTATTTTTTGTAAACTTATATTAATATTATTTTTCTCCACTTATAAGTATTGTATTTGATAAAATTTATTAAATATTTGGAATAAAGAGGATATTTTTTTTAATATCCCTCTTCTATATTTGAAAATATAAATAGTAACCCTTATAAAATTAACAAACTCGATAAAGGGTTATCAGGTTAAACATGGATATAACAAATTGATATAGCTATAATGTTTAAAACAAATTCTCATTTATTCTATTCAATTATACCTTAATCACCTCATACAATAATATATTATATTTATGGCCACATGAACCTTAAATGGACAAATATAAGATTTAAATTAAAGAAAAGTTATAAAATTCTATTATATTAGTTTTAATTATATCATATGTGTTTAGATAAAAAATGGATGTTTTTAATAAATATAACAATATTTTTTATGATTAATGAAATTTTATTTAAGATATAAATTTATTGCTAATTTTTTATAATTATACAATGTCCTTTAATTCTTTTTCAATACTGATGCAGAATTCCTCCAAATAATAAAATCACAATAAATGATTTCAAAAATATTTAAAGTAATTTAATTTGAGGTATTATATGTCTTCAATGAATTTTTTAAACTCATATTAAATTTTATTGTTATGTTAAATTAGTATATTAAAATTCAAAAAAATAGTCGTGTATTTTTTTATCAAATTAAATTAATAGTTTCTAAATTGGAAATAATGATATTGTTTGAAAATAAAATTTTTAAATATGTTTAAATAATTAAAATACATAATTATTTCAAGGAGGATATGATATGGTTTATAAATACATTTAATTCATATACTACGATATTTGTAACAATTTTTATTGATAAATATTTTAATATAATTTAATATTTTAAGAAATTCCAAGGGTTCCCCTCCTCTAAATATTAATAAGGCACTCCTCCTTTTTCACATCACAACACATTTATTAATATTGATCAACCAAACTATGTCTTATTCTTTTTTACACTCCCCTTCCAATATTTTAATGTTTATAGTATTTTAAATATACCAACCGTAGTTCCTTTATGATTAGATCTAATTATGTAATTTCAATGAATATTTAATCACAATAATCAATAACTTTATTTTCAATTACTCATTTACCTACGAAAAATAAGATATATTGTTAATAAAATAAATAATTTAGTATAATAAAGATTATAATTGTATTACAGTTATGAAATTAACTTTCTTCTCTATTTTTTTCCATCAAATTGGAAGTGAATGTATTGCTCATGCGTACGTATGACTTATCATCTCCACATAGGGATGCAATTATTTTATCATAAAAATATTATATAGATGGATATTAAGTGTTCTTAATGGTTTTATATTTTAATTTTGAGATAATTTTAATTGTGTTATGATAATTTCATATCTACCATCTTAAATTATAAACTATTAGAAAATGAAAATATCGATTATTTGTAAGTGTGGACTAAAACTTTCACGAAACAATGTGATTCATTTTTCATTTCCCTTTTCCTTGCATAATAAGAAGGATTGTTTTGATGAATATATATGTGATATATGTGATTTAGTAATGGTTTTTGGAATGGTGACTTTTTTATTTTTCTTTCATTTATTCCATCAGGTAAAAAATGTAAACAACATTCATTCATTCGTATGGCGAGTCATCTCAATGAAAGGAGTAATTATATTTTCTAACTATGTATATAATGAATGACTATAAATTTTTTAATAATTGATATTTATGAATTTAATTTAATAATAAAAATATTTTTGGTTTAGGAAACATGGTCATTATATAAGGACCAAAACCACCTAACCAGAACATATAAGTAAGATGAATCAGATACCAGCAGAAACTACAATTTTAATAAAGAAGTGATAAAATACAAGTCATAAAATTTTATAAGAAAATAAAATATGGCCTGAAAAATATTATTACTGTTCTATAATATATTTAATTATCTTTATATTTACTATAAAATAGTTTCCAAAATGTATAGAGAAATTTATTGCATAGATAAGTGATTTTTAAGTCACTCTAATTTCTATTGGACACATTCCATATACACCACTACTTTCATTTATGTTGTGTATTCACTTATAATTAAAGTATTTTTAGATTAATTTTATTATATATGTGGGTATTTACATATCTCTATATTTTTATTTATTTCATGGTACTTATGATTTATAATTTACTAATGTATTAATGGGTTTTTGTTTCAATCTCCTTGATTATCAATATTGTCTATGATAACGTTTATGATTGGTAAATATTACGATCTGCCTCTTAATATATATATTTATTTTATTATACTATTTTTATTTCTTAAAAACATTTTTTATTATTACTTTCCCACACCTTATCTTCAGAAGAGATAAAAAACTCATTTTTCAGGAAAATTATCTTTATAAATCCCTTTAGAAAAAACCATTTTCTTCCATATACATGTTTTTTAAAAATGATTAAAAGAAATTATATACTATCTCCAATGATTTTATAATTTTTTTACTTTTACAAAATTATTTAAAAATTATCTTCTCATCATTTTCATAATAATGTATTTTTTAATTATTGAAGAAAAAATGTGAATGAAATAATTTCTTTTATCATATAAAAATTTAAAAGAATTAATAGAAAAAATGAGATTTCAAGGTTTTATAGAATAATTTAAAAGATTACAAGGTTATTTAAAAATAAAATATTATCCATGATTTTTTTGAATAATTTTATTTTAAATTTTTATTCTAAAATGGAATGGTTTTTTTGTGAAGTATTTTAGTGAACTTTAAAAAAAATCATATAAGATAATATAATTTGTTGTAAATTAGTCATTAAATATAATTTGATGAAATAGAACAATAATTATTATTTAACTATGTGGTTATTTTTTTTATTTATTTGAAATTTATTTATATTCTATTATTTTTTCTATGTTGAATTGATGAATTGTTTATGAAACATGTTTTCTTTTCTCCAGTTATGATGCAATGATATAATGAATGTTTTATGATCACATGTTAAACTTACGAGTGGAATAAATTATGTGGTTGTTTTAAAATTATGAAAAAATGTTATGGTCACATTATATCCATGTATTAGTGGGAATTATATCTTCCTCAAATGCATTGTGTAATGATATATATCTTATGTGATAAACAGGATTGTAATAGAGAGTGAAACCAGTTCAATAAGGGTATTTGTCAACAATAGATGTCATGGGTGTGAACCATGATGACTGTTATGTTTTCAAATTCTAAAAAATCCACTTTAATAGTTTTTTAGTGATCCATCACTACTAAAATCGTTTAGAGAGTTAACCCAATCAACTAGTTGGGTATGGAAAATGTAGATTTCTAACTAAGGATATTATTTTCCTTACTTATGTGTATTCCAAAATTAAATGTACCATAAAAATGATATAATATTATGGATTATGTTATTTGATCCCTTTAAGATTCGTATAATTTAAACAACCATGATTTAATAAATGACACATGACTTGGATTTCTAATACACATGTTATGATTTTCAATTATTAGTACTATGTTCAAATGCCATTATAATCATGTTATACTAATTTTATTATTTATATATCAATTTACAACCCTTACTAGGCATATGAGCTCAACTGTTCTTATGTTTTATTTCTTGATGTTTTGAATAAATATATAATTTTGAAGAAATATACAATTTATAATATGCCTATGAATGGATTTAGTTATGAATAACTATTTAAGGACAATGTTGATCTTTTATAAACTAGTTTTTTATATGTCTATGTTCCCAAATGATTTTTACCTATCTGATTATGGAATATATCATCATGACATGTAATTAATATTAATGATGATAGTTTTGATATTTATTTACGAATGGTTTTGGTCAGTAATGTTGGAATTAGAAAAAAAGATTATTTATCCTTAAGAAACATGTATGAGAAATATTTAATGAGAACATAAGGGATAATTCAATGTATATATTGATATTGTAATATTTTTATAATGATCATTAGTGGACAATGTTATACCAAATGTGTTATAGAAGAAGGATTATTTAATTAAACATTATATAAATTATTTTCAATGATTATTTTGATTTTTTGATTTGATTATCTTTTCTCAGAATTTGAATTTTTGTTTTTTTCTGTGGATCGAAATCGTACTAATTATATTAATACTAAATACTATGGAAAAGTAAATGGTTCTCCTCCTATTTAACCAAATTTTATTGGATTTAGGTTGATCAAATAAAAAAGCAATGTTATTTTGTGTCCATTATAAGAAACATTTGACCTTCTTTTAGTTGTTCTACCGAACCACTTATTATTGACCAATGAATCACTAACATTGAAAAGATAGTTTTTCTTATCCAATGTTCATTACCTAAAAACATAATTCTAGATTTTGTTTTTATTTTTTGTAATGAGACTTAATTTAATGGTGGATTTATTTTATAAAGTGAGGAAACCCCAATAAATTTACTCCATGGGCGTGGATGATTTTTAGATCCAATCGTTAAATAAATAAAGTAACCATATTTTACGAATATAAAGGGGTAAGTATTATATTGAGAAATAGTATAAGTATAATAAATATATTAGTACATATAAGAAAAATGTTATAATACATATTAAGTACACTTCTAGTATTATCATCCAACCTAATATTAAGTGTGATTGATTCTTAAGTATCTTAAAACCAAATATCTATAAGTAGTTATGCCTGATGGAATTTATAATTTATGAATACATAGTTCAATGTTACATCATGGTGTATATAGATATTGGAGGTAACCATCATCATAATGGGTTTTTTTAGATATGAATGATGGAATTAAATGTAAATTCTAAATCCATGGATAAAAGATGGTGACCAATACATTATTATTATTGGGTCTAAAGAAACATGGAGGAAATTATATTGATGGAATTGGTAAATGATTCATTTGTGAAAAAGGAAGGTCATCAAAAAAAAATTCTAATTTATATGTTCATGATGGACAATGATGTGAATAAAAATAAATCTCTAAAAAATTCACAACTTACACTCTAATAATATAAATGTATAGGTTTTGGTAATTATTTGAATAAATTTTATAATACATGGGATTTATAGGATAATAATCTGTAACAATATTTAAAGAAAAATGGAATAGGTAATCCTTACACAATCATAATAGATAATTGGAATCATGATATTTTGGGTGTATTTATCCTTTACTCTACGGATGGGGATTCCTGATGATGTTTCTATAAATGCACCATGTAAAAATATTATTATCAATCCTTTTTTGGAATTTTATTTGACCTAGAGAATTTAAAATCTCTCAATATATATTCTATAATAAAGAATTCACATTTTTTTAGAATCAACTTATGACCATCTATTGGTAAAAGTATGAACCGAGACCTCCAATGGAATTTTTTTTTAATTGGGGATATTATTTATGGAGTAAAAGGTAAATTATAATTTTTTAGAATATAATATTTTGTTTTGAATAAATGTTGCGAAATGATTATGGTATATAGCTTTTTGTATGAGACATTATGAGTGAATTTTTTTTTCAATGTGATCATCTAGTTCATCATAGAGGGATATGAGGTCAAATCATTCTAATCTTCTAGATTCAATTTTGTTAAGTCGTATTTTCAAATAGAGTTTTCATTCATTATTTATGAAATGCATTTCATTGAACCTTTTATTTTATTAGATCACTTGTTCTAGAGATTTTATTTTTAGACAACATAAAATGGAAAAACTAATTACTTAGAAATCATATTATTAATCAAAAGATAATTTCAGTGCTTCATCCCTAAAAATATTCTTGAATATTAATTTATTGGAGTACTATATGTTGTTCAAAATGATAAAAAACCAATGAATGATATTAAATAAAGAGTTGTTTTGGGATTTTATCATGTAAAATTAATGGCATTGAAATTCAGAGCCATTCATAAATACATCAATACAGAACATAGTCAACCAAATATTTATCTTGAAAACTATTGGTGATGCCTATAATCTGATGTTATTGAGGTGGTTTTTCTAAAAAAAATACTACATGGATGAATGTTTAGATATTCATAAATATGGGAATGAAAATACTAAGGTATATTATTGAAAAAACTGGAACATGATTTTTATTTTGAGTAAATCCTGGTATAAATCATTGATTATAGAGATAATGTACTACTGAACAAGAGTATTCATATAATTAATGTTCACTAGAGATATATAAAATTATATGAAGTTTTATGGGAAACTAAAGATGTAATGAAAAAAATATATCATCATTTCATTTTATAATAGTTAATATTTTATAGAATGAAATAAATTTCACCTCTGGTATAATGTATCACCCTAAGATTTTATGAGTGTAATTAAAATATATTTAATTTTATTGATAAAATTCAGTGTGTTTTTAAAAATAGTGATATATTATTTAAATATTTTTATCTGACAGCTATAATCTATCCATTCCATTAGATAGTATGGGTGTTATTAAATTTATTATGAGATATAAAAAATATCATACTCGATATAAATATATTTATTAATTATTTGGAAATGAGAGTTCTTAATTTAATTAATGTTTTATTATAATAAAACATATATTTCCATCAAAATGTTTTTTATTTATTTTTGCGAGTAAAGATTATATTATATTTTTATAACATTGAAAATACTATTTAATAAAACTAATAAAAAATTTTAAATCATTATATCAAAATTAGATTACGGATAATAAAATATTTCATTTTTTTGAAAAATGTATTATTGTAACAGGAATGTACAGAGTTCCATTTTGTTTCAAAATGGATTAAATATTAATATTAGTAATATTTTAGTCTTAATAATCCAATTAAGATCATTGTAATATATTTTACATTTGAATTTAGTATTTAATTATCAATTTTATTTATTAAAATGCATCTTCCTAAAATCACGTTCTTAGGAGAGCTGTGTTTTTTATCCTAATAAATTAAGTTAAAATTTTATGATTTATTTTAATTAAATATATATATATATAAATAATATTTTATACTTTTTAAAAAAAATTAATGTCCTATTTTTACTATGTTTGGGATTAGAATAAATGTTTTCTTCATTTTTAAAAATGGTATTATCATAAGAAGTTTTAATCATGTTTTTTCGAACTTATTTTAATCTTAATTTATACCAACTATAGGTATTGTGTTTTTTAAATTGTATTCAATATATTAAGTCATGAGGTTCAAAATTGGTAAATATGCCTCTTTTATTTTTTTTCATAATGAATAGTAACCATGACAAAATTTATGGCCCATGTTAATGAAAAATTAGCTTAATATATGTTTAAAATATGTGATAATCCCATAAGTTTAATCCTATTTTTTTAGGAATTTAATTTTACATATATCATTGTATTATTTAATTTAATTTGTTTGATATAAAATTTTCAATGATAATGGACTATATAATATTTATGTCAAAGAAATTTAGAAAATCTCACACCCTTACTTTTAAATATCTTGTTACATTAACCAAGTGGGAAATAATCTTATGAATGAATATATGTGTCTGTTTTGATCATATTTAAATAATTTTTATAATATACATCTATATATAAATTTTTGTAATTATATAATGACCGTAAATTGTTATAAAACACCAATGAAATATTTCTCAAATTAATAAAAAAATATTTGAAGTAATACAGTTTTAGTTGGTTAATTTGTACCATTATTTTTTGAAATAATTATAATATATTATTGATATGATAAGATTTTATATTAAAATTTAATCTTTGTATTTATTAGTTTTTTTTTCAAATTAAATAAATAATGTCTAAATTGGAAATAATGATATTGTACGAAAATAATATTATATTCAATCACATGGAAATCATAAATATATTAAAATAAGACACATGGGATAACATACAGTCTAAAATTTCAAATATTTATCATTTATTGGGAATTTAAAAACATTTATATTTTGAGTGAATTTAATATATATTAATATTTTTTGAAATTTCATGTGTTCTTGTTCATCCAATTATAAATGGGATCCCATCCTTTCTCTACATAACACCACTTTGAGTGTTCTTTATTAAAAACCTCTACTGACTTATCTTTTACAATCCCCTAGGAACATTATAAGGGATCTCACATTTCAAAAATAACAACCCTATATCCCTCAAACTGATATCTAAATGATTTATTTCAAAGAAGAAGTTATTTAAAAAATCAACCACTTTCATTTAAATTATTCTTTTACCACAAATAAATAAATTATATTCTTCATAAGATAAAAATATTATTATAATTAATATTCTGGAATTTTATTATGATTATGAAGCCTCCAATATTCATATACATTCTATCAGTTGTGCAGTGAATGTATATTTTATGGGAACATATGGCTTACTATCTCTTTTTATAGATACCATTATTTTTTCACCATATTTTATGTATGTGTATTATGAAAGATTTCATGTCTATATGTAATATATATAAATTTACTATACAAATTTAATTATAATATATTATTAACCTTCTTACGTTATAAACAATTGGTAGACGATAATATTGATCTTGTGTACTTATGGAAAACCACCATCAAGAAACGATGTGATTCATTTATAATTTATGTTTTATATGAATTTTATTAAGGTTTTATTTAAATAATATATATGAAATATTTTTTAGTATACATTTTCATTAAATTTTTTTTATATTTACCATTATACTATTCTATCTTTCGATACAAGTATAACATCATCCACACATTTGTATGGCTTAGAGTCTCCGTGAATGGGTCAATTCATTTTTCAATCTCTATGTTTTATGAATGACTCTAAACATATTTAAAATGAATATGTATTATATTTATTTTGTGATTTAAATTCTATATATTTTTTAAATGATTAAAATAGAAGGATCAATTCTACCAAATGAAAATAAACATAAATACCAAAGTAGATAACACTCAAAAAAATGATTTTAATAAGAAATGTAAAAAATGTGTGATGAACACATTAGTAAATAATAAATGGAATAATATATATGAGAATATTTTTGTAATAGATGTATAAAAATTATATATATAATATAGGGTATTCCAAGGCGTATGATATAATTCTTACATAAGGTAAGAGATTTTGATCACACTTATATTTTCTTGGAGAACATGCGTTATAAAAACATGTATTAATTATGTGGTGTATATACTGATAATTAATCCAATTTAGGATTCCTATTATGATTTTTTAGGTATTTACATATCAATATATTTTTATTTCTCTAAATATACATATGATTAAAATGTTACCAAATAGTTAATGGTTTAATGATATAATCTCATTGTTTATCGAGGATTTTTATGAATAAGTTTACGATGATGTAAAAATAATATATTACTATCAATAAACATATACCATTTATTCATCTCTAATTATTCCATCTTAATTATTTTTTCGTTCCAAATTCATTACCTTATGTTATTAACTGACCAAAAATCTATTTTTAAGGAAAAAACCAACATTATTTATCATTATAGTCAAAAACAATTTTCCATCCTATACATTTTATCTAAAGATATTTCAAATAATTTTTTTGACTATTATCTTTTGAATTTTAATTTAATATTTACCATGAGTTAATTTTTCCATATTTTTTTAAATGGAATATTTTTGTCCTTTACCAAATATGGTTATACATGATTTATTTCTAAAAATATGAACGGAATGATTTCATGTTAGTATATATCTTGAAAAATAATTCCACACCATAATAATACCTCAATGATTTAAATAATTTATTATAAGTATAAAAGTTTTTAAAAAAAAATTAAAATCCCTAATATTTTATAAGTAATAATATTCTAAAATTAATATTTAATATTGAATATGTATTTTCCATGAGAAAATATTAGTGATATTTTACAGAAATATTTATATATGAAAACATCCTTTGATTTTAATTATAATTTATTATATAAAATATCAAATGGAACCATCCTTACTCTTCATATGGTTAGTTAATTATAAAGCTGATGAGGTACTGGATTATAATAAGATGAATGGATAAAATATTTCTAAAACATGTTTTCTTTTCATACGATATAATGTGATGATATGATGAATGTTTTTTGATCATGTGTTACAGATTTGAAAGTTTTTTATTATATAATGGTGGTTGTTTTATATCATATTTTAGATGTCACATTATAACTATTGTGTTATGAGAACATTATAAAATAATAAATCATTAGGGAAAGAATGATTTCCCATTAGAAAAAACCCGACTATAATGGGGAGTGAACCTAGTACATTAAGGGACATTATCTAATTTCATATACATTAGAGGGACCCATGATTCCTAATATGGGTTGGGGTGGGAAACCAATCTACTATTATGTTCTTAAGAGTTATCCTTGTTTAATAGGATGATTTGAGGACACAACACAATCAACTAAGATAATCTTGAAAATAAGCCCTGACTACCAAAGAAATTATTTTTAATACATATGTGTATCGAAAATATCCTTGTCTTATTATAATTTTATAATTCCATTGATTATATTGTTTGATTTTATTATGGGTTATGTACTATTAATTTTCATGTTATTTCATGACACAAAATTATGATTTATCATATACATGGTGTGATTTTACAATTTTGTGATATTTCTCTCACACGCTATGGTTAATTTTACAATCATTGGATCCTTGATATCGCCCTTGTTTATCCTTTTTGAGAATCTGATATTACACTGTCTTCTGTTAATGTTCCCTAGGTTATTATGAAATTTAAAAATTATGATATTTATAATAAGGGTTCTTATAATGAAAAATAATTGGGTGATGATATAGATATTTTCCAAATATGATTTTATATTTCCATGTATCCAAAGTAACAAGACCTATCTTATCATATCATATATCTTTGTTTTATGTAGTTAATATTCTTTTAAAATTTATGTTATAACTATATGTGAAAATTTATGGTCACACAATAATCCATATTAATGGATACTATCTAGAGCATAAGCCAAATCTATTATAGTTTTATTTCAGAAAAGATCAACTGGATACTGTTGGTTTCCCATGATAAATAAAATGTGGTGTGAACCAATATACCATATCAAACTAAAATATTAAATTAAAAATATAATCCATCATAGTAAATTATAATTACAAACATGTCATCACCAAAATCACCCCTTCTATTAATAATCCCTATTGTATTAATTATGAAATCTTATCATTAATATTTCATTTCTCACGAGAACATGCATTAATTTTAATGATAAATTGAGTAAAGGTAAAGAATATGTGTGTATTCTATTTGGATGTCACATCCATGGAATTTCTAATTGGATCTAATAATAGTATTTTAAAACATAAATATTATAAAACAAAATTTTAATGATTTTTTACATAACATTAGAAAAGATAAAAAACTTTTTAGAGAGTAAGTAATAATTTCTAATGCACCAAGAACACATTATATATTAAAAGAAAACTTTATGATCCATATTAATGATTGAAAAACAACTTATAATAAAAAAGATATGAAATAAATTTCATTAATGAATTTTATGAATTATCTTGTGCAATTTTTTTATAAAACATATTTTTACTATATATTAAAATTAAAAAAATTCTAATTAAAGGAAAATAACTTGAAACGTGATTTTAAATTAATATAATATTTATCCATGTTAAATAATTTTATTTTATTAAAAAATAATTTAAAATAATAAATAAATAATGATTCTAAAATTTAAAGGCTAATTCAAGGGTAAACCTATGAAAAATATGTCTATTTCACTACTTTATGTTCTAATATACCTTATAAAAGAATGAGTGAACCTTAATAACACATGTAGAACACTAACAACAAAAAATAAAAAAATAAAAATCTTATGTAATCTTAGCCTTGGTTACCAGAACCGTTATAGGGAAAACATAAGACTATGAAAAAAAATAGAATGAAATATAAGAAGTGATTGTTTTACATTTATTAAGAATCATGTTTCAAAATCCATAATCCAAAAAAAAGAGAAATATATAGGAGTTTCTTAGGGATGTCCTCTGTTCATGATGCATAGAGTTTAGGGATGTGGGACAAAAATAGTGTGTTATATTTAAAGGGGAAAAGAGTAATTGATAAGTTAAAAAACTAAACAAACATAGGCAATAATGTGGTGGCATTTACTAAGGATCATGACCTCATAACAAGAACACAATTGGTGTGTCTCTGTTAGTGTATTGTATAGGATACATGAGTTTCAAATCCATCAATAATGGGGCCTGGGATTCAACATTCTTTGGTAAATTCTCACAAATTTCCACTAGAAAGAGTGAGGACATAAAACAATTCTCCCAAGGAAATAAAGTATAATGAAAAACCCATGTAAAGGAAATCTGACAAATCGGGGATTAATGATTCCTATATTCATAGGAAGCGCTTCGCGGATGTGGCGAAAAAGGCTGGAGGATCCTCATTCATGGGCTGTGAAATGGGTGGCTCTGGAGTAATTATTAGGAAAGGTCGGATAGCACAGGTATCTGTGAATCAAGCTGCTGTGGAAGAGAGGGTAAAACTGTGTAAGTTCTCAATCATAGCTCGTGTTGTGATTCCAAAAGGTGTGCGGCCATGGAAATTTCCTGACCTCACAGGAAGACTAGCGGAAATCTGGGGTTTCAGTGATTGGAAGTTGACCACCATGGGATGTGGCTTCTATCATGTCATTTCCCCTCTGATGAACGAAAAAGGTGCATGTGGAGTGTGGGCTCTGTTCCCTTACATCCTGGTATCCTTCGGGTTCATGATTGGGATCGTAACTTTGACCCAAGATCGGTCAAGAAATCTTTTTATTAGGTATGGATCCGTATTCATAATCTATGTTAGCTCTACTGGAATCCTCAAATTCTGTGGGACATTGCATCTTCTGTAGGAAATCCGATCAGGCTTGATAAAAAACCAATAATCCTAATTTTGGTCACTTTGCGAGGATTTTAGTGGAAGTTGACATGTCTAATACTCTTGTGGAAGAGATTGCATTCACCATCAGGGATGACGGTATTAATCTTGAGATAAGTTATGAGAGGAAACCTCTGTTTTGTCACAACTGTCATATTTTTTGGCACACTTCTGCTGAATGCAATAGGAATAAGATTTTCTCCATTGGAAATTCCTGAGGGCTTGATGCTGGTAGTTGTCGAAGGAATAAATATTACAAGGGGCAGGTGAATGACAATTTGCAGATGCTAGATGCTATATTGGAATCCAATGCTGGCAATGATCCCACTGTTGAGAATATTATTGGGTCAGGGAACCCCATGAAGGATCCCTCTTTGGTGCAGACTGTTGAGAGGGATGATGGATATAATGAGTTAAATATTATGATAGTTGGAAATACATCTTCTCGGAGTGAACAGAATCTTAATATTGTGGTTGCTGAACCTGCTGGGGATGCACCGGATGGACCTGTGATTTTTCCCAGTATTGAATGCTCTGTTGTTCAGCCTATTCAATCTTAAATCATGCATGAACCCCAGTTGGGTGAGGATATACCTATTGGTGATCCTGCTGGGGAGGCACCAGTTGGAACTATGCTTTTGCCCTGTAATTATGGTGATCAAATTATGCAGGCTTCAACCATGCATGAGCCACCTTTAGGTGAGGATCAACATGGGCAAGAACCTGCTAATGTTTTCTCCCAGGTTATGCTATCAAAGGTGGAAAAAGGATTCTTCCTACCTCCTTCAACATGCCCATCAATTCGGAGAACTGATTCTTTCCACTCTCTGATGATGTTTGTGAATCTTCCAAGGATGGAGATCTACCTAGTGAATCAGTGGATAAGGCAGAGTCAGAACCTAGTGAATGCCTAGTTGTAAGCTATACTGGACCTTTCACAAGGCAAAGGTCTTTCAATAAATGAAGTTATTATTATGGAATTGCTAGGGTCTTGGGAACCCTCCCACGGTAAGAACCCTGAAGCATTTTATTATGACCTATAAGCCCATGGTTTTGGGTATTGCAGAACCTAGAATGGATTTCGATAGATGGATGGACTTCAAATAGAATGCCCTAGGATTCTCTCTTACTGCAACTAATCAATAGGAGAATCAAAATTAATCCCTATGGGTGTTGAAACACAATATTGTTACCATTGATTCTATTCAAACTTATCAACAGTCAGTTACCCTCTTTTGTTGTTTTCAGTCCAACCCTTTCTGTGTGACTTATGTGTATGACTTTAATCAGTATATCAGAAGGAGGCTTTTATGGAACACCTTAGTCAACATTGATGAATCCATGTCTACTAGATGGATTCTGCTGGGTGACTTTAACACCATCTTCAGGCCTGATGGGAAAATTGGGGCCAATTTTTGCAGAGCTTCAGCCAAATACTTTTCTCTATGCGTTGATCATTTTAAATTGTATGAGGTTCCTATTTCAAGTGCAAATTTTACTTGGAGCAGGTACACTCTAAATGGGTGAGAAGAAATAAAATTAGATAGGTGTTTTGTGAAATTGGATGACATGAGTGATATGATGGATATCTATGACTTGACTCTTCCTAGATTTCACTCGGATCATAATCCCATTTTGATTGATCATTGTTTTAGTAACCTGGGGTCAACACCTTTACCCTTTATGTTTAATAACGCTTGGTTGGTTGTACCTAGTTGTAGGGAAATCATTTTGGAGGCCTGGAATTCTGATGTTCTTGGTAGCCCCTTACATATTCTGTCCTCCAAGTAAAAAATTGTGAAATCCAGACTCAAGGACTCGAGTAAAAAATCCTTCTCTAGTATTGTGAGTGATATTAAAAGTCTGAATCTTACTTGATAAGTTTCCAGCAGATTAATCTGTATCAGGGTACCCTATCTCTTGATGAGATTCAAGCTGCCTCAAAGCTTGATAATCTTTTGACCTTAAAAGAAAATTTGGATCGTAATCAGCTTAATGCTAAGTGGCTTAAGGATGGGGATAGGAATTCAAGACATTTTCACTGCTTGCATAGGGATAAAAAGGTTAAGATAAATCTCAAGGCCCTTAAGATTGATGTTGATTTGCTTACATCTGAAAATGACATTACCAATGGGCTGACTTGTTATTTTAAGAAATTATATTTTGACTCTGGAGAAAACAGCACAAAAAATATTATTAGATGTGTGGAACCCAATGTGGATGATATCCAGAACAGAAATCTTACTGGGACTCCTCCTCTTAAAGAAATTCATTTTGCACTCTTCTCTTTAAACAAGGATAGTGTTGCTGGTCCTGACGGTTTCACAAACAAATTCATTATGTTTTACTGGGATATCATTCACATTGATGTGATCAATGTTGTTAGAGAATTCTTTCATCACTCCTACTTGCCTTTTGGAATAAACTCTAATTTTATTACTTTGATTCCAAAAAAGGACAATACCTTGGACATCAAAGATTTCAAGCCTATTTTCATTGGGAATTCTATTCCGAAGGTTTTCAGTAAAATCATGGAAATACGACTTGGTGAGGTTGCTAAAACTCTTGTCTCTATTAATCAATTTGGTTTTGTCCCTAGAAGGAATATTGAGAATTTTCTTTTTACTGCTTCTGAATGTATTAATATTATGAAAGGTAAGACCTAGCATGGTAACATGGCTCTAAAGGATGACATTTACAAGGCCTTTGATACTATAATGTGGGACCTTATTTTCTCAATTCTTAAGATTCATGGATTCTCAGAAATATTCATTGGTTTGATCTTTTCTATATTGAAAAGTGCTAGTCTTTCCATTCTTGTCAATGGTTCCCCCAGGGGTTTCTTTCAATGCACTAGAGGTGTCAAGCAAGGTGACCCTCTGTATGGGCTTCTGTTCTCTATGGCTGAGGATTATTTGAGTATGTGTCTCCATGACCTTGTCAACAGTGGTTTATATCAAAGAATGAGGGCTGGAAGGAACTCCTTTGCACCTTCGCATTTATTCTATACTAATGACATAATTCTATTCTGTAAGGCCAACAGGGAAACATTTTCCTGTATTAAGAACATTTTCTCACACTATGGAGAAGTTTCAGGTCATTTTATCAGTTGGATCAAATCCTTTGTTGTTTTTGCTAAAGGAATTAGAATATCTAAGAAAAACAGGGTTGCACGTAGAGTTGGTGTGAAAAGCGGTTCATTTCCCTTTGAATACCTTGGGATTCCATTGTTTTGGGGAAGAGTGAAACGTGCTCATTTAGAGGTATTGCATTGAAAATCACTCATCAGCTGGCAAGCTGGAAAGGGCAATCTATGTCCCAGGCTGGGAGAGTTTTCCTTGTCAACTAAGTTGTTACTTCTATGTTTGTATACTCCTTTTCTGTTTATAGATGGAATGTTTCCCTTCTCAAGGAATTGAATGGAATGATACAGAACTTCATTTGGACTGTCTCAGTTCATCAGAAAAGGCTTGTTACTGTTGCTTGGAAAAACTGCATCAAGCTGGTTAACAAGTGAGGAATGGGTATCAATGATTTCAGACTATTTAATAATGATATACTTCAAAACATCACTTGGAGGCTTCTCTCAAATTTTGACTTCTCTCTGGAATTTCTGGATGACAGATTTGTTTATCGACTGCAAAAATGTATGTGTGTCTATTTAAAATCCTCAGTGTGGTCTTCGATCAGGGCTGCTTATTCAAACATTATGTCCCATTCGATATGGCTGTTATGTTCTGGCTCTCACCTTAACTGCTGGAGTACTCCCTGGTTATCTTCTCCTATTAATGCTTCTATTAATGTTCCCATTTCTTTGAGGAATTTATCGATTTTTGAACTGAATAGAAATAATGTTGCTTATGGAATCATTCCTAATAATCTTCTGGTGGAGCTTTCTAATTATAGTTATATGGATGCTGACACTTTAGTCTGGAAACCAGATATCAATGGATCCTTTTCCAGTCGAGCTTACTATAATCTGTAATGTGGTGTTAGTTCTGGATTTCCTTCATGGCTGGGGGGATTTCGATAGCCCTATATTCCACCTAGTGCCTATCTTCTACTTTGGAGAATCTGGAAAAATAGAATTCCTATTCAGTGTGTGTTGTAGCGCAAGGGTTTTCATCTGGCTGTGGTATGTCCCTTGTGCCTTAGAAATGAAGAATCTATTTTGCATTTGTTTTTGCAATGCCTGTTTTATGCTCGCCTCTGGAAGCATGGGCAATCATCATTTCACTGCTGCCTTGATCTTTCATCATTTGAGTCGCTGCTCATTTCTACTACTAAGATGGATTTCAGTGATCAAGTGAAATCATTATTTATTGCTGCTATTGCTTCAGTTTTCTCTTTAATCTAGAAATCTTGGAATGATTTGATTTTTAACAATATGAAACCATCCATCCGGGATGGTGTTATGGTGGTTCATAGAAGCATCAGGCTTGCTTCGATGATTCAAACTGTTTCTATGAATAATGACATATCTGAATTTGTTCTCTTGAGAGCTCTTGGTGTTCGTGGTAGGGAAAGGAAGCCCAGAATGGTCAAATATATTCAGTGTATTCCACCAATTTCTGAATGGTTGAAAGTGAATGTGGATGGGGCTGCCTCTGGTGCACCGGGTCCTGCCCGATGTGGTGGAGTGTTTAGAACGCATTGAGGCTTCGTCAAAGGTTGCTTCTTTCATTATGTTGGATATTCTCAAGCAATTGAGGCAGACCTCTGGGTAATGATCAAGGCTATCAGGTATACGGTGCGCTATAGTTGGCATAGAGTTTGGTTGGAGTTGGATTCTTCTATTGCGGTGCAGATTCTGAAGGATCGATCACGGAATGTTCTTTAGAGGATGGTGTCTATTTGGATCTGCTGTCTTAGACTTGCCGAATTTTATGCCTTGACAACTCTCATGTGTATCGTGATGTTAATCAGGTTGTCGATGCCCTCTCAAAAAGGGCGATTATAGAGGTCAGTTTGAGTTGGTCGTTTGTTCTGCCGAATTATTGTGACAGTTTGGTTTTCAATGATCGGGAAGGTGCTTCCTATACAAGGCTTTGTAAGGCTTCTTGTTTTTGAGTCTATTTTTATTGTTTACTCTTTTTTAATATAATTTTTTTGGGAGCAGGTCTATACCTATCTCTCAAACCTTTTGGCTATAAAGATACCCACATTGTATCCCAAAGGGTTATGTTGTGTACTATAGCATAATTTATGTAAGGTTTATACCAGTTACCCATACATAGTAGATGTAAATTATCCTTATACAAACACACCACACAACAACCAATCCATCATATCCTAATGGGTGTGGAATGATACATCCATAGAAAAACACAATACTTTAGAAATTCCGATTATAACATGGGAAATATGTAGAAATAATGATTGAAATATGACTTCTCTTGGCCATGTTGTGGCCAAAAATAGTTTATAGTATTTTTCTGTAATTGGACCCCAAAATACCCAAAAAATGAAGAACTCGGATAACTAAGAAACAAGAAAAACCACATTATATATCATTAATTATGAAAAATAGCAGATAATATAAATATGGGTGTGAAAAAAATGGAGATCATCTTTGATCCATCATAGAGGATCTTCGACATTATTACCTATTTTGGAATCTCTTTTGGTGTTAGTTATAGGCTTGATAATTTATCTTTTATTTGGAAATTTTTTGTTTAATTTTGAGTTATCAATGGATCATTTGATGATGTAGGTTATGTCTTATTGGTTTTACCTCAATATTGTTAAAACAAGGATGGGATTTTTAGGTATTTTAAGCTATAAAAGTGGGTTTGTAACTAATTTCTATCATATTGTGTCACATCTAACGGTCATAAACTAGAAGGATCAATCATTTCGATATACATTTTCTTTATTATCCACATTTGAGTATATTAATTGGAAACTCATTAGTTCTACCATTATTTATTTTTAATAGGGTGATGTGCATGATTTTTATTATGAATCCTTAAAACTATTCATTGGAAATATTCTGATGAAAAAGAGGGAGATTATCATTTATGGATATATGTATTACAACCTCGTCATCATGATAATGCTTCCCATTATATTTATCTTTTTTAATGGCATATTATTTGAATTTATATTGATATTACAATATCAATGAAAAAATTTTATTCGTAATAGATCCCCATATATTTAGATACATCTTATAATAGTATGATTTGAACTATTGATTGTGGAAATTCATGAAATAAAGGTTGGATTATGATTATGATAGTTAATATACACAAATGAATATTGTAATTGTGGGTAGGTGTATGAGAAGGAAGGTTTATGGTGATGAATTTTTGGCTCATAAGATTCATGGAGAGTGATGAGGGATCTTTTAGTGATGTGAAATGGTGTGGGAGAGTTTTATGGTAGATTATTCCTCTATTATATGTCCATAGATTTATATATAGGGACCAAGGTATAGAAATACTAGTTTGTGGATTCAGTAATGGATGTTTTTAGGGATCAAGTTGTTTTTTGTGTTTTCTAAAAGGATGGTCTCAAGAAAGTCGACAACGAGTGTTGATCTTTGGATGGATCCTCATTACATTGACTATGTGGGTGGTGGTTCATCAATAGTTCCATAGTAATCCTAGAATGTATTATATGTAATTATATCTTATATTTAACACCCCAAGCTTCTATGGTACGCTTCTCTTTGAATAATGTGATAGCGTGTGTTGTACGGAACACCAAGTTCTAACACACCACAACCAATCAAACTAGCCGTTATGAAAAGTAATACCTACTTTTTGAAATTATATATATTTTATATTTCAAAATGGACTTCATTTTTGAATTCTGATTATCAAATTTAGCCTAGGGTGAAATTTTGGAACTTTTCGGATAACACTTATATTTTGATGAATAGTGAAACTACTAAATTTTAATTAAAAACAACCTTTTTAATCGAAATAATTTATTTTGATAAATTATTAATTTGAGTGGTTTTAAAGTATATTTATAATATATTTTTACCATTTAATTCAATTTTTGTCATTGTACATAATTTTTCAATTAAACCAGACATAAACAAGTGTAAATCTTTTGATAGTTATTATCTCTTAAAAACACGCTTTCTGTTTTAACAACGGGAATTAATTTTAAATTAATTTCTGCCACTTATGTGTTTTGAATTTGAAAAAATGGATCCCATATTTAGAATCAGGATGTTCAAATTGTGTAAATAGGTAACTTTTATTTTTAGACATTTTGAATAATTACTGCGGTAAATATTTTATTTACCAGGGTTAAGGGTAAATCCGGTAAATAAGGGTTAAACAAATAATATTATAATAAAACTAAATTACCCTAAAACGTGTCCTAACCTTATTGGTGGATACATGTCTGACCATGGGAATCTTTGGGTCTATTTTGGGACCCCATGGTGCCACTTGTAAGTGATAGGGAGACTTTATTTTAATTAAGTTAAAATGAATACAAAAATGACACAAGCATATATCTTTTAGAAAAACAATTTTTACATAGGGTTATATATGTTGGATTTTCAACTATAAATATTCATTAGAAACCTAAAACGATTTCATACATAATGATATTTTATTTATAATTTTTAAACATTAAATAATTTATTTTATTTATGACACAATGATGATGCAGTAATTACCATAATAGTGAAAAATTAAAATAATTGATATTATAAATACCAAAATAAATATAATTTGAGACTTCTAATGAATTAAAATAATTTTATAGGATAATATGGCATATTAATATTGATTTAATTGTCTTTTTTCGAAGTTATAATTCTGTTATAAGTTTCACAAAAATCAACTATTGAATAGTGTCAAAAATTGACATAAAAGAGTTTTTAAAACAAATATTATATTATTAATTGATATTAAATTCCTAAGAATCTAAGGTTAGGCTAAGAGACTTATATCATGATAGGTGTATAATTAATGGACCATTTGGGGGTCTCTTGGATGTATATAATAAGTTTATTAACTATATAATATAAAAATATAAAGTGACATGGTAAATGTCAAACTAATTAACTAAGAGTTAAAACTAAAAGATAAGGTTAATATAGTAACCCAAAACTATCTAAATTATATTGGTTGAATTTTTTTCGACCTATACCCACCTTAAACTTTGAATAATAAACTTTGGAGCCATTATAAATAGAATATTAATTTATTATAAAATAATATTTCTAGTTTTTCCAAAGGTGCCCCTCACCCCTCGTATAAAAGGACACTCTTCCTTCTCATTTCTTTCACACCATCAAAGCATTTTGGTTCGTCCAAAATATGCCCAAATGCTCTCCCATATTTCCTCACTACAACCTAGAGGCCTTAGTTTGATCATAAATCCAACCTAAAGAGCCCTTTTGATCAAATCAAAAGGAAGAACCCGAAGAAGAGGCAATGATTTCACCACCCTTTTCCAAGTTCCTTTCTTCTTCCAGTTCTTCTTCCTTTGATGATACCATTATAAAATAATAACTCCAGAATCATATATATACTGTGATGTTATTATAAATATGTTACAACCATATTCAGTATTCTATCCATCTTTTGAATAACATGTCACCATACGTGCGTACGTACGACTTACCGTCTCCACGTCGTGGTGTAATTGTTATTCAATATATTATTATTTGGATGGGTATAATAATGATGTTTAACTCATGTAAATAATAAATATAACATGATAATGATTCTGTATATATGATATAATATCCAATTATATATTATTTTAATATCAAAAGAATGATATTGTCGCTCGTGCGTACGTTCTGACTATTGTCTCCACGAACGTGATGAGATTCATTCTCCATCGTATCCATTCAAGTATAATTATCATTTGATGATTAAAAAATAATGTTTAAGGACTTGATATAAATCTGGATATGAATAAGATACAACCTATCCATGAAAAACATGTCTTACGTAACAAAACATATAAAAGAAAATGAGTAAGTTAAAACCAGAAATGACGATAATACTAAGATATTATTAACAATGCAATGATAAAAGATCATATATGATATCATATTAATATATATGATTATTGTATAATTTAATAAGAATTATTTCACCATTATACAGGAGGTTAACCTACCCTCAACCAAGGAAAAGTACACAGTAAGGGTTTATTTCACAATCTCTTCATTATCCGAGGTTGTTTATATGTAATAATCTAGTGGGATCTCTTTATCATCCACATCCATGTTTCTTAAAAATGTGTTTCAAATTTTTTTTACTATTTACAAGAATATGGGTTAAAGTCATTTATAACCTTGTTTGACTTTTTATAAGTGGTTTATAAAGTAATCTTTCCATCGTTTTCCAAACAAGGTGCTTTTTAACCTTTTTGATAGTATTAAGGTAAGAATGTTTTTTTTAACTTATACGACGGGTGCAGTTATTTTCCGCCGTTATAAAATTGTCGAAGCTTCCCTTACAAGATTATAAGAATATTTTCAAAGAAAATGTTTTATTTCATAAATATATGACTCTTAAATTATTTCAAAATAGAAAGAGATATTTCTCTAAAAAGAGTTTTGATTTAATCTATGTCAACATCTTTTAATGGATTTTACGCTTATTTGAAGTTGATTTATTATAATACAAAACCTCTATATTGTATTGAAGGTTTTGTGATATGTTTGACTATGGATGTTCTATTTTTATACCATTCATAGTTTATGGTGAAAGTATTGACATTTCGTATGCTAGTTTTAATACGAATGTTTATGTTATGTTTAATCCTTTTCATATGGGAATGCATTGGGCTTACTATATAACGGTTGGAGCCCGCTATAGATCCTCAATGCATCGGTAGGTCTCATGAGACAAACTAGTATCTTGTCCCAAGGCCTTGGAAAAATTTTATTTGTAGTCTTGGTAAGAGGCCTTGGCTATGTGGTTATGATAGTCTGGCATTATGCATTCGATCATTATGAAAGTGGTAATTGATATTGCATGTGATTATTCGATTAGTATAATATCCATGTGAATAAGTAAATGTAATTATTTCATTTTATTTTTTCCATACTATGTTTAAGTTCAAGTTTAAAAGGATTTTGTTTTAAGTTATACATTGCCTTAAATGTTTATTCTTATTTATGAAAGTTTCCTCTATATTGTTATCCTTACTCGGCATTTGAGCTCACCCCTTTTCTATGTTTTATTTTTTCCAGGATGTGAATAAGTAATTTATGAATGACATGCAGGGATAGTATATGGGGATATGAGTGTGGGATAAGGAGACTATATTGTTGTAGTAGTTTTTCACTTTATGATGTAATGTAAAACTTTATGAATATATCTAGTGTTTCCAAGGCTACTAAAGCAATCGGTCATTCGAGATTTGATCTTTCTTGTGATCATGCCAATGTTATGTAATAATGCACCGACTCTGGGTAACTGGGGTCAGGGTGTTACAGTTGTTATCAGAAGAAGTTTAGTACAAACCTTGGAAGCTAGATTTAGATAAACTCTGATAAGAGAACATAGATTTAAGATGGACATTGAGGATTAGTATAGAATAACTTCATAGAATTTTGGTATTATAGATATTTTGTGAGTTTTCCGAGCAATACATACCTATCTGGATAAGAGCAGATAGAGGCAGCTCTGGCATAGATGTACCTAGGGGTAAAACCCGAAAACACCGCTTTGCACTAGACTCGAATGTGAACTGGTTCACGACAACGGGCCTTGCTGCACTCTTGGTTATGACACTCCCAGGGGATATGCTTAGGATAACTCTCACTTTTTCACAAATCATTATGAAGGGTTTATGAGTATATACTGTAATGCCCCGACCCTAGTTACCCAGATTCGGTGCATTATTACATTACATTGGCATGATCACAAGAAAGATCAAATCTCGAAAGACCAATTGGTTTAGTAGCCTTGGAAACACTAGATATATTCATAAAGTTTTACATTACATCATAAAGTGAAAACTACTACAACAACTTAGTCTCCATATCCCCCACTCATATCCCCACATACTATCCCTGCAGGTCATTCATAAATTACTTCTTCACATCCTGGGAAAAATAAAACATAGAAAAGGGGTGAGCTCAAATGCCCAGTAAGGATAACAATATAGCAGAAACTTTCATAAATAAGAATAAACATTTAAGACAATGTATAACTTAAAAATCCTTTTAAAATTGAACTTCAACAAAGTATGGAAAAAATAAAATGAAATAATGCCATTTACTTATTCACATGGATATTCTACTAATCGAATAATCACATGCAATATCAATTACCACTTTCATAATGATGGAATGCATAATGCCAGACTATCATAACCACATAGCCAAGGCCTCGTGCCTAGACTACAAATAAGATTTTGCCAAGGCCTTGTGCCAAGACACTAGTTTGTCTCATGATACCTACTGATGCATCGAGGATCTATAGCGGGCTCCACCCATCAAATATTAAGTACAATGAATTCCCATATGAAAATGTTTAAACATAACATAAACATTCGTATTAAAACTAGAATACAAATTTTCAATACTTTCACCATAAACTATGAATGGTATAAAAATAGCACATCCACAGTCAAACATATCACAAAACCTTTAATACAATATAGAAGTTTTGTATCATAATAAATCAACTTCAAATAAGCATGAAATCCATCAAAGGATGTTGACATAGATGAAATCAAAACTCTTTTTAGAGAAATATCACTTTCTATTTTGAAATCATTTAAGAGTCTTATATTTATGAAATAAAACATTTTCTTTGAAATTATTTTTATAATCTTGTAAGGGAACCTTTGACGATTTTATAATGGCGGAAAATAGCCGCACCCGCTGTATAAGTTAAAAAAACATTCTTATCTTAATTCTGTCGAAAAGGTTAAAAAGCACCTTGTTTGGAAAACGACAGAAAGATTCCTTTATAAAACTCTTATAAAAATTCAAACAAGGGTATAAATGACTTTAACCCGTATTCTATTAAATATTAAAAATGTTTTGAAATACATTTTTAAGAAACATGGATGTGGATGATAAAGAGATCCCAGTATATTATTACGTATAAACAAACTCGGATAATGAAGAGATTATGAAATAAACCCTTAACTTGTACTTTAACTTGGTTGGGGTAGGTTAAAATCTTGTATAATAGTGAAATAATTGTTATTAAATTATAAAAGAATCATATACATTCATATGATATCATATATTATCTTTTAACAATGCTTTGTTAATAATATCTTAGTATTATCGTCATTTCGGGTGTTAACTTACTCGTTCTCTTTTATATGTTTTTTTACATAAGCCGTGTTTGTCATGGATAGGTTGTATATTATTCATATACATAATGATATCAAGTCCTTAAAACATTATTTCTAAATCATCAAATGATAATTATACTTGAATGGATACGATAGAGAATGAATCTCATCGCGTTCGTGGAGAAGGTAGTCCATACGTACGCACGAGCGAGAATATCATTCTTTTGATATTAAAATAATATATAAATGGATACTATATCATATATAAAGAATCATTAACATGTTATATTTATTATTTACATGAGTTACACATCATTATTATACCCATCCAAATAATAATATATTGAATAACAATTACACCACGACGTAGTGACGGTAAGCCGTACGTACGCACGTATTGTGACATGTTATTCAAAGGGTGGATAGAATACTGAATATGGTTGTACCATATTTATAATAACATCATAGTATATTTATGATACTGGAGTTATTATTTTAGAATGGTAAGAACAAAGTAATAAGAAGTGGAAGAAGAAAGGAACTTGGAAAAGGGTGGTGAAATCCTTACCTCTTCTTCGGGTTCTTCCTTTTAATTTGATCAAAAGGGCTCCTTAGGTTGTCTTTCTGATCAAACTAAGGCCTCTATGTTGTAGTGAGGGATTTTGGGAGAGTATTGGGGTAGATTTTGGCTGAACCAAAAGGCTTTTAAGGTCTAATGAAATGAGGTGGAGTGCCGTTTTATAAGAGGGGTGAGGGGCACCTTTGGAAAATCTAGAAATATTAATTTACAATAAATTAATATTCTATTTATAATGGCTCAAAAGCTTATTATTCAAAGGATAAGGTGGGTATGGGTCTAAAACCACTCAACAAATATAATTTAGACAGGTTTGGGTACTTAAATTAACCTTATCTTTATGTATTAACACTAAGTTAATTAGTTTCACTTTTACAATGTCTCTTTGTATTTTTATATTATATGGTTAATAAACATAACATATACATCAAAGAGACCCAAAAGTGGTACATTAATGATAAAACTATCATGATATAAGTCTCTTTGCTGAACCATAGATTTTTAGGAATTTAATATCAATTAATAATATAATATTTTGTTTAAACATTCTTTTATGTCAATTTTGACACTATTCAATAGTTGATTCTTTTGAAACTCATAATAGAATGATTACTTATAAAAAATTTAATTAAATCATTACTAACATATAATATTAACATATAAATTTATTTTAATTCATAAAAAGTCTCAAATTATATTTATTTGTTTAATTATAATATCAATTATTTTAATTTTTCACTATTATAGTAATTACTGCATCATCGTTGTGTCATAAATATATTATATTATATAATGTCTAAAAATTATAAATAAAATATCATTATGTAAGAAATTTCTTTAATTTTCTAATGAATATTTATAGTAAAAAATACAACATATATAACCCTATGTAAAAATTATTTTCCTAAAAGATATATGCTTGTGTGAATTTTTGTATTCATTTTAACTTAATTAAAATTAAGTGTCCCTATCACCTACAATTGGCTCCATGGGGTCCCAAAATGGACCCAATGATGCCTATGGTCGAACATGTATCAACCAATAAGGCTAGGATACGTTTTAGGTTAATTTAATATTATTATAATATTATTTTTTGACCCTTATTTACCGGATATACCCTTAACCATGGTAAATTAAATATTTACCAAAGTAATTATTCAAAATGTCAAAAAAATAAAAGTTATCTATTTACACAATTTGAAAATCCTGATTCCAAATATGGAATCCATTTTTCTAAATTCAAAATACAGAAGTGGAAGAAATTAATTTAAAATTAATTCCCGCTGTCAAAAAAAGCGTGTTTTTAAGATATAATAACTATCAAAAATTGATACTTGTTTATGTTCGGTTTAATTGTAAAATTATGTCCAATGACCAACATTATATTAAATGGTAAAAATATATTCTAAATATACTTTAAAACCACTCAAATTCATAATTTATCTCTATTAATTATTTTGATTAAAAAAGTTGTTTTTAATTAAAATTTAGTAATTTTCACTATTCATCAAAAATATTGAAGTTATCTGAAAAGTACCAAAATTTCACCTTAGGCTAAATTCGATATTCTGAATCCAAAAATGAAGTCCATTTTGAAATATAAAATATATATAATTTCAAAAATTAGGTATTACTATTCATAATGGCTAGTTTGATTGGTTATGGTGTGTTAGAACTCGGTGTTGCATACAACACACGCTATCACATTATTCAAAGAGAAGCGTACCGTAGAAGCTTGGGGTATTACATTCTCCCCTCCTTCAAATAATTTCGTCCTCGAAATTTCTAGAATACTTATCACATGAAAAGACTCGGGTGGTTCTTCATCATAAGTTCCTCGGGTTCCCATGTTGCCTCTTCCATCTTATGGTTTCTCCACAAAACTTTTACCAGACGCGTCGTCTAATTTTTAGTACTTGTTCTCTTGTATCAAGAATCTTGATGGGCTCTTCGCAATAAGACAGATCGGGTTCCAGTTCAAATTCATCATAGGTGAGTACATGCGTTTGGTCAGGCATGTATTTCCTCAATAGAGATACATGGAACACATCGTGAACTTTGGAGAGACTTGGTGGCATTGCCAATCGGTAAGCTACAACCAAAATTCGTTCTATAATTTCGAAAGGTCCGATGTACCTGGGACTCAATTTAACTTTCTTACCAAAACGTATGACTACCTTCCATGGATATACCTTCAGGAAAACATGATCACCGACTTGAAATTCCAAATCCTTCCTTCGATTATCGGCATAGCTCTTTTGCCTACTTTGAGCTGCTTTGATGTGATTTTGGATTTCCTTCACCTTTTCCATAGTTTCCTCCACTAGTTCTGGACCTACAAGTTTTCTTTCACCAACGTCATCCCAATAGGTTGGTGTGCGACATCTCTTTCCGTATAACACTTCATATGGTGCCATCTGAATACTTGAATGGAATCTATTGTTATAGGAAAATTCTACCAGAGGTAAATAATGATCCCACATAACCTGAAAGTGATGTGAGCAAGATTACAACATGTCTTCTAAGGTTTGAATAGTTCATTCTGATTGTCCGTCTGTCTGAGGGTGGTAAGCAGTGCTCAAATGAAGTTCAGTATCCAGGGATTTTTGAAGACTCTTCCAGAATCTTGAAGTAAAACGGGGATCACGATCAGAAACAATCGATAGGGGGACTCCATGAAGTCTCACAACTTCATTAATATATAGTCTTACTAGACGTTCCAGTGGTAGATCTTCTCTTATAGCAAGAAAATGTGCTGACTTTGTTGAGTCAATAAGGTTTTCCTTATGACTTTTCCATTCCTTCTTGTTTTGAAAATCACAAACACCTTATCTTTAAGGAAAATCGCTTTTATAAGGAAAAATGCTTTCTTAAGGAAAATCGCTTTTATAAGAAAAATTTTATCCTTATCATATTTTCATCAATATTTTTCTTAAGTGAAAGTTTCGGATTCACTTTCTCGGAATCATTAAAACTGATAAAAAGCATTCTGTTTTAGGGTTCGGATTCTGGACAAGAACTATAAGGAAGTTTCATTCCGAATTCCGGATATGAATTCTGACTTAGTTCTATTCCAGATTCAGGATACGAATTCTGAAGAAGAATTCTCATTACGAATTCCAATGAAGAATTCTCATTACGAATTCTAATGAAGAAATCTCATTCCGAATTCTCATTACGAATTCTGATGACGATTTCTCATTACGATTTCTGATGAAGAATTCCTATTCCGAATTCCTACTCCGAATTCTCATTCCGAATTCACCTATTAAACAGAATCTGGTTATCATTGTTTTATACACTCTGAATTCATTCACTCCGAACTTTCACTCCGAAATTTCTATTCCGAACTTTTATGTTAGAGTTTAAAACGATGTCGTGCATTCTGTTACACTTACTTTGTTATAAAACGATGTCGTCCATTTTGTTATAAACTAACCGTTGTCTAAGTGACACGTGTACAGGTCCCTCCTAACTTTAAGGGAAATATGACCGTTGGAGAAGGAGCCGACCTCACCTATAAATAGGAGCTCATTTGAAAAAGCTCACAACGGATGGATGAACATTTGGACTTTGTGCATACATGCTGTTGAAGTGATTTCTAGAGAGAGAGTCTCTTATTAACTCTCAAAGCTTCGTGCGACTCCGAATGTTGGTGATTACATTCGAAGGCTTCCGGGGATAGGAAGACAGAGGTGCCGACTACCTTAAAGATCGAGGGCTTTCTTGCTGAGAAAGACAGAGGTTTCCAACTACCTTGAAGTTGAGGGCTTGCGGGGATAGCAAGACAGAGACACCGATCTTCGTATCGAGGGCTTACCCTGGTGTGGGTAAGACAGACTTGCTTGAAAGTATAAATCAAGGGACCTTTATCCAAGGTTGTTGGATACCCTTCTCTTTGGGTTAAAAGACTATTATCTTGTTACTAGTAGTTTTACTACTCGTTTATATTCCGCTGTAATTTGTATCTTAAGGAAAGTATAACATTCTTATACTTCCTTACTTACTCTGATTCATTCAGATTCTATACGCTTTAAGGTAGAATCTTATATTGTAACTTTTGTTAAGTTTCAAATTCCGGAACCATATTTCCGGAACCTACTTTTGGAATCTCTTTCCAAGTTTAGTTCGGTGTTAGAGGTGTTGTGAATTTACTTAGTTTAACTTTGTTAAACTTAGTTCTTTCCTTTTCTTAAGGAAACTCTAATTATTCATAACTAACTTTAAAGGTTCCTAAGGAATTTTTAAAGTATACAATTCACCCCCCCTCTTGTATATTGAGCATCTCATATTCTATTTCGATCCTACAATTGGTATCAGAGGTTGGAAACCTCTTACTCTATACCATTCTTACATTTGGTATCAGAGCCAAGGTTACTGAAATACTTGTACTCACGTTCAAGTTTTTCTTGCTCACTTTTCAATTCCGAACTTTTTCATTCCGGATTATCCATTCCGAACTTTTCCTATTCCGAACTTTTTGATTCCGAATTTTTGTTATTAACCAGTTTGTTTCCAAGTTATTTTCAAGTATGGCAGGAATGAATGTTGGTTCGATAGACAATTTGAATCCTACAAGGCCACCAATATTCGATGGTAATGATTATGAATACTGGAGAGATCGTATGAAGACATTCGTTATCAATACTGGAGTAGATAACTTTGTCATGCTTACTGGTGATTACAAAATTCCTGACAAGGAAGTCAGAACCTTTACTAACCAGGAGAAGCAAGAATATCAACTGAATTATAAGGTACGCAACACTTTATTATTTTCAATGACTAGAAATATATATATCCAAATTTCTTCTTGTGAAGCAGCTAATTGTATATGGAAGAAGTTAGAGGTTACTCATTTTGGGACTTCTAAAGTGATTGAGACTAGGAGAGCTATGCTTAGAGCTGAATATCATGGCTTTAATTTTCCTTATGGAGAACCTATCTGTAAAGTACAACAAAGATTTATGACAATCGTCAACAGTCTACAGTCTATGGGAGAGAAAGGTTTAGATGATGAAGCTCTTGTGGACAAGATAATTGACATTATGCCCAATGAGTGGGAATCCAAGAGAACAGCTATAGATGAGAACAGGAAGGTTACTCAAATTACTCTTGATGAATTATTTGGAACTCTTCTACAACATGAGACTAGAATGAAGAGAGATGCTGAAAACATCAAGAAGAAGAATGGAAATGGTACTGTTGCTTTTACTACAACTTCGAATCAGATGAAAGCTAAGACTCCTGAGAGAGTAACCAGATCCAAATCGAAGAAAGTCATTTTCCAATCCGAATCTAGTGAAAGTGAAGTTTCAGAAAATGAATTAGCCCTCTTGCTCGAAGGATGAACAAGATAGCTGGACAAAGAAACTTTCAATCCAAGTATAAGAAGAAGGATAGGAAAGATAAGAAAGATGGAGAAGTTACTTGTTATGAATGTAAGAGAGCTGGACATATTAGACCAGATTGCCCTATGCTCAGAAAGAAAGAAAGAAAGGAAAGGCATTCAGACAGGAACAGGAAGAAATATTACAAAGCTAAAGCTAAGAAAGTTTTGAAAGCTAATGACACCTGGAGTGCCAGTGGTGGTGACTCTTCAGATGAATCTTCTGAATATGAATCTTCAGGAAAGAAGAATCTTGGTCTTATAGCCAGATTACCTATTGATAATCATTGTCTTATGGCTAAGGTACGAAATCCTGAATCTTTGACCAATGTTTCCTTAAATCCTAATGATAGTAAGTATTATAACTCTTCGGATGAAGAATCATCTTCTGATGAGGAAAATACTTTACCTACTTTTGAAGAAGTCTCTAGATTTGCTGAACTTCTTGAGATTGAGAATTCAAAACTCAACAAGAAACTTGATAAGGCAAATTCTAGGAATTCTATTCTTACTAAAGAGATATCAGATCTTTCTAAAGATCTTGATAAGAAAAATGCTGATTTTGAAAATATTTCAAAAAATCTTGAGGAAGTAAGTTCTGAGAAGAATAAACTTTCTAAAGAGTTAGAAAAAGTAATTTCTAATAAAAATGTTTTCGAGCCTAACTCTAGTTCCAAAACTAATGATTTTGAAGATAAAAACTTGGTTGTAAAACTCAAGTCCGAAATTTTTTCCTTAAAGAAGTGCTTATCAAACTTTACCCATGGTAAGGAAAATTTTGATAAGATGTATTCTCAAATACGACCTTTAAGAAATAAATCCGGATTTGGTTATACCCATGCAAAACCTGTTTTCAGCAACAATTATTTTGTTCCTCAAAGTGCCCCATTTTGTACTAAGTGTCAATGTGGTGGTCACTGGGCAAGAAATTGTTCCTTAAACAAAACCCAATCCTTAGGTTTTCATAAAGCTTATTTTTCTAAGAAAATGTGGGTACCTAAAATTTTATTGTCTGGAAATCTCGGATCCAAACAAGTTTGGATTCCGAAAGTCTAACTTTGTTCTTAATTTCAGGAAAATAAAGAAAGTTCCAGCAACAATGTTTGGTACATGGATAGTGGATGTTCCCGGCACATGACTAGTAACAAAAGCTTCTTTGAAAATATTATCAAAACGAAAGGAGGAAAGGTAACTTTCGGAGACAATGCTAAGGGAGAGATTGTTGGTATTGGTAATATTGTTCTTTTAGGTAAAACTTTGATTTCAAATGTTCTTTTTGTTAAAGGTCTTAAGCACAACCTCATTAGCATAAGTCAGTTATGTGATGAAGGTTACCTTGTGAATTTTAGGAATGATAAATGCTTAGTTCACAATTCCAAGGAAGAATATATTCTCTCAGCCAACAGGCAAGAGAATGTTTACACCTTAAACTTAGAAGACCTAAGAAGCCAAGATTTACCTTGCCTAAGTGCAATGGAAGATCATTCTTGGTTATGGCATAGAAGACTAGGACACTGTAATCTTAGAAACCTATGTAAACTCTCTAAGAAGAAACTAGTTAAGGATCTACCGGAGCTTAGATTTGATTCTTCTAAAGTTTGTGATCCTTGTCAATATGGCAAGCAACATAAATCTAGTTTTAAGTCAATCGGTGAAGTCTCAACAACCGATGCATTATAGTTGGTGCACATGGATCTTTTTGGTCCAACACAAACTGGAAGCATTGGAGGCAAATACTATGTGTTTGTTCTAGTTGATGATTACACTAGATTTACTTGGGTCTATTTTCTAGCAAGGAAATCTGAAGCTTTTTCTTATTTCAAAAGTTTTAGAGCTCAAGTTAAAAATGAGAAAAACCTTCCATTGAAAACTATTCATAGTGATCATGGAGGAGAATTTCAAAATTCTGATTTTGAAACTTTTTGTAGTAAGAAAGGTATTACTCACAACTTTTCAGCACCTAGAACTCCTCAACAGAATGGTGTAGTTGAAAGAAGAAATCGAATTCTTCAAGAAATAACTAGAACCATGTTGAGTGAATATTCTATTGCTAGACATTTCTGGGCTGAAGCTGTAAGTACTGCTTGTTATACTATAAATCGAGTTTTGATTAGACCTTTTCTTAATAAAACTCCTTATGAGTTATGGAATGGTAGAAAACCTAGACTTTCCTACTTCAAGGTTTTTGGTTGCAAAGTATTCATTTTGAATACTAAAGATAACTTACATAAATTCGCACCAAAATCAGATGAAGGGATTTTCTTAGGATATTCCACAACCTCTAAGGCTTATAGAGTTTTTAATAAAAATACTTGTACTGTTGAGGAAACAGTACATGTGAAATTTGATGAGTCAGATCCTTTTGTTTTTAAAACCTCCCAACTTACATCTTCGGATGTGTTTTCAAAAACTGATTGTCAACCTTTGTTAGAAGAACCTTCTGATAAGGAAATTGTTCTAGAAGATACTTCTGAAATATTCACCCCAGAAGACTTTCTACCTTATGTTGATGAACAGGTTTTACAAAACCCAAATCAGATGTTTCTTAAGAATCATCACAGTGATAGTATCATTGGTGATGTAAATCAACCTGTAAGGACTAGAAGTTCCTTAAGAAATGAAGTAGAACATCTAGCATTTCTTTCCCAACTAGAACCTAAAAGCACTGATGAAGCTTTAGGTGATGATGATTGGATCAAAGCAATGCAAGATGAGCTAAATGAATTCGAAAGGAATAAAGTCTGGACCTTGGTTGAAAGACCTAAGGAAACTTCTGTTATTGGAGTAAAATGGGTCTTCAGAAACAAATGTGATGAAAATGGAGTCATTGTAAGAAATAAAGCTAGACTTGTAGCTAAAGGCTATAATCAGCAAGAAGGAATAGACTATGAAGAAACCTATGCTCCAGTAGCTAGACTTGAATCTATCCGCATTCTACTTGCCTTTGCAGCATTCTTTAATTTCAAACTATTTCAAATGGATGTGAAATGTGCTTTTCTTAACGGTTATGTTCAAGAGGAAGTTTTTGTTGAACAACCTCCTGGCTTTGAAGATACAAAACATCCTGATCATGTTTTTAGACTTACCAAAGCTTTGTATGGCCTTAAACAAGCCCCACGAGCATGGTATGATAGACTCACTGGATTTTTACTTCAAAATAACTATGTTAAGGGAAATGCAGATCCAACCCTTTTTATAAAGAAAGATAAGAAAAATGTTTTGATTGTTCAAATTTATGTTGATGACATTATATTTGGTTCAACTCAGCAATCTTTGACTGATTCTTTTGCTAGTCTAATGAAATCTGAGTTTGAAATGAGTATGATGGGTGAGTTAACATTTTTCCTTGGTTTTCAAATTTCTCAAAAACCAGAAGGAACCTACATATCTCAACATAAGTATATTAAAGATCTTCTTAAAAAGTATGGTTATGACAACACTAAGAGTATAAGTACTCCTATTGGTACCTCAAACTCTTTAGATCTTGATGAAGCTGGAAAACCAGTAGATCAAACATCTTTTAGAGGTATGATTGGAAGTCTACTTTACTTAACAGCTAGTCGACCAGACTTAATGTTTTCTGTATGCTTATGTGCAAGATATCAATCCAATCCTAAGGAATCTCACTTAAAGGCGGTAAAAAGAATTTTTCGCTACCTTAAGGGAACCATGGATCTAGGATTATTTTATACTTCTGGAAATGATTTTGTTCTAAAAAGCTTTTCTGATGATGACTTTGGTGGTTGTAGAATGGATAGAAAAAGTACATCCGGAACTTGTCATTTCTTAGGAGATTCATTAGTTTCTTGGTCATGCAAGAAGCAACATTCTGTTGCACTCTCCACTGCTGAAGCTGAATATGTAGCAGCTGGAAGTTGTTGTGCACAAGTGTTGTGGATGCAACACACACTCACAGTCTATGGCTTGAGTTTTACTAAAACTCAAATTTTATGTGATAACACAAGTGCCATTGCCCTATGTAAAAACCCTGCACATCACTCCCGTGCAAAACACATAGATATTAGGCATCACTTTCTTAGGGATCACACACTTAAAGGAGATATTATTCTTCAGTTTATCGGAACACAAGATCAACTTGCTGATATTTTCACAAAATCTTTACCTTCTGATAGATTTGAATATATTAAACAGAAGTTAGGAATGATAACCGTAAGGTAATCTTCCTTAATTAATTTTCTGTTGGAAAAATCTCCTCACAGCAATAAACTCCTTTTCATAGGGGGAGTACATTTGTTTGTTTATTTAACAAAGTTTTTCAAAATTTGTTTTCAAATTTTTCGGAACGAAACTTTCCGGAATGGAACTTCCGGAACTACAATTTTCCAGAATGGATATTTCCATACAAAATACTTCTGGAATAAAAGTATTCGTATTGAAAATTTCCGGAATGGAAAATTTTCGTACTGGTATTTTCATAATGGAAAAACTTTGGTATTGAATCTTCCATAACAAGTTTTTCGTATTGAGTTTTTCGTATTGAGTTTTTCGTATTGAGTTTTTCGTATTGAGTTTTTCGTATTGAGTTTTTCGTATTGAGTTTTTCGTATTAGGTTTTTCGTATTGAGTTTTTCGTAGTCGTCTTTACATTACCCATTACGAATCACTTTCCTAAGCTAATCCGAAAGGTATGACTTCCTTACTGAAGTTTTCGTAATCATATTTTACTTGCTGGCATTTTCTTATAGTTTGTTTTCGGTTTTTTGAATTTCTTGAATTCTGTTTTAATAAAACCTCAAAAAGATCGGATTCAACCTCTCAACCGTCAGATCTGATCTCAGATCATTCTAAACCGTTAGATCAACTGAGGAAGTTGAACCGTCATCCCAAAGCCTATATAAAGGGGACCCTATTTTCTCGTCCCACATCGATCTCAAGCTCTTGCGTGCTGAAGCTCTGTCTCTCTGATTTAAGGCTGTTCCGAACTACAGTTTTCCAGTTCCGAACTTCAGTCTTCTCAGTTCCGAACTTCTCAGAGACTTCTAATCCGAATGTCTGCAGAGTTAGCTTCTCAAGAGATGTCTTCAACCAAGCCCATTTCTCAGTGGTTAGTCTACAGAGAATGGTTAGTGCATCCAAATTTCTTCAGCAACTATGATTCTATTATATCAAATAATATCAAGCTCAATGGCTGGGAAGATGTTGCGATATCAAAAACCGGCAACCAAGATGAAGTTTACCCAGACTTGCTTGTTGAGTTTTATGAGTCGGTTGCTTTCTTTGTGGAAGACAATAGAGAAAAATTTTCCTTCAAATCGTATGGCAAGACTTACAAGCTATCTTACACCAAGGCTGCAAGCTTGGTAGGGTTGAATTATGAAGGGGAAGCTGAGTTTATCTCGCATGTTCTGCCAGACTCCTTGGGTAGTTTCAACAAGGAGAAAGCCTTAGAAATTCTCGGACTGGATGATGATAAGGCTTCGAAAATTGCAACCCTTTCTACAAACTTCCGGATTCTGGAGTTATGGGTGCAAGGGCTTATTGTACCGAGAAAAGGAGACAAGGACAGCTTGAAGAAGAGTGAGATATACATCTTAGATTTCTTGATAAATCTAAGGAAGTTCAACCTGATGAAGCATATCCTTCTTAATCTTGAGAATTTAAAGAAAGGAAATCTGAGAGCTCAGATAGTAATGTACCCGGCAATTTTGTCGAAGCTGATAGTTCGGTGCCTTGAGTCCTTCAAGGTTGCTTGCAGTTCTAAACCGAAAGTTTGCAAGATCATGTTGCTCAGTGATGCAACTCTTAAAAGGATGAATATAGCATTTGACAAGAAGTCTGGGAAATTTATCGATCTACCGCCTCAAGAAGAAGTGACTCCGAAAGTGGCTGATCCGGAATCGCCTAAGCCGGTAAGGAAGAGGAAGCTGAAAGAAGTGGTAGGTGAAGCTCAGGAACCTAAGTCTAAGGAAGTCCATTCCGCACCTCCTAAGCCTAAGAAGAAGAAGACATATACTGATGAGGTTGCAGCGAAGTGGAGAGCTGACAAGGAAAAGAGGAAGGAAGGAGATCCGCAGTTCGGATTGGATCCCGCAGAGGCTAAGGCTCTGAAAGAAAAGGCTGCTGATGAGCTCGAGAAGCAAGCTAAGGAAAAGAAGCTGAAGAAGATGATGTCAGAAGCTGAGGCTGTGCAAGCCTTGTTGAAGTTTAATGAAATGGTTTCAGCAACCATTCCCGTTCCGAGAACTTTTTCTTTGGACTCTCTACCTGAGACTCCAGGAAGAAATCTCGATGATCCGAAAGAGGCTGCTGCTAAGAATGCTGACGAAGTTGAACAAGTGGAACAAGCTGAAGAGGTTGCTGAAGGAAGTGGCGAGACAGGAGATGTGCTCAAACAAGTAGACGAATATAAGGGAACTCCTTCGGAACACCTGTCGCTCCGAACTTCTGAAGCCGAATCTTCAAAACTAGTTACTCCAGTAATAGAAGGAAAGGAAGGAGAGGAAGAAGTTTCTTTTCATGGAAAAGAAGAACAATTATTACTTGATGCTGCTCAGAAAGAAAATATAGAAGTTGTTGATGAGGAAGATTTGGTTGTTCAAGTTTCTGACAGTGAGAAGAAATCTCCGGAACAGGTTTCTATTCTGGAAAAAGATACGGGGAAACAAGTTATTGCTGATACCCCGAGTTCAGAAAAGAGTATGAGGAAGGAAGCTGGTAGTTCTTCAAAGAGGAAGTTGGAGCTTATTGAAGAAGAAAATTCTCCTAGCAAGATGTCAGATTCGGAATCATCTTCGTTGGGGCACGATTTTGTTGTTCAATCCTTGAAGAAGTTGGTAGGAACCATTCCGACCTTCTCCAGTGTTGATTCTCGGTGCCAGATGCTCCAACATACGCTGAATCAGAAAACCGATTCCGTATCCATGGTTATGGATAAATGTGTTGAGATAGAAGCTCAGTTCAAAAATTTCTTCATTGGTTACGAAGCCCATAAAAGATCTTGCAAAAGGATGACTAGCTGGTCGAAGAAGAATGTGGAAGAGATGAGGCTGCTGGATGAGTTTCAGGAGAATGTCAAGGATGCATTTCAAACCGAGGACAAGAAGTTTCATGAGATGACTGCATCATTCGATGAGAAATTGGCAGAGGAAAAGAACATTCGGAGTCAGGAAGTAAGAGATCTGAATGGAAAGCCCAACTCTGTTAATCAAAGTTGGAAATTTGAAAGGGATCATCGGATCAATTTTCTAGAAAGGATAAAGTCTCAGGAAGAGAAAATGGAAGCTCAGGAAGAAAAGTTGAAGGCTCAGGAAGAAATCATTCAAGCTCAGTCAGCAAGAATAGTTGCCTTAGAAAAGCAAGCAGAGGAAGATCATAAGGATCTCAAGAAGATCAAGACTATTCTCAAGGGGCTGATGTCGAAAGAGAAAGATCCCAAATGACCAATCCGATCTTTTTGTTGTAATCTGTTTTTGTTGCTGACATTTCAAATTTAATGAGAATCGTGCTTGTTGTTCTGTTTTGTTGTTGTTACTAATTCTTTCAGGTACTTTGTTATTTTTTTTCCATTCCCTCGAAATTCTTTTTGAAAATCACAAAGGGGGAGAAGGAAAAGATCCTTAAGAAAAAGAGGAAATCTAATAAGTGCTTATCAAAGGGGGAGAAAGAAAAATATCCAAGGAGATAGAACTCTAATAAGAGTTTGTTTAAGGGGGAGTTTTTTTCTTAAAGAAATATCACTCCGGAAATATGAATACGATCCTTAGAGATTCAAAGCCTAAGGGGGAGTTAGTCGTATTCATCTATATTCTTAAACCAAGGGAGACAAGCTTTAATATGTTTCTTTCTTCTTAGAATAGCTTTTTCGTAAGGATGTTTGTGCTTTCCAAAAAGGGGGAGATTGTTGAGTCAATAAGGTTTTCCTTATGACTTTTCCATTCCTTCTTGTTTTGAAAATCACAAACACCTTATCTTTAAGGAAAATTGCTTTTATAAGGAAAAATGCTTTCTTAAGGAAAATCGCTTTTATAAGAAAAATTTTATCCTTATCATATTTTCATCAATATTTTTCTTAAGTGAAAGTTTCGGATTCACTTTCTCGGAATCATTAAAACTGATAAAAAGCATTCTGTTTTAGGGTTCGGATTCTGGACAAGAACTATAAGGAAGTTTCATTCCGAATTCCGGATATGAATTCTGACTTAGTTCTATTCCAGATTCAGGATACGAATTCTGAAGAAGAATTCTCATTACGAATTCCAATGAAGAATTCTCATTACGAATTCTAATGAAGAAATCTCATTCCGAATTCTCATTACGAATTCTGATGACGGTTTCTCATTACGATTTCTGATGAAGAATTCCTATTCCGAATTCCTACTCCGAATTCTCATTCCGAATTCACCTATTAAACAGAATCTGGTTATCATTGTTTTATACACTCTGAATTCATTCACTCCGAACTTTCACTCCGAAATTTCTATTCCGAACTTTTATGTTAGAGTTTAAAACGATGTCGTGCATTCTGTTACACTTACTTTGTTATAAAACGATGTCGTCTATTTTGTTATAAACTAACCGTTGTCTAAGTGACACGTGTACAGGTCCCTCCTAACTTTAAGGGAAATATGACCGTTGGAGAAGGAGCCGACCTCACCTATAAATAGGAGCTCATTTGAAAAAGCTCACAACGGATGGATGAACATTTGGACTTTGTGCATACATGCTGTTGAAGTGATTTCTAGAGAGAGAGTCTCTTATTAACTCTCAAAGCTTCGTGCGACTCCGAATGTTGGTGATTACATTCGAAGGCTTCCGGGGATAGGAAGACAGAGGTGCCGACTACCTTAAAGATCGAGGGCTTTCTTGCTGAGAAAGACAGAGGTTGCCAACTACCTTGAAGTTGAGGGCTTGCGGGGATAGCAAGACAGAGACACCGATCTTCGTATCGAGGGCTTACCCTGGTGTGGGTAAGACAGACTTGCTTGAAAGTATAAATCAAGGGACCTTTATCCAAGGTTGTTGGATACCCTTCTCTTTGGGTTAAAAGACTATTATCTTGTTACTAGTAGTTTTACTACTCGTTTCTATTCCGCTGTAATTTGTATCTTAAGGAAAGTATAACATTCTTATACTTCCTTACTTACTCTGATTCATTCAGATTCTATACGCTTTAAGGTAGAATCTTATATTGTAACTTTTGTTAAGTTTCAAATTCCGGAACCATATTTCCGGAACCTACTTTTGGAATCTCTTTCCAAGTTTAGTTCGGTGTTAGAGGTGTTGTGAATTTACTTAGTTTAACTTTGTTAAACTTAGTTCTTTCCTTTTCTTAAGGAAACTCTAATTATTCATAACTAACTTTAAAGGTTCCTAAGGAATTTTTAAAGTATACAATTCACCCCCCCTCTTGTATATTGAGCATCTCATATTCTATTTCGATCCTACAATTGGTATCAGAGGTTGGAAACCTCTTACTCTATACCATTCTTACAGACTTAGTTTGAAGATCATCAATAACCCATATTGCATCATTCCTTCTAGGAGTCTTTGGTATCACCATGACAAAGTCCATCGTAATATTGTCCCATTTCCACTCCGGTATGGGAAGAGGTTGCATGACTCTTCCAGGGTGTTGCCTTCCAGCTTTCACTTGTTGAAAAACCATACATCTTGACACAAAATTAGCAATCTCCCTCTTCATATTGTCCCACCAAAAATTTTCCATCAAATATCTATACATTTTGGTGCTCCTAGGGTGTATAAAGAAATTGGAACTATGAGCATCATCCAAAAATTCCCTTTTTAGATCAGGTATATCGGGAACACAATGTCTCTTCCCGAATTTAAAAATTCCATCTTCATACACAAAGTCTCTCAGGCTCCCATCATTCATAGCTTTAATCTTCTTTTGAAATTCCCCATAATTAGTCTGAGAACTTTTAATCCTTTCTAGTAAAGATGGTTTGGAAACCATTTGAAAAAGCATTGATGTTTCTCCTTCCCTGGTTATTCCCATGTCCATATTCACTATATCCATGAAAATTGGATCCCTTTCAATTATCATATTGTTCAAAACTCCATGATATTTTCTGCTCAAAGCATCTGCCACCTTGTTTGCCTTCCCCGGGTGGTAGTGTATCGTGCAATCATAATCCTTGAGTAATTCAAGACATCTCCTTTGCCTCATGTTGAGTTCTTTTTGTGAGAAAATATACTTCAAACTCTTGTGGTTAGTATAAATCTCACATTTTTCACCATAGAGGTAGTGCCTCCATATCTTCAAAGTAAAGATCACAACTGCTAACTCGAGATCATGAGTAGGATAGTTTTGTTCATTAATTTTCAGCTGTCGTGATGCATAGGCAATAACTCTATCATTCTGCATAAGGACACAACCATGTCCTTTCTTAGATGCATCACTATAAATAACGAACCCATCATTCCCCGATGGTAGAGTCAATATTGGATAATTGACTAATCATCTCTTCAGTTCTTCGAAACATTCTTCACTCTCTTTTCTCCAAACAAATTTAACCCCTTTATGTGTGAGCTTCGTTAATGGGTTAGCCAATCGGGAAAAATTCTGGACAAATCGTCAATAATAACCTGCGAAACCAATAAAACTACATACATCAGTTATACTCGTAGGTGCTGGCCATTCTTTTATTGCCTTGGTCTTAGAAGGATAAACATAGATTCCATCTTTAGAGACAATATGGCCATGAAAAGAAATCTCCTGATGCCAGAATTCACACTTGCTAAACTTCTCATATAATTCATGTCTTCTTAGAGTCTTCAGGAAAATTCGCAAGTGATTTTCATGATCTTCATAGATTTTGGAGTATACTAAGATATCATCAATAAATACCACCTCAAATTTATTGAGATAATCATTGAAAACTCTATTCATCCGATCCATGAATACAGAGGGAGCATTAGTCAATCCAAAAGGCATTATAGTAAATCGTAATGCCTGTACCTGGTTCGAAATGCTGTCTTCAGAATGTCTTCCTTCTTCACACACAACTGATGGTATCCAGATCGAAGGTCAATCTTTGAAAAGTATTGAGCTCCATGAAGTTGGTCAAATAAATCATCAATGCATGGTAGGGGATACTTGTTCTTTATTGTTATAGCATTGATCTCCCTGTAGTCGATACATAACCTCATAGATCCATCTTTCTTTTTAACAAAAAGAACAGGGGCTCCCAATGGAGAAACAAAAGGGTGAATAAATCCCTTATTGCTTAATTCCTCTAGTTGTTTCTTCAGTTCAACTAATTATACAGTGGCTATTCTATAAGGGGTATTCGATATAGGCCTTGATCCAGGAATTAAATCAATGGAAAACTCAACTTCTCGTTCTGGAGGATGCCTAGGTAAATCTTCCGGAAACACATCTACATATTCTTTCACAACAGGTACATCCTATATTTGAATAGTCCTTTCCTCACCCACAATCATTTGATTCTCTTCCTCCCCAATAATTGAATTTAGTTGAGCTACTGGGGGTGGATCTAAATAAAAATTTGGTGGTGATGATTATTCTCTAAAGATAAGGTGTTCCTTATCATTATCATCAAGAATCATAACCTCTTTCTTCTTACAATAAATCATCGCATCATAGTCCGAAAGCCAGTCCATACCGAGGATTATATCAAACCCAATCATAGGTATGGCAACGAGATAAGCAGATAAAGAACATTTATGTGCTCTAATGGGGACTGATTCACAAAACATTGTTGCAATGATACTTCCCTTAGGAGTTTTAATTGAAAACTCCCTTGTTAAGTCAAATTGGAAATATCTAATTTTCTTAGCAAACTAGGAAGATATTAAACAATGCGATGATCCAGAATCAAATAATGCATTTGCTAAACTTGAGGAAACCATTAAATTACCTGCCACCATGTCTTTTGGAGTTTCTACCTCAGCAGTAGTGATAGCATAAGCTGGGCCTTGATCCCTTGGCCTTTTCTGAGGTAAGTTCACCTGATGCTTAGGGAATTCATTTGCATAATTCCCCATCTCCCTGCAATTGAAGCACTGAACATTGGTAGCTTCCTTCTTCCCCTTGCAATCACGAGCTTGGTGGCCTTTTTCACCACACTTGTAACAGACTCTTGTTCCATTCAAGCAAGTACCGGGGTGTTTCTTACTAGATTTACCACAGGATGGATATTCAACCTTTCCCTTCTTCCACTTATTTCCATTCCCAGATTTATCATAAGGTCTCTTCTTCTCTTTCTTTTCTTTAAAGTCATAAGAATTAGAGAATTCCCTTTCGGTCTTGATAGCACATGAGACAATGTCTTCGTACGAAGAGAAGGATTGGAAGACTAATGCTTGACGGAGAAATGGTTTTAACCCATCAAAGAAATGATCAATCTTACTTCTTGGGATACGTATATAATCTCCAGCATACCTTGCTATCCTTGTAAAGTTAGACTCATACTTTGCGACATTCTCATCCTCCTTCTGTCTTAGACTCAGAAATTGCCTTTCCATATCTGCTCGATGGTCACGAGGAAAGTATTTTCCTAAAAACAGATCTTTGAACTCCCTCCATTCCATATTTGATACTTCATCATCTTCCTTCGTATTTTGAATCAATGACCACCATTGATCAGTATCTCCAGTGAGTCGGTAAACTGCAATGATAACTTTTTCCCTTTCACTACTCCCAAAGCCTGAAATATTTTCTCTAGGGAATTTATCCATTGCTCAGCTACTAAGGGATTTGTACTCCCATTGAACGTTGGGGTTTGTTGCCTCATGAATCGATCTACCATTGATCCTCCACACTGCGGATCAAGGTGCTCCATACGGGTAAGGTTATTATTCATAACCTGAGTAAGTTGTCCCAGTATGGTGATTATCTGATCGGCACCAGTTGCATCACCAGCTCCACTATAATTATCTTGATCAGGAGGGAAATCCCTACATGGAGTGCATGCATTGATACGGTTTCTATTTCTTCCACTAGGTGCCATTTCTAAACAATGGAATAAACTAGATCAGTTTGTGAATAAAAATACATAATCCCATACTTAAAAACACTTAACATAAATTGAACTATTTATGGATATAATCCATAACTATAAGAATGTTTTCTTTGAGGAAGTATATACTCATAAACCCTTCATAATGATTTGTAAAGAAAATGAGAGTTATCCTAAGCATATCCCCCAGGAGTTTCGTACACAAGAGTGCATCAAGGCCCGTTGTCGTGCACCAGTTCCCGTTCCAGTCTAGCTCAAAGTGGTGTTTTCAGGTTTTACCCCTAGGTACATCTGTGCCAGAGCCGCCTCTACCGGCTCGTATCCAGATAGGGATGTATTGCTTGGAAAACTCACAAAATCTATACAATACCAAAATTCTAGGAAGTTCTTCTATACTAATCCTCAAGGTTCATCTTAGGTCTACGTGCTCTAATCAGAGTTTATCTAAATCTAGCTTCCAAGGTTTGTACTAAACTTCCTCTGATACCAACTGTAATTCCCCAACCCTTGTTACCTAGAGTCGGTGCATTATTACATTACATTGGCATGATCACAAGAACGATCAAATCTTGAAAGACCGATTAGTTTAGTAGCCTTGGAAACACTAGATATAGTCATAAAGTTTTACATTACATCATAAGGTGAAAAACTACTAAAACAACATAGTCTCCATATCCCACACTCTTATCCCCACATACTATCCCTGCAGGTCATTGATAAATTACTTCTTCACATCCTGGGAAAAATAAAACATAGAAAAGGGGTGAGCTCAAATGCCCAGTAAGGATTACAATATAGCGGAAACTTTCATAAATAAGAATAAACATTTAAGACAATGTATAACTTAAAAATCTTTTTAAACTTGAACTTCAACATAGTATGACAAAAATAAAATGAAATAATTCCATTTACTTATTCACATGGATATTCTACTAATCGAATAATCACATGCAATATCAATTACCACTTTCATAATGATGGAATGCATAATGCCAGACTATCATAACCACATAGGCAAGGCCTCGTGCCAAGACTACAAATAAGATTTTTCCAAGGCCTTGTGCCAAGACACTAGTTTGTCTCATGAGACCTACCGATGCATCGAGGAGCTATAGCGGGCTCCACCCATCACATATTAAGTCCAATGCTTTCCCATATTAAAAGGTTTAAACATAACATAAACATTCGTATTAAAACTAGCATACAAAATGTCAATACTTTCAACATAAAAAATGAATGGTAAAAAAATAGCACATCCACAGTCAAACATCTCACAAAACCTTAAATAAAATATAGAAGTTTTTTATAATAATAAATCAACTTCAAATAAGTGTAAAATCCATCAAAGGATGTTGACATAGATGAAATCAAAACTCTTTTTAGAGAAATATCTCTTTCTATTTTGAAATCATTTAAGAGTCTTATATTTATGAAATAAAACATTTTCATTGAAAATTTTCTTATAAGATTTTAAGGGAAGCTTTGTCGATTTTATAATGGCGGAAAATAGCTACACCCACCGTATAAGTTAAAAAAACATTCTTACCTTAATTCTGTCGAAAAGGTTAAAAAGCACCTTATTTGGAAAACAACGGAAAGATTCCTTTATAAAACTCTTATAAAAAGTCAAACAAAGGTATAAATGACTTTAACCCATATTATTTTAAATAGTAAAAATGTTTTGAAATACATTTTTAAGAAACATGGATGTGGATGATAAAGATATTCCAGTAGATTATTACGTATAAACAACCTCGGATAATGAAGAGATTGTGAAATAAACCCTTACCTTGTACTTTTAATTTGTTGGGGTAGGTTAACCTCCTATATAATATTGAAATAATTGTTATTCAATTATACAAGAATCATATACATTCATATGATATCATATATGATCTTTTAATATTGTTTTGTGAATAATATCTTAGTATTATCATCGTTCCAGGTGTTAACTTACTCGTTCTCTTTTATATGTTTTGTTACATAAGCCATGTTTTTCATGGATAGGTTGTATATTATTCATATAAAGAATGATATCAAGTCCATAAACATTATTTTTAAATCATCAAATGATAATTATACTTGAATGGATACGATGGAGAATGAATCTCATCACGTTCGTGGGGACGGTAGTCCGTCCGTACGCACGAGAGACAATATCATTCTTTTGATATTAAAATAATATATAAATGGATAGTATATAATATATAAAGAATTATTAACATGTTATATTTATTATTTACATGAGTTAAACATCATTAGTATACCCATCCAAATAATAATATATTGAATAACAATTACACCACGACGTGGAGACGGTAAGCCGTACGTACGCACGTATGGTGACATGTTATTCAAAGGGTGGATAGAATACTGAATATGGTTGTACCATATTTATAATAACATCATAGTATATATATGATACTGGATTTATTATTTTAGAATGGTAACAACAAAGGAAGAAGAAGTGGAAGAAGAATGGAAGTTGGAAAAGGGTGGTGAAATCATTACCTCTTCTTCGGGTTCTTCTTTTTGATTTGATCAAAAGGGCTCCTTAGGTTGGATTTATGATCAAACTAAGTCCTATAGGTTGTATTGAGGGATGTTGGAATAGTATTTGGGCAGAGTTTGGCTGAACAAAAAGGCTTTTAAGGTGTGAAGTAATGAGAAGGAGGAGTTCCTTTTTATAAGAGGGGTGAGGGGCACCTTTGGAAAAGCTAGAAATATTAATTTATAATAAATTCATATTCGGTTTATAATGGCTCCAAAGTTGATTATTAAAAGTTTAAGGTGGGTATGGGTCTCAAACCACTCATCCAATAGAATTTATATATGTTTGGGTTCTTATATTAACCTAATCTTTAAGTATTAACTCTAAGTTAATTAGTTTCACTTTTACAATGTCTCTTTGTATTTTTATATTATATGGTTAATAAACATACCATATATATACAAGAGACCCCCAAGTGGTCCATTAATGATACACCTATCATTATATAAGTCTCTTGGACGATCCTTATATTTTTAGGAATTTAATATCAATTAATAATATAATAATTGTTTTAAACATTATTTTATGTCAATTTTGACACTATTCAATAGTCGATTCTTGTGAAACTCATAATAGAATGATTAATTCGAAAATATTTAATTAAAGAATTCCTAAAATGTCATATTAACTTAGAAAATTAGTGTAATTCATTAAAAGTCTCAAAGTATATTTATTTGTGTATTTATAATATCAATTATTTTAATTTTTCACTATTATGGTAATTACGACATCATCATTGTGTCATAATTAAATTAAATTATTTAAAGTCTAAAAATTATACATAAAATATAATTATGTAGGAAATCATTTTATATTTCTAATGAATATTTATTTTTGAAAAACTAACATATATAACCCTATGTAAAAAGTGTTTTTCTAAAAGATATATGCTTGTGTCAATTTTTGTATTCATTTTAACTTAATTAAAATTAAGTGTCCCTATCACCTACAAGTGGCTCCATGGGGTCCCAAAATTGACCCAACGATGCCCATGGTCGAACATGTATCATCCAATAAGACTAGGATACGTTTTAGGTTAATTTAGTATTATTATATTATTATTTTTAACCCTTATTTACCGGATTTACCCTTAACCATGGTAAATAAAATATTTACCGAAGTAATTATTCAAAATGTCTAAAAAATAAAAGTTACCTATTTACACAATATGAACATCCTGATTCCAAATATGGAATCCGTTTTTATAAATTCAAAATACATAAGTGGCATAAATTAATTTAAAATTAATTCACGTTGTCAAAAATAAAAAGTTTTTTTTTAAGATATAATAAGTATCAGAAGATTGATACTTGTTTATGTTCGGTATAATTGTAAAATTATTTCCAATGACCAAAATTATATTAAATGGTAATAATATATTCCAAATATACTTTAAAACAACTCAAATTCATAATTTATCACTATTAATTATTTTGATTAAAAACGTTGTTTTTAATTAAAATTTAGTAATTCTCACTATTCATCAAAATATTAAAGTTATCCGGAATGTATCAAAATTTTACCATAGGATAAATTAGATATTACGAATCCAAAAATGAAGTCCATTTTGAAATATAAAATATATATAATTTCAAAAATTATGTATTACTATTCATAACGACTAGTTTGATTGGTTATGATGTGTTAGAACTCGGTGTTGCGTATAACACACGCTATCACATTATTCAAAGAGAAGCGTACCATAGAAGTTTGGGGTGTTACATATACTTCCTCAAAGAAAATATTCTTTTGATTATGGATTATATCCATAATTAGTTCAATTTATTTTAGGTGTTTTATAAGTATGGGATTATGTATTTTGATTAATAAATTGATCTAGTTTATACCACTGTTTAGAAATGGCACCAAGTGGAAGAAATGGAAACCGTATCAATGCACGCACTCCATGTAGGGATTTCCCACCTTCTCAAGATAATTATAGTGGAGCTGGTGATGCAACTGGTTCCGATCAGCTAATCACCATACTGGGTCAACTTACTCAGGTTATGAATAATAACCATACCCGTATGGAGCACCCTGATCCGCAGCGTGGAGGATCAATGTTAGATCGCTTCAGGAGGCAACAACCACCAAAGTTCAATCGGAGTACAAATCCATTAGTAGCTGAGCAATGGATATTTTCCCTAGAGAAAATATTTCAGGCTTTGGGGAGTAGTGAAAGGGAAAAAGTTATCATGGCAGTTTACCACCTCACTAGAGATGCGGATCAATGGTGGTCATTGATTCAAAATACAAAGGAAGATGATGAAGTATCAAATATGGAATGGAGGGAGTTCAAAGATCTGTTTTTAGAAAAATACTTTCCTCACGACCATCGAGCTGATATGGAAAGGCAGTTTCTGAGTCTTAGACAGAAAGAGGATGAGAATGTCACAAAGTATGAGGCTAACTTTACAAGGTTAGCAAGGTGTGATAGAGATTATATAATTTACCCAAGAGGTAATATTGATCATTTCATTGATGGGTTAAAACCATTTCTCCGTCGAGCATTAGTATCACAATCCTTCTCGTCGTACGAAGACATTGTCTCATGTGTTGTCAAGACCGAAAAGGAATTCTATAAGTCATATGAATTTAAAGAATAGAAAGAGAAGAAGAGACCTGCTGATCAATTTGGGAATGGAAATAAATGGAAGAAGGGAAATTTTGAATATCCATCCTGTAGTAAATGTGGGAAGAAACACCCCGGTACTTGCTTGAAGGGAACGAGAGTCTGTTACATGTGTGGTGAAAAAGGCCACGAAGCTCGTGATTGAAAAGGGAACAAGGAAGCTACCAATGTTCAGTGCTAAAATTGAAGGGAGATGGGGCATTATGAAAATGAATGTCCTAAGCATCAGGGGAACACACCTCAGAAAATTCCAAGGGATCGTGGCCAAGATTATGCTATCACTACTGCTGAGGTAGAAGCTCCGAAAGACGTGGTGGCAGGTAATTTAATGGTTTCCTCAAGATTAGAAAATGCATTATTTGATTCTGGATCATCACATTGTTTCATATCTTCCTAGTTTGCTAAGAAAATTAGATATTTCCAATTTGATTTAACAAGGGAGTTGTCTGTTAAAACTCCTAAGGGAAGTATCATTACAACAAAGTTTTGTGAATCAGTTCCCATTATAGCACATAAATGTTCATTATCTGCTGATCTCATCGCCATACCTATGATTGATTTTGATATAATCCTCGGGATGGACTAGCTTTCGGACTATGATGCGAAGATTTATTGTAAGAATAAAGAGGTTACGATTCTTGATGATGATGATAAGGAACACCCTATCTTTAGAGCAGAATCATCAAAACCTAATTCTTATCTAGATCCACCCCCAGTAGCTCAACTAAATTCAATTATTGTGGAGTAAGAGAATGAAATGACTATGGGTGATGAAAGGAATGTTCAAATAGAGAATGTAGCCATTGTTAAAGAATATATAGATGTGTTTCCGGATGATTTACCTGGATATCCTCCAGAACGAGAAGTTGAGTTTTCCATTGATTTAATTCCTGGATCAAGGCCTATATCAAAGACCCCTTATAGAATGGATACTATATAATTAGTTGAACTAAAGAAAAAACTAGAGTAATTGAGTAATAAAGGATTTATTCACCCTAGTGTTTCTCCATGGGGAGCCCCTGATCTTTTTGTTAAAAAGAAAGATGGATCCATGAGGTTATGTATCGACTATAGGGAGATCAATGCTATAACAATAAAGAACAAGTATGCCCTACCTCGCATTGATGATTTATTTGACCAACTGCATGGAGCTCAATACTTTTCAAAGATTGACCTTCGATTTGGATACCATCAATTGTGTGTGAAGAAGGAAGACATTCCAAAGATAGAATTTCAAACCAGGTACGGGCATTACGAGTTTACTTTAATTCCTATTGGATTGACTAATGGACCCTATGTATTCATCGATCTGATGAATAGTGTTTTCAAGGATTATCTCGATGAATTTGTGGTGGTATTTATCGATGATATCTTGGTATACTCCAAAAGCTACGAAGATCATGAAAATCACTTGCCCATTATCTTGAAGACTCTGAGAAGACATGAATTATATGGGAAGTTTAGCAAGTGTGAATTCTGGCTTCAGGAGATTTCTTTTCTTGGCCATATTTTCTCTAAAGATGGAATCTCTGTTGATCCTTCTAAGACCAGGGCAATCCAAGAATGGGCAACACCTACGAATATACCTGAGGTATGTAGTTTTATTGGTTTGGCAGGTTATTATCGACGTTTAATCCAGAATTTTGACTGATTGGCTAACCCATTAACAAAGCTCACACGTAAAGGGGTTAAATTTGTTTGGACAAAAGAGTGTGAAGAATGTTTTGAAGAACTAAAGAGAAGATTAGTCAATGCTCCTATATTGACTCTACCATCGGGGAATGGTGGGTTCGTTATTTGTAGTGATGCATCGAAGAAAGGACTTGGTTGTGTCCTTATGCAGAATGATAGGGTTATTGCCTATGCATCATGACAGTTGAAAATTCATGAACAAAAATATCCTACTCATGATCTCAAGATGGAAGTTGTGATCTTTGCTTTGAAGATATGGAGGCACTACCTCTATGGTGAAAAATGTGAGATTTATAATGATCACAAGAGTTTGAAGTATATTTTCTCACAAAAAGAACTCAACATGAGGCAAAAGAGATGGCTTGAATTACTCATAGATTATGATTGTACGATATAGTACCACTTGGGGAAGGAAAACAATGTGGAAGATGCTTTGAGTAGAAAAGAACATGGAGTTTTGAACAATATGATAATTGAAAGGGATCCAATTTTCATGGATCTAGTAAATATGGACATGGGAATAACCAGGGAAGGTGAAACATCAATTCTTTTTCAAATGGTTGCCAAACCATATTTACTAGAAAGAATTAAGATTTCTCAGACCGATGATGAAGAATTTCAAAAGAAGATTAAAGCTGTGAATGATGGGAGATTGAGAGGATTTGTGTATGAAGATGGAATTTTGATATTCAGGAAGAGGCTTTGTGTTCCCAATATTCCTGATCTAAAAATGGAATTGTTGGATGATGCTCATAGTTCCAATTTCTCTATACACCCTGGGAGCACCAAAATGTATAGATATTTGAAGGAACATTTTTGGTGGGACAACATGAAGAGGGAGATTACTGATTTTGTGTCAAGATGTATGGTTTGCCAACCAGTGAAAGCTAGAAGGCAATAGCCTGGAGGAGTCATGCACCCTCTTCCCATACCGGAGTGGAAATGGTATAATATTACGATGGACTTTGTCATGGGGCTACCAAAGACTCCTATAAGGAATGATGCAATATGGGTTATTGTTGATCATTTTACCAAGTCAGCACATTTTCTTTCTATAAGAGAAGATCTACCACTAAAACGTCTAGAAAGACTATATATTAATGAGGTTGTGAGATTTCATGGTGTACCCCTATCGATTGATTCTAATCGTGATCCCCATTTTACTTTAAGATTCTGGAAGAGTCTTCAGAAATCCCTGGATACTGAACTTCATTTGAGCACTGCCTACCACCCTCAGACAGACAGACAATCAGAACGGACTATTCAAACCTTAGAATACATGTTGAGATCTTGCTCACTTTACTTTCAGGGTATGTGGGATCAATATTTACCTTTGGTATAATTTTCCTATAACAATAACTTCCATTCCAATATTCAGATGGCACCATATGAAGCGATATATGGAAAGAGATGTCGCACACCAACCTGTTTAGATGATGTTGGTGAAAGAAAATTTGTAGGTCCAGAACTAGTGGAGGAAACGATGCAAAAGGTGAAGGTAATCCAAAATCACATTAAAGCAGCTCAAAGTAGGAAAAAGAACTATGCCGATAATCGAAGGAAGGATTTCGAATTTCAAGTCGGTGATCATGTTCTCTTGAATGTATCTCCATGGAATGGAGTCATACGTTTTGGTAAGAAAGGTAAATTGAGTCCAAGGTACATTGGACCTTTCGAAATTCTAGAATGAATTGGGGTTGTAGCTTACCGATTGGCAATGCCGCCAAGTCTCTCCAAAGTTCACGATGTGTTCCACGTATCTCTATTGATGAAATACATGCCTGACCCAATGCATGTACTCACCTATGAAGAATTAGAACTGGAACCTGATCTGTCTTATTGTGAAGATCCCGTCAGGATTCTTGATACAAGAGAACAAGTACTGAGAAACCAGATGACGTGTCTGGTAAAAGTTTTGTGGAGAAACCATAAGATGGAAGAGGCAACGTGGGAACCTGAGGAAATTATGATGAAGAACCACCCGAGTCTTTTCATGTGGTAGTATTCTGGAAATTTCGAGAATGAAATTATTTGAAGGAGGGGAGAATGTAACACCCCAACTTCTATGTCACGCTTCTCTTTGAATAATGTGATAGCATGTGTTGTACGCAACACCGAGTTCTAACACACCACAACCAATCAAACTAGCCGTTATGAATAGTAATACCTAATTTTTGAAATTATTTATATTTTATATTTCAAAATGGAATTCATTTTTGGATTCGGAATATCGAATTTAGCCTAGGGTGAAATTTTGGAACTTTTCGGACAACACTTATATTTTGATGAATAGTGAAAATTACTAAATTTTAATTAAAAACATATTTTTTAATTGAAATAATTTATATTGATAAATTATGATTTTGAGTGGTTTTAAATTATATTTATAATATGTTTTTACCATTTAATTAAATATTGGTCATTGTACATAATTTTACAATTAAACTGGACATAAACAACTGTCAATCTTTTGATAGTTATTATCTCTTAAAAACACACTTTTTGTTTTAACAACGAGAATTAATTTTAAATTAATATCTTCCACTTCTGTGTTTTGAATTTGAAAAAATAGACTCCATATTTATAATCATGATGTTCAAATTTTGTAAATAAGTAACTTTTATTTTTAGACATTTTGAATAATTACTGCTGTAAATATTTTATTTACCATGGTTAAGGGTAAATCCGGTAAATAAGGGTTAAACAAATAATATTATAATAATACTAAATTACCCTAAAACTTGTCCTAACCTTATTGGTGGATACCTTTCCGACTATGGGCATCTTTGGGTTGATTTTGGGACCCCATGGTGCCACTTGTAAGTGATAGGGACACTTTATTTTAATTAAGTTAAAATGAATACAAAAATGACACAAGCATATATCTTTTAGAAAAACAATTTTTACATAGGTTTATATATATTGGATTTTCGTCTATAAATATTCATTAGAAAGAAAAAATGATTTCCTACATAATTATAGTTTATTATAATTTTTAGACATTAAATAATTTAATTTATTTATGACACAATGATGATGCAGTAATTACCATAATAGTGAAAAATTAAAATAATTGATATTATAAATACCCAAATAAATATAATCTGAGACTTTTAATGAATTAAACTAATTTTATAGGATACTATGTCATGTTAGGATTGATGTAATGTACTTTTTTCGAAGTAATCATTCTGTTATATGTTTCACAAAAATCAACTATTGAATAGTGTCAAAACTGACATAAAAGAGTTTTTAAAACAAATATTATATTATTAATTGATATTAAATTCCTAAAAATCTAAGGATCATCCATGGGTCTTATATCATGATAGGTGTTTTATTAATGGACCATTTGTCGGTCTGTTGGATGTATATAGTAAGTTTATTAACAATATAATATAAAAATACAAAGTGACATGGTAAATGTCAAACTAATTAACTAAGAGTTAAAACTAAAGGATAAGGTTAATATAGTAACCCAAACCTGTCTAAATTCTATTGGTTGAATGGTTTTACACCAATACCCACCTTAAACTTTGAATAATCAACTTTTTATCCATTATAAACGGAATATGAACTTATTATAAAATAATATTTCTAGCTTTTCCAAAGGTTCCCCTCACCCCTCTTATAAAAGGGAAATCTTCCTTTTCATTTCTTCAAACCTTCAAAGCCATTTGGTTCGGCCAAACTCTGCCCAAATACTCTCCCAACTTCCCTCACTACAACCTAGAGGCCCTATTTGGATCAGAAATCCAACCTAAGGAGCCATTTTGATCAAATCAAAAGGAAGAACCCGAAGAAGAGGTAATGATTTCACCACCCTTTTCCAAGTTCCTTTCTTCTTCCACTTCTTCTTACATTGTTGTTACCATTCTAAAATAATAACTCCAGTATCATATATATACTATGATGTTATTATAAATATGGTACAACCATATTCAGGATTCTATCCATCCTTTGAATAACATGTCACCATACGTGCATACGTACAGCTTACCATCTCCACGTCGTGGTGTAATTGTTATTAAATATATTATTATTTGGATGGGTATAATAATGATGTGTAACTGATTGTAAATAATAAATATAATATGATAATTATTCTGTATATATGATATAATATCCAATTATATATTATTTTAATATCAAAAGAATGATATTGTCGCTCGTGCGTACGTACGGACTACCGTCTCCATGAACGCGATGAGATTCATTCTCCATCATATCCATTCAAGTATAATTATCATTTGATGATTTAAAAATAACTTTTAAGGTCTTTATATCATTCTGGATATGAATACGATAAAAACTATTCATGACAAACATGGGTTACGTAACAAAACATATAAAAGAAAACAAATAAGTTAAAACCCGAAACGACGATAATACTAAGATATTATTAACAAAGAAATGATAAAAGATCATATATGATATCATATTAATATATATGATTCTTGTATAATTTAATAACAATTATTTCACCATTATATAGAAGGTTAACCTACCCTCAACCAAGGAAAAGTACATGGTAAGGGTTTATTTCACAATCTCTTCATTATCCGAGGTTGTTTATATGTAATAATCTACTAGGATCTCTTTATCATCCACATCCATGTTTCTTAAAAATGTATTTCAAAACATTTTTACTATTTACAAGAATATGGGTTAAAGTCATTTATACCATTGTTTGACTTTTTATAAGTGGTTTATACAGGAATATTTCTGCTGTTTTTCAAACAAGGTGCTTTTTAGCCTTTTCGATAGAAATATGGTAAGAATGTTTTTTTAACTTATACGGCGGGTGCAGTTATTTTCCGCCGTTATAAAATCGTCGAAGCTTCCCTTACAAGCTTATAAGAATATTTTCAAAGAAAATGTTTTATTTCATAAATATACGACTCTTAAATGATTTCAAAATAGAAAGAGATATATCTCTAAAAAGAGTTTTCATTTCATCTATGTCAACATCCTTTGATGGATTTTACGCTTATTTGATGTTGATTTATTATGATACAAAAATTCTATATTGTATTGAAGGTTTTGTGATATTTTTGACTATGGATGTTCTATTTTTATGCTGTTTATAGTTTATGGTGAAAGTATTGACATTTCGTATGCTAGTTTTAATACGAATGTTTATGTTATGATTAAACCTTTTCATATGAGAATGCATTGGATTTAGTATGTGACGGGTGGATCCCTCTATAGCTCCTCGATGCATCGGTAGGTCTAATGAGACAAACTAGTGTCTTGGATCAAGGCCTTGGCAAAATCTTATTTGTAGTCTTGGCATGAGGCCTTGGCTATGTGGTTATGATAGCCTGGTATTATGCATTCCATCATTATGAAAGAGGTAATTGATATTGCATGTGATTATTCGATTAGTATAATATCCATGTGAATAATTAAATGGAATTATTTCATTTTATTTCTTCCATACTATGTAGAAGTTCATGTTTAAAAGGCTTTTTTTAAGTTATACATTGCCTTAAATATTTATTCATATTTATGAAAGTTTCCACTATATTGTTATCTTTACTCGGCATTTGAGATCACCCCTTTTCTATGTTTTATTTTTCCCAGGATGTGAAGAATTAATTTATGAATGACATGTAGGGATAGTATGTGGGGATATGAGTGTGGGATAAGGAGACTATGTTGTTGTAGTAGTTTTTCACTTTATGATGTAATGTAAAACTTTATGAATATATCTAGTGTTTCCAAGGCTACTAAACCAATCGGTCTTTCGAGATTTGATCTTTCTTGTGATCATGCCAATGTTATGTAATAATGCACCGACTCTGGGAAACTGGGGTCGAGGCGTTACATAGATGTTTGTTTGTCTAGTATAAAGAGATCAACAATATAGTTTGTATCATTATGTTTTTTGTAAAATAAGGTGGAGGATGACCTCCATGTTTATTGTCATTTTCTTTAACTATTTGTTATACTGTAGTAGATTTCAGAAGAATATTTGATAGATTTACTCAATAGTATACCACAATTCCATGGTGGATATGGTGTTATATGGGAGATTTTGGATGGCGTTATGGATTCATATCACTTCATAGAGATAATATAACTGACAATAGTGAAGGTTTTATTGAGTACGTTTATAGAGGAAAATGTGATGATTTATGGGTTTTTAAATATGCACATTACATATTGTAATCTGTATCTCACCATCTCAGTGTAGAGGGGTCTCTAGTGGGCCTTTTGGACCTCATTTATTCCTTAGAAAACATTTAGCTCCATATATGGATGATCAGATAGACATTATTATCTATAAATTGGAATACATGTTCGGGGCTAGAATTGTGGATTTTGGATTATCATTGGTCAATAACCTACCTACACATTGGTTTTATTATAATAAAAGTTACCCCTCTACCATTTTTTAGGATCCATTTGTAGCATTATAAGGTCATTTTTTATGATGTACATTTTTTTTATTTACATTGTGCATAAGTCATTCTCCAACAAAATTTTTTATAGAGAATGATAGAGAAATTAAAAATGATTCATGAGTAGATGAATGCATTAAACAATCATCGAATATCTAATTCTAATAATTGGAGGAAGCATATATAGTTTCATGTTGGAGATCATTATTTTCTAAAAGTCATATATTTTTCCGGAAACACGATGTTTTGGTTTTGTGATAAATCCATCTCTTTGAATATTTAGTCCTTTTGAGGTGTTGGATCTTGTTTGTGTTGTATCAAATATGCTAGTACTACCCCTATAGATGAACTGAATCAATGTTTTCCTTCAGATATCCCAACATCAAAAGTATCATTAATACTATTACAAAGAAATTTACATTGGAAAATTTAATATTTAATATGAGATATCATTTTAGGAACAACCTTTTACAATTGGAGAAATTTAATATATGGAATTTGAAGGAATTACTATTCCCATCATTATTTTCTTGTGGTGGAATTGTGGCGGGTAGGTGCGTAAATTGTACCATGACTAAAAAATTAGTTCTCAATATCTTAAGTTGTTGGAATATTTATATTGTTTATATGATATGTATAAACATGATTTATTAAATAGATAGATGATGTTAAGTGGTTATGTTCTCTTTTCATATGGTGATTTTGATTTACTGCATTTATATAGTGAACTATGAAAGGAATCTGACGGGGTGGTTTTCCATGGACCAACACATATATCCAATCTCATGTTTGATTTTTATTCATAAATAATTGAATCATTCAAGAGTACTATGATTTAATTTCATATTTATCTCCAATCTATTTATATCGATATTCATGTGATTTTTGGTATCATTAAAGGGATATTGGAGAGAGATTAATGGAATAAGAATTTCATCTTGATAGACGGTGTTTATAATTATTGGTTTACTTTTGTGATTAATTTTCATTATAAATAATTTTCCAAATTACATTAATATACCTCATATCATTTCTATGTCCTTCATGGAATGGATCCCTAGGTAGTCGGTTTAGTGGGTCTATTATTTCATAGGCCCTTTTGGCATTGTCATTAAGATGAAATGTGGTTCTTAATTTGGAAATTGTTTCTATTTTTTCCATTTTATGGATTGGCAGGGAATGGTTCAAAGGATCAATCATGGTGCACTAATGATTGAAGTCTGTGTCTCTGACTTTTTGGGGACCATTGCATTGTGGTGTCTCCATTTTTTAATAACACTGCCTCAATATTATAGAATTAGTTGTTGAATGATTGATAAATGAGTAAGATAATGGGGGATTCCCAATTTTATTTCATGGTTTCCAAAATTGGACCCATTATAGCATGTGCACCCCTTCTTTGTAGTGGTTTTTTTATAAAATATGACTATATTTGAATAGCCATTCCAACTGTGTCGTGGTTTTTGTAAAATTATAACTTCTATAAATTCAAATGTACCAATAAATTACCCCTATTTAAAACAATAATCCTTCGTTTTCTAGGTGACTAGTGGAGCTTATTTGGATAATATAAATCCACCTATATTTTATTTCTTCCTAAAATTTTTGAGATCAACTTATGTTTAACTTGAGGTGAGTTTTCTTATCCCCAATCGGTTTTCCTCTATCATGTGTTCTCACGATAGAAAATTATGTAATTTAATTCTTCAATTTCTAGTTTTTATTTATTGATAAAGTATTCTTAGAAGAATAATATCCATTAAGGGTGTAAGTTTCATTGGGGGATATGGGATTTAGTGATATATGTTTATTATGTTGTGCTTGTTCAGGTAATCTTGGAGGTTTCACATAGAGGTAGTCGATTCATGATCATTAATTTTATAACTTAAATGTGTTGTATTATAATGTTTAAGATTATTTTATAGATTTTTTAATTATGATAAGATTGATTATAAAATAAAATTATTGTATCATAATATTTCAAATAATTTCTATGATTTACATGGGATTATATTTATTATTAAGATGGTTAGATTGAGTGATTTTTAAAATGGTCTAGGGTTTTATTACTGTTGTTGATATTGTTCTATATCATAATTTATTTTATTAAATTATTTAAAATATAAACAATATATGAATAATAATAGTAATGAATGAATCAAATGATTGATATTATATCTTCATAGAGACACTTAACAGAAAATGTGTTTCTATGAGAATGATGGTGGGTTAATTATTGATATTATAATCTATAGATTAGTAGGCTTTGGGAATTGAGACATTCATATAATATTATGGTTAATTAAATATATTAATTTAAACTGTTTTTCATACACAAAAATCATTGGTTGTTTTAAATCACAACCTTGATTAGTATATGTTTTTTCTCCCGATGTTATGGCCTTGGTTGATCATTGTGTTTGTTGTGATGGATGTGGGATCTTATTGTATTTATAATACTTAGTATGAAATATAACATACTAAGAATTGGTGTGAAACCTAGTAGGGTTCGAAAAGTAAATTATGTATGGGCCATTATCCATTATGTAATCTAAGTGTACTGATCTAGATGGCATCAGAATAGATGGACCTTGTTGTGTGTTAAGGATTTTAGGATTTCTTATTCTCTATGATGAGTTTATATTTAGTATATATGGAAAAGTTTGAGAGGTCAATAGTGGAAAAAAAATTAATACGTTGGCATTTTTCACATCAGTTCTATATAACCGATGTGAAAACATTTAATGATTTATATATCACGTTGGTTATTTTATAAATTATGTGATATATTGATCAAGATCCATATTTTACGTAAGTTATTAAATAACCGATGAAAAATAAATTGAGATTTGCTTTTTTACATCGGTTTGTTGTATAACCGAAGTGAAAATGGATTCTATAGCACTTTATCATGTCGGTTTTACAATAATTAATGTGATAAATGATATCTTGCTGCTTTATCAAGGAAATTATTTTATAACCGACGTGATAAAGGAAAGCTCGGCACTTTACCAAGTCGGTTATAAAAAAACCAGTGTGATAAAGACAATCTCAGCAATTTATCTCGTCGGTTATTTTATAACCGACGTGATAAATAGTTTTATATGTAGGTTATTAAATAACCAATGTTATAAACATTAAAAATAATATAGTTTATCACGAAGGTTATTAATTAACCGACGTGATAAATCATTGAAATGATTTATCGCACCCTGTATTCAGTCATTCTGTTTTCTTTGTTTGGGCGACCTGCAACTCCTCTCTCTTGTATGGAAAACCTAGAATCTATTCATCAAAGTTGTTCCCTCTAGCCTCATTTTTCCAACATAACTCTTCATATTTATTATTATCAGATCTATGAGGTTGACTCACAACACTCAAGTAAGCTTCACACGACTCCTTTTCAGTTTTTTTCTTGATTCACTAAACTAATTTGTTAAGATGTTATTTTTCTTTGTTCTTACTATCATGGTTTGTTTCATATTGTTCATCTATACCATGCTAAATTCTTTTCTGGTAAAATAATCCTATGGAAGTTATATAATGCATGTTTACAATTTTTGTGTGTTCTATCAGGACTGTGCGCATGTACAGGGGGTTTCCAATGGGGTGGGGGGTTGTGCAAGTGGGTGGGGTGTCCAGGGGGGTTGGGTGTGGGTGTCGAAGGGGTGTCAAAGGGTGTGGGAGGTGGTGTTTAGGGGGGTGCGGGGGCTGTCTAATGGGATTGGTTGTGTCCAAGTGGGTGAGGGGGTGCCAATGGGGTTGGGGGTGGTGTCCAGGGGTACGGGGCAGTCCAAGGGGGGTGGGGTCTCTCCAGAGTGTTTAGGGGGCTATCCAAAGGGTGTGTGTGTGTGGGGGGGGGGGGGTAGTCCATTGGTGTGTAAGTGGGGGGGGGGGTCGAAGGGGGAAGGGGCAGTCCAAGGGGATGGGAGGTGTCCAAGGGGGTGGGGCCTATCCAGAGGGTTTGGGGGGGGGTCCGGGTGGGGGGGGGGGTGATCCAGAATGTTGGGGGGTGTCCAGGGGGTTTCAAAGGGGGTAGGGGATGGGGGTGCTATCTACGAGGGATGGGGATTTCATAGGGGGTTGGGGGTGTCCTAGGGGTGGGGGTGTCCAGAGCGGGGGGGGGCTGTCTAAGGGGGTGGTGGTGTCCAGGGGGTGTCCAAGGGGGTGGGGTGGGGTCTAGAGGGTCTGTGGGGCTATCCAGAGGGTTGTGGGGTGTCTAGGGTGTCCATGGTGTTGGTGGTGGGGGGGCAGTCTAGGGGTGGGGTGGTGGGGTCTAGGGGGTGGGTGTCGATGGAGGTGGGGGTCTATCTAAGGGGATGGGGTCCTGTACAGAGGGTTTGGGGTGTTTTCCGGGGGGGGGGGGGCTGTCCAAGGGGTTTTGGGAGTCTAGGGGATGTCCAAGGGGGTAGGAGGTTGGGGTGGTGTCCAGGAGGGTTTGGGGTGTCCAATGGGTGGGGGAGTCTAGAGGTGTGGGGTGTTGTCTAGGGGGTGGGGGATGTCCAAGGGGGTGGTGGTGTCCAGGGGGTGTCCAAGGGGGTGGGGGGTGGTGTCCAGGGGTGGGGGGATATCCAAGGGGGGTGGTGGTGTCCAAGGGGTGACCAAGGGGTGGGGGTGGTGACCAAAGGGGTGAGGGATAAGTGTTAGTTGGGATTGACTATTGCATCGTGGTTTGTGAGATTATGACATGATAATTGTTTTGTTTCATGGATATTTGGATATAATTTATTAGTGTTGTTTAAGGGGTGGAGATGGTGTCCAAGGTGGTGGGGGAGGTGTCCAAGGGGGTTGGTATTGTCTATGAATGAGGTTTCCGCTTTGTTTTTAGGGATTCAAGCATTATGAAAAGATGAGGGGTGTTGCAATATGATTCTATTGGGTTATATATATTTTTACCAATCATTGACTATAAGAAAATCATGGGTTATTGGGGAGACCATGTCGTTGTTTCCAAAGATGCACTGTTTTCTTGACTCCATTGTGTTGTGATGATACGCATTACATTGTGATTTCCTCCATTCGAATTTTTATATTAAATTTTATTTGATTATCATGTTTACTCCATTTTCTCCAATTTTCTATCAACCATTGGAGGCCCCATGGTTTTCTTGGATTCCATGGAATTTCCTTAAATAAGATACTTATTCTGTGTTCTTCTTCCTTTATTCATTGAATCTTTTTTTCTTCTTCATCCACTTCTTCTTCTCCTTCATTCCTTCAATTATTAGGTGTGTTTAGTCATTTTTTAAATTTATGGTTTAATAGTAATCGATGTCTTCTACGGTTATTAGGAGGGGTGGGGTGTCCAAGGGGGTGATGGGGGGATGTCTAGAGGGGTGGAGGCAGTCCCGGGTGTGGGGGTAGTCCATAGGGGTGGGGGGATATCCAACGAGGTGGTGGTGTCCAGGGGGTGTCCATGGGGTGGGGGTGGTGTCCAAGGGGGTAGGGGTGGGGGTGGTGACCAGGAGGGGTGGGGGTGTCCAAGGGGGTTGGGGTGGGGGCTATCTCGAGGGATGGGGGCTGTCCAGGGGGCGAGGGACTATCCAAGGGGGTGATGGTGTCCAGGGGGGTCCAAGGGGGTGGGGGTGGTTTCCATGGGGTGTGGGTGATGTCTAAGGTGGTGATGGTTCTAGGGAGTGTCCAAGGGGGTGGGGGTGGTGTCCAAGGGGGTAGGGATGGTGTCCAAGGGGGTGGGGTTTTGTCCAAGGGGGTAGGGGTGTCCAAGGTGTGGGGGTGGTGTCCAATTGGTGGGGGTGAGGTACAAGTGGTGGGGGTGGTGTCCAAGGGGTGGGGGCTATCCAGAGGGGTGGGGGCTATCAAGAGGTTTCAAATCGTTAGGATCTGTGTAATTTTTATTACTTAATGTATACATATTTTAATATATATACATCATATGTCTTTTTTATGGATGGGTGAATTTGTTATCCAGTTGCACCAGGGGTGTAGGGGTGTGTCTAGGGGTGTGGTCGGAGCTATCCAGTTGGGTGGGAGGGTTATGGTCTGTTTTTGGTAACTTTTTGGTCTATTTTAAGGGTGTGGGAGGGCTGTCCAGTGGTGTGAGAGTGCTGTCTAGGTGGTGGGGGTATACAAGATGGTGGTGGGGGGGGGTTCCAGGGGTGTGGGGGGTTTTCCAGGTGGTGGTGTGGTTTTCCAAGGGTGTGGGGGCTATCTATGGGGTGGGAGTAGTCCATGTGTTTGGGGGATGTCCAGGAGCTTGGGGGGTTATCTAGGGGTTTGGGGGTTATCCAAGGGTTTGGTGGGCTATCCATGGGGTGGGGGCGGTCCATGGTTGTGGGGGCGGGTGTACAGGAGGGTGGGGGTTGTCAAGGGTGTGGGGGTTGTCCAGGGGGTGGGGGCAGTACAGGGGTGTGGGGTGTCTAGGGGTGTGGTGGGGGATGTCTAGTGGGGGGGGGGGGGGTTGGGGGTGGTCTATTATTTGTAACTTTTTGGTTTGTTTTATTGGTGTGATATGGTTTTCCAGGGGTGTGGGAGTGTTGTCTAGTGGGTAGGGCATATACATGATGATTGGGGGTTGTACAAGGGTGTGGGTGGCTATCCAGGGGTGGTAGGGATGTCTTGGGGTGTGGGGGTTGTCCAGGGGTGGGGCAGTCTGTGGGTGTGGGGGCGGTGTACAAGTGTGTTGTGGGGGTTGTCCGGTGGGGTGGGGTGGGGGCGGGGTCTGGTCTGTTCTGGTCTATTTTTGGTAACCTTTTACCCTGTTTCAAGTAATTTGGCTAGGTATAGGAGTGGTTTGGTTTTGTTTACAAATATAGTTTTTTACGTCGGTTATTTCATAACCGACGTAATAAATGCATTGGTATTAGGTTCAACGTCGGTTATTTAGAATCTGACGTAATAAATTCATGGGAAATTGTTTCTATGTTTGTAATTTCATAACCAATGTAATAAATTTAAATGGATTTTTTATTTAGTTGGTTATTTTATAAATGATGTTGTATATATGTTTTTACATCGGTTATTATATAAACGACGTTGGATACTACTTGGCAGAAAGGTTTATCACGTCAGTTATAAAAATAACTGATGTGATAAACACTTTAGAGGAGTGCTTTATGACATTATGTAACGCCCCGACCCTAGTTGCCCAGAGTCGGTGCATTACTTCGTAACATTGGCATGATCACAAGAAAGATCAAATCTCGAAAGACCGATTGGTTTAGTAGCCTTGGAAACACTAGATATATATTCATAAGTTTTACATTACATCATAAAATGAAAAACTACTACAACAACATAATGTTGCCACAGTCCACACTATAATCCCCTCAATAATATCCATGCAGGTCATTCATAACTTACATCTTCACATCCTGGGAAAAATAAAACATAGAAAAGGGGCGAGCTCAAATGCCCAGTAAGGATAACAATATAGCGGAACATTCAAAAATAAGCATAAACATTTAAGGCAATGAATTACTAAAACAAAAGCCTTTTAAACTTGAACTTAAACATAGTATGGCAAAAGTAAAATGAAATAATGCCATTTACTTGTTCACATGGATATTCTACTAATCGAATAATCACATGAAAAATCAATAACCACTTTCATAATGTTGGAATGCATAATGCCAGACTATCATAACCACATAGCCAAGGCCTCGTGCCAAGACTACAAATAAGATTTTTGCCAAGACCTTGTGCCAAGACACTAGTTTGTCTCATGAGACCTACCGATGCATCGAGGAGCTATAGCGGGCTCCACCCGTCACTTATTAAGTCCAATGCATTCCCATATGAAAAGGTTTAAACATAACATAAACATTCGTATTAAAACTAGCATACGAAATGTCAATACTTTCACCATAAACTATGAATGATATAAAAATAGCACATCCACAGTCAAACATATCACAAAACCTTCAATACAATATAGAAGTTTTGTATCATAATAAATCAACTTCAAATAATCTTAAAATCCATCAAAGGATGTTGACATAGATGAAATCAAAATACTTTTAAAAGAAATATCTCCTTTTATTTTGAAATCATTTAAGATCCATATAAAATAAAACATTTTCTTTGAAAATATTCTTATAAGCTTGTAAGGGAAGCATTGAAGATTTTATAACGGCGTAAAATAACCGCACCCGCCATATAAGTTAAAAAAAACATTCTTACCTCAATTCTGTCGAAAAGGTTAAAAAGGACCTTGTTTCGAAAACGACGGAAAGATTCCTTTATAAACCTCTTATAAAAAGTCAAACAAGGGTATAAATGACTTTAACCCATATTCTTGTAAATAGTAAAAATGTTTTGAAATACATTTTTAAGAAACATGGATGTGAATGATAAAGATATCCCAGTAGATTATTACGTATAAACAACCTCGGATAATGAAGAGATTTTGAAATAACCCTTACCTTGTACTTTTCCTTTGTTGGGGTCGGTTAACCTCCTGTATAATGGTGAAATAATTGTTATTAAATTATACAAGAATCATATACATTAATATGATATCATATATGATCTTTTAACATTGCTTTATTAATAATATCTTAGTATTATCGTCGTTTCAGGTGATAATCGATTCGTTCTTCTTAAATGTTTGGTTACGTAAGACATGTTTGTAATGGATAGATTAAATCTTATTCATAATCGGAATGATATTAACATTATTTTTAACCCTAAAATGAGAATAATACTTGAATGGATACGATGGAGGATGATCTCACCGCGTTCGTGGAGACGGTAGTCCGTACGTACGCACGAACGCTACTTCCATTTAATTTTTATTTTAAAAGAATTGAATCCAAATGATACATAGGTATATTACTATTCCAGTATAATATAATATTTTATATATGTTACTTAATTTCATTAACACCATCCTTTATACGTTCCATGTGTGGTATGAACGAGTCATATCATTTTAAGGGGGCGGTAGTCCGCACTTCCTCAAATGAAATTATCGAATGTATATACAACATGAAACGAATAATGGGATGAAATAAAATGGAATTACAGAAGCTTATATATAAAATATATATTATTAATATCATATTTAATTATAGTGCCATCATAATGGCCACCATGAGAGGTGGTAAGATGTATTTGAACAATCATCGTTTCGTGAGGCGTTAGTTTGCCATCCACAGAAACATTATGTTCATCATACATTAGATGGAGTTGTGTGTATGTGTAGTCTGAATCCTTCTTATAACAACATCCTAGTATATTGAGGATACTGGTGTTTTTACAAAAGAAAGGAAATAAAAAGAGTTTGGGGGTTGGAGAAGCAAAATAAAGGAAAATAATTTAAGAGAAATTGTTACCTTTAAGTTAGGTAACTCACTTTGGTTAGAACCAAAGGACTTGTTGAAATGCTTTCTGCCTAAGGGGAAGCTTCAAGGAGGAGTAGAGGGATGTGGATAGCTTATTTGGGCAGAGTTTGGACGAGCCAAGTTGCTTGAGAGGTGTGAGGAATGAGTAGAAGTGGTCTTCTTTTATAAGGGAGAGGAGGGGCTCTTTAGGAAAGAGTGAATGTATTACTTTATAATATAATTATATTCGGTTTATAATGGTCCAAAAAGCATTGAGGTCTAAGCTAAGATGACTCATATTCTAAATAACATCAACCAATAATAATTGGACAGGTTTTAGATAATATTTTAATCATTATAATATTATTTATTTCAATGATTTATTAATGAGGTAAACATTGCATCATTATTGTGTCATTAATAATTTAACTTATTTGATGTCTAAAAATTATAAATAAAATATCATCATGTAGGAAATCTTTTTATCTTTCTAATGAATATTTATAATCGAAAATCCAACATGTATAACCCTATGTAAAAATTGTTCTTCTAAAAGATGTAAGCTTATGCCATTTTTATTTTTATTTTTACTTTATTAATATAATGTGTCCCTACCACATACATGTGGCTCCAAGGGGTCCCCAAATTGACCCAAGGATTCCCATGGTAGGTTATGTGTCCACCAATAAGGTTAGGACACGTTTTAGGGTAATTTTGTATTATTATAATATTATTTTTTAACCCTTATTTACCGGATTTACCCTTTAACCATGGTAAATAAAATATTTACCGCAGTAACTATTCAAAATGTCTAAAAATAAAAGTTACCTATTTACACAATTTGAACATCCTGATTCCAAATATGGAATCCATTTTCCTAAATTCAAAACATAGAAGTGGCAGAAATTAATTTAAAATTAATTCCCTCTGTCAAAACAAAAAGCGTGTTTTTAAGAGATAATAACTATCAAATGATTGACACTTGTTTATGTTCGGTTTAATTGTAAAATTATGTCCAATGACCAACATTATATTAAATGGTAAAACTATATTCTAAATATACTTTAAAACCACTCAAATTCATAATTTATCACTATTAATTATTTTGGTTAAAAAAGTTGTTTTTAATTAAAATTTAGTAATTTTCACTATTCATCAAAATATGAAAGTTATCCGAAATGTACCAAAATTTCACCTTAGGCTAAATTCGATATTCCGAATCCAAAAATGAAGTCCATTTTCAAATATAAAATATATATAATTTCAAAAAGTAGGTGTTACTATTCATAACGGCTAGTTTGATTAGTTATGGTGTGTTAGAACTCGGTGTTGCGTACAACACACGCTATCACATTATTCAAAGAGAAGCGTACCGTAGAAGCTTGGGGTGTTACACATTAGTTATTATATAACTGACCTAGAAAGGTATATACCACGTCTGTTATTAAATAACCAATGTAATAAACCATCTCTCTGAAGCATTTCCCACATCGGGTTTTGATCAACCGACGTGAAAAATGGTTCGGATTTTTGTTTTTTACGTCAGTTGTAAAATATCTGATGTAAATAATTATGTTTATAATGTCTCCTGTAATAACATCGGCCACAAGATGATGATAAAAATAAAAAATTACCGCAGAAAAAATATTTTTCTGAACTGGTGGGTATAAATTCATGTGTGCATGTTTTCTATGATATGCATTTGATTAGAATAGGTTGAGATCACAGAGTTCCTATATATTCATTTATTACTTTTTATTATTGGTAATTTACCACTTACCACATGATATTTTTTTCCATTGAGCATATTTCTTTCTTGAGATTAGATTTGAACATATAATATAATATACAGAATCATGGAATGTTATTCAATGATAATGTATTGAAGGGGATGGGTTTTGATGATAGTACTAATATAATAATTTCAAACAGTGTTTCGGTTTGGAGAAATTCTATTAGATAATTCCATGATACAAAGAATATAAATGATGATTTTGGAATCACATTGGATGTTGATCATTTGATGTAAATTGTTAACCCATAATATATAATTGTGATTTGTAAAAATGATTTCAATATATCAATTACTCAATTATTAAAAATGATTTATGGGGTTATCATTCTAGTACTATTGATGATAACAGGTTTTTCATATGACATATTATCAATAGTTCTTCTTTTAGGAAGAAAATATTTAATTAAACTGGTTGTGTGACATACTATAATTATTTTCTATGATTTCATATGAACACATATTTTATAGAAGTTGTATTGTGTGTAGGCATGTTTGGTCTTTGAGAAATTAATCTATATGGTTAGAGATCATAAACACTACGATGGATCATTGTTTTAAAATACTTTTATATTAAATCGTAATGGATAAATGTTTTGAAATCAACATATATCCCAACAATAATGGCCATGGTTATTATTGGTGACTTGTGCTCATGCTGTGATAACATGATGTATTATTCTTTACTATATATGATGATATGAATTTCATTTTTAGATTTTCATTCTATAATTGAGGGGTTTTATGATCTATAGGGTAATATAATGTGGCGTTTAGGATATGATGTCCAATATATGAAAAATGAGATATGGAGGGGATGTGATATGATAGAAAAGATGTAAGATGATAAGAGTGATTGTGACTAATTCAATATGAATGTGGATGTGGGGTATCATTATTTTATCTATATGTGTTCTTATATCATCATTTTACTCACTTCTATTTTATTTTTACTGAGTGATCCTCGACATAGATGGGAATACAGATTTCCTATTTAGGTGATGAGTTGATTTATCTACTTAATTATAAGGACTTAGTATGAATATTTAAAATTTTTATTAGAGGTTTTAGGGTGGATCCTACTGTGTATACATCTATTTTGAAACTATATATAATTTTTTTAGGTCTATAGTAGTTGGTTGGTGATTGATGTGGACTGAGATGCTTATGTAGGTTATCAAGTTGAATATCTTGTTCTTGGTTGATTCCAAGGCCCCTCTTATGGTATATATATAGTTTCTTATCCATTATTTATCATTAGATTAATGTATTTGTATTGGTTATTAATTAGGTATTTACTTTATTGATGGTTTTCATACTTATAGGATAAAGTTTTCATAATTCCTTTTAATGTTTTCATGACCCCTCCACTGTTACCACTCCAAGGATAGAAAAAAATGGATGTGGGGACCCATTGGTTCCTATATCCTGTTAGTTCTATATTTTTGACTAGAACAGAGGGCCTAAATCAATATAATGAGTGATATTTCCCTCTATAATATTGAAAATATCAAGAGAGAAGATAAATTACCACCAAGAATCTCCATCACATTATATAAAATAAGAAAAAACAAAAAATTATGTCAATAATTAAAAATGGAAACATCAAAAATAAAATAATATCAATGGGGACCATCGGAAAATAATTACTCCACAACAACCATAATAGTTAAGGAAGTAGTGTCTAACGTAGTTCTAAATTCCACACAGAAACATAAAATATGATAATATATAAATTATATGATTATAATATTTATATTTAGTTGGATCACACTCGATGTAAAACATGAAAATATGAATTAACAATAATAATAAACTTTTTATTAAATCATAGTGACAAAAATGGACATAAAATAGGTAAAATAACCATAACATATTCATCATGACATAATAACTAAATAACACAATATCATAGTCAGATAATATATAGAGGAAATGTCACTTAGAATATCTACCACACTATTTTTCCTCTCTCATTTGTTAATGTGAAATTTACTATTCTCTCATCCCTTACATGAATACTAATAATAATATATCAAACAATATTAGATGTGGGTATGGTCATAAACCTACCAACCCTATTCTCCCATGAGACACATAATATACTTCTAAAATCCTTCATCATCCATGAATCACCTTCTATTTAGACATCCTTATCTATCACTACTCATATCTAATCACAATATCATGAATTGAACTAGGGTACTGCGATGGTGATGTAAATCAAAATTATTCTGTCCCCAAACCATTAATTTTACCCACTACATTTAACATCCTTTCATAGCATGATATCATCTCCAATGGTAATTTTTCAACCTATACTATCACCCATATGTATTTTCATTACATATTACTCCTTAATGGATAGTAGGATGGAGAAGGTAGTCACCAATCCATTACATCCCTATCCTAGTATATTTGTAGGACACATTAAAAAATTGATTGGCTATCGGTATGTATTACCCAATGGGGGTGGGTGAATATATAAGTAAAATAAAAAATAAATAGATAATTGATTGAATGAAATTTGAAACAGAAGGGCAAAGGATGAACAATAATTTTATAGCCCACATCACATGCAGGCCGCAACACAACATCCAATAAAAATTACTTCCACCAAAAAATGTATCAAACAATATTTTTTTAATATATATCCAATGCTTTAATTTTTTATTTACATATTTATACCATTTATATATTTTTTAAAATTACTTGATATTGTCTTTCACATATAATTTCAATTCCATATTTTATAAAGAATCAATAAAATGATTGCCCCTAATTTGTAATATCCATTTCCCATTTCTTTTAAACACATTATTTATCATTCAACTAATTAGTAAATTTTACTACATTAATTTTATCCCCAATTATTTCTATTTATTTCTCATTTCGTTTCCATTTCATAACTATTAACCACATACTATAGCTATCGAGAACTATAACACATGCTAAAACATAAAATAAAAACCCATACACTTAAAAATGACAAAGTAACATATTATATTCTATATAGCACTACAGCCCAAAAATTATGCACTGACAACCATCATCAAACACCCAAAACAAAACCCTATACACATCATATTACAAATAAACCCAGATCCACTACTTAAACATATTCTTCACTCATCAAATCACTGCCATCAACATAAAAGCCCCCATAATATTAAAACAACCCTAATAGAAATACAAAAAGTACACCCATATGAAAAAAATATTTTATCTTATATTGTTTCAACTAGATAATTTCAACAGTGCTACTAGAACATTTCATTATCTCGTTCTTGGGATATTTCAAACAATTTTATAGATTCACACAGACTCAGTTTTCTTTCTATAAATGAGAATTTAACCTTTTAATCATGGTGATCCCAAATAAAAAACATGTTTTGGGGGATTCATATTAATTTAACCCATAACTCACACACATATCAATAATAATAGTGAAATTTCAGAAAGTTAAATAAGGATATATGATTGCATATGTGAAATTAGAGAATCAAGTAAAAACATTATGGTGTATCTTAGCCCCTTTGATTTCAATATAATTCAAGTTAATTATCTTACTTATAAATCTCTTACCATTCACCCAATGTAAAATTGAAGCATTTTAATTTCATATAATCACTATTACATAGAGAGAATAAGGATCCCCTACAAAAAATGGATTTACAATTAATTATAGAATATCCATGCAAGAAGAAGATGATAATTGGGCTAAAAATAATCCATGGAACACCATGAAGGTGTTAATAACCTGTGTTATAGACTTCCCCTAGAAACTTAATACAAAAACCTCAATCAAATTTAACATTACAATGAACACATCAAACACTAGATATAGAAACTAGTGTAAAAATGGGGAGAGGATTAGGAACTCAAAGTATATATCTAGGAAACAGTCTATTGAGATATAGGGTCCACACCATCGAAAAGAGCTTGTAAATTATTCTAATTATTCACCTATTACACCTAAAGGAATAGATAGAAGAAGGGAAAGTGAAAATATTTGAAGTATTTCCGAAATTTATACATGTATATTAATGAAAATACCTATGTAAAATATCTTTGGATATTCGAAAATCATTATGTTTTTCCCCAATACAGTGGCCCAATAGAGTATTCTACGTTGTTATCATCCCATCAAATTTTACCTATAGAAATAAAAGTGTCGATGCCTCCCATATCATATTAACTATGTTAAATGATATGATTAAACTGACTCACCACCTCATTCTACCACCTAAATTATTAAGACACCTAAATCCAACCACTAGCACCATAATGTCGTAGATCTCTTCTTTTAAAAAACCACCCCTATAGAAGGAGAGAGAGAGAGAGGAAACATAACCTATTGGTATTCCACACCACAAGAATACATCCACAATGAAATCCCCACTTCCAAAACCCCACCACACCACATTGACATCTCACGCCAAATCTATTAAATAATTGGAAGTTCCTCTAAAACCTATCATAATCAAATAACAAAATGGTTTCCTAAAAAATCACAAAAATAATCTATTTTACAGTAACATCCACCTATAGATAATATTTCAACTCTAGCTCATCCATATTCTCCTCTAACATCATCCCAACTCCTCCATAACCCAAACAAAAATATGAAACTTGTCATTATGTTATGAAATAAAAAATTAGATAACACTCAATTTATTCACATTCTCATAAACCAAAACCAAACCTTGGAAATGAAGTATGAATGAAAATGTATAAACAACCATCTAAAGAGAAACCTATCACAAATATTATTACTACCAAAATGAGACCAGAAATTAAAAACTATCATCAAGAGGGACATTTGGATATCTTATTCTATTTTAAAAAATTTCATTATATCACTAAGGATATACGAAACCAAAAAAAAAATTAAGAAAAATGTCTTGAGAGAAACCTAGATTACTGATCACACACCTATGTCTCAATATCCAATGTTCAATCTCTAATGTTCAATCTCCTAGAATACCATGATAATAAAAAAATGAACCATGAGAATGGAAGTTTCATTTATAACATCCTACCAATGATCCCAGATCACAAACATTTTACCTACATATTACACAGTATACCTGACAACTAAATTTCCCATGTTAACAACATGACTATAATTTTGAACATACAGTTAATGATGGGACACCTGGAATACATTATTAACCCCTAAATCCATGGTGGATGATTAATTCAATAAAACACCACACCAATGTATTCAAACAACTTGTATGGCCTTGAGAATCGGTGAGAGATATTACTACCTAGACCAAACCTCTGTTACCCCCAATTCATTAACATGCTTAATAACTTATAGTATCCACCTTCAATATTTAGGGGTCAATTCATATTATTACCAAATGGATTTTAGTTTTTCAATAAAACCCTATATTAGCCTAATCTATAAAAATAGTGATAGATATAACTATCGGTATAATCTCTCAAATGGAGCCATATTGATGGATGAGTGATATATATTTTTATAGGAAAACTCATTTAATGGTAGATACTTCACCCATGAGCTAACAAAATCGAGTATGCATTCAGACAACATTTATTATATTGCCAGAATTTTATGATCTATCTATACATTCATATTGGGATAAAATGAAGTGACAATTTATAATTGGGGGATAAAAGAATTATTCAAACCACTTTAGGCTTTTGAGGTGAGATGAGGGTCTTCATTAGAGATTTTGGTCCTCGTTACCCCATGGATACTCAAAAATTCATCCATATATCCATTTCAATAAAATCAATGCTACTCTACAATAACCAAGGTAATGTTTGAATAAATCATATTATTGTTTTGTTAATACTCATTAATTAGATTTTATTTAGACATGTTCACCTTATGAATATTATGTATTCTTCAAGTAAAAAAAATATTTTTTTAAATCCATAATTTATTAATTGAAATTGTGAAAAATTATTTTTTAAATCCTTCATTAGAAATTATATTATATTTTCTTGTATTTAAAATTTAAAATTATTTTTTGTGTTAGTTTTAAAATTTCATTAAAACATATTTTTAAAAAAATATCTAATTGTTGTATTTTGAATTAATATTATACTTCAAATTGGTATAATGAATATTTTATAATTAAAATATATTTTCAGGAAAAAAACATATTCATATTGTTTTTTCATGTTGAATTATAATTTTGATACTTATAGTAGTTTAATAACAAGAAAATTATTCCTCATTTAGAATCATTTGTTTAAAATTTTATAAATATTCCCCTTTTATTTTGATTATTTTTGTAGTAACCCTATATAATTTTTGTTATAACTATAAAGGTAAAATGTGTTAATTATTATAAAGACTAATTATATAAGGCTTCAAATGTATCAAAATTGTTTTTTTCATTATATTGGTATATTTAACCCATAATCGTATCAAATTCCAATGTATTCCCTTTTTTAAATGTAGATATTATATTGATCATTATAATATATAATTAAAAGATAGTGTCACTAATTCCACCCTCTTTCTTTTAATATCTATAATAATATTTTACTCGGATAATAATAACATATGTTTGGTTATAAATGGTTGTTTTAAATATGAATTATTTTTTATCATTATAATTTAATTTTAATATTTTGTGATTAAATAATTTTCATTAATGTTTACGATGCACTGACAGAGATCCGGTGCAAGATGAATACAAATATACAAAGTGATTTTAAAAACTCAAAATTATTCTTTATCTATTTTGGTTATAGGATCCCATGAATTTTATAGATAAATATATTATATGAGTTATTTTTAAAATTATTTTATATTAAATATTTTTTTAATGTTGTTATTAAATTCAATTTTAAATAATAGTTTAAAAATCATCATATGTTCATAATAAAATAAAAAATAATTGAGAAAATGATTTATAAATCCTATAATTAATATATTAGACAATTTATATGATATATGGTTTAAAATATTAACCATCGAATATTTATTTGGAACATTTACTTTTATAGTAACTTTTTTACCCCTAAAGAGAAAACATTTTTTACATTGCAGTTTTTACATGAGGTTTAAAGGGGTTTACAACTAAGATATAATGATGAAAGCATCACTTAACCATTCCAAAATTTTAATGAATGCGATGATTTAGACTCATAAACATTATATATTATAAATATATTAACATTGAAACTCTTTCGATGAAATTTAATTGATATAATTATAATTTATTATGAAATTATATTAGTGTCCCTTCCCCCACATATAAAAGGGCACCTTGTATACCCACTTTCTTGGATAGTTTTTGGACTCTAGATATGCCAAACCATGCACAATTCCATTCTATATATCATAACTAGGTATTAAATTCCTTTTATTTCTCATAAAAACAACCTAGTAATGCTTTAGTTATAAACCTAAAGTAGTTTTTTTGAAGAATATATATAATTCATAAATGATTGTTCTCATTTTATTTTTTTCTATATCATAAAAATATTATAAAACTATAAAAATATAAAAATGGAAATATATATATATATATAATGGTATTTTATTAGGTTAATTTCATAACCTATATTAATTCTTTTGTTATATCAGTTGTAAGATTGAAACAATCATTCATTTCCAATTTGGAGTACCACCTCACGAATGAAAATATTTTATTTCCATCAATTATCCTCATAGATGGTTATAATTATAGATTATATATATATATATTTTATTTTATTTATTTATTAAAAAAAATGAGAAATTAATTATTCAAGCTATCCATGACTCTGGGAATAGTATATATATTATATTTATAATATAATTATGAATATCCAGAAACAATACATTGTCTAATTTATTATTATTCTATCCATTTCTAAATAAAAATTTAGCTCGGGAAAATGGGTGGAGTATGACCTCCATGATGTGATTTTATTAATTTTTCATAGTCACATCATGTGGATTCTATATATATGAATGTTAAAATAAATAATGTAATATATATGATATAATTATATTTATTCTATAATAAAATAATACTTACCGTTATTCCATTATTTTTCGATGATAATGGAAACATTACTCATACTTTCCAATGAACTACCATATCAATGATTGTAGTGAAATTCAATTATCATAACCATATTTCATTGATGGGTTTTAATTTATAGTTGATATATATTAATTATTATAATTTCATGATTATTTTTTATATTTTATAATATTGATATATTTTACCATATTCAAATTACCTATGTAAAATTGGTCATATGAGTTGAATATCCTAAAAAAATTTGTTGTTAACTTAATTGATTAAGTAAATTTATATAAAATAGTACTATATAAAACAAAACGAATGATAAACATGAAATATAATCATAATTAACTAAATAATTATCATATGATTAGTAATCATGAAGATAATTAATGTACACGATGATTCAAACTCTTGTCAAGGGACTCATTTATTTAATCGCCTCATTTTAAATGTTTTAAATAATTATTTCCTAAATTATTTTTATTTACATTTTTATTCATAAAATTATTTTACTAATTTATTTATATGGACATAATTATATTATAAAGGAAATTTTATGTCTTTTTTTAATTTATTTCAAATATTATCAAATGATTTTTTTTATAAATTTTGTATGGAATATTTCATGAAAAAATTAAAAAGAAAATGTTTTATATGAACATATATGTCATTAAATATTTTTCCCACCAACATTACCATTTTTTGATGTTTGTATTCTTTTACAGGAATTAAAAAATATTGGAAAATAATTTTCACTTTTTCTTAGATTTTTAAAAAAATTTCTCTGATGGAATGGATATTTCTATATCATGTCGATTTTTTATGGGTAAAAAGATTATTTTGAGGAATGTTTTTATGTGTTATGAATATGTTATAGTTCTTGGAAATTGATTATGATGGTGTTCAGTTCTATTTTTAACCAAGGATTCATGGTTCTATTACAATCCTAGCATGAGTTCTTCAATTATAAACCTAATATGGGTGTCTATATTATAAAACATGAACGAGTGAGCCCGATATATCTATCAGTTTTTTGGTATTAGTATGAGTGATTATATGTGAAAATATTTTCCCATGTAACTTATATAAATTATCTAATAATTTTATATTTTCATATATAAATATTATGATTTCCCATATTTTTTTATTAATAATAATATTAAATGAATGTATATGCCACCTCTTGGGGGTGAAATGTACAATTTTTTGGACAAAACTTTCCTGCATATTAAGGATTCAAATATAATATTAATTAGTAAATATTTTTCTTTATGAAAACTTATTGAATGTTTTATGAATATAATTGGGAAAAAAGATGATTTTTTATATAATAAAATTTTTATGATGAGCTCAATTGTAATTTAAAAATTGAAATATATTATCATTATTCATTAACTACTGAGTTTTTTTCTTTCATTATATATATTTTTAGGGCCATTAATGTGGTTGTTGGGCCTATAAAGTTGTTTAAAAAGTTTTCTGTTGGGTTTTTATGTTAATTGGTTATAAATATCTGTTCATGATGTAAAGTATGAATATATTTCTTAAATACGAACATGGTAAATATAAAATGTTTTGTATTTTGGAAAATATTGTTGCATTGTGGAATTTTCCACCTATTAATGTAATATTTATTGATATAATGGTGAAGAAATAATATTATGAAACACTGAACAATAAAAATATACAATATTTTATAAATTATATTCCTATTTTAAAACCCAATATTATTTAATTTTAATGTTCGTAAACATAATGTTGATATCTGTAGAACTGTTTAGACTACAACATAGGTTAGGATAAGGTATGTAAATTATTTCCAGTGAATAAAATTTATTCTTACAATGATATAGTATTAGTTTATTATCATGTTTCATCATATAACCTATTTTTTCCCATTATTATTTTACATATAATAAATAGGTAATCTAATTTCAAATTTCACTAAGAGGACAATATGCTTCCAAGTCAACAACTAAGAATGGTTGTAATTTGAATTGAACTATTTTTTGTGATAGGTCCATTTAAAAAATATAAAAATCGTGATGTTATTAATTATTAAGATTATTAAAATATACTAATGATGAACATATTGATAGTGGATTATTTCAGAAGACATCGCCCTCACCCATTCGACGGATCTTCTCAAACAGTGGTAGTTGATAGATGGATTAAAGGACTTGAATTCCACTTTAATTTTATTTATTATTCAGATAATTAAAAGGAATATCTTGGTATTTACCAGTATAAAATTTAAATATATTATTGGTGTTCAATGGTTAGGAATATTAGAGAATGATAAGAGATTCAGTTCATGTAATGAGATATATTTAAGATTATTTTCCTATAGAAATATTTTATTATTATTGTTACACATAATATGGAAGATAACTTATTGGAATTTATGTTGAAGGATAATGATTAATTGGCCACTTATAAAAAAATTTACTTTATTAGATAGATAATAAAAAGTAATATCCAGAATATTGATATTCAAATTAATCAATTTTTTTATGATTACATCTAGGATATCAAATTATATTTTCTTTACATAAATTCAAAATTTATGAGAAACATGCCCATTATGTTGAGAATGTAGAAATAGTGTTTTCAAATGATCATTTTTTTAATGAAAGAAAGTAGAATGAAATTCATATGAGAATTTTAATGCGAAATAAATCATCAAATAAATAATAATATAAGGAAACTATATATCCATTTTTTGATTCTTTTAGTTAAAATAATGGAGTTGAATGACTTATTAAATATCTTATTTTCATTTGATGTAGTAAATTTGGGCCCATGGATCCAGAATGAAAATAAAAATATCTCATTAGTGGTAGTAAAAATGTGTTTTAAATAGGTAGTACTGTGTTTATATGTAATTTAATTTTTTTTATCGGGATGCATGTCTGAATAAGAACACACACGATAGGAAGTAGTAATTATAGAAGTAAAACATAGAAGTGGAATCCTTTAAAGAATCATCTAAATATGTTTATGAATAAAATATTTTTTTATTATGTACAATACATTTTAAATAATATTATTTTTTTATATTTTTATTAAATATTTGATAATTCATTAATCAATAATACATATTCTACTAAAATAAAAATTTCACATTAAGAAGTGATGATATCATTTTTGGTAAAACAATATTGGAAATTTATTAAGGAAACAAAAATTTATTAACATCATCATTATAAAATATACCGAAGGGTAATCCCTATAACCTTTAATTTAATTCTCATTATATAATTATATGTAATCATGGGAGTGTCTTAGCATTTATTTTATCTTGATATGATATATTTCATACCTAGATAATTAACATTCAAAAAAAGACAAAATTTGTATAAAATAATAAATTCAGACCATTGATAACATAACATGTTATAATGAAACTGTTAAAAGATAGAAATGAACGTTATCTTGATAAAATTGTTTAATATAATGGAACTATTCACATTAATGATGTGATACTTTAAAAATAAAAACTAGATGTTTATTACAAAATAATTTACCTATAATTATAACAAATCATGAGGTTGTGTATATTATTAAGGTAGATCTAAATTCCAAACCAATTTCATATTATCATTGTCGAATCACATACTTGGACATTTTAAATTTTAATTTTTTTGCAATATTTTTTTGACAATTTTTTCATTCATCATACAATGTCAAATTGTGGTGATGATATTTTATTTATTATTAAATAATTATCCATGAGGAAGTACAATGATTATTGAGTGTTAAATTACATGAAAATGAATGATATGAATATTTGTTCCTAATATGGAAGATATGATTAAGAAGTTATAAAGAGATAAGTACATTTGAATTATTTATCCCAATATCACGTGAAATCAACAAAAGTGGAAGGATGATGGAAACTCTAATATATAACTTTCTAATAGGTATGTGCATTATGTATTAGGGGTTATTACTCTTGGTTTTATGAATACAATATATATTTTTTAAGAAATTATGAAAATTGTTTTCCATTGAAATTTATATATGCATGTGTTTTTCATTATTGATGTTATTTGGGTTTATTTAAAATGTTATGAGGATAAAAAATTTCTAAGGATTGTTTTCAAAATAATAAAGGAAAAAAATGTTATATTTAATATTTAGAAAATTTTAATTTTGGTTAAATAATGTTTCATTAATTGAAAAGATTAAAAATAACAATGTAATAATCTTCTATAATTGTTAAACTAAAGTGATTATTGAACCACAGAGATAAAAAAATGTTAAATAAATTCATAGTATTATTGAATTTTTAGGTTATTACCAAAATATTATAGGTAAACACTGAATGGTTGTCTATCCCACTAATCCAGTTGACACTAAAAGAACATATGGTATTATAGATAAATAAATATGATGATTTGTTAAAGTAATTCAAAAAATTACTAGTGACTGATCTAGTTTTCACACTTCCAACCTGAAATGGTGACTTTTTTACCTATAATGATCCTTATTTGAAAGAATTGTGTATTTTTGATGTGAAATGATTTGGTAAATGATTATGTTTCATTTCAATTGAAACCTCATGAGAATAATTTTATTACACATGATCTCTAATTGGTGAAGGTAATGTTTTAATTATAAAATGGGAAACATTAATTATATTGATAAATTTTTTAGAAAATTTTAATCATAAATATTTGGAATATACATTCACTCCAAAAGAGTTATGAATGTGAATGGGAAATAGATTCTATTTATAATGGATTATGACTGTACTACTCATTACCATTAAGGTAAAGAAAAAAGTGTGGTTGGTTATTTGTGTCAAAAAGATAACTCATCAATAAATATGCTATGAATGAAACATGATCCTTTAGTTAATCAATTGATGATTTTTGTCTTAGAAATTGTTTATGTATAAACTCTATGTATTTTATCTCAGGTCTCATTGAAATCATCTCTATAAAATAAAATTAACCAATATCATATGAAAGAGGGTCTTTTGTGGTAAATATATAATTTCCTAAGAAATTTTTGTTTTAGGAATTTAATATTGATGTTGAATGTTTTTTGATGTTCAAAAAAGGTTATGTGTTTTAGGTGAACTATAATTTAAGAAATTAATTTTATTACATGCTCATATTTACCGATGTTTTTTATCTTTGATCCATGAAAATATATAGAGACAATATAGAACATTTCTAATGGGAAGGAATAACTTAATACATTTCTAATTTTAATGAGAAATATTTTACACACCAATATGTTTAATTTGATTGAAATTTATTGAAGGGGTTGATCCATTCATTTCCAGTTCCATAATGGATAAGGGATAATATATCCTATGATTTTTTCATTAGATTACAAAATACACTATGAGGTAATAATGTTATTTTGGAAATTAATGATTAGTTAATGAAATATTCCCTTTTTCTTATCATTAATGATTACAAGTATTTGGATTAAATTTCATGAAATTCTGTTATTGAGATTGTTAGATTTGAAATCATCCCTCTCTCTTTGTTATATTATAATAATCCCATGATTTACAATAATTTTTAAAAATAATTTAGAAATCATGGGGTACTATAATAAATATCAATACTAATTTTCATCATCCATTTTATGGCCATAAAAAAGAATAATCCATACCTTGGAAAAACATATTTTAGTTTTCAATCAATTATTATGGATGTTTGGAACGATATCTAACATTAGATGGATTTTATTTTTTTAATATTTTTCATTCCAATATATATATATATATATATATATATATATCTAACCAAAATTTGAATTTAGTGGCATTTTTCTTTTTCATTTTGTGGTGGTTCAAACCGACCCTAAATCATTTTGTGGTTGTTTTAGAGAACCATCATTAAATAATGCTTCAACATTTATTTATTTGTTGGTTTTTAAAACTAGTAGAAAATGATTTAGAAATGGATAAAACCACCACTAAATAATTTATAGTCTTTTTATTATTATAATTTTGTTTTAAGGTTTTATATTTTTTCATTTATTAATTTATTTATTTTTTAAAAGATTAAAATTATATTATTCTCTAAATTTTTTTATTTTTTTATTTGTTACAATTAATGTAGTTAATTATTTATTATTTATTATTATTATTATTTTATTATTACTAGTATTTATTATTATTTATTAATATTTATGATTATTTATGATTATTTATTTTTTATTTTTTCAATTTAATTTTTTAATTATTGTAATTAATTAAACATTTTAGTAATTATTAATTATGTATTACCTTTCACTTTCACATGAATGCATATGTCATATAAATAAATTTTGCATTGGATGATATTTGAACCCCTTCCCTCTTGATTATTCTCTAAAGACATTATCACTCTAGTAGACTATTTATATAGTGAACAAATTGAATTTAATATACTTATATATGTTAATAGAAAATAAATAATGCATAAAAATATAAATTAAATAATAAATAAATAAATAAATATTAATAGTTTGAAAATAATAATTCATAATTTAATTTAATGTAATTAATATTTAATAATTTAAATTTATAATTAATAACTAAATGTAGAGAATTTTAATTATTTATAATTTATAATTAAAAAGTAATTATTAATATTTAATGATTACTAATTATTATTTGATATGTAAATAAAAAATAATAATATGTATATATATATAATGAATATATAATATATAAGTAAATCTTAATATGTTAGTAATAATTTAATGATAAACTAATAAAATAATAGAATAAATTAAATCAACAAGATTAATATTTAATTTATAAAAAACCAGTAAAAATTAATTCAACAATGATAAATATTTTTTTTTGAAAAGGTGAGACTCAATAACCCCTTTATTAATGAATAATATAGTATAGAGGTTGAAAATAATGAGCATAAGAAGTCTATGACAAATAGTCCAACAATAGTCATTTGAGAAACTTGAGAATGAGTGATCATTGTATGGTATGAGGTGTTCCCAGCACATAAACAAGGATATTCTACTATTCTTTATGTTATTAGCTATAACCATGTTCTGTATCCTTCATCTTAAAGTCTTACATCAATGTCATCCTTTAACACATTTTCACCAAACACTGAAACTTCATTTTTCAAATCCTCCTCATTTCTTTCTGGTGCATTTAACTCAAATGAATTATTAGTATAGACATTCAATTCTTGTTTTACCCTCATCTGATGTACACAGTCCAAACCCACAATAACAGAAGAAACATTTATTTTTTTCATCATGTGAATGTTCACATTACGATCCCCAAACATCTTTCTGAAAAAAGGGGGATCATCATCCACAAGATTCCTACAAGGAAGATCCAGGAACTTCCCAGCCACTTTTCCACTATCTGATAAAAAATTAATTGCCACCATAAATTCATTATGACTATCCTAATTAGGAAGAATATGTCCCTTTTTAAAATATAATAAAGTTTTCTAGGTAACATATTTTATGTGACCAGAATAGATGCCATAAAAATCCACCTTATGATCATGTGGTGCAACACCAAAATGAGTAGTAGTTATGTAACCCTTGGTGCCAAAAGGTATAAGTCAATTAATTTATTCCTACCTTGAGTAAAATTTGAATCCAGCTGAGAATTTTATTTTTGATTAACATGAGGCATTCCATTAACAAAGGTATTCTAGCAGACTAGTTTGTATAATATAGAACAAACAACATTAATTATTTTAGGATACTTTCTTTGGAAAGATTCAAGAAGATTAGTCTTATGAGGCCTTACATCACAACCCATAGAACCCACAAGAGGTTGTGTGCCAAAAATAAAATTATCAATATACAGCCTATTCAATGTTCCACCCATTATAGTATTATTCCCAATAATAGGTATTGAAAATGTCAATTTATTAGAGATCAATATGTTACATGAATTTTCCTTCCCCAAATCAAGGGAAAAAGTGCATTTCATTCTCAGGGTCTCCAATGAATTGAAAACATACGATATATATTTTAATTATTTATTTATTGAATAAATAATTAATTGATCCTACCAATGTTTTGATCCACTTGAGCCAACAAATTAGTTTCCCTAACAGCATGACTGTCATGGGATTCTTCACTAACCTAATAATCGGATATGCACCTATATAAGGCATCTATGAATGACAAACCATTAATGACTAAACGATTTTCCTCAGAAATATTATCCTAGGATAGATGATCCTTAACAGTCACCTAGGATCCTAAAATCACTTTCATTCCAAGAATTGGAATTTCTAGGCATCCATCCTTCAAAATCTCTTATGATAGGGATTTGGGATTTTTGGAGAAGACCGCTCATCAACTAAAACTTGTTATCTAAGAGAATTTATATTCATAGGATTTGAATTGTGACTAGTATTATCTTTTATGTTTTGACTATTATTATTATCCCTACATTGAAAATTACCATAACTCCATTTCTTCTGATAGTGAAAAAAATCTTGACCCTTAATCTAGTAGTTAGGGAAAACAATATCCCCCATGCACATGGATTTTGGGTGCCAAATAATTCGAAGGGAATGGGAAAAGTGAGAAGTCTTATCAAAATATATTTTAGATTAATCTCCTCTTTAGAAAATGAAAGATCTACTATATAAATCATTGTATTTTTGAAGTCAACATCAATAAAAACTCTAGAATAGTTACTACAACATACATATTTATTGGAATTATCCATTCTGATTGAAATTCCAATGTTGATGCAATGTAAAAGGGAATCCTCGATTTCCATAAAACCCTATTAAGTCCTTGGATATGTATCTAAACCTATGAATAGGTGTATTTTATGACCTTAATGATAATGTTTATCTTCCACTCATAAAAAAGTAATATACCAGAAAACTAATCGAATCTATACTCCAGTCTCACCCATTCAGTTCTATAAAGGGAAATAAGATTTGAAAAACACCCTGACCAAGTGAAACACACTTGAAATCCATGAATCCCCAAATTAAGGATATGCATAAAATAAGATCCTAAATTTTCCAGGGTATTGTACCTTTCATTTGTGAAGTCTGAGTGATGGAATAATATTTTCATAGATCAATACATTAAAAGATATACACATCAAAAACATAATGGTGTTTGATAGAGCCTTCTTGAATGATTCGTTATGTGGTCCTTACGGAGATTGAGGAAAAAGATCCACCCCAAAAAACTAACAAAGGAGGAGAACCACATTAAATCCTCGACAATATTTTCGTTTCTTCTATTTGAAGAATACATTTCCTGACAAACATCATGCTAAATCCGGAGGCTCGGGTAATGATTCAAGCTGCACTGAGGGTTAAGGGAAAGCAGATCATTGAGGATCCTTGGGAGGGACCTCTCCCCTTCCTCCGTCAACCACCAAGTAAATAATAAAATAAAAAATATTTAATAATTAATTTAATAATAATAAAAATGTATAAATAATAAATAATATATTAATAATAAAACATTTATAAATTTATAATGAATTGAAAATAAATATATAATTAATGAATACCCAATAACTAAAAAATAAATAATTAATAAGAAAACATATAAATAAATAATAAATACATTTATTGTATATAAATAAACAAATAATAAAATAATAAAATATTAAAATAATAATGAATAATAAATAAATAATATAGAAAAAAATTAAGAAATAATAAATAAACAACATATTAGTAAACTAAAAAAATATCTATTTAAATAATAAAAAAATAAATAATATTTTTATTTATTAATTAAAAAATAAAAAATTTATAACTAATACATAATAAATAATATAATAAAAACTAAATAATTAAATATTTCATAAATAATAAATAAAAAATAATTAATAATAATAATAAATACGAAATAAATAATGAATAAATAATAAATTATTAATTAACAAATTAAAAAATTATAAATAAATTATAAATGAATAATAATTATATAATTAATAATACATGAATACATGAATGAATAAATATTTAATAAATAAAAAATACATAATAGATAAATAATTAATAATAAATAATACATAAAAAATATAAAATATAAATAATAAATAACTTTTAAATGGTTATTTTAATATATATTAAAAATAAATATAAGTCAATATATAATAAATAAAAAATTATAAAATATCAATAAATATATTATATACAATATAAAATTTATAATAAATAGTGAATATAAAATAATAACTAATAAACAAATATTAAATGTATATAAATATCTATAAACATTTATACATATAAAAAAATTCACATAAATTTATATAAAAACCCATTTATGTTATATAAATATATATAAACACACTCACATACATAATTATATGTTAATATAAATATGTATATATATAAACACAAGTAAATATAAATATCCATATATATAAACATAAATGATATAAAAATATATGAACATAAATATGTACAAATGTATACAAATTTATATAAATATACACATATATTCATAAATTCATGTGGAGTGATATATATAATGGATAATGAATTATAAAAATAGTGGAAATCCAAATAATTGCAACACCATCGAATAAATAGAAATGTAAATCAAGGGAATAAAATCATAAAAATATTAAAATAATATGAAGACACTCTTAAACACAGATTAAATTTCATCAAATTTTTATAATATATATATATACTTAAATTTATTTAAATAAAATTTATATTAATATTATTGAATATATTATAATGTAGATATATATTTATTTATTTATCAATACAAATTCATATGTATTAACATTATTTGTATAAAACATTATTATATATATATAAATTAATTCTTTTTATATGGTAAATAAACTTTATAATTATTTTTTTAAATGAAATTTATAAATTAAATTATTTCCATATGATTCATATGTATAAAAATACATTTAAATGTAAATATTTTTCTATACAATTGATTTATAATATGTAAATATAATAAAATATGCATATATTTAATTATAAATAAAAATACATTGTGAACAATGATAAAACATAAAAACCACAATATCAATATTAATTTAATACATAGGCATAAATTCATTCCCCACATAGACAATACAATAATAAAACCTTAAATAATGATGAAAATCTATCAAATGTTAAAAATATGATACCCCAAATATAAATTCAGTTTTTAATGAAATAATGGCATTTTTCCTCAAAAAAGTTTCCATGGTCCCCATTATCATCTTTGAGTATATATTGTTAAAAACATCAATTTTATATGTAGTAGAGCCCAAACAGACGCTCAGATTAAATGTTTTATTCATTTAAAGTTTAAGTTTAATTTTATACTTTTTTTGAAACTATAATAAATTTTATAATTTTAATAATTAAAAAATTTACATCCAAATTAGTTTTAGTCCATTTTATAAGATTCAGTTTGACTAGTTTTGGAGATTAATTGGACTCCCATATCGAAAAAGTTGGTTTTTTAAAAATTATTTCTATATCCGGTCTATTTATAAAAAACACAACACAAAAAATAACTGTTTTTTAAAATAATCAAAAACAACTTTAAAAAATATTTCAAAAAAAGTTATGGTTGGTTTTAAAATACCTTTAAAAACAATTTGAAAAATTACTACTAAATCATTTTATCATGTCATGGTATGACAATTCTTGAGATAATATATAGAAAACAATGTAAGAATCTAGTTCAGTGGGACAAATTCGAGGAAATATATTTGTTAGGAAAATAATTAGAAAATGAAATGGTTGTGGAAGTTAGAAGGTATAAAAAACATATGAATTAGTCTTAGAGAAGGAAGAAAATTTAAACATATAATTTGTGGAAGGATCATTCATTTTATATATCAAATCATTTTTTCTGTAAGTATAAATAGGGAAATGTGTTATGTGTATTGATAAAAATGTAAATCTAAGTCCATTATTCTTTTTTTGGTATACTACTTCTAGAAATTAAGATCATTTTCTTATCTAGTGTCCATACCTATGAGTTTACCTCTTCTACATGATGTATTTCATATTTTTATATTATTAAAATATTTTTCAAATGAATCTCTTATATTGATCCTTAATATAGATAAGTGGGAATAAAACCATTCATATTAAAAACATATTTCATAGATTCCATACTATAGATAGAATGTTTTTTGGGTTAAGTTAATTCATCATGTTTTGGTTTTGTAAAAAATCTATATAGATGAAGAAGAAACATGTGAATTAAAAAATGATATCATGGACAAATATCCACAGTTGTTTACGTAATCAATGAAATAGAAAGGTTAAAAGTTTAAAAGGGGGAGTGGAAGAATGTATAAACTATGTTGTGTAGTAGGAAATCATATTAATATCTTATATATATTAATTAATTTTCTTCGTTCGATATATATTCTCTTTAAGAATATTTTTTTATTTTTCAATCAAAATGGAAATAGTTTTATGCTAGCAATTTTTTTATAGATATTATGTGGTCTTCATTGAAATATTAATTTAATAATATTATAATTTTTATTAGATAAATTTTATTTAATTTTTTAAAATATCTGATCAAAATAATATTACATTAATATTTTGATAATTCTTTTGATAAGTTTTATTTTTCAAAGAATATTTTAAAATATTGATTTATATTATTAAATGTATTCTCTTTTTAATTATGTTCAATGTAAAATTCAATTGTTTATTAGATTTAAAATTTAATTAGTTTATTTTCATTATAAGATAAAATTATGGTCATTTTAGTCAATATTATACATTATGTTTTTAGGGAAAAAAATTATACTTAGAAAGGAATTTTTCTAGAATACTATTTGTCATGTTGTTTTGTGGGAAGAATTTTAATTCTTCTACTCTATGAAAATGAAATAAAAACAATTGATTCCATATATTTATTTAGGATTTTAAAATTTTGTAAATAGTTCATTTTATTTTGGTCATTATAAAGGGTAACCATAATAAATGTTTTGTTTCCATAGTAAATGTAAAATGTGTTTAGTTAATGTTAAATCTAAACTGATAAGGATTAAAATTTATTCAATAACATATATTTATTTCGTTGTATGGTTCTATTTAATCCAGGATTAATAGAACTATAAATATTTTTCATTTATCTAATTAATATTTAATGTTAACCATTATAAAATCTATCTAAAGCACAATGTAAAAACGGAAACTGTATTTCTTTTAATGTTTAAAATATTTTTTTAAAAAGGATAAAAATAATTAAGATTGTAAAATAATTTTTTGATTAAAATATACATTAGTAATTGTTTTTATGGTAATTTATTATAAATTTTTATTGATTAAATAATTTAGAGAAATTATCACGGAACACTAACATAGTCAATGTACATGTAATAGAAAAATAAAGTAAAATATTTTAAGAACATTAACTGAAATTAAGATTTAGTACATTATATTGTAACCAAAATTTTAAATAAATAAATAAATATATATATTTATATATATATATATATTAAAATAAGTTTTTTAACATTTGTATTTTCAAATTCAAATTAAATGAATACTTTTAAAAATAGAATAAAAGAGATATTTTTTTTATAAAATATTTTATTCAATGATTTAAATTGACATGAAATCCAATATTTTTCCATCTTAATGGAATATAGTTGGAAAAATAAACTATTTTACACTTGTTCTTCTATAGTTACTTTAATGACACTTAAAATGTATAAAATATTATCCCACAATAACTGTCAAAAGTGTTAACATGGGGTTATAACAAACTGCAAAGGGAGAAAAAAATAACCAATAATTGAATAAAAATTAACAATTTGTATTTCATTATCTTATATATACACTATATTCAAAATATATCAATTTTGATCAATTTCTCATTGAATAATATTTTATATTTTTGTTTAATCCTTTACAAAATTCTGTGAGTTACCTCCACTCACATATAAAATGGAATCTATTATCTACTACTACTCACATATTTTGAGAAGTCTATATCCACCATGACCAATAAAAATAAAATTATTATATCTCTCCCCATGATCGATATGACCTTTTTTGATCATAAACCCTTATTGGATGGATTTAGTAATAATCCTACTGAGGTTTTCCAAAAAAGAGGTATAATTCTGGAAAATGTGTTTTCAAATTAATTGTTAATGTATCTCAATAAATTAATATTTAAAAATTATGGAACCATAAAACCAATATATTCCATATAACTAGATATTATTAGATTACTATCACAACCTATATCTATCTTCTCTACAACAAATGGAAATTAAAAACATTTATTTTCAATAAATCACCACATCCTCCAAATGATTACAAATATCTATTATAATTATATTTATTATATTAAATACATATTTAAATTTATTATGATAATATATAATTTATTTTCTTACCTTTACATTTATTAAAAAATAATACAGTCATTCGTGTGTAGGTGTGGACTATAAACTCCAAGAAGAGATGTGATTCGTTTTTCATGGACTCAACACATAGATTATATATATTATTATATTTAATCATATAACATGATAATTATTATATAATTATCATTATTTAATTATAAATTAATATATACCTCATTTCACTTGTATTCATTGAAATTTTGAAACGTTACTCATGCATACATACGACCAACCATCTCCACGATTGTAATATAATTAATTTTTCATAAAAATAATACAATAATTATTTTAAATGTACTATGAAATATTTAAGATGATAATATTTCATTAATATTTCGTAGGATATAATAATGAAATGTTTCAACATATTCAACATTCTAAGGGAATTTTGGACATATAATCTGTGTACTGTTAAAACATCTCAATTGAATTAAACAGATTATGTAATTTTATAAAAAATTATAAAATAAAAATTAAAAAAAGATAATATTTTATTAATAAAATATATAATTTAAATTAGTTTAATGTTCAAAACTATAACGAATGTATTTGAGGAGTCAATCTCGAGGTAAAGAAAACTTTTCACTCAAACCCCCTTTTTAAATGTTTTTTAATTTTATTTTATAAAATATTTTTCTTACATGTCCACATATGTAACATTAATTTATTCACATATATATATTTCCATCTCTTAACTATAAAACAATTTTATGCCACTTTTTACCTTCATTTAAAAAATTATAGAAAAAGCATTTTTTCTATAATATTAAAATAGTTTTTTAAGAAATGACAAAAGAATTTTTTATTTCAAGGTGTATAAGATCAACAACTTTTCCCAATGATGTCAATGTTACATATTTGAAGGATTCCATTTTAAAATTTAATATTTTATTAAACTAAAAAAACTCTTTCCCATTGTATTATGTCTTTTCAATAAAACAATTTAAATGTAATATAAGCATCAATATACATAACAATTTCTCTTATTGGTGTAAAAACAATTTATAAAAGATTTTATATGTTATGACTAAGTTATGGTTTATTGAAATTATTTATAAATATGTGTTAATATATTATAAAACATGTATGGGTGGTTCTATTATAAAACACAGAAGGTGGGTCCCATTATAAACAATATATTGGTAGTTCCGTTATAATCCGAGAACATGCGAGCTGATATATTTGTCAAATGCATTAGGTATTTTAAGAGTGGCTATAAATTAATATGAAAACAATGTCCCAAGTTACCTAAATGGTTTATATGTTAATATTATATATTTTATAGAAATATTATGTTTTTTAATGTCATATGTTGATAATGTGTTTAATGGAAATTATATGATACTTATTAAGGGTAACATGTGTATCTTTTTTTCAATAAGTATTCATAAGTTTTGTATTATTTAAAAGAATAGTTTATGAGTATAATATATGTATTAAAATTTCTGTTGAAATTTTTTATTAAAATATTATTGTATATTTTTTGGATATGTTTTATAAGAAAATGATTCATTTGATATAATTATTATTTTTAAAAAGGAAATTTATTATGATTATTAATGGAATAAAGAGTTTTTTCTTTATAAATATATTTTTTATATTCATTATCTATGAATATTGTGTAAATCCCACAATTATATAAAATTGCCATACATTTTTATGGATGAATCAGAAAAAAGATAAAGTTAAAAATAAATATCTTATGATATTTGTTGGAAATAATTGTTTCTATATCCTAATTGTTTTGTATTTATGGAAAAATTAGATAATAAACAGTAATATCCAACTTGTGATGTATTATTTCATTATGTAACGGTGATGAAAAATTCTATAAAAATAGAAATAGAAATTTTATTAAAATGTAAGAGTGTGAATTTATGATTTAAAACACAAGATTATGTAATGTTTTATTATTGAGACCTTATATAATTGACTCTAAGAACATGAGAAAATTGGATGACCTTTTTTGTTCTGTTTGTGATCACCAAAACAACATCAAATCAACAATGGGGTCGAGGAAACCGTGATATGATATTTATTGACATTTCCTCCTACTTCCACAAGAGAATATAAATAATCTGAAATAACCTAATAAAAACATGATCTTTTATTTCAACAATAGTCATACTGAACATTATTAAGTGAACTCTTCCAATGATCACTTAATTACCAAACCACCACAGCTACATCCTTAAGCGTGGTTACATTTTTGGAACACCCATATTTACCACTATGTGTGAATTATTATACACATTTAGAACTCTATCCCCAATATACAATGGAACTAAGATCCTCACTTGAAAGAATATCTTATTATGAATATCCTACATCCAACCCTCTAGAACTCCACCATGGTCAACATTGTATCACATTTCCTAATCCTATAAGTCCTCACATTGAGAATATTCTTTCCATATCATAAAATAATATTTCAACATCATTTGGAAAACAAAACATTACTATTAACTTCTATTTCTTTATGATTCAATTAATATTACTTATCTGTCACCCCCAATCATCCTTAGATTCTCGAACATCATCAACTCGTGACATTTGAATAGAACATTATCTAAAAAATTCCATATCCATAGGGGTGTATGAGATCTCATAATTTTAATCATGAATAAACAACAACCAATTACACTAATATACACTCAAATAATACTTAGGAAAGAAAATATTTAAATATTGAGGTTGGGAAGACCAAATAGTTATTTACAATGTGGTACATTCCTTATGGATTCAAGGAAAACGACATTTTTTCCAGCTCTATTTCATGTGTGACATAGTTACCTCTTTTTATTAATTTCTTAGATACATAAAATATCACTTCATTTTGGTGATTTAGTATATATCCCATGACCAATTGGGAAGAGTGAAAAATAACCTAAATCCTCACTACCACCTTATGAAAATAATTTAATGGGGAACTAATCAATCTCCACCAGAGTTAGGGAAATTCCACATGTAACATATTATTCTAGTTAAATGCTTGATCCTTCCTTATAAAATCCATTAATAGTTCTAAAATGTATCTATAATTGGATAAAAACATCTAATAATATCATGAAATCATATGAAAGAAAGTAATATTTTCCATGTTCATGGGTATAACCCAAAAAACACTTTAATCTTAGATGGATCCATAAAATCACCATGTTAATACTCCAAATGTCTAAATAAATTCCCCTATCACATTGAAAGCATGTACTTAGATAGATTCCCATATATATGATTCCATTTAAGAAACTCTAGGGCCACTATACATTGCTCAAAATTATCCTCCTTTAACATCATGTATATGAAGATTTCGTCGATGAAGATGAGTAAAAATTTGTAAAGGATCTCATAAAACAATGCGTTCATGGGGCCCATGAAAAAATAAATTGGAATAGTAATTATAGATGACATTACTATAAACTCAAAATGTTCATACCTATAATAGAACATGGTATTTGTGATATTCACTTCATTGATATACTTCTGATGATACCCAGAAAACAAGTATGCCATTGAAAACTAATTATCCCATGTCAATCGGTTGAAGAGATCATATATCTAAAAAAGATGGAAATAGTTCCCCATAATCACATGATTCATCCTTTAGTATTACAAACACAACATTGGGCTATCATTCTCCTTTTTGGGGAAAAATAGAAGATCCCCAAAAAAGTATATAAATTTTATTGGATGAAACAAAATAGATGAAATCATACATCAAAATCCTTAGACCATAATTTTTTGTTCTATATGACACTGATCCATCAAAATTGGGAATGCACGTAGTTTTAACTATATTCAAATATCAACATCATAGAGAGGGGGTAGTGTCAAAACTGCACTTAGGAATACATTATGAGATTACTCAATAACTCTGGGAACCTCTACTACCTGATCATTAAATGAATACTCAACAAGAGAGATATATGAGACCTTGTTCATGTTCAAACCATATGAGGAATATTTTCACTATTGAAAACCACTTGCACTCCCTCTAAATCACAAAATTATTTTCTATTCTAGACGAAATAAACAACTATGTTAACAAAATAGGACCATTACATACCAATAATTGCATCATAGGTTTTCATCTATGGTAAGAATGAACATGGAATACACTTATGGTACCCCATCATCTGTTAACATACTCGTAACATATAAAATATTATATCAGAATCTCAAAAAACTATATATAACAATAGGGGAATTAGAAACCACTCTACCTATATTCCTAATGTGAAAACAAAGGGAAGTCCAAAAGAGGATTGAGAAGATCTAGAATGAATGAATTCTAGAACTCAAATAGATGATAATATGAATTTACCTTGAATAACCTCTATCCCCTCTAGAGTTAGTTCCTCAATAAATTTCATTTTACCATTACATGCTCCATTACCTTGATACTGATGGCCTATAAGACCAAAATGATTATATATCATTGAGGGATAGGAACATCATGATGAAATTTTCTACTAAATTTATCTCTTCTTGGTGGGTAATAATCCTACATACCCAACCACTAATCATACCCTGGACGCCCCTACTACTGATATATAATCGGTCAAAATTTATTCTGCTATATCCAAAAGGAGTACGACTTCAAAAAATATACTATCATCCTCAAGTGGTTGTAAACTATGATTAATGGTTACCAAGACCCCTGCAGTTCTAAAATATATATGTGATTCCCCTAGTGGTTGCTCAAGAACATTCATCCCAATGATATAATGATCGAAACTATTGATTTAATCTCCCAATGGATTGGATTCTTGATTACCCTAATTATCTGAACCCCCATTTGAATCCATGTCCCTCAATAAGCTCTACTAAAAATCATATCGAAACGTGACTCTCTATGAATTTATCATCAAAATAACTATCACTTTCTACTTCCAATGAAAGTATAAAAGAAGTGTAAATGTGTTGGTCATATAAGGGACCAATGGTCATAAGTCCTCTTTGGTATACCACACCTGAGTCACCACATCAAAAAAATGATTAAATCTAATCCTATGCAATAATATGCTGGAGGTTTCTTACTTAATGTGTAGAATCAACACCATCTTTTCAACAATCATATTCGACAATAATAATATCATATATATCTCCTAATGGAAAACATTCCATGAAATAATGACAACCTCCTGCTCCATAAGGTATAATGTATAAGGACCCGGCCTTAAACCTTACTTAATATTGAATTAAATGAATAATTCACATTGAGGATCTTTTCATGTTTAGAGTTTTAGAGAATTAGGTCATAACTATTACATCTCAAAAGATTACAAAGTAGAAACTTCTACTATGTTTCCATAAAATAAAAAAAAACTCTTAAAAAGAGACATGTCTGGTTCCATGTTTTATATAGCATGAATTTCCCTTGATCCCATCCTTGACCCTATTCCACATTAGGTCCAATGAAAAACATTTCAAAAAAACTTGGGGTGAGCATAAAGAGCTCAGTAAGGGATACACAAAGAATGAAAAGTGTTAGTTTTTCAAACATCAAGTAAACCATGTATAACATTATCAAAGTAATACCTTCACCTTCATGAAGTAGTAAAAAATATTCACTAAATAAAATATCATTACATACCTTTTTTAACCAAAGGATTATCATAAAACCCATATAAATAACACATAACATAAAAAAGGTAACTTGGGACATAAACATACTTAAGTGGAATAACCATACGGTCGACTTCCACACATATCACTTAATGGAATAGCCATACGGACAAATTTCATACATACTTAATGGAATAGCCATATGGCCGACTTCCATACCCAATGCATTGGAGGTTATAACGTAACCACCCGTCCTGGTATTCATGGCACCACCCGTCATATGGTTTATCACGTAACCACCTGTCAAATATCCAAGTATCAATATAAAATCATAAAACATAAAACCAATACAAAGTAATGATAACATTTCCACATTTAAATCATAATATATAATTTAAATTTATTGACATAATAGAATCCTTTATCAAAACCATTTTCAATACCAAAATACATAAAAGAGTATATGGTATTTATTTTATTTTAAAAACATTACGTGTTGTTGAGGAAGCCAAAGACCAAATAATACTTGCGGCGGTGGAAAAGGTCGTTGTCACCGCGTACGTTAAAAGAAACATTAATTTTTGTCGTTTTGTAAAATGATTCTTAGAAAAAGACTCCTTTTGTATAAAAGTAAAAGTCAAAGGGTTTTATACACCGTATAAAAGAAAGATTTATACAAAACGAAATATGCCTCAATGAAAGGAGATTGAGGCGAAGTCCCTTACCTGGGGTCTGACTTGACTCGATCATTCTTTAACGTCCTGAATAATAAACTTGAGTTAATTTCTATTTTCTTAAGAACCATTTTCAAGTTCATTATTCCTTTTATATCACTTATTGCCATGTTATAAACATTATGTAATTATTTAAGTTATTAACGGTAGTTTTAATGATCATTGGTACTTGAGTCAAAAATATGCTCTTTATAATTACATGTTGTTCATGTATCCATTATATCCAGAGTTATAATCATGATGTAGATATCATATATATCATTTATATCCAGTATATAAATGCATTTATAATATTACATAATCATTTAGAGGTAAGAAATGAAATTCACCGTTCATGGAGACGGTAAGCCGTAAGTACGCATGAACGCTACTTTCTTTTCTTCTTCATATTAATGGAATTAAAACTAAATGAGAGGTATGTATATTTTAATTCTAGAATTATATTAATCATTTAGATGTACCATTAATCATATATATCCATTATATACATGTACTTATAATAGTACATTACATTTGGGGATAAGAAATGAAATGCACCGTTCATGGAGACGGTAAGCCTTACGTACGCATGAACGCTACTTTCATTTCTATCCCATACTTTAATGGAAAGAAATAATAATGATATAGAGGTATATTATAATTACAGAATAACACCATATATAATAACTTCAAATCCATCCTTTATACGTCCCACATATGGCATTAACGAATCAAATCACTTTGAGGGGGCGGTAGTCCGCACTTCCTTAAATGAAGATATCGCGTTTACCCATAATGGAAACCATAAAGGTATGCCCAAAATGAAAAATACAGAAGCTTAAGGAAAACATAAACATATTATATATCATATATAAATATAGTTTCATCTTAATGGCCACCTTTGAAGGTGTTAAAAGAATGTTGAACAATCATCGTTTCGAGAGGCAGAAATTCACCATCCACGGAAACAGTATGTTCTTTAACAATTAGATATAGGTGTGTGTAAGTGTAGCTCGAATCATTCTTATAAAAACATCCTAGTATATTTAGGATACTGGAGTTGTTACAAAAGAAAAGAATAAAAATATTTTAGGGGGTTGGAGAAGAAAAATAAATCAAAAGGACTCAAAAGAAGACATTACCTTAAAATCGGGTAACTCCCATTGGTTTGAGCTCAAAGGCTTCCTTGGGAAGACTTCTGCCCAAAGTGAGACTTCGAGGAGTAAGAGAGGGAAGTGGAGAGACAAAATGGGTAGGGTTTGGCCGAGCCAAAGGCTTTGGGAGTGTGGGTAAGGAGGTAGAGGTGGGGACTTTTATAAGAGGAGAGGAGGGGCACTCTTGGAAAGTAAAGATAAGTTACTTTATTTTAAAAAGAGTTTCGGATTAAAAAGTCCCCACATTGATATACTTCGAGGGTAAGGTGATAAGGGTTAGACATATACCCACACAATAGGTTTTGGACTTGTGTAGGTCATATATTTTACATTATCTTCTCATTTTATTTAAATCCTTTATTAATGAGGTAATCACTGCATCATCATGATGTCATAAATAATTTCATTTATTTAAAGTCTAAAAATTATAAAAAAACTACTATGATGTAGGAAATATTTTGAGATTTCCAATTAATATTTATAGTCAAAAATCTGACTTGAATAACCCAATTTAAAAATTTTTTTTGTAAAACATATTTTGTTTGTCATTTTTTCTTTTTCATTAAATAAAACGTTATTTATGTCATTTCCCAACCAAAGTGGCTCCATGGGGTCCCCAAGTTGACCCATGGATTGTCTTGGTCGGACATGACACATCCAATGAGGGTAGGACATGTGTCATGCTCATCTCATACTATTAAAACATTATTTTTACCTTAAACTACACTAATTACCACTAATCGCGATTAAAAACATAAAAGACACTTTTCACCAAAAAATTATTTTAATCTCATTGAACCAAATTTTACTTCTTAATGACAACCTGTATGTTTGATTTTTGAAAATCAAATCACAGAGGTTGTAAAATTTCATTTAAACGAAAAATCTGTTTCTTTAACTACCACTTAGTGGTTTCACTATTCATCTAAAATTGAAGTTTTTCAGAAAGATACCAAAACTTCACCCTAAGCTATATTTGATATTCTGAATTCAAAAATAATATATATTTTACAAAATTAAAATCATATAAGTTACAATAATTAATTTAATAATTAATTTCCGCTGTCATGACAAATAGCGTGTTTTTATGAAATAATAAGTATCAAAAGATTGACACTAGTTTAAGTCCAATTTCAATGAGAAATTGATTCCAATGACCACTATTGGATTAAATAGTAAAAATATATTATAGTTTAACTTTAAAACCAATTAAAAAGATAATATAATCATATAAATAAATTAGATTAAAAAGCAGTTTTGATGTAAAATGAAGTATTTTTCACTATTCATTAAAAAATGAACATTGTTAGAAAAATACCAAAAATTCACACAAAGTAAATTTTTATGTCCCAATAATAAAGAATAAGTTTATTTTGAAAAACATAGCTTATAAAATTGTCAAAAGTTTGATTTAAAAAGGGTTTTCCATCAGAAGGCAGTAAAATAATCTTTTAAGAATATTAGTGTATTCCATGATTAAGATTGGATTTATTTTCATTTTAAGCCTCTAAAACACTATCTAATTCATTAATAGACATAGATAAAAATATATATTATTAATTAAATACTTGTTATGTTACATAATTTCCACCACTAACAGAATTCCCCATCACATATGTCAAATAACAAATAAAAAATAGTACTAGAATCACTCAAAAATGTGGATAATGTAAATATTAAGATAATACTACCCACACTCCGCCTCTATAATTGAAAATATTCTCTCATAAATTAAATGATACTAATGATGTAATACAAAAACCATCATCTTCCACATCCTATACTTATCTATCAGTGATATCCTATGATGACTGAATAAATTATCTTATTGAACATATCCTCTTGAAAAAGGAAATATGATGATCGTGATTTACTTTGAATAGGATGGAAAATAGAAACTATATTCCTATTAACATGGAATTTATAAATATTTATTTATTTTAGTTTGTTATAATTATGAAACATCACCCCATTCCATCACAAGAAGAATCAATATGATGAATTTACTTCTCTAAGGTCTCTACCACATAATAAATTCTACTTTTCAATTGAATATCAAAATGATTATAGTCATTAAAAAAGATCAATGGGGGAACTAAAATCCAATTTTCAAGCATACTTTTCATTATTACATCATAATAAAAGATCAATTAAAACTATTTCACTACAAACCAATGGAATATTCATATTGATTTAACATAATATTCATCTTAATTATCAACCGATTTTTTTAAATTATCACGAACCCCCACCCCACCAATGGTACCACTCATTGGCCTACAATGAAGATAAGAAGTGACCACCAAATCCCTACCCCTATTTTTTCATATGGTGGTGACCAGAACCGAGGTTATAAAACACTCAAGTGGGATACATTAAACTCATGATATAGAAGGGATTGTTGGATATGATGAAAAACCTACATGAATCAATTTTAAATAATGAAATTGAATAAAAACTCATAATTCATGTTATTTAGTAAAAATGAAAACTCTAAATATAAAATAGTTTATAGGGGTAAATCAAAATTCGGTAAATCCGTAGAAACCCCATCCTACAAGACAATAGGGTCTTTCTTGGTATCTAAATCTATCATGGAAACCAGAAAAGTTATTCTCCATATACGAGCCATGAAGAAAGAATATAAAATCATTAGGATTATACCTTGGGTCCCTCATGGAAATATGAAAAGACCATACTAATTCACCAATGTATAAATAGTAGAAACCAACAAGAACTTAAATATGTCATCTAGCCACACTGGCCTCTCCAAGGCTCACTCACTACATGACATAGGAAGGTAGTGTTATAATATTAAAAGAAAAATTTACGAAGGTTCCCTACATCCTCCTCCACATTGAGTTATTCTTCTTAAAACCCTATATAAAATTTTATTGGATACGTCCCTTCCATGCATACCATTCATCATGTATCAATCCATATCTAATGTGGATTATGTCACACCCTTATACACCATATCAGATCCTAGGGACCATCATTCAAATATGGCATCATTCATCATTTATGCATCTACTCACACTTCAACATCATCATCCAGCCAATCTCATATCCAATTGAAAAACTATAACCATATAAGTTAGATACCATGAATATAAAAGAAACTAATCAAATTATACCTCCTATTATAGATGACCTATACTCTATATCACTTCCTCTAATTTCAGGGAATCTCAAAAAAATGTCCCATCATCAATATGTGCTCTCTAAATACAACATGAAAAATACATGTACCACATTTTAGGGGAGAGAATGGGTGAGAGGGAAATCAGCCACATATTCCCTTAATATAAAATATTTTCAGAAACACAACCACAAGAATTTGGGTATTAGAACATAGTACATGATGTGGGTGGGTGAATAGAGATGTATAATAAAAATGGTAATATGAAAAAAATACCCAACCCAAGGGATAACATCAAAAGACACTAGAATTTCCCATATATCAACCACACCATACAAAACATCTTATACTAATAAATGAAACCAATCAAAAAAATCATCCCCAACACACCCCTCACTCTCCAATCATTATTTAAAGTCTCAACATTTTTCTATATTTTCTAAAATTACTAACCATGTTCAATATTGCAACCATTTTATTCCATATTTAATAAAAAATGGATATTAGGAAAATCCGTTTTTAGCACAGCCATTAATCATTTTATTTGATCTGTTATATATCATTAAATTTAGTAATAAATTGAAACAACATTAGTTCTATCCCAAAAATATTCAATTTATAGTCCTTGTGATTACTATTTATCAATTACTAATCACATTCATTAGATATCAGGAATCTACATAACATATTATAACGTAACATAACAGTATTTTACATCTACCTCACAACAACTATTTTACATAGCATACCTAAACTATTACGATAACCAAAATATCACACACACAAAACCATCAACTGACCTCTACAACTGATCCCTCTACAAATCCTATGATAAAAACTATAGTATCACTGATTCAAAATATTCCACACATGATAAGGTCCCCACTGTCACCTTACACAACCATAATAGAATTAAAAAAGCAACCCCACACAAATAATAGATTCTAGCAATCAGAGTTCCACTAGTTTAGTTCATGGGGCCCTCCACATCATTATATAATCTCATTCATTGGTTCTTTAAGAGAATTTTCTATATTCACCCATGGAGGGTTAGTTATACATGTTTACTTGTTTAAATAGTTTTTGATATTCGTATCACTAAAAAAAATCATTGGGTTTTGATATTCATGGAAACCACAACGAAGACATTTCCCATCAATAATAGTTATCATTCAGTATAGGTATCAAGGAGACAGCTTTTCATTAGAAAATTTATATAATAATGAAATACATTTTTATTTTACCATCTCCTTTGATATTTTTTTATTATTTTTAATTTAATTATTTATCTAGAACTTAATATCCATCCTTTAGAAAAAATTAAATGATAAAATTTATTATACATCTTTAAAAAGTGATAATAAGTATCCCCTAAATCAAAAAATGGATTTTTGATTCACTATGATTTATCCATTAAATAATAACAAGATCATGATACTAAATACATTCAAAAAACCACCAACTAGTTGATAATATCCTATGACACAAAGGTACAAAACAAATATATCATCAATATTTCTTAAAACATCCATTAACAAGGTCATAATCTTCCATAGATAAGAAAATAAACGATCAATGAGGACATTTATGATGATTAAATCACCTTATATCTCTAAGAACATATATGTTGAATCTTTGGATCATATACACTGAAAATATGGTGACATACCATTTGAGGATGCACATATATTTCCTGAAAGATGACCAAGAAGTAAGGAAAGTGTAGAGTCTTGAAGGGGATTAAAAATTCACACCATTATTTTTATTTAAGATCCATATTTCACAAACCATAGATAATATATAATCACTATAATTTCAATAAATAATACTATATAATAGAGGTTCATACACTAAAATCACTCTCAACATAATCACACTACAAAAATAGTTAAGTTCTCTCTTTGATCCTACTCAGCTATGGTTAAGCTTATAGTGAAACCAACCCACCACACATAAAATACCCCCAAAATGATAGATAAATAGTCGAAAATAAACTCATGATTATATGAATAAACTCTCATAAATCCCCTTGAATACATTTTTAGGAAGGGAATATGGTAACATAGCCCCTTGATAATCCATGAGATAAATTAAACTCCCCACTATAATGCCCACTTCAAAAACATCACAATGATCTAAAAACACTATATATATAAAAATTACAAGGTTTTAAGTGTTTTGAAAAACTCACATCCTCATAATTATATTCTTTTTTCCCTATTTGTTCCATAAACATACACTAGTAGATATTAGCCCACATCATAATGCTTTAGGATCCTCCTCTAGTCAATATTTTATCTCTAACTCCACAGAAGTTTCCTCTAATACCCCCTATGAACATCCCAAATAAAATCTATACAAGGTATATGAATATATAAAATTTTATATGAATTTGATTTATACCCTTAGTGATAATATTTATTCCATCACCTATTGTTGGAAGGCATTAGTGTTCCCTCTCATCATCAATGTATGACAAAGTGTTATACACACCATGAACTATATTATGTTGATTTTGATGGTATTAAGAAAGATATAAATGAACATTTTTATAATTATTAAAAATAAATATAAAAAATTACCCAACATTTTAAAAGAGTTATCATATGATGAGGAAGCCACATACAACCCTTTGTAACTCTAATAAGTATAATAAATAATGTCATGGTTATTCAGACCTTTATTACTATTGATGTGATAATGTGTGTGTTGTATTTTTTGTTATGAAATGTTAATATATTGAATGATAAGTGGATTAATTAATAATGGATGTTAGAATACTTTTAAGGATTCAATGTTCCCTTGGGAATGAAATAATGAAGCGTACATACGTCAACTATGGCGATATTGATGAAGAAGTATTGATGAAGAGGAAAATAAGAGGATCAAATACATGGTTAGTGTTGGGATTATTATACTTATTTTTTATAAAAATAAAATAATTGGGTATTTAGACAAATAAATGGATTCTAGGACACCTAATAAGTTGAGATATCCCAGAGGGACTACCTATAACATCCAAAAATCCAATAACCTAGAGTCAGTGCCAACATTATTACACAGTCCTAGATACAAGGGTTTTATTCCCAATTGATTTTTATGTTTTTCATCCCTATAGAGAGATACATAAATAGCACCAATTTTACATTAGGAATAACTATATAATTCATAATAATGGAAAACATTAAACATCCTTTTACTCATTCAAATATTTCATATTTACATATTAATTAAAGGAACCAAAATAACTGTTATATAAAATTCTCATTAAGAGTTCTGTACTATAGAATCTATCATGGGTAAGTAAGTAATAAACATTATAGGAATGTAGATAATGGAAATCATGTTTTATTTCATTAATAACATGAGTTTTAAACGCATCCATGGATTATATAAATACAATAATATAAAAAATAATAATTATTGAATTCTAATGAGGGAAATATTAATATAATAATTCCTAATCTCATGAATCATGATATTTCTACCATCAATACACTTATAAAATACTGTTTAATCAATCGGAAATTATACCCCAATAACCCATTAAATTTGGCCAATTGATTTGTCTCACAGTTCCTATCATTTAATTAAGGGGTTTTATAATTCCTTCTCCCAAACATTACTTCATGTCCATATTACTTTTCATATATTTAATAACCAATTTAAATCATGTATAATATTCCATTTTCAAAAAATATATGTATTTCATTATGTATTTTAAATATCAATATTTCTTCAGTTAATAAAATAACATTAGGAGTAAAAACCTATATGTATAAATTTAATATATTTAAGGAACTAATAAAATATATGATTTAATTAATATGGATATTTAATGGAAATATAATTTCTAATGGTCACATAAAAAATTTTCATTAACAGAAACATAATAACAAAAACATATTAATATATATGATATAACCATTGATTCATAATAAATATAGATATTTAATTGAATTATAGAAAATAATTTCATATAAAAATTTGAATAAAAAATTTAAAATGAGGATTATTTTAAAAATAATAGAGAAGTTTTACAATAAGGTAAATATTTTTTAGTAGTTATGATAATGTGGAATTATATTAATAATCTATATGTAATAAACATTCCTTTTTAATTTGTGTAAAAAATGTCAAAACACAACCTTTTAGAAAACATTATAAAAATTCCATTCAAATTTTTAAAACATTTATGATATCTTAAGTTGTGTTTAATAAATAATTAATGTAATAAAAAAGAAACCTATAAAAAATTTAAAAATAAATATATGGAAGGAAAATATATTTAATTAAAAGAAAAATGAATTGGATTTTATTCTGAATATTTACTTTTTTGATCTAATTAAAAAATTGATGAAATGTTCGAATAAAATATTGAATCTACATAAAAATCAATAGGTGAGTAAAATATATTGATTTTCTAATCGATGGATTATAAGAGATCTTTGACAAAAGTTAATGCAATTTAAAAAAATGAGATTATAAAATAAATCCTTACCAATTTGGTAAAAATTGTAATCTAAACCCCTGAAATAATAACTATAAATTGAAATTTTAATAATTATTAATAAATTATCATCCATTTAATTTTTTCAATATGGTGGTATTTAAACTAAATAAATTTCAATAATATTATAATAAAATATATAACTCAATGGAATGCAAATTGAGAAGAAATCGCTCATATAAAACATATCATTTTTTGAATATTATTTAAACTTAGGTAAAATATTTTTAAATATTTTCTTAAGTTATTTTAGAATCATATTCATATTTATAATTTTATCTATATTCCTCTTATAAAATCTCATCTTGTACTAACTAATAACATTTAATTATTTCCATTATTTTGGGTGTTAACAAATTTTTTTCCCCCGAAAGTTAGAAAATTGATGTTTTAGTTATTTCTAAAAAGATATAGTTACATATTATTGAAAAGTTTATTAATGATATAAATATCATATTTATTCATTAAATATTTTTTAAAATAACATTTTATATTTTTACTTAAAAATGAATCACATTGCTTTGTAGAGACGGTATGTATTATATACACACGATTGATGTAATAATTTACTAAATGTTTTAATAGTTAACAAATTACATGATATATAAAATTTCACAAATAAATTATATTTCATAAGAATCATATCTATTCATTTGTTTCATAATTATTTATATTTATGTGATTCAATGATGGAAAACAATTACATTAGTACATGATGTGGATGTAAGTTGTACACAAGAGAGATGATTATTTCTTCCATTTGTTAAATAAGGATATATATTAATGATATGCAATCAATATAATAAAATTTTATTATATACTTTTTTTATGATTACCATTACATAAATTAAGTTTAGAAAAAGGTGTAGGAAAATAATGAACATTGTGATTACAATTAACTTCTCTTAGAGAATTCTCCATTAGATCTTTTGAAATGGACCCTAGGGGTGGTGTTTTTGGATTTTCACTAGCTAAAAAACATTTTTAAATATTATGGTGAGATATTTTTTTTGATTATGTGAGATAAATAGATTTAGAGGTGTGAATTATTAGTGGGAGAAGGTTCTATGTGACAATATAAATGAGTGACACACTATAATGACCCGAATCCGGAGCCTTATAACTAGTGCCCCACAGCCTGTTCGCCACATGACCCCAAGCGCGTTTCCCCAAATTCCCGAGGCTGCCAACGAGTAGTGAGGGACTTGGTGAGTCGGTGGGGGAAACTATGCCCTCATTGGGTAAAGTATACAGTGGAAGAACAAATGTGAAAAATAGCCGAAACAGTAACAACATACAACAACTGAAACTAAAAGTAGAATCAATGTCTGATATAATAATGATGCAGTATGGTACATGTGTCTATAGAAAGCAGTAAACAAATCAACATGCTGAAATACTACTGAAACCAAATACTAGAAGTAAATAGAAACTCTAGCAGCATCGCGATCCAAATCCCTCTCACATGCTCTCCAGCTCCAACCATTAATCAAGTACATGAGTTGGAAGGGCCACAATCCCTATCAGCACCTGCAACCATATAATCAGTTTGGGCCAAAAACCAGGACACAAAAGGGTGTGAGACTAATCCCAGTAGGCATCCACCACAAAATTTGTTCCCTACTGTTAGAGAGAAATCTAGAAAAATTAAAGGGAATAAATACAGTAATGAACAAGGAGTACACCAGTAAAAATACTACCAATCACCATTCATATTCATTTAATTAAACAACTAGGGAAACTAGCAAAGCTCTCTATAACAAGGCAAAGCAAGTAACATAGAAGGGAAATCAAAAGACTACCTAACCCACAAGCAGTACAAACCCAAGATTTTTCTTTGGCTTAGTGGACTTGTCACAACCAACCAAACAGAATTTACACTGACTCTCCGGGTGGCTCAAACTAGCAGTCCCCTATAGTCCAGTAATCAAACAAGGCACAGACACTCTAGGAAGCTCTCATTTCAATTCCCCTATGGTCTAGCAACGATAGCTAAAGACTCTCTGAGGAAGAACATATGTCTAATTCCTCTTGTGGTATCGATACATGTGTAAACTAAGATCACTCTTGGGAAGAAAAAATTCCTATTCCAGTAGGTTCAGCGTATGAAACCAAAACCAACAGACCCTCTAGAAAATCACTTAATCATTTATTCCCTCTTTGATCTCCCGCACTACGTTCCCACAGCCCTGAGCAGTCCAGTCGAGCATAATCGACTGTCAACTGCCCTAAGTATATTCAATAACTACTTGGCTTATAGCTACAATGCATCAGAAGAATTTAAACTACAGGAAACACAGGCAATATGTTATAACAAGTAAACTAGAAATTGCAATAGGGTTTGGCTCACAGGAAAATGGTGCCAAATGATGATAAATATCCCAAAAGGGAAAAAACGATCCATGGGGTTATCCTCAAACATGTTATCAAGCATACATTAGTATCAATTAGTTATACGCTAACAAGAAATCTATTCAATTAAACAATAGGATCAAAATCCCAAACCTGGGATACCCGATACATGGTTATCCAGTACTTTTGCAACCAAAACTCAAGACATTTAACGTAGGGAAATAGGCCACCTACCTCAATTATAGGATATCGATATAATTTAACCACGATGATTGATTCTCCTTAGAATGTTGAAGATCATGGAAAACGTCAAAAACTCTCAACCCATGATAACTTGAAAATAAGGAGGAATCATGAAACAATGTTGAAGCAGAAGAGAGAGCATACCGAGGAGATCCCAATGCAATTGATGGAGGTTGGAACGGAGATCGGACGTCAGCTCGAGGGCTCAGAGAAGGATCATGGTCGTACGGGAGATCTTGTCCGAATGAAACCTAGATGATGGGCATTCTGACGATTAGGCGTGACCCCAGTGGGTTTAGTGAAAAATAATTGTAACAGCCCGAGATTTTATGAAAAATATTCTTTTTAATTTTATTAATGTCTTGTGTTATACGCTACACCAAAAGGAGCATTCACAATACACATCTCTAACCTGGCTTGAATTATACGCAATCGTGACCTTCCACGATAGCGTGTGTTGTACGCAACACCAAGTTTCGCTAAACAACGATATGCTATTAAGATATTATTAAAACTAGCCATTATGAATAGTAATAACCACTTTTTGAAATTTTTTAAATTTTATTTTTCAAAATGGAATTCATTTTTGGATTCGTAATATCGAAATTAGCTTAGGGTGAAATTTTGGTACTTTTCGGATAACTTTCATATTCTGATGAATAGTGAAAATTACTAAATTATAATTAAAAACAACTTTTTTAATCAAAATAATTAATAGTGATAAATTATTAATTTGAGTTTTTTTAAAGTATATTTAGAATATATTTTTACAATTTAATACAATGTTGGTCATTGGATGTAATTTCACATTTAAACCAGACATAAACAAGTGTCAATCTTTTGATAGATATTGTTTCTTAAAAACACGCTATTTGTTTTAACAACGGGATTTAATTATAAAATTAATTAATGCAATTTCTATGTTATGAATTTGTTAAAATAAACATCATTTTTGAATTCGGAATATGAAATATAGCTTAGGATGAAATTTTGGTATTTTTCTGAAAACTTTCAATTTTTGATGAATAGTGAAACCACTAAGTGGTAGGTTAAAAACTGAATTTTGCATAAACCATAATTTTACCGCTTCTGTGAATGGAATTTCGAAAATCCGACAGACACCGTTAATATCAAGGACTAAAATATGGTTCAATGAGATGAAAATAATTTTTGGTGAATAGTAACTTTTTACTTTTTTTTACCACGGTTAATAGTAAATAGGGTAACTAAGGGTAAATATTATATTACTATTACCCTAACACATGTCCTAATTCTATTGGATAAATTTAATTCGACCAAAAACAAGCTTATGAATATAATATGGACATTTAGGTCCACTTGAATTAGATTATGACATTTAATATTATTTTATAGTTAAAATAGTTAAAATCAATGTTTAATAACTAAAACATTTTTAATATGGGGTTATACATAAGCTAAATTCGACTATAAATATTCATTAGAAAGATAAAACGATTTCCTACATAATGATATTTTATTTATAATTTTTAGACTTTAAGTAAATTAATTTATATATGACACAACGATGATGCAGTAATTACCCTTTTAAGAAAATATTAACATAATTGATGTTATAAATGCTCAAATGAATGTAATTTGAGACTTTTTATGCATTCCACTAATTTTCTAGGTTACTATGATATATTAGTGTTGATTTAATCAACTTGGTTCGAACATATAATTCTGTTATGACTTTCACAAAAATCATATATCAAATAGTGTCAAAATTGACACAAAATAGTTTTTAAATCAAATATTATATTATTAATTTTTATTTTATTCCTAAAAATCTAAGGTTCGGCCAAATGACTTAGATAAGGATATATATATTAATAATAAACAATTTGGGGTTCGTTTGGCATGTTATAGTAAGTTTATTAACCATATAGTGAAAGAAAACAAAAAGGCACGGTAAAAGTTAAATTATTTAACATAGAGTTAAATCTAATTGATAAGGTTAAAATAATACCCTAAAATTGTCTAAATCCTATTGGTTGATAGTATTTCGACCCATCCCCACTTTAGCTTCGAAATAAGACCCTTTGGAACCATTATAAACCGATTTTGACATTAATATAAAATAATATTTTGAGGTATTCCTAAGGTGCCCCTCTCCTCCCCTATAAAAGGACACCTCCTCCCCCTTCTCCTCACACCAATTTGAGCACTCAAGCTCGACCAACCCCTGCCAAAATCTCTTCTCCACTTCCCTAGCAACATCCTAGAGGTTCTGGTCTTCCTAAAAGACCAATTTTAGTGCCCTAAGAGGAGGTCTCAAAGAGGCGCTTCAAAGAAGAGGTAATTACCGTTACCAATTCTTTCATCTTTATTTCTTCTTCCACTTCTTCTTCTTAGGTTGTTTCATTATGAAGTAATAACATCAGTATCACTCATATACTGATATGTCATTATAAGTATGAAACAACCCTATTTCACCATCTATCCATCCTACGGAAAAATAAATCATCGCGCGTGCGTACGTACGGAATTCCGTCTCCACGCCGTGGTGTAATCTATTTTCCACCACCACCTTACATGGATGGTATAATGGTGTAAATAATAACTATACATTGTTATTACAACATCATATTTATTCTGATATATTGTATAATCTAATCCAATCCAATTCAATATTTATGGAAATGATATCATCGCTCGTGCGTACGTACGGACTACCGTCTCCACGACGCGATGAGATTCATTCTCCATGTTAACCATTTAAGAATGATTATAAAGTATATATAAGAAATAATAATGAAATATATGACATTATAAAGCACCTTGATTTATGTATATATATATGTCTGTCATCTACTTACTTCCATTTCAAGACAATAAGGAAAGGAAAACAGCGTTCATGCGTACGTACGGACTACCGTCTCCATGAACGGTGTTTTTCATTTATCTATCTATTATATATATATATATACTGAATATATATGATATATAAATCATATTTTATATTCTGGACGTAAGTAAATCATGATATAAGTAATAATTATGTCAAGAACAACAATTCAAAACACCTACGATAAATGAAACGATTTTACCCAAAACGCTTCTTTAACATTGAATTTACAAAAGAACGGGTAATATAATGTTATAAGTGAACCATATATGATATCATAACAATGAATATGATTCTGTAATAAGTCAATGACATTATTTAAATCATTATACAGGAGGTTCGGACACATACGAAGCAAATCAGACCTAAGGTAAGGGAAATATCACAATCTCATTTTTATCCGAGATTGTTTATTCGTAAGTATTTACTGGGGTGTATTTTATCATCCACATCCATGTTTCATCAATATGTTATATTATTTCCATCCACCTACAATTTTTTAAATCCATGTTTACCCTTCGGTGAGTTTTTAGTAATATGTATGAAAGGAATCTTTTGTCGTTTTTCATACGAGGTACTTTTTGACTTTTCCGACAAAAGTACGAAGAATGTTTTTTTTAACTTATACGGCATGAATGGATTTCTAAAACATTATTTCCAAGAAGCTTCCTTTACAAGTATTCAAGTTTATTTTTAATCAACTCCTTTTAGTTTAAAATTGTATGACATGTTAAGAAAGGAAAAGTGTTTTTGAAGTAGAAAGGATATTTTCCTCAAGAATGAAGTTCAAGTATTTTATCAAAATTATTTTCCATCTAAGATAATAAAAAGGGTTCTGTTTTTATCCCTATTATTACATGGATTTCATTATGTTGTGATGGAAATATTTTTATGAATTCCTTTATCTTATATGAATTGTTTTAAGATGTCATGATGTTTAGGATTCCCATTTGTATTACATGGGTTATGCAATGATGTATGATTTATGATTTTGTGGCACACATAAGAATGGTATCATTATGAGATGGGTGGGACCTATATCTCCCTCCAATGCATTGGGTAAAGATTTTATATCTCATGAGATAGACAGGGCTGGAACGGTAGGTTATACCGGTTCAGTGAAACAGGACTGAAACGAGGGTTACTCGATTCAGAAAGGGACTTTGTCCACTAAGATAGTCTTGGCAATGAGTCTTGACTAACAAGAAATGATTCTCTATGATTATGTTTGAATGCCACAAAGTTTCATGTTTTATGTTATGATTATTGTGATTACATTTCACTTCCATGATTTACCCCATGTTATGAAATTATGATCTCTTTTGCAGGTTATGATTTCCAAAAATTATGTGCTTATGTATATGATGTGATTGATATTTCTTTTGTTTACCCTTACTGAGCATTTGAGCTCACCCTTTTATGTTTTCTTTTCCCCAGGATATAAAGAAAGGTTTTAGGTAAAAAAAAAAGAAGATCTCTATGGGAGATTTTGAAGATCTTTCACCATGATTAGAAGATTATATTCTGAGTTTCCAAAGACACTAAACTATTACTATCCTTGGGTGTGTGTTTTTTATTATGTACTAAGTATTCCGCAAATGTAATACAATGTCCATGTACGTTAAGCTTCGGGTCTCTACAATAATAAAATACACAACGTGTATTTCTGGGGTACATGGTTTGTACTCTGTTCTTCCATACTCCACTTTAAGCGGCCTCCACATCACCCCTATACACCATGTGTGGGGCCCGGACACGGTCAGCACACGGCTTCGAGCGACAACGGATTACATGGTGTGTACTCTGAAATTACACGATGTGTACTTCAAAATTTCTAGAAAACTCCTTTTTCTCAGAAACGACCAGAAAAGGGAAAACATACCTGAAACGAAGATCCGGGTTCATAAAAAATTTCCCCCTTAAAGAAATTCATCCCCGAATTTCCCAAAAGTGGCGTAGAAGAAGAAACCTCAAACAGCTCCGGCCACTGTGATCGTACGTCGGCATCTTGCTCCCAAGTCTCATTCTGCACTCGCCTGTGCTGCCATAGCACCCGTACTAGAGGAATAGACCAGCCACATAGAAATTTTGTACTGTGATCGACAATCCAGATATGATGCTACTCAAATGAAGCATCATCTTCAAGCTCAACTTAATCGGGTTGAATGACATGAGATGGGTCTGAAAAGTAACGTCGGAGCTGGGAAACGTGGAAGATGTCTTGCAGAGCCCGATATCTTTAAGGTAATTGCAACCAATAGGCAACCGGACCAACTATCTCTAACACCTCAAATGGCCCGACGTACCGCGGTGAAAGATTATCCTACCTCCAGATCCTGTTGTGTCCCAAAATCGGTGTGACATGTAGGACAAACTGATCCCCAAACATGAACTCCAACGGTCATCTCTGCTGATCAGTATAAGAATTTTGCGAAGACTGTGCTGTATCCATACTCTTCCGAATCAACTCTATCTGCTCTGAGGTATCCTAAACTAGACAAGGTCCCAACAAAGATGCCTCTCCTACCTCCATCCAGCATAAAGGTGATCAGCATGACCTACCGTACAAGGCCTCATAAGGTGCGATCTGAATAGTTTCCTAAAAAATGTTGTTGTAGGAGAACTTCATAAGAGGGATATGCTTCTCCCAAGAATTGTAGAAGTCCAAAATACAAGCTTGGAGTATATCGTTAAGCACCTGGATCGTAAGCTCGGATTGTCTGTCAGTCTGAGGATGGTTTGCTTTACTCAAAATCACCTGTGTACACAAATCCCTCCGAAGCCCCTTCCAGAACCGAGAAGTAAAGAGCGCATCCCTATCTGAAACAATAGAGTGTGGAACTCCATGCAGACGTACAATCTATCAGATGTAAAGTCTTCCAAGATCATCAACATTGAAGTTCTCCTTGATTTGTAAGAAGTGAGACACGTTCGTAAGCCTGTTGATGAGAACCCTGACAATATCGTACCCTCGAGGCGACCTCAGTAATCCAGTCATGAAGTCCATCGCGACATCGTTCCACTTCCAATCTGGAATGGGTAACTACTGTAAAATCCATAATGGTCCCTGATGCTCCGCTTTCACCTGATGACAAGTCGAACATCTCATGAATAACCCAAAAACATCTATTTTCATACATGGCCACCTGTACATGCGATGTAGATCACGATACATCTTGTTGATGCTAGGATGAACTGCCCAAACTGATGAATGAAAATACTACATCAGCTCCTCACTTATGTCTGCTGGCACCCATACACATCCCTGTAAATTCAAGATCTCATCCATGCCCGCTATCCATCCTGGAAGAGGGTCCTCTCCTGACACACTCTCCTGCAGGACTAAGCCCTCTGAATCTGATAGTTCCTTCCTCCACACCAGATAATGAAAAGTAGAGGTAACATCCACCAAAGAGATAAATATATGTCCCTGTCTATCGTGAACCTCCAAGTGCATCTCAGAGTATATAGAAATAAGCTATCACTCGCTTCTGGCCTCCTAAACTACCAGTAACTTGGTCCTCCTACTCAGTGCATCTGCCACAACATTTCCTTTCCCTAGCGTAAAAGCAAGATCAAAGTTGAAAGACTACAGGTACTCAACCCACCTCCACTGTCACAGATTTAAGGAACGCTGTGTGAAGATATACGTGAGGCTCTTGTGGTAAGTATATACCCCAAAATACTCTCCCAACAGATAGTGTGTCCGACAATGCAAAGCATGAACAACAATAGCCAACTCCAGGTCATGCGTGGGATTGTTCCTCTCATGTGGCCTCAACTGACGAGACCTGTAAGCAACGACCCCATCTCCCAGAATAATAACAACCCCCAGCCCAATACATGAAGAATAATATTAAACAATATAGCCCTTACCTAGCTCTGGAAAGACCAATTTCAGTGCTGACGTCAACCTCCACATCAGCCCCTGAAAGGCTAACTCACATGAATCTGACTATAAAAACTTCACCCCCTTCTTGGTCAGACCTGTCAGTGGTTCTTCTAGGCATGAAAAGTCTTGTATAAACATTATGAAGTAATCAACCGACCCTAAGAAACTCTGTACATCGAAGGCATTCTTTGGATACTTCAACGTAACTACCGCTCTCACCCTTTATGGTTGTACTAATACTCTTATCTCTGAGATGACATGACCCAAATTGTGAATCTCATCCATCCAGAAGTGGCATTTTGAGAGCATAGGATATAACTGATTCTCCATCAGTGTACTCAATATGATCTCAAGATGGGTAGCATGGTCATGTCGAGTGTGAGATTAAACCAAGATATCATCCACAAAAACCACCATGAAGGAATCCAGGTAAGGATGGAAAACTCTGTTCATCAGTGCCATGAAAATTGTTGGTGTGTTCGTGAGACTGAACTACAAAACCAAGTACTCGTACAGACCATATATTCTCCATAAAGATATAAGAGGTATATCCAATAGTCTGATGCGCAACTGTTGATAGCTGAATCTAAATTCAGTCTTCGAGAACACCATGGCTCCCCGAAGCTGATAAAAAATATCATCAATCCTCAGAAATGGATATCGGTTCTTGACCGTCAATTGGTTCAGCTTCCGATATACCACACAAAACAGTAAGGTATCATCCGCCTTCTTCATAAACAACACCAGTGAACCCCATGGGGCAGTACTGGGTCAGATAAAACCCTTTTTCTGTAAATCCTCCAATTGTTTCTTGAGCTCTTGCAACTCAAGCGTCTCCATCCTATAAGGAGGTATGGATACCGGTGCTTCTCTTGGAACAAACTCAAAAGAGAAGTCTACCACTCGCTCCGGATGCAACCCTGAAAAGTCTTCTGGAAAGACATCTAAAAAAAGGTCAAATACTAGAGGAAAAACTATCTAAGATGTCCCTTGGTCATCCAGATATAAACTAGCAATCTGGGCTGTAACACCGCCCAACCCATGATTCTCTAGTCCAGCTCTGCTCACCTGGACATCCCATTCTCCCTTGTGATGGAAAGATCTGGCCTCCGGTGATGTGAAACTCACCCTTTAGATATAGTAGTTGACAAAGGCCTCGAAGGAAACTAACCACTCCATCCTGTGAATGACATCATAACCTATCATCTCAAGGACATAAAGATCCCAGGGAACTCCTTGCACTGATGCACACTAGTAGTTATAATTCCAAAGAGAATGTCTAGTGTCATCATATCCTTAGAAGTAATGATAGTATGTCTAAGGCTCTACATAGTGTGCATAAAAACAAATCTATGAGAAGCTCCGGTGTCAAAAAGTGAAGAAGATAAAACTGAGGCTACTATGATCGTACCTCAAACTTTGAAGGTCCAGGATCTCGCCCCTGATAAATCTGCTCTACCGCAAAAGTCTTGCCAGTACTGCGGCCCTATATAACAGCCTGATATCCCTGAGCTGATTCTCCCTGAGCCTGAGCACTGTGTCCATGACCTATACCCTAGCCTGAACGACCTGAAGAACTCGAGCCCCAAGACTTATACAGAACTGGTAATCCCACTCCTGTACTAGGAGTAGAAACAGATCCTCCCTCACAAGCCGCGGGAAGAAGAACCCTGCAAAAACGCTACATGTGACCAATCTTGCCATAAGATCGGCACTCTACTGGGTGTCTCGGGAAATGAGGTTTCTTATGCCCACTCTTTCAACACTAATAGAACACCACCTATTTTCTAGAAGGATGATCTCATCTACCAGATGTGATACATCACTTCCTCGAGTCTCTTTAAGTAGACTCTCAGTGGGGCTTCCTGCTATCAGTATGAAATGAATCAGCCTTGGTTGCTGAACCTCCATGGTCAACAGCTCCAGTCTCCCTCAAATTTCATTCGGTGATCAGCGCCTGGGTGACAATTAGAGTAATAGAAGTCAACTGTAAGACGTTCACCTTTAACCTGATCTCTGTCTTGAAGCCTTCCTCAATCTTTCATACAAAAAACAGCTCGTCATTTACTAGAATGGGAGTGAAGCGCTGAAACTCAGTGAAATGGGAGGAATAATCAATAACAGAAAGAGTACCCTACTGCTGGTTCATGAAGTCTCTGGCTCTGTCGACCCTTAGTGTCACCAGATAGTAGTAGTCGTAGAACGTACGCTGGAACTCGTCCCAAGCCATATTCTTTTGGCGCCCTTCCTTCGAAACTACATCCCACCATCTCTTCACAGAGTCTTGCAACATGTAAGTCATGAGCTTAAAAATTCTATCTAGGGGTGTCTCGAGATGCTCGAAGATGGAATGCATTGTTTCAAGCCATGACTCTACAGCCTGAGGTACTCTATCCCCATTAAAAGTGAGAGGATGATGCTGTTGGAAAACCCACGTCAGCTCTACCATAGACGAGGTAGGATGCTGAGCTCCCTGGATGGTCTACACGAATCTCATGAATCCCTCTCTGAACTGAGCATCAACACCAGTGTTTGGAATCACTGCAGGTGACATGTATGGAACGATTGGCTGAACTACTGGTAGTCCCTGGTCTATCGTATCAGGTGTACGGTCACTTCATGGTTCCTTACGTGCAACGACAGGATGTCTTGGTGCCATAGCCCTGAAATGTCAAAATCACACCCCAGATTTAGGATTAACAAGGACATAAAACACAATGGTACAAAATGGGAACATGAGAGAGAAATACTTAATTTTGCAAAACACGGCTACACGGTGTGTATTTAAACTACAGGGCGTGCTTGTTAAATCTATTCACATGGGTGTGAACTTCTGCCACTACTGGTCATGTAACACCCCAGACTACAGGGCATGTTGTCCCAACACACGTCATGTACTTGAAATTCACTCCCATGACTGAGTCTCTTTGCATGGCTAACATACATGGTCCTATTAATCCTAAACTTCACGGCGTGTTCACTAAGGACACGACATGTACTAGAAAGGTTCAGCGACCCGTGTAGCAGGTTACATGGCTTGCTACATCGCTGACCCTCACACAGCGTGTTTCAAAGAAACACGACATGTGTACTAGAATATAACACCAACCTGAGTTGTTTGTGACACGATCGGGTACCTAGAACAAGGATACACAATGCGTTCTTACAAAACACAGTGTGTACTACACAAGATTCCCCGACCCATGTTGTTAGTGACTCTGTCGGGTACACGGATGACTACCACACGGCGTGTACTTACCGTACACGGTGTGTACTCGAAGACCTTCTACAACCCCTTGTATCTATTCACACAGTCAGTAACATGGATAAAAAACTACACGGCGTGTATTAATAAACTACACGCCGTGTATTCTGGTTGTTTCCATGCAATAGATCAGAAACTGCAACGAACGCCAGAAACACTTAAAAACAAACATATATGTGCCAATTTACGATCTTTGGGGGCCCATACTCCCCGAAAATCAAATTTTGGCATCATAACAATGCATACCACAAGTAAATATAATAACAATCCAATGATCCGCCAAATTCTGATCCTCGAGGACCCATAACACCTCTAAGACCAATGTTTGGTGTCCATGATAAATTAACTGCAAAAATAAACCACACCCTATCAACATTGCAGTATTTCTATCACAAAAACTATCACAAAATCATGCATAATCTATCACAACATCTATCACAACAACATGAAATCTCAAATGCACACTAGATGACATGGAAAAATGCATGACATGTGATTTCCTAACCAGTGCCATTATGATGCATGAGAAGGAATACCCTCATCTCATTGGGGAGTAACAAAATAGAACCACAATAATATGAATTTTAATAGAAAAAAACATGTGCATAACCCAACGGTGAAATATAATGAACTGTAACACTTAAAAAAACTGAAAAGTGTAATTACGGGTTAATATTGCTTTTCCCTGTATACGGGTTAATTACTCCCAGGAACAGTTAAGTAATAACTACACATTCCTTCCTATCCCGATCTATTATTGCAAAACAGTATGGAAATAGAATATAATGAAAACCTCCTTTGATACCACTTTGTAACGACCCGAATCCGTAGCCTCATAACTGGTGCCCCGTGCCTGGTTCGCCACATGACATCAAGCGCATTTCCCCAAACGCCAGAGGCTGCCGATGAGTAGCGGGGGCCTTGGTGAGTCAGTGGGGAAACTATGCCCTCATTGGGTAATGTATACAGCCGAAGAACAAATGTGCACAATAGTAGAACCAATAACAATAAAAAAACTAAAACTAAAAGTAGAAGCAATGTGTGATATAATAATGATGCAGTATGGTACATGTGTCTATAGAAATCAGTAAGAAAATCCACGTGATGAAATTCAATTGAAACCAAAAACCAGAAGTAAACAGCAACTCCAACAGCATTTTGAGCCAAATCCTGGTCCCATGCTCTCCAGCTCCAACTAGAAATCATGTACCTGAGGTGGAAGGGACACAATCCCTATCCACACCTACAACCATATACTCTGTTTGGGCCAAAAAACAGGACCCAAAAAGGGTGTGAGACTAATCCCTGTAGGAAACCACCTGAATATTTGTGCCCTACTGTTAGTGAGAAATATAGAAAAAGTAAAGGGAATAAATATAGTAATGGACTATGAGTACACCATTAAAAATACAACCAATCCCCATTAAAATTCATTTAATTAAACAGCTAGGAAAACTAGCAAACCTCTCTATTCCAAGGAAAAGCAAGTAACACAATAGGTGACTCAAAATACTACCTAACCCACAAGTAGTACAAACCCATGCTTGTTCTTTGGCTTAGTGGACTCGTCACAACCAACCAAAAAAAATTTACCCTGACTCTTTGGGTGTCTCAAACTATAAGACCCCTATATTCCAGTAATAAAACAAGGAACATACACTCTGGGAAGCTCTCACGTCAATTCCATTATGGTCTTGCAACGATAGCTACAGACACTCTAAGGAAGAACATACGTCTAATTACTCTTGTGGTATCGATACATGTGTAAACTAAGAACACTCCAGGGAATAAAAAATTCCTATTCCCGAAGGTTTAGCGTACGTAACTAAAACCAACAGACCCTCTAGAAAAGCACTTAATCGTCTATTCCCTCTTTGATCTCCTGCACTAGGTTCCCACATCCCTGAGCGGTCCATTCGAGCATAATCGACTGTCAGGTGCCCTAAGTATATTCAATAACTACTTGGATAATAGATACAATGGATTAAAATCATTTAAACAACTGGCAACACATGCAATATGTTATTACAAGTATACTAGAATTGGTAATAGGGTTTGCCTCACAGGCAAACAGTGCCAATGACGATAAGTATCCCAAAAGGGAAAAAAATCCATGGGGTGTTCCTCAAAAATGATATCAAGCATACATTAGTATCAATTAGTCATACTCTAACAAGAAATATATTCAATTAAACAATAGGATCAAAATCCCAAACCCGGGATACCCGATATATGGTTATCCGGTACTTTTGAAACCAAAACTCAAGATATTCAATGTAGGGAAAAAAACCACCTACCTTGATTCTAGGATATTGATATAATTTAACCACAATGATTGATTCTCCTTAAAAAGTCGAAGATCAGAGAAAACGTCCAAAATTCTCAACCCACAATAACTTGAAAACAAGGAAGAATCATGAAAAAAGGTTGAAGCAGAAGAGAAAGCATACTGAGGCAATCCCAATGCAATTGAAATAGGTTGGAACGAAGATCAGATGTCAGCTCGAGGGCTCAGAGAAGGATCGTGGCCATACCGGAGCTCTCGGCTGAACGAAACATATATGATGGTCGTTCTGGTGATTAGGCGCGACCCCGGTGGGTTTAGTGAAAAGTAATAAAATGCATAGCGTGTATTTATGGGGTACACGGTCTGTACTTTGTTTTTCCATACTCCAATTTATGTGGCCTCGACATCACCCCTATACACTGTGTGTGTGGCCTGGACACGGTCAGCACACGGCTTCGAGCGACAAAGGAGTACATGGCGTGTACTCGGAAATTACACGATGTGTACTTCAAAATTTCTAGAAAACTCCTTTTTCTTAGAAATGACCAGAAAAGGAAAAACATACCTGAAACCATGATCCGGGTTCATACAAACTTTCCCCCTTAAAGAAATTCATCCCCAAATTTCCCAAAAGAGGCGTAAAAGAAGAAACCCCAAATAGCTCTAGCCACTGTGATCGTACATCGGCCTCCTGTTCCCAAGTCTCGTCCTGCACTCACATGTTCTTCCATATCACCCGTACTAGAGGGATAGACCAGCCACATAGAAATTTTGTACTATGATCGAAAATCCGGATATGATGCTCCTCAAACAAAGCATCCTATTCAACCTCAACTTCCTCAGGTTGAAAGACATGAGACGGGTCTAAAAAGTAACGTAGGAGCTAGGAAACATGGAAGATGTCATGCAGAGCTTGGTATATTTGAGGTAACTGCAACCGATAGGCAACCAGCCCAACTATCTCCTACACCTCAAACGGCCCGACGTACCGCGGTGGAAGCTTATCCTACCTCCAGATCTTGTTGTGTCAAAACATTGGTGTGACATGCAGGAAAACCTGATCCCCAAACTCGAACTCCTACGGTCGTCTCTGCTGATCAGTATAAGACTTTTGCGAAGACTGTGTTGTATCCATCCACTTCTGAATCAACTCTATCTGCTCTGAGGTATCCTGAACAAGACGAGGTCCCAAAAAAGATGCCTCTCCTATCTCCAACCAGCATAAAGGTGATCGGAATGACGTACCGTACAAGGCATCATAAGGTGCGATATTAATAGTTTCTTGAAAAATGTTGTTGTAGGAGAACATCACAAGAGGGATATGCTTCTCCCAAGAACCACTAAAGTCCAAAATTCATGCTCAGAGCATATCCTCAAGCACATGGATCATACGCTCAGACTGTCCATCAGTGTGTGGATGGTTTGTTGTACTCAAAAGCACCTGTGTACACAAATCCCTCCGGAGACCCTTACAAAACCAAGAAGTAAAGAGCGCATCCCCATTTGAAACAATGGAGTTTAGAACTCCATGCAGACGTACAATCTCTCAGATGTAAAGTCATCCAAGATCATCAACACTGAAGGACTCCTTGATCGATAATAAGTGAGACACATTCGTAAGCCTGTTGAAGATAACCCTAACAACATCGTTTCCTCAAGGCGACCTCGGTATTCCGGTCACGAAGTCCATCGTGACATCCTTCCACTTCCACTCGGAATGGGTAACTGATGTAAAATCTATACTGGTCCCTGATGCTCTACTTTCACCTACTGATAAGTCGAACATCTCATGTCAAACCCGGCAACATCTATTTTCATACATGGCCACCTGTACTTGCGATGTAGATCATGATACATCTTGTTGACCCCTGGATGAACTACCCTAATTGAGGAATGAAAATCCCACATCATCTCCTCGTGTATGTATTCTGGCACACATACACATCCCTGGAAACACAAGATCCCATCCCTACCCGTTGTCCATCCTAGAAGAGGGTCCTCTCCTTACACACTCTCCCGTAGGACTAAGCCCTCTGAATCTGATAGTTTCTTCCTCCGCAGCAGATAATGAAAATTATAGGTAACATCCACCGAAGAGATAAAGGTATGTACCTATCTATCGTGAATCTCCAACTGCATCTCAGAGTACATATAAATAAGTTGTCACTCACTGCTGACCTCCTAAAATGCTAGTAACTTGGTCCTCCTGCTTAGTGCGTCTACCACAACATTGCCTTTCCCTGGCGTATAAGCAAGCTCATAGTCGAAAGACTATAGTTACTCAACCCACCTCCGCTGTCTCAGATTTATGTCACGCTTCGTGAAGATATACTTGAGGCTATTGTGGTTAGAATATACCCCAAAATTCTCTCCCAACAGATAGTGTCTTCGGCAATGAAAAGAATGAACAACAGAAGCCAACTCCAGGTCATGCGTGGGATAGTTCCTCTCATGTGGCCTCAATTGCCGAGACCTGTAAGCAACGACCCAATCTCCCTGCATAAGCACAACACCCAGCCCAATACCTGAAGCATAATATTAAACAATATAGCCCTTTCCCGACTCTGGAAAGACCAGTATCAATGCTGACGTCAACCTCCACTTCAGCTCCTGAAAGGCTAACTCACAAGAATCTGATGATAAAAACTTCACCCCCTTATTGGTCAGACCTGTCAGCGGTTCTTATAGGCATGAAAAGTCTTGTATAAACCGCCTGTAGTAACCATACAACCCCAAGAAACTCCGTACCTTGAAGGTGTTCTTTGGCTACATCAATGTAGCTACCGCTCTCTCCTTTTTTGGTTGTACTGATACTCCTGTCTTTGAGATGACAGGACTCAGAAAGTGAATCTCATCCATCCAGAAGTGGCACTTTTAGAGCTTAGGATATAACTGATGCTCCCTCATTGTACTCAATATGATCTCAATATGGTTAGCATGGTAGTGTCTAGTGTGAGATTAAACCATGATATCATCCACAAAAATAACCATGAAGGAATCCATGTACGGATGGAAAACAACGTTCATCAGCGCCATGAAAATTGTTGGCGTGTTCGTGAGACTGAACTATATAACCAAGTACTTGTACAGACCATATCTTCTCCATAAATATGTAAGAGTTATATCCAATAGTCTGACGGGAAACTGATGATATCTAGATCTCAATTCAATCTTCAAGAACACCATGGCTCCCCGAAGCTGATAAACAATATCATCAATCCTCGGCAATGGATCTCGGTTCTTGACCGTCAATTGGTTCCGCTTCCGATAGACCACACACAGCCGTAAGGTATCATCCGCCTTCTTCACAAACAACACTAGTGAACCCCAAGGGGCAGTACTGGGTGAGATAAAACCCTTTTCCTGTAACTCTTCCAACTGTTTCTTGAGCTCTTGCAACTCAGGCGTCGCCATCCTATATGGAGGTATGGATATCAGTGCTGCTCCTGGCACAAACTCCAAAGAGAATTCTACCTCTTGCTCCGGTGGCAACCCTGAAAATTCTTCTAGAAAGACATCCGGAAAAAGATCAAATACTAGAGGAAAATATATCTAAGAAGTCCCTTGGTAATCCGGATATAAACTAGCAATCGGGGCTCTAACACCACCCATCCCAGGATTCTCTAGTCCTCCTCTGCTCGCGTAGACATCCCATTCGACCTTGTGATGAAACGATCTGCCCTCCGGTGATGTGAAACTCACCCTTTGGAGATAGCAGTAGACAAAGGCCTAGATGGAAACTAACCACTCCATCCTATGAATGAAATCATTACCATTCATCTCAAGGACATAAATATCCCAAGGCACTCCTTGCACTGATGCACACTAGCAGTTCTAATTCTAAAGAGAGCGTCTAGTTTCATCATATCCTCATAAGTAATGACAGTAAGTCTAAGGCTCTACATAGTGTGAATAAAAAAAGCTATGAGAAGATCCGGTGTCGAAAAGTGTAGAAGATAAAACTGAGGCTACTAAGATCATACCTCGAACTGTGGAAGGTCTAGGATCTCACCCTAGATGAATCTTCTCTACCGCAAACGTCTGGCCAGTACTGCGGCCCTATGTAGCAGCCTAATATCCCTGAGCTGATCCTCCCTGAGCCTGAGCACTACATCCACGACCTATACCCTGTCCTGAATGACCTGAAGAACTCGAGCCCCTAGTCTTCTACGGAACTAGTAATCCATCTCCTCTACTAGGAGTACAAACAGATCCTCCCTCACAGGCCGCTGGAAGAAGAACCCTACAAAAACGCAAAAGGAGACCTATCTTGCTGCAAGATCAGCACTCTACTGGGTCTCTCGGGAAATGAGGTTTCTTATACCCACTATTTCAACCCTAATAGCACTCCACCTGGTTTCCAGAAGGAATATCTCATCTACTAGAAGTAGTACCTCACTTCCTTGAGTCTCCTCAAGTAGACTCTCGGTGGCGCTTCCTACTATCAGTATGAAATGAATCAGCCTTGGATACTGAACCACCCTGGTCAACAGCTCCAGTCTCCCTCAAATTTCGTTTGGTGATCAGCGCCTGGTTGATAATCAGAGTAATAGAAGTCAACTAGAAGACGTTCACCTGTGATCTGATCTCAGGCTTGTGGCCTTCCTCCAACTTTCTTACAAAAAATAGCTCATCATTTCCCAGAACTGGAGTGAAGCGCTTCAACTTAGTGAAATGGGAGGAATACTCCATAACCAAAAGAGTACCCTACGGCAGGTTCATGAACTCTCTGGCTCTTTTGACCCTCAGTGTCGTCGGATAGTAGTAGTCGTAGAACGTACGCTGGAACTTGTCCCAAGCCATATTCCCTTGGTGCCCTGCCTGCGAAACTACATCCCACCATCTCTTGGAAGAGTCTCGCAACATGTATGACATGAGCTTCAAAATTCTGTCTAGGGGTGTCTCCAGATGCTCGAAGATGGAATACATGGTTTCTAGCCATGACTCTGCAGCCTGGGGTACTCTATCCCCTTTAAAAGTGAGAGGATGTTGCTGCTGGAAAACCCATGTCAGCTCTGCCATAGAAGGGGAAGGATGTTGAGCTCCGTGGAAGGTCTGCATGAATCTCATGAAACCCTCTCTGAACTAAGCATCAGCACCAGTGTCTGGAATCACTACAGGTGCCATGTCTGGAATGATTGGCTGAACTACCGGTAGTCCCTGGTCTGTCGTATCAGGCGTACTATCACTTCATGGTTCCTTACGTGCAACGGCAGGACGTCTTGGTGCCATAGCCCTGAAAGGTCAAAAGCACACCCCAGATTTAGGATTAACAAGGAAAGAAAACACAAGGGGACAAAACGTGAACATGAGAGAGAAATACTTAATTTTTCAAAACATGACTACACGACATGTATTTAAACTACACAGCATTTTTGTTAAATCTATTCACATGGGCGTGAACTTCTGCCACTACTGGTCGTGTAACACCCTAGACTACACGACATGTTGTCCCAACACATGGCGTGTACTTTAAATCCACTCCCTTGACTGAGTCTCTTTACATGGTTAACCTACATGGTCCTATTAATCCTAAACTACACGGCGTGTTCCATAAGGACACGGTGTGTACTAGAAAGGTTCGGTGACCCGTGTAGCAGGTTACACAGCTAGCTACACGGCTGACCGTTACACGGCGTGTTCTGAACAAACACCGAATGTGTAAGAGAAGTTAACACCAACCCGTGTTGTTTGTGACACGGCCGGGTACCTAGAACAAGGATACACAATGTGTTCTTACAAAACACAGTGTGTACTACACGAGCTTCCCCAACTCGTGTTGTTAGTGACTCGGTCGGGTACAAGGTTGACTACTTCACGACGTGTAATTATTGTACACAGCGTGTACCCTAAGGCCTTCTATAACCCCTTGTATCTATTCACACAGTCAGTAACCTGGTTAAAAAAACTACACAACGTGTATTAATAAACTACATGCCGTGTATTCTGGGTTTTTCCATGCAATAGCTCAGAAACTGCACCGAACGCCAGAAACACTTAAAAACAAACATCTATGTGCCAAATTCCGATCTGTGGGGGCCCATACTCCCCGCAAATCAAGTATTGGCATCATAACAATGCATACCACAAGTAAATATAATAACAATCCAATGATCCGCCAAATTTTGATCCTCGAGGACCCATAACACCTCTAAGACCAATGTTTGGTGTCCATGATAAATTAACTGAAAATATAAACCACACCCTATCAACATTGTGGTATTTCTATCACAAAAACTATCACAAAATCATGAATAATCTATCACAATATCTATCACAACAACATGAAATCTCTAATGCACCCTATATGACATGGAAAAATGCATGACATGTGATTTCCTAACCAGTTCCATTATGATGCATGAGATGAAATACCCTCATCTCATAAGGGAGCAACAAAATAGAATCACAATAATATGAACTATAACAGAACAAAACATGTGCATCACCTAATGGTGAAATATAATGAACTGTAACACTTAAAAAACAAAAAATTACAATTACGGGTTAATATAGCTTTTTCCTATACACGGTTTAATTACTCCCGGGCACAGTTAAGTACTAACTACCCATTCCTTCCTATCCCAATATATTGTCGCAAAATAGTAAGGAAATAGAAAATAATGAAAACCTCCTTTGATACCACTTTGTAACGACCCAAATCTGTAGCCTCATAACTAGTGCCCCGTGCCCGGTTCGCCACATGCCATCAAGCGCATTTCCCCGAACGCCAGAGGCTGCCGATGAGTAGTAGGGGTTTTGGTGAGTCGGTGGGGAAACTATTCCCTCATTGGGTAATGTATACAGTGGAAGAAAAAACGTGCACAATAGTAGAAGCAATAACAATAAACAAAACTGAAACTAAAATTAGAAGCAATGTGTGATATAATAATGATGCGGTGTGGTACATGTGTCTATGGAAAGATTTATGAAAATCCACGTGATGAAATACAATTGAAACCAAAAAACAAAAGTAAATAGTAACTCCAGCAGTATTGTGAGCCAAAGCCCGGTCCCATGCTCTCCAGCTTCAACTAGCAATCATGTATATGAGGTGGAAGGGCCACAATCCCTATCCACACCTGCAACCATATACTCTGTTTGGGCCTAAAAATAGGACCCACAAAGGGTGTGAGACTAATCCTTGTAGGAAACCACCACAAGATTTGTGCCCTACTGTCAGTGATCAGTATAGAAAAAGTAAGGGGAATAAATATAGTAATGAATTATGAGTACACCATTAAATATACAACCAATACCCATTCACATTCATTTAATTAAACAACCAGGAAAACTAACCAAGCTCTATATTCCAAGGAAAAGCAAGTAGCATAGTAGGTGAGTCAAAATACTACCTTACCCACAAGTAGTACAAATCCAAGCTTGTTCTTTGGCTTAGTGGACTCGTCAGTACCAACCAAACAAAATTTACCCGGACTCTTTGGGTGGCTCAAACTAGTAGACCCCTATAGTCCAGTAAAAAAACAAGGAACAAACACTCTGGGAAGCTCTCACGCCAATTCCCTTATGGTCTTGCAACGATAGCTACAAACCCTCTGAGGAAGCACTTAAATCTAATTCCTCCTATGGTATTGATACATGTGTAAACTAAGAACACTCTTGGGAAGCACCAAGTCCTATTCTCGTAGGTCCTGTGTATGAAAGAAAAACCAATAAACCCTCTAGGGAAGCACTTAATCGTCTATTCCTACTTTGATCTCCTACACCAGGTTCCCATAGCCCTGAGCAGTCCAGTCGAGCGTAATCGACTGTTAGCAGCCCTATGTATGTTCAAAAAATACGTGGCTAATAGATACAATGCATCAAAAGCATTTAAACAGCATGAAACATATGAAATTAGTTATAACAAGTTAAATAGAAATTCCAATAAGGTTTACCTCATAGGAAAGTGGTGCGAAATGATGATAAACAGACAAATAGGGAAAAAACACCCTTGGGGTGATCCTAAAACTTTCAATCAAGCATACATTAGTATCAATTAGTAATACGCTAACAATCAATCTTAGGAAATTAAGAAATAGGATCAAAATCCCAAACCCGGGATACCCGATACATGGGTATCAGACACTTTTGCAACCAAAACTCAAGACATTCAACGTAGGGAAACAAACCACCAACCTCGATGCTAAGAGATCGATATAAGTGAACCACGATGATTGATTCTACTTTGAACATCAAATATCAGAGAAAACATCCAAAAATCTCAACCCGCGATAACTAGAAAACAAGGAGGAATCATGAAATAAGGCTACAGCAGAAGAGAGAGCTTACCGAGTTGATCCCAACACAATCGACGGTGGCTGAAACGGAGATCAGATGGCCGCTCGGGGTCTTGGAGAAGGATCACGACCGTACGGGAGCTCTCGGCCTAACGAAACCTAGAGGAAGGTCATTCTGGAGATTAGGCGTGATCCCTATGCATTTAGTGGAAAAACGAAAATACATGGCAGGTACTTCTGGGGTACACGTCATGTACTCTGTTTTTCCGTACCCCACTTTAAGCGGCCTCCACATCACCCGTACACACCGTTTGCATGGCCTGGATATGGTCAACACACGACTTCTAGTGGCAAAGGAGTACATGGGGTGTACTCTGAAAGTACACGGTGTGTACATCAAAATTTCAAGAAAACTACTTTATAGTATAAATGACCAGAAAAGGAAAAACATACCTGAAACGAAGATCCGGGTTCTTACACACACATGTAATTTTGAAATTCATTCCCCTAATCACATTCCTCAATATATGGTTTAAATATGGGCCATAAAAAATTGGTATATCGGTTAGCATTCAATACAACCAAATTATGGTTGTTTAGAATGTTTTATTGTCATTTTAATTCTTATCATTATATATTAACTACTAGTAATCCAGTTTTGATCATAAACCTAGTAGTATATTTTTAATATTTTTAATATTAACTTTGAAAAAAAAATTATGTTTCAATTATTAAGTAATAATTATTAATATGATAAAAAATAAGGAATAAATATTATAAAATTCAATTAAATTATGTGGAATAATTTAATTTAAATATAATCCCACCAAATTTGTCGAAAAAGGGGTCTTTAACGAATGCATTTTTCAACCATAAGATGCTAAAACACGAACTCTATAACTTGTAATAAAAATTATATGAATTAGAATTCATATATTATTATCTATAGTATATTAAATTAAAATATTTCATTCATCATTAAATATTATTTTTAATATTTTAAATTTAATGACATTATGCCCATTTTTTTAAAAAACCACATTGTTAAAAATATCCATTTTATCCTCAAACAAAATATTATTTATTTATATCCAAATAATATTCAATATGTTTTTAATTATGCATATCATAACACATTATTACAATTTAAATTGAGAAATATTTATATAATAATTTTTCAATTATTTATAAAATATTATTTGAAAGGAAACATTTAAAAGATTCATTATCTGCATATTATGATCTGAAATTCCCAAACTAATAATATCCTAATTTTTATTACATGAAATACTAATGTTTCAAATGTATAATAACATTATTAAATTTAAACATTCATTTAATATAATTTAATCTTTTGTGTTAAACCAACCGACCAAGCTCAAATGGATGACATCCTGATAAAAATGGTAATTTGAATTTGGATTAGTGCACATATGGGTTAAGACCCTTTTGTTAGAGAACACAGTTTTTTTAATAGACCATATGGGACAACATGAAACTATCCTTAGAAATAATTAGCTTCATTTTGATTTCACCGAGTGAATGATAATTCATTCTGGCTTATAATGTAGTGGTATTCTAAATGATTCATATAATGAGATCAAATTTTAATCATATTTTTCATCATTTAATATGAAAGGTGGGTACTAAATATCCCCTGAGTTGATATCATTTTATAGTTTCATCTGCCTTGTGAAACTAAAATAATTGGAACCAGTAACTCCCTGGTCATTAATACCCATTGATGATGTTGATTACTTGAGCATTAACCTGATGATTTTCATTTCCATTATTGAAATAACATAGGGACACCATTATGATATGAATAATTGTACAGTAATGAAAAATATACATTTATAATGGTTTACATGAATCTAAAATGGTGAATATGTGTCATAAAATTGAATTGATATTAATGAGTACTAGAGTTAGTGAAATATTAGAGAAATAAAAGATATATAGTTGATAAAAATATTATTGATATCCATGGTTGATGATCATTATTGAACCATATGGTCGATCCATGTTGTCAATCGTCCTTGTTTAATCTCATGTTCTATTTTCCTATAGATAGTCCAATAATTATTGACTTCAATAATGGCATATGTACTTCACACGATCAATCTATTGGTTGTTGATTCACGTGGTCAAATATCACAATTAGTAAAATTTATATATAGTTGATATTTTAGATATTAAATTGGTTGATCCTCAAAGTCATTCCACATACCCAGTCAACCATCTAGGATAGTCAAATTTTTATGTGGTTGATCACTAAGAGTGTTCATTTGGCCTATCTATAAGTTTTATCTATATAGTGACTTCAAAAGTGTGTAAACATCATTCACATATAACAGATTCATGAACCTGATGTTTTTTATATTTTCAGGGACATCTTTTAAATAAACCTCATTCATTATTAGGATCTGCATCATGGGATTTAAGATAAATATAAATTCTATGTGTTGGGGAAAAGAGGGGAGTTCTCAACATTTCTCTCATGTTAAATCAAAATATTTTCTGTCCATTAATCATAAATGAAAAAAATATCATGACTATTTTCATTAAGATTTATGGTGTGATTTTTAATAATAGATAATATTATTCTCTAGTGGATATTTACTTATTATTACATATAAATACAACAATCATGATAGTGGTTTTCTATCATGCATTAATATATTCATACACATCATTAATGAATGAAAATTATAATGGATATAAGTGGATGATTCCATGGTTAATTTATTATGAGTGATGACCAAAAATAGTAAGTGATCATTCCATGAAATTATTGAAGTTGAAGTGTTTTAATGGATATAATTTAAATAATGATGAGATTAAAAATGGAAGAAATGTTCATGAGATTTGATCAATTAATAATTTTTCCATGAAAAGTATTTTTTAATGTCTTACATACATGAATTTATTTAAACAAAATTCAAAATATTCAGTGGTAATGGATTTATAAATATGTTAAATGTTTAAATTAAGTTGTCTTTAGATTTTTATTGGATAAATACAGTGACATTCAGTTATAGTTTCTAGTTACATTGATTTAGAAGTATCAAGAATACAAGGAATTTTGATTATTTTTTTGGTTCTAGTACAAGATTGTTATAGATTAATATATATATATATATATATATATATTTATAGGTAAAAAATAAATAATGTAATTTTATATCTTTTTTTATGTGATAATAATTATATGTACAAATGGAAATAAATATTAGAAAGAAAACTACGTGTCGAAGAAGAAAGTAAAGAACCAATGTATATCATGTGCACTAAAGACGATGGGGAAGGGAATAAGAGGAAATAAAAATTGTTTTTTTATATTTATGAATAATATATGTCATTGTTATCTTCCCTCATGTTCTCATAAATGAATAAAAATAAGTATAAAAATACTAAAGTGACTGATGAGGATCATGAATTTTTATGGATGTGTATATAACAGTAAGATTCTATATAGTTTAATATTTTGTATAAATATGTAATTTTATCTAAAAATAATTTTTTGATTTATTTTTTTGGCTATTAGGATTATGAAATAGGTTTTCTAGGAATAAACATGCATAAAGAATAAGATGACTTATGGATTAGAAACTCCAATTCAACTATGATAAAAATAATAATAATAATAATAATTTTTTCAAATAAAAACGTTTTTAATGTTCCAATGTTGTTGTATACTAGAAATTTTTTGACCCTCTGATTCATTATAAAGTGAAAAATTAACATGAATATTATAATCCCCCATCGATATGTGTTGGGTAAAAACACATACATTTTTAGTCGACCGTAGTGAAATTCTAAAAGGGCATTACTACATGGTTTTTTGATGTTGGGTTTTACCAAAGCCCACCATTTGTAATATTTATCATATTTAGAGGAGAACCTAATAAAATGATGAATTCCATGTGTATGTGTGTGTGTGTGTTGACATGTTTCATGTGGAAAATGGGTGGATCGAGAGAACATGAGATGCATTAACCTTGATCAGTGATAAAGGTGAAAAGAAAAAACGAGTAATAAAAAATAAGGTTTAAAATTCACCAATACCAATTCACCCCAAAATTATTTTAATATATAATCAACTAGTTACTTAAATTTATATTACATTCCAAGTAAATGTAGATTTATATCTCAAATTTTATGTCATTTAAATTTAATGATTTTATGTTACTTTTCTGAATTATTATGAAGATTAATTTTAGAGATTTTTTCTTTTTAATAAAAATTCTTTATGTGCCAATAAAATTTTGAAAAAGGATAACAAGAAGATGAGGATGAATATAATAATCTATATTATGTTAAAATATTAAGGAATTATAGTCCCTCTTTACAATAAATGATACTTATTTTATTTTAAAGTGGATGTATAGGTTTTCAATTAATTGTGAAATTATATGGGTTGACCATCAACCTTAGAAAAATAATCTAGTACAAGTGATCTTAAGTAATATAATATTACATAAAAACTAATTTTTTTTAAAAACTAACTTGTAAAAAATATGAAAAGAATGGTATGGAAGAAAAATATATCCGATTAAAAGAAAAATGAAGTGGATTTTTCTTCTGAATATTTAATTTTTTAATCTAATAAAAAAATGGATGAAATGTTAGAATAAAATATGGAATCTACATCCAAATCTATAGGTAATTAAAAATATATATTTACTGATCTATGGATTATATGAGTCCTTCGGCAAAAGTGAATACAATTTCAAAAAATGAGATTGTAAAATAAATCCTTACGAATTTGGAAAAATATAAATTATAAACCCCTGAAATAATAAACATTAATTGAAGTTTTATTCATTATTAATAAATTATCTCCATTTTATTTTTATCAGTGGGATGGTATATACACCACATAAATTTCAAAAAGTTTCTATCAAAATATATATCTTAATGGAATGAAAATTGAGATGAAATCCTTTATATAAAAATATCATTTGTTGGATATTTTTTTAACATTGTTATAATGTTTATAAATATTTTCTTAATTTATTTTGTAATCATATTCATATATAGAATATTATATATATTCCACTTATAATATCTCATCTTGTAAAAATTATTAATATTTAATTATTTTTATTTTTTTGGGTGTTAACTAATTTGTTTTCCACTACTTGTTTGGAAACGAAAGATTTAGTTATTTTTGAAAACATATAGTTACATATTATCGAAGAGTTTATTAAAGTTATAAATATCATATTTATTCATTAAATTATTTTTATAAAAACTATTTATATTTTTACCGTCAAAATTAATCACAATGCTTTGTAGAGACGGTAGGTATTACATACACATGATTGATGTAATAATTTACATAATGTTTTAATAGTTAAAAAATTATATGACATATAAAATTTCATAAATAAATTATATGTCATAATAATCATATCAATTAATTTATTTCATAATTTTGTATATTTGTGTGATTCAATGGTTGAAAACAATTACATTAGTACATGATGTGGTAGTAAGCTGTACACATGAGAGATGATTATTTTCTCTATTTGTTAAATAAGAAGATATATTAATGATATGCATCAATATAATAACATATTATTATATATTATATTATTTTTATTTTATTTTATGATTACCAATACATAAATTAAGGTGAAAAAATGGTGTAGTAAAATAATGAACTCTGTGAAGACAATTAATTCTATTAGAGAATCCTCCAATGGATCTTTTGAAATGGAGCCATGGGATGGTGTTTTGGGATTTCCATTAAATAAAACCTTATTAAGTATTTTGGTGAGATATGTTTTGTGATTGTGTGAGATAAATGACTTAATAGGTGTGAAATATTAGTGGGAGAAGGTTTTATTTTATAATTTAAGTGAGTGAAAGACAAGTAATTTTTCAATTCATTCCAATAATCTCATTCATCAAAATATGGTTCAAATAACGACCATAAACAATTGTTATATTGGTAAGTATGAAATATTACCATATTATGGTTGTTTTTATGGTTTATTTTTATTTTAATAATTATCATTATAGATTAACAACCAGTAATCCTGTTTTGATCATTAACATAGTAATATATTTTTATATTTATAATATTCTCAATGAAGAAAATTATCTTACAATTATTAAGTAATAAATTTTATGATGATAAAAAATATGGAATAAATATTATACAATTCAATTCAATTATGTGGAATAATTTAATTTAAATATAATCCCACAAAACATGTCAAAAAAAGAGTTTTCATCAAATGATTTTTTCAAGCATAAGACGCTAATACACTAACTCTATAACTAGTAATCAAAATTATATGAATTAAAATTCATATATTTTTATATGTAGTCTATTAAATTCAATTATATAATTCCATATTAAATATTATTTTAATTATTTAATATTTAATGACATTATGCTAAAGTTTATTAAAAACCATTTTGTTAAAAATATCCCTTATATCCTAAATTTAAAATTTTATTTATTTATATCAAAATCATATTGAATAAGATTTTAATTATGAATATTATAACAAATTATTATAAATTAAATTGAAAAATATTTATATTATAATTTTCCTATTATTTATAAAATATTATTTGAAAGGAAACATTTAAAAGATTCATTCTGTGTTTATTATGATCTGAAACATCCAAACCAATCATATCATAATTTTTATTACATGTAATATTAATGTTTCAAATTTATAATAACATTATTAAATTTGAAAATTCAATTAATATAATTTAATCTTTGATGTTAAACCAATCGACCAATCTTTAATTTATGACATCATGATAAAAATGGTAATTTGAATTTGGCATTGTGCCTATATGGGTTAAGACCTTTATGTGAGAGAACATAGTTCTTTTAATACACCATGTGGGTCAAAATGACACTATCTTATGAGATAATCAGATTTATTTGGATTTCACCAAGTGAATAATGATGCATTTGGGCTAATAATGTAGCTGTATTCTAAATGATTTATATAATGTGACCACATAATAATCATATAGTTCATAGTTTATGATTAAGGGTGTGTACTAAACATACCATGAGATGATATCATTTTACAATTTCATCTCCCTTAAAAAACTAATAAGAATGGAACCAGTAACTCCCAGGTCATTATTATCCATAGATGATGTTGATGACTTGATAATTAACATGATGATTTTCATTTCCATTCTTTAAATAACATAGGGACTACATTATCATATGAATAGTGGTATGTTAATGAAAAATATACAAATATAATGATTTAAAAGAATCTAAAATGGTTAATGTGTATCATAAAATGAAATAGATATTAAACAGGAATAGATTTATTGAAATATTAGAGAAATAAAAGATATATTGTTGATAAAAATGATATTGTTATGGATGGTTGATTGTCATAGATGATCCATACGGTCGATCCATGTGGTCAATCATCCTCATTTAATCTCATGTTCAATTTTCTTATTGATAGTCTCATAACTATAAATTTATATAATGGCCTATCTACTTCATGTAGTCAATCTATTGGATGTGGATTTATATGGTCAAATATCACAGTTAGTAGAATTTATATATATTTGATACATTAGAAATTAATTTGGTTGAATCCTAAATGTCAGTCGATCTACACAGTTAACCCTCTTGGCTAGTCAATTTTTTATGTGGTTGATCAATGAGAGTGTTCATTTGGTCGATCTTTATGTTTTATCTATATAGTAACTTCAAAAGTGAGTAAACAACATTTCACATATAAAAGTTTCATGAACCTGATGTTACTCTATTTTCATAGACATTATTTCCATAAGCCTCATTCATTCTTAGGATCCATATACTGGGATTTAAGAACAATATAGATTCTATGTGTTGGAAAAAATAACGGAGTCCTCAACATGTATCTCATGTAAAAACAATATATTTTTGGTACATTATTCATAAATGAAAAAATATCATGATTATTTTCATTATGATTTATACTGTAATTTTTAATAATAGAGAAGATTATTCTCTAGGTGATATTTACTTATTACTATATATAAATACCACTATCATGATAGTGCATGCCTATCATGCATTAATATATTCATACACATCATTGATGTATGAAAATTATATTGGATATAAGTGGATGATTCCATTTATTATTTAAGATGAGTGATGACCTAAAATAGATATTGATCATTCCATGATATTATTGATTTTTAAGTGTTTCAATGCATATCAGTTGAATAATGATGCAATTAAACATGGTAGAAATGTTCAGGAGATTTGATCAATTAATAATGATTCAATGAAAAGTAATTTTTAATGTCTTGCTTATATGAATTTAATAAAATCCTTTTTTTCAAAATATCTAGTGGTAATGTATTTAAAAATAAATTTACTAATTAAATGACGTTGTCTTTATATTTTTATTGGTTAAATACTATGACATTCAGTTACAGTTTATAGTTACAATGATTTATAAGTATCTAGAATACTGGGACATTTTATATTTTGGGGTTCTAGTACAACATTGATATAAATTAATACATACATATATATATATATATAGGTTAAAAAATATATAATGGTATTTTATATCTATTTTTATGTGATAATAATCAAGTGTTCAAATGGAAATAAATATTAGACAAAACTACTACTCGTGGAAGACTAATGTAAAGAACCAATGTATATTATGTGCACTAAAGATGAAGAAGAAGAGAATAAGATGAAATTAAAAAGAGTTTTGTTTATATATATGAATTATATAAGTGAGTGTTATGTGAACTCATGTTCTCATAAACAAATTAAAATAAGAATAAAAATACTCAAGGGAAAGATGAGGATCATGAATGTTGATGGACGTGTATATAGAAGATAGATTCTATATAGTTTAATAGTTTGTACAAATAAGTAATTTCCTAAAAAAATAATGGAGTGATTTATTTTGTGGCTGTTAGTATGATGAAATAGGTTGTCTAGGAATCAATGTGCATAAATAATAAGATGATGTGTGATTTGGATACTGCAATTAAACTATGATAATAATAAAAACAATTTAAATAAAAATGTGTTTAAAGATCCAAAGTTGTTGTATGCTAGATACTTTTTACACTGTAATTCATTATAAAGTGAATAATTAAAATGTATATTATAATCCCCACATCGAGATGTGTTGGGTAAAAACACATTCATTTCTCGTAGACCGTAGTGAAATTCTAAAAGGGCTTTACTACAATGTTGTTTGATGCTGGGTTTTATGAGATCCCACCATGTATTATATTTCTCATTTTAAGAGGTAACCATAATAAAATGATAATTTACATGTGTATGTGTGTGTGTGAAGAAGTTTCATGTCGAAAATGGGTGAGAAGAGATAACATTGGGTTCATTAACCACGACCTACAATAAAGGTGAAAAGGAAAAATTTGTAACAAAAAAGAAGGTTTAAAATTCACCAGTACTGATTCACCCTATTTCTATTCTTGTATAGAATCAACTAGTTCCTTAAATTGATATTACCTACTAGGTAAATGATGATTTATATCTCAAATTTTATGTAATTTACATTTAATAATTTTATGTTACTTGTCTAAATTATTATGAAGATTAATTTTAGAGATTTTATATTTTGAATCAAAATAAATTATGTACAAATACTCTTTTGAAAAATAATTACAAGAAGATTAAGAGGAATAGAATAATGTATATCATGATAGAATTTTAAGTAATTATTGTTACTTGTTACAATAAATGATACACATTTGTTTTTAAAGTGGATGACTAGGTTTCCAATTAATTGTGAAATTATATGGGTTGAACTTCTACCTTAGAAAAATCATGTAGTACAAGTAATCTTAAGGAATAAAATATTATTTACAGACTTTTCATAAAGATGAAGAATCAATTATGAGTGATGACTTGTTAAGCTAAGTTTTTATTGATTCCATAAATTATAAGATTCAAGATTTCCCAAATAATTAGTTAATATTGTTTCTATATTTATTTAAGCATGATGGATGAATTCACTCAACATAGAGAATAATAAGAAAATATAGAGAAGGACTTGAGTGGAAAATTTATTTATTTTAAAAATCACTAAATTAATCGAGCGATGAAAATAATTACATATGGTTATTTAAGAAAAGTGCAACAATTTTGTAAAAAGGAGGACCAATACATTACTAGCTAATGTCGAGGATCCCAAATAACATAATGGAAATATTAATTAATTTAAAAACAATTTCTAAAACTGAATTGATTCTAGGAATGAATAATTGAAAATTAATTTCAATGGGATTATAGATTTTGATACATTTGTACGTGAAAATTTTAAATTGAATGATGTTGAAATTAGAAATATGAGAGTAGATCATAAAGGTAAGGTGTAATTCAATGAAAAATAAAAAATGATCTAAATATTAAGTGATTATAATTGGATAAAAAATTGTACAATTTTGATATGACACGTGTTTGGTTATCATAGTAAAATGCAAAGCATCTAATAGAACGAGTTGTTAAACCTATAATTATTTTTTTAAAATACCTCCATTTTTTTGAATAATATCTCCATATCATAAAATAATTTTTCCAATTTAGCTATTACGAATGTGTTACAATCAATACCTTTTTATAATAATTTTTCAAAATCTTCTTATCCATAGTTCATTTTTTGAAAAAAACTCAATACATATATGGATTATAAAAAAAATTAAGAAAATTATACCCACTTGTCTATAGTTGATGGAATAAATTTTATGGGTTCTGGTTCCCACAATAATAGCTCAAACAGTGGTGTAGAGTGAATAAAAAGGGCGTGTTCAGATATTTGTAAATTCCATATAACATATATTGTAGAAAAGAAGATAAGGATTTATGATGATATTATAATGGTACAATATGGTATTGAATTTAATAAAGTATTGTTGGTACACATTATTTATTCTAGTAGAATAATTAAATTCCATTTGTGGGATTATTATACAATATCAAAAGAAACATATGATAATTAATATAAATCGATCTACCGTATACAGATGTTAAAACATGATGAAATAAATGATGATTTCAATGATTATGGTCACATAAATGGTTCATGTCTATTTTATGATGAATTATATTGAAGTAAAGAATGAGGACCATAAATTTTATAATTTAAAGAATGAATAGATTTGGGAAATTAAAAGTGAATTGAAAAAAAACGTTCCCAAGATAGATTTATAGAATAAAAATTAGATATCACTGGGTATTGAACCAATAAAAATAAATAAGTGTTATTCATCTAAAATGAATTGTGAGAGGAATTTCACTCGGAATATTCCTTGTAGATAGTTCAAACAATATTACACTGTTTGAAAATAATTTTATAAATTTGGAAAACATATTTTTTAAAATAAAATAAATACAAATGAGTCATAAACTAAAGATAGTTCCAAAGGAGATGAATCTTGTCAACCTGAAGAACCAAAACTTCCTCAGATGTTTTCAGTGAATGAAAAATTTTGTTTCCAAGAATAACTATATATTATATGAAAAAAAATATTTAAATTGGGAATAAACATGTCTAGAAAGTTTCTAAAACATATATAAACCATTAAAAATTATTAATGAATTATAGATGTTAGAAAATGAATGGAAAAGATCTAAAAACAATGTTGAAATGAATATAAAGAGATACATGTCATACAAATCCATCTTGGATATGAATGTAAATTAAGAAAAAATAATGGTTGGAAAAATGTTTCTAACATGTCTTGGATAATCCTCAAAACCATTCTATTTACATTAAGAAGCAAAGAGGTACACCTTATTCCCTTACCTTTATGTATTTTTTTATTCAATATATATAACTAAATGTGAATCGTGGATAGGGGGAAAACATAAAATGGGTGAGAGAGAATAATACTAGATATCTTTTTTGAAGTGAATATCATGAATGATTTATTAGATTGTAAATTATATGTAATTTGGTTAATTAGTCCTCCTTAATGAGGATGATTATGCCATCATTTACTGGATAACCAATATAAATAAGTCAGCATAAGTGATTTATATCTCAATTTTTATTCTAACTAATTAGATAAAATGATTATATTTGATGAAGATAAAATGTTTGTTTATAACAATAGCAATCAATATAATGAAAAAATAATTATTTTTTAATCACAATTTTAATATTACAATGATTATAAATTAAAATATTTAATAGTTTTAGAAGATACGAAAATTCTAAATCTTAAAATACTTAAAAAATATTCCATATTGTTTCATTCTAAACATGATATATCCAGTGATTCATCCTTATAAATGATTAATCATTATGAATATTTGTTTGGATTATCTCCATGGGAGGAGGGGAGTCAAAAATATTGAAACAATAATCATTTTTTTATTTTAGTTGGGACAATGATGATATTAGGTGTTTATATATTACAAAGAAGTTGATTGTGAATGGAAAATTATTTCATAAATTGTTTTTTAAAGATTGATTTTAAAACACATAACATTGATGAAAACATACATCACATAACTTTCTTGAGTTAAAAAATTGATTGGAGATAGTCTAATGGCATGAGGATGACAAACAGAGCCTATTACAAAAAATTCAATATATGTTGTGTGATGAATATTATTTATCATTGTATACATAAAAGTTTAATTAAAATGAATGTTTGATGAAGTTATATCTAGAAAATGATATAAAACTACTTATATTTCAAACATCATGATTTCGTGAACATTATCACGATCAAGGATTATATAAAAATGGGTAGATTGAGGTTGTATTGTAAAAAGATTATTCTATAATGTTTTTAAAGGCCACGAATCTTATCCGATCAAAAAATTATGTGTCTAAGAAATGTTCTAGTTTTTTAGCAATATTGTTTCATGAATCATGTTTTAATGTCTATGAATATGTCCATTTGAGGTATAAAAATTACAGTCAATTAGAAATTTATGAAGTATGATGAGAAGTAGAAGGACAACGGATTATCAAAATAGGTTTATATAAAATTTTATTAGGTAGAGTTTATCATATGGACTCCTATAATGTAAAAATATAAATTCATTTATGTCATGGATTGTCCCCAATGTCCCATGCCAGCATTCTATAGGCCACGGAATGAAGACTTGTACTGGGAATAAATATCTCAAAAAGGGAAGGTATTAAATTTAAAAAATGTACACACACACAAAACAAACTATGGAAAGGGAAACACTACGTAAACCAAAATTATCACTAACACAACTACGAAAAGTACAGTAGAAACTAAAAATTAAAAGGGGGAAATAATATAATCCCAATACCACAAAGGAAAGTACAACAGCCAAGGTTTGTTTGCTCAAACCCAAAAGTAAGGGTACCTAGAGGGTAGATGTTTGTAGACAAAGAAGTATGGATTGTTTATATCATCTCACTGGGAACCTCCCAGTCCTGAACCCCTAAGGTCTCCATCGAAGCCTCGATCACCTGTTTGAGACACAAGATGTGCAGTTGAATCTTGTACTAGGTTGAGTATCACATTACCCAGTAGAGACCCCAAACCACAAAGGAATGGAATAAATAGAATGATCACATTAAAACAGGAAATCAAGAAATCTCACACCAGGTATAACTCAAAATAAATAAAGTAAAATATTAAGTCATAAAGATGAATCATCTTGTATTATTGAAAAACTCATCCCTTATGAGATAACGAGTTCTGATTGGATACTGGACCATTGAGGTCCTCTTGGAAACTACACCACTGAGTTTTTCTCATATACTGGACCACTATGTTCAACTCGTCTCCTAGACCACTAAGTACTACTCGTCTACTAAACCACTGAGGCCTACTTTCCTGTTGGACCACTGAGGTTTGTTTGTCTGCTGGACCACTATGGTCTACTCGGCCACTAGACTACTGATGTCCTCTTGTTTATAACACCATTGAAGTATGCTAGTTTGTTGGATCATTGAGCACTACTTGTCTATGGAAACACTGAGTTCCACTAACCATATCTTTTGTGTCACAACCAGCTATAGGATTCCAACTCTCTCGTGCACTAGAATTTAAATGATTCTACTCCTCAATCCATCAGATATATTTCAATTGAAAATAAAAATCACAAAGATTATACTCAATGTCTCATTTTGGCCCAAGGTTTTCAATGTCGTAGGAACTGTATCAATCAGAATACCAGTCTGAATGATATTGGTGTTCGAGTAAACAGGTACTGGTTGCATCTGGGCCCAGTCCGACTCTGCCAAACCGGCCCAGAGGTCCTCCCGACCCATCCTGGTTCAGCCAACATGACCTACCTCAGTTGGGATTGGGCCAACACAGTTTAGGATGGCCCAGTGGCCATCCTCATTGGGTATTGTTGGACCTTTCCCGGTTTAGTCGTGTGTCATGATCATTGGGTTTCCCATTGAATTTGTTATTGTCCGGTCTTGTTTGACATATTCAGACCAATTCTGACCAAATGAAACACCCATCCGCCCAGTTTTCTATCTGGCCCACCTTGTAATGGGGGGCTGGTTTCCCTCCATCCCAGGTCACCAAGTTGCCCAGTTTATTTCGCTAGTGTCGCCCATATCAGTGGGACAGTACTACTCCAGCAAGAATTTCATGCAATGTCTGGACCACAAACAGACATGGTTCTAGGGTATAACTACCTCCTTGGATAGCCAGTCTGCTCAAACAGACTGCTCTGCGGCACCCCCTAACCCTCCCCCCTATGGTTTGCGAACTTGGGATTTGCACTGTGTGGTGCCCTTGACATGACCAATTGGCCCCGTCCACCTACCTCCATTCACCAGCATCCATGCCGTAAAAATCTACCGCCGCCATGGTAAGCTACTAGAACACCACCGCATGCCTGCTGTGAGCCATGGTGCGGGTGGCTCTTACTACCACTGTGGCCTGGGTGTCGCTGCCTGGTGCCACCTCTACGGCCCTTCTTGCTTAATCCTTCCATCTCTCGTGTCCTCCTGTGGCGGGATGTTGTTCCGATGTGCCACATTGGTCCCATATGGAACACATATCCCATCACCACAAAAGTAATTATTCCTTGAAGAATAGGAATAACACAAGAAGAAGAGAGGGAATTGAGTCACCAATAAGAACACCCAAAGAATGATCCAAGTATTTTTTCGTATATACCCAGATACTTTCTTATTTGAAGGATCACGATGAACCCAAAATGAATGAATAGTCAAAAAAATAGATATTCTATTATATCCTAGATCATTAACCATCCAACAACAACAGTCGATTTGTAGTCCAATATTTTTTGTTGATTGGTCCGCATTCATCATAAAATTTCTAGAACAAGGGAAAAGAATAATTCAATTAGAATAAAAACCCATACTTAGGAATGAGATATGTATGGAATGAATTCTTATCATCATCCACCCATCTATAGATCAAATCCATCTCTCCAAGGATTTCATTTCAATTTTATTGTCCGCTGACATTCATCATTGGAGGGGGTTACTTCATTGTTTGTCAAAGGAATTATAGGGTAGTTTGGAAACCCTGAAATTCTATTTAATTAGGGAAGGAATACATGTTGTGTGTTCTATAATTGACACATGGATTAATTAATGAGATTCATTAATTAGATTTATTATCACCTCATCGATGTACCTCATCACTGATGTGCCAATTCGTACAGATGAAGATAAAAATAAAATAACTTTTTATGTTATTTTATTTATTTCATAAACATTTTCTGAAAAATATCTTTTCCGATCAACGAATTCTGGTCAATGTTAGTCCCTTTATAAGAAAATCCCAATACTCCGAGTTAAAATGTGACCATAGATTTTATATCTGGGAACCTATTTGAATGTTATAAATCCTCACTGACACATCTATTTAATGAACTCTAAGAATAGTTACAAAATACTTTCTAGCCACTCTGGGGCTCAGAATTACATTCTGTCTCTAAGCGTGGACTAAAAACTAATCCAAATTAAATTTCAAAAAAATTACATGAAATTACAGGGTATTACATTACTCCCCCATTAGGGATTTACATCCTTGTAAGCCAAAGAAAGTGATTAAAAAAATGGGGGTATTTATCAAGAATCTGAGCATCTCTCTCCCACATGCTCTTATGTGGATTCTTGTAATGTCAATGAACATGGACATGAGGAATTGGGAATCATTGAAGGTTCCTCTCATGTTTCACCTCTATCTCCACTGGGTACTCCGCAAATGACACCCCATCATCAATTTCCAGTGCACTATGGCCGATGGGGTGAGAAGGGTCATTCATGTATCTCTTTAGATGAGATTTTTTGAAGACGCCATGCACCCTCTCTAATTATAGTTGTAGATCCAAGAAGTATTCCACCTTGTTGACCCTATATATGAAAGCTCTGGTGAACCACAGAAATAACATGACACCATCACAAAATCTCCATATCCCTCATTGAAGAGATACTCATATGAATATGTGGACCCCCTAATCAAACTCAATGGGTCTTCATCGCCCATAACAATATGACTTATCTTGTCTCTATTTAGTCCTCATTTACTCTTGTATGACATGAACCTTCGTAGTTGTAGCATGTACCATCTCTTGACCCCAGAGTGTTGACTCCCATGGGTCATCCCAGAATAACGTTGACCTGCATGGTCTTCTGTACAGTGCCTCAAATATTTTCATAACCATTCTGGAGTGGTTTATTTTGTTGAACGCGAAGTGCACCAGTGGTATTTGGTCATCCCAACTGCAACCAAAATCACAAACCTGGGTATGAAGCATTTCCTCCATGGTCTGTATGATCCACTCCTTCTGATCATCCATTCGTGGGTCTAAAGCTGTGCTTCTGTGTATCTGAGTCCCAAACACCATATTTAATCACTTCCACAATAAGGATGCTAATGTGAATCATAATATGATTCTCTCATATATTGGACTCCATGAAGTCAAACTATATCCTACATGTAGAGGAATCCCAATCTCTATACTATACCCTATCCACGAATGGGTATGAAGTCAGCAAACTTGGTGAGTAGTCTACGATTTCCAAGATGGTATCATGTCTTCTAGATGTACATGGTAAGCCTATCATAAATTCCAACAATATACCATCCCACTTCCACTATGACACCTCATGGTTTGTGTCAAACAAGCAGGCACTTACTGAAAAGTGAGGCATCTCGAGACAAACTCTTCCACTACCAGCTCCATCCTTGTGCAGGTGGACTGATGTCAGAGGTCCGTTACATCTTCTCTATAACTATATGTACCAAAAAATGGGATATTTTGAACTCACTCAGCACTTCCTCCCTTAATTCCACTTATACAATAGTGGTTCCTCTGAAAAGGATGACCTTCTACCCACCTTTAGAATATCCATTAGGGGAATCCCTGTGGACATATGGGCATGTGTGGTTTCAAAGAATGAATCTCTGAGTTGTAACTCCCTAAATCAGTGTATGAGTGGAGGGGAAACTACACTCTAATGAATATAATATTCCCAATATATGTTCACAAGGGTTATATGATGTTTGGACAATAGCTCGGAGGCCTCATTTAGTAGCAATGATCTCTAACACCTGATGTGAGCTTCTTCCACCTTGTTCTGCATCCCAGGAGTATAGACTATCTGAAATTCATATTCATAGAGGAACACTATCCTATATAGATATCTCAGATTCATATACTTTTCAGAACTGATATACTTGAGACTTTTGTGGTTATAGTAGATGATGAATCGTTTTCACATAGGGTAGTGCTGACACATCTTCAGTGCGAAGAGTATTGCTGCCAACACATGTTCATGAGTTGCATAGTTCTTATCTTGTAATATAAAATATCGTGAGACACAAGAATTCAGTTCCTTCCCCTACTTTTTGAGACAACCAATCCCGGTTCTTGATGCATCATTGTACAACACGTAGTCAGTTCCCTCCTCTGGCATCACCAAGATGGGATCACTTGTCAAAATTTTCATAAATTTATAAAAGCTCCACTAGAATCCTTTTTTCAACAAAAAAGGGTTTACCTTATTACTAATTGTTGTAATTGTCATTCCACTCTAGATTAGTCAGGTACAATCCTCTAATATTACCCCACCAACTGAAGAAAACTATACACCTCGGTAACGCCCATGGGTTGTTCCAATGAAAGAACCACTTTGATCTTTGTTGGATCCTCCACTACTATAGCCACTAAGATGACATGTCATAGGATGTATACTATTCAAATCCAGAACGCATACTCTGAGATATTTATGTAATACTGGTTCTCTAAGAGTGTGTCTAAAACAATCCTCAGGTGTATCATGTGCTCCTCCTTAGACCATGAAAACGTTAAGATGTCATCATTTAAGACCACTGAAATCTAGTCATATTAAAACTAAAAGATCATGTTCATGAGTCCCATGAACACTGTTGGGGCGTTCATCACACAAAAGGTAGTGACATCCCAACATAAGGCTTATCTTGGAGAACCCTCTCACTCACTTCAGCTGATAAAAGAGGTCATAAATCCTCAGTAAAGGAAACATGTTCTTCACAGTCACCTGGTTCAGGCACCAGAAGTCCACAAATAACATCATGATTCCGCCTCCCATCTTGGAAAACCACATTGGGGCTACCCATGGTAAAATGCAGGGCCTTACAAACCCTTTCATCAGCAAGTCTTGTAGCTATACCCTCACCCCCGAGATCTGTGGTCTCCTTCCGATATACAGGTGTAGATATCAATACCATTCTGGAGTATAGAAAAATGCAGAATTATACCTCCATATGAAAAGGTATTCATTGACCATCCTATGTAATGTTGACCTCATAATATTCCACCATTGTAGGAAACTTTAGACTCATCATATCCACTACATTTATTGTACATCTTTCTAACTGATGAGTGATCTATAGTACCCTGTTATGTGTGAGTCTTTCTTTCACAACCCTTGATTCTTTTTCTCCGATAAAGGAAAACAAGGTCCCATATCCTTTGACACACTGCACTATTCACCAAATATAGTTAATTGTTTCATGGACCGTTCTTTTCTGCCAGTCTATCATGCACTGCCCTTGTTTCTTTTTTGCTGATAAATGAAAACATGGTCCCATATCCATGGAAACACTACACCGTGAAACTAAAATATTCAATTTTTTCATGGAATATTGATAACCAGTCCATACCTATAATCACGTTTTTAGGTTTCAATGCCACTTCTAGGAGATCCTTGTCGAGGATATCTCCTCCAAGAGTAATCTCACACTACCAGTACTCGTTTTTGAACATCGATTACCTTATCATATGAGAATATTATCGTAGGTATTGAATCAACTGTTCCACTAGAATATTTGTGTCTTGAACAATAGGAATTGTGAGGAAAATGTGACAGAGGCATGCTTCTTTCAATATTGCAGCTAGGTTGGAAAATCAAAAATTTGTATTTTTAATCATCCTCGAATTCTTGGGATCATAAGCCTCAATCACTGAGAGTTGAGACAACCCCTTTCCACCTGCTTTATAAGCCTATTATGAACCATCTGTGGGTGGTGGTGGTAGTACCTCATACCTATTCCCACTTCATGTAGCTCATTTTGATTCTTTTCCACATCTGCCGCTTGGTAGAATGTCATGTTCCTCTCTTTTCCACTGCCTCAACGGTCCCTCAACCATCTGTCAGTCTTCTACAGTGCGAGTAAGAAAATCCTGAGCCATGTATCCCATGTCTACTGCATGAGTACTATATTCTTCATCCTTATGACCCCCTTTGACCCAAGAGAATTATACATCTTACTATGAGTCATGTGGTCATCCTCTGAATAGTATGGCATGTTTGTGTATCTTTGTCATTAGTCGGCTTCCATCCATGGATGACTCAGCCACCAATCTCCAAGGGGTAACAACCATGATCAATGCATGCTTAGTGAGGAGGATCTATACTAGTAGAGCATGCTCTAGTACCACACCATGTGTACGGATACTAAGAGAAATCATTTATTCCATAATCACCCATCGAAGTCCATGTTCAATGGCTTGGGTTTAGAAGAAAGGGCCTCACCCCATATTAGTAGAGTAATAGTAGTAGTATGTGAACCTTGAAGAGTAATCATCCTCTGTCAGGCTTCCCATCTATATGTGAAGCAGCTCCGATATGTACATAGAGAAAAAATTCAATATGAAGAACTAATCCTTAAAAGGTTTCTCGAAGTCATACTAGGTGAGTGTCGCCTCTTCATGAGTCTTGATTGTCAAACTCAACCATCTCCTTACTGATCCCTGATAAATGGTCATAGTTATAACAACCTTATGCTCGAGTTGCATCCTCACTAGTTGCCAGAATCACGTCACTGCCTCCAGCCCATCCTCAATGACATGAGGACTTTTCTCTACCTTGAACCTTGGAGGTATCTGTCTCTAGAACATGTGTATTTTACTGAGCCTACACATGTACTCTTCCAGTTGAACCAGTAGTAACTAATAACCAACGTGTGGTGGTATCACTGGGACATAACCGTAAGGTACCATATCAGGCAACGACCCATGTACCAAAGCATCGTCCCTATGTAGTCTATCCTTATGGTCACACACTAGAATCCTGGATGGCTGTCTATGTGGAGGCGTATTGAGGGGTATTATGATAAATCTTGATTAAAAGACTATACCTAGTTTGATGACTCTGACTCGAAATATCATGAGAGAACACTCTAAGACACATTCCACCAAGGCTTTTCATGTATCGAGTTGGAAAGTAAAATTCCACATCTTGGTGTATGGATATGACAGCTTCCCTGCCAACACTGGACTCTATATATGAAATCCAATCCTGAAAAACTTAACACTATCTACCTATTATGATTTAGAAACTCTTAGTTATTCTGGTAGAACCAACCACACTATGATAATACTTTTTCACGACCCTTCCCCCATGGATTGTGTCATGACTACCCCTTGCCGACCTTCTGTAGTCTAGTGGATGGTGACTAGCACCGAGAACGAATATCCATTAAAGGGAATGGATTTCCTTTTATACTTGTACACAAGAACAAAAAATTTCTAGAAAGGTAAAGACTAATAAATCAAAACTGTAACTGAGATAAATAATTATAGTATAGTACAATCATAAAAGTAAAAAGGGGATGGAATAAAATCCCAAAACCACACTAGAATGTTTAGATTCCATGGTCTTTCAATTCAAATACTTCCTAAAGCGTAGGTGGAGGGTATTTGTTTGTATCCATAAGAGTATGTATCATCCATTCCGTCCCATTGGGAACCCTCTGGTCTTAGACCCCTAGGGTCTCTATCAATGTTTCGAACACCTAAATGTGACAAGAAATGTGCATGTGAAACCCATAAAACGGTCAGTAACACAATACTCAGTATGGAACTCAAACCACAAAAAGGACCAAAAATAAATATCACAGAGAAAAACCAAAAAACAAGACAGGACAACCCTGGTCTAAATCAAAATATGGAAAATTGGATTTTCATAAGTAAAGATGAATTGTATTGTATTTTAGATAGACTCTTCCCTATTTCACCCCTGAGTTTTGCCTAAATACTGGACCACTAAGGCCCTCTAGGATTCTCGACCACCAAGGTCCGCTCAGATACAAGACCACTGGGGTATGCTCTTCCACTTGACAACTAAGGTTTTCTCTTCCGCTGGACCATTGAGATTCGCTCGTCTGATGAATCATTGAGGTATGCTCGGATACTATATTGTTGGGGGCTGCTCCTCTATTGGACCAGGGAGTTCTGCTCATAATTTCCTTCATGTCGCAGCCAGTTTTCGAGACTCCTTCTCTCTAGTGAACTTGACATTGGAAGATTCTACTCCTCAATTCATCGGCCATATTTTTAATTACATGAGTACTCACTAAGAGTATAATCAATGGACCGTTGTGTCACAAGGGTTCTAACACCATAGTTGGTGCATCAATCAAACCCATGGTCTGAATGATATTGGTGTTTTAGAAAATAGGGGCTAGTTACAGTTGGGCCTAGACTGACATGGTCAAACCAACCCGACCAACACTGCCTAGGGGTCCCAATTGATCCAACCCTGTTTGGTTGACCCGAAATGACCTGGTTTGGCCTGGATTAGGGTCCAGGCCAATTGGGCCTTGCTCGAACTGACCCCATTCGGTGGTGGGACTAGTCCTCTGGGTCACCTAGTGACCTGGTTCTCATTTGAACCTATCCAACATAGTCAGACTGGTTTTCTATCTGGTTGAGCCCGCATCGGAAGGCCGGTTCTACACCATCCTAGGCCGACAAACATCCTAGTTTATCACACTAACCCAACCCGCATCGGTGCACTGGTTCAAATGTAGCTCATAATTCGTGTGATATCTAATTTGCATTGACACGGGGCGCCAAGGTGGCACCGCCTCCTTGGCCTACCAGTCTTCTCACGTGGACCTATCTGATAAAAGACACTCAGTAAGCCTTAGTCCACCCCACCCCCTCCGTAGTTATCGGAACTCATATTTTAACCATGTGGCTGCCCTGATGCACCCGGGTGGCCACGTCCTCTTGTCTCCCTCCATTGTGTCAAAGACCTATGTCACTACTGTAGAGCACTATATACGCACCACCTCCCGCCTACCACCAACCATGGTTCAAGTGGCTTCTACTACTGTCACGTCCTGGGTGTCACCACCGCATATGGATGTCGTGGACACTCCCTGATGGTGGGGCCCTTCTAACCCGATGCTTCCATCTATCGTGTCCTCCTTTAATATTACAACGCGCCGCAGCAGTCCCATATGGGCCATGGAGACAATCACTACCAATTTTTTTCACCAATAAGAATGTAAAGAATGCAATAAGAGGATTGGGAAAGGATTCAAACATAAGAACAACTAAAATAATGATCTACGTCTTTGTCCATATATACCCAAATACATTCTTATGAGTAGGATCACAATGAACTGAAAAGGGTGGAATAACCACAAAAAATGATAGCACCTTTTATTCCACATCATTAACCATACTGCAATAATGATCAATCTATGGGATTATATGTTTGTTGATTGGTCCGTGTTTGTCGTAGAATTTCAAGAATAGCGGAAAGGACGAATTCATTTAGAATAAAACCCCATACTTGGGAAATGAATCTGTCTAGGATGAACACTCATCATCATCTGTCGATCTTCAAATATAATCCATCAATCGAAATTAAATTTTTTTAAGAAAAGACATTTTATAGGAAAATGGTAAACCATTTTTCTTAAAGGGGAAATAAATTGGTACTAAAGGAACTAACAAAATGATTAATATCCAGGAAAATATTACTTGACTAAGATACTCGATAGAACTCCCAGTGCAGTGTGCTAACCTGGGTTTCTGGATCCTCTCTGATTAGCTCTTCAAAGTGAGCGATCATCCCTTCCATTGTCTGAATAAACTCTTCTATGTTTATTTTACTTTGATTGAATCCCCGGGCCAGTATGCGATCTTATTTATCAATCCACACTTCTTGCTCCTAATTAACATCAACTTTCAACCGATGTTCATCAATTCGTTTAATATCTTCTTAGAATACATTAGGATGATGACTTGTTTCTAGCATTTCTTCTTTGGAGTGCAGGATAAGTTTCAAGAACTCCCCAACTTCCTCTTCCCTATCTCTTGTATTTCTACTTGATTCTTCAATTTCCCCCTTCTTTGTATCTTTACCTTCCTTTTTCCTGTCATTCTTGGCTGACTGAGTCTCAATTAGTTTTGGAAAGTATGATTATTCATTGCATCCCTTTAAATATTTCCCCTAAACCACAATGCATTTCCCCAAGTAACGCATGCCTTTTTTCCCTTTCTTCCATCTAAGACTATGGGGTCCTTTCCCATTGATTCAGTCCATGCAATCTACTAAGGGATGACAATTACTATAATCATTTGGTGACTCCTCCTCATGAGATAAAGAAGGATCATGGAACTCAAGAACATCAAAGCGGATCCCTACCTTTATTACCGCTACATTAGTATAATTCATCTGCATGATCAGAGACTCATTAAATGTTTTCTTCCCCAAGCTAGAAATCTTTCCCCCCTTACCAACCTTCCTCAGTTTTTCTGAATTGATTCCAATGGTGTTTGGATCTAAGGAACCCAAGACATTCCCATCGATCATCCTACCCAGTTCACTTTGAGAACCTGTTGCAGTTAGTAAGAAGGACTTTCCCCACATTAAATCTATTCTTGTAGCTTGTTCATAACCTCTTCCAATGAACTGAGACTGCATGTTCAAAAATACCAAGCCCTGACCATGAGAGACACCAGGCCTTTGAACTTCATTCACATTTAAACTCACGGCTAAGGGATCAACCTTAGCTGCCTCCTGTACTCCAAAGTCTTGGTTTAAATGAGAAACAACCTCTAAAACCTGTGGCTCAGCCTCCGTTAGCTTCACCCCCTCCACTGCTACTGGAGGAACCAAGGAAAGCTGCTGCTGCTGATCCTTTGCACTGACCTCCACACCTGAGTTGGAAAGAGCCAACACCACTTGAGAAACACCAAGTAACTCCACTTGCTCAACCAAGCCATCAAAAACCTTCACCATCTAGCTCATAGCAGGGACAACCTGCACCACGTTCCCCTCAACTCCATTGGGATCGTAAACCTTTTTCCCACGATGAAAAATAGAGGCCCGATGACCAAAACGGCGACACCCCAGGAAAAACGCAAGACAAAACTCATACACCACTCATTGTTTCCACCAGAACTCTTCTCCAACCAAAAGATACATCCACTCAATGGGATACTTAGAAACATCAGCCACGACACAGACTCGATGGGAGATCGAATGACAAACCACCGATGTATGGCTATCCGATCACAAGTATCTACCAACCAAATTCCCCAGCAGACGTAAAATTGAGGTGTTCTGAAAAGGGAAAGGATGTTCTGGGAAACTTACCCAAACCGCAGCTGAGGACGCGTCACGATTCATATTGAGATCGAAAGACCATCAAAGGAGACAGAAACCACATCTGTTGACTGCACAAGGGGCTTGGGACCAGGCAGTGTTCAGATATTCCTCCGAGGAGAAACGGATCATCATTTGATGCTGATTGAAGAGGCCCACCACCGTATATTCTTTCAGATCCCACAAATCAAATAAAAAGAGTTCGAAATCGTCGAAATAGGGACGATGACCCCTAAAACGGGCAATAAGCATCCTCCTATGTAGATCCGAGGCATTATTGAACTCCTTCACAGATATCGCAAGCTGAGGAGAGCCAAGATGAAGATCGGGGACCATAGGGAACAACGAAATTGATGGGAAGGGAGGAAGAAATTCTGGATTTGTGAAAGGGATGAATGGGAGAGCCTCAGCTGACAAAGAGGGAGGGAGGATTTCCCTCCTTCCCCCATAGGGGAGGAGGGGGGCCAAAGCTGCGGGCATCGATGCTAGGGCATCACCACTAGGTAACGGAGACCGCAGTGCCTATCGAAGAAGACAAAACTCACAAATATAATCCCATTATCCAAGGATTCCATTGATACATTCTAAACAAAATCCATTTATCATTAGAGAATTTTAATTTTCCATTAAACATTTTTATTATAGGGTTGTTCTTCAACACAAAATTTCAATTTAAATAGGGACAGAAGACATGTTGCACGTTGCAGCATCACCACACAGATTCAGTAATGTTATTCATTAATGAGATTTAGCATCACCTAGTTGTTTCACCACAGCACTGATGCACCACTAATTAAGGAAGGGGAAAACGAATATAATAACTTTTTGTGTTATTTTATGTTTTCCTTCAAAAATATATGAAAAATAAATTTTTTGGTATACCTTTGCTGATCAATGTTAGGCCCTTTCTAGTTGAATTTTGAGGTTGTGGATTCATCACTTTCCAAAAATATTTCATTCGGGCAGTGTTTTTTTGTTATAAGTACCCTCGCTCAATTTTATTTTATTAATATTAATATTAGTTTAAAAATATGTACTAGCCACTCGACACCTCAGAATTACATGTCTTCTCATAGCCTGGTCTCAAAATAATCATATTTTATTTTAAAAAATTTTACATTTAATACCAGGGTATTACTATTTATATGTAATAAGAGTGATGTTTTTTGGTTGGAGATGTCATTATTTAGCTCAGAATAAAACCATATATTCTCTTAAATGTTAATTAGATATACAAATAATAGATTGTGTATAAAGTCTCTTGGAATTATTTATAATGTGATCTGATATGAATAACAATAATGATGATCAATGAAAAGCATATTAGTTTTTAGATAGGATAAATTTATAGTGAAATATTTCTTGATTTCTCCCAAAATATATTAAATGATCACTGGATAATTTTTCATAGGATATTAGTAATGTTATAATGTTTAACCAAGTGGTTGGATCTGATATCATTATGAAGTTGTCGCAAATTCATTATGGTGATGATTTTTAGCTATAAGTTCAATTACTTAATAATCCTGACAGAAACCTTGATATTTTTCCTAAAAAATTTGTAATGTGTAATGGATATCGTTGATGTTGCATCTTTAAAAAATGTCCATTATTTTAGGAAAATTTTTATAAGTGAAAAATGAATGAGAATGTTGTTCTATGTTATTGTGGTATATTTGAATTTTAATTTTATAGAACATCATTGATTTTAGAAGAATGTATCTTATAAAATTGTTTGAAGATGAGTAAAAATTTATTGTGAAATTTTATTTTCCATGAACAGGGATTTAGAACTGAAGTGGTGGTTGAAAAAAATATTTTGATGAGGTATCAATATGTACGACACCTAACACATTATTCCATCGTTCAATATTATATGAATAGTGTGTTGAGGTAATAGAAAAAATAAAGGGTCAGTTGGTTTCTGTTGTATTGGGTATCATAACGACTTTCATTAGATTGACTGTATAAGACATGATAATGATCAGGCACACTATTTCTTATATAGATCTGGGGATTAATTTATCATGCTGTTATGTATTAAAGTTAATAGAAGTTGAACTTGAATGAAATAAATTGTAATTAATTAAGAAAATATAATGAAAAAAATTTATACATGTTAGTGAAGGTTATTAATTTTATTAAAAAATATTTTTATATAGTTATTTATTTATATCAATACAAGCAATATATATTAACTTTAGTGCTATACAAGTTTAATTATATTATATTATTCATATAACCAATGAATTGTTTATTCTATAAGAGTTTGTGTGTCCATGAATCACATTGAAAAAATGATATATACTAATAAATCATTTTAGTTGTTGAATATTGTAAATACATATATTCAATTGGTGGTGTTTTTTGTTTCTTTCCAGAAGTGTAATCTATAATTGATTGTATGTGATGGTTGTTTCATAATAAAGAAAACATAAAAATAGATGATCACTAATTCACCAATCCACCTCAAATTTTTCTCAAATAAACTTATTTTTACATTCATGTGGAATAAAATAAATGGTTCCCTTAATTGATCCTTTTCTGAATTTTGATGCAAAAGATGGTTTCAATGGATTCTATGAACATTTTCAATAATATAGGGTCCATGTTTGTAAAAGGAAAAACTATCACATACAGAATTATAAAAATTTACATTATTTTATATCCATGGTCCATAAATTACTAAAAATAGATTTAGCTGGTTTCGACACTCATGTTAATGTTGGTCCCTAAAAAAATAAATATAATAAGATTTTAGAGAATTAATTGTGTTCTAAATGTTCTATACTTTCGACAAAATTATAAATTTGAATATTAAAGGGTAAAATTTATTGGGAAAAGAAAAGGAATCTACGTAAATATAAAGAATATTTATGACTGAAATATAAATGATAAGATGAAATAATTACTGATCTGGATATAAAGGTATGTATGTCATAAAACAGGAGAAAATAAATATTATGGTTTTTTATTTACAATAGTTAATGAAATTGTAAGCACCATAAATGTTTTAGTGGGAATTTATAATATTCTTGTAGTATTTAAAATATTCATTATGTTCTTCAAGATGAATATGATTCCATAGAATCATCTATATAATGTAGTAATTCAAACAAATATGTGTTAGTATGACTTATATAGTACTTTCATCCATTATGAAACGAGAAGAGGAAATATCAAAAAAAAAATTGTTGATTGAGACAATTATTTTAATGCTAATATGGAAGGCAAATATATGGTATTTTCATGTAAGGGGATAATGAATCTAACACCAAAGATGAGTTATTTAAATTTTTTTATGAATTGATGTTTGTTTTTCAAAAATATTTAAATGTGGAATATGTATGTACAAAGGAATATTAAAAATAAACTATTTTAATTGTGGTACAATTAAAAATTTAACATTAAATTTTCAATGGTGAAATGAGTATGAAAATAGTATTGATGAATATGAAAAATTAAGAAGATACATAATTAATAATTTATTCCAATCAAAATCATATTCAAAGGGAATAGATAAAAATTTATCTAAACATAAATTGAATTTTTTTTGTCCAATGTGTTGAAGATAATGATAATAATGTGTAATATGAAGACTCTTTTGGTTATGATATTAAATTTTTTTACAATGAATTTGTTAATGATTAAATGTTCACTAGTTATGTATGTAGTATATTTTTTGAAGTATAATAAGAGACTAACATGGAGTATATTCATAAGAGTGAGGTAAATGAATTTCATGAAATTATTTATAGAATTGAAAAGGATATCAACAATATAAACAGTTGTAATATATTTATAATAAATTTATAATTGTTTTCATAACCAATAACAAATATTTATAAAAGGGATTTATAATTCTAAGATGTTTTAATATATATATATAATTACACCAACATTAAGACTAAAAAAGTATAAAAGAAAAGGGAAACCATATTATATTTTTAGAAAAACGTGTTTAGGATGAGTGAGGAATAATAAGCCACTAAAAATATATTCAAGGTGTCTTTTAAAATTCACATTATATTAATCCCTTGAATGATAAAAAATACCTCAGTTATTAACAACATAGTTGATGATGTTCAGAAGAAAAATCAAGTGGAGGAGACCATGTACATAGAAAAACAGGTAGAGTTGTAATTTTATAAATTAATAGGGTTTCATTTTAAAAATCTAAAGGTACTACTACTAGAGATCATGTTATGATTGGGGAAAAATATATTCATATGATGATAACTTAATGAAACTATCAATACTTTGTTACAATACAAAATACCAAGGATAATAGTAAGAGAGATTTTGGGAAGCAGTACCACGGTCATGAAGAGCATGTAAGTTATAGAGAAAATTTTTAGGTCTATGCATATTTCTAAAACTATAGATACTTCTTGATTTAGATGGATATTATCTAGTTCAATCATCCACCAAACAATGAATCTTGGATAAAACCTAGAAAATTATTGAGGGGGAGTCCACCAAAATCAAAAAGGAAAACACGATATGTTTGTTAAATGATTTTAAATATATTCCAAATAATTATTTTATTTTTAAATTTGTGATTAAACTATCAATATTGCTTATTCATTTCATATTATGTTACTATAAGAACAATGTGCATATTCAAAATCTCAAAATACACATGAAAATATGTAAATTTTAAGGTGTATTCCCTATCTGTTGAGACACATCTCAAAGCTAAATATGGTTAATAAACCTAGAAACTATATAGTGGGTGGTAATACAATTTTATGATATATTTAACATTGTTGAATAATTTTAATCAATAAAAATAGAAAAAATTATATTTATAACCGAAGAGTCCATCTAAATAAAATGCATTAGATCTTATATCCTTAGAAAAAATCCAAAATATTATTAGCTATGAATAAACTAAAACCTAACCTTATAAGTGTTTCAAAACTCTGGGCTGAATGAAAAAGTTTTTTTGTTATAATTATGGGATTTATTTTCAAATTCATGGGTATTTTAAAGTTGTTACAATTTTTAAATGAAAAAATGATTCAATTTGGTGATGTGAATAATTCTTGAAATTTTATTGTGATGAAAAAAATAATCTATGACATTAGTGGTTTGGTCTTATGTCTCAAATGAATATGAGAAATCCAATAATGTTAATAGGTATTCATGATACTATTTACATGAAAATAAGAATGGGATGGTGTTGTTCTATCTTCCAGAAATTTAATATTACAAACTCAATATACAAGGATGTCGACATAAATTCAACTCCACCCACAGTGCTTATACATTAGGTAATTTTTTCCCATTATAATAAAAATCAAAAAAATAGATATTAGTTTTTTTATATTTATTAGTGATTTTAAAAACAGTAGATTGTTTATGTTTTTGAAACATAATATAGATGATAAGGAAATGCTTTTGAATTTTAAGATAACTACTGAAAAAGAATATTGATATTATTTGAAGATGATTTGAACTAAGAATGATTCTAAATAGACAAATGGGATGTTTTGATATAATCTTTATAATCTTGATATTCATAAGGATTTTTATACAACATATACATGTCATAAAAATATTTTTTCAAAAGGAATAAATAGTATTTTGGTGGAGATATCCAGAACAATGTTAAGTAAACAAGATATTTATTTATTATTTTGGAGGAATTATATTGTAAATTCATTTAACCATGATCATTGAAGGTTCTGTATGCCAAAATATGATATGAAACCTTAATATATGTATTTATAATAAACCCAATGTTTGAAATATAAAATTTTGTTTTGCAGTCCCCTCATTATCAATGTGAAATATAAATATATTCAGAAGATTGATAAAATATGGGTTTTTAGAATATTTCTCTACTATTACCGAAATAGTATATGATATAGGTACTAATATACCAAAACATGAATGATTGTTGACTATGTAGATCTAAATGTGATGTAACATTATGTTAGAATCTTTTTGGTGATGACTGTAGATATAGAGTAACATGAAGCTGCTGTTATTCTTAATCATCGTAATATTGTTTTTGAAATAAGTAATATTGTGGAAAATAAATAGGACGAAGCTTCTGATTCAGATATTTTATGCTATATGGATAAATATGGTTCACATTCTCTTGGATGAGAAAATTGTTGTGGATATCATAATCATAAGTGATAATAATAAATAGAATAAAAATATAAGAACAATAATATTATATTATCATTCCACCTTATATTTATAATTTTATCCAAAATATGAATAAAAATAAATAGAGTGTCAAGAGTGGATGGATTACATGAATGAATGAAAGGATTATATTGAGATGAATGATTCTTCAGATCATCTACCTGGACTAGAATATAAAAACACGATTTTTTCTAAATGTATGTATGAAAACATGTTAAATTAATATAAGTAATTATATGAAATTAAGAAAGAATGTTTTATAAGGTATAAAAATATATTTAAGTTATAAATTTTTATGAGACTTTTCCCCTATAGAATGAAATAAAACCATTATAATCATTATTTATATTTCTTCTCATGGAAAATATAATATATTTTGAATAGATGTAAAATTATATATTAATGGGGACCTGTAAGAATATTTTATATTTTTCAGGAAAGTTGTTTCATACACGTTATGGATGAAAAAAATATCATGTTAAGGAAATATGTGTATTTATTGAAATAATCCCCATCAGATTAGTACTCAATAGTGGATAATTTCATAGAGAAGGTGATGTCTAGACAACGATGAGTGGACAAACACCACTATATAATATAAAATCTCCATCATTTTGATTGTTTATATGGATGATATTATATTCATAAGGAATGATTAAGAAATATGTGAAATGTATTCTAGGGAGATGAAAAAGTTATTTAAAATTCCATTTCTATGTTAAATTAAATACATTCATGGATCAAATATATCTCAAAATAAGATGTATATTTTTCTATAATAAAAAATTTAAACTGAGGATATTCATAAACGTTTTTTCTTGAATGATTAAAATAATGTTTCACACCCATTTCATTGGAAAAAGGATTAAAAAAGAAGGTAATGGAATGAGGGTTGATAAAAATGTGTTTTAAAAGTTTATTGGATCGATGTTATATCTAATTGATTTAATCCCATTTGTTTTTTATGAGGATACTTTATATTTTATGCATTAATGTTATAAAATGGAATATCAACTTATAGATGGAGGGATATTTATAAAATATATAAAACATATAAATGATTTTTGAATAAGGTATAAGGGAATAGGAAACATTGATATGTTTAGTCATACATATGATCATTGGGATGTTTTTGTTGATAACAAATTATCCACATATGGTGGGATTATCTAATTTGAATAAATATGTTTATGTTATAATACAATGAAACAAAATTTAGTGACTCTTATAACTAAAGATATTGTTTATGTATCTTCTACTAAAACAATAACACTACTAATGTGGACGAAGACACAACTATAATATGTTTTAGTACATGTAATGTTTCCCCTTTACATGTGTTGTGATAATATAAGTGATATAAATCTATTTTTGAAAATACATAAATATTATAATTATAATAACTTTGATATTTAATATGACCTCGTCCAAGAGCATATGTAATTAAATGAACTAAAGGTAGAGTTTTTTCCAAGAACATATTATGATTCAGATATTTTTACTAAACCATTACCAAATGAAACATTTGATAAGGTGAGATTGATCTTGTGAATACACACTCACTATTTTTAATGATAAGGCATTAAATATGTATAAAATATATCTTATTTATTTGGAATGGGTTTTCAAAGGTGGGGGGGGGATGATGTAACATAATATTATCAATTGGAATATGATTAACTTTTTAGGAAAGAACAAATATATAGATGATTCTTTTAAGAGTGGTGATCAATGATTTTATATTTTGTGATATATTTTAACTATTTTATGGAGTAGCTTTAATAATTGTTTCATACAAGTTGAAATTTATATGTGAAAGAAAAAGTACAAATGGTTTTTTAGAAATGATTTTAAATAAATCCAGAAGAACATGATAGTATTTTTTCAATGAATCATGATTTATAAAATAAGTTCACTCACATGTGATTTTATTTTTTATATAATTAATCATATTTTTTTATTAATGTTTTTAGTATTATTACTTTGTTATATTACAGAAATATAATCCGGAGACTATTGGGACACATATTTTTTGATACGTTGTTCTAAAAAAAATAATTTCATTGTGCATGTTTAAAGATTTTATCATTTTTGTTTTTTGTTGTTATATATAAAATTATATTACATTGATGCGAACATAAATCACATATCCCAGCTGAATTATAAAAGTGATCGTAAGGAGTCAAAAATATCATTGATAAAAATGGAGTCTATCAGACTACAGATAATATATAAAATGTTGTTCAAAATGTTAATCCAAATATAATTAGATTTTGTATTTGAAAACATGATTGAAATTTTAAAATAATTAAATGTTTTATTTTTCCCAATGTTTAGAAAATCATGATTAAAAAAATTGGATGATAAAATATTATATACCAGGAAAGTCAGAACCAGGGGAAAGCCTGGTCCCACAAATTTATTAAGAAAAAAGATTGCAGATAAAAGTAATAGACAAACTGCATCATTAAATTACATCAAACCCATACTCATCCTTCTCCCCATCCCTGTCCCTGTAGTCAGATCTCTCATCGTCAGGATCAGCTGACTCCCATTCAGAAGACTTGTACTTCCGCATCATCTCATGATACATCATTTTCTTTTAGAGCATTTCCTTGGACATTTTCGCCTTTGTTGGAGGTTTGATACGATGTTCTTTGTTCATCATATGTATGGACCCTCCTCTCGATCTGTTAGCAGATCTGGTTTCCATGGGATTTGGAAGATCAGAGTAGTCTTTCCGCGTCCTTCTTTTGGGTGGAGTGTTGTAGCTCACATCTTTACACAGGGTCGTTTTGCATCCATTTTTCGTGATGTCACTATACGAGGCTCTTGGAGTAACATTCTCCTTTTCACCTCACATTCCCATCCCCACTTCTGAGCATTTTGAAGTGGGGGTTACCAGGACATCATCCGATGGGTTGACATCAATAGCATCTCCACCCAGACATGGTTGTTCTCCCTCCATCCTGTTAACTGGATCATGTTGCTCACCCAGCACATCAAAGCTGTTTTAATAAATATGCTTGAACAGCCTCCTAACTTTTCATTGTTCAAGGGAGAAGCAAATTGTTTAGCCAGAGTAGAGGCCTCTGGCTATCTAGTATGCTTACTTCCCACTTCCAAATCTTGGTGTGACTTCATATTGACCATCAGCTCTTCACAGATCACATCTGGACAGCACCCATTGATCTCTTTCAAGCAGGTTTTTTCATTTTTCCAGCCCTGCTCACCCTCCCATTCGAGGTTCTCAATCCCAGTGGAGCAGGACTTTGAATCCTCCCCTAACTCACCAGACCGAGGTAAACCAATATCACTTTTAAGTCGTGAGAAAACAGTAGGAATGCTTACCTCGGATTCAGCCAGTGAGGATTCCTTCAGGACATCCTTGCAAGCCCCCAATAAAAGAGGAATCACCACATTATGGGACGCAGGGGTAGGCACCTCGGATGGAAGTATGGTTTGCACCTTCCCGCTGATTTTCTCAGAAGCACCAACCTCCTTGCAGCTACCACCAGGAATCTCACATGGGTTAATCTCCTCAAAATGGACAACTGGTTCAGGAGGCTCATTAACGAAGGAAGAAGAAAAATTCTTCCTCTTGCGGCAATCATAGCTGCAATGTCCCTTTTTGTAACAGAAATTACAGAAATGGCTCCAAGTTTCATACCTTATGATATGGGAATATCTGTATTCACCTTCCACAACAATCCAGGCAAGCTCAGGCGGCGGCTTGGAAGTGTCCATTTCAACGCACAATCGAGAAGCCATTGGATAATTGAGGCTCACAGTACGTTGATCACAACACAGGAAATGTCCCAGAGAATGGCCAATCGACCGAAGAAGACCGATATTCTGAAAGGGCAGTGGGAGGCCTGGTAATTGAATCCAAATCGCCGAGGTGGGAGGATATCTGTTCATATGTAGATCAAACGACCCACGAAAGAGATGAAAGTTCTCCCCATGCAAGGATCGACTCTCTCTGAACCAGGCACGGATCAAGTCCTCTTCATCATCAAAGAAAATCAATAACTGCTTCAGACCCAAGATCCCGATGACCGCCCTACGATTCAGACCCCAAGACTCATTAACATACCTGTCAAACCCTTCAATCGAGGGTCGACACCGCACGAATCTTGTAACCAGTGCGTTGGAGAACATTGAAGAGGCCTCAGTGAATTCTTGCACAGAGACTGGAACAACCGGATGACCATTGAAGCGCCCCAGAACCCTTGGTGCAACGCATATATAGGGCATGAGACGGCAATCAGAGGGGAGACGAGAGTTGCGCCGACACTCCTGAGGGCGATGAGGCCCCTCCCCCGTGGGGAGAGGGGCCGCCACGATCTCCATCACCTCCTAGGGTTGGAGCATCGAAGAATCATCGAAAACGTCACGACCGCCGCTCTTCCTTCAAAAAACTCAAATATTCGTGATTTCATAAAATATTATATACAATGAGGGTGTTCGAGGTTTGTTGTTATAATTTTTTTTCTGATGGATTAGGATGTTTATCAATCTGATGGTATCAGAAAAATGAATGTATATACAAATTTCAAGAAGTGAAGTAATGAAGTTTCCTCAATCCATGTTTTTGAATTATAAATATTTAATAGAGAAAAATTAATAAAGTGTTATCAATGAGTTATTAATGTATTACACTTATTAGATGAAGACTAATGAAGTATATAAATGGGTTTTTTATGAATTTTCTTAGAACATAGTCTATTATATAGAATATTATAATGTTTTTTAGAAAATTCTGCTATGAAAACCCAGAGTGAGGTTATATTGGATAGATAATTTGTTATTTAGCTTCAAAGATAACCATATGAACATCTAAAAGTTCATTATATTGAATTTTATATACTTTTCTGAGAATTATATGTAATTTAGCTATAAATATCAACGATTTGAATAAGTGATGATAAGTATTGTTAAAAATATTAGAGCCATAAAATATAAGAATTGACTTATGAAATCATTCCAATTTGATCCCATAATGTTTTCAATGTTCATAAATAAAGATTCAATAAATATAGGAGATGTTATAAGTCGACCTGGGTAGAAGGTTCAAAGATCAATATGAAATATTTGTAATGTCATTAATGTGATAAATTAGAGATGGATTCTCAATGAAATAGTAATCCCAAATTAAAAATGATATTTCTTTCCATGATCTTGGTAGGGTGTTAAGGATTTAATTAACATGGAGTCATATAGAATGTTTATATATATATGAAAATTTTAATTATATGTTATTGATAAATATTTGGTGGGATATTAAATGTTTTATATTGATATTTAAATTTTAATTTCATGCTCCACCCTTTTTTTGCAGAGGAATTTTTCCTATATAATGTGATAATGATGTGCTGATTTTTGTGTATAGGATTTTCAATTTTGGTTGAATTTATATAGTTGTGAATAGATAATTTGATGAATAGTGTGAAGACTCATTATTCAAAATGATACTACATAGAGTATCCTACGAGTGTGTAAAATACTAACAATTTGCAAAGAAGATCATACAAATATAGGGTTAGTTTGTATCAAAATAACTGGGCATAAAATAGAATTTCATGAGACCATTTTTACCAAATGAAGTAAATAATGGAAAAATTATTAATATATATATCCTATAATAAGTTCATTCTCACACCTATGTATGAAACCTTAAGAAGAAAAAGAACGGAATTAATGATGGTGTGAATAATTACAGAAGCATATTAAAAACATTGAAGCTGGTAGGTAGTGGTTATTATCATTATTTATTAACATGTTTATATAATATTTCTATGTGAAAAGCACAAAAAACTATCAATCAACTATAGTTTTAAGAATGATACTTGATATTCCATTATGGTTTTATCTACCCAAAGAACTATTTTCTAGTGGGTTTTGTATTCATAAATTACATCCAAACCAAATTAAGGATCAATGAATCATATTTAGTATTAAACACTTTAAATACCCCAGTTATTTTAATTGAAATAATTTTTTTACTTCAGGGTAATTCATCTATAATCATAATGTAATCTAATTAGCCTATTTAAATATATGGAAATATGATTATTGTATAATGGTCTTCAATAAAGTTCCATTGAAGATGTATATTTCATAATAATCTTAATATTGATTATTAAATTCACATACTAATTTAAAATGGTGGAAATTGAATTAATCAATGACATGAGAGGATAATTTTGAGAACTACCAAGGATATTGGAAAACCATATTTGTTTGAGTACAAAAATATAGGTATTCCATTTGGTGCATGAATTTTTTTAATACTAATATCTTATTTCATTTAGAATCACATTTAGTATACTAAATTTTTTTAGTAAATCATTGAATATTTTGAGTAATACCATTCCATTGGGTATAATTTGACTTTATAAGGTAAAACATTATTGTATAGTAAAATCCCTATTGTTTTCTATATCAATAATCCCTCAAGTAGGTATAGAGTGGAATGGTTGATGGAATATTGTTAAGAATATATTTAAATAAATTTGAAATTTTTATTTGAATTCATTTCAATAAGTTGGAGTGATGGTAAAAAAAATATTTTGATAAGAATGTATGAGAGAATGCAATGTTTTTTGAAAAGTTATGCGATAACAATTTTTGACAGATAATGTTATTTTGGAAATGAAACAATTTACAATGTTATAGGTTTATGAACCCAATTTTTTTGATATATTTTTCCCAGGAAAGTTAATATGTTGTAGGATAATTGTAGTGAAATAGATTGGATTTTAGATAAGTATATATATTTTATATCTGTTGGTGAATTCATCTAGGAAAATTATATATCTCTATTATTATGATAGTGATGATGACATATTGATTAAAATAATGTGAGTGGATATAAGGCTTGGATTTTTATATCATTGTTTGAGTGGTTAACTATACAAAAGACACAACTAGAGAGTTAACAAATAGTATGGGTAGATCATGGATAACCAAACACCTGAAAATATAGGCTATTCTATATGGTATGATTATCCAAGATCTATTGTGAGCTATAATAATAAGAATGGATGTTTTGATGAGGTATAACCTGGTTTTGATTCGATATACGTGTGTGATACAACATAATTTATATCCTATATTTTGTTGATAAACACAACACACCCATAAAGGTAAGTGACATATATTTTATTTCTGTAAGATAATGAGATGTAATGGGGATTTTAAAATTGTTTCATAAAATAGGATACAATAATGTGCGATCAATTTTTAAGAATAGCATTCATTATTTATGTTTGTGGTTGCATGTGCACTATATCACATGAGATGACTTTCTTTTTCATATTCATCTTCCTCAAGAAATAGGTATAGGGTAACACTAGAAACAACCATGTAATGATTCACTATTGACAATGTCACGACCTACAGAATTAGCATGAATATCCATTTTTGAGTTATGTAAATGTCCATGATATTACATAAGCACACGAAGAGTGATAATATAATAAAAAATATACACATATCAAGGTTTTAATGATTATGAGATGGTGAAAATGTAGTCTAAAATGGATAGGATGGAAAAAAGGGATGAGATTCAATGAATCGTGGGTGAAGAATAAGAGATGTGGTAAATATATATAGTCTTTAATTATTACCATAGAATTTGGATGATTCATGTGGTAAATATATATATATATATATATATACATATATATATATATATTTCTTATGATTTATTTATTTATAGACAATATTATAATTATTGATTCATATGGTTTCATGTATGCATTACACAAACCATATATATATAAAGATTAATAAAATTTTCAATTCTCAAAGTATATATCTTGTTCATGTGGTCGATCATTGTGATTACATACTCAGTCCATCCTCATGATTAGTTGATCTATACTATTGATCCTCATGGTTCACCAATTTTTGATTCATTTGATCATTGAGATTGTCCTATGTGGTTACTTGACAGGATTCTAATCATCATAATGTAAACATTATCAATGTATACATTATGATGCTCCTGTTATATAATAATAATTTAAATAAACTTTATGAGTGTAAACATAATTCATGTTTATATTGGTATTCCAAGTCATGAAGTATAAGGGTGAATCTATGCACTAAAAAATCATAAATAGAAATCTATGATATTCATCACGTGTTAAATTACAATATTACATGTTCACTATATGTAATTGGAAAAAATACCATATGTGTTTTAATAATGATCCAACCTTTAACTTTTAATAATTAAAAAGTTGATTATGTATGATTCTAATACTGTAAAATATGAATATAATAGTATAAAGAACCATTTGGGGTATGCATGCATTTAATTTTATGAAATATTAATTCATGATAATTATTATCGATTTATTTTGATAATCTCATGGAGTTGTTTTAAAGAGTTATAAACAAAATCAATTTTAGCACATTCAGGGTACTTAAATATTGTAAAGTCATTTTTTTGAGAGAATTTAAAAAATTCCATGATTTAATTATGATTAACTGTTTACTAGCTCTGATCCTTAAATGATGGTTCCATAAATAATTATTGCTAATATCATGCCTGAAGATTTATATTTATATGTTTTTTTAATATATGATTTGTTTTTATATTGATGCATAATTTAATTAGATGTTCAATTTGGGAGTTTCTATTTAGAAGTGTTTTAGGCATAGATGAATGTGATAATAGAGAGATTGATATATATTCCCAAAAACTAGTGATAATGGTAAAATGGAAAAAGGGATATACGAATAATTTTTTTTAAAATTCACTAATATAGAAACACTGATTCACCACTGGCCCCAATAATAATTGAGTTTATACCAAAATATCCCTTAAATTCTTCCCAATGGAATTTTTAGGGATTTTGCATTTTTTTTATTAAAATGTATTCATAAAAGGCTTAGAAAGACTTCAAAATTTATACTCTAGAAATCCAAAAGTGTAAAATGGATAAGTTCATTAGTGTTAAAAACATTTTTAATATTTTAATTACTACTAAAATAATTATGATAGAGAATGTAATGTTTACAACTACTTGGATTTGGTCTAAAACTCATATAAATTCTTGTGATAAATAAATAAAATATAAAATATATTTTTTAAATGATTCCAAATTTGGAATTCATAAAAATATTTAAATTGAATAACTACAACTCAAGGTTGAAACAGAACTAGAAGTATATTTTTCTCATGAAAATCCTATAGAACAAAAGAAAATTGATGGGTATTAATTCATGTATTTTAATAATAAATATTGGGTAATATTTTAAACTATAAATGATATATTATTCTCTACCAATTCATTTACCACAATAAAAAACGGAAAATACTGTTTAACAAAAATATGACATGATTTTTAATGCCCCGACCCCAGCTACCCAGAGTCGGTTCATTACTTCCTAACATTGGCATGGTCACAAAAGATCATCTCTCGAAAGACCGATTAGTTTAGTAGCCTTGGAAACACTAGATACATTCATAAATGTTACCTTACATCATAAAGTGAAAAACTACATAACAAAGTCTCCATAGTCCACACTCATATCCTCTTCTGACTATCCCTGCAGGTCATTCAAAAAATACTTCTTCACATCCTAGAAAATATTAAAACATTGAAAGGGGTGAGCTCAGATGCTCAGTAAGGATAACAATATTACAGAAGCTTTCATAAATAAATATTAACATTTATGGAAATGTATAACTAAAACAAAATCCTTTTTTAAACTTGAACATCAGAATAATATGGAAAAAATAAAATTAAATAATACAATTTACTTACTCACATGGATATTCTACTAGTCGAATAATCACATGCAATATCAATAACCACTTTCATAATTATGGAATGCATAATGCCAGACTATCATAACCACGTTGCCAAGGCCTCGTGCCAAGACCACAAATAAGATTTTGTCAAGGCCTCGTTCCAAGACACTAGTTTGTCTCATGAGACCTACCAATGCATCAAGGAGCTGTAGCGGGCTCCACCCATCACTTATTAAGTCCAATGCATTCCTCATATGAATAGGTTTAAACATATCATAAACCATAACATAATCGTATCACATAAAACATGCATAAAGGAAACATAACATTTCCACATTTCAATCACAAGATATCAATACAACACATTGATATAATAAAAACACTTTCAAAACCATTTTCAATACCAAAATAAAATAAAGTTAAAACTTTGTATTTATTTTTCATTAAAAAAAGTTATGGCTTGTAGAGGAAGCCGAAACACAAATAATGGTCATGGCGGCGGAGAAGTCATTGTCGCCGCATACGTACAACAAGAAAAACATTCCTTTTTGTCATTTAGTAAAATTATTCGTATAAAAATATTCTTTTTTAATAAACGTAAAAGTTAAAGGGGTTTATAAACTATATAAAATAAATTTGTGTATAAAACAAAATATGCCTCAATGAAGGGAGATTGAGACGAAGACCCTTACAAAGATCATTTTTTTTAAATAAAGTAGATCTATTATGTGTATTCACTATAAGTACACAAAAATAAAGTACAAATACAAGATAGGATATAATAATATCCTGACATAATTTGAAAGTAGAAGACTAACCCAAAGATTGGAAATTGGGTTAAGAAATTTTCTTACCTCGTGTCCGAATTCACTCGACCGTTCTTTGATCTCATGAATAATAAACTAGAGTTAATATCTACCTTCTTAGGAACCTTTTTCAAGTTCATTATTCCTTTTATATCACTTATTACCATGTTATGAACATTATGTAATTATTTAAGTTAATAACGGTCGTTTTGTCGATCTTTGGTACTTGAGTCAAAAAGAAACTTCTTATAATTACAAGTTGTTCATGTGGTGATATATCCATTATACCAGAATTATATTCATGATATTGATATAATATATCTCATATATATCCAGTATATACATGAATTTATAATATTCCATAACGTTTAGAGGTAATAAGTGAAATGCACCGTTCATGGAGACGGTAAGCCGTACGTACGCATGAACGCTACTTTCATTTCTATTTAATATTTAATGGAATAAAGTTATAATTATATAAAGGTATAATATAATTATAGTATAATATAATGTATAATACCATTTACTCCATCCTTTATACATCCCACATATGGCATTAACGATTCAAATCACTTTGAGGGGGCGGTAGTCTGCACTTCCAAAAATGAAAATATCATATTTACCCATAATGGAAATCATAAAGTATGCCAAAAATGAGAAATTAAGAAGCATAAGGAAAACATAAACATAATATATATATCATATATGAAATTAGTGTCATCAAAATGTCCACCATTAGAGGTGTTATATGAGTGTTGAACAATCATCATTTTGTGAGGCAGAAATTCACCATCCATAGAAACAGTATGTTCTTTAACCATTATATGTAGGTGTGTGTAAGTGTAGCTAGAATAATTCTTATAAAAACATCCTAGTATATTTAGGATACTGGTGTTATTACAAAATAAATGAATAAAAAGAGTTTAGGGGGTTGGATAAGAAAATTAAAACAAAATAACATAAGTGAACACATTACCTTAAAATCGGGTAATTCTTTTTTGATTTGAGCCAAAGGCTTCCTTGGGAAGAATTATGACCAAAGTGAGGCTTCTAGGAGTTATAGAGGGAAGTTGGGAGAGTATTGGGGTAGTGTTTGGCTGATCCAAAAGGCTTTGAATGTGTGAGTAAGGTGGTAGTGATGGGGGCCTTTTATAAGTGGAGAGGAGGGGCACTCTTGGAAAGTAATGAAATGTTACTTTATTATATAATGAGTTTCGGATTTAAAGGTCCCACACTTATATAATTCTAGGATAAGGTGATAAGGGTTATAAATATACTCATCCAATAGGTTTTTGACAAGTGTAAGCCTTTGATTTTACATTATATATTCATTTTATTTAAATCGTTAATTAATGAGGTAATCGCTGCATCAGCATGTTGTCATAAATAATTTAATTTTTTTAAGGTCTAAAAATTATAAAAAAACTATAATGATGTAGGAAATCGTTTTATCTTTCTAATTAATTTTTATAGTAAAAAATATGACTTGTATAACCCCATTTCAAATTTTTTTTAGTAAAACAACTTATGTTTGTGACATTTTTATTTTAACTTTAAATAAAGAGTTATTTATGTCATTTTCCTACCAAAGTGGCTCCATGGGGTCCCCAAGTTGACCCATGTATTGTCTTGGTCGGCCATGACTCATCCAATATGTTTAGGACAAGTTGAAAGGTCATTTCATATTTTTATAATATCATTTTTACCTTAAATTTCACTAATTACCTTTAATCGTGATTAATTAAACTTAAAAGTTACTATTCACCAAAAAATTATTTTAATCCCATTGAACAACATTTAAATTCCTAATGACAACCATGTATGTTAGATTTTTGAAAATCAAATCACAGAAGTGGTAATGTTTCATTTAAACGAAAAATTAGTTTTTTAACAACCACTTAGTGGTTTAACTATTCATCAAAAATTGAAGTTTTTCAGAACAATGCCAAAATTTCACCCAAAGCTATAATTGATATTCCGAATCCAAAAATGTGGTCCATTTTGAAATATAAAATTTATATAATTTCAAATAGTGGGTATTACTATTCATAACGGCTACTTTGAATAGTTGCGGTGTGTTAGAACTCGAAGTTGCGTACAATGCAAGCAATTGCATTATTGAATGAGAAGCGTATCATGGAAGCTCGGGGTGTTACATTCTCCCCTCCTTCAATAAATTGTGTCCTCGAAATTTGAAATTTTTCTTTGAAAATAAAAGGTTGAAAATAGAAAATACTTTTGTGGAAAACTCACATCAGAAATAAGGTTAATAAAAATATAACTTTAAAAGATAGAGAGATAAGTAAAAAGGTCACCCGAGATAGCCCATACTAGGATTCTATGAAAACATGGATATGGAAGAAAAACAAACCATCAAGGTCTGATGGAGAGTCGTAGAAAACTGGATTAGGAGAAAGTTAACCATAAGAAAATCACAAACTTGTGATTGGTTAAACGATCATTGAATCCCCAGTTGGAAAAGTTAACCGGCAACCTTTTTTTTAAGTTACCTTTTATAAAGTTGAGGAATTTGTTTAGGAGATTTACTAAGAACGTAAGGGAATATACATACTTGTCATGTAGAATTTCATTCTTTAATAATTTTTTACCACAGACCCATCTTTCACTCTAAAGGGTAATAGAACTAAAAAATATTCTATTTATCCTAATTGTATAAGGTTCCAAATATTAACACATACCATTTAGATTAGTAAAACTATTTTGTAATAACCAGGGACTTCTTATAGGCTAGTGGTAGGTAATAAAGTCATGTCGTACTATGGTTGTGGGGTCGATTCCTGCAGCTTTGTCCGACGCCACGGGTTATGCCCCACCCTGAAGGTTGTCCTTTTCCTAAAACTATAGTATTATAATATTCCAAACGTAATCTTCAGAAATGTTTTAACCATAAACAATACTATCCAAGGTTCAACTTAATCCATTCGAAACTTTATAGTTATCAAAAATACCTCTGTCCAGACTTTCTCTAAAAGGTCTCTAAATTCCAAAATCATTTGTAACATCATATTCCCCAAAAATGTAAAGTTTCTCTTATTTTCATATACTAAAATTATGATTACCTTCATCATATTAAATCCTTAATGAAAACAACAAGTACTGCAGTAAAATCCTTATATATATATATCACATTATCCTTATAACCATAATATAATCCTTGAGTCCAAAAGCACCAATACATTAATTATTCCGCTTCAACTATAGCAACAGCATAAGATTGTCCTTGATCCCTTGGCCTTTTCTGAGGTAATTTTCCCTGACGCTTAGGACATTAATTTTCATAATTCCCCATTTCCCTAGAATTGTAGAATTCAACATTGATAGCCTCTTTCTTTCCCTTGAAATCACGAGCCTGGTGACCTTTTCTCCACATTTATAACAAACTCCAATTCCTTTAAGGCAAGTACCAGGGTGATTCTTCCCACAATTATCACATAATGAAAAATCATTCTTTCCCTTTCTCCCTTTATTTGTCTCTTGTTCCACCATTCTCTTCTTCTCTTGCTTTACTTTATTGTCATAAGATTTAGATAATTCCTTTTCGGTCTTGATAGCACACGCGACTATATCTTCATTCGTTGAGAAAGATTGTGATACTAATGCTCGACGGAGAAATGGTTTTAACCCATCAAATAAATGATGGATCTTACTTCTTGGGTTACGTATATAATCTGCAGAAAGCCTCACTAAACGTGTAATGTTAGCCTCATACTTTGTGACATTCTCATCCTCCTTATGCCTCAGACTCAGAAATTGCCTTTCCATACCTGCTCGATGGTCATGTGGAAATTATTTTTCTATGAAAAGATCTTTGAACTCCCTCCATTCCATATTCGATACTTTATCATCTTCCTTTGTGTTTTAAATCAGCGACCACCACTGATCGGCATCTCCAATGAGGCGGTAAACTAGCATGACAACCTTCTCCCTTTAGCTATTCCCCAAGGTATGCAATATTTTCTCCAAGGAGTTTATCCATTGCTCAGCTACTAATGGATTTGTACCCCCATTAAATGTTGGTAGTTGTTGCCTCATGAAGCGGTTTAACATTGATCCTCCACGTTGCAGATCAGGGTGCTCCATACGAGTAATGTTATTATTCATAACCTGAGTGAGTTGTCCCAGTATGGTAATAAGTTGATCAGCACCAGTTGTATCTCCAGCTCCACAATTATAATCTTGAGCAGGAGGGCAATCCCTACATGGAGTGCGTGCATTGATACGGTTTTCATTCCTTCCACTATGCACCATTTCTAAACAATGGCATAAACTAGATTAGTTTATGAATCAAAATACATAATTCCATACGTTTAAAACACTTAACACTAATTAAACTATTTATGGATATAATCCATTATCATAAAAAAAAAGTTTTCTTTGAGAAAGTATATACTCATGACCCTTCATAGTGGTTTGTAAAGAAAATGAGAGTTATCCTAAGCATATCCCCCGGGAGTGTCGTAACCAAGAGTGTAGCAAGGCCCGTTGTCATGCACCAGTTCTTGTTCGAGTCTAGCTCAAAGCGGTGTTTTCGAGTTTTACCCCTAGGTACATATGTGCCAGAGCCGTCCCTACCTGCTCGTATCCAGACAGGGATGTATTGCTCAGAAAACTCACAAAATCTCTACAATACCAAAATTCTAGTAAGTTCTTCTATAATAATCCTAAAAGTCTATCTTTGGGCTATGTGATCTAATCAGAGTTTATCTAAATCTAGCTTCCAAGGTTAGTACTAAACTGCCTCTGATACCAACTGTAACGCCTCGACCCCAGCTACCTAGAGTCGGAGCATTACTTCGTAACATTGGCATGATCACAAAAAATCAAGTCTCAAAAGACCAATTAGTTTAGTAGCCTTGGAAACACTAGATACATTCATAAATGTTACATTACATAATAAAGTGAAAAACTACAATAAAAAAGTCTCCATAGTCCACACTCATATCCTCTTTTGACTATCCCTGCAGGTCATTCATAAAATACTTCTTCACATCCTGAAAAATATTAAAACATTGAAAGGGGTGAGCTCAGATTCTCAGTAAGGATAACAATATTGCGGAAGCATTGATTAATAAACATTAACATATAAGGCAATGTATAACTAAAAAAAAGCCTTTTTTAAACTTGAACTTCAGCATAATATGGAAAAAATAAAATTAAATAATTGCATTTACTTACTCACATGGATATTCTACTATTCGAATAATCACATGCAATATCAATAACCACTTTCATAATGATGGAATGCATAATTCCAGACTATCATAACCACGTAGCTAAGGCCTCGTGCCAAGACCCCAAATAAGATTTTGTCAAGGCCTCGTGCCAAGACACTAGTTTGTCTCATGAGACCTATCGATGCATCGATGAGCTGTAGCAGGCTCCACCCATCACTTATTAAGTCCAATTCATTCCTCATATGAATAGGTTTAAAAAAATAATAAACCATAACATAATCGTATCACATAAAACATGCATAAAGGAAACATAAAATTTCCACATTTCAATCACAAGATATCAATACAACACATTGTTATAATAAAAACACTTTCAAAACCATTTTCAATACCAAAATAAAAGAATGTTAAAACTTTGTATTTATTTTTCATTAAAAAAAAGTTATGGCTTGTAGAGGAAGCCGATACACAAATAATGGTCACGGCGGTGGAGAAGTCATTGTCGTCGCATAGGTATGACAAGAAAAACATTCCTTTTTGTCATTTAGTAAAATTCTTCGTATAAAAATATTCCTTTTGAATAAACGTAAAAGTCAAAGGTGTTTATACACTGTATAAAAGAAATTTGTGTATAAAACAAAATATGCCTCAATAAAGGGAGATTGAGACGAAGACCCTTAAAAAGATCAATTTTTTAAAATAAAGTAGATCTATTATGTGTATTCACTTTATGTACACATAAATAAAGTACAAATACATGATAGTACATAATAATATCATGACATAATTTGAAAGTAGGAGATTAACCCAAAGATTGGAAATTGGGTTAAGAAATTCTCTTACCTCGTGTCCGAATTCACTAGACCGTTCTTTGATCTCCTGAATAATAAACTAGAGTTAATCTCTACCTTCTTAGTAACCTTTTTCACGTTCATTATTACTTTTATATCACTTATTACCATGTTATTTACATTAAGTAATTATTTAAGTTAATAACGGTCGTTTTGTCGATCTTTGGTACTTGAGTCAAAAATAAACTTCTTATAATTACAAGTTGTTCATGTGGTGATATATCCATTATATCCAGAATTATATTCATGATATTGATATCATATATCTCATATATGTCTAGTATATACATGAATTTATAATATTCCATAACATTTAGAGGTAAGAAGTGAAATGCACCGTTCATGGAGACGGTAAGCTGTACATATGCATGAACGCTACATTCATTTCTATTTCATATTTAATGGAATGAAGTTATAATTAAATAAAGGTATAATATGATTCCAGTATAATATAATGTATAATACCATTTACTCCATCCTTTATACATCCCACATATGGCATTAACGATTCAAATCACTTTGAGGGGGCGGTAGTCTGCACTTCCTAAAATGAAAATATAATATTTACCAATAATGAAAATCATAAAGTATTCCACAAATGAGAAATAAAGAAGCATAAGGAAAACATAAAAATTATATATATATCATATATGAAAATAATTTCATAAAAATGGCCACCATTAGAGGTGTTATATGAGTGTTGAACAATCATCGTTTCGTGAGGCAGAAATTCGCCATCCATAGAAACAGTATGTTCTTTAACCATTAGATATACGTGTGTGTAAGTGTAGCTCTAATAATTCTTATAACAGCTTCATAGTATATTGAGGATATTATTTTTGTTACAAAAGAAATGAATAACAAGAGTTTAGGTGGTTGGATAAGCAAATTAAAACAAAATAACATAAGAGAACACATTACCTTAAAATCGGGTAACTCTTTTTTGATTTGAGCAAAAGGCTTCATTGGAAATAATTATGCCCAAAGTGAGGCTTCTAGGAGTAATATAGGGAAGTTGGGAGATTATTTGGGCAGAGTTTGGCCAATCCAAAAGGCTTTGAATGTGTGAGTAAGGTGTTTGTGGTGGGGACCTTTTATAAGTGGAGAGGAGGGGCACTCTTGGAAAGTAATGAAATGTTACTTTATTATATAATGAGTTTCTGATTTTAAAGGTCCCAAACTTATATAATTCGAGGATAAGGTGATAATAGTTCTAAATCTACTCATCCAATAGGTTTTTGACAAGTTTAATCATTGGATTTTACATTATCTTTTCATTTTATTTAAATCGTTAATTAATGAGGTAATCACTGCATCATCATGGTGTCATAAATATTTTAATATATTTAATGTCTAAAAATTATAAACAAATTATCATTATGTAAGAAATCTTTTTATCTTTTCAATGAATATTTATAGTAAAACATATGACTTGTATAACCCCATTTAAAAATTGTTTTCGTAAAACAACTTATGTTTGTGACATTTTTATTTTAACTTTAAATAAAAAGTTATTTATGTCATTTTCCTACCAAAGTGGATCCATGGGGTCCCCAAGTTGACCCACGTATTGTCTTGGTCGGCCATTACTCATCCAATAGGTTTAGGACAAGTGTCAAGGTCATTTCATATTTTTATAATATCATTTTTACCTTAAATTTCACTAATTACCTTTAATCGCGATTAATTAAACTTAAAAGTTACTATTCACCAAAAAATTATTTTAATCCCATTTAACCACATTTTACATCATAATGACAACCATGTATGTCAAATTTTTGAAAATCATATCACAGAAGTGGTAATGTTTCATTTAAACGAAAAATCAGTTTTTAACTACCACTTAGTGGTTTCACTATTCATCAAAAATTAATGTTTTTCAGAACAATGCCAAAATTTTACCCTAAGCTATAATTGATATTCCGAATACAAAAATGAAGTCCATTTTGAAATATAAAATTTATATAATTTCAAAAAGTGGATATTACTATTCATAACGACTACTTTGAATAGTTGCAGTGTGTTAGAACTCGAAGTTGCGTACAATACAAGCTATTGCATTATTGAATGAGAATCGTATCATGGAAGCTCGGGGTGTTACATGATTCATGAGATTTTACAGAATAATATTAGGTACTATTTACTCATTGATTCATTAGTTCTTATTACATAAGTTATTAGAATTTTAAAATAATAAAAAACAACAAAAGGCCATAGAATAATTGTAAACATAAATATTTTCGGATGAGTGTTGTGTTTTTATTTAATAGAAAATTAATATATTTAAAAATTAGCCAAATATCTTTTTCATACCATATGAAATATTGATTAAAGGATAATAAGTTCACATATATGAAATTCTTCCTAGTATAAATATCATATTATACACATTATTTCAACAATAGATACATGGGGAATATAAACCATCATTGTTTTAATACTCAACTAGCAGATAATGACATTACTCACCCCACTGGGATGGTGACTGATATTCTCGATTATGTTTATTAGTATTGCATTCCACGTTACACTATAATTAATAATCATGATTGTGATAAAGAGGTTCATATCATTATTTCCAGTTCTTTATTTTCTTCTATAGGGGAAGTCATTAATGTATTTAAGGATAAGTTGTGTTTAAATATTTCTAGTGAATCCAAAGATATTGATTTATCAAAATAGTTATGAATTACCCAAAAATTAAATATATTAACGAATTTATTTTTGTAAGCTTATCTTGATTATATTGAGGAAGATTCTAATGGTAATTATTAAAAAAATATATAGCGTTCAACTAATGTTTTCATGAAAACATTTTTCATACATGTAGAATATATTTTTTATGGCTTTAGAGTGTTTGAGATTAAAATTAACCATATTTATTTTGATAAATAATAAATTAGAAATTTTGAATATATTTTTAACATTTATATTCACCCACACACTATGAATAAGGTTTTTATAATTATTCTAAAATAATTATTAATAATTTCACTTAATTTGATATAAGTGATGACTCACAAAATATATCATTTTCCAATAGAGGTTTTACGTGTTAATCTAAAGTAGTTTATGAGACAGAATATATTGGGGTTCCATTTTCCCAAAATATTAATTAGTTTTTTTATAACATCCCTTAACCAAAACTCCCAGATCTAGTGATTTTATCGTAAACATTATAATTCTAGCTCTATAATTGATGATGTTGGACTGATTTTCTCTATCAAAAAGGTGAAATATCAAAAATTAATAATTTATAACACAAATTCATGAGGAATTTATTAATTTATATTTAGATAATCATGTAAAACATTTTCATGAAAAATACCAATGTCATAAAATATGAATTTATCCTACAAAACCTGAATTATATTGTTTCACATGAATTCAACATGATCATCCATTAGAAAAAATTCCGAAAATAATACATTCAACATTATCCATGATAACAAGGGTAAAAGAAAACATAATAACGGTGATATGAAATTCTAAGTAAGTGTAAACATAATCATTAATAGAAGAAAGTATTTAATGATCATAAGATGTGAATAAGGGTATACAAACATAATCAGAGTGAGTTAGAAAACCATAAATGAACTCTTACCAATCAAAACATCAATTATCAATCATAAAACATGGAAAATATATTAAAAACGGAATGACTAATAAAAATAAATTTCCATTATCCATGTTATTTCGATAATGATCAAAGAAAATATTTTAAACCCGTGGGAAGAATAGATAAAATATGTTGGTATCTGGGGAAAACATCATTACATAATAATTACAAAATACTTATTAATGGAAAACCCATTCAACTATCTTTTAATATAATTCACTAGAGAAAATAATTATTACCCATTGCATTATCTATTATGGAACTACCATAGTATATGATATTCCACACTCACTATGAACTATCATAGAAAACCCATTATATATAATACTCAAGAACATCAACATTAATCTAGTATATAGATCTTTAATGTTATCATAAAAATCATAAAAACATTACTAATATCAAAAAATGGTTATCCAATGGAAACGAAACAAGTTCTATTGTAATATTTATGAAACAATATTAGATAAAGGATAAAATACTTCTTCAGACCAATCATTTTGAAATAATCTGAAACCATCAATAAATAAAATAAAGATGGTATAACTATAAAATCTATGCATTGGTTCAAATTTTAATATAATGTTTTTCTAAAATGATGAATTTGATTCCATTAATACACCATTAAAGGAATATTGAGAAAAATAACCTTTTTATTTTCACAAATCACATTTTAGAAATAAACTATTCAAAATATATTTCGAAAATATGTTTTCTTTGAAAGAAACCATAGAAACCGAAAATAGAATTCGGATAAAATTTAATACATTCTTGACAAAATATTCATTCAATTTAAAAAATGATTGAAACTTATTTAAAATTCATTTCATGGATATTAACATTAAAAACATATAATGTATGTTCAAAATAAAATAATGGTTAGGATGGTGGAACAATTTATTCAAGTCATATTTGTCAAAAAATGATTCCATTCACATTATTGATAATGTATAAAATGAATTTTTTGTAATATAACATTAATGGTTCTTTAAGAAAAGTTATAAAAATTAAAAATTAGTAAAAACTTATTTAATAAATATTTTTTTAATTATAAAATTATATTCTCAATTTTTTTAGTTTTTATTATCTTGTAATAAATTCATTTTTTGAGTGAAGAGAGAAATAAAGAATATTTTCTATTAAAATAACATTATAAATTTTTTTAATTACAAAAATGTATAAAAATCGTACTCTTACTTTAAAATATATATAATAACCAAAGTGGAAAAACATAATGAGATTTATTGAGAGGTAGATCATAAAATTCCAACATTAGAGACTCAATTATAACCAATATTGGTAAATGATTATATTTTAACATAAAAAAATCACCACTTTGGTAGCATTTAATAATACTACCCATGACAAGATAAAATAAAATAAAACATAAATATATAAAATATAAATTTATTTATGTTATTATATGTCAATTTGTTTGTACACACTCCGCATAAACAATTATATGTGTGTAAGCTGACATTAATCTCAAAGAATTAAACATTGGAAAAAATATATTACATCTTTAGTAACGTTTTGAATCATAATAATGAATAAAACATAATAAATTATTAAATTATAATTATCCTAGAGGTAATGTGATTTATTATATTACATGTAGTGGGTATATACACAACAGACAAATATGAAGAGAGACAAAATCCCCATACCATTTGTATCTGCATCATTCATTTACATTTGAACATCAAATATAATAAAAATAATCACATTATATATCTCTTGTAGAACCATAATATTATATATCATACCATGTGTGATTTGCTTCTGACCACATACTACCTGTTTATTAACATATCCTTGTTAAGCTCATAGTTTGGGTAATAACATATTTATTTTTCGAATATGGTAAAATTTTAATTATTGGTCCTCTTACACTGGTCATGGTTCCATAATATATAGAAAAATAATAATGAAATAATTTATATATTTATAAATATATCATTATTTTAATACCAATCCATAATGATGGTTTTGATAAATTATGTACATTACAATCAAGGAGACGGTAGTTCCTACATACACATTGATAAATTTTCCATTTTCAATGAATATTATGGATATGTGGAAAGAAATATTTTAACAATAACGAATAATTATAGAATTGAAAATAAAATATTATTTATTTTAATATTATTTTTCATATCCTCTATGTTTTTCGGTGATGAAAAGATGTACTCACATCACTTCATGATGGAGGTAGTATACATGAACAGAAAACCCATTATCATCTTTCAGTGACAAAAAAATAAGAAATAAAATATTGAATTGTCTTTTCAGAATGATAAAAATATAATTAATACAATAATTATGTTTTTAAAACATATATTTATTAACTTTATAATTTTTATATTCAATATAATTATTTAGGGAAATAAATCACATTGCTTCTCAAGGCGGTAGTCTATTGTACATACCAAAAACGTTACCATATCACTTGTAGAATGGAAAATAAACATAAAATTATGTTATAAATTACCAAGAGGTATTATTATTTTATATAATTCATATATATAATTTATATCCATCATAATACCCATCCTTGAGTGGTGGTAATGGGAAAATAAATGGAATCAGTTATTGAGGTGTTAGTCCTCCATTCACACCAATGAAGATTTTTAATCGATTTGATGAATGGTTAAATGAATATAGGTCATAAACATGAAATAACTCCAAATAGTAATATTTAATATAATGTAGTTATTGTATCATCTTAGTTCAATAAAAATTAATGGAGTTGTAGGAAAAATTATGTAAAAGTACTCATTGAACAAAATTACCTCTTATTTGGGTAACTCCTTAGGTTTGAACAAAAATTATTCATTGCATTGAATTTTGACTAGTATGGGGGTTAAATAATAAGATTAGTTATATTTGGAAGATATTTGAGAACTTATTTTTAGATATAAAAGTGTTTTATGTTTTGATGAAGAGTGTATAGGGGGTTCCATTTATATATGAGGTGAGTGTCATAGTTGTAATAATTTTTAGGAAAAAATGTATACTCAGTGTTTCTGATTAGAAAAAATATTCCCAAATAGATTATTATCTGAAATTATAAATTATATGCTCTAAATATGTACTTAAAATTTAATTTTTCCAGCTTTTAGGTCAATTTGATGAATATTTTTTAAGTTTAACATCATAGTTAACACATTTCGACCTTAACCGAGGTAATTTATTAATGGTGTTTTCAATCTTTATTAGGTATTAAAAAAATGTTCACATATTATGAAAAAAAATTACTATGATTAAAAAATTTTAATCCATTATACAATATTGTACACAAAAATTTGGAAAAATAGAATTTTTAATGAATCTTGTATATGCGATGAAAATGTTAGTTATCAAGAAGTGTACATTACAAGGAAAAATGATTTTATATTAACTAAATGTATAATAATAATAATTGTTTGAATTTAAATTAATATTTTTTATTTATAATATAAAAATTAAATCTAAATCATTCCTCATTTTCTATTATATTAATTAATTTAAATTTAGTAACATTATTCATTTTAAAACATTTTTCTGAAAAATCATATTTTTACCCCAAAAAATATTATACTGAAATCTAATAAGATGTATTGTAAAATTTAATTAAATGGATTAAATATAAATATATAATACCTGTGGTAAATTAAATAATATTAACTAAATAATGCATGTCTATAATTTCCAATTTTATTGAAAATACATGACATAATTATAAAAATATTTACATGGACTATTCACAAAAAAAAATCAATATTTTCCAAAAAACAACAAAAATCACTCAAAATAAAAAAAATTTGATGCTTTAAAAATGAATTTATTTAAACTATATGAAATTTCTAAAACCTTTAAAATTAATTTCAGTATTCCTTTGAAAATTAATAAAAATAATTTTCAAAAAAGACTTATTTTTTATGAATAAAAATACCATACCATTAATTGATTGATTATTTAAAAAAAAATTTTAAATGATTTATATTGATTAATAAATATAAATATATATGTTAAATAAATTATTTAATACTATTTATACACTCTAGTATTACATCAAATTTTCAACTATTATATATTTCATGGTCCATTTAAGATCGATGTTCTATGTCAAATACACTATCAAACATAGTTTGTTTTTTCAAAAATACCATGGTGTTAAATCCTCTACACCTCCCCATTAATAAATTTAATCCTCACAATTATAACTTTTTCTCTGTAATAATAGGATGGAATTGTCAAAAAAATTCTATACCCACATACAAAAATTGTTAATACAAAATCTTCTTGATAATAGAGAAAAGAAAGTATGATGGTCATCTAGAATAACACATATGAATTTCCATAAAGGATAAAATAGGTGATAATTGATTATTTTTAATCAAATGAAAAGAATAATGTCTAAATAATTTTTATTATTTATAGAGATCATTTCTAATTGTAATGTTAATGATAAATAAAAAGTTAATAACCAAAACCCCATAAATCATCCGGGTTTGAAAAACCTCATTGATATCAATAGAAATAATGTTAATAAAAAAAATATTGTCATGAGATTATTTTTTCTAGTGTTTATGAATTTATTTTCCTTGTATATTAATATCAAAATAAAATATACATACATTATGAGATTTGTTTTTACCTTTTTGAAAATTTCAACTATGTTATAACTTTTTTCTCGAAACAATGAGTATTCTATATTAATATTTCAAGCCCGAATCAGTAAAATATACAATTAAAACTCACATAACCATAATATGTAAAAACAGTATATTATTAACATCATTAGACTATAAAACTAATATATTTTTTAGAACATGTTTAGATAATTACTTGACATAATAAATCATAATACCATTAATATCCAAAATTCAACAGCAATATCCAAACACCAAACTATATAATTACATAATTAATAACACTTTATCCCAAATATAATAAAAATAAGTGAATAAGACTTTGAAGTTATTATCATCCCTAATCTTATAGACCTATGAGGTTACTCTTAAATCTTACGATAACATGACATGAAAACATTATAATATCTCATTTGATTTAATCCTTTCATCTCATACCAAATATAACACCCCCAAACCTAAACTCCTGATTTTGATACTGAATTCATCTATATTACAATTCATGATCAGAAATTGGGGTAGTTAGGCCAATATTAACCATCCAAATCATAATATATCAAAAAGAAAAACTTGACCGCTTACATTATCATGGACCTTTTAGGATTATAGTTTTAAATAATTATCAAAAAATCATACATAAACAATACCCATGTCTTTACATGAGCATTTCACAAACTTGGTCTGAATATTATTATTTTATATCAAGTCATCACCATCATCCATATATAATCCTTCTAAAAATAATTTATTCAATATAATTCTTAGTAACCTAGGTAAAATCAATAATGATAAGGGTGGACTCGAATACTCATTAAGGGTAAAATTAAGATTCCATAATTATATGTCATCATTTAGCAAAAGAAGTTTTTATGTGTATAATGATGTAGTAATGGTGCATTATATAACAATAAAATAATGCATATGTTGAGTCAATAAGGTTTTCCTTATGAATTCTCCATTCCTTTATTCAAGGGGATATTGTTCAGTCATTAAGGATTACTTATGACATTTCTATTTTTTCTTGTATTGAAAATCACAAACACCTTATCCCAAGGAGAAACTCATTTTTCCATAAGTTTTTCTTCTTTAAGGAAAAATTTCATTTCCCAAGGAAATTTATCCTTACCATGTTTTCATTACTCATATAATATTTTTTCTAAGTTTAACATTTGATTTGAAACCAAAACCTCATTATCATATATTTACCTAAATATGACGTATTCTCTTTTAGGATCTGAATTCTTAGAATTCTGGTTATGAACTTTTTCAGTTCTGACTCCAAATTCTGAATCAGAATTCTAGTTACGAACTCTTCTGAGTTCTGACATCAAATTCTGAATAATAATTCTAGATACGAACTCTTCTGAGTTCGGACTCTGAATTTTTGATATGAATTCTGGATACGAACTCTTTTGAGTACTGACTCCAAATTCTGAATCAGAATTCTGGTTACTAAATTTCTGTGTTCTGACTCTAAATTCAGAATACGAATTCATTATACGAACTCTTCTGATATATAACTCTGAGTTCTATGAATACAGACTCTGAACTCTTATGGATTTTGACTTGGAATTCTCATGAACTCTGAATCCGAACTTATGTAAGTTCAGGTTCTGAATTCTTCTAAATCCAGATTCCAAATTTCCCTAAAATTCAGATTCTGGATTTCAATAGAATTCAGGTTCTGAATTCCTACAAAATATATTACAAATATCCTTGTATTATAGACTGCGAATTCAATTATGGCATAGACTCAGAATATTAATTTTCTTACATTCAGAATATCAGTTTTTAGTTAATCTTACACTTGTTTTGTTATAAAATGAAGTCGTTCTTTCAGTTACACACTTACCATTGTGTGAGTGACCCATGTTCTGGTCCCTCAAAAATTCAAAGAAAAATATGACTGTTGAAGAGGGATCCGACCGTTGGATCCATGCCTGTAAATAGGATCTCATTTTAAAAAGATCACAACTTTTTACTAACTTTGGACAAAGTGATGTTGAAGTGATTTCTATAGAGAGAGGCTCTTATAAACTCTCAGGATTCGTGCCGAAAGATTGAACAGCTTGTTCAAACATTGCTTCATTAAGAATTTCTTTGTGTGAATCTGATTGTTTCTATGTACAATCGAGGGCTTTTAAGTATGGAAAAACATAGATGCTGACTACCTTGAAGTTGAGGGATTGCGGGGATAATAAGAAAGACTATAATCTTCATATCGAGGGTTTACCCTGGTGTGTGTAAGAAAGACGTTCTTGAATGTATAAACCAAGGGACCTTTATCCAAAGTTGTTGGATACGCTTCTCTTTGGGATAAAGGATTTACTACTTTTTACTGGTTTTGTTACAGGTTTTCCGCTGCATTTGTATTGATTAGGAAAGTATAATCTTCTTATACATCCTTAGTCTTGTACTCTAATTTTATAGGATTCTATACGCTTTAAGGCAGAATCATAGTTATTGTAATCTTTTGTTATGTTTCATTTCTGGAATCACATTTCCGGAATCAAACAACTGATTAGAGCTTAGAAGTGTTGTGAATTATCTTGTTTAACCATGTTAAACATAACCATATTTAAAAGTTCCAAAGTAATTTTTAAAGTATTCAATTCACCCCCCTCATGTATTTGAGCATCTCATATTTACATATTCGATCCTAAATTTGGTATTATAGATTATATAATACTCACATACCATCTCATCCATTGTTATAATAGGAGGTGACCTGTGAATTAGTCTCACAATTAGGTTCAGAAGAGAATTCTTGGGATTGATCTTCCGGATTCACAATCTTTTTCATAATCAGTTTTTCGGACTCGTATAGTTCATATTCATTTTTTTCTAGAGATACTCTTTTTATATATTTTTATTTCTTAGGAATATTATCCTTTTTTACAAACATTTTCTATTAACATGATTTGTGAGGAAGGATTTTTCATAACATGGAAGGAATAAATATTGGTTCCATAGAGAATATCAATCCAACTAGACCACCCATCTTTGATGGAAGTGATTTTGAATATTGGAGAGACCGCATGAAGACATTCATTATCAATACTGGATTTTGTACTTTTGTTATGCTTATTGGAGGATAAAAGATTCCTGACAAAGAAGTTAGTACCATTACTAATCAAGAAAAGAATGAATATAAGTTGAATTATAAAGTAAACAATACTTTGCATTTCTCCATGACTAGAAATATATATTTCCAAATTTCATCTTGTGAAGCAGAAAATTTTATATGGAAGAAAATCAAAGTTAAACACTTTGCAACATCCAAAGTTATTTCATCTAGAAGAGGCCCTGCTCAGAGCTGTATATGATTGTTTCTGCTTTCCTTATGGGGAACCCATATGTAAGGTGAAACAAAGATTCATTACTGTTGTGAATAGTCTACAATTCATGGGTGAGAATGGATTAGATTATGAAGCTCTTGTTCATAAGATTATTGACATCATGCCCAATGAGTGGGAATCCATGTGGACTGCTATTGATGCAAACAGAAAGGTTACTCAGATTTCCTAAGATGATCTGTTTGGAACTCTTCTTCAGCATGAGACTAGAATGAGGAGAGATGATGATAACATAAAGAAGAAGAATGGAAATGGAAGTGTTTCTTTTACTACTACTTCAAATCATATGAAAGCCAAGACTCTAGAGATAGTTACTAGATCCAAATCTAAGAAAGTTGATATCCAATTCGAATCTAGTGGAAGTGAATCCACAAAAAATGAATTAGAAAATATTGCTCGAAAGATGAACAAGATAGCTGGATTGAGGAACTTTCAAGTCAGATATAAGAAAAAGGAAAGGAAAGATTAGAATGATTCAGAAGCTACATGTTATGAATGAAAATGATCTGGACACATAAGACCTGATTGTCCTATGCTCAAGAGAAAAGAAAGAAAGAAAAGGCATTCAGATAGAAACAGAAAAAAAGTCTTACAAGGTTAACGGTCAGAATGTCTTGAAAGCTAATGACACCTTGAGTGCTAGTGGCGGTGACTCTTCAGATGAATCTTCAGATTATGGATCTTCTAGACAAAAGAATCTTGGTCTAATAGCCAGACTACAGATTGAAAATCATTAGTTTATGTCTAAGGTACACAATGCTGACTCAATGACTAATGTTTATTTGAATGATAATGATAGTAAATACTATAACTCTTCATATGAAGAATCATATTCTAATGAAGATTATACTTTACATTCATATGAAAAAGTTTCTAGGTTTTCCAAACTTCTTAAGATTGAGAATTCAAACACTCATGAAAAAACATTATAAGTCAAAATCTAGGAATACTAGTCTGACTAAAAAAATATCAGATCTTTCTAAATATCTTGATATGAAAAATTCTGATTTTTAAAGTTTCTCAAAAAATCTTGGGGAAGTAAATTCTATGAATAATAAATTTTCTAATGATTTATAAAATATAATTTCTAAGAAAAATGTTTTTGGGTCTAGCTCAACATCAAAGTCAAATGTTTTTTAAGATAAAAACATAGTTACCAAAATCAAATCTGAAATGTTTTCCGTGAGGAAGTGGTTGTAAAACTTTAACTTAGGTAAGGAAAATTTGGGTAAAATGTACTCTCAAATCTAACCTCTACGATATAGTTTTTGTTCTAGTTATACTAGTTCTAAACCGATTTTTAGCAAAAATTATTTTGTTCCTTAGATTGATCTATTCTATATTAAGTGTCATTGTGGCGGACATTGAGAAAAGAATTTTTCTCTAAACAAAACCCAATCATTATGATTCCATAAAGCCTATTTTTCTATGAAGATGTGGGTGCCTAAAATTTTTCTTTATGATATTTCCAAATCCAAAAATGTTTTGATTTCGAAAGTCTAACACTTTTGTTATCAAGAAAATAGGGAATGTACCAATAGAAATACGTGGTACATGGTTATTTAATGTTCTAGACATATGGCTGGTAACATAAACTATTTAGGAAAGATGATCAAGATGGAAGGAGGAAAAGTAACTTTCGGAGATAATGCTCCGGGGGAAATTATTGGTATAGGTAACATAGTTCTTCTGGGAAAAACATTGATTTCATATGTATTATTTGTTAAGGGTCTTAAGAACAACCTCAGTAGCATAAGTCAGTTATGTGATGAAGGTTACCTTGTGAATTTTATGAATGAAAAGTGCTTAATACACAATTCCAAGGAAGAGTTTATTATTTTTTCCCATAGGCAAGAGAAGGTTTATAAAATAAACATAGATGACCATAGAAGCCAATATCTATCTTGCCTTAGTAGAATAGGGGATCATTATTGGTTATAGAATAGAAGTTTAGGTCACTATAATCTTAGGAAAATATACAAAAATTATAAGAAATCAATAGTTTAGGATCATTCAGAGCATAGATTTGATTCTTGAAAAGTTAGTAACCCTTGTCAATATGGAAAGAAATAAAAGTAATGTTTTCAATCTGTCAGTGATGTCTCAACTACTGATTCATTACAGTTAGGGAATATTGATCTCTTTGGTCTGACAAAAACTGGAAGCATTGAAGGAAAATATTATGTATTTGTCTTGATTAATGATTACACTAGATTTACATGGGTCTATTTTCCAGCAAATAAGTCTGATGTTTTTTCGTACTAAAAAAGTTTTAGGGCACAAGTTAAAAAGTAAGAAAAACTTCCATTGAAAACTAATAATTGTGATCATGGTAGAGAATTTCATAATTCTAAATTTGTAGCTTTTTGTAGTAGGAAAGGCATAAATCATAACGTCTCAGCACCCAGAACACCTCAATAATATGGTGTTGTTGAAAGAAGAAATAGAATTCTTCAAGAGATAACTATAACCATGTTGAGTGAGTATTCTGTATCCAAAGAGTTTTGGCCTGTAGCCTTAAGTACAACTTGTTATACTATAAATCTAGTTTTGATTAGACCTTTCCTAAATAAAACTCTATATGAGTATTGGAATGGTAGAAAACCTAGACTTTCCTAATTTAAGGTATTTGGCTGCAAGGTATTCATTCTTAATATTAAATATAGTCTTCATAAATTCATACCAAAATCTGAGGAAGGAATTTTCATTGGTTACTACAAAAATTCTAAGACATATAGAGTCTTCAAAAAAACACTTGTACTTTTGAAGAGACTGTACTTGTTAAATTTGATAAAACTGATCCTTTTGTTTTTAAAAAACCCAAACCTACATCTACGGATGTGTTTTCAAAAACCGATTATAAACCAATGATAAAATATCCCTCTAATATTGAAAATTTCCAAGAAGATACTTCTGAAATATTTACCCAGGAAGATTTCCTACCCTGTGTTAATGAACATGTTTTACAGAACCCAAAGAAGTTTTTTCTAAAGAATCATCCCAATGATAGTATCCTTGGTGATGTGAATCAACATGTAAGGAGAAGAAGTTCCTTAAGAAATGAAGTAGAACATCTAGCATTTCTTTCCCAATTAGAACTAAAAAGCACTGATGAAGCATTAGGTTATTTTGATTGGATTAAAGCCATGGAAAATGAACTAAATGAATTCTAAAGGAATAAATTCTAGACCTTGGTTGAAAGAACTAAGGAAACTTCTATTATTGGAGTAAAATGGGTCTTCCGAAATAAGTGTGATGAAAATGTAAACATTATAATAAATAAAGCTATATTAGTTGCTAAAGGCTATAATCGACAAGAGAGAATATACTATGAAGAAACCTATGAACCAGTATCTAGACTTGAATCTACTCGTATTTTACTTGCCTTTTCAGCATTCATCAATTTCAAACATCTTCAAATTGATGTGAAATTTTCATTCCTTAATGGTTATGTTCCAGAAGTAGTTTTTGTTAAACAACCTCCGGGTTTTGAAGATAAAAAACATCCTGATCACGTTTTTGACATACCAAAGCTTCGTATGGACTTAAACACGCCCCTCGAGCTTTGAATGATAGAATTACATGATTTTTACGTCAAATTAACTATAATAAGGGAAATGCACATCCAACCCTTTTTATAATGATAGATAAGAAAAATGTTTTGATTGTTTAAATTTATGATGATGTCATTATATTTGGTCAACTCAGAAATCTTTAACCGATTCCTTTGCGGATGTAATGAAATCTAAGTTTTAAATGAGTATGATGGGTGAGTTAAAAATTTTCCATGGTTTTCAAATATCTCAAAAACCAGAAGGAATATATATATATATATATATATATATATCAATATAAGTATATTACATATATTCTTAAAATGTATGGATATGACAACACTAAAAGTATTAGTACTCCCATTGGTACCTCAAACACACTTGATATTGATGAATCTGGGAAACCGGAAGATCAAACATCTTTTAGAGGTATGATATGAGGTCTACTTAACATGACATCTAGTTGTCTAGACATAATGTTTTTGGTATGCTTATGTGTAAGAAATCAATTCAATCCTAAAGAATATCACTTAAAGGCAGTGAAAATAAATTTTCGCTACTTAAAGGAAACCATGGATTTAAGGATTTTTTATACTTATGGAAATGATTTTATTCTAAAAAGTTTTTTATATGTTGACTTTGGTGGATGTATAATGGATAGAAAGAGTACATCCAGAACGTTTCATTTATAAGGAGACTCATTAGTTTTTTGGTCTTGCAAGAAGCAACACTCAATAGCACTTTCCACTGCTGAAGCAAAATATGTAGTAGCTGGATGTTGATGTGCTCATGTTTTGTGGATGCAACACACACTCACAGTCTATGGATTGAGTTTTATGAAAATAAAATTTTTGTGTGATAATACATGTGCCATTTCTCTTATTTTAAACCCATAACATCACTCTCATACAAAGCACATAAATATTAGGCATCACATTCTTAGGCATCACAGACAAAAAGGAGATATCATTCTTTAGTTTATCGGAACACAAGATCAACATGGTAATACTTTCAAAAAATAATTAACATCTGATAGATTTGAATACATTAAACATAAGTTATGAATCATAATTGTAAGGTAATATTCATTGTTAACTTCTTGTTGAAACAATATCCTTACTGTAATAAACTCTTTTTCATAGGGGGAGTATTTTTTTCATATTTTTTGTAATGAGGTTTTTCATATTTTTCTTAATGAAGATTTTTTTTATGAAAATTTCATAATGAAGATCTCTCATCTCAATAGTTTTTCATTTTCAAGTTTTTATTCATAATCTAAAGTCCTTCAACAAGAATTTTCCTCAATATGAATAATTGTCCAGAAAATCCAAAAGGTATGATTCTTTCTTGAGTCTTCGTAATAACTTTATATTTTTTGGTATTTTTTTTGTTTTTTGAAATTACTCAGATTTTAGTTTCCTTAAATATGAATGTATTCTTTTAAAAACCTCAAAAGATCAGATCCTAGAAAAATTTCCATGCTGCTATCATTTCAACCATCAGATCAGATCAGAACTTTTCCCAGCCATTGTATTGAAATGGGAAGATGAAATTTCACTCCAACACCTATAAAAGGGGAAACCCCTGTAGTTGTCCCACATCAGTTCTCAAGCTTGTGCGTGTCGAAGCATTGCCTCTCTACAAATTTCTATTCAGAATTATTCAGAAGTGCTCAAGCCTGAATGTCTGCAGAAGTTCCTTCTCAAGAAATGTCTACTGTCAAGATGATTTTGGAGTGAAAAATATATAGGGATAGGTTGTTACATCTGAACATATTCAATAATTATGACTCTATTATCCCACAAGAACATCAATCTTAGTTGATGGGAATGTGTAACTATTTCAAAGACAAGAGCTCAGGATGTTGTGTATCCTGATTTGCTGATAGTATTTTATGAATCAGTTTGTTTTTTCAAGGAAGATGGTAGGGAAATATTTTCCATCAAGAGCTATGGAAAAACTATGCTTTATCTTACACTAAGGCAGCTATCTTAGTTGGGGTCTTGTATGAAGGGGAAGCCATGTTTTGTTCCCACAAGCTACCGGATGTTCAATGGACTTTGGTAAATGTAAAGTATATGAAAATTCTTGTATTTACTTATGTCATGACAACAAATATTGCTCACATGTCTACCAATAATCGGATCCTAGAGTTATGGGTTTAGGGCTTTATCATACTGAGAAAGGGTCACAAGGACACTCTTAAGAAAAGTGATATGTATATCTTATATTTTCTGGTAAATCTATGGAAAATCAATCTAATGAAGCATATTCTCATTAAAATAGAGAATATCTAGAATGGGAATCTGAGAAAAAAGATAATCATATATCCTGCAATACTTTCAAAATTGATAGTTCAGTGTCTTGAATCTTTCAAGATCCCTTGTAGTTCCAAGCAGTGGAACTTCAAGGTGATGCTTATCAGTGATGATATCCTCAAGAGAATGAAGGTTGGTTTCTCTAATGAGTCAAGTGAATTTTATAATCTATAAAAGGATGAGGTAGAAGCCATTCCAAAAAATACAGAAGAGGTTGAACCATCAAAGAAGGAAGGAAAGAAAATAAAGTTGAAGGATGTAGAAGCTAAAGGTGACACCCCTAAAGCTATGGAAGCCCAATTCGCACCTCTAATGCCCAAGAAATAGAAAGCCTATCTGGATGAGGTGGTAACAAAATGGAGGGAGAAAAAGAAAAATAGGAAATAAGGGGAGCCATAGATTGGCTTGGACCCTGTAGAGGACAAACCAATGAAATAAAAGGCAGCTGCTGAACTAGAAAATCAAGTCAAAGAGAAGAAGCTCAAAAAGAGGATGTCAAAGGAATAGATTGTGCAATCTCTTTTAAAGGCTACTGAAGATTCATCCGAGTACATTCTCATATCGAAATCCTTCCTAGTTGAACCATTACCTGAGAAACTGAGGAAAAATTTCACGACTCCGCAAAAAGTCGAATAGAAGGTTGTTAAAAAGGAAGTCTTGGAGGAAGTTCAAGAAGCTCATATATCTGAAGAGATAGTTGATCTAATAAATGAAGTTAAATACTTTCATGAGAATGAAAGTGCTTCCGAAAAGTTGTCAATCCAGACATCACAAGCCGGATCTTCAAAACTTGCTACTCCGGGAATATATGAGAAGGGTGAAGAGGAAGTAAACAAGTTATCTGAGGAAGAGAGTCATAATAATGACTTCATTCTTCCTATATACATTGAGGTAGGAGCTGAAAAAGAGAAAATTGATGAAGATAATATTGTACAGTTATCTAGATGTGAGCATGAGTCTCCTGATGAAGAAGCTTTTATGAGAACCAATAAGGGTAAAAAATGGTTGTTGATACCCCAACCAATGATATTTCGATGAAGAAGGAAGCATAAGGATCCTCTAAGAGGAAGCTGGTAGAGCTTGTGGAAGAACCATCTCTAAGCAAGATGTCAGATTTAGAGTCATCAGATTTAGGACAAGATTTTGTAGTTCAGTCTCTGAAAGAAGCTAGTGGAAACCATTCTGATCTCTCCAATAATTGACTCTAGATGCCAAATTATCTAGCATAGCATGAATCAGAAATCAGACTATGTATCCTTGGTGATGTATTGGTGTGTAAATATTGAGGCTAAACACAAATATTTCATTATAAACTATGAATTCCATAGAAAATATTGCATGAAAATGACTGACTGGTTAAAAAAGATTGTTATAGATTTGAGAGAGTGTGATCAATTTCAAGAAGATGTCAAGGAAGCATTTGGTACCAAAGACACCAAAATCGAGGATTATACAAACAGATTTCAAGAAAATATAAATATTGAACAAAATTATTGGATTCAGGATGTCAAATATCTGAATGGGAAGTTGAATTTTGTTTTCCAAAGATGGAAAATAGAGAGGGATCTCCATATCAAGATTCAAGAAAAGATGGAGAAGCAAGATGACTTACTGAAGGCTCAGGCAGAGGCCCTAAAGGCTCGAGATTATAGGATCACAGCCTTATAAAAGCAAGAAGGGGAGGATCACAAAGAGCTAAAGAAGTTGAAACCATTGTGAAGAAGCGGATAAGCAAGTAAAAAGATACAAAATAGATCCAAATCCAATATTTTGTTGTATATGTTTTTCCTTTTATAAATACTTCCAATCTCAATGAAATTGTGGATGCTTGTTTTTTTTGGATGATTGAACTAATATTTCAGGTACCATATTTTTTCCATTCCCTTAAACAATTTTTGAAAATCACAAAGGGGGATAAGGAAAAATAATTCTAAGTAAAAGAAGAAATATCCCGAAGTAAGGGGGAGTTTATCAAAGGGGGAGTTCTCATTATGAATATTTCCATATTCAAAAGAAAATTCTCATTCCGAAAATCTTGAATATAATCCTTAGTGTTACAAAGCCTAAGGGGGAGTTAGTCGTATTCACCATTGTTCGTATATAAAGGGAGGTAAGATTTATTTCAAAGTCTATAATTTTTTTTAAGTTCTTATATTCATTTTCTTAATGACATTTTGCTTTCCAAAAAGGGGGAGATTATTGAGTCAATAAGGTTTTACTAATGACTTTACCATTCCATTATTCAAGGGGTAGATTATTGATTTATTAATTTTCCCTTGTGACTTTTCAATTCCTTCTTGTTTTGAAAATCACAAACACTTTATATCATAGAAAAATGAATTTTCCCTTATGTTTTTCTTCTATAAGGAAAAATTTCCTTCCCCATGGAAATTAATCCTTACCTTGTTTTTATTACTTATATCATATTTTTCCGAAGTGTAAAATTCAGTTTGAAACCAAAACCTTATAATCCTATAATTACCTAGATATGATGTATTATGTTTTAGGTTCATAATTCTTAGAATTGTAGTTATGAACATTCTGAGTTCTGCCTCTGAATTCTGAATCAGAATTCTGGTTATGAACTTTCTAAGTTCTGAATCTGAATTCTACATCAGAATTCTGGTTATGAACTATTCTGAGTTCTGACTCCGAATTCTGAATATGAATAATCGATACGAACTCTTCTAAGTTCTGACTCTGAATTCTGAATACAAATTCTGGATACGAACTCTTCGGTGTAATGACTTTGAATTCTGAATCATATTTCTATTTATGAACTTTCTGAGTTCGGACTCCGAATTATGAAAACATATTCTGGATAAAAACTCTTCTGAGTTCTGACTCTGAGTTCTATGAATGTAGACTCTAAACTCTTATGATTTCTGACTCCTAATTCTCATGAACTCTGACTCTGAACATTGTACGTTCAGGTTCTGAATTCTTATGAATCTTGATTCCAAATTTCCTTGTAATTCAGACTCTGGAATTTTATAGAATTCAGGTTCTGAATTCCTACAAAACAGAATATAAATATTCTTGTATTATAGATTCAGAATTCAATTTTTTCTTAGACACCGAACATTCATTTTCTTACATTCCGAATTTTAGTTTTAGTTAAGATTATAGTAGTTTTGTTTTAAAATGATGTCTTGCTTTCAGATACTCACTAACCATTGTTTGAGTGACACATGTATAGGTCCCTCCGAAATTCAAGGAAAAATATGTTCATTGGAAGAAAGAGCCAACCGTTGGAACTGTGCCTATAAATAGGAGCTCATCTGAAAGATCTCACAACTTTTGACCAACTTTTGACAAAGTGTTGTTGAATTGATTTCTAGAGAGATAGGATCTTATAAACTCTCAGGATTTATGCAGAATGTTTGAATAGCTTGTTCAAACTTTTCTTCATACAAAATTTCTTTGTGTGACTCCGATTTTTACTAGGTACAATCGAGGGCTTCTGAGGATCGGAAGACATAGGTGCCGACTACCTTGATGTTTAGGGCTTGTGGGGATATCAAGACAGACTCCGATCTTTGTATCGAGAGATTACCCTAGTACGGGTAAGACAGACTTTCTTGAAAGTATAAATCAAGGGACCTTTATCCATGGTTTTTGGAAACCCTTCTCTTTGGGTTAAAATATTTACTACTTGTTAGTGGTTTTGTTACAAGTCTTTCACTGCATTTGTATTGATTAGGAATGTATAATCTTCTTATAATTCCTTAGTCCTGTACACTGATTTTATAGGATTCTATATGCTTTAAGTCAGAATCTTTGTTATTGCAAACTTTTTTTAAGTTTCATTTTTAGAATCTCTTTTCCAGAATCAAGCATGTTATTAGCGCTTAAAAGTGATGTGAATTACCTTCTTTGACCTTGTTAAACATAACCATCTTTAAGAGCTACAATGTGTTTTTTAATGTATACAATTCACCTCCCTCTTTTATTTGAGCATCTCAACTTTACATATTTGATCCTATATTTGGTATTATAGATTATATCATACTCACATACCATCTCAACAACATATCCATCAATACATGAATCATAAATCATAATACATGTCATAAGGAATTAAATCTATAAATAGTCAGAAAATATTCCATTATGATCCATGTGATATTGATCTTCATTGAAGGAAACATTATTAACTCGTAAAATTATATATAAAAACAGTTGGTATATTAGAAAATCATCATTATAGAATAATTAAAGAACTTGTATTGAAACCTTACTAATATAATAATTATATGTTTAAAATCCAATATATTTCTGTAAAACAACCTAATCAATATCCAATGCATAAGAACATTTTATCAGTGCACCCATCATATATAATTTCCAAGAAACATGACCAAAATAAGTTATATAGTGCTTTAATTTTATCATAATTATCAAAAAAATAAAAATATTCTTTAAAAAAATTATTAATTTGTAGAAAAAAACATGATCTATGAAAATAACATTGAAAATTTATTATACCAAAAAAGAAAGTTTTAAACAAAAATTTATTTCAAACAATATTATTCCATCTTGAAAAATAATGAGGATAGTTTCATTAAAAAATATTCCCACTTGATTATAAGTAACAACAATTTTTATTACCGTTGTAGAATATGAATACCCTTAAATATAATTAAATTCATTTTTAGGAAAAAAATTTGATTTTTAAAATCAATTTTTAATAAATAAATTGAAAAAAACTTTGAAAGTAATTTTTTAAAAAAAAACTTCGAAACATATAATTGAATATTAAAATATAATTGAAATCATTTCATGAGGAAAACTCATATTCCATTGTGATATAAATTATAAATATTTTTTTGTTCTTTTTAATTCAAAATGACCTTGAAAAAATATAAATTAATCCTCAATGAAAATAACTATTCATTATAGTGAAAATCGTGGTTCATGTTGTACACTTTAAAACTATGATTCATTTCACATATTAATTTATATAAATATAGTATCTGTTTTTGAAATTTACAAGATGTTACTTATAAAAAATATTTAAAATTTAAAATAAGGGTCAAAATATATTTTTTAATTTTTTTTAAAAAAACCATTTTTTAGAAAACATTTTTTTGATGAAATATTATTTTCAACTGAATAGATAAATAAAGAAAATATTTATTAGAAAATATTATCAATAATATTATCTCCAAAAGAGTGTAAAATGGTAATATAACATAAAAATATCCATTGAATAAGAAATATCAAGTTAATTATTGAGAGGTGGATCATAATATTTAAACATTGTAGACATCATAACGAGAAAACCTGATAAAGGATGATATTATAGCGTAAAACACTATCTACTTTTTTGTATCATTGAATCACATGCCCAGTTGAAGGATAAAATAAAATGAAACATAAAATATAATGATAAAACATAAATTCATTATATTACATGTTGAAGAGGATGTATGTATTCCCTATAATATAAGATAGATGCATAACATGACATTAGTCCCATTGATAGAAAATTATGACAAAAAACCCTTTCATCTTTAGTAATATTTTGAATGATAATCCTCAATAAAGTAATAAATAAAATTAAAATTAAAATTACATAAATAAAATGATATTCCTTATATAACATGTCAAATGGGTAGTATATAAAACATACAAGAAAAATTATTTGTGAACTGTGCCTTCCCCCAGTAAATAAAAGAGAGACTATAAATCCATTTCTTTAGGTGTCGACATCTTTCATATACACATTAACATCATGTATAATAAATTTTTGTTCATTATAAATCTATTAATTAATTATATATATATATATCAAACCCTATATTATTTACTTGTGACCAATTATTACCCATTTATTAACAATTACATGTTTAAATCATGTTTCATCTGATTATCTATATGTTTTGATTTGTTATTTTTATTTCTATTACTTTGACCATGGTTACATCATGTCCAAAATAATAATAATGTAATAATTATCATATTTATAAATCAATTATTCTTGTTATACTAACCATTAAATAGTGTCTTGATAAATAAAGTGTGATATGATCATCGTGATGGTTGTTCATACATATGCATGAGTAACATTCCATCTTTTAATGATCAATATAGAAATGAGGTATGAAATATGTTATCATTAGAGAATTATCATAATATGAAAGATAATGAAATTTCAATAAATATAATTATACATATATACATGCATTATCGTGATGACAATAAATAGTCACATTGCTTCATGAACGCAGTTGTCCACATGAACAGAAATGATGTTATCATCTTTATGATAGTGAAAAGGTATGAAATAAAATTCTATATTGTCATGTTATAATGAAAAATATGTCATTAATATCCTAACTATGTCATCAATAACACATTTAATAATTAAAATTATCATTCTAATTTATTATTTATAGTGTTATTTAAAATGAATCACATCACGTCACGTGGCAGTATTCCTCTATGCACACACGAACGATGTTATAATGTTCACTACAGAATTGAATGCCAATATATATATATGATATGATATAATGAATCCAAAGGTATAATTATGTTTCAAATATCATATATATATACACTTTACAGACATTTTCATACCCAGTCCTGATATGTGGTAATATAAAAATGAATGACATTATTTCACCAGGTGGTCGTCCACCATAAACACAAATCATGTTTTTATATCCCATTTTACGGATGTGGAGATGGTTCATTTTCTATCTATTAAAATAGAAAATATCAGTATATAGAATATAAAAAGGTAATTATATCATCATGTTTCAATATAAAACCCCAAAAAATCTAAAATAAGAACATTTTTTGATAGCTTATATTACACTCAATGAGTTTTTTATGATAGCTTGTGTTATACAGAATATTGGGTTTTACTAAAGAATAATAAACAATTAATAGTAATATATAATATGAAATATATCACATAGATGTTGGAACATTGGGTATTAATAGTATTAAATAACTTATTAAAATATATATTATATACATGTAAATTAGTTATCTATCAATTAGAAATAAAATAACGATAATTGAAAATAAAAATTAATTCTTTCTAAAAAATGTATTTTATTAGTAGATTATTTAGTAGCGCTTTGTGGACTTAAATAAAAATAATTTGTAAATTTTTTTGAAAAATTATTTTATAAAATAATATATAATTTATAAATCATCATATAAAATTTATCTGAGGGGTAGTTTTTTGGGATATTTCTTGGAACTCTCGTATTTTAATGAATAGTGAAAATTAATCAATTTAAATTGAAATCTAATTTTTCATATAATTTTTTATAAACATGAAATATATTTTAATATTTTTTTAGAGTTATATTTTTTCAATAATTTATCTATTAATGAAATTTAGGTCATTTTTATATTTTTCATATGAAATATAAATATAAATATTTTCAAACTATTCATCATTTACACTTTAAAAACAACCTTATAATCACATCTACAGAACTAATATTAAATTGAAAATTGAAAAATATGTAAATTTAATTTATAAAAATGGGTTCCATATTTCTAATCATTTTAATTTATAATTTCTAATGCAATGAACTATTTTCTTGTCCAAAATTAATATTTAAAACGTAATAAAATATTTAAGTATGGCCAAGGTAAAAACTAATTTATTCAGGGGTAAAAATAAGAATATAATAGCTAATAATGTTCTAGAAACATTCTACACACCGATATTTTAGAAATATTATGTTCTTAGAACATCTATGTTCTATAGGTACCCATTTTGGAGGCTTGTGGGATGACAAATTCATGTTTCTGATTTAATATTTTCGAAATATTATGAGTGTGTCACTAACATCAGTTATATAAGGATATCCCCTTTCCTCGATTATGAACACAATTACACCCTATTATTTCATATAATAACATCCCAAATAAATTTACAACAACCCTACCCCTATCTAAAAAGATTTATTTTCAGTATAAGGTAATTCTGGGATGAATTTTAGTGCAAACCAATAGAAAATACCCGAAGAAGAGGTAATATACTTGAACGATCAATTTTGCTTTATTTCATTCACTTCTACATTATATTCTTATTCAACCATACTGATAAAATAATAAATGTATCATAAATACATTTGGATATTTTTTTTAATAATTTATTTGCCTACTATAACAACCACTTCCCTCAAATGGGATACAAATTCATCGTTAATGTGTATGGAATACTACCACACCACGAATTGATGGAATTTGTTTTTTTCATTACCACATCTTAAGATTGGTTGCGATGATTTATTTAATGTATATATACTATATTTATAAAATATTTATACCTATAAAATCAATATATAATGTAAAAAAAATTACTTTCTATTTTGTAGAGGGTATGGTAACATCACTCATGTGAACAGTATAATACTACCTCATGGAGCGATGCGATTCTTCTTTCACTAACTCATTAAACATAATATGATAATTATAATGTTAATAATTATACATGATATAAATGATATAATTATTATATTTTTGGAATAAATATTATTCGGGAAAGATAATATTACATTTTCATTCATAACCATTCACTCAATTAAATATGATAACATCATTCATGTATTTGTGGACTACCACCATCCCAGAGTAATGTGACACTCTTTTCATCAAGAATACTCTTAAATGATATATATATATATATATATACATTTTAAGAACTGAGATAGAAATAAATATATTATAATAAAATATCACATACATTTTTTTTATAATGATTATTAAAAAATTGAAATGTTACTCATGCATATGCATGACCGACCATCTCAATACGTCTAACATAGAACATTGTTCCTAAACAGATTTAATGATTGGGTTTAAAAGTAAAATCAATGTAAAAATATAGTAATGATATAATTATTATTATTCTATATATTATAGAAGAATATAATATGCACAAGATCCATAACATTCATAATTAATCATGCATGAGAAAATAAATAAATGGACACTTTAAATAATGAAAATAATTATCGGTTATTAATTCATAGGTGATAAGAAGTTATAAACAAATTATATATGATATTATAAATTCTAGTATTGTTATGGTATATGTAAATTACTTTCTTAAAACCAATATATAGGTAGTTAATTTATGTCCATCCAAAATGAGGTGTGGGCAATGAGACTCCATCTCAATATTTTTTTTCATGAGGCATATTTTAATATTATACTTATTATTACTTTTATATGGGTTATATGAATACCATTAAAAATTACATCTTATGATTCATTAATAATTAATGTTATTTTACGTTACAATTTGGAATATATCATATATGGGGTTTTGACTTAAAAAATTACCATGTGGTAAATAAATTCCCAGCTCAATTTCATTTCATTAGGTTATATTACTCTTTCATTATCATTTATATTCAATTATTAGGTTTATAATTAATCATTATTATATTGTTTTATATTTCCAAGTGTTTCTGTATATTTTAATTTGATAAACTTAATCGATTCGTTGACTAATTCCCTCTTCAATATTATGATCATTATATGTGTTCATTTCACAATCTCAATTTCATTAAGATTATTTATTCTTAAATAAAATTTTAATGAATTGTAATGAACATTACCTTTAAAAAATATTATCTTACTCTCCTATTTTTATATATTTTATTTTCAAGTAATAATTCCATTTTTAAACACTTCGGTACTTCAAATATTTGATAAAATATTATTCAGAAAATCTGACAACAATTATCTCTTCGGTCGAGAAACATGTTTTCTTTCAAAATGATATATTTATAAAAAAACTTTTTTAAAAATGTTTTCCTATTCCAAAAAAATTAAATAAAAAAAATTTTAAAGAAATTTATTTTTTGAAAACTTTTCCTAATTAATTCTTACTATTTTTTTCTTAATAAGGAAAATCCTAAACCAATTTTATGTTAACATAGAATATTCTTTTAACTTGTCTAATATATATAAAATTACCTTCTTTCATGACCATTATTTATTTGAAACGTAATTTAATATTTTACATGGATACTCTTATAGAAACGTTTTTCCCTAACATTATAGAAATTAATTATTTTTAAAAATAGATTTTATATAAATGAATTTTTAAAATTTTTAATGCATTCTATACTCATTTTCAAAATGTAAAAATATATTTTTTTAAACAATATATTTAAATTTATTTTAACTTTATTTCTATTCATCAATGAAAATCCATTTATTCTTACCCAAATGTGTATATATTATATTAATACCATCCTAATTCTTTATCAAGATGTTTTATTATTATTTGTACAAAGTCTAGTATTTGAATTCCATTCCATGATTCATTTTGGTAATAATTAAAATTCAATTGAAATATTCACATACCTATGATAATTGGAAGTTATATTTCCCCAATTTATTCATATTATTTATCATGGATTTGTTTACTATTTAATCACTATATAATTTCAACATATGGTGGTCTACATAGAAATACATATATTTATCTAGATAAATATTAATAAATCCATATTCATTACTCAATACAGGTATTCGATGATATGGAACATTATTTATGAAGTAAACCAATTATTCAATATATGAGGAATTCTTTGTAAATTGAACACAAGGGTGAGAAATTTTTATAGTTATCCCCTCGATGAATCAATAACTTCGTGGATTTAAATAGTTTGCAAGATATTGTAAAATTAGTTTATAACCATACATTTATAACTATATTGAGGATAGATTTTGATGGTAGGGGTATCATGTTCATGGGAAACATGAAGAATAATAATTTTGATTTTTTTTATTTATAATATAATTATTATAATTTGTAATATTTTTACTATGATATTTTCTTTTAAAGCATTTATTTTTATGCTTAGTGATTAAATGGAATTTGTTTCCAGTTATTTATGTCTCTATATTTACATTGACTTATATTGTTATGTTAATTATTTTATTGATTAAATTGAATTAATTTTCAGTAATTTACATGAAAAAATTTACCTTTTCTCATAATATTATTCAAATGGAGTTTTAGTTATGCTCATGTCTTTCTATATTAATTATTTTAACTGATAAATAATATATTCAGTTGTATATAAACATAACTAAGAATTAGAGCTCACCCTTATTTTGTTTATTTTATATAGAATCCATGAAGTATATTATTTTTGATATTAAGGGATATTCTTTACCGATTACTGATATTCTAAAAAAATATGGTAATTTGTGTTTTCAAATGTAATTAAAGACTCATGTATGTATCTAGTTTACTGATACAATTAAATATTTAAGTCATTCAGATTATGATTCCTTGTATCTTATTCCATTATAAAAAAAGTCAGTTGCACCATGTTAGTAGAGTTAGGGTCTCTATATTTGGTTTCAAAGAATCATTTGTAGAAATATTTGGAAATTTAATTAGAAAAACATTGATTAAGAAACATAACATAATGATAGACATTATGGATAAGTATGGATAAATAAATTAATTTTTGGTTAGGTTATATATTATATAGTTTTTATATATAAAAATATCCCATTTTGGATTCTATGTATTCATTTGGATTTGGAAAAAATGTACCTATGGGTAATAAATTCAAAAATGTATAATTGTGCTTCACCCGATCATGATAGAGTGCAAGATAAATAAACTTAAAGCAAACATGTCTTAAAGGTCTGAGGGGATATGGTTAGGATAATTCACATTTTCTTTATGAAACCGTATAATGGATGTGAATAGATGACGCATTTAAGTAAACTACGTCTTCTTTAATGTGTCTTATATTGCAAATAAAATTTCTTAATATATAAACCCTATAAGTGAATATACATTTTTCTGACTATGTTTATTGACTTTCATATTATAATTTATGGTTTTAGTCAATGTATAGAAGCTGGAAAAGTCATATTAACAATGAAAATAAAGGAAAATGTGGTGAATTTGTGTAAAAAAATGATATTATGGTTGGAGTAAATGACATCATGATTATGCGTAATCAGTTAACCAAATATATGATTAAGAACATATATATTGTGAAACTCCGAGAATCAATGAAGAATAGACATATGGATGTTTCTAAGAGCTTAAGTGGTATAGACCATAGAGGAAAAAACTATCTAATTAGAACATGTTAGAAATGTGTAATAATACAACAAGTAGTGTTCCTTAATGGAATGGGAAAATACATTATGTTTGGAAAATAAGGGAATAATGAAAATAATTACAGAAGAAAAATGAAGAGTGCGGTGAAAGCAAATAAAACCCATCTTAAGGATCTATTTATAGTTCGTTGCATTAAGTGTGAGGGGAATGGGAATTAATATAATAAATTATCTCTGAAAATGATAATACATAAAACCAAAATGACATATAATAGAATATAATAAGTGAAATATTTATGTATTAGAATTAAAATAAATTAAATTTTAGAAGTATTTTTTCCTATTATATATTTTTTAAAAACTCAAGAAACGTTAAAGGACTATGATGGACTTTAAAATCATATGATTATTCATTAACATAATAGTTATCAATACCATCACATGTAAATAATTAATGTTTGATCGTAATTTTGATTTCATAAAGACCATATTTATTATTTGGTGATGGGATTTTACCAATACTAAGTAAATTTGGAGAAATTTATTGATGGAATATGTGTTAATAGGAAATTTATTTGATAAATAATGCTTATGAAGTTTTCATACATAATTTTAGAGGTATTGATAACCTTTAGGATTATTATGATCATTATTATGTTGTAATAATAATCAAATAAGATTATTATACTTTGTAAAAATGGGTTATATTTAAAACCATATAAAAAATGTAATGAAATAATTAATTTTATTTAAAGGGAATTCATTGTATTTTTTAGTAATATAATAGTAATTATATTAATATAGTTTATAAAGAAGATAACATTCATGATTAGTGAAAACTCGACAAATCAATAATTCCAAGGATACATGAACACATGAATAAAGGATTATAATGGTTTAGAACCTACTACTGACTAACATGATTTTCTAGATAATATTTTACTGTTTTTAGTTAAAAACATTTGAAAAAGTAAATAATAATGATCAAGAAGTTGTTTTAATTTTGATGTGTACATTTTATTGTAACGTATAGGATACCTTGTGCTCGTAATATTGGTTTTGGATAATTGAAATATACACATGGAATGGCTTCTCAACCATTTATGGATCTTTTAAATTCTTAGAAGTGAATTTAACTTCAATATTAACAAAAAAATTAATATTTCAAATTAATTTATCATAGTAATGGATGAATTATAAATTTATCAAAGCACAAAAAAGGAATAAATGTGTCCTATGAAATAGAGATATATAATGTAAATATATTTCCAACTATTCATAGATTGAAAAAAAAATTCTGAACTCATGGAAATTGGTATTGAAACAAAAAATTTTCCTAATAACACCATTGTTTTAAGTAATGCTATATTAAATAAATATATATCTATGGTTTTGAGGCTAATAGCATTTCATTAATCATTCACATTTTTTAATCAACTTTCAATTTCCTTATATTTAATTATTTAAACTTTTCATTCATATACATATCATTTATTGATTCTAATGATATCATAAATAAAAACCTATTTATGTGCATCAATCTAGGTAATGATAGTATACAGAATTTTTATATTTATTCTTATGAATTAGATTGTTAAATGTGTTATAACAATATTATGTTATTTTTAATTAAAAATGAATCTTTTTTATTTTAAAAAAAAATTATAAGGTTTTATCTAAAATAATGTTTTCAAAATTATTAATTTTAATTATATATAGCTAATATCATTATTAATATAATCTTACCAACATTTAATTTGGGTTAAATTTTGGGTTTTTTCTGAAAATATTTATTTCCCAATGAATACTGAAAAATGATGATTTTTGAAAAAAATGTCATATATTTTAATAACATAACAAATTTAAAAGTTTCAATGTGTTTTGAATATTTTTACAAGTTACCAATGTTTTATTTAGTTAAATTATTTTCTTTTGAATGAAAGCCAGATTTTTTTATAATGTATGCATGTTTTGGATTTTAAAACAGGATTCTTCAAATAGTATTTTAGAATGAATAATATTTCTCATTTTCAATTTATTAAAATAATACATAGTGTAGGTATAGTTAAATCAAATTAATAGGCAATATATCATTAAATATTAATTTATTTTCATGAAATTATTGTTTCCTTTCATAGTGGTCAACCATTAAAAATAAGGTTCCAAATAAAAAATAAACATTTATAGAACCAATTTTATGGACATATATAGACCTTATACAATATATGGTCATACATGACCCATTATTGGGGAATGGTCAAATGAATAAAACATTTCTAGAATTCAATTTTTCAAAAAATTACAAGTGTTCCACTCACCCCATATATAAAAGGCCCCCCTCTCCTCCTTTAATTACACTTTCACATCCCATTGGTTCATCCATTAACTACCAAAATAACTTTCCAAATCTGATACTATAATCTTATCGTCATTAATGTTTTCATAAATATATCCATTGAAGGCCTTTAGTTAAATCCAAATGGTGTTTCCCAAGGAAGAGGTAACATAGATCAATGTGAATTATTGTTTTTTTCTATATCCAATTCCATAAATTATTCGTATAAGATTTTGAAATAATAACATAAATATCATAAATATACACATATTTTTGTTTTCAAGGGTTATGACCACCAACCACACACACTTCCCTCAAATGGGTTATGAAATATTTATTTGGTTGGGAATAATGATTGATATCAAGTTTATATATGATAGTTAAAACATAATTATACCTATATTGTTGTTATATCATATATATATCATTTTTAAATTGAAATAATTAAGGGATGTGATAACATAGCTTGTGTGTATGCTGACAACCGCATCACGAAGCGGTGTGATTCTTTTTTTCTAACATGTTACATGGATGGCAGTTTCATTAAATATAACACAAATATGTCAAGTAAATGAAAAAAATTGATATCAATAATATATTTCTCAATTTATCTTTATTTTTCATACCCGTTCACTCACTGAAAAAATGATAACAACATTCGTGGTTGTGTGGACTATTACCTCTTGAATGTGATTTTATTCCCTTTTTCATTACCAAATATTAAGAATGATATATATAGGTAGATATAATATAATATTATGGTAATTATTATTAAATTATCTTTCTCAGTAGATAAATTTTACACACTTTATTTCCAAAATAATCATTTAAAAATTCAAACATTACTCTTGCGTACATACAACCAACCATATCAATGATTGTATTGTTAGTTCACTTTTAAAAACCATATTTAAAATTTTATTATAATAATAATTTTAGTATGCATATGATAATTATGTATTGTTTATTTTTTAATGACAAAATAATAACCCCTTTGACCATTTTTCATCTACCAAAGATGTTTCTGACATATTCACTGAATATGAAAAAAAATCCCAATGAATCTAAATTAATAAACTCATTGTGTAATTTTTTTTGATAATTTAAAGAATTAATAGTCATCATGATTGTTTTTCCAATTATTCAAATAATTGACATATTTTTATTATTCGGTAATATAAAGACAGACAAGTCAAGTCAAACACAAGGTAAGGGATGTCATCTAAATCTCTATTTTGACGAGGCATAACTTGATTTTATACAACTATATAATATGAAGATCTATATAAAATCCCAATGAGCATGATAATGAATTCCTATAATCTCATGTTATTTAATTTTTTATAAATTTTATTCATTCATTGGGATAATGACTCAAACATTTTCTGTTGATAAGGTAATTTTCCTTTTAAAAATCATCTTTTAAATTTTTTCAATAAAAATAGCATTCCCTTCATTGGTGATGATTTTGAAATGATTTTATGAATTTTTAAGTATTTAAATAACATATTAGTAAATTTTATAAGTTATCTTCAATTATTTACAAAATTAATTTTTTTAATGTGGATTGTTTTGAAATATAGATAAAGGAACTATTTATGTACACTACAATAAAAATTTCACTGTTTCAATGAAAATTAGGCGATTCATCAAATCAATAGGAATATTCAATTTTTCTTTCAATTAGAAACCCATTTTATTTCTTTTTTGTGTATTTTGTTATTAAAAATAATTTCATTGAGAAATGGTATTTTTATATGAATTATTTTTAAAAGAAAAGGGTATTTTCACATCCAAAAGTTATGTTTATTATGAGCTTAGATGATTTTTGGAAACAAATTATCATGGAATGGTGAAACCATAAAAATGTATTTTTACTTGATCATTATTTTATGGGGAAACCCAGATAGTTTCTTGTGATCTTATTAAATATTATATGAAGGGGTGACCTAGATAGCATTGTGTGAGCCTATTAGAGATTACACATTAAGGTGTCTGAGGTAGCTTTTAGTGCACCCATTTTAGATTAAATGATTTTTGTGTCTAGATAGAGCTTCAATATATTAGTTAATGTTCTTTTTTTTAATATTAATGAAGGATGTATTTACTAACTTGTTCACCTATGGATTTAGCTGTGCATAAGTAACTTCTGAAATGGTTTTAAAATAGATTATGAATGTTTTCCTCTAATATATATTAAAGAGATATTAATTACATTTTATGACTTTTAATTATTTCCTTTTAGAAAAAACATATAAATTTACTTCATAGGATATTAAATGATTTCATATTATCAATGAACATTTAGGATAAATATAAACATTATATGTGTTTACATGTTTTCATTGACAAGTCATTTTTCTATATTTTTTTATACCTTATTGAGATTTGTTTTTCTTATCCCACAGATCAAAAAGGGCAAGGAAGAAGACTAGTTGAATGTCTAAAATATTTTACCCTAAAATATATCTCATTTAATTTTAAATGTTTTATATTTTGGGAAAATTGGATAATAATTAAAAGATTCCAATCTATATTATATGGTTTCATAATGTTTGTTTTATAAACTAATTATCTAGTCTTATAATCATAAATTGATCATTAAAGTTAAATAAAATAATTTTTCACTAAAACACCAGATTATGTAATGTTTAGGATCAGGGGATTATAGTTGGAATGAAATTAAAGTATTAGATAACTTTAGTTTTCCTATTATTGATAATAGTGTGCCATAGATATATTTTTTCATGTGGTTATGTTAAAATGATATAAAATTTTAATATAACTATGTTAATTTGTGTATAAAAACTGATATTCATAAAAGTTTTTTATATGGGAAATTAGGAATATTTTTTTGGGATGGAGATGAGAGGAAAATATCCCTCCAAATTATCATCCCTTTATTGATGTAATCATAATAGAATAGTTTTTTGTAGTGATGGACAAGTTGATATGGGATAAAAAAATTTCTCATATCCATGGTATGGAGGAACCCAATCTATAACAATCGATCATTATTTCGTGATTAATTTCATGAGAAAATATCCCCCATAATTGAGTGGATTATCATACACTATGGTTGAATAATTTTGAATCAATGATCTAGAGATGATATTTAATGTCATTGGATGTTTAAGACATCAACAGTAACTCATTTTATTTATCATTTTGAAGGTGAAGTTGATTGATGATGGTCCTTGGTTGAGGATACCATAGAAAAGATGACATTGATTCTATGGAACATGAAACATTCTTGGATCCTTTCTATGTGATGTATTTCCTTAAGGATCTTCGGATCTATAAGTAAATCTAATTACTTGAATTAGTGAATAAAGATGAATGTTTTTGTGGATCCATATAATGAAAAAACAACATATTTTTTTAGCATGTGGTTGATTTTATTCGGTACACTGGTAATAAAATTAATATATATTAATCAGTTAGAAACTAGGTTTATATAGATATTTGGATTTATGTGAATTTAAAATATATGATATGTTTTTCTCTGTTGAGAAATTTATGATTGAGTTTTCTAACATGTATGTTCCTTGAGATGAAAAATGTAATAAATTGTTAATATGGTACGAAACATAGAAGAAACCAACTAATAAGACTATATGTAAGCCTCTAAATTGTTCAAAGCGTGGAAAGAAACATTTCATGGAATGTTTGACGGTATCTAGGAATTGATTCAAGTGTGTTTTGTTTAGTTACATGACACATGACTATAAAGAAAGTTTTCATAACTAACAAAATATTAGGGTAACTAATAGCTATTTGACAGTTAAGAATTTTAGTTTCAATGAGTTCATTCATTATGCTAATTCATGTATAAAGATAACTGCATAGGATAAAAACAATCATTATCATAAATAGAAAGGTATATATAATTAATTTTTTATTACTATAGTTGATGATGGTCCTTTAAATATAGTCTTGAGAGGTGTGTTAGGTGTGTATTCAAATTATTACAATACTTAGATTGACTAGGGATCTTTTCATTCTATTATTTAGGATAAATCTTCAATTAAATTTGGAATATATCCTTACTAAAATTAAGATATTATTTTTGATGAGAACTCTAGGGGGAAGTATAATAAAGAATTATTATCAAAAATCATACTATTTTTATTAGTGGTATGGTCCTTCACCCAAATCTTGTTGAACATTACATAATATATTTTATATGATTCATGGTATGGGTTTCATTTCAGATGATCATGCTATGATATATTATAGAGTTATGAAAGTTGTGTTCAAGGATTTATTGCCTTTGATAACAAACCAAGATGTCTGAAACGTTTTTATAGTTTTTAAAGAAATTTATTGATTTCATATTGATGAAAATAAACAACATTTTCAAATGAGTGATGTTTTAGTATTAAATGAATACATGGATGTATTTTCTGATAATTTTTCTCTAGTTATTCTTTATATAAAGGTTGAGTTTATTATTGATGTAGTTCTGTATGTTAAGACTATTTTTAAACCCACTTATCTAATGAAAAATGTGGATATTTTAGATCTAAACAAATAAAATTTAGTAGTTATTAGATTAAGGGTTCATCCAACCTAAATATTCACCATAAGGTTACCCTATTTTGTTTTTTAAAAGAAAAAATGGTTCAATGAGACCTTTCATTGATTATAGATCCGTGAATTAGATCATTAATCGGAAAAAGTATCATTTTACTAATGTTAAAAAATTTTATGATCAAATATAGGGGAAAATTATTTTCTAAAAGTTGAACCATGATTATGGTACCATCATTTGAAATTGAAGTAATAAAAAATTAAAAAGTATAGATTTTATGTAAGATATATGAACGATGAATTTGTGGTTATATAATTTTAGTTATCTAATAAATGTTTTGTATTTGTCAACAATATAAAAATAACATTACATTATTTGTTGGAAATGTGTATGGTTGTGTTTATTGAATACATTTTGATATAATTTATTAGTCCAAAATAACATGAAAAACCCGAAGCTTGTTTAAATAACCATAATAGAAAATAAACGATATGGGACTTTTATCATCTGAGAATTTTCATTGGAAAAATATATCATTATAGGAAATATTATTTCTAAAGAGGGAATAATTTTTGATCCCACTAAAACAAAAGATTTTTATGAATTGAAATGACCCACAAATATCACATAAATAATTTTTTTTATTATATTAATAAGTTACTATCAGTGTTTTTTAGAAACATTTCTCAATTGCATGTGCATGAAAACATTTAACTCAAATATGAGTTAAATTAATCTTAATAAAATAATGTGATGATTATATTTAGGAAGTAAAAATAATATAGGTGAAGGATCCATTTTTTTTCACAGCTTCTTGATATAGAGAACTCATTATCACTAATGATTCATCGTTGAATGTACTTGGTTGCGCCTTTATCCAGTATGATCTGTTAAATTCATATACTCTTCATCAGTTGAAACCTCACATGTTAAATTACACTAAACATGATTTGGAATTAAATACTGTGTTTTTTTATATTCTGGATGGATACATTGTGTAGAATAAAGTGTGAAATAAGTTCTTATCACAAATATTTAGTTATATATTTACTCACAATCAACTATACAAGAGACAGAGAAGATGACTAGAAGTGAAGAAGAATTATAATTACAAGATTTATTATCATCCTTGAAAATAAAAAAATGTGGATGAGGTATTGATTCCAAATAATAATGGTACATTAACCATGTTAGGTTCTCAATGTGAAACATATGTTAACCATTTTTTATATTTCGGACTAGAAGTTGTGGATATTAGGACATCATATATTTTGTTTCATGATTTTGTATAGTAAACATTTTCAAAAATAATTAAGAGTGATAATATAGAGGAACATTCTTTTTATGAAAATGTGGAATCACTTTATAAGGTTAATTATAATGATTTTAATATTAATGAATATTTAATTATATAATTTCTATGAAGAATTTGTTTTTATTGTGATTTTCTTGTTAAGGAAGAATTTGTTTACTAAAGCTCATAGTTCCAATATTTCTATTTATCTGGTAAGCACTATGATTTATAGAGACTATTGAGAGTATTACAAGTTAGAAGGAAGAAACATAGATATTTATGACTTTACTATGAATTGTTTGACATGTCATAAAGTTAAATATGAATGATGATTACTAAAGGGGTTGCCTCAAAATTTTCCAGTGTCGGACATGAAATTTAATAATATATCCATGGTTTTAATAGTAGGATTTCAAAGGAAATTAAGAGGTAACAATGATATTTGATTTTATGTTGATCGATTAACTACATTAACACATTTCATTAAAATTTTAGAAACGAGGTATTTAGATCATCTTTTTTTAATTTATCAAAAGGATATAGATAGGTTATATATAGATCCTCTCTCTATTGTATCATACTATGATCCTAGGTTCAGATGTAATTTTTTGAAAAGACATATAAAGTCATTGGGTACACATGTAAATTCTAGTATGATTTTACATCCTCGGTCTATTGGGAAGTCCATGAAAAAAATTTAACTTTTTAATGTATGCATCTTTCTTGATAAAATTATATTTACGAAATTTGGGATTACAATACTTATTTAGTTGGGATATCGTACAATAAGGGTTTTCATTATACTATCAAAATGGAACCATTTGAGGAGTTATATAGAAAGAGATTTTGAAAACAATTTTTGGAATAAAGTAAGTGAAATGAAGTGGATAATACTAGAGTTGGTATTGGAAATGGATAATGACATTCATTTTATTTAGAAGTACATAAGGAAAAATTAGTGCATATAGAATTGTTATGTGGATAACTAGAGAAATGATCTTTCTCTCGAGGTTAGAGATCATTTATTTCTAAAAGATAATACATGGAAAATTTGGACATGTTTTTTTAATATGGGGAGATAATTAAATGGTTATTTTTACCATATAAACACTAAATAAATATTGATCATATTATTATTATGATTATTTTTCTCAATATTTATCTTAGGCACACAATGTATTTAATGTTATATGCCATATTCATCTCATGTTATAACCCTAGAAGTAGTTTAGTTGGAAGATATTAGTTCTTATTAGGAACATATAGTTTTTTTAATTTACTGTAGAGAGAATATGATGTAGAATAACGAGATTCATAATGTTAATATTTTTTGGGATAACTAAATGGTTAAAGAGGTAACATGGGAATATAAATTTACTATGTGGGAAAGATACCCCCACTTGGTCAATAAGTTAATAAAATTGTAGGAACATAAATTTTATAAGGGTATAAGTATGTAAAAAACCATATAATGATATATTAAATCTTTTACATATTTATTAATAAAAATTAGATTGTTATATTAGTTATAATAACATTTAGTAATTTTAAATCTAAAATAAAATTGCCTTATTTAAACAGTTTTATTTTAATGTTTTATTTAATATAATTTTTTTAAATTTTTGTAATTTAATATGATTAATTAAATATAATTTCCTAAATAATAATATTAAAATTACTTTGGGATAGTTTTTTTAAGATTTATTTTTCACTAAATAGTGAAAAATACTTATTTTTGTAAAAAATATTCTATTTTAATAAATTCTATTATTTAAAATTCATATAATTTTTGGTATATTTATGTATGTAAACTGATTATTAATTTATTCCACTTAATGTTGTTAATAAACATCTTATTGGGTTTTAATAAAACATTTTTTGAAACATGTTTTCTAAAAATAGGTTTAAAATAAATTTTTTTTCTCCAGTATAATTAATTAATATAATAACAAATGGGAAATGTTATAATTTAAATGTGTATATTATATATTAGTAAATATTATTTTATTTTCATATAATTATTACTATTATTCATAGAGTTAATATAGTATCATCTTTTTTTGAAAAAAAATCATTACTCTTAAAAACCTCTGTTCTCGTCTCGCCTGTGGGGTTATTATTAAATTATATAATTTTTCACATCCAGAAATTGAATTTGAAAAAATGGATTCCATATTTGGAATCATAATAATTTAAAATTTCCAATATTTTTAAATATATTTTTTATAAAAATTATTAGTGAAGAAATATTAAAAATAATTATATCAATTATGGTAAAATTTATTATAAATATCTGAAAAACGTTAAATTTAATTGAAACGATGACCTATAAAAGTGTCCAAAACCCATTGTATGGACTTATTTATTATTTATAACTTTATTAATACATAATTTACTATTATTGGGTCATGTTAACAAAAATAATATTATTGTAATTCACTTCTTCAAAATATGACAAGGGTGTAACTCACCCCTTATAAAAGGCCACCACCTCTCATCCATTCATTAAACATTAAAAACCAATTTAATACAAAATCACCAGACCAAATTAAATCCAAAATCTACTAAAATAATCCTAGATGCCTTATTTGGGGCAGAAATCTGTCCATGTAAGGCCATTGGTGCATACCAAAATTTGTTATTTGAGGAAGAGGAAACATTCATCAACATTTATATTTGTTTTATTAATTTCATCAACAATTTCAATTAATTATATATAAACGTGTTATAATAACATATGGATCATCAATATAAGTAATTTTTTAGGTTATAGTTATGACTAAAAACAAAACAAACTTCCATAAAATGTGTTATGAAGTCATCATTTGTTTGTACAGCAGACTACCTCCTTGTGAACTGGTGTTGTTCATCATTCCATTACCACTTATTATATATGATAATAATGATGGTTTTAAAGTTAATATATGATATTTATAACATAATTATATATAAAATGTCATTATATCATATATACCCCTTTTAAATATCAATTCACAAGGGATTTTGTAATGTCGCTCGTGTGTATGTCGGACAACCGCCTCAAGAAGCGATGTGATTATTTTTCATCAAATCATTATGATGAAGGTATTAACTGTAAATATAAGAAATATATATTATATAAATGAAATTTTAATTATATTAATGGCTTATTTATCATTATATAAATATAATATAGAATTTTCATTCTAACATTATAACTCACCAAAAAAGTGATATTGTAATTTGTGGACGTGAATACAACCACCTCCTCAAAGCGATGTGATTACCATTATTCATCACCAAATAAAACTAATGATATAGAAATAATTATATAGAATTATATATTATGGTATTTATGATATAATAATAATTATGGATAGATACATTTTTCTTACCTTCTTTTAATAAGGATCATTGTAAAAATCGAAATGTTAGTGGTCTGTACATGCTGCCTACCGTCTAAATGATTGAAATGTTAGTTAACTATTAATAACAATATTTAATAATTAGATATAAAAGTATAAATTATAAATAAATATAAAAATTAGGTATTAAATATTATATTTTATATGTTTAAATGATAACCCCATTGACCATACTTGACCTTCCATAGTGGATTTTGACACACAAACCGAATATGTCCAAAACACCCAAGTTAATATTAATTGATTAATTATTTATTTATAACATGTAAATATTTTAAATAATATTAATAATAAATATTGAAAATATTATCAATAAATTATATCATATACATAATTGTTTTTTTCAACATAATTAACAAATCGTTATCAGGCCTGACTCAAACTAATTGACTTCATCTCAATATCCATTTGTCAAAACATATCATCATTATATTAACATATATTAATTAAAGAGGTGTATATACAAACCCTTGGATATTATAATTATTTCCAGTATTATAATGGTATTTAATGTTTCTTTAATTTATAATATCATGGGTCCAATCATTCAAATATTTCCAAGTGATGATGGACTTTTCAACCATAAACCCCATATTTTAATGTTTTCCTTAAAACTCTCTTTCTCTTACATATCCATAGTTTTTTTGAAATTATTTTGTTTAATTATTCATAAAGAAAACAATAATTCAAAATTATATTTTATAAATTATATTTAACTGTATTGGAAATGATTATTATTATGTATTTTATAGGGAATGTATTGAAAAATAAATAAAGGAATTCATAACACACACAACAACAACAACATATCATCCAATGTAAAAATTATATGATTTTTTTATTCCCTTTCAAGATTTCATATCACCTTTAATGAAAAACCATTTCCTTTATTTTTGGGATATATTCATGTCGAAATTATTTTCTGGAGAAATTGATATTTTTTTTTGAAATTGGGTCTAATTAAATGAAAAGGTTATTTTTTCATCCAAAAATCATTTTAATGAGTTGAATAGTGTTTTGGAAAATAATTAATGATGGAATAGTTCATGCATATAGTTTTTTTTCAAGATATCTTACATTATTATTATATGATTGGGTGGCCCCTATACCATTGGGTGATCCCATTAAATCTTATATGATGTGATCACCCAAATATCACCAGATGATCTTGTTATAGCTTATATAATTGGGTTGCCAATATAGCACCTGGTGAGAACACTATAGAATAAATGATTGGTGTGCCAAACATCACTCCAATTAATTGGTTAATGTTCCTTATCATAATATTCAATTAGGATGGAGTTACCAATATTTTATTAATGGGATATAAAAGGTATCTAATTACTTATAACATGGGTTTAAAACAGATTGTGAATGTGAAGATCTAAATTAATTAGAAAGGATCTTAATTGGTTTCTATGGGTTTTAATGATTTTAATTAAGAAAAACGGTATATTTTTTTCATATGAAATTTTTTAATACATACACTAAATGAAATATTATGATAATAGAAAAAATTATATGAATTTAGATGTCTTCACAAGACTAAGGTTTTTATTTTGTAGGGTATCCCTTACTAAGATTTTTGTTATAATACCATGGTTTAAATTTTTTTCATAGATAAGAAATGTGGGTAAAGTAAATTAAGAGTTCAAGTTGAAGGGGATTAATATTGTATTTTAAAATATTATATGTTTTATTTTAAATGTTTTATATTATGGTAAAATTAGATACTAATATAAAGTGTCCACTTTCTACAATATATTTTATTAATGTATAAATTATGACCAAATTCCCTAAAATAAAAACCTAATAGGATCCCCAAAGTAGAGGAAATTAATTTTTCAACAAAAAATATAGATTCTGTAATTTTTAGTGGAAGGGCCTTAAATTATGTGATAATTATATACAGCTTTCTACATTATTAATGTGATGTTATATTATCCCTTATATGCTGTTGTTTTTTCAACATATGAATATCCAAATTTCAATCCCATGATTCCAAGATCAAATTTAAATATTAATGAAAAATTTTAGTTATGTTGTGGAAAATTTAGAAACTATAAATTATAAATTTTTAAAATTTCACTCTGTATTATATATTACCGAAAACAATGAGTTTCTTCAATAGATTTCATTACTCGTATGTCTATGTTTTTTCAAAAAAAAATTCTACTATTATTTTTTAATATGATAGTAAATACATTGATGTTCGAAATGACCTTATTAACAGGATAATATAAAATCTAAAAAAAATCTTTTGACATTTTTATTAGTTATATATTTTTTATTAATAAACTAAGGATAATTTAAATGAAATATAACATTTTTAATACTTTATTTTTTTCTAAAATAATGTTTAGTTGCACTTTTCAAAAATAATTTAAATTTAATTTTTAATAAATTAATAAATATTATTTAATAAAATAAACTACTTTTTTAAATTTATCATTTCAAAATTTTGTTTGGTTGAATTGGTTTTATTTTTCTGAAATGTTGCATTTTTTAATTGTAACAACTATAGAATTTTAGTTCAATACCCCCCATAATATGAATTATTTATAAAGATAAAATATATTATAAATTATTTTAATGTAGCATTTAATCTATAATATATCTATTAATCTAATTTATTACTTTGTTATATTGTTTATATTGAATTTATATATAAAAATTATGTAATCTTTTGAACATTGTTTCATTAAAACCCATCTTTCTCATCATGTAGGATGGAATTAGTTTAAACTAAATTATGAAAATTATATAGATTAAATATGTAAAGTGGTATCAATTTTTGGGCTAATAAAAATATATAATTTATATTTGGGTTCTCTTATTTTTTGGACTAAGATAAACAGAATAAAAAAGTGAAAACTAATTCCATTTTATAAGGTAAAAAAATTCTATGGGGTTTAACTAAATATATAAGGGTTTAAGTGACCTAAATAAGTATCCAACCTGAATTATATAGAACTATTATAAATGTAACTACTCAAGGAATGATTGATTCCCATTTTATGGTTTATTTCATTTAAAAAATGTTGGAATTATTGAATCTTTTATAAAAATTACATGTGAGCCACACACAAAAATTAAAAATGGAAAATGTGTCTCATATATTCATCATGATATCATACCCTTTTGGTTAATCCAATACATAACAAAATAACATCCCAAATTATCTTTCTTAATATTATAAACTCATTTTGTATAATTTCTACATAGGAAGGTATTTGGATCAATCCTAATAAGGATGCCTAAAAAAGAATTAATGTTCTTCAGTGATAGTTTTTATTTAATTTCATTATCCACATATTTGAATTATTATTAAATCATTTTTATATAATAAAATAATTATATTCCATGTTCCATGATGTTTTTATAATTATAGAATGACCTAAAACTATCTATACTATGTTTTCAGAGGATATCACACACATGGTTGGCAAAAAATTGTCTAATTTTTTAATGATTGGGGGGTTATGTCTATAAAATCATTCACATTGAGTCCACTATTCACGTTCAACATCCAAAAAAGTTTTAAATGGTTCCTACACATATAAAATGGTATATAACTTTTCTCAAATGGCTAGTGGCAAATAGTGGTTTACGACCCAATAGAATATAGAAACTCACATTAGTCAAGAGGATGTGAGGTATGGTTAATAACACCATTTTAGGGAAAATGTTTCTTACTCCAGGACTCTGTAATAGATTTCTGATATGTTTGAGAAACTATTTGTAATCCCTATGTGTTTTTGGTTACACATACAAAATGATCTGGTTTTTAATCCTTCTATATGAAAAAGCGGTCTATTATTGAGTCCATCTATATGTTATTTGGGTTCTTGATCTATTATCAATTAATGGGTATACTCTTATATTTTTTATTCATACATCAAGACATGGTTGAACATTATGTGACATAGGGAGGTGATTAGTATTATAAATATGGGATTAATCATTTACAGTATTTCCAAGATATCCTATTAATAGGAGGAATCTAAAACCATGTAGTTAATTTAACATATAAAGAAAAATTTCTTACAATAATGGCATATATGAAGGTACATCGACAATAGGAATTGAGATTAGACCTCATTAGGGCATTATAAATACTCTAGATATAATAAAAATCATATACTACATACTTCACTCATGCCATTGGGATAAATCTTGTGGTGGATTCCCTAGTATGGGGATGTCATATCATTCCACTGATCTATGAAAAAACACTAAGGTTTCCCTAGATGGTTGAGATTCATGATTAAAATGATGTGACCATTAAAAATCCCAATTCCAATTTGAGCCATGTTGGGTGTGAGTAACAAGGTATATCATCCAATCATTGTCAATGAATATGGATGCAAGACTTATGAACTAGGGAAACCCTTATAGTATTTAAATCGATCCATTACAAAGATGTCTTATGTATCCTGGATACGGTAGGAATCAAGGTCATTTTAGTTCCGTTCGATTATGGGTTACACCCCAAGGTTTCCCTCTCAATAATTAAGTGTGTGAGTTATAATTATCACCCCATGGTAGATATTGGGTCTCGATTGTTGCAATGCTAGAGACATGGTGGGGGTGGGTGGGGGGGGAATACACCAAGGTGGATTTTTGTTTTAGATCTGAACATAAGAAGGAACCTTATGTATCCCAATTATAGTTGGAATTAGTTTTCATGTATTTCTATTCAATATTATAATAGATACTAAAGATGAATGATATACCCTTCAGTGGATGAGGAATAATGATCATCCCATGGGAGATATTTCTTCTTGATGGATAAAGTTTCAGAGAGATGATGGGATATAAACTAAGGTAGATGTCATTTTTACCTCGATCCATAGAAAGGAATCATATGTATCTTGGTTATAGAAGGAATTTGAGTTGTCTTAGAGGAATTTTATCAGGGATTAAAAAATGGGGTTTCCCTTATATATCCACTTGATAAGATTATCATTCCATGGGATGTCTACTTATCACATATTAATTATTTTTCAGACACCTTTGAGGATGTATCAACGACTCCTAGTTTCATAGAGGAAATTTGCAAAGCATATACCGTGATCTATTTTTCATTATGTGTTGTTTCATAAAATAAATGGAATGTTTGGAGACCATCACATTATCATGAAAGAAACATACATAGGGTACTACATGACCTCGATTATTTTTATAGATAATGTATTGTGATCCAGGATGGCATGTCTGGAGGGTAGAACATGAGATGGATGACTTGTTTTAAGGATGTATTCTAATCCAGGGTTTCATGTCATGATGACATAGTGATACCTATCTAAAAAGACTTCGTTCTGCAAAATAATTTGGGAAACATTTCTAGAGGTTGTCATTGGATTTGGTCGAGAGACAAGTGGACTTCACAGAACTTGTGTTTCATTACTCAAGGACATCATACAGCTAGCTTGTCATGCCCAATTGAAATCACAAGATCTAAATGTAATGTCGAGGGAGTGTCACATGAATTAAGAGAAATGACACAATGTTGTCTTATGACATAGATGTGTTATATAATGTTTATAATGGTCATAAATGCATTGTATGCATAAGTATCCCATCATTTAATCTCTTATTATATAAATTACCCATATGCTTCTCTTTTTTTCCATTATTAAATATTTTTTTATTTCTTTTAAATTAAATGATATGAAACACATCCTTCACAAAAATCTAAATAAACAACATGGAGTCCTTATCTTGATTGATGGGTGAGAACACAAATCTTCAAGGAATTCATTGTGTTCCTTTAGTTCATTCCATGATTTTTTCATAGTGGAGGTCCTTTGCGATAACATGAGAATAAACCCTCCAAAGACTTCTCATGTTCCTGATCAATTTTGGATGGATATTTGTTCTAGTGGGGGGGGGGACTCACCAAACCTGTTATACACCAAATATCAGGTCTCATATCTCATGTATTTTTAAGTAATTATTATAGGGTTTTTCTGTCATGAGATTCATGTGATCTTATTATCGTTCATCCATAGAACCACCTAATGATAATGACCATGATAAGGTTCTTCCTTTTCATTTTTTATTGTACCCATAAAGGTCAAATGGATTCCTCCTAATTATGTGGAAATATAAAGTAGGATCCAAAAGGTCAATGGCCCATATCCAAGAGTCTTTGGAATATTTTTATGTGTGTTGTATTTATTTCACATTATCAAATATGACTTATCATGGGTCATTTGTGAGACTAAGGTGTCTTTTATATATGAATTCCATGATATAATGATGGCATGCCAATGTGGCCGCCACATAATATCTAGTGATTTCTTTTGGTGTAGAACCACATACCTATTTAGATAGTCATATTTCATCTTCATAAGTATCTTCTTCCACTCCCCACATTATTCAATAATTGTTTTACCAGGGTTGGTTATTTTGTGAATTTTTATATGTTTTATAAATTGAAATACCTCCTCTAGCACATGATGCATAAATTGAACAATGATCAGTCTTTTGGAAAATTCTGGACATCTTTTTGGAAAGTCACTTCTTCCTCCATTGATTTTTTGTGTGTTCAATTATAGATCTCTAAAAGGAATTCATACATTGTTATTGATAATATCCCCACTTTTGGCTTTTTATGTCACATTTTGAATGTTGGATATCAAAAAAACATGTAGACATTTTTAGGAATAGTCTCTCAAAATTCATTTTATGTGTCACATGTTCAATGATGCATCTTGTGATTACATGAATACATTTTAAGGGACTGACCCTCTTTATTACTTTTATGTGTTTCATGGTTAATGATGTACCTCATGATGACATGGAGATAATTTTTTAGACAATCTAAATTCATTACATTGATATTTCACATGAACAATCGCAAGTGTCCATCCTAGGAAAAGTTCACGGAACACATTTAGGGGTGTCAAAATATTTCCCCCTTATATTTTAATTCATTCAGAATTAAATGAATCTTATTATATGGTAAATATATGACACATTTATGTAAATATGAATGAAATTTTATTTCTCCGAAGTGTGGCTCCTATATATGGTTGATATGAAATTTTCCTATTCTAGTTGACCATGAGAGCATATATTGAATTTTATAAGGGAATATAGTAGCCACGAAATGATTTTTATATATTTTTATCATTCATATATCCCTAACTATTTCTCAATAACCATATAGGGGATGACTAAGAAGGTATAATGTAGGATTTTTTTCAGGATTCCCTCTTATGGGATTTTGACCTAAATAATTTTGTGACTTTTCCACTTATAAGAGATCAATATTTGTAAGACAAAAAAACTCATTTTTATAAATAAGAGACATGGTTCATGACCATGATTCCCTTATCCGGTTTTCAACATGGTTGAAATTATAACAATTTTTTTCTTATAAAAAATACAATTATTGTGTTTTAATTTGGGGCCTTCTATATTGGACCATATACTGTTGTAGTTTATGTTATTTTATCATGGGAATTCTATTGTTGGTGATATTACATTTTAGAAGTACTCTTCTCCATGAACATTAATTTTTTGTGGTAAAGACATATTCCCCGTAGTTTAACATCATGGGGTGAAGACATTTTCTATACAGTTTAACATCAGTTCGTAAGGGTGTGAATATTATATGAATTTTAATTCCTTTATTCAACAACATCAAATACTATACATTTTAATGTCTTTCTTCTAGGAAATGATTTTTCAATATATAAGAGGGGTCATATGTACTAGTTATGTCCAAAAACACCATGGGGTTCTATGATCTATTGTATTTGTTCCAGGGCTCATAAGGATTAGAGTTTGATTACTATAAGTAGTAAATTCCATTGGTTGGTGGGTCAAATACCTTATGTGCATAAATAATGGTCAAAATGTGGCACCCCACTCTTTTACAAGTATAATTTAATATTTATAGAGATCCTGTTGGTGTATGGACAATGTATTAGGAAGAAGAGTCCAAATTTAATGTTGGAATATGGGTTGTATTACTCATAACCCAAAAATTGTGAGCCACTGAATATGTTTTTGGGTAGACATATCAGGGGTGACCCATAATCTTCTAAGATTAAAAGATCCTATACAATGTTAAACTTTTTTTAGAAAAATATTTCCTTTCATGAAAGGAGGAGATGGATCTGTTTTCCCGGTCAAAGTATTTATGTTTTATTATATTGTCAAATTGAGGTTTCCCTTCTCTTTTCAAAGGGACATGAATGATATTTTAAGAATAATGAATCCAAATGATTATGTGGGAGTTGGGGAGGAAGTTATCAGGGATGGGGTTTCCCCCTGAAAGAATTTTATTAATTATTTTTTGAAGAACGATAACTAATCCCTATGGTTTTGAGTCATATGGTGTGCTCTATCAAACGTTTTGGGAATAGAGTGTCACATTAATGATTAGGAAAGGGTACAAAACATGGTGACATAACATTGAGGATGTTGAATATTCATGAATAGTCTGGTTTTGGGGATTCTATTTCATGGGTTAAAATGCTCGTATAAGGATGATGATATACTAAAATCATGTTGGGGATGACCCAAAACTCCCAAAGGTGCAGGGATACTTTGTAGTGATGACAAGGCTCATAAGTCTTGGAAGCCTCTCTTAACAAGTTGATTCAGTTAGATGATGACCATATGTGAATATTATAGATCTATATTCATATATACTTAATAAAAAATAATACATTTAATTTGGTTATACTTTTCCACTTGTAATGTAATGTTTTTAGTGATTTGGGATGCTCGAATCATGATGGGTGAGTTGTTGAAAATGTAATATTCAAGAGTGGTTTGATCACACTAGATTTTTTACCGCTGCCTGGGGAATATGTCATCATATTGAGGATATATAAAATATCATTAATATAAATATTCAAACTGAGGGGTCTACTGAGAAAAGGATAAAATGAATCAGTTCAACAACGTAGGCCCTATGATCTTTATGCCACATTTATTTACACTGTAATTTTTATAAAAAATTAGAGATAAAATGTTTAACGAGAGAAGATTTAAATTTTTTCTAGGAAAACGTTTTCAAGTTATAAATATGTAAATACTTTTTCCCTTTCCCATATAGTTTAGGGTCTTTTTATTTAGACCATCAAATGAAAATTCTTGTCATTATACAAAATTGACCATGGTGCAGGCTGTTTATGCTCATATAACACATGGACTAATAGGAGGGGAATTTTACAAAAAATGTAATTATTCGATAAAAGGAAAATATTACTCCCATTTTTCTATGAAAATATGATGAAAATATAGTAAATCATGGATCATGGTTACCAGTATATGAGTAATGATCTGAGATAATCACATTGGGGCTGACCCAAAATACCCTATAGTGATGTCACAACTTTGAAGATTCAAAAAACCCTTTTTTCAATGTGACACATTTGGTGGAAGACCATTGGACCATAGGAATGATCCATAGGAAACATGAATAGTAGAAAATGGTCATTTAAATCTGGTTATCCTATTGTAAGGGACTAGGATGTTTGGAAGTAACCAGAATCATTCATAATAAGAAGTGTGATTTATTGGTCGAGGAGATTAAAAGACAATGAAAGAAACCCATACTATGATTTACTTTAGTCAATATCATATGGTGTTTTGATAAGGGATGATTATAGGGGATTTCCAATAAATATTCACTCATGTTGTATTGCTGCATTTATTATGTATTTTAACTATCATGTGAACATGATATTTTCCTGGCAGTTTTATATCATGTGGTAATGATGTTTACTGAATAGATCTATAATATATATAGTTAGCGGTGAGTTTTTATAATTTTATATGTTTTATATGAACTAAAGGTTGGTGGTCTTGGTGTCACTATGTATATTTTCATAATAAGAATCAGTCACTACATAGTTCTCACAAGAATGTCTCATGAACTGGTCTGGCCCATACGCATGGATGGGGAAAATTAATGTTTTATCATGGATGCACCCAGGAATTGAGGATCTTAACATCACTATATATTCAATAAGAATAGGAATCAACACACATATTTTTCATTAATGGGAAGTAATCTACACAGGTGTAACCCATACGAAGAGAGAGGAATTCATTCGGTTTATTCTTAATGTTGGGACCAGAATTCGAGATCTAGGAGTAACTGCATATCTTGTGATAACAAGATTCAAGACACATGTAGTTATTTAAAAACCATGAATTTTTTTTCATGCAGCAATGATGTGGTCTGCCTAACATGAAAAGTGAGTATATTGACTCATCTTATAAATAGAGGTCTAGTCATCACTATGTATCCTACAATGGAATGGATCATGACACATGTAGTTCTGGAATGTGAAATTCTCTATACAGGTCAAGCACATCTGCAGAGGGAGCATTTTTCACATGTATTATTATATCTAGGACCATGATTAGTGATTCATACATCACTACATATCATATAGATGATATAAATAAATCCACCTATAATTCATGAATAGATGTGTGTTGGAAGACCACCACCAAGGATGATGGTCCTCTCAAGTGAGATCCATTATAATGTGTTTTTTGAGTCCTGAAAGTGGAAAAAAACATATATCTTAAAGTCATTAAATTAGGACTCATGGTGTTTCTTTTAAGGTCCTTTATTTGAAACCATGCAAACCATATCATGAACTCATATTTCAAGATCATTTGGGTAAGACTTTAACAAAATTCCTATGCTCATATAGTCTACTATTGGTGTGAGACACAAGGAATTATAAGGGTTCTATTTTATTCATATAGGCAATTAGTGAATGGATAAAGGAAATTTCAATCATTTGAAGGAGATGGAATGATATATGATCCCAGAATCACTATGCATCACATTCAAATTATAGTTATGAAATATGTAGTTCTGGAAACCCATGAATTTTTGTGCCATTTAATGAGGATATCATCCATGAAGTTCAATATCATGTAATAAGTATAATAGTGAAAGAGCATGAATGAATATTAATATTGTGGTTGGCCATAAGAGTGGAGGTCTGGGCATCACTATATATATTATGATAGTAGTATTCAAAACACACATAGTTCTGGAATATATCTCCAGTCGTGTTCTTTAATTTCAATGCGTAAGGATTATGGTTACATGATGTGAGTAAATATGATGACTAGACCAATAAATAGAGATCTGAGAGTCACTACAGATTCTAGAATTGTAGAAATCATGAAAAATACAGTTGCTGGGTGGAAGATTTGTTAAGTGGATTTTAATAACATATAAGGATGGGGTAATTTAATTTATCCTCTACACATATCAATCTCATGCATGATAAATTATCAGTAAGACGAAGCATCCCATGATGTTTAACATCAGATGTTATCTTTTATTTATTTGAACTCCTTGGGGTAAGGACCTTGAATTTCATTTTAACATCATGTGAAAAAAATTTGTTCTGTGATGTTTTACATAATTTTACAATGATGTGTTCCATATTATTTAACATCATCTAGTAGGTTTTATTCATTTATTAATGATTGGTATTCAAATTACATCTTAATGATCCTGACAGTGGTGGGAATCATGATGTGTAACATATCCAGTGTGTCCAATGAGTCACCAGCATTTTGATAGACCTTATGTATTAAATATTGCCCTTCCTAATTGATTTACATCATCCGAGGTTTCTCTACTAGTATAGTTGGGGTCTTGGGAGGAAATACTATTTATCATTGAAGGAATGAATAGAGGAAAACCTTTTATTTAAGGCTTAAATGATCTGATCCTTATGAACATATATTATTTGTAATTTATAAACACTATTCTCATATATACATTCTTATTTTCTATTCGGTAATAATCTAATATTTGTCATCAAAATCTTTCTATATTGAGGAAAAATAGACATCTATTGGTAACACTTCCTCAGTTCCATACAGTAGTGAATATGAAGATTTTTGGGTAGTGGTATGCATGGGGGTATAGTAGGCCCATAATGAATGGAGGAGATTTTTCAGCCAATAATAATTGTCCTTTATCACAATTATATGGAGGACATTTGATAGAGTCTCATAGAAGGCCTCTATTTGACATGTCATGTAAATTAGGTAGACCTCATAGAGTGTTACATAGCAAGACCCCATGTCCCTCCGACCATGTAAAAGTACATGTCCATGAGGATGGATGAATTTACACACTTTTTACTCTTAATTAAATTCCTTGTACATTTTCCATCTTCATGTTTTTGGGTATTTTGTTTCTTGGAAATCAGAATTGGGCATCTGAGTATTCTATTCGGAATGTTTTTCATGTAGATCACAATGGTGGATGCCTTTTGAAACATAAAGGTCATCAAAAAGCTCTTCTAGAAAAAATTGTATAATGAGGATTTCGTTTAGGATTGAATTCAGAACCATTTTTAATGTTGGGTTTAGAGATGGGAGACCCAGGTGAGGGTTTTGAGGTCAGTGTTAGATATGATTTGAGCATGACATGGTCTTTTTATGAGGTTTATTTGATGAATCATAGATGATGGTATTTGAGAAGTATCTATGGTATGATCGTGGTATTCCTTGCGAATCAGGACTAGTTACTCGAGGGTAGTGCATTTGGTGTTTTGATCCTATATTTTAGGATCATGCTGGACAATGCCTTTAGATTTGGGTTGACATTGTTGGATTGAGGCTATGCAAGAGGGTTGTTGGGGAACTATTTTGGGCCTCATTTACTCTTGATCATTCATTTGAGAATATATTTAAAGTTAATTGATCATTGTATTTCATTGCTTATGGATGATAATTCCTAGGTGGTATGGAATTGTTTTTGGAAGCCTTGGTGGCCCGACATTGTTGAACGATTGATTGGAGGATATTGGGGACCACGTGAGGATGTTTTCCTTTTTAGGTCTTGGCCTCAAAGATTAGTGGTCACTATGTTTTAGTGATGATTCCTTTTCTTGAGTTCTAGTTCTGATGATCCAAGGGGGCTGCCTCAATCTATGTGTGGCCCCAGAGGGTCATGTGTCACTCTGGTTGATAGGACGACATTGAGTGGGTGCATGTAATGCTATTTTATTGTTATGGGTGTTCTTGGAGACCTAGGATGATGTGTGATTCTATGGGGATATGATATTACATGGTTTTCTGTATGTATAGACATCCATTTTATTGTTTTACTTGCGGACGATGAGACTTGGATTAATCCTATAGGGAAGTTCTTGATAGTTGGGTTTCCATGTTTGGAACACGGTTACTAGTAAGGGTTGTGATAGTTGAGTGATATTGAAAGATGACCCATGGGTATGGTGTCATATATATAATATTTTATATTTTTGGAGTGAGTCTCCATATCGATTACAGTAGATGGTTTGTTTTTGGAGTGCTGGATTGAGGTTCCGGGAGCATCGATTCATATTTATGGTTATAGTAGATTTGATGTCAAATGTATGTAGTTGGTGTTGTACTAAGGCTTTAGAGATGTGTAGTTTATATATAGTTTCGTTTTCTAATGATTCTACAAGAACAATAGATTTTATATATTGAATTATTGGGGATGGTCAGATATGGATTTCTGAGTCCCAGTTGGATTCAGAGACTGATGCTCCATGTTTTTCGACCATTGATGAATGGTTTTGGGAGGTTAGACTAATGACCAAATCCCCATAGCACTATTTTGTTTCAGGCAAGGGGTGACACTACTGAACATAAGGGTATGGAAATGGAATTCCATGTCATTTTGGGATGGTCAGACATGGATTTTTGTGTCCCTTTTAGATTTGTGGAATGATTCTCTATGGTTGTTAACTTCTGACCAAGTAGTAGGGATGTCGGACATGGAGTACAGAATCTTGGTTGGACACTAGGAGTAAGCCTCATTTGGTGTCTCCCAATGACCTTTTTGGATTATTATTAAGTTATTGGACTGATGATATAGTCATGGTTGATTAGATATATTTATTTTCTATTTGACAGAAATATTCATTTTGCACTATGGTTATCATTATTACGATAGATTTCAGAATGAAGGTGTGGGATTTGTAGCACTCTTGGGTGGTAATGAGGATAGATATATAGAGGGTCCAAGTATCTGATAAATTTGGGTTATGTGCTCATGTTATGGGATTAATTATAGTAGTTTTTAGGTAAATTTACTATCGTACGATGGGTTTCATGTATTTTTAGGTTTGTTTTTCCTTCCATGGGTATGGAACCCACATGTTGTTTAGGATGCATGGTCCTTGAGATAAGGTCAATGATATTCAGACATTGGATGAAGAAGTTATGGTCGATCGAGGTCTTTAACCTATATATTTATGGTTGTTTATTTATTTTTTTCCCAATTGAATATCATCTTGGAGGGCCATTTGCAAGAGAATGAACATATGGAGGCAGTTTATAGGTTAACCGTTGTTGGTGTCCTATTCAAATTTATTTCACTCCCTCTGTATGTTCCCATTTTTGTTCATTCAGATATTATATTTACATTCAGGTTGGGTAAGGTTTCTTGATGGATTGGGTGGAGGCCTTGAATTTCATGGGTGGTAAGGATGCTCGGGTGGAGTCTATTGGTGGCGATGGAGCAATTCGACATGTTACTAGAGATTGAGTATGTGTTATGGTTAGTGTTGGAAGTGGGCATGTTGTATTTAATTTTCAGTTGCATATTTCTATATGTCTGATCGGACCAGCGAGTGATTATGGTTATATGTATTACATGGTTTTTCGGGCCTTTACTACCTTTACATTTTATTACAACACAATTAACCTTTAATTTAGTTATTCTTTTATATTACTCATCTTTTTATGATATTTTGTTATGTATAAATTTTTGTGAATTTTAATATGTGGTATAGTCTCCTCATAGATCCTCCTTAGACCCCCATAGTTAGTCCACATCCTCTAGTGTACAAGGAGGCATGCTTCAGTTTTTTGTGGAAAACAGTCTTAGTGCACCGAGTTAATGGATACCTGAACAGGACATTACAAAGTGGTTTTATAGTAGTCACTTTTCTATTATTTCACTATTTGGAGTTTGGTTGAAAGGAGATATAGGAATGTGGCAGAATATGTGATGGATACCAAGAGGGTGTGTTATGAACACTTTTTCTTTAAGGATGCATAGGTTTTCCCCAGATTGGGATTGATGATTTCAATTTTTGATGTTGCGATTGTATATGATTTTTTACTTTTATTGGATTATATGTACATTTTATTTGATGCTTACAGATGGATTTCAGGCTCATGGATCATTGGAAAGAGTCATGTGATATGGTTTTGACTCTTTTAGTTTAGGTGTAATAGGAATCTCACAAATCATGATAGGCATGTAGGATCCCCATTTTATAGGCTTCCTATTGTGCGATTTTACATAGTTTTTGATAATGGTAGGTTATGTGGATCTACATTGAGATGCTAAGTCGTGGTGTCAATGGTGTTGTTTTTGTGCAGTTAGTGTCATGACCATGGTGGGATATTATGATATTCATTTAAGGAAGTGGACACATTTTATGTGGTTTTGGTGGAGTTTGTGGGTACATTTGTCTCTTACAAGGAGTGGTATGATGTGAAGATTCCCAAAGAGGACAGACAACCTAGTTCTAGGTAATTACTTAGTATATAAAACCTTTATTGCGAGGGACCATTTAGATGAGTATTTTGTCTAGATGAATTCATGTGATGATGCTTCTGGGGATTGTGGATTATTGTGGGTTGTGACCTTATGTGAGTTGTCTGAGATCTTGGCTATTGGACACAATGATTTTATTTGAGACATTAATTATAAATATTGGTTAGAGAGCCTAGTGTCCATTCAAATGTGACCATAGAGTAGGGTGTTAGGGTTGTTTGTCATTTGAGGGTGACCCATGAGGGGGTGTCAATAAAGGTATGAGAGCCTTCAGGTGTAAGAGGAACATATGGGTGTTTTAGTATCTTAAATTTTGTACATGAAGGGTGCACCTGGGTATGATTTTTAGTATTGATAGATGAATTATGTTTTCCAACATGGTGCACGTGTGCCAATGTCTATGTCTAGTGGTTTGTTACAAGTGGGAAGGATCATTCATGTACCTTTCTCATGAATTGGTTATGTAGGCGAGATAATCTTAGTGTATTTATGTCAGATCGAGTACACATACAGTGCTCGAGTTTTCTTGGATCAGGAATGGGAGACATGTTTTTGTGAGACGTGGCTTCTTGGAGGTAATGTTGGTTTAATGTTTGATTACACACTGAGCATGTAATAGTTTTTTGATTAAGGGATCTTGGGGACCAAATAATCAGTGTTGTGCTCCATTATTTGGTGTGTGGATTGGACGTCGATGGAGTGAACGTACAATGTGATACAGTTGGGCATGTGACAATGATTGGGTAGAGAAATTGCAGCATGTGTGATAAGAGGCATGTGCTCATGGTGACCCAAGGCCTCAAGATAGAATAGTGATGTTGTGAATGGTTGAGGTTGGGATGATATTAATTGATTAAATTCTATAATACTCATAGTTTAGAGATGATCATGCCTAATATATTGACATCATCCATAGTATGATTTTAGGGAACCATCTTTTTCCATACTATATAGTTTTTTCATATGGTTGATAAGGGTCCTCCTATGCGGTTATCCGTATGGATCATTTTGTTTGAAACCATGTGGTGGGGATCATTCCATCTTATTTTGGGAGTGATGTCCTTGTGATGGGTTAGTTTTAGATGAATACCATGTGTGCTATTTTTGGATTTTGGGAATGAGGAATAGAATCTATTTGGGTTTTTTGTTCTGTTTGGGGTAAGGTAGCCATGTACACCCCAAGACTAGGTTTTTATTGGGGCATGGTCTGAAAAAAAATATGTTCATCATGAGGATAATGTAAGTATACACCTTTTGTGGGAAGTACCAAACTAGTTTTGGTGGTGTGACCCTAGTTTGGGTAAAGTCAATGATGTCATGAGGACCATGTCGAGTAGGTTTTGGACAACTAAAAATGTGTTTTGAAAGGGTAATTCCATAATTGAAAGCATTGTGGTTCAAAATCATTAAATGTGGGGTGTGTTTTATGGTGGGGGGCACCATGAGTGTGATGATGAATCCTAAATGGTGGAGTGGGATATCAATAACAAAGGGTTCAATTAAACATTTTTGAAGTGGTTTGCAATTGGTGGAGAATGGGGGATTGACAATTGATGGTTTTATGGCATATAATTGAAGTTTTGAAGAGAATAATGGTTGACATATTGGGGTTGAAAAAAAAAGTTGTGCCTGTTTTGATAAAAAATGTGGGCCCTGATGTGTCTTTGTATGACCAACAACGAATCTCGACGATGAGAATTTTTATAAAGGGGAGGTTGTAGGTACCTGAGATTTCTAGATTTTGAAATTTGAGTAAAAATTTGAATTTATTGTTCTCAGGTTCTCATGAGGGATAAAATGATAATTTTACCATAGAATATGGTCTCAAATAATGTTTCCGGCTAATTATTTTTTCATGGAATTGGAGTTTTACTCTAGGATTTATGTTTTTCTATAATTCATGAGCAGTTGATATTTTGGATGAATATTTAATATAAAATTTATTAAATACTAAATAATTCCAGTGGATCTGAGAGTTAGTGTATTATGAATGGAGTGTGAAATTGAGATTAAAACTCCATAGTTGATCATGGAATGGGGGTATTCCCTAGTGGATGAATAAACTCTCTCATGGTTCTAGGAATTAGGATAAGTGTTATATTGGGGAATAATTAATTAATAAAATTAAATAATGAAATTTATCCTCCTTATTTTGTCTCCCCCATAAGATGGGAATGGGGAGAGGGTACTCCCTTGAATGATACACCTAGAACAAGAGGGGGATTATAGGGATATGCTTCTAGAAATCATCCTCGACATAGATTTGGACTTGATCAAGGTGCAACCGCTTCATGGAGGGGATTTAAACCCAAAAGCTTCACCATTTAAACAATGAGGTAGGAATATTATGAGTTTTATACCCTAAATAACCATAGATGTGTTTTTTCATATTTTAAAGCCTTATTATTTATGCTAGAGAACCAATGGGGGTTGATCTGTGCATTTATGAGGGAGAATATGGGTTTTAGGGATTTTCTGGGATTTACTATTCAAAAATCCCAAAAAAATGCCACATGGTCCTACGAATATAAACCATATGTTCTTCCCATTTGGGGAAGAAGGAATTTTCAAATGTACATCCCGAGTAATATATGTATAGATCGTGTGATGGTACCTTGCTCTATGTTTGTCCCTTTGAAAAAGAACACTGAAACATATTTTTTTGAACAAAAAAGTTGTGTTCTTAAATTAAATGTTGTACAATGTGACATAGGAAGACTGCGTTCCACTCTATCCATGTAAAAGTACATGGGTAGGATGAGGAATCAGAGTACACACCATTTACTCTAATGTACAACCATGCACATTTTCCTACATAGTGTTTTTGGGTATTACGTGTCTTGGATGTTAGAATTGGGCATGTGAGTAGTCTCTCTATGTGTTTTTCTATCTATATTGAAATTTTGGGATCCTTTTCACATATTTAATTCATCTAAGAGTTTTTTTAGACATATTTGTTTTATAAGGATGATTACCATTGTGTTTGGATTTAGAACCCCTTTTTGGGTTGGGTTTTGATCTGGTGACCTAGGTATGGGTTGTGAGCTCAGTGTTTGATATGATTTGACCATAACATGGGGTTTTTCATGAGGTTCATTGGATTAATCCTAGGGAATATTATTTTAGTAGTATCTATGGGATGATATTTGTTGTCCTTCCGAATCAGGACCATTGACTTGATGTTAGAGCAGTTGTGGTTTAGATCCTACATTTTAGGATCTTGGTGGATAGGGCCTTTGGATAAGGGTCCACACATAGGATTGTGGTTATGAAAGAGTGGTTTTATGGTACTAATTTTGGTCTGAGTTACTCTGTATGATTCCTTGAAGTACATGCTTCTTATTAAGTGATCATTGTAGGTCGTGGTTGGTAGTTGATAATGACTTTGTGGCATGGGAGTGACATTAGATGCCCTGGTGGGACAATATTGATCATGAATTTATTGGAAGCATTTGAGGTCTTCTTGATGATGTTCTATGTGTTATAGATTCTCTAGAGAGTTTAGTGATTACCATTGTTTAGGGATGATGCCTTTTCTTGAGTTCTAGTTTTTCATATCCAAGTAGGGGATGCCCTTATCTAAGTGTGGACTTCCAGGGTCATGTGTTGGCCTGATTGATAAGATGGACATAAGTAAGTGCAAGTGATGATATAGTTTGGTTTTGGGAGTTCTTTGGGACCCAAGAATGATTATGTGCTGAAGGGGCCAAGATATTATGTGTTGAGATGGACGTATAGACATACATTTTTAGGTTTTATAATTTAAGGATGAGACATGGATTTATACCAAAGGAACATTTTTTATTGTTTGGTTTCCACATTTAGAAGCCATTTATTGGTAATATAGTTGATGGTTGATAGAGCTAGAAATATGGTACATGGGTACAGTTCTAGATATCCATGATTGTGATTTTTGGATTGAGTCTCCATATTGATTCAAATAGATGAATACGGTTTGAGGGTTGGAATGAGGTTTTGGTCACATCAATTCATATAGGTGGGTGTAGTGGATTTGACCTCACATGTGTATGGTTGGTGCATTACTGAGGCTCTAGAGAGGTGTTGTTTATCGTTTTATTAGGTTGTTTAATGATTCTTTGGGAATCACTAGTATTATGTATTGAATTATTGGGGATGGTAAGAAATTGAAATTAATTTCCTTGTTGGAATCATTGACAGATTCTCTTTTTATCTACTTGTGATGAATGTTTTTGGGTGGTTGGACTAAGGCTCCACTCCCCTCTACATCGTGGTTTTCAAGGTAAGTATTGATGATCCTGAACCCAATGGAATGGACATAGAGTTCCATATCGAGGTTGGGAGGGTCAGACATGGTGTTCTAAGTCCATGTTAGATTCTTGGACTGATTCTCCATATTTACTATCTTTTCGACTAGTGGTTTGGATATATAGCTAAGGAATATCGAATTCATATTGGAAACATAGACTAAGACTCCTTCTGTATCAACCAGTGACTTTTTTGAATTATGATTAAAAAGGTGAACTAATTCTCTATTCATGGTTGATTTTATATAAGTATCGTTTATGTGATGGAAAGATATTATCTGTACTATGGTTATGATTCATGAAATAGATGATAGATTGAAGTACAAGGCCTGGTAGTACTCTTGTGTGGCAATAGGGACAGATGGGTCAATGTTCCATGTATGAGAAAATGTGGGGTTATGATTTCATGATATGCGATGACTTGGCATATTGTCTTAAGCTAAATTACTATCATAGGATGGGTTCTTAGTATTATAAGTTTTTTTGTGGCTTCCATGGGTAAGGATCCCATAGGTTGTTTGGGATTAACGGTCCTTGAGACGAGCTCAGAGATATTCACACTTTAGCTAATGATGGTATCGTCAATCGAGGTATTTGACCTACAGATTGAGGGTTATTTATTTGTATTATATTCTCCTATTTTATATTAGTTAAGATGGAAATATTTCATAAACATACACTTATTACATTAGTTTATTGGTTCACCAATGGGGTGGTATATTAGAATTTTTTTCACCCCCTATATGTGATCCTCGGTGTGAATACAATCCTTCAGTTCAATTCCATGTTGATAATATATTCACGATGGATAGGGTGGAGCCCTGGATTTCATGGTTGAGCAGGATGCTCATGTGGAGCCTACTGGTTGGGTATGAACAGCTCGGAAGGGTACTGAAGATCGGGTATTTGTTACTACTACTGTTGTAAATGTGGCTTTTTGTATTTAATTTTTAGTATTTAATTTCTGAATGTTTGATCATCACAGTGGGAAATCATGGTTGTATGTATTACATAACTATTTGGGAATTTTTTTCCTTTTCATTTTATGACAACACCATTAAATTTTTTATTTTTAATTATTCTGCATTACTATTATTTTTATGATATTTTATTTATTTAATTCATGTCATGAACTCTAATATAGGGGTGTAGACTCTTCATAGATCAACATTATCCCCCCGCTTCTAGTGGGAATCCTATGGCATAGGTGGAGGAAAGATTGATGTCTTGTGGAGAACTATCTTGGAGCATCAGTTTAGTGGATACCAGGTCAAGATGTTATGGGGTCGGTATATTAAACCATTTTCTTAATAACACAAGTCATAAATATAAAGAGAACACTAGTTTACTCCACCATTCGTTCCTCAATATAGATGTTACATTACCGAAATAATTGGAGCTCTATTTAAGAATACTCATCATATAAGTTGTATAAACGTCACCAATCCAATAAAATTTATTTATATCATGAATTACCAAGAAATATAATGGTTTGAAACATATGATATAATAATTATTAGGAAAACCAAAATCAAAAATTATATCCCTATATTTATCATGAATAAAAAAATTATAATATTCTAGAATATAGTATAACAACATTGAATACAAAACATTCCCTTTATTACTTGGTTAACCCATAAAAAAGAAAAAGGTTTTATAAAAATATATTTAGTATAACCATATTAAGACATATAGATAATGATTTTACAATACATCATGTGATCATATCATTAATGATGTAGAGAAACCATTTTATTTTTACCTAGAAGAAAGAAAATTTAAAAAAAATTCATTGAAAATAGGGTAAAATACCCTTTTTAATTTGGTATTATAAGAAATAAAAAATTCAAAAAATATTGAGAGAATTGTTCCATTTAATACCGCCTTAGAATAATTTAAAGGATGATTGAAACAATACAATGCTTCTGATGGTGAGAAAAAATATTCATGGAATAAATATTAAAAAGTAATATTTATTTTTTAAAACATTTATAATGAAACTCAAAAGTTATCGATGACCAAAATTTTTTAAAAAAGAAAACATTTTAAGATAACGAAAATGGTATTGTAAAAACGTTTTTTAGAGTACATTTTTTTATAAAAGATATAATTTTTAATTTTTATTAAAGACATAGATATATCTATGAGAATGATTCTAGTTTTAAGTGACGATATAATATTCATATCAGTTAGAACCACATTTCTTAGTGTTTACATAATAAATAAGTAAGGAAATTGAAATTAAACTAAAATATGAAGTAAAAAAATTGGAGAATAAAAATATTTTTTGAAATAAAATTATGAAATATGATTTCCTCCAAAGAAACCATTAAAATAAATAATCTCAAGAAAAAAATAGATAACAAAAGTCATCCTTTACGGTTTTGGAAACATTTGTATTAATAGTAATTAAATTAATGAAATTAATATATCTCTAAAAATAAAATATGTTTCATGATGTAATATTTCAAAACATATTCATGGGGTAGTAAGTACACTAAATAAATAATTATTGGTGTACATCATGAAATATGTCATAAGAAATAAGGCTGAGTCAATGAAAATCTTTGAAAGTTCGTATCACTGAATCGAGAGTCAGTCAACAGACCAATAATGTGTAAAATATATATATTGAAAAAATATATATAATAAATATATTTATACATAATTTCACACATAGTTATTATATAAAAATATCAATTTACAATTATTATAACCACACACAAGAAAATTGATTTATAAAACCCTTTACATCATGGTAACATTCATATCAAAATCCATTTGAATAAATAAATTAAATTTAAAAATAAAATAAGATGAATTTTAAATGATCCATTATATAAAATATAATGGAGTATTATAAATTCAATATAAAATAAATTCAATGCATAATATAATAAATTATCTCAATGGTGGAAAAATGATATGCAATCCATTACATTGTGTCTATATATTCCATGTATGTCATTTAAGTTGGGTATATTAAACAAATATCAATTATTTTATTGATAATTAAAATTTAAAATTTTAAATAAACTATCTTCAAAAAATTAATTTCATTTATTTTTTTGAAATATATTATTATATAATGAAAAGATTCTATGTCGGGTATTTTTAGGATGTACGGTTCATAATTTTTAAAATAGATTCAGTGTGTCAAATGTGGTCAAAGGTATCATTGTTCTATAATATTAATATTTATAATAATGACCAAATTTGCTTTTTAAAAAATAAATTATAATTTTAAATTCATAAAATAATGATGTTTGTGGAAAATGATCTTTTATACAGTCACAAGGATGATATGTCATATGTATGGATGTGTAACATTTTGATGTTTCAATGATCATGATAGAAAGTAGGTAAATTATATTTTATAATACTATAATTATCATTATATAAAAATAATATAATATTTAATTAAATAAAATAATATATTCCATCTACACAATGTGGTGATCAAAAATGAATTACATCGCTTAATAGAGGCAGTAATCCACACGTGCAGACACATGGTGTTTTCATTTTTCAATAAATAGAATTTGAGAAAATATATGATATATTATATTATATAAATGATAAATATTTCATGAGAATGTTATTACTAGGATGGTTCGGGGAGAGCCCTTTTATTGAAAAACAAAGAAAGTCCAAAAAAGAGATGGATAGGGTTATACAAGAATCATTCCCTCATGCCAATAGATACCAAAGTAGATCAAATATCATAGTCAAACTCATAAGAATCATCATAATCCCCATAACATTCAGAATCAGATTCTAAGGGACTATGAGACCTCATAACCATAGTTGGTTTTAGATATGAATAGTCATTCTTTAATCTCGCTTTTAGGGGAGGAATAGGTTGAAAACCATAATTATCCACAAAAGCGTTTTTCCCTTTGGAAAATACTTGACTATAAAATGGTTTTTTTGGGGAACCATCCTCGATATCCTCCCAACATCCATTGATGCCATGGGTATCCCTTAATTTATTAATTTCCTCTCAAATATTTGAATGATTCCCTTCAACACTTGGATTTTTCTACCCCTATTCCAATGTAACACCAGGTATAAGTCCATCCTCATATGTTTGAGCCTTTATTCCATCCCCAGACCCATGAATCTCCGGTGGAAATCCCTTGGTCGAATGTGATGAATCAGCTCTAACCTACATATCTCCTTTTTCAAAAGCAGGTTGTCTGTCACGAAGTGGGTCCACATTGTTTTGTTGCATCCTCCCTTTCTTCCTACAAGAGGCTTCATGATGCCCTTTGGAACAACAAAAAGATCAAACAACATTCTTGTGACATTTATCCTTGGCATGACCAATAATCAGACAGTTCGAACAAAAGTCAGAAAATTGTTCATATTCCACTTTCAAAGGAATTTCATCATCAAGTGCTGAAAAAACTACATTATGAATCAAGGATGAAATCAAGTTAAACTCCTCCAGTATCCAAGCACAATGTCCAAATTTGGAAACCTCAGCGCTACTATCCATTTTAACAGTAACTCCCACAAAATATGCAATATTAAATTAAATTTTAGGATTCCATAAAATCCAATTAAGGCCAATTATTTTCATCCAGACTTGAGCTCTATTATTTTCTATTGAAAGGGGATTAAAATGAAAATCCCACTCTTGAAAACATAGCATACCGGTCTTCAAGTTGATCCATCCAAATACCCCATTCTCTCCTCTTTAAAGCCACTGATGGAAAAATAATGTGAAAAAATCCCCGACCAAGTGAAATGCATCTCCAATCAGAAAACCCCCATATAGAATTCTACTTTTGAACTAAATCATCAACTTTCCAAGACTTTTATCCAATGGGAAGAACAATACTAGAAATTATATATTGTAAACATATTTTAAATCTGTTGAGAATAGATACTCAGTTTGCTGTCACATGAGCAGTATCCCCTTTGTTGACAGTTCTCTCCAGAACATCATCATATACATGTGAAAAATACATGCTCTTGAGAGTGTCAGATTGATATTTATTGGTCTTCATATTTTATAAATTCTTCACCGCCTGAAGTAAATCAATTGGCCGAGTCACCTCTACGGCTACTTTACCTACTGCAACAATGTTCAGATCCAAGTTTTCTGCAGCCAGAGTGCATGTGAAATTCGTTGACACCACAACAGCCACCCCTCTCTCACCTACCGCACCAGGAGCCACTGCTATATTAGCGCCGAGCAAACCAGCCTCCACCACCATAAACGTACCACTCACGTTGAACACATCAGACACCATACCTACATGACTCCTCGTGCCGACTACATCGTTCACTGTCTCGCCACACACAGTTGTGGCTACGCTGGTCACCTCCGTAGATCTAGACCAGTAGCTATTGAATCGACCACATGGGAAGATTCATGAAAATGTTAATAAATATTATTTCCATAATTATATCCATCATTGAGATGTGGTGATAGAAAATGGAGTATATCGGTTCCTGAGGTAGTAGTCCTCAATAAACACAAAAAATGGTTTCGTTTGGAATTAAATGGAAGGGTTGATGAATATAGCTTATGAAAAAAATATAACCTAATATATGTATATATTAAATACTGATATTATTACATCAACACTGTTGAATTATATTTCACTAATTTTTATGACAAAGAGCATGTACCCATGTGGTAGAGGCTCCTTCTTGGCATCCAAAAGACCCATGATCAAATCTAGGTGGGGACAAATTTCTAGGTACTATAGTAGGGCACTGTTGCAACGGAAAAACTGTAGAAGTGGAGACAAGTGACATTTTCTCTATAGAAGTCAATCTAGCGGTGGTGGTACTTTTTCAGGTATTGTAGAAGAATGGGTACTATAGTAGTAATGGCCACCGAGGGGTCCTTTTGGAAAAAAATGGGCTTTCAAGACTTGTATTCAGGACAATGGCCTTGGAACTTTGGGCTATGTAATGGGTCTCCCTCTACCCAGACTTAAAAGGGATCATTTCTTTAAATAATAAATTGAGGCTTCGGCCCCAACCATTGAATTGAAAAATCACTGAGTTTTATGATAAATAAAAAAGAAGTCATAATGATAAAAACTATACCTCTTCATTTGACTACATCATTTTCTTTAAACATTAAGGGATATATGGATGATATTGTGACAAAAATAACTGTACATTAATGTTTTCAGTAATAACTATAAATTATTTTGTTAGTTCATTGATGAATAAATTATTTTAAAATTTGAAGAAAATAAAATATGATATCTTCTTTTTAAGAGAGGGGAGGGGAACCCTTGAAATATACTGATAAATAAAATTATTATAAATTAGTTTTCTTGTTAAAAAACATCTAAGATGGTTTAATTTAATGATATGATTGGTATGGGTTCAAATACTATAACCCAATAAAATTTTGAAAAGTTTGTATTTTTTACACTTATCAATTTTTTAACTCACGTTAATCCTTTTTGAAATTTATAGAGATAAAGACATTTTTTCATATTAAGGGTCAATATAGTTACAATAAAACTAAAATAGGTCGAAAATGGTCAATGTATAAGATTTTTAAACAATTTATCCATCAATTTGATGATTATATGATAATTAGGATCTTTAAAGGATCTAATACATTATTATTTTTGATAAATATCATTAATTTTATCATCGAAACAAGACATTTAATTTTAATTTTAATACAACATGATGACAAAGGAATTGAAATATGATCCACTCATTCCTAAATAACATGTTATATTTCACTTTAAATTTCATATAAAAAGATAATTAATTCAAATTATCCAACATTTAATATTTTTGGATAATTTATTTTATTTTTCTCTTGATTGAATAAAATTTGTGTCAGCATTGTTTAAGAATTTAAAGTTAAATTTTCATTAAAATAAAATAAAAATTAAATTATCATTAAAAAGAATTTACCAATAAATTTATTTATAAAATTGAATATAACATCATTTTATACCTATGACAACAAAATTATCTTAATAAAAGAATGAGAATTACATTTTGGGATCCTTTTAGAAAATGAAAAAAATTCCAAAATCATAGAAAAATGTATATACTTATAAAATTTTAAATATTTGGATAATTATATATGACATATAACCATTTACATAAATTTAATCATTTCCTATTTCATCTTATGGTCATTTTTATGTCCATGTAAAAAAAGTTAAACTTTACTAAAATAATTTACCATTACTATGGTGATAATTATTCACTATTGTCACTATTTGTAGTGAAAAATAATTGATGAGAGATATTTACCAAAAACTGACCTCCAAATTAATAAAATAGAATCAATTTTACAAAATTATATTCACAGAATCTTCATAAATGTTATTTAACATTAATCCCACAACGTATGATGAAAAACGTTTTCCATAAAAATTCTTCATATGAATAAAAATATTTCAATTCAAAAGTCTTGTATAAAATTATAAAAATGGACTATAATTGTTCTATATTTTAACAAAATTAACTAATTACATTTTAATGCTTACCTGTGATATTATTTTACATTTAAAATACATTAAATAATATAATTTTCTAAAAAAATTGTATTTGTCCTTATCGAATGAAAAATCAATATTTTTTGAAAAAAATCTAAAATATCACCATATATTTATATTCATAATATGATTCCCAATTTATATTTATTTTTTGTAATTTTTTTTCTATATGTTACTAAAATAAATTATTTTCTCTCCTCAAAAAATTGAAATAAATTTTTTTTAAGAGAACAAATTTTTTTACGAATAAAATTGATTTACAAAAAATTGATTTTTTATTCCCTTGGAATTGATAAATAATTTATTATTGATTTTGATATTTAAATATAATTAATAATTTCTTTATTCATATTCTTACCTTCCATTTCAAGGACTAGTTTATAGTGATCATAATTGAATAATAATATTTCATAGGTCCTATAATCATAGTGTTGTTTATCATATACTCAATTGAGAATAGGCAATTTTTTAAAATATCAGGATAATAAATTAAAATTCTATATACATTAATTATTTAATAATAAATAAATAAATTTAACTAATTACATTATTAATAATCATCAACCTGATTTTCTTGTGTTTATAATTTGATAATACATGATAGTCATTTATTTAATACCTTATATTAAATTCTTAATTAATTCCATGTAATATTTTTATGTACAAATCAAGTATGGTCAAGGTATACTTAATAATTAGTGAACTAACATGTAAAATAAACATAACATTATTATTTCAGATACGATATTAATTTGATAATACATTTTATGAATTTTTTTCACATGTACAGTTCAAAATATGTTGTAAGATTTCATCATATAAAATATGGACCATGTTTATAGTTTGGATATATACCCACCAATTTCTTCTCATGTATAAATATTTCTACAATTTATATAAATTTTTTTTCTAATGTTATTTATATATATTATTTAAAATAAAAGAAAAATAATCTCTAGTAAAATTATTTGAAATAAGATAAAGTGAATAAATTGATTAATAATATTTTTAATCAAATTATTTCAAGTCGGTTTTATCATAATGAAGAAAGAATAGAAATTAATGCCAATCTGATAATTTTAATTTCTAGTCATTGCATATGTATAATCGATCATGAGGTTTTAACTGACCAATATATTGAAGTGTTCTAATTATTATAATTTTGTTTCATGAGAATGAAATTATTTATTATTATATTAAATATGATGGTCTATGGGTCATTAATCCATTCTATATTATAAATATCATACATGTAGAAGATTATTTTATATAGTTACCTATAGTTAATCATTTGGATTCCACCACCTCCATGTGAGATATAGAAAAAATATGTAATAGATGGATTATCTTAATGCCCTTGGAGTTGGTTCAAGGGCGGGCTACGGGTGATGTGGTCCAAGATTGAACATATATGAAAACAACATGAGTAATACATAGGTAGGGAGGTGTAATATTGTAACTCATGATAGAAATGCCAAAATATTTTCCCATATTATTATAGGTTTATCTAATTTACAATAAAAATAAAAATAAATTAGATAATATCATGATTGCATCAGATATTTCATTATTAGATTTATGTTTTATTTATGATTTAATTTAGGGATTCAATAGGATGTTCCCATAAAAACTGGGATCATATGGAAATATGTAATTTAAATAAATGTTTTGTTCATAAATGTTATATTGGAACATGGATAATCCCTATTGTAAAATCTAAATTATATTAATAATATGAGTAAATTATAAAATAAGAAATATTTTATCATAATAAACATAAATCATCAGGTAAATATTTATTTGTTAATCCTTTTATCTTTGAAATTGTGATGAACTCATAGTTACAGTGTTGGTTTAGCCTTCTTCGGGGGTAAATTTAATTATCAAAAAGTATTAACTATGATAGTGGAATGGAATTATTGAATATTTATTTGAATTAATTGTCTTTATGTATCCAATAACAATTTTGAGGCAGGTGCTGAGGAAATCTAAGGATTTATGGAATGGGGATTCCACTCCATAGATCAAGTAGAAACCATTTTGAAGTTCGCAATGCCACCTACAGAAATATATTTATATAATTTACAAACCCACTATATACATTATAAAAATGAAAATATTGATCCATTACATTATAATGATTGTAAAATAGTGAATTATGAGTTTACAATTGATGGGTATTCGGACATGGTGAAATAATCGAGAGTTGATAAAATAAAAATTACTATGTATAAAAAAATTTAATCCTATAAAATGTAATACATATATAATGTTATATTTTTATAGAATAATTATGAGCTCATAAACCACATTGTTACAAAGAATAATTCTGGAGAAATAATATCTCCCAACTATCAGTATCATTTTCTAATGGTTCACATGGCTAAGGGATGTATTTCTCAATATATAGAAGACATAAAATCTAGAATCCTCCGAACCTGATTAGATTGTAAATTAGGGGAGTGATGAGGACTTCATTCTATATGATATTAAATGTATATATGTCATAAATATTCTATATTTAAATATTTAATCCATGTTTGATGAACTCATATAATCACATGAAAACATTGATGACTATAGAATATTATAGAACCTTCATGATCATTAGAAGGAGTGATATTGAAAAAAAAAAATTGAGATTTCCAAGGCACTCATCATGAAAAGACATGGAGAATTTTTCTTATAGATCCTCAGATAGTGAAACTCATTATCTTTAATGAGCGTCTATAGTTTATTGGTTTTAAACTAGCTAATGAAATATACATTGATCCCATTATTTTAGGAATCCGTTAGAATTCATCTAACTATAATGTAAATATCAATATGAACAATATAGCAATGAATCTTCCAACTCTTCTCACTCGACATAACCATATTTATAAGGATATGAATAAAAAGAGATATTTTTTCAATAATATGTATAAATAAAATTCTAGGTAAAATGATCCAAGACAATCACAATGTCTAATAATTATTCGTAATACCCTTTCGAGAAGATAATATTTATGGGACATTTAGGGGTTAGGATTGTATATTTTTTTCCTATTGAAAGAATGTGCACAAAAGAAAAATTGAACCCACAATAAGATATAAGTGGGATAATCTTCTATGTTTGATATGCCCTAAAAATTTTCCATTTCTACTAATTGGGTATTAGATATGGAACACATCCCTCATGTATATATTCAAATAAAATAACCATGTTGATTCCATAAGATATACTGATTTGTGGTGGATCATAACATTTCTAATGGATAATGAAATATTTTATAGCTATTGTGGACCATCACCTCACATTGATGATAGAAATGATATTGGATTTAAAAGACATTAATTACGTTCCTTTAGTAACCCAAATAATTATTTCCATATCGAGACATAATATAAATAGATTTTTTTAGATTTCTTTAATATTTTATAGTTATTTTATAAAGAAAAAAATTTATTTTATGTTACTCTTAAATAATTCTCATTTGGTGACAGATTATAAAATCCATATAATGGAAATCAATTTAAAATATAACAGTGATTTATACCACACCCAACTTTAGAATCACTATATAGGTTACAGAAATGAAAAAAATAGACGTATTTCTCTAGATAGATATTTAGAATCATTTAAACTAAAACCACCATCTTTATGGTATTATGTTTACATGTGATAATATGAAAAATATTATTCAGTGGAGAAAATTAAATGTTCAATGCGCATCTTATGTTACTTCATACATATTTGTGTGGATGATTTACCGTTGAATCTAGGCATAGTTTCTCATTATTAATAAATATTTATTAATCAATTAAGTAAATATAGTTATGTATTATTAATTAGGTATAATTAAATATTTTATATGTATTCAATGATTATATGAATGTGGATGAGAATGATCATGACATGAAGATTAACAATCATCTTATTAGACCCTAGTGGTAATATACTAATCGATAATTAATTTATTTTTTTACAATAATTTTTAATTATATAACAAATGACTTATCAATATACACCAAAATGGAATGGTGTATTTGAATGGAGGAACCTCACCGAGTTATACATTGTGAGATTAATTATTAATCAATTGAGACTTTCATTGGCATTTTGGAGATACACATTACTGAGAGAAGAACACATTCTAATTTGATTGCCATGTAAAGTGGAAAAAAATATTCTATATGAGATTTGGTATGGAAATAAAATCGTATTTCTAAAAATTTGTGTGTGGGGGTGTGATTCATCTTTCAGGGCTATTTTAGAAAATTACCATTCTCCTTGAGAAACTAGTGTTTTTTATTGGATATCCCAAGGGAACTAAGGGATTTTTTTATAAGAACCTTTAGATAAAAATATTGTAGTAAGATGATGTGTTACATAACTTGATTGAGATGAAATATTTTAAATTGATTGTGGGAGATAGATAGAATTTAATTAATTATTGGTTCATGATACATATGATGCATTGTATGAACAAATTCCACAATTCCCCATGAAAGAGAATTTTTCATAGAAAAAGTGATATGTTGGAGTATAAGAGAGGTCATAGACCAGAAATGACATGGTGTTAATGTCAATAAGGATGGAGAGTCATTATTAGTCGATAATAATCATTCTATAACATTTAAGGAATAGTTTACTTAAACATAACATTCCAAGTGGTAATAGTATATGAAATCTGAAATCTATTATACGTTTCTAAAACAAGTACATATTTTATCAGATCATCTTATTGACACAAAGCCTTTTTGTTGTAAATGGGTATTCGAGAAGAAACTTGTCATTAATGTACAATCATATATATATATATATGTAATGATGACATGAAAATGTTTAACACCCTATTAATATTATTCATTTATTCTTTGATTATTGTTTTGGTTCCCCTTATTGTATGGATACATTACACGATTCTTCCAGATGGGGAACCATTTCTGGAGATAATGTCCTAGTATCTTGGGATGTATATCCTTCTTCTATTGGTGGAGTCAACGAATAAATGTGTAAATCTATTTATAGTGTTCTCATTGGGTTTAAACAACCTAAAATCTTGTTTTAGGTATTTTTTATAGAAAAATAGACATATCACCTCACAATGTGTATATACATATCATGAATGGGTTATACGACAAGCACCTATTGTAGGGAAGATGTAATGAGTCATATTTGGAGAATAACTTATATATTTCAAGTAACCATTACATGTTTGTAATTTATCGATCAAGAATCTATTTACACCCAAAATATATTTTTTTGGACTATTTAAATTTTTTGGAATTGAAATTTTTTTATGGGTTCATGACATAAATTTTTTGTGTTTAATTTTTGAAACACCACTACATGCATAAAATATTTCTATCCAATGCATAAGACACAAACTCAAGATTTAAGGATATTTTGGTAGATCTCACTATTTCAGTTCACTTGGAGATTTCATCACATCTCTATGATACATTGACATTATTCTTCTACATTACAATTGGCGAAGGAAGTGGATTTGTGTGTGTATGTGATTCAGATTCTGACCAGTTGGTGAATTCTATTGATCATTTTCAATATTACATCATGTATTTTCATTAAGGTCAGCTCTATTGACATCCAATCCTCATTGTCATAGGCAGTTAGGTTCCATAGTGTTTTGAGGTAGGTGTTTCCATGAAAATGGTTCTTATACTATAATTTTTACATCTTATTTTCAATTCATTTTGATTATTTTATGAGAACTCATAAATTTAAATTTAATGGATATTTTTTCAAAAGAATCATAATTTTGAAAATATTTGGATTTAAAAATGTATTTTATGAACAGAACAGGGTTGATTAAATGCATTAAATGATTGTTTTGGGTTTGAAATGAATTTTTCTAAACTTAAAACATTGGGTAACCTTAGGTGCATTGATAGTAAAATTTTTATCCTTGTGTGTGTAATGACATGAGTGGTTTTCAATCACTTTAGTGTCTACAATTCGACTCGAGGTAATGTTTGTTGGTTTAACCTTAATCCTTGATTAGGTGTTTTATCATGTCTAGTATGTATTCTTATAGTTTTTTTTTCAGACAATATGTTTCTTTTTTCTTTTTTTATCACATGATGGATTATTTCATGGTTATTTTTTATTTTTTAATGTATTATATTGTATCCATGATTATTATTTCCTATATACAAATACATTATGTTATATGTGAAATATTCTTATTTTTTTAGAATATGGTTTGCAATTATTGAAAATAAAATAATGTTAAAAAATATTAGTGAAAATTAATTTTAAACCATATTTTATAAAGTCATAACATGTGTATTTCTAAGATTATAACATGTATATATTATTTGGTTGTATCCGACTGGGCCATATACTCCAACCCAAAGGTTTTATATTATGTGGTGGTAGAACCTATTCTTTTGGAATCATGTAACAATTATAGAATCATGTAGTATACTATGTTTTATTTCCATCTGTTAGCTTCAATGTGGGATTGTTTAGTGGTGACATATAGTTAGATGTATAATTCTATAGTCCATCCTTCAAAATTATTCTTGCTTGGATTTTTTTCCTTGTCTCGTTTAGCTCTCATGTTTATTTTTTCATTTCTTCAACATTTTATATTGATATCACTTCAGTTATTCATGGAAGAAGTTGTTATTTCCTTTTTATCCCCATGTGAAGAACCATCTGGGGTGGATTTTATTATTTACCCAAGCAGGTTTATTATCAATTAGTATTATAGGGGATACAAATACAAAAGTATTTATGATGTTTCCTTGGTGTGGATTTGTGTTTTTAATATTATATTTTTGTATATTGGAATTTGGATTTTATGTCTGGTATAAGGGCCTAGAACTCACTCATTAATATAATAATATGAGTTAGAGAGGGTTTTATATATTTTTTCTAATCGTGAGAATTGAAAATTGAGGTTATTTATATGATCCAAATATGTGGTTTGTTTAAATTGACGAGTTACGTTATTTATTTATATATTTTTTCATTAAATCAATAAGTTTTTTAAATTATTGCGATATAATGGAACTGATATGGATACATGACATTGATTATATGATTTTCGAATCTTATAATGACTTATTTGAATTATTAATATGGTTATTAGTTAATTATTTCATCATTTTATCTTCTGAATCTGAGAAAGGAATAAATGAAATTGTATCCACATGCTAATATTCCAATTGAACCTTCTTTCATAGGATCTATAATCTATAATATTCAGTCTCTAGGTCAAGCTAGGGTCAATAACCAATAAATATCATTGGATCACGACTCTTTATTTACCAATAATCATCCACCTATCATATATGGTGATAAAAGACAAAATGAAAATGAATAATTCCTTTATGGTATTTATATTATCATCAACAATTATAATACTCCTATATACTCTTAAGAGATTTTAGCCATATAAATTAATCAAGGGTAATATATGGAGATTATGGAACACTATTGTTAAAACAATGTTACCTGATGATCTCAACAAGATGTATTTCAATAAAATATTTAACCAAAAGTTGGATCCTAAGACATTATGAGTTAAAATTACTAAAAAAATTGTCATTATAGAAAAATTTGCATATTGTTATTTAATTTATCATCCATTTTACCAATCTTGTACACATGGGACTAGATATAATGTGATGTGTTGACTTAAATTCTTATAGGATTTAATTGGGAATCATGGGTGTAATTCCATTGATGGTGATTCATATATTCCTTCCAAAATTTATTCAGGTAGTTGATAATCCACATTTATAATAAGAATACATAGCATGAAAAATAGTTTTTGGTGGAGATTCAGTTGGTAGTATTTTTATTCGGGGTGTGTATTTGATCCAAAAAATAATTCAAGGGCATCAAGTTATATTCATGACAAGTATTGGGTGTATTATCAGGATAGTATAAGGTTGTTTTCTATCATTGTGAATGCATAGTCATTATAGGCCAAATTGTACGGAGGCTCCCAATACTTGTGAACATTATGGAGAATATGTCCACCAAAGGCATTTTATAAAAGGATGTCCCATGTTAGTAAGCCATGATAAACTCCAACCATGGTTTTGTAGGTTTTTACTGATGCTTCCAAGGTTAGTGGGACATATATTTAGGCAAAGGGGGATGTGCATATTGCAAAGCCATTTTATGGGGGAACTAATAATGAGTTCATTTTTTAGAAGTATTCACTTGACGAATTTGATATTGCGATGAATACTATCAAAGGTATATTGTGGATTTCTTCATCTGTGGTTATAAATTTTTTTGATACGGTTAATACTCATTATTATATATCATCATTGATTGTTGATTTCTTTTTAGTGAAATTTTATCTTATTACATTCTCTTTTCAACATTAAAACCCATTAGTAAAGAGTTTCACACACGGTTTAAAGTGTCCATCATGTCGAGTGTTGATAATAGACTATGAGTCGAAGCTAGATTTCTTGGTTCATAATCATTAAATATTCAAAATAATTATATTCCTGGATTATATTATCATCTTTAAAGACCATAACAATTGATATCACCATTGGGCTCAGTTTTTATCTCTGAATGGTATCAATATTTTTTTTAATTTGAGTGGGATTCCAATTTCTCAAGAACATGGCTTCTTTTCCCATTATGATATGGTGGTCCCATGATTTTTTCAGAAATTATCCTATATTGGTTTAATCCTTATTGGACAATTTCAGTTAATGTGATGGTGTGTGTGTACCTTATAGTGTTTCCAATGTACTTTCCTAGTTTACCTCCACAAATATAGGTCGAGTTTACTATAAACCCATAAATTGTTATGATGCCCATTTTTATGCCATCATATCACATGGGTCCTATATATGTGTAGAACATAAGTTCTATCATGTATATCTCAAGGGGTATTGATTTATTCATTTCTTTATGTTTTCATGTGCATCGTTTGTACTAATTTCTATGAAGTAAGAAGGAAAAAAATATATTGATAATAAAATTATTAAATAGGTTAAAATTAAGTATGAATATCTATATATAATGATAGAAGATATACTGGATATGAAGATATGGGATTGTGGATTTTTAATGGCTTTTTCCATATGTGTGACACCATTTCGAGAGTCTGATATGAGGATATACCAATGATGACATTTAGGTGATGGTATATACATTTTTTCCTTGTTTTGAAATTTGGAATCACCAATTCTCCTTTTTTTTGAATTGAAAACTATATCATTCATTAGTTCTTGGGGTCTTTTATAATTATGTTCACGGATTTTATTTTTCAATAATTAATGTTAGAGTAGTAGATTATTGAAAATTTAGATATCATTATTAAAACATTCAAGGAACATAATTAATTTTGGAATGCATTAAAAATGTGAGTTTCTGTTCAATATGAAGTGTTCATGGGGTATGTTATATCTAAGTGGGATGTCCCTATAGATCTTGAAAATGAACATGAGATTATGTCCTAAGAGAAGTAGAAAATGTGTTTATGATGAGAATCATCCTATGGTTAGATGGTCATTAAAAGCGTTTTTTAGGACTTCAATGTGCTTTCATATTCAATGACAGATTTAAAAAAAGATGGTATAATGTTTGAGTGTGTTGAAAAATGTTTGGGATGATTTGAGGAACTGAATGTGACATTAACTTCGTCTCCAGTCTTGATTCTTCAAGAACAGTGTCCAAGTGTCACATTTTCTATGATCATTATGGAATGGGTTTGGGGTGTGTCCTGATGAAGGTGATACTAATGATAGTGCATATATATAACCATTTATTTCCTTATGAGATTAACTATTCCATAAGTGATATTTAGTTAGTATGGATTATTAATGAACTAAATAATATCATCACTACCTCCTGGGGGGTTGATTTATATTCTAATCATAAGAGAATGATGTATATTTTCACATTGATGTATCAAAACCTATGACACTGATTATTGGTGTATTATCTGTAAATAACAAACATAGATATTTCCTATACTCTCAAAAAATAAAATGTGGTCACTGATGCACCCATTCAAAAAATTCAGACTAATGTAGTGAAGGAATTAGTGGTAGAGGACTAACTGACGAATTTATTTTCTAATATGTTATTTGGAATTTATCTTGCTAGTGGGAAGATATGGTTGGATTTGATGAAGGGTAACTCCTTAGTTTATGGGAATGTTTAGTTATAGTAGGTATCTAACACTGATTTCCATCACGTTAGTGGAAACTATTATAAGAGGGAGACATCAAGTGAAAGGTCAAATTCATCCATTGGAGAATTATATATTAATGGGATCTTGAATGTCACATATCTCTATATTAGAAGTTAATAGATAGTGGGAAGCACTCTTGTTGATCCCTACACCCTTGTACTTAAAATATGTAACAATTTTATATATGTAAGTATTGGTTAAGAGAGACGATGTGGTCGATTGTAAATTTCATATCACATTGTCTTAATTTTTAGAGACTTCAGATAGGGCACTAAAGTCTTACATGTTTGTTACACTCATTATATACTCTGATATGGAAATGAGATGATATTTCAATGGACGTCATTTCTTGTTTAGCATGGACTCCTAGTGGTAAATATTTGATTTGGGTTATCATTGATACACAAATTATGTTGGTGAATTTCCTCCCTAAAAATTGATAAAAGGGGAGTGGCTTGGCAAATTATTTGTCTAAGGGATTGTGAGGCTTCATTGGGTTCCCTATGCTGTTGTTTATAATTGGTGTTGGAGGATCACAGCCATGTCATAGAATGGTTAAATGAGGTGATGGGTTCCTAGTTTATATTTAAAGAACATAACATATATTAATGGAGTGATAGCAAGAGAGTTAAATCTTGGTTCACAAGGATATTATCTAGGACTCTATGCATGATTTTTGGGTTTCTTGGGAAAAGAATTTTCCATTAGACAACATTTCCAATAAAAATAGTTATCAGTTATTGAAAAAAATGGTTACCTTTGGGGATTTTTATTGGAGAACATATAGATGTCTCTTTAAATAGAGAATATGGGAGTGAGGTCCTCCTTTATAATAAGAATATTTTTGGAAGTAATTCTAGAGTGGTTGTTTATTTGCAAGATTAAATCATGACATTGAGTAATCTAAAATCAAATGACCACCTATATCATTTTCCATTGGATTTTGAAATTGGTGATCAATATTTTATTAGAGTTACACCTCATTTGGGATAACTTCTATTGGTTAATATGAGTAAGTTTGAACCAAAGTTTGTTTTTCACTTTTATATCAATGAACCACTAGAAATAGTGGTATATCAGTTATAATTAACTTCTTGTATGACATATATCTTTGATGTGTTTAATTTTATCAAATGGAGGAGGTATCCACCAAATACTTCCCATTTTATTGAATGATATTTTTTTTATTTTGATCCTAAAATTACTCAGGTTGATAAACTATTTTTTATTATGGATCACTGAGAGAAAGAATTATCCAAAAAATGATACATTTGGTTTGTGTAATATGGATGTTTAGATTGGATATCAAAATGCAAAGGGTGAAGTAATTTTTTAATTATAGAAATGGAATTAGATTATTTTGAGTGAAGGATATTGAGTTATTTATGGGAATATAGATAATTTATATATGGGAGATTGTGAAAACTGATTACCATTATTCATGTATTCATTGACACATTTTTTGTCTGTCTTTTTTTTGTTAATTGTCGGTATGTAATGTATGATGAGGGTTTTTTGTAGAAATAAAATAATAACAAGGGATTTATGATAGTTTTAATTACTATAGGTAAATAATAAATGTGTATATTTCATTAAAGGGGTTTCCATGGGTTTGAAGATCCAAAAACTTTTTCTCAAATTTTTTTCTGAAAAAAGTAGGCATCATAATTCAATGTGGATATATTAACATTGTGAGTGGGTTGCATGACGTGAACATGTTACAAGGCACATATTCTGATTCTTATTCATATCATTAAAAATTACAAGAATTAAAACCATTACAAATAATTAATTTTTTTTATTTGGATTCAATAAAACCTATGTCAATGCAATTTTAGGAATACTTGAAACTAATGGACAGCATTTTGTAAAAGATGTTCCTGGTTTGAATTCTTCAAATTGAGTTGTTTTAACTAAACTAAACTCATAAATGTATTGTTATCCTGATGTAGGTCCCCTATATATATATATATATATATTGGAAGACATTTAGTGACTTTTGGTGATCCCCCATTATTCGAGGTCACTGTAATTGGTATTTAACTCCAAGTGCAGTTAAATCACATATCCCTGATAAATGGAATTACTTATTTTTCAATAAAACATTTCAAATTAGCACTAATTGATTATATTTTTTATGATTATGATAGAATGGTGTTTTCTATCAATCCATTGTAGGTTTCCTTCATTTTGTGTCTTCTTATGGATGTTCTTTTGGTTTCCAATCCCCAATGTCAAAATAATATTGGTTTCAATCAATAATGAAAATAATGTATATATGAAAGTGATTTTAATTCATGAATTGATAATGTTTTGGTAAATTTTATTGGGTTATTTTAAAAAACTGAATTATTTGACATTGGAATGGTTTTTTAGAATGGATTGATGTTTTAAAAGGGATATTCTTTATAAATCTTTTCTAAAAACACCATGTATTTGATTGGATGGATTAATGGTTGGTTTTACTTTTCAAATGTCTTCTGGAAGACATAGAGTAGTGGGTAAATTTTGGTGAACTTGAAATAGACTTGATACACTATATTTTTGTAAGGGGAGAATATTATTTATTTAACTTTAGGTTATGTAATTCTCTAGAAGGTTTTCATAGATGGGTTCGACATCAGCATGAATTGTTACTTTTCATTCTTATCTACTATGTATCCCTATAGGTTATATCATGAAAGTTTTTCCATTTTCATTTAAATTAGTTTTAGCATCGAATGGATTATTTCATATCTATTTTCTCATATTAATATCTTATAATGTACCCATGGATGATTTTATTTTTTCTTACATGATTTCATTTACATTTGACTTATTTATTTATTATATGACAATGGTATGAATTTATGTAAATAAGAGGAATTATAGGAAAATGATTTTATTTATGAAAACCCTTATATAGTAATTTTATAAATGATATAACATTGACACTCAAGACATTACATCATTCATAAAATCTTTGTTTGTATACATTAGAGATATGTGATCACACCTTACATTTTATATGGGGGGTATTGATTTTGTTTTGAAGGACTCATGAAAATGGAAGAAAATCATATAGGATGCCAATTTATCTTGTATTCCATTTCATTCATAGTGTTATGGTTATTTGGTGAAAAATTGTCACATAGAGACATGGTTAATATATTCATATTTATATTTTTTGTTTGGACTAGTTGGAATGAATCTTTTATGTCCAATGAATAGGTAATACCTTATTCTATGTTTTAAATTGATGATTCTTTACATATACATGATACATATGATTTTTTCTATATATCACCATCTTTTAGACCTCTCAGGGTGGGTTTTCTTATTGAAACTGGTTTATTCATCAAAAAATGTGTTCAGTAGTGTCAATGGAAAAACTATGATGAATATTTTTCACCAAATTCTATATTAAAATCTACAAAATATATACTTGAAATTACATCATACCATTACTTTGACATCTTCCATATATATATGGAAAAAAGAATTCCTTAACATGAACATTTTAGAAGATGTCTATATTGCACATCCTAATGATTTATTGAATTTATACGTTTCTAACAAGGTATAAAAGTTGTAGAGATATATTTATAGATTGAAGAAAGAATACAGATAATGAAAATTGTATTATAAGATCATGTAATCTTTGAAAATCTATGAAAAATATATAACAAGAAATAAATATGAATTACAGCTAAAAACCTAGAAAATATCACTTGGTGGAAAATCCCCATAATTGTATGGGTTTACTTCTTAATCCCATAAATGGTGTATCTTAAGAAAAAAAAATAACCGGATTATTCGAGTGCAATTTGGGTCCACCCATAAAAACATGTTAATGATATATTTCTTCCACATAAAGGAAACCAATCATAATTTTTAACATAATAATTACCAATGAATGAAATTGGGTTTTATAATATTTATTTATATCATATTCAATGAAAAATTCATAATTAATGAATTTTAAAAATGATCATAAGTCATATATTACAACATTTAATGTTTAGAGAATAAACAGTGTATATATTGGAATATATATAAATAATTTAGGATAATGAAAAAACCTTAAAGATAAATTTTTGAGGAAAATACCTTCAATGATATTAAAACAATTTTTGAGGAAAATAACCTATTTATTTTGACTAATAACAATCGTTGTCAACATAGATGGAAAATGATTTTGAAATATCACATTTTATATTTATTATTGAAAATATCCTCTCTATTATGAAAAAAACATATTTATAATAAAAACCACTCAAAAATAATTTTTTATATATTCTTTTATTCTTAAAATGTAATCTTTAAAACAATGAGAGGCCATTTAAACAGAAGTGTTCTATTCATGAAAAAATAAATTAAAAAAATTCATCAAAAATATTTATATGATAAGAAAAAAATACCTTATTCCAAAAATTATGGTTTGATTTATTTAATTTTTTAAAATCCCAATTATATTTTCACTTATATTTTAAAAATCATAGTAAACCATTTTTGAATTTTTTTTAGAAAACGTAGATTCTGAATAAAATGATTTTTGGATGAAGAGATAAATTATGCAATATTTTATTAAAAACATTTTATTAATAATCATTTATAACAAATAGAGGACAATTGTACTATTATATAATTTCATTCAAGGGAAATTCAAGCATAATAATTCCTGATTAAAATGATATTGAAGCATTAGTGTAACACCCGAGATTTTTATTAGTAATATTTTGTTTTTTATATATCATCAAAGGAATCTTTCACTACATACTAGCTTGGCTTACTTTACACGCAATCGCGACCTTCCTCGATAGCTTGCGTCGTACGCAATACCGAGTTTCACTAAACAACGATATGCTATTAAAATATTATTAAAACTAGCCATTATGAATAGTAATAACAACTTTTTGAAACTTTATAAATTTTATTTTTTAAAATGGACTTAATTTTTGGATTCGGAATACCGAAATTAGCCTATGGTGAAATTTTGGTATTTTTCTGAAAACTTTTAATTTTTGATGAATAGTGAAACCACTAAGTGGTAGGTTAAAAACTGAATTTTTGCATAAAACTTAATTTTACCGCTTCTGTGAATGGAATTTTGAAAATCCGACAGACACGGTTGATATCAGTAAGTAAAATGTGGTTCAATGAGATAAAAATAATTTTTTGGTGAATAGTAACTTTTTACTTTTTTTACCGCGGTTAATAGTAAATAGGGGTAAATATGATATTACTATTACCCTAACACATGTCCTAATTCTATTGGATAAGTTTAATTCGACCAAAAAAAACATAGGAATAAAATTTGACCATTTAGGCCTACTTGGGTTAGATTAGGACATTTATTATTAATTTATTTAAAGAAGTGTTAAAATAGTTAAAATCAAAGTTTAATAAGTAAATCATTTTTAATATGGGGTTATACATACGATAAATGCGACTATAAATATTCATTAGAAAGATAAAACGATTTCCTACATAAGGGTATTTTATTTGTAATTTTTAGACATTAAATAATTTAATTTAATTATGACACAATAATGATGCAGTAATTATCTTATTAATGAAATGTTGACATAATTGATGTTATAAACACCAAAATAAATGTAATTTGAGACTTTTTATAAATTCCACTAATTTTATAGGTTATTATGATATATTAGTGTTGATTTCATCAACTTGGTTCGAACATATAATTCTGTTATGACTTTCACAAAAATCATATATCAAATAGTGTCAAAATTGACACAAAATAGTTTTTAAATAAAATATTATATTATTAATTGTTATTTTATTCCTAAAAATATAAGGTTCAGCAAAATGACTTAGATAAGGATAGATATATTAATAATAAACAATTTGGGGTTCTATTGGCATGTTATAGTATGTGTATTAACCATATAGTGAAAGAAAACAAAAAGACACGGTAAAAGTTAAATTATTTAACTTAAGAGTTAAATCTAATTGATAAGGTTAAAATAATACCCTAAAATTGTCTAAATCCTATTGTTTGATAGGATTTTGACCCATCCCCACTTTAGCTTCAATATAAGACCCTTTGGAACCATTATAAACCGATTTTGACTTTAATATAAAATAATATTTTGAGATATTCCTAAGGTGCCCCTCTCCTCCCTTATAAAAGGGCACCTCCTCCCCCTCCTCCTCACACCAATTTGAGCACTCAAGCTCGGCCAACCCCTGCCATTTTCTCCTCTACACTTCCCTATAATAATCCTAGAGGTCCTGGTCTTCTTAAAAGGCCAATCTTAGTTCTCTAAGTGGAGGATTCAAAGAGGCGTTCCAAAGAAGAGGTAATATCCATTACCGATCTTTTCAATTTCTTTCTTCTTCAACTTCTTCTTCTTTAGTTGTTTCATGATAAATTAATAACATCAGTATTACTTATATACTGATATGTTATTATAAATATGAAACAACCCTAATTCACCTTCTATCCATCCTACGGAAAAATGAAATCACCGCGCGTGCGTACGTACGGAATACCGTCTCCACGCCGTGGTGTAATCAATTTTACACCATCACCTTACAAGGATGGGTATAATGGTGTAATGAGTAACTATTTATGATTATTATAAAGTAATATTGATACTGAAATAATATATATATACTCCAATACAGTTCCATGATCATAGGAACGATATCATCACTCCTGCGTACGTACGGAATACCGTCTCCAAGATGTGATGCGACTCGTTCTACATGATCATCATTACATATTAATTATATAAATGAATTGAATGAATAAATATGATATATGTTACACTAATACCATTCTGGATATAAGGTATCTATAACTTTAAAAGAAGAATAAGAATTTATTCGGCAAAACACGCATAAAAACAAAAGGCAATAAGGACCCGAGTAACAAGTAACAATGAAATATTACTAACAAGAAGCTAAGAATATGACCATATATGATATCATATCAATATGTATGATTCTGGAATAAGTCAATAACATTATTTAAACCATTATACAGGAGATTCGGACATGTACAAAGAAAATCGGACATAAGGTAAGGGAAATATCACAATCTCATTTTTATCCGAGATTGTTTATACTTTGGAATTTTCTAGGGTGTATTTTATAATCCACATACATGTTTACTCAATATGTAATATTATTTCCATCCACATACAATTTTTTAAATCCAATTTTACCCTTCAGTGAGTTTTTAGTAAAAGATATGAAAGGAATATTTTGTCGTTTTTCGTACGAGGTACTTTTTGACTTTTCCGACAAAAGTACGAAGAATGTTTTTTTTAACTTATACGGCATGAATGGATTTTTACAACATTATTTCCAAGAAGCTTCCTTTACAATTTTTCAAGTTTATTTTTAATCAAATTCTTTTAGTTTATAATTTTAGGACATGTTAAGAAAGGAAAAGTGTTTTTAAAAGCAGAAAGGATATTTTTCTCAAGAATGGAGTTCAAGTGTTTTATCAAAATTATTTTCCATCTAAGATAATAAAGGGTTCTGTTTTTATCCCTGTTATTAAATGAATTTGATTATGTTGTGATGGAAATATTTTTATGAATTCCTTTATCTTATATGAATTGTTTTATGATGTCATGTTGTTTAAGAATTCCATTTTTATTACATGGGTTACGCTATGATGTATGGTTTATGATTATGTGGCACAAATAAGAAAGGATTAATTATAAGATGGGTGGGACCTATATCTCCCTCCAATGCATTGGTTAAAGAGTTTATATTTCATGAGATAGACATGGCTGGAACGGTAGGTTATACCGGTTCAGTGAAACAGGACTGGAACGAGGGTGACTCGGTTCAGAAAGGGACTCTGTCCACTAAGATAGTCTTGGCAATGAGTCATGACTAACAAGAAATGATTTTCCATGATTATGTCTGCATGAAACAAAGTTTCAAGTTTCATGTTATGATTATGGGGATCTCATTTTCACTTCTATGATTTATTCCATGTTAAGATATTATGATTTCTTTTGAAGGTTATGATTTTCAAAAACATATGATATGATTTTTTATTTCCTTTATTTGTTCCTCATGAGCATTTGAGCTCACCCTTTTATGTTTTCTTTTCCCCAGGTCAGGAAGATGGATATTAAGTAGAATATGCTAAAGGGACCCTAGATATGATGAAATCAATGGGAGACACTGTAGAAGATTTATGAACCAGTTGTTTATGTTCACCAGTTTCTTAAGACACTATACCTATAAGGTCCTTTGTGGTTTTGTCATATGTTGTAATAAGTGTGCTTCAATTTTGAAGTATTAACAATGTATGTAAAGTATGGGTCGTTATAGTTGGTATCAGAGGAAAGGTATAGTCAACCTTTGGAAACTAGGATGTGAAAGACTTAGTATGAACCCTAAGGATAAGTCTAATCATAGAACACAATCTTAGTGTTTTAGAAAAGGCCATGAATACACTAGGATAAGACCTTAAGTGTGAAATTTTATCCTTGATTATGTGGTTTTCCTATTATAATTAGTGTTTCTCACACTATTCTTCTTGGTTTTAGTCAATGGATGGAACCCGAAGGAACCGTGTTAATGCAGAATGCGATGGGCAATGCAATGATTGTCCCCCTGAGCAACCAAACGATATGGGAGCTGGAATGCAAAATTTTATAGCCATGCTCACACAACATTCTCAAGCTATGAATCATGCAGGACTTCCAAACGATCAAAGGAATGAGCAACATTCTGTTGAATACTTCATGAGGCAGCGTCCACCTTCTTTCAGCGGTTCTACTGATCCATTAGTTTCTGAACAATGGATTAGTACTACTGAAAAGATATTTTCAGTTCTTCAATGTTCTGAACTTGATAAAGTCATCCTAGCCGTGTATCATTTGGAAGGAGATGCTGATCAATGGTGGAATCTTATTAAGAATACGAGGCAAAGGGATGAAATTGAGTCTATGGAATGGGATGAGTTCAAGAACTTATTTTTCAATAAGTACTTCCCTCGTATTCTCCGAACAAAGATGGAGAAAGAGTTTCTTGAACTGAAGCAAAGGGATGATGAATCTGTTGGTACCTATGAAGAAAATTTTACAAGACTTGCAAGGTACGCTTCTGGTATTATTATCCAACCTGAGAGTAAGATCGATCGATTCTTTAGTGGCTTAAAACCAAGTCTTCGAAGGGCATTAACCATAAGGGACTTCAATAGCTACGAGGAAATCGTTCGATGTGCTATCAAAGTCGAGATGGAGATTAGAGTAACCCATCAGTCACATGGGTTTGATAAGAAGAGGAAGATGGAATTCAATGGAAAATCTAAAGAGAACACTGAACAGAAGATGAGATTTCCCTTATGCTCAAAGTGTGGAAAGAAACATGGAGGGAGTTGTCTTAAAGGGACAAGTAAATGTTTCAAATGTGGAAAGGAAGGTCATCGGGCATTTGAATGCCGCGATAATGGGAAGAAGATGTCTAATGACGCAAACAAAGGAAGGGATACACAGAATGAACCTACTACACTTTAATGATTCAAGTGCAAGGAGATGGAAAATTATGCCAATCAATGCCCAAATCCAAGTGTTGATGATGATGGTCGACGTCAACAAAATCTTAAGGCTAAAGACAAAGGAAACTCACATGCAATTTCTATCAGCGATGTGGAGTACGACAACGAAGTGTTGAAAGGTACACTTACCATCCACTCTAAAGTAGAAAATGTTTTATTTGATTTGGGATCTACCCACTCTTTTATTTCTGAAAAATTTTCTAAGGGTATCACCGTATTACCTCAACAATTAGATGTTGAGTTAGCTGTGACAACACTTAATGGCACAACAGTCGCATCAAAAGTTTATAATTCTTCTCTGATCGAAGTTTGTGGGATGGTGCTTCCTGCAAATCTTGTGATCCTTCCTTTAGTGGAATTTTATGTGATTCTTGGCATGGATTGGATTTCTCTACATGGATCTCATATCAATTTCCAAAGAAGGGAAGTCACATTTCATATTCCAGATCAATCTACGATCGTCTATCAATGCAAGGATGAACATAACCTTCCAGTGGAAATTTCTTCCATCTTATGGGTATTGATTCCACTAAATGAAGGTTATTTATCTCAAATGGTTGGTGAGAAACTCACGATTAAGAATATGCCCATTGTACGGGAGTTTGATGATGTTTTTCCGGAGGAATTACTGGGTCTTCCACCAAATCGTGAAGTTGAGTTTTCAATAGAACTCGTACCGGGTGCTTTGCCAATTTCAAAGACACCTTATAGAATGGCCCCAATTGAGTTGCAGGAATTGAAGAAGCAACTCCATAATAATCTTGATAAGGGATTCATACTCCCTAGTGCATCACCTTGGGGATCACCTGTTCTATTTGTTAATAAGAATGATGGATCAATGAGACTCTACATTGATTATCGAGAATGTAACAAGATCACTATCAAGAACAAATATCCTCTCCCACGCATTGATGACTTATTTGACCAACTACACGGAGCTCAATACTTTTCCAAGATTGATCTTCGTTCAGGTTATCATCAATTAAGGGTCAAAAGGGAGTATATACCAAAGATGGCTTTCCGTACAAGGTATGGACACTATGAATTTATAGTGATGCCATTTGGTCTTACTAATGCTCATGCTATCTTCATGGATCTAATTAATAGAGTCTTTAGAGACTATCTTGATCAATTTGTGGTAGTCTTTATATACGATATTATTGTCTATTCAAAGAGCAAGGAAGAGCATGAAGATCACTTGAGAATTATATTGAAGACCCTGAGAAAGGAGAAGCTTTATGCCAAATTTACCAAGTGTGAATTTTGGCTTCAAAAAGTTGCATTTTTGGGTCACATAATCTCAAAAGAGGGGATATCTGTGGATCTAGAAAAAACAGAGGTTATCGAAAGATGGTCAAGACCAACAACAGTAACTGAGATCCGATGTTTTCTTGGTTTGGCTGGATATTATCGACGTTTTGTAAAAGATTTTTCACGATTATCTAATCCACTCACCAAGTTGACTCGGAAAGGAGTTAAGTTTGTTTCGACAGAGGAATGTGAAGAGAATTTCAAGGAGTTGAAAAGAAGGTTCTCCAGTGCACCTGTGCTCACACTGACTTGTAGTGGAGAAAGGTTTGTGATCTACAGTGATGCATCCAAGAAGGGATTGGGGTGTGTTCTTATGCAAAATGATATGGTGATAGCTTATGCCTCACGACAGTTGAAAATCCATAAGCAAAATTACCAAACACATGATTTGGAGTTCGCTGCAGTAATATATGCATTAAAGATTTGGAGGAATTACCTTTATGGTGAAAGGTGTGATATTTATACTGATCATAAAATTTTAAAGTATATTTTCACATAAAAGGAGCTGAATATGCGTCAAAGAAGATGGTTGGAGCTGATTAAGGATTATGACTGCTCAATCCATTACCACCCTGGGAAAGCAAACAAGGTGGCAGATGCATTAAGTCGACAAGACCATGCTAGTTTATCCATGATGAGGATCACAAAAGATCCAATATGTATGGATTTACAAAGGATGGATCTTGGAATTATAATGGAAGGGGAAAAATCTTATCTTTCTCAAATGAATGTTCAACCATCTATACATGTGAAGATTAAAGAGGCACAGAAATAAGATGTCGAGTTACAAAAGAAGGTGAGAAATGTTCTTGAATTCAACCTTGATTGTGATGGGATAATAATGTTCAGGAATCGGGTTTGTGTTCCTCCCATCCCCGAATTAAAGAAGGAGCTGCTGGATGAGGCTCATAGTTCATCATTCTCTATTCATCCTGGAAGCACGAAGATGTATAGGGACCTGAAAGAGTACTTCTGGTGGGATGGCATGAAAAGAGATGTTGCTGAATATGTCTCTCGATGCTTGGTTTGTCAACAAGTTAAAGCTGAGAGACATAAGTCTAAGGGGATGTTACAACCATTACCCATACCAAAATGGAAATGGGAAAACATCACTATGGACGTTGTCACAGGACTTCCTAAAACATCCAAAGGCAATAATTCTATTTGGGTCATAGTTGATCGTCTTACAAATTCTGCACACTTCATTGCTATTAGAGATGATTTGTCTCTAGATCAGCTTGCCAGGATATATGTAAAGGAAGTGTTAAGATTGCATGGAGTACCACTTTCTATTATATCTGATCGGGATCCGAGATTTACCTCGAAGTTCTGGCGAAGTCTTTAGCATAATCTGGATACAGAATTGAGTTTCAGCACTGCTTATCATCCCCAGAAAGACGGTCAGTCTGAGAGAACAATTCAAACCCTAGAAGATATGTTGAGAGCTTGCTCTATGGATTTCAAAGGAGGTTGGGATCAACACCTACCTTTGGTGGAATTTTCATATAATAATAGCTTTCACTCTAGAATTCAGATGGCTCTTTATGAAGCACTCTATGGAAATAAATGCAGGACTCCAACTAGCTGGGATGAAGTTAGGGAAAGAAAGCTATTAGGACCTGATCTCGTTGATGAAATGGCAGAAAAGGTTATATCTATTCAACAACACATAAGAGAAGCTCAGAGTCGACAGAAAAGTTATGCCGACAACCGAATAAAAGACCTAGAGTTTGAAGTGGGTGATAAAGTGTTCTTACGAATATCTCCCTGGAAGAGGGTTATGAGATTTGGAAAGAAGGGGAAGTTGAGCCCTAGATATATCGGTCCTTTCGAAATACTGGATCGTGTTGGGAAGGTAGCTTACCAATTGGTTCTTCCACCGAATCTCTCTCAAGTTCACGATGTGTTCCATGTATCTCTCCTGAGAAAATACATACCAGATCCTTCACATGTACTCAGCTCAGAAGTTGTACCGCTGGAGAAAGATCTTTCTTATGAAGAACAGCCAATAGAGATTCTGGATCATAGAGAAAAAGTCCTACGAAACAAGACCACTCGCTTGGTGAAAGTTTTATGGAGGAACCACCAATTAGAAGAAGCTACTTGAGAGCTTGAGGATACGATGAGGGAGAGGTATCCTCATCTGTTTGTTACAAAGTGACGAATTTCGAGGGCGAAATTCTTTTTAAGGGGGGTAGAATGTAACACCCGAGATTTTTATGAGTAATATTTTGTTTTTTATATATCATCAAAGGAATCTTTCACTACATACTAGCTTGGCTTACTTTACACGCAATCGCGACCTTCCTCGATAGCTTGCGTTGTACGCTATACCGAGTTTCACTAAACAACGATATGCTATTAAAATATTATTAAAACTAGCCGTTATGAATAGTAATAACCACTTTTTGAAACTTTATAAATTTTATTATTCAAAATGGACTTCATTTCTGGATTCGGAATACCGAAATTAGCCTAGGGTGAAATTTTGGTATTTTTCTGAAAACTTTCAATTTTGATGAATAGTGAAACCACTAAGTGGTAGGTTAAAAACTAAATTTTTGCATAAAACTTAATTTTACCGCTTCTGTGAATGAAATTTCGAAAATCCGATAGACACGGTTGATATCAGTAATTAAAATGTGGTTCAATGAGATAAAAATAATTTTTTGGTGAATAGTAACTTTTTACTTTTTTTTACCGCGGTTAATAGTAAATAGGGGTAAATATGATATTACTATTACACTAAAACATGTCCTAATTCTATTGGATAAGTTTAATTCGACCAAAAACAAACTTAGGAATAAAAGTTGACCATTTAGCCCCACTTGGGTTAGATTAGGACATTTATTATTAATTTATTTAAAGAAGTGTTAAAATAGTTAAAATCAAAGTTTAATAAGTAAATCATTTTTAATATGGGGTTATACATAAGATAAATTAGACTATAAATATTAATTAGAAAGATAAAATGATTTCCTACATAATTCTATTTTATTTGTAATTTTTAGACATTACATAATTTAATTTAATTATGACACAATGATGATGCAGTAATTATCTTATTAATGAAATATTGACATAATTGATGTTATAAAGACCAAAATAAATGTAATTTGAGATTTTTTATGAATTCCACTAATTTTCTAGGTTAATATGATATATTATTGTTGATTTAATCAACTTGGGTCGAACATATAATTCTTTTATGACTTTCAAAAAAATCATATATCAAATAGTGTCAAAATTGACACAAAATAGTTTTTAAATCAAATATTATATTATTAATTGTTATTTTATTCCTAAAAATCTAAGGTTCAGCCAAATGACTTAGATATGAATATATATATTAATAATAAACAATTTGGGGTTCTTTTGGCATGTTATAGTAAGTGTATTAACCATATAGTGAAAGAAAATAAAAAGACACGGTAAAAGTTAAATTATTTAACTTAGAGTTAAATCTACTTGATAAGGTTAAAATAATACCCTAAACATGTCTAAATCCTAATGGTTGATAGGATTTCGACCCATCCCCACTTTAGCTTCGAAATAAGACCCTTTGGAATCATTATAAACCGATTTTGACTTCAATATAAAATAATATTTTGAGATATTCCTAAGGTGCCCCTCTCCTCCCTTATAAAATGGCACCTCCTCCCCCTCCTCCTCACACCAATTTGAGCACTCAAGCTCGGCCAAACCCTGACATTTTCTCCTCTCCACTTCCCTAGAATAATCCTAGAGGTCCTGTTCTTCTTCAAAGACCAATCATAGTTCCCTAAGTGGAGGATTCAAAGAGGCGTTCCAAAGAAGAGGTAATATCCATTACCGATCTTTTCAATTTCATTCTTCTTCAACTTCTTCTTCTTCAGTTGTTTCATGATAAAGTAATAACATCAGTATTACTTACATAATGATATGTTATTATAAATATGAAACAACCCTAATTAACCTTATATCCATCCTACGGAAAAATGAAATCACCGCGCGTGCGTACGTACGGAATACCGTCTCCACGACGTGGTGTAATCTATTTTCCACCATCACCTTACAAGGATGGGTATAATGGTGTAATGAGTAAATATTTATGATTATTATAAAGTAATATTGATACTGAAATAATATATATATACTCCAATACAGTTCCACAATCATAGGAACGATATCATCACTCTTGCGTACGTACGGAATATCGTCTCCACGATGTGATGCGACTCGTTCTACATGATCATCATTACATAGTAATTATATAAATGAATTGAATGAATAAATATGATATATGTTACACTAATACCATTCTGGATATAAGGTATCTATAACCTTAAAATATGAATAAGAATTTATTCGGCAAAACATGCATAAGAACAAAAGGCAATAAGGACCCGAGTAACAAGTAATAATGAAATATAACTAACAAGAAGCTAAGAATATGACCATATATGATATCATATCAATATGTATGATTCTGGAATAAGTCAATAACATTATTTAAACCATTATACAGGAGCTTCAGACACGTACAAAGCAAATAGGACCTAAGGTAAGGGAAATATCACAATCTCATTTTTATCTGAGATTGTTTATACTTTGGAATTTACTAGGGTGTATTTTATTATCCACATCCATGTTTCCTCAATATGTAATATTATTTCCATACACATACAATTGTTTAAATCCAATTTTACCCTTTGGTGAGTTTTTAGTAAAATATATGAAAGGAATCTTTTGTCGTTTTTCGTACGAGGTACATTTTGACTTTTCCGACAAAAGTACGAAGAATGTTTTTTTTAACTTATATGGCATGAATGAATTTTTACAACATTATTTCCAAGAAGCTTCCTTTACAAGTTTACAAGTTTATTTTTAATAAAATTATTTTAGTTTATAATTGTAGGACATGTTAATAAAGGAAAAGTGTTTTTAAAGCATAAAGGATATTTTTCTCAAGAATGGAGTTCAAGTGTTTTATCCAAATTATTTTCCATCTAAGATAATAAAGGGTTCTGTTTTTATCCCTATTATTACATGGATTTGATTATGTTGTGATGGAAATATTTTTATGAATTCCTTTATCTTATATGAATTGTTTTATGATGTCATGTTGTTTAATAATTCCATTTTTATTACATGGGTTACGCTATGATGTATGGTTTATGATTATGTGGCACACATAAGAAAGGATTAATTATAAGATGGGTGGGACCTATATCTCCCTCCAATGCATTGGGTAAAGATTTTATATCTCATGAGATAGACATGGCTGGAACGGTAGGTTATACCAGTTCAGTGAAACAGGACTGGAACGAGGGTGACTCGGTTCAGAAAGGGACTCTGTCCACTAAGATAGTCTTGGCAATGAGTCATGACTAACAAGAAATGATTTTCCATGATTATGTGTGCATGCCACAAAGTTACAAGTTTCATGTTATGATTATGGGGATATCATTTTCACTTCTATGATTTATTCCCTGTTAAGATATTATGATACCTTTTGCAGGTTATGATTTTCAAAAAGATATGATATGATTTTTATTTCCTTTATTTGTCCTTGCTGACCATTTGAGCTCACCCTTTTATGTTTTCTTTTCCCCAGGTCAGGAAGATGGATATTAATTAGAATTTGCTAAAAAGGACCCTAGATATGATGTAATAAATGGGAGACACTGTAGAAGATTTATGAACCAGTTGTTTATGTTTCCCAGTTTCTAAAGACACTATACCTATATGGTCCTTTGTGGTTTTGTCATATGGTGTAATAAGTTTGCTTCAATTTTTAATTATTAACAATGTATGTAAAGTATGAGTCATTATAATTATCCCTATCCACATTTCAATGTTTTGAATCATAACCCATATAAATTAACTATTTGAATGGTAACATTAAATATAATGAAATATTAATGTTTCATGATATAATTTTTAGATTTTTAGTATATACACCATATAAAATAAATTAGGTGTATAAAAGAATGTGTGACTCGATGAATGATGTTTTTAGATGGAAACCCTAACAATATTTCTATCAATGAGGTGAGAGTTAATAAATAGGCTGATTATGTATAAAAACTGTGTATCCATAAAAATATAAGTTTAAACAATAAATAATGAAATATAAAACCATTTCCACCATAATATTGTTGTAATATATTTAATAACGTATATATATAACTCAATGAATCAAAATTGAATTAAAAAACCCATTACCTCACTCATAACATAAGTTGAGATCTCCTTGAATGATCTTTAGGGGATATAAAAATGTAATTAGAATATAAAATAACAATATTAGAATTTTTAATATCATATTTGATCCTTTTATAACATCTTATTACCCATTTATTATCAATCATTCATTATCACTATTGTTTGAGGTCTTAATTTCCTTGATTTCTTATGAAAGTTTTATTCTTGAAAGTTGTGGATCATGAACATAGGATATGGTCCTATCAAAACTGGAAGTATATCAATGTTACAAATATAAATATTTTTATTAGGAACACATTTATAATGAAAATTTATTTTTTATCATGTATAATGAATCAGATTACTTAATGGATATGATAGGTTGTATGTATGCACAATGACATTATCATTTCCTTAGTATGTAAAATGGTATGTTAGTGGATTATATTCCAATTCTATAGAATAAATATAATTTCCAATATATATTTATAAATATAATATATTCATTAAATTAGACATTTTTTCATTTTATGTAAAGCGTTAGTGAAATCTGAATCAAAATTCATCACAATGTAATAGTCCACCAACATACGAACTACAGTATTATGTATTCATCGGATGGTAAGGTATTAAATAATTTGATTTTATTTTTTACATGTTTTTTCGATTTAATTATTTTATATATAAACATATAATTAACCGTTATTATTTTCCATGAAAATCATAAGTGAAAAATGAACCACAACGCCTCAAGAGTCGGTAGTCCACCATACACATGATCAACATTATCATATTCCCTTTAGAATTGAATATAAGAAGTATTATTTGATATTATAACACTATATTTACGATAATTTCCTTAATATAATATTTAATTGTTTTATACATCATGGTATTTTTCCATATGAAGTGGTGATGAAAAACAAATTAAAGCGGTTCGTGATTGGGTAGTCTATCGTTTACAAATCAATGGTTTATTTCTTATTTGGGGGCAGATGATATGGATTTAGGTTTTATAATTTACATAAATTATTACTTATTTGGAATATAAATAGATTATTATATTATCATTGTTTAATAATACTTGTAGGATATATAACATGTTATTAAGGTTTCCTCTTCTTTTGATAATTTCTTTCTATTTTCACCAAGAGCCTTCCTAGCTTAGAATTATGATAAAACCAAGGATTCTAGATTGAAGCTAGGGAATTAAGGAATTATTTGGGATGTTACATTCTGAAAATATGAGTTTTGAAAAATTTTAATTGATTTCAAATAGGGTGGCCTTTTATAAATGGGGGAGAGGACCCACATATAATATTTGAAAGGAAATAATTTGACCCACATATTTCCCATAAAAAGGGATCCAAAATGGATTATTTTACAACATTATAAGTCAAAAGGTAAAAATATGGAAATAAAATGGGAATTATCATAGTTTTTATCATGTTTCCCATATAGTTTTAGTTTAACCCCCGATAAACACATTTTTACCTTAATCGTAGTAAATAAAATTGTCGATTTTCACTATTCATTATGGTCAAAACTTATGTTTTCATGTTTCAATAATATATTTTATTAATATTATAAAAATTAAATCCAATTTTATAGATTCTTGTTACTGATGTGCAATGATTTATTTTAAAAATATAGCCATAGACTTTTCGAAGAAATCGGTTTTCAAAAGAAAAACATTCAAATATTGAAAACATTTTTATATAAAAATATATATAAAATATATTATAATGGAATAATTTAAAATAGATAATATATAATTAGAGTAAATTTAATTTTAACACCAAATTAAAATTCAATGGGGCTTTTAAATTATTTAAATTAAAAATATTTTTTTATAGAAATCAAATTTTGTTCACAATTCATCAAAATGGAAACTTTTCATAAAAATTAAAAACAATCTAGTAGAATATATTTTTTACATAATTTTCTCAAAAACTATTTTAATTTTTAAAAGTTATTTTTTAAAAAATAAAAATTTAATTAACAATTTTGTGTACAAATCATAATTAAATGAAATTTTATAAAAATATTATTTTTCTGAAAACTTTTTTTTCTTTAAAATAGTTCTTATATTATTTCTAATAATTAAAAACCCATTGAATTAATTTTATATATCTATAAAAAATATAATTTAAATTATTTATTTTTCAAGTTTATACCCACTAAATTATTAACGTTGTTCTAATGGAAATGTTTAAAAAATAATAATATAATGTGGTAACATGTTTGGTTTAACCAATTATTGCATGAATTACAAGCAATCAAAGATATTGAATTTATTTAAAATGAAATATAGTATAAAATATTGATTTTTTAAATTTTTATATATACTTATTTTTTAATATTATATGATTTACCTAACATAATTTTATTCTTTTAAAATCTTGGGGTATTACACAAAGAATGATCAGATGTGGTTGTCAACATTGTGAAATTAATAACCATCCCTTGGGTGACAATACATATTTCTTCATGCGAATTATCGATATTTATAAAGGACACCAAATTTTATATAAAATTAAATATAGATTATACCACTGTAATTTTTATATTGAACTCAATAAAATTATATTTTAATTTTATTATTGAAATAAATCTTATTATCCAGACTGAGGAATAATTTTTTTCATGTTTTATTGATCACATATGTTAGATAATTATTTATCACACCCTGAGCATAAAAACCCTTGTATTTTATTCTAATCATGGTCTTGGATCAATTGTTTTATTTTTATGTTAATCTCATATTTGATCTTATAATTTTTCCATTATTGGTTGAATTTTTTTCTTATGCACGAGAAACACATATTTAATGGAAACATGGTGGCCCAACACATGTAACCATGTTTCAAGTCCTAAAGTTAAATAATTTAAACCAAAATATTTGATCATGGTAATTTAAACAGTGTGGGTTGATAATGAAGGTGGTGTCCACTTAAGAAGTAGTTATAGCATAGTTGGCGCACAGTTTGGTAAACTGTGGGGCCAAACCATGGGAGATTGCCACAGTTTGTAAAATATAAAATTCCTATATATTTCTCCCCTCACCATTACAAAAAATTGGTCGCCTCCTTCCTCAGTCATTTTTTTCGCAGGAAGGGGTCCCATGACTCCTATCCCTTTTATTTCCTTCCCTCCATGTATCCATATTCAATCTTCTAATATATTTTTTAGGGTACTAACCATTTTCCCTCAATTCTCTCTTCCAATATAGTTATATTTATGTTTTTTTGAGGTTTTCCCCTCTCAGATGAGCCCTAAGGTTTAGGGTCTATGTCTGAATCTATTTCATATTCATCTAGTGTGTGAAGATCATTCATGGGGCCCTAACCTTCCTCCTCTAGGAGTCTCTTCGAATCCGCACTCTATTGAGGTCTGTGTTTCAATAATTTTCCATTATAAAAAATAAATGTTATATTATGTGTTTATATATAACGTATAATAATTTTTTCACACATAATATGTGTTGGTGATGATTTTGGAGGTACATTGATGTTTTTTGAAATTTGTAAAAATTGGGGGTTTAAATGTTTATATTTTTATTCCAATAAACAAATACACACTAAGTGTTTGATAAAATGTCTATTATTTCATAAAATGAAATCAAGAGCTTGTGTGATGTTATTATTTTTTTATATTTTGGTAGCTTGGTTATGATAATACTATTGAGTGTGATGATTGACTTACAGTCCAAAATATGGCTTGATAGTTTATAATCAAATGTTTGGAAAGGCTGACTTCATTTTCAAATTCTTGTATGAACTTTTCTATTCATATGAATTTGTTAGGTTTTGTTTGAAATTAAAGTATTGATTCTTAAAATTGTTATTGGATATTTTAAATGGATATTCTGAATGATTCATTCAATGTTAGAACATCCATGTGTGCACTAGGTGCACAAATTGATGTGCATTAAAATGAACATGGAACTTTAAAAAAATTATTTACATAAATCTCATCTTTTAAAATGGTAAATTAATTTCAAAAGTTTGTGTATGTGTAGTGAATTATGTTATTTTTAATGTGGTTATTGACCTTTACATCATTGGATTAAAACGTTATTTGGTATAATTCATAAGGATTCATGTTTTACTCATGCATATAAAATTATTTTTTAAATGTATTTTGATTTGTAAGTCATAAATACCCATTTATAATTGAACAGAAGAAAGTGGGGTTTCATATTTTTCTTAAATTTTATTATAATTATACTTGAATTGGGTATGATGATAGAACTATTTTCCACTTTTTTATGTTTGAGAAATGGATGTGGTTTTGGATGTAATGTTTCATTTTTGGACCTTGATATATTTTGAGAAAATTGTTTGAAGGATCATGTGATGTGATTGCCTGGTTGGAAACTATGAATGGTTTGATATATGACACGAACCCCTATGAAGGTTTTTTCATATATGGTTTATTTTATAGGTGGTTTTATTGTTTAGGGTAGGAAAGTGTATTGATGAAAGGTAGGGTAAGTCACCCATGAGAGGGTCTCCTACTTACACAATATACTATTACCATGGGATTCTTGGGTGTCATTTATAGGTTCATGTGATAGTTTCTTATAACCCCCAATTATATATTTTTGTACCCCTTATGTTATTTAGAGGCCTTGTGGTGTTTTCTATTAATGAGGTGAGTTTAGATAAGTCATTTGTTTTTATACAATGGACTTTCACCATACATCGGCTGGTGGTTCTGAACCGAGTACATCTAGGGATCACTCTAGGGATGTTTTGGATGTTAACATGGTTACTACATGTGTTTGATTTTTTTCATTTTTTTACATTGGTTTTCTTGTTTATTATTCCTGATTATCATTTAGAATATCTTGGCTCATTTTTATCATATTTTGTTTGGGTTTTAATTAAAAAATGTTAAACTGTTTTCAAACTAACATTCTGGTGTGTGATGTTTTAAAAATGAAATGTATTGTTGTTTATTAAAATAGGGAAACCCTATTTTAATATATTCATTTTAAAAATAAATTGTGGAATGTTTCAAGAAAATAAAATTTATGGGGTTTGTGCTTGTTTTTTATTGAAATGTGAAGCTCTCACCCTAGTTGTACCATTCTGTGTTAGTTGAACCAAACAATTTTGTATGTTCTGCTCCTTGTTCACGATTCCTGGTTCATGTGCCCATTTTTGGATCATGTTTGTCTTATAGATGATGGTGACAAAAATGTACCATAGAAATATTATTTTTTTTGTTCAGGTTTAGTTTTGTATTTAGTTCTACTTTTTTCTGTTATTGTAATTGAATCAATGTATTTTTTTTATTTTGTTGTTGTTGTTTATTCAGTTTTATTTAGTTCATTTTTATTTCCTACATGGTTTATTTGGAAAAACAAATTCCCATAGTGATTTCTTTGCTGCTCGAAAATATTTTCTAAACCATGGGGATCATGAAAACCCTTCATTCCATGTCTCAGACCAAGTTAGATGTTGGTTCAGATGGAACTCCAACCCAGTTTGTGACAAAATGGTACCACATGATTCCCTTGGTTATCTTGGGTGTTAGGTAGTTGAAGACTAGAAATTTTAGGACTTGAGAGGTAGGTATGGTATAAAATTCATGAACCATGTCTCGTCCTAATCCTCGAGTTACTAGATTTTGTCATGGATTTAATTCTTTTGTTTATTTTTTGGGATTAAAGAATAACAGTGGAGGTGATCCGGTGTCTTGTTGTGATCTCACATTGAGTAATGACCCATGTGGAGTCCAATTGCATAGTTTATGGTCCTATTAGTTGTTATTTATTACCCAAGGCATTGGACACTTCCATGTCACTAGGATATGCATAACCACTAGTTCCTCATACATGTTTACTAGAATGAGTCATGCTTTGTTTTGGTCTTTACTAAAGTGATCTTTATTTTAAAATGATAATCATTTTTAAAAAGGAAATTATATTCTTCAAATTTGCTTGTATTAGAAAAATGGGTCGTAAATAGTAATGTGTTTGGTTTGAAAATTTGGTACATGTTTGGAATTCAAATGGATGTTTCATGGGTGACACCCTTGTTGTTCTATATGTATATTTTCATATGTAAAGGCATGTGTGGAAAGTTAGTGTTCACATGTTTGGATTGAAATGGTTAGGGACATATGTGATGGTTCATTAGATTCAATGGGTGACTATTTGAGGTAAACAGTATTGCATGGTTTTCCAAAATTGGATTTTTTAGAATATGGAATTCTTTTTGTGAAATGTTGCCTTAGAATAGGGTAGTATTGAAGATTTAATGAATATTGGATTTTTTAAAAGAGGATTTTCTATTTTGATTTGGTTTGTGTTTAGATTGTGGCCCATTCCTTTTGGCATGAGACTTTATTTTTTCGGTGCTTTTGTTAGATGATGTTCTTGATTTTTTGTTTCTTTTTTTGTTCAGAATATTCCACCCCAGAAGGTCCCTAATGATTCTAGTGGGTATTTCCTAGTTTCATGTTCATCTTTCTTGTGTCCCAACTTTTATGGTGAGCGAGGATTGTTAGATGTACTAAAATGGATATATAATATTGTGTGTTACTATAAATTGTTCTTAACTCTTGAATTAGTTAGAGTTTGTGATATCCTATGTTTTTTTAAGCATCCATGTTTGGACGAATGGATGTTTTTTCCCTAAAAATCAATTCATGTTGGAATGACATGGGAAGTGATTTTGTCTATCTTTTTCTGATGGTTTACCCCTGGGTGGTAAATATAATGAAAAGGGATATTCCCATCATAATTCCGCAAGGCCAACCGATAGTGAGTGCCTGCGATGACCTCTACAAGGAGTTGGTGTGGAATTAAAGGATAATTTGAAGGCCTATCATTTTGTTAGAGGTATTCATCTTAAGATTAAGGAGTGATTCTTATAATCTAAGTATATTTTTGGATAATCTGGTGAATGATGTGTTCTTAACTGAGTTAGATCTTAGTGCACAGGTAGTTAGCAATATAATACCTCTTGTAGCTCATAAGGGTTCCTCATCTAGAGAGAAAAGTGTTCCTGAGGAGCCTATCAAATAAAAAATTTTCTTTGTTGAGTCTTACCTTAATTTCATCATACTATTTTCTTATGTACCACTTGTGTGGAAGGACCCAACATTCGAATCCATTTTGTCACAATCCTATGAAGAACTATTACAACTACAACTATTTGGTCATCTATAGATTTTTTGTAGGAATATCCTAAGAAATAAAACACTGTGATTTGAGAAATGGATCACCTGACTGTGAGGTAGAAGATTATTCCATCATAAGGGCTCCAACCACATTCATTATTGTGAAGCTCACAAACAATCAATAATTTCTGAGGGTGTTCGGGAAACCCCCATGGCCCAGTTATTATCTACCTTGTTTGGATATATACATTGGAAGATTAGATGTTGTTGTTTTCCCATTATTGTATGATCATTTTCTAAAATAGTGTTATGATCTCATTATTCTACAAATATATTTGTTATATTTATAGTATTGTGGCTCTTTGGATTATTTGTTCTTCATTAAATGTGACTAGACCTGGTGTGGGTCAGTTTTTTTTACATGTTTGGAGATATTTGGGTCTTGTTGATTTCATGGAAAGTTATTTTGATTCACTGTATTTATTGAGTTCCATTAGTTGTTTTCCCATAGTTTTTGGTGTTCGGGTATGTGTTGGTAGTTCTAGTTCTAATAGTGGTGTTACTTTGTTGATGTGTACATGTCTTGGTTAGCTTGCATTGTGATTTTTTACCTTTCGTTGATATGTTAGTTGTGCTCTTGTGGTGGGGTAGAAACATCTCTTTTTCACCCCTCATTTTGGGGTTTTGGATCCTTCTTGATCAGTCTTGTGTGACTTTTGGGGTGAAAGATCTCATCCGTGATCGTGATTTCCTTCATATTTGATTAGGCATGGATTTGAGTAGTGATTATCATTTGGTAGGGTGACTTTTTGGGGGAAAAGATTATCTATGGTTGGGATAATTGTTATGCCCAACCCATTGAAAATACATCTATTGTATTTTTATCTTCATCTTGGATATTTTGGATGAGGTTAGGGTTGCAATACTAGTAAACATATGAGTTTTTCTATTTTGGATGAAATTTTTGTCTATGCATGGGAAGCACATTGTTAGTAAAAACTATGCGGCCCAGCCCATGTATCCATGAAATAGGTCATGGAGTTGGACAATAGATGACACACAGTTTTATCATGGTATGTCAAAACATGTGGGTTTTCCATGTGGTGTATCTCTCATTGGGAATTAGCTACCGTATGGTTGGTGTGTAGTTTAGTAAACTGTGTGACCTAACTATAATGTTTTATACATAAAATTCCCAAATATCTCCCCCATCTTTTTTATCCAAAACTGGGCACCTCCCACCATGGCCATTTTTAATGCATAAAGGGGTCCCAAGATTCCTCTCCCTTTGATTCTACTCACTCCATGTAACCAAATCCCAACTTATAAGGTATGTTGGTTGGGTTTTGGATATTTTCATCCCCATTTTATCATCCTATATTTATTTTTGTAACTTTTCCTATAGGGTTCCCCTCTTTGGTGAACCATAGTGGTTATGAATTGTGTGTTTCATTATTTACTTTAGATATAGGTTGTGCATATCATTCATCAAGACCTGGTCTTCCTCCACCGAGAGTCTTGTCGTATCCTCACTACATTGATGTAATTGTTTCCATTATTTTCCATTACTGAATAATAAATTGGTGCTTCTTTGATTGTAAATAATTTATAATTATGTTTTAAACACCAATGATGTAGTGGTGTCGAGTGTTTTGGTACAGTGGTTCTAGTATAATTTTTTTAAATTTTTTGCCTTTAATGGAATCCTTTCTTTATGCATATAAACTTATTCACCCTAATTATTTGATAAATTTATATTATTTCACAAATTGAAATCAATCCCTTGTGTGATGTTTTTCTTTTGTTATATTTTTCCAGTTGGTCAAGAGAAGATAATTAGGCTTTATTATTTACTTACATCCCACTATATGGCTTGATGTATTATGATGAAATGTTTGGAATGGATCTCTTGGATTTCAGATGCTTATTTTCACATTTGTAACCATGTGAATTTGTTGGGTTTTGTTTGAAATGAATGTGGTGATTCTAAAAATGGTATTTGGGTGTTTTCCTGGGATATTTTGAGTGTTTCCTTTGATGTTAGCACATCCATTGGTGTAGTAGGTGCACAAATGGATGTGCAGTGAAATGAATATGGCACTTGGAAACAATGACTTCGTTCAATCTCATCTTCTAAAATGGTACCTTAATTTCAAAAGGGTGTGTGTAAGAGACATTATGTGTTTTTCAATGTGATTTCTAACATGTCCTATTTTTTAATTAAGTCATGTTTGGTACAAATCAGAAGTATTAATGCTTTACTCGTGTTTTGAAAAATGTTTTGTAAATATATTTTGATTTGGAAACAAAAAAGTGACATTTTAAATTAAACACATGAATGTGGTGTTACACATTATTTTGGAAATGTTTTCAAAATATATATTAAATGGGAATGATGAGAGGTCTAATTTTTACTTTTTAATTACTAATAAATGAATGGGGTTATTTATGAAATGTTTACTAGTTGTAACCTTGATATGTTTTGGTAAAATAGTCTGAATGACCACATGATGTGACGACCCGGTTAGAACATTGGATTTTTTTATATATGATAAGAACCCATATAGAGGAGTTTTTTTATATCGGTTATCATATAGGTGTTTTAAGTGTTTGGGTTAGAAAAGTATAGTGATGGTAGGTAAGGTGAGTTATACGTGTAAGGGCCTCCTACATACACAGTATACTATTTCCATAGATTTCATGTGTGCCTTTATAGGGTTGAGTATCAGTGTCTTATCAACATTGATTAAAATTTTTTGTACCCATTGGATTTTTTAGATGCCAGGTTGGTTTTTCCACTAGTGTGGCTAAGTTAGAGCATCCATTTAGTTATAGACTATGGAGTTTCACTATACACCGACTTTTGGTTCCAAAATGAGTATGTACAGGGATCACTCTAGGGATGTTTAGAAAATTCCCTAGGTTACAACATGTAGTTTCTTGTTTACTTTTACTAAATTTGGGTTTTAGTTAACTAATCTTGATTTTTTTCATCATATCATGGTATGGTTTGTATGGGATTTGTTATGTGTTTAAACTATAAAAACTTAATATTTTATCAAACTAACATTGTGGTGTGTAGTGTTTTAAAAAGTGAAAAGAGTGTTGTTTATTAAAATTAGGAAATCCTATTTTTACATATTTATTTCAATCTAGTTTTATTGGATGTTTCTGGAATAGAAAGGTATGGATTATATGGTGGTTACCTACTGAGCTGGAAAGCTCACACCCAACTAGTACCATTTTGTGTCTGTACAACCAAACTATTTTTCATGTCCAACTTATTTTTTAGGGTTCATGTTTCATGTTCCAATTGTTACAGTTGTTCAGTCTTATAGTAGGTATTGATGAAGCAGTCACATGGAGATCAAATTAGCATGGTTCGTTTTTTATTATTATTTAGGTTATTCTTTGTTCCTCTATTTTAATCGAATGTTTTTATATATATTTATTTGAGAATCATTTGTTGTTGGTTTTTCTATTCGTTCAAATTTTTTTAGTTGATCTTTTTTTCATTATGTAAAAATTGTTCCCACAGTGATTACATAGATTCATGACACTATTTTTATTCCCATGTGGACTGGGAATGTTCTTTGGGCCATGTAATGGACTGGGTCAGATGTTGGGTTAGATGGAACACCGTCATGGTTCATGAAATTATTTATTAACAATTTTATTATTTAATTATATAGATATATTTAATATTTATTTATTGAATGAATAAATATTTATTTCATTATATTACAAATTACAAGGATTATAATTGGACCAAGCCTGTGTCTTGTAATAGATATTAATCTTCAATATAGTAAAATAATTTTTAACATTTCCCTAGTAAATGAAACACATGAAAAGTCATATTATAATTATTATTATATGGAATGTTTTAATAGCATGAATGGCGTGAAGGCCTCATTTTTTTTGTTATGGATAATCCCTCTTTTAAGGATTTAAGGGGAATCCGTACATGACCCGTAGGCCCAATGCACAAGGCCCGACAAACCCACAATACCTGACCTGAAGGCCCAAAGGCATACCATGCCCAATAAATGACTCGTGGTCCCAGCCCACTTGAACTGCCCCTCCCCAAATTTCTGTGTCATTGATCACATAACTCCCCACCTTAAATTAATGATCGGCTAGTATTGCCCTGTACAAAGATGCATGGTGCCTAGTCCCGATAGTGGCTACCATACTCTCTCATTCTTCCAATCTGATTAGCTATGCATCTGGTGGCTGCTACTATTGTTACTCTGATCTTTTTCTGAGGCATGTTCTGTGTGAACTGGGCTACTCCATGGTCTATGTGATTCGAAGGCCCTGGAGACCCATAGGCCCATACTAGTAGCCTAAAGGCCCAAATCAGGCGAATAGTTCCGGATGCTACAGTACTGAATAGTAACTACTACAGTAACTGCTACATTGAATGCTACAATACTGCTACAGTACACCAGAAATTCACCTCCACCTAGTTTTGAACTCAGGACTCTTGGATGCCAAGCAAGATCCTTTACAACTCGGGCATGTGGCTCGTTGGCTAAAAAGTGGTAATATGTGTTTTAATATATTATTTATGGTTCATTGAATAATTAAATGAGTTTTTATCTCTATTCTCCAAAAATATAAGATCGTGACTATTATGGTGTGTTTTATTGAAATTGACAATTGTTGTGCACAATAATATATAAAGAATTGACTGAAGAATATAATAACTCCATTGATATTCTCCATCCACCATCATCATATCTAGAAAAACATTTAAAAGATGATTATAAATTTTCAAAGGAATAATAAAAGAAATTAGGATGTACACTAAAATTTCATCGATCATCTGATCTAGCACTTATAAACCAGTTGACATTTTGCAATTCTCATAGGCAAATATGTTGATCACTACTAAAGGGATTATAAAATTGAATACTACATGAGATTCAATGAATAATTAATTCGTTTTGTTATGGTAAACTACCTCATCAAATAAATATTTCACAAATGATACATTATTTCTTATGATATGTTTAAATTAATTATTAATTTTACATGGTAAAAATTTTATTAGTTATGATAACCATCTTTGTCATTATTATTTCAATAAAAATTAGTATGCATGTAATTTAAATCATGTACACTTAACAGATGATCCATCGAATCTAACATAAATGTAGTTGGTCATTGTTCCAATATGTACTTCTTCTACATCTAGGAGTAATATATTTTTATAAAATAATGTGAGGTGAAGAAAAAGAGGTATGGTTATTGTAATTCACTTGATATTGATGATTTAATTTTATGTTATTGTTCTATTCATATTTTTCTACTATGAATTTTTTGAATCAGTTTATTGTCATATTAAAAAACATTTTTAGGGTTTAATGTTTTTACTATGTTAATGGATTGATACTATTTTGATACTTATTTTACTATTCTCAAATATATTTGTATCTATGATTTGTGATGTTATACATTAACTTTCTATCATCAATGTATCTTAGTTTATATTCATATATAAGAAATTTATAGTTTATGCTTAATAAAAACATTTTCCCTTGTAAAGATTCATTATCACTTTTAATAAAATTCATTATAGAGGAGTTGAGTAAAATTCAAAAACTATTCAATTTTATGAATTAATTTTACTTCTATCAGCATTATTAATCCTCCATGAGTATATAATTTACCATTTCTATAATAATATATGGATAAAAATATATAAACATGTTTATATTTACGGAATTATATGAAATTTTAATAGTTGAATGGATTTTACTTAACAATAACATGGGTGATTATATATTAAATTAGATAACTATTAAAAATAATTTTTTATGAAAAACAATAGAATAATGTTTTAATGGAAAAAATAATTCTTTAATGTTAGAAATAATGTTCTTTATTTAATAAAAACTCTTCCAGTAAACTGGTTTTTATATAGAATGTATTTCCCTTAACTATAATAGTTAATTTGTTTTTCTAAATTTTAAAATTGATTTTTTATTTTTTGACTCATATTCTCACAACCTCCATATGTTCTTTGTTCAATTCACTTTCTCAATTTACACCACACTTATATTATCATGTGTTTATTTTTTATTTTAGTTTTCAGGGATGAATACAAAAAAAGTCCATTAATCACACCTTCCACATGGAATTAGATATTGAATTCCTTATACTAGTTAGTGTATTTATAAAAGTAATTTTCCTTACTAAATGATATATAATAGTTTCTGGGGTTTTATGCAGGACTTAAATAATGGGACGGATCCATTATTTAGACTGTGGTGGGAATGTGTTGATTTATAAATCCATGCACTCCAACCCATCTTTTATTAATGAAGTCGCTTTTCTACATTATTCCATCTTATGTCCCCCATCTTCCACTAGAATTCCATCATTATATCCCATTATTCGACATCTGCAACATGAAAAATATAGTTATTTTTATTGTTAATAAAAATTATTGTAATGTTTTTGGGAATTTAATGGGTAGTATATATTTAAAGTAGTTATGTTATTAAATTGGTTGTTTATAATCAAATAGATTATGGTAATGGTATTAAATAATCTGTTTTAAATTTTTTGGTTAGGGTTAGGGTTGATTTAACTTTAATAAAGAAGTGTTAGAGTACAGAAACATAAGTGCGTACCCTACCCATTACCATCACTAAGACAAAATGTAGATAATATTCTATAAATAAATAATATTAATCCAAGATTCAAGGAGATACTGAAGATGTATTGGATAAATTGATTTGAGCCACTCAATTGAGGATTCTAAACCAAATGAGTAGATAATTTGATTAACATCGAAGAAAAAGTAATATGTTTCCAAAATAAATAATGTTTATGAATGAAGTAGGATCAATTAATTTGACCATATACATTTTTTCAACTATGGAAAGGTTTTAATATAGAAAAATAATAATTTTTATTTTTTTGTTGTTATCTTTTATTTTCATGATGATTTACTTTTTTCCTAGGAAATTTAGATTAATCTCCTTACACTATTCTATTATGAAATTTCATTTTTGTTGGATTTATGTTCTCTCATTTGGGACTATCTATATTTCGATTATTTCTTATTGGGATCTTTTTCATTAGAGTCGTACTAACTGGGTTTTTTTACTCATTACTTCTCAGGGCTCGATATGTTGTAATATTCAAGGTTGGAGACTTGTATATTGATTTAGGTTTGTCACGAGACACTATGGGAGTGATTTTTTCTTTCTCATTTTATTCTAATAATCTATATATTTTTCAAAATATTTTTTCTATTTTTTCTCTCTATTTATTTTAACCATGATGATCTCTCTTTTCATATTTTGTTAAACCAATAAGTAAATCATTTTTCATCCACTAGTTGTCAAAAAAATATTTCATAGGAACCACAAAATTATGACACTATGTATTATCCTTCATTATTATTCTTATCTTTAAGGAATTAATTTTGATTCAAATGGATAACAACTCTTCAATTTTACCCTTCTGGATCTACGATTTTAGAGGAATCATGAGAGAGAATATGGACATAGATATTTGTTAAGTGTCCCCATTTATTCTAATGGTGTACCCATATAGTGGAGTGTTTTTTTATTCTTACACTAGGTAGTACCACAATAATTAATTGATGATTTATAAACCTAATAGAGTTGATCATCCCTTATATCGACTAATTATGGGATATTGGTGTCATCCAAGATTCTGTATACTTTAAATTAATTTTTTTGTTGATTATTTTATTTTTTAGGGTATTACTATGGATAAATGATAGTATCTATAATGATTTTTCGAGTATGTTACCATCCTCAAATGTGGCTTGATTATTGGATCGTAGAGTTAAATGGGCCTTAATATTAGATATCATTGGATTTCAAAAAAAATCATTATATCTCTCTCATATCTGTCTATAATCCTGTTATTAAATGATTCATAATAATAAAATAGTTTGTGGTGTTCTCGATGATAATATATGATAAACACAATAAAATAAAAACATGTACATTTTTTATTTATATTTTGTCATTTTATTTCATCATTGTATGATTCTGTTTGTATTTGATGAATTAAATTTTTTTATTTACTTTTCTTCTCAAATCATATCCATAAACCCAATAATTATTTCATCCATTTTAGGATATGTTCACTTCATTACAAACTACATCCACACATATAAATATTATTAACGATTGTTTATTTTCATAGTTCTGATTTAATTTTTGCTTTATGTTGAGATTCTTAAGGGTGAAGATGATTTTAAACTATGGATAATGAAATTATGCATGTTTATTATACAAATTAGACTTATATACACTCATTTTGCTCCAAATAAACCAGTAGTTACTATGTCCTGTGAATAATCGTCAGTAACTAAATATGTATATGTTGACATTGATGTTCCTATGGAAGACTATTTTGTATTTCTACAGGACCTGATAGATTAAATTCTATTTTTCTAATCAAATGAAGTTTCTACTAAATATATTTGTTTTATTCGAATATACCTACATATTAATACGCCTCTATCAGTCATCTGTATAAGAATATGGGACATAATTCCTTTAGGATCACTCTTGGAACATCAGTCTGCTTCCAACTTAATGTGTATAAAGATGTCATGATTAATGTAACTGAGATAGATATTACAATAATAGATAAGGAAGGGAAAATTATTCTGTTGACTACTATAGATTAGAATTATAAATATTTAATGGGTTATATATTACATGTTATGGATTCAATAATCATATTACAATTTAAGGAAATCGTGTTATCCTATTTTATTCATACCTATGAACTAATTAATAAGGAAAAAAGAGACAATAATGGTCTCTATTTGATGACAATATGGGGTTATCCTTTGACATTCTCCATGATTAGGAAGGATAAGAGTTGATTTAGTAATTTTTAGTGATATTTGTGTGGAAAGACTAGAATAATTAAGAGCTTATTCCAAAAGATTAAATCAGGGGATTATATATCCATGAAAAACATATTATAATGACGTTTGGTCATAGACTATGTTTCATAGACTCTTTAGGGGGCCTTGAAGTATGTTTAATCATATATCTAGTTTTTCGGTCTTCTACATTAATATTATTGGTCGTAGATACTTTTTTCAATCCCCCTAATTGGAAGAGATGATGTGTATAAGGATATTTTCAATTTTTTTTGTCATAGTTGGTGTGTTTGGTCCAACCAGTATACTATGAATTATTTCTTTGCATTTATAGTACATTATTACATTAATTTTTTTGCATTATGTTTTATCAATGTTCTATGATAAATATTTAATTATCAAGTTATGTTATACTATATATATTATTATGTATTCTGTTCTCTTATTGATTTCAGTGGCCTTTGATTAGGTGGAGACTTCTGTAATAGATGATGAGATATGTAAAATATTGTTTCATAGGATTGACATTTAAATTTGGGAAAAGTTTTTTAAAAGATAAAAATCTATTGGAGGGAACTAGTGTTTGACACTATAGAATATTCTAAGAAATTATCATTTTGGAATGATTATTTTTTTCAAAGGGAAATCTATTTTGTTAAATCATCCCCAACCTTCTCATAAGATATGTTTTCTTTGGAAGTACATCACATGTTTATACATTCAATTTTTTAAAAATGATAATATTTATTATATTATGATAATTTTTTGGGATAAATAAAATGTTTCTTTTATTCCATTGTTTACATGATTTATTTTAAATTAATGATGATTTTGTTCTTAAGAAAAAAATCTATTATTTCGACTATTCTTTTCAATGATGAAATTTGTATTGTGTTGTATATGTCTTGTTCCATGTGGGAATGTCTATGTAAGGTCCATATTATATTTTTGTTAGTTATTTATTGAACTATACTAGCTGTGATTATTGGCTCATTTCAACCAAAGGATTTATCTATTATTCTCTTTGAGATTGATTCCATGACTCTTGATTTACGAAAAAAATTTTGCTACAGGGGGGGATGTTTTTACTTTTTTAGTGTAATTAGGTTCGCTTGGAATTGGATTTCTTCCACCCGACCTAGTTTTCCCCAATTTATAGGTTATGTGGATGTGTCTGATAAATTTTTTTAATATAATACTATACATTGGATTTATTCTGTGTGAGGCCCCCAAAATGTGTCATTTACACCACTTGAGGATGTCACTACCTGAAGTCTATATTTATTCCCATTATCATGGTTTCAATTTTGATTTTAGTGGGAGAGAGGAGCTTCAGGTTTTAGATTCTATATCTACATTAAATATATATGTCAAGAGGGAATATATACATGTATGTTTTCATAGTGGCCTAACTTGTTCTACCAATTTTCCATTCATTTGAAGATTTTTGTTCTTACAGAATCAAATGTGGACCGTGTTAAAGAAAAAATTATTTGTAGCCTTGAAAAAGCTTATAATCCCTTCGATATAGTGATTATTGGATCATAGTGTAGGAATGGGTTTTAAACCTATTTGTTATTATTATTTTATATGATTATAATTATATTTTTCTTTATCTTTCCTAGGGTTCTGTTAGTGAGTCTATAACACCGTTAGTGTTGGGAATAATGTTTTATTTGAATAAAGTGTAAGTGATCAACACCTTTCTTGGGATGCAATCCAAATCTCAGTAAATAATGATATAGTATACCATTATAATATTTTTATTATTTTTTATATGAATAGAAATAATTGAATTAAAAGAAATATATAAAGTGTTTATATAATGAAAATATATTGATAAATTCATGATAAATATGTACAAAATTTCTACTAAAGTCATATTAGTTTTCAAAATATATGTTTTCTTAAAAATTTGATTTCAAAAAAAAAGTTATAGCAATTAAAACTAATTTACAACATTACATAAATTTTATTTTAGGTAATAAATAACATTTTTTAAATCATCATTAGCTTAGGGTGAATTTCTGGAACATTTCAAAAATGATATACTTTTATGTGAATATAGAAAAATAATGATAATTGAAAGTAAAATAATTTTATCTTACTTAACGAAAAATATTTTTGTGTAACATAATTATCCTATAATTATAAATAATATAATTATTTACATAGAAATTATTATTATAGTGTATTTTTTTATAAACATATTTTTTGTCTTACAAACACATCTTTCTATAAAAACATATAGGGGTTTTGTATTTTTCATCCTAGTAACTTAAATTAATCACTACTTATGATTTATTATATGTGAAATTATATATTACATAATAAATAAAATAGGTTAAAAATCTATTTCTAGTTTTTTGAAGCAAGAGAATAAAAGTAAATTAAGTTTTTACTTGAAAAGTACATTTTTCTAATTGGGGACATCATTAGGTTTTGAACGAATATTTAAAATTACAATATTAAACTAATAAATCCATATTTATATAATATTAAATAAATATTTTGAATCATAATAACTAATATAATGTAATAGGTTCAATATAATTTTAGGTCATAAAAAATAAGAAAAACAATAAAATTGTATTACTTTGATTTACGTTAAAACTAGTTTTCACGGGGATAAAGAAAGAGATAAGGGTTGTAATTAAAACCATAATAGAGTAATTTTTATTATAATAAAAAAATATTAACCACATATTATCAATAAATTGATTTCTAAACCATTTGGATCTACTTTCACAAGAATTTGACCAAATATTAATGAATTACTTGATGTTATTCAATGTTTTTCCCTCCAATTAATAATAAAAGGGAACATACTCTCCTCAATTACAAATAAAATTTGTGACTTAAATTTCACCCATTATTTTCAAAAAAATTCATCCCCAATTACATCCATTAATCCTTAAGCCTTGATTCATCACCTATGAGCCATATTTCATTGAATAATGTGTTTTCCAAAGGTGGTATCTTAGATAAGTTGTGTAAGTCATAAAAATATCTCTCAATTTTACTTATTTTTCCACATTCTAAAAACATATTTTATCCCTAATAAAATGATTAATACCATAGTATAATTATACTAACATATTATTATGCATATATAAAACCATTTCCCACCTCTTTTTAGATTAATTGAAAATGAAAGTGCCACTTGTGCTTATGTGTGGACTACCGCTTCTCCATAGAGATGTGATTTATTTTACATCACTATATTTTATGGATTTTTATTATGATAGATTTAATTTTTTATATTAAATTTTTTGATGTTATTATTCATCTATACGTACAATATCCCATTTATCATCCTACTACCCCATCTGTTTGAAAATGATAATGTTTCCCATGCCTACATGTTTACTACCACCTCTATAAAACGATATGATTCATTTTTATATTATACTTAAGTGTTTGAAAAAAAATATTCAAATAAAATATATGATATTTATTATATAATAATTAATAAATATTTTTGAATTTTTAATCTATGTCTATTTTTTTCCCATCAGCGTAAAAAAGGAATCATTGTTTATGCGTACGTACGTACAACTGTCTCCATGAAGTTATATAATCCATTTTTTATTACCACAGTAAATGTATTTTAATAAAATTATATATTATGATTAAATATGATACATGTAACATGAATAAATTTAAATATATTAGGGAACCATTAACAATGTGCAAGGACCATAACTTCTGAATCGATGCATTCAAGAAAAATGAAATAGTTAAAACCCATATATGATAATTTTAATAGTAATTTATTAATTAATGTGTGTAGACATGTTTTAAGTGAAAATATATTATTTTATAATTATTAATAATTGTTTACTACTGATTTATAATATATTAAAATTTATTAAATATAAACTTATTTCCAGTATAAATCATGACTAATATAAGGTAAGGATTTTTTGTCTCAATATTGATTCCATTAGATAGGGTTTGTGTTAGAAATATATATATATATATATATATATATTTGAGGTTTTTATAATGATATATTGAAATTTTATATCATTTATAGTTCTTAATTTATTTGATTTAATTATATAATTGAAATTATTTCATCAATTGATTTTTTATTAAAATGATTCCCGAGCAGTAAGGGATGTTCCTGCAGATATTGTTTCATTGAGCCATTTTGGTGGTCTTCACCTATTTATAATTTTAAGCTGTATAGAATTATAAATTGAAATATTATATCATGTATCATTATTAATTAGTGGTATATTTTTTTATAGTCCATATTATTTCATCCACGGGGTGTTAATTCCAATTTTACAAAAGCTTTAGGGGATCATCTTCTCAAAATTAACTTTTAGATATGTATTTTATAAACCTACATATGTTAATGAGATGTATACATTTCCCCTTTGAAATTTTATATCAAAAATTATTTTTAATTTATTTTATTTGAATTACATATGAACAATTATTTCATTTATAGTGTATTGATATGATAATTACGAAACAGGTAAATGATTATTTTCTCAAATTGTCTTCTTTGGGACATATATTATATCATACAATTATATTCTATTGTAAGGTATATCCAATAATTATTAGATATTTTATATTATGAATATATTTATATTAATATTATATTATCTTCATTTTTAATTTATTTATTTCATGGGGGCTATTATAGAAATGTTACCAAGATGTAATAGTTATGAATTATAATCATACCTTTTATGGAGAGTATTTCGGATTAAATTTTTTATTCTAATTTTTTTTATATGCCTCTCCAAAATATAATCTAATTTCTTATGATATTTTTATTTATTATGATTTCATTTTTTTTCATTTTTTTATATCTTGGTTCATAAATCCCTGAAATAATGTTTTCAATGAAACTCGTTTTGTTTTTCTCTTAAATAATGAATCATTTCCTTGAATATATATATATATATATAATTTAAAAATATCAATATTTTATTGAATACCCGAATTGTATTATAAATAAATATTTAACTAGGCATTACATATATTAAAAAAATTAAACAGAATTTTATTTTGATTTTCCCAATGATATACAAAGACTATTTACCAAAAATATAAAACAATTATTTGTTATTATATACACATGATGAATGAATTTTCAGGATATCATGATTTATTTTTTCATTAATTTAGAATTAATAATTTTGAAAGATTATTTTAAAATAATATTTTTCCATTTTTATTTAAATTTTTTTTAAAATATTTAGTTTAATTTAAATGAGGTGTTTTCCATAAGAAATTACCTTTTTGATATTTTAAAGGTATATGTTTCTACAAAAAACCCCTTTAATGTCTCTAATTATTTATTGGTGATATGATACCATGTTACCATCATTTTATCTTCTAAAAATTATTATTTATTGTAATAATCAATTTATGATGAACCCAATTTTCTTTTACAGAGTTTAACATATGATGAAATTATTATTTTTTCAGAATCTCATGGAATAAATTTGAATATATTATAAATGCTTGAAAATTGGGGTTGTTACCCACCTCCAATTAATTATGTAATGATTACTTTTTTAAGAGTTGAAAGGGGAATGGGTTTTTTCCCAATCATATTATATGGTACAACAGACGTTTTCCCAATACTGAAAAGGAATAGACATGATGTTATCCTAGTATTGATATAGGTATATTTGTTTTAATCCAATTCTGAACATGTTATAAACTTATTTGGGGTTCCATGGAATAATATTAAATGTTTTTTTCTTATGGAACACATAATATATCACTCTCTATGAAAAGCTATTTTTCTTCATATATGATCTTATGGATCATGATATTTTACTTTTTAATATTCAAATGGTAAAAACAAAAAAGATTTATTCCTCAACTAATGATTGTATAAATTGTAGGATATGATTGTGAAATTTAATGCTCAGGGTCTCGTATACTTATAATCATGATATTATTACATATGATCATTCATTGATATCTCACATTTTTAAATTTAATGAGAATCTAACCTCACCCATCGTCAAGATTCATTTTCCCTTAGATATGAAGGAAAGTTTAAATTTTGATAAGAAATGTTCTAGTTATGACGATAATAATGGTAGAATATATAGATATTTTATGATCATGTTATCTATCAATCCATGTTTTAAAATACACTAATACTTTTCAGTTTCTCTTGGATTTTAATGACATTTAAGGAATATTTATCTAACAAGATGTAATAATTATGGTTTTAATAATTATATCATAATAGTTTGTCTCACAAAATGTGTTGAAATTTTCGGAAAAAAATATGAGAAATATTTTTTTATGAATGCCTAGGATAAGTTTATAAATAAAGGAATTGATTATAATATAGTAATTATAAAGTGTGGTTTTCTAAAAAAATAATTATCCTAGGATAAAAGAAATCAGATATGGAGATGGAATAGATGAACCTTGGGGTAATAACTATACATTAGAGATATTAGTTATTATATAAATCATATCTAGTTCATGATAAGTGGGAATAATAATATAAATCTAGATAGAAAATACTAGGAAATATACATGTGTTAGTTCATAATTTCATTATGACCTAATAAGATTGATTTGAATAGATGATGATTGTGGATGATCATGCTTAAACATAAGGTGTAATAGATTTAAGACAAAGCGTTTTGATTTTGATATCATGTGAATGATTTTTCATGATTATATTCTTATTCATGTTATTTCTAACACAACGATATTAAATTATAACTAATAGTTGGAACTAGGAGGTATCATGTTAACACTAAATTTTACTAATGATGTAATTTTTTTACACATGGGAAACTATATAATATAGGATATTGAATGAAAACTCATGCGATGATGTGTAACCATCAATCTTGAAATTTGAAAAATAACTTTAACAAAAATTATTTTCTTAAGGAATTATATAAGTTAAAAAAGGTTATTCATAATGTCTAAGGAAGAATAAAGAGTTATCATAATACTTGTTGAGGATATTGGATGAAACACAATGGGAAATGTCTTAATGGAATTGTGAGATATTGTTTATGGATAAATGAATGGAATAAGGAAATATATTATCAGTAAAAATAAATAGTTCAAGGGAGGTAAATAATGTACATCCTAAGGATGAAAATATAGTTCAAGGACTTTTGTATTGGGAACATGGGAATTAGTTATCATAATTACTTAATCCAATGGAGAACTCATGGACCATGGAATGGGATATAATAATATAACATTTTATTTAAAACTATTTACGAATTTCTATTTTTTCATTTGAGAATTATGTCACTATAGCGTTTTATGAATGGTATTATTATTAATAGAATCCTTAAAATTTTGTGGATTGTTAGAAAAAGAATTTATTTATGGATTTCAATGAATATTTAGAATGGTATCAAAGACCTAAAAATGAATTTTGTTGTATGGTGTAATTTTTTGAAAATACATGATTGATGAATAGGTAACCCTTAATTTGTTCTTAATATTGATATAATAATGTTTAGATTGGAGAAAGCGTTGATTGATATTGATAATGTAAATAGGATATTATTTGTATCCTTAAATGTGATTCGTGATTTGATGAAAATGTTATTTATGTTATTATTAGTGATGATTACCATATTCTTTTGATTTATGAAATTTATTAAATATTCTATGAAATTATTTAAGAAATATTTATATAGTTACTTTTTTGAAAAACATATGACTTAATTGAGTATTTTTTCTGATTCATTTTATCAAAATGTTTTAGGTGTGTATATTATTGATGTATTCACATATTATGTATGTAACAATAATTTTTATTATATGCTGTTTGTAGAATAGTGTTATGTTTTTATAAAAAAAAATTTAATAATTTGTTTAATTTTATTTGATTTAAATAATTGTTATGAAATACGGAGGGGTGTGGAATTTATCTACTTTTGGAAGATATTATTTATATTACTGAGTTATTTTATTAAAATATTTCAGATTAATCTTTAAGAATATGATCTATTAAGTTCTATTTTCATATCATGTAGTGTCTATTGTTTCCCTCAATAATTAATTAAGTAATGGTTGAATCAATTTTCATTAATATTTATAACTTATGATTTATTAAAATATTGTTTTAGTGCTTGAGGAATGAAAAAATCATATCGGTCATGCATCAATGGAATAAAATATAAATGTGGTGGAGACTAATTGATACAAGTAAAAATGGTATAAATGATATTTATAGATTTAAATAATTAATTTATGTATATTTTATTGTATTTTATAGAAATATAAATCCTCAACTAATTTAAAAATGAAATTTAATGTGAAATGTTATTCTATATTATTGGTATTTTAGATGAATTTGTGGTCGTTTTCATCCATAATTGATTAATGGGATTTTATTTACATTCTAGTAAATATATTCTTTATTATCCAATATTATTCTATGAAATTATATTTCTCCTATATTTATATATTTTCACTTCAATTTAATTTTCTCCTCATACGGTTACCTGATTTTGATTTACATTAGGTGACCTTTAAGTTTCCCACTTCACCTTTTCAATGGAATTGTTATTATCCATTTATATAATTTGAATATTAGACAATATTATTATTTAATATTAAACCCTAAATTATTGATTAAATATTGAGAGGAATAAATTTATTTCAAGGGTTGATTGTAACACCCTAGGATTTTATAATTCATTTTCTTATATAAAGTCTAATTTTTTGATATATTTCATGATAAAAACCCTCGGTTCTAAATAAATCATGATATAGAATACCATTTTAACCTAAATATTAAATTTCATGTTATAAATAGTAATAACCACATTATATAGATCATGTATAGTAGTTTTATATAATGAAAATATAATGATTTATTCATAGTAGATATGGACTCAATTTTCAATAATGTCATTTCATGCTTCAAAAAATATTTTCTAAAATACTTTTTATCAACTATTATGTATAGAAATTATAATTATTTTATTAATTTATTATTAATTTTATTTTAGTTATCAAATATTTTTTTCAAAAAGTATCCTTAGCTTATGATGATTCTTTTTATTTTTCTTAAAGGATTTATATTTCTATATATAGTAAAAAATACAGATTTATTGTAACCCAATCAAAGATTCTTATGAAATAGATTTTTAAAAACATAAACAAATAGAATTCTCATTTAACTATAAATAATATAATAAATTATACAGTAATCAACATTAAACATTGTTTTGGTATCTTTACATTTTTAGGGTTAAAAACATTATTCAAAAAATACATTTTCCATGAAATGTGTTTTATTCATAGAAAATAATATTAAACACTATAAATTAATTTTTATAATTTAATTTAAAGATTTATATTAATTAAAATTATTCAATAATCGTTTATTATTTTTATAATTCATTTAATAGAAATAGATTCAATTTTATTCTTGGAAATCCATTTTTCTAAAACATGTTTTTGTTGTGTTTTCCAAATTTCTTTAAAAATATACATTATTTCACGACCTGACCCTACCCAGGCTCGCGCCAAAACTACCCCAACCCCACCTCCATAAGACAGGGGCTGGGGACCAGCGCTGAAGGCACAATAACTCGGGGAGGCCTTGGCCTAAGTACCTACACACACACACACACGGAACACTCAATGCAAAAGTGCAGAGTAAAAAAGAAAAGCAATGGGAAACTGCTTTAAATAACCCACAAATGTGCATCAACCTCTAAACAGTACAAAACAAGTGTTGAAAGTAACTGAAAAAGAAAAGGGAAAATCACGTGCCTAACCAGAAAAGTGCCACAACCTAGCAACAGGTAAACAAAAAGGAAAATAGTTGGAAGGGTCCCCAACCTGGAACCCGACTCCGACCACTACACACGGTCCACGATCCTAAACTCCTATGCTCCACTAAAGTCACGACCAACCTGTCTGTCATCTTCAAGGGCACACCAAGTGTGGGAAAATCCCAAGTAGTGGTGTGTATAAAAAATACTCAGTAGGATACCCGAAGGCTCAAGGGAGAAACAAATGAGGTACTGAAGGGTGAGCAGTAGATAGAATGAGGAAAAGTAAAGGAATAAAACAAGTAATGCAGTAAAGATTCCAGCTCAACCCAACAAGAGAGAGAGGAAGTAGTCTCATCCAAACACAAGGAGCGGGAAATGATGAGAAGATGAACTTCTCGTCGAGTGTTTGCTACCTATAGAAGGAGAGTAGACTCGTCCAACCACGAGAAGCTATACACGGAAAGCACGTGGCATTCCCCACGAATCTTCACCTCTCCTGGAGGGAGAGTAACCAAACCCAAGAAGTGGGTACTGGAATAAGGTTTATACAAATACATATGCTCAATCAAGAAGCCCAAACATGATTGTAAGGTGATCTCCATCTCGTAGCTCAACCCAAGAAAATGAGTAGCCAACAGTCCTAGTAGTAAACACCATTGATGCCCAGCATCCCGCAAGTCTACCCCGAACTACATGTCAAGGGGCTCAAACCACTGCACCTCGACACTATCCACTTTGGGCAGAACTGAATCACCCGCACTGTTTTAGGTTGCATCACAAGGACGCGTCTCGGTGGGGGAAACTTCCCCTAGTACTTGAGAGTTCCGAGTTAAGTCAAACCATGCCTCGTCACTACCCCACAGTTGAGAGGTCTCCTCTAAGTCAAGGTTGTTCCATCACCAACCCATACAACCAAGGGTCCTGCTCCGGTAATCACGGAGGAAAGATACATACTAGCCTAGTAGAGAGGACTGAGTCTGGAATGTCAACGGGTGTCCCAATGCCCAGCCCTGCGGGAGGGTAATTCATAATATGATATTAGGTGACCCACTGCCCAGCCCTGCTGGAGGGTAAACCCTAACAAGATATCAGGTGACCAACTGACCAGACCTACTGGAGGGTAAACCCTAATAAATCATCAGGTGACCCACTGACTAGCTCCGTAGGAGGGTAGACCCTAATACATCATCAGGAAACCTACTGCCCAGCTCCGCTGGAGGGTAGACCTGGAATAAGTCGACAGTTGACCCACTGCCCAGCCTTGCAGGAGGGTAGACCTAGAACGAGATAACGGGTGACCCACTACCCAGTCCTGCTGGAGGGTAGACCCTAAGAGGTCATCGGGTGACCCACTGCCCAGTCTCTACTGGATGGTAGACCCTAAGAGGTCGGGTGACCCACTGCCCAGTCTCTGCTGGAGGGTAGACCCTAAGAGGTTGTCAGGTGACCCACTTACCAGTCTCTGCTATAGGGTAGACCCTAAAGGGTCAGGTGACCCACTGCCCAGTCTCTGCTGGAGGGTAGACCCTAATAGGTCCGGTGACCCACTGCCCAGTCTCTGCTGGAGGGTAGAAATTAAGATGTCGGGTGACCCACTACCTAGTCTCTACTGGCGGGTAGACCCTAAGAGTGAGCATCCCAAAACTGCTCTAGCCATCTCCACTGGAGGGTACGACACTGGCCAACCGAAAACTGAGTGGGTATCATGCAACCACCAGACTTCGGAACAAAACCAGGGGAAACCACTCAACCCTGTTGATCTAAACCATCGAGAGCAGAGCCAGGGGAAAAACCTCATCCCCGCTAGTCAATAATCAAGAACAGAGTAACCATCTACGTTGTGAGAGGTCAAAAGTACGTGAAGCAGAACACGGAACACACATGGGCCCCACACGACGTGCGGCCCCAAGTCAACCCCAACCGAACGCACAGACGTTCTCAGGTACGAACAAACACATGTACCTCCTAGCGTTCCCGTATACTCCAAGAGTATACCACGTTCCAGCCCAAAGGTTATCGTGCACATGACACCCAATGTCAACACGATGGAATGACGTAACAACTCCAACCTGCCACCACAATGGATGAGGCACAACAAACCACATCTCGTTAAGCATAACTTCACTCACTCAAGAGTTAATGTGATCACACGCCAAGGGTTCTCTGCAAATGCCTCCGGAAGAACCACCACCGGGGCACCTTCACATTCCATATTTAATTAGATCGCTTCTGAGGCTCCGCTTGCCTGAACAGATTACACCATTGTAATCCTTGCAGAAAAACATGCAATATCGACTAATTACTCGCCTCTAATGGATATCCGATGGAAAAGTCACCAACACCGCCACACACCCGAACGACGTCCCGTGATCCCACACCTTGGCCCCGAAAACAGTCAGGTGCATCGTACCATTACAATCACCTCGGGAAAACACGTCAAAAAGACTGCTCACTTGAGAGCAATAGATATCCGGAGAAAAAGAATCCTTCCATTGCACCGCACACAAGCGGCGCTTCGTGGGACCCACATCCTGGTCCCGAAACCCAATGGACGGATTGCAGCATTGTGATCCTCTCGAAAAAGTACACAAGTTCTACTAATCACTTCTCCAAAACGGACACCCGGTGATTAAGCTAGAAATCACCGTCAACTCTCGAAATGGACCTCATGGGGGCCACACTAGCGTGTGGAATTAATGCGGACAGACTATGCCAATGTAATTCCCCTGGAAAAACACCCAAAAATGACTGCTTGCATGCCCCGAACAGACGTCCGATGAAAAAGTCGTGAAATAATGCACGCAGCTCAAAAGACGGGTCGTGGGGCTCGCACCTCAACTTCGGCTTCATTGCCTAAAACCACCCCGGAATGCTCTGCCTCGTTTCCAGGGTCCCAACGCCATATACAGCGCTTAAATTGGACGTTGGATGCGTCCACACCGTCAAAAACAACTTCCCTCGGAAAAACGACAATACACATAATGACACGCCACACCTCTATGGTCACTCATTTCGAGAATTAAAAATTCCTGAAACCATCTCAAAATGTCTGCCTCGACATCAGGTATTCACCACCATAGACGGTGTGCAAAACGGACGCCCGTAGCGAAATTTACGGGCGTTGGAAAACTGAGGGGCAAAGCCCCTTAGGCTGGACGGGCCTGGACTGGCCGGTCCGCACGGCCTGGGCCGGCCCAGCGCGTAGCGCCTGGCCCGTGGCGTGGCCGCACAGGCTGGCGGTGGAATCGGTCCACCACATGGCCTACCGGCTGAGGGCGGTCGCCGCGTGACGACCCGGGAGACGCGGGTCGTTGTCTCCACACAGGGGTCGAGCGTCGCGAACCTACGGTCACCGCGCCCCGGCGGTCCCCCTCGCCCCGGCGTGCATCACCTCGCGCCACACGCCACGCTCGTCACCGACGCCCAGTGCCCAGCCGCCGTGCTAGCACCAACGCTAAGCACCCCGCCGCCACGTCGTCCGCCTGAGCCGCTTGGAAGAGGAGCCGCCGCCGCTGGAGCTCGCTGGAAAAAGAGAAACCTGTCGGAAACTTTGATAACCGGAAAACTTTGATGAGCCGCTGCGGCCTCCTCCGAACTTCAATTTAAATTCCGAAAAGGGTCATAGAAATTTCATAAATTATACTATGCATCCATGGGTTTTGTTTGAAGATCAAATAACTATTAGAGGATATAATTTATGTTCAAAGGAGGTGCGGGATGGAAAAACGCAACAAAGCCCTACCTCGTGGGCATTTCCCGGAGCATCGCCGCAGAACCGCTGCCTTGCCGGAGCTACCTCATTGGAGTGAAGGAGGAGAGGATGGAGGAGTATCTTCTTTCAGGAGATGAAGAAAGGGGGGGAGAGGGGGGGGGGTTAATTGTTTAAATAGAAACACACCTAACCCCCCGCCCGCCGGCCCAAACCCAAACCTCCGGCGGGGTTGAGGTTAAGAATCCCCTAGGCCAAAAACCACCTCCCGAGCACAATGCCGGTCTCAGAATTGTAATCCATGGCCCCGTTCAAAATTTTTAAAACTGAACGCCCAAAGCCGCCAAATAACGAAAACGCCCCTAGATCCATTTGTCACAAACAGCGCACGCCCGTGAAACGTAAAACCCCTCCTAGGGTAAATGGCATGCTCCGAAATGAACGGTGACCTCCGTTTTCCAATCCAAGCAACATTTTAAGAGATACTTGCGTTTAAACTTTAAAGGAATAAATTAATTAATTTAATTATCCATTTAATGTTCTGATAGTGGGAGAGGGGTCCAAACGTCCCGCGCCGACAAGTTTTATGTCGTTCCTAGGGTAAAATCCCCATTACAGACCCATATATACTCTCAGATCTCTTATCTGGATCACTGTTTGGGAGTTATCCCATTTATTTCACGTTTCTAGTGTGAACTTACTAAAAATTTAGTTCCGGCCACTCTGGGGCTCAGAACCGCACGCCGTCTGAAGGCGCTGCTCTGGAATAACATCAAGAATATTCCAATGAATTTCTTAGCAAAAACTTAGTTCTTAAATCATTCCGTACTTCAAGAATTTCGTCCCCAAAAAGAAAAACCTGGGAAGAACTCAGGGTACTAACCCCACACCTGGCTCTCCCGTACCCAGAAGAACTCTCGAACGGCTCTGTGCCACCGTACACAGACAAAAGGATTTTATCTGTTCACATGGGGTCTGCCCTCGCTGGTGAAGTTCATTGGAGCATGCAAAGTTCTCCTCAGGGGTGTCACGTGGGAGACACTATGCACCCAAACCAGCCTTTGGGGTTAGGGCAAGGCGATAGGGAACCTCGCCACCCCTTTGCACAGTCTCAAATGGCCCGAAGTCTCTTGGGGGTAGCTGTAACAGCCCAAGATTTTATGAAAAATATTCTTTTTAATTTCACTAATGTCTTGTGTTGTACGCAACACAAAAAGGAGCTTGCACAACACGCATCCTTGACTTGCCTTGCATTACACACAATCGCAACCTTCCTCGATAGCGTGTGTAGTACGCAATACCGAGTTTCACTAAACAAAAATATGCTATTAAAATATTATCATAACTAGCCGTTATGAACAGTAATAACCACCTATTAAAATTTTAGAAATTTTATTTTTCAAAATGGACTTCATTTTTGGACTCATAATATCGAAATTAGCCTAGGGTGAAATTTTGGTATTTTTCTGAAAACATTCAATTTTTGATGAATAGTGAAACCACTAAGTGGTAGGTTAAAAACTGAATTTTGCATAAAACATAATTTTACCGCTTCTGTGAATGGAATTTCGAAAATCCGACAGACACGGTTGATATTAGTAAGTAAAATGTGGTTCAATGAGATAAAAATAATTTTTTGGTGAATAGTAACTTTTTACTTTTTTTACCGCGGTTAATAGTAAATAGGGTAACTAAGGGTAAATATGATATTACTATTACCCTAACACATGTCCTAATTCTATTGGATAAGTGTAATTCGACCACAAACAACCTTATGAATAAAATATGACCATTTAGGCCCACTTGGATTAGATTAGGACATTTATTATTAATTTATTTAAAGAAGGGTTAAAATAGTTAAAATCAATAATTAATAAGTAAATCATTTTTAATATGGGGTTATACATAAGATCAATTCGACTATAAATATTCATTAGAAAGCTAAAAATATTTCCTACATAATGGTAGTTTATTTGTAATTTTTAGACATTAAATAATTTAATTTATTTATGACACAATGATGATGCAGTAATTATCTTATTAATGAAATATTGACATAATTGATGTTATAAACACCAAAATAAATGTAATTTGAGACATTTTATGAATTACACTAATTTTCTATGTTACTATGATATATTAATGTTGATTTAATGAACTTGGTTCGAACATATAATTCTATTATGACTTTCACAAAAATCATATATCAAATAGTGTCAAAATTGACACAAAATAGTTTTTAAATCAAATATTATATTATTAATTGTTATTTTATTCCTAAAAATCTATGGTTCGGCCAAATGACTTAGATAAGGATATATATATTAATAATAAACAATTTTCGGTTCGTTTGGCATGTTATAGTAAGTTTATTAACCATATAGTGAAAGAAAGCAAAAAGACACGGTAAAAGTTAAATTATTTAACTAAGAGTTAAATCTAATTGATAAGGATAAAATAATACCATAAACTTGTCTAAATCCTATTGGTTGATAGGATTTAGACCCATCCCCACTTTAGCTTCGAAATAAGACCCTTTGGAACCATTATAAACCAATTTTGACTTTAATATAAAATAATATTTTGAGATATTCCTAAGGTGCCCCTCTCCTCCCTTATAAAAGGGAACCTCCTCCCCCTCCTCCTCACACCAATTTGAGCACTCAAGCTCGGCCAACCCCTACAATTTTCCCTTCTCCACTTCCCTAGAATAATCCTAGAGGTCCTGGTCTTCTTCAAAGACCAATCTTAGTTCCCTAAGTGAAGGATTCAAAGAGGCGTTTCAAAGAAGAGGTAATAACCATTACCAATCTTTTCAATTTCTTTCTTCTTCAACTTCTTCTTATTTAGTTGTTTCATGATAAATTAATAACATCAGTATTACTTACATACTGATATGTTATTATAAATATGAAACAACTCTAATTAACCTTCTATCCATCCTGCGGAAAAAGGAAATCACAGCGCGTGCGTACGTACGGAATACCGTCTCCACGCCGTGGTGTAATCTATTTTCCGCCACCACCTTAATTGGATGGGTATAATGGTTTAATGAGTAACTATATATGATTATTATAAAGTGATATTGATACTGAAATAGTATAAATACACTTCAACGCAATTCCACGACCATGGGAACGATATCATCGCTCGTGCGTACGTACGGACCACCGTCTCCACGACGCGATGAGATTCATTCTCAATGATTAACCATTAAGGAATGATTATAAAGTATATATAATAAGTACTAATGAAATATATTACCTAATAATGATACTGTAATTATTTATATTTATATGTATGTCATCTACTTAATTCCATTCAATTCAATAAGGAAACGAAAACAGCGTTCATGCGTACGTACGGACTACCGTCTCCATGAACGGTGTATTTCTTTCCATTTAATGATTTATTATATATGTATATTCTGAATATATATATATATATAAATCATGTTTTATATTCTGGAATTAAGTAATCATGATCTAAGTAATCATATGAATAATTACAAGTTAAAAACACAAACGACAATGAGACGATTTTACCCAAAACGCTACTTTAACGTCAATTTACAAAAGAACGGGTAATATAAAGTCATAAGTGGACCATATATGATATAATAACAATGAATATGATTCTTGAATAAGTCAATAACATGATTTAAATCATTATACAGGAGGTTCGGACACTTACGAAGCAAATCGGACCTAAGGTAAGGGAAATATCACAATCTCATTTTTATCCGAGAGTGTTTATTCGTAAGTATTTACTGGGTGTATTTTATCATCCACATCCATGTTTCATCAATATGTAATATTATTTCCATCCACCTACACTTGTTTAAATCCATTTTTACCCTTCGGTGAGTTTTTAGTAATATGTATGAAAGGAATCTTTTGTCGTTTTTCGTACGAGGTATTTTTTGACTTTTCCGACAAAAGTACGAAGAATGTTTTTTTAACTTATACGGCATGAATGGATTTCAAAAAAATTATTTCCAAGAAGCTTCCTTTACAAGTATTCAAGTTTATTTTTAATCAACTTCTTTTATTTTAAAATTGTATGACATGTTAAGAAAGGAAAAGTGTTTTTTGAAGTAGAAAGGATATTTTCCTCAAGAATGAAGTTCAAGTATTTTATCAAAATTATTTTCCTTCTAAGATAATAAAAGGGTTCTGTTTTTATCCCTATTATAACATGGATTTGATTATGTTGTGATGGAAACATTTTTATGAATTCCTTTATCTTATATGAATTGTTTTATGATGTCATGTTGTTTAAGAATCCCATTTTTGTTACATGTGTTATGCGATGATGTATGATTTATGATTATGTGGAACACATAAGAAATGATTCATTATAAGATGGGAGGGACCTATATCTCCCTCCAATGCATTGGGTGAAGATTTTATATCTCATGAGATAGACAGGGCGGGAACGGTAGGTTATACCGGTTCAGTGAAACAGGACTGAAACGAGGGTTACTCGATTCAGAAAGGGACTTTGTCCACTAAGATAGTCTTGGCAATGAGTCTTGACTAACAAGAAATGATTCTCTATGATTATGTGTGTATGCCACAAAGTTTCAAGTTTTATGTTATGATTATGGGGATCTCATTATCACTTCTATGATTTATTCCATGTTAAGATATTATGATCTCTTTTGCAGGTTATGATTTTCAAAAAGATATGATATGATTTTTCGTTCCTTTATTTGCCTTGCTGAGCATTTGAGCTCACCCTTTTATGTTTTCTTTTCCCCAGGATATAAAGAAAGGTTTTAGGTAAAAAAAAGGGAAGATCATTATGGGAGATATTGAAGATCTTTCACCACGATTAGAAGATTACGTTCCGAGTTTCCAAAGACACTAAACTATTATGATCCTTGTGTGTGTGTTTTTGTTATGTACTAAGTATTCCGCAAAAGTAATGTAATTTCCATGTACGATAAGCTTCGGGTCTCTACAGTTGGTATCAGAGGAAAGGTTTACTCAACCTTTGGAAACTAGGATGCGAAAACGTTAGTGAGATCCCTAGAGATATTTCTAAGGTATGTCTAGGGATGTCCGTAAGGTTAAGTATACGTATAGGTTATAGTACTAGAATTACGCTAACGATCATAGGATTAAAACTAAGATGTTAGATATTGAAGGTACTCCCCCTTTATTATGTTGTTTTCCCTAGCATGATTTTTGCCTCTTACACTACTCTTTTTGGGTTTTTGACAATGGCTGGAACCCGAAGGAACCGTGTTGATCAATGCAATGGACAGTGCAATGATTGTCCTCCTGAACAAACAAATGTTATGGGAGATGGAGTGCAAAATCTTATTGCTATACTTACACAAGCTATGCATCATTATGGACTTCCAAATGAGCAGAGAAGGGAACAATATTCTATTGAGTCCTTCATGAGGCAACGTCCACCTTCTTTCAGTGGGTCTCCTGATCCACTTGTTGCTGAACAATGGATCAGTACCACTGAAAAGAAATTTTCAGTTCTTCAATGTTCTGAACATGATAAAGTCATCTTAGCAGTATATCGTTTGGAAGGTGAAGCTGATCAATGGTGGAATCTTATCAAGAATACAAGGCAAAGAGATGAAATTGAGTCCATGGAATGGGATGAGTTCAAGAACTTATTTTTCAATAAGTACTTCCCTCGTATTCTTCGAACAAAGATGGAGAAGGATTTTCTTGAACTAAAGAAAAAGGATTATGAATCTGTTGGTATATACGAAGCGAATTTTACAAGACTTGCAAGGTATGCATCTGGCATTATCATCCAACCTGAAAGTAAAGTTGATCGATTTTTCAGTGGCTTAAAACCAAGTCTTCGAAGGGCATTAACTATAAGAGACTTCAGTAGCTATGAAGAAATTGTGCGTTGTGCTATCAAGGTAGAAATGGAAGTTGGTGTTACATATCCATCTCATGGTTTTGACAAAAAACGAAAGATGGAGTTCAAGGAGAAATCTCAGAATAATGGTGAAAAGAAGATGAATGTTTCCTTATGCACAAAGTGTGGAAATAAGCATGGTGGAGATTGACTTAAAGGGACTAGAAAATGTTTTATGTGTGGAAAAGAAGGTCATCGAGCAGCTGAGTGTCGAAGTAATGGAAAAAGGGTTTCTAATGATGTGAATAAATCAAACACTGCAGAGAACACACCACCAACACTTCAATTCTTCAAGTGCAAGGAAATGGGGCATTATGCTAATAAATGCCCTAATCCAAGGGTTAGTGATGATCAACATGAGCAACCACTGAAGGAAAAGGACAAAGGGAAGTCACATGCAATCACTATTGGCAATGTTGAATATGACAACGATGTGGTGGAATGATTAAGTGTTTATGTAATGGGATTTCGAAATAATGTTGTATCATTGAGTATTGCAATATTTACTGATGTGGTATTCAAAGTGATTGATATATTTTGGAAATAAGATGATATGCGCATAATGAAGGGAAAACGAGAAAATGAAATGTTTAATAGTATTCATGAGCTCATGATTAATATAAGGACTAAGTGATATCATGGTTTGAGAATATAGAATTTTGAGGATTTTGGTATGTGGAAAGTGTTAACTTTTAACTGCATTCATGTTTTCACTAATGTTCAATGGGTATTCAAAAGAATACATGATTAAGGACTTTGAATGTTTGGAATGTGACAAACAAAACATATTTTATGATATATGGATATCAACGATGGTATTAAATCTCTGGTAATCGTTTTCACTATGTTATGAGAGTGGACTGCAGTATTATGGATAAGCCTAAAGATTGAAATGGATTATTGTTTAAGGATAGAAGTTTTTTTTCGATATTATTGATGGGATGTTATAGTAATGTAGTTTTAGAAAAAGGACAACCTGCAAGATGGGCGACAGCCCATCGCTTCGGACAAGGCTGTGGGAATCAAACCCACAACCGAAGTGCGACTGGCCTTTATCGCCTACCACTGGCCTACATGAAGTCCCTGTTTAGTAGAAACTAGTTTTATTATATTAAGCAGTATGATATATGAAGTATAAGTCCATTTTAGGAACCATATGTGATTAATCTCACTATAGATCGACTTATGTATATAATTTTGCTAAACTTTTGTTTGAGACAGATGGAATGACCCGTCATTCTATCACATGATCTTCTAACACTTCACGAATAACAAATTCAACTTCATTTATTTAAGAGATGAAGTGGAAATTGTTCAAGGCATGAACAATAGTGAGATTGTACCAAAATAAAGAAAGTATTTATTCTAATTCAAATTTAAAACTTTAGGAAAATGATCTTGAAAACCAAAAATGTTGTCCTAGTGATCTTATACCTGATGAATCGGATGGTACCTTAGATCGTCACAAATTTATGGATTTGTGATTGTTGGATTTTCCATAGCCATGTTCTCTACCACTCTCCATCAGAACATGATGGTTAGATTTTTCTTCCATATCCATATTTTCACCTATGTGGAAACCCAGTGATTAGTTTATTTGGGTAATCGTTACATTTCATACTTTAGTTTTTAAAGACAAGTTTTGGTATTCCTTTTTACGATGTGGGTTTCTATTAAAGAATCTTTCGAATAGTAAAAAATTTATAACCCCGACGAATTTCGAGGGCGAAATTCATTTTAAGGGGGGTAGAATGTAACAGCCCAAGATTTTATGAAAAATATTCTTTTTAATTTCACTAATGTCTTGTGTTGTATGCAACACAAAAAGGAGCTTGCACAACACGCATCCTTGACTTGCCTTGCATTACACACAATCACAACCTTCCTCGATAGCGTGTGTAGTACACAATACCGAGTTTCACTAAACAACAATATGCTATTAAAATATTATTATAACTAGCCGTTATGAACAGTAATAACCACCTTTTAAAATTATAGAAATTTTATTTTTCAAAATGGACATCATTTTTGGACTTAGAATATCAAAATTATCCTAGGGTGAAATTTTGGTAATTTTCTGAAAACTTTCAATTTTTGATGAATAGTGAAACCACTAAGTGGTAGGTTAAAAACTGAATTTTGCATAAAAATTAATTTTACCGCTTCTGTGAATGGAATTTAGAAAATCCGACAGACACGGTTGATATTAGTAAGTAAAATGTGGTTCAATGAGATAAAAATAATTTTTTGGTGAATAGTAACTTTTTACTTTTTTTACCGCGGTTAATAGTAAATAGGGTAACTAAGGGTAATATGTTATTACTATTACCCTAACACATGTCCTAATTCTATTGGATAAGTGTAATTCGACCAAAAACAACCTTATGAATAAAATATGACCATTTAGGCCCACTTGGATTAGATTAGGACATTTATTATTAATTTATTTAAAGAAGGGTTAAAATAGTTAAAATCAAAATTTAATAATTAAATCATTTTTAATATGGGGTTATACATAAGATAAATTCGACTATAAATATTCATTAGAAAGCTAAAAATATTTCCTACATAATAGTAGTTTATTTGTAATTTTTAGACATTAAATAATGTAAATTATTTATGACACAATGATGATGCAGTAATTATCTTATTAATGAAATATTGACATAATTGATGTTATAAACACCAAAATAAATGTAATTTGAGACTTCTTATGAATTCCACTAATTTTATAGGTTACTATGATATATTAATGTTGATTTAATAAACTTGGATCGAACATATAATTACTTTATGACTTTCACAAAAATCATATATCAAATAGTGTCAAAATTGACAGAAAATAGTTTTTAAATCAAATATTATATTATTAATTGTTATTTTATTCCTAAAAATCTATGGTTCGGCCAAATGACTTAGATAAGGATATATATATTAATAATAAACAATTTGGGGTTCGTTTGGCATGTTATAGTAAGTGTATTAACCATATAGTGAAAGAAAGAAAAAAGACACGGTAAAAGTTAAATTATTTAACTTAGAGTTAAATCTAATTTATAGGGATAAAATAATACCCTAAACTTGTATAAATCCTATTGGTTGATAGGATTTCGACCCATCCCCACTTTAGCTTCGAAATAAGACCCTTTGGAACCATTATAAACCAATTTTGACTTTAATATAAAATAATATTTTGAGATATTCCTAAGGTGCCCCTCTCCTCCCTTATAAAAGGGCACCTCCTCCCCCTCCTCCTCACACCAATTTGAGCACTCAAGATCGGCCAACCCCTGCCATTTTCCCTTATACACTTCCCTAGAATAATCCTAGAGATCCTGGTTTTCTTCAAAGACCAATCTTAGTTCCCTAAGTGAAGGATTCAAAGAGGCCTTTCAAAGAAGAGGTAATAACCATTACCGATCTTTTCGATTTCTTTCTTCTTCAACTTCTTCTTCTTTAGTTGTTTCATGATAAAGTAATAACATAAGTATTACTTACATACTGATATGTTATTATAAATATGAAACAACTCTAATTAACCTTCTATCCATCCTGCGGAAAAAGGAAATCACCGCGCGTGCGTACGTACGGAATACCGTCTCCACGCCGTGGTGTAATCTATTTTCCACCACCACCTTAATTGGATGGGTATAATGGTTTAATGAGTAACTATATATGATTATTATAAATTTATATTGATACTGAAATAGTATAAATACCCTTAAACGCAATTCCACGACCATGGGAATGATATCATCGCTCGTGCGTACGTACGGACTACCGTCTCCACGACGCGATGAGATTCATTCTCAATGACTAACCATTAATGAATGATTATAAAGTATATATAATAATTACTAATGAAATATATTACCTAATAATGATACTGTAATTATTTATATTTATATGTATGTCATCTACTTAATTCCATTCAATTCAATAAGGAAACGAAAACATCGTTCATGCGTACGTACGGACTACCGTCTCCATGAACGGTGTGTTTCTTTCAATTTACTGATTTATTATATATGTATATTCTGAATATATATATATAAATCATGTTTTATATTCTGGAATTAAGTAATCATGATCTAAGTAATCATATGAATAATTACAAGTTAAAAACACAAACGACAAATGAGACGATTTTACCCAAAACGCTACTTTAACATGAATTTACAAAAGAACGGGTAATATAAAGTCATAAGTGGACCATATATGATATAATAACAATGAATATGATTCTGGAATAAGTCAATAACATGATTTAAATCATTATACAGGAGGTTCGGACACTTACGAAGCAAATCGGACCTAAGGTAAGGGAAATATCACAATCTCATTTTTATCCGAGATTGTTTATTCCTAAGTATTTACTGGGGTGTATTTTATCATCCAAATCCATGTTTCATCAATATGTAATATTATTTACATCCACATACACTTGTTTAAATCCAATTTTACCCTTCGGTGAGTTTTTATTAATATGTATGAAAGGAATCTTTTGTCGTTTTTCGTACGAGGTATTTTTTGACTTTTCCGACAAAAGTACGAAGAATGTTTTTTTTAACTTATAAGGGATGAATGGATTTCAAAAAAATTATTTCCAAGAAGCTTCCTTTACAATTATTCAAGTTTATTTTTAATCAACTTCTTTTATTTTAAAATTGTATGACATGTTAAGAAAGGAAACGTGTTTTTTGAAGTAGAAAGGATATTTTCCTCAAGAATGAAGTTCAAGTATTTTATCAAAATTATTTTCCATCTAAGATAATAAAAGGGTTCTGTTTTTATCCCTATTATTACATGGATTTGATTATGTTGTGATGGAAACATTTGTATGAATTCCTTTATCTTATATGAATTGTTTTATGATGTCATGTTGTTTAAGAATCCCATTTTTGTTACATGTGTTATGCGATGATGTATGATTTATGATTATGTGGCACACATAAGAAAGGATTCATTATAAGATGGGTGGGACCTATATCTCCCTCCAATGCATTGGGTAAATATTTTATATCTCGTGAGATAGACAGGGCTGGAACGGTAGGTTATACCGGTTCAGTGAAACAGGACTGAAACGAGGGTTACTCGATTCAGAAAGGGACTTTGTCCACTAAGATAGTCTTGGAAATGAGTCTTGACTAACAAGAAATGATTATCTATGATTATGTGTGTATGCCACAAAGTTTCAAGTTTTATGTTATGATTATGGGGATCTCATTCTCACTTCTATGAATTATTGCATGTTAAGATATTATGATCTCTTTTGCAGGTTATGATTCTCAAAAAGATATGATATGATTTTTAGTTCCTATATTTTCCTTGCTGAGCATTTGAGCTCACCCTTTTATGTTTTCTTTTCCCCAGGATATAAAGAAAGGTTTTAGGTAAAAAAAAGGGAAGATCTTTATGGGAGATATTTAAGATCTTTCACCACGATTAGAATATTACGTTCCGAGTTTCCAAAGACACTAAACTATTACGATCCTTGTGTGTGTGTTTTTGTTATGTACTAAGTATTCCGCAAAAGTAATGTAATGTCCATGTACGATAAGCTTCGGGTCTCTACAGTAGCTCAACTCCCCGGCCTAACCCTTATGTCGTACGCCGCAACTGGAATCACCGCCCACACCTGGAATAAGGCCCGGGGATTCCCTCTTTCAGAACATCCATATGGTGAAACACCCAAGGATATCTGGTCACGCAAGGTTCCACAATCGATGTCTCGTAAACAAGACTCTCTTACAAACTCAGAAAGAGATGGAGTCAACACCATCGACTAAAGGAAAAGGTCCCACAGCTTTTATCATACCAACTCAGGGTTACACTGATGCCCCACCCCACCCTAGTAACTCCACAAGCAAGGATCAGGGAGGAAATCACTCCACATACAGAGTCTATCAATTCTACTGCATGAAGTAGAAGAGCTGTTGAGCATACCTCTTATCACCTCGTGCTCTACAAGATCATAGATATCCAAACCTCGCGGCTGTCTATGGACCCAACAGTCAGCTCTCGGAGCCTAATGTGGACCACCTAGTGGTGATGGGAAGACCTCGTAATGTCGTCCCCCACTACCATCTCCTACCGCTCCTCTACTAGGACCGCCTCTCTCGGTACTACTCCAATCACGACGCTGCCTCTATCGTGGTGGTGCACCTACTGCCTGCCCGAAGCTCTCTACATGCCTGGTCAGGCAGTCTCATGCCAGGTGACCTCGCCCATCGCAAGAATAGTGCCGACTCTCTTTGTGCCACATTGGTGCCCTTCGGCGCCGCTGTGGTGTACGACCATGCCTCTGTGTCTGGTTTTTAGAAAGCCACCTGCGTCGAGGTCCTACTTGACGACGCCCGCTTGCTGCGATAGACATCTCGACACCGACGTGCATGCTGCCACCACCAAATCTAGAACATGAGAGTATGCCCTCTGTCACCATCGTCTGTTCTAGCACCCCGGAATATGTGGAAACACCCAAGGGTACTATGACAGCACGAATCTCTCAGTGGAGACTCTACTCAACTTCTGTGCTCAGATGTTATCTTCGTGGACCAAGTTCGGGTAAAAGCGTGCATTGTCTGCAAAACTAGCGGTGTACTCGGCCACCGTCATCCCTCTCAGGTGAAACTATAGGAGCTACTGAATCCGAAATGAGCGCAAGAAGGAGGGAAAAAACCCCCTCATGGAACAACAACTGGAAGTTTCCCCACGAAAGTGACAACTCATCAAGAAACTGAGTCCCCAGAATCCACCAATGTTAAGCTGCTCCACGAAAAAGGGTGGCTGCCAATGACACTCTCTGATCTGTCAGCATATGCACAAGCATGAAAAGGATAACCAATGCCTCTAGCCAAACCTCTGCTACCAGAGGGTCTGGATCACCACTGAACCTTAGCTGTCTCTTCCGCTAGAACTCACGAAGTGCACTCAACCGATGCTTAATCCCCGCCTACTCTGCTGAAGCTTTGTGCTGCTCAAAAAGTGGGGGTACTGCTACCGGCCCACCTAGAGAAAGGGGCTCACATGATGGGTCCTGGACTGTGGCCTCGTAGCTCACAGGGTCATCGTCATGAACCAAAGCTGGTATCCCGGCTTGCTGTCCTTGTGGAGACATCCAGAATATTGTCAAGGAGTGCCGCGGTCAGATGATTATACATGTATATACCAATAACAACAATGATAGGGAGATGACTCAAGAAGGATAGTCAAAGACTCAATCCTATGTGATGCAAAAACCAATTTTACCTGCAACAAGTGGCTCAGCATGCCGAGTCCACAAGCAGGTTATCATGGTCCTGGTGAATGGATACGTCGGCCGTCGTACCATCACTAGACTCCCTGGCCTCAGAGATGCTCTCGAGACACGTTAACACTGTTTCCCTAAATCCCAACCAATTCTTTTTTACTTTAGGGATTATTAAATAGCATCCTAAGGAGCGAACCACCTTTGATACCACTTTTTCACGACCCGAACCTACCCGGGCTTGAGCCGAAACTACCCCAAGGCCGCCTCCATAGGCGAGGGGCTGGCGACCAGTGCCGAAGGCACAATAACATGGGGAGGCCTTTGCCTAAGTACATGTACACACACATGCAGAACACTCAATCAAAAAGTGCAGAGTAAAAAAGAAAAGAAAAGGGAAACTGCTGTAAATAACCCAAAAATGTGCATTGACCTCTAAACAGTAAAAAACAAGTGCTGAAAGTAACTGAAAAAGAAAAGGAAAAAACACGAGCCCAACCAGAAAAGTGCCACAACCCGGCAACAGGTAAAAAAAATGAAAACAGCTGGAAGGGTCCCCCAATTGGAACCTGACTACGACCACTACACGCGGTCCACGCTCCTAAACTCCTAAGCTCCACTAAAGTCATGACCAACCTGTCTGTCATCTGCAAGGTCACACCAAGTGCGGGAAAATCCCAAGAAGGGGTGTGTATAAAAATACTTACTTAGATACCCTGAAGGCTTGAGGGAGCAAAAACGGAGGAACCGATGGGTGAGAAGTAGAGAGAATGGGGAATAGTAAAGGAATACAACAAGGAGTGCAGTAAAGAGTCCAGCTCAACCAAACAGGAGAGAGAGGAAGTAGACTCTTCCAAACACAAGGAGATGGAAAGGGTGGAAGACGAACTTCTCGTTGAGTCTTCGCTACCTATAGTTGGAGAGTAGAATCGTCCAACTATGAGAAGCTAGACACGGAAAGCATGTGGCATACCATGCGCGTCTTCGCCTCTCCTGGAGGGAGAGTAACCAACCCGGAGAAGTGGGTACTGGTACGAGGTATATACAAATACAAATGCTCAATCATGAAGCCCTAACAAGATCATAAGGGGATCTCCATACCATAGCTCAACCCAAGAAAATGAGTAGCCAATAGTCCCAGAAGTAAACAGTGTCGATGCCCAACATCCTGCACATCTACCTCAAACTACATGTCAAGGTGCCCAACCACCACACCTCGACACTATCCGCTTTCAGCGGAACTAACTCGCCCACAAGGTTTTAGGTCACGTCACAAGGACGCATCTCTGTGGGGGAAAGAGCCCCTCGTACTTGAGAGTTCAGGGTTAATTCAAACCCTGCCTCTTCACTGCCCCGCAGTCGAGAGGTCTCCTCAAAGTCAAGGTCGTTCCATCACTGACCCATACAACCAAGGGTCCCGCTCCAGTAATCATGGAGAAAATCCACAGTCTATCTTAGTAGAAAGGATTGAGTATGGAATGTCAACGGGTGTCCCACTACCCATCCCTACTGGAGGGTAATTCATAATATGATATCGGGTGACCCACTGCCCATCCCTGCTAGAGGGTAAACCCTAACAAGATATCGGGTGACCCACTGCCCAGCCCTACTAGAGGGTAAACCCTAATACATCATTAGGGGACCCACTGCCTAACTCTACTGAAGGGTAGACCCAAATACATCATCAGGCGACCCACTGCCTAGCTCCACTGGAGGGTAAACCTGGAATAAGTTGACAGGCGACCCACTTCCCAGCCGTGCTAGAGGGTAGACCTAGAACTAGACAACGGGTGACCCACTGCTCAGCCCTGCTAGATGGTAGCCCCTAAGAGGTCGTCGGGTGACCCACTACCCAGTCTCTGCTAGAGGGTAGATCCTAAGAGGTCGGGAGACCCACTGTCCAGTATCTTCTAGAGGGTAGAGCCTAAGAGGTCGTCGGGTGACCCACTGCCCAGTCTCTGTTGGAGGGTAGACCCTAAGAGGTCGGGTGACCCACTGCCCAGTCTTTGCTGGAGGGTGGAACCTAAGAGGTTGGGTGACCCATAGCCCAGTCTCTGTTGGAGGGTCGACCCTAAGAGGTCGGGTGACCCACTGCCCAGTCTCTGCTAAAGGGTAGACCATAAGAATGATCATCCCAAAACTGCTCTAACCATCTCCACTGGAGGGTACAACACTGGAAAACTGAACACGGAGTGGTTATCGTGCAACCACCCGACTCCGGAACAAAACCAGGGTAAACCACTCAACCCTACTGATCTAAACCATCCAGGAAAAAGGCAGGGGAAAAACCTCAACCCCTCTGGTCAAAAAATAAGAACAGAGGAACCCTCTACGTCGTGAGAGGTCAAAATTACGTGAAGCAAAACATGGCACGCACATGGGGCCCACACGACGTGTGGCCCCATGCCAACCCCAACCGAATGCATAGCCGTTATCTGGTACGAATAACCACATGTACCTCCACGCGTTCTCGTATACTCCTAGAGTATACCACATTCCATCCCAAAGGCTATCGTGCACACGACACCCAACGTCAATGCGAAGTCATGACGTAACATCTCCAACCTACCACCTCAACGGCTGAGGCACAACCAACCACATCTCGTTAAGCATAAAATCACTCACATGAGAGTTCATGCGATCACATGCTAAGGGTTCTCTGAAAATGCCGCAGGAAGAACCACCATCGGGGCACCTTCACATTCCATATTTAATAAGATCACGTATGAGGCTCTGCTTACCTGAAAAGATTACACCATTGTAATCCTAGAGGAAAAACACCCGAGATCGACAACTTTCTCGCCTCCAATGAATATCAGATGGAAAAGTCACCAACACCGCCTCACGCCCAAATGACGTCCCCTGATCCCGAGCCTCGGCCCCGAAAATAGTCAGGCGCATCACACCATTGCGATCCCCTCGCGAAAACACGTCAAAAAGACTGCTCACTTGAGGGCAATTGACATCCAGAGAAAAAGAATCATTACGGCGCACCGCACACAAGCGGCGCTTCGTGGGACCCACATCACAGTCTCGAATCCCAATGGGCGGATCGTACCATTGCAATCCTCTCGAAAAAGTACACATGTTCGACTAATAACTTGTCCAAAAAGGACACCCAGTGATAAATCTGGAAATCACCGTCAACTCCAAAAATGGCCCTCACCCACACTAGCATGCAAAATTAAAGAGGGAAGACTACGCCAATGTAATTCTTGCGGAAAAAGACCCAAAAACGACTGCTCGCACGACCCGAACGAATTTCCGATGAATAAGTCGTGAAACGCTACATGAAGCTCAAAAGACGGGCCATGCGGCACGTGCCTCAACATCATCCTCAACACCTGAAACCACCCTGGAAGGGTCCACCTCGGTGCCAGGGTCCCAACAACACTGACAGCGCTTAAATCGGATGTCAGACACGTCTGTGCCGTTCAAAACAAGTTCCCCCCAGAAAAATGACAAAACACTTAAAGACACGTTGTGCCTCCAAGGCCAATCGTTTCGGAAATTAAAAATTCCTGAAACCATCTCAAAACGTCTGCCTTGACATCAGGTCTGCGCCTCCGCAGATAGTGTGCAAAACGGACGCCTGTAGCGAATGGTACGGGCATCGGAAAACAAAGGGGCAAAGCCCCTTGGGCTGGACCGGCCTAGACCGGCCGGTCCGCCTGGCCTGGGCCGGCCCGCGCCTGGCTCGCAGCTTCGCCGTGCGGGCCGGTGGTGGACTCAATCCACCGCGTTTTCAACCGGCTGAGACCGGTCACCGTGCGACAACCCACGCGGCGCGTGTCCTTGACCGCGCACAGGGGTCGCGCACCGCGACCCCGTGGTCTCCGCGCCCCAGAGCTCCATCGTGCCCCGGCTGGAGTCGCCTCGCACGACACAACGCGCTGGCCACCGACGCCTAGGGCCCAGCCGCCGACACCAAGCACCCCACCGCCGTGCCATCTTCCTGAGCCGCCTGGAAGAGGATTCGCCGCCATTGGAGCTCGCCGGAAAAATAGACACCCGTAGCAAACTTTGAAAACCCGCAAAATTCGACGAGCTTCTACGGCCTCTTCCGAACTCCGATATCGATTCCGAAAAGGGAAATAGAAAGAACATAAATTATAATACACATCCATGGGTTTTTTCGAAGATAAAACAAAAATTAGAGGATATAATTTAGGTTCAAAAGTGGTGCGGGAAGGAAAAAACGCAACAAAACCCTACCTCATGGGCGTTGCCCAGAGCTTCGCCGCCGAACCGCCGCCTTGCCGGAGCTGTCTCGCCGGAGTGGAAGAGGAGAAGATGGAGGAGGAGCTCTTTCTAGGTTATAAAGAAAGGGGGAGAGAGAGGGGGGGTTAAGTGTTTAAGTATAAACACACTTTACCACCCGCCTCTGGCCCGAACCCAAACCTCCGACGGGGTCGAGGTTAAGAATCCCCAAGGCCAAACACCACCTCCCGAGCACAACGGTGGTCTTGAAATTTAAATTCGATCCCCCGTTCAAATGTTATAAAACTAAACGGCCAAAGCCGCCAAATTATGAAAACGCCCATGGAGCCATTTCTCAAAAACGGCCCTCGCCTGTGAAACTTACACCCCTCCTAGGGTAAATGGCACGCTCCGAACTAAACGGTACCCTCAGTTTTCCAATCTGAGCCACCATTTAAGAGATAATTGTGTTTCAACATTAAATGAATAAATTAATTAATTTAATTATCCATTTAACGTTCTGATAGCAGGTGAGGGGTCCAAACATCCCACGCCGACAAGTTTTATGTCGTTCCTAGGGTAAACACCACATTCCTGACCCATCCGTACACTCAGATCACTGATCCGGATCACCGTTTAGGAGTTATCTGATTTATTTTGCGTTTCCAGTGTGAACACACTGATAATATAATTCCGGCCACTCCGGGGCCCGAAATCGCATGTCGTCTGAAGGCGCTGCTCTGGAATAACATCAAGATTATTCCAAAGTCTTTCACAGCAAAAACCGGGTTCTTACACGTTACTTCCTATATAAATTGTTTCTGGAAACAATGGATTTAATATTTTTAAAAATATTAATTAAAATAATTTATATGGTTTAATATAATTATTTTTCAAAATTAATTGTAAAAATAATATAATTTTTCTACCACAATTTAGGGTAAAACTACTTTATAATGGGATATAAATAAAGAGAAGGGGTTGAATACAAACCAAATTTGTAATGCCACAACATTTTAAAATTGTAAAATCATGTTTATAGGAATTTTTAAATTAAACACCAAAATCATAATATAATAATACATCCTAATATTTTTTTATAGATTTATTTTTATACAAATTCAATCACTTAGATTGTTTTCAATTCACACAAAACTATGTTTAAATAAAATAATCTATTAAAATTTTATTAAAATACCACCATTGTAAGGTTGATGATAATTTTTATGTGTGTGAACATTAATATATAAATTATAAGAATTATTTTGTTCTAAATATTGGAAATTAAATATATATTATTTAACAATGAATGATAGGTATTTTTTTGAAAAAATCAATTTTTTATAAATGACGGTTCAGTCTCACATTTCATTAAAATATTAAAATTATAAATTATATAATATAGATAATTTATTTAAAAATTAACATAATTTTTGACTACACAATATAAAAGTTTTCTTTGGGGGAATTGTGTTTGATTATTCAGAAAAGTTTTATTCATTGATGAATAATGAAAAATACAGAATTTTAATTGAAAAATATATATTTGTTTAAATTATCTATAATGTTAAATTAGATTTATAATTTTATTTAATGTAAAATTAATTAATTTATATATATTATTTAATCCAATTTAGGTCAATTAAATAATTTTCATATTGAATTTTGATATGAAAAATTTGTAAATATTCGAAGTCTTCCTCTTAGAAAACCCTCTTTCTCAATGCCTATACGGGAAAAATATTAAATATAATCACTCCAATTACATGAATGGTATTACTATAAAATAATTTCACATTTTGATTAATGATAGTTTATATTATATTATAATTTAGTCGTAGTTTTTTACTATATTTAATTGTAATTACCAAAAAAATATTTACCATGATTAAGGTAAAAATGATTTTTCATGGGATCAAACTAAATGATAAGTTTCAACATGACATAAACACTTTTATAGAACATTTTGCATGGAAATATGTCAAAATTGAAATATCTAATCCTCTATAATATTTTTTTTACCCATATGTAATGTGAAAAACACGGGTAAAACGTTTTCCTTCATACAATTACAAGTATGACACTCACGTTACTTCTTTATGGCTATCCATTATTCTATCACATTCTATACATAAAATAATTTTAGTTTAGAAAATAACAACCAAAATCGCATCTAATATTCCTTTATACCATCCCATAATCCTGTTTTTAATGAATCCATACTATTAATTACTTAGGTACATAAAAAATTTTATTACACGAATAAGAGGTAACATATTCATCATGTGTCTATTTTATCTCTTCATCGGCCATAATAAACAATTATTAATCCACTAGTAAATAACAAAATATATACCTTTAATATAAATAGATATTACTATGTTAAATTTTTTATCTAATACTATTCCCATTCCCATCCAATGGATTAAAAAATCATCATTTGTGTGTGTGGAAGACTACCACCTTATGAATCGATGTCATTCATTTTCTCTATTACTACATTTCATTCATGGGTATGATCGTGGATTTAATATATATATATAATATCAATAAAATAATTATTCCCATTTACTAATTATTTAATATATACATTTTTTTCTTTCCATTCATTAGGTGATATGATATTGTCGATCTTGTGTTCGGTGGACTACCACCTCAGGAATTGATGCTACTCATCATTCATTAACACATTTCATGAAAGGAGATAATGATAATTATAATGGATTTATGTGATATAAATGAAATATTTATAATATTTGTGAAATATTAATCATTTTTATAATATACTATATCATTTTCTTCCTTATACTAAAAAATGATAACATCGTTTGTGTATATGTGGACTACAACCTTCACCAAGAGATGCTACTCTCCATTCATTAGCATGAAACATTTATTATATATATATTTATATTTTAAAAAAATATTATATTATTATATTATTATCATTATGAAATGATATAATATGACATATCTTCTTTCCATAATGAGCATTTATACATGTAAACATTACTCATGTGTGTGTTTGTCTTACTCACTCTATGATAATAATATAGGTCATTTTTCATCAATGTGACTCATAAATAGTAATAAAATAATAAATGATGTACAATAATGATAATTTTTTGATTATTATAATTTTTGATATGTTTATACAATTACATATTTAACCATAGGAAACCAACCAAATTCATTTGGTCACATAAGACAAATATCTGCAAAACAATCGACGTAAACAAAATTGATTTTGTAATCATATAAAACATGGTAATAAGTGATATAAAATTTAAAATAAACATGAAATATATTTTTTAATATAGTAACTAATTTACATAATTTTATTTTTTTCATATGTTAAAAGATATATGTGATGAGTGGGACTCAAGTTATGGGTTTCTCGTCTAACTTTAACTTCTATGAGACATATTCCATATTCTCCAATTATTTATTCTCTATGGTGTATATAAATTTTTTTATTATTATATAATTAATAATATTATATTAATGGTATTTATTTTTTTATTTAGTTATATTTATATCATGGGGATTATAATTCAAAATTTAAAAATGTATAAGTATTTATTTTACAATCTCATCATTATTCGAGATTTTTTTGTTTATATATCCCTTGGAAGAATTATTTAATATTAATATAATAAAATAAATATATTCTATACTATCTAGTAATTCAGGGGATTTCATGAAATAGTACCAGTTTCTACCTATTTGTAGGTTTAATTGGATGAGAGATCTGTTTTATGAAAATCCAACTCTATTTCTCTCTTCATTAGGATATCATTTTTCATCAAAGCCATTGATTTCTAAAAATGTTTTAAAAAAATTATTTTTAACATTTTCAAAAATAGTTATTAAATAAATATTTTCCAATTTTACTTATTAAAAAATATTTTTAAATGAATCTTCATGCAGTTTTCAAAATAATGGATGATTGGATTTTATTAAAAATTTTAAAATAATATTGGTTTTATCTTGTGGAGAATGAGAGAAATTTTATATTCTTGTTAACACTAAATAATATATTTCTTATTATAATAGTTTTAAAATATTATTTCAATGAAATATATATTCATGATTTTTGAACTTTTATATATAAAATTATATTTAAAAAACAAAATGATGTTTTTCTCAAAAAACATTTAGGGATATTTTCATGGTTTTTTATTCATTATCAACATCAACCCTATATTTTACTTATGATAGACTAAGTATTTGTTTTATGGATGTCATAATTATTATTAATTAGGTTGTTTTATGATTATTGTGACTGGGGACGTACAATTTTATTGTAATTCGCTATTTTAATCTCAATGGAATGTGATTTTGTGAATATTTTTTGGAAACTATTATAATTTCATATGTTTTTAATTCAATATGAATTTTTATAATTATTTTTATTCTATTTTACATAAAGAATAAATCTGAATTAGTGAGTGATGGGGGGGCTCTATATCCCCTCAATAAATCTGTATTTCTTCTAAGAAAAATCAGATATGTTATTGAAAGAGGCTTTAGACATTTAATTTGATGTATTAACATCGGGAAATAAATGTATTTATATATCTTGGGACATGTTCTTCATTGATTTATAATATTTCAATCATTACAAATTCTATCCTTTTGATGTCATTTTTCGATAATCTATGTTATTATTAGATTATTTAGAATGTTTATTGTCTTATTTCTAGACCATGTTATCATTTCAATGGAATTATTTTATCATTTTTTATTTCTATCATATTATTCTCAACTTATTGAAAATATTTATTGTGTTTTAGATATTAAAATTTTGATATTGATTATGCTTCATTTATTACTTTTTTTAATTTTATTCTATCCCTTATAAAGAATTTTATCTCACCCATTTATTATGTTTTATTTTCTTAGGATATGGGGAAGAATTCTGTAAATGATATTCAAGGATACACAAGGGGGATACATTAATAATAAAATAAACTTATTTCTGTATTTTAGGTTTTAAAATGATGTGTGAAGTTCATGTATTTATATAGTTTAATAAAAATACTAACTACTTTCATTCTTTGGGATGTGATTACTTGTAACTTATGATAGTGTACTAAATTATAAACTAGTTTCTATCTATTATGGATAGGTCCCTACTATTGGTATTTTGTGATGATTAGTAGAAAAAATAGGAACAATATTTAGGAGAACACATTTTTAGAAACACAATCCTATGATAAATATTGGGGATAGTTACTGAATACCATCCTAACTTTTTAGTGAGGAAAATATTTTTTGTTTCTTATCTAATGTATATCCTTACTAGGTACAAATGGATATTGTTGTGGCATAGAGGTATCTATGGGTAATATCATTGGAAAGGGTTCATTGGGCTTTACCTGATTATCACATTGTTCTAGAAAACTAGACTTACTATTCACCTAACACTCTTGAGATATATTTTTAAGAAAGTTCAAATTTTTTTCAAAAGATTATGAATGATTTGAAAATTAGTATATCCCCAATGAAACTATGATTCTTATTATGAGACTAACTATGCCTAAATTTTTCAATTTCTGTTATGTATATAATTTTTTTTAATATACAATATGTTTCACAATGATATGATATAATATAGTGTATCCTATTATTTATAAATGTTTCCAAACTAAAATAATTAGATTAAAATCAATGATTGCACCCCATGTTGGGATTTCCCCCCACTAAACATAATAATGATAGTCCTGGATCTAGACCTAGAACAAATCAAATTTTAACAATATTAAGGATGATGACATGATTTGTTAGTAATAAACATTCCCATAAGGGGTGTCCTATTGATACACAATGTTGTGTAACAATGTAAGACCAATTTAGAAATTAGAAGTATCCATTATTAAATGGGACTATAAATTCATTTTTGGACTTGTATTGGATAATTTCATTGGAGAATAAATTTATTACCATAGGATGTTTTGATATGGGGAATATTTTCTTGGATGTTTATCATCACCAAAAAGATTTGTATTTATAGGGATTCTTGATTTAATACACAATGGTTGAGGTTGAAAATTAAATCATAGAGTGGGAGGATTTCATGTTAATATTCGTTGAAAAATATTTTCATCATGAGAAAATGAACAAAAATGGAAATGTAGTTCTAATGACTAAGCTAAAATAAGAGGAAAATGTTACTAATATGCATGGTGAAATACAAGGTTATAAAGGCATATTGTAGAAAAAATATGTAATCCAAATAGAAATATTAAATGTTTCTTTGATGGGAATAATACAATCCTCTAAAGTCCACCAGTCTCCAAAACATTCCCATTATACACGAAATAATATTAACGTTTTCTATCAAGGAAGATAAATAATTATCCAAGTATAATGGATTTGATGAGAATAAAGAAAAGTTATGAAAAACATATCAAAAAATGGATACAGTGATAAAGGGAAATAAGGATTTATTAAATTTTGATAATTAATAATGGAAAGACCATGGTACATGATTATAAGGAAAAAGAGTTTCCTTCATGTCTGAAGATAAATTATACCATGCAGATGATTTAATGGGTAGGAAAAAACTTCCAAATGTGAAATGCTTACACTATAAGGAGAAGGGGAAGAATGAAAATGAATTACCCATGGGTCAAAGGAAAATACTTCACAATGAGCTATAGATTCATTGTCATTATTTTAATATTATTAAAATTTATGTGGAATAATTAATTTGTTTTTGTATGTGTATCCATGAAAATTATTTTAAAATTATTTTATTACTAAAATTATCGAAACATATAAGAATTTTATTATAGTAAAATTTCTTAAAGGATATTGGAGTATATGTTGAATGGCAATGATGACTAAGAAAAGTGATTTGATGAAAAATTGAACCACTTGGAAAGAAAACTTATTGAGTGTGTGTAACGATTAATATGATCTTGATGTTGATATAATAATGGTGAATTGGTTATTATGGAAGTATCAGTGACACTTAAGGTTTATAAAGTCTTTATTGTTGATGTGATTATAGGATATTTGATTTTCGTAATATTATATTAATTATCATAATATGTTTTAGATAAAGGAGAGGCCTCATACTAAGTGACCACCCATCAAATCTGACAGGTCCGGAGGGGTTAAACCTAAGACTGATGGATGATATGGTTCTAGAACCTACCACTTGCCTACAAAATTTCCTGGTTTATATGTAATTTTTTTAGTTAAACTATTTCATGAATAAATATTAATGATGATCTAGTGGTGTTATAATTTTTTAGAAATTAATTTAATATATTAGAGAACTAATGATAACCATATTTCTTTATAGAAAACTTTATAAATAGATATAATGAATTGTCACTATTGTATTGTCTATATGATCCATTTAAATTTAATTTTTTCTCTTTAATTATAAAAATTAATATTGTAAATTAATTTATTATGTATGAAATAGAGATTATAATTATTAATACCAGAGAAAAATTTGAAATTGTGTATATTAATTGGAGACATATAATGTACATTTTCATATATTATTAGTATAAAGGATAATGGAATGCAACATATCTAATTAAATGAATATTGAATTAAAATTATGTCATAATAACTTCAATGATATTAAAATAATCATATTTTAAATAATCAAATATTTATGGTTTTTAGGTCCTTAACATTAAATTGGTCTTTCAATTTGTTATGATCAATGACCTCTATCAGTCTCCAAAATTATTTACATTTTCCCTCTATGTCAAAATCTCAACATTCCACCCATATTCTCATACTTGAAAAAACTAGTTTTTTGTTATTTCATATGAAATTTTTAATTCAATTTATTTATTATAAATAGTTTATTTTATCAATATTTTTATAGTGTTTTTCATTCAACAATTTTACATTAAAAACTGAATGCCTTCACCACCATGATAATGATTAAATAGTGAGTAAGTATTTTATTTAAGAGGGGTATAATGTTAGAAACCAAGATCCTAAATTAGGATAATAATGTTCAATATAATGTATTAAATCAAAAAAAATCATAGAATCTAATATAACATCTTGAGACTATACAATATATTTCAATTTAAATAAAATCAATCGATTCGATAACTTATGATGCACACAACAACGAGATTAAACAAATATACTCTTAAAAATTTATCGAACCAATAATTGTTATAACCTATCCATTAAGGTGGATATTATGAATACTAAAAAATAAATAATGAAAATACTGGATATAAAATTTTTATAAATTAATATTTGGTCATTTAAATGAAAATAATATTTTCTTGGAAGAAAATGTGTTTTTTTTCTGAAAGCCTGTTTACTCATGAATTGTGTTGAGAAAATAAAATAACTTTTTTCACCATAAGATTTTTTTTATAAAAATAAATTCATTTTGAAAATCATAATTTCAAACTTATTTAAGGGTGGATTTTTTTATTTTTCTAAAAAGAATCATTTTTTGATGAATAGTGAAGAATACATAATTTTCATTTAGAACATTCTTTTCTTTTCAGTTATTTATAATAATAAATTTTATTTTTAATTCAATTTTATGAGAATAATAGTAAAATTATATTTTAATTTATCCAATTTCTGTAATTGGAATCATTTTTATTTTTAATTTCTATATACATTTTTTTAAAACTTTTAATAGTTTTCCCTTTGAAAACTCGTTTTCCCATCTCTTATATGATAATAATTTTAAGTTTAGTTTTTAAAAATATATGAATTTTATTATGAAATATTAAATAAATATTGATAATAAGAATTAATTTTGTTATTTGATAAATTACAATTAAATTTTTAGCACAATTATTAGTCAAAATATTACAAAATATATACCGTGGTTAATGTAAAATCATTATTATAAAGGTTAAAATAAAAATAAAAGAGTAAATATAAGATAAAAACTTTTTTATAACCTATTTAATTGATTTAATTTCACCATATAATTTATAGTTCCCATTAATACTCAAATTTTTACCATTTTACATGTGAAAAATGTGGGTATATCTTTTTCTTTCCAAGAATACAATTGTGTCACCCACCTCACATATATAAGGCCACCCAATATCCTCACTTAATCACACCATAACACCATAAATTTTCAGACATTATCTTCTAAAATAACTTCCAAAATTCTATACTGTAAACCTAGAAGACTTTTTCGACATAATTCCAATATTGGATGGTTTTTTGTGGAATCATAAGTTATTTACCTAAAGAAGATGTAATGTTCATCAATGATTATAGTGACCCGACCTTTTCTTACATTACTATTACATCATTTCAAAGATAAAAAACATAATAATGTTACACATGGAGGATCCAGAGGTTTAGTGTCTTGGGAAAACTAGGACTACACATAACAAGTACAACATCAAGCATAAAAATTCATTTAATCTCTTCTTCTATAGCTTCTTAGTAGCACTTTTCCTCTCTTTAGTACATGTAGCCACCTGAGGATATACATCAAAAGGGGTGACCTAAAATCCTAGTAAGAGGATAGATAAGAACAATATAGCATGGGGTGAGCATAATCATGAAGAATATCTTGATCATGAGAGGAGCATAAACAATAAACTTGAAATGTGGCAAAGCATAAAAATGAAACATCATGTCTTAGTTGTTAACTACCACACATACATTTGAAAAAATCTAGCATAATGTTCACGCATCATTTCACATTTACTCATGAGATTCATCACTTTACCCAATGTATTGGAGTGCTATATAATTCCGGGCGCACCCGTCACATTTAAACATTCATATTGCGCTACATAATTCCAGGCACACCCGTCACATCATAACATTATCATTATCATGCATGACACATAGAACACATATAAAAAATTTACATAAATAACCTATGTAAAGGAATGGGTTTCATCTCAAAATAACACATTCATAAGCTTTGGGTTCCCAAAAGAAAGAGGGAACAACATACTTGATACAAGAACCATCAACCTTGAATGAGAGGTAAAAGGTGAGATCTTGAAAGAAGAGTTCTTTGGGAAAACATTCGGATGGACATAAAAACCAGTGACAAACATGTATATCCCAAAAAAGTAAAGGAAATGATGAAAAAAATACCTTTGACGAGTAACCATATCAAAAATGGAGTGAAAGAGGGAGAACCCGAAGGAAGAAAATTGGGTTCGAGATTTCCCCTTACCATGTACTAGAATGCCTCCTTCTCTTTAATGTCCTGTATAATGACATTGTATTAATTAATTAGAAATTCCAGAACCTTTTACACATTAATCGGGTTCATTCTGGTTTCATTATTTCATATTATGTTCCTTTGGATGACTTATAGAGTTTAAAAACATTGATCGGGGATGTTCGTTTTCATGGTTTTCTTGAGCGGTCCACTTGTATTCTTAATTTGATGTTTGGGTAGATCATGGGTAAACATATAGAACTGATATTACATGTAATTAATGATATTATAGAATTTTTAATGATTTTATAATGAGTTATATTAGATCCATGTGGATGAATCATTGGATAAGAATTAAATGAAGATTATTTGGGTTAATTTTAGCGGTTTTTGGATCACAATGAACTCATTTTAACATTTACCATAGTAATAAGGCTATAGGTTATTTCCAGAACATAAAATATAACATAATACATATAAAATATTCTGGTCAACAATAAAAATGGTTTCATGACCAGATTGAATGTAGAAATGGAAGAAGAGAGCATGTTGTTTTTGAATGTGATAAATTATCACCACATGAACAACATTCTCTTTAATAAAAAAAGGATAAGGGAAAGGGTGTGGGGTGATACAGTATACCATTATAATATTAATATTACAGTATATGTATAATATTGGAGTTAAAAACAGTTTGGATGAAAATAGGTAGGGAGAGATCAAGAAAGGAACTTGAACATGAAAGGAAATTAAAGGAGAAGAGGGAGGAAAATTACCTCTTGAATCCTTCACTTGAGAACCTCCTTAAGGGCATAATCTTCGTCTATTGATGAGACCAGAAGCTCTTGGACATGGGGGAGATTCTAGGTAAGATGATTGGGCAGAGATTAGTCAATTCTTGAAGCTTGAGAGGTGTTGTTTGGCAAGAGGAGGGTGATGGATTATTTATACATGAGGAGGGAGGTGTTTTTGGTATAAAATATTAAATAAAACAATATATCATGAGTTAGACTTGTAAGAGTAGTTTTTTGACATCTTAAATCATATATCGATATAATATAATTAGTTTTAGGCTTTAACTCTTCTTTATAATTCGAATTCATTAATTTATTAAAAGAAAAGTGAAAGAAAAAGAAAAAGACACTTTAAGAAATCATCTTTTGACTTTAGGCTTTGGAAAGTTCTTTTTAGGTTTGAGAATTGGATTTATTGTATTTAAAGGATCAATTTATGAAATTTAATATGTTTTTTCCGAAACTAAAGTTCTAGAATGTTTATGTCATCATTACATCATTAATGATGCAATTTAGTATATACCGATTATGTGAAAAACTGTGTTTTTTTACTATTCACCCAAAAATTGAAGTATTTCAGAATAAACCCAAAAATTTACCCATACCATTTTTCGACGTGTAGAATCCAAAAATGATGTCCATTTTTCAAAAATAATTTTCTAAATATTATTAATTTAAATTTTAATTAAAAATATAATTTACTTAAAAATAGTTTTTAAAATTAAAACTAATTTTGTAGTTCCTTCAAAAATTACGTAGGGTCCTATGAAATTATCTAAAAACTATTAGTCATTGATTCAATACATTATGAATACATTAAAGGAAAATAAATATTCTTTTAAATTAATTAATTAATTATAAATAATTATTTATGACATATAAAATACCAAAAACCTTTACTAAGGTCAAATTATCACATTCTATGATGTCTAAATTTTATTTTATTATTCATAGGTAATGTTACTCTTATTTACTATTAATAAGGGTCATATAACTATTCATAAGGGTAAGTTACTATTCATAAGGGTAGGTTACTATTCACCAAGAATTATTTTTGTTTCATTAGACTCCAAAAACTATCTTGACCACAACCGTGTATGTTTTGTTTTTAAAATTCCAAACATAGGGGTGAAAAAATTATGTTTAAACGTCACTTATCACTTAGTAGTTCATTATTTTGTGTTTTTATGACATAGATATAAGAAGGGATTTTTCTATTGGAATACTTTGGGTCGTTACATTCTTCCCCCCTTAAGAAATTTCGCCCTCGAAATTTCACCTTACACAAACAGGTGAGGGTACTTCTCCTTCATTGCCTCTTCTGGTTCCCAAGATACTTCCTCAAACTTATGGTTCCTCCACAACACTTTGACAAGGCGGGTTTCCTTGTTGCATAGAACCTTATCACTTTGATCCAAAATTTTTACCGACTGCTCCTCATAGGAGATATCATCTTCCAGCTGTACCACCTCTGAGTTTAGTAAATTTGAGGGGTCTGGTATGTACTTCCTCAGTTGTGATACATGAAACACATCATGAACTTGATCCATATTCGGTGGAAGTGCCAGACGATAGGCCAAGGCTCCTATACGGTCAAGGATCTCAAAGGGGCCAATTTACCATGGGCTTAGCTTCCCTTTCTTCCCGAATCTCATGACTCTCTTCCATGGAGATATTCGAACGAAGACTTTATCTCCAACGTCGAACTCAATGTCCCTTCGACGATTGTCATCATAGCTCTTTTGCCGACTTTGCGTAGCATTGATGTGTTTCTTTATGACTTCAACCTTCTCGGTCATTTCCTGCACAAGATTGGGTACAAGTAGCTTTCTTTCTCCAACTTCATCCCAACAAGTTGGAGTTCTACATCACTTCCCATAAAGGGCTTCATATAAAGCCATCTAAATACTTCAGTGGATGTTATTGTTGAATGAGAATTCAACCAATGAGAGATATTGATCCCATCCACCTTTGAATTCTAGAGAGCATTCTCTTAGCATATCTTCGAGCGTTTGAATAGTCCTTTTCGACTGGCAATCGGTTTGGGGGTGATAGGTCGTGCTGAAATTTAATTCAGTACTCAATGCTTGTTGAAGGCTCCTCCAGAATTTATAAGTGATCCTTGGATCACGGTTAGAGACAATCGAGAGTGGAACACCGTGAAATCTCACTACATCCTTCACATATATCCTTGCAAGTTGTTCAAGTGAGAGGTCTTCCTGAATAGAGATAAAATGGGATCTCTTGGTGAGTCATTCAACCACAACCCATATCACATTATTTCCTCTTAAAATTTTCGGGAGACCCATGACAAAGTCCATAGTAACATTTTCCCATTTCCACATGGGTATAGGCAATGGCTGTATCATACTTTTGGACTTTTGCCGCTCATCTTTAACTTGCTGACATACCAAGCAACTTGATATATAATCCACAATCTCTTTCTTCATGTTATCCCACCAGAAGTTTTCTCGGAGATCACGATACATCTTGGTACTTCCAGGATGAATAGAGAAAGTTGAGCTATGTGCATTATCCAATAGCCCCTTCTTTATTCCGAGTGATGAAGGCACACAAAGCTGCGTTCCAAACCGAATCACACCATCATTGTCGATATGGAACTCTTACAGCTTCCCTTCCTTTACTGCATTCACCCTCTTTTTTATCTCCACATCATCCCTTTGTGCTTCCTTAATCTTATGTTGGATGGATGGTTGCGCAATCATTTGGGCAAGGTAGGATGTATCCCCTGTCCTTACGATTCCCAAATCCATCCTTTTCATATCCATGAAGATAGGGTCTTTCTCAATCCTCAACATGGATAGAGTAGCAGGTTCTTTCCTGCTTAGAGCATCGGCTACCTTGTTCGCCTTTCCCCAACGATAGTGAAAAGAGAAATCGTAATCCTTGATTAGCTCTAACCATCTCCTTTGACGCATGTTGAGCTCATTTTGTGTGAATATATACTTTAGGCTCTTGTGGTCGGTGTATATGTCACACTTCTCACCATAAAGGTATTGCCGCCAGATTTTCAAGTCAAAAATCACGGCTGTCAGCTCTAGATCATGCGTCGGGTAGTTCTTCTGACTGATCTTCAACTATCGTGAGGTGTAGGCTATCACATTATCATTTTTCATGAGTACACAACCCAAGACTTTCTTTGAAGAATCACTGTATATCACAAAACTTTCTCCACCTTTCGGTAGTGTGAGTACAGGTGCAGTTATCAGCCTTCTCTTTAGATCCTTGAAGATTCCCTCACATTCTTCCATCCATACATACTTTACCCCTTTCCTTGTTAACTTTGTCAGCGGTCTTCACAATTGTGAGAAGTTTCTCACAAAACGTCGGTAGTACCCAGCAAATCCAAGAAAACAACGGATTTCTGTGACACTAGAGGGCCTGGGAAATTCTTCAATCGCCTTTGTCTTTGAAGGGTCCACAGAAATTCCCTCGCTTGTGATCACATGCCTCAAGAATGTGACTTGATTCATCCAAAAGTCACACTTGCTGAACTTGGCGTACCACTTCTCATTTCTCAATGTCACCAACACAAGTCTTATATGTTCTTCATTTTCCTCCTTGATCATGGAGTAGATGAGAATATCATCAATAAAAACTACCAAAAATTTGTCTCGGTAATGTCTAAATACTCTATTCATCAAATCCATGAAGATTAGTGGGGAATTATTAAGTCCGAAGGGCATCACCAAAAACTCATAGTGCCCATACCTTGTACGGAAGGCAGTCTTGTGAATATCTTCCTTCTTCACCTTTACTTGATGATATCCAGAACGAAGATCCACCTTTGAGAAGTATTGAGCTCCTCTTAACTGGTCGAACAAGTCACAATCCTTGGGAGAGGATACTTTTTATTTATGGTGATCTTGTTGAGTTCCCGATAATCGATACACAGCCGCATGGTACCATCCTTCTTCTTCACAAAGAGCACTATCACACCCCAAGGTGATGCACTAGGGCGTATGAACCCTTTGTCCAGATGCTCTTGTAGCTGCTTCTTTAACTCCTCCAGTTCGATAGGATCCATCCTATAGGGGCACTTCGAGATAGGAGTAGCTCTGGGTATGAGTTCAATTGAGAACTCTACCTCACGATCTGGGGTAATTCCAGGTAACTCTTCGGGAAATACATCTCCGTATTCCCTTACGATGGGCATTTCCTCAAGGTTGGAACTTTCCTTTGACTCAATCATTTGGGCATGGTATGCTTCTTCATAGGGAATCAACACCCACACCCTTGAAGGATTTTTCATAGGATAATCATGATCTTCCTTGCATTTGTAGAGGAGCATGGGATGGTTCGGAATATGAAAATATATTTCCTTTTCCAGACAGTTGATATGCGCTCTATATAAAGAGATCCAATCCATTCCCATTATAGCATCGAATTCCACCAAGGGAAGTATTATGAGATTTTCCGGATGAATCTTCCAATATACGTCAACATGAGAATAATCAAACACTTGGGCTGCAATGACTGCACCACTTGGTGTTTTTATAGAAATCTCTAATTAAAGGTTTCAGGGCTTCGATTCTATAGTTCTAGCAAACTTGCAAGATATAAAGGAATGCGTAGAACCAGAATCAAATAAGGCTTTTGCCATTCTTGAGTGAATAGGAAGTGTACCTTGTACGACTTCATTATCATGTTCCACCTCCGCAGTAGTGATGGAATAAGCCTTCCCTTGTTCCTTTGTCTTTGGTGGTTGTTGGCGCTGATTACCCTCAAGAGCTCGAGGTTTAGTGTACTGGTTTGAATAGTTCCCTTGCTCCCTACAGTTGTAGCATTGAACAATGAGTGGTTCTCTCCTTTCATCAGCTACATTATCCTTCCTTTTCATGTCTCTTCGACACTCGTGAGCTCAGTGTCCTTCTTTCCCACACTTGAAGCATTTCCCCGTCCCTTTGAGGCAGTTCCCATTGTGCAACTTCCCACATTTTTGGCAAGTGGGTCATTGTGTTTTCTTCCCATCTTTATCACTAGATCCACCAGCTTGAAACTCCATCTTTCTTTTCTTATCACCATAGCCATGGGACCATTCCCCAAACTCCATCTCCACTTTGAGAGAACACAGAACAACTTCTTCATAACTCCCAAAGTCTCGAATTGCAAGAGCTTTTCGAAGATGTGGTTTTAATCCACTAAAGAATCTATCAATTTTGCTATCATTGTTGATAAAAATACCCAAAGCATACCTTGCGAGCCTTGTGAAATTTGCTTCATAGGTTGTTACAGACTCTCCTTATTTTTTCTTAAGCTCAATGAATTCTCTCTCCATTTTTGTGTGAAGAGTTCTTGGGAAGTACATATTAAGAAACATTATCCTAAAGTCTTTCCATTCCATCTCCTCAATTTCCTCCCTTGGCTTGGTGTTCTTAATCAAATCCCACCATTGATCAGCTTCTCCATCTAGACGATAAACAGCTAGAGTCACCTTCTCCGTCTCGGAATAGTGATGAACAGAAAATATCTTCTCCATGGAGTTGAACCACTATTCTGCAACTAGTGGATCAGAAGATCCTCAAAACGTCGGTGGTCGTTTCTGCCTAAAACATTAGATAGCTAGTTTCTCCCTCTTTGGTGAAGGAGGACGTTCCCCATTATTATGGTTATTATTCATAACCCAAGATATTTGGGTAAGCATCGCCATGAAGTTTTAAACTCCACCTCCCAAATCATTGGGGATGTTGTTCGGGCAATCGTTGCATTAGTCCTCGCAAGAGTTGTTGGCCTGATTTCTCCTGGATCCCACCATTTTCTAAAATAGAAAAGGTTTGAACAAAACATATGTAAACAACTCATGAATAACTTATCCTTTAAACAATTATACAAAAAACATAACATATGGTATCCCTAGGTAAATATCCTTGTGTGCATATTTGTACTTAGTCTCATGTTGTAGGTTTTCTCTAGGGTTCACTAATCCTAATCCCCAAATTAACTAAACCTTTCCTCTGATACCAACTATAGTGACCCAGCCTTTTCTTACATTACTATTACATAATTTCAAAGATAAACAAAATAATATTATTACACATGGAGGGTCCAGAGGTTTAGTTTCTTGGGCAAACTAGGACTACACATAACAAGTACAACATCAAGCATAGGATTTCATTTAATATATTCTTCTATAGATTCTTAGTAGCACTTGTCCTCTCCTTAGTACATGTTTCCACTTGAGGATATACATCAAAAGGGGTGAGCTAAAAGCCCAGTATGATGATAGATAAATACAATATAGCATGGGGTGAGCATAATCATGAAGAAGATCTTGAACATGCGAGGAGCATAAACAATAAACTTTAAATGTGGCAAAGCATAAAAATGAAACATCATGTCTTAGTGGTTAACTACCACACATACTTGTGAAAAAATCTAGCATCATGTTCACCAATCAGTTCACATTTAATCCTGAGATTCATCACTTTACCCATTGCATTGGAGTGCTATATAATTCCAGGCGCACCCGTCACATTTAAACATTCCTATTCTGCTATATAATTCCGGGCGCACCCGTCACATCATAACATTATCATTATCATGCTTGCCACATAGAACAGATATAAAACATGTACATAAAGAATCCATGGAAAGTAATGGGATTCATCTCATAATAACACAATCATATGCTTTGGGTTCCCAAAAGAAAGAGGGAACAACATACTTGATATAAGAACCATCAACCTTGAATGAGAGGTAAAAGGTGAGATCTTGAAAGAAGATTTATTTTGGAAAACATTTTGATGGACATAAAAACCATTGAAAAACATGTATATCCTAGAAAAGTAAAGGAAATGGTGAACAAAAGACCTTTTAGGAGTAACCATATCAAAAATGGAGTGAAATAGGGAGAACCCGAAAGAAGAAAATTGGGTTCGAGATTTCCTCTTACCTTGTACTCAAATGACTCCTTCTCTTTAATGTTTGGTATAATGACATTATATTCATTAATAAGAAATTACATATCCTTTTATACATTAATAGGGTTCATTCTGGTTTTATTATTTCATATTATGTTCCTTTGGATGACTTATAGAATTTTAAAACATTGATCGGGGATGTTCGTTTTCATGGTTTTCTTGAGCAGGTCCACTTGTATTCTTAATTTGATGTTTGGGTAGATCATGGGTAAACATCCAAAACTGATATTACATGTAATTAATGATATTACAGAAGCATGAATGACTTTATAATGAATTATATTAGATCCATGTGGATGAATAATTAGATAAGAATTAAATGAAGTTTATTTGGGTTAATTTGAGCGGTTTTTGGATCACAACGAACTCGTTTTAACATTTAACTTTGTAATAAGGCCATAGGTTATTTCCAGAACATAAAATAAAACATAATACATATAAAATATTCTGGTTCAACCATAAAAATGGTTTCATGACCAAATTGAAGGTAGAAATGGAAAAAGAGTGCAAGTTGTTTTTGAAGGTGATAAATTATCACCACATGAACAACGTTCTCTTTAATAAAAAAAGGAAAAGGGAAAGGGTGTGGGGTGATATAATATACCATTAGAATCATAAGATTACAGCATATTTATAATATTGGAGTTACAAAACATTTTGGATGAAGATAGGTAGGAAGAGATCAAGAAAGGAACTTGAACTTGAAAAGAAATTAAAGGAGAAGAGGGAGGAAAATTACCTCTTGAATCCTTCACTTGAGAACCTCCTTAAGGGCCGAAGATTGGACTATTGATGAGACCAGAAGCTCTTGGACGTGGGGGAGAGGCTAGTGAAGATGATTGGGCTGAGCTTAGTCAATTATTTAAGCTTGAGAGGTGTGGTTTGGCATGAGGAGGGGGAGGGCTTATTTATACATGAGGAGGGAGGTGTTTTTGATATAAAATATTAAATAAAATAATATATCATGAGTTAGACTTGTAATAGTAGTTTTTTGACATCCTAAATCATATATCGATATAATATAATTCGTTTTAGGCTTTAACTCTTCTTTATAATTCTAATTCATTAATTTATTAAAAGGAAAGTGAAAGAAAGAGAAAAAGACACTTTAAGAAATCACTTTTTGACTTTAGGCTTTGGAAAGTTCTTTTTTGGTTTGAAAATTGGATTTATTGTATTTAAAGGAAAAATTTGTGAAATTTAATATGTTTTGGCCGAAACTAAAGTTCTAGAATGTTTATGTCATCATTAAATCATTAATGATGCAATTTAGTATATACAGATTATGCAAAAAACTGTATTTTTTACTATTCACTCAAAAATTGATGGATTTCAGAATAAACCCAAAAATTTACCCCTACCATTTTTCGACGTTTAGAATACAAAAATGATCTCCATTTTTCAAAAAATAAATTTCTAAATATTAATAATTTAATGTTTAATGAAAATCATAATTTACTTAAAAACAGTTTTTAAAATTAAAACTGATTTTGTAGTTCCGTCAAAAATTACGTAGGGTCTTATAAAATTATCTAAAAACTATTACACATTGATTCAATAATTTATGAATACATTAAAAGAAAATAAATATTCTTTTAAATTATTTAATTAATTATAATTAATTATTTATGACTTATAAAATACCAAAAACGTTTACTAAGGTCAAATTATCACATTTTATGATGTCTAAATTTTATTTTATTATTCATAGGTAATGTTAATCTTATTTTTTATTAATAAGGGTCATATAACTATTCATAAGGGTAGGTTACTATTCATAAGGGTAGGTTACTATTCACCAAATAATATTTTTGTTTCATTAGACTCCAAAAACTATCTTGAACACAACTGTGTGTGTTTGGTTTTTAAAATTCCAAACATAGGGGTGACAAAATTATTTTTAAAGGTCACTTATCACTTAGTAGTTCATTATTTTGTGTTTTTATGACATAGATATAAGAAAGGATTTTTCTATTGGAATACTTTGGGTCGTTACAATGATGGATTTTATTTTATTTCTTACAAAACCTCCTTCAATTATTAATAAAAAAAATTAAATTATTACATATATATTTTATACATACATTTTGTTTCTTTTGGTTATGACAAACAAAAGTCCCCACATCCATTAAATGAGTTGTGAAATTATGATTCATTGTATGTCAAACTACCAACTCGTGAACCGATGCCATTTTTTCTTCCATTATAACCCTCATGGTTGGGAATGATGAGAGATATAATGTATATATATAATATTTATAACATAATTATACATTGTGAATCATTATATCATATATAATATTTTTACGTTATATTCTATATTGGATACAATAATACTTTTATAGTGTAAAACAGACTACCACCTTTCAAAGTGATGTGATCCTTCTTTAACAAATACATTACATGGATGATTAAAGGGATAATTTTAATTATTATATGAGATATAAATGATATATTTATCATATTCATGAAATATTAATTATTTTTAAAATATTATATATAATTTTATTTATTAAAAAGAAAATCATACAATCATTCATGTACTTCTGGACTACCACCTTCACGAAGCGATTTGACTCTATTATCATTACCACACCACATATATGATATATAGGTTTATTGAAATAAATATTATTATATATACATATGATATTATTATCTTTATTTAATGATATAATATTACATACCTTATTTCTATAATTATCATTAACATATGGATATTTTATTCATGCATATATATAACCTACATTCAACATGATTCTTACATAGATCATATTATCATATAATAATTGATGATTTGTTTTTAGTTATTAAGTGATGTATTCATATGATTATTATGTATTGATTATTGTTTTTTATATGATTATATAATAAAAACCGTGTCCTAATTCAACAAACCAAAGTATTTTTGACATATAAGACAAATATCTCCAAATAAACCAACATAAAATAAATTGATTAAGTATTCATATATAAAATGGTAATAAGGTAATCAAAATTAATATTAAACAATTATAATTTTTACTCATAATATCAATTTTTATCATATATTTATTATTTATGATTATAAAAAACATACTTGATGATTCAGGCTCACATTAAGGGTTTCTGGTCTCACTTTTACTTTCATGATCTATATATCATATTCCCCATTTATTTCTTTTTTGTTGTTTATATAGTTACCTATTGTGGGATATGTCATGAACTATTTTTTATTCATTCTATTTATTGTTTCTTTTAATTTTTTTCTATGATGTGTATTTATATTCAAAAGTTTCCGAAGTGATATATATTTAAATCCCAATCTCACCATTAGTTTAGATTATTTATATTTACAAATCCCATCAGGGAATTATTTTATAGTTCTTTATTCAAATAAATATATTTTATTCTACTCTAGTATTTCATGTTCTTTTGACTAAATAGTTCCTTGGTTCCATTATTTGGTACTTAGAATGAATGATAGTTTTTTATTAAAATTATAATATATATTTCAATTTGATCAAAAACAATTATTATAAAAACCATTTTTTCTAAAATATTTTCAGAATAATTTTACACTCCTTAAAATTATTTATTAAATAAATTTTTACCAAATTTTACATTATTAAAAATATCTTGAAATTAATAATTATATAGTTTTCAAATAAAATTCCATTCTAGATTTTATTGAATATTTGAATATAATCATTATTTTAACGTGTGTGGCATGAATAAAATTTTGGACCGTCATTGCCACTTAATTTTAAAATAAATATTTTATAATTTATAATAAGATATTTTAAATGAAATGTTTATTAAAAAATTTCCGTGAACTTTTCATTGGAAATTGTTATTTTCAAAATGAAAATGTTGTTCTTCTTAGAGATATTTTAAGGATCATTTAAATGTATTTTTACTATACAATGATAGAAACCAAATGTTAATTATAATACACTAATAATATGATCTATGGAAAAATTAATTATTATTTCTGAAGATTATTATTTATTTTTTTGTCTAGGGATGTATAATTTTATTACCATTCACCATTTCACTCTAGACTGTTTGTGGTTATGTATGTTGATTGGGATAATTATTATCATTTTATATGTTTTCTTTTCAATTAAATTTTTTATATTTTTTTTTAACCCATTTAATATATGGAATGAATTAGACACTGAATGTGATATATGAGGCCCACTATCTCTCTTCTATGCATATGATAGTCTCGGGATAGAAACTAAATATGGATTTTACTGAGGACTTACACATTAATTTAGATGTCTTGGTACATGGACTCAGTGAATTTTTATATTAAATGAAACAAGTCATCAATAGTATTTTTGACATGTACATCATTATAAAATCCATATTAAAAAATATTTTATAGATATTCCATGTAAATATATTATTTATTATAACATCCATGGTTTTGATTCAGGATTATGAGAATATTTTTAAAGAATTATTCGATCATTATTTTTTCTTACAATATTATTCTTATGTTATTGATTAAATGGAATAAAATTATGTAATTTACCTTTCCATATATATTTTGCCTCATTTATGCATAGTTATTTTGTATTCATACCATTAATCAGCATCTAATATCCCACCTTTCCTAGGTTTTATTTTTTCTTATATATGATGATGTATTTTGTTATTGATTTGAGTAGATACATTAAGGGTAATGTCATAATTCTCAAATAAATTTATATTTTTATTCTTTTATAATTCAATATTAACTTTGTGAATGTATATATTTTACCAATACAACTAATCTATTGTTCCTTCATGACATGGTCCCTTTAATGCTATACGAATGTAATAGAATATACACTAACTCTGGACAATTACGCTTAGGATGGAACAATAATTTTTTAATTTTTATTATATAATAACATTTCAACCTTATTTTTTCCTAAATTAAAATTATTCTCCATCATGTTCTAATTTTATATAATTATCAACTTATTTTATTGAAATATTTTTACGTAATTCATCACGTGTCAGTTCCATCAATAAAAATGGTTTCTATTATATCCCCTTATTCACTCAATTTGAACACCTTATTTTATAAAAAAATCATAATATAACCTTCCAAATTTACTTCCCTTAATTATTGACCCATTGTATTCATTGATAACCATCATTTTGAGGAATAAGATGTAATTTTATGTAAGTCTTTCATAGAAGAAGCAGAAATCTTAACCAATCAAGTTCAATTTAATTTCATTATAATAATTATATAAATATATTGTATCGATAATAACATAATGTTTCTACTATCATAAATATATAAATATGTTATTTTTATGATTTCATAACCATTTCTCACCTTCTTTCTATAACATTGAATTGAATATCACTCATGCATACATATGGAATACCACCTCCACATAGTGATATAGTTAATTTTTTATAACTGTATTTAATTATTTTATATAATGATATAATTAAATATTATATATGATAATTACTAAATTATTATTATTTTGGGAGGTTAAAATGAAATCTACCTTTTTACCACCCTACTCATTGGAAAACTATTACATCATTTGTGTGTACCTGTGGACTACTACCTCCATGAAGCATTGTTATTCATTTCACATTATTTCATTAGATTTCCATTAATATGAATATAATTTCATAATATATATGAAAATTATTATATAATAATTAGTTTTTAAATTTTAATTATTATTTAACTTTATTTTGATCCACCAATCTGAATGTTGAAACGTTACTCAAGCGTGCATATGAATAACCATCTTCATAAAGCATTGTAATGCGTTTTATATCACCAAATTATATGAATGGTTATAAAAAATTATTTAATTATTATATATGGTAATTAAAATAATAATATCATTATAGAGATATGGTGAATATAACATAACTTCTGAACTAAACATGCATATAAATGAAATAATAAACACATAAAAATGAGGGTCTTAATCAATAATTGTCTACACACTGGTGTTGAAATGGTATAATATAACCGTAAATGTTAGTATAAATATGTATATGAGTATTTAATATAATTTTAACAAATATATATTTGTTAAAAAAGATATTATAGTTATTCAAAATTAATTCAGAGATAAGATAAGGGCTATTCGTATCAATATTTTTTCATTAAGACATATACAATGTTAGAGACCTATTTATTTTTATAAGGTGTATATATAATTACGTTGATTTTTTTATACAGTGTATCGTACTTAATAAATTATTTATAATTTTAAATTACAATTATATAATGCAAGGTGTTGGGACTAAATATTTCCATACTATTTTAGGGTTCTTGGTCTAATGATTCTTTCAATGATACATGTTTTGTGTCACACAACTATTTATTATTATTAGGTGAGAATACTAATGATTTGATATTTTTATCATGAATATTTAATTATTCATGATATATAATTTTAAAATTGAAATTATTTAATTCATTAGATTTTTAGTAAATGGTTACAGAAGATCTAAGAGTTCTTCATCTCCATATTGTTTCATAGAGTAATATTTTAAATTATGTACATATTTATGTATATAATGTTTATATACATTCCCATTGATATTTTTTATAATTTATCATTCATTATTCATTTCATATAAAGAACTAATTTAAATTATTTCATTTGATGGGTTTTTATTCAAAAGATTCCAAAGTGGTATGAGCTCTTCATCTAATATAGTTTTCCTTGAGACTTGTTTGATGTTATGGGCTGGTTTTTATTTATGAATTGTATATCATAAATATCGTTTCTATTTATTATTACATAATATTTAAAATTTTACATGAAAATTATTTTTCCATGGGGATTTGATTCGAAAGTTGACAAAGGGGTAAGGGAATATTATATGAGATTCTCTTCTTCATTACACCAGTTATATTATAGACTTATTTTATCATATAAGGAATATAAAATAACCCTTTGATATTTTATTTCATTATTATATTAATATTCACAATACGTAATTTCTCATTTTATGACATTTATTTCATGTGTGTTATGGTACATAAGATACAAAATTGGTCCAGGTTTTATATTACAATCTCACTATTTACTGAGATTGTTATCATTTAAATTTATGATGATAGAATTATATGATCTATATGTGAAAAATAATATAAATTTTTTTATTATATTCATATTTCTATTGATTAAAATTTCTCTATTAATTTTACTCTCTCAAAGTTTATAAATGATTGAAAACATGTTTTTTTACAGGAAACTGGATTATTTTCCCTTTTATTGGGAATATTTTTATTCTATATCAATATTTCAAAAAATATCTATGTATAATATTTTTACCATTATTAAATGATTTTATAAATTAATTTAAACTCCTTTAAGACATTATGTGAAATTGTTTTAATCTAATATTATTATCATTCTCCAAATATGGTACTTTGAATTTTTACCAATAATCCAAATAGAATATTTATTTTAATATACACCACATTAATGATTTCTCACACCTTCATGGTCTCTCATTTATTTGAACCTTTATTTATATGTTTTCAAGATTATTCTAGATTAAATTATATTCATTAATATTTTTGAAGTTATTATATTTTATAACTTATATCAAAATTAAAAGTGTTTTTTCCTCAAGAAATGTTATATTGATATTTTAATGGAATTTCTATATCTAACAACATCAATTGATGTTTATTGTTATTTTATGGGGATATGATCCTATCGTATAATATTTAATCCTTGAATTGATGGTTATTTATAATGATAATGAAATATTTATTAAACCAGTTTATTGTTCATTGGATAATCTAAGATGAAATGATAAATGTTTTCAGAATCATGTGAAAAAAATATGAATAAATTATGATTATCTAATGGGTTGGTCTATTATGTTCCACTAATTTATTGGGTAATGATTATTGTTTTATGAGTTAAAAGGATTCATAGGTGGTTATCCCATTCCCAAAATAGGGTATGCATGAAGTAATATAAATCCTACATAAGGTATATGGGTTGTTCCCCCCAAGTCTAACATGCGATTAATGTCTTGGTGGGTTCCTTGAAATAATATTTATATTATTTTTACTATTCCATAGTTTTTCACTATCCATGAAATTTTTTTATTCTTATGATATAAACTCATTAGTCATGATCATTGATTATTTTACGATTAATATATTATTAACTGAAAATCATTAATCCCTAACACATGATTATATGAGTTTTTTTGTATGAATTTTAAATTTAAAGGTTATGTTCCTCTACCATTTTTCTCATGATATTTGTTTTATGATATTTGATTTATATATACCTTTTTTACTATTACTGAATCTATACTCACCCTTCAATATTCTTTCACTACGCAAGGATTTAATGAATAATATTAATTATGATATGCCAAGGAAGTGTTCTAACTGTGAAGAACATATTTGGAGATGACGTTGAAATTCTATATACCAGGGGTTTATAAAACTATGATACCCATGACACAAAATTATTATGTTTCTGGTGTCTATCATAACGATATGTAATTAATTATAATCTAATATTATTTTATATTTATTCATTTAATTCTTCAGTCATTATGGTTTCCAACCATTTTGGTGGTGTATGTTTCCGTCATCAGTCATTTCTTGACCATATGTACTTGGAATGATAATGGAATTATTATCATATTGCTTTCATGGTCTTATTTTGTTTTCAGGTTATTCATTTCCTTCTTTGTTTGTAATTTGACTATTCTATTTGTCATAATAGAATGATTATGTTGTGGTTTTCATGTTGTTCATGTTAGACCTACATGGTCTGAAAAACCTAAATACTCTTTTTCTTTATCTTTTCACTGTTTCTATATCATCGAATGCTTATGTTTAATTTTATAGAATTCTATTTTTTTATTTTCTTTTATTCTCGAAGGTCATACAAAAACATGATCTTTCAAAAACCCAATTAGTGAATGGTTTTTACTATTTCGACGTGCATCAACCCCAATAACTAATGGAGATATTATTGAATTTGTGATAATAATGATCGGGTGGATATTTATATATAAGTCTTAAAAACTAAATCTCCTTTTTGGAGTTTTGAATGGTATATATGACCATATAATGAAAAATGATTGTTGTTGATGATACTTTTTGACCAATTATGGTGTTCATAAAATAAGTTGAAGATGAAAATAGTTGAGTGGGGGTGTTGATATACTCATCTAGATTATGTGGTCACCAAACTGATTTGTATTAATAACTTGATCCATATGGAATATAACATTGAAACTGATCATAGTTGAAAATTAATTTTTTAAAGTATATATTTGAGTATATTTCAAGGTCTTTTGTTAACTAGATGATTTTATTTACAGGTTCTAATTTGATTGTTGAATTTGAATTATTTTATATGAAAGGGGGGTGTCGAACTAATTCAATGATAGCTTGCATCACAATTTTTAGGAATCTTATTCAATGAAGTCCAAAAAAACATAGACTGGAATATGAAGCCAACTAAGTGACATGAATAGGGGATTACATGTGGATTAAATGTGTGAACTGGTTGACGAAAGAAACTTCTCCATTTAGTACGTATAACAACCTAGATTTTATAAACGATATTTATCTATGGAAATAAACTTATTATATGATACTATATAGAATTATACACATAAATCATGAAAAATAAATAAGAGAATTTTATTTCACTATTAGACACTATTAATTTAACCAACAACTGATCCAATGAATATTTTCTATATTATATTGTCATGACAATAATAAAAGTAAAATGAGGGAATAAAGATCACCCCAATCATCATGAATCATTTCCCACACCACCAAAACTATAAAAAATGATCAAAATTACTAAACCAATAAAAATTAAGGGAAATAGAAATATAGAGCCTTTAGAGAAACTGTAGTGAATAACAAATAAATGAATGAATTAACACTTATATGATTAAATGTGATAGTTTTGAGCCTAATGTGACCATTATAATAGTAACCCAGCTATTGGGAATAGTTACCTGACCGTTGGAATAGACATTTGACCATAAAAAATAATATTTACCTTGATTAATTTATTTAACCATAAATATTATAGATCCAAAAAATAAATATTAGGATTAAAAACAGAATAAAAATATAAAAATATTTTAAAAAAACAATTTTTTAAAATATTAAGTGAAATTTATAATTTTATATTAAAAAATTAAATTTACCAATGATATAAAATTATTTTCATAAAAGTAACATAATTTTTGAAATAATAATATAAATTTTTTCAAATGGTTATTTTGAAAATTTTGTGAAATATATAAATTCTCAGGGGAATAATAAAACTAATATGTTTATCATAATCGGTGTAACATAAATTAAATAATTCATGATATAATAATGGACTAATAATTTACAAAACTAGAGGATCCACCCAAAACATTAAATATAAGAAAATTTTCAATAATATATAGTAAAAATTTTTTTTATACATAAAAATTATATTCCATTGTCGAAAATTTTATGTTTTATATTCAAATAATATTTCACAATATTTTCACCTTTCATTTTAATTAAACATATAAATTTAAATAATAGAGTTACTATTTATATTAAAATAATGTAACTTAATTAAAATCTGGTTTAAAATATCCATAATATCACTATTATAATGTTTACTTGTGACATGATATTTTATTCAATATTTTTCTGTAAAATATCCCCTTTATGTATATGTAACACCTCTACCACCCCTTGTAAAAAATCTCTTCTCACTCATGAAAACAAAACTCTCAACCCAAATTCCCTAAATTAAGACTCATCGAATCCATAGAACCTTTCTAGAGTAATCCAAGTACAATAATCAAGTTTTTCTGTTATTTTACATAGTATGCAATAATAAAAAGAGGGTGTGTTTTCATCAACTCTTTTTTCCATTCTCCAATTCTCACCCTCTATTTCTCTATCACGTTAAAAAAATATTATAATATTAATTATAATGTATTATAAAATTCAATTAATTATTATATACTATTTTCAATATTGTATTTTTTGTATTTATATTTTATATCTCTTTTTCCACCCCTTTTGTCAATGTTCCTAAAAATGGTTGATTAATTAACAATGCGGTCATATCCATATTATTTTTTTTTTCAAAAACTATATAGTTCTTTAAAATGAATTATTTATTCTCCATAAATTTATTGTTATTTTTATATTAAAATTATGGAATATATTACACTTATATATAAATTAACTTGAAAGAATCAAAAATCAATAGGAAATATAATTTTTTTTTGAAACAATTTATTTTATAAAATATTATCTTTAATAAAATAAATTATGAAATATAATAAAATTAGTGTTATTGTAAAATAGTTACCGAAATTAAAATAATTTACTATTAATTTAATGGTTTAATATATCTATGTTTTCTATTTAGAAGGTGTAATGAAATGAAATAAAGAAGGATTTAAGGTAGTCGGTTTCTCAAACCCAACATCATTTCATTGGATCATCCCTACAACATGTCATTTTTTTCAGGATATTACTACTTTCGAAAACCATCCTGGAATCCCCGGTACCCTAATAATGGATCTGGTTATATGATGTTCTGAATGGAATGTTAAATCTATAAGTGATGGTGAATAACAGCTATAATCAACCATGATAGAAGATTGAACAAAATTTCCCCAAAACACCAGTAGATAAAATATTCAAGTCAGTTTTCTAAACATTATAAAAAGAGAAATTACTATAAACAAAACAGATGTAAAAAAATGTAGAGAAGTGAAATTTCAAAGTAATCAGTAGAATTTCAAACACACCATCATGAAAATGATAACCCATAGGACAAAATATAATGAACATACACCATCTCAATGTGGCACATTCCCTTTGCTCAGACAAGGAATAATAAAATATTTATATTCCCAATGTAAAAAGTTTGGTTGTGTGATATAAACACCAATAGGATTTCACCAGGTTTTCTATTATATATTCCAAAAAAAATAAACTAGATATTATAACAATTTCCATAATACAAGGCATGCATTACATTTTCATATTTTAAAAAAATCATGAAATTCTTTCAAAAAGAGGAATGACATCTCAAAATGAATTTCAAATATTGTTAAATTAACATTATATATATTTTTTCTACATAAATCATTTAGTATCAATAAAACAGTTCAATAATCTGATTTTATGTATATCAAATCAAACAACTCATATAAAATAAATCATCTTGAAAAAAAGCCTTTTGCTCAGTTAGTTTATCATGTAATAAGATCCTCACATATCACATAGTGATCACATCCTTATTTAGGTTTTCACATACAATTATACCCCAAAATAGGGAACTCATCAATAGAATTATACACCCAAATAGGGAAACCCATTATGGGCCATCATACTAATGTTATTTTAATAACATGTTTCCTCATCAATCCATTAAATAGTTGCAACGGTCAAATAATTCATTTCTATGTTACCATTAACTAATTAGAATAACATTTTTTCAATAGTCATTCAAATTATAAATTAATTATTTCAAATAATTTGAAATAAAATTTCCCAATTTCAATTCTCCAAAAGAATTTTTCTTTTCAAATCCAAATCATAGTTTTTCATAATTTCATTTCATTAAAAATATAATTCATTTTAATACCATTCTCTCAAAATAGAAACCCAATAATTTAATGAAAATGATTTATAAATGAAGCGATCAATTTTCATCAGCCAATCCCATAATTTCAATTCCTTCAATTTTGGTCTTTTTTTCAATTTCCATTCCCATTTTAATTATTGAATAAAATCATTAAAATGCCATGTTTTTTAAATGATTAATAACTCATTTAAATTCAATATTGTTATATAAGGATACTTTATTAGGATAAAGTATCTCAGAATAACCTATATTTAATTAATGATTAAGAATTGACAAGTATAGTGGGATTGAGAAGAAAACATTGATGGTTTCAAAGATCAAGAAATGCATCCATGAAATAGGATGCTGCCAAACCAAGTGTAGATTCATCCAAAACAAATTGATCTAATACAACCTTAGGAGGATATAAACAGAGACTAGAAGAAAATTCAATGAGTGTGTTTCAATTTCACAATGAGAATATACATTGTAACACCCCAAGAATTTATGAAAAATATTCTTTTTAATTTCATTAATGTCTTGTGTTGTACGCTACACCAAAAGGAGCTTTCACAACACGCATCCTTGACTTGCCTTTCTTTACACGCAATCACGACCTTCCTCGATAGCGTGTGTAGTACGCAATACCGAGTTTCACTAAACAACGATATGATATTAAAATATTATTAAAACTAGCCATTATGAATAGTAATAACTACTTTTTGAAATTTTGTAAATTTTATTTTTCAAAATGGACTTCATTTTTGGATTCGGAATATTGAAATTAGCTTAGGGTGAAATTTTGGTACTTTTCGACTAACTTTCATTTTCTGATGAATATTGAAAATTACTAAAATTTAATTAAAAAAACCTTTTTCATCGAAATAATTAATAGTGATAAATTATTAATTTTAGTGGTTTTAATGTATATTTAAAATATATTTTTACAATTTAATACAATGTTGGTCATTGGATGTAATTGCACATTTTAACCAGACATAAACAAGTGTCAATCTTTTGATAGTTATTATCTCTTAAAACACGCTATTTGTTTTGACGATGGGATTTAATATTTAAATTAATTAATGCAACTAATAAGTTTTGAATTTTTTAAAATAGACATCATTTTTTAATTCATAATATCAAATATAGCTGAGGCCTAATTTTTGGTATTTTTTTTGGAAACATTCATTTTTTGAAGAATAGTGAAACCATTAAGTGGTAGTTAAAAATGATTTTTTTCATAAAACTTAATATTACCTCTTCTGTGAGTGGAATTTAAAAAATCCGAGAGACACGGTTGATGTCAGTAAGTAAAATGTGGTTCAATGAGATGAAAATAATTTTTGGTGAATAGTAACTTTTTACTTTTTTTAACCACAGTTAAAAGTAAATAGGCTAATTAAGGGGTAAAATGATATTATTAATACCCTAACACATATCCTAATTTTATTTGATAAGTCTAATTCGACCAAAAAAAACCTTAGGAATACAATATGACCATTTAGTCCCACTTGGATTAGATTTGGACATTTATTATTATTTAATTCAAAGAAGAGTTAAAAGAGTTAAAATCAATGTTTATTTACTAGAACAATTTTAACATAGGGTTATACATAAGATAAATTTGATTGTAAATATTGATTATAAAAATAATAAGATTTCCTACATAATGATATTTTATTTATAATTTTTAGACATTAAAATATTAATTTATTTATGACACAATGATGATGTAGTAATTACCATAATAGTGAAAAATTAGAATAATTGATATTATAAAAACCCAAATAAATATAATTTGAGACTTTTTATAAATTACACTAAATTTATAGGTTAATATGACATGTTAGGAGTGATTTAGGTATCTTTGGTCGATGTAATCATTCTGTTATGAGTTTCACAAAAATCAACTATTGAATAGTGTCAAAATTGACATAAAATAGTTTTTAAAACGAATATTATATTATTGATTGTTATTTTATTCCTAAAAATCTAAGGTTTGGCAAAGTTACTTATATCATGATAGTTGTATCATTAATGGACCACTTGGGGGTCTCTTGGATGTATATGGTACGTTTATTAACTATATAATATAAAAATACAAAGTGACATGGTAAATGTCAATCTAATTAACTAAGAGTTAAAACTAAAAGATAAGGTTAATATAATGACCTAAACTTGCCTAAATTCTATTGGATGAGAGGATTTGGACCCATCCCCACCTTATCTTCGAAATAAATCAATTTGGAGCTATTTAAAACCGAATTTGACTTTATAATAAAATAATATTTTTAGTTATTCTAAAGGTGCCCCTCTCGTCCCTTATAAAAGGGCACCTCCTCCCTCTTCTCCTCACACCAATTTGAGCCTTCAATCTCGGACAACCCCTGCCAAATTATCTTATACACTTCCCTAGAAACATCCTAGAGTTTCTGGTCTACTTTAAAGACCAATCTTAGTGCCCTAAGAGGAGGTTTCAAAGAGGCGTATCGAAGAAGAGGTAATTTCTTCTCCCGATTCTTTCAAGCTTCTTTCTTCTTGAACTTCTTCTTCTTTAGTTGTTTCATTATAAATTAATAACATCAGTATCAATAATATACTGATTTGTTATTATAAATATGAAACAACCCCATTTAACCTTTTATCCATCATACGGAAAACAAAATCACTGTGCGTGCGTACGTACGGAATACCGTATCCACGCCGTGGTGTAATCTGTTTTTCCACCAACACCTTACATGGATGGGTATAATGGTGTAAAGAATAACTATACATAGTTATTATAACATCATACTGATTCTGATATATTGTATCATCCACTCAAATTCAATTCAATAATTATGGAAACGATATCATCGATCGTGCGTACGTACGGACTACCGTCTCCATGACACGATGATATTATTCTCCATGTTAACCATTTAAGAATGGTTATAAAGTATATATAAGCAATAATAATGAAATATATCACATTATAAAGCTACTGTATTTATGTATATATGTATCTCATCTACTTAATTTCATTCAACTCAATAAGTAAACTAAAACAGCGTTCATGCGTACGTACGGCCTACCGTCTCCATGAATGGTGTATTTATTTCCATTTACTAATCCATTATATATATGTATATTCTGAATATATTTTATATATAAATCATGTTTCATAATCTGGAATAAGTAATCATGATCTAAGTAATCATATTAATAATTAAATGTCAAAACACAGACAACAAATGAAACGACTTTACCCAAAACGCTCTTTGACATGGAATTTACAAAAGAAAGGGTAATATAAAGTAATAAGTGAACCATATATGATATCATAACAATGAGTATGATTCCAGAATAAGTCAATGACATTATTTAAATCATTATACAGGAGGATCAGACACTTATGAAGAAAATCAGACCTAAGGTGAGGGATAAATGTTCAATCTCATTTTTATCCGAGATTGCTTATACGTAAGTATTTACTGGGGTTACGTTTACCATCCATGACCATGTTTTCTAAAAATGTTTTATAAAATGTTTACCATTCTTCCATGAATGTTTAAAGTCATTTATACCCTTTATTGACTTTTTACCACATTGTATGAAAGGAATCTTTCCTTTGGTTACCATATAAGGTACTTTTTGACTTTTCAGACGAAAGTACGAGGAGAATGTTATTTTTAAATCATACAGCGTGAACGGATTTTTACGGTTTCATAACGCCTAATTTTCAAGAATCTTCCTCTACAATATTGCATGAATATTTTCAACAAAACCCTTATCTTTTAAAATAGCATGTAATTTTGTGAGAATAAAATGATTTTAAAGAAGAAATGATCTTTTCCTCAAGAATTCATTTCAAGTGTTTTTTCAAAACTATTTTCCATCTAAGATGACATTATTTCATATTTATATTTCAATTAAAATGTCTATATGATTTAAATAGTTTCAATTTTCTTATGATGAAATGATATCAATTGTTTATGGATTATGATGGCATGATGTTTAAGAATCCCATTTTATTTCATGGGTTATGCTATGATGTATGATTTATGATTTTGTGGCACACAAAAGAATGATTTCATTATGAGATGGGTGGGACCTATATCTCCCTCCAATGCATTGTGTAACGATTTATATCTCATGAGATAGACATGGCTAGAACGGCAAGTTAAACTAGTTCAATAATACAAAACTGGAACGAGGAGTGAACTCGATTCAGAAAGGGACTTTGTCCACTAAGATGGTCTTGGCAGCAATGCCTTGGCTAATGTGGAAATCATATCATGTGCTTAATGGTTTCCACAATTACATGTTTTATTCCCATTCTATTTTATCATTCTTAGTGTTTCTTTATGATCTATGCCTTACATACTTCCATGTTTTGTGACATTTCTCAAGTTGTTGATGTTTAAACATTATGTTCATGTTTTTATGTTCAAATGTATATGGTATGTTTTATTTTGTCCATGCTTACCCTTACTGAGCATTTGAGCTCCCCCTTTTTATGTTTTCTTTTCCCCAGGATATAATGAAAGGTTTTAGGTATGAAAAAAGGGGAAGATCATTATGGGAGATGTTGAAGATCATTCACCACGATTAGAGGATTACGTTCCAAGTTTCCAAAGACACTAAACTATTACGGTCATTTTGTGTGTGTGTGTGTTTTTGTTATGTGCAAAGTATTCTGCAAAAGTAATGTAATGTCCATGTACATCAAGATTCGGGTCGCTACAGTTGGTATCAGAGGAAAGGTTTAGTCAACCTTTAGAAACTAGGATGCGAGAACGTTAGTGAGATCCCTAGAGATATTTCTATGGTATGTCTAGGGATTTCCCTAAGGATAAGTATAGGTATAGGATATAGTCTTAGAACTATGTTAACGATATTATATTAAACCAAAGATGTTAGTTATTGAAGTTACTCCCCCTTTATTATGATTTTTTCCCCTCACACAATTCTATTTGGGTTTTAAAAAATGGATGGAAACATGATGATTCATGATAATGGAGGATATGGTGGACAATGGAATGATATTCTTCCTGAGCAACCAAATGAAATGTGATTTGGAAGTCCAAAAATCATTATTATGCCGAATTAGAAATCTCATAATATGATCAATAAAGTAAAAATTGGTAAGTTTCCTGACTCGGCTAATAAGAGAAAGATTGAGTTTCATGATGATCATAGAGGAAAGAAAGTTCAATTTCCCCTATGTAAATCATGTGGGAAGAGGCATAAAAGAGAATGTTTCAAAGGAACTAGAAGATGCTTTGGGTGTGGAAAAGAAGGACACAAAGCCAGTAAGTGCAAAGGAAAAGGTTCAGTTATCACCAGGGATGAGGATAATGGTATTGATACGACATCAACAATGGTTAAATGTTTTAAATGTGGAATGTACGGGCATTATGCAAACCAATGCCCTAAGGGAAATTCTAATGAAGAGAATCAGTATGGTCATATGGGTAGTATTTATGTAGATGATTATGATGAGACTACTAATGATATGTGAGATGAAAGAATTGTTGAAGCTCGGTCAATGGTTTAAGAATGTAGTGGAATGATTACATTTTTATCATGTGTAATGTTGTATAAGTAATCTCATGGTACTATGGAATAAAGAGACAACTAAGGATTGTTACACTGTTGTCTTTCCTTGAGTTTTGAAAGTGTATGATTAATGGTACCAATATCCATGAAAGGTTATTCAGATATTTTCGGAATGTAGATGATATGTGCATAATGAAGGGATATGGATAAAATTAAATGTTTGATAGTATTCATGAGATCATGACTGATATAAGAGGAAAGTTATATCATGGTTTGAGTATATTGAATTTTTGGATTTTGGTATGTGGAAAGAGTTAACTTTTGACAGCATTCATGTTTTCACTCAGGTTTAATGGGTATTCATTTTTCAATAGAATACATGATTAGGGTATTCAAATGATTGGAATGTGACCAAAAACATATATGGGGGATAAATGATGGTATTCACATGCTAGGTTGATGACATTTCAAGTAATCGTTTTCTTTATACTATGAGCTTGGACCGAAATATTTTAGATAAGCCTAAATATTGGAAAGGATTATGTTGGACATAAGTTAGTATTATTTAAGGATAGATCTTTTTTTTTTGATATTATTTATGGGATGTTAGAGTAATGTAGTTTTAGAAAAAGGACAACCTACAGGATGGACGACAACCCATCGCGTCGGACAAGGGTGTGGGAATCAAACCCACAACCGAAGTGTGACTGGCCTTTATCACCTACCACTGGCCTACAGGAAGTCCCTGGTTAGTAGAAACTAGTTTTATTTTATTAGGATATATGATATATGAAGTATAAGTTCATTTTTGGAACCATATACGATTAATATAACTATAAGATGGACATATAACTTTTGCTAACCTTTAGTTTGAAAGAGATGGAATGACCCATCATTCTATCACATGATCTGCTAACACATCAAGAATAAAAAATTCAACTTCATTTCATTATGGGATGAAGTGGAAATTGTTCAATTAACGAACAACAGTGAGATTGTAAAACAATCATGTAAGTATTTCTTTTAATTCATCAAAATTAGGGAAATGATCTTGAAAACCAAAAATGTTGTCCTAGTGCCCTTATATCGGATGAATCAGATGGTACCTTAGATCATCACAAATCTATGGATTTGAGATTGCTTGATTTTCCATAGCAATGTTCTCTACCACTCTCCATCAGAACATGATGGTTAGATTTCTCTTCCATATACATATTTTCATCTATGTGGAAACCCAGTGATTAGTTTATTTGGGTAACTGTTACATTTCATACTTTTGTTTTTAAAGATTGGTTTTGGTATTCCTTTTTACGATGTGGGATTATATTAAAGAAAAATTTGAGGAGTAAACCATTTATAACCTCGACGAATTTCGAGGGCGAGATTCATTTTAAGGGGGGTAGAATGTAACACCTCAAGATTTTATGGAAAATATTATTTTTAATTTCATCAATTTCTTGTGTTGTACGCTACACCAAAAGGAGATTGCACAACACGCATCCTTGACTTGCCTTTCATTACACTCAATCACGACCTTCCTCGATAGTGTGTGTAGTACGCAATACCGAGTTTCACTAAACAACGAGATGCTATTAAAATATTATTAAAACTAGACGTTATGAATAGTAATAACCACTTTTTGAAATTTTAAAAATTTTATTTTTCAAAATGGACTTCATTTTTGGATTCGGAATATTGAAATTAGCTCAGGGTGAAATTTTGGTACTTTTCGACTAACTTTCATTTTCTGATGAATAGTGAAAATTACTAAATTTTAATTAAAAAAACCTTTTTAATCGATATAATTAATAGTGATGAATTATTAATTTGAGTGGTTTTGAAGTATATTTAGAAGATATTTTTACAATTTAATACAATATTGGTCATTGGATGTAATTTTACATTTTAACCAGACATAAACAAGTGTCAATCTTTTGATAGTTAATATCTCTTAAAACACGCTATTTGTTTTGATGACGGGATTTAATTTTTAAATTAATTAATGCAACTGATATGTTTTGAATTTGGTAAAATAGAAATAATTTTTTAATTCATAATGTCAAATATATCATAGGCCTAATTTTTGGTATTTTTTTTGGAAACTTTCAATTTTTGATGAATAGTGAAACCACTAAGTGGTAGATAAAAAAAATAAATTTTTCATAAAACATAATTTTACCGCTTCTATGGGTGGAATTTAAAAAATTAGAGAGACACAGTTGATGTCAGTAAGTAAAATGTGGTTCAATTAGATGAAAATAATTTTTGTTGAATATTAACTTTTTACTTTTTTTACCACAGTTAAAAGTAAATAGGGTAATTAAGGGTAAAAATGATATTATTATTACCCTAACACATGGCCTAAATCTATTGGATAAGTTTACTTCAACCAAAATCAACCTTAGGAAAAAAATATGACCATTTAGGCCCACTTGGATTAGATTAGGACATTTATTATTATATAATTCAAAGAAGAGTTAAAAGAGTTAAAATCAAAGTTTATTTACTAAAACATTTTTAACATAGGGTTATACATAAGATAAATTCGATTGTAAATATTCATTAGAAATATAATAATATTTCCTACATAATGGTGTTTTATTTATAATTTTTATACATTAAATAAATTAATTTATTTATGACACAATGATAATGCAGTAATTTCCATAATAGTGAAAAATTAGAATAATTGATATTATAAATACCCAAATAAATATAATTTGAGACTTTTTACGAATTACACTAATTTTATAGGTTAATATGAGATGTTAGGAGTGAGTTAATTAACTTTGGTCGAAGTAATCATTATGTTATGAGTTTCACAAAAATCAACTATTGAATAATGTCAAAATTGACATAAAATAGTTTTTAAAACCCATATTATATTATTGATTGTTATTTTATTCCTAAAAATCTATGGTTCGTCCAAGATACTTATATCATGATATATGTATCATTAATGGACCACTTGGGGGTCGCTTGGAGGTATATGGTAATTTTATTAACTATATAATATAAAAATACAAAGTGACATGGTAAATGTCAATCTAATTATCTAAGAGTTAAAACTAAAAGATAAGGTTAATATAATGACCTAAACATGTCTAAATTCTATTGGATGAGAGTATTTAGACCCATACCCACCTTATATTTTAAATAAATCAATTTGGAGATATTTAAAACCGAATTTGGATTTATAATAAAATAATATTCTTAGTTATTCCAAAGGTGCCCCTCTCCTCCCTTATAAAAGGGCACCTCCTCCCTCTCCTCCTCACACCAATTTGAGCCTTCAAGCTCGGCCAACCCCTACCAAATTATCTTCTCTTCTTCCCTAGAAACATCTTAGAGGTTCTGACCTACTTTAAAGACCAATATTAGTGCCCTAAGAGGAGGTTTCAGAGAGGCGTATCGAAGAAGAGGTAATTTCTTCTCTCTATTCTTTCAAGCTTCTTTCTTGTTCAGCTTCTTCCTCTTTAGTTGTTTCATTATAAAGTAATATCATCAGTATCACTAATATACTGATTTTTTATTATAAATATGAAACAACCCCATTTCGCCTTTTATCCATCCTATGGAAAACCAAATCACCGCGCGTGCATACGTACGGAATACCGTCTCCACGCCGTGGTGTAATCTGTTTTTCCACCAACACCTTACATGGATGGGTATAATGGTGTAAAGAATAACTATACATAGTTATTATAACATCATACTGATTCTGATATATTTTATCATCCACTCAAATTCAATTCAATAATTATGGTAACGATATCATCGATCGTGCATACGTACGGACTACCGTCTCCACGACACGATGAGATTATTCTCCATGTTAACCATTTAAGAATGGTTATAAAGTATATATAAGCAATAATAATGAAATATATCACATTATAAATCTACTGTATTTATGTATATATGTATGTCATCTACTTAATTCCATTCAACTCAATAAGGAATCGAAAACAGTGTTCATGCGTACGTACGGCCTACCGTCTCTATGAATGGTGTATTTCTTTCCATTTAGTAATCTATTATATATATGTATATTCTGAATATATATTATATATAAATCATGTTTTATATTCTGGAATTATGTAATCATGATCTAAGTAAACATTTGAATAATTAAATGTCAAAATAAGGATGAAAAATGAAACGATTTTACCCAAAAACGCTCTTTAACATGGAATTTACAAATGAACGGGTAATATAAAGTCATAAGTGAACCATATATGATATAATAACAATGAGTATGATTCTGGAATATGTCAATGACATTATTTAAATCATTATACAGGATGTTCGGACACTTAAAAAGAAAATCGGACCTAAGGTAAGGGATAAATTTTCAATCTCATTTTTATCCGAGATTGCTTATACGTAAGTATTTACTGGGGTTACGTTTATCATCCATGACCATGTTTTCTAAAAATGTTTTTATAAAATGTTTACCATTCTTCCATGAATTTTTAAAGTCATTTATACCCTTTATTGACTTTTTACCACATTTTACGAATGGAATCTTTCCTTTGGTTACCATATAAGGTACTTTTTGAATTTTCAGACAAAAGTATGAGGAGAATGTTATTTTTAACTTATACAGCGTGAACGGATTTTTACGGTTTCATAACGCCTAATTTTCAAGAATATTCTTCTATAAGATTGCATGATTAGTTTCAAAAAAACCCTTATCTTTTAAAATTGCATGGAATTTTGTGAAATGAAAATAATTTTAAAGAAGAAAGGATCTTTTCCTCAAGAATTCATTTCAAGTGTTTTTTCAAAACTATTTTCCATCTAATATGACATTATTTCATATGTATATTTCAAGTAAAATTTCTATATGATTTAAATGGTTTCAATTTTCTTATGATGAAATGATATCAATTGGTTATGGATTATGATGGCATGATGTTTAAGAATCCCATTTTATTTCATGGGTTATGCTATGATGTATGATTTATGATTTTGTGGCACACGAAAGAAAGATTTCATTATGAGATTTGTGGGACCTATATCTCCCTCCAATGCATTGGGTGAAGATTTATATCTCATGATATAGACATGGTTGGAATGGCAAGTTAATCCGGTTCAGTAATACTGGACTGGAACGAGGAGTGAACTCAATTCAGAAAGGGACTTTTTCCACTAAGATGGCCTTGGCAGCAATACCTTGGCTAATATAGAAATCATATCATGTTCTTAATTGTTTCCACAATTACATGTTTTATTCCCATGCTATTTTATCATTCTTAATGTTTCTTTATGATCTATGCCTTACATACTTCCATGTTTTGTGACATTTCTCAAGCTTTTGATGTTTAAACATTATGTTCATCTTTTTATGTTCAAATGTATATGGTATGTTTTATTTTATCCATGCCTACCCTTTTTGAACATTTGAGCTCACCCTTTTTATGTTTTCTTTTCCCCAGGATATAAAGAAAGGTTTTAGGTAAGAAAAAAAAGGGGAAGGTCATTGTGGGAGATGTTGAAGATCTTTCACCACGATTAGAGGATTACGTTCCAAGTTTCCAAAGACACTAAACTATTACGGTCCTTGTGTGTGTGTGTTTTTGTTATATAATAAGTATTCCGAAAAAAGTAATGTAATGTCCATGTACCTCATGCTTCGGGTCGCTACAAACATTATCGACCAAAATTTGATCCTCCAATATAAGGTCATTGGGGATTAAAACTACTTCCTCACAGCCTCTAAAGACATGGAAATAAATTTATATTGTGTGGATTTTAACTAGGAGATAAATTTGGGGTTAATTATTTTAAAACAAATATTCAGAATAAATTAATCATACACAAACTATATCCGAGAGATGGTTGAATTATTAGATGAACTTTAAACCCTATCCTTCTTGCTCCTCTAGAATCATAGTCCAAGGAACACAATTTATTCTAAATGGAAAAACGATTTTTAAAAACAGTGTTCCAACCATGAAAACCCCCACTATCTTGGGTTTTATAGTTTTTACTAGGGGAACACAATTTGGGAAAACAATGAACATCCCAAAAACTATTCAAAATTATTCATATGTTACCCAAAAACTCCTTAAACAAGACTGAACAAAAAATAGAAACAAACGTGGTTCATATAATACAAGAAATCATGTAGTAAGATGTTAAAATCTCCCCACCATGCTATATTTTTATCCCCAGAAATCATATAAAGTGGTTTCAATAATAACGATATAGGGAAACTAATCTAATCAGTTTCTCACACTCACATATCTCAAAATAATTGGAACCATGATTCCATAGAATATGGAACCAAGGCATCTTCCCACAGAGAAGTAACTTTTTCTAAGAATCAACTATCCTAACTAGATTTTTAATAATGGAAAAATCAGGCTCAATATTATTATATTACCAACTAAATACATGATAACTGTTATAAATACACTTTAATAGCTATGAAACATGGAAAAAATTATGATATGATGTCAACACTAGTGGAAGTTATAAATTGTATCCAATTTTACAGTCTACTCAACAACCTAAAAAGGTTCCACATAGTGACGACCAAGATTACAAGTACTCCTAAGAAGTCGGTGACCCAACTAAAGTGAAAATCCCAAGAAAACCAGGTCACCAACAAATAACACTTACGGTATTTTATGGGGATATACAGTGTATTTATACCGGCCCTATTACATCAACATCCTATGAAAAAAATGAATTATATCTTCAGCATCATTTATAAAAATCCCTGTCCAACCAAGGAAGTCTCGCCAATCTCTAACCTCCACAATAGATATTTAAATGGCCTACAGTAAAAGGTATCATAAGGATTATTTTGTAATATGGACTGGTTTGTATTGTTATAATAAATATCAACCAGTCTGAAATCTTCATCCAATGATCCACAAAAATCATATATGTAGGCACAAAGAATGTGATATAGAATCTATATATCACTCTCTATTTGACCATCAATCTATGAATATTTTTATATACTCCAAAAAAACTAATATCTCATCGCCTCATAATGCTATCCCCAAGAAGAGTGGTAAAATTGGGATCTCAATCAGATAATCTAGTTGAAGGAACTATATGTAAATGAATAATCCATTTCCTATAGTGATTTACCTACTTCTATAAATTGGTTGTTTCATGAATGAGTATAATGAGATTAAATTTATCTATACAATTGATCACAACCCATATAATATTTTTCTTTTGATTAATATGAAATATTACGACAAAAATTTCCTTATCGATATTTTCCCACTTCAATGTTGGCATTGGAAGTGACTGAAGAAAACAAGATAGTTTTGTTACTCAACCTAGAATAATTGGAATGTAGAGAAATGTCAAGTAATTTCTATGGTTTCCCATGTCATAACTAGACACTATATTCATTTTTACATTTCATATAATGTATTTTTGGTCATTAGGTTCATTGTCCATGAAGAATTACAAATATCCCCAATCATGACATTCATTTAGGAAAAAGAAAGAATAAATCAATTATGAAAATATGGAATGACCTATGTGGAGAATATCATTCTTGACCCATTCTAGAAAGGATCATTCTATGACTACCCCATGTCCTCATTTTATATTTCATGGGATGGGGAATATAATTGAGTAGGCATATCCTGCAAATGGGAGGCATTAGCATAAGTACCTATACAAACACACACATCTCTAAGCCAGAAATGCTGAAAGGTAAAACCCACTAAGTAATGAATGCATTAATTCAGATAATATATCAAAATAAAGTATAATAATAAAAGTAATAGAATCCTACCATGTCCAAATACAATCCCACCACATATTGTTTATAACACAAGTCCATCCTAGAGGTCAATATATTGGACTACTATTTGAAAGCCATAGGATCACACCTCAGTCTATCCAATCTCATGAAGAATCGTTCAGTCCTAGTCTTCATAACAATTTATTAAAAGGTTTATCATATGAACAATACACAATAGATGTGGGAAAAGTCATTGTTTGGGCGATTATAAAAATACTTGGCAGGAATCCCAAAAAATCGAAAAGAAATACAACAATAGTATAACACAAAGAAATACCACAATGAAATACTACAAATGAATACCACAAATGAAGGTAAAGTCATATCAACACAATTATATTTCTTGAAAACATATAAATAGATTATCTAGATACACTCAAGAGAGAAACCACACCATCACATGGTCATAACCAACTTCCAACCACAGAATTCTACTCGATGCATGCTCATTTAGGGAGAACTCACTCTTTAATCCATGATATCAATAGAGACACTCAAAAATTGGTCTACAACATTTGGGCCCTGTCTAAATGAGAATGATTTGGTCAAGGATGACTATGATACTAATATATAGGGTCATGCCAAGAACTGACTGAGGGACACCACTAATTGTTTCCAAACACACTGGTGGATACCACATACCAAATCTGGATCAACATGCTACAAAGGGGATCAAGCCAGGTTATACTAGATAATTCAACTGATCATACTAATATGGCCCACTTTACAAAGGGTCAGCACCATACTAAAGGAGGTCACATGATTTGATAGAAATTACTAGGGGTGATAGAGGATCCCACCCCAATATCGAAGAGGGGTACCATACTCCAAATGAGACTCACCCACTATAGAGGATTTTAAATCTGTGTTGTGGATGTAATATCATATTAAACCCTCGATGAAAAGAACATGGGATCACTCTCAACATAAAAAAATCCAAACTAAAAATTCAATAGTTTTCCTAAAATGACTGTCTGAATGTCTGGGTCCTAATGCCATAGACGGATTGTTGATTGGACACTCCATATAGGATATATTCTCATTTGGGTGAAACCTCCTACAAGAATACCATGGCATAAGAACCTACCCCCATTTTCGACCTCATTGATAATTTTACGGACCGCATGTTTAGTCATGATGTTACTTGACCCATGGTCCACCGTTGTGGTTGGTGCACCTACAGAATATAAGTTGTCATAGACCCATGGTCGACTGTCGTCATCACCAGCAACCGCTCTCCACCCTGACTACCCATTATCTGACATGGGTCCTACCCGGTTCCACTTCTTCAACTTCTTCCACCTCCACATGCTCAAGTTGACCCATCCCACATGGCCCTATACATACCATCATCACTGCACCTCATACCTCTCTTTTCTAGTCCGCTAGCCTAGCCTTCTCTGCATCTCGCCACCGATGCACAACAATCTTCATAGATGTCTCCCGTGACCGTGAACAGAGCCACAACTCGGGGATCCGCCACCACACACCACCATCTATTATCACAAGTGCCATGCTAGTGGTCACCTATTTGGACCACATCGCCTCCTATGATGAGTTTAAATCAAAACAAAATCATTGATCTGACAACCTTGGGTCATGATCTACCTAGTCTAGTCTTAGTTGTAGATTTTCCTTGATTCTGAGGGTTTGATCATGCTCAAAACCACCAGGCAATGTTGATTCATGAAATAAACTCAATAAGAGGTTTAATTTCATTTTCCCAATGTTCATGTCCAACAATAAAGTATGGGGGATTTGGGGTCAAAAAACAGATTTAATAAACCCCGATAACCCATAATAAAAATCATCCTACAAATATGGCCAAATAATGAATCAAGATATTAAGTGATCAGTATGAATTTATCATGGAATTAAATCATGGTAAAATTAAAAAATGATAACAAGAACTATCTTGATTCAGATTTCTCACGGACTGAGAACACTCGTTGTGTCTTTATCCTGGGAAAGATGCTTTTAATCCGAGGTGTGTGACTCATCGATCCACGATCTATTGTCATTTATTCGATATTTTTCTTAAAATTTTATCTATAAATTCTCTCTATAGATTATAGGCTAACGCGGCTAGCCCAATAGTTTTGAAATAAGTATAACAAGTCCCTATGTCCTTGAAAATATGTTTTGTTAAATTATTTTATCTATGTTACAATACATGATATGGTTTTCAGAAACGAAATGTGTTGACTAATTATAAGTTAAAATGATAGTATACCTTTCATTTTGAGCTTAATAGTTCCCTCATAACTTGTATCCAGGAATCCTTTTATGCATTAACCAACTTTTTAGGAAAATTTCACACATGTGCTATTAAAATTTTAATATTTTTCAAAAATTTATTTTAGTAACACCAGGCATAAATATCTCACTCCATCTCAGTGCCTGATCTTCAAATCAATGCATCTAATACCCAAAACTAATACACATAAAATACAAGATGTAAAATTCTACCCATAATGGGGATTTACATCCTTAAAAATCTAATGAAAAGAATAGTCAAACAGATGAGGGTGGTATGTATGATTTTGTGCCTCTCACTCCCAAGTGTTATCCTAGATAATCTTGTGCTACCACTAGAAACACACCACAGAAGTCAACCATTAATGAATGATCCTCTCATACTGATCCTTGTTCTCTACCAAGTATTTAGAAAAATTCACTCCATCCTCGATGTATATCTTACCCCAGTCGACAATGAATGATGGGTTAGGCACGTAACACCTCAGTTGCAACATGTAGAATATATCGAAGACCTAATCTAACTATTGGTATAGAGACAATAGGTATGCCACATTGTAATATATACACAGTATTAAGAAATTTCTGATAAACCTTCACGATAGGTTTCCATCTGTCCAAGTCTCTATAAGCCCCGTTGAGGTGGAACCTGAAAAAACACATGGTCTCTTTCCCTGAACTCAAATGGCCTCTACCGCATACCAGTAAAAACAAATATTGATGGATCTGTGTAATCTTCATCCACTCTTGGATGATTTTATCCTTCACTATATTAGCTCTCACTAACATTGGTCCCATGAGTGATGACTCCCTTGGGCCATTCCAAAAAAGCGGTGACATATATGGTCACCTGTACAAGGCCTCGAATGGTGCCATACTAATGGTGGAGTGGTAGTTATTTTTGTATTCCTACTAGACCAGTGTCGGGTGTTCCTCCAAAATATGGAAAAATTATAACATGAATTCGTGAAACATATCCTCCAGATCCTATATTGTTAGCTCAGTCTAGTAATCACTCTATGGTTTAAAGGATGTGCTTAAGTGTAAATGGGTCCCAAACACCTCATTTAATCCCTTACACAATAATGATGTAAAGTGAGAATCACAATATTAAACTACTATTGATGGAAATCCATTTAGTTGAACTATCTCCAACAGGTAGAATCCCCCAATGCTCTTTATATAAATCTAATCCCAGATAGCTATGATGTGGGCCAACATGGTGAGCAATACAATGACCACCCAGATGGAATCATGTCCCCTGGATGAAAATGTTAATGATATCAAAAATTATATTGATATCTCATCCCAAATCCGTTAAAACACATCAAGGGTTTGATCTAAACCTACTAAAACATATTTCTCGACATTAACCTACTAAAAATTAAGGTTTTGAGGAACAAACTATAAAACTATTTTCTTCATCATAATAAAAAAACTGAGTATGGAAGTCCTAGTAAATCTTCTAAACACCTACATGTACTTCCTAAGAGGTTGTATGACACTCCCTTAAAACATCCTCCCAAAAAACAAGTGGTAATTTTATTTTTCCAATGTTATGAATGATTTTCTCCCCACCAAACGAATATCCATCAAAAGTATTCCATATGGAAATTTGAGAAAATACCGTCTCATAGTCAGTATCCCTAAGATCTGCCTCCCTGACTCGCTGTAAGAGAATATGATTGAAAACCATTTTCCGTAGGAAAGCTTCTCTATCTCTGTGCAAAATGGATAACTATAATGAGTAAAACTAATATAATGCCTCATTTAGTAACTGCATACTAGATATCCTACTAAGAGCATTTTCCAACACATTCCCCTTCCTAGTAGTATATAAAATCTCAAAGTCATATTTTATTGTGGAACTCTAGACACCACCTATGTCTCGTGTTTAGATCCTTCTGAGGTAAGATATACTTGATACTTGTATGATCAGAGTAGATGATAAATCGATTGACCATCATGTATTGTCAACACATCTTCAATGCACAGACTACTACTTCTAACTCAATATCATGTGTTGTTTAATTATTCTCATGTGGCCTCAACTCGCATAAAAATAGTTAATCACTTCCTTCCCCTGCATCAAGACACATCTGATCTAGGTACCTGATTCACCATAAGACACCACGTACTTGACGCCTTCCTCTGGTATCTTGAGGATGGGAATGCTCGTTATCCTCTACCTCAACTTTTGAATGTACTACTGGAACTTTTACATTGACATTAAAGGTTTCCCCTTTCAACTCAAATATTACAATGGTTCTTCCACTATAGAGAATTCAGGTAAAAATCTTTGAATTCACCCTTCAAATCCAAGAAAACATTGCACCTCAGTAATAATCATGGGTGGGTCCCAAGCACGAACTACCTCAGCCATCACTAGATCAACAAAAACTCTGACCTCCAAGAATAAGTATCTCAAAAAATGGACCTCTCATATCCCTAACTGAATGTTTGACCATTTTCCCTAATGTTAGTGCTCCAATAGTGTGTCCAGGACCAACCTCAAGTGTCTTATGTGATCCACCTTGGACACCGAGTAAACTGGGATGTCAACAACAAAACCCACTACGAACCAGTCCATGTATGGTTGAATGATCTGATTCATGAGTCCCATCAATATTAATAGTGTGTTCTTCATATCGAACAACATCACCAAGTACACATAGTTACCATAACGACATCTAAAGGACATATTCAATATATCCTCATCACGTAATCGTAGCTTGTGATATCCAGATCGGAGTTCAATCTCTTAGAACCATCACACAACTTTCAACAAATCAAATATGATGTTGATAATTGGTAGTGGATACTTTTTCTCCACGGTCAGCTGGTTTATGCACTGAAAATCCAAACATAACCTCAAAATTCCATCTTCCTTCAGGTAAACAAAATTGGGTCATCTCATGGTGAAACACTGGGTCTCACAATGTAATTCCTCTACAATCGATCCAACCACACCATCATCTCATGAAGCTTTTTGGGAGCCATACGATATGCATGTGTATATATCGGTGTCATTCAATGTTTTAAACCAATAAAAATGTCCATCTTCATATGGGGAGGTAATCATGGAACATATTTAGGGAAGACATCCTCATGCTCTTGTACCATAGTAAGAAATTGAGGACTCATATCATACAATTCTCCAATGGTGAGGATAGACAACTAATGAGTAATTAGATACATCCTCCTATGAGTGATTCCATCATGTGTTTCCACTATTTAATTTTTACCAAAAACTTAAAACCTAGTTCCATTACTGGAGACACACCACACTCTATGCCAATAACTTTTAATATGAGCACGAATTGTGGAAAACCAGTCCGTACTAAGAATGAAATCATAATACATTGTTAGTTATAATAATAGATCCCAAATGATATTCTCACCTCTAACATTTAAGTAATTTGATTTGAACTAGTATTTTATCATTGAATCTACACCCATATGTGTCTCCAAGCATAAGTGTAGTGTCAAATGTTCAACCGGAAACTCTAAATCCTAAATAAGGTTCATGGAAATAAAGGAATAACTAGAAACTATGTCTGTGAAAACTGTAGATATGGTGGAAAATACAATGATCATGCCTTGTACCTTCCCTAATGCTCTGAGGTCATAAACCTCCATCGCCTATAGTTGGCCTCATACCAACATACCTACTCCTAGAGCCTAGTGTGGACCACCTGTGTTGTGGGTGGTAATATGTCAAACCTTTGACCACTTCCTATGGCCCTTCCTTCCCCTATGACACACCCTCCACCATATGGAACACCCTTATCTTGTCTCTTTCTATAACTCAATAATCCCTCAATCGTCTCCTGATTAGCAGTGTCACAGGTCAAGAAATATCGTGCTATATGTCACTGACATCTCCATGAGTAACACTGTCTATCCTTGGGATGACTTGAGAAACCCTAGTATCCCTTCACCACTAACCTTGAGTATTGGGATTGTTCCCAGAATCAACTGACCCACTCAGACCCTTATGACTACCATCAGCTTCCTCATGTCGAGGTCTCACTTACCTAGTGTCCACTTCTAGCTCCCAATAGCGGTGTCTTGTATGGTAGAAACTTGTATACTAGTATGGATCTCTCAACAACCCTAGCATGGTTATAAATAATAAGGGATATCACTAATTCCCTTAGGGCCCGACATTATCACTTCTCAATGGTCTAATCCCCGAAGAACTTGTCACGTTTTATGCCCACATTTTAGAATACAGGGTCTATAATCTTCTCTGAATACTCTCCCATGTTCAAACTATCATATTGAAGATATATAAGCTCTTGTATGTGTTCTGATCAAAATTTGTCCCGATAGAAATCCTACATGAAAATATTCTATAATCTCTTCTAGGAGAGAGTGGTATCATCATCTGAATGGGTCACCAGGCTCCACCATCGTCCCATAGATCTCAAAAAAAGACTAACTATAAGGATAACCATCTAGTTGGCACGATTTTCCATAAGGTAAAAAACAATGTTACTACCTAAATCAAATCATCGAACAACTGGGGGTCTATCTCACCCCAAAACCTAGGAGGTAGATAACTATTAATCTCATATAATGCACTCAGTTTGTGTGGATCCTCAGTTTTTAGTGCGAGTAATTTCTTTTACTAAATGGGTGGTGGTATAGGTGGTAAACCACCCCACGGTGTTATCTCCAGTCCATGACCATGAATTGATGCCATGTCATAAGGTGGACCTTCCTCGTGATCACACTGGTGAATCCTAGATGGCTTTCTAAGTGGGGGCATCCTGATATAGGACAATATGTACCACATTCAATATAGTATATCAATAGATATTTCTCAATATCGAAATGTAAAACACAACTGTTCCTATATGATTCATGGACACATTTGTTCATATAACCATTGTTTTCAGGTACAGAGTCAAAAATCAAGAAATCAGAGTCCTAATGAATGGATATATTAGCCCCCAAACCAACACTAGAGCCCCTAGCCTATGTTCTAAACATAATACACATAACACTATTAATCGAAACCAATATCATAGACTCTCAATATTAAAGTATAACTGATTCTAACTACCCTAAAATACAAATATGTCATGACATATCCTAGAGGGGCCCATATCTTGGCTACCCCAAGCCCACCTCCAACTAGCTAGGGTCTAGTGACTAGTACGACATAGGCATATCCCACAAATGGGAGTCATTAGCATAAGTAATTGTAAAGACGCACACATATCCAAACCATAAATTCTATAATGTAATAACAAATAAGTAAACAATGAATGAATACCTCAAAGATATCATAATTGATTATGATAGTAAATGTAATTGAAAGTAAACAGGTATAAATACAAGCTCACCACAATGATTATTTTACACAAGTCCAACATGGATATAAAGGTATGGGGAATAATGTCTGAAAGCTACAGGAACAGAACTTTTTGTATCCAGTATCACTAAGAACCGCCTGGTCATGTTCTACCAAGGAATACATCAAAAGGTCAATCATCTTCAAAAGACACGACACATGTAGGAAAAGAACATGCATGGGTGAGTATAACAATATTTTATAGGAAACCATAAAACCAAAATGTAATACCTTGAAGGAATACAAAAAAATAATGCCTCAAATTAATTACACAAAGGAATACAATAAATGAATACAAAAATGGAATACCATAAAGAACACCAGAAATGGATCTACAATTAGTTATACACATGTTTAGGTCTACATGACATATAAAAAGAATATCCAGATATAATCAAAAGATAATTGATGCCATTAGGAAATCATAACTAACTACCATCCTTAATATTCTTATTGAAGCATGATCATTCAAGGAGAACTCACTCCTGGAGTGATGATATCATCAAAGACACTCACAAATAGGTTTTTCTTATTTGGGCTATACCCAAATTAGAATTCATTTTTAAAGGAAGACTATGGTGCATAGAAATGGGTCACACCAAGAACTGATTATGGGACACCATATATTGCACCCAAACTCATCAGGGGATACCAAAAACCCAATCTAGATCAACTCAATTCATTGGGGAACATACCAAAAACACACTGGGTAATACCAATGAATATAATGATGTGGCCTACTTGATATAGAATTATTTCCCTACTGAAGGAGGTTACGTGATTCAAAAAATCCACAAAGGGTGACTGTGGATTGAACCCATGTCATGGGAAGTAATTTCGAACACTATTTGAAAATTAATCTCTAAAGGGGATTTCAATCTAGTGATGTGCCCATAATATCATACATAACCCTTAAGGAAAGGACTGACAGAACATTGTCATCCAATATCGTTCCAATCAAAAAAATAAAAAATTGTCCCAAAATGACTGTCTCAACATCAGGGTTTCAAAGATGAAAAATAGATAATCTATTGGACACTCAACTTAAGAGATATTCCCGTTTTATTGAATCCTCCCATATGCCTACTATAGATGGAGAACCTACCAATGCATTTGGTTGACTAACTGCGTATTCAGTTCTGAGGCAACTACATCTCTGTTCAACCATCCTGATTGATCATCACAGTCGACTACAATCTCCCTCCACCTCAACTACACCGGATCTATCTTCGGTCCAACCTGGGTCAACTTTGTACAACCTGAAATACTTGGCCTGACCCATCCCACTTGGCCTAGTTTATACGGTCTTCACTACCTCTAACATGTCTTGTCACCTTTTTTATTCCACCGACATCCCCACAAGTTCCTCCACCCCCCACTATAAACAGAACATTTTTGTCACTACATCATACCTCTACCACATTCCCATCTGAGCCGCCATCTCCCATGACCGCCGATAGAACTAGGTTCACCATCCTTGGGTGGCTCTGCCATTGTGTACCATCTCCTCCACAACCAGTCACAAGTTACACACCGATAGTCCCATCCATGGAAGACCCAGACAACTCTCATGCATGCAAATCAGAATGGTCACAGATCTGAGTACCTTGGGTCCCGATATACCCAAATACAACCCGATTTGTTGATTCTCCTTGCATCTGGGGTCCGATCATGCTTTGATCCACCAAGAAATGTCAAGCCATAAACCATGGGGTTATTATGGAAAAAATTCAAAGACAGCAGGGATAAATTCATATGTGTAAAGGTTTAATGACGATGTCTAAGCATTCTTCTCCAATTATCAATAAATGATGATTTGGGGTTTGAGAAAAATATATAATAAACCATGATAACATGCAAAAAACCATCCTGAAAATATGACCAAAAATGGATCAATCTATTCATTTATTGGTCCAAGGTTATTGTGGATTTCAAAAAGGGGGTAACAAAAACAAGATAACAGTCCATTCCTCAATTTGGTTCACTCACTAGTGAAGAAATGTGCTCATGTAATTGTTGTAGGTAGTTACATTCCAATCCGACGTGTGTTGGTCTTTGATCCATGATCCATCACTATTTATACAAGATATTTCATTAAAGGTTCTCTCTGATGGATCTCTAGAGATTCCATTTTTAAGTGGTAAACCTATAAATTTTGACATAAGGATTAGAAAATTTTGTGTTAGAAAAAATAATTTTTATTACATTTTTTTATTCTCATTACTTCTTGTGAAATAGTTATTTTGAATGATCCACACTGACTATTGATATTTTGTGCCTATGATAAACCAACCATTCTGATGAAAAAGGTGCCATAGTATTTTTGATCTCATTTCCTATTTCAATAGTAACCAATATTTTCAGGAAAATTGTGCACACGTTCATTTAAAATATTAATATTTTTCAAAAAATTATTCTTGGAATAAATGGCCTTGGAACTGCACTACATATCTATTCCTGATGTTTAAATAGATAAATATAATATCCAAAAATAATATTAATAAATTCTGAGACATTACTATATGCACTAATCAACAGATCCCCATAATAATGTTTTTTCATAATGTTATGGAATCCATAATTATCATTATGTTCCTGAATAATCATCTTGAGTAAAGAGTAATGTGAACATGAAACTTTTTAAAATAACCTTAGACTATTACTTTTGGATTCCTAAATGATACTATGAAAAAATAGATATCAATTATTTCACTTCTTATGATTATTTCAGGGCTTGGTCTGTAAGTTTCTCTCTCAATGAATTTTTAACAACATTCTCCTTCCCTAGATTATAGGTAATTACTATATAATAAGAGTGCTGGTACTACACCCAATGCCTCAGACTTAGATTCCAATATTTTTTTGGAAAAGATATAACTCACGGTTTCTTTGTCAGAATACATTGAATGTCATTCCTGAAAAATTTAACACTGCCAACTCTTAATCAAATTCATCGCGTCTGTGAGTTCAAAGTCATGGGTGTGATAATTAGTTTCATGTGGCCAATGATATTTGAGTCTATAGGTTACTACATGATCATAGCACATAATAAAATATCCCAAACATAATATTAATGATTCAGTGAATACCAGATAGTCCTACCTATCCTATGGATGACTCAATATAGGAACATAAGTAAAAATCAGTTTTTTTTAGTCCTTGAAAATTTTCATCCCAAACAAACATTACCACTTCCTATGTAAGAGAAGTCCTTGGAGAATCTAGATTTCATAAATCATTTTAAAATAGTGATAAGAGCAATCTATACTCAATAATCATTGAATCTAGAAAGTATTTCATTATTTTTCCCAGGTCATTATAGCTTTCACATTTTTTGGTTCCACTGATATACCATGTATTGAGACCCTATTTATTTGGAACAACACTTCCTAAATCCACAAATCAAATTTTTATATCTTGGTCTAGAGTCATATAAATATCTAATATTCCAAACTAGTCTCACATGACGGACATGATCCTCCTTAGACAGATATTAAACTAAGATATCCTCAAGAAAGACCACCACAAACTTATGAAGATACTCATTTATGATCATGTTCATCAAATCCATAAATACAATAGTATCATTGGTTAGACAAAATGGAATGGAAAGATACTCATAATAGACTTACATTATTCAAAAGGTGGATTTATCAATTTCATATTCTTATTTTCTCAACTATTTATAACAATTCTGAACAGCAATCTTCAAGAAACACCTCACCCCTTCAGATGGATAAAAAGATCAATAATAATTGGAAATAGATATTTTATCTTTATTTTAACTTTTTTGTGTTTCCAGTAATCAATACATTGGGGAGTTTCTCCATCAAAATTAATAGAATAATAATAAGCACAACCCAATGTAACACACATTGGAATAAAAATACATTCCCTAATAGATCATCCAATGATGTCTTCAAGTATTTCTGTGTAGATAGATACATATGTTAAGAAGATTTAAATACCATCTAAGTATCATGCTCTAAATAAAAAGTAAAATCTATCCCTATAACCAGAGAAAAAACTAAGAAATCAGATGGAAACACGTCAGGAAAATCAAGAAAAACTAAAGGATAGTTAATACTCCTAAATTCCCAAAATATAAAAAAACTCTAATATTAAATTATAAAAGTTTGGATAATAATGTCCTAAATTACACATACTTGGGTCAATTACCCATTGAAATATATGGAACACCCTATCAGGTGGGTAATAAAGAACCGATGAAGATTGAATTCATTTTTTACCTCATTACTAGTGATCCAATCCTTCCTGAAAACGAAATAAAGTGGTTTTTTATCATGAACTAGAAAATTATAGGTATTATTGATTTATAATAAAGATACAAGTCTACAAGGGAAAGAGAGACCATGCACATTATTTGATTACAAAATATTAATCTATAGTTATTGTACCTCTCATAGTTACAAGACATATATCAACTTCCTCTAGAGACTCCTTCACTACGCGAAGAAGATTAATTTTATAACAATTCAGTTGGTACCCATTTGTTTGTCATGCATCTAATTTCACCTTAGTACATTTAGGTTATGATGAGATGGTTCCACTATGGGTAGTATAAAGTAAATGGAATAATTTATTCATGTTACCTAAGAGACCAAAACAACTATATGTCATTGGTTCATTAATATAGCCAGATCTCTAATTCCCAACAATTATATAGTAGAAACGTGTTAAGACGACTCTTCTAGGAACAACAATATATCAAGAGGATGCCTAATATCTTGAAACATTAGGGAAATAATCAAACATTCTTATTTCCTTTAATCAAACTTATAGAACTACCATTGGAAAAAACTCGAACTCACATCGACCATAATTTTCTAGCTAGGTCAAGCTCAAACATTCATTCTATATCAAACATTTCATCATATGGTGCGATGTGTAACAAGAAAACATGATAATTAATATCTATTCAAAGAACCATCTCTAAACACAAAGTATAAATATTCTGATTCAATATAATATCATGTACAAACATTAAAATCTCTATAATGTGGTTCATATTCATCATCAGGGTTATTTCAAAAAAACTCATGTTTTCAAAACTCCACATCCTTAACCAACTCCATAGACTCTAGATATAACTTATCAATAAAAAAGAACACTAAGTCCATTACACTCTACAACTTCATGTATCTTTGATATAACCATAAAATCCCAATTCTCATTCAAGGTTATTCTAGCATCGATATGGCACATTTAACATTAATCATATTAAGAATTTCCATGAAATTGAATAGAAGCTCTATAGTTCTCAACCAATCCTATTCCTCATTAGGATTATCCGAGACTAGGAACATTGGTGGAATCTTATAAAGGAAATCCTGAGCAGGATTTTGATATTTATCCCACTGAGGATCCATAACATGATCCTAAATGGGGAATGGTTCATGTTCCTTTCCTAGATAATGGAAAACATGCACAATAATCTCAAAATGGTTCTAGTGTATAGATGATCCATTTATCATGGTTCACCAGCAACCTCTTCATGGTTCATGTTCACATGTTTTATTTGGGTAAATATTCTACACAACATGAGGAAAAACATTTGAGACATTATAATATTAATTAAATAATCATATAAATCAAGAATTATAGTATAATCAATCCCATATGTTAGGATATCAAGATTTGGAAATCAACCAATCAAAATTAAATTCATGTAAAAGTCTATAATTTGATCAAATGCCTCCTAAATATTCCATTACCAATCCCCCTGTGGAGACTAATAAACCATTATGATTAGATTTTCCTAGGAACCCACTCATAAATGCATCCAATGACCCGAAAAGATAACCCAAACTACATAATTACATCATGGAATTATTTTTTATTTTCACCTGTAACACAATATTTCCAAGAACCATCCTAGATAACCTAGATGCCTAGTTATCGAGCACAATCTCAAATGTCCTGAAGGGTGATCTCATTCCCCAAAAGTCTGTTACTTTCACATGGATTAAAACTGGATAAAACATGGAAATTATTTTATAAAAAAACAGTTTTAGATAAAATATACATGTCAATATAATTGATATTCCAAAATAAGAAAGTACGTGAAATAAAATATTTATAAAAACCAATAGAAATATAATATCTAATTACTTAGTAGAAAGGAATACATCCCATGAAAAAAACAGCAACTCATAGTCTAAAGTATCATGAACATTTACCACCTTCATGTGGTGATTTACCTTTTCTAAGACCTAATTTAGATAAATATTCAAATTCATAAAGGTAAACAGAGGGTGTGAGCTATAAATCCTCATAGGGTCTCACCATGTGTTCAATACTTAGTTATCAAAAAAAAAACAATATATGTTATCAATTTAAATAAAATATAAAAGGAATTAAATTTCCATGTTTTAAAAAAATTATTCCTTAATTTGAAAAAGTATTCAGATGTCTTGAAACAACATTCAAATAGGAATAATTGTCAATTTTCAATAAAATAGTATATAAATTTTTTTGGCATTAATAAAACACTTCAATGATTTGATGAGATTCATATAATGTCAAATAACTCATAGAAAATAATAAACCATGTAAAAATACCATATGGTATGTTAGTTTATCATGTAATAAGTTCCTCACACTTATCGTAATCATCATAGATCTAGTCAGGTTTACACACAACAATATTCCCACAAAAGGTGAACCCATCTACATCAGTCTACACTCCGATAGCATAAACAATTATTGGAATTAATATTGATGTTTTTCTAGTAATAGTAGTCATCATAAATCCATTTCTATTGTGGTATAGTGTATGTGTTCTTTCTCTGGTTACCACTAACTACCATGCATAACATGCGATTCAAAAATCCATTAAATTGGTGGTCAATCATATCAAATATGTTAAAATAAAATTTTCAATTTTCAATTTTCAACATTATTATTCTTTTTAAAAAAAATCATTTGTTTTCTTAATTTCCATCCACATAAAATCAAATTCAATTTAATTCCATTTTCACAAAATCAAAAAAATATTATTTAATAAAATAACTTTCTAAATCAAGCCATAAATTATTATAAATCATTCCCACAATTTCAACTCCATCAAAAATAGGCTTTTCATAAATTTTCATACCCCTTTAAAATCATGAATCCCATCATTACAATTTCATGTTTTTATATAAATTAAAAAAACATTTCAACTTATTCAAACAATTAATGACTTGAATTATATGGAATGTAATCATAAAAACACAAACCATTAATCAAACATATGATATGGACACCCATTGTGGGATTTTATAATAATTAATGATGGAATTATATATCTTGAATTCAAAACTATAATCAAGATCCCATGAAACATATTTTAGATCATTCAAAACATAATTATCTAATACCCTCTAAGGTAGAGATAATGAGGGATATGAAGAAAACTCATGAGAGAAAATTCACATACATAGAGGATATTAAATGGGTTCAACCACACTTTGATCCTATAATAAAAGGGGTTAAGAGTACCAGAAAAACTTATTGAGAGACTCCCAATCCGTGTAAATCATGTTTGGTTGAGTGGGGATTGATTGGAGGATAAACTAATGTGTTTTATATTTTAAAAAAAATATCGGAAAAAATTAATCATTCTTCCATTGAATCCCAGATAAGGCCACAATGATAAGAATCCCATGCAACCTTACAGTGTTCCCCCTCTGGAGTCAATATCAAAGGTCCATAGTTTTTTCTAGGTAGGTGCATAGATTTCTAAACCATGAAAAAACTATATAAACCCTTATTGTCCAGGGATGCATTGTTTTCACTATGTGCACATGCTTTAGTAAAACCATGAAACAATTATTCACAACCCATTGAACCTTTATAAATCTCCAAATTTTACATGCAACACCCCTAAATAAGACCCAACCAAAATGGTAAAAAACAAAAGTTGAGGAATACCAGAAAACATTAATGGTTTATCACACCCCTAATATCATATAATTATCCTTTTACTATTATCACCTTATAGTTTTGTGGATATAAATTCTGCCATCATTATTTATAATCAAAATAAAAATATTGTCCAAAAATAATAAACATTTGAAAACAGAAATCTTACCCATCATGGTTCTTTAATCATTTATTAGGAATGATGATGTTTTATGAAAAATATATTTTCCATTATGCATTTGTTAACCTCATGTGTTTTCATGAAATTCTAATTTATGGAATTCTTATGAAACCCATTTATTTCTATTTGTTATTTCTAGACTATTATTATTATACATTATATATAGAATGCATTATTATGTAAATATAATAATGTGTATGGTGGTCCATTAATTATATAGCTGTAGACGCTGAAAAAAAAGTCTGTAACTCCTAGAGGAAGTTTCGAAATGGCAAAGCGAAGTCATATTCGGAATCAGAGGCCCGGTCCGGAGGCCCAGGAATTGGTGCGCGAAATAAAGGAGGGCTTCCATGAAATAAAGATGTGTGTGCAAAGCATTCCCGGGATTCGCTTAATCGAGCCGCTGGTGCGCGCAATTTTGCGCACCTCGGTTCCACGTGGTGAAGCTTTGCGCGACGACGGTTCCGGTCGCAAAAACATTCGCGCACCACCTAGATTTTGCGCCGGCTGATGCCTATAAATAGAAGGCCAACTCGGATAGTTTGGGGGTTGAGGAATTCAGATTGGCTCCCGTGAGCGCAATTCAACTCCCCCTGCATGCAATATGACTTCCAGGTAATTCCCCGTTTTCCACAACCTTGCCCCAGGGTTCGCCTTTGCGCGCAACTCCACTGGTTTAAGTAAATTACCTCCTCCTACGGGTACTTCCCTTGCGTTCGATCGTTGTCCCTTGCATGCAATCCCCTTCTATGCTCGCAATACCTTGCACACAATCACCAATCCGCACAATTATCTGGACCTATTGCGTGCCATCCCGGTGTTTTGCACGCAAACCTTCCTTGTGCATGCAACACCAAGGACCCCTTTACCATGAAGCCCCTTGGATGCCTTTCCGCACCGGCACCTGATGTCTTCCCTACCGGGCATGGGCACCATGCATTGTTTTCCCGTACGGCCTTCCAGGCTCGTATGAAGTAACCTGAAGATTTCTTGGGCGGTGTTTCCCGTTGTGTTGCTTTGCCTTATGCTTCTCTGCATAGGCATGCCAACAGCTATTGCTTCATCACATAGCCACGCTAACGTGGACCCCTCAATGGTTTCCCCTACGGCCTCCTTCACTACGGCCTTGCCGATGCCTTCCCTCCAACAAGGGGTAGAGGTTATTGGGCATGTAAGCCCTAGGGGTGTGGACCGAACCCACCTCATCAAAGCTGCAGGACGTTAAACTGCTAAGCACCTCGTCCTTAACACTTGACGTTAAACTCTGGTCTGACCCCGTGCTTCGCACGTAGGGTACCCCCTGCTCGGACATTTTTTTATGCCTCTAGTCTCCACGGGAATGGACTCTTACTCGCATGGAATGAGATCCACCTTGTCAGAGTGGCATTTTTCCATGGGGAAGGGTTGCCTCAGAGCGTAAGCCCCTAGCCTCTCTTACGGAAGGTTGCACCCATGCACCTCTGTACTTCCCCCCTGACAAGGCTAGTGGAGTCCCTTTCCCACTGCGCTTTGTCACACCACAGGCCTCCACTCTAGAGTAAGCCCCAGTACCCAAGGCCGCTGACCACGTGTAAGCCCCTATTTCCTCTTTGGGCCGCTTCACGCATAAGCCCCATTCCGCTTCTCATGGACGCACCCTCCACGACATGATCGTCTTGCCCCTGCTGCCTCTTGTTTCTCACACCGAGCATGACTCACATGGGATTAGCATGTTCATCGACCATGACATCCTCCTATGGGGCGCCTCAGAGCATAATCCCCATGCCAGCAAACTACGTAGAGTTTGATCTGTGCTAATGCATGGTACGTAGGAAGCCTCCACGAGGTTCAAGCCCACCACCCAGTCGTTCCAACCTCTCCACGTCGGTTCCCCATTTCCCTCATAGGTTGCCTCAGAGTGTAAGCCCCATATCCACCATGGGCCACCTCAGAGCGTAATCTCTATATCCACCATGGGCCGCCTCAGAGCGAAAGCCCCAGATCACTCTTCACACATGACATTAAACTGTATTCCCTTGTCCCGCATGACGTGAAACTGTATCTTATCTTGCATGGCGTTAAACTGTATTCCCCCTCTTGGGATGTCTCAGAGAGTAAGCCCCATGCCTCACATCCACGTCTCATCCTGACTTCCCCCCTCAAGACCATGTGCTTTGGGAAGCTCATTCCCCAGCCTGGAGATCTCACTTCCTCTAGGCTCGTCCATTCTCACGGGTCGCCTTTTCATGTGTCCCACCATATCACTGAACTACACGGACATTGATTCCCTTCCATGGGGATACGTAGGAAGACTTCACGAGGTTCGTGACCGTCACTCCATCATCCATCATAATTCTTATCCGGGCCGCCACATCCCATTGAGATCATTCCACTCCATCCCACTCCATAGTATTCGGGAAGCCGCCCATGTGCTGGCCCCAACATCAGTGTTCCACCTAGGAGGTCCTTCAATCTGATCCACACTCAATGTTTCGATCAGTCTGATCCATCTCCGCAAGACGTTAAACTCGCAGCATACCTTGTGTTAAACATGTGAAGATGAGGACAACCTCAGATGGTACACAATTCCTCGTGTTCGATATGGGATTCCTCGGGCTTCCGCGCCCTCGAGAAGCCCTGTGATAAGGGACAGAAGACAGACATGCTGATCCCAAGCGTCAAGACATGCCAACGACACCCCAACGTGACCATTCTCCTCACCGAAGGTTGCTGCCTCGACAAGACCCCTTGGAGAGTCTCGACAGAATCAGCATAATTATCTGGTGTCCATACAGATATGGTGCCGGGAATGAGCTTCACGAACCCGTCTTAAATATATAAGGGAGACCCGGATTAGGTGATGAGCTCCGAGGAGGAATCCACGGAAGGAAGAACCAACATCCCATCATCCCAGTTTCGATCAAGGAGCAGACGTCCCTGAATAACGAACGGATGCCGCCCCCCTTTGGAAAGCGGGAATGTGGGGCCGCGAGCCACGCATCCTCCAATGTGTGATGGACGCGTGCACGCGCGCCCCGGCGTAAAAGCGTAGGAAACAAAAAATGGTGAACCTGACGTGAATCTCTTCTCCTCAATATGGGGACAGGTAGCGTTCAAGATGTCGGAAGATAAGCATGTCACCAATTCCGGGTACCTATCACCGGGATGTAAAACCTTCCAGGGGTTGAGGTAGTCAGGATGTTGTGCACTTCGTTCTGCGACGTCATCAATGTGGATCCCTCTCGCCAACCATGGAAGACGGAACAACGTTGGGCTATTGGTTGCCGATTTCTTTTCATGTTAGTACTAATGGGTTCATTTCCCTACTTCATGGAATCAGATCACTGCATCCGGAGCTCGATCGCCACCTACCCACCAGTGTAGGGGCGGGGGCAGTACCGACGCGGCTACCCCGTGTGGTCCCACATTTTCCACAGTCACTCTGGATGTGATTTCCACGACTGTCGAGCACTCACGCCCCTCTCCCCATCAGAAATCATCCAGCGAAGGGTGATCCATGACTTGGTTCTTAGGTACGACGAGGAAGGGATCATCCCCACCAGGGGCCTGGCCCGTTTGGATCTAGAGGCGGTTGCACATCACTATCGTCACTGCCCCCGAGGGCCACGCAGGGAGCCGCCACTCCCCACTCCAATGTTCAACCGCTTCGGGCGCCTATCCCCAGAGCACCTTGACACATCTATCCCCTATGCCAATGAGGTGGGGGATGTCCGAGTCCCACCGATTGGAGACTCTTCCCATGGGATAATGGCAAGAACCCCCACCAGGATACATCGACGTCATCGCCCGGCTCCCGGGGCTGAGGACCAGGTAATCGTTGTGCCCACACCACCAGCTCAAACCTATCCGACCTGATGCCAGCGTCGGGCACGAGCAGAAGAGAATTCACATCCTGGGGCACCAACCTCAGCACCTATTGTGGCCCGAGCCACTGCTGACTCCCGCTACCAGACACCCGCACACGTTGAGCAGGGGCATTCACATGCCCGACTGGGATTGAGCCCCCTACCGCCCTATAGGCAAGTTGGGTCGACTCTCCCGGTCGTGGGCACAGAAAATGGACATCTCGGACCAATCCGCCGTAGTGCCACCCATCAGGAAGGCTCATTCCATGCCACTGATATAGAAAGTCGAAGGCTTCCTTACGCCAACCACACTCTGGGTATGACTCCTTCCAGCACCCACTGCACTAGGTATGAGGTCACTCCCCCTACCGCTGGCCACGAGTATGGAGCTGTTGCGTATCCAGTCACTCACTCACATGGAGGTCCTCCCCATGTCCCTTTCGACATCTGTCCCGGTGCTTCCCACACCCCGACCTTCAGTCCCCTCTGCCCCAGGACTATTGCTGCTAGGGGAATCCTTGACAGAAATCAACCTTACACTGAGGAGCCACCCAGGGGAAGAAAGGCGGGGCATCGTCACCATAGGAGGAATGTCAAGGGAGTCCGGATGTAAATTAGACCAGTTCGTTTCTCGGACTCTGAGGCAGAGTACGACTCTACGGTAGAACCTTCCCCCTGACCCTCTGAGTCGAGGGCAGGGATAGGGACACGACACGTCAGTCTCGTACTCCCCGAATGCGAGATCCGTATGATTCCCTCCTCCCTCCAAAGGTATATACAGGAGGACGAGGACTCGATGTACCCCCAGGGGTCAAACTCACAGTTATCACTGGCCTCCCCGAAAGCCCCTTCCACCTTTGTCATGGAGGGTGGGGAACTTTTTTGGGGATCGACGGAAGAGTCGCAAGGCAACACAACCTCGGCGAGAACTGACGCTATGACAGGAGGCCCATTCGCCGACCCATGCTATCACGACGTGGCATCCAGGGCATTGTAGCCCTTGGAGGATGACTCAGGGATCGGCGGCCAATCGACCTATTCCCCGTATTCCCCGCCGGCTAGCCCACCAGCCCGGCGACCTGCCTCGACATCGTTGCTAGCTCCCCGGCCATTCTCGGTTGATGAGCTGGGGAAGCAAGGTTCGGACCCCGAGCTGGTGTCATGGAGCTTCTGGATAGTCCTCGTAGTGGGCCACTTCCCCGGGACGTTTTGGTCGGTTTCAGGATCATATTTTGATATGCCTGAGGCGCTCACCCAGGTAGAGCTTGAATGTTTCCACCAGACTCTTCGGTTGACTCACTCCTGTCTCAGCTATCAGCTAGCGCCTTATCCCGGGAGTCAAGCACATCTTGAGGATATCGGTGAGCAGTGCCGTCAGGTCAACCTGGCAGCACTCCATGCGATTCGGCACCCCGAGTCGCCTGGACACCACAGGGCCCTCCATCAACAATGCATTCCGCATTTTCAAGTACTCTACAAGGTTATCGAGGAAGTCACCCCCCACGCGCACATCCGCAGATGGGGGTAGTACGCCGCCCTTCTTTTCTGTGCGATCCGCCGAAAACCTTATTCACTGGGTGGACCTGAGGGAATGTTGCCAAAGGCAGTGGCGGTCAACATGGATGACCTTTCAGATGAGGGAAACGGTGTGGTGCTCCTCGATGGGGACTCACCCCCTGAGGGCAAGCCGCCACTGGACCCATCTGGGAGGATTACTTGCCACCAGAGGGCCTCCTAGGTCTCCCCACACCCACTGAGGCACTGACACTAACCCAAAACATTGGTAAGGGTAAAGTGAATGTCGGGGCTATCAAGCTCGCCGACCCATCTGAATCGGCACAGAAGGAAGAGGAAGACTCCGAGAAGGCCACGCTACGCCAGCAGCTTGCTGAGAAAAAGATGCTGGTTAATGAGCTCTTGGGTGAACACTTTATAGAGCGGCGTCCTGACTACGGTAATCCTAGGTCAGGACAGTAGGGGCAGGAGCACGTACCCCTTGCCGAGATTCTCCCAGGCAATCGCAACCATGTCACGTTCGATGATAGGGGAGAGGATGACACCCATGGAAAGAGGGAACGATACGTCTCACCAAACCCTCCCGAGCGGCAGGGTCACTTGGGGGACCATGCTCGGTTTCCTCCCACTACCCCGAGAGTTGCTCCGCAAGCTGCCCCTAGAGCTGCTGAGCTTGACCACTAGATTGGAGAGCCCAGAAATGTGCTTGTGGTTAGAGATCCCCGTCAGGATAGGAATCCGTGTCCGGATGATTTGATGTAAGTACTCATCGCCTGCCTGGAGGCCCTGGAAACTCGACAGCTGGCAATCCCACCGGACGGAAAGCCATACCCATAATGGGTGGATGATATGCCGACCCCGCCGGGATTTGGGAACCCCACCTTCACCCCCTTTAATGGGACCGGGGACCCGCCACAACACCTGGCCCACTTCAACTCGAGGTGTGGGCCTATGTTAGGGACTCTGGCGCATCAGGAGGCGGCCAAGCTCTGTTCCTTCATTCAGACACTGAAAAGACCAGCCTTCGTCTGGTACAACCATCTCCCTGTTGGATCTGTGACTAGCTTGGAGGACCTTCACTGACAATTCCTCTACCAGTTTAGTTCCAAAACCCGGAAGACGAACATTGTTGACCTCTTCAGGTGCAAACAGAGGCCTGATGAGCGGGTCGCAGACTTCATCGCCCAGTGGAAGGGGCTCACATACTCCCTTGACATGCCACTAACTCAGGTGAAATTACTGACAATGTGTGTAGGGAACGTCAAGGTAGAACTGGTTCCTTCTCTGATCACTCAAAATTAACCTAGAGGGTTCCGAGATTTCTCAGACAAGGCTCAACGCCTCGAAGAAGCCCTCCAACAGGCCAGTCAGGCATGCCCGCTGCCTCCTGTAATCCCTGCAAGGAGAGCTGCCAGAGCCAATACCACTGTTGTAGCCCGGATAGAGGCTCCCAGATAGCTAGAGTTGCTACCAGTAAGGCCAGCTCAGCAGCCCCATAGGGGTCCACCCCCACGGGCACAACCTCCAGCCCAGCAACGACCGCCTCAAAATCGGCAGGCGCCTCCGCGTGACACACCGCCACCACCCAGGCGAGATGACTAGGCTCAACCTCTTTGGCATTCTCCACCGGCCCCTGGTCATGGTCAGCCTCCAAGTGCCCCCTTTCCAAACAGAAGGACTCAGACTTACTCGTTTGATGAGGCCCAGGTCCCCGGCTATTTCCATAGCGCCTTGGAGCAGATGATCGTGCGGCTACCTGAGTGCCGGAAGCCAGAAGAGGTGCATCTCACTGATCACCCTAACTACTGCCCTTATCACCGGATCCTGGGGTACACCATCCAGTGATGATATGTGTTCAAGGACTGGCTCCAAGACCAGATTGACAAAAACATAGTCAAGTTGGGCCCAGCCCCAGCGCAGGTGGAAGTAGTCTTCGTGAGATCAGATGGCATCAGCGTCAACGAGGATGACTGACAGCAGGTTTCTGACCGTGGGTCCTAGAATTATAACGACTGGATGCCCTAGAAGACGGTTTCCCATTCCCATGGCATCATTTGTGCCTGCCTAAGTCATCCAGAGCCCTCAGAATCTGCGAGCGCCGCTTTGACATCATCATCCCAGCCTACCTCTTCCTATAAGAGCAAGCGGCAATGCATGAAGAATGAATGCACCCTTCCAGTGTCGTCATCTTCCTGCACAATTGGCAATTTTATGCCCCCAGAGATGGGGATCCCCCCAAGACACTGTCCGGTAGTGGATGACTCCTCGAGTGAAAGCCCAGGGTACGCTTTGGTTAACACCGTAGAGTTGGTAAATCCCTTTTTGGATCCCAACGATGAGGAATGACATGTGGACTTCACCAATCTCCCCAGCCATCTCCAATGTCGGTAGAGCCATGACTACATGAATCGTCGGGGCATGGAAGTCATCACCTTCGGCTAGGCCGTTCACACTACTGAGACCAGGTAGCAGGCCCGATACAAAGATCAGCGCATGCGGTCCCCTCAACTGGTGTCGACAAGTTCTCCTACTCCACCGTTTGTGTTGCTGGTTTAAGTGGGATCACCTCGTCTATGTCGCAACCAGCCCTGCCCTGCCACCGGCCGACTACAGCCTTCCGGTCCTAACGCAGAAGCCACCTCCCGGGCTTCGACTAGTGAACAACGAGACGCTCCTAGTACTATTCAGTCACTGGTCTTACCGGTAGGGCCCATCATGCCTCCAATAGCAGAGCAACCTCCCATAAGCAGAAGCTCACTTTTGGCTTGAAATTACGATGTTCTGAAGCACCAAGCTAGCATTCTGTCGAGGATTTCTATCCTTGAGGCCCTTTTCCTGTCGTCTGAAATGCGTGAGGCACTCTCCGAGGCTCTAAGGATCCCCCTCCAGTTCGAGACGGAGGTGGCGGCCGTAGAAGCCTTCCACACCGTGGTGATTGAGGACGACGAATGTCAGGCAGTTATCTCATTTTCTAGTGAAGAGGAAGACCCTCCCATAAAGGGGCACATTCTCCCACTGTACGTCACCAGCCAGTTCAATGGAGTGGATGTTCACCGATGTCTTGTTGACACGGGTTCTGGGATTAACCTCATCCCAACTCAAACACTACAGAAACTGGGGTTGTTTGAGGATGATTTGTCTCCCTCCGACCTCAGGATCCAAGGGTATGATAGGACTGAGCAAACTCCACTCGGCAAAATTCGTCTGAAGACATAGTTCGGCAGCCTAATTGCCAATACCGAATTCATGGTTGTCTCTCAAGACACTGCCTAAAACGCATTGATGGGAAGGTAGTGGATCCACCTTCACACAGCGATCCCCTCCTCATATCACCAGTTCCTTAAATACCCCCTTAAGGGTTGAGTGGTTGTGCTCCAAGGAGATTCGTCTCCTTTTGCCTCTTGTGAAGCCCGTTATCTGGATGTTGACTACTACAAGAGCAAGGACAAGAATATCCTGGCAGGTGAGGTCGAGCCTGCCACTATCGTGAGTGGTCCCTGGGTAGGTTTGGATGACGCATATGTCTTCCCAATCCATCGGTTGGAGGCCATGACCCCCGACATAGGGTATTGCTTTGTTGTTTCGGGTACCAGAGGAAGGCATATTTCCGGGTCCAAGCGACGACGGGACATCACCTCGTACTATTAAACCAGCCAGGCTCAGGTGATCCCCGAGCCTCCTACCCCTGTACGATATCCGGATGTTGGGCTCATGGCAATTGCAGTACGTCATACATGTCTGTTTCACAGGGCCGGAATCGATCGGCTCAAGCCAACGCGCCACTACTGCTTTGATGTCATAATGCATGGCCCCTTGGGCCGAAGGCCAGATGGGATTGGATAAACCACCTTTGTCGCCATGGTCTCCACAGTGCATGGGTCCCCTGACATGGCAACCTCTGCCACCCAAGCCGGTACCAGCTTCCCATCAGGTTCTAGCAGCCCTGAAACGACTCCCCTCATGGGTGATCCGTCCACAAGCGGAGAGGAGGACATGGAAGATTCTCCTCCTGCCTTTGAGGAGGGCATCCCCACCACGGTTGACGAGTTAGTGTAGGTGAGCCTCGGTAGTGAGGCGGACCCGAGACCCACATTGGTCATCACCACTATGCCCCCTGTGGAATGACAATGATACATAGACTTCCTCAGACAGCACCATGATGTGTTCATTTGGAGTTATGACGAGAAGCCAGGACTAGATCCCCAGGTAGTCGTCCACCGCCTTGGCCTTCCAGCAAACCATCACAGCTTCAAGCAGCCTCCTAGAATGATGCACCCCTCTCACGGTGCCATGGTTGAGGAAAAGGTTGATAAGCTCATCAAGGTCATCTTTGTCAAAGAAGTCCAGTACCCTAGGTGTCTAGACAAAATTGTTCCAGTCAAGAATAATAACGGGCAGATCAGGGTCTGTATCGACTTCCGCGATCTCAATCACCACTATCTAAAGGATGACTTTCCCCTTCCAATAACAGAGTTGTTGATCGATGCCACGGCCGGGTTCCAAGCCCTTTCCATCATGGATGTGTACTCCGGGTAAAACCAGATCTGGATAGCCCCCGAGGATGAAGATTTCACTGCCTTTAGGGCCCCCAGGGTACTTTCTGGTACCAGGTTATGCCCTCCAGCCTGAAAAATGCAGGTGATACCTATCAACGGGAAATGCACCGCATATTCAAGATGATTCTCAGGAAATTGGTGGTGTGTTACGTGGATGATCTGGTGGTTAAATCTCATCAACACCAAGACCATCTCAAAGACCTCGAGAAAGTGTTCAGCTTCCTCCGTTCTCACCACTTGAAGATGAACCCGTTGAACTGTGCCTTCGGGGTCACCTCTAGAATGTTTCTTGGATTCATTGTTAGGTAACAAGGAATCGAGATCAACCCGAGACAAGATAAAGGCCATCGGTCAGATGCCTCCACGAGTAATATTTAGGAGCTTAGAGGCCTTCAAGGCACATAGCCTATATAGGCTGATTCATCACAAATCTGGCTAGAAGGTGTAAGCCCTTTTCCCGGCTCATGAAGAAGGGTGACACCTACGTATGGGATGAAGAGTGTTAGATTGCTTTTGAGGAAATCAAGCATTATCAGTTTCAACCTCCAGTCTTGATGCCACACATTTCCAGAAAGTCACTGGTCCTTTACGTGACCACCCTAGAGCGATCCTTCGGCGCACTTCTCACCCAGAAGAATAACGAGGGAATAGAGAATAGCCTCTACTACCTCAGCTGCATGCTCCTCGGCGTGGAAATTAAATATTCTCCAATCCAGAAGATCTTCCTGGCGCTCGTATTTGCCATGAAGAAATTACGGAACTACTTTCAACCCCACAAGGTACAGCTGGTCTCTTCGGTAGACCCATTGAGATACATCCTGAACCGACCTATGTTGACCGGCTGATTGGTGCACTGGGTGGTGATCCTCCAGCAGTTCGACATCAGGTTCGTACCATAGAAGGCTGTCAAAGGACAGGAGTTGGCAGACTTCTTAGCTGCCCATCCAACCTCCGCGGACCAGCCACTTGATCTAGTCTTTCCTAATGAGGCAATCCTCTCAGTCGATCATGCCATCCCATGATGGCAGATTCACTTTGATGGTGCCTCCCGGAGCCCCACTGGTAGAAGGCTCAATGATCCTAGGCTTAACAGAGCGGGCCTGGGTATCGTCTTCGTCACCCCGGAGCAATCCGTTCTTCCGTATTCGTTTCTATTGTCAGAAGGTTGCACCAACAATGAGGCAGAATATCATGCCCTCATTACTGGCCTCGAGTTGGCTCTCGAGATTGATTTACCCAATCTGTATGTAAAGGGGGACTCCGAGCTAGTCATCAAGTAGGTCAATGGTGACTATGATGTCAGAGAGCCAGAACTCGTGCCATTGCTGGAGTGCACCCTCCATTTAAAGGCTAATTTCCCCTCCTGGCCAGAGGTCATTCACTTTCCCCGGTCGCAGAACAGTCGAGCAGATGCTTTGTCCAGCCTGGCCGAATCACTTGCGGAGCCCAAACAGGATGACCTAATCATCCATGGGGCGCACCGAAGAGTCATTGCTTCTGTTATTTCGGAGGGTGATCATGGACCGCGAGTGAACCATCTCACGACTGGTGACCCTACGTCAGGATCCCCGAGGGCTTCAGGCATAGTAATCGGGACAGTTCCTGACTGGAGGACGCCCTTAGTTGAATATCTCCATCACGACAATCTTCCGCCGGACCGAGCCGAGTGAGAATGAATCTGACGCCACCCACCGTAGTTCACCCTTCAGAGTGGTCCCAGCCTTGAGTAGCTCCTTTACAGGTGCAGATTTGATGGTGTTCTCCTCAGTTGTCTTAAAGGAGTCGAGATCCCACAGGTCATGCAAGAAGTGCTTGCTAGTTCCTGTGGCGCCCACCAGGCCAGGTCAAAGTTGTCCCACCAGATTCGGAGGCTAGGATACTTCTGGCCCTCCATGATCCACGACTGCATTGAGTATGCCAAGAGGTGTCATGCGTTCCAAGTTCATGCTAAATTTGTGCATCAGAGACTAGAGCCTCTCCATACTACCAAGTATTATTGGCCCTTTGCCGTCTGGGAGTTGGATGTCGTAGGGCCTTACCCACCGGCGATGGCCCGCCAGTGCCAGTTCATCTTAACCGCTACGTATTTCTTCTCGAATTGGGCGGAGGAAATCCTGCTTGGGGAATTCAAGGCCTGTTCTATCGCTGTCTTCGTGAGCACCAATATCATCTATCGGTTTGGAGTACCTCATGATATCCACATGGATAACGAAACCAACTTTTGAGCAGCTGATCTGAACAAATTGTACGCTAAGTAAAAAATTCGCTCTAACCACACCTCCCACTATCACTCGTAGGCGAATGGACAGATTGAGGCGTTTAACAAAACCCTCTCTAACATTCTGCAAAAGATGGTTGGTCAGAATAAGAAAAGTTACCCATAAAATCTCCCCAACGCCCTCTGGGCTTAAAGGATGACGACTTGTAACTCCACCCTGGTGACTCCATATTCCCTGGAATACGGAGCAGAGGCCATCCTGCCCATTGAGATCCAGTTTCCCTCATTAAACACGGCGGTCTACAACCAGCAATTGCCGGATAGAGTTGCCGAGATCCATCTAGACGAATTGGAAGCGCTGGATGAAAGTAGGCGTCGTGCTTTACATAACTTGGAAAGGAATCAGAGCAGGATGGCTCGAGCTTTCAATAAGAAGGTTCGCCTCAGCTCCTTCCGGCAAGGTGACCTAGTGCCGGCTCTCAGAGCGCCAATGATTCTTGGCAGGAAACCACCAAAGTTGGATCCCAAGGGGGAGGGGCCTTTTATTGTCCATAAGGTCTATCCCAATGGAGCATATTCCCTGGTGACTATGTATGGTGAGTGCATAACTCCTCCCAAAAATGCCAGGTTCCTCATGCAGTACTTTGTCTAAGCCTGCTGCTGGTCCAGCATGACCCTAAACAACACTTTGGTCCGAGTTCTAAGACCTGAAACTAAGATCCGTATTTTTTCCATCATGACATTAAACTGTGCTTCTAGAACTATGTATGGATTTATTATCATCCTAATGAGATACGTAGGAATTCCCAGACATTTCTTCTTGGGTCCAGCCCGAGGTTTTAATTTCTTTAAAATTTTATGGTCCAACATGACCCTAAACTGCACTTTGGTCCGAGTTCTAAGACCTAAAACTAAGATCTGTATTTCGTCAAACATCACGTTAAACTGTGCTTCTAGAACTACATATGGCTTGATTCTCATCCTAATGAGATACATATGAATGCACGGACATTTTGTCTTGGGTCCGGCCCCAGGTTTTAATTTTTTTTAAATATTATGGTCTGACATGACCCTAAACTGCACTTTGGTCCGAGTTCTAAGACCTAAATCTAAGATCCATATTTCATCCAACAAGAAGTTAAACTGTGCTTCTAGAAATACATAAGTCTTGATTCTCATCCTAATGAGATACGTAGGAATACCCAGAAATTTCTTGTTGGGTCTAGCCCCAGGTTTTAATTTTTTAAAATTTTATGGTCCAGCATGACCGTAAACTACACTTTGGACCAAGTTCTAAGACCTAAAACTAAGATCCATATTTCATCCGACATGACGTTAAACTGTGCTTCATGAACTATGTATGGCTTTATTCTCATCCTAATAAGATACGTAGGAACAACCATACATTTCGTCTTGGGTCCAGCCCAAGGAACACCCAGACCTTCCGTCTTTGGGTCCAACTCGAGGTCCGCTAATGCATCGTGTCTATATCGCCTTTGGGACCTTGACCATAGGATCACGTGGCGTGGTATGGGATTATGTCCTCATTCACGACGGGTTTGCAATAGCTACACCATGTGCACCCTGTTCACAGGATTATCCCTCCCATGTCATGTTCCCCATGACATTAAAAGGCACTGCCTAAAACTATGTATTGCTTGATTCCCATCTTTATGGGATACGTAGGACTGCCAGAACACTTAGATTTCAGGTCAAGCCACGTCTCTTATGAGATCTCATGATCTCCTGGTTTCCTGTGTCTTTTGGCCTGCCCTTCCCTTGGGAATCTACCATCTTTTGGCCGCTCTCAGACCGAGCCCTTCGACCCTTTACAGTGGTCTGCTAATGTGTTCAGAGTATTCTGGTCTAGAACCTGGAGTGTTAAATTCTACTTAGAAAAGTTTTTGTCCACTTGTGAAGCTTCGTGGTCCCCTTCATTCAGGCCCCACCATCTTTCACACCCGGAGTGACCCCCAAGAACGGCCTGGATACAACACCTAAGGGCTCTCCTACCATCACAGGCCAACGCCCCCAAGGGTTTTGGGCGACAAATTGATACAAATATCATGTTGAGAATATGTTCAGCGGTTGATATTCATTTGTTTGCCCCTACTTCTAGGCTAACGCGACAGGATGTTGTGTTGCGAACATGGTCAGCAGTAATCCTCAGTCGTCACGCCGGCTTCCTCGGGCCTTGAATGTTGGTTGCATGATTTAAATTGTGTTCCGCCCCAACCATGTCAAGGTGGAATCTCAACACTCCTTGTACTAACCCTCAGTACACCCCCTCACATCAGACAGACCGAGCTGTGTAATGGTGTCTCTCGAGGCTCCCGCGATCTGAGCGCTAGAGTATGTGCTTGGGTCTCTTCTCTACAGGTTGTGTACAGCTTTACCCTCTCTCCAAGGGGAATGAGAAGTCACCCAGACATTGCGTTTTAGATCCATCATAGCTGAGAGCTATCATCTCCTACCCCCCTGATTGTTTAACCCTCATAGGCCCCTTTGGCCCGAGGCTCCTCTCTAGGAACCGCGTGCGGTGATGGTATGGGATTACGCCCTCACCGATAGCAGGTATGCTTTATCGCATCGTGCGTGTTCCTGTTGGTCCAAACCATACGACCATAAACTGTGTTGTCGTCCCAAACCATAGGACCTTAAACTGTGCTATTGGTCCAAACCTTACGACCATAAACTGTACTGTTGGTCCAAACCTTACGACCTTAAACTGTGCTGTTTGTCCAAACCATACCACCTTAAACTATGTTGTTGGTCCAAACCTTACGACCTTAAACTGTGATGTTGGTCCCAAACATACAACCTTAAACTGGTACTTTGGTCCAAACCTTATGACATTAAACTGTGCTACTGGTCCAAACCATACGACCGTAAACTTTGATGATATCATCCTGGCCGCACGACAAAAAATGGCACCGCATTGTGATGGCCTCCCCATGGGGGACATCATGCCAGGTATTGATCGATTACCATGCCTCTTTTCAATGCCTGTTATGGCTTGATTATTGTTGAGACGCCAGGAATTTCTACCCTAGGCCAGTCGCACCACAGAAGAAAAACCATTTATCTTCAAGAAAAAACAAGACATATCAAATGCCGCTTCTTTTGATGTGAGGGCTAGACCTGCACGACTCCTTCGTCCTTTGGGAAGGTGCCATATCACGCCATGCTGCCCTTCAAGAACTACATATGTCTTGATTATCATCCTTATGAGATACATAGGAGCACCTAGGAACTTCCCCATAGGACCAGCCTAACTTTTCTTCTTCAGTCTCTCGGCCTAAACGCGCCCCCAAGAGCACATATTAAGCAGGGATTTTCTCCACACTCATGTTGGGTTTTGCAGCCGCTTTACCGTGTGTCTCCCATTCCCCTTCTCCTTTGTTCAGAGTTCTAAGACCTATAACTAAGATCCTTTTCTTGGATTTCCGTGACTCAGTCTCTATTTTGGGATTGCACGGTGTGGTGTGGGATTATGTCCTCATTCACGCCGGGTTACTCGTTGTGCCATTTATATCCCCAGATGAGATGTGTCCCCCGTACCGCAGGATGTTAAATTATATTTCGTCCAACATGACATTAAACGGTGCTTCTAGAACTATGTATGGCTTGATTCTCATCCTAATGAGATATGTATGAATGCCCGAACATTTCGTCTTGGGTCCAGTCCCACGGATTACCAAACCCCGTCCCTCATTATTGTCGGCCCCTCGGCCTGACTTCATGGGAAGTGGTGTAATCGTGACATCCACCCCGAATACGTTCGGGATGCTCCATAGTAGTAATGGGAAGAGGCAGTTCTCTTGCCAGATAGGTCCTGCTTGAAAATTGGGATGAACTGTGACTAGGTTGGTACATCCACCTGATGTGACTTCGCCATGGTGGCACAATTTCAGGAGTGTTGTGCTCTGTTTGAACAAACCACCACCCCACCTTCCACGCTTTGCATGCTCCTTTATTCGGATCCTCATTATCTTTCATGTCTGATGGGACCCCCTAATAGTATGGATGACAGACCTACGGTCCGCCTACTGTCCAGGGCCAACGTTCCGGAGGACTGGTCATGTTTGACGGGACCCCCTAATATTATGGGTGACAGATTTTGGTCTGCCTGCTGCCACAATATGGATGATAGAAATTTGGTCCGCCTATTGTAACAACATGGATGATAGACCTATAGTCTGCCTGATGTCCTGGGCGAATGTTCCGGGAAACTGACTGGTGATATTTGAGTTAGGCCCCGTGTTGCAAACATGGTCATCGATCAGCCCTCATTTATTGTCCCAACCCCAGGCCAACATGATATGATTGTTGTGTTTCTGTCACAGTTAACAGTTATCCTCTATCGTCGCGCCCCACAGTGTTCCGAATTTGGGTAGCGTGATTCACCTTTTCTTTACATCTCCCTATGTTCGGATGGATTTCGATGCCCCCGGCATTTCCCCTCTCGTGTGTTAGAGCGCATTGAGAAGGTGATATATCAATAGGTCTGAGGTCTCCTCCTCAGAAATCCAGGCCCAATTTCGGATGCCTGAGACTTGGTCAATGCCCCATAGTTGGACGAGATGATGACACGAGTATCCTTTTCTTCTCGCGTTGGGTGCGACACACAAGAGCTTAGTGATGGGTTGTTATTCATTTCGGAATTATGGTTGAGCATATTAAACAAAGGGTACAGATGAATGGATTTGGCCATGTATTGGATTGAGATTTTGAGCAGTGCAAGAAAGAGGTTCATGAGATGGCCAAAAAAGCCCATAAGGATCGGCGCGCTGAATCAACCTTTCCAGCGCTGCTACCCTTTGGCTGGTAGCCTCCAGGACCGCTTCTTGCTCCTCGAAGACACTCTCCTCGTCAGCCGCCGCAGATCACAGCTCGCCAATCCTATCTTGTGTCTACGCTCGCTCGGTTTAAAGTACGGTCATCTGGTGAATCGTCTCCATCATTCGTTCCTATATGTCATCCAGTTGGGCCGTCAGTTGCTCCACAAGCTCAGATCATGTTGCAATGAAGGCCTCCTTATCTTCCGCCTACCCTTCCCTGTGCCGGACCTCCTTCTCTGCCCTCAGCAATGCTCGGGTGCTCGCCAATCTTTCCCGACACTGGGCAACGTTAGTGCGCCTAATTCTCTCACATATCGTCTTGGCCATGTAATCACTGACCATTAGATGAAGGCGCTGAGCGTCAGACCCTCCGGCGCATAGGAAGTGTAGCCAGGTCTGAAGTGATCCCATCCACCTCAGCCAATCTGACTGGGGATGTCTGAGAAAGCATCGGATACACTTCCACGCTTTGCGATGTTTCATCCGGCTCTCCTCAGCTGCCTCTGAGTCTGAGTCATCTACCTCCTCAGGGTCAGTGGGTCGGTATGTAGGGAAGGCAGCCAGCAGATCGGCAGCAGGATCTGCCTTGGGGATTTCTTCGTGAGTAATAGGATCCTCGCCGTCCGAGCGACCTTCCTCTCTCGCCCCAGCAGCGATGATGCCTCCGCAGGCCTCTGGCCTCACCTCAAGAACAGCGTCGTTGATGCCCGCTTCCCCTGCTAACCAATTTCCATGGTTCACTCAGTGTAGGGAGCATGTTCTGAATGAGGTGGTATGCCCACCACTGATCCGCTCACGGACAGCCTGGGCTCCGCAGCCTAAAGATCCTCCAATGTAGAGATCACTGCGCAAGGCGTACAATGATTAGTTTGGATCTTTTAATAACAATTGCCTGTAGTGAAGCGTGAGACTCATAGGAGTCCAGAGTGTCAGTCTCCAGTGTTCCGGCCACTGCAGGAGACGCCATGATGGGAGACCCCTCTGCGCTTATTAATTCAATGATGGGTGTCAGATCCCCATCATTTCCCACCAGTTCCTCTCTTCCCTCCTCTGGTGTGGACGACTGTCCAACACTCATCCACTCCTGAGTGAGGCAGAGAGACGGTTTGGAAATTGGAGAGGAGAATGGATGAAGAAGGAAAATGAATGAAGATAGAGACAAAACTCGAGTATCTCGGTTATGACGAGATAAGAACCGACAATCTCGCCACTCTCTCAGAGACTCCCTTGGTAGGTCGCCTCTTGCAACCCCTTATCTTCGGTCTCTCCTTCTTCTTCTTCTTCTCCTTCGCCTTCATCTTATCCGGTCTCCTCTTCCCCCTCCAACTCCTCGTCGATGTCACCTTCTCCCGGTGACATCACTTCAGGATCATGCTCCTGGCTGAGCATCACATTCACTAGAAAAGGTGTCTCCACACGCCGACCACTTTGGCGCGCATATGTATCCATGGCCGCCAGATAATCATGCCACAGATGGAAATTTACCCGATCGGTAACTCGAACGTGCCCGACCTCTGGCTGCTGGATCTCGTTTTGCATGATCTTCTGCCAGACGGTTTCAAGGCTCAGTGATTTCCACAGGGTCATCAAGGCCGACCACAGTGCTAGGAAAATTGCATCTTGGGAATGTTTGAGCAGCTATCTTATCTACTTCCCAGGAAGTTCCATGGCCGCCTCATGTGACCCCCCCACAAGAAACGAGGTCACGACGGCATTGCGTGATGTTCCCACTGCTGAAGTCCCGGCCTGTGCAGGCCTCGCTGCCTAACGCACCCCTGGTTCCCCTCTTCTGGAATCCCCTTGACTTCTCCCCCATCGCCCGGTTTCCGCATGAGAAAACTCGAGATGCCGGACTCGCTTGAGTAAAAGACCCTCAGGGTACGCGATGGTCCAGTGTTCGGCATACTCGGTTGCCAGGCCAGAATCATCCCCGGTGGGAGGAAGAGGAATGACATCGCCAAAGCCAAAAGTGGTAAACATCAACCACATCTGGCGTAGAATGCAGGGGTTCTTCTCCTGCCAGACAGTTGTGAATACCTTCTTCGGCATTCATTTGTGGCACCCAAACTGCCTGGCGAATCGAGATGGAATGTAAGGCTCCCAGATCACCTTCCCATCGATCCGAGCCATGAGCACCCCACCTCGAATGATCTGGAAATATTCTTGATGTTCCAGAGAGCCTTTCCCATTGTACACCATCTGGCCGACCAGGGTGGGAAATGGGTAAAGTGGAAGTTGTTGTGGTTGCTGATGCAGATTCTCACACCCTCCTCATTAAGCGTCATCGGCGCCACCCCTACGATGTTTAGCAAGGACGGTCGCAGGCCATTTCCCGGAGGACGGATGGCATTTGGGAAAGTGTATCCGCCGAGTTGAGCGGCCACCCAGCCGTGTAGGATCTGGAAGGGGCCACATACTCTCTGAGGTGACCCCCCTCGTGAGATGCGTTCCAGGATGGCATACAGCTTGGCCAGTATGGGGACGCCGAAGTAGAACAGTTTGTTGGAAGCCATGGTGCCCTCCATCACCAGTTTTGCTTAAAGGACACCCATCCTCACGTCTCGCACTGGTAGGACCCACCCACTCAAGAAGGCGGAAAGGAACCCGGCATACCAGACATTTGGGTCCCGGTCCTCGATGACACGATAGCCACATGATTGGTATTGCCCCGCCTCCAGGGTCCTCCAGTATGACCCATCCCTGTTCCTCTGAGCCACAGTTGGGCACCGTTTACCACGTCCCGGCATCTTGGCTGCTTGATCCATCTCATGGAACAGGCTGAACCATCCCTTGTAGGTAATGTCCTTCAGGAAGTCCTTGACCCCTATCCTCTCTTTGGCCAGCTCCAGTAGGTGCCACGTTAGCATGGGCGTCCGTGACCTGTCTTCCTAGGTGTTCTTTGGTGGAATGAACTCGTCATATTGGTATCCCTCCAGTGAGATACCCCTGATGTAGTGAACGTCACAGAGACTGATGCCAACTTCCCCATGATGAAGGTGGAGTGTATTGGTGTCAAGAGACCACTGGGTGAATAGCTCCGGCCCGATCTCAGGTAGACGGTGGAAGTGGCACTGTGACGTCAATACTGCCTCAAGCAGGCCAATATACTGAAGTTCATCACCGAACTGGTCGCAGGTATGGCAAACCCAGAACGCCCAGCCCCACTTGCTGGTGAAGTTACCCCCGGACTACATGTCCCCATCCTTCAGCCAACCCTTCATGTCATCCATGACGCTCTGACGGAACATGCTCGCGTAGAGGGATGGAGAGTTCTCTGTGACAAGCTCGTCCCTGGTAATGGTCCTGGTCCTCGGGTTCAGGACATATACATCCATATGTCTAGTTTCCTGGCAGGACGTCCATTGTTGGTGATGTTGTAGCAAGGAATCTTGTCCTCCCGGGTCACCCATGACCGCGGTGTGTCCACCTCGAAGCCCGGCTGGGGAACCTCCTCCAGAATGCCAAAATTCAAGAGCCGGAGGTTGTTAGACAGCGGATACGTCTTCTGGGATGGAGTCAGCAGATTGAACAAGGTCAGGTGGTGGGAAACGATCACCTTGGCACCATGAACCTCGTCGTTCGCCGCCATTTCGGTCCTACGAGCGGCAACTTCCCCCTCCTCAACTCAGTTTGAGACCATCTCAAATATTTCGGTAGTTTCACGAAACTAGGATGTAGTGCGCAGAATCGGAGAGTGATATGCAAAATATGAAGTGGCGGCATGAAATCCATGAGTTGAGTGTCCAATCGTCATGCTATGCACGGAATATCCCGAGTAGGAACGCAAGGAAGGCCGAAATTTGGAAGGAATTCCGCACTGCCATAGCGTTTTTTACGCGCAGCTGCGGGAGAAATTTCGCGCACGAGAGCTATAAGCCTATCATGCGGAAAAGATGGGGTACAGATTTGGGACCCAACGCCCCTTTTTATAGGGTAGTCCAGGGTTCCACACTGCACAGAAAGTAAATTCCTCGCCGATTCGTCGTTTTTCACACTGCATGGGTTGTTTGCGCGCTAAGGGTTTTGGACTGGCCCTGCTCCTACGTTTCGGTGTTTCCCTCGGAATCTGACTGTTTTGACCTCTCTCTGATCAAATTTTGAGGGGGGGCATTTGTAGATGATGAAACAAAGTCAGTAACTCCTAGAGGAAGTTTCGAAATGGAAAAGCGAAGTCATATTCGGAATCAGAGGCCCGGTCAGGAGGCCCGGGAAGTGGTGTGCGAAATAAAGGAGGGCTTGCGTGAAATAAATATCTGCACGCGAAGAATTCCCGGGATTCGCGTAATCAAGCCTCTGGTGCGCACAATTTTTCACGCCCCGGTTCCGCGTGGTGGGGCTTTGCGCGCCGACTGTTCCCATCGCGGAAACTTTCGCGCGTCGCTTGGATTCCGCGCCGGCTGATGCCTATAAATAGAAGGAGACCTCAGACTGTTTGGGGGTTGAGGAATTCGGATCAGCTCCTGTGCGCGCAATTTGAATCCCCCCATGAGCAATATGACTTCTAGGTAATTCCCCTTTTTGCACAACCTTTCCCCGGGTTTCGCCTTTGCGCGCAACTCCACTGGTTTATGTGAATTTTCCTCCTCTTCTGGGTACTTACCTTGCATGCAATCGTTTTCCATTGCGCATAATACCCTTCTACGCGTGCAATACCTTGATCGTAATCACCAATACGTGAAATTATCGGTCCCTATTGTGCGCCATCCCGGTGTTTTGCGTGCAAACCTTCCATTTGCGTGCAACACCCAGGACCCCTTTACCTTGACGCTCCTTGGATACCTTTCCGCACCAGCACCTGATGTCTTCCCTGTTGGGAATGCGCTCCATGCGTTGTTTTCCCGTACGGCCTTCCAGGCTCGTACGAAGTAACCTCAAGGTCTCTTGGACGGTGTTTCCCGTTGCGTTGCTTTGCCTTATGCTTCTCCGCATAGGCACGATAACGACTATTGCTTCTTCGCATAGCCACGCTAACGTAGACCCCTCAATGGTTCACCCTGCGGCCCCCCTTCACTACGCCCTTGCCGATGCCTTCCCTCCCAAAAGGGGTAGAGGGAATTGGGCATGTAAGCCCTAGGGGTGTGGAGTGAACCCACCTTGTCTAAGCTACAGGACGTTAAAATGCTAAGCACCTCGTCCGTAACACATGATGTTAAACTATGGTCCGACCCTGTGCTTCGCACGTAGGGTCCCCCCAGCTCGGACATTTTTTTATGCCTCTCGTCTCCACGGTAATAGACTCTTCCTCACATGGAATGAGATCCTCCTTGTTGGAGTGGCGTTTTTCCACGGGGGAAGGGCTGCCTCATAGCGTAAGCCCCTGGCCTCTCTTAAAGAAGGTTGCACCCATGAACCTCCGTACTTCCCCCCTACCAAGGCCAGTAGAGTCCCATTCCCACTGCACTTTGTCACACCACAGGCCTCCACTCTGGAGTAAGCCCCAACACCCAAGGCCACTAACCACGTGTAATCCCATGTTTCCTCTTTGGGTGACTCCACGCGTAATCCCTATTCCGCTTCTCAAGGACGCACCCTTCGCAATGTGATCTTATGGTCCCTACTACCTCTTGTTTCCCGCACCGAGCATGACTCACTTGATCTTAGAGTGCGCATCAACCATGAAATCCTCTTATGGGCCACCTCAAAGCATATGCCCCATGCCAGGGAACTACGTGGACTTTGATCCGTGATAACGCATAGTACGTAGGAAGCCTCCACGAGGTTCAAGCCCACAACCCAGTCGTTCTGACCTCTCCACTTCAGTTCCCCATATCCCTCTTGTGCCTCCTCAGAGCGTAAGCCCCATATCCACCGTGGGCCGCCTCAGAGCATAAGCCCCATATCCACGATGGGCCGCCTCAGAGCGTATGCCCCAGATCACTCATCCTGCATGACATTAAATTATATTCCCTCGTCCTGCATGACGTTAAACTGTATCTCGTCCCACATGACGTTAAACTGTATTCCCCCTCTTGGGACATCGTAGAGCATATTCCCCATTCCTCACATCCACGTCTCATTCTGACTTCCCCCCTTAAGCTCGCGTTCTTTAGGAAGCTCATGCCTTAGCCTGGAGATCTCACATCCTCCAGGATCGTCCATTCTCATGGGTCTCCTTTTCAGGTGTCCCACCGTGTCACCGAACTACGCGAAATTTGGTTCCCTGCCATGGGGATATGTAGGAAGCCTCCAAGAGGTTCAAGCACGTCACTCCAACATCCATCCAGATTCTTATCTAGACCGCCACATCCTGGTTAGATCATGCCACTCCATCCCACTCCATAGTATCCGAGAAGTTGCACACGTGCTGGCCCCAACATCGGTGTTTTCCCTAGGGGGTCCTTCAATCTGATCCACTCTCAGTGTTTCGATCAGTCTAATCCATCTCTGCAAGATGTTAAACTCACGTCATACCTCTTGTTAAACATGGGAAGCTGAGGGAAACCTCAGATGGTACAAAATTCCCCGCGTTCGATGTGGGATGCCTCGGGCTTCCGCACCCTCGAGAAGACCTGTGATAAGGGACAGAAGACAGACATGCTGATCCCCAGAGTCAAGACATGACAACAACACCCAAACGTGACCATTCTCCTCACTAAAGGTTGCTTCCCTGACAAGACCCCTTGGAGTGTCTCGACGGAAGCAGCGTAATTAACAGGCGTCCATACAGATATGGCACCGGGAACGATCTTCACAAACCCATCTAAAATCTATGAGGGAGAACCAGATTAGGTGACAAGATCCGAGGAGGAATCCACATAAGGAAGAACCAACATCCCATCATCCAGGTTTTGATCAAGGAGTAGATGTCCCTGAATAAGGAACAGATACCGCCCGCCTTTGGAAAGCGGGAAGGCGGGGCTGTGAGCTGCGCGTCCTCCCATGCGTGATGGGCTCACGCGCGCGCCCCGGTGTAAAAGCGTCAGAAACAATAGCCCTATAATATGTTGGGTAATGTGATGTGTATCATGATATAATGTGTTTTATTCATGAAGATTTTACAATATTTATTTTCAATTATTTTGTTGTAATAATGAACATATTTTATGCATGATAATTATGATAGTTTTGTTCAAAACAATGTGTGGTTTTTGACCACTATGTAATTATGTTCAATTTTTATACATATTCCAATTTTTATGCCTCTATCAAATGTGTCCATCATTATTATGTTGAAGATACCTTTAAGGGATATGATTATGATGATTCTACTCACCCATGTTATATTTATTCAACTCCCTTATTCCTCCTCTTACTAGGACTTTATGTCACCCATTTATTTGATGTATATCCTCATGTGAAAATATTTAATGAGGAGAATTTTATCTTTTATAAGGTAATGAAAAATATTTAAATTCATATTTTTGTTTTATAATGAATGACTAATGTGCGGTCCTATCATTCAGAAGATATCAATCTTTTAAATTCTTGAATATTTATCTAATATATTATATATCATTAAAATGATGTAATAGTCAGGTATGAAAATTTAATATCTCTATATTTGGTATAAGAGGTATGGTTTAGTTAATTTTGAAATTCTTCTTAGAAAATGTTTGTGGAAAAATAAGTATATGTCTATATATTTGTAAAACATCTAATAATAATTTTTTAGTTAATTTTTAAATAGAGGGATCTTATAAGATACATATTTTAAGTTAACTACATAAAATAAGAAATTATTTATTCATAATTTATTGACTTATGTTTTGTTCCAGCTTCCCAATTTATGAAAATAGTGAGGACAAGGATAAACATGGCTACAAACCCATGTTTGGTGGAATGAAATGATTTTATAATTGATATAACGTATTCCATGGGAGGTGGAATTCAAAATTTTATTGTGATGCTCACCCATCTATCTTATGCTATAAATAGTTACCTAATCTACTTGGAGTTCCCTCCATTTAAAAGAATGAGAAATTTGATATTATGTTTTTTATATCAAAATTATCACAAGCATTTGGTGTGTCTTTCGATCTATTTTTTTACTAAATACCGTGCTCACCCAACAAGGATGTTATTTTCTACACCCCTCTATTATATATAGGAGAAGGTAAATTTCGGAATCAATCATTTAGTAGGAGAATCTGAACAATGGTGGTAAATGTTCAAGAACATAAATACAAAGAATTAAATAGAATATTTAAAGTGGGAAGAATTTGGGAAAATATTTTATTATATGTATTTCCCTCAAAATCATCAAACAATGATAGATAGGGAATTCCGATAGGTAAATAAACATGACAGAAAATCTCTCATATATTATTAAGAAAACATCACATGGATTACACGATATGTATCTGGTTTTTTTATCAAAAATGATATAAAAATAAATGTATTATATATTTTATTAATAACACAACTTAGGAAGGTAGTATATTTCTATGACGTTGGGAGTTATGGCGATGTACATCAATTTTCCGTCAATATGGAGATAGAGTTTGGCGAGTCACCAAATTTATATAAATATATGGAGAGAATAATTTAGTATAAAGCTTGTGGGCCCAATGAAAAATGACTAAAGTGGATCCAACTACACAAAAATAAAAAATTTGTGAAAAAATATCATGGAAATTTACTTAAAGGCACATGGAAATGCTTCATGTGTGATGGATAAGTCCACTACACTCATGAATTTTGAAGAGACGTGAATAAGTTGGCCAACATGATGGATGAAAGTAAGGATCGTCTTAATGAACTACCCATTATTCAATGACTCAATGATATGGATAAAGGGTACTATATAATCCCGTTCAATAATACACATATCCTTGATGGTAATCTATGTCAGCAACTACTAAAGACAATATGGTAAGGGAATGATTTCTCCATCACTTCTATTGATGTGAGTCTTGAAACTGTATTCATAAAATGTACACATAATATTCACCCATGAATTGAAAAACGTCATATTATTTTTCTTCTATGCATTCCTTTCTATTTTATATGATTCTCAAAACTATTTTTTAAATCCTGAATACCATGAAGAAGAGGTTTCTCTAAAAACACAAATTTCTGTTATCATTACTAAATAATTGTTGGAATCTTATTATGTTAGTTAATGTGGAAATATTCTTCAAATTAATGCCAAAATTCTACCCTTGGTGGAATTTGAATCTATATTGGGAAACTATTTGCACTCTTTATATAGAGCAGACATCAACTATCAGTTAATGGAAGTATATTTTTTTATTATGAACCATTCCATGCTCCACTATATGTTCAAGTAAGATAATGAATCTTAATTGGAAAATAGTTAAATTGTGTCGATTTTGATACCCTATTAAGTATAATATGTTCCATAAATGGAATAGTCAATTCCTAGTATCAACATATTGGAATTTCTTATTATGAGGTTATATAATGACTTATTTCCTGAAGAGCCACCCAAAATTCCCCCAGATAACATGGTATTGAAGTAAATGGAAATTATATCTTGATCCACTCTTATATATAATTTTTCATCTAGTATATCCCTACTAAAACTAGATGATTTAATGTATATACTCTATGTTATTTTGAACAGGGGTTACATTTTCCATGAAACATCCCAATGGGGTGTGTCGATGCTCTTTTTTAATAAAAGGATAGACAAATATGGTCATGTATCATTACTAGGATCTCTAAAAGATCATTATAGTGAACAATAATCCCCATCCTAGTACTGATGAATTGTTTGATCAACTATGAAGATATCAGTACATCTCAATGGTGGACCATTTTTCTTGATATCATCTGCTGAAAGTGAAGAAGGAATATATTTTGATGACTTATTTTCATAAAACATATTTTCACTATGAGTTCATAGTGATTAACATAGGACATAATAATATATCTATAATAATTATGTGATTGTTAAATTTATCTTTTAAATACTACCTTGATAATTCTTTGGTAGTGTTTGTTGATTTTATTATTATTTAATCCACTAGAACATATAAACATGAATAAAATATAAATATTGTGGTGGAATCATTATAGAAGGACAAAATATATTCTATGATCATCATGTGTGTATTTTAAATGCATTATTTCACATTATTAGGGCATGTGATCATATGTGAGGGAATTTATATGGACCACAATAAGTCAAATGAAATAAAATAATTTTCCAGACTAACTAGAGCAATGGAAATAATTATTTTTCATGAAATATAATGTCACCAACAACATTTTTTTATAAATCGTTATTGATTTTATATCCCTATAAAATTTTTAACTTTGAATGGTGAAAAGTAAGTCTTTATAAATTAATGTGATGAAATATTTAATGTGATAAAGAAGAGTCTAATCACTATTTCTTACTCCCACTACCAAAAAGTTGATAATGTTTTATTTTATGTTGTGATTATTATAAAAATTAATTTGGTTATGTACTCATACATAATGATAATGTCATATCCTATGCCTCCTAATATAATATTATCCCTTAGAAAAAATCATTAATTCTTATCTAGAGCTAGCAGTAGTGATCTTCTCTCTTAATATTTGGAGTACAACCTCTATGGTGAGAAGTGTGACTTAATTACTATTAGCAAGAGTCTGAAGTACATATTCTAATAGAGGGATATTAACATGAATCAGTTAATATGGATATATTTAATCTATGTAGTTGATTTTTTTATACACGACCTTAATTAAAAGGAGAACAAGAATGATGGATGTCTTATATGAAAAGGATCAGATACTTTAACCATGAAAAATATAGAGAAAGACCGTATCTTCATGGAATGAAATGAATTGATTTGGAAATAAAAATAGATAGGAATAAATATCACCATCCCAAATTATTTCCCAATAAGTTCTCCAGGATAATATCTTTGAAGCACCAACGGATAATATAGAGATTCAAAAGAAGGTGAAAGCAGTAAAGTAAGGAGGGATAAATGATTTTTGAATATTTTAAAATGAAGTCATCCAATTTGGAACTATATTTTTATGCCAACATCTCATGAGATATTTCCCTATCCATCATGTATGTACCAAGATGTATCAAAATCTTAAAATTAATTCAATTAGGACAACTTTAAGAAGGAGATCATTGATTAGAAATCAAACTACATGGTATGTCACCAAGATAAATTAATGATACTTAAGTCTAGAGTGATTATCCAACCATTTCCAATATACCCTTAGAATTAATAGAATATAACTATATAATTTGTCATTTGTATCCAAATAACATCCAATGGTAAAAAAGTTTATATATTTATTGGTTTATGGACTCACAAAGACTACTCAATTCATTACCATTTAGGATGATTTCTCACATGAAAAACAAGATATCATATACATCAAGTAATTGGTGAGGTTGTATGGGGTGACACAATGAAGCTTCCATGGTCATTACAAAATGATCACTTTAAAATTCTGTTGAAATATTCAATAATATTTGAATAAAAAATTTAATTCTAACACAGCGTATCACCCATAAATTTATGGTCAATGTGAAAGGAATATTATGTCTTTAGGGGATTTGATGCGAGCATCACCAATGAGATTTAACGGATAATGGTATCAACCAATACCACTATTTTAGTTCACATAAAACATTATATTTTTCTCAAGTATTCACATGGCTACATATGTAGTTCTGTATGGGAAGCGATGTAGAACACCTAATTTTTCAAATGAAGTTGAAGAAAATAACATAGATGGACTTGTTCTTGTGAAAGAGATGACAAAGAAAGTTCAAGCCTTCAAACAACACATAAAATCATCTCATAGTAAAAAAATGGTTATCATATAAACTGTTAAAGGGGCATGGAGCTGGATGATAGAGGAAATTTTTCCATCAATTATCCTTATGGAAGAGAGTTGTGTGGTTTGGAATGAAAGGGAATAATAGAAAAAGGAACATTTTCCCCATTCATATCTTTGATCACATAAACAAAGTGGAATATTGTATTGATCTCCAAAAAAAAGAGACATGTTCATAACATTTTCCACATATCTCTCACGAGGAAGTGCATAACTAGATAAAAAAGTCATAGAAGATGAAGGTGGTAAGATTGGATATTGTCCACTCATATGAGGAGAATCTGGTGAAAACCTAGAAATACAGAAACAATTTTCTATGAAACAAGTTAATTCAACTTGTGAATGTATTGTTACAAAACCGTGAGTATGAATATGAGATTTGGGAATAGGAGGAAACAATGTAACATTAAGTACCCTCTCCTACTTTGAACTGAGAATTTATTTTGAAATTTCATGACTAGAATTTCTTAATAGGGAATGAATATTAAAACCTAGAGTTTATATATGATATTTTCTCTTGAAATAAATGTGTTTAAATTATACTATATAGTATTATATAAATAAATCAAATAATGAAACTAAAAAATATTATTTCAATAAAAAATATTATTACATTATTTAGAAACTAAACTAATTAAAATTTTTAACATTAAAATGAGAAAAAATTCTAATATTAAGATGAGTATAATGGGAAAACATGGATCAACCCAATATTCTAGAATCATATTCCACACAATAAAACTATATAAATAGAAAAAAATATTTTTAATCTAATTTTTTTTAAATGGAAATATATACCTTTGAGAGGAATTGAGGAGAATAATGTTTGAAAGAATGTATTATTATTTATGGGATGAAATGTGACCATTGGAATAGTAATATGACTGTTGCAAAAGTAACATGAGAATTGATATATTAATTTGAACTTAAAACTATATAATATAATATTAATAATATATATTAGAATTAATTTAAAAAAATAAAAATTTTCATTCTAAAAATTAAATTACAATTTTAAAAAACAAAAATAAAGTACAACACATTTTAAATAAACTATATATTAATATATATTGCAAAAAAGATAATAATATATAAAAAATAAATGATAAATATATTATAACATTGTTTTGGTAAAATAAATATATTTTTTGAAATCATCATGTCGAAATTTCCCAATGGTGTTTCCTGTTAATATTTTTAAAATACGTCAATTTTCGGATGAATAAAAATTACTTTATTCCAAAACTGATGTGTCTTAAATTATATAATTCATGTTGTAATATTTACCTCTTAATTTCAAGAACATGTGGGTCTACTAAATATAGTAAATCTTATTGGTTTTTTATAACAAATAAATTAAAATATTTTTCCAAACAAAAAATTAAGTTTCAATGTATAAACATTAATGTTTTACATGAGTATAATAGTTTTTTCTTTTTTTCCATATCTCAGTTTAATGAAAGAAATTTATTAGAATATAATGTGATAAAAATTCATAAAATAATATTTATTAATTAAAACATTTTTTATAATGTAAAAAAAAATTATATTACTAGTTTCAAATTATATATAGTATTTTATTCAATATTTTATTCCAAACATACCCCTCCGCTCAATTATAAATATCCCATCTCCCTACCATTAGAAAAAAATACTACCAACCATTACAATTCAAATTATCTACCAAAATACTCACCCATAATCCTATGGTAATACATTGGAATCTTTTGAGGTAATCATAGTCCTATAAATAAATGAAGAAACACCAAAAAGAGGGTATGATTTTATCAAAACATATTTGTGTTTTCCTTTTCTCTTTCTCCAACCATTTCAAAACCAAATATTCAAAACATGATTATAAATTATTTCATATTTATATTAATTAGTTTAAAATACATAAGAAGGTATATTTTTTAATTATGTATATTTTATATATCTCTTTCTCCTCTATTGTACAATGTTCTTGATAATGGTCATTTAACCACCAATGGGGATGCTTCCAACATCTTTCCATGTCACCAAACTTATGGAAATATAAAATAAATTATTTATAATCTATAAATGAATAAATATTTAAATTTTATGCATTTCCAATTTATTCTACATACATATAAATAAATTTGAATGAAATAATGTAATCTAAGTGAGACATTATATTTTTATAGAAAACAATGTATCAAAATACATAAAATTAATAATTTGAAATAAATAAATATAATCCAAAGATAATTGATAAATAGTGACATAAATTTTCATATTTAACTTAAGTTTCAATCTTTTAATAGATTTATTTTTATTATTCATGAAGAATAATAAAAATGAAATAAAACATGATTTATAGTAAAAGGATTCTAGAACCCTACTCCCGCCCTTTGGGTTAACCGTCTTCCATGTCATTTTCAGTGTGGACATTCCTCTATTGTCCTTTAATTAACCTAAAAAATATAATATTCTCTTTAAATTGATATAAATGGTTCTAGTATTATTTATAATCTAAATAGAAGTATTTTATGAAAATATTTTTCTTTCCAAAACACATCTTGGTCTCTCATTGATTTGTTTTTTATTTTCTCAAGAATGATAAAATTTTATGACAAATAGGTTTTAAATTATTCCATTGGGTATGCAAATTTTAATCATGGAATTATTATTTTTGAAATAATTGTTAAACCCATTCATATATATGGTTTATTTCATTACAATTTTTTTTCAAATTTTATAGGGGATGTATGATTATGTAACCTATATGATGAGACTAGTGGGCGCGAAATTATATAGCTCTCTAATGCATTGAACGTGATGATATGTTTTTTCACAATGATTTTTTTATAATTATACACCTATTTAATGTTTGAAAATGATTTTATATCTGTTCATAACATTGTGTAATAATTGACCACTATGACCTGCCATTTAATTTTTGAATATTATATATTCCATCCCTATATAAAATGTTTTTATCTTGATTATGATGATGGTCCTATGTTTTTAATAAAATATTGATGATGATTTCAACCATGTTATATTTATATATTTCAATTATTTGAACTCTTATAATGATTTTAGCTTACCCCTTTATTTGATGTATATCATTTTTTGACTAAATGTATTAACAAGAATATAATGTTTTATAATGAATAATAAGAAGTAATTAAATAAATTCTTATGTTTTATTATGTATGATTGATTCCTGACACAGATTTTCCCAAGGAAAAAGAATTCTCCAAAAATGAATGAAAATTATTTTATTTAACAATAAAAAGATGCATTATTCATGTATGAAAAAGTATGAATGATATATTACCAAACAAAATATTTACTAGGATTGAATGGATGGCTGAAGGTATGGGTGGATCTTTGAGTACAAATGTTCTAGAATTATTACCAGTTATGGATGGTTTGAATGGTAGATCAAAGTTAAATGGAAAATAAAATTTACTAGAGGGAACATAAGAGGATGAATAATAAATCTCGATAGAAATTTGTTGATACATATTTATGAACTGGGAACTGAGTGTAGAGGGTTGAAGAAAGAATATTGTTAATGAGGGGAATATATACTTCCTGTAAAATTTCATTAATGTAAAATATAAAAATAAATTTGGATTATATTCATTGATTTATATTTAAAAAATGTATTAATGAACTATAAAAATTAATGAAGAGAAGTATTTAAATATTGTAATGGGTGAGTGAAAATATTGGAGGGTTATATTTACTTTAACAATCTAATTGTAAGGTAATGGATTTAAAAAGTAAATATATTTATAGAGTATTTTATGGTTTCTAGTTAATAGACTAGAAGACCATTTTACCAGGTCATGAAATGAGACATTTTTTTAACATCATCAGGATGTGGTGGTTTGAATGAGTCAATTATTCATTTATACTAGTGAAAAATGATTTCAAAATAGTGTAGAAAATTCTTATGGAAAAATTTCTCATTTTTGTTAATTTTTAGAGGGAGAAGGTGATTCTTAGATGAGAGAAAGGTTGAATATAGAGAATATAAGAGGTACAAACACTCTTGGTGGTTGATATTGTTTATCATTCCATATTCCTTTCTTCCTATTTAATTTTTTATATAATACTATTGAAAATTAAATAATGTAATTAATATAATATGTAGACAATAATTTTTACAAGAAATGGATAGACGTAATTTGATATTACTTTTACTAATCATTTTCATTTGTTATAGATTTTCTATTGCTTTTATAGGGTTATCTCAATGATATTTTATAATAATTATTTTTTTTTATAAAATAACCTATAGAGTAATGATTATAATTATAATTTAATAAATGATAAATAAATTCAATTATTTTAAATAAATAAATACATTTAGATGATGATCACTACGATAACAATAGTGTGAATTCTTCTTATTATGTTATATATTTTCAATTCATTCAGGGGTTTATATATTTTTTACATTTATCCAATAATTTACATTTTGTGAATGAGGTTCACTTTTTATTTTATGTAATGGTCGATGAACTAATAAATGAAGACCAATTCATATTTTCATTCCATTAATGAATAGTCATTACATTAGATTATGGTTGAGAAATAAATATTTGATGAAGATAATACAGAAAATGTTGATTATTGATCCAATAGTTGGGTCACGTAAACTATACTTCTTCAAATATTTTATATAGTCATGATAAATTATATAAAAATAATACAAATATTTTCACTAATCTGGTTAAATCAATCCCCTCACAACACAACCATCACTAATTTTCAATCATTATCTACTTACTCAAGATTACATGAATTGTTTTCCTTTTTTTTATGTTTCTATTTTCATGAACAATAATAATTTAATTTATTTTGATGATACATTTAGTATAATCCATTTTATATTGTTTTTAAAAAATTATAAAAAATATCCACCCTTCCTCATAGGATTCCACCTCACTATTATATTACTATACTAATATTAGTATAACAATATTTTTAGTACATCATGACTATCTAATAAGTTATAAATTATATGAGAGAAAATGATGTCTATCATTTATTTTGGTATGGTCGATTGTTCTATACCCTTTACCTTTGATGGATTCTAAAATATACTTTTTATTATTGTAATAGTCCCCAATAATGAAAATATATCCATAAATAAATCATGTTTTAATACACTAATTTTAACTTATATATTCATAGATTATTTATAGGAGTAAAAATATTATCCTCTTGTTTCTACTATATTTGGATTATAATAGAATATCTTATATAAAGACAACAAATTTTTTTATGTAATATATATTATTTTTTCATCATGTCCAATAATATTTATAGTGAATTAGTTTGTATAAAAATTATCACTATGGACTCAGAGTGTCCATATCATGTTATAAATGTATTATTTGGATTATCACCCCTTTCAACCTACAATGTAAGGTATCACCGTGAATTATCCATATTTTACAAGTATCAAGCCCCATAGAGTTGATCAAATAGTTCATCAGTTTAATGTAGGGGATAAGTATTTTTTATCATGATTATCTTAAGATCAAAATTAAAAATGTATAGATATATTTATTGATAATAACATATCCACAAAAATGAAGATCTGTGAATCCTATGGTGAAGCACTAGTTTATTTAAAACCATTTCCCAATAAATCGTGTAGTTTCTTCTTTAAATCTAACATCTCAAGGAGTTCCATTCTATAATTTCACTTTTATATCGACATATCATAAAGAATAATATTTATAGTTTTTGTATATGTTTTCCATAGAACATTTAAAACAAATATATGGAAACCACTATGGCAGTGGATATTCTATAAGACCAGCCTTTATATTTTACGAAATAATAAATGCTTTTGCTGAAAATGAAGGAACTATACGACCTCAAAAATCATGATAATTTTAGTTCAATTAATGGTAATGGCCTTGGAAATATCAACATATTCCAATGTCATATCAATAAAGGATAAAACTAATTACCACATAGTGGTTGGAATATGAATAAAAAAGAGATAGGTATGGATTCTAAAGTATCACTTATGCATGACATGTAGTCTCTATGTGAGAAATGATTCAAAAAATATGTAAAATGAGAAGAAATTATTAGATTCCAAGGTAATTTTTTTACATCAAGTATTGTTAAATGATGTTGTTCAAAAAGGATGATTAATATACATAGGATTCCAAATAGAAAATGGTAAATGAGTCGTAATGCATTAGAATTAGTTTGTGTGAACTCCATTATGGAACATGTCATTTATATGCTTGGTCATCAAGGGAATTTTACATAAAAAGTAAAATATTCTCCATGTGATATATTTATAAGGTGACTAGTCATATAATTTGAACCAAAAACCACCTATGCACACTACGAATCAATATTATGAGTGAATTTACATATTTAGAATTGACACTTCATTATGCCGATCATACTCAGTTTAGGAAGGGTGAATTTTTATAAGATAATTAAGTATCAATAATAAATTAGAAGGATATAAATTAAAACCAAAAGGATAAATTTTCAATTTAAATTTCATAATAATGATCGAGAATCATTCATGGTTATATTAATACTTCATGAACCAGAAAATAACCTTGTTCACGAACTGTATTCATATATTTCTAGTGGGATCTCTTCACATGATCTTATTGACATGGTAGGAAAAGTTATTTCATAGAATAATTTTTTATCAGTTAAATAACTCTTACATACATTGAAGATGATGGTTTTTCAATGAGTCTTTCTATGATCACTTCAAATGCAGACACTCCCTTAGTAGATGAACATCATTCATAATGGAATCAAGTATTCTCTTTATGAAAGTGTAATCCCTTCATAAATAGAGGCCTAACGTGATCCCTCCACACACACAAACCCCATTTACTGAATAATATTTTATTTGTGGGCGACTAATAAAACCCATCATGATTTTCTTGTTTTATCATTTACTAGGTCTTGATCATTCCAATCCCATAGAATTCCTATACCGAAATGTACTCCCATTATATATTATCATATTTAATAGTTGTATGACACTAATTTAATGTGGATATATTATCTATATGTGAGAAAATGTTTTGGGAATATTGTTATTTTAATCTCTTATAAATACTTATGAATTCCATTTTTAGAATAAATTCTTCCCCATTTTGATGAATTCTTTTCCACATCATGAAATAGATGATTCCCTCTTTCCAAAGAGTTTCATTACAAGAACAAGTGGATAGAACCCACTGGTAATTTATAAGAAACAATTCAAAGAGGTAATAAACCAAATTATCATTGAATCCCTTCACATCATATACTCTTTAGGGAATCAACTATGAATCTATTTCATGGATCTATATCATATATATCACACTTGTGAGAATCCTTCTTGGATAAATCCACCTAAAATAGTTTTAGAAGGGTTGTTTATGAGGATAATCTCATGAAGTGTATCCAGGGTAATCCATCTCAGAGGGAAGTTAAGTATCTCATTCATGGAGAATCCACATGAACATAATCCAAAGATTGTAGTTCATGATATATCATTCCTTAACTACAACCCTTAAATATTATTCTATGAACTCTCTCATATAAAACCTTATGATATAGGAAAATTATGCTTCATGAAGTAAATGATGGCGAACTTATAGTAATCTATTAGTGAAAAAATCCATTCTAAGGATATCCACATCAAAATGAAATACATTTAGGTGAAATTTGACTTTTCTTGAATACATTCCTTTAATTAGGTTACCTTCTTGGGGTAGACTCATCACAATGACCTTATTGGATTCCTTTCACAAAGGTCAACTACATGAACATATTATTCTAGTAATTCCCCCTATATATTCTCTTGAGATATATGATATGTGGTAGTAAATTCCCTAATGTCAATATTTATATATATGTGATATATATAGTATATCATATTTTAAGTTTTACATAGTGATATAATTTGATCCAAAACCTAAAAAATAGTCTTAAATGTATATACATATATGGATTGGGTCATATTATATGATTGAAAGATAATTATCAAAATATAAAGTGTAATTTCATGCAAGAAATAATATTTCATGAAATCATTATTTATGATTGATTATCATATAGACTCCATTGTACATGTACTTGTATAGAATTAGTACACTAGTGATATAGAATAGAGTATTCCATTGGTTATGGAAAATTGATCAATCCTTAACAATGGATATAAATTAATTTTTCATTTTATATGATAACTCATTTAAGTTATCAAATGAATATGATGCATTCAAGGAACAAGGAATTAACACATGTGAAAAATCCATATATTCATTACAAATAATTATTGAGGAGGATCCTCACGTTCTATAAAACCATAATACCAAACGATGGAAGGTGGAGGTGGGAATATTAATTATGCCAGATCAATACTCTCTGATCCCATATACCTTGTATTTGTCCTTATTTTTATCAATCAAAGAATGAACGTTTCAGTGGAAGAGTAATTCTTATTTTGATCATTGAAATGATTTGGGTTTTTCAACAAATTATTTTTGGGTAGGGAGGATTATTTATTCCACATCAATGACCGTCAAATAGAACATATTAACTCATTCAATGGTGTTTGAGTAGCTACTATGATTAATGGTATGATTCATATATGTGAATCTTTATCTATTCATAACACATGTCACATCTTCTATATATTTATATCCAGGGATTAGTTTCCATTTTCTAACACTTATTAAATAGATGTGGATTAAAATAAAATGAAAACCTCAGTGATAACAATTCAACCACCATATTCAGAATATTGTAATAATTTTTTATATAATGAAAAACATAACACTATTTTCCATTTTTCTGACATTATTTTCAGTATCTCTATACCATGAAGAGTGGAAATTAGAACATGTGTCAAATGATTAATAGTGCCTGACACTATTAGGAACACATTAGAATTCATTTACGGGGGTTTCACACATTTATTAACATATTTTCACTATTAAAATCCTGGTGAATTCCCTTAGCGCATCTTGGTATCATTTTATCCAAAGTGTTATGTTTGGAAACCCAAATTAAAATACACAAACTTATTACTAGTATCGTGAAATTATGGGGTCACTTCAGAGAGAGAGTCATTATGTTTTGTTTCTCTAGTTTTTTATTAATTAGGTGAAGATTAACTAAATTTAGAGACAATATTTAATGTTTCCATGATAATGTAACTGATTCTTATATTTATTGATGTATTTATTTAAAGGCAACAAAAAATGTAAAATTGATTCTGATGATAAATACAAAGAATGCGTTGGGGATGAGGATTTTTTAGGTCGTTGATAAATCAATTCACTTAACATGTGGTGTTGTTCATAATTACTCATATCTGTGGGTTTTGAATATAACAGAACCCCCTTGGTCTGGGGAGTTTTGTTTCAATCAATAGGAACCAAATCCTTGGTCTCAAAATTGAATCCTATTTTTTTTGAATTGCATTCTCTTTTGAGATGATAAGTACACCAAATCAACATGGGATTACATTGTTGTAATTCCTATAAATATCCATGTAAATTTTGTTCCCGGACTAATACATGTTTTCCAATGATATTTAACAATATATTCTAATTTATAATGAGATAAACACAAATAATACAAATTCAATAATATAGTTGATTCATAACAAAACATAACCATCCAAATACCCAACACATGGTGGATTTAGCTACACATTGAGTAGCTAATGACTACCAACCTATTAATACATAAAATAAACATTGCAACAACTTCAGATTGAAGATCTTTGGGATTTTAGAATATCACCACCTCATCTCTTTTCTTCCCTCCTCTTTTTATTTCCTCTTCTCTCTCATTTCTTCTCTTATTTGGTGTCTCTGGATGCCTCGTACTTCTGTATGTCCGAATTAAGTGGTCCTTCACTCTTATTTATAGTATAAAAAACAACACAAAATGTACCATAAAGTGAACCCCAGGTAACCAAGTCAAATTCATTTATCTCTGCTATCTCTACTAGTAGGTGATCTTCTACACATTTCTTGACATTAAAGGTGTTGGCAGTTAGTTGTATGGAGTACACGACATGTAACCCATCTTCACATGGCATGTAGTGTCAATTTCAGTGACCAACCACTTCTTTAGGAAAGGTATACAACATGTAATGTGAAGTACCTGACTTGAAACATCTCGCTGGAAACAGGGCAGTGTACTTGTTCTGGTCGATCTGTGTCCAAGAAATGGTACATAGCATGTATATCAAAAGTACATGCCATGTATTTTTGATCTTATGTCCTGATCATTCCCGATATTTTAATTTGTCTATAAAACTTTTGAGAATCATTATTATCACCATGTTAAATCATTTTATCGAAAAATCAATATATATCGAGGGAAACATGTTTTTATACACAATAAAATGTATTTAAATGTATACACAAATCATGAACATCTAACTCCCACACAATTAGTCATTTTTTGACATTAATAAAAATATCATAATAAAATAAATAGAATCCATACTCTAAAAAGGGACGAATTCAACTAATTATACATACAATGACTATATCCATATAAGAGGATTTTTTTTAAAAAAACCACAAACATATTTCAATTCCTAATATATTCTAATCATGTCTTTAATATTATCCAATTAAATATTTTCATTCTCTTTTGTCAACATTATTTATCATTTCATAAATAAATATTCATCTTTATGATTTACGTCACCAAAAAGTTCTATGCTCATAAATTAATATTTTCTTATCAGTGCCAAGTTCAATCATAAATATATGAACTCTATAAATAAGCTTTCAAGTGTTCTCAATGTTCACTTCAAAATTAAAATCACAAAAATCATGATGGAATTCAATAAGGATAAAATATTTCTGAGGATGTGGGTTGGTAGGGAATTATGTGAAAAATAATTTCATAGGCTTGAAAAAGGAGTTTGAATTCATAAAAAATAATGTCTGATATTCAAAATAAAGATCAATGAAAATTCATCCCCATCAAATATCTCTCTAAGTGTAACATCACAATGATATTCTCTTACCATCATGGGTTCATAACCCATCAATAATGTGTAACAAATGAATTAGGTCCCTCTTTTTCATTTTTCAATATTTTCCATTATTTCAATAGGGACCACCAAAATTACAATGAATAGTTGTTTTGAAACATTTCTATCAAAATAAATAAGTGGAACTCTCCCAAACACATAATTTCAGGGTATCTTACCAAAATGTAACAATAATAGCCAAAAATACCTCCTTAATGCTCGAATAAATGATTATGAAACATTATGAATGAATTAGAGTAGGAATGGAATATAGGCTTTTAAAGTGGATTCCTATAAAGGATGTTCATGGTTTTTAAGGGTATTATGAATTTTATATGTTGGGTAGGTCTCACTGTCAAAGGAGATAAAAACAATCAAATGAAACATTCATTTTAATTTCCTTCTAAATTCATCATGATTTGATGAGAAAGACTAGAATTTTTTTATAGGTTTGCATATCCCAATAATCTCACTAGAAAAGGGTAAGCGAAAGAATATATAAAAAAATTTAGAATACCACTTACAAATGAGGAAAATAAAAGGTAAATCAGGTCATGACATCAATACAAATTATCATTCTAACAAATTTAAATGTCCAATAAATTTAATCTAGAAATCAAACTACATCATCAATCATTTAAAAATAAATTGAAATTTAAAAAATGCATGGATATTTTAAAATCCCCTTTTATGTTTTTACTATTTATAATTATTATTAATCAAAAAATTTAAATTTCAAAATATTTCAAATATTAAGGATGTATCCAAGATCAGTTCAAGTGTAAATACTGTTTTAGTCAATGACGGTCCTCTATACTTAATATTGCACATGGTCCTCCAAGTGAAATACCATGAGAGAGGAGTGGTTTTCAAAACACATGGGCAGTCCGGATGAGGGGAAGTAGTGAAATACGTAACACCAAAGTAAAAAAAGAAAAATAAACTCTAAAATAATAAACCCATCATGGTGAATCAGAAAATATGGAATGAAGGTGAAAGAATAGTTCCATGTAATGCTCCATGGAACCTATAAAGGATAAGTAAAATGAAAAAGAAATGTGTAGAGACATTCAGAATAATAGAATATAAATAAAACAATATATATATATATATAAAGAATTTTTATTTCCAAAAACCATTCAACGAGTGGCCTTAGAAGAAGCGTCATTAGTAATAGGAGGATCCCCCCGAGGAGGATCAGGCAAAATTGAAACTAGAGGAACATTATATATAGTCTAGTGGAAGGAGTATAGGGAACATTAATCATGGAGGTAGGAGGAAAAATATCTAGAGACATAAGATCAACACCCTTCTTGGGAGACTCTACCAACACATCCTTGTGAGAAGCAGTAGGATAAGAATTTGGGACAGCTGTGGATATGAAAACCTATTCTGTGGCCAGTTCCATCATCGGGGCCTGAGTGGGAGAAGGATGTGTATCAGAGGGAGGATTATGTATTAGGGGAAACTAATGGTCATGATTCTATATTAGAAGCCCCAACATATTCTTAAGCCAAACATTTGAATATGGGACTGCTGTCTGTTGGTTCTCAAGGTTGTCCATATGGGGGTCCATCGCAGCCAAGAGGATTGTGATGTGGAGATCAGCTGAGGGTCTGGGTGGAGGTGGGGATGTGGAGGGAATAGAAAAATAAGGAATAGTGGAAGAAGAAAGATGATATGAGGAATTGTGAATAGGGTGTGATGGAGAAACTGCTTGTGTAAGTGGTGGGACCTACTCATCAATATCATCGGGAGCAACTTGGTCATCTCTCACCCCCACTAGAGATGGGTCATCCTGTAGGACCACATAACCATCACCTCGATGCTCGACCATCCTCACACGTAAAATCTTGCGGAAGTTGAGATATTGTGGAGATACTAAGGGTTTGTGAGGGACAGTGGGAACAAAACACCAATTTGGCATGCTAAGAGAGTGGCATAGAAGCCACTATTTATGTTTCCCTAATGTCCATGGATCATGGAAAGTAAATAAGTGGCCTCAATATAGGGGAGTTCAGGGTAATCATGTTGGAAGACATAGGTGAGAATATCCATATCCCACCAAGACATGACACCCATATCCTCCTGGAGGGGAACATTATAGGCATTTAATCACCAATGGAGGAAACAAAGGGGGGAGTAATGTTGTGAGTTATCTTCTAAGGTGTGGGGGTGTACCTGTCATCAGGTCCAACATGCACCCACCACATAGTGATGAATCCAGAGAAGTTAGGGAGGGTAAGTGTGGAGACATAAGGTGGGGTAGTGGATGGGGGTAGAAGCCACATCCTTGGGAAAAATCATCCATGTTAAGGAAACAGTAGTGTCTGCCCAGCCAAAATAGAAATGGTGTGGCTATATAGGTGGGCTTCTACTGGTAGGTGGCCCCATAGATCTCTAAGGTTGAGATAAACAATAAAAATAAATCACTAAATGTCATAGTGCTGACCTGGAGTGTGTCAAGGAAGTGAGTATGACCAATGAGATCCTCAATTGCCTACAAGATGATGAGATGCTGTGGAATGATGGTTTCCAAGATGTGGTCACTCTGCTATATCATCTTCCATGAAAAGTAGCACAATCGGTCTATCTATGGGAGGCCCTCGACAATGATCAGGCATGGATGCTGCTGAAGTCATGCAGAAGCCCGAGTGGGCTAATGGGTGACTATATCTATTGGTGTGGGTGGTCCAGTTGTGGTCATTGGGGGTGGAGCAGCTGATGCCGGATCTGGCTCATGTGGGTCTGAATCTAAGGTCAGCTCTGATGGAATGGACCAAGAAGAGGGAGTTGTGGCACCATAGCTTATGGTGATGTTGGATGGTGTAGTAGAATATGTCCGAGGATCAATGGTGAAAGAGTGGGTGTCAAAAAATCAACCTGAACAGAGGACGTCGCTGATGGAGTCAACGATAGAAGAGGATTTATTGATGCCAACACTAGTGGATGGAAATCAAGGAAATTGAATGTCGACCTCTCGAAATGTCAAAGATAAATCTGACTGTGTGGGGGTCTCTTTCCCTCTACAGCAACAACAGGCCGCATCCCACTAACAGGATCATCACCTTATATATCTGAATGAATGAAAATAAATGAAGAAAAATAATAGAAATAAGTAGAATAAAATGTGAGAAATCAAGAAAATGAAATATACACATTGTGTGGATCCATTGTACAAGGAGTGAAGTGTGATCATTGTTTGAACCTGTGTACTCTGGATGGACATTTTGAGTGGTCATAGGATAGTGATTTGTCATGTTCCCCACGTGTCATAGACCTGAAATGTCATGTGTGAGAAAATGGTGTGCGACCCGTGTGAGTTCCCATATATGGTTTTTTCATGAATGGGTCAAATAAGAAATTACATGTCGTGTGGGGGAAAAACATGTCATGTGTGAGAACATTGAATAAAAACTATGTAGTTCCTCTACATGGACAGATCCTTATGAATAGGATACACAGTGTGTACCGAACATACATGGGTTGTGTGATTACATGGGATCATGTACGTCTGTATCAATAAATAGGTAGCTCCTAAAGGTAAGACATATGCACCATGCATGATGTGTACTGAAAATACATGTCATTTGTTTTTTAGTTTGAAAAATTGTGTATTTGACCTTGTACAATAAATACATGGCCTGGGTTTTTCATTCACCCTGTGTACTACAGGTTGAATCTGAATGGTAGGTGGATCTCAAATTCACCATAAACGCTACAAGAACTTTTAAATATGGGTGTCGAACCACTTTTCTATTATGAGGATCAAAATGAGGATGACCTATGGACTTGAAATGAATTAAAATAGTGGATTTGTTAGAGGGGGCATGATGGCAGCATGTGGGAGAAGTAAATAAGGTTTGGGGTTTCCTGACACGAGCTTAGTCCAGAATGGGTTCCCAGCCTATTAGCCTTATCACAAAGCATGTAGTAAGTCCCACATGCCATGTTTTATTTTTTAAAAACAATTATATTTATATACAAAAAATTATTCATATATGGAAGAAATTAATATAACAAAAAATAAAACTATTCACATAGTGTAACAAAGGATGACACACATTGTGTTCTATAATTTTAAAAAGTGAACTAAAACCTTCAGTCTAGTACTTGGGGCATGATTCATACTAGTGAAAAGTTGTTTTGAATACAAGGCCTCAACCATTGGAGAGAGGGTGGTAGTGACCAAGTTGTTTAGGAAATTTCAATAATTAAACTGTTGGTATGTTCTACATGGATTGAATAAAATTTCATGTTGTGTGGTCTTAATTATTTTTTATGGGGATGAAGCAATGTGATTAGCGGAGTTCGAACCCGAGTCTTTTGAGTCCAAATTTGAGACCCGTCCAATCATCCAACAACACTTACATGTAATTTATTATTTCTAAAACCATTTACATTATTAATGAAAACATGGTGAACATATAGTATATCTAAATGCATGTTTTTTTGTTTTATCAATACGAAATATGATGGAACTGGGCCGGATTTTTGGATTCAAACTCAGGTCTTCTAGATCTGTGGTTTACGACCCTGGCGAGCTAGTCCATCCCCATCATGGGTTTTCAGGTATTTATAAATATTTATATTTTATTTTGAAAATACCTCACACGTCATTTATTAAACATTGGTTCAAAATGGATGAACCATATACCAAAGGCAGGTATAGAGTTAATCGAACTGGGGACGCCTTGGATACATTTCAGTGAACTTTCCATCAGCACATGAAATTTCCTTATTTATTATATTAATTAATATATACATATACTACCGGTTCTATAAGAATACCCATTTAAAAAAGGAAACTACTCACTGTGTGAAATGGTGATACATGACGTGTATTCCCTAGTTGCCTCCCATGAAGCGCATATGTATAAGGTATTTGGATCGAACTTTCCTGAGCCACTTGTTATCCAAATTTCATGGTGGATATCATACCCATCATGTCCTCCAGGTGAAGATAGGGATTGGGACACTTCACATTCACCTTAAATGGTTGATTATCTTCTCTAGCTACTTCCACCACACCATGGTGGAAGACCTTGATCACTCAGAAAAAGTCCCAACCATCGGGACATCAAATTTTCCTAGAAAAAAATCAAATGGGAGTTAAAAATAGTACCTCATCGAAAGGCTGTAATGAATTCCATGAGATCAAGTGGTCATGGAACACCTTTTTATTTTAATTATAAATCTTAGAATTATCATAATCCTTCTATTGAATTTCATCAAGCTCCATCAGTGGAAACTTTTTTTTCTCATCCATGACATTTAGATCATAATTCAAGGCCTTCACAACCGAACATGCATTATGATAATGTTCCAATAGTAAATGGCATGGATTTCCAGAGATTAAAATGAATGGGGATATACCTATAGGTGTCTTGAAGAAATTATGGTATTCCCATAAAGCATCATCAAGTTTCTTGGACAAGCCCTTCCATGAAGCTTTCCCAATCTTCTATTGGATTTCCTTCTATTCCCAGTTGGATAAATCCACTCAACCATTTTATTAGGGATGATAAGTTTTCCCCTTTTTATACCTCACTCTATACTTTATGAGAACATTACAGAGCAACGCATTGTCAAAATGATTCCCTCTATCACTGATCAGATCCTATGGAACACAGAACCTGCAGAAAATATTCTTCATCGAGAAGGAAATGTCGACCATTTCTTTGTTGTGTGTCATGGTAGAATTCTTTTCCCATTCAGATACATAATCCACACAAATTATAATATATGACTTTCTAATTGATGGGGGAAAGGGGCCTATGAAATCGATACCCCATATGCTGAATTCTTCAAACTCATGGATGGGGTGTTGCGTCACCTTTTCTCGGCACCCCATGTTACCTATTCACTGACACCTATCATGTCATCCTACCAAATATCAGGCATCCTTATGCATGGAGAGAAAAAAACAAGATTACAGAATTTTTTATATTGATCTATCTATCCCTTAATGCCCCCAGATAGGGAATAATGGTAAAACTCCATAATTAACTTAATTTCATGTTCTGGAATACATCGGTGGATCTCCCCATCTCCACATTCATGTAAGAGTGGTGGGTCTTCCCATAAATATCTTTTTTACTTCAGAAAAAATCATTTATTTTGGTGGGATTTAAGGTAAGGATGAACATCTCATGTAACCTGTAACGCCCTGACCCTAGTTACCCAGAGTCGGTGCATTATTACATTACATTGGCATGATCACAAGAAAGATCAAATCTTGAAAGACAGATTGGTTTAGTAGCCTTGGAAACACTAGATATATTCATAATGTTTTACATCACATCACAAAGTGAAAAACTACTACAACAACATAGTCTCCATATTCCACACTCATATCCCCACATAATATCCCTACAGGTCATTCATAACTTACTTCTTCACATCCTGGGAAAGATAAAACATAGAAAAGGGGTGAGCTCAAATTCCCAGTAAGGATAACAATATAGCGGAAACTTTCAAAAATAAGCAAAAACATTTAAGGCAATGTATAACTAAAACAAAAGCCTTTTAAACTTGAACTTCAACATAGTATGGCAAAAATGAAATGAAATAATTCCATTTACTTATTCACATGGATATTCTACTAATCGAATAATCACATGAAATATCAATAACCACTTTCATAATGATGGAATACATAATGCCAGGCAATCATAACCACATATCCAAGGCCTCGTGCCAAGACTACAAATAAGATTTTTCCAAGGCCTTGTTCCAAGTAACTAGTTTGTCTCATGGGATCTACCGATGCATCGAGGAGCTATAGCAGGCTCCACCCATCACATATTAAGTCTAATGCATTCCCATCTGAAAAGGTTTAAACATAACATAAACATTCGTATTAAAACTAGCATACGAAATGTCAATACTTTCATCATAAACTATGAATGGTATAAAAATAGCACATCCACAGTCAAACATATCACAAAACCTTAAATACAATATAGAAGTTTTGTATCATAAAAAATCAACTACAAATAATCATAAAATCCATCAAAGGATGTTGACATAGATGAAATCAAAACTCTTTTTAGAGAAATATCTCTTTCTATTTTTGAAATCATTTAAGAGTCATATATTTAAAAAATAAAACATTTTCTTTGAAAATATTCTTATAAGTTTGTATGGTAAGCTTTGACTATTTTATAATGGCGGAAAATAGCCTCACCCGCCGTATAAGTAAAAAAAACATTCTTACCTTAATTTTGTCGAAAAGGTTAAAAAGCACCTTGTTTGGAAAATGACGGAAAGATTCCTTTATAAAAATCTTATAAAAAGTCAAAAAAGGGTATAAATGAGTTTAACCCATATTCTCTTAAATAGTAAAAATGTTTTGAAATACATTTTTAAGAAACATGGATGTGGATGATAAAGAGATCCCAGTAGATTATTACGTATAAACAACCTCGGATAATGAAGAGATTATGAAATAACCCTTACCTTGTACTTTTCCTTGGATGGGGGTAGGTTAACCTCCTGTATAACATTAAAATAATTGTTATTAAATTATACATGAATCATATACATTCATATGATATCATATATGAACTTTTAACATTTCTTTGTTAATAATATCTTAGAATTATCGTTGTTTCGGGTGTTAACTTACTCGTTTTCTTTTATATGTTTTATTAAGTAAGACATGTTTGTCATGTATATGTTGTATCTTATTTATATCCAGAATGATATCAAGTCCTTAAAAATTATTTTTAAATCATCAAATGATAATTATACTTGAATGGATATGATGGAAAATGAATCTCATCGCGTTCGTGGAGACGGTAGTCCGTACGTACGCACGAGCGAAAACATCATTATTTTGATATAAAAATAATATATAATTGGATGGTATATCATATATAAAGAATCATTATCATGTTATATTTATTATTTTCATGAGTTATACATCATTATTATACCCATCCAAATATTAATATATTGAATAACAATTACACCACGACGTGGAGACGGTAAGCCGTACGTACGCACTTATGGTGACATGTTTTTGAAAGGGTGGATAGAATTATGAATATGGTTGTACTATAATTATAATAACATCATATTATATATAATATACTGGATTTATTATTTTAGAATGGTAATAACACAGAAAGAAGAAGTTGAAGAAGAAATGAATTTGAAAGAGGGTGGTGAAAACATTACATCTTCTTCGGGTTCTTCCTTTTGATTTGATCAAAAGGGCTACTTAGGATGGCTTTCAGATATGAAATAATAACTATAGGTTGTATTGAGTGAATTTAGGAGAGTATTTGGTCAGAGTTTGGCCGAACCAAAAGGCTTTGAAGGTGTGAATAAATGAGAAGGAGGAGTTCCCTATTATAAGAGGGGTGAGGGGAACCTTTTGAAAAGCTAGAAATATTAGTTTATAATAAATTCATATTCGGTTTCTAATGGTTCAAAAGTTGATAATTAAAAGGTTAAGGTGGGGATAGGTCTAAAAACATTCAACCAATAGAATTTAGACAGGTTTGGGTACTTATATTAACCTTATCTTTATGTATTAACTCTAAGTTAATTTGTTTCACTTTTACAATGTCTCTTTGTATTTTTATATTATATAGTTAATAAAAATAATATATACATCCAAGAGACCCCCAAGTGGACCATTAATGATACACCTATCATGATATAAGTTTCTTGGACGAACATTATATTTTTAGAAATTTAATATCAATTAATAATATAATATTCATTTTAAAAACTCTTTTATGTCAATTTTGACACTATTCAATAGTTGATTATTGTGAAACTCATAACAGATTGATTACTTCAAAAAAGTCAATTAAATCAATCCAAATATGTCATATTATCATATAAAATTAATTTAATTCATTAAAAGTATCAAATTATATTTATTTGGGTATTTATAATATCAATTATTTTAATTTTTCACTATTATAGTAATTACTGTATCATCATTGTGTCATAGATAAATTAAATTCTTTAATTTATAAAAATTATAAATAAACTATCCTTATGTAGGAAATCTTTTTAGATTTCTAATGAATATTTATAGTCGAAAGTCCAACATATATAACCCTGTGTAAAAATAATTTTTCTAAAAGATATATGCTTGTGTCATTTTTGTATTCATTTTAACTTAATTAAAATAAAGTGTCCCTATCACCTACAAGTGGGTCCATGGGGTCCCAAAATTGACCCATAGATGCCCATGGTCGGAAATGTATCCACCAATAAGTTTAGGACACGTTTTAGGGTAATTTAGTATTATTATAATATTATTTGTTTAACACTTATTTACCGGATTTACCCTTAACCATGGTAAATAAAATATTTACCGCAGTAACTATTCAAAGTGTCTAAAAATAAAAGTTACCTATTTACAAAGTTTGAACATCCTAATTCCAAATATGGAATTCATTTTTCAAAATTCAAAATACCTAAGTGGCAGAAATTAATTTGAAATTAATTCCCGTTGTTAAAACAAAAAAGGGTGTTTTTAAGAGATAATAACTATCAAAAGATTGACTCTTGTTTCTGTCTGGTTTAATTTTAAAATTATGTCCAATGGCCAAAATTATATTAAATGGTAAAAATATATTCTAAATATACTTTAAAACCACTCAAATTGATAATTTATCAATATTAATTATTTTGATTTAAAAAGTTGTTTTTAATTAAAATTTACTAATTTTCATTATTCTTTAAAATATGAAAGTTATCGGAAAAGTACCAAAATTTCACCCTAGGCTAATTTTGATATTCTGAACCCAAAAATAAAGTCCTTTTTGAAATATAAAATATATATAATTTCAAAAAGTTGGTATTACTATTCATAACGGCTAGTTTGATTAGTTGTGGTGTGTTAGAACTCGATGTTGCGTACAACACACGCTATCACATTATTCAAAGAGATGCGTACCGTAGAAGCTTGTGGTGTTACATTCTCCCCTCTGTCAAATAATTTCGTCCTCGAAATTTCTAGAATACTACCGCATGAAAAGACTCGGGTGGTTATTCATCAAAAGTTCCCCGGGTTCCCACGTTGCCTCTTCCATCTTATGGTTTCTCCACAAAACTTTTACCAGACGAGTCATCCGGTTTCTCAGTACTTGTTCTATCGTATCAAGAATCCTGACGGGCTCTTCGCAATAAGATAGATCGGGTTCCAGTTCTAACTCCTCATAGGTGAGTAAATGTATTGGGTCATGCATGTATTTACTCAATAGAGATACGTGGAACACATCGTGAGCTTTGGAGAGACTTGGCGGCATTGCCAATCGGTAAGCTACAACCCCAATTCGTTCTAGAATTTCGAAAGGTCTGATGTACCTAGGACTCAATTTCCCTTTATTACAAAAACGTATGACTCCCTTCCATGGAGATACCTTCAGGAAAACATGATCACCGACTTTAAATACCAAATCCTTCCTTTGATTATCGGCATAGCTCTTCTGCCTACTTTGACCTGCTTTGATGTGATTTTGGATTACCTTCACCTTTTCCATCGTCTCCTCCACCAGTTCCGTACCTACAAGTTTTCTTTCACCAACGTCATCAAAACGGGTTGGTGTGTGAAATCTCTTTCTGTATAACGCTTCATATGGTGCAATCTGAATACTCTAATGGAAGCAATTGTTATAGGAAAATTCTACCAAAGGTAAATATTGATCCCACATACCCTGAAAGTCAAGTGAACAAGATCTCAGCATGTCTTCTAATGTTTGAATAGTCCGTTCTGATTGTCTGTCTGTCTGAGGGTGGTAGGCAGTGCTCAAATCAAGTTCAGTATCCAGGGATTTCTGAAGACTTTTCCATAATCTTGAAGTAAAATGGGGATCACGATAGGAAACAATTGATAGGGGTACTCCATGAAGTCTCACAACTTCATTAATATATAGTCTTGCTAGACGTTCCAATGGTAGATCTTCTCTTATAGCAAGAAAATGTGCTGACTTGGTAAGACGATCAACAATAACCCATATTGCATTATTCCTTCTAGGAGTCCTTGGTAGTCCCATGAAAAAGTCCATCGTAATATTGTCCCATTTCCACTCCGGTATGGGAAGAGGTTGCATGACTCCTCCAGGTTGTTGCCTTCCAGCTTTCACTTGTTGACAAACTATACATCTTGACACAAAATCAGAAATCTCCCTCTTCATGTTGTCCCACCAAAAATGTTCCTTCAAATCTCTATACATTTTGGTGCTCCCAGGGTGTATAGAGAAATTGGAACTATGAGCATCATCCAGGAATTCCCTTTTTAGATCTGGTATATCGGGAACACAAAGTCTCTTCCCGAATTTCAAAATTCCATCTTCATACACAAAGTCTCTCAGTCTCTCATCATTCACAACATTAATCTTCTTTTGAAATTCTTCATCATCGGTCTGAGAACTCTTAATCAGTTCTAGTAAAGAAGTTTTGGAAACCATTTGAAAAAGCATTGATGTTTCACCTTCCCTGGTTATTCCAATGTCCATCTTCACTAGATCCATCAAAATTAAATCCCTTTCAATTCTCATCACATTCAAATCTCAATGGTATTTTCTACTCAAATCATCTACCAACTTGTTTTCTTTCCCCGGGTGGTAGTTTATCGTACAATCATAATCCTTGAGTAATTCAAGCCATCTCCTTTGCCTCATGTTGAGTTCTTTTTGTGAGAAAATATACTTCAAACTCTTGTGATCGGTATAAATCTCACATATTTCACCATAGAGGTAGTGCGTCCATATCTTCAAAGAAAATACTACAGCTGCTAACTGGAGATCATGAGTAGGATAGTTTTGTTCATGAATTTTCAACTGTCGTGATGCATAGGCAATAACCCTATCATTCTGTATAAGGACACAACCAAGCCCTTTCTTCGATGCATCACTATAAATAATGAACCCATAATTCCTCGATGGTAGAGTCAATATAGGAGCATTGGATAATCTTCTCTTCAGTTCTTTGAAACATTATTCACATTCTTTTGTCCAAACAAATTTAACCCCTTTATGTGTGAGCTTCGTTAATGGGTTAGCCAATCGGGCAAAATTCTGGACGAAACGTCAATAATAACCTGCTAAACCAATAAAACTATGTACCTCAGTTATATTCATCGGCGCTGGCCATTCTTGGATTGCCTTGATCTTAGAAGGATCAATAGAGATTCCATCTTTAGAGACAATATGGCCAAGAAAATAAATCTCATGAAGCTAGAATTCACACTTGCTAAACATCCCATATAATTCATGTCTTCTCAGAGTCTTCAGGATAATGCGCAAGTGATTTTCAAGATCTTCGTAGATTTTGGAGTATACCAAGATATCATCAATAAATACCACCACAAATTCATCGAGATACTCCTTGAAAACTCTATTTATCAGATCCATGAATACAGAGGGTGCATTAGTCAATCCAAAAGGCATTACAGTAAACTCGTAATGCCCATACCTGGTTCGAAATGCTGTCTTCGGAATGTATTCCTTCTTCACACACAACTGATGGTATCCAGATCGAAGGTCAATCTTTGAAAAGTATTGAGCTGCATGCAGTTGGTCAAATAAATCATCAATGCGAGATAGGGGATACTTGTTCTTTATTGTTATAGCATTGATCTCCCTGTAGTCAATACATAACCTCATAGATCCGTCTTTCTTTTTAACAAAAAGAACAGGGGCTCCCCATGGAGAAACACTAGGGTGAATAAATCCCTTATTACTCAATTCCTCTAGGTGTTTCTTTAGTTTAACTAATTCTACAGTGACCATTCTATAAGGGGTCTTTGATATAGGCCTTGATCCAGGAATTAAATCAATGGAAAACTCAACTTCTCATTCTGGAAAATGTCTAGGTATATCTTCCGGAAATACATCGACAAATTCTTTCACAACAGGTACATCCTCTATTTGAACATTCCTTTCCTCACCCACAATCATTTCATTCCCTTCCTCCCCAATAATTGAATTTAGTTGAGCTACTGGGGGTGGATCTAAATAAGAATTAGGTGGTGATGATTCTTCTCTAAAGATAAGGTGTTCATTATCATTATCCCCAAGAATCATAACCTATTTCTTCTTACAATAAATCTTTGCATCGTAGTCTGAAAGCCAGTCCATACCGAGAATTATATCAAACTCAATCATAGGTATGATGATGAGATCAGTAGATAAAGAACATTTATGTGCTCTAATGGGGACTGATTCACAATACTTTGTTGCAACGATACTTCCCTTAGGATTTTTAACTGACACTCCCTTGTTAAATCAAAATGGAAGTATCTAATTTTCATAGAAAACTGGGAAGATATGAAACAATGCGATGATCCAGAATCAAATAATGCATTTTCTAAACTTGAGGAAACCATTAAATTACCTGCCACCATGTCTTTCAGAGATTATACCTCAATAGTAGTGATAACATAAGCTTGGCCTTGATCCCTTGGCCTTTTCTGAGGTAAGTTCTCCAGACACTTAGGACATTCATTTTCATAATGCCCCATCTCCCTGCAATTATAGCACTGAACGTTGGTGGCTTCCTTCTTCCCCTTGCAATCACGAGCTTTGTGGCCTTTTCACCACATTTGTAATAGATTCCTATTCCCTTCAAGCAAGTAGTGGGGTGTTTCTTCCCATATTTACCACAAGATGGATATTCAACCTTTCCTTTCTTCCACTTATTTCCATTCCCAGACTGATCAGAAAGTCTCTTCTTCTCTTGCTTTGCTTTAAATTCATAAGACTTAGAGAATTCCTTTTCGGTCTTGATAGCACCTGAGACAATGTCTTCGTACAATGAAAAGGATTGTGAGACTAATGCTTGAAGGAGAAATGGTTTTAACCCATCAATGAAACGACCAATCTTACTTCATGGGTTACGTATATATTCTCCGGCATACCATGCTAACCTTGTAAATTTAGCCTCATACTTTGCGACATTCTCATCCTCCTTCTGTCTCAGACTCAGAAATTGCCTTTCCATATCTGCTCGATGGTCGCGAGGAAAGTATTTTTCTAAAAACAGATCTTTGAACTCTCTTCATTCCATATTTGATACTTCATCATCTTCCTTCGTGTTTTGAATTAATGAACACCATTGATCAGCATCTCCAGTGAGTCGGTAATCTGCCATGATAACTTTTTCCCTTTCACTACTCACCAAAGCCTGAAATATTTTCTCTAGGGAAAATATACATTGCTCAGCTACTAAGGGATTTTTACTCCCATTGAATGTTGGTGGTTGTTGCCTCATGGATCGATCTAACATTGATCCTCCACGATGTGGATCAGGGTGCTCCATACGGGTAAGGTTATTATTCATAACCTGAGTGAGTTGTCCCAGTATGGTGATTAGCTGATCGGCACCAGTTGCATCACCAGCTCCACTATAATTATCTTGAGCAGGAGGGAAATCCCTACATGGAGTGCGTACATTGATTCAGTTTCCATTTCTTCCACTAGGCGCCATTTCTAAACAATGGAATAAACTAGTTCAGTTTATGAATCAAAATACATAATCCCATACTTATAAAACACTTAACATAAATTGAACTATTTATAGATATAATCCATAATCATAAATATGTTTTCTTTGAGGAAGTATATACTCATAAACCCTTCATAATGATTTATAAAGAAAATGAGATTTATCCTAAGAATATCCCCCGGGAGTGTCGTAACCAAGAGTGCATCAAGGCCCGTTGTCATGCAGCAGTTCCCGTTTGAGTCTAGCTCAAAGCTGTGTTTTTGGGTTTTACCCCTATGTACATCTGTGCCAGAGCCGCCTCTACCTGCTCGTATCCAGACAGGGATGTATTGCTCAGAAAACTCACAAAATTTCTACAATACCAAAATTCTAGGAAGTTCTTCTATACTAATCCTCAAAGTTCATCTTAGGTCTACGTGCTCTAATCAGATTTTATCTAAATCTAGCTTCCAAGGTTTTTACTAAACTTTCTCTGATACCAACTGTAATGCCCTGACCCTAGTAACCAAGAGTCGATGCATTATTACATTACATTGGCATGATCACAAGAATGATCAGATCTCGAAAGACCGATTGGTTTAGTAGCCTTGGAAACACTAGATATATTCATAAAGTTTTACATCACATCACAAAGTGAAAAATTACTACAACAACATAGTCTCCATATTCCACACTCATATCCACACATACTATCCCTACAGGTTATTCATAACTTACTTCTTCACATCCTGGGAAAAATAAAAAATAGAAAAGGGGGGATCTCAAATGCCCAGTAAGGATAACAATATAGCGGAAACTTTCAAAAATAAGCATAATCATTTAAGGCAATGTATAAATAAAACAAAATCCTTTTAAACTTGAACTTCAACATAGTATGGAAAAAATAAAATGAAATAATGCCATTTACTTATTCACATGGATATTCTAATAATCTAATAATCACATGCAATATCAATAACCACTTTCATAATGATGGAATGCATAATGCCAGACTATCATAACCACATAGCCAAGGCCTCGTGCCAAGACTACAAATAAGATTTTTCCAAGGCCTTGTGCCAAGACAGTAGTTTGTCTCATAAGACCTACCGATGCATCGAGGAGCTATAGCGGGCTCCACCCGTCACATATTAAGTCCAATGCACTCCCATATGAAAAGGTTTAAACATAACATAAACATTCGTATTAAAACTAGCATAAGAAATGTCAATACATTCATCATTAACCATGAATGTTATAAAAATAGCACATCCATAGTCAAACATATCAAAAAACCTTAAATACAATATAGAATTTTTGTATCATAATAAATCAACTACAAATAAGCATAAAATCCATCAAAGGATGTTGACATAGATGAAATCAAAACTCTTTTTAGAGAAATATATCTTTCTATTTTTGAAATCATTTAAGAGTCATATATTTATAAAATAAAACATTTTCTTTGAAAATATTCTTATAAGATTGTAAGGTAAGCTTCGACGATTTTATAATGGTGGAAAATAGCCGCACCCACCGTATAAGTTAAAAAAACATTCTTACCTAAATTTTGTTGAAAAGGTTAAAAAGCACTTTGTTTGGAAAACGACGGAATGATTCCTTTATAAAACTCTCATAAAAATTCAAACAAGGGTATAAATGACTTTAACCCATATTCTTTTAAATAGTAAAAATGTTTTGAAATACATTTTTAAGAAACATTTATGTGGATGATAAAGAGATCCCAATAGATTATTACTTATAAACAACCTCGGATAATGAAGAGATTGTGAAATAACACTTACCGTGTATTTTCCTTGATTGGGGGTAGGTTAACCTCCTGTATAATAGTGAAATAATTTTTAGTAAATTATACAAGAATCATATACATTCATATGATATCATATATGATCTTTTAACATTGCTTTGTTATTAATATCTTAGAATTATCGTTGTTTTGGGTGTTAACTTACTCGTTTTTTTATATGTTTTGTTAAGTAAGCCATGTTTGTCATGTATAGGTTGTATCTTATTCATATACAGAATGATATCAAGTACTTAAACATTATTTCTAAATCATCAAATGATAATTATACTTGAATGGATATGATGGAGAATGAATCTCATCGCGTTCGTGGAGACGGTAGTCCGTACGTACACACGAGCGACAATATTATTATTTTGATATTAAAATAATATATAATTGGATAGTATATCATATATACAGAATCATTATCATGTTGTATTTATTATTTTCAGGAGTTATACATCATTATTATACCCATCCAAATAATAATATATTGGATAACAATTACACCACGACGTGGAGACGGTAAGTCGTACGTACGCACGTATGGTGACATGTTATTCAAAGGGTGGATAGAATACTGAATATGGTTGTACTATAATTATAATAAAATCATAGTATATATAATATACTGGAGTTATTATTTTAGAATGGTAATAGCATAGAAAGAAGAAGTTGAAGAAGAAATGAATTTGAAAGAGGGTGGTGAAAACATTACCTCTTCTTCGGGTTCTTCCTTTTGATTTGATCAAAAGGGCTCCTTAGGTTGGATTTATGATCAAAATAAGGCCTATAGGTTGTATTGAGGGATGTTGGGAGAGTATTTGGGCAGAGGTTGGCCGAACCAAAAGGCTTTGAAGGTGTGATGAAATGAGAAGGAGGAGTGCCCTTTTATGAGAGGGGTGAGGGGCACCTTTGGAAAAGCTAGAAATATTAGTTTATAATAAATTCATATTTGGTTTCTAATGGCTCAAAAGTTGATTATTCAAATTTTAAGGTGGGGATAGGTAGAAAACCATTCAACCAATAGAAGTTAGACAGGTTTGGGTACTTATATTAACCTTATCTTTAAGTATTAACTCTAAGTTAATTTGTTTCACTTTTACAATGTATCTTTGTATTTTTATATTATATAGTTAATAAACTTACTATATGCATCCAAGCGACCCCCAAGTGGTCCATTAATGATACAAATATCATGATATAAGTTTCTTGGCCGAAAATTATATTTTTAGGAATTTAATATCAATTAATAATATAATATTCATTTTAAAAACTCTTTTATGTCAATTTTGTCACTATTTAATAGTTGATTTTTGTGAAACTCATAACAGATTGATTACTTATTAAAAATACAATTAAATCAATTCTAATATGTCATATGATCCTATAAAATTAATTTAATTCATTAATAGTTTGAAATTATATTTATTTTGGTATTTATAATATCAATTATTTTAATTTTTTACTATTATAGTAATTACTCCATCATCATTGTGTCATAAATAAATTAAATTATGTAATGTCTAAAAATTATAAATAAAATATCATTATGTATTAAATAATTTTATATTTTTAATTAATATTTATAGTTGAAAATCCAACATATATAACCCTATGTAAAAATTATTTTTCTAAGAGATATATGCTTGTGTCATTTTTGTATTCATTTTAACTTAATTAAAATAAAGTGTCCCTGTCACCTACAAGTGGCTCCATGGGGTCCCAAAATTGACAACAATATTCCCATTGTCGAAAATGTATCCACAAATAAGGTTAGGACATGTTTTAGGGTAATTTAGTATTATTATAATATTAATTGTTTAACCCTTATGTACTGGATTTACCCTTAACCATGGTAAATAAAATATTTACCGCAGTAACTATTCAAAATGTGTAAAAATAAAAGTTACCGATTTACAAAATTTGAACATCCTGATTACAAATATGGAATCCATTTTTCCAAATTCAAAACACAGAAGTGGCAGAAATTAATTTAAAATTAATTCCCATTGTTAAAACAAAAAGCGTGTTTTTAAGAGATAATAACTATCAAAAGATTGACTCTTGTTTATGTCCGGTTTAATTGTAAAATTATGTCCAATGACCAACATTATATTAAATGGTAAAAATATATTCTAAATATACTTTAAAACCACTCAAATTCATAAAATATCAATATTAATTATTTTGATTAAAAAAGTTGTTTTTAATAAAAATTTAGTAATTTTCACTATTCATCATAATATGAAAGTTATCCGAAAAGTACCAAAATTTCACCCTAGGCTAATTTTGATATTTCGAACCCAAAAATGAAGTCCGTTTTGAAATATAAAATATATATAATTTCAAAAGTTATGTATTACTATTCATAACGACTAGTTTGATTAGTTGTGGTGTGTTAGAACTCGATGTTGCGTACAACACATGATATCGCATTATTCAAAGAGAAGCGTACTGTAGAAGCTTGGGGTGTTACATAACAATGTAATTGGAAATGTCATAATACCATGGGTGAGGTGTTACTCCAAATGAGAGAATATTTTTTCCTCAGATGTCCTACGGCTTTATCTATCATCCTCTCATTACAAACTCAACAATTCCACATGGGAGAATTGATCGGTGAAGACTTTCTCACTTTCTTTCATGTAATGGATTTCCAAGTAAAACTCTTGGAGGAGAAGAACCAAAAGGATGAGACATGGTTCCACATCCTTCTTGTTAAGAAAATATTTGAGTGATTCATGGTAAATATAAACAAAAACTTTTGATACCACCAAATATGAGTGGAACATATTGTTTGTGAAAACCACTTCTATTATTTTTCTTCTTAGTGGTAGTGTAGTTAATTTGTGAATTATTTATGAATCTTAATGTAGAGTAGATAGGTCTGAATATATGATTTTTCCAATGTCCAAGAAAGTATTCCACCATATATTCACATGATTCACATATTATTTCAAATTGTTCCTCCCAGTTTAGAGAAATCAAAATTGAAGAGTCAACTAATCGTTGCTTCAAGATCTAAAAGGTTGTGGTCCATGTTTCGTCAAATTCGATGATAAAATCATTTGAAATAACATTCATTAGTTGTTGATCTATCTTTGAAAACTCACGAGTGAATATTATGTAAAAACATGCATTCCCAAAAAAAATATTTTATTGCTTAGATTGAAGTTGGAATGGGAATTTTTTAAATGGATTTAATATTAATAGGGTCAAATTTAATTTAATTAATGGAAATCCATTGGCCTATGAAAATACCATTCTACACCATCATGTTACATTTCTCCCAGTTCAAAACCATATTAGTGTGTTCACACTATTCAAGGACCAATTCCATATTTCTGATAAATGTGTTGAATTATTTTCCATAGAATGGAAATCATACATAAATACTTCTAGAATTTTCACTACCACATCATCGAATATCTATAACATACACTGTTGGAAGGTGGATAGAGCATTGACCATTCCAAAATGCATCTATTTATGAGAAAAAGTTCCATATAGACATGTGATGGTTCTCTTCTATTTGTATTCACGGGAAATAAAACTATGGTTATATCCAGTATAACCATCCATGAATCAATAGAACTCACATCCCTCTAATTGTTCCAACATCTGATCCATGAAAGGAAGTGGGAAGAGATATTTCCATATGCAATTTTTATGATTTCAGTATTCCACACACACTCTTCATCCCATGACCATTCATGTAGGGATGAGTTCATTTTTATAAATGGAAATTACAGTGATACCCCTTTTTGGACATCACTTTCAATTGACTCACCCATGGGATGTGAGAGACTGTGTAAATGATTCCTGCATCTAATAGCTTGACCACTTCTTTCATCAAGTCATCCTTTATTAGAGGGTTCAACTGTTGTTGATGTTTATAAGAGGGCTCGACTCCATCCACATATATCTCCTTATGTGCGAAAAAGGATCAGACTAATCCTTTTGAGATCAACAACTATCCATCCAATAGCTTATTTTTATCACATTATAAACTGTATAAGTTTAAGTTATTGGTTTTTTGAGAGAGATGCAATGGGATTAACTAGCCACCTGTGTTTATCACCCAAGTACCCATATTTTAAAAAATATTGGAAATGATTCAATTCATGTTGTGAGGATATAATAACTAATGGAACAATATTTTCTTCTGTTCCCCTCTCTAGAATATCCAGAAAAATTGTACGCTTCTACTAATAAATTCCTTATCCTACGATGAATTCTAATTCCTCTAGTACATAATCATTCTATATGTCCTCAATTTTTTGTTGATCGGTGATAGAATAACATCTCATTTCAACTTCCATGTTCCCAAAGTGATTGAAACTGTAGTTGACACATAACAGTCTTTATTTTCCCTATTTCATACTTGTCTAATAGCTTTGAGGATGTTGTAGGATACCTTTTCATCATATAATCTAAATATCAATTACCTTTGCTGATCATCAATCAAAACTTTCCCAGTATCCACGATGAGTCTTCCTAGATTAATAGATCCCCGTGATCTTCATCAATGTCAAGTATGATAAAAAATGATGGAATAATTATCCATCACACATTCACTAGAAAATACTCAAGTATCACTTTATGATATTTAATAAAATGACCTTATAGTTGTAGTTCAACTCGAGTATGATTTAAATCATTTAGCCCTATATTCTTTGAGACTTTCTAGGTAATAATGTGAACTATATCCCCCAAGCCTCAAAGGGCCTTCCTAAACTCACATGATCTGATGGTGCACTAGATTTTGAAACATCCTGGATCTTTGAGTTTTTTAGGAAGAGAGTGTCGAACCACCCATAAAAAATTTTAGTGAGAGTAATTGTTCCAAAATCCTCCATATTCCTCTTGTTTGAGAGGATTTCCTCCATGAACATCTTATATGTTTTCAATTGAGTTGATTTCTCTATGAAAGAAATATTAAAGTGATGTTTCCAGAATACCTCTATTAATTTTAAAAAATGCTAATCCTACTTCCTCTTTTTAATTTTTGCAGGAAATGGTAATTTGGGTTTATATGTTTTGACCACCACTTTTCCTTTACAATTTCATCCTCAACTTGATTTGTAGTTATTTTATAGGGTATCTCTTTTCCCACTCTGTAATTTGATAGCATTGGATTCCTCCTGTGGGTTATTCTCACTGTAACCAGAATGGTTACTATGTTTTAAGGAAGATATCTTATTGGAAATCTATACAATTTTATTCTCAAGGCTTTGAATATAGGCCTCTTGATTCTGAAATCATTTCTCAGTAGTTTTTATGAATTTTGACAATAATTCTTCAAGTTTTGATGTGTGTTTCTGTTGAGGTTCTTGTACTACTGATTGAGGTTGTTTCTACTGAGGTAGTTGGTATGGATGAGGGTTTTAATAGCCTTTCTATAGGAAGGATCCCTACAAGTTCTTAGGATATGGATTCTCATATTACCATTGACTATAAATGGTCGGCCTTTGGGGGATAGGTTGAGAATTTTTGTGTTACTGCCATCTGCTTGTGTTCGTGTTATCTTTCTAAGTCAGTATTGGTATTAAGGATACATGTTTGGCCCAATTTTATAGAAGGAATAGCATACCTCACATGTTGAGGTACCATCACTTATCCCTAGTCATTCACCAATGGTGTGATTGTCACTAAATTCGCTGCATGACGAACAATTAACAGCTTGAACATGGGATGCATTTTTCAGATACAACACACCAATATTATTATAAAAAATCATTGAGATGGGTAGTAAGAATCGTAGTGGAATAAATGTTATTAATTACTCTATTTTGAGTACCCAGATCTGAGTTTCATTGGGAGCTATTATCTGACATATATTTTAGAAAGTTTTATAGTTCTTCTAGGTATTTCCTCATTATTGTACCTCCTGCAGCTGCATCCACCACTAGGTTTTTTCCTATTAAGAAATCCTTATAATTTGTGTATATACATCCACAATGGAAGGCCATGATGTGTTATCTTCCTAAAAATTTCATTGATATTCTCTGAAGATTCATACAAAGATTTTGAATCATGCTTCTCATAGTTGTGAATTTTATTCTGCAACGTCCCAGTCTTGGAGGTGGGAAATATTTAGAACAAACACCTATGCCAATTCCTCCCAAGTGAGTATGGAGTGTTGAGGCAATCCTTTAATTAATTCATTTTTTTATCACTTAATGAGAATGGGAATAAGCAAAGGTTAATGGAATCCTTAGACATCCCATGGTAACAGAATGTGTTAAAAATATCCAAAAAATTGGAGAGATGATCATTGGGGTCTTCACATGATAATTCTCTAAACTACACTATATTTTGGATGAGCCATATTATGGTTAGAAATATCTCAATGTGTTGTTATTTCACCGGTGGTCTAAAGATACCTATATCTACACTATAGATAGAAGTAAGACCATACTCCATAAGGTTACAATGTGGAGGAATTAGTTCTTAAGGAGGTGAGGGACTATATTGCTTCTAATGTGAAAAATAAGGCCCCTACGTAGATTCATATATGGAAATCATTTTGGTTAATGGTACATCATGGGTTGTTCCATGCAATACCTGAGAACAAATTGAGCTGGTTGTATTTACTGTTTCTTTGGAATAAAATACATAATATTTTCTTGGGGAAGCTTTTCCTTCTCATCCTCAGAAGTGAGCTATGGATTTTGGTTTTCCTCAAGTATAAAATTCTTTCTTATGCCTTGGACAGCAGTTGGGTTTCCATCTTCCATGTTCACTATGGGGTTATTTTGGTTGGTCTTGTTCGTAATACATGACATCGCCTCAAAATTGTCTGGTCAATCTCTAGATCAAGAGGAAGAACATTTAATGACTTAGAACTCTTGGAATGAATAACTCAGCCACTCAATCATATATGATCATGCACAAAACCAAGAAACACGCCAAGCGTAAATGAGGAAAAATAATAAAAATCAGAAATGAAATTTAAGAATTAAATTTTTAGTATATTTGATTTTTATTTTCACTTTTAATGAAACAAACATGATTTTACATAACGCAGTTAACTTTCAGTCCCAAACAATGATTCCATAATTTTGTGTCAATTTAGAAAAAGTGTTATTCCTGGAAACCCAAATTGAAATACTCAATGTTTCTACTAGTATAATTCAAGTATGGTGTCGATCTATATGGAGAAAGAGTCATCCCATTTTGTTTCTGTAGTTTGTAATTGATTAGGTGATCATTAAAAGAATATAGAGTCGTTATGTAATGTTTCAAAGATAAAGAAACTGATTCTTCTACTTATTGATTAATTTCCTAGAAGACAATGAAAAATATAATATTGATTCTGATTATAAATTGGAAGAAAGCGTCGGGGCTTAAGAATTTTAAGGTCATTGATAAATTAATTTTATTATCATGTTGTGTTGTTCATATTAATGAACATATATGGGTCTTGAATATAATGGAACCCCCTTGGTTTAGTGAGTTTTTTTTCAATTAATATGAACCATGTCCTTAGTCGAGAAAATGAATTCCATTAATTTTATTAATTTTATGCCCTTTGGAGATGATAAGTACAACCAATGATCATTGGTGTAATTTTTCATAAATCCTCTAAATATCCATTTCAATTCCATTCTTGTTCTGATATAGGGTTTCTGGCAATATTAACTAAGAGATTCAGAGGAATTATGAGAGAAACCAAAATAACTCAAATACAATAAGATAGTTGATTAATAACAACCCATAATCATCCACAACCCCTAAACCTAGAGGATTTAGATACACATGGAGTAGCTAATGAGTAATAGATTCTTAATACCTAAAATAAACATCATAGAAGCTTCATATTATAGATCATCATGAACGTAGCGCGGCAGAACCTCCTCTCTTCTATTCTTTCTTTTTTATTTCTCTTTCTCTTCTCTCTCCTTTATTATCTTGTTAGGTTTCTCTAGTTGTTCCCTTTTTATTTGTGTCCTAATTAATAGGGACTACCATCTTATTTATACTATTCAAATCTACAAAATCTTTACCATAATATACACATTGTGTAACAAAGTTAACTTGAATTGGATCTTTTTTCTCTACTGGTAGTGGATTCGCTAATCCATCCTTGCCTTTGAAGGCATCAACAGTCAGTTGTTGGGAGTACACGACATGTAGCACTTCCCCACAAGGCGTGTGGTGTTAATTTCAGCCACCAACAACTTCTAGAATGGGGTACATGAACACTAAGGTGAAGTACGTAGCGTGAAACATCTAGCTGGCAACATGGTCATGTACTTGGTCAGGTTGATCTGTGTCTAGGAAAAGGTACACAATGTGTATATGAAAAGTACACATCATGTAGTTGTGATATTTTGTTCTGATTATTCCCGATTTGTGACTTTGGTTTAGAAAATCTTCAAAATAATCATGATCACCAAATTAAAGCATTTTATCACCAAAATAACATATATATGATGAGAAAATTTTTTATACTCAATAGAATGTATGAAAATGTATACACAAGTAGAGGACATCATAGCCCATTTTCAAAACCACTTTCCCTATGAGTCCTTACATAATATCTCTTCCCTAGAACCAACCTAAACTCTTTCTATGAATACCATAATACACCATGTCACTTTTTTGTGTTGTTTAGTTATTTAATACCTATTTATTGGTGAAACAAAATGTGGATTTGATTAAAATATATTTCTTATTAAATTATATAAAATATTACAACTAAAAATTATTTATTTATCAATTATATAATATATTATCGTAATTTTTAAATTATAAATCGAATATTATTTAATAAATATTATTTAATATTGATATTTGGTATTAAATAAATTTATATATATGGACAAATTTATCAAATTTAAATAAAAAAATTATTTAGTATTCAAAGTAGAAAACTTATAATGATTAATAAATTTTAAATTAGACACAATTTCAAAACATTATATTTTATGATATTATAAAATATTCATTATAATTTAAAATGTTTAAATTTAATGTGATACTTATTTGGAATTTTTTTAACATTATTAAAAATTGTTTTCTTAAATTGATTTGATTAAAGGTTTAAATAATATTAATATATGATAATTTTATTCTGTAAAGTGTTTACCTGATAGAGAATTGAAACAAAAAATCTTTATATTTATAGGAAAAAATATATATTTAAGGAAAAAAACATAAAAAATTTATAATATGAATGTCTATGTTATGTAATAAAAAAAATATATTTAATATTATTGAGTGTACATAATTATCCACTTGTTATTTTATAATTATTTTTAGTTTGATTTATTTTTTGAAAATTATTATTTCATCATTAAATTGTTGAAGTGTTATTTTATTTAATTATTATTCCCTACTTTTTGATTCGTGAATATAAATTTTAATAATTTTTGAATATGTGTATTCTTCTTTTTTTAAAAGTTCATCATATATTTTATCAATCCTGTCATTATTTCATATACATGTTAATCAAATATTTTCTTTCTTTCTACCAAAACCACAATTTTTTATTTATGTAATAATTTTGAATTAAGTTATTGAATATATTTTATACATATAAAGATTTAATTTAATAAAAAATCAAAGTAATTCTGGAGAAAAGTTTATAAAAGTAGAGGCACATGGGGAAGGCCTATCCATGGGCCTAGAGGATATTGCCTTGTCAATAAAGGTGTCGGTTGGATATCTATTTCACAGAAACATTTTTAGATTATCAATTTCCTATAAATATATATATATATGTGAAGGGTGTATATACATTATGTAATAGATCAAGTTCGATGTGTGTAAATATGTTTGACTTATATTTTTGCGTGAGAAAAAAAATTATTGGTTGTGTAATGAGTTGCACATATATATCGATTAAACATATTGATTTAGTTTAGAACATATAATTCCAAAAATAAATTTTTAGATTCATGTAAAAAATAGTTATAACATGATATTGAATTGAAAAAAATAAAATCCCTCCAAATATAAAGTGATAGATTCCATTCAAGGAAGAAATTTTAATGATTTATAACATACAACCAGTTAGGTTTTAAAAAATTTGGGTGTACATGGATTATCTTATTTATGGAAATAAAATATTGGGTGACACAATATCGTCCTCTGGTATGTTCTTATAAAGAAGGGTTCCCCTAGATTATCTTTTATTATCCCCTTGTGTGCATATTCAATGGGCTACACTTACCTGGGAAATCGAAGAATCTTGAATTATGGTGGTATGGATTTATATTTTTCTATATGATGAATTCGGTAAATTGTAACTCTCAATACTATCTAGGAATCATATAAGATTTGATTCAGATGATTTCATACCTAAATAGCTATGTGGTGAGAAAAAATACAATGAATATTCATGTATTTGTTATATATAAATCTTATAACACTAATATATATAATGAAATAAAAATGGATTATCATTTTAGTGGGATCCAATATAATAAAATCCAATACAAAATAGTATTAAAAATGATAATCGTCAAATTATATTTTTTGTTATTGATAAATAGAATTGTTATCAACTCGGTTGACCCAAATTTAAACATTGTATAATAAAATATTAAATGAAGGGAACTTTCTCTACTTGTACCAGAAAATTATAATGATTCTCAAGTAATATTTAAAATTTTATGTTTGGGAATAACCAATTCCTAATAAACCAATTAGTGATCTCACCCCAAATATGTAGTTACATACCAATGATAAAAATCTAAAAAAATTATTATAGGTCTCCACACTTATTCTTGTATCTTGGGACTCTATGTTTAAAGTACAAAACATAGACTATGGATTCCTATAACATGATATTCATCTTGATATACATATATTTAACAAAATCTAGGAATGAATGTTATAAGGTTTCAAAATATTTTTTTCAATACAAATGATGGAAGGAACCTCGGTCCAAACCAATGTACTCAACATGAATGGTTATGTCAATAATATATAGAGGTTGTGTTCAATTATTAAACATTAAAGTTACACATATTTCATTCTTCAATCACTTCATCAATATCTTATTATAAATTATAACTTGACTGAATTCTATAAACACTTTCTAGATCACCTAAATATGTCTAGAATAACTGAGAAGGGTTAGGGGGTTCAATGTTCATGATTGATAATGGTGGTAAATATGTATATGGGTAAATTTTTCAAAAATTATGAATGGAAAAAAGGTATTAAACATTAAAAATAACAAGTTAATTTACTTTAAAAAATTGAGAAAAATATCCTTATGCCTCAAATTTACATTGGATAATGAGTTTCTAAGATTTCCCAAAGCTTCAAAATAATACATGATAATATAAAAAACATGGTATAAATGTTATATAATATAATTCATAGTTTCAGATCGTTATGTGATACCATTTATATGTTTTATGAATGTATTAGATATATAATAGTTAAGAAGCAATGGGCTAATTGAAGGATGGAGGTTCAAGTAATAGAGTAATAGGTTTATAAATTAAATACTTTGATGAAAGGAACACATTAAGTTGGGATTAATTTTCTAGATGTGTATTTATGTGTCCGTTTTTTCTTTATGGATTAGATTTTATAAAAAATCATTATTTTAAGAAGTCATATAATGTTTTCAATATTCATATGATTCATCAAAATTATATTATATTCTTGAAAATGATACAAGGATAATATTATTTTTTCTAGGATAAATATTTTATCCAAATATATGGGAAGATGTTCTTACCGCCAAATAGTGGAAATTTTTTACTCTTCATTTCAATTGAAATATTCTTCAAACACATAGTAAAATATAATTAATATATATAAACTGTTAATATGATAATAATAAAAGGAAATATGTGTTATTTGAAAATATTAAAGAGATTGTTTTTAGATATCAATGTATGATCTTGATTAGTCACTACTCTAGGATCATTATTGGGTATTAAAAGTTATAATGAATTTTTAGTTATAGTACGGACATGATTTTTGTATACCAATGGAAAATATCCTCGTGATGAACAAAAACATTGGAAAAGGTTCTTTGTGTGTTCCAAATGTCCCGCTATGTATATCACATGGAGTTATATACATGATGTATCTGGTATACTAGATGTTAAGGCATAATATTTGTATCCTCACTACCTAGTGATGTATTTATACCATGATTTAGAACCTTCAAACCTTAATAACATTATTGAAGACTTAAAGAGTGTATTAAAAATTCATGGTGTGGGTAGGTGTGTTATTGATTATGCCTTCATTTTAAACCCAACTAGGATGGGACTTTTCATCTCATATAATGGGTAAGTCATATGGGTCCTTGATTGAGATATACTGGTAATTGTGTGACAATTATTAGAGACTCTATATGGTTTTTTTTCTACTTAGATTAGAGGAATGCTTTGTTATCATCCATAAATGTGGGTGATATGTTATATATTCACCAAACAGATTAATTTATAATCAATGTCTCATGAATGTATGAGTTGGATATGCATATTTCACAAACTCTATGTCCCATGATCAGTCAATTTCATAGAATAACATAAAAAATGAGAATTCCTGCTTGCGTATTAGTAAAATTAGTGGAAACATATATATATATATATACATGGGAGGATGGAGATCATGATAGGTCACTTTGGATATTTATTATCATTGATTACTTTCAAGCGGATTCTTTATTCATACTTTTATTTATCAAATGATTCTTTATTTTTTTAAATTATCTACTGGATTTCGGGGTCAAACAATGTGGTTGATTTCATAAGATTTGAGTTTGAAAAAAAGAGGCAATTTGGAAGTGTAATAGAATTAATCCTAATCTTATTTAGATGGTTATTAATATGGTATTACCCATGATGTGATACAAGATTATGTTAATGATGTCATTCCAAATGTTTTTTTGAAATATATGAAAAAGGATTATGCGGATGATTCCAAAAGATATCATATGTGATTTGATATAAGCTGAAATGGCACAAATTCTATTCGGTTTTATAGAATTTGAGATATTTATGCGAAATACCCTAATTCTTAATATATATATATATATATAATATGGTATATCATATTTTATGATATTCATGAATTATATAATATGATATATATTATGTGAAAATTATTTTCTTATATATATATACATATGTGGATTGTGTCTTATTTTACGAATAAATTTAAATCATAAAGACATATATTAGAAGATCATGCATGAAATGTGATTCCATTACTATATGTATGATTATAATATAGTCACCATAATTAATTTTTTTCAATGATAATGATTGGATGGGACATAAGGTATAGATTATTTCCCAAATTATGGTGTAGTTTATATGATAAAATGTTTGAGGGACCATATTAACATGATGCATTCATTGACCATGGTATTACCTCATTCGATAAATCACATGAAATAATGAAAATAATGGTTGAGGATAATCAAAGGTTGTATATAAAATCTACAAAAATATGATAGAATGGAAGAGGTAGGGATACGATTCATTCATAGTTAACAATATTTGATCTTGTATCTCTTTTCATCTTTCTTAATTTTCAATATATGATTTCATATCATGGTGGATGATATAATCTCATTTGGAGAGGCACAAAAATATAGTTTTCTAGTTGATACATTTATATGTGTGTGGATTACATTTTACACTTCATTGATCATAACTAAGAATATGTGAAGGAATTTAATGGTTTGTTAGTGGATAATATATAATTGTTATTGTATATATATGTTATTATTTATTTATTTATTTATTTGGATTTCATATACATTATAATGATGTATAAATTCATTTGGATTTATTCTTTGAGTTAAAAAGGAATTTACTAAAGCAAAAATAATCCATAAATAAGGACATGAACATCAACCTGAACCCCTTTGATCATGTATTTTCATGAAAATTTTCTTTTCACAATCTTAATACCATATTTATTAGAACATTAGGGTAATAAAAACCATGTACTCCAATTTTTATGATGGTTGATATAATGTGGTTATCCCAGAATCCTACCCTTTATCATGATTCATGTCTAGGATACCCTATCTTTGAAATTATATCTGAATGGGAACTTTTTGAATTCCTCAGGTCCATTAAATATGCCTCTGGGAGATCAGAGGCCTCACATGTGTAAGCCTTAACCTACTCCTCACTAGGACATATTCCTTGTGAATCGAATCATATCATCTGTTACAAATCATCAATCATAATGATATTTACGACATTTCATGTATTATTTCTATTTACCCTAAACATAATTTTTTTATTTTTAATAGAAAATAATAATCATCACTATGTATTTGCCTCCACCTTATTTCCCTAAGAGATATAATATCATTGAATCATTAATGGTAACTGAATAACCCTGAAAATAACATCCCTGTGAAATACCCAATAACTTATTCACTGGGATATATTCAAAATTATTCCACTAATCATTCACGATTAAGTCACTCTTAGATAGTGGTGGACATTCATCTCTTCTGGTGTCCCATGTGTATGTCTAATATTATTTCCCAAAGGGTTATATTATATATGAGTTATCTATTCTCCATGGATATATTCCCCATGAGAGAAATATTCCTTCCTTTACTAGCTATCAATCAGTTTGATGTAGACTTATGTAATGTCCACCTTTTAGGTATACTCCCCAATCATAGCAACATTAGATATTTCATCTCAATTATCCATTAGTGATCTATTCAAAAATGTCTATCTATTTTATAGGACCATAATTTTTCACATTATGTTGTATACATCTAGAAATCACCCCTCAATGATAATCCCATGCATAAACCCCAATTCATCCCCATCAATTAATATTCCCCATTAATCCTTCCTCAATGGGCCATATTCGATGTAATCCAAAAGTCCATAATAGTTAATATTACCTACGAGTATTAATTCGATCTCATCTATCCTAACCAATAATATGGATGCACCATGGAGTGTTTTTATACCTAATTCCCCAGACAATAATTTATTTTTAATTTTCACCTACATGTCTGATCGCATTGTTGAGAACGTCAAATTAGATTTTTATTTTTAACTAGATTTTTTGATGTATCGCAGCAACCCTATGTCATCTCTTGATATAGCCATAGAATATTAATTTAAAAAAAATTGATTCTGAGAATAATAATGGAATTTGAATTTATAAAATGTAGAGTTTATTATTTTGAAACATAAATTAAAACTATATTACTATGTGAGAGAAATATGATGGAGAAATCATGATCAACCCTGGTAAGTGTCCCTTGATGATCAGTCTATCATCACTCTAAAGGGAATGAGAAGGATCATTAATTCCATGATTTTATAAATAATAAAAATAGTGGGTCATGTGAGTTATTAATAGGTTACCAACATGGATTTTATCGACCAACGATATTCATTATTGGTAATCTCTCAAAATCAACACTAATGAAACAATGTAAAAATGGAACAATTCGTGAATCACATCAACAAAGTGATGAGATGACCATATTTTTGTCAATGATAATATTTAAACAATAAAAAATCATGAATATTCATGTGTTATATATTTTGTATTTTATCAACTGATGCGATCTATCTGAATACTCATGAAAGGGTTGGATAAGAAAAGAGGAAAACACGCTCAAACAATCACAAGAACTAGGTTATGCATGGGATAATGAAAATTGTTGTTCCTTGTATTTTTATTTTATCATAACAAAATAAAACATCAAGAAGGTATAACTATAGAACAATGGATAATGAACCTGTAAATTCAATTACCTTACAAATATTACAAACATCTCGCTCAGGATTACAATAATGGACTCCCCTAAAAAATGATCACTAAGAGGCTTAGAAGTACATTATGGAGAAGAGAACAATAATGGGTGAAGAAAACTCGCAATTATAATCACCCATACCATTGTCATGATACATGATAGAATTATTGTAAGTGGGATTTTAGATAGAAATACATTACACTTTCCACAAAAATAGTCAAGTGCCTAAGGAACTATGTGACTATTCCTGGCATACTTCTTCCTCTATCCTTATCAAAATGGTTTACTAAAAAACTCCTAATAAATAATTAAAAAATAATGATGTTTTGGGTATTAGACTTTTATATCCAACATAGGATGAATCATCATAATTGGAGTTTCGAGGCCCGATTTATGCCCCAAAGACTGAAGGGTTGTCCACCTTTTCCCACCCCAAATTTATCCACAATTTGGACCTCTTTTGGGAATCCAAATGAAAGAATTGGACTTCATATAATTCTTGAGAAATGTACCCCACATGATTTTTCACATTTAAACCAATTCATAGCCTAATTAAATTCACTAATCATCCACAATAGAAATTGAACTCTACAAGTGTTCTCGGTCTCTTTGACAGTTTTTCTAGTTTTACATGAATGTTATCATAAGAACTCTAAATAAAATCCTCCTACAACATAAACATTGTAACACATAAATTTACATATTTAAAAGTGATAATTATTAAATCATTGAATCTTACATGAAGTGAAATTTGTTATTATATTTGTAAATTTCAATACAAAACCAATTTAAAATAGTTCTTTAAAGGTGGAAATGAATCATGAAAAACTATGAGATCACACCCCCACAACTAATTATTTTAACTCCTGGAAAAATCCACATTTACAAAAACCATTATACATTTTTATAATCCTAGAATCATTAATATTTAAAATAAAGGTAAATTTTAATTCAGTAAAGTAATTTTATCAAAGAATAAACAACACTAAGCGGTTATTAATCGTGAAAATGGAAAAATATATCTCATAATTTTTATCATAATTAAATTGAAAGAGATTCATTTTACTCACCAAGGAAAAGAATTAAAAAGTCAACCACATCACTAACTCTCCATATGTTTGTGTTTGAAAACCATTCAATGGTATTCTTCCCACTTTCTCTTGAGATTATATATGATTTTTTAACATTTTTAATTTAAATGAATTTTTTTAGAAAACCAACCCTACAACCTTTTATATAATATTTAAATAAAAACTCACATAATAATTATCATAATTCAAACCTTAATCACCTGACCAATATTTCCTCATATGTTTTGTATTTCATCACTCACCTCATTCATTATTATTTTTGTTTTTTTAAATTTGTTTATTTGACGAAAATCACACACTCATTTGTAAACACTTTTTTGATCTCATAAAGAATGTAATTTTAAAAGTTAAATCTTGATAAATGGTTTAGGATGAGTGATTTTTTGACTGGCCTAAGTCACAACCCTCTTTTTTCTTTTATTTTTGATTGTTTTTGTTTTTTAGTGAATACAATCGTTAGATATTAGGTACACATGAATAGGTACATCTGTTACAATATTGAAATATATCAGATAAGGAATGAACATATAAAAATCATTTTAGAATGATGATAAATATTAACCTAACATATATTTACCTCCTATTAAGTATGAAATAGTCACACTTTTTAGATTTTTTGAAAAAATTGTGGTGATATTAATAACATAGTTTTCCCACAATCTACTCACATGAGGTTTCTCAATCATCACAAAGGATTCATGGATATATAAAGATTTATATCACAAATAGGAAAGAAATTTACTAAAAATCACTCCCCGATGTTACATTCATATATATATATATATTAATTCTATAATATGATATGTTTTCATAAAATTTTAATAAGACAAGGAATAAAATATTTCTACATTCATTTTCAGTATGTTCTACGATTTGGTGAAAATAAGTGGGGGAGAATGTAAAACTACCATAAATAAATTGATATGGTGAATAAATAATAAAGATGATGACAGTCCTAATAAACACAATAGGATGTGAAAAAATTAAAATATAATAAAGAAGTCAAAAATTAGAAGAAAGCAGAAAGTTGATGAAAATACTAATAAACTCAATAATATGGTGAAATTATAAATACCATAAAGAAGTTTAAAAGGGAGTAAATAAGAAATAAAATGAAAATCCTAATGATCCCAGGAATGTATCCACCCCCAAAACTAGAATGTGTAGTTTCCTCACTATAATAAATGGGAATGTGATAAAAAAGGATAAAACCTAATGGGTTTCACTTGTATGTTACTTCCATAATGTTGATTTCCTCCACTAGATTCCTTGGAAAATAATCATAGAATTTTATTATTCACTACACATTAATGTTAATAATACATCCACTATGCTCATTAAAAACCAATATTACACTAAATAGGTAACCATTAGTAACAATATAATGACCAATACATCATGAACGAAGCTTAACAGAGATAATCTTTATATTATAATTTTATATTAGGACTTCATCAACATAATATATCTTACTCTAATGAATCATAGTATTAAGAATAGCATTTTTCATCTCTTTATAGATTTGGGAGTTCCCATTCACGTCACGTCATTTTTCTTCCAACTCTTGAATCTCAATATTCCTATGTTAACCTACATCTAAAATAATGGTATTAAATTGTTTGATAGCCCAATATAAATGGTTTCATACCTTCACTGGGAGGTAAAAATCCTTTTAAACCATAATCTTGTATCGTGAAATTCTGATTGGGGATTTAAAAGTTGTACCATATGTCAAAAGTGCATCTTCCATGTGAAAAATTTAATCTATCTTGTTGGGTTGTATAATTTTTTCCAATATTTTCATAAATTACCAATTGTCAATTTATACATTTATATTAGTGTGGGGTTGATATGAAGTATATACATTATGAACAACCCCATAGTTATGAAGAATAGGTTTTATGTTTTGATTTAAAAAATGTGATCCTAGATTACTAAAGATAAATCTGGACAAAAAAACCTACTAAAAATATGGTACCTCAAAAAATTAACTAATCCTCGTGATTCATCATTACTAGTATCTTTTTATTACTCCAATTTTGAAATGTAGTCAACATATAACAATATGTACATGAATACAAATGATTTTGAAAAAGGACAGAAGAATTCAATGCCCCGTGCATCAAAGAATTCACAGAATAACATGGCCTGTTGGGGAATTTCAATCCTATTACAGATATTCCTTCTCAATCGAAAATGAGTACATGGCACGCATAATATATGTTTATCCCTATATAATGTTATATAATAAATTCGTGAGACGAGGACCTTTCTAGATATATGCAGAAATCCAATGTAGACCACATAGGCCAAAGTGTGGCAGAATGACAAAACATTGGTAAACTCATGGGTAGGGACACTCCTATAAATAAAATTTGTCACTAAGAATTCTTCACAAATATGGGAGATCCAAAATGTACAACCAAGAATCATTCGTAAGTCCCTGCGATTGTGAATTGTTGAAAACAATGGGGACTATTGATGTTTTTTGAAAATTCACAATGACTGTATAATATGGGGTAAGGTCCAAAACATCACCAAGTTTCTCATGAGGGAAGAATTATCCAATGGGGGGGATGATTCATCATGGTGGTCTTGTGGTAGAGAAATACAACTAATGTGGTCAACTAAAATATTTTCCACTCCACTCTTATCTCTAATATGAAGGTAAAACTTTTGGAGAAGGAGAATCTACCGTACGAGGTGGGGCTTAGCAATGAGTGTCTTTTGACTAAAGTGAAGGGTAACAAGATCAGAAAAGACAATAACTTTTGTCCCAAGAATATATGAACAAAATTATTCCATGGAAAACCATTATAATGGAGTAAATTTTTAGTGGTTGTGTATTTTATATGGGTAGGGTCATAGGTTGGTGACTCATACCCAATGACATGAGAATTGTACTCAACCCTTTGTGTTAAAACTACATGAACATAAAAGTTATAGAAGTCACCCATATGATTGAAGTGGAGATGTCACCTTGGTGGTTGGTTGATTGGAGGTGATATAATTCCACTTTTTAGTCAATTGAATTCATCCTCACAATTTTTATCAATTAAAAACTCATAATATATTTCCTACAATCAATAAAATGGAAATGTGATCATACTAAATTATTTAATGAGTAAGTGGTAAAACTCATCATGATCCAACAAAAATACAACATCACTAACAAATTTGGGATATGTAAGTGTTGAAATGAATTCATTTTTTGATTTATTCTCTTGAATTCCCTCTTTTAAAATTACTTTTCAATCAAAAATCCCCCACCAAACCATGAAATGGAATTTTTATAATTTAATACAAGATTATTTTCAATTAAACAGTTGAGGATATAAACACAGTGTGCCACATAGTCATCATAAGAAGATTCATATAACGTGAAATAATACATAAAGTCTTCCGTACAATTCTCATGTTACTTAGAAAAAACACTTAACATGCATCACATAAAAGTACCATGAGAAATAAATAGGCCAAAAGGCATTCTTATGTTTGAAAATGTTCCAAATGGATAGGTATATGATTCCTTTTCTTGATCCTCATGGTATATATGGATTTTGAAATAATCTAAATAGCCAAAAAGGAAACAATAATGGACTTACCACCCAATTGTTCTAATATTTGTTCTGGGAAAGATAGAGGAAATTGGTCATTATATGTGGATTGATTAGGTCAATGATAGTCCATATAGACTCACTATAAGTTTATGACATGTGTTGAGACCAATTCATCTTCTTTATTTGACACAACTGTTATTACAACTTTTAATGAACAATTTGGACTTGGATAACACATTTATTATCATATATAGGAAAAATTCTCCCAACAGTATGTAATTTACTAACTTCCAATTTCACTACATCGAAGATAGTGGCATTCAACCAGCATTGAGATTTTATTATAGGGTTATCCTCATCATTAAAAAGTATATGGTTCAAAAAATAGATCGTATAATCCCAAGATTATCTTCCAATTTCAATCCTATTACCTTTTGATAATATCAAAAAACGACAATAAGTTTTTATTTCTACTGTGGAAATATGTTTTTAGAAATAATGATGGGAAATTGGTTAATACCTTCAAGATAAGAATATTTTAAATTCAATGAAAGTGATTTTAATTCCAACACAAGTAGGTTTTAGATTATGGTAGGGAATTTAGGGGGAGTGAGGTCCATGAAACCATCTTTCTACAAATTTTTATTCTCTAAGGATAGATAACCTATTTAAAAGAGATTTCTAGAATAGTTTAGGGTCATGGGTACCTTATAATGAACACACTCATCAATTAAAGCATAATATTTTCCTTTTTTAGAACCCACATGGCAGTAAAAACAAGAAAGCTAACTCAAATAATCTAATGGTGAAGAAGAGAAAAATGAGGTCAGGTATGGATCGAGGAGAGAATTTGGTTTTGTCTGTGCTATTAGAGATACCTTCCATTAAATATACAGGAAGAGTTGGGTGCTCTTTGACATGGTGTTTAATTGCATCAATAATGTTAAAATTTACCTTTTCCAAACAGAAAACTATGGAAAATGTACCATTTTGGACATTAATGATTGTATTTTTTGTTTTAATTAATGGCCTCCTAAGTATTATTGGAGACGGTCCTAGGTTTTGGGTATCTTCAATCTTATGAATAGAAAACATGGTGTGGAATATGGGGTTCTTCACTCTTACAAGTATGTCCCCAATAACTAGTGCTATGTGTGTCATTCTCTGGTTGGAATGTTTCATGAAAATTAATTTCAATTGATACTCTCCATATGGTAGAGAAGTATACACGTAGTGAGCTATTACATTAATGTAAGCACATAAATCTAACATAGTATCTAAAATGAATTTCTCCCCTATGGTTCAAGGTATCGTGAAATTTCTAGGATCATTTCATATGGTTGGCATTGTTGGTGGAATCTTGAAAGAGACATTCTTTCCTAGTTTGACTCTATAATTCCCCTTTATCCTTCATCTATGGGTGTAAATCTCTTTAAGAAATTTTTCATGTTAATTTATTTGTTTAACTGCTTCCAATAAAGTAATGTTAACTTGTACATTTTAAAATATATCAATTCTTTCATTAAAAATGTTATTATTAAAATTCTTCATAGATTTATAGAGTATATAGAGGAAACAAAGAGGAATAGATTGTTCATGGGAATCTATAATGATAATTGTTTTACCATTTATGTTTTTTCTTCATTGGAATATTTTATGGGTGGAGAAAGGGTGTTTTCAATAGGGTTACATTATTATTGGGTAGAATCATTGGATGAAGAAAATTCTTTACCAATTCAATTTTTTATTGAATTTAACATTAATTTGGCCTTTTGTATTAGAAAGAGGTTTGGAAGGTAATTTTCCAGATCCTTTAATCATTATCTCACTGTTGGTGTTTTCCAATTTTCCTACTTGAGTTTTTTGGTCCTGAATAGTTGATTGTGAGGTGTGTTGGAACCGAAAGTTATAGGCTGCCATTTTATTAACCATATCCCTGAGGCTTGGTTTAGATTTTTGAGGATGATGAGAAATTGGATGATTGTTTGTGAATTTTAAGGATAAGAAGGTTCTGTACCATGACCTTGTTGATGTCAATTCTTCTTGGGGTAGCATCACTATCTTCCTTGCCATTAATGTGGTTGTGATTTCCCCAAAGGATTTGGATTTGGCCTCAATGGTTATTTATTTATGAGTTGTTATTATTGGAAGGTATTTCCATGGAATAATTCTATGAAATACTCAATTTAATCCTACAGTTGTGGGAACTTGTCAAAAAAAATGAGTATTATCAGAACAAATACTACAATATAATGGAATTGAAGAATAGTGTGAGTTGTTTTATTCTTGATATAATTTGCTATAAATGGTAAGAATCTTATTAATTTAATTATCTATATTTTTTAAAAGGATGAATTAATTACCTCATGATATCCTCAAGTGTGTGAAATTTTCCCATGTAACAATTGTTGTGCATTTTGATCCATTTAGTCCCATGCGGCTAAAGGAGTTTTCTCAACTAGAGATCCACCAGCTATAACATTAATCATTCTTCAATCCCTGAGGAAAAGTCCCCCATATAAATATTGGATTATTTGTTGTCCAATAATTTCATGGTATGGGTATCTTGAGCAATGTCTTTTGAATCTATCCTAGTATTCAAGAAGGGTGTCTCCTTGGGATTTCCTAATGCCACGAATTCCAATACTAATTAATGTAGTTTCAGAGGAAGGGAGTAAATTCTCTAAAAATAATCTTTATATTCCATTAAATCCCAAAATGTTTTGGTAAGATAGTATATATAGTTGTTGGCTACACCATCAAGGTATAATGGGAAATCCCTAAACATAATTATGTCCTCAAACACGTTTTGGGGTTCCAGGGTGGAGCACATTATATGAATCTATTTGAGATGTTACCGAGGGTCCTCACTAGAGTGGACATGGTATTTAGAATAGAGGTTTATGAGTCCTTATTTGAGATACATATTGGATAATTCTTAGGCATATTTTATGTACGTATGTTTGTACTTTATATCTGAGGAATTCTGTTCCATTAAGGTCCAGTTATTTTCATCATTGTTTTCTTGGGGTTGATTTGGTTCAATTTTGTATTTGTTTGGGACTAATTACAATTTAGTCATGGTTTCCCATATTTTAAATGATTTTCTTACTATCACTGACCTTATGTTGGAGTGATGTTTCTATTTAATTTCTGGTTATATTTAAATAAAATATTCTTTTCCTTATTGGGTCATTAAAATAAGTTGTTATGTTTTTTTTGTTTTGTTCTTTTTTTTATAATGGATGATGGATAAAATAAAAACTATTAAAAATAATTAATGGATAAAATAAAATATAAATCTATATTATTGAATTATACAGATATAAATATGAAGAGAGTGAAAAAGTGAGAGAAGAAAATAAACAAACACCAAAAAACAAAAAAACAAAAAAACACAAACAAAAAACCAAAAGGAAAGGGGGATATTTAAATGATTAAAAAAAGAAAAAAAGTGTAAAAGGGAAAAATGTTCTTGTATCCTAAGATACGACACCAAAATATGATTGTTTTTTCTATCAAGTCATATTATATGTTTATTTTTTACTATAATTTCAACAATATAGCCTCATCCCTATGTCATCTCTCGGAGGAGCCTTAGATCATAAATTCAAAAAGGTATTTTATTATTAAAATAAAGGGGTAATGGGAATTTATAACATAGGGGGTTTTTTATTTTAAAATATAAATTAAAGCTATATTACTAAGTGAAAGAAACAATGTGGAGAAATCATGATCAACCTGAGTAAGTGTCCCCTAATGCTCAATCATTCATCTCTCTCAAGGGAATCCGGAAGATCATTGATTCCTTGATTTTATAAAAATTGAAAATAGTGTCGTATGTATGTTCTTACTAGGTTTCCACCTTTTATTTAATATTCCAATGATATTGATTATCAGTAATCGCTTGAAATCAATACTATTAAATCAATGTAAAAAAGCCGAACTTAATCAAGGCATCACGTCAACATCGTGATTAGATTACCACATTTTTTGATGATAATATTTATGAAATACTAAAAATATGATTATTCATATGTTATAACTTATGGATTTTATCAACCGATGTCATCAATCATCATACTCATGAATGGGAACGGGTGATAAAAGAGATTAAAATGGTGAAATCATCATAAGATCTAGGTTTTTCGTGAAAGCAAGTGGATTCATGTTCTTTTGATTTCTATTTTATCATACTAAAAAATTCATAAATTCATAATGTTAATATTAAGAACAATAAAAAACCATAAAATTTAATTACCTTATGAAGGTGACAAGTGTGGAAATAGGGATTAAAGCAAATGAAACCCCACAAATTGATTACTAAGAGGGGTTTAGAAGTACATTAGGGAGAAGAGAAACAGGATGGGTGAAAGAGATCCCAAGTTAGACTCACCCTTACCCCTAGTATTTAACCATGATATAATGAGGGTAGGGGTATTTTATGGACAAATAAATAACACTATCCACAAAATAAGTGAAGTGCCTAACGAACTAGGTGACTATTCATGGACGACTTCTTCCTCATTTATCAAGATGGTTAGTTAAACAAAAAGGATGGAAAAGACACAAAATTTTATCGCGATGCGGGAATTTGATCCATCTATCCAATGGTGGTGTAATTTTCCTAATTGGATCTTTGAGGCCTGAATTATGGCCCAAATAGTGAAGGGTGGTCCAATCTCACCCTCCCATTATTTATTCCCAATGTGGTGCTCTTTTGGTGCTCCAAATTGATGAAATATGCTCTATGGTATTCTTGAAAAATGCATCCACCATTGTTCGGAAGATGTACACAAATTTCTAGACCAACTAGATTCATGTATATTCCATAGTAGAAATTAAACTAAACAAGTGTCCTAAGGTTCTTGTGTAGTTTTGTCAGTTTTCCTTTATTTTATCCTAGGATCTCCAAATCACCACCTCCTACAATGTAAAGATTGAAACAAGTAAAATTTGCAAATTTAAAAGTGGTAATAATTAAATAATATAATCTAAAATGAAGTGAAATTTGTTATTATGTTATGAAACTTTAATAAATATCCAGTTTAAAATAGTTGTGTAAGGGTGTAAATAAATAGTGAATCGTTATGCAATCAATGTAAACAATGGAATAATTTAATCTATGTAGAAAAAATCTTGACCATATGATATTTAACTATATGATGAACCTAAATTGTTAAAACCCAAAATATGTGGGTTATCATTCTTATATAAATATCTTATATAGGACACCCCTTAGGGTTCAATACCAATATCTATATTTATAGGATATATTACAATAAGTGTAACCACATTTAATCTTATCATGTTATCTTAAAAGTTACAATGTGTCATGTTAAGTGGAATATAACAATAAGTGATCTAATTCAAATCATAAGGATATATAGGAAGTTGATTTACTGATCTTTTTTCAAACACCATTGCACCAACTACCTCCCTTGATGGTGATAAGTCCCATAGTTCCAAACTAAGTTGAATAAACTGTAGCTTAATCTCTATGTAAAATAATGTTGGAGAACCTCTAAAATATAGTGATGTTTCCATCAATGTATGTTGATTATTAGTAACATTTTTATTGGTAAATAGTTCAACATTGGGATTTGGGAAGGATTTTTGAACATTATATAATTATATAATGGATGAGTTAAGTATGAAATTATTTCCTCCAAAAAAGGGAGAGATGATTCTATCCTCACATCCTCTCAACCAGCACACATTCTAAAGCATCACTGGTAAATCCCTAATGACCACCAGTAGTTGGAATGATGGTCAATAGTGAAATCAAACATCTAATATTTAAATTTATTTTTTGAAAAAATTAAAAACGCAATATTTTTCACTTAAACTAAAATTTATGCCTTAAATAAGGAACCATTCATCACATTAATGAATGATATGGAGGTTTGGTGTCAAATATAATCAAGTTCTCTCACAAAATGATATACTTATTGGATCACATTATCTTATTCAGAAAATTTTTGGATAGAAAATATTTTATAAATATAATTAATCCACTACTATCTGATTAATGAAATTAAAGGCCAACCCAAAGTTAAATTCTATCACATAAATTAATCTAATGAAACTTTATCTCTCTTATGAGAAACGTGGCACTCCATGTTATTCGTGTTGTTATTAACAACTTGACATAATTGAGAAATTTCTAACATAATGTTATAAATTCCCACACCCATCACATGAGGCATCTTGTTGGGGAAATTGTTGCATTGCCCATTATATATTTTAATGATTTTATACCTCACATTTCAATCCAATTACTAATGAAAATTAATTTTATAGAATACAAAAAATACTATTTATGTAATTGGAAAATCATGAACATATAAATAATGATTCATAAATCCCTTCAAATTCAGTACTCCTGAATTATAATTTTCCATTTTATATTTCCCAAAGTGTATTTTATATTTATCTCTCTAAATTATTCCCACAATATATCTAGAACATAATATTATTAAAACTATAATTTCATTCATCTCAAGAACATGATAATATAATCTTTATAATATTAATAATAATTAACACATAAAAAAATCTAGAGGTCCACTATCTTTTAGAGGTTTTCTCCATAATATATCATTTTAAAACAAAACAACTACATAATTTGTTGCAATCAAACAATTATAATCGTAAATCTCATTAATCTTATATAAATTCATTACATATCCCAGGTAAATACAAAAAATAAATGGCTGAGCTAAAAATTATAGTATTGTACTAATAAATAGGTGGATGATATGTAAGAGTAAATAAGATTAATTTGGGTCCATTAATGTAGAGAATCATAATTAATTATATATAAAATTTTAATTAAAGGAAATGAAATCAAAGGAATATTAAAATCAAGTGAATCATGAGAATTTAAAATAAACATAATAGATGTCATCATAAGAAATGTAAAGGCTTGATAATAATAAAACATAACATAAATGTTCGGGTACACTTTCTATGAACATAAATTGTATCTCATATTTTATAAATATTATCCAATATATAAAGATGTATAATGCTTCCAATAAAACCTATATCATTCAAAAAAAATAATGCCCTGACTGAAATTACAGAGTTTGAGTTGATGTTTCAGATGAACTCTGGTATAACTCCCCATATACGAGAAATCGCTAAAAAGTTTTAAGAATCTATAGTTAATAATAGGTAGACTATACCATCAATAATAGTTTATAAAAAGATATATATGAATATATATAACAATCAATTGATTATGTGGACACCAATAAACATGAAATCTATAATGAAGGAATGTCTAAACAATAGAGTTGAATTTGTTTTCTTAAAAACATAATCCCAGATCACCAACCAGGTTGATCACATACAAAAAAGAAATGAAAAAAAGAAAAAAGTGTCTAAACACCCTACTAAGTGCCTCACCTCATATCATTCAACATACCTATAATGCGAAATCATATTCAATGGCCATTCTGGGACTTTTACCAAATGATACTTGAAAAGGTGATTGATTATCGGGTGCCCATGTGTCATGGATAACCAAGATGGGTGTGAGTACAACTCAGTATGAAACCATTAATGTGGTAAATTACCTTACTACAAAAATATAGTGTTATTCATGCTATATTTTTATAAGGATATAAAATTGAGAAAACATAATCTTCACAGGAACAATAAATAATAATTAATACACAAGAAGATAAAATTTAGAAATTTAATGGGAGATTATGTATTAACCGAGCTTCCAAGAATTCTATATTCACATATATAGGATCTATGCTGGAAGAAATATCCACCATCCACAAAACACCTCCCCTTATATCGGACTGTCCATTTTTTTTTTGGGAAAAATGCCCCTTGAAAGTATGATACAAGTAAATACTAACCAAGCATCTAGCACATCACATCAGATGATAGTCATTGTGCATTAACCTACATGCACAATTGCATATGATAGAGGAACCAAAAATTAAATACATAGTTATTGGATGAAATATCAATATCTCATCATGTAAATAAATAAAACTAACTATAATAAATCCACATGCAAGTAAATATATCCCCCATGTGATCAGACATCAGACATTTGTATCACATGATATACATGCATGAAAAATGCTATCCAATATAAATAATAGGACTCGTGGAATAGTAATTCTTGCTTCATGTGATTAGTAATGATGAATATGTCTCATACATTACAATTTCACACCAAATGTGATCAAACAGGAAACATTTCTCTCATGGGATACACTCACACCACATGTGAAAAATATCGATGTTGATCCAATAGGTTATATATGAAAACACATGTGATCTATATCAACATTGGGTTCACAATACAATCATTCACACACATAATACTAAATCCTTTTCAATAAGTGGATGACATCAAACCAATATAAAGGGTCTGTATGAGGATGTAGACCATTATTTAGTTACACTAGTCATAATTCCTTATATTAGTTAATACATTTATATATTTAATGGATTAAGAATTAGTTTATGTTTATAACATGATTATGAAAAAATTATTGTCCACCCAAAGAATAAAATATAATATCATAATTTTTAAACCATGCAAAATACAATTTGGTAGAGCACACAACACCACCAACCACAACATGAAGACAACTGACATACATGGAAATACTAGGATTTTTTCAAAATTGAATCTGATTCCATTCATACTCTATCAATTTATATGAGGTTCATAATTCTAAGACTACCAAGAACAATGAACAACCACCCCTAGAAGGTCTGTAACTCAATTTTTATAATATTTTTGGGAAAATATCTTTGAATAGAAAAATTCTTAACATTTCTTGATGAAGCCCTATTCACTATGGAATCTAAAATGAGACCATAACCAACGACGCGTGTTTTTCATCATGCGACATTCTCTTTCAATATTTATCCAAATCCCTATCATTATCGAACAATTTTAATATGATCTAGTGAATTTCCATCAAATTGTTTAGTTAGAATCAAGATAATGATCATTATGATCATGGAGAATTGGATTCAATGATAATTGAAACACTAAAATATCAATATGTAAATACATAAAAAGAGAAAATATAAATGTTGAATGACAAAAAAATTATAAAACATGCCAAACAAGGAGAAATTATTAAATAATTACGGATGATATTTTTCATATTTACTAATGGATTACATCTGGATCCACCTAGAATCAATTGAAACTCATTGAAGGAGGATTTTAAGGGATAAAAATAAATTTATCCTAATAAATATATTAAATTAATGGTTAAAATGTGGGAATAAATGGATATAAAGACAAAAAATACCCCCACTAAAAATGGATCCCAAGTAGCACCACTAGCTATCTTCTCAGCATCCACCAACTTGTTGGTTACCTATATGCCAGCTCAAGGGGTCTTCCTATGAATTATTTTTTTTAGGAAAAAATCTCATTTAGTTCGATATCGTTGGGGCTTACACCTATGGAAGAGGGCCATTGGTCTTTTTCATCGAGAATATTGAATACTGATGGTTAGTCTTATAGGGAATATAGCCTGCTAAGGTCGTGATGAGATGCTTGGGGAATATAACAGATACGATTCCAAAGAAAATGTGAGAGGAAGACCTAGTAATGGGTTCCCATAATCAGATAGATATTTTATCATATAGATGTCATGACCATCACTAACCTATAATCCCCTATTATTATTTATTAGTGTGAGAAACATGAGGAAGTGGAAGATCTAGAAAACCAAAAAAGCACTATTTTACACTAGTGGAGGAGGATAATCCTGCATAACAGATTGAAGTATTTTATGTGCCCATATTGTCCCTTGTTGTTGGACCACATAGTAAAAACTAGGTTATAATTCTAGGTTTATTCCCTCTACATGATCCTCCCCTCTGCCACTTTAAATAGGTGGCTGAGGGGACATAGGTGGGGAGACAATTGGTAGATGTTTCTGCCTATCCTAAGGGGAAACCTACTACAATGGCTAAGGTTCAAGCCCTCACTATCATAAAAAAATATGTTTAAGAAAATTACAATGACCCCACTTATTATGAATGTACATTATTAGCATATTTTGAATGGGGATGTGTGATCTATAGGACACAGGGGTGTAACTTGTTATCTTATCACACTTATTGAAAGACTTTTTAGGATGACATGAATTTTTCTACCTTAGATGATGGATCCAATAAGGGATTTTTTTTAAAATTTGGGTTATAAATGATATCTTAAATAGTTACTTATATAGCTGGGGGCTTGGAGAGATGAATGTGGCTAGCACTAGTTAGGCCTGGGAAAGCAGAAGGTGCATCATGTGGGTAAGGCCTAGTTAAACAAAAGAGGGTTGACATTAGATAGACTTGAGAGAATTATGATGCTTCATAGAGGTATGGTGTGGAATTTCTTATATAATGTGAACTCTGGGAGACAACACTACAGTGAATCAGCACCCAGACCTCAATTGTCCTCCTCACATTCTTCTGGAAAGGGATCATCTAAGTCTGAATTTTGGGAAGGTCCATTCAACCTAGTACATCTTGACTAGGGGGGGGGGTCGTGGATCCCTTAAAATGTTTATTATGTTTAGAATAATATAGTAATTGTAATCAACTACCCTCCAAAATTCCCCATTATTCAATTAATAGAGATATTACATGGATATTTCAAGGGCCTTGTTTAAGGAATAGTGTAGGAAGAACATTGATGCTCATTGTGATAATCGATTTTTGACAAATGGGGATCGTGAGGGTCCTATTTAGAAGCAGTTTTGGGAACAAGGGAAAAAGAATTCATCCATAATGGTATGTCATAGAGGTATCTAATGTAGAGCCCTCATACATGTCCCATAAGGAGATCTTTTCAATTCATGTTGGGATGTGTAGGGAGGCCTACAAGAGCCTTTTGTAATGGTGGTGGGGAGAATGAATGCTGGATTGAGCATGTTTCTTAATTATAAATAGTCACATTTAACACTATATTACTTTTTATTTTCTACATTGAATCTAATAAACATTATGAAAAAATGCAAGTGTAAACAAAATTGTCTCGTGGGATTGGAATTGATTGTAAGAAGAGTGTCTAATAATACCAGTGAGGAATATGGATGTTAATAAATCCTTAATTTATTTCATCTAGGTGTTTTGGTGTACACTTATTTTTTCATATAACGTCACTACTTCTAGCATGAATTATGGGGACTGAATATAGCGTACATATGTCCCCTAAGAAGGCCAGTTGTGCATGTCGGTGGAATATGTGGGTCATAATGGGGAACCAAACTATTCAATCATACATGTGGTTCACAAAGGAGTCCAGGAATAAATAATTTTGGGTCACCTATATAAATAATTATTCTTCATCACTAATATATTTATCTCATCATTTTAGTACTTCACATATCTCTTCCCATGATTCTTATACATGCATCTTCACCCATGTACACTTTAGTATGTATGTAAGGAAACTTTAGAAAGAGACCCATGTGGGGCCACATTGGTGAGTGTACTCCATGAGTCCAATTGAGTTAGTGACTTGTGTAAGGCCACTAGAGAGAGTGACATACGGAAGACCACATGAGCTAGTGAGCTACTTGAGCATACTCCTTTTTAAAATTTTATAATTTTCTATAGAACACTACAATTGTAAATCCATCATTCTAATTAATATATTCATGTTTTGAATACAAATTTCCAATGGAAACTCAAACAGATAATGATGGACATGATTTTACACATGTTTCAAAAATTATCAATACTATAAGGCCGTATTATTAAGATATGTGCCACACTATCCTTCTAGAATGGTAAAAATACTTGGAGAAGTGCCGATGTTAGTAACCACGAAGTGATTAACTACCATTGTATCACCATATACATTATAGAGATTCTTTCATCCCATATCCATATAGTGATGTTTAGAAGTATTTTTTCATGGATTATTCAAACTAAACCACTCTCAATATATCTTATAAGGTCGTACTTATCAATGATAGTATAATACCCTATACATTCATTATGCATCATACCTAGTTAACCCCTAGTTTGAAACCTCAAGGTTATGTATCAAAACCTCTCTACTGAAATTCAATCTTCTATACTTCTATGAAATATCAATAAACATACTAGATGTAAATTTGGATTTTTATTATTGATGGTGATTCAGGCCTGAGAGGACACGGGAATATTGGGTGCACCAAACCTCTGTAGAATTTAAGTTTGAGATGCAAGTATTTGGAATATATGATGATGTCTATGTGGATCAAACATATGTATACTAGAACATGGAAATCTCCCTTCAGTAATAAAATAGCTGGATCCCTAAAAATAATACATTATATATGTAACATGGTGAATTGGGAATAATTTTACTAGATGTATACATGTTCTTGGGAGGAACCATCATTGGAGCCACGTAAGTTGAAATCAGCCCACAAAATGAAACATGGGATAAAATTAAATGAAAACCAGCTTCATTCATTGAGATATTGATATTTTCCCAAAAATTAAAAATGGAAAAACCACTCCTAATTTTTTAAATACACTTTAATGCATAGATGAAGTCCTTCCTAGATCCAAAATGATATTTCCCTTCTTACCGTCATCCAATAAAATTCCCGTATCTAGAAAACTTAATCATTACAAGAATGTACTAGCCTACATGGGATCAAGGCTTATATGATCATAGGGGTAATAAATTTAATATTAATTTCCTAAAAAGTACATGAATTACTGTATTTATTGTGATGTGGTTGAGTACCTTCCATCCTCTAATCCATAATGCAAATGGTGGTGTCAGGATAGAGATGTTTTCTATAGTAGAAATATTATAATAATTGAACCATATATGGTTGGATTCCTCTATTATGGAAAAAATATATTGGTTTTTATTTCATGTATAAATAGGGAAGTCCAACACCTGGGTTTTTATTCCATTACATGTATTTTGGGGTGTATTGAAGCATGATTCATTTTCTACTTCAGGTTGGGTGGATTTGAATTTATTAAATACAAGTTTGATCCTCTCATTCTAGATAACTATGGTATTAAGTAATTTTTTCAAAAATTTGGTGATGATATGAATAATGTGAACCTAATATTATCTGTTTAACTTCTTATCATTCCATTATAACCCACTAGATTATTTTTGAACAAGGATAATGGTGATTGTGATCCAAGGAAATAAAAGATTACATTTAGAGACATTGTACTTTTAGCCCTTATTGAAAATTGTATCATATGTGAGGACTATGGTACATATCAAGTATTCTACAAATTCATGCTTATTTAGAAGATAAATGTATCAAAACCAATCAATGTTAATTTTGTGAAGAAACTTATTGTGTCCTGAAAATTTTGGACCCTCCTAGCATTGGAGGTTTCCCTAAGCATTGATTATGCTACCTCAGTTTGATGAATCAATTGTGTTAAATTCCATTTTTGACGATGTTGATATTTTTTCCTACACTCATTAGGAGTTAATAAAATTTGTCACCAGAATTGAGGCCACGATGAATGATGAACATGGAAAGAAAGGTTGGAACACTCATCCTGAGGATGATGATGATAATGATGCCCCCAAAATCATCTAATTGATCTCATATGCAGGACATAAATAATGATAGAGTTGAAAGTACCATGTCTTCTAGGATAAGGAAGTCTAGTCTTAATCATTAGGAGGAGGCCGGAGCTCCAATATTCTAGTCACCTGCTAATGTAGAGAGGCCTGAAATAAACAAAATGTCAAAATATTCTGGTCCATCCACAAAGTTGGCTGGATCAATATTTATTTATATGTGTCTTATGGAAATATAATCTTAGTATGGATTACCACATCACATCAGATATTTATATTTATTTCTCTAGGATGGAATATATATCCCACATCATGGGGTTATCCATGTTCCCTCCAATCATCACCCTAAATCAAATTGTATCTAAAGCTGTGTAATGTATTCAAGAGTTGTAGATGATGGTATATGAAACAAATGATCTGATCCTGGCCAAAAATATGGTAACTAATATTCTCGATCACAGTGTCACTGATGGAATAGCTAGAAAAACTATTGAGGAATGAGTAAAATTAATCGATTTTTGTGATATAATAACCATTCGTTTCCCATTGAATCCACAATAATTTTTAAATGTCACTACTACTAATAAATATATCCTTTAACATATAAAAGGTGGTGTCTCCAGAACCATCCTCCCTAAGATACACCTCAACATGAACCCCTATTATGGTTGAGGGGTTTTCCCATGAGTGTATGGTGTTATCTATATCTGAGCGATTAATTGATAAGTAGATGGAGGGGGTATCATTTCTCCCTATGGTGCACATATTTGAAGAGATAATAATGTACCTTCACCATCTTAGGTGTAGAAATAAGATGTGGAAAAGATTACGGTCAAAATAATTCACCATAGTAAGTCAACATAATATCATTTAGTACCTTATCATGCATGATGTACCTATCTTATTGTTAATTCCATTTATAGAATCAATTTCTAAATAATCCCTCAATGGGTTTATAAATAATCATTCAAGGACTGAGGGGGAAATTCAAGATGAGACATAGACTTGTAAGGGTCTGTCTGTAACTTTTATAGGAGAAGTTCAAAGATATAAAGCCATGCCTATTCACATCACTATATAGAGGTAAGATGATATTTGATAGGTCCACAAGGCTGAATAGACTGAGAGGGGGGATGAATCAGGGTATGACTAATTTAAAATTAGCACCCTTTCTGATATTGTTTCGCTGTTAAGAAAATCACTCTTATCTCTATTTCCTGTTGCACATTATAAATAGAAATTAAAGCATGCACATGACATACCAATTTTTACTTGGTTCACCCTCAATATGTTATGTCCAAGGAGAATACACTGACAATGTGTCGAAGTACCAGATCCACTAAAAGGGCGCTGCTATTTACCAGGTTTGAGATATATCACTTCTTTTTCCAGGCTCACTGCCTTTACAAAGTTTAGGGTCTTCTCACTGCTTTCCCAAGGGTCACTCCATGTCTCTCTCTCTCTCTGGCTCACTACCAGTGCAGAGGAGAAACTTCTTCCTCTTCCATTTCTCACTTCTCTATAAAGGATCCACCCACAGTTTATAAACCTTTAGTTCTCTTCATTATCACTAATGAATGCATCCTCTGTTTTATATAGATGCTCTGTTGAAGTTCACCTTTCACCCTTAGATGAATCTCACATTGCATAGAAGGTATCAGGGAATCTTTCAGCTTTCATGCAGCCCTGAATCTCTTTTGTGAATCAACCTTACTTGGATCACTTCGCTAAGTTGGCGAGCAAGTCTTGACATGCAAGTCAAAGTTGGCATGCAAGTCCACCTCTACCACTTGCACAACACAAGCTTCTCGAACTCCAAACATGCACATTGCATAACCTTTTATGCCCAATCCAATTTCGGCATGCAACCAACAAATTTTGCACTAATTCAAAATCCGGTGTGTAGGTGTCACCAAACCACATGCACGACACTTCCTTATTCAACTCAGAACCTACGCGACTCTTTTCCTTCTTTTCCTAGACCACCTTGGGTGTGAAACAAACAACTGTCACGCAGCTTCTACTTGTGTGACCCACCACCACTTGCGCGACCACCACACCTGCACGACGAGAGCTCTGGTTTTTTATAAGTCTTAAGAATGTCACCAAATTAGGATGTTTAGACCTGTATTTAAAGGCATTTGGACACCCTCTGTGATGGAATGCAAGTCTCCATTATATGCGCAAGTCTCTTTGACACCCTCTGTGATGGAATGCAAGTCTCCACCTTGTATCTACTCTTTTTGTACCGCCTCCAGATCATCCATTCCTTTGTCTATGTTCTTGAATCAAACATGGATCATTAACCACATCCCTTGAACTCGATATTCCACCATGAAATCTTCTTTTTCAACAAATTTCTATGTCATGGTCTGCTTTGTCAACAATCACAAAAAATTTCCATTTTGTCGACAAACACAATCACCTCAAAAATGCTTCAATGATACCTTGAGGGATTTTTCCCAACAATATTTTTAATTACATATTATTATCATGGTGTTTCAAGTAAAACATATGTTCCTTATGATATTTCAAACATTCAGCATTCACTGGAATACCATGAAACTGTCACTGTTGGTCTTGTTAACATACCTGAATGGGAAGAAAGGAATCATGACCATATAATGAAGGTGATGGATGTAATCTAGGCTTGGAGGGTCTTGATAGGGTTATGAATTTTGAGAAGATAGTGGATAGATTCGATGTGGGATTCAATTTTTGTTCAGAGCCAAATATATCAAATATCTCTACTTATGAGGATGTTGTAATACATGAAGTGATATATAAGGAAATAATGATAATGGAATTACTTTTACAATATTATAATTCTCATTATCTATTATCTAGTTTTTATGAATTTAATATAGAATTTTATATATACAAGTTTCCCTCTTTTATGTATTCAAATCTTGATGACCCCTGTATATTTGATGTCTCAGTCAGTTGATTTTGACTTATGATGCTTTGTCTGTAGAAAATAGTCCCCAAATGATCTGTGACCATGGAATCAAATTACATCCAAATATATTTAATGAAGGAACTATAGTAGAGGGGGGAAAATTAAGAGGTTCTCAACAAAATTCTATATTATATTTTGAAAAAAAAATTAAGAGGATATTCTTCATCAAGAGGTCCTTATACAAAATACTATGACCAAAGGTGTTAGGGTGGTATATATCTCTGCAAATGATCCATTAGTGGGTGAGTATTGTTAACTATAATGATTTTGTCACTACCATTTCTAACTGTTATCCTCCAATGTTAACGATGAGACCCCGATGTTATCTAGATTCATATACATCATCAAATCATCCAGGGGGTGTTCATTCATTCTAATTTAGATCACAATAGAATAAAAGGAGACACCACTTCATAGGGAGCATAAATGGGTTACTCATTGAATGTGTTAATCCCTGAGTATATTTAATCATTCAAAATCTTCTTTAATTTTGAAATTATGGATAAGGTTGACTTTTATTACTCATGTCCTATCATTTAGAGAGACATATGGAAGTCGATATAAAATATGCCTCTTGAAGATATACCATCATGACTTCACTAACATCCAACCGAGTTTTCCCATTTTGTTATATGGAATATTTTATTACCACATGATCCATCAAGTAATAAATTAAATAATTCTATGATAGAAATAATTTCATCTATCACAGTAATATGAGGTGCAGCTAGTGAGATAGTTTGATTCTCTTAGAGCTGATATATCTCAGGAGGATATCATCCATGCCAAGGAAGTGGAGGAGGATCATAGAATAGTTAATGAGAAATATCTTTATGTGGTACATCAGAATTAATAATTTGATTCCATGAAGGATATGATTGTATAACTCTACTAATCCTTGAAGTGTATGTTGACACAAGGAAAAGATGTTCTTTGTGTAGATAAGGATAAAATTCATGCCCCTAAACAAGACTTCTCAAAACAACATGTTGTTATTTGAAAAAGTTCTGATAATTCCAAATCAATGGTTCAAAAAATTAAATCATATGTCAAGTAACACATGTATGGAATGGTGGAGATACACTGGTATGTGTATGTTCTTACCTAGTTAAAATAATTTATGTGAAGGATTTTATTCCAAAAAATCAATATCTATGTACTGGCCCTCATTATAACAATAACATAACTCTGAGACATACTCATTTAATTTAATGCCACTATGTCAATGTGTTGTAATAACAATTATTATAATGGGAGAGTTCTATAATTTCAAACTAGGAAATTATTCCTAGATAGAATATTTATAAATTTATAGGAATAACATAATAGATTCAATAAATATTTTAGTCTTTTACATCAATACATGAAATGTTTCCTAAGTCAAAAATGGTAATAAAATAGTATGTGCGATTTGGATTTTCATAATCCTCCCTTTGAGGGTTTCCACCAAAACATCTTTTATTCCTCTTTCTATTCATTTAATGAAATAAGTTTTCATAAATCCTTTAGAGTGGAAATATAGTGAGGTAAAAATAGACGTTTATCCATGGAAGACTTTTTTAGGTTATCAATATATAATAACTACATCATTTTTTAGGTTTAGTTTAGATACGTGTAATTTGGACAAAAACTAATTTTGAGGTTGAATTGATTTTTTCATGAGTGATTGGATGATTACCCATGAATGGATTTTTAGTCAATACTATTAATATATTCTTCAGGGAAACAAAGGGAGATTTTTTGGGCATATTTTTATTATTACCAAATATGAAATGTTCTATTGGAAAAGATTTAATTCAATAGACATAGAGAATGTTTGAAATGATGTTTACAATGTGATTCTTTTCAGGATTATAGTGACATAAGAGGTTCCTCTTAAGGAAGATGGTGACTCTGGTTGATTTTCCTTTTGGGAGTGACTTCTACAAAAATAGATTATGGTGTATTAATGTATAGTAAAAAATGGTTTTTTATATTATTGCACATTCTTTAACTAATGGAAAAGGGTAGATTATGAGGTTTCTAATTTCAAAAAACCATATAGAGTGGTTTTTGGAAGGAATGTATCTTATAATAAAATTGGCATCTCAATCCTTAGTGGGCATGGATGAGAAACTAAACCTAGACAAATGTTTATTGTATATAAGGAACAAGGAATTGTACGTTGATTATAATGTTGAAAAGGAGGGGTTCTTGGAGAAATTCAGAACATCCTGACCAGATCAGGGATGTTTTTATGAATGAATTAGCAAAAATGTTTTTATTACTTTAGCACATATTCCTATAAGGGAGGATCAAGGATTAATTATGTGTCTTGTTGAAATGAAATTCATGCTACACAAAGTTCTTTAGGGTGATATGGTTGATTACCAACACTAGATGGAAATTCCCCTCCATTATGAGGGTTGATGCATCATGTATGATAATTTCATGGAACTAGGAAATGAACTATGTGGTTTAACATGGTATGACATAGATGTCAAGGGAAATAATATTTAGGTCATTTAACATTGTTCATAATATTTTTGATCTTCAATTTCATGATTATATAACCTAGAATTTTCAATCATTTATAGTCAAGATGATGGAAAGTTTTAAGAAAAAATTTTGGGGATTCGGTATCTGTGAAAGATATGGGAAAAGAATACAGAGAATGACTATAGACCGTGCTTGAAAATAAATTTATAGCCAAAATGTTTTGCAGATTAAAGGGATAGATGGTATTTATCCATAGTATGAATGTGCCTTTCATTTTTATGCCTTTTGGGGAGACATTTATAGATGTAGGCTAGGGAATATTATTCATAGTCAATGTAATATAGTCCTTTATTATCAAAAATTCTATTATTGATGTATATGGAAAGAATATAGAGATCCATATATCTAATGACAAAGAAATTGGTCTATTTATGGATGATTCCTGATAATAGAGGATCATTTCATGATGAAATCCTCCATGAATGGGGATATATGTATCCTATGTAGGTATGAACTACACATTTGTAGGTGGAATGTTTTAAATTTTTATTGAAGCTAGGAACATGACATTAGTTCTCGATGTCTCAAAGTATCTCATCATTCTATGAATAAAGACATATATAGATCTAGGGTATATTCCCCATAGCAATCAAATTCTTTTTTGGAGAGGGTACATTTTTCTTTCCATATAGGATCACAAGTAGGGTCAGAACTAGTATTATACACTCAAATTATGATATGGAAAGTTCATTAGATTATGGGTAAGAAAATTTAATTAAACATGGACTATGATGTGGGGTCCATACAATACTATGTGTTTTTTAAAAGAAAAAATCAATCCAGGCATAGTTCTTCAGTATAGGGATGTTGGAAAACAAATAGCCATGATAGTGGAACACTCATGGGAGGTCCATATAAATGCATCGATTTATGTCTTGCATGAGATGATAACTTTAAAGTTTACCATCACATGGTAAGGATGTTTAGTATTATTTTTTTGGGACATAAAGGATAGACTATTCTATCCCTGACAAGAAATAATACACATTAATAATGCATAGAATCCATTAATATTCCCATAAGACCACATGTTCTATACTATATTTAGTAAATAAATAGTGGTGAGGGTATGTTCTACCATAAATAGAGGATTAATAGAATGGACATGTGAATTTTAATCATATTGTTTCTTGACCAAAATATAAGATATTAGATTCTATCTATATCTTATCAAAGAAATAATAAATACATATTTAGTTCTAGAAGAATTATAATAGTAATAGGGCTATTATCCATGATTTTAGCATCATGGGGTAAAAAAAATTGTTTCGAGATGTTTTAGTTCATACAGATACGACCATATGTATGGAAATAATGAGAGACATAGGTCTTACCAAGCCAAGGATGTTTTAAAATGCATTGAATGTGATGAAGGAAATTATTAACCATGATATTGGGGATCTTAGACCAAATTATGTTTTCTGGGAAAAGTTCCCAAGTATTGTCAATAGATGATGATTAATAAGTAGCTTCCAGCAATATATTTTCAAGGATTATGGAGTTATAAGAGGCTTGCCCTAAGTAAATGTTTTCCTCCAGTGTATATACCTTTGGGGTGAATTATGATAATCCATATTGAGGTGTATCTATTAATAGTCAAAACAGAGGTGTCCTATAGAATCGTACACTTTAATACAAATATTTGGGGAAATCATATGATGATCTATAATTTCCCAATATAAGGAGTATCATGTGTTGAAGAAATGTGTTTAATCACATGGGAAGCATTTGGACCAGAATTTTAAATAGAGTGTTCAGTCCCATGAAAAAGAATTTGTTCACATGTTGAGAAGGGGAGATTTTAGTTTGTATGATAGGATACCAAGTAAGGAATCCAATGTCGATATATCCTACATCGATTGGGGTCGTATGCTAGAGGAAATGTGTAAAAGAAAACATTATTTTCTTTTTTATGACTAAGTCAGGGTTAAGTGAATGGGGTTCCACTATTTATACTAATTGAGAAGGAATCAAGCCATGCATAGGTCTCATTCTTTCAGATGGTCCCATAAGTTAATGGTCTTATGTTTTAGACTCTTTCATATAACCTTTTAAATATGAAAGAAATGGTGAATTTTAATTGTTTTCATGGTTGGGATAAGGAGATAAGGAATGGGGTTACTAAATATCCAATTTAAATGAAAATAAAGACACATGTAGTTTTGCAAGGGATGTTAGAGGGAGACCATCACCCAAAATAGTGATCTTCTCAAGACCATAACAAGACATTATGCAAATTTTCAAAATGAAAAGGGACATTAACTATGTGTTTTTACATTATATGGCTGTGAAATTACTTTATAGATTACTACATCATGACTATGACATTAGTTTATGTTGTTTAAAGTCATAGAACATGGAATATGACATCCTTTAGTTATATATTGAATGGTTAAGACCATCTTTCATGCCATTTATTATTATTGCAATAAAGAGTGAAAATGATTAAAAATTTGATTGTCAATAATAATTTCCTTTATAATTATTGTAACAATCTCCATATCCATTTAGATTCTTAAATTTTCTCCATTATAGTGGACCTTGGGTATAGAATAAGGACCTTCCCACTTTGGCTCATGATTTGGAGATTTATTTCTTGCTATCATTTGGGTCCCAAGGCCCAGAACTAGAGACCCTTAGAGGAATGGTTGGAGGAGAAAAGTTTTGTTAAAATCTCATGCAATCCGATTTTGATGGACCTCTATATAAGGAAAGGTATTAAAATTTTCATATCATGTATCTTCAATTTAGATATATATATTTTAAGGATTTATCCTAAATGGATAGATGATCTTAGATTAAATGAGAATTCATGTAAATTGGACACTAATAAGAAGGAATTCGTATATCCTCTATAATGTGAATACGATCTTGAACATGGGGTAGTGTGATTTGTTGGATGGTGGTCTTTCAAGGCCTAAAAAAGCTTCTCATGACAATAATATTTATATATATCCACCATTTCATTCTATTTGATTCATAAGGTCTTTTTAAAGGCATCTATATGTCCATTAATTGTGGAATGATATCAAGATGAACGGTTGGATTTGATATTATACTCTTAATATAGATCCTATAATAGTGAATAATAGAAATTGGTTCCATTATCAATTAGTGTCCTATAAGGGACAGAAAATATATTAAGGATATTGTGTTTCCCAAAGATGGTAATTATTTTTTCCTCCATGTCACTGAGGGGTATTTCCTCATCCCATTTGGAGATGGTATCAGTAGTGGTGAAAATATAATTAATATTGATATATGTAGTTTAAGGATACAGCTCTAAAACGTCCATTTCCTATATGAAAATTTGTCTTGTAGTATTTGGATATGCATAGAAACACTGGGTTTTGATGGATATTGATAGCATGTACATTTTTCGAATGACACTTTTTAGATAATTTTTCACAATCCTGAATCATTGTAGTGTAAAAGTATCAAATAAATAATATTTTATTGGAAGGCCTAATCATTGACTACTGTGCACTATATGATCCTATATTTAATTTATTCAAGAGATATTTGGTCCCTTATCTATCAATATAGGTGAGAAGAACTCCAATAATGACCATCTTATGTATGTATTTTTAGTGATTTTGTCCCCCATAAATATTAAAGTTTATTAGTCATTTTTGGGTTTTGTTTTATTTTTTAGGATGATAGAACACTTTTTTGAAGATATTAAATAACAGGAATCATCCAACCAGCTTTAAGACCATATTATTCATGCATAAAATTATCCACATTGATTTATTCTATGTTGAAACAAATAAATGGTAACATTGTTCAATATGGAATTATTCTGATTACTATTTCATCCCACTCTATATCTTCCGATGACATTATTACTTTTTTTAATATATTATAAAAGGAATTATTTGATCATGGGAATTGTTTCACTATCGTATTTGAGGGGAATTCATACATTAGTCCAAGTAAATATTCATGAACGATTATTATATCTTTTATTATGTTGGAATAATAATTGTTGGTGTACATTATTTCTCACTCGATTTTTTTAACAAGAAGTTTCCCATAGAAATTTGTAGTTACAATTATAGACATACAAAGATGGCCTAATAATCCACCTATTTCATGGTGAAAAATTATTAAAATATGAAATATTAATGTAATACTAACATTTCCAAGAAGATGACCATGCCTTTCAATGTAATTTTATTATTATTGGTTTCATACACTATTTGACATATTGGTTGTTAGGATGATCATTCCAAATAAATCTCCCATATTTGGGGCACTATTGTATAGGTAAAATCACTTCATTAGAAAATCCATTACTCAATTTCATTGTTTATAAAGAGGGTTGTTCTGTAAGGGAGTCTACCAATGCCTGGAATTTTACCACATTCTATGGAACATACTAAATTTTAATCTTACTCAATATTATCACTCATCATTACAAATATGCATTCAACATAGGGATGTTTAGGATATATTTGTGTTGATTTTTTATGATAGACCAAATAGAGTTTTGGGGAAATATGTGGTGTCTCAGATTCTAAAAAAGTAATATTAATGAATGAAATATCTTCTTGATGTCTAAATGAAGATTCTGAATATATATCATTGTTTGAAAAAGATTATAGATGCTTTTTCATTCTGAAAATAATTTATTTGTGTGAGGAAATAACCCAATTATATTTCTACATATTTCACATATAATTTGAGATGATTCCCTTAAACACATGGTATTATAAATACTATAATGAAAATATATTTCTTGATACTATCAAATTCTTCTTGAAATTTATCAGCACACTAATATGTGACCCCATTTTTTCATTAATTTGTTAATGGTAAAAATAATACCTATATGTTTTTCTATATATCATAAAATATAATAATTTTTTACTAAAAATACTCTAAGATATTTGAGGTTTCAAGGTGGTGACATATAAAGGATAGTATTTTCCTTGATGTAAACTACTGTGATTCCATGATGGAATAACATGAAGATGAGAAACATTCTTGGGGTAACTCATAAAGCACATATCATGTCACACCCGTCCTTTTTATATTATTTATATTAATATTTTTTTTATCGGGCATCAGATAGTTCAGGTCGAGACCCGAACTTAAAATTTCTAAGTTTTATTTTCGAAACACACTTTTTGGCCTTTTCGGCGTTCAGCGTGCCACTGTTGAAGCCGCGCGAACTTTCTTGGGTCGCCGCGTGACCTCCCTCTGCCCTCCGCACGCCTGCTTGATGTGAAACCAATTAAATAAAGAAGTTATTAATAAGGAAATAAAAATTTAAAAGAGGGATAAAATGGAAATAAAATTGAATAAGAGACCTGAGAAAATTTAGTGGTTGTTTTAATGTTGAGGGATGTTATTATCGTTATTATTGTTAGTTTTAAAGATAATAATTTATTTAGGTTATTATTATTATTATTTGTTTTATTTTAATTCATTGGACTTTATTTCATTTCCTTTTTATTTTATTTTCTTTTTCTATTTATCATTTATTTTTTTTCCTCTCTTGCCTAGGGTTCGGCCAACCCTTCTTTTTTTTTCTTTCCCGCAGCTTCTGTGTGCCGCCCCCCTTTTTCTCTTCTTTGTTCATCTTCTTGTTTTTATTTCATGCCGCAAGAACCCTCCTGCCTGGTTCGACGCCCCCTGCTCGGCTCGGCACCCCCTCCTCCGCCCGACGCCCCCTGCTCGGCCCGGCACCCCCTCCTCCGCCCGGCGCCCCCTGCTCTGCACAACACCCCCCCCCCTCCTTCCGGCAGCCCCGGCCGCCGCTACATCTCGCTCCCGGCCGCCGCTCCATCTCCCTCCCGGCCGCGCCACCCTTACCGGCGACCACCCTTCCGGCCAGCCCTCCTAAGACCTCCCCCGGTGCTCCTCCTGTTCATCGCCCTCCAAGCCGGCCGCCGCGCCGTCTCCCTCCATGGCTGGCCGCCAGACTCCCTCCCCCCTGCTCCGTCCGGCTTATGCTGGTACCCCCGCACCCCCTCCGGCGATCACGCCCCGACCTCCTCGCTCGCATCGTCCCCCTAACCTGCTATCCTCCTCCTTGCCCAACCGAACCCCTGCCGAACCCCTCCTATTAGGTGAGTTTTATTTTATTTTATTTTTATTATATGTTCATTTTCCAGCGGGTATGATGTTTTTTTTATGGTTTGATATTGATTATTGTTGGTTCGATTTATTGATTAGGGTTCGCATTTGAGTTGTTGAGTTGCCGGTGAGAGTCTCATGTGGTTTGGGGTCCAATTTGTGCTAAATTTGGTTTGAATTTAATTCTTCTGTCGATATTTTGTTCTTTAGGTTCTTTTTCTGAGTTCGTTGTGGTGCTTTTGGTGTGCATTTGGAGTCGCGTACCTTTTTTTCTGAAGTCACTACACACAGGTAGGTGGTTCCATGCCTTTGCATCATCTAGATAATTTAATTTGTTTGTTTAGTTATATTTAATAAGTTCCATGATATAATTTCACGGTGCGATCTATGTTTATAATTCTTTGGCATGCTTGTTTGATGAAAATTGGATTTCCTAAGTAGCATGCTTTTATTATTTATATATGTGTTGTTGTATAAATGAATGGTTGTGTTTTGTAAGTGGCACAAAATGCATTTTATAAATTTGTTTGACATGCGTACCTGAGGAAAATTGTGCTCTCTTTTGAAATGTTTTTTTTCCGACCTTGTTGTGGTGAATTTTAAAGGTGTCTAATAAATTGTGCAAATGGTGAAAGTGAGGTTTTAGAAAAGTTGAGTGTTCAATTGATTCTAGAATCTTCTTTTTATGTGAAGATTTGTGTGTTTTGCAATGAGGTTTTATGGTATACATGTAATATGTTTTGCGAACTGAGCGATTGTTTATTTGAGCGGTATTTGGGATTTCAAACATGGTTGAAAGATTTTGAGGGATGTTTGGTAGGTGCGAAAGGTGTTTTCAAGTCGCTTTAGATGTTTGTGTATTTAAATAGACATTTTCAAAGTATATGAATCACATTTGGTGTGTTTGACTTGTTGTGTACTTTTGAAATTGAAATGCAAAAATTGTTTTAATAATGGAAAACAAGTCTTGATATGGTTACCCCGTGTATCAAGTTGTAGAGTGATGTCTCAATATAAAATCAAGTGGGCTTTGGTGTAATGTCTTTTTTTTTTGGTTTTTCCTGAAACGGTTTCATTAATAGATCAAATGGCTCTTTGGTACATTTATATGACATAAAAAGGGTATTTTGAAGGAGTTGAATGCGCGTCCATTTTTTAAAGTAGTATATTTTTATAAAATGAGACATGTCCTTGGTGTGCGTGTGTCTTGGAAATGGTGTTTTGGTATGAAGCGGTGACCTTTTGTGTAATGTCATGCTTGGTTTGTGAAATGTGAAAGTGGAGTGTGATTTGAATGTGAAACATGTTTGAGCACAAGGGAAAACCCTGGGTATCTAGGTGGGCAGACTAGAACTAGTGTGCTAGTGAACCGGATGGGTGTCGTCCCTGTTTCACTTAGCTGGATTGACGATTGCAACACTAACTAAACATGATATCTGAGGGTCGTGTCCTTCTAAGCCACGTGTTCTGAGGGTCGTGGCCTTCTACGCCACGTTTTCTGAGGGTCGTGGCCTTCTAAGCCACGTTTCACCGAGACACGAGGTTTCTAGGGTCCCACTTGAGCTAGATGAACCTTAGGGAATTTACCCGTAGTGCTCTACCATCTTTTGCGTGGTGCTTTCCGTCGGCATATGGAAGACCACTTGAGTATGTGTGTGTGTGTATGTGAGTCTGTGTGTGTGTGAGTCTGTGTGTGTGTGTGAGTATGTGCGTGTGTGTGTGAGTATGTGTGTGTGTTCCCATATTGGAAATTTCTCTTCCCCTTTAAAATCGTGTTTGTTAAATGAGTTCTCTTTAATGTTTTTCTTTTAACATTTAGCTTGTAAATGTTTTATTTAAAAGCATTTTTAAATTGAAATTATGGATAAACACATTAAATTGTCTTTTTGATGTTGCGGCATGGAACCTTTTTAATGGGTGACGTCCTATTGGGCTTTTGACTCACACCCTACATACACCTTTGGGTGTATGTAGACTTTGTTTCTTGTGTATTCCAGGTTGTGACTTCGTACTCAGCGATGGTGGCTCTGGTTGCTGTTGGTCCTCATGTGCAGGTTGGTGTTGGTAGCTTGGGGATGCAACTTCTTGTGTCACATGAGGTTTGTTTGGAACTTAGTTCTCTATTTCTATTGTTGTTCATTTTGGGTTTTAGCTGAGTTGTAGACCTAAACCTGTTTATAGTTCAGAAGTGTGTTTTGTAGTCTGTTTCCAGTTTCAGTTATTTATCTGGTTGGTGGTTTTTTTTCTATCTTGTGTTTCGGGTAAAACCTTTCCCACTTGTTAAACCTGATACCCGGGCACTTGTGCCAGCCCGTGGGGATCGGGAACGCCCTTCGGGCCTTGCCGCGGACCAGGTCAGGCACCGGGTCGGATGGCGACCCGGCCTGGTTCGTGACAAAATGGTATCAGAGGGCAAGGTTTTCTCTCTTGGATCGTTTTTCTTCGGGATAGAGTCACGGTATACTTGATTTAAGGTTGTCGGGACTTGACGTCCTGGCTACGAGTAAGGTGCCTGGCCAGCACAGCTCGTGGCAGGACTCAAGTTACCAAAGTATGTTGAGGTTTGTCCGAGTTTTTGGTCCTGGCGGTTAATCGTGTCTAAGGGAAATGAAAAGGGAGTGAGGTCAGTGGTCTTAGTGAGCTCGCATGGTCTGGCAAACCTTGTGGAGCCAGGGACACTGTCCTAAAATACTCTCTGTGGTCAATGGCGTGATTGGCGTATGGCCGCCAACCATATGCTCCAATCACCCGCTGACACTAGTTTCTTGATGCATTGATTCTCGTCTCTTTGTTTTGGATTCATGAAACTTTGGTTTTTAAGTAAAAATGTTTGGGTCTTGGAAAATTTTTTCAAATGAAGCGCTTTTAAAACGAAATGGTTTGTGAGGTTTGAAAAGTGTGGGTCATATGTTTTGCTTTTGAAAAATGGAAAGGTTTGTTCTTGATTATTGGTGCTCTCATGGACAACCACATGCATGAGTGTATATGAAAAGGGAAATGGTTAATGGCACGAGCAGATGAGTGCTTGGATGGATATGAGGTGGGTGCCAGTGCGGCACGAGAGCATGCATGTGTGAGGCCCATGGGACACCATTGGTGTTTGTGTAACCCACCTACTTTGTTTATTTTCAAAAAGTTTTGTCAAATGAAAATTCGGTGTATTGATAACCAGCGTTTGTGTGGTGTGTCTTTGTGACTTTGAAAGGTGGGATGTGAGGTGTTTTGAGCCGAGGATCCTTTCTGAATGATTTATGTCCTGAGTTTAAATTCTTATTTGTAAGACGGCATGCAAGCGTGTGGTTAATGAATTCTTTTGAAGAGTACATCGGGGAGCCCTTGCAGTGGTTTCCCTTGAACGTTTGATGTTCTCCTGTGGTATGTCTTGACCATCAGACCAGTTTGGTCGGGTCCATGGTTTTCCTTCTTGACTAGTGTATGCCCCCCATAAAGTGTTGACATGTGATTGAAGTATGGCTACGGGTAATTCGCCGTTGGCCGACACTCCAGTTGATTGAAGGACTCTCTTTTTGAATTCTAGAATTGAACCCACCTCTCCTTTTTACAACTAAGTGGATCCTCACGCAGCGAGATAACATGCAAGGGGAGTTGAACAGAGTTTTGGTTTCTTTGGGTTGTCTGAGTCGTCGGGTATGAAATTTGACATTGTTGCATTTGAAGGTTTCCCCTGGAAACGGTGAAAGGAAATCCAGCAGGGAAGGGTGAAAACGGTTCAGAATTATTAGTGTTGACCAATGTCATGAAGGGATTTGTGGTACTTTCATCGGGTGCAAGGGTCATGTTTGGTGACGCCTCGCAGTTTGAGTTCTCTTTGATAGTTGAGGGTGAAGTTTGATCTCTTTAATTTTAATGTTCTGTTTGGAAATGGAGAAGGAGATTCCAGTGGGGAGAGGTGGAAGCGGCCTAGAGTGGTCGGGGCGGGCCACTATTCTAAATGACCTTTGGTCCTTTGTTACTTTCGTTTAAGAAAAGGTTTGTGTTAGGCTACTAGTTTGGCATACCTAGTCGTATGAGACTGGTATGGTCGTTCGCAGGAATCACATGTTGTTCAAGACACGGTTTAAAGTCTTTCTCAGTGTAAAGTTTCTCTCAACGATAACGGTCAGGTTCAGGTGACGATTGGTGGTGTCATGTTCTTATTCAGCGTGATAAAGGGTGATGCGCATGCACCATTTCAACTCTGGTGTGGATGAATGCTCCGCGTATGATCAGTCAGACACTGTCATGTGTTGTGTTTGATGGTGTTGCCTTGGGTGCAATATGATTGCGTGTGACACCAAAAAAAAAATGAGAAGCTCCATTCTGGAGTCTTCAATTCCTGACTACGAGGCAGAAGATGCTTCAGACATCTGGGCTCCAGCCATAGGCCTCGGAGTGAAGCTGGCGCGTGGTCAGGAACCCTGGGATTTTATAAAACCACGATTTCATTTCTGTCATCGGTGTTGAAAGTGAAAGAAGCTTAAATTGTTTTCTATGGTTGTTCTGTTCCAAACGAACCATCTGGCTGTGTAAAGTTTCCATGAATAGGTGGAGGCGTATTCATCATGTTACCTTAAAGTCTTGGGGGTTGCGTCCCACTGGATGTAATCGCTTTAGGGGTCTTTATAGGGTATGTTGGTTAAGTAAGTATTTAAAGTTGAATGGGGCTCATCCCGGGATGCGGAGATGCCGGTTTGTCTTGGGTTGTGGGTTTGATGCCCGGTAGTTGGGCCCGACCCTCCCCGCCCCTTGTGGTGGGGTGCTTGGTCCCCATCAGAGAGTGTCTAAAGTTTTGTATCTGCTATTAGTTCCAATGGTGGGGGACCCACATTGGATCTCGCACAAAGGTCTCTAGAATAAAATTGGTGTTGGACTTTCCATAATGGTGGGGAGTCCGCTCTGACCTCCCCATGTTGGTTCTAGTCTCGTCTTGGGTGTTGGTAGGTTCTTAATGGTGGGGAGCCCTTAGGCTTCCCCTTGTTAACCTTTTGGTTCTGTTTCTAAAGATGAGTTGGCACTAGCTGATTAGGGTGCTTCTTGGTCGTGGTTGGTCTCGTTGTTCGTTTCAGACAGATGACGTGGTTTGACCTTGTTTGTTCATTCTATCCTAGTGTTGTGGTTTTTGTTTAATAGTGCTTGAGATGTCTCGACTTGGGAAGTTGGGTTCTATGGGTTTAAGAGTTCGTTTTCTAAAACAATCAGCTGGAGGCTTTCTATCTCTTTTTGGTGGGAGACACATATCAAAAAGTCCTTCTACGTGTTTCTTGATATTGTCTTTGAGTCATTCTCTCTGAGCACGATGTTTTTGTCTCTTTTTGCTTGGTGTTTGTGGGGATCCCCTTTGAACCTTAAGGGAGTGTGGTATTCTAATTTGGGGATTTGGTTCTGGTTGTGGCTTTCCGGGGACGGAAAGCTTTATGGTGGGGAGAATTGTCACACCCGTCCTTTTTATATTATTTATATTAATATTTTTTTTATCGGGCATCAGATAGTTCAGGTCGAGACCCGAACTTAAAATTTCTAAGTTTTATTTTTGAAACACACTTTTTGGCCTTTTCGGCGTTCAGCGTGCCACTGTTGAAGCCGCGCGAACATTCTTGGGTCACCGCGTGACCTCCCTCTGCCCTTCGCACGCCTGCTTGATGTGCAACCAATTAAATAAAGAAGTTATTAATAAGGAAATAAAAATTTAAAAGAGGGATAAAATGGAAATAAAATTGAATAAGAGACGTGAGAAAATTTAGTGGTTGTTTTAATGTTGAGGGATGTTATTATCGTTATTATTGTTAGTTTTAAAGATAATAATTTATTTAGGTTATTATTATTATTATTAGTTTTATTTTAATTCATTGGACTTTATTTCATTTCCTTTTTATTTTATTTTCTTTTTCTATTTATCATTTATTTTTTTCCTCTCTTGCCTAGGGTTCGGCCAACCCTTCTTTTTTTTTCTTTCCCGTAGCTTCTGTGTGCCGCCCCCCTTTTTCTCTTCTTTGTTCTTCTTCTTGTTTTTATTTCATGCCGCAAGAACCCTCCTGCCTGGTTCGACGCCCCCTGCTCGGCTCGGCACCCCCTCCTCCGCCCGACGCCCCCTGCTCGGCCCGACACCCCCTCCTCCGCCTGGCGCCCCCTGCTCTGCACAACACCCCCTCCTCCTTCCGGCAGCCCCGGCCGCCGCTCCATCTCCCTCCCGGCCGCCGCTCCGTCTCCCTCCCGGCCGCGCCACCCTTACCGGCGACCACCCTTCCGGCCAGCCCTCCTAAGACCTCCCCCGGTGCTCCTCCTGTTCATCGCCCTCCAAGCCGGCCGCCGCGCCGTCGCCCTCCATGGCTGGCCGCCAGACTCCCTCCCCCCTGCTCCGTCCGGCTTATGCTGGTACCCCGCACCCCCTCCGGCGATCACGCCCCAACCTCCTCGCTCGCATCGTCCCCCTAACCTGCTGTCCTCCTCCTTGCCCAGCCGAACCCTTGCCGAACCCCTCCTATTAGGTGAGTTTTATTTTATTTTATTTTTATTATATGTTCATTTTCCAGCGGGTATGATGTTTTTTTAAGGTTTGATATTGATTATTGTTGGTTCGCATTTGAGTTGTTGAGTTGCCGGTGAGAGTCTCATGTGGTTTGGGGTCCAATTTGTGCTAAATTTGGTCTGTATTTAATTCTTCTGTCGATATTTTGTTCTTTAGGTTCTTTTTCTGAGTTCGTTGTGGTGCTTTTGGTGTGAATTTGGAGTCGCGTACCTTTTTTTCTGAAGTCACTACACACAGGTAGGTGGTTCCATGCCTTTGCATCATCTAGATAATTTAATTTGTTTGTTTAGTTATACTTAATATGTTCCATGATATAATTTCACGGTGCGATCTATGTTTATAATTCTTTGGCATGCTTGTTTGATGAAAATTGGATTTCCTAAGTAGTATGCTTTTATTATTTATATATGTGTTGTTGTATAAATGAATGGTTGTGTTTTGTAAGTGGCACAAAATGCATTTTATAAATTTGTTTGACATGCGTACCTGAGGAAAATTGCGCTCTCTTTTGAAATGTTTTTTTTCCGACCTTGTTGTGGTGAATTTTAAAGGTGTCTAATAAATTGTGCAAATGGTGAAAATGAGGTTTTAGAAAAGTTGAGTGTTCAATTGATTCTAGAATGTTCTTTTTATGTGAAGATTTGTGTGTTTTGCAATGAGGTTTTATGGTATACATGTAATATGTTTTGCGAACTGAGCGATTGTTTATTTGAGCGGTATTTGGGATTTCAAACATGGTTGAAAGATTTTGAGGGATGTTTGGTAGGTGCGAAAGGTGTTTTCAAGTCGCTTTAGATGTTTTTGTATTTAAATAGAAATTTCCAAAGTATATGAATCACATTTGGTGTGTTTGACTTGTTGTGTACTTTTGAAATTGAAATGCAAAAATTGTTTTAATAATGGAAAACAAGTCTTGATATGGTTACCCCGTGTATCAAGTTGTAGAGTGATGTCTCAATATAAAATCAAGTGGGCTTTGGTGTAATGTCTTTTTTTTTTGTTTTTCCTGAAACGGTTTCATTAATAGATCAAATGGCTCTTTGGTACATTTATATGACGTAAAAAGGGTATTTTGAAGGAGTTGAATGCGCGTCCATTTTTTAAAGTAGTATATTTTTATAAAATGAGACATGTCTTTGGTGTGCGTGTGTCTTGGAAATGGTGTTTTGGTATGAAGCGGTGACCTTTTGTGTAATGTCATGCTTGGTTTGTGAAATGTGAAAGTGGAGTGTGATTTGAATGTGAAACATGTTTGAGCACAAGGGAAAACCCTGGGTATCTAGGTGGGCAGACTAGAACTAGTGCGCTAGTGAACCGGATGGGTGTCGTCCCTGTTTCACTTAGCTGGATTGACGATTGCAACACTAACTAAACATGATATCTAAGGGTCGTGGCCTTCTAAGCCACGTGTTCTGAGGGTCGTGGCCTTCTAAGCCACGTTTTCTGAGGGCCGTGGCCTTCTAAGCCACGTTTCACCGAGACACGAGGTTTCTAGGGTCCCACTTGAGCTAGATGAACCTTAGGGAATTTACCCGTAGTGCTCTACCAACTTTTGCGTGGTGCTTTCCGTCGGCATATGGAAGACCACTTGAGTATGTGTGTGTGTGTATGTGAGTGTGTGTGTGTGTGTGAGTCTGTGTGTGTGTGTGAGTATGTGCGTGTGTGTGTGAGTATGTGTGTGTGTTCCCATATTGGACATTTCTCTTCCCCTTTAAAATCGTGTTTGTTAAATGAGTTCTCTTTAATGTTTTTCTTTTAGAATTTAGCTTGTAAATGTTTTATTTAAAAGCATTTTTAAATTGAAATTATGGATAAACACATTAAATTGTCTTTTTGATGTTGTGGCATGGAACCTTTTTAATGGGTGACGTCCTATTGGGCTTTTGGCTCACACCCTACATACACCTTTGGGTGTATGTAGACTTTGTTTCTTGTGTATTCCAGGTTGTGACTTCGTACTCAGCGATGGTGGCTCTGGTTGCTGTTGGTCCTCATGTGCAGGTTGGTGTTGGTATCTTGGGGATGCAACTTCTTGTGTCAGATGAGGTTGGTTTGGAACTTAGTTCTCTATTTCTATTGTTGTTCATTTTGGGTTTTAGCTGAGTTGTAGACCTAAACCTGTTTATAGTTCAGAAGTGTGTTTTGTAGTCTGTTTCCAGTTTCAGTTATTTATCTGGTTGGTGGTTTTTTTTCTATCTTGTGTTTCGGGTAAAACTGTTCCCACTTGTTAAACCTGATACTCGGGCACTTGTGCCAGCCCGTGGGGATCGGGAACGCCCTTCGGGCCTTGCCGCGGACCGGGTCGGGCACCGGGTCGGATGGCGACCCGGCCTGGTTCGTGACATATCATGGGGTATATATTCTGGATATATTGTTGAAATTTATTTAAGATGATATTAGGAATGTAAAGGTAGTAAGAAAATTTTAAAGATTAAACCAACATATATTCAATGAAGTATTTGAGAGAGCTTACCAAAAAGGGTTTAAATATGGGATTCATGGTACATTAGTAGGTAGTTCCATCATTCATCAAACCAAATTGAATTTCCTGAAAACAATATATCACTTAGGGTGACATGAATATGATATATTCCTTATATTAAGGGGTGTATAGATTTGGTTTTACCCTGAATAACCATCCATGGAGGAAAGGGCATTATTCCTATACATAGCAAAAATCCTTAGATCTATGATTTTAATTGGGAAATCATCTTTTAGGCAATTCCTATTGATATATATGAAGATGATACAAACTCTAACCCACTAATTTCCATTTTCAATAGGATGTTATTGGAAATATATATAGATACTATACTTCCAAACTAATTTCGTAAATGATGATATTTTCATTATCAGCTTCGAGTTTTGTGGTGTTATATAGTTGTGTCCTTTTGGATTCCTTTTATAATCATGGCTGTTTTCTGCCAATAATAGGCATCGAGTGGGAACCTTAGGATTGGGGCCTATAATTTATAAGAAATTAGATGAAAATATTTCTAGAAATTTATTCAAAATATGGGCATGTGCCTCTTCTATTCAGAATAAATTGTAGAACTAATAAATGTTTTTTTGTTGGTCCTCCTATGTACCAGTATTTATTTGTATATGTTTTTCAATATTAGTTGAGACACCTCCCTCAAATTCTATATGATAATAACTAAGGTCTACCTCTCCTTCTTATTCCTCTTCTTATTACCCCTGCAATTATTTTTTCCCTTGAACATATTGAATGTTAGTGGTGAAAGACTGTTTTCAAAGTTAGGATAGGATTCAACTATTTTAAATTTAGATGACGAAGCATCTTCCTTCGACCCCACTAATGAATCTGGGATTATTTAAAGTTATTTAGGGGAGATAAGAGATATAGTTGGAGTATCTCAACTCTCCACAGGTTTCATGGCATCTTTTTTAACATTATTTGATGAATCTTGTGTCTATTATATCTCTGGGGACAGAATGAGATAATTTTCATCAAATAATTTTCCACCATTCAGATGGATGATGACCTTATCATTGATGTCCGGATTAGGGATCATTACTTATGTCATGATGGTTGTTTCATATTTTCCCTAATAAAGATGCATAAGTTTAACCTGGTTGATCTGAAAGAGATAATATTTAGTAATTTTTTTAATATATTGGATATGGTAATTTCATTAACGTTGGTGAATGTGACCAAAGAAAAGATGTCAGTTAGGCTTGTTTCCCTTCCATATGGTAGAATCCTGTATCAACATATTGTGATTCAAATGATTAAAATTGGGATTTATCATCATAAAACATCCTTATTTCTCCATTAATGCAGTTCTTGAGGTAGTGGTGGAATTATAATGGGATAGACACTTATTGATGTAACAAATTCTTTTCTAGAAGAACATTGATGACATATCCAACTGAATAAATATGAGTTATATTTTAGATATGTGGTTTGTGAAATGATACATGAGAATGATTATGTCAAGGGTACTTTGATCATTTTTTAAAAACCATATATATAAAAAGTATAAGGGCATATGTGGGACTCATTATAACACATTCCAATAATTTTTCAAACATTAATGAAGTTAAATCTAGAAAAATTATACATTAAATCCCAGGAGATTTCAATGTAATTTATCCTTCCATACAAATAGAAGGTTATGATGATTCAATGTTTGATAGAATAATTGTCTTTATATGTGGATGAAAATATAGTGTGTTATTTTTTAGGATTGATATAAGTATGATATAATTTATTATAAATAACCGAACATCAAAATCCTGATGTATTAGTAATGTCTCTTTGAGCACTTCCAAACGATATTTTGATAAACTGAATGCATATTGAATTTAAGGTTTTCCATCACAATTTAAAATTGATTTATAATTTCATTCTTCTAGGATAAATTTCATAAATTACCAACATTATTATTCTATTTCATAGGGTATTTTGGACCTAGATAAAATGATGTAATAAATTTACTCTTCATAATAGGAGTAGAATGTTCTCCATTACTTAGTGGGTTAGAAAAAACAAGTCTTCTAGTTCGCTATGGTTAATTAGAATATTTTACTCCAACTAGCCAGGAATATATGATGATTAGATTAGGGAAACCCATATAATATGTAGGGGACATTCAAACTCCCATTGGACCCTCTAGAGTTCTCTACTATGAATTTCGGAACCATAGATAGTCTGAGCAGTAATGTGGCTAGAGTTACGTGTCCTTATGTGACTATATCGTCCCCCATTCCCATGAATCATGTGGCCTCTTTATATTTTTTTTAATTTTTCGATTAGGAACATGAGTTTCTATACATATTCGTTATTTTGTAGTGAATTAATTATGTTAAAGTAATCTGTGGAACCAAATATTAATTCTTTTTTTTATGAGGATAACATCTCGTGGGTCAACTCTTTTGATTCCATTTGGTGGGGCAGTGACCATTATTTAAAGGTCAGATGCATGAAATCATAGGGAGTCATGGATGTTTTTGGCACTAATACACGATCATATTCTTTTACATGCCTTTTTCTTATCTTCTTGTGTAACTTTTTTGAGGACCAGTTCATGAAGTATTATAGTTCCAATGAGGTTGGTCGTTCTACTGAAGGATAAACTCAGGGAATATTTGGTTGATTCCTATATTTCATATTTATTTAATAATATTTATTTATTTTCTCAGGGTTATCCAATCATTTATCCCCTATAATCTTCTTAGATAATATTCTTTCCACTCTCTATCTACACGTAGGGTAATAGTGAAATCACATGTTACCTTTAATTGTGATTTCCCAAAGATAACTTTCCTAGAGACCAATATTTTTTGATTTTTTTTAGAAAAACTAATTCATTGATGGTGTTCCCCAATATCTTGTGGATGGTGATATATATTGATAAATCACTAAGACACACCCAGTGGGTCTATATGGGAGTTGTCCATTTGAGAAATTTGTTCTCCATAGCAAACATAATGTAGCCTGGGATATTATCTTCTAATAAGAAATAAAAATTATTCATTGGTTCCTCAAATTGGTCTCACCTCTATTCCATATACTCATCTTGGAGAAAGTGGAATTACTACCGATGCATGGGAAGGGGAGTAATGAAAAGTGGCGTAAGTTATGAAGATGGAGCTGGGGTAGGGCTGCCTTAAGAATGATAACAATATCATCTGATTTCCCTATTCTCTTCCCCCTATATGATGTAATTACTACGGAATTTTCTTGGTTCATAAGATGGCATCATCTAATATTTTTGTAACTATAACAAGATCTGGAATCCCTCCTTTATATTTCATATGGATTAGTGATGTTCTCTACTCGAAGTGATGATTCTATATATATATTCACATCAAATATTTATACCGAATAAGAATGTTTAGTGAGTAGGTCAACCCCTTCATCATAATAATCAAATATGATACCCTCTCATTCTACCAATATTTCCTGTATGAAAGTTTAGGTATTGGAATATTCTATAATGTTGAGCTGAATCTTAATAGAAACTTTCCATGGATATCATCAATTTCCATGATTGGCCAACCCATAAAACTGATGTACCACACAATGGATGTCACTTTCAGAATTTGTATGAAGCACCCAAGTTTCACCCATTATTTTTATGTAGGGGTTCCCATAATGGGATCATAGTTTTCAAAAATGAATCAAATGTTTCTATGGGTCCCTTGAGCCACTAAAAATAGGAAACAGAGTTTTCCCTATGTTTTATGGGGGAAGGTTTGGATCCACCCTTTTAGAGTAAGGATTCCTTTATAAATTTACAAGTTAACATTTTTATTTTACAACATCCAATCAATCATTAAATAACAAAATATTATTGATGATCCCAAGAGGGATGTCTAGTTATATATGAGATTGAATAGGGGAACCAATAGGTAGGGAAAACTATGGTGGATCTTCTTATACCTATGTTCAGTAACATACATGCGTTGTTCTATGATGATATATATAACCTCTCATGTGTTTTAGGCATAATAAAGGGAATTATTTCTATCTTTTAGTAATGGTATATAAGTATATATTTTTCTGGTACCCTATGTTTAAATTATGTTCTAACACCATTTCATTTATCATCATAAAACCTATCATTGAGGTAGTTTGGTAAGGAGAAAAACATGATTCATTGTTTAGAGAACATACCCTATAGTGATGTTTCTTTATAGTTGTTTTGCATTAAGGTTTATGCACACCTTCATATCCTCTTATTACAAATAAATATTTCTTCATGTGTGGGGTGATCAACCTCATTGGGTGGTTGGTGAGGTATGACCCCAACTTTACCTTTTTCCATGGAATATTCATCTTTAGGGAGTTGTAGTGGAGAATTCATTGTATTTTCAATATTCATATAAAGCCTTTGGTTTTATGAATGAACTATATATTAAATCATTTTTGTATGGACCTTATTACATATAGAAACCTCCTCCTCCTTTTCCTCTATTCTGATATCATGTTTTGTATTGTCTACTGGGGTTGGGGTAATAATGTTCATTGATATTTAATGCATTGAAAAAATTTCAATATCATAATTATTAGATTGCTTCAGTTTGTGTTTTGCATGTCGCCTCTTCCTCACTATTATTGGTCCTCTGGGAATCGTTTTGCGAAACATGATCTAAAAAGACTATGTGGAAAAAAATTTCATCAGTGCTGCTAATGAGGATGTCAGTTCGTTGGATTGGAATAATAGAAAGTTTCCATTATATAGTTCTCTACCAAAATTAGAGATGATAGACTTCCAATAGTGTGGATACTAAGGTAGAAAACACCCATCACTATGGAATGGGGTTTTTTATGTTCAATTTTTACATCAATTCCAGGAATGTTGGTCATCTATGAAAGTATTATTAAATAAATTATCTAGACCTTGGAGATTGGGTATTTCCTAGATCACTAGGTCTTCAATTATCATGGATATCTCCCTTGATTTTTTGGAGATTGTTTCAAATATAGGCTACTTCTGTAATGTTATTTTCACATGAGCCCCATGTTTTATTGATATTGGATCATTGAAACAATTCGAATCCCTTATGAAATTGTTTTTATTGGTATTTTGGAATATCCATGTAAAATAATTTCAATAGATCCCTGACTTCTTCCATGACCACATTGAATGTTATTCATGATTTGTTGTTGTTGAGAATACCATTTATTACAAGAAGAGTTAGTTTATTGAATATTTCCTGAAGTTGTGACATTACATAATGTCTCAATTTTTGGGATTAGTTTGTTTATGATTAAGGTTAAATACAACCCCACATGTTCTCCCCTTCAATCGACATGAACATTGGATGAGGTTTCACATATTAGTTGATTACACATTAATAATTCATCAATGAATTATAGCTAAACGTCTCATTGTTTTGTCCTGAAATCAGGCATCATGTATCTGAAAGGTATACCAAGTAAATTAAATGATATATTTATTTTATTTACTTAAAATTACAAGGCTATTTTTTATATGTAAAAAAAATTCATAATGAAGTACAGTCCATAAATTTATGTGCATGCCTTGAAAACACTATTTTGGTAACACATTTGGATACTATATTGTGGAGTTCCTATAGGATAGAAAAATACATGTATGTTTTCATTAGAAATTTATCTCCTCGTGATAAATATTCTCTATTTATATATGGAAGTGGTTACACAACCTGATCTGACCAAATTGGATGTTTCCATACTATTTTATTGTAAATAGATTGTTTTCTAAATATTTTCTCTATTAAATTGGATTGAAAATTATATAATGTTGGTTCATAAGATGGTCATTTCATTCAGTTTTCTTCTAGTTGATAAATGATTATAATTTTACATGATGATGAATTGGGAAATAATGCCTTCATTTTCCTAAGTGGTTCATGGTTGAAGGGATTTCCATTTATTATTTTAAAAGAGTAGGAACTTCTTGATGAAATGAAGTGTTACTATGGGTTGGACTTTGTAATGGAAGCCATCATTGATATTAATACCATCATTACATGATATCTAACTTCATGGATAATTCAAGCATTGTGAAACATGATGAAATCCTCCAGGGAGGACGATGGAGGCCCTTCTTATTGATCGATCATCCATCCCTAAAGAGGTTTTTATGTTCATTAAGATATGGTTTCTTGCGATCGATCAGATTCTAGTAGTTATGTATTTCTTCATGGTAATTCATTTGGGGTGGTCCTTTAAAATAACGAGAAGCAATGTTTTGGGGAGAACCTTAACAATTGAAACTATTATGACTATAATTTTTTAACAAATGATTTGGATCATAATACATTATATATAAATGTATGAGGGCTTAAAGAACACCAGCATTAATTATAGTGGGTTCAAAAACATTCCCTTCATTTTCTAATCACCATTGGTAAACTGACCTTCTAAATTCCCACTTTTTGGAGCCTAGGGACACTTGGAATTGATAACAACATTCAAATATGGAATCTCTTTTTGTGTATCGTTGATGCTGTTTCCAAAATTATATGATAGATTTTTACACTTTTGTAAGGGATATGTGATTACCTTAGGGTTGGCACTACGATGGACCGATGACCTCCAATTTGAATAGGGTATGGACATGATCTAATGGTTTATTCATAATGAGAATTTACCTAAGACCATCCAATATGGGTGTAAGGATAGGTTTATACTCTGTACCTATCCTCATATTATATTAATGAGTCACCCTATTTTATGATAATGAGTTGTGTTTCCTCCCTTTCAGAGCAACCACTTGTATCATTATTTAATTGCCTATTTTAAGGATCTGGGTAAGAATGTGAATCTTCCATTTTTCCATTTTCATAAACTTTGAGTGAATTTTATGGATGGAACATGGATATATGACCAATGTTTTTATACAAGATTTGTTAAACTAATCATGTCATCCATTTCAAATTAATATATACCAACACTATCTATGTGTGGGAGTAAAGATATGGGTCTACCTAAAGTTTATAGTTGGGGTTTTCTAGCTTGTTTCCCCGTGTAATGTAATATTATATTGGTATGATTAAGTCAAATGATAAGGGATATTTATCTTCTCATAGGTTTCCATCATATACGATTGATGAGTTTTCTTGGTTTCTTCCAATTCATGTATGACTGTTTTAGGAATAAAAGAAGGAATTTTATTCCAGCCATAAGTTGCTGAAAATGTTTGTTTCTCTACATATTTTGTTGGAATTTGGACGTGGGAATTTAAGAAATTGTTTTATTTTTACCTCAAAGTATTACATTGGTCATTGGGTCTTAAGGTACCTCTTTGGAGCCCATGGGGTGGTCTTTTAATCATATATGGGACATTGGTTCGTGTAGCATTGACTATGGAGGCAACTTGAAGGGTCCCTTTGGGGATACCCTTATGCTATTGAGGTGAAGCCATTTTTTTAAATCTTGATTGTCCTTCCTGGGTTAATGTAATAATCACATTTTATATCTGAAGGGATGGATCCCCAAATTGATTGACACAACATATGATTCTATCTTATCATAGGTGTTTCCCTTGGAATCCGTGGATGACCGCCTTGATGGGAGGTTCAAACGTTCCGATCAGTTTCTAACGGGTTTGTTCGTAGAACCGGAAACATCCAATGATTCCACATCAATTCGGACCTACTTTCCAAAGGTAGATGCTCATTAGTTTATGGACTGATGAGGCTTACGAATTTTCATTGGTCGAGAGGATGGGAGTTCGGACTCATCACACCTTTTTAGGGGAATTCTAATCTACTCCGGGACTCTCTTTATAGATTTAAGTTATGTTCGTGAATCCTTATTACATTACCAAATCAAAAATGAGTTTTCCTTTAAATCTGACAATCAATGATCGATATGTAGGAAATTTAGAGATTCTTTTGTATGTATTCGAGGTTCTTCATCAATAGAGAATCATCTGTACTTGTTAGAGATTCATGGTCAATGGTACCCTTCGACACATTTATACAGAAGTCTCTCGGTCATTATGATGACCATGCTGGTTTTAAAGCCACTCAGTGGGGCACTTGAAGATTATTGTCATTCAGAATGACATGGATTATTTTAGAGTTGGGATCGAACCCGCAGATGGGCTACCTACATATCCTTTGTTTTATAAAAGGAATCAGAACCCACGTAGTTCGAGTAATGGAGTATGATGTTTATGATTGATGGCTCAAAGAAGGATGTCAAAATTAATTTTACACTCTAAACTCACGTGATTCATGCATGGTCTGAGAAACAAGAGGAATTGGTAAAAAATAGACAATTGTGCCATAAAAGATGTAATCATAAGAAATAATGTGGGGATTATGTAAGTATGACTGCCCAGATAAATGAAGGGTAGGATTTACATTAGGGAAGAAATCCAGGAACAGGGTCCATAAAGGTATATGTGATTCATGGAGATTTTGAATACTCTAACTTGGGGCTTATTCCTGAAAATGAGGCCCAGGATAAAGATTAAGGTCTGGGGCTTATTCCTGAAGAGAATCCCCAAATAAGGGAACTGGGGCTTACTCCTAAAAAGGAAGCCAAGATTTGAAGACTTATGACTGGGGATTATTCCTGAAAAGGAGACCCAGGTTAAATATTCTCTCATCTAAAAGGAGGATGTTGAATGAATGAACTCTCACTTTTTAGTGACATAAAGATATGTAAATCACTAGGTTTTGAGAGATATTCCACAGAATTCCTTTGAGATAAAGAAGTCAAATCAAAAAATCATGCCATAAATGGCTTTGAAGAGTATCTTGAAGACTGAATCTTGAATAGGAAATTTGTAATGGATTAAGAGGGGTGAAATGGGAAAGATAGGCACCCAAAAAGGTAGGGGTGCGCAAGTCCTGGCAGGTGCGCAGGTACTGCGTGGTTGAGCAAGTCCTGGTCGCGCAGGTCCTGGTCGCACAGGTATGTCTGCGTGACAGATGGTGTACATGTGCGGAAGTTAACCAGAAGGGTAATACTTGAGTGACTCTTCATTAAATCCTTTAGAATCCTCTTGAGGTTCTTCCAGAAGAAGGGCGCACAAGATCTAATGAAGGAGTAAGGTGGCGCACAAGTGTGGCCCTTTTCCCTTAGGGCTATCCACTTAGGCGCGCAAGTGTTGATGAGTTTCCACACTAAGGCTTTCCTCCCCCTCTTTAAATCTTTCGTCCTAGGTAATAAATTACCTTATAAGTGTTCCGGAAGCTTTGAGAAGAGACTAGGGCACCGGGAGCTCAAATATGGGTTTTTGGAAAAAAAAATCTTCCTGAATGGGGGGCCCATAGAGTCTATTTATAGGCAGGAGAAGACCACGGGCAGTTATCACTTAGGTCGCGCAAGTCACTTGTGCGACCATAAGGCATCACGCAAGTGGACTTGCGTGATAGTGATATAACTTTTGCGGCATAGGTGCTTTTGATCCCTTGTTCATGCCTTTGCCTATTTTTGATATTTTTTTCAAAGGTTGAATCACTTTAAGCTCAAATATAACCCTTTTCCGATCATTAGATTCTATGACGAAAGGAGGGTCAACAAAAGTCCCCCCTCAGAGTTGGATCCAAAAGAAATAAGGATTTGACTCTGAGGAAATCGAAGACATACAAAGGAAAGGTGGCGCGCAAGTCTTGATGGCGTAGAGGGCGGTGCGCAAGTGTGCATCGCGCAGGGATACGACCCTTGATCATGCAGGGTACGATGCGCAGGGTCCCGGCCGCATCTATAAAATAGAGGGCCTTACATCCGTACAAGCATCCGGAATTCCGGACATCATACCTTCAAGCTCTCGCCGCGCAGGTCACCTTAGCCTTGTAGGTTGCTCTGTTTTCCAGTGTTTTCCTTGATGTCGCACTACTATAAAGGTATTTGTACTTGAACGGTTTATACATGCACGTCAAAAACTAGTGTGGCAGATGAATACATGTGCATCATGTTTAGACTTGCATGCCTTAATTCCTTAGCCATTTTTTTGAATTTTATCACAAATTTTATGAAAAATAAACTCATTTAAGAGTTTAATTTATTGAACTTTTGTGCACATTCAATGGCTCCTAAGGGAATTAAAACGTCTGATGAACTGGATAACAAGCGGATTGATGACATGATGAACATCATTGGCCATGATTACTATGATATTTGCGACAGAACTCTCCCAGATTTGGCTAAGTACTTGAAGAAATATCATCTTAATTTCCCACAAAGCATCTACCTACCTCTATAAGGTCATGGTCATCTGTAAGGTGTCAATGTTCCATATGCAAATAACTATACACTCGTAATGCAGTTGCACTGCTACTCCTTCATTTCAGTTATGCAGTGCATTAAGGGCAACAACAATGGTGTGAACATTCAAATTCTTCCTCCATGTCATTTCCTTGCAGATATGAAAATGGCAAACCCATGGGCTGAAATGTTTTCCACTGCTGATTGGTGGAGAGATGACAAACATGGTATTAGAGAAATATCTGAAAATATTACTCTCTCCAAATGGATCTTTAATTCCAATGCTCCATTCTCAAATCCATGTATCCATCTTCCAAGTCTCTTGGACAGAAACAGAGTCACTGCTTGATCAGTAGAAAATTTTCTCCGACCGCACTTAAGAACATCCTTTTACAATTGTTCCAAGAAGAGCTGGTATCACTACATCTCTTATTATATCCAGTTGAATGAATGAATTCTAGGTGGTTGCTGATGAAGCTCGGGATGTCGTAAATCAAATGAAGTGTTATGTTGAAAGCCTCTTGTAATTCTTGGAAAAGAGAAGATACTCCAGTCTGTGGATGTCCTTTTAACTCATATCTATCAATGAAAAACACTTTCACCTTCACTCATTTGTACCTGAATTCTCTTTTACTACATGATTTAGATTTTACCTAAGCCAATGGGCCTAGTAAGCGTAGTTTGATTTTTTACTAGGATTAATGTAAATAACCCTAAAAACTTCGAACCATTTAATTTCTCAATGTTACCTAAATCATACAAAAATGTATGTTTAGTGAGCTGGGAAATTGACTTTTATTCAGAGTTCCCCTGTCTTTTGAGTTCAGTTTAAAGTCATGCACGTCGGACATACAAAGGATAATGTTTAAGGTCGAAGTAGCTTTGACCGAAGTGGATTAGAATTGACTCAGTTCCTTGACAAATCATTTGAAAACATAGTACCATACTCAAGTATGAGGGAAAATATGTATGCTATGACTTAAGAATATTTTAATCTGAGGAATGATATGAAAAATAGCTAAAAGGCATTAGAAGAAGTAGTTACCAAGAATGAAGTTACCATTATTTAACAAACCCGTTAGGGGGTCGAATTATGCAGGGCCACATAAGGGCATTGGCTGCATAGTTAAATAAAAATACTATCTTTTGGCTAACAAGTCTGTTATGTAGACTATTTATGAAAGGACACCTACAGGCACGTGCTTCATAGTCAGGCAAAGGAATTCTCAGAAATTTACTTTCCTAGTGCTAAAAGCCAGTGAAAGTTTATAGAGATTCAAATCTTCCAAAGTATAGAGTTTGTTGTATGGAAGGAGGTACTTGAATATGGAGAAGATATTTCAAAACAAGATTATCGAAGAACTAGATGAATATCACTCCTATGAAGGTCTGACCCAAACATATGGAAGAGGAATATAAACCATAGACTTGAATACTTTCAGATCTTGAAAAAGGATATGGGTCAAATATGTTAAGGATGGATATTTTTGTGGATCCCTACATACTGTCATTTAAGACAAATAAGGACAAAAGAGGCATTCTTCCCATGAATGAAGTTACCACTATCCGACAAACCTGTTAGGGGGTTGAATTATGCAGGGCCTCCTATGGTCATTGGATGCATAGTCAAATAATAGTATCTTTTGGCTAACAAGTCTGTTATGTAGACTGTCTATGCAAGGCCACCTATGGGCACGCGCTGCATAGTCAGGCAAAAGAACTCTCAGAAGTTCGACATGTTTGTGACTAGGAGTCATGAAAAGGGTTATGAGGATCTGGAAATATTTAAGGTTATGATTATGACACATAAGTATGGGTATTGTTCAATGTATATAGAGATACAAAGATCAATGCTAACCATAATCATGTTGTGGCTAGGTCCTGAATTAAAATGTTGGACTTCACTACGTATCCCATAAGGATGATAATCAAGCCATACATAGTTTTTAAACTACATTTAGCATCATGTGGGGCAAAAGGATTAGAGATCTTAGTTTAGGGTTGTAGAGCTTGGACCATTGTAAGAAATACACATTGTGTGCTTTCATGGGGACGTTTTAACCAAGGGACTGAAAGTGGAATTTGGGGTTAGGCCCAAAGACTTGGGGCTGGATTCGAGGGACACTCGAACATTCCTACGTATCCCATACAGATGGGAATCAAGCCCACATAGTTCTAGAAATACCCTTTGAACAAATTTGGTTCATACATATGAAGGGTGAAAGGGGAATTTAGTACAATGATGGTTAAACCCAAGATAAAAGGTTTGGGCGTTGCCATGTATGCATGTATTCTTTGAGATGAAACATGATTGAAAAATCAATATAAATAATGGTTCCCTCTCAGGTGAGGGTATCAAAGAATATTGTATTTTATTGTCATACTGGACAAATGTGTTGTATATTTTAACGTCCTATAACAAGGACGAATGTGAACCAATGTAAAGATATTGATTCTAGGGGCGGTTTCATGAATCAACATCGTATGAGATAGAGGTGAACTGATGTGAAGAGATTGGTTTTGGGCTTGAACCTTGGGAGGTTGCCTACATACCCAGCCTAGATGGCAAGGATAAAAGTCTGTGTAGTTCAATTAAATATTGAAATAATGATCAAGTTGTTCTTGGGGACAATGACCTAAAAAATTGTTGGGGACTTACACATGGTTAGAAGCCTAGAGAAAATATTATGGTTGAGGTTTTCTCTAAGCTCAAGTGAGTCATCCTCGGTGTGAGAAACAAGAGGTAACAACAACCTTAACGAGACACAGTTTAATGTCATGTAGGACGTATGAAGGGACTATGCAGTTTAACGTCTTGCAGTTAGGACTATTGGTGTTGCACAGTTTAGTGTCATGTAGGAGAGACAAAATACAGTTTAATGTCATGTAAGATGTATCACGAACATTCTGTACAGTTTAGAATCATATTGTTAGGACGATGGGAACAATATAATTTTGCGTCATGTTGGACGAGGGGGGGGGGGGGCTGTGCAGTTTAATGTCATGTAGTGAGGAAAAAATAGTGCACCATTTTAATGTCATGTTGGACGCATTGGGGATTTTTTTCACAGTTTAACGTCATGTTGGACGAAAAAGGGATGATACAGTTTAGCTCCATGTTGGAAGAAAGTGAAAATAGTTTAAGGTCATATTCATAGACCCTGGATGGTGCAGTTTAGTGTCATGCTGGATGGTGGTGTAGTTTAAGGTCATACAAGACCTTTGATGATTATGTAGTTTAATGAATTTCCGGACGTAGGGGAATTTTATACAGTTTAGCATCATGTAGTTAGGACATCACAATTTAACGTCTTTCTAGACGTAAGGGACTTGAAAATAGTTTAGGGTCATATGAATGGACCGTTGATGATGCAGTTTAAGGTCATACAGGACCTAGTTGCAGTTTAAGGTCATACTAGACCATTTAGGGAACTTTGTTTCGCCCAGTTTAACGTCGTGTGGGACGAGGATGCAGTTTAAGGTCATACTGGACCATTGCTGTATAGTTTTAACGTCATATAACAAGGATGAACTGGTTCCGCATAGTTTAGTGTCATGTTTCAGGGACAAAATACACTTTGCAGTTTATACAAAATATTTCTTCAATAATCTGGAATTGGTTGGAGTAGTGATGAGTTCTCCATCCATTGAGATTAATGAATAAGATCCATTGGAGTAGACCCTATGTATTGAATAAGGTCCTTCCCATTTTGGCTCAAGCATGGGAGGTTTTATTCCTGGTATGATTGGAGTTCTGATAACTAATACCAATTCTCCCTGAGTGAATGAATAAAGAAGAACTTTTTTGTTAAAAGCTCATGCTATTCGATTCTAATAGACTTCCAAGTGGTGCAAAGTGCACAATCGTTTCTCATATAACGGTTCCAATTCATCCAATAGTTTTTGAGATTGTTCATCTGTAGATGATTGATCACAAATGGCAACTCTGAGCGAGGGTAGTTGAACTTCAATGGTAAATATGGCTTCCATTCCATATACCAATGAATATGCAGTTGACTGAGTTGCAGTGCAGGTGGTAGTCCAATAAGCCCATAAAGCATGAAAGAGTTTATTAGGACATGACCTCTTATCTTTATCCACCATCTTTTGAAATATATTTGAAAGAGTCTTGTTAAAGGCTTCTAACTGGCCGTTGGCCGCTGCATGATACCGAGATGAATGGTTGGATTTTATGTTGTATTCTTGATACAATTTCTTCACCTCGGAAGAACAGAAATTGGTGCCATTGTCCGTCAATATGGTATGAGGGACACCAAATCTGGTAATGATGTTAGACTTGATGAAGCTACCAATGCATTTAGAACTGAATTCCTTGAGAGGTATTGCCTCTACCCATTTGGAAAAGAAGTTAGTAGCAGTAATAATATACTTAAACTGCTTAGCCGTAGCCGAAGGGTAAGGTCCCACCACATCCATTCCCCATGTGGCAAATAGCCATGAGTATTTAGCTCTATGAAGAAACCCTGGAGGCTGATCAATGATGTTTGCATGTACTTGGCATGAATGACACTTCTTTGTGAAATTGACACAATCTCGTATCATTGAAGGCCAAAAGTATCCAAGCCTTCGAACCCGATCAGATAGTCTATGTCCAGACTGGTGGGCACCACAGACTCCTGCATGCACTTCTTTCATGACAGCCATTGTATCTTCACCATCAATGCATTTGAAGAGAACTCCATCAAAACTACGTTTGTAGAGAATTTTCTCTAGGTGATCTGGTCTATCATAAAGAGTAAAATTGACTACACATCACCAGATTTGTTCTTTCTCAGCTCTATCAGGTGGGAGTGTTCCATTTTGAAGGTATTCCCTGATAGGTGACCTCCATCATGTAGTATGACCATACAGTTCAGGAATGGGACTAATTTCATTAATTTCCTCCGTTCTGAGTTGAACATAAGGTGAAATTGCTCAACTGTGGGCAATAATGGTGGTTGTCTCATCCCGATTTGGATCTACCAGTGCTGTGGCTATATTAGCCAATGCAACAGCTTGAGCATTTTGTGATCTTGGGACATAAGAAAATGTTGGTTCCAAATGGAATTCCACCATTAACTCTCTGACGTTATCATACAAAGGGATTAGTTCTTCTTTTCTGATGGCATAATCCCCAATGACTTATTTGATTACCAGGTCTGAATCACCCATCACCTTCAAGTGATTCACTTGTGCATGAAGTGCTAATTCCAAGCATGTGATAAGAGCTTGGTATTCGGCTTCATTATCGGTACCACCGTCCCACAATAAAAAGGAATAAGGTAACACTGCCTTTTCTGGAGATTTGAGTACAATTCCTAAGCCAACTTTGTTGAATTTAGGATTTTCCATTTTCTTCCCTGTTGGACTTCTGGAAGAACCATCAAAATACATTTCCCATGATTGAGGAATTTCTTGAATAGAGAAGACTTCCTCATCATGGAGTTCAATATTTGAAGATGTGTCTTCAACTGAAGGGTGTTCAGCCAGGAAATCAGCCAGAGCATGGCCCTTTATCACCTTTTGAGACACATACTGAATGTCGAATTGCTCCAAAATAACTGCCCACCTTGCTAAACGTCCTGTAATCATTGGACGACTAAGGATGAATTTGAGCGGGTTATTACGAGATACCAATTGGACCTCGTGATGTTGCAGGTAATGTATCAACTTCTGAACTGCAAAGATTAATTCCAGGCAGCACTTCTCAATACTTTAATACCGGGTTTTTTCTTGAATCATAGTTCGACTGAGATAGTAGAGGCTGTTTTCATTCCCAGCATCATTCTTTTGAGCATGAAAGGCACCCAATGATCACTCTAGAGCTGTCACGTAGAGTATAAGTGGTCTTCCTTCAATATTTGTCATGAGTACCAGTGGACTCAAGAGGTATTTCTTGAGAATATCGAATGCTTCTAGATATTCTTCAGTCCACTGGTAAGTGACTCCTTTCTTCATCAATTTGGTAAAGGGTAAACTTTTTCCTGCCAAATTAGCGATGAAATGTCGAATATAGGTGGAGTGTCCTTAAAGTCCACTTAATTATTTAAAATTTTGAGGAGGTGACATACCAAGGATTGACTTGGTCTTCTCAGGATCGACTTCAATACCACGATTGAATACAACAAAGCTGATAAATTATCCTGATGTTACCCTAAAAGCACATTTTAAGGGGTTCATCTTTAAATTATGTTGTCGAAGCTTCAGAATATGACTTCCAAATCATTCAAGTGACTAGAACATTGTTTTGATTTAACCACCAAATAGTCTACATATCATTCAACAAATTTCCCTAAGAAGGGTTTGAAGATACGATGCATGGCGCACTGATATGTTTCACATGCATTCTTTAAGCCAAAGGGAATTACCCGGTAACAAAACACACCCTGAGGGGCTCTGAAGGCTATGAATTCCTCATCTTCTGGGGCCATTTGGATCTGATTATATCCAGAATATCCATCCATGAAGGAAAGTGCTTCATAGCTAGCTGTTGCATCATTTAGAAGTTCAGTAATCAGAACTGGGAAATAATCCTTAGGACAATGCCGATTAAGATCTCTGAAATCGTTTCAAACTCTAATTTGTTCGTTCTTCTTCTTTATAGGGATAATATTAGCCAATCACTTGGGATACTGAACTTCTCTGACGAAGTTATCTTTGATAATCTTATCCACTTTAGATTCAATTTTAGACGCATAAGTTGGGTGTGTTCTTCTCGCGACTTGCTTAAATCCTTGATGTTCTTCTGGTAAACCCAAATGATGAGTAGCAACATCAGGATCAAGCCCGGGAATTTCTGTATAGTTCCAAGAAAAAATATCTCTATTTCGCTTTAGAAAAGAAATATACATCTCTTGCTCTTCAAGGGTCTTGGCCGCAATGATTAATGTGGGGCGTGGATCTTCCTTTGTACCCAGATTAATTTCTCTGAGTTCATCCACAGTGGTAGAGATACCATCTTCAAATGCAGGAGGAGCATCTCTGAGATCTTCCTCTTCTTCTTCATCATGTGTTATTTCCTCCATGTCTACTTGCATAGTAGACGACAAAGCAGAATTTTCATGATTAGAAGAGTTGTCAAAATTTGCATATCTTGAAGAAGAAGCTTCCATTTCCTACCTGATTGATGATGAAGGGTCTTCTTTAGGTAATAAAGAGGAAATTATGGATTGAGAATCGACATCATTTTTCTCCTTCGATTGTTCAATAACTTCTTCTGGCCTAATTGGCGAAGCATATACTTGTTGGATTTCAGCAGATGAAATGAAGATGTCACCATTTGTACTTTTATCACTGCTTGGTAGATTACCAATTTCTCCCATGTTGTCTGGCTCGATTTCCATAATTGACATTATGGATCTTTCCATAAGAGTATTTTGATTTGGGTCTATCTTTTCAATTTGACTGATATGCAACACATAATCTGTACTCACATGTGTAAATGGATTTACTGAAATTTTTTCCAAACCATATAGAGCATTATCTTTGGTAATCTTCTTTTGTTATGGATTTCTCCCTTTGGTTCATGTGATAGAATTCTGCCTCAATGTATTGAGACTCACATGTCTTGAATGGGTCCTTATCACCATACAACATCCAAACTTGACTATTGAAACAATATTTGAGACATTGATGGTATGAATAAGGGATAGCCACATGTTGATGTAACCACGGTCTTCCAAGAAAAATATTGAAGGGTGAGTCTTGATCAACAACCATGAAATCTGAATTGGATACAAGATCTCCAAACTAAGTTCTGAGTGTAACTTAACCCAGTGGTTCTTTTTCATTTTTATCATATCCCTGTAGCATCATTGTGGAGGGAGATAAATCAGATTCCGTGTGGCCTAATCGACAAAGTGTACAAATGGGCATGAGGTTGACTCCTGAACCATTGTCAATGAAAACTTTTCGAACATCCATGCCATTTACTGTGCTAGAAAAGTACAATGGTCTAATATGTCCATGCACAACATCATCTTCATCTTCATCAGTAAAGGATATTATTCCATGGCATTCTGCAGGATTATTCTCTATGTGATAGACTTCAGCTGCAGCAATTTCAGTTTCAAACTCATGAGGACTTGACAAAGCCTTGATGAGTGCTTCCCAAAGATCGTTTGACAGATTCAAAGCATCTAGAATTGATAACATGGATGGTACTTGGTCCAAGTGTTTCAATATATCATACTTTTGATCCAGAGGTCTGCGTTTCCCAATAGGAATATGTGGTTTAGCAGGTACCTTGGAAGCAGATGCCTTAGAAGATGATGCATCTTGTATAGGAGTTGGCAATATTTCTGGTTCTTGAAGATTAGACTCATTAGATCCATTTACTTGCTGAGAGGAAGAAGATGGAATCTTCAACCGGTCTTCCAAAATAACTGTGCTAGGACTGAATTTTCTTTTGGTAGAATAACTTGCTTGTTCATGTTGAGCTCGCTGAAGGACTCTACCACAAGTTTTTGTTGTGTACACAGTTCTAGAAGGGGTAGAATTTGAATAGTGGATTCTGAAAGATCCTCTTCTTCCCCTGTATCCTGAGCCCTTGGAACTTCCTCTGATTCCCTTGTTTGATACAGGTAATTCAGTCTCATTAAAATCAAAATTGCGACTAGCATATGGATCTGTTAATTGAATCATATTAACAAAACCAAAGATCAACTCTTCATCTGATGATGACTCTACCTGATTAGCCTGTTTAGGCTATGCCGTTTGGTGGGGCGGTGCCCGTGGCTTTGAAGTAGATGGCATGAAGTCCTCCAAAGTCAATGGAAACTTAGGCTTTGACACATACTCACCTTCTTCTGATTCTTTTTCTTTCATTGAATCATGTCGTTTCTTTGAGGACTTTCCCTCTAACGAAGAGGGTTTTTCTGCAACATTCATGGAAGAAGACACAATTGGTTTCCTTACTTGGGTTTGCAAAATTGCATGAGTTCGATTGATTGTCTTTCTGACCATCCAATCATCACACTTTTGTGCATTTTTTCTTTTAACTTCCTGCCATTCATCTTCCTCCTTTGGAACTATAGTAGTGACACATGCTACCTAGGATGAGGAGCCTTTCAATGTGACATGTCCCAAGTCGACCATCTTTTTCAAGAGGTCTTTGAAGACAAAACACTTCTGGATGGGATGCCCCAACATTTGATGAAAAGGGAAATAATTAGGATGATCTTCATCTCCATTCTTATTTGGCCTCTTGGGTATTGGCAATTGAACCAAATTGTGTTCTAGAGCCGAAATGAAATAACCAGGAACTTGTTCATTTCAGAAAGAGTATGTTTTGCTCTTAAAATCCTCAAATTGTTTTCGTCTTTGATCTTTTTGATCGTCTGGATGAAAAGGCCTTTGTTGTGGGTGCTCAGAAGGTGGAGCCCTTCGAGAAGATGAAGGCTTTGATGTCGAAATAGGTACAGGTTCTTGTTTAAGCATAACTGTAGAAGATTATGCTTTACCCATTCTCATTCCAGGAGCTGATGCAATTACACGAGATTTAGCCTTAGCCTATATAAGAGAATATTCAATCTACTGAGCGATTGAAGTAAGGTCTTGAAACCCTCCTATGTATTTCATAGGGATTAATGGCATGCGTAATTCGTCACACAGATTTGCCACATAGATTGGCAACAATTCTTCTTGAGGGAGTGCTAAACTCAAGGAATATGTTAATCCCTTCCATCGAGTAATGAAATCAGAGACCCTTTCATTCTCTCTTTGCTTATAGTTTGTAAGATAAAAAACTGTTGTCTTTGGAAAAGTTGAGCTAACCTGAAGGAGTAATTTTTTGTGAAGATCCTCCCATCCGGTAATTGACTGGGATTGCAAGCTTTTATACCAAACAAAAGCTGCTCCTTACAAGGTTTGCACGAAGCATCGGAGTTTCACTGCTTCTTGCTGCTCCGGAGTTCCCATCATAGGATCACAACAAGACACGTAATTCGTCAAATGTTATTCTGGATCGCCTGATCCATTGAAAATAGGGAATACAGGGTTCCCAAAACTAGATGGAGGATAAATTGAATCTACCCATTAATGGTAAACATTATTTTCTGGTTGAACATGCGCACGCTTCCCTTCCATAGTTTCTAATCGAGCTATTAATGACTCAATAGTAGTTATTAACTTTTTGAGAAACATCTGGTTGAACTTGGACTTAAGTAGGCGCAATGACTGGATCTTGGACAGATGTGGCAATTGGCGCTGCAACATATGATTGCACTGCCAACTGTTGTTGCACTTGAACCGTAGGATTAGATCAATGAGGGTGTACTGAGAGAGGAGGATTTTCTTGATCCATCTCAGTAGCTGCAACAAATTGATTTGGCTGACTGACTCCAGCATGCTTAAGAAGAAGACTACACTGAAGTAGTTCTTCATTCAACCTTCTTAATTCCTTTATTTCTTCCTCCTGTTGTGCAAACGTCTGCTCTAGTGTGAGCGATTGACCTTCTCCAGAGGAAGGATATGTAACCTGGTTCTTTCCCTTCCCTTTGTTGGATCCTTTTCAGAGAGGGGGAAGTGGGTTACTCGAAGGATTACTTAAGTTCTGAGTAATCCTTTGACTTTGTGTACGCACACCTTCTTCATTTGTGTTGGTGCGTACATCTTCTTTAGCATGAACCTCTTCATCTGAGTCCCCTGAGTGAGCCTCATCTGGTGGATCAGCAACAATGGCATTGATGACATTAATCGATGCAGAACTCATTGCATCCCTTCTGTCAGCATTTCTGTGATATTTTCTTCTTTGGTGTCTTTGATGAGACATTGCCTTTTGTTGATTCAATCCCTCAGGAACTTTTTGATAAACCGTAATTTGGGGGGATTCTCCTGATAATTTGTCTCTTCGTTCCTCTTGAGGTTTCTTCCCCAATCGAGAAAAGACCGACTTTCTCTAAGGAGGGGATTGATGATTTGAAAAAGTCCCCAGTACATTGGACTGGGGCTGTTCCTGCTGTTCTCGCTCAACTCCTTGGAACCTATTTGATGATTCCGAGGGTTGGTTTAAAAGAGACCCCAGTCTTGCGAGCTGGGGTGGTTCTTGACATGCTATGTCTGAGACTTTCTTGAAAGTCCTCCTGATCTTGCGAACCTTAGTCCAGAAATTAGCTAGATGCATTAATCTGTATCTGCTTTTATCACCCAGTTCAAAATAACTTTGGATGATTTTCGACACTTCTTTCATTTGGTGACGGGATTTCTCCAAACGAGAGGCCTTTTCAATATTCTCATTTTCTTGATGCAAGAGTAATTCAACAACTAGTTCTCTATATTCTTGATTTTGAGAGAAACTAATTGAATCCGGTTCTTGGGCAAGCTTTTGATTACAAACAAAGCACATTGATTGAGGCCGACCATGGGAAATAACATTGCATGAGACCATTTTCGGTGGGCTTTGCTGACTGGAGATCACCGTGAAATTTAGTGCTCCATGAACACCCCATCCTCGGATACGAATACCAGATGGGGCATTGGAAATTAACTGACACAATCTTCTTAGTGCACCAAAGCATTAACATTGAAGGGCTCTCTGCTGCTTTTCAGCCTTCGGATATCGAGAGACTGATAGAGACGCCAAATCAATCTGACGTTGTAACCATTATATTATCTTAAGATGATTTTCATATTCATCATAAGATAATACTTTCTTTTTCAATTGAAAAAGAGTTTTCCATATGTTGAGATGAATATCATGAATTTCATCTTCCGTCAACATTTCTTGAATATTATACTGAGTGTCAGCCAGAGGCCAAAACATAACCGGCACCTCACCTTTCACCAGTTGTTTTCTCATGTTCAGCATTTCCTCTTTATCATTTGATGAAGATTCATCTACCTGATTTGACCAGAGTTGGTTTTTCCTTGTTTCTTCATTGGATTCAACAGGATTGGTAGATAAATCACTGATCAAACTAGAAGATGCATGACTTAGGGGTGGCTCGGAGAATGACCTACACCCTGGGATATCTTCTGATTGAGAAATTATTTCACCTGATAGCAATGAAGCTTCAGACATGACTGGTTTTGCATTTGAATGTGCCTCAAGATAAGAGGTCTTTCTTGGCACTACATTGTCCACTGGAGCATTTTCCGGGCAATGTGCATCACTACTGCGGAGAGGACTTTCACAGCGAAATTCTTCATCATGGGGAGGACCACCATAATGGGTTACAGCAAAAGATGATATCTCTTGCTCCGTGGTCTTCTGACCACACATAGGGTTCCTATGGATCTCATCTGAAGATAAAACTTCGAGATCGACCAAATTGTCATGATGCAAGAATTCATGAGGAAGTTTCTGTTGAAGACCTTCAGAATTAATGTTCCTACTATTGGTAACTGAGGGAGTAGAATCTTGAATTCCAACAGATAATTGTCTGACGACTTCATGAACTCTAGCATCGAGCAAGGCCTATTTATAGATTGGAACTTGATCTCTTGACTGTACTGGGCGGGTCATTTTCTTAGACGCCTTCTTACTTTCCTTGGAAACCACTTGTTGACAAAAGTGGCTACTCTGAGTAGGTGTATGTGCCTGATCAGGAAAGATGGTCAGGTTAGGCTGACGATCTCCTCTTAAATCAGGTGTATGTGCCTGACTTAGTCGTCCATATGATATGGGGGAGTATGCCCCAAAACCCTCTTGGACTGGAACAAATGTGTGTGTCTGTTCCGAAGTGAATTTTTGATTTATCACTCCACTGGTAGGAATAGATTTATGTGTCATTCCCTGAGATTCTGCTGAAGTTGTTATAATATCCTAGTAGGCATCCAGAATATGGTCAGGGATTTGCTTCTTCTCTTTCACCATTGATATAATATTCTTGGTGACTTCAGCTACCGGAACGAGAATATACATCCATTCCGGGCTTGGAGCAGGTGAATGTGCCTTCTCGTGTCCTCCTTTTCCTACCAGTGAATCCTGACAGTACTCAAATGTGGGGGAAGAGAGTTGAGTCTGCCTCCTATTTGTTGTCGGGGCTTTCTGACTGACTTCTTCGAATGCTACCAAGCGAGACTGTTGGTAGGCTTGATTAATATTATAATGTGTATGTGCCTGCTGATTACACTTCGCCAAACGTGGTTGGAAAGATCCATGATATGTAGTCAGACGATCCTGCTGACTAGATGATGGTGTATAAACAGGTGTATGTTCCTGCCTATAGTACTCTGTCGGAATTGCCTGGCGGGATTGGCGTGATGCTTCCAGACGAGTTTGCTGGATAGTGGAATTAAAACGGGCAGGTGTATGTGCCTTCTCGTTGCTTTCCACCTAGTTCGGTTGGTGGACTTCTCCGGAGATGGTAGAGATGAGAACCTTCTCACTGTTGACCAGATTCCGCCTCTGGTGGTTCGTCATGCTTGCTCGGGTTCGAGGAACCTGAGCCGAACTCCTTGAGTCGGTACCCTCATCATGTTGAGGGCGTACTACCGCACGAGTCTGGCGGCGATTGTTGGTGGGATCCCTCAGGAAGGACGCTTTTCTATTTAAATTAAGGTCCTGAGGGACCTTCTCATTCACCTCCCCAGAATAAGGGAGTGAATGGTGATTGCGTTCTGGGGACAATGACCCGAAACGTTTGGAGACGGTAGTCAGCACCGCCTACTTCTCGATCACTGGTCGTCGTTGTTCGGACGACCGATGTGAGTTTTTTACTTGGAGGGATTGTTGGGAAGCCTCAAGAATTGGGATGGTACTGTGTTCACAGTACTCCTTAACCAGTGTGTTTGATACCCAGCATTGAAGACGCTGAGTAGGTGATATCATCCTAAAAGAGGATGACGATCCAGCCGGAGTAGCAGTAGTGGAATTTGCAGCAGCAATATTCACAGGTGTGAATTTGAGAGCAGCCATTATGGAAATGTAGAAGATCTTGGAAAAGAGTGCATGTTTTATATAACAGACGTAATCAAGATAAATTAAGCTACTACATCTTTTGGATGAGCACATATGTTGTTGACTGTCTTGTTGGCCCTCTCATTGAGTTTAAATAGGGGCCTAACAAATAGGTAAAACATCATTTTTTTAATTTGGTTAAAGATTCATGTCGGGTTCACCATTTTTGTTTACCTCGGAATTCGGGGATGACCGCCTTGATGGGAGGTTAAAGCGTTCCGATTGGTTTCTAACGGGTTTGTTCGTAGAACCGAAAACATCCAATGATTCCACATCCATTCAGACCTAATTTCCAAAGGTAGGTTCTCATTAGTTTGTGGACTGATGAGGCTTAGGAATTTGCATTGGTTGAGAGGATGGGAGGTCGGACTCATCACACCTTTTTTAGGGGATTTATTATCTACTCCGGGACCTTCTTTGCAGATTTAAGTTATGTTCATGAATCCTTATTACAATAACCAATATAAAATGAGTTTTCCTTTAAATCTGACAATCAATGATCAATATGTAGTAAATTTAAAGAATCTTTTGTATGTATTCGAGGTTCTTCATCAATAGATAATCATCTGTACTTGTTAGAGATTCTTGGTCAATGGTACCCTTCGACACATTTAGACAGAAGTCTCTCGGTCATTATGATGACCATGGTAGTTTTAAAGCCACTCAGTAGGGAACTTGAAGTTTATTGTCATTCAGAAGGACATGTATTATTCTAGAGTTGGGATCGAACCCGCGGATGGGCTACCTATGTATCCTTTGTTTTATAAAAGGAATCAGAACCCATGTAGTTCGAGTAAGGGAGTATGATGTTTATGATTGATGGCTCAAAGAAGGATGTCACAATTACTTTTACACTCTAAGCTCACGTGATTCATGATCAATGTGAGAAACAAGATGTATTAGTAAAAAAATATACAATTGTGCCATGAAAGATGCAATCATAAGAAATAGTGTGGGGCTTATGAATATATGACTGCCCAGATAAATGAAGGATATGACTTACTTTAGGGAAGAAATCCAGGAACAAGGTCTATAAAGGTATATATTCTTCATGGAGATTTTGATTACTCTAACTTGGGGCTTATTCCTAAAAATGAGGCCCAGGTTAAAGATTATGGTTTGGGGCTTATTCCTGAGGAGAATTCCCAAATTAGCGAACTGGGGATTACTCCTAAAAAGGAAGTGAATATTTGAAGACTTATGACTGGGGATTATTCTAGAAAAGGTGACCCAGGTTAAAGATTCTCTCATCTTAAAGGATGAGGTTGACTGAATGAACTCTCACTTTTTAGTGACATAAATAAATGTAAATCACTAGGTTTTGGGAGATATTCCACAGAATTACTTTCAAATAAAGAAGTCAAATCAAGAAATCATGCCATAAATGGCTTTGAAGAGTATCTTGAAGACTGAATCTTGAATAGGAAAGGTGTAATGGATTAAGAGGGGTGAAATAGGAAAGAAAGGCCCCCAAAAAGGCAGGGGTGTGCAAGTCCTGGAAGGCACGCAGGTACTGCGTGGGCGCGCAAGTCCTGGTCGCGCAGGTCCTGGTCATGCAGGTATGTCTGCGCGACACATGGTGTACTTGCGCGGAAGTTAACCAGAAGGGTAATACATGAGAAACTCTTCATTAAAGACTTTATAATCATCTTGAGGTTCTTCCAGAAGAAGGGCGTGCAATATCTAAGTAAAGAGTAAGGCGGCACGCAAGTGTGGCCCTTTTCCCTTAGGGCTAGCCACTTAGGCGCGCAAGTGTTGATGAGTTTCAACACTTAGGCCTTCCTCCCCCTCTTTAGATCTTCTGTTCAAGGTAATAAATTACCTTAGAAGTGTTCCGAAAGCTTTGAGAAGAGACTAGGGCGCCGAGAGCTCAAATATGGGTTTCTGGAAAAAAATCCTCCCGAATGGGGGGCCTGCAGGGTCTATTTATAGGAAAGAGAATACCCCAGGCGGTTACCGGGTGGTTATCACATAGCTCACGCAATTCACATGTGCGACCATAAGGCGTCGCGCAAGTGGACTTGCGCGACAGTGATATAACTTGCACGACAGAGGTGCTTTTGATCCCTTCTTCGTGCCTTTGTCGATTTTTGATATTTTCTTCAAAGGTTGAATCACTTTGAGCTCAGATATTCCCCTTTTCCAATCTTTAGATTCTGTGATGAAAGGAGCATCAATAATAGGCCACTAATCACAACTATGTGGTAGGTTTGTGGTGATTCATGTATTAAAGGGAAATCAGCCTCTAGAGTTGGGATAGTACCACTATGGTGGTATATTTGAGTCAATTCTTTTAAATCCTACCAATGAAGACCTTGGGTTGTATATAATGTCATTTTGTTAGGTAAGAACCCATATTTTTAGTATTTGATACATATGTGTGTGATAGTAAGAAGTATTCCATTAGATATAAAGGATTTATTATTAACCTTTCTGAAAATATATGAAAAAAAGAAAAACATCATCATTGTAACATCTTATCAAAAGAGGGCATAAATAATTGATTGGCCTAAATATGTTTTAGACTAATTTATTTTTTTTATAATGAAAAAGGCCCCAAATTTTGGTAATGTAGTCATTTTTATTGAGGATTCATGTCAGGTTCACCATTTCTAATTCAGATGAAAATTAATATAGGAAGAATTATTTTGGGTGGGTTTAATGTTTCCCATATATTCACCCCGAGTTCACTAATTTTATTTCAAGAAAAATTAGTTAGACATTATTTCTTTTGGGTTTTTGAGTGTAGCATAATTTTTCATGTGAGGTTTAGAATATTTTATTCTAAGATAAAAACCCATGTGGGGTTTGAATGGATTTTTGTGGTAGTGGTGGAACAAACCATTATGTGAGAAACATATTCCAAGAACCTTTCAAGGAGGATTCCATTACGTTTTATTCCTAGAACCAAAAACACCCAATGATTCCATTATTGTTTATGTTTCAAGAGGCTATTTTTCATGGTATAATTTCTTTTAGAAATGGGCCAAAATAACAAAAATTCACACATTTTTTTATTCGATGGGATATCAATATCATTGAAGCCATTTAGAGGGGAATTATTTCCAACAATATGACTCTATTATAAATATTTGGATTATTTTTAAATCCTTTATTAAAACCCAAATATGGAAAGGAAAACCCATATATTAACAATCTATTATTATCAAGTATCAACATTAGAATCATCTATATGTACATGATATTTTTCATCGATTTTGACAAATATTTGTATCCTAGGTTCTATATCGATTGTACCCTTTTTATGTATGGATTAAATGTTCTTATATTTTTTATTCTCATTATTCTGGTTTAATGAAAAAAAGTGAGGTGCTCTAGAGTTTACCATCATCCATGGAAATGGGAGTAGTTTTGATTTAGGGATTAGGCCCTTAAAACAAGATTTATTTATATGAATATGAATGGAATTAAAACCCACGTAGATTGGTGCCACTTAATGGGACACACCATAACTTATATTTTCATGTGAGAAGGACCAATCCATGATTCTTAACATTATGCTACTACGATGTTTGGGTGAAGGGTTCCCAGTTAGAGATGCTAGGGAAAAAATTCTATTGTGGCCTAGGGGACCTGGATGGATTGTGGCCTCCTATGTTGGACATGACCATAATAGAAATATCACCTAAATATATTAGAGAGAGTTGGGGTATTTGGTTTTAAACGTAAAATAGGCTTCATGCATATCTCTTTTAGAATATAATAAAAAATTATGTAGTTCAACATGGATGGGTCTTACACCTTTAGTGGAGGCCCATTTACTATCCTCATTTTGAATATGGACCTTTGAAGGATTGTCATATTGAAAATATGGCCCTTTGAGGTGGTGATAACCTTGTTTGGGATTCTATCAGTTATGAGGGCCAAGGGATGATGAGAGTACGATCTAAAAAGGATTCTACATCAGAGATACTTATTTGATCTTCGAAATGTCATGATCATCACTAGCCTCTATGCTCGTGTGAGTCATGATTATTTTTAAAAACAAGAGGTTGTGAGAGATCTCACAAACCACACAACTTCAATTAAATACACATGGTAGATGCTAGGGAAATATAATAGATAAAGGGTTTTTATATTCATGTATCATATATTTTTTCGAAAAATGTGAGAAAAACTATATGATTAATACATAAGGGTTACTTGTAAAATTTCTTCCACTCCTCCCTTTTTAATGTGTGGAATATGAGATGAGCTTGGGCTGAAAGATGGTGAATATTGCCACCCTTCTCAAGGATCTACATAATACCAGGCCTGTGGTCGGGATCCTCATTTCCATAGAAATTTATAATCGAGAACATTCCAAGGACCACCCTTATTAGGTAGGATAACAGTATAAAATAACATACCATAGGAATTTATGATTGAGAGGACATGTTGTTGTGCCCTGTCCTTTAACAATACACAATTATAGGGTTATGGGAGGTATAGTATTATGCCCCCTTATTGGTGGATACAATTAAATAGGATCACTACAATTAGTTGTGCAGAGGATGAATCTTTAGTTGGCTCATATAGGTGAGGAATGGTAATGATGAAGGTGGATCATGCATGATATGATTCAAAAAGCCTAACGTCCATCGCACATGTATGGCTTGGTCCAGATAAAGGGGTCTCCTATAGGATGGACTACGGTGGATTAAAGGTACATCTCTCAAGTGAGGCCTCTTTAGGATTGGACAGAGAGTCTCCTAGAATGAAACACTAGGGTCAGGAATTTCTCAAAACCCCAGAGGCCTCCTCCAAAGATTCTATAATGGGATTAATCTTGTCTTCAGTTTGGGATGAGTCCATTGATCTAGTACTTCATGACTATGATGAAGTGTCTCCTCATGTTGGTTCCTTATAGGGATGTGGATTTTAATAATATTATCCATTCTCATTAATATTTCCAATAAATTACTAATTTAATGAATATGAAGAAACTAATCATATCAAACATATTTTATCATCCTTAATAGACGTTTTCTTGAAATAAAAATTCATATTAAATAAAAATGAAATAATTATAAAATGACATTTCTCATAATAAAATGATTGTATTGGTCATATTTTCTATACCAACTAATTTTAATTCATATTATATTTATATTTTAGTTTATTTATATAATTATTTCATAATGTGAATAGTTATGTTCAATAATAACAATTTGATGTCCAGATCTAAACACTATAATCATATCGTGGCTTCTATTTAGTTTTTTGATGTGTGTAGAAGAAGGTATCAAACAAAACTTCTATTTAAATAAATGGTATAGTGAAAACTATGGTCATTACAATAAAATTTTCTTTATGAAATAAAATTTTTTGTAAGCTAATACTATATTTTTTTATAAACCGCTATTGTGATCATATTTGGATTACTGATTTATTCCATTTTGGAATTTCCTTTGACGTTATATGTTCAAATTTCAGAATTTTATTTCTATCCTTGAATATAATATACATCAAAATAATATTTCATATGTGTTTACATTTTTTATAAAATTTATATTTTCACTATATTGGATGTTTATCTTCCAATAATAAAACAGGAATATTTATGTTCATCTAGGAAAATTATTATTGATGGAGTAGATAACTATTATTAGAAAGATCATATGAATTATTTTATCATTAACAATGGACTTAAAAAATTTACTTTTTGAATTGAAATTAAAATGTTCAATAAAAATAAATGATACTTTTTCTAAAGGGAAAAATCTAAAATATCTGGTAAATCATAATGATCAAAATAAATTTTTATGTTATATAACTACAAAAATATTAGTCTAATATATTCAGGTGACATGGTAAAGAGAAATTTAGAAAATGATATACATTACTCATTTTAAAAATTCCAAGGTGTTGTAAACTCAAATATCAATGTTGAGAGTTGAATATCAACTTCTTTATTCTCGACCAGGTGAAATTGTATAACAAATTCATCAAAAAAATTGACAATTATAAAAAAATATCAATATATTAATGAGAAATAATTTTCAAAATATCATCCTATCAAACATAAAATGTTGATATAATTTTTCAAGAATGTGGAATAAATAGTATGGATGTGAATAGAACTAAATATTAGACTAATTAACTTTATAAGAATATATTTGACCTATAAATCAAAATGATTTAAATCTATGGAGAGAAGATAAGAAAATTAAGTGGAATAATGTATTAGTGTTTACATTAATGTCTAGTAATACTAAATCAATTAATTTTATTACATTTACTAATTTTTCAAATCACATGTTTCAAAAATGAAGTGTAAGAATTTATTTTAAAGTACTTCAAATGTTTATGAAAATGTTATTAGTCATATTGTCAAGAGAGTGAATAAATTTTTTCATAATAAAATCTGTTGAAATACTTATCATAATTATACGAATGTGATATTTGATAAAATGAAATCATTAGATTTTATTTTTTATCAATGATAGATGGATGGTCATATTATATTAAAATCTCATAAATTAATGGAGAATCAGTTAACATCAAAATTATATACTAAAAGTAAATGTATGAAAAACTTGAAGTCCTTTTACAAATAGGGTTATAGTGATTATCACACAAAATCAAATATTTCATCAGAAAATAGTTTTAGAGATATTTAGAAAATAGTGGAATTCAATCAATATATTCTAATGGATGAAAGCTGTTACCGGGCTAAGGTAAAAACTGAATCTATGGAAAATGAAACAATAGTTCCTAATTATATATATAATTTCCATGTTTATAATTCATCTTAATCAAATTACAGAAAGGAAAATCCATCATATGATTAAAAAAAATTTATAATGGAAAATTATACAGATTGACAAAATTTTATAGAAATGTATAGATATGTAACACTTATAGAATAACAAAAATATTAAGAAGAAGTGTACCTAGTATTTTTATAAAGATAAAAAAAATTCATATACAAAATTAAATTTAAAATTTAAAACTATAATTCCAAAACATCATATTGAATTGTATTCAAAGACATATTTTTCAAAAAATTCTATAGATTGGAAAATTATTCTTTAGAATATAATTGATCAAATTTTGGTTTCGAAACATAAATGGAATTTTAATTGTTTTATTGATTATTAAACTATTTTTACATCAAAAAAAATTGTGATAAAATCTAATAAAAACATTGACCATATTAGAAATAAATTGCATAATGTTTTACATTTGATAAACATAATTTTCTATATATAACATTTACCTAAAAGTTCACCCTTTTCAACAAAATTTCAATGGGGAGCCACTAAAATAAAAATTATTTCATAATCAATTTTCCATCTATATGTATTCAAAAATAATTTATTCCTAAATAAATAGTAATTTTAAACATATAAGAATTTAAGATATTATATTTCGTAAAATATTGTTATCTAACATACCTATAATTAAGAAAATCTTGAAATTAAGAACCTAATTCTATATTTCTAATGAAAATAATTTGAAAATAAGAAGTTGGATAAAATGGTATATATATTGTTTTTGATCATAGAAAGTGATAAGGTAATTGTGTAATGTCTAAAATTCCAAAAAAATTATAGTTTATGAGAAACTTTTAGAGACAAATCACTGGTTGAACTCATCATAATTTGTGATATTTTACTTCATGGGAAAACATTAATTTCCAAACATGTATTTATTTAGGTATTAACAAAAATCCTTTCAAAATTATTCGCTTATACAAAATGGAATATCTTATGACCATATGTAATAATAAATTTATTATTCATATTTATGATGATAGTTTTATTTTTAACTATTGATAAGAATGAGAATGTATAAACACTAATATTAGAAGTCAAAAGTCAACTAAATTTATATTAATTAATTAAAATACAATATTTTATAGTTTTTTTGTATAAAATATGATGAAGCTAAAATGTTTATACATTATCCAAAAATTAATTCAAATGAAATTTAAATTATGTACAACAGAATAAGTTTAATTTAACATGAGCCAATTATTATAAAACCATATTCATTTAACAATTATAAAAATAAGAACAAATTAGAATATCAAATTTTTAACAATGTTATGTTTTAAAAATGAGACATAGAATTAGTTTTATAGAGGTTTAAAGAACAAATGAGGTGTTTTGGAATGATATAATTCTTAGAGGAGAAATGGGATTCATAGAAGAGTGCCATAGCTTGACCATGGTGGAAAAGCTTCATAATTTTAGTAACATACTATCACTGGCTAGGCAATGGACAGCTTGGGACTTACTAGTGAGCTAGCCAGTAGCCTCACATACTACATACGTCCACCATCTCACCAGTAGCTGAAACTCATATGTCTAATGGTCCACTAGGTCATCATTGGTGAGTTTTTTCAAAATATTTCACATTTTTATCATTAATACCCCTCGATTTTATGGGGTTAGGAATCATTTATTAGATTCATTTAGTTGTTGAATTCCCCACTCTCTATCTAGTTCCCCTTGATTTGGGGCGAGTTTCTAAAAATTTCACATCATTGATTGTTATTATTTCCTCTATTGGCCTCTTTAGTTCATTATCTTAATATTTCATTACATTGGACGTCCCTATTTGGGTATATGTTCATTATTTCACCTGAGGACGGTGAAATCATCCTTGAATAATTGGTATTCTATTCTTCCCACTACGGATGTCCCAAGATTGAAATAACATGTTGATGTAACGTTTTTATGGAGGTATGTCACCGTAAGGATATGTCATGTGTTTTAGGTTATATTAAATAAGATTTCTTATTGAATTTCATCCAATTCATATGAATTTTTACGAAGATGATGTTGGGGATTTTTTTGGTCCCTCAATGTCTCGTTGGTTATTATTTTAGTTTAAAAAACACTTCATTGAGTTTTTTCTAGTTTTTCCTTTTTTAAATTATTTTTTATAAAGATTATTATCACTATTAATTCAATTGTATTATTATTTATAATTATTTACAATTAATTATTAGTCCTTGTGTTATTAGATAAGTGTCTAGGTTTTGATGTGTGGAATTTATGATCCTTTTTGGTGATGTTTGGTCCTATATATATATATATATATAGGGAATGAATTTGGTAAAACTTTGGTAGACTATTTCATGATCCCTATGAAATTTATGCTTTTTTATATGGAATTCGATATGTGTGGTCTACATACCACTAGAGAGATATCTTTACATTAATTAATTTTTTTATTAAATTTAATAGGAATAATGAAGCATAATGTTCTGTGATGGTCTCTTGAACATTAGTGATTCTTCATCCATTTATGGTTAATATTTCAATGTAAAAATTGTTTTTTGTGATATATAAAATACTTGGGAGTTTTTCTATTAAATAAAATTTAATAGGCGTAACATTGTGGAATTTGATATAGGTTCCTTAATGAATTCCCATTTGTGAGTAGTGATAGAATATAAACATTTTACCTTTTGTATTAATGTGTAACACAAGGGAAATACTTATAAACTAGGTCGACTATGGAGATTCGTATATGATTGGGGTCATGTCAAGAGATGTTGTACCACTAAGTGATTAGATCATCCATTCAATTTGATATAATATTGTGGTCCCCATGTAGGGTGTCACTGGTGTTTTTTGACTTATCATAACTTGTTATGTTCCTAATTAATGTAGACCCTGGAATATGGTAGTTTGATGGGATCATGAATTTCAGTGTATGTCTTGATCCAAAAAAAATAAAATAGAGAGTTGGGAAACATAATTTTAAATAGAGTGGTAAAATCTAGTGAATTCATTATTATTTAAATCTAAATAGTTACTCTTTTGAATTATTAATAATGGAAATGGTAATATTATTCATAAGTATATTCGATTCTATCAGGTTCTTATTTATTTATTATTCATTTTCCTCAGTTTATAGATTTACCCAAGTGAATGTTTTGTATTTTTTGTGGTTTTTTTATGAGATTCGTATGATTAAGGTATCAAGAACTAGAGTGGGAGATGAACCTTAAGTAAATTATTCTTTTTACATTATTCTAGGTTGGGGATGTGGCCCCTGGATTAATGGATATGTGTTCCAGAATAAGAGGATTCCCCAAACTGTACCTTGTTTTTTAGGTAGTGTATGAGAACCCCAAAACAACTTGTGAAACGATAGACACGCCCCTTTAATCCATGGGTAGTGAATGTAAACTCCCCCTCACCCTCACACACACAAACATAGAGATTTGGAAAACCTGGCCTAATCAAATTTATAGTTAGCCATTGAGCATATATTTGGGGGATAAAATTAAACATGGGATGAAAATTAGTGACTATAGACATGCATTGATAAATGTATCATATCAATGTAATATGAGGTAATTGAAATAATCCCATATATATTAACTAAATCCATGTGGGTTATAAATTATATAAAATGTCAGAAAATTTGGGTTCATGTAGTTTTAAGATCCTCACAAATAGAATTTCAATTTTCTAGATATTTGTGATACATTCTAAAATAAAGGGTCGTCTAATTATAAAATAAGGTGAAGATTCATTACATTATATCAAAATTATAGGATAAGGGATTGGGTAAAAGTTGTTCCCTTTGGTCTAATCACTATACTAGAGGATCCTATAAAAAAAATCGCATAGTGATATTTTACACTTACTTAAATAGTACAACTATGTAATGTTATTAATTTTTTTCGTATGAAATATAAACTACAATTGAAGTATATGGAAGATACAAAAAAAAATATTAGGATGTTCCGAAATGATAGGGTGACCTGTTGGATACAATTCAAAATCATGTACAAAGGTTTGTAACACTGTTCTAGAGTCTTGGTTGATTTAGTAACTGAAGAATTTATAAACAATATAAGTTGTATATAACAATAATTTTATATGAATATTCAGGAAATATATTTTATTTTCAGGGATATAGATGTACTCATGGACATGTAATTCACTATTGTGGTAAAAATCACTAAACTGTTAGACTGTGTGGAAACATATTTAAGAAAATTAGAAATATTATTACCTATTAATAGTATTATAGCACCACATAAGAAAAAAACACCTCTATGTGAGAAATTTATCGGTCTAAAATATATCAGGATTACCGCGATGAAAATGAGTTAAACCAAATGGGAAAATTACATTTTGTAGGATATAACAAGCTAAAAATTATTTTAAAAATCATTTTAGGAAACAATCAATACCCCAAAAATATAGTTTAACAATTTTTTATTTTTCACATAACATAATTTTAAGTCTCATTGAATAGTTTCATGATGGTTTCGTAAACCCATCACATTTTCATTGGTTGAGAATCATTTCCTTATGGTTTTATGAACTGATGAAAATCAATTTTTGGTGGTTTGTTTGTCCTTTATTGTGCTACTAAATGATTATTGTCATTTTTTATTTTAATAAATTATGAATAAATTTAATTTTTTTTATAATTTTTTCAGTCATCCTTCACTTGCCTATTCAGACCAAGCATGGACTGAAAATCACAGAATAGCCTCGGCTAACCACAGATGACCCTCTAGTACCATCCAACCCATCCCACCAAACTCAGCCAAAATTGGACTTGGCTATGCCCTCCTGAATCATCTCTCATTTTTTGTATGACTTACCTTACCAGATCTACCTTACCATGGCCCAGTCTACCTATGGCATGCCTAACTCACAAGAGCTAGCCTTCCCAACCAGCCTTATTTCATATCCTATGTGGCACTACTCGAACGCCTATGTAGTGTACTGCCTAAAAAAATCATGATATTATTTCATAGGTTGAATTGAAATATATACCTCCTAGTTATGAGATAATATCCAAACCAATTTCCCAGGAATACATAGTTTTTACGAATTTCATTCTTATATATATAAATATATGCAGTTATAAATTTATAATTATATATCTCTAAAAATAAATATATTTAATTACATATATGTTTAAATACTATTATATATTATATATATTATTTAATAATTATATATATATATATACTAGTATTTGGGGGATTACGAGAGTTGTAAAGGCTCCTCGTAATTCTGCATCATACACAAGTTCAAATCTAGGTTGGGGAGAATTTCCACTGGAAGGTGGTGACATAGACAAGACACAATATGTGGGTATGCATTGACACATGCATTCCGTAGACCTAGGGATGTAGGAAGAATGATTTAGGAATGATGTAGAACTAGGAAATTGGTCTATGTAATGAGCTACAAGTCTACTGGGCCTTTGATCCGTGTCTTGAATAAAAAATGTATGATAGGCAGGATATCCCTTGGGGGCTATGGCCTACCATTCAAGTTGGTGTGTGTGGGGTGTGTGTGTTTAATATAATTGTTCCCCAATAACCTAATATAAATATATATATATATATAACATAATATATAAGGATATATTATTTTTAATATATTTCATTTCTGGTTTTTTAATAATTAATAATTACTAATTTATATGAGAATGTGGGTGCATATATACATATATGAATGCAGTCACGCGTATATATATATATATATATATGTATATGCATGTATGTACAAAGTTAGTAATTATTAATATTATTATCTTTAATTTTACATATATATTTATTTCAATGAATAAATGTATAAGTAATATTTTTAAAATATATAAGTATATATAAATGTATATGATTATATTTAAAATCAATAATTAAAACCTAAATATAAAATTAATATTACTTTATATATATGAAAATTTTTATTTAAACTTTTTATTAATTATATATTATTTATTTTTATGTATTAAATGGTTATTAATAATAGATAAATACTCTTTAATATTAAATGATAATAAACGATTGATTCCCACTAGACGAAAAATTGAAAAAATCAAGCAGTAACAATACCAAAAATATACCCTCTATTTTGTTGAAAATTAATTATAAAATTACACTCTAGATAAGTTTAAAATTATTACATGAAGGTCATTTAATTTGGTTATGCGATTGTGTATCCTGTGAGAATTCACATGATTACCCCATATGACCCCCTTCTTGCAATCATGGATATGAAATGGTTCATAATGGTTGTTGATTACTTGTTATTCATGTGGTCTATGTTCTTTATCTGATACCCTATAATTTCCTGATCACATAATTCTAATGGAATAATGCGATTATTTTTGTCCATTCTAGGAATATCTCTTGATAATTGTTCTTTAAATGACACCCCCGAGAGTTATGTAATTTCTTAAAATCAAATTGTTGACATGATTGAATTTGGTGAAGGTTTTTTATTACATACTTCTTTTGTGATATTTTTTTCTTCATGTGACATAGTAGTAGGATATAATCAAGTACATAAGGATTGGTTACACACAATTCATGAGAAAACACTAACTTATATAGATTCCTTTAAATACATCAAACCCACGTACATAACTCATCAAACATACAAAGTAGTGTAGATATTGATGGGCCAAATACTATAAAAATTTTGTTGATAATATAATAGGCATAGTTACCAAATAAGGTAAATAATCAACATAAAATTTTTGTTAAGAATACATTTGTGTTTTTTAAGACCATTGTTTAAAAAAATTATAGCATCCTTTCTTTTTATCACATAAACATTCATTACATTTTACAAAACTGAGGATCTTTAAGGTTTAGTGTCTTGGAAACCAGGAACTTAAAACATGAAAACATAAAACATTATTCTTAAAGACTTGAAAGGATTCTCATTATGTTAATCCTAGGTTCATTACTGATTCTCATAACCTGGGGACATATATCAAAAGAAAGGGTGAGCAGAAGGCCCAATAAGGGAAACAAGGGGAAACATTTAACATGTGAACTTGAGATACATCAACAATGTCCTGAAAAAGAACTTTAAGGAATTAGAAAGAAATAATGAGGCATATCATAATAAATATAACGTATTTCATAACTTGAAGATGTGGCTACAACATTTAATATTGACAATAATTTCCATTTCACCAAGGTCCATCCCCAAGGTGTCATTAAAAATTACCAAGGTTATTCACCAAGGCGTTGTTAAAAATGGTTATCTCTAGGGTTTAAGTCTTTACTCAATGCATTGGAGCGTTATTAGGGTGCACCCTTAAATTTTCATTTCATATCATGTAAGTCACATATATCATCATCAAAAATTTCATAAAGAACCCATATTGCATAAAAGAAATTGGTTTCCTTTCATAATCATAACGTTTTAAAAACTGCTTTAAAGACATGATCTTTATGTCACATTAAACCTATGATAAAGGAAAGTGGGTTTCATGTATGTAAATCCCAGAATTAAAATATAACATTTTGATATATATGTGAATACCCCTGTAGAAAAATAGCATTTAGTATTTACATAATAAATTAAAATAATTTTCAAAAAAAAGAGACATTTTGAGAAGAAAATTCTACAGCATAATAGCTATGTTACAGGGTTTTAGAAAACATTGAAAAGAGAGGGGACATTATTCACCCCCTCATAAATGATTCATAACAAAGTAGAGGGATAAAATATAATTTATATAATAACATGGTAATGAAATATTAAAGACATACAATTTGAATTGAAAAACATGGAAGGGAGACAAAAATAAGATTTCTCTTATGAACATTCGGCATCCTAACGACGTCACTTAAAACTTCAAAAAAATGAATTGATGAGTTCAAATAGGATATCTCATCATATGAACATAAAATATCAGTATGATAGATATAGTTATCATACCCCAATATAATAAAAAGTAACATGAAATACTTGACATGAAAATAGATCTTGAAAACGAGAAGCGTTAAAGAATCCCTTAAAAATTCGGCAGCCTAACGGCGCCACTTAAAACATCAAAATACTAAATTGAAGAGATAAAATAGGGTCTCTCATAATATTTACATAAAATATTAGTATTATAGATATATATTTCATACCCAAAAATAATAAAAAGGAACATGAAATACTTGACATGAAAAGTGATCTTGAAAACAAGAAGGGTGAAAGAATCCCTTAAAAATTCGGCAGCCTAACGACGTCACTTAAAACATCAAAATACTGAATTGAACAGATAAAATAGGGTCTCTCATCATATGAACAAAAAATATCAGTATGATAGATATATAGATCATACCCCAACATAATAAAAGGAACATGAAATACTTGACATGAAAATAGATCTTGAAAACGAGAAGGGTGAAAGAATCCGTTACAAAAATTTCGGCAGCCTAACGGCACCACATAGACTTTCTTAAAACGATTTGATGAGAGAAAAAGGGGGTATCTCATTATATGAACACAAAAAGGGAAGTAAGAGGAATATAAAAGATCATCCTCCAACATAAGATCATGGAGCATAAAAGAAATGACATAAAATAGATTGCTTGAAAAGAAAGAAGGAGGTAGGATCCCTTACCTTAAAACGTAACTCTTGAAACTCAATGGTTGGGACCTTGAGGGATTGGGGGCACCTTGGGAGGACTCCTTGGGAGTTAATGAGACCAGATATTAGTTGGGTGAGAGTTTTGAGTCTAATGGATGATAGGAGGGCTTGGTATTTATAGGGAAAGTGAGGGGACAAGGCATTAATGGCCAAGGGACACCTCATTGGTGGTCTTGGAAAAACCATGGGCTTGCCCATGGTATTTTCCCATGGTATTGGCCACTTGGGTCACCTCATTCCTTATATTACTATTCATAAGTTGACCACATTGATTACATACTTAATACATCATTTAATGATGTCATTAAACACCCGTAACTTAAAAACTGTATTTTCACTATTCATCAAAAATTCTTCTCTCAGAAAAATCCCCAAAAATTACATTAACATAATATCGATGCTCTGAGTTCAAAAATAAAATCCATTTTATAAAAATAATTTTATAAATATGTTTAATTTAATTTTTAATTAAGAAAACACTATTCACCCGAATAAACTAATACTTGACTAATAATTTATCAAACCGTTATTTAACCATTTTATTGAATCGCATTACATAATCAAGGTGCCTAAATTATATTAATACTTTCTTTAAATGAAATTACTAATCCATTTGGTCACATTACTATTCCTAAGAATAAATCACTATTCATAATTTACTATTCATCAAAAATTATTTTGATCTTTTTAGACTCTAAATTTCGTACTGAACATAATTGTAAAAGACCATTTTTGGAAAATCATTACACATTTTTAATTATTTACGGTTTACAGAAACATTTTTTAAAATATCCTTTCTCTAAAATTCATCAAAAATATGCATACTATATTTATCCGGACATTTGAAAAATCATAAAATTCATCATAAGAAGAAGTCAAAAATTTTATTTAAAACAAAGGATTGCACAAGGTAGTTATGGTCTCCTTACATAGCCCCTTATCACACAAGCATAAGACCTAAGTGTAAGGTTTGCTAAGGTGATAGAATCCGATGGAGGCTCAGCCAACATCGCACGAGTATTTATTTCTATCAGTTTGAACTTCTCACGAAGGTGATTCCATTCTAGCTTCACACTATAAAATTCAGATTGGGTTTGGTCCAGAACAAAGCCCAGTGATGCTACCTCTATCCCAAGTTCTGTTATATGGGTTTCGATTGATCCAAGACTACTGGGTGAGGCCATCGAATATTCTTTCTATATTAATTAACCATGATCACTTGTATTTAGAGACAATAATTGAAATTTTTATTTTCCAGTGGTCATATTGACCAATGGTCATATAACAGTCAAAACCCAACGGTCTCATTTTAATTATACTCATGTTATCAAATGAAACAGTTTTGTTGAGTATAAAAAAAATAACACACAAAATTAGGAAAAAAGATTTATGAAAAATTTCGGGTCATTGCCAAATTAGAATGTAGATTTGGTGGATTGAATGTGTGACCATTTTCTATGATTTTAATCTATTACTAAAAGGCTTGGATACATCAAATGATGACCCCTAATTCATGTGATAACATGTTGAGTCATCAGTTAAGTGATCAAATGATGACCTCTCCATCACGTGACTACAACATGTGATTTCATAACATAATATTGGTTACATGATGGCCTGACCTCATGCCATCATATGGTCACATGTTCCTACAACCTTTATATGACAACCAATTTCCCAAGGCATGCAATTGAACCCTCCTATTTATATATTTTATCTTCCTTCCATGAGGTTATATCCCTCATAGGTGACCACCTCAATGTAAATTTGAAATATTTCAAAAAAATGAACCCCTAGGGAAATTATCATGAGGAGTTTAGGTACCTTTCTTTACCCTATAGTGGGAATGGAACCTAAAAATATTAGGAATCTTATTCACGTGATAATTAGGATAAGTGGGATTCCTTTTTAATGATGGATATCAATATACAATATATTTATATCAGTATCAATGAACAATAAGGAATCTAATTTTTATTTTACTCTGGATATGTAGGACATTGTTATAATGATTGAGCTCAATATAAAATATATTTCCATTATTCCTTTTTAAATAAGTGGACATTGATTTCTTTTATAATTTGGATATTTATGAATCTTGTTTATAGACCAAACTCCACGTCCAATATATTTTCATTAGTATATGTAAACTAGGATACTATAATTCTAATAATTATAATGATACATATGATAAAATTTTGAGTCCCAAGCTCCCACATCCACTATATTTCCATTAGCCTGTCTACATGTAAATATTCTCCATAATCACCAAAACACCTTTGTGCATTTACAAACCAATATAGACATCATATTATAATATTTATTTTGAAATACCATTCCATTTTTTAGATCCATATTCATCATGGGAATCATTACCAAATTCACTTAGGTCAAACTCGACATGTATTCATCATACAAAAACAATTATCACTCATATACAGTATGTTAGATCGTATGTTATCTCTTGTCTCTCACACTATATATGAATAATATGGTCTTATAGATGTAAAATGATCATATTATTAATTTATTAAAATTTCCCCATTTATGGGATTCCTCCTTAGGCATATTTCAGGACTACATCTTTCATTCCTGCAAAATTCTATACTCCCATTGAAATAGTCAAGGAATCCTTATATGAATATGACCTACTAAAAACTCTATTGTGATGTATTTTATGTCATAAATATCCTAAAATGTTTAACTATATGGACTATGATTCCAATTTTCTTTAGATACACATTACACATATCCAAGTATTGAACCTTAAAATCATATATACAATTATCCTCATTAATTTCCTAGTTAGAGGACATTAAATTTAAGGAATATTTCTATGTCTCATGTTATTAAAATTCATGTTATATTCATCTTATTCTAATTTAAATTTAATCTCTCAAACTACATTGGATTTGATTAATGTATTAATACAATACATAGGATGCATCTTTTTGGATCAACCATGACATAAAAAACCTTAATTATTCATCCTCATTGGTCCATACCCCCCATGAGACCATTTAAATCCTTCACATGCATAGCTTTACTCTCACGAGTCCAGATTTCTAATCCATCAGTGTCATATTCCCTACAAACCATCCCCATTTGGGTCATATTCCTCATGAAACTATTCACACCTTTCCCCTTCCAAGATATAATCCCATTAGTATATGCATCATATCCATTAGGGTCATATTCCCTCTTTACCTTCTTATATAAATCTTTTCTCCATAATAGAGTCATTCCTACACAAAGATGGATATATTACTTCTAGGTCTCATTATACCATCATCATTGTGTTGTACTATTAATGTGATCCATATTTATAGGGTTATACTAATTATGATATAAACCCATTGTTATAGGGACACTCTTTAGGAGGTCAACTAAAATGATATTCTCATGAGTAAGTCAACTACTAACCATTACTAGGAACATTTCTCATAGCTATCATTTTCACATGATGTTAAAATATACGGAATGTCCCTTTTCACATGATTGTATAAGGTATGATGTGTTGGACTAAGAGGCACTAAACTATGTGGATTATAACTCCATTTAAATTTATAAATAAAAAATACATTATATTTCAAATCCCAATACCATAACCCATTATGATCTTCCAAAATAGTGATAATCTCTAGTGTTTCCATATTGGTACAAAAAAATACACATTACTAGAGATCTATAGGAATTTATAGATGTTTTGATGTGAATATAGACCTAAACAAATTAAAATTACAAATAATTTGTTTGATTCATGATGTTCATACCCTTCGTGAATTTCATTGGATTTCTAAAGGTCATCATGGAACTCTAAAATATCATTGGATGTGATTTTTTTGACCACTATGAACTGTTTGTATACTCATGAAGGTTTCCCTTTTCATGAAGGGTTTAGCATATCTAATGATAGTGTATTTCAGGAAATGTATCTGTCCACCTATTTGGTTGATTCAAATACATCCCCTCACTTTCAATTTTGACAGTATGTAAGATCTTTTACTTCTACTAGTAGATATAATTTCAAAAAAAAAACATTATCTTCCATGTGCCAAATAAGAAATAGATTCTCACGGGTAGTCGTCTATCATGAATAAAACCCCATGAGGACTTAAGTATATAATACCATGGTGATAGTGACATTCAATAATTCTTGTAACCATCACACTAGAGAAAACCCATTTTCACTCATTTGGGTTTCACAAAATACATGTCCTTCTAGAAACATTATCCAAGGTAACTATTAATTCTTCCTAAGGAAGGAAAGTTATGATTTATAATGGCCTTAAATTAATGACCCCCTACCCTCCATGAGCACCATGAAATTATTTATTGTCTAGATCATCATGAAACCCAATTTAAATGCCCTTATATAATGACTCCAATTAGTTTCCATACCTTCTCGAATGTTCTGTGCCCAATAGCCTTGTCCCTATCCAAACCCGATTCATTCAGGCCCGGACACTCTATATGGCTTTTATCATAATCCCTCATTTCTCACCCCTTCACTCCCAGAATAAACTATATAGATATATTTTATTTTTCTCATATGAATGGGCACAATAATTCATGGACCCCCACATATCACTATACCATTAATGTGTTCTACCCGTATTCCATACAAAGGATCCCTTGATGTGGAAATGTTTTAAGAAAATGGGGTACCATAACCAAATGCATCTCAACATTTCTTATGTTGAGGGATAGTTCCATATCCTTCCATCCTACATGTAAATGGCCTCCTTAGGTGTAATCGATGCAACATGCAAGCTGTAAAACATTAAATTCCATATACAAATTTTTTATTTATACAATGTTGAATTTATTTTCAATATTCCCTGATAATAAAGATAAAATATTGGCATACCATACATGATAATCAAATAATTTATTGTTTTTGACTAGAATAGTATAATACCACAACTCCTTGGAAGCCCCTGTGTATAAACCTTACACCATTTCTCATTGTCACTCCTCCCAAATAATTAGTATCCTTACTGTATGACATTAAAATATATGGACCAATATTTTCCCTTGACCATATGTTGTACACTCTAACAACATCTTTTTTCCCACTCTCTGAATAGGTTATGCTAGATGCCTCAATGAGGTTAAATCCTAAAATACTTGTGGCATCACCCATAGGTTTAATCTTGATTCCACAACATCCCCATCAAATATTATACTCTTCACCTTATAAGGAAGAATCCTTGAGGTGTGATCAATTCTCCATGAGACACAATCATCCTCACCATGCATACTCATGTTACACATTGGAAATTAGTGACACCATATGCCACTAATCATTATAAAGATTAATACAAGGAAATCATGTATGGGAAACATCCCAATAAAAATTAACATGTTATCAAACCTGTCTGCAGAATATTGAAAACATGTGAAAAACATGTCACCAAAAGGTTATAAACCTATGACATTCTTATTACCATGAGAAATTACACATATGAGAAACCAATCACAAAAATAAATTTAACATTTGACTAAATGATCCGTATAAAAATATAAATCTATGAAAAATATATCACAAAAACATATTAGCCATGTAACGAATATGTCCCCAAAAGTAATTAAACATGTGATCAACATATCCCCATAGTACATTAAACATGTGACCAACAAGTCCCCATAGGAATTTAAACCAATGAAAAAAATATCCTCACATGAGATTACACCTATGAAAATTGATCCCCCACATGGATTTAATCATGTGATAATATCCCCAAAAGACATTAATCATTTGACCCCCACCATAAGCCTTATAATAACTACCTCATGTGATTAACATGAGATACCTGAGTAAAAGACCCACAAATTCCATACAACCCTAGAAAAAAATAAAATATTTCTTACTTGAGATTACCTTTGTTTTGTCACAGGTTGTTATTTATACATGAGATTACCTCAAATTTGAAAGTATATGAATTTAATTATGCCTAAAACAACCAATGTTAATAGATGTATAGATGTATCAAAAATTTCGGGTCATTGCCAAATTAGAATGTAGATTTGGTGGATTGAATGTGTGACCATTTTCTATGATTTTAATCTATTACTAAAAGGCTTGGATACATCAAATGATGACCCCTAATTCATGTGATAACATGTTGAGTCATCAGTTAAGTGATCAAATGATGACCTCTCCATCACGTGACTACAACATGTGATTTCATAACATAATATTGGTTACATGATGGCCTGACCTCATGCCATCATATGGTCACATGTTCCTACAACCTTTATATGACAACCAATTTCCCAAGGCATTCAATTGAACCCTCCTATTTATATATTTTATCTTCCTTCCATGAGGTTATATCCCTCATAGGTGACCACCTCAATGTAAATTTGAAATATTTCAAAAAAATGAACCCCTAGGGAAATTATCATGAGGAGTTTAGGTACCTTTCTTTACCCTATAGTGGGAAAGGAACCTAAAAATATTAGGAATCTTATTCACGTGATAATTAGGATAAGTGGGATTCCTTTTTAATGATGTATATCAATATACAATATATTTATATCAGTATCAATGAACAATAAGGAATCTAATTTTTATTTTACTCTGGATATGTAGGACATTGTTATAATGATTGAGCTCAATATAAAATATATTTCCATTATTCCTTTTTAAATAAGTGGACATTGATTTCTTTTATAATTTGGATATTTATGAATCTTGTTTATAGACCAAACTCCACGTCCAATATATTTTCATTAGTATATGTAAACTAGGATACTATAATTCTAATAATTATAATGATACATATGATAAAATTTTGAGTCCCAAGCTCCCACATCCACTATATTTCCATTAGCCTGTCTACATGTAAATATTCTCCATAATCACCAAAACACCTTTGTGCTTTTACAAACCAATATAGACATCATATTATAATATTTATTTTGAAATACCATTCCATTTTTTAGATCCATATTCATCATGGGAATCATTACCAAATTCACTTAGGTCAAACTCGACATGTATTCATCATACAAAAACAATTATCACTCATATACAGTATGTTAGATCGTATGTTATCTCTTGTCTCTCACACTATATATGAATAATATGGTCTTATAGATGTAAAATGATCATATTATTAATTTATTAAAATTTCCCCATTTATGGGATTCCTCCTTAGGCATATTTCAGGACTACATCTTTCATTCCTGCAAAATTCTATACTCCCATTGAAATAGTCAAGGAATCCTTATATGAATATGACCTACTAAAAACTCTATTGTGATGTATTTTATGTCATAAATATCCTAAAAAGTTTAACTATATGGACTATGATTCCAATTTTCTTTAGATACACATTACACATATCCAAGTATTGAACCTTAAAATCATATATACAATTATCCCCATTAATTTCCTAGTTAGAGGACATTAAATTTAAGGAATATTTATATGTCTCATGTTATTAAAATTCATGTTATATTCATCTTATTCTAATTTAAATTTAATCTCTCAAACTACATTGGATTTGATTAATGTATTAATACAATACATAGGATGCATCTTTTTGGATCAACCATGACATAAAAAACCTTAATTATTCATCCTCATTGGTCCATACCCCCCATGAGACCATTTAAATCCTTCACATGAATAGCTTTACTCTCACGAGTCCAGATTTCTAATCCATCAGTGTCATATTCCCTACAAACCATCCCCATTTGGGTCATATTCCTCATGAAACTATTCACACCTTTCCCCATCCAAGATATAATCCCATTAGTATATGCATCATATCCATTAGGGTCATATTCCCTCTTTACCTTCTTATATAAATCTTTTCTCCATAATAGAGTCATTCCTACACAAAGATGGATATATTACTTCTAGGTCTCATTATACCATCATCATTGTGTTGTACTATTAATGTGATCCATATTTATAGGGTTATACTAATTATGATATAAACCCATTGTTATAGGGACACTCTTTAGGAGGTCAACTAAAATGATATTCTCATGAGTAAGTCAACTACTAACCATTACTAGGAACATTTCTCATAGCTATCATTTTCACATGATGTTAAAATATACGGAATGTCCCTTTTCACATGATTGTATAAGGTATGATGTGTTGGACTAAGAGGCACTAAACTATGTGGATTATAACTCCATTTAAATTTATAAATAAAAAATACATTATATTTCAAATCCCAATACCATAACCCATTATGATCTTCCAAAATAGTGATAATCTCTAGTGTTTCCATATTGGTACAAAAAAATACACATTACTAGAGATCTATAGGAATTTATAGATGTTTTGATGTGAATATAGACCTAAACAAATTAAAATTACAAATAATTTGTTTGATTCATGATGTTCATACCCTTCGTGAATTTCATTGGATTTCTAAAGGTCATCATGGAACTCTAAAATATCACTGGATGTGATTTTTTTGACCACTATGAACTGTTTGTATACTCATGAAGGTTTCCCTTTTCATGAAGGGTTTAGCATATCTAATGATAGTGTATTTCAGGAAATGTATCTGTCCACCTATTTGGTTGATTCAAATACATCCCCTCACTTTCAATTTTGACAGTATGTAAGATCTTTTACTTCTACTAGTAGATATAATTTCAAAAAAAAACATTATCTTCCATGTGCCAAATAAGAAATAGATTCTCACGGGTAGTCGTCTATCATGAATAAAACCCCATGAGGACTTAAGTATATAATACCATGGTGATAGTGACATTCAATAATTCTTGTAACCATCACACTAGAGAAAACCCATTTTCACTCATTTGGGTTTCACAAAATACATGTCGTTCTAGAAACATTATCCAAGGTAACTATTAATTCTTCCTAAGGAAGGAAAGTTATGATTTATAATGTCCTTACATTAATGACCCCCTACCCTCCATGAGCACCATGAAATTATTTATTGTCTAGATCATCATGAAACCCAATTTAAATGCCCTTATATAATGACTCCAATTAGTTTCCATACCTTCTCGAATGTTCTGTGCCCAATAGCCTTGTCCCTATCCAAACCCGATTCATTCAGGCCCGGACACTCTATATGGCTTTTATCATAATCCCTCATTTCTCACCCCTTCACTCCAAAATAAACTATATAGATATATTTTATTTTTCTCATATGAATGGGTACAATAATTCATGGACCCCCACATATCACTATACCATTAATGTGTTCTACCCGTATTCCATAAAAAGGATCCCTTGATGTGGAAATGTTTTAAGAAAATGGGGTACCATAACCAAATGCATCTCAACATTTCTTATGTTGAGGGATAGTTCCATATCCTTCCATCCTACATGGAAATGGCCTCCTTAGGTGTAATCGATGCAACATGCAAGCTGTAAAACATTAAATTCCATATACAAATTTTTTATTTATACAATGTTGAATTTATTTTCAATATTCCCTGATAATAAAGATAAAATATAGGCATACCATACATGATAATCAAATAATTTATTGTTTTTGACTAGAATAGTATAATACCACAACTCCTTGGAAGCCCCTGTGTATAAACCTTACACCATTTCTCATTGTCACTCCTCCCAAATAATTAGTATCCTTACTGTATGACATTAAAATATATGGACCAATATTTTCCCTTGACCATATGTTGTACACTCTAACAACATCTTTTTTCCCACTCTCTGAATAGGTTATGCTAGATGCCTCAATGAGGTTAAATCCTAAAATACTTGTGGCATCACCCATAGGTTTAATCTTGATTCCACAACATCCCCATCAAATATTATACTCTTCACCTTATAAGGAAGAATCCTTGAGGTGTGATCAATTCTCCATGAGACACAATCATCCTCACCATGCATACTCATGTTACACATTGGAAATTAGTGACACCATATGCCACTAATCATTATAAAGATTAATACAAGGAAATCATGTATGGGAAACATCCCAATAAAAATTAACATGTTATCAAACCTGTCTGCAGAATATTGAAAACATGTGAAAAACATGTCACCAAAAGGTTATAAACCTATGACATTCTTATTACCATGAGAAATTACACATATGAGAAACCAATCACAAAAATAAATTTAACATTTGACTAAATGATCCGTATAAAAATATAAATCTATGAAAAATATATCACAAAAACATATTAGTCATGTAACGAATATGTCCCCAAAAGTAATTAAACATGTGATCAACATATACCCATAGTACATTAAACATGTGACCAACAAGTCCCCATAGGAATTTAAACCAATGAAAAAAATATCCTCACATGAGATTACACCTATGAAAATTGATCCCCCACATGGATTTAATCATGTGATAATATCCCCAAAAGACATTAATCATTTGACCCCCACCATAAGCCTTATAATAACTACCTCATGTGATTAACATGAGATACCTGAGTAAAAGACCCACAAATTCCATACAACCCTAGAAAAAAATAAAATATTTCTTACTTGAGATTACCTTTGTTTTGTCACAGGTTGTTATTTATACATGAGATTACCTCAAATTTGAAAGTATATGAATTTAATTATGCCTAAAACAACCAATGTTAATAGATGTATAGATGTATCAAAAATAATTGTTATCATTAACTATGTGAATCTTAGATATCATGATAGAACTAGTTTAATGAACTAAAATTCACATGAAAATGGTTCCAAGAGATAGATTCATGAACATGACTCAAAAATTTGTAGGAGAGACAAACTATGCATCAATATCTATGGAGGAATCAATGAAATGAGGAACTCACATTTGATCATCTGATGTCAATCAAGGATCTTACATCATTAGAATGTTAGTAGAGGGAGTGAACCATTGGGAATATGTAATTATAGTTAAATAGAAATATCATAGGAGGTTTGACCATTCCATGGATGAAAAAAAACATTAGGAGTGGAAAAGGATGATAGAATTCTATCACCACCCTGATGTGTGGCCCTGATAGAATGAATTGAAAAAAAATGCTGAACCCAATGTAATGGTACTCCCTTTATATAGTGAATAGATCAATAATTTTGGAAATCAGTTTATTTGGGTATCTTAGAATCCATACATTCAGTGTCATGCCTTACAAAATAAAAAGGATGAATCGACTTGAAATTGTTCTCCTACAACTAGTGGAAAATATTGGATGTTGGACATTCCCAATATGAGACATCATCAATATTGATCATTATTCCACTATAAAAATGATGGATAAAATTGGAAATGTCATGAATAACGTTAATAAAACGTATAATGAATATTTAATTCATTCATTATACATGAATCAAGCAACCAAAAATTATCAATGAACCACTACCAATAGGCATGTTGGTAGGAGAACATGTGGTGTGGCACCCTGTAGAACTAATATTTATCCAAAATATCCACAACTACTAAAAAATTCGATATCCCTCACACTATTTCTTCTCTTCGATAATATCTCATGTAGAGTCCTAAATTCATTGTTTCATCAATTGAAATATGATGTGGTTATCCCAACCAAGAAAAATTATTTGAAAAGACCTGGATGTTCTGATACCTAACTGAAACCATTGTCCCAGAGGGCCGAAAATGTAGATTACCCCTAAAAACAATGGAAAATTACATTATAAGAATATAAATGGATTTTATGACATATCTCCCCCTTAAACTGAGTGGGTGGGGGATTTTTTAACCTTTCTTTTGACTAACACCTTCTAGGAGTAGACTAAGAGGGATCCCACACTGCCATGTCAACAACGATGACTAGTTCAACAGGCCAACAGGCTAGACCATCTTGTCTATAATCTATAAGCCCTATTGTAAAATACATAACACTAATGTTGGGGGTGGTTCCTAATACATGACTAATATGAGTCCTCTCCCTTTTCCCTGGTGGAATCTTTCAGCCAAGACATAACTCATTCATCCTTTGCAACCGTAGTGAATGGGACCATTGTCACTTGATTGGGACTGAGGCCACGACTACCCACTAGGTATATTGAGTTGACTCTCCCATTGTAGGTTCAATTGACAACCATCATGAGAACCCACGTGATGTGTAATTCTTATGGGCAGCCCCCCCCCCATAACAACGTCACTCTATTTAGACATCCTCACCAATCTGAAAACGTTCCTTACATTGAAGATATTTCCTAGGGAAGGGGGAGTAAAATATTCATAGGGACCACACCCATGGTATTGGTCCTAATAATAATATAAGTAATATTTGTGACAACAAATGTATTTTTATCTATGGACTACAACATCACCTAATGTTATAATAAATAAAATTTCATATTAATGTTGTCATCTCAAATGCTGGAGTGATATACAATTAGATACAAGCACCCTGCCCCACAGTCAAGACTAGGGGAAGATGCTAATTAACTGAGGATAAATATCTCAAAGGATAAGGTTCATGGGAACCCATGATCCCACTATAGGTATGTTCATGTGGATCTTCTTCTAGCCTCCTCCCATTGATTTGATATGGATCTATTCTAGTCACCATCAACTTCCATCCACATGACCTCCCCCTTAGAAGTATGAGATAAATAATAATCTAGATTGGTTCTATTAGAAGATGGTGAAAAGTATATTGAGCTGAAAATGATATTTTCTTCTTAATAATTAGAATGTTTCAAACACCCAGTTGATTATATATATTCTTTTAAAATTGGAGCTTCATTCATAATACAATTCATAATTCCTGGGACAATTGGCCCTTATGACACACCCTATACAAAAATGGCAGTAATAGAGTAGGTTTACATCACATCCACCCCAAATTTTCATGCTTCTGATGATTAGAGATTATGTCGATTGGGAACTATAATCCCCTCTATATTATTAGTATGACGGATACTTAGGGGAGATCAAATCCACTAATCTACTGTCATTTTTGTTCTGGACACTTAAAAACTTTGTGTTTCACCATACCAGAGATCATCACCAATGAATAGATAGCCTGAATTCATTAGAATATCGTAGAAATAGAAAACTTCTTGAGGTATCACCATTTATATTGTTTTGTGATATAGGAGGATCGACAGACTATTGATCATTATTGTTCAATGTTCAACATTTATGAACTCCTAGTTGCTCTATTCCCCAACTCTTTTCAGTATCACTTTAGATTACTGCAAACCTATGGAAGGATTCTTACATTATTTAGTTCTTAATGGAATATAAATTCAAAAATTTGAATATCACGGGATGGATTAGTATACTAACATCTATTTCATTCTCCCTCTAATGAAACAATGGGATGATCAATCCATATAGCTCACTGATAGAGACAAACCACCTCCAAACACTGATACCATTATCTTCATCATGATTAATCTATTATATGATCATTAGATATGGGATGATGAAACGTGTCTTGTTAGAGAAAACCCCCTCCCTCCTGTAGGTGAGATGTAATCTCTATAAGAGATTCTGATAGGTTCTTATGCTTATTTGGTTTCAGAACCACTATGCATTAGGATTCCACCAAATGTGGTACTTCCACCCATAGGAATCTAGAACAATTAAAATTTATCATTGATCTTATTAGTCCATATTAAACAACACAACAAATATAGTTAGATCATAAAAATAATTCATTGCATAGGGATCTTGAATTCAACAAGATACTCACTGTTGATCTCCTCATAGAACAACGTCCCGATAAAGATAATTTCAAAGGGGACCCCACCCCTATTTTAGTTAAACATATTTTTATTCATGTCTAGTCATACATATTTTATATAGATGGTTTTCCACATCTAAACATTGTATAAACTATATGTGTAAAAATCCAAGGATATGACCCACCTGTCCCTCATGAGCAACATGATCCAACTCCATGTGACTATGATTTCTACACCTTGTGACATATTATACTGATAAAATCCATGGAGACTAATAATCATTAATTGAAAAATGTTATATACAATCTCAAATCCCACCATGATGATTAGGAGATGGTGTTGGTTTCAATCCTACCTATATGTAATTTTTATCTAACATGAGAGAACCATCTACATCCACCGCCATATTTCAACAATCCAAGATTCACCCCGTTCAATGAAATGGGTGATATAGTGTTTCACCTAGGCCATATAAACTCACGGATTATCCTAATTCTAGTGATTATTAAGAATTTAAAATCTTCTAATATTTTGGGTTTCATTCAAACCATGAAAGGGACTTCCTTTTTATAGAAAAAAAAAGTCCAAGTGGTCCATTACTAGTTGATAGGATCTCTGCATGAAGTTCCTCTATCAGATTAGACCCACCATGTGCTAGAGAAACATCGTTGACCTCTCTATGTATAATAATGAATCCGGTAAGAGAGTTTTTGATGAATCATCATTAATGAAATAACCCACATGCTCCCTCGATATGCTGATTTGCGATGAAAAATTATAGATAAAGTGTATAGATAATATAAAATATGAGCTCGTTCCAATCATCAACTCACTAATATATCTAGGAAATTTTTGATAATTCACTGAATTGGATAATTTTCTAGAAAAATCTTGTTAGTAGACTTGGAATTGGTTGTACACATTACCTCTGATATCTTACATATAAAAACATGTGGATCCCTAAATTTCATTTTCTATTCATGATGAAACCTCACAACTAATACACCATTAAAAACCTCATCATGAAAATCCTTTATGACCACATTCTAATTATGTGGATCCACATCATGAGAATGATACCCATGAACTCATTAAGAAATTTCACCCAATGTTTCATTCACTGAGTGACAAAACAAGGTATAAATCATCAAGTATTCACATGTCTGAGGGTAATTTACCTTCAACATAGAAAATGAAAATTTAACGTTTCTAGAATGTAGTGTACTTGAAGCGGATAATCTAGAAAACCACGATAACTACTATCCATACCAATGACACTCTAGTAATATGATTAGGAAGTGTTATGTATTCTAATATTGCCTCTATGATCATGTATACTATCTACTAGTTGAGTTATGTGATGTCCCATCCTTGGTGGAAGGTGTGTCTCTTGAACATGGTGGTGATAATGAGAACTTCAATGAATGGATATTGGAACCTTATTAGGGGGCATATAAATACAATGTTTTTATGGATGGTAAGATGTTTTCAAAAATACAAAAACTTATACATTCATGATTGAAAATAAAAAACCTTTTATGACCACCAAACCTTATTCATATTTTTTAGTCACATCCTTCTAAATATTGGATGAATTGGAATCTAATACACTTAATAAATCAGAGACCCCACCTATGAAAATGCCTCTATATACTCAGAGACAACTCAGCTATCTTGAATATGAAGAGACCCATAAAATAAATCATATTTTAGAATATTCCCCTAATAAAAACATCAATATAATTATCTGAAATCTGTTTGGTTGGTAGATCACTGAACCACATTCAATGTAGTGGAAATCCATTATAAACTCTAAGGAAAATCTGGTTAATTTCATTGAAGGAGATGTTGTAACTATGCTAACATGTGATACATTTGAGTTAGTTCTTCATAAGTAGGTTTTCATGAGAACATAACTAGATATCCATCTTTGTACATGTATTATTTAGAAGATCACCCTAAGGTTGATCTTTTAGGTACACCTCCGCAGTTGACCATTTTAGTTGATGATATAGTTGAATCATGGTAACATTCTTATCAAATGTGATCAATCAAGGCCCAAGTGAAGCCAACTATTTCTTATCTGGAATCATTCAGTCAGTAGTGGAACATGGTCATCAAAGATTTTTCCATTGTATTTCAATAAAATGTGTTCAATATTCTCCCAGTCAATTAGAAACCCTTGAACATCATAAATATAATGTGTTAAATCACCGTGATATCATACAAAAAAATATATCAATCCATAGTGCACTCCAACTTTTAGAGGATATGTGTGAGGCCATTATCGAGGACCTAAATATCCCTCACTTGTTTGATATTGATATAACTATTTGTGAGGCCTACCTTGAAAAGAATGTTGAGAAAGAAGAATTTCATCTCATTATTTACTTCTCTAAGGAGGACGGGATGACACTTTCAAGGTGGATATTCAGCCATTTTATGTAAGAGTCTACTTTAGTGGAATGGAAATAACACACTTCTTGGTTGATACAAGATCCCATATCTGTAACAGCCCAAGATTTTATGAAAAATATTCTTTTTAATTTCACTAATGTCTTGTGTTGTACGCAACAGAAAAAGGAGCTTGCACAACACGCATCCTTGACTTGCCTTGCATTACACACAATCGCAACCTTCCTCGATAGCGTGTGTAGTACGCAATATCGAGTTTCACTAAACAACAATATGCTATTAAAATATTATTATAACTAGCCGTTATGAACAGTAATAACCACCTTTTAAAATTTTAGAAATTTTATTTTTCAAAATGGACTTCATTTTTGGACTCAGAATATCGAAATTAGCCTAGGGTAAAATTTTGGTATTTTTCTGAAAACTTTCAATTTTTGATGAATAGTGAAACCACTAAGTGGTAGGTTAAAAACTGAATTTTGCATAAAACATAATTTTACCGCTTATGTGAATGGAATTTCGAAAATCCGACAGACACGGTTGATATTAGTAAGTAAAATGTGGTTCAATGAGATAAAAATAATTTTTTGGTGAATATTAACTTTTTACTTTTTTTACCGCGGTTAATAGTAAATAGGGTACTAAGGGTAAATATGATATTAATATTACCCTAACACATGTCCTAATTCTCTTGGATAAGTGTAATTCGACCAAAAACAACCTTATGAATAAAATATGACCATTTAGGCCCACTTGGATTAGATTAGGACATTTATAATTAATTTATTTAAAGAAGGGTTAAAATAGTTAAAATCAAAATTTAATAAGTAAATCATTTTTAATATGGGGTTATACATAAGATAAATTCGACTATAAATATTCATTATAAAGATAAAAATATTTCCTACATAATGATATTTTATTTGAAATTTTTAGACATTAAATAATTTAATTTATTTATGACACAATGATGATGCAGTAATTATCTTATTAATGAAATATTGACATAATTGATGTTATAAACACCAAAATAAATGTAATTTGAGACTTTTTTTGAATTCCACTAATTTTATAGGTTACTATGATATATTAATGTTGATTTAATCAACTTGTCTAGAACATATAATTCTGTTATGACTTTCACAAAAATCATATATCAAATAGTGTCAAAATTGACACAAAATAGTTTTTAAATCAAATATTATATTATTAATTGTTATTTTATTCCTAAAAATCTAAGGTTCGGCCAAATTACTTAGATACGGATATATATATTAATAATAAACAATTTGGGGTTCGTTTGGCATGTTATAGTAAGTGTATTAACCATATAGTGAAAGAAAGCAAAAAGACACGGTAAAAGGTAAATTATTTAACTTAGAGTTAAATCTAATTTATAAGGATAAAATAATACCCTAAACTTGTCTAAATCCTATTGGTTGATAGGATTTCGACCCATCCCCACTTTAGCTTCTAAATAAGACCCTTTGGATCCATTATAAACCAATTTTGACTTTAATATAAAATAATATTTTGAGATATTCCTAAGGTGCCCCTCTCCTCCCTTATAAAAGGGCACCTCCTCCCCCTCCTCCTCACACCAATTTGAGCACTCAAGCTCAGCCAAACCCTGCCATTTTCCCTTCTCCACTTCCCTAGAATAATCCTAGAGGTCCTGGTCTTCTTCAAAGAACAAACTTAGTTCTCTAAGTGAAGGATTCAAAGAGGCGTTTCAAAGAAGAGGTAATAACCATTACCGATCTTTTCAATTTCTTTCTTCTTCAACTTCTTCTTCTTTAGTTGTTTCATGATAAAGTAATAACATAAGTATTACTTACATACTTATATGTTATTATAAATATGAAACAAATCTAATTAACCTTCTATCCATCCTGCAGAAAAAGGAAATCACCGCGCGTGCGTACGTACGGAATACCGTCTCCACGCCGTGGTGTAATCTATCTTCCGCCACTACCTTAATTGGATGGATATAATGGTTTAATGACTAACTATATATGATTATTATAAAGTGATATTGATACTGAAATATTATAAATACACTTCAACGCAATTCCACGACCATGGGAACGATATCATCGCTCGTGCGTACGTACGGACTACCGTCTCCACGACGCAATGAGATTCATTCTCAATGATTAACCATTAATGAATGATTATAAAGTATATATAATAAGTAATAATGAAATATATTACCTAATAATGATACTGTAATTATTTATATTTATATGTATGTCATCTACTTAATTCCATTCAATTCAATAAGGAAACGAAAACAGCGTTCATGCGTACGTACGGACTACCGTCTCCATGAACGGTGTATTTCTTTCCATTTACTGATTTATTATATATGTATATTCTGAATATATATATATAAATCATGTTTTATATTCTGGAATTAAGTAATCATGATCTAAGTAATCATATGAATAATTACAAGTTAAAAACACAAATGACAAATGAGACGATTTTACCCAAAACGCTACTTTAACATGAATTTTCAAAATAACGGGTAATATAAAGTCATAAGTGGACCATATATGATATAATAACAATGAATATGATTCTGTAATAAGTCAATAACATGATTTAAATCATTATACAGGAGGTTCGGACACTTACGAAGCAAATCGGACCTAAGGTAAGGGAAATATCGCAATCTCATTTTTATCCGAGATTGTTTGTACTTTGAAATTTCCTGGGGTATATTTTATCATCCACATCCCTGTTTCCTCAATATGTAATGTTATTTACATCCACCTACAATTGTTTAAATCCAATTTTACCCTTCGGTGTGTTTTTAGTAAAAGATATGAAAGGAATCTTTTGTCGTTTTTCGTACGAGGTACTTTTTGACTTTTCCGACAAAAGTACGAAGAATGTTTTTATAACTTATACGGAATGAATGGATTTCTAAAACATTATTTCCAAAAATCTTCCCGTAAAATTATTCAAGTTTATTTTTAATCAACTTATTTTAGTTTAAAATTGTAAGACATGTTAAGAAAGGAAAAGTGTTTTTGAAGTAGAAAGGATATTTTCCTCAAGAATGAAGTTCAAGTATTTTATAAAAATTATTTTCCATCTAAGATAATAAAAGGGTTCTGTTTTTATCCCTATTATTACATGGATTTGATTATGTTGTGATGGAAACATTTTTATGAATTCCTTTATCTTATATGAATTGTTTTATGATGTCATGTTGTTTAAGAATCCCATTTTTGTTACATTTGTTATGCGATGATGTATGATTTATGATTATGTGGCACACATAAGAAAGGATTAATTATAAGATGGGTGGGACCTATATCTCCCTCCAATGCATTGGGTAAAGATTTTATATCTCATGATATAGACAGGGCTGGAACGGTAGGTTATACCGATTCAGTGAAACAGGACTGAAACGAGGGTTACTCGATTCAGAAAGGGACTTTGACCACTAAGATAGTCTTGACAATGAGTCATGACTAACAAGAAATGATTTTCCATGATTATGTGGGCATGCCACAAAGTTTCAAGTTTTATGTTATGATTATGGGGATTTCATTCTCACTTCTATGATTTATTCCATGTTAAGATATTATGATCTCTTTTGCAGGTTATGATTTTCAAAAAGATATGATATGCTTTTTAGTTCCTTTATTTGCCTTCCTGAGCATTTGAGCTCACCTTTTTATGTTTTCTTTTCCCCAGGATATAAAGAAAGGTTTTAGGTAAAAAAAAGGGAAGATCTTTATGGGAGATATTGAAGATCTTTTACCACGATTAGAAGATTACGTTATGAGTTTCCAAAGACACTAAACTATTACGATCCTTGTGTGTGTTTTTTTGTTATGTACTAAGTATTCCGCAAATGTAATGTAATGTCCATGTACGATAAGCTTCGGGTCTCTACAGTTGGTATCAGAGGAAAGGTTTAGTCAACCTTTGGAAACTAGGATGTGAAAATGTTAGTGAGATCCCTAGAGATATTTCTAAGGTATGTCTAGGGATGTCCCTAAGGTTAAGTATACGTATAGGTTATAGTACTAGAATTACGCTAACGATCATAGAATTAAAACTAAGATGTTAGATATTGAAGGTACTCCCCCTTTATTATGTTGTTTTCCCTAGCATGATTTTTGCCTCTCACACTATTCTTTTTGGGTTTTAGACGATGGCTGGAACCCGAAGGAACCGTGTTGATCAATGCAATGGACAATGCAATGATTTTCCTCCTGAACAAACAAATGTTATGGGAGATGGAGTGCAAAATCTTATTGCTATACTTACACAAGCTATGCATCATTCTGGACTTCCAAATGAGCAGAGAAGGGAACAATATTCTATTGAGTCCTTCATGAGGCAACGTCCACCTTCTTTCAGTGGGTCTTCTGATCCACTTGTTGCTGAACAATGGATCAGTACCACTGAAAAGATATTTTCAGTTCTTCAATGTTCTGAACATGATAAATTCATCATAGCAGTATATCGTTTGGAAGGTGAAGCTGATCAATGGTGTAATATTATCAAGAATACAAGGCAAAGAGATGAAATTGATTCCATGGAATGGGACGAGTTTAAGAACTTATTTTTCAATAAGTACATCCCTCGTATTCTTCGAACAAAGATGGAGAAGGAGTTTCTTGAACTAAAGCAAAAGGATGATGAATCTGTTGGTATATACGAAGCGAATTTTACAAGACTTGCCATGTTTGCATCTGGCATTATCATCCAACCTGAAAGTAAAGTTGATCGATTTTTTAGTGGCTTAAAACCAAGTCTTCAAAGGGCATTAGCTATAAGAGACTTCAGTAGATATGAAGAAATTGTGCGTTGTGCTATCAAGGTAGAAATGGAAGTTGGTGTTACATATCCATCTCATGGTTTTGACAAAAAACGAAAGATGGAGTTCAAGGAGAAATCTCAGAATAATGGTGAAAAGAAGATGAATGTTTCCTTATGCACAAAGTGTGGAAAGAAGCATGGTGGAGATTGACTTAAAGGGACTAGAAAATGTTTTAAGTGTGGAAAAGAAGGTCATCGAGTAGCTGAGTGTCGAAGTAATGGAAAAAGGGTTTCTAATGATGTGAATAAATCAAACACTGCAGAGAACGCACCACCAACACTTCAATGCTTCAAGTGCAAGGAAATGGGGAATTATGCTAATAAATGCCCTAATCCAAGGGTTAGTGATGATCAACATGAGCAACCACTGAAGGCAAAGGAAAAAAGGGAAGTCACATGCAATCGCTATTGGCAATGTTGAATATGGCAACGATGTGGTGGAATGATTAAGTGTTTATGTAATGGGATTTAGAAATAATGTTGTATCATTGAGTATTGCAATATTTATTTATGTGGTATTCAAAGTGATTGATATATTTTGGAAATTAGATGATATGCGCATAATGAAGGGAAAACGAGAAAATGAAATGTTTAATAGTATTCATGAGCTCATGATTAATATAAGGACTAAGTGATATCATGGTTTGAGAATATAGAATTTTGAGGATTTTGGTATGTGGAAAGTGTTAACTTTTAACTGCATTCATGTTTTCACCAAGGTTCAATGGGTATTCAAAAGAATACATGATTAAGGACTTTTAATGTTTGGAATGTGACCAACAAAACATATCTTATGATATATGGAGATCAACGATGGTATTAAATCTCTGGTAATCGTTTTCACTATGTTATGAGAGTGGACTGCAGTATTATGGATAAGCCTAAAGATTGAAATTGATTATTGTTTAAGGATATAAGTTTTTTTTCGATATTATTGATGGGATGTTATAGTAATGTAGTTTTAGAAAAAGGACAACCTGCAGGACGGGTGACAGCCCATCGCTTCGGACAAGGCTGTGGGAATCGAACCCACAACCGAAGTGCGACTGGCCTTTATCGCCTACCACTAGCCTACAGGAAGTCCCTGTTTAGTAGAAACTAGTTTTATTATATTAAGCAGTATGATATATGATGTATAAGTCCATTTTACGAACCATATGTGATTAATCTCACTATAGATCGACTTATGTATATAATTTTGCTAACCTTTTGTTTGAGATAGATGGAATGACCCGTCATTCTATCACATGATCTGCTAACACTTCACGAATAACAAATTCAACTTCATTTATTTAAGAGATGAAGTGGAAATTGTTCAAGGCATGAAAAACAGTGAGATTGTACCAAAATAAAGAAAGTATTTATTCTAATTCAAATTTTCAACTTTAGGAAAATGATCTTGAAAACCAAAAATGTTGTCCTAGTGATCTTATACCTGATGAATCGGATGGTACCTTAGATCGTCACAAATTTATGGATTTGTGATTGTTGGCTTTTCCATAGCCATGTTCTCTACCACTCTCCATCAAAACATGATGGTTAGATTTTTCTTCCATATCCATATTTTCACCTATGTGGAAACCCAGTGATTAGTTTATTTGGGTAATAGTTACATTTCATACTTTAGTTTTTAAAGACAAGTTTTGGTATTCCTTTTTACGATGTGGGTTTCTATTAAAGAAACTGTCGAATAGTAAACTATTTATAACCCCGACGAATTTCGAGGGCGAAATTCATTTTAAGGGGGGTAGAATGTAACAGCCAAAGATTTTATGAAAAATATTCTTTTTAATTTCACTAATGTCTTGTGTTGTACGCAACACAAAAAGGAGCTTTCACAACACGCATCCTTGACTTGCCTTGCATTACACACAATCGCAACCTTCCTTGATAGCGTGTGTAGTACGCAATACCGAGTTTCACTAAACCACAATTTTCTATTAAAATATTATTATAACTAGCCGTTATGAACAGTAATAACCACCTTTTAAAATTTTAGAAATTTTATTTTTCAAAATGGACTTCATTTTTGGACTCAGAATATCGAAATTAGCCTGGGGTGAAATTTTGGTATTTTTCTGAAAACTTTCAATTTTTGATGAATAGTGAAACCACTAAGTGGTAGGTTAAAAACTGAATTTTGCATAAAACATAATTTTACCGCTTCTGTGAATGGAATTTCGAAAATCCGACAGACACGGTTGATATTAGTAAGTAAAATGTGGTTCAATGAGATAAAAATATTTTTTTGGGGAATAGTAACTTTTTACTTTTTTTACCGCGGTTAATAGTAAATAGGGTAACTAAGGGTAAATATGATATTACTATTACCCTAACACATGTCCTAATTCTATTGGATAAGTGTAATTCGACAAAAAACAAACTTATGAATAAAATATGACCATTTAGGCCCACTTGGATTAGATTAGGACATTTATTATTAATTTATTTAAAGAAGGGTTAAAATAGTTAAAATCAAAATTTAATAAGTAAATCATTTTTAATATGGGGTTATACATAAGCTAAATTAGACTATAAATATTCATTAGAAAGATAAAAAGATTTCCTACATAATGGTATTTTATTTGTAATTTTTATACATTAAATAATTTAATTTATTTATGACACAATGATGATGCAGTAATTATCTTATTAATGAAATATTGACATAATTGATGTTATAAACACCAAAATAAATGTAATTTGAGACTTTTTATGAATTACACTAATTTTCTAGGTTACTATGATATATTAATGTTGATTTAATCAACTTGGTTCGAACATATAATTCTGTTATGACTTTCACAAATATCATATATCAAATAGTGTCAAAATTGACACAAAATAGTTTTTAAATCAAATATTATATTATTAATTGTTATTTTATTCCTAAAAATCTAAGGTTCGGCCAAATGACTTAGCTAAGGATATATATATTAATAATAAACAATTTGGGGTTCGTTTGGCATGTTATAGTAAGTGTATTAACCATATAGTGAAAGAAAGAAAAAAGACACGGTAAAAGTTAAATTATTTAACTTAGAGTTAAATCTAATTGATAAGGATAACATAATACACTAAACTTGTCTAAATCCTATTGGTTGATAGGATTTCGACCCATCCCCACTTTAGCTTCGAAATAAGACCCTTTGGAACCATTATAAACCAATTTTGACTTTAATATAAAATAATATTTTGAGATATTCCTAAGGTGCCCCTCTCCTCCCTTATAAAAGGGCACCTCCTCCCCCTCCTCCTCACACCAATTTGAGCACTCAATCTCGTCCAACCCATGCCATTTTCACTTCTCCACTTCCCTAGAATAATCCTAGAGGTCCTGGTATTCTTAATAGACCAATCTTAGTTCCCTAAGTGAAGGATTCAAAGAGGCGTTTCAAAGAAGAGGTAATAACCATTACTGATCTTTTCAATTTCTTTCTTCTTCAACTTCTTCTTATTTAGTTGTTTCATGATAAAGTAATAACATCAGTATTACTTACATACTTATATGTTATTAATAATATGAAACAACTCTAATTAACCTTCTATCCATCCTGTGGAAAAAGGAAATCACCGCGCGTGCGTACGTACGGAATACCGTCTCCACGCTGTGGTGTAATCTATTTTCCGCCACCACCTTAATTGGATGGGTATAATGGTTTAATGAGTAACTATATATGATTATTATAAAGTTATATTGATACTTAAATAGTATAAATACACTTCAACGCAATTCCACGACCATGGGAACGATATCATCGCTCGTGCGTACGTACGGACTACTGTCTCCACGACGCGATGAGATTCATTCTCAATGATTAACCATTAATGAATGATTATAAAGTATATATAATAAGTACTAATGAAATATATTACCTAATAATGATACTGTAATTATTTATATTTATATGTATGTCATCTACTTAATTCCATTCAATTCAATAAGGAAACGAAAACAGCGTTCATGCGTACGTACGGACTACCGTCTCCTTGAACGGTGTATTTCTTTCCATTTACTGATTTATTATATATGTATATTCTGAATATATATATATATAAATCATGTTTTATATTTTGGAATTAAGTAATCATGATATAAGTAATCATATGAATAATTACAAGTTAAAAACACAAATGACAAATGAGACGATTTTACCCAAAACGATACTTTAACATGAATTTACAAAAGAACGGGTAATATAAAGTCATAAGTAGACCATATATGATATAATAACAATGAATATGATTCTGGAATAAGTAAATAACATGATTTAAATCATTATACAGGAGGTTCGGACACTTACGAAGAAAATCGGACCTAAGGTAAGGGAAATATCGCAATCTCATTTTTATCCGAGATTGTTTGTACTTTGAAATTTACTGGGGTATATTTTATCATCCACATCCATGTTTCCTCAATATGTAATGTTATTTACATCCACCTACTATTTCATAAATCCAATTTTACCCTTCGGTGAGTTTTTAGTAAACGATAAGAAAGGAATCTTTTGTCGTTTATCGTACGAGGTACTTTTTGACTTTTCCGACAAAAGTACGAAGAATGTTTTTTTTAACTTATACGGCATGAATGGATTTATAAAACATTATTTCCAAAAAGCTTCCCTTACAAGTATTCAAGTTTATTTTTAATCAACTTCTTTTAGTTTAAAATTGTATGACATGTTAAGAAAGGAAAAGTGTTTCTTAAGTAGGAAGGATATTTTCCTCAAGAATGAAGTTCAAGTATTTTATCAAAATTATTTTCCATCTAAGATAATAAAAGGGTTATGTTTTTATCCCTATTATTACATGGATTTGATTATGTTGTGATGGAAACATTTTTATGAATTCCTTTATCTTATATGAATTGTTTTATGATGTCATGTTGTTTAAGAATCCCATTTTTGTTACATGTGTTATGCGATGATGTATGATTTATGATTATGTGGCACACATAAGAAATGATTCATTATAAGATGGGTGGGACCTATATCTCCCTCCAATGGATTGGGTAAAGATTTTATATCTCATGAGATAGACAGGGCTAGAACGGTAGGTTATACCGGTTCTGTGAAACAGGACTAAAACGAGGGTTACTCGATTCAGAAAGGGACTTTGTCCACTAAGATAGTCTTGTCAATGAGTCATGACTAACAAGAAATAATTTTACATGATTATGTGTTCATTCCACAAAGTTTCAAGTTTTATGTTATGATTATGGGGATCTCATTCTCACTTCTATGATTTATTCCATGTTAAGATATTATGATCTCTTTTGCAGGTTATGATTTTCAAAAAGATATGATATGATTTTTAGTTCCTTTATTTGCCTTGCTGAGCATTTGAGCTCACCCTTTTATGTTTTCTTTTCCCCAGGATATAAAGAAAGGTTTTAGGTAAAAAAAATGGAAGATCTTTATGGGAGATATTGAAGATCTTTCACCACGATTAGAAGATTACGTTCCGAGTTTCCAAAGAAACTAAACTATTACGATCTTGTGTGTGTGTTTTTGTTATGTACTAAGTATTCCGCAAAAGTAATGTAATGTCCATGTACGATAAGCTTCGGGTCTCTACAATATCAATCTCATTTTGTTGTAGAAAATTCACATGCTGGGCTCATAGAATCTGATATGAATTCCTGAAAATGTTGAATTAAAGGGTATGAAATGATCCAATAAAAATGATTTGGTAATATTTGGTTGTAAAACGAATTTGGTGGTATGGTAATAAATATTGTGTTTATGATTTTCTGAAAAGAAAATTCTATAAATACTACGTTGGGAAGGCCCTGGAACCATCAACTTGCAGTGGTCTCTTATTTATACCATTAGTTCCTAAAATAATCTTTTGATGTTTTAGTAGGGATACTATAGGTTTATTCTTATATGTTAAACTCTTATTAAACCCACAACCTATACTATAGATTCTAAAAAAAGAATGAAATAAGTACATATTGGTGGTTTTGAGTGTTTCAACCCTCACAATGGTCTAAATACCACATCATTGGATACTTATGAGGATCTAAATTGTAGATCAATTCAACAAATTAATAAAATGGAAACCACTGACCCAGATCTAGGAAGTAGTTATATCGTATCTATTAATTAGTAGTTTAAAAATGTCGTATACTTCTACAGGAGATAACCTCACACAATACAAGAAATCTCAAATCCATGGGAGTATATAGAGTTTTACACCATTAACATAGATCAAACGCACTTTCATATATCCCATAGGGAATATCTGAATCAATAGTAGATGATCAGCTATTGTTACTTTGATATAGAAGGTGCATATCATGGTTGGAAACTGTACTGTATTGTCTCAATAAAAATCATCACCATAGTCTCTGTAGAACATAAACCCCTCATCATGGATTCAACCCATGTCGGCGTAGAATTTAGTGTGATGGTATGATATTCATATATAGTGGATTAATATCCATTATCATATCCTCTAGTTTTATATTAAAAAGATGATATGAATGATTCCCCTCTTGTGTTTGAATTTGGTGTCTTCATTATAGTAAATGAGCCAACAAGGATGAACCTCGATATAAGAATAAATTGAGGGTGACACTAGTCAACACCTTCATGCTTGATGAGATACTATATAAGTACATAGTTTTTTTTAAATATAACCATGACATGTTTTATTAGAGATTAAAGGAAATTTTAGTAGACAAACCCTATATTTTTGTTTACCCCCATGGCATCCCAGTTGGCCATAGTGGGGTTAAATTTCCTCACAAGAAGATGCACCCATACCACTATGGCATGGTCATGGTTAAAGTATGGAAGCTAATGAACCCCAAATTCATCAAAGAGGTTCAATACCTCATAAGAATAGCCAAAATATTTCGTTTCAGGAATAATTATGAATAGATCAAATTCCAAAATGACTTCTGTAACACCCCAAGCTTTCACGATACGCTTCTCTTTCAATAATGCAATAGCTTGCATTGTACGCAAGTTTGAGATTCTAACACACCGCGTTCAATCAAAGTAGTAGTTATGAATAGTAATACCCATTTTTTGAAATTATATAAATTTTATATTTCAAAATGGACTTCATTATTGGTTTCGGAAAATCGAAATTAGCCTATGTTGAATTTTTGGTATTTTTCTGAGAACTTCCAATTTTTGATGAATAGTGAAAAATACTTAAAAAAAACTTTTTTAATAAAAATAATTTATAATGATAAATTATACAATTGAGTGGTTATAAATTGTAATTAGAATATATTTTTACCATTTTATACAATGGTGGTCATTAGAATTAATTTCACTTTGAAGTTGGACATAAACAATTGTCAATCTTTTAATTGATATTCTTTCTTATAAACACGCTATTTGTTGTGACAACGGGAATTAATTATTAAATTAATTAATTCAACTTATATGTTTTTAATTTTTTAATATAGACATCATTTTTTAATTAGGAATATCAAATATAGCTTAGGGTTAATTTTTTGTGTTGTTCGGAAAAACTTCAATTTTTGATGAATAGTGAAACCACTAAGTGGAAGTTTAAAAACTAATTTTTCAAGTAAATGAAAAATTACCACTTATGTGTATTGAATTTCAAAAATCGGACATAAATGGTTGTTATTAGGAAGTAAAATGTGGTTCAATGGGATTAAAATAATTTTTGGTGAATAGTAAAGTTTAAGTTCTATTAATTGCGATTAAAGGTAATTAGTGAAATTTAAGGTAAAAATGATATTATAAAAAATATGAAAATATCTTGACACTTGTCCTAAACTTATTGGATGAGTCATGGACAACCGAGACAATCCATGGGTCAACCTGGGGACCCCATGGAGCCACTTGTGTAAGAAAATGACATTAATAACTTTTTATTTAAAGTAAAACAAAAATTGTCACAAGCATGTGTTGTTTTACCACAACAGTTATTAAATGGGGTTATATAAGTTAAATTTTCAAATAAAAATATTCATTGGAAAGATAAAAATATTTCCTACATCATGATATTTTTTTTTATAATTTTTAGACTTTAAATAAATTACAAGTTTTCTGACATCATGATGATGCAGCGATTACCTCATTAATTAATGATTAACAAAAATGAAAAGATAATGTAAAATCTAAGACATAAACTTGTAAAAAACCTATTGGATGGGTATATTTAGAACCCTTATCACCTTTTCCTAGAAATATATAATTTTGGGACCTTTGAAATCCGAAAAGTACTTCATAATAATGTAACATTTCATTACATTCCAAGAGTGCCCCTCCTCTCCTCTTATAAAAGGCCCTCAACTCTACCACCTTATTCACACCGTTAAATCCATTTTCCTTGGCCAAACTATACCCAAATACTATCCCAACATCCCTCTCTTACTGCTAGAAGCCTCACTTTATGGATAATTCTTCCCAAGGAAGCCTTTGTCTCAAATCAAATAGATTTACCCGATTTTATGGTAATGTCGTCTCTTATGTTATTTTGTTTTATTTTGCTTCTCCAACCCCTTAAACTTTTTTTATTCCTTTATTTTGTAACAACAACAGTATCTTCAATATAATAGTATGTTGTTATTAGAATTATTTTATTTACACTTACAGAAACCTTCATCTAATGGTTAAAGAACATACTGTTTCTGTGGTTGGCGAATTTCTGCCTCACGAAACGATGATTGTTCAATTTTCTTTTAACACCTATAATGGTGGCCATTAAGATGAAACTATTTCTATATATGATATATATTATTTTTATGTTTTCCTTATACTTATTTATTTCTCATTTATGGCATACCTTTATGATTTCTATTATGGGTCAACGCGATACTTTCATTTTAGGAAGTGCGGTCTACCGCCCCCTCAAAGTGATTTGAATTGTTAATGCCATAGGTGGGATGTATAAAGGATGGAGTAAATGATATTATATATTATATTCCACTGGAATTAAAATATAACTTTATATCATTATTATTTCATTCCATTAAATATGAAATAGAAATGAAAGTAGCGTTCATGCGTACGTACGGCTTACTGTCTCCATGAATGGTACATTTCATTTCATACCTATAAATGTTACGTAATATTATGAATGAATGTATATACTGGATTTATATGATTTATATGATATCGAAATCATGAATATAATTCTGGATATAATGGATATATTACCACATGAACAACTTGTAATTATAAGAAGTTTATTTGTGACTCAAGTACCAAAGATTGACAAAAAACCGTTATTAACATAAATAATTACATAATGTTCATAACATGGTAATAAGTGATATAAAAGGAATAATAAAATTGAAAAGGATCTTAAGAAATTATAAATTAACTTTAGTTTATTATTCAAGATGTTAACGAACGGTTGAGTCAATTCCGACATGAGGTAAGGGTACTTCTTTACCCAATTTCCATTCTTTGGGTTAATCTCCTACGTTCAAATTAGGTCATAATTTTATTATGTCCTATATTCTATTTTTAATTACTTTATGTGTACTTATAGTGAATACACATAATAGATCTATTTTATTTAAAAAAAATTCTTTGTAAGGGACTTCTTCTCAATCTTCTTTCATTAAAGCATATTTTGTTTTATACACAACCTTCTTTTATACGGTGTATAAACCCCTCTGACTTTTATGTTTATTCAAAAGGAATCTTTTTTATACGAAGTTTATTACTAAAGAAAAAAGGGAATGTTTTTTTGTTGTAAGTATGCAGTGACAATGACTTCTCCACCGCCGTGACCATTATTTGAGTTCGGCTTCCTCTACAAGCCATAACTTTTTTTAAAATAAAAAAAAATACCTTGTTTTACTTTCCTTTTATTTTGGTATTGAAAATGGTTTTGATAGTGTTTTTATTATATCAATGTGTTGTATTCATATCTTGTGATTGAAATGTGAAAATGTTATGTTTCCTTTATGCATGTTTTATGTGATACTATTATGTTATGGTTTATGATATGATTAAACCTTTTCATATAAGGAATGAATTAGACTTAATAAGTGATGGGTGGTGCCCGCTATAGATCCTCGATGCATCGGTAGGTCTCATGAGACAAACTACTATCTTGGCACGAGGCCTTGAAAAAATCATATTTGTAGTCTTGGCACGAGGCCTTGGCTACATGGTTATGATATTCTGGAATTATGCATTCCATCATTATGAAAGTGGTTATTGATATTGCATGTGATTATTCGACTAGTTGAATATCCATGTGAATAAGTAAATGGAATTATTTCATTTTATTTTTCCATATTATGATAAAGTTTAAGAATAAAAGGCTTTTGTTTCAGTTATATAATGCCATAAATGTTTATGTTTATTTATGAAAGCTTTCGATATATTATTATTCTTACTGGGCATCTGAGCTCACCCCTTTCAATGTTTTAATTTTTCCAGGATGTGAAGAAGTATTTTATAAATGACCTGAAAGGATAATATTAGGGGATATGAAGAAAATATGTTGTTGTAGTTTTGTATTACATTATGATGTAATTTAAAACTTATGAATGTATCTAGTGTTTCAAATTTACTAAACTAATCGGTCTTTCGAGACTTGATCTTTTGTGATCATGCCAATGTTACGCAATAATGCACCGACTCTACGTAACTTGGGTCAGGGCGTTATAGTTGGTATCAGAGGTAGTTTAATACTAACATTGGATGCTATATTTAGATAATCTCTGATTAGAGGACATAGCCCTAAGATAGACTTTGAGGATTAGTATAGAAGAACTTCCTAGAATTTTGGTATTATAGAGATTTTGTGAGTTTTCCTAGCAATAAATCCCTGTCTGGATACGAGCAGGTATAGGTGGCTCTGGCATAGATGTACATAGGGGTAAATCCCGAAAACACCGCTTTGAGCTAGACTCGAACGGGAACTGGTGCACGACAATGGGCCTTTCTGCACTCTTGGTTACGACATTCCCGGGGGATATGCTTAGGATAATTCTCATTTTCTTTACAAACCACTATAAAGGTTTATGATTATATACTTCCTCAAAGAAAACATTTTTTTGATTATGGATTATATCCATAAATAGTTCAATTTATGTTAAGTGTTCTGGAAGTTTGTAATTATGTATTTTGATTCATAAACTAATCTAATTTATTCTATTGTTTAGAAATGGCGCATAGTGGGAGGAATGGAAACTGTATCAATGCACGCACTCCATGTAGGGATTTCCCTCATACTCAAGATAATTATAGTGGAGGTGGAGATACAACTGGTGCTGATCAACTTATCACCATACTGGGACAACTCACTCAGGTTATGAATAGTAACCTTACTCGTATGGAGCACCTTGATCTGCAACGTGGAGGATTAATGTTATATCGCTTCATGAGGAAACAACCACCAATATTTAATGGGGGTACAAATCCATTAGAAGCTGATCAATGGATAAACTCCTTAGAGAAAATATTCCACGCCATGGGGAGTAGCGAAAGGGAGAAGGTTGTCATGGCAGTTTACTGCCACACTGGAGATGCCGATCAATGGTGGTCGCTGATTCAAAACACAAATGAAGATGAAGAAGTATCAAGTATTGAATGGAGGGAGTTTATGGAAATTTTATTAGAAAAATACTTTCCACATGACCATCGAACAGATATGTAAAGGCAATTTTTGAGTCTAAGGACGAAGGAGGATGAGAATGTCTCAAAGTATGAGGCCAACTTTACAAGATTAGAAAGACATGCTACAGATTATATATGTAACCCAACAAGTAAGATTGATCATTTATTTGATTGGTTAAATCTATTTCTCCGTAGATCTTTAGTATCACAATATTTCTCAATATACGAAGATATAGTCACATTAGCTATCAAGATAGAAAAGTAATTCTCTAAGTATTATGACAACAAAGTAAAGCAAGAGAAGAAGAGAAAGGTGGAACAAGAGACAGATAAAGGGAAAAAGGGAGAGAAGTATTTTCCATTATGTGATAATTGTGGGAAGAATCACCCTGGTACTTTCCTAAAAGGAATGAGAGTTTGTTATAAATTTGGAGAAAAAGTTAACCAGGCTTGTGATTTCAAGGGAAATAAAGAGGCTATCAATGTTGAATGCTATAATTGTATGGAAATGGGGCATTGAGTAAATGAATTTTTTCTAATCATTAGGGAAACATACTTTATAAAAGTCCAAGGGATCAAGGACAATATTATGCTGTTACTATATATGAAGTGGAATAATTAATGTATTGGTGCTTTTAGACTCAAGGATTATATTCTGGTTAAAAGAATAATGTGATATATATAAGGATTGTACTATAGTAATTTTTTTTCATTAAGGTTTTAATATGATGAAGGAAATAATATTTTTAGTATGTTAAAATAAGAGAAACTTTACTTTGATTGGGGAATCTAATGTTATAATTGATTTTTGAATTTAAAGACCTTTTAGAGAAAGTCTGGATGGAGGTATTTTGGATAACTATAAAGGTCGAAATGGATTAGTTTAAACATTGGATAGTATTGTTTAAGGTTAAAAAATTTATGAATAATATTTTTGGAATATTATAATGCTATATTTTTTGGAAAAGTACAACCTGCAGGTTGGGGGATAACCCGTCACGTCGGACAAAGCTGTAGGAATCGAACCCACAACCATAGTGTGACATGCCTTTATTACCTACAACTAGCCTACAGGAAGTCCCTGGTTATTAAAAAATATTTTTTTAATATAAATGGTATGTGTTAATATTTGGAACCTTGTACGATTAGGATAAATATAATATTATTGAGTTCTATTATCTTTTTGAGTGAAAGATGAGTTTGTGGTAGAAATTAGTTGATGGTTTAAACTCTAATTTTCAAGTATATATATATATATACCACTATCTTATTCTATGAATAAATTAATTCTTAAACTTTAAGAAAGAGATATTAAAAAATGTGTTATCCTAATACCTTTTGTTTTTTTGAACTGATGATATTTTAAATCAACATAGATTGAAGGCTCTGAGGCCCTCAATTTTACACTTGTTTGTGATTGATGACCTCAATCACTCCCTACAAACATTTTTGTTTTTCCTCTAATTATATGTATCTTATTTCCACCAATGTTCTCCTAATCGAGATCATAATTTGGTGGTGACATTTTCATTTCCCTTTCCCTCTTATTAAGGCTAAATTTTATTAACATTATTTCCGATGTGGGTTTTCCACAAAGGTATTTTCTACTTTGAACCATTTATTTTTGAAGAACATTTTAAAATTGTGAGGACCCAATTTATTGAAGGAGGGGAGAATGTAACACCCAAATCTTTCATGATATACTTCTCTTTTAATAATGCAGTAGCTTGCATTGTAGCAAGTTCGAGATTCTAACACACCACAACCGATCAAAGTAGCAATTATTAATAGTAATACCCACTTTTTTAAATTATATAAATTTTATATTTCAAAATGGACTTCATTTTTGGATTTGGAATATCGAAATTAGCCATTGTTGAATTTTTGGTATTTTTCTGAGAACATCAAATTTTTGATGAATAGTGAAAAATACATAAAAACAACTTTTTTAATAAAAATAATTTATAGTGATAAATTATACAATTGAGTGCTTATAAAGTGTATTTGAATATATTTTTACCATTTTATTCAATGGTGGTCATTAGAATTAATTTCAATTTGAAATTGGAAATAAAAAATTGTCAATCTTTTGATTGATATTCTTTCTTAAAAACACGCTATTTGTTGTGACAGCGGGAATTAATTATTAAATTAATTATTTAAACTTATATGTTTTCAATTTTCTATAATAGAAATCATTTTTGAATTAGGAATATCATATATAGCTTAGGGTAAATTATTGGTGTTGTTCTGAAAAACTTCGATTTTTTATGAATAGTGAAACCACTAAGTGGTAGATAAAAAACTAATTTTTCGTGTAAATGAATCATTACCACTTCTGTGTATTGAATTTAAAAAATCTGACATACATGGTTGTCATTAGGAAGTAAAATTTGGTTCAATGGGATTAAAATTATTTTCGGTGAATAGTAACTTTTAAGTTCTATTAATCACGATTAAAGGTAATTAGTGAAATTTAAGGTAAAAATGATATTATAAAAATATGAAAATATCTTGACACTTGTCATACCCTTATTGGATGAGTCATGGCCGACCAATACAATCCATGGGTCAACCTGGGGACTCCATGGATGCACTTGGTTAAGAAAATGACATTAATAAATTTTTATTTAAAGTAAAAATAAAATTGTCACAAACATGTGTTGTTTTACTAAAACAATTATTAAATGGGGTTATATAAGTTAACATTTCGACTAAAAATATTCATTTGAAATATAAAACTATTTCCTACATCATGATATTTTTTTTATAATTTTTAGACTTTAAATAAGTAAAAAAATTTATGACACCATGATGATGCAGCGATTACCTCATTAATTAATGATTAAAAAAATGAAAAGATAATGTAAAATCTAAGAAATAAACATGTCAAAAACCTATTGGATGGGTATATTTAGAACCCTTATCACCTTATCCTCTAAATATATAATTTTGGGGCATTTGAAATCTGAAAAGTACTTCATAGTAATGTAACATTTCATTACTTTCCAAGAGTGCCCCTCCTCTCATCTTATAAAAGGCCCCCACCTCTACCACCTTATTCACACCTTCAAATAAATTTTCCTTGGCCAACCTATGCCCAAATAATCTCTCAAATTCCCTATCTTAATCTTAGAAGCCTCACTTTGGGCATAATTCTTCCCAAGGAATCCTTTGTCTCAAATCAAAAAGAGTTACCCAATTTTAAGGTAATGTCTTCTCTTATGTTATTTTGTTTTATTTTTCTTCTCCAACCACTTTACCTATTTTCATTCATTTATTTTGTAACAAAACCAGTATATTCAATATACTAGGATGGTTCTTCTTCCCGATGGCCGATGGCTTACGGCTACGGTGAGTTTGACGGCGCTTCTGGTTGGATCTACGGGTGTAAGACTGATCTGTCTACGACATACTCTACGGAGCGCTCTGGACCCTTCCTGGTACGCGTCGGCGTCTTCCGCGGCAGTCTGCTCTTGACCACAGGTGATGGGGTGGCGGACATTGGTGCAGCTCACCTTCGTTTTGGTTTTTCGGTTCACCTGCTGTTCTCGGTGGTCATAATGAAATGTGTGTCATGGGCGGTGGTAGTACATCACCGGTGATGCTCACCGACGAGGAGAAGTTTGTCCTCCGGTGTTTATGTCTGCGGTGGCGCGTCGGGGTTGTTCGCTGGCGGCGCTGTCTGATCGTGCTGATGGGGTGTGGCTCGAGGTGGCGACCTGTTCGAGACGGCCCGGTAATCGAGACTCATGATGGTTTCTTGTTTGAATTTGAAATTTGAATTTTCGGATGGTGTTTTGTAAGCCTGGTTACCGGTTTTCTTTAAACCGGCTTTGGAGAAAATATAAAAAATGATTTCAGCCTGTGGTTGGAGAATTTCTGCCTCACAAAACGATAATTTTTCAATCTTCTTTTAACACCTCCCATGGTGGCCATTAAGATGACAATATTTCTATATATGATATATATTATGTGTATTTTTCCTCCTTTTTCTTTATTTCTCATTTATTTCATACCTTTATGATTTCCATTATGGGTAAACGCGATAATTTCATTTTAGGAAGTGCGGACTACTGCCCCCTCAAAGTTATTTGAATCATTAATGCCATATGTGGGATGTATAAAGGATGGAGTAAATGATATTATATCTGATTTTATAATGTAATTATAATATACCATTATATCATTATGATTACATTCTATTAAATATGAAATAGAAATGAAAGTAGCATTCATCCATAGGTACGGCTTACCGTCTCCATGAATGGTACATTTCATTTCTTACCACTAAATGTTACATAATATTATGAATGAATGTATATAATGGATATATATGATATATATGATATCTAAATCATGAATATAATTCTGGATATAATGGATATTTTACCACATGAACAGCTTGTAATTATAAGATGTTTATTTTTGAATCAAGTACCAAAGATTGACAAAACGACCATTATTAACATAAATAGTTACATAATGTTCATAACATGGTAATAAGTGATATAAAGGGAATAATAAACTTGAAAAATGTTCTTAATAAATTATAAATTAACTCTATTATATTATTCAAGAGGTTAAAGAACAGTCGAGTCAAGTCGGACATGAGGTAAGGGAACTTCTTAACCCAATTTCCATTCTTTGGGTTAATCTCCTACTTTCAAATTATGTCATGATATTATTATGTCCTATATTCTATTTTTGATTTTGATATGTGTACTTATATTGAGTACACATAATAGATCTATTTTATTTAAAAAATGTTCTTTTCAAGGGACTTCATCTCAATCTCCTTTCCTTGAGGCATATTTTGTTTTATACACAACTTTCTTTTATACGGTGTATAATCCCCTTTTACTCTTATGTTTATTCAAAAGTAATCTTTTTTATATGAAGCATTTTACTAAACGACAAAAGGGAATGTGTTTTTGTCGTACGTATGTGGTGAAAATGACTTCTCCGCCACCGTGACCATTATTTGAGTTCGGCTTCCTATACAAGCCATAACTTTTTTTAAAATAAAAAAATAAATACCATGATTTACATTCCATTTATTTTGGCATTGAAAATGGTTTTGATAATGTATTTATTATATCAATGTCTTGTACTGATATCTTGTGATTTAAATGTGGAAATGTTATGTTTTCTTTATTCATGTTTTATGTGATACGATTATGTTATGGTTTATGATATGATTAAACCATTTCATATAAGGAATGCATTGGACTTAATATGTGACGGGTGGAGCCCGCTATAGCTCCTCGATGCATCCGTAGGTCTCATGAGACAAACTAGTGTCTTGGCACGAGGCCTTGACAAAATCTTATATATAGTCTTGGCATGAGGCCTTGGCTACGTGGTTATGATAGTATGGCATTATTCATTCCATCATTATGAAAGTGGTTATTGATATTGCATGTGATTATTCAACTAGTAGCATATCCATGTGAATAAGTAAATGGAATTATTTCATTTTATTTTGCTATATTACGCTGAAGGTCATGAATAAAAGGCTTTTGTTTCAGTTATTCAATGCCTTAAATGTTTATGTTTATTTATGAAATCTTCGGCTATATTGTTATCCTTACTGAGCATCTGAGCTCACCCCTTTCAATGTTTTAATTTTTCCAGGATGTGAAGAAGTATTTTATGAATGTCCTGAAGGGAAAATATGAGGGGATATGAAGACAAGATGTTGTTGTAGTTTTGTATTACTTTATGAAGTAATGTAAAACTTATGAATGTATCTAGTGTTTTATGGCTACTAAACTAATCGGTATTTCGAGACTTGATCTTTTGTGATCATGCCAATGTTATGCAATAACGCACCGACTCTGGGTAACCAGGGTCAGGGCGTTACAACTTCTAGAACCTCACTCGCCACTACTATAAATTTGATTTTCCCCTTTTGGTCACAGACCTATTGATAGATTATATGATTGGATTCATGGACCACCCATACATGGATGGTTAATCTGGGTATGACTAGATCATGATGTGTCTTAAGTAAAAAAAGGTAACCACCATCATAGCACCTTAGGGAACATTTTTCTATTGAATGATGTCATTTCGTTTAAATAGTGTTGTACCTATATACATGTATTCCAAACACAATATGATCAAAATAATCCTGGAACATTAGTTTATTGTTATGTAGATAATTTAATGAATACATCCCACAACCATTAATACCATGTCAATGATTATTCTGAATTGTTTGACATCCTCTACTCCGACTAGCTGAAGAAGAATCTCATAAAGATTCTATTGATGGTTACCTATAGAATGTTACATTGCTCATTTTTAAGATTTAGAGTCATTAAGAATGGACCATAGAAGATTATTGATATCATCTTGAGGAATAATCCATGAAACCTCTTTAATTTGTAGGGCCTCAAATGCCACTTAGATTATATGTGATGATTTGTGGTGAATCCAACTGGAAAGTCCAGTCCAATCTCAAGGATCATGATGAATAAACCACCTCTTAGTGGGATTAATATAATCCGGTCATGTTGAAGGAAATTAAATATTATCGACAACATCCCCTTGTTATGATGCCTCTTTTCTTGAGAAACAGTTCGGTCTTCTATGTGACATCCCTAAAATGATCCCTTTGCACCTTTCTAGCTAATATGAGCAATAAACATAGCTAAAAAACCTATATTCTCTCAGTCACATACTCCTTAAAATATATATAAGAAATTGTCACATCTTGAAAGGATTCCCCTCCATATAATTGTTTTTAAATAATATCATGAACTACTTTTAACATTATGAGATATATTTGTTTTCCCGAGATGACCCACTAATGTACATTCTAAACTTACCTATATTAGTATGTTTAATGGTGAATTGACATATTGTAATATATCTATTATATATTCATTTTCTCCTATAAATACTCCATCATAAAATCCTTAAAATATTTCTTTATTACACATTTTACACCAATGAGTCTACCCCTGGATGATAAATTGTCATATATTGCCATTATCTCTATAGGCCAGGGAACACTGTTTTGGAAAATTTATCAAAATTTTGTCTCATTCATCTTTACCAGGAGGAGACTCATCAACCCTAGTCTCAACATGGTGGGCCATGGGATTCTCATTATCACTCATGTATAGTCTATCTATCCATATGGATTCTTATTATCAAAAGGTTTCCCCAACAACAAAGTTGAGTACAAGTCTCTTTCCACGAACCTCGTTGTATCCCCAAAAATTGTTGTCCCCCCATTTTCAGGTTAAGGAAGGATATGATATAGTCATTCAGAATTTCGATGTTGATTATTTCATTTGGAAATAAGAACTTTTTCTATTTTTAGAGAGGGATCGTAGTTATTTGGATTAGTTCCCATCCAGAAATGTGGTGAATCGTGTTCTCTATTGATAAAATGACAGAGCCAACACTTTTTCAGGCATGGAGACATATTTTGTAGGGCCCAAAAGAAGATGAATTAATCATCCATGGGATGAATTAGTGTTTAATGTCATCCATGTTTTCTAACTACGATGGTCAAAAGATAAATCAGCTAGCTACTCGAACTTCTAATGTAAGGACTTAAAATGCCCTATTTGGTGAGGAAACACCATATTATATGAATCCATACATTTATTATGTGTATCATAGAATAGTACCACGAGGTTGAAAAGAAAGAGAGTAAATTCATTATTATGTAATCCTTTTTGGTATCCATAACCTCTAGCTAACCCTCTATAGGCATGAGATAGATGGGATCCTCCTATTATACATACAATGGAATGAGATCCATATAATCATTCTAGAGGTCCATATCGGATTAGGTGGATCACATCAAGACGTATTAAAGATTTATAATAATACCTGGAAGTTGGGTTAACTCTATCCATCTATAGTCCATGATTCCATCAAATTAACATTGAGGTTTCTTGTATTCTAGGTCTATACGAACTACTTACACTAGTTATTAGAGCATCTACTTTCTATTAATAACTCATGTACCTTTGTAGTGTGGGTAATTTAATTTTGGGGACCCAACGTACCAGTGGAAACAAAATAATTACTTCATTATTTCGTCTAGAGACTTTCCATAAATTTGGTAAGAGGCCACCCACTCAATGTGGTAAATAAAATCTTCATGATCGAATTTTTAAATCCAGCTACATCTATTTGTTCTGGTTTCATCACCCCAACCTCATAAAAAATGACCCTAACATTTGAGCTATTGAGATAATGAATTTTCTCTCTAGGGAATGAATATTATCCATCCACACATACTAATTCCATGCATTAGGAAATGGTTATAATGATTCATTCAACAATTACCACTCTAAAATCCTAAAAAATGGTATATTAGAACAAAAAGAGTTTTCTTGATAAGAACTCAAATTAAATCTAGGAATATTAGATGATGATTCAAAATTAAAACATGTTCACCCCATACTCCATAGTGTATTAGAAAAGAGAATTTATACTTATAAATTTTCAAATTACATCCCTTTAGAATAAATTTTACAACTTGAAAACATATTACAAGTTAGATTTTTTTTTTCATTGGGTTGATTTGGAAGCACTTGAAGGGAAAAGGATTTAGGTATTCCATAACCTAACAAGGTATCAAAACCAAGCAGGAAAAGAATTAAATAAATAGGTATACCTAAAATCCTTATATTATGATTATATTCTAATATCTCTCAGGATTATAGAGATACTTATAAATAATCCATTAAAATTATACCCCAAATGAGAGTTACATATTTTATTCATAAGTTTATATCCTACAGTGCATGCTCATTAGTCATCATGAATCAAGAGCACCTCATAGCTTCCAAAAATGTTTGGATCCTCAAAATTAACTATTTTTTGAACCCGTATAGTTTGATCAATATTAATTTATACAAAAAACCTTGCAACTTATTTATACAAAACTAAATTATGAAATTATATACTCATCCAATGAAGTTAAATTATAGATTTACCTTATGGGGAAAACATGGGAGACTCAAATGAAATATATGGGATAATTAATAGTATAACATTTATTAAATTAAACTACCTTGAAAATATTATTACTTATAATTTGTTAAACTATAAGACAACATCATTAAAAAATTATGTTAAACTACAGCATTGACATGCATGATGAAATTTGGATACCACTTATGAAAAAAATGAGATGATCCGAATTTCATGTTGTATTATTTTAAAATAAAAAGACATAAGTACCAGTAATATGATGTCTAACTAGAACAAAAATCTCAACACATTATGCTAAACCATATACATAATTCTGATGATTAATATGGTACTCCCAGTATGAAAATTTTTAGATTATCCAATGACCGGTCTGTATGAATTTAAACTAAAAATCCTAACATACAAGTAATATGATGTTTCAATATATGAAAACATCCTCATGTAATAATGTTAAACAATAGAAATTCCCTCTGTGATGAACATTATATGCCTCATTTTTAAAATATTATAGGATCCAATGTTTTAGAAATATAACATTAATCTAAAGATCCTAACATCCTAGTCAGATGATGTAAAAACAAATATCATAGACCTCGCTACATGATGTTTAATTATTTTACACACTATATAACTAGCATAGGATTTCTCGTGTGACAAAATTATATTCATTATGTCACTATCAGGAAATGATACACCATAACATCATAATCTTCCATGCGTAATCCCCAATCACACCATAGATTATCCTTGAAGCATCAAGATGGCTTCCATATATAATCCTGAATCAAAAAACTAATACTCTTAGAAGAACCTAGGTATCTAGAATGTATTATCCCCAAACACCCAATCCTTCCCCCTTAATATAAATTTATGGCCCTAGTTCAAGAATGACATGTTCAAAGATATACAAAAATAAGTTTCAAAAAATAGACATCCTCATCATATGATGTTATAATGTGTGTTCAAAATCTTATTTTCATGATATTGAACATCATGGTCATATTCCCTATCAAATGAATTGAAACTATGTGATGAATTAATACATCTCTTGATAGGGATATCTCCATTATAGTTTCATTTATACACTATGACACATTATATAACTACATGTCGCTTGAATCCTGGTTTCCTGGGATACGTAGTGAGCCATGGACCTTAAATAATGGACCCAATCCAATTGATAACCTATTATAGTCTCTTTCCCAATGGTAAAATTCTCAATCATCACCTACTGATACACCCATTCAATTTCATTGAGTTCATGGGGAATGGATTCCATAGTGGTTAAATTTCCCCTAATCATCTAAACATGTTCACTTATACACATCATTCCTTCCTCAGTTTTCACCACCATTAATATTCGGGTCTATATAGAACCCCTGACAATAATTCTGTCAAACAAAATTGGCTCACATCCTATTGGGAAAAACACCTTGAAGGACCCCAATTGACAAATGAGAGTTTCAATTATTTAAAGATGGTCAATGGTCGATCCTATATATATTAACCTAATCATTGACTATTATAGTTTTGGAAACATGGTTATGGGCTTGGTAAATAGTCATTTCATATCCATTGGTCTCCCCATTCATGGTTCATATCTTAGAAGTCATGACTTCTCTCTTGTATACCTATCATTTATCTAGTGTAGTTTCATCACCCTCTATGTAATTCAATCATGCATTCATGCATGATTACTATGTAAGTTAGAATTTGTGGAACCCTCATCATCCAAATTCATCTACACCCACTAATTATCACTATCATGACAAGTGGAACTCACCATCACTCCTTGTTTCTCACACCAAGAATAGATCATGTTGTATTAGTAGTTTTTGTCTATTTTTTTACCAGAAATATTTGAAATGATTTGGTTTTTTACAAAATTTTAGAATTCCCCTTATTCACTCTAAACTGTACAATAATAAACTTGGAGCCACAATTCAAGAATTATGTCCTCAAAAATTGCGTATCTTGTATTTGATATTTTTTGGAACTGATCCATCTTCACTATCCTTTGACTCTAGTTTTCTTCTCTATCATTCAATACATACCTAATTGACACACACCCTTTTCAGTTTAACTATAATATCTTTAAAATTATTACAAAACTACAGTCCAAACTCATTGATTATTGACTTATTGAAACCAATTTAATTTTAGAATCTGAACTTAAACATCATCCCTTATATATTCCTATATGACACATTAAGCTATATGGTTTGATTCTCATCCTCACCCAATAGGATTTCCCTTTTCTATACTTGATGTACTACCACATCGCGTTCTAGAGCTATGTCTATCTTGATTAATAGTTTCATGAAATACATTGTGAGACATTAATTTACTATCACAGTCCCATCTAACAATCCTATCATCGAACGCTCCTTATTTTCGAACCCATTTCCCAATAACGAGCCATTATGTGTTTACACAAACTAAGGCATTATGATTCTTAGAAAGATGTGGTCTATTAATTATGTCCTTAAAACTATGATAAATTTTTTGTGTTGTTGTTTCCTATTACCCAATATTTACATTGGGTATATTATTCTTCCAATTTCACACAATCTTCTCCATACAGTCCAACCTCTGTTACCTTGAACTACCATATTTTTATATAAGAATATGATATTTAAAAATATTATAGTCATCCATACATATGAAACCAAATATGTACCCTTCCGGTATGACTAGTATAACATTAAAATTAGAAACAAAGCGGAACATGTTAATATTATTTTCAAAACCCATAGTGTAAATATTATAAAAATCCTTATTTTCACCATCCTTATCAACATTAAAGCTTGTAAAAAATTGTGGGTGTGAATGAAATAGGTTTTAATAATAGAAGGACTCAACATTGACCCCTTGTAAAAGCTAGGCTATGCTATATTGACCCACTATTTCAAGAACGTGTTTGAGATAATACTTAAACTCATACTTCATGAGATCCTCCATGAGGTGCCATCATCTTCTCCATATGATGTTAAGCTATGGAAAACCATTGTCAAATATATATGATCTTATATTATAAAAAGAAAATTTTATCACTTTATTTCAATAAACATTGTGGTTGATGTTCTTATTATTTGATGTTAAACTTATTACCTGCACTCTATGATATAAAACCAAAAATTATTTGTATCCCTCACTTGAGAGGACATTATTAAATTATGTTTTGACAAGCTGTTACATCTCTTGTGTCCCTTGAGAATCACATGGAAACCAAGATGACACACACCTTGGGTTGTGATTCTGGTTGTTTATAATATTTATATACCCAATAAATGTTCCCAAATACATGGTATAATAATCCATTATTTTTTCAATCCATCCAAAAATTACAAAATGTTAGCTCCCATGTTTTGAATCATCCCTACCTTGGGAACCCACCCTCATCCATGAAAAAACGGTCTGCCAACAGTGATGATACATGGATTAAATAACTCACCAACCATCCTAGTCACCTGACACAAAGGATAAAAAGGGATGTTAGAAATGTTTTTTAAAACATAGTCAACATTCGACCCTCATTTATTTTTCCCCAATATTGCAGGTATGATAGTGGAATTTTGATTTTTATCATTATCTACAGTCATCCTCAATGATCTAGTCACTCCTCCATGAATTCCATGTCACAGACATTTAGAACCACATTCTATATCTTACATATTATTTGAGTAGAATCCAACTCCCCAGATGTTACCCCACTCATGCACTTGTGAAGGCTTGAAATTAATTTTGATTGAGATTATTTCACAACTCCAACCAATTCATTCTTGGTCAGAACCATCCTGGTGATCGTTAGGTAATTTCTATAATACTTTTATAGTCCTAATCTAGCACTCTCTTATATGAGAGAAATAGTATTACTTTTCCCATTTCCCTCAAATTATAAATGACTCACATGCTATTAGATATTTAATATTCATCATTATGTTAATATTATTGGGATGAAATAAAAAACACCTAGGGTATTGAAATAAGAACTTTAACTACCTTCATTGAAGGGGTTCATCTTGGGGATAAATCTTATCCTTTATTTCATTAAAAATAATAGCTCTAAAAATCGGGCCCTTATCATGGCCTCCATCTTTTGGGTAGCCTCCAAGGTCCTTTTCTACTTGCCCATATCTACCACTTCTTTTTTGATGTAAATAAAATTTTATCTAGTCATATACTCTACAAGAAAAATATAACTCCTTATTACAACATCATGAATTATTTATTGTATAGTCATCCTTGATTAGTTCCATTTTCACCCTTATATGGTTTATCTTATCTCCCCTTTCAGTAATGATGAAATTGTGCTATTGTGCCTTCCCCTAAAGCCTAGTGAGATACTTTTCATTCACCTAGATAGTCATGGTTTTCTCAAAATACTCCTTATATTAATAATAATAACAATACTACAACTCTAAATGAGGTATTTTAACATGGATATCACATTAAAAAGCATAGATACCATGGGATTCCACCCATTTATTCCTTATAATTACCATCCAATCCTATAGGTATCCCATTCTACATGGAAGATCAGCCAAAGAGTTGAAAATAATTATGTCCCCAAAACTCTTCTATTCTGTACACCTAATATTGAATTTATACATAGTCATTTCAAAGTCGTATAACTCAAAATAGTCAATAATTGTAGGCTTGAACTTAAGTAAGGCCTCTATAAGATTAGCAACAGGGTCATCCAATGAAATCCACCCATACTACTTATTCAGCTTATCTTGTTTGAGGTAAGCCTCATCTGTGGTAATGGTCGTGGAAGTTTCTTCATGTTTTGTTATAACATGGAGTGATTCATCCCTGAAATCATCCTCAAAATCATCCCCAAGAATGGATACCATATGGATATATTCTTCTTTCTAAACATAGACAACTACCCCTATTGACAGCATAACTTCAATCCTCATCATTTGGGGATGAATGTCCAGCATGGGAAGAAATGTTATTTTGATGGTTTTTTAGTAAAATATTGTTAATGTTTTAAACAAAAATACCATTGTATTAGACATAAAGAAGGCATAAAGACCTTCAAGTGGGTTAGGGATGTTTCCTGAAATCATTTTCTATAATGGAATCCCTACATTGTCTAATACATCATCTTATGGAGGATTCTCAAAAGCCAGATGTGTTGGATCTTTTTAAAAAGAAAAAATCAATTGATATTAATAGAAAAAATAAATATAATCCAACTAATCTGGGGAATAAGAAAGAACATGAAATTACCTGGTGAAAATTGCTTCTATTGAGTCATCACCTCAGTCAGAGGAATCACCTCGAACAAAAATGATTGGCCACATATTACCAAAACATTGGGTGATGTTTTCACACCATTATTAATTGACCTATATGTGAAGTCCCACATACTGGTGGAAGGGTTTTCAAGTCTAATACATTACAAGGATATGGCCACCTCCTTTAGATTCTTCAGAACTAGAAACTCTTGGGTACCCAAGCTAGTGGTGTGGGGAATATGGTTTTGTTCGGAACCACCATCCAATGTCCTTAAAATGGATACTGATGGTGCATTCAAATAGGTGGTGATGTTTGTGGGAGGCATGGTGTGTGAATAAAATGGTTCTATGATGAATGAATTTAATGCATCATATAGACCTAGTGATTCTTTAAAAGAGGAGTCAAAGACCCTGCTTAATGGTCTATAACTTTTCCACTATCTCAAAATCCCACTATCAACATTGGAAATAGATTCCCATATAACTTTTCATCTCTTAAATATTTATCAATTTCCCCTGGTACTTTACTTATATGATTTTCCATGTAAAGGCCTACACTTCTATGGCATCGACGTCCTCCACACATGGCAGAAATATAACAGTGTTGCTAACTTCATGGCCTCACATGCCACCTCAGACACCCATCCTATATAATTATACACTTTTATCTCCCTTCCCACATGTTTTTATGAAATTTTAATTATGGATTCCATTGGAATTAATTATTTTACACTCCTTTGAAGACCTCTGTAATCTTCCTCTATTCTTTTTATAAAATATTTTTTTAATCTCCCCCTCATCTATTCTGGAAAATTCCTATGCAGGTCAATTGGTGTTTATAAATCCATTACAAATTGTTAATAGATATAAACCCATAAAACCTAGTAATTTACTTCATAATAAGTATATATTCTTCTCATAGGGGATTCTGTAAAGGTATAAAATCTAAAAGACGCTTCATCTAACCCCACTTCCTTGACCATGCATTTTTTTAATAGACCCCTATGAAGGTCTTTGATGAGGGGAATGTCCGTAAGCATCCTCACCCGATTTTTTAGGGTTTGTTCCATGTAATGGGAATCGATAAAGTCTTTTATCACCTAAACATATTGTAAGTCCTTGTTTTAAGGATCTTAGATGAAATATTATTCATTATATAGTCCATAAATGTTAATCCCCTCATCCTAGAGTTGAAACAACATCTCATAGATGGGGTTAAAATGTCGAAAGATACACCAGTCCCACTATAAATCAATTAAGATGATGCCATCAAGAACATTTTCATGTTTAAATTTCTTTCATATAGCCATATAATACACCATCAAGAATTTTATAGAGGGTTCACATCCTCTTTAATACATTTTACTTTGAGACTCTCGCCTAAAATCACTCCTCCAAAAGTGGTCAGACCACATGCATAGTCAGGAGCCATCGTACTTATAGCCAGTTCCCTCCCTATTGGTCCTACACATTATTATTTGTGAGATTGATCCACCATATCATACATCTTTCTTCATCTATGTGAGGCTATATCATCCATATCCACTTTAATGAATGGTTTCCTCATTTATTAACTAGTACACATGCTTTCATAGCTCTCTTATATTCATGAAAAAGATCGTATGGAGAATTGGATGGTGGAATCATATTCCTCCCTAATCCATCCTCTTGTTTTAACAATAATCAAATTTTATAGAGGACCTAAGGGTTTCAAGCAACATTTACTTTGGTTTACACCCTTATCATGACCCTTTGGAGGCATTCTAATTTCCTAGAAAATAGGTATAGGGTGTATGCTTTGTAGGTCACCATATAAACAACCCTTTCCACTATTACACCACCTTGAAAGGATAGGAAATAAGACATATTCTCAACTAACCCTTCCCTTTCATATAAACCCATCCACATTATGAGGGTAAATGTTTATAAAATGAAATTCTCTACCAAATGAATCATTATAATCACCCCGACTAGATCCCACATAAGATAAAGACTTCTAAAAATGATTTCAATGGATGGATAGAATCATATTCTTGGAGGGGATATTGTGTTTGGTTAGTTATAACCTCCCATGTGTGTGGAGACCCATTCATACAGAAAGTGGAATGGTCCAAAAACACTTAGAGGGATCTTTTTCATCCTTATGGGTTGTGAGACCATATATAGATTCTCAAATACCAGATTTTCTAAATGTATACACTAAGAAGGTGTTCACTTATTCACCCAAATGTTTGCATCATGAATCCATAAAATCCACCATCGTATTATCATAGTGATGAATCCCACCAATAGGATCATGGTAGATAAAGGATTCACATTATTTCCACATATATTCCATTTGATCACCTCTAGGATCACCTAGTAGGACTATTCCTATCAATATGGTGATGACCTTGGATAATGTCGAGGCCTCCCTAAAATCCACTCTATGCGTTAATTATGAAAATAGTTGAACCAATTTATGAATGGTATATCATTAATCCCATGTTTCAACCACTTTCCCCCTTAAACTAAGCACAAAAAATAGCATTCTATTTCTTCCATATTCTTTCAAAACTCTAAAACTTTCTCAACATAGAGGAACTCATCATTCATCCCTCATTGTTTGGGAATGCCAATGATCTGGTAGAGGTCCCAAAAGATGATGCAAAAATTCACATGATGAAAATGAATTTTATTCATCCCTGATTCCCACATCCTCAGTAGATTACGCATTATATCTGGGTGGCAGTAGATGCTGATCAATGATCCATGCACTAATCCATGCATCCCCATTCTCTTAATATCACCCTCAAATTCATTACAGCCCTAGAATTCCATGTTTTCACAAGCCCACTCATCTATGAAGTTTCCACCCTATTGTTGGCCCCACTCGTCAATCCTTCTTTTGTGATGGTCCTCTATAACTTCATTAATGTTATTCTTATATTAATAATGGTATGTCTCTTTGAAAAGATCATCTGCATTTTTTTCTTAATGGGGATCCATATTAAATGAGCAATTATTGATTTTTAGTCCTTTATGTAGTGAAAAATGACTATTTTATTTCATTAATAATTCGATGGGGAACTTCTAAATCAGTAGGTGAGGGAATTTTGGTTAGATGTTTGATAAAGATATCATCCCTAATTCATAATCCAAATCAAGTTATACTCTAAAATAATTGGTACTCCCATTATTCTTTAGATAGAATCAGGGAGAGAGTGGCATGGTTGGTATAGTCTGGAAGAACTCCCTAATCATAATGTTCCCATGCATATTACTCCACTTACAAACAATATAATTACCTCACTATAAGGCCATCAAAAAAAATTTAAGAAATAATTCATTGACTTCTCAATGTATTGTTTTCTATGAATTTTGAGAGTTTATAAATTTTGATCCTCACAATAGATACTCATTCAAAATAGTTGATAGTAAAAATTTAATTTGAAATAAGTAGAATCGTTTTGTGAGAACAAAAGATTGAAATCCTATAACACTTGTGAATGTTCAATTTTTCATGAAAATATGGTACAACAAATTATAATAAAAAACACTTGGATCCTTATAGGAACCCTCCCACTATATATGAATTAGGGTCTGAGGTGTGTTTCATGAATGGGAATCCTAGGTTTTCATTTTTCAGTAATTTTACCACTACATATGACCCTCCTCTTCCAAATAAAATCTCATTATTAGGGTTAATTTTATGATTCAATAAAAGAGAAATTGTTAAGAGATTCATTGAAAAATACATGGATTATTTGAGGTGAATATAGGAGTAAAATTCTTAAAATAAACTTATGAGGCATGATTTGTTATGTTGAGACCCTTAATGAAATCTAGGGCTTCAGTAATGTCATCAGGGTGCCACAAAATCTCACCTAACATGATAACATAATTTCCATGAATCACATATCTTCGTACCAAGGTCACTAACTATCAAAAATGTTTTATCTTATATGATGATGGTGGATTTCTCAAAAAAAATATTTGTTCCACTAGGGTCCCTTTAAATACATACAGTCACTTAAAAACTAAGGGGAATACAGGTTTTTACTTCCTATAGAAAATGTGTATTCACAAATGTTCATATTATACGAGAAAAAGAAAATATGGCTTCCCAAGGGTAGCCATTTTTAATAAAAGAGTTGCCATTAGTATTTAAGACTCTACGGTTATGGTGGAGATGAATTTTACGAAGGCTGGTTTCATTCCCAATAGATGAAATGCCATCATTCTTATTAGGGTTTCATGAGATACCTATCATTCAAGAAACCTTCCCCATGTAAACCAAGAATTTATTCTGAGGTAAGAAACCTATATATTAAAATGGATTTACCTTCATGATCCCCTAACCTTTGTAAACTATATGAACTTTGTGAAACTCTGAATCTTTAGAAAACTCATCTTACATAACACTACATAATTCATCCTTTCTCTATAAATACCTTAACCAAAGATGACTACCCAATTTACTATACCTATACAACCCTAGTTCATTCATTCACAAACTCTTTGCATAAACGGTATCATCATCCCATTGGGGTTTCCTATTTTTTTCAATTAATTTTTTCAATGTTTTATTGCCTTTTTCTCCTAATCATAATAACCATAATGTCAGGACCCATGAATATCACCAAACTATGATAGAGTTATTTCATTTTTTCATCCAAAATTACATGTGTTGTGGAAAATAAATCATTAATTGTAGAATCATATCAAGAAATTACTAAATATTCCATCTATGGGTGGATATTTATATATCCTTCTCCCCCACATGGAAATTATCTCCTTTTATTTTATCCACTTTATGTCCTCTCTATATGTCATTGAACTCTGTAGCCTAATGACTTTGAATTATATTATTAAACAACATGGAATTTTATTCATCTCATGATGCTAAACTGCATCCATACCCTATGTGATGAACATAGGATTCCCCATTTATGACTATAATTAGATGTCGGGAATCCCCTATAACTAAATTCCTCTCCATCACTAATTGTGAATCATTTGGTTGTATGGGTTTCCATACTCAATGATGTTAAACTACATTGATTGGTTTTATTATATGACCTTCAAATCCATAGTCCACCTACAGTTTTTTGATCCTTGTCTCCTAATAGGAAATGTAGGATACCTCATTGAGTTCCAATCCCATTATAAAAGGGACACTTCCTTGTGTTTAAATCCTAATCCCTCAACATAACCATAAAATATGCCTCCCTTCATCAAAGGATACAAGAAACTTGATGTGTGATCATTTCACCTATAGTCAAACCCATCCTCACCTTCCAAACATAACATACACACCAGTCCTCAGAATCATCATGTGATGGTAACCCATATTATGCATGATATAAGACCAATACATATGGTTAGCATCCCCAAAAGACATTAGTCATGTGACTAACATGTCCCCAAAATACTTTAAAACTGTCATTTACATATCACAGAATATTTTAAACATATGACCAACCTATCACCATAAGATTTTAAACATGTGATCAACCTACCTCCAAAGTATGTTAAGCCTAAGATCATAATTTCCACATAATATATTACACCCTGGACAAATCTATCATCATAAGATGAAAAACCTATGAGAAACCTATCACCACAAGATGTTAAACATATGACCAACTTTACCCACATGGATTAAAACATTTAACCAACTCATCCCTATATCACTGTAAACATATGAATACCTTGTTCCTAAAAGATTTGAAAATTGTAACAATCGTGTCCCCACTACACATTAATTTTTTGATCATGTTCACATAAGACAATAAACTAGTGACCCACACTATAAAAAATAGAATCCCTACCTCTTGTGATGAAAATGGGATGCTTGATTAAATTTTCCCCAGATGCCTTACTCCCTGGGTAAAAACTACCCCATGGACAATATGAGATTTGATGGGCTCAACAGCTAATATGCCTCATGCATGAGATTCATTAGAAACTAAAAGAGGATGATATTATATATTCCCAACACACCCAATGTCCATATATTTCAATATGTGTCCAATTTCAGCATCTTATATAAATACATGTAGCTACATTATCCTCATCAAAAAGTGTAATTAACTAGAATCCACCTTGAGATGGTAGAAGGTGATATAATCATAATAAAAAATAAAATGATAGATGGATACTCGGGGAAGGAAATGATATCCATGGATGAATTAATAAGAGTAACTAACAACAACCCAATCTATATTGATCAGGGATACAACATTATCAATATGGTGGTAGGGGATTCCAACAATAAGAAATTTTGAATAAGGTAAAATGTCCATCCTACAGGAGGGCGGAACACTCCATGAAAGAAACTCACTTCATGGGAGGAAAAGATGAAGTAATATTTGTTTCCACCATAATGATCAAACATATAAGAAAACATAAAAAAGTAGTATACCAAAACTACTTAAACATATTAATCCATGAATAAGAGTAAATGCTTTACCTTGGGTAAAAATATGATGAACCTATGATATTTATTTGTGGTGTTATCAATGCAAATCCTTTGATGCATATAGATGGTGATATAAATGGAATTTCTCTAACATGAATTGGATTTTAGATTGAAAATCATCAATTAATGGTTACTAAATGGTAGGGTTATCATTACTATATAAATATCTATGAAAAATACAAGAACAAGTCATAAATCTATAAGATATATATATAGTAGGAAATAACTCCCCCAAACACAGTGTGATGAGCACGACCACCCATCTACCATACCAATGTGTGTTCTTATATTTCATGGGAAATAAGACCTAATTAACATCTTCCTTTCTCTATAGGTTCAGATCTATTTAAAGATGTAAGAAGATTTAGTTTTTTTAGTTATAGGAATAAAAACAAAAATAATACAATTTATATTGGAGAATCGACCCATGTTGGGTGGTTTTTAGTCCTACTCATCCTCTAATTATGCCAAACACAAGACCGGATCATCTTGGGTGGAAAAAAATGGTAAATAAGATATAAATAATTTATTGAATCAATTTTTAAACTATATTACAATCTTTTTTTTTTAATATTCTACAAAAAATAATAGTTAAACGTATTTGAATAATTATTTAATAATAAAACAATTTATTAAACCACACATTTTGACATTTTTATTTCTGTTTCTGTAAAAAATGTGGAAATCACCCTGAAATATTGAACGATAAAAACCAAAACTAAGTTCTCTATTTAAATTTTTATGGTTTTTTCATACATGTGATTATGAACAAATTAGTAGCCTTGTTTTCTATTGTCCTTGTGACCAAAAATACTATTCCCAAAAGATCACTTTGATTGATGAAATTTCATTTCTCTAAAGAAGGTGTTCAAGAACTACTTCTTCCCTAAGATCCATTCCCTCTAAAATTTGAAGGCTAATTTCTCCTTTGAATCACCTCTAGTAATAGGTGGAGAATGTGATGGTGAGGGAATAATATAAGTATGGTTCCATCCCATCCTTGGAATACAGATTTATGGTTCTCTCGAAAATGAAGCATTCAAGCACATCTCAACTTAAGGGAACTATGATAAATCTATATAGACAAGGTGCCACTAATAACCATATTGTGATCCTATTCCTAAAGCATGATAACTATCACATTCCCTATCAAAATATGTAACATCTGTAGGTTGTTTATGAATTCTCCCTAGTTAAAGTATTATCCCCTTAATGATCCTATTAAGAATCACCAATAGTTTTATGCAATTATCTCCCATCATCCACCTATTGAAGGTAGTTACCTATAGGTCACCTCTTTGGACATTTAGATCTAGCAATAAAAAACATCCCACTATATGAAATGATATATGAATCACATGATGTTGAACCATATATCCCTTTCTTTTGATGAATCCCACTTACATATTCTAAAGAAAAATACAAGTTAGTAGGATCATATCCCTAATCACCCATACCTAATCTTCCAATATAATCTTATAACAATAAGGGGAAATACATTTTCGATCCCCAATACCTGAAGCATGTCAACATATCCGCAAGGGACATAATGTACAAGAGTGGAAATATGTTTAATGTACTGTCCCTAACCTGGAAGCCATTGAATTAGTGATCTATTCTAGGTTGTTGCATTACCTTATGTGCGCCTCCCCACATGTCATAGGTTTTCGACTAACAGTGGGGGTCAAAATAATCAATTGGGGATACTATAACTTATTTTTAACAGAGTAGTCCACATCATAATATAAACCAAATAGAAGAATAATAAACAATAATATGAGAGTATTCATAAACTACCATTCCATAAAATGGGGTACAACTGTGTCCCACAGTAAATATGCCATGCCATACTATAAGTACAAATGTGAACAATACCCCAAGATAAAAAGAACTAAAAAATCCCTAAAATGGTCCTAACACCATGTAGGAGTCCTCCCCCACAAACACCAATGCCAAACCAACTCCATAGTAGGATCCTTTTCCCTTGTCCTGACCTGCACACTTGAAGTTTGCTCGGGTACCCAACGGCAGCCCAAGCAAGGTGTGAGTATAAGTCAGTAGGCCACCACCAACAGAATCTACAAAATATTTGGCATAAACAATTGTGCATTCAAAAAGGGAAGTGAATAATAAATAACAAGGAAATATTAAGTTCCATTATACAGTTTAGGTCCATTACCAACAATAATTACCATTTTTATATCTTACCATTTCCAACACCTTTAACACAGGTTCATCGATACAATAAGTTACAAGGACTAAAGAACACAATTTCCTACATGAGGAAAGCACACAGTTGACCTATTTCACTAGGAACAAATTCCTCATGCAAACTATATCCTCACCATAAATAATCAGTTCATGTGGATGTCAAACATATCTTCACCTTGAAGCATCAGTTATGGTGGATGTAACAAATAGAGAAACAGGGCATCAGTCCTCTCCATAACCCATGCATTTGGGGTGGAGTTTAGAGCCTCATTAAAACACAACCCATGGCCATAGAACCTCATGAAATACCCATCACTACCATGTTATGTGCACATTCAATACATATATGTAACCATTAACTATGTACACAACATCACAACTATTTCCCAAGGAAAACATAAACAATAACAATAACATGAGGGTTAACACCATGACGTAACCCATATACACAATTACCAAATTTAATATAATTTTGACATTTATCCCAATTCCATTTTATTGTGATTATATCACTAAGGATTAATTCATTGTTCCAATCTCACTATGCTTTGTTCATTAGGCCAAACTCAATAGGATTCATTACCATGTCCATAATCCATTCTGTTGTGGTCTTTAATAATTTACACATATTAACCCAATAAACATTAGGTTATTATCTAGATTAGGTGAATCACTTAGCCACTACCCCAACACCATCAATCAAATCATCATGTTTATTAAGGGATCATTATAAACACACAACAATCTCACTTTTCCTTCACAATCCATATGTCCAGAAGAGTCGGATCACCCCATGGGTTGCATTAGTTTAGTCTCATCACCCTAGAACCATAAAATGGGGATTGTGAGGGTCACCATTTACCTTTTTAAGAACCATTTTACCTAAACATGACGAGGGTGATCAAAACATACTGACAGACACACAAGAACAAGATCGCACATGCGCAATCCTCGAATAAATCATGGGATATAACATTTATACAACCTACCTTTATTATGTGGGTGGAATCACTTTTATCCAATAACTTAGATCCCAATATAGCCAACCATTGAATATTTAAACAAAAACTCACCCAAATAGTAGGGTTCTAAAGCTTTGGAAATAGAGGAGAAGAAGATATAAACCCTAAACACAAAAAAGATGCAAGGATGTGATTAGCTTTTCCTCGAGCTTCGATCTGAATCCTACTAAACCAAAAGTACCTTATAAATGATGTTGACTGATCTCTTGGATCCCTTGAGAGGTTTGGTTCGTTCCTAGGATGAATAGGGGTTTAGTGGGAGGAAATCCCGAATTGGGGTTAAAAATCCTAGAGTGGAAACATTGTGATTTTTTAGAAGATTCTTGGTCGCACAGTTTACCTGCATGGTTTTCCAAACCATCCAAAAACCGTGCGAAGGCTGCTGTCAAAAATCCCACATCCTTCATGGTTTCTTGGGTTATCCACACAAGTAGCACTAACTATGCGCAGACTGTGTGGCCTACCCTAAAATTTCATCTTTCTCCATTTTTCATGTCCTGAACCCTCAGAACACCCCTAATCCTCTTTAAGGTCTTGGGTAAGCACCACATCAACCAAAACAAGGGTTTAAAACCAAAAGTTAAATAAGAACATGCCTTTCCGTGATTTGAGATATTAAAACCTCCCCCACCTAATAACGGTGCATCCACGAGCTGATCTCCCAAACATCATTTCAATTCCAAGGGATAGAAATCAGGCCACTAAGCCCACATATTGGATTCCTTCTCCCATGTTTCTTCCTGAACCTTTCCATGATTCCATAGTACTTGCAATAATTTCACAAACACTCCCTTCAATAATTTATCACTACGATCAATGGAAAGAACTAAATGCTCTTCAAAAGACGCATCTGCCTCTAGCTCAGCATCCTCAACATCAACCCCATGAGTTGGGTCACGGTGATACCACTAAAGCTGTGACACATGAAAGACATCATGAATCTGGTTATACTTTTGTGGAAAATCCCATTAGTATGCTATCAACCTGATCCTTTCCACAATCTCAAATGGACCCACATACTGGGGAACCAATATTCCCTTCTTCTAAATATGTCACTAACCCAAATGTGGCGACACCCAAAGAAACACACTATCACCCAGCTCGAACTCATCGGTTCTATGCCTCCAATCAACATATGACTTCTTCTTACTATGAGCTATTTTCATCCATTTTCGAATCAAATCATCTTTCACTGAAATATCTTGCACGAGACTCCATCCCAACAGCTCGGATTCACTAGCCTCCAAGAAATACAGTAGAGATCTACACAACCTCCCATAGAGAGCCTCAAATTGAGAAATTGGAACCACAACCTGAAAAATTTTATTATAGGAAAATTAAACAATAGACAAGTGACTTTCCCCAGAAAGAGTTAAATCCATTACAAAAGCCCCCAACATGTCTTCAAACACTTGGATTATACCCTCTGACTGGCCATCTATCTGTAGGTGGAAGGTCGTACTCAAGAGAACCTATGTACCAAGTGCCTTCTGCAACCCTTTCCAGAAGCATGATGTGAAATGATGATCATGATATAGAACTATATTTCAAGGTATACTATGAAACTATATTATTTCTCAAACATAAAACTAACCCAACTAGTCGACCATGTATGTCTTCTGAATCGGTAGAAAATGATCCAGATTCATTAGATGATCCACAACAACCTAGATTTCATCATTCTTATAAGTCACCCTCAGAGGACCCACCAAAAAAATCCATCGTCTCATTATCCCAATTCCATTCCAGAATGGGGAATGGATGTAGCAAACCACCTGGGCATTGATACTCGGCCTTCACCTGCTGACAGGTAAGGAACCGTGCCCTAAAGATTGAAACTTATTTTTATCATTATCGGCCACCAAAAATGACTATAGAGGCCATGATATAGCTTTGTTAAACCTGGATGCACTACCCATTTTGATGCATGTAACACCCATATCAATTCCTCATGCATTCAAACTGGCACAACCACATGACCATGAGCACCAAAAACCATGTCCACACCGACGACCCAACCAGAAGGTGGATCCCCACCTTTAAGACATTCCATCATGGACAAAAATTCATGATCATCGAGAAGAATATCAATAATCCAAATAAAAAGCATCGAATCAACTACCAAAGAAGCAAGATTCACCTAAACGTTTTTATACCGCACCTCTAGGTGAATCTCCTCGAACAAGGACATCACCTTCCACTCAGTGGTTGATTGTTGAACCACCTAGTTTGTAGCCTTCCTACTCAGAGAATTTGAAATATTGTTCTCTCATCTCAATTTATATACCATCTCAAAGTAGAAATATTTGGTATGATCAACCCACCATCACTATCGATGATTCAAATCCGGCTGCAAAAAGATATACTTTATATACTTTTGATCTGTATACACCATGAACCATTCCCCCAACAAGTAGTGCCTCAAGAACATTAAGTAATATGCTAATGAATCCATATCAAGATAATGAGTGGGATAACATCACTCCTGGGGTCTCAATTGCCTCGAACCATAAGCCACCTCCCACTCATCTGGCATCAACAAAGCCCCAAGCCCGATACCTAACGGATCACAAAACCTGACATTCTTCATAACTGGCATGGGTAGGATCAAGATCAGTGTATCCATTAATTTTTTTTTCAACTCTTTTAAGGAATTATCACAAGACTCGGGCCACTAAAACCTAATTCCCTTCTTGGTCATGATCGATAATAGGGCTACCAAATGAGAGAAATCCTGAATGAACATCCGGAAATATCCATACAAACCCATAAATCTCTGAACATCTAAAACTCTCTTGGGCTGATCTGATGACACAACAACCTGAAATTTATCAGGATCCACCAACACACCTACCTCATAGATTATGTGTCCCAAAAAATGAACTTCCCTAATCTAAAACTGACACTTTGACAGCTTAGCATAAAGCCGATTTTCTCTCAGTGTACTCAATATGAGGTCAATTTGTTGACCATGGTCCTCATGAGTTTTCGCGTACCCAAAAATTTTGTCAACAAATAAAAACACAAACTAATCTAGATAAGGGTGAAATATTTGATTTATTAAATCCATGAACACCATTGGTGCATTGGACAAGCTGAAAGGAATAACCACAAACTCAAACAACTCGTACCGACTTCTGAAGGCTATCGGTTGTACGTTAGAAGGCCTCACCATCAACGGAATATAACCCAATATCAGATCAATGATAGAAATAACTTATTCACCCCTCAACTAGTCAAACTAGTCATCAATTCTAGGAAGAGGGTATCGATTATTCCCTATCATCAGATTTAACATATGATAATCAACACACAACCTGTATGACCAGTCATCCTTCTTTGGAAAAAATAACAGGAGATCCCCATGAAAACGTAATAGGATGTATGAACCCCTTATCCTCAATCTCATCAATCTGGACCTTTAACTCTTGGAGTTCTTCCTATTCCATTCGGTATGTAGGAATAGAATCTTGCTGCTCCCCGGACAGCAACTCAATCATGAACTCAACATCCCTCTTGGGTGGCAACCCCACGATATCCTTAATAAACACATCCTGAAACTGGTCCACTACAGGAGGGAAGAAATATTTTCCCCTCATTCATCATCATGAACAATAAAAGATACTTAAGTTGTGAACATATAAAACTACTAAAAATGGTCCCACTTGAACTGCTTGATCATCCCATTCTCCATGATGGACATAAGTGTTACCATCATCTGACCTGAACAATACCCTGGGACAATAACAGTCAATGTGATCTTGATACTACACCGACAATTCCATACCCAATATCAGGTCAAATCCTAACATCTCAATTTTGAACAAGTACCAAAAGATATTGTACCCACTAAATTCTAGAGCACATCCCTGACACTGTCTGATTTCTTTATTTCGCATCCCTAACGGAGTGTCAATCAACATCACCCCACACAAACACTCTATAGGGAAACCCAAAACTACCATAAAATGAACAAAAATAAAAGAGTGTGTGGAACAAGTGTCAAAAATGCACTTGAAAGCATAAAATCTACAAGTATAGTACCTCAGACAGTCGATGGCCCAACCTCGCCATCACCAGGTGGAGACTGAAATGCATGATGCTAACTTACACCTATACCTCAGGCTCCAATTATTATTCCCAGCACTGCACTGCCAAGATAACATGGGTGATCCTTCCCTAGAGTTCCACGTCCACTGCCCTTACCAGTACGAACCGTGGATCTCCATCTGCTCGCCTGATATAGAGCTATTTATCCCTTACCTCCACTCAGAATCTATCTATCAACAACTTTCATACTCTCCTGCTGATGGTTCCTATAGAACCTTTGCATATGTCCCAATCTGTCGCATGATTGTCACTCAACTGAAGGTCAATGACACTAGCCACACATGTGCCTTGGCCTGCCGCATTGATTTCCGAACACCCGATGTCCTCCCAGGGAGGATGACCCTCTTTTCTGACCACCATCAACACATCCACTTTGCTGAAAAATTCCAAAACGACACTTTTATCCCTCCAATGTTTCCCCACTTGTCTTCCCTGCTATCACGACATGACCAATACCTAAATCACCCTTAAAGTTCCCCTTTTATCTCAACTCTTGATCCACAACCTCTGTTAACCTCTTTAAAAGAATGATATTCACCTGATATAGATCTCGTGTCTCATACCATAATGGAAACACATTGTAAATGCCACCTCCTCCCGTACCAATGATGGAACAAAGCATCATAGGTCATTGAAGCGGCCCGCATATTCCATCACTGACATCGATCCCTGAGTCAGGCTCATGCACTCGGCAGCCTGCTCTTGCCTCAAATTCGTGATATAAAAATTGTTCAGAAACATTTCATGAAAATCATTCCACAACATCCCCTCAGCCTGCTCGGTCTGAGCCAGGATGCACCACCAACTCATTTCCTGGTCGGGAAACAAATAAGATTCCAACATGAATTGCTTCCCAATAGAAGTCTCTAGATGATCAAATATTATCTAGACAGACTCTATCCAGAACTCAGTTGCCAATGGCCTACACTCTCTGGTAATGGTCGGATGGTGCTGCAGTTGAAACTCTCTGGTCAGCTGAAACATACTAGGTGCAACCCACCCTGCGTCCTGATCCATCATATGCATAAAATGAGCCATGTTCTCTCAGAACCTCTCTTCCCCAATTTCATAGAACACCACATTCTCTTAACCATCTACTAGAGGAGTGTTCTCAACAACATCCTCTTGTTTCCCAACCAATGCTCGACGTCGTGGTGAATTTCTCTTTATTTCTGAATAAGATGTTTAGAACACATACCATAAAAGATTCAAAACTATATAATAAGAAGGATCTTCACCAACACCACAACCCTTAACATTTTGAAAACACCATAATGACCATCCCTACCATGGGAGATGGTCCACAAGGGTAAACAAACACGCACCTACAAAAGTCTCACACAACATTTAAAACATCATTTTAATTCATTAAAAACACTTAATTAAACATATTCTATTAAAAATAAATTATAATTATTTTATCTTCACCCCTTGATTTTTTTCCTTAAAACCTTTTTCCATTTTCAGTCATCATGATGGAAGGTTCATTCTACCTTTCATGCCTCACACACCCAACCCGTGTGTGCCTACCAAGATGCATTCCACCAGTCCCTATAGGTATCTATAATGATGCATTAATGTACAGCCTCGTTCCATTAATGCCACGATCCAAATATCAAAAAATAAACACATCATACAACATGTGCATCACCCAATGGTGGAATATCATCAACTGTAACATCACACAATCCTGAACAACAATTCCCACACTGGTTGACTTGGGGTTTCCCTCATGCATTGGGTAGCTACTCCCAAGCACTAGGCCATTACCATGGCCCGATTCATTCTAAATCTTGTATACCATCCCAAATAACAAAATTCCATATAAGGATAAACATGTACTCCAATAATAAAAATTTATAATGTCCCCAACCCAGAATCCACTGAACTGGTGCTACGAGTTAGGTGGTTACATGACCTTAAGCACTCCTCCCCATACGCCAAAGGTTTTTGACTAGTAGAGGGGGTCCAAATAGTCAATTGGGGAGACTATACCCTATTTTTATCAAATTAATCCACAAAAAAGATAAACAAAATAGTGTAATAATAACAAATAATATGAGAGTATGCATAAAAAATCATTCCCCAAAACGGGGTACAAATTTTTCCAACAGTAAATATGCCATGCCATACTACAAGTGAATAATTGAAAAAACCCCTAGATAAGAACAAACTGCAAAATTCCAAAAATGGTCCTGACACCATGTTCAGGTCATCCTCCACAAATATCCATGAAAAACCAACTCCCTAGAAAGTATATTTTCCCTTGTCCTGAAGTTCAAACATGAAGTCTTCTTGGGTACCCAACGGTGGACCGAGCATGGTGTGAGTACAACTCAGTTTTCCACCACTAATGGTGTCTAAAAAATATCTGGAAAATAATTGGGCTTTCAAAAACGGAAATTAATAATAAATGACAAGTAATTATTAAGTGTTATTATCCAGTTTTGGTCCATTACCAACAATTATTACCATTTCCATATCATACCATTTCTTACACCTTGAACATGGGTTCATCAAACCAACAAGTTACATAGGTTAAAGTACATAATTACATACATGATTAAAACAAACAATTGTCATATCTCACTAGGACCAACTTCCTCATGTAAACCATATCCTCACCTCAAAGCATCATTTCAGGTTGATGTAAACTATGTCCTAATATCAAAGCATCAATCTGGGTGGATGCAACTGATATAGAAACAGAGCATCAGTCCTATCCCTACACCGTGCATTAGGGGTGGAGTTTAGAGCCTCAGTACAACATGACCAATGGGTATAGAACCTCATTAAACTCCCTACACTTCTAATATTTTTTCACATTATATACATATATGTTACCATTAACCATTTATACAACATCACAACCATTTCCAAAGGAAAACATAAACCATAACAATAACATGAGGGTTAACACCATTACTTAACTGATTTATTGATTTATGACATCTCACATCCATTATTTATTAAACCCAATATCATTTTATTATGCTTATCTCCATAATCATTCATTCATTGTGCCTATCTCACAAGGTTTTGTTCATTATGCTTAACTCACTATGATTCATTATCATGTTAATAATCCATTACGTTATGGTCTTTAATCATTTCCACATATTAACCCAATAACCCTTAGGTTATTATCAATCTTAGGTTAATCACCTAGATTCTACCCCAAAACCATCAGTCAAATCACCAGTTTTATCCTTGCATCATCATAATCACACAACAATCTCAGTTGTTCTTGACAATACCTATGTCCGGAAGAGTTGACTCACCCCATGGGTGGCCCTAGTTTAGTCTCATCACCCGCGGCACATAGTATGGGGATTGTGAGGGTCTCTATTTACCTTTTTAATATTCATTTTACATAAACTTGTCGAGGGTGATCAAAACATACCAAAAGACCCCCAAGAACAAAACCACACATGCAAAAAACCTCCAATAAAACATGGGATATATATTTTATACCACCCACCTTGATTTCTAGGGTTAACACACTCTTATTCAAGCCCTTATATGCAACATCGACAATCCATTGAATCATAAACCTAAATCTCACCCAATGTGTATGGTTTTAGAGCTTCGGAAAGAGGGGAGAAGAAGATACAAACCCAAAACTCAAAAGAGAATCAAGGATGGGATTAGCCTTACCAGGAGCAGTGATCCGCAATAAACAGCACCAAAAAAACATTAAAAGAGAAGGATATTGATCTCTTGGATCCCTTGGGAGGTTTGTTTTGTTTAAAGGGTGAAGAAGGGTGAAATGGGAGGAAATCCCTAGTGAGGGTTAAAAATCCGGGATTAGAAAAATTGTAATTTTTTAAATATTTTGGGCCTCAAGGTTTACCCTCATGAATTTCCAAACCACAAGAAAACTGTGTGGAGACCACTTTCCAAAATCCAACATCCTATACGGTTTCTTGGGTTGTCCCCAAGGTTAGCACTAACCATGTGTCCAACACTAAAAACTACTCTTTCTCCATTTCTCATATTTGGAACCCTCAAAACACACTCGATCCTTCTTAAAGATAAGGGTAAGCAATTAATGCAAAAAAATAAAGGATGAAAACCAAAAAATAAATGAGAACAAACCTTTACAAGATCCATGATCTTACATTTCAACTTTGATTGTAGATTACTTCCACTGTATCTATCAAACATCCAATATTCAGGCCTATATTTCTACCAACAGCATTTGAAATTCCTGTATATTTTATCAAAAATGGAGGAGATTCACATGAATATTTTGATGATTAGATGGTTACAAGAACATAATCTTATTCCAATAGTTATATAAACATATCAGTGTGATCAACATGGATATATGACTACTCTTTATAAGGAATATACTATAGGACTCATTTTTTAGGATTTCCAATGTATTTCAATAAATGATGACTTATGGGATTAGGATCATATCCCCATTATAACTGGAGTTTGTAAAACCATCTAGACATTTTACTCAGGAAATGTGCATATTTCTATCGGGGAAGTGTGGTGAAATATTCAAAATACATACAAATATCAGTCTCAAATTCTTGATCCAAATATAGTTCATCAATATATAATATTAGTCACCACTTGGTGAACCCATATCAATGATGTAAATACAAAAGATAATTGGAAAATTTAGGAAACTGATATGACCCAGGAACGTATTCCCACTCCCACTAATGGAGAACTACATCAACATCCTTCCAAGTCAAAAAATATATATTTTTTATTTCTTCTCATATTTTGAGGTTCCATTGGAATATTCCATAGGGGAACAAAAATATGAATCTGGAACATATTATTTCTTACACCAAGGATGGATGACATATTCCATCAATAAGATAGAGGCATCAACATGCTTATGAAACAAATTTAGAATCATGAAGGCAAGATCCAACCGTCTCCAATAGCATGTACATATCTAGGTAACATCGAAAGACTGTCATTTCTATATTCTGGTGACCACCACATAGCAAGCCCATACACCTTGTTGATCCCAAATGGTTGGAATCACATTCTAACTAAGTTAAATTAAGAGGATCATATTTATTCCCAACTCAATATTGGTATCCTTGAGGAAATTTAAAACGTATACATAATGTCTCAAGGATCCATTGAATCATCATATCATGCATAAGGTGGTACCTTTCACTTATATACACCTCTATTTAGAATGTAGATGGACTATAAACCCTAATATACTTCACTGACAACCCCTGGTGATATCTCATCCAATAAAAGAAATTTCTTCTTTCATCCGGAAAAATTATTATAATGATATGCTTGAAACATCATGTTAAACTATGTGTGATTCTACATGAGCCACCATCAACACCTCAACTAGTTCAGCAGTCTATCAAGAGTGCTGACCAACATCCCTCCATTATTCTATTAATTATCCACTATCTATAGAAATATTACTTCTTTAGACTGACCATATAGTTTAATAAAACATTTGTTATGCATAATTTTTCATGGATATGTAGAGGTAATTTGATGAGAACAACCTTTATATTCTGTTGTTTTCCATCACTACTTTTAGATATAATATCCATGAAAATATGAATGACCCATGCATAACATAACTCTTCTAGAACCTATGGTAATTTTTCAATTGGATAAAGGCTATGATCATCCAAAAATAGATATTTGAGAATCATATACAGGCTATAAAAAAGATATTTTGAAATATATAACTTAATTTTTTCAAGTCTCAAGACCCTTGTTCCTGAATGAATTGTAAGAGACAAAAATATGTAGACCTCCATAGCCTATTATCCCGTAGAAAATTATCATTTATTACTTGTAAAATTAATCATATGAGGATGGGGAGATTTTGAATTAATGAATTTCAAAATACACTAAGGATATTGAAGTCCATTAAAGATCGAATAATCAAATATAATTAATATAAAAGAGGCTATAGTTCTTGATAATTCACAATATAGTTTTTAATCCAATTAAATAAGCCTATTTTGATGACACAAGTGTGTGAGTTGGGAAATATGGCCATTTTTAGGCTTCTAATACATTCCAAACAGCATGAAGAGAGTTTATCTCAAAAAATAAAGATAAATATTTAGACTATTAGGTGACTCTCAAGTTATGTAGACCACATTCTAGGTTAGTACTACACCTGACTCAGGATAAAGTAAAAATGAATGAAGTTAATAAGATTACATTTCCCGCGATCATGGAATCTGTCCAAGAGTAACCCAAACCTATAGTTTTGAAGAAATTTATCCAATTCCTATGCCCCTGGGTTCATCATACCCCTGGTGGGTCAATAATATGTCAATGGTGGCTCCCAATAAATATCAATCCATAGGTGTGGGGGAAATTGTTATCATGTTTTTCTCCCAGAGGTCATCAAATTCTAATCATGATTCTAAAGTATCAATGGTAGTCGCATATTAGAAACATCCCCTGGGTTTGGGAAATGTATTACCATGTTACTTGATTAAATAGGTCTTTTCTTAGTTGGTTAGTTTTTTCTAATATTTTTTTCCCCAGTCGTCCCTATTGCCAAATGACAGGCCCCATTAATTTAAGGTTCTCTTGGTGATGGAAGTCAGAGAGTACATCAAGGTCACTACTAATATGCCAAAACTAGGGGAACATATAATGAGAAATATCATTATTCACAATCATCACATGACAGAGTAGGCCAATTATACGAAGTGTTATGGGGAAGACCTCAATATAACACTTAAAGCGGATACGGTCAGTGCCTAGTCATTGTATTAATCAGAGGACAATAAAATAATTCATACCAACTACTACACATTGGGGGAAAATGGTCTCCAACAATCTATTAAATGACATAGATCGAGGCATGGATTTCAAGGAACACAATTAATAAACATTACACCAAGAGTTCGGTAACACTTATGCATGGGTTGAGACATCTTGTACCAAAAATAAATAGAGGGACCAGAATTTTTTACCTCCTGATAACAAGTTTACATCCCATAAATTTCATTCTAATAGGTATAAAAGGAAAGGGGTTTCTACAACCCACTCACCACTTTGAATGGAATAATTATCCTCCATGTAAGAAAATTTTTCTCATTAAGAGGATAAGATGTTAAACATGTATCTCTACATGAGGATTTTATTAGAGTAAAATTCCAAAAAATCATCAACCACAGTAAAAATGAATTTTTATATACTCCCACCCATCATGAAGGGGTTAATTTTCCCATAAGAATACAATTTAAAAATAAGGATTGATATGGATTCATAAAACTTTTTTCCTTATTACAGGAATTGAGGAAGACTGTAATATTCCATTATTATAGTGAAAACCATTCTGGTAAAAGGATAATAATATGTTTTAAGAATTAAATGGGGATAATATATTGATTAATTCAAGGATATAATGTAACAAATCTCTAAATACAAATTCCCATGAGGGGGCTCTGAAATCACCTCCCTCGGAACTCTTTAAAACCAAAAAGACATATGTTTCTCAAATGGAATCCTTGGAAGGGTGGTGTTCTCTTGTAAAACCTCGAATGAATCCATATTATTAATGGTTGGATTCCACCATGCCTCCAAATAATTTTTTTAATCCAATTTTATCAATCCTATATGACATGTGAAATCTTGAGAGTCATCTCAGACACTTTTTTTGTGGACCCATGGTAAGATAACAAGACTACTAAGAGGATTAAAACATGACATGCTTCATGTAGACTATAGTAGCCACCTAATTGGGTCTATCATACATTAGGAAGATCATCATCATCAATTCATCTACCATGTCAAATCCATTCTGTGTAATATGAAAACAGATGACATCAAAACTAAAACATGGCCTAAAAATTAATGTATCATCAAATTTTTTAGCTATTGTAATGGTCTGTCATACTCAATCATTATTATAGACCTATAAGAGTAGTTATTCAAACATTTTATATATATAATTCAAGTTGAACTATAGAAAACATTGATTTGGTTTACATAACTATCTTGGTTATGATTATTTATAGTAATGGATCAATGTCAATATGATGTCATCTATAAAAAGTAGTCTATATCTTGGACAATATTTGTAAATCAAAATAAAAAATAATAGGTAAAGAAAAAAATTACCACTAAAACACTAAATCAATGTCAGTTTCATCTAAAAAATCCAAAACGATTCTAAATCTCATGGTTTCTCCAACCATGTTTAAACAAAAACAAAAGTACCAATCACTAGGGAAATAGAAAGTTCATAGGAACATGTTACTAGAGTTCTCACATGTTTATAGAGGGATAATGATATTCTCACCATTAAAGCTAAAAATAATATCTTTCACTTTCATTAGAGCCTACATCACCATGTTTCTGAAACCCTTGATGCTTGTCATCACCACTTGAGCGTGAATTTTTGATCAAATAACTACTTTAAACATCTATTAAATTGGTGATTCACTAGTTTCCACATCTTGTAAACAATGTTAAATGTACATAAAACTACTTTCATACATTGTAACTAATATTTTCCATTTCATTATAAAAAACAATCTCATTTTTCATGATTCTAAAAAGAATTATAGATATAGTAATTTATTAAAAAAAACTCTTGAAATTCATCACATGTGAGGCCTTGGATAACTTTATCTTTAACAGGCATGTATCCCACTGTATGAAAAATAGTTGAGCTTATAAATAACTTGATGCACATTGAATTTAGATGAGGTTCTCATTAAATCAAAAAATTTTGTTCATCCCTCCAAGCCAATCATCCACATGATTGGGTCTAAAGTCACACAAAATTATCGGTGTTGTTTTCCTTTATAATCCAAGTGATTGATACACATAATTTGTTTCCTCAGGTCTATTTAATTTTTTCAAATCCTAGAATGGTTACATGAACCGTATAATGAATTTATAGTTGAACTATGGTTCTTAATTGGGAACCATTTTTTAAAAATGTCCTATTTTGAGTTCCTAGGTCTCCTGACTAGTTTATGTTTTTTATAATTATCGAAAAATGAAAACTAAATCATGATCAAATACTTTAATAACATGAAATTTATAATATGAGAAAACACCACATGATTGGTTATAAAATATCATATGAATGATGCATTACAAGTTGGTAGTATTTCACTAATGAAAAATAATATCCACTCCTAAGCTGAACCCAAGATGATGAGCATATAACATGCCTAAAAGTGATTAAAATAGATTTTATTACCCAACCACCATGGTAGAATGATGATTATTAAAACAACGATAGTTAATTTTTTATATATACATTTCATGTATAAAAAATTTTATTTCTAGACATACCATTCCCAACTAGCTTACTGAACAAACTGATTATAATTATAACACTCTGACCTGGCTCATTGGCTTGGGAAGGACCAAAGGGTTACTAATCATAGGTGATGTCCCATTATCCACCAAATATTTGAAGTAAATATGAAGGTCCTGAACAAGCATTATCTGAGGGATTTCCCATAAATACATATAATATTCAGAAGAAAACTCAACAAAATACAATTAAATTGATTCATGATATAAAAATAAACAATAATAAAATGAATCATAAAAACAAAAACAAAATTATTTTAAAAGTAATAAGAACAAAAAACAATTCTCTATCAAGGAGGACCCAAAAGCATGAAAATAATCCAAGTCACTTATGTTGAAAAATTTCAAACTCCACTGCTAAACCTCTAACTCCAACTCTAAATAAAAGACTATGTTGAAACAATGCTCCACTAGTAGAGCATGAAACATTTCCCTTCACGATATCATGGTAAAAAAAGTCCATTATACACACTACATTTTATATGTAGACGGTGAGTATATATAATCTATATGAAAATTTGAATACATATCACACACACAATAATGATAATGATTGGTTAGATAATCTTTAATATAAAAAAGCATTAGTAATATAAACTATTAGTGAAAGATAGAAAAGTATTGAAGACAATTCTAATACTCCCTCCATGAGGTTTCCATTTTCATGAATTCTTACCCACACACCTCACACACCAAATGAATGTCCTATCAAATTATTTCTCGTAATCAACCCATATTTTATAGTAGTAACTATCCATATGGATATAAGTCATCGAAGGTTGTAAAATCCCTTGATTATTTGGAATTACCCACAACCATGTATACATGATTAGTCCATTTACATGTACACCATAAAATCACTCCATATAATAGAAATTTCCATGTTCCCAAATAGTTCTTTAGAAATATTCTCAATAAAAATTTTACAAATACTTTGTGGGATATTTCCATAATATTTTACTTTCCAAATCTATTAAACATTGCTTAAAAACTAATTTGTGTAGAAATTATCTTCAGAAAAAAAAATTACCTAGTAAATAAAAAAATAATGTTTTATTAAAAATGGATAATAGGAGACTTCACCTTCTACAATTATGATCACAAAATAGGAACCAAGTAGAAGATCAACAAATACTAATGGAAATTGGTCATAATTGTATCAATTAATTCTTATATAAAGGGATAAATCTTTGATAGATAAAATTTACATTATTATAAAGAATAATTTCATAAAAAATTAATATCAACCAGTACACAAATTTTGATTTGAATGTAGTTTCCTACCCAAAAAATTGTGTCCAAACTAGTTTTTTCAAAAATAATGAATACAATAATCATGCCTTAGCCAAAAATTTGTATCATTAACTCAAGTCATTTTGAGAAATCTACTTAATAAAAAATTCTACCATCGCCACTCCCTGAACAAAAAAAGGATGACATTTCCTTTTATTTTTTGACTACACACATATATGCACCATACCCACTATGGGGCCTTTGGGTGCTCTCATTTCTCATAAGATTACCTCCCACACACTACACCTGGTAAAATACATAGCACTAGGTAATAGTGAGGTCCATGCATCGTGGTAAATCCCACACCAAGATCATGAAAATGTTTTAGAAAATGACCTTAGACATGATTGCTGCCACAATTAGATGCAACTCATTGTGAATTCTCTAAATCCCAAACACCACATCATTAATTAACCCTTTATCTAATTCTTATAAACCCAAAATGGACTAAATTATCATGTAAAAACATAAAATAATAATATCTTTCCTCGAATTAGATGTATCATATTGGTGATTTAATTTTTTTTAAAAATTTATAAAATTTTGATATTTTCAAGAAGACTAGTTTGAAGAATAGAAAAGTACAAACTAATTATTATAAAATAATATAAAACACTTCAATATTTAAACAATTCATAATATATTTATTATTTACATTAATAAAAAATAATTATATAATATAATATAGTGGTCAAAAAAATATATCTATAAAAATGAGGTGGACATCAATATATCAATTCATATACTCCAAAATAATATTTTTAAATAATTGATAACTATTTTATAATATATTAGACATATTTTGTTTTATTCTAAATCCATAGGGGGATCTATATGCAATCTGATTCAATAATTTTCAATTAAAACATCTTCAATTATGTGATGAGAATTAATTATTCATATCCCATGAATTCATTGACCAATGATCGAATCGCTAGATCATACTAGTAGAACTTCTCAATCATAAAATTTTTTTAACAAAAAAGTACATATCCCCAAAACATTATTTATTATACTTGATTAGAATCATATCTATTAAAAAGAAACTAATCCCTAATAAAAATCAATTTTCAAAACTGAATTAATTTTAATGAAATTATAAAAAAATGTAAATATTATTGTTCTTGGATAGGACTCTAATGTGAGTACATCATCATCATGCTCTCAAATCCTTGATCCTGCATTTATGGGTATTAGATTTAGAAAAATCATAATTACCATTATCTAATACTTGGGATGATATTTTCCACTCAAACCATTTCAAATTTTCCAATACATTACATTTTCTCCATAAAACTAAGAGGCGATTTTAGGAGCTACTTTGGAATAAGAAATTATTAGAAAATTTTAATTTAAAAGGTAAATTATATAAATACAAACATAAAAAACACCCAATATAACTTATTAAAATCATGAGTGTGTATTTTGATAGAACAAAATTATGATAATAAATATTTCATTTTGAAAAAACATAATTACATAAACTAACAATACATGTTCTAACTATTCTATCAAAGAAGAAAACCCTGATTAATATTTATCTAGGATGGTATATTTTATATTGTTAAATAGGATTAATAATGATTTATTTTTATTAATTTAGTGAATAATAGAGATGAACTCGAATATTTTTATTCAATTGTCACCACTAAAGAGAAATATGGAACATATTACATATAATTTAATTTATTAAAGGTTATTATAGAGCTCACTGATAAAAAAGAGAGAAAATTGGAGGAAATAATAACCTTAATTGGATGATAGTGTAAATGTTTTGGATCATAATTCGTGTAAATAGTTTTTATAATGGTTTCCCTTTATTTTCAAACCACCTTAGATGGAGATAAATGAATACTAAAAAATTTTGGATATTCATTCCTAGTATAAGGATAGAACCTACCCATGATTTTTATTTTTTAACTCTAAAATGGACCATAATACAATATAGTTGAAGCATAAAATTACATGAATAATATTATTTCATAATTAATTTCAATAATTAAAGGTATATGTACATTTATTTTTTCATATAAGGATATCTTTAAGGAAGCACAATAGCCAATTAGGAAACTTTAATGGGGTTGGATGCTTGACTTAAAATTTACAGTAATGAAATGGGTCTTGAAAGTCATGTATAAAAAGATCATCTACAATTTTTTATATAATATTGATGATCCAAATTTGATTTGATCATAAGAAAGAACAAAAAAATAATTTAAAGATTTATGATGAGATGATCTCCACATGAACTATGAAATGATGTATATTTTTTATGGATTATAAAAATTAAATGATGAGATAAGAAAAGATCACATTACCATCCCTTTTACTCACAAAATTTGGGTATAGTTATCCAATATTAATTGTCATATATTTCTTGATGAACACTCAAGGTATAACAATATTTCAATGAAATCATTGGAAAGAACAAAAATAACATTCACCAATCCATATCAATTTTTTTCTACTGTGCATATCATTTGGTATGTCGAATACATCCACAACTTTTCCATGGTGCATGACATACATATTTCCTGAAATGGTTGTGTAGTTTCGAAAAAATTAATGGTTGATTTTTCAATTTATAGATGATCATTAAAACAATATATTAAGAATATTTATTTTCTATGGAAATATTTTCGGTGGCATAGCTTTTTTCAAACTAGGACATGTTTCATATTATATTGAGATTCAGTATGGTTCGTGGAAATAATATTTGAAAGGATGGGTTTTTGGAATATCTCAGGAATATTAATGTGATGATATTATTTTTGATACCCATGGTGGGGACATAGATCTATTTAATTTTAAGACATTTTGGTTTTTACTAAAGGTTTTTAAAATTCTTATCCCAAATATTTCATCAACTCAACCATATTTTGGAAAAAACATGGTGTTTTTAATCAATAAATGTTATTAATAAAAAAAACTCTAATGAAATGTTTATTCAATACCCAAATAATAGGACCCCCATTTTGTTATCATCTGTTTGATATGATGTGTGACACAATTAACAATATAGTGGGATATATTCTTGTATAAATTAAGGATATAAATTTTTAACTGAAATATTATGAATGTATAGATTTAATAAACATGAAGTTAAATAACACCACAATATATAAGGAAGTGATAATTATGTCCTTTTGTTTTGATAATTCTCAAACTTTTCATATAAACTCTGATGTGGTGATATAAATTATTCATGCGAAACTAAAATAGTTTCTAAACAAATTTAAGAAAATTAAAAATTCATGTAGTTGATTTTATTTCTGGGAGTTAAACATTGAAATCTATGATATGAATAGTTTGAAAAATTTTATAGCCGAGCACATACTAAGGACTACATTTCAGCATCTCATAATAGAAAATGAAGTTCAGATAAATAAATAATTACCATATAAAAATAATTTTCAAAAGTGATAAAAAACCATGGTTTTCCAAAACATCTAATTAATTGAATACTAAAACAATATACCCATTGTTGTCTTTACAATAGAGGGAAAAATTACTATTTTTAGATTATAAAACATGTAGGTTGATCTTAAACCATTCAAACAAATTAATGATGATTTGATTCTCTAGTGTATCCTCAACATAGTGGTGGAAAATAATTTTGATTTTTTTATTCCTTTCTTATGGGATGACGCCTTAATCCAAAACAAACAATGAAAATGATATTTCAATGTGAATTGTTTCCTAACATATAATTGACATGAAATCATCATTTTGGAAATATGTTATCACCTCTAATAAATTTGAAATTTTAAAAAAAAATATGAGAAATTATATTATATCTTATATTGGAGGTTGAATCATTTCATGTTTAGGGAATTATTTTAATTGGTCCCTTCCCCAACTCATTTGGAAACAAAAATATATTTCTATATATAAATAATGATTCAATTGGGATGATGTTAAAGTCATATTTTCCAACATGATAATGTTAGTGAAAAATATTTATTATAAAAATATATTTTCTAGGTTATGATTTCCTAAAACGATTTTTGGTTGTCCTAGATGTCACTATCAAAACCAATTATCGAAATCCATTTTAGTTTAGTATAGAGTTTATAAAATACTCTCACTTTATAAGACATATAAATAAACGGATAATTGGATTTATCCTATCATGAGTTGTCCCACAATTTATAAATTTTGATCAATTTAATACAAACTGATGGGTATAAGAAACTCTAGAATGTGTTTTGGACCTATATATGAACCTACATAAACCCATTAGGTATGTATCCATTTCATCTACAATGTTGGAAACCATCCCACATTATAGTGTATCTTTCCAAAGTTTCATTTTAGGTTATCATGGAAATGGGTATGGGAGAATACAAAATTGGGAAGAAAATATTGTTAGATATAAATGAATTATGATAGATCAATAAATATTCCATTATATATGTCACCAAGTAAAACATGATAAAAATGAAGTGGTATAATGACCAAAAACATAGAAAATATATATAAAGGTAATACAAGGTACTTATTTTTAAATCATATTATTTTATTTTTAGGGAAACTAAAGTCATGATGCTTGAGGCCCTTCGTGGCGGTGAGAACCATTCTATATATAGATGTAGAAACTTAGGGAGATGATCCTCCAACTTTCTAGTTAAATTGATAATTAAATAAATACAATAATGAACATTCTAAAAATAGGTTGTTCCCTCTCATTGTGTTTCAATTAAGGAACACTAAAGTAATTTGATATTTTTAGTTTAAATAAATTTCTTTCTAGGAGACATCCCATATCTATTTTTAATGTTTTTTCGTTAATCAAAGGATGTATGTTATGATTTTAGGATAAATGTGTCATTTTGCTAAATCTAATGAATATTACCCTAACTACTTAAATAATCCCTATGAATGAGAAAATAATTAAAAAATACTTATATGATTTATACGTCATTGGTGGTGGGAATTTTTTTAACACTTAAAAACCATGTAATTATTATCATCATTACGTAATAATGAGATTCAATTAAAATTTCCTAATTCATAAGTTATTAAGTATAGAACAAATCCATCATGAACCTCTTGTAAGAGAAAGGATAAAATGAAATTAATGTTTTCATAGGATCATATTTAACTAAATCCTCATTGATGGTGGAAACATTATGAGGTTATGAATGAAATCATGTCAAGCTGTCATGAAACAAAAAACTATTTAGAAGGGAAAACATATAAATAATTATCATAGTGTATTTTCATATGATAATGCAACCCTAATATTTCATAAATATATTTATTTTGCAATTATAGTGAGAATTCATGCCACAATCATCCATGGACAGTGGCATATGAATAATTTTTATTTTCATAGGGAACCATGTACCAACACCTTAACCTATAATGTCCTGAAAAAAGAAAAATAATAAATAAATACATAACAAGGTTCCATATGATTCATGTTTTATTTTACATGTTCACACTAAATGACCTATATGTATTGATGGAGTCAATAGATGGATCCATAATTTTTATTGTCACAGAAAAATGTTTTTAAATTTTGATTTCAAAATTAAACTAATATTTTATATAAAAGTTCATAATTATCATGTGGGATAATATTATTATTTTAAAGAATATGTTTTCTATAAATACATATTAATAGACAATACATCATCATTAACCTGGAATGAGTAAAATTATGATTGATATTAGGTGAAAACGCGAGGATTCATTAGGAAGTCTTCCTAGGGATCTTATCTAACCTCATTGGTCTAAATCCAATTTTTCTCAAATATATATTTTTTTGATTTAAGGAAGACACCATTAATAATTAATTGATTAATTCCATATATTCCATATATTTATTCCACATCAACCCTTTCCCAAATTCATAATTAATATTACAATCACCACTTTTCAACATAAACCACTAAGAGCCTTTGGGGAAATCCAACTGCTCCCTAATAAAACCGCTATATCCACTATCACATCCCATTTATACCCACCTTCTAACCATGAGAATCATGATACTATTTTCTCCTCTAAAAATGATGAAGCAATAAGTCAAACAGCTATAGAAATTTCGATCTAATCATGTGATGAATCATATACCCAATCAGCATTAACCATCCCAAGAATCTATTGTCCTTTTAAAAATTCAATACCCAACAAAAAAATTGAACCAAAACATAATACAACATTATATACTCATCTTAAAGTGATAATTTTGTTCAAAAACACCTCAAACCCTACCTTTCCTCAAAAAAATCAAACTGAGAGAGATTGTGTTGTTAATTTGTGGGAATGTTCATTGTTACATTCATTTTGAATAAGTTATATTTCTAAAACATTGTATAATATTTGAAGGTATTTTATAAAAATAATGAAACACGCATGGAAAATATTATTTTTGTAGTATAGGAGGCTTATAGGGGTTCATTTGGGAGTAAATTTATAAAATGAGGTTATATTGAATTTTTTATTTCAAATTTTGATGGTAACACTCACAATATACTTATAAAAAACCTCATTAAATAATTTTTTATGAAAATATAATGTTTTTTATTTTATTAAAATAATATTCACTTGTTTTATTAACTCTAATGGTAAATAATAAAGATATATTTTTTTATTTCTCTCATTATATAAACTTTTCTATTCAAAACTCTAAAAATTTGTGATTTTCAAAAAATTTATACATCGAATTAAATTTTTTACTTAATTAAACAGATTTAACACAATTTTTTATGTGTTTACTAATATATATATATGGTTAAAATAATTATATTTAATTTTTTTTCTCTATAAATATCATGTGATTTTAATGAAATTTTCACTATTTTGTTTCTATAAATTTCAATATGCATGAAAAAATTATATTATCGGCAAATTGAATTTTTTTAAAAAAATTACGAATTAGGAGTTCTTATCTTAAGTTAAATTGAATATATATGTTTGTTTTTATAAATTTTTTCATTGCATTGTTCAATGAACTTTTTATATTTATTGATTTATTACATGAACATGCTTCTATCAAATATAATGTATTATTTTTTTATTATTGTAAATAATTCGCTTCCATATCATAAATAGTTTGGTTAAATACCACCCCACCCCACATAGAATCCTAGTAATGAAAGAGATTCATCAATGTCTAAAGGAAAAGACTGAAGAAATATATAATGAGGTCATCTCACTCTCATTCATCATGGATGTGAATGGGATATTTCCACAAGCGAGGAAGAGGATGAATCAGGTTTTGGAAGTATGCTGGATAAAAAACAGAGTGTTGATCTAGAGGGTATTTATCCTTATAGGTTTCAATATCTAGTTTTCTATAGATAGATATCAAGAAAAGGAGTTTGTTTTTTGATGACTGGAACTATATTTTCTTGTGATTAAATATTGAAAATTACTCAAGAGTAATATAATTTTATCATCTGTTGGATATCTATTATTTTGTGTTTAATTCTATATTGGGGGTCTTTTGTTCACTCATGTTCACCATAATTTTTTTCTAATTAAGGACATTAAATATTGTTTTTTTCAGAACTTTTTGGGAATTCCAATGGTTCATATAGAAAATGGTCAGGATTTATTTTCATGATCTATATGAGGTAGTTATCATGGTTTGATTTTTACTATTACAAACCATGGTTATAGACATATGGGAACCACTGCATATAAGTAATGTGAATACATTCTCCCACATGTAATCTATGGTTTATTTCAGGATACACTATTATGATTTTTCAATGCCAATTTTAGTTATAGCCTATAGTGGTCTATGATATTTAGTGACAAATAATAAATCATATTAGATGAATATTCACTACATAAAATTGTGTTCCACACCAAAATAATATGTTTCTAGTGCTTTTCGAATTTTGGATACATAAATAACTTGGTCTTAATACATCTACATCATCTCCCACTTAGTTCTTCACACATAACACCCTTCAGAGTTATATTGTAACAGCCCAAGATTTTATAAAAAATATTCTTTTTAATTTTATTAATGTCTTGTGTTGTACGCTACACCAAAAGGAGCTTGCACAACACGCATCCTTGACTTGCCTTGCATTACACGCAATCGCGACCTTCCTCGATAGCGTGTGTAATACGCAATACCGAGTTTCACTAAACAACGATATGCTATTAATATATTATTAAAACTAGCCGTTATGAATAGTAATAACCACTTTTTAAAATTCTTTAAATCTTATATTTCAAAATGAACTTCATTTTTGGATTCGGAGTATCGAATTTAGCCTAAGATGAAATTTTGGTACTTTTCGGATAACTTTCATATTCTGATGAATAGTGAAAATTACTAAATTATAATTAAAAACCACTTTTTTAATCGAAATAATTAATAGTGATAAATCATTAATTTGTGTGGTTTTAAAGTATATTTAGAATATATTTTTACAATTTAATACAATGTTGGACATTGGATGTAATTTCACATTTAAACCAGTTATAAACAAGTGTCAATCTTTTGATAGTTATTATCTCTTAAAAACATGCTATTTGTTGTGACAACGGAAATTAATTATAAAATTAATTAATGCAACTTATATGTTGGGAATTTTTTAAAATAGAAATCATTTTTGAATTCGGAATATCAATTATATCCTAGGGTGAAATTTTGGTACTTTTCTGAAAACTTTCAATTTTTGATGAATAGTGAAACCACTAAGTGGTAGGTTAAAAACTGAATTTTGCATAAAACATAATTTTACCGCTTCTGTGAATGGAATTTCGAAAATCCGACAGACACGGTTAATATCAAGGACTAAAATGTGGTTCAATGAGATGAAAATAATTTTTTGGTGAATAGTAACTTTTTACTTTTTTTACCACGGTTAATAGTAAATAGGGTAACTAAGGGTAAATATGATATTACTATTACCCTAACACATGTCCTAATCCTATTGGACAAGTGTATTTCGACCAAAAACAATCTTAGGAATAAAATATGACCATTTAGGCCCACTTGGGTTAGATTAGGACATTTATTATTAAATTATTTAAAGAAGGGTTAAAAGAGTTAAAATCAATGTTTATTTACTAAAACATTTTTAATATGGTGTTATACATACGATAAATTTGACTATAAATATTCATTAGAAAGCTAAAAAGATTTCTTACATGATGGTAGTTTATTTGTAATTTTTAGACATCAAATAAGTTAATTTATTTATGACACAAAGATGATGCAGTAATTATCTTATTAATGAAATATTGACATAATTGATGTTATAAACACCAAACTAAATATAATTTGAGACTTTTTATGAATTCCACTAATTTTCTAGGTTACTATGATATATTAGTGTTGATTTAATAAACTTGGTTCGAACATATAATTCTGTTATGACTTTCACAAAAATCATGTATCAAATAGTGTCAAAATTGACACAAAATAGTTTTTAAATCAAATATTATATTATTAATTGTTATTTTATTCCTAAAAATCTAAGGTTCGGCCAAATGACTTAGATAAGGATATATATATTAATAATAAACAATTTGGGGTTCGTTTGGCATGTTATAGTAAGTTTATTAACCATATAGTGAAAGAAAACAAAAAGACATGGTAAAAGTTAAATTATTTAACTTAGAGTTAAATTTAATTGATAAGGTTAAAATAATGTCCTAAACTTGTCTAAATTCTATTGGTTGATAGGATTTAGACCCCTCCCCGTCTTAGCTTCGAAATAAGACCCTTTGGAACCATTATAAACCGATTTTGACTTTAATATAAAATAATATTTTGAGATATTCCTAAGGTGCCCCTCTCCTCCCCTATAAAAGGACACCTCCTCCCCCTCCTCCTCAAACCAATTTGAGCACTCAAGCTCGGCCAACCCCTGCCAAAATCCCTTCTCCACTTCCCTAGCAACATCCTAGAGGTTCTGGTCTTCCTCAAAGACCAATTCTAGTGCCCTAAGAGGAGGTCTCAAAGAGGCACTTCAAAGAAGAGGTAATTATTGTCTCCACGCCGTGGTGTAATCTATTTTCCACCATTACCTTACAAGGATGGGTATAATGGTGTAATGAGTAACTATATATGATTATTATAAAGTTATATTGATACTGAAATAGTCTACATACACTTCAACATAATTCCATGACCATGGGAACGATATCATCGCTCGTGCGTACGTACGGAATACCGTCTCCACGACGCGATGAGATTCATTCTCAATGATTAACCATTCATGAATGATTATAAAGTATATATAATAAGTACTAATGAAATATATGACATAATAATGATACTGTATTTATGTAAATTTATATGTATGTCATCTACTTAATTCCATTCACTTCAATAAGGAAATGAAAACAGCGTTCATGCGTACGTACGGACTACCGTCTCCATGAACGGTGTATTTCATTCCATTTATCGATATTATATATATATATATTCTGAATATATATTATATATAAATCATGTTTTACATTCTGGATATAAGTAATCATGGTCCAAGTAATCATATTAATAATTACAAGTTAAAAACACGAACGACAAATGAGACGATTTTACCCAAAACGCTACTTTAACATGAATTTACAAAAGAACAGGTAATATAAAGTCATAATTGGACCATATATGATATAATAACAATGAATATGATTCTGGAATAAGTCAATAACATGATTTAAATCATTATACAGGAGGTTCGGACACTTACAAAGCAAGTCGGACCTAAGGTAAGGGAAATATCACAATCTCATTTTTATCCGAGATTGTTTATTCATAAGTATTTACTGGGGTGTATTTTATCATCCACATCCATGTTTCATCAATATTTAATATTATTTCCATCCACCTACAATTTTTTAAATCCATTTTTACCCTTCGGTGAGTTTTTAGTAATAATGAAAGGAATCTTTTGTCATACGAGGTACTTTTTGACTTTTCCGACAAAAGTACGAAGAATGTTTTTTTTAACTTATACGGCATGAATGGATTTTTAAAACATTATTTCCAAGAAGCTTCCTTTACAAGTTTTCAAGTTTATTTTTAATCAACTTCTTTTAGTTTAAAATTTTATGACATGTTAAGAAAGGAAAAATGTTTTTGAAAAAGAAAGGATATTTTCCTCAAGAATGGAGTTCAAGTGTTTTATCAAAATTATTTTCCATCTAAGATAATAAAGGGTTCTGTTTTTATCCCTATTATTACATGGATTTGATTATGTTGTGATGGAAATATTTTTATGAATTCCTTTACCTTATATGAATTGTTTTATGATGTCATGTTGTTTAAGAATCCCATTTTTATTACATGGGTTACGCTATGATGTATGGTTTATGATTATGTGGCACACATAAGAAAGGATTCATTATAAGATGGGTGGGACCTATATCTCCCTCCAATGCATTGGGTAAAGATTTTATATCTCATGAGATAGACATGGCTGGAACGGAAGGTTATTTCGGTTCAGTGATACAGGACTGAAACGAGGAGTGAACTCGGTTTAGAAAGGGACTTTGTCCACTAAGATAGTCTTGGCAATGAGTCATGACTAACAAGAAATGATTTTCCATGATTATATGTGCATGCCACAAAGTTTCAAGTTTTATGTTATGATTATGGGGATCTCATTTTCAATTCTATGATTTATCCCATGTTATGATATTATGAGCTCTTTTGCAGGTCATGATTTCCAAAAGCTACGTTCTTATGTATATGATGTGATTGATATTTCTTTTGTTTACCCTTACTGAGCATTTGAGCTCACCCTTTTTTTTTCTTTCCCCAGGATATAAAGAAAGGTATTAGGTAAAAAAAAGGGGAAGATCATTATGGGAGATATTGAAGATCTTTCACCACGTTTAGAAGATTACGTTCCGAGTTTCCAAAGACACTAAACTATTACGATCCTTGTGTGTGTGTTTTTGTTATGTACTAAGTATTCCGCAAAAGTAATGTAATGTCCATGTACGATAAGCTTCGGGTCTCTACAGTTGGTATCAGAGGAAAGGTTTAGTCAACCTTTGGAAACTAGGATGCGAAAACATTAGTGAGATCCCTAGAGATATTTCTAAGTTATGTCTAGGGATGTCACTAGGGATAAGTATACATATGGGTTATAGTAATAGAATTACGCTAACGATCATAGAATTAAACCTAAGATGTTGGATATTGAAGGTACTCCCCCTTTATTATGTTGTTTTCCCTAGCATGATTTTTGCCTCTCACACTATTCTTTTTGGGTTTTAGACGATGGCTGGAACCCGAAGGAACCGTGTTGATCAATGCAATGGACAATGCAATGATTTCCCTCCTGAACAAACAAATGTTATGGGAGATGGAGTGCAAAATCTTATTGCTATACTTACACAAGCTATGAATCATTCTGGACTTCCAAATGAGCAGAGAAGGGAACAATATTCTATTGAGTCCTTCATGAGGCAACATCCACCTTCTTTCAGTGGGTCTTCTGATCCACTTGTGGCTGAACAATGGATCTGTACTACTGAAAAGATATTTTCAGTTCTTCAATGTTCTGAACATGATAAAGTCATCTTAGCAGTATATCGTTTGGAAGGTGAAGCTGATCAATGGTGGAATCTTATCAAGAATACGAGGCCAAGAGATGAAATTGAGTCCATGGAATGGGACGAGTTCAAGAACTTGTTTTTCAGTAAGTACTTCCCTCGTATTCTTTGAACAAAGATGGAGAAAGAGTTTCTTGAACTGAAGCAAAGGGACGATGAATCTGTTGGTACCTATGAAGAAAATTTTACAAGACTTGCAAGGTATGCTTCTGGAATTAACATCCAACCTGAAAGTAAAGTTGATCGATTTTTCAGTGGCTTAAAACCAAGTCTTCGAAGGGCATTAGCTATAAGAGACTTCAGTAGCTATGAAGAAATTGTGCGTTGTGCTATCAAGGTATAAATGGAAGTTGGTGTTACATATCCATCTCATGGGTTTGACAAGAAACGAAAGATGGAGTTCAAGGAGAAAACTCAGAATAATGGTGAAAAGAAGATGAATGTTTCCTTATGCACAAAGTGTGGAAAGAAGCATGGTGGAGATTGTCTTAAAGGGACTAGAAAATGTTTTAAGTGTGGAAAAGAAGGTCATCGAGTAGCTGAGTGTCGAAGTAATGGAAAAAGGGTTTCTAATGATGTGAATAAAGCAAACACTGCAGAGAACGCACCGCCAACACTTCAATGCTTCAAGTGCAAGGAAATGGGGCATTATGCTAATAATTGCCCTAATCCAAGGGTTAGTGATGATCAACATGAGCAACCACTGAAGGAAAAGGACAAAGGGAAATCACATGCGATCACTATTGGCAATGTTGAATATGACAACGATGTGGTGGAATGATTAAGTGTTTATGTAATGGGATTTCAAAATAATGTTATATCATTGAGTATTGCAATATTTATTGATGTGGTATTCAAAGTGATTGAGATATTTTTTGGAAATAAGATGATATGCGAATAATGAAGACGAGAAAATGAAATGTTTAATAGTATTCATGAGCTCATGATTGATATAAGGACTAAGTGATATCATGGTTTGAGTATATAGAATTTTGAGGATTTTGGTATGTGGAAAGTGTTAACTTTTAACTGCACTCATGTTTTCAATAAGGTATTCATGAGAATACACGATTAAGGACTTTGAATGTTTGGAATGTGACCAACAAGACATATCTTATGATATGTGGGGATCAACGATAGTATTAAATCTCTGGTAATCATTGTCACTATATTATGAGAGTGGACTGCAGTATTATGTATAAGCCTAAAGATTAGACTGGATTATGTTGGACATAAGTTAGTATTGTTTAAGGATAGACGATTTTCGATATTATTGATGGGATGTTATAGTAACGTAGTTTTAGAAAAAGGACAACCTGCAGGACGGGCGACAGCCCATCGCTTCGGACAAGGCTGTGGGAATCGAACCCACAACCGAAATGCGACTGGCCTTTATCGCCTACCACTGACCTACAGGAAGTCCCTGTTTAGTAGAAACTAGTTTTATTATATTAAGCAGTATGATATATGAAGTATAAGTCCATTTTAGGAACCATATATGATTAATCCCACTATAGATCGACTTATAAATTTTGCTAACCTTTTGAGACAGATGGAATGACTCGTCATTCTATCACATGATCTGCTAACACTACACGAATAACAAATTCAACTTCATTTATTTAAGAGATGAAGTGGAAATTGTTAAAGGCACGAACAACAGTGAGATTGTACCAAAATAAAGTAAGTATTTATTCTAATTTAAATTCTTTAACTTTAGGGAAATGATCTTGAAAACCAAAAATGTTGTCCTAGTTCCCTTATACCTGATGAATCAGATGGTACCTTAGATCGTCACAAATTTATGGATTTGTGATTACTGGCTTTTCCATAGCCATGTTCTCTACCACTCTCCATCAGAACATGATGGTTAGATTTCTCTTCCATATCCATATTTTCACCTATGTGGAAACCGAGTGATTAGTTTATTTGGGTAATCGTTACATTTCATACTTTAGTTTTTAAAGCCAAGTTTTGGTATTCCCTTTTACGATGTGGGTTTCTATTAAAGAAACTTTCAAATAGTAAACCATTTATAACCCCGACGAATTTCGAGGGCGAAATTCATTTTAAGGGGGGTAGAATGTAACAGCCCAAGATTTTATAAAAAAATATTCTTTTTAATTTTATTAATGTCTTGTGTTGTACGCTACACCAAAAGGAGCTTGAACAACACGCATCGTTGACTTGCCTTGCATTACACGCAATCGCGACCTTCCTCGATAGCGTGTGTAATACGCAATACCGAGTTTCACTAAACAACGATATGCTATTAAAATATTATTAAAACTAGCCGTTATGAATAGTAATAACCACTTTTTAAAATTCTGTAAATCTTATATTTCAAAATGAACTTCATTTTTGGATTCGGAGTATCGAATTTAGCCTAAGATGAAATTTTGGTACTTTTCGGATAACTTTCATATTCTGATGAATAGTGAAAATTACTAAATTATAATTAAAAACAACTTTTTTAATCGAAATAATTAATAGTGATAAATCATTAATTTGTGTGGTTTTAAAGTATATTTAGAATATATTTTTACAATTTAATACAATGTTGGACATTGGATGTAATTTCACATTTAAACCAGTTATAAACAAGTGTCAATCTTTTGATAGTTATTATCTCTTAAAAACATGCTATTTGTTGTGACAGCGGAAATTAATTATAAAATTAATTAATGCAACTTATATGTTGGGAATTTTTTAAAATAGAAATCATTTTTGAATTCAGAATATCAATTATAGCCTAGGGTGAAATTTTGGTACTTTTCTGAAAACTTTCAATTTTTGATGAATAGTGAAACCACTAAGTGGTAGGTTAAAAACTGAATTTTGCATAAAACTTAATTTTACCGCTTCTGTGAATGGAATTTCGAAAATCCGACAGACACGGTTAATATCAAGGACTAAAATGTGGTTCAATGAGATGAAAATAATTTTTTGGTGAATAGTAACTTTTTACTTTTTTTACCACGGTTAATAGTAAATAGGGTAACTAAGGGTAAATATGATATTACTATTACCCTAACACATGTCCTAATCCTATTGGACAAGTGTATTTCGACCAAAAACAAACTTAGGAATAAAATATGACAATTTAGGCCCACTTGGGTTAGATTAGGACATTTATTATTAATTTATTTAAAGAAGGGTTAAAAGAGTTAAAATCAAAGTTTATTTACTAAAACATTTTAATATGGTGTTATACATACGATAAATTTGACTATAAATATTAATTAGAAAGCTAAAAAGATTTCCTACATGATGGTAGTTTATTTGTAATTTTTAGACATCAAATAAGTTAATTTATTTATGACACAAAGATGATGCAGTAATTATCTTATTAATGAAATATTGACATAATTGATGTTATAAACACCAAACTAAATATAATTTTAGACTTTTTATGAATTCCACTAATTTTTTAGGTTACTATGATATATTATTGTTGATTTAATAAACTTGGTTCGAACATATAATTCTGTTATGACTTTCAAAAAAATCATGTATCAAATAGTGTCAAAATTGACACAAAAGAGTTTTTAAATCAAATATTATATTATTAATTGTTATTTTATTCCTAAAAATCTAAGGATCGGCCAAATGACTTAGATAAGGATATATATATATTAATAATAAACAATTTGGGGTTAGTTTGGCATGTTATAGTAAGTTTATTAACCATATAGTGAAAGAAAACAAAAAGACATGGTAAAAGTTAAATTATTTAACTTAGAGTTAAATTTAATTGATAAGGTTAAAATAATGTCCTAAACTTGTCTAAATTCTATTGGTTGATATGATTTCGACCCCTCCCCATCTTAGCTTCGAAATAAGACCCTTTGGAACCATTATAAACCGATTTTGACTTTAATATAAAATAATATTTTGAGATATTCCTAAGGTGCCCCTCTCCTCCCCTATAAAAGGACACCTCCTCCCCCTCCTCCTCACACCAATTTGAGCACTCAAGCTCGGCCAACCCCTGCCAAAATCCCTTCTCCACTTCCCTAGAAACATCCTAGAGGTTCTGGTATTCCTCAAAGACCAATTCTAGTGCCCTAAGAGGAGGTCTCAAAGAGGCACTTCAAAGAAGAGGTAATTACCGTCTCCACGCCGTGGTGTAATCTATTTTCCACCATTACCTTACAAGGATGGGTATAATGGTGTAATGAGTAACTATATATGATTATTATAAAGTGATATTGATACTGAAATAGTCTACATACACTTCAACATAATTCCATGACCATGGGAACGATATCATCGCTCGTGCGTACGTACGGAATACCGTCTCCACGACGCGATGAGATTCATTCTCAATGATTAACCATTCATGAATGATTATAAAGTATATATAATAAGTACTAATGAAATATATGACATAATAATGATACTGGATTTATGTAAATTTATATGTATGTCATCTACTTAATTACATTCACTTCAATAAGGAAATGAAAACAGCGTTCATGCGTACGTACGGACTACCGTCTCCATGAACGGTGTATTTCATTCCATTTATCGATATTATATATATATATATATTCTGAATATATATTATATATAAATCATGTTTTACATTCTGGATATAAGTAATCATGGTCCAAGTAATCATATTAATAATTACAAGTTAAAAACACGAACGACAAATGAGACGATTTTACCCAAAACGCTACTTTAACATGAATTTACAAAAGAACAGGTAATATAAAGTCATAATTGGACCATATATGATATAATAACAATGAATATGATTCTGGAATAAGTCAATAACATGATTTAAATCATTATACAGGAGGTTCGGACACTTACAAAGCAAGTCGGACCTAAGGTAAAGGAAATATCACAATCTCATTTTTATCCGAGATTGTTTATTCATAAGTATTTACTGGGGTGTATTTTATCATCCACATCCATGTCTCATCAATATTTAATATTATTTCCATCCACCTACAATTGTTTAAATCCATTTTTACCCTTCGGTGAGTTTTTAGTAATAATGAAAGGAATCTTTTGTCATACGAGGTACTTTTTGACTTTTCCGACAAAAGTACGAAGAATGTTTTTTTTAACTTATACGGCATGAATGGTTTTTTAAAACATTATTTCCAAGAAGCTTCCTTTACAAGTTTTCAAGTTTATTTTTAATCAACTTCTTTTAGTTTAAAATTTTATGACATGTTAAGAAAGGAAAAATGTTTTTGAAAAAGAAAGGATATTTTCCTCAAGAATGGAGTTCAAGTGTTTTATCAAAATTATTTTCCATCTAAGATAATAAAGGGTTATGTTTTTATCCCTATTATTACATGGATTTGATTATGTTGTGATGGAAATATTTTTATGAATTCCTTTACCTTATATGAATTGTTTTATGATGTCATGTTGTTTAAGAATCCCATTTTTATTACATGGGTTACGCTATGATGTATGGTTTATGATTATGTGGCACACATAAGAATGGATTCATTATAAGATGGGTGGGACCTATATCTCCCTCCAATGCATTGGGTAAAGATTTTATATCTCATGAGATAGACATGGCTGGAATGGATGGTTATTTCGGTTCAGTGATACAGGACTGAAACGAGAAGTTAACTCGGTTCAGAAAGGGACTTTGTCCACTAAGATAGTCTTGGCAATGAGTCATGACTAACAAGAAATGATTTTCCATGATTATGTGTTCATGCCACAAAGTTTCAAGTTTTATGTTATGATTATGGGGATCTCATTTTCAATTCTATTATTTATCCCATGTTATGATATTATGAGCTCTTTTGCAGGTCAAGATTTCAAAAAGCTACATTCTAATGTATATGATGTGATTGATATTTCTTTTGTTTACCCTTACTGAGCATTTGAGCTCACCCTTTTTTGTTTTTCTTTCCCCAGGATATAAAGAAAGGTTTTAGGTAAAAAAAAATGGGAAGATCATTATGGGAGATATTGAAGATCTTTCACCATGTTTAGAAGATTACGTTCCGAGTTTCCAAAGACACTAAACTATTACGACCCTTGTGTGTGTGTTTTTGTTATGTACTAAGTATTCCGCAAAAGTAATGTAATGTCCATGTACGATAAGCTTCGGGTCTCTACATATATCAATCATAAAACCATTATTTATATTTGAGGGATGAAAAACATTATAATTTTTTTCTAATATTCTCAACATAGGGGAAAAGATAGACTTGATTGATAATTGAATTATAAAATGAGAATAATGTTAGGGGAACATGTGAGAAAATTGAAAAACATACATAGATTATCAAAGAAAATACTATGGATTCATGGTAAAATTCATGAAGGCTCATAAGACGTGATTCATAAAGGATTAAAGGAACACAAGCTATAATAGAATAAAATTTGGAAAAGGATAAGTTTGTGGCCTACACAGAGTCATTGAAAATCATTTCCTTAATTAATTATTTTAATATTTCATTAACAAGGTAATTAGTGCATCATCATTGTGTCATAAATAAATTAAATTATTTAATATCTAAAAATTATATTTAAAATTAAATTATGTAGGAAACATTTTTAGCTTTTTAATTAATATTTATAGTCTAATTTATGTTATATATTACCCTATATTAAAAATGGTTTATTAATTAAACATTTATTTTAACACTTTTAAAACTTCTATGAATTAAATAATAATAAATGTCCTAATCTAATCCAAGTGGACATAAAGGATCATATTTTATTCATAAAGTTGTTTTTGGTCAAATTACACTTATCCAATAGAATTAGTGCTTGTTTTAGGGTAATAATAATATAAATTTTACACTTAATTACCCTATTTACTTTTAACCGTGATAAATAAAAGTCAAAAGTTACTATTTACCAAAAATTATTTTTATCTTATTGAACCGTGTCATAATTGTTGATATTGACGGTGTCTCTCAGTTTTTTGAAATTCAATTTCCATAAGTAGTAAAATTATTTTTTATTAAAATTTGCAAATGCTCTTCGGAGGTGGGAAAAAGAGGGTAAAACGTTCGATGCAATTTTTATATATCTAAAATTATTCTAAACTGACTCCAATGAAATATATTTGACTTATATAGGTATTATGTATCTATTTTGATCTCAAATAAATTTAAATAAAATAAAAAATTATTTAAATAAAAAATCAGTTTTAAACAATATCTTAGTGTTTTTCGCTATTCATCAAAAATTGAAAGTTTTCAGAAAAAATACCAAAAATTCACACTACGAGAATTTCGATATTTCTAATCCAAAAATGATGTCCATTTTGAAAAATAAAATTTACAAAATATTCAAAATTGGGTATTACTATTCATAACGGCTAGTTTGATTGGTCGCGGTGTGTTAGAATCTCGAAGTTGTGTACAATGCAAGTTATTTCATTATTCAAAGGGAAACGTACCATAGAAGCTTCGGGTGTTACAATAAATACTTATATGGATTCCTTTTTCTATAAACCGAAAGGTGTTACCCAGTTTTTAATATAATTCTTTCCAGCGATCAATTTTCTATGGACTACATCTCCACTACATCAAAGATTCTTCTTACATATTCATATAATAAAACCATTATAAAAAATATACTAGTTTGTTTTTATTATAAGGGTTCAACAAACACATAAAATAAAAATCCATCTAATGGGTAAAAAACATATTGTTTATGTGAACAACAAACTACCACCTCACAAAGCAATAATTGTTTGTTCTTCCTTTATGGCCTCTCATGTTGCTAATTAAGATAAAAACTACGTTTATACATGTTATATATGTGATTTATTGTGTCTTTATTCTTGTTTAATTATTTTAAAAAACATATCTTTATACATTATATTTTGTGTAAAAACTATAACATTGTTTGTGGCGGTGTGGACTACCACACCCTCAAGTGATGTGATTCATTCACAAGATACATGGATTGTATAAATGATAGTTTCATTTAAAAATATGTTACATAAAAAACATATATATGAAGTTTTTTACATAATTAAAAATCATCAAATATAATGTATGTCATTTTCTTTATTATCCTTTCACACACTTAAAAATCGATAATATAATTCGTGGATGTGTGTACTGCAGCCTCCTTGACATGATGCGTTTCCTTTTTCATCATAATAATTATATATATAATTATATATTATTAAATAATATGTTATTTATACTATAATGATCATTAGATAAATATATTCTCTTACATACCTTCTTTCATTGATGACCATTGAAACATAATAATGTTACTCAAGCGTACGTGTGGCCTACCATCTCTATGATTATATCGTTGATTCATTTTTCAAAACCATTTGTAATAAAAGTTTTTCAATGTATAATTGATATATAAATATGATAATTATGTTAATTATGTAATGATTATTATTATGGATAGTTTATATAATGAATTATTTGATCATAGTTGACATAAAAATGTTGTTTGTACACATAATTCGAAATTGGTCAAAACACCTGGCATAAACTTAATTATTTATGTAATTTAACACAACAAAGTAATAAGTAAAATAAAAGTGATGATAAAAATGAAAAAGTTTATAAAGAAAATAGGAAATTAATATATTTTTATTTTATAGGAATATAATGGTTGTTCACTCAAAATGAAACTCAAGGTAAGGGATTCTCACAGAAATTTTTTTACATTCGTGGCATAAATGTCTGGTTCATAACTTACTAATTTTATATAGTGTATCTAATGACCAATTTTATATATTATATTATTAATTCTATTATCATAATGGTATTTAAAACACATATTTAGAATTGTTCCTTCATGAGGATTATTATTTATTCTGATTCAAGGTTATATGGGACACATTGGAATGTTTAATGTTTATTTTCCTCAATAATAACATAACTAATATTTCAATTTTATTTCCATTAAAGGAAACTATATAGCCAATGTTCAATAAATTTTTTACTTTTCTCTTATATGGTTATTAATGAACATTTTAAAGTATTAGTACCATTTTCCCACTCTTTGGTACTCAAAATGTTTTATAAAATGTTTCTGAGAAAACCCAACATTGTTTCTCTCTTTAGTTAGAGAACATATTTTCCTATAAAAACCATGTTTTAATAAAAAGAATTAAAATAATTAATAAAATGATTTGGTAATGAAATTTATACCTTTATTTTATTTTAACAATGCTTTAAAATAATTTTTTTAACTCTCTCCTAACAATGCATTTTTTAATAAATTTTTTCGTAAAAATGAATGATCTTCTATCTTATACAAAGACTATATATTTACTTTACCAGTAAAGTAGTGTAATGTAGTAGCGGCGGCACTGTAGCAATGGTAGGCACTATAGGACCGGCAGGTCACTGTAGCGGTGGAAGAGTACTGTAACAGCAGCGGGTACAGTGCAGTACTATAGCAGCATGGGTAATGTAGTAGTACTATTCACATAATGGGCTTTGGGCCAAAAAATTGTTCTACGGGCCATGTAATGGGTTAAATTCCCACTGGGCCTTCGGGCTATGTAATGGGTCTCCCTCTACCCAGTTAAAGAGGTCATTGCTTTGCTTTAATAATAAATGAGGCTTCGACCTCAAACTTTTAAAAAAATCATATAGTTGGATTTGTATAGTATTCAATTTCATGTCCTTGAAACATTTTTTATTACATTATAAATGTTCAAAGTTTTCAAATTCACTTTTGTGAATTATTTGTTTTTCCCTGGGAAATGTTCAATATCCTATGATCATTGAACACTAAATTCCCCATAATTGTCCATTTAATTTATCATGGATGTTACTATTTCTTAAACCATATACCATTTTACATAATGTGTCGACTTTGCAGTTATTTTATTATTTTGGGAAATATTAATAATTTTTTATACATTATTCAATATGGATATTTGATAAGGAATATTATTTATTTTTATTATTGTATATGAAGAATTATTTGGTCTGGTAATTTCAGATAAATACCAAACATTATATAGCTCCTTCATGCATTGATAGGTTCTCATTAGGTAAATAATATGTGAAAATTAAACCGGTTTATATCTGTAGTTTTAAACCATATTTTCAAATGACTTCACATTATATGTTTTCATGTAACAAAGACATAAGATCCATTAATAAAGCATTTCCTTCATGTTATTTTTAGTTTTTATTCATCGATGATATTTTACATCAACATGTATATATATACACATCATTTTAAGTTTATTGATTAATTATCATGTGTTTCAGTTTCTTACCTTACAATATTTATTTTACCTTCTCTAGTTACTTGAATTGATTTTTTTTCAAGTTATTACATTTACATATTTTTAAGAACATTCCTATTAGTTTATTGATTATATTCATGTGAGTTAAGCTATTTACCATGTCATAATTATTATACCCATTGTTTCATTATTGCTTCCGCTATATTTTTTCCTTACAGAGAATTTGAATGCACCATTATTATTTTTTACCCAATAATCCAGGTATCATACTATGAAATTTATACATGGAATTGAAAAATTTAATAAAGAAATCCATAAACTTTTTTATTTAAAATAAAAATATATATTTTGTAATTATTGTATTATTTTGTAATAAAATACTCGAGTATGTATACCCAGACTACTAAACTCTTGTTCATTCAAGATATAATTCCTTGTAATATTTCCAATGTAATTAGTAGAAGATATCAGCTCTAGGGTTACAGGGGTCAAGGCACTACATTTAATGAAATATTGAGTAGTGAAATTTTAGAGTAAAATTGGAAGAATCTTCTTTTTGAAATGAACATGGACACCCATAAGACCTAAAATATCAAAAATTCATGGAGTTGTCCATTTAAGAATAAGGATGTGTTTCTAACTAATAGATAAATTCATAAGAATGGTACCGCGTTTTCATAGGGATGGATCCTAGATTTCATAAGGTTGAATCCTGAACATTTTATGCATCATCAATCAGTATAAGCATCAATGTATTTTCAATATAATAATTAAAACACTATATTAGAATCAATGAATCCATGTAATAATTATATTTTCGTACATAACCAGCATTTTTTCAATTTTTAAGGATAATATTTTTATCATAAGGGTAATTTTACTACACCATAAGGATCATCCCATTGCATAATTTATGAAATTTTCATACCATAAAATCAATGTTTCCTGAATTTAATATTATAAATGAAATCAAATAAAATTTTCTATGTCTATTCTTCAATGGTTAAAAATAAAATTCCAAATGCCATCCAAAATGATTCATTCAAAAACCATAATGGGTAATCCATATTCAATACATTTGACATTTCTAGTTCATTTTATCTAAACATTGGAAATGGGGATGAACCTAACTAGTTGAAGAGGATTCTTTAGAATTTAAATCATTAATGCGGATATGAAGATTCCTTCTACATTTAAATTTCAAATAATCACATACAATTGGTTATGGTGTTATTATTGTCGATGTCTCGTATGATTGAATGAATTTTTTGACTGAATTATATTTCTACTTTGTTTTCATGTGATGTTGTGTGACAATTATATTCATCAAATTCCAAGAAGGTTGATGAGAAAGTGAGTTATAGTCATTCCAGAGGAATGAGAATATGAATTATACTATATAAATAGCTTTAATAAAAAAATACATTTACATTTATTATTATTATTTTTACCAATTTACAATTTTCCTAAAATAATTTATCAACTGAAAAATAAAAGGGAACTTTAGGAATTGTTTTTTAGGGGATGTGGAGACAGACCCACATCAATAGTTTGGTATGCAGTGTAAGAAATATCATGTTTTGTTAAAATGGTTACTGAATAAATTTAATTTCTATATAGAGGATCAAAACATAAAAAAAATATCATTGTGTGGTATATTAAAAACAAACCTTGAATTAAATATTCCACTTTTATAGAAAAGGTTAATTGAAGAAAACGAAGATGTAAACCAAGAAAATGAAAAAAGAGTATGTCAAAGAGAAAAAAACTTTATGAATTATAATATGATAAGATAGAAGTGTAGAGGTTGTATCATTTTTAACACCTATGTACCTTATATTTTATAAATGAGAAAATGAAAAAGAATAAAACCTATAAGGGTTTTCACATTGATATAGAATAGAGAAAAATCTACAGTTATTATTTATAGTTAATTTATAGGTTCTCCATTCATGAATAATGATTTGTAAACTCTATTTATTTTCGTTCTAATTGTATTAAGAATAATTCTTAGTCTTTATGAATCAACATTATTCAGAATAATGTTCATTCTTTACTTTTTGTTTTTGGGTTTTGTTTTAAATGGTGGGAGGCTGTAGAAAAATCAAGTAACAAATTGGATATGTGAACTGAAGGTGCAGGATAACACCTTCATATCCACTATAATCTTCTGTCCCATTTATAATTTAAAATTTAAATACTATTATAATAATGGTGTTAAATAAATAGTATAATCTCAAACTATGTTTGAACCCTATAAAAGAGGTCAAGTGCCTTGTTTCCTTTTATAATATGATTTTTTTTGGAATGGAAGAGTGTAAATATTAAGGAGAGATATTAAGATGTTAATAGGTCATAGATGGTAATTATTAATGAATAAAATAAATTCTAAATGTGTGGCCACAATATTTGTCTCCCTCTCGGTATATTCATTCGATCTAATGTCACTTCCATGAGATAATGTTTCCTAAATGTTGTGTTATTTAGTTTACATTGAAATTTAATTATGAAAAGTAATATTCATTAATCAATAATTTATATAATCATGGATTCTTTATCTACAATGTTCCTAGTGGTTCAACATTATAATTTCAAAGCTCTAATAAATCTTGGTATTTTTAGTAAGGGGGACTTTCTATTTTATTTCAAAACATTAACCACCTTCCATGGTATATGATGATTCTATGGGACAAGTAACTTCTATAAAACCCTATTTCATGAAGGAATAAAGATGGGTCATGATTTTAAATGTTTTTTTAGGATATGAGTATTGTGATATAGAGTAGTCTCTAAAATTAAAAAATTTAGTGAAAGCACCAAAAAACATGTTAACCTTGGGTAAGGCTTGTGAAATGTATTAGTTTAGTGATTATGATACTAGATTGTGTTCAGTTACCAAAAAAGAGTGAATAAAATGAATCTAAATAATTCATCTAAAGTGACATAATAAAAATACTGTAGTGATGAGTATTCCACTAATTATTATAGAACACAACATTCTTTTTTAGTGGATTAAAGTTAATGAAATTAGTAATGGGTTAGGGGGAACCATTACTCATTTTTGTTGGTTTTCCTTTTAGTTTCTTAATATAATCTTGTAGGTTTCATTTGTTTTGCATAGGAATATTTTATTTTTCATTAATTAGTAGTATTTATTCAAATATATATTCTATGGTTATCAATTGGACTAATTTAAATAAATGTACTAGTGAAATTCCAAATAATTATATAATTTTATGATTTAGGAACATTAATACAAATTATGGTATCACTTTTTCATTTGCAAGAATATTCAATATATTCAGTAACTGATTAGTGTAGAATTTAATAAACGAGTTGGTGAGGATTTCAAAATAAAAAATTTTTGTTAGTACTATGTAATTGTTGTACTAATAAAATCAAAATAACTAATTATCTAGTAGTTTGTATCTTAAGTCTATTGTTTAAAATTGAGAACAGATAGTGATATCATTTTTGTTTATATCTTGGTATAAATAGTGGTCTGTTATCGGTCAATGATTTTTACTGTTATAACGTTAAAATCAATGATCAGATGTCTTAGAAATTCCACAATTTTAGGACATTATTATTGATGAAAAATAATATTTTTTTGTATCTCATAGCTTAGGCTAGTGGTGAATTATATAAAAATAAGTATGGTGTGCAGTGGTTGGTTATTTTCAAGCATGTTTAAGTGTGATTATGTAAGTCTATTAACTAGTCGACCAATGAGGTGTCTATGTGTAATTAAGGACCAAGGGGAGATTAAAAATAAATGGAATTTGTGTTGATAAAGTATGTGGTTTGCATATATCACATTAATAATGAGAGTGACATGTGAAGTTTGACCCATGAAGGTGGTTTATGTTTTAAGGTATTTTTGGAAATAATTTGTTTGGATTAGAAGTTTTGTGATGGGGATTTTTAGTTTCCTTTCTGTTTTCAAATTGATGGAATCCACACGTGAACCAAACTACATTTTATGTAGTCCTAAAGGGACTTTTATCACGTTTTATGTGATAATGTTAAGGTTTCAGATGTGTGATAATGGAAAAACAAATATAAAGAATTATTAGGTTTAGAGTAATAAAAAGTCAAAAAAAATTGAGAAAAATAATTTCTCTACTCAATAGGTGATGAAGTGCCACCAAAAGTATAATGGGAGTGGATGTGCTATTAAAGACACTATCAAGAAAGTAAAATCCTAATGTATTTCCACAAAACATTTTGTGAACAACACACATATTTTGAAGTAAGACTTAGAGTCTAGTGACCCAATTTTTTTTTATATTTTAATTAAAATTAATTATAATCCTTTCCTCCCATTTGTTCTAACATGATCCCTATGATTAATTATATTCTCTCACAAATTTTTTTTTCTCATTTATATATCTCATTTATGACCTCTCAGATCAATGATTTAAAAATAGGAGTGGACACATAGATGTAAGGTTGATCCATCACACACCTTCTTGATATATTTCATTCATCATTCCTTTAATAATCCATAAATACCTAATTTTTGGATATTTTCATTTAATTTTCTTTGTATCATATGACTGTGGATTGTTCGTACAAAAATATATGACATACCTACTCGTAATAATATATTGTATATGGTACCTTTATTATTTCTTAAATATATGTGTCTGGCTTCCTTTATGGTATGATGGTAACCATTGGTAATCAATTGTTTTTCACATATAATTTTGACGATAGTGTATGTGGTATCCTTGTGTGGTTGAGTAAGGCTACTTGAAGTATTAATGGACATATATCACATGGTTAATATTGATTTTTATGGTGTTCAAAGTTGTTTTTAGCTGTGGAATTGCTGTATAATATTAAAAACCAAACCCACGAAGGGTTTCGAAATATGAATTGAGTCTTAAATATCATAACAATATCTAGTGAATTGGATTCAAAAAAAAACCATCAATATTGATCCATTATATTTAGGTAATGGGTTGTGTTATGTTCAGGTTATGTTGTTGAAAGATAATATTTAGTGGGATAAAAAAGCATATTTGTGTGATATTTATAGGTAAGTGTCTTTCATTACCTTTTTTCTCTCAAGTGTGATTATAATACCAGTCGTTTCTGTTGATAATTACCAGTGACTATATTTCCATGGGTTCCTAGTTATGAAAGGGTTGGTACTGAGTGTATATACCAAATAACTATTTATAATGAAACATGTAAAACAATATTTGATTATGTATCTAAACCAAGGAAAGTCTTGAGATTTTATGAGAGATGGCCGATTCAGGGAGGGTAACCCCTTATTACTTGTATACTTCTTAGGTTTTATCTATATTGAGGCATAAAATAACACATGACATAGATGAAAAATTATTTATATTTTATATATATTTATTTAAAATGTATTTAATAAAATTGGATTGAATGAAACTATTTTTCATCCATGATATGAATAGTATTTTACTAGAATTTTATTCATAAATGTATATGAATCATTTTCTTATTTTTCATCCCATATGTAAATCATTTAATATGTGAGTTATATTTATTATTTTTTGCATTGATATCACTATAAAAATATTTTAAAATCCCATGAATCATTACAGTAAGAGATAATATATTTATATATATGTATACATTGTGATAATGTGGGATTACTGTAAATATTTTTTAAAAAAATTAATGATGCTGCCTATTAATATGATAATGTTATTATGTTGAAATAGTTGAGTGGAATGGATATTTTGTACAGTTATTTTAATAGGATAGTTGAGTTTATATGAACAATTCTTCATTAAGGTGATTATAGAGAACTATATAGTGGTTCTTGGAAACATCAATTAGTCATTTTGGTTCCCCATATTGGCGTGCATCCAATAATATGAAATGCTTAACCATTTTTCTACGGTTATACCTTCTGACACACAATATGTTTCTATATTTCTGAAAATTTATATTCCTCTAGAAAATAGTTATTCATGTCCAATATTGAATAAATTCCACTTTAGTGGATTCAGATCTTGGATCAAAGCATGATGTTATTCATAGGTACCCATTGTGAAAGTTGTCCTCCATTATGGATTCAAAACATGGACCAATTAAATTATGGTTTTCTCCTAACATGGAAGGGTATACACATTCTAAACCAATTCTAGTGATATAGGTTTTTTTAATAATGTATAAATATTTTTTTATTCTTTTCTGAATTTTTAAAGATTTTTTTTGTGCTGAATTTTTTATCGTGTATGATCTGAATTATATATGGGTTTACTTTAAAAATAACATTTTTCCTAGTGAGTTTTGTTTCCACGCCCTTCATGTGAAACAAAATGGGAATGAAAAATATATATTATTAATTTAGATCATGGTATGATAACTATCATATGTGCAGAGGTGGGTTAGTGTTTCAACAATGTTCTTAAAGAAATCTAAAGATAGAGGTGAATTAAGGAGTTCATTCTTTTTTTCAACCACCAAAATAATGTTTTCTTGTATTAGTATGATGATGATAACAAATAAGGATAAAAATCCATTAAAACCAAATAAATAAATTATATTCCTTGATACAATGTTTTTACTTTCTTCACCACAAAGGGATAATCCAAGGAACAAGCACAAAAATGTTTCAATGTACCAGATATATAACTAAACACTATATATTATTCAAAAATTATTTGAGGATCAATGAAATACTATGTTCTACCACCCACATATTTTTTGATTTACTTATCTAAGAGAGATAATAAGAATCTATTAAAACACTAGTCATTCATAAAAATTTTAAGAAATATTTAACAACAACCTATAAGAGTTTTTTCATAGCACTCCAAACTTATTGATCATATTTGGATCACCAATCACATTATTCTCATCAATAATTATTCTCCCATGGAAAATTAAATATTTATCAACTATTTCCCTACTTCTGAAAAACCTTATATTCAAAAAACACTAATCATACTCTATGAAAAAAAATTTGGTCCAACAAATTCATCCCTCTTCAAATATCACTTGTAACATATTTATTGGAAAAAAACCACCCTGAAGAGCTATATTAAATACTCTAATAAAAAAGGAAATAAATATAAATATGAAACACATTTGAATTTCCAAAATAATGCTTAATACTCCAAATCATGGTGTGATCATGAATATTATGACATGATAAATTATAAAACTATATTGCATCCTAAATTAATGTGTGTTGTTGCTTTTAATTCCATGAGATCATGGGGTAAATTTCGTGATTTATTTTTATCCATAACCTATTACAAGACAAAATAAAAAATAATTCAATAATCTATTAAACCATTACCACGTATAATCCCACAATATATTCATCATTAATTCATTATAATGTAGTACATTGTATTTTATACTTATATAGAGAATACAACCTAAAAAAACTTATATACATTTATTATGAATCAAAAACTTTCTTTAGACATTGTACATACTTATTATAGTGTAATAAAATTACCTAAAAAACTAGTATAAAAACTTCTTTTCACTTTTATCAAAACTTTTGTGAATCGTAATGTGACCAAATAAATTATTTCACAGTTTCTTTATTCACAAAATCACTCCAAAAACTCATTATCCCTTCCTCAATCCACTATAACTTTTCATCATCATTATAAAATATCCAATAATTTCTAATACCAAAAAATCATAACAAAATTTGATCAATATTTATGAAGATTTATTTTTGATCCAATATCCTTTATCATGAATATCCTTGATTACAACATTATCCTATATATCAAAATATCTTCCAAAATTCATCCCCTTTATATTTTTTGAGATCATAACTAAAAAATAACTTTCCCTAACTTAATCTAAAATCAAATTGAATTTGAATTTGATATCATTCAATATATGTCGTTGTGTGAAATTATTAATGTAGAAAACATGTACTCAAGAGATAATTCTCTAATTCAATCTATACCATCAAATTTTAGCTTCGACAAGCCACAAGGCATTCACGAAAATAAATTTTATCCAAATATTCCTCCACTCCATGATTCTATTCACCATGGATTGTGTCATCCCTATATATAATACCATAAATAAAGTTAATGTTCTGTTTTTAATCATTTGGTGACTATATCATCCATACCTATGTATTGATATGTTGAGAAGGTACACTGAGATACTTTCAGTCGACATTAATTCATAATAGTGGAATTCTCATTAGATGAAAGATATTAAAGCTACATTCATTAAAATATGAATCACTTCATTCAAAGTAGTTTCAACCATAAAAAATGATATTGTAATAAAACTATTGATGTTCATTAATATAGACATTTACAAATAAAACATGAGGATTCATGGATCAGAAGAGAACTAATAGCGATACTAAGATAATTTTTTGAGATGGTTTTAGTCATGTTGAAATGTGCATTATATCAGGGTTTTAGAGCCTATAAGTTAAATTTTTTCTTTTAGTATGTTTAGATAATAGCTCTATTTTGTGTGGCTAAACCTATAATTTTAATATACTATACTATTATAATTTTTTTTAGATCCATCGTGGTTGATATATTACTGTGCATGGAGCCTAGTTTGTTTTATCCATTGAGGTCAATGACCTTCAATCTGTGAATATTCATCTTCTGAAAATTATTTCTATAATAAATTGAAGCATAAATACTATTGATCATCAGATTGAGAAGTATATCAAGGATAATGTTGTATTTTTTTGACCGGGGTGCTAAATAAGGTTAATGTTTGGATCATATACCTTCTAATAGGTCTATAGTTGAGTAGATTCTGAGTGATGAACTGGGAAACCTTTGTTGTGGTCAATATATTTTTCAAATTCTATTTATGAAAGTGAAGGATTCAAATTAATTGGATATATGTTAGTAATAAAATCATGTCATAGTTATCTGGATTTTTAATCAATAATTATATAATTGTTTTTTAAATTTTTTTTGTATATTTTTCATATCGTTATATCAAAAATTATTTACATTAATTATGATAAATTAAATTCCATTATTATTATATTATATTAGTAAATTATTAAATATATATTTTTTAGTCGGTCATAAATTATAATATTTTCTAACTATTTTTTCTACTGTGATAAAAAAAATTATTTCATTGTGAATAAAACTCAACCTCTCTTGTATTACCATTTTTTAAATTTATTTGGACAACTCATGGCATGAAATTATTTTTTCTGATAATGTGTGCTTCTAGTAAAAAATTTTCATTTCTTATAATATGTTTTTATCTATAAACTCTTTATTCATATTTTCAAAAGTCATACATCTAGTTTAGATGTTATTTATTGAATTATTTATTCTTTTGAAATCTAATTTTATCTTAATCAGCTAATTTTCATCTTCAAAAAATATAGTGAAATATTATTTCCCCTTAATAACATAAGATAGAATTCAAATATTATCCTCTAACTTAATGAAATTATTTTTAATCATGGATGGATCATTCTTAGTCTTTTCCATTTTAGATTCCTTCCATATAACATCAGTTTTATGTTCTAAATATTTTGTTTTTTGAAACTTGATCAAGTTCCATTTTTTTATGATCATGTTTCATCATTATCTCTCTATCTCTATTCTCATGACTAGAAACATACACAACTATTTATTAATTTTCCATCACGTCTTCCTAATCATCTAATGTTGTTATATTTTATTCATTTGATGGGAGTAAAACATTATTATCGGGAATAATTTGTATGATTATATCAAGATACATTTTATCTATAAGTCATTTTTCATTTACAAAGGATATAATAAAAAAAAATTATTTCTCTAGAAAGTACGGATATATAAATTACTACCTTATTTAGATATTAAATATATTTTTGGAAACTCTATGTTTCATTTTTTCCAAGAATTTATTTTTTTCTAACCTATTATAACTTCACTTTATTATTTCTATTTTCATTAGAATTCCGGATAGTCTATCCTTATATTGTATGCCCTTTCACTAATAGAAATGAGTGTATAAATTATATTTTATATAAAATAATTAATTAATATCATTATTTTTTTCCTTATAGAAATTTTTTTGTCCCATATATCTATTCACAGATCTAGTGAATTGAGTAATATCACATTAACTTATGTCTGCAAAACTATTTTCTTTCAATCTATTTTTTAGAATTTTTATATCCAAAATTAAACTATATAATGATTTTTCATAAACATATGATCCATATTTCTAAAAATATCTCTTTAATTAATTCCCATGTTTAATTAATGTAATTAAGAACTTTTTAATATTCCACTCTTTTTTGAGTTATAAAATTCTTCAGGATTTTGAATTTTTTGATATTTGAACTGAAGGAAATTTTGAGCATTGGTAATCTAACCAAAGTTATTAGATTTAGATAATTTTAAATTAATTATATTGACATTAATTGAGTCTTGAGAGTTTAATGGGATCCCTGGCTGTGTTATAGGAGATTCAGTTAGAATTTTAGAAATTTTGATGGTTTTTCCCCTATGAAAGGTTATGATATATTTTTCACCCAATCCATGAGATTTGGTTTTTTTCATGGGCATGGGTCATGACTATCACATAGTTATAGAAGATTCATGTTAAATATGAAATTTTTTTATTGGGAAATTTGGCATGGTTGGCGAATGACTTGAAAGATTGTGTTCCCTAACAATGCATATTGTTCATTATTTGATAGCTTTATCCACTCGGTTGGTGAACGGTTTGAAAATATATGTTGATAAACCATGTATATTTCTATAATTAATTAAATTATGTAAATTACCAAAATTAACCAATTAAATTTAAATCAAATTCTTCATTTCTTCCTCCCTTATGCACTCAAACTATGGGATCCTCCATTTGTATTCCATTAATTCACCTGTATTAAGGATGGATTTTTTTACATTTTTTCAATGTTATAGTAATGATTTTACATAATTGTTTTTTCTACATCCTAGGTTTTATGAATATTTTTAGAGATTAATGGTGTAAATCATCCCACATCTTGAGGGTATCAGGTGCATCTTCTAGAAGAGGGTTATAGAGGATGTAATCAAGTTGGAAATCAATGTTCATTTAGGTATGTCATCTCAAAATATTAAATCAATTTTTTGGAATTAATATAATAAATTATATAATTAACATGACATTTTTCATAGGGATAATTCCAAGAATGGTGATGGGAGCATGCCATGACCTTCCATGAGTTGTTGGTCACCATTTTGGTGTAATGAGCCCAACCTGTTATATTCCACACAATATGACTAATTGATTATTTTTGTAAATTAATTGTAAAATGATTAAATTTATTTTATTAATTAATTATTTGAAATATTAGGGATTGGGATAGGATCTCAGTTTGATGTTAAATATAGTGTGATCCTAGATTATATGACTATGTATTATTTTAAATTGAAATCTATTGTGTAATATGGATTAGAATGTTTTTGACCGGATTGTTTTTTATGATTTATATTCATGTTAAAAAATTATTATAATATTTTCATGGTTCATAACCTTTGGTATTTCACTATAATATAGGGATAGGATATCCTTGATCTGATAGTCAACATAGAAAACATACCATTCTAAAGGGTTCAGTTGTTTGACCATGGGAGAACGAGTGTCAGTGACCCTCTTTATGGATTTTTTTAAGTAATGAATATATTTTTATATGTAAAAAACTGGAAATTTCATTATCAAACTATGATTTTAAAAATGATTTTGGTTTAATAGAAATTTTAGATGAAAATGGTTGATTTATTAAATGGTTTTTGAAATGGTATTTTAAAATATGAAGGCGGTTCACTAAAGAGTGGTTGGAAGGATCTTTTTCCCGCAGACTACTATGGGTTGGAAAACATGTTATGATTTTTTAAATGGTTATTAAATTGTATTCGACGTGGTTTCTAATGTAATATCATATGGTCTTGGTTGAATTTTTTTGGCTTGTTTGACCATGTTAGGGTGATGTACTATTTTACAAAGAATGAGTTATTATAGACATTCCCCATTATTTGACTACCTTGTGATTTGTTTCATCCTAATAAGTCATTTTATATGTTTTGAAATATGATTTTTATTTTGTTTCTGAAGTGTCGAGTTTATCTAGGGGGATGTTATAGACACCTTAGAGCTTAGATATGGGTCAGAAGGACCCGTATGTGTAAAACAGGTTGTTATAAATAGAATAATCGGTCACTATTGGGATATAGAAATGTTATTTGAGAACCCATATAGGTTTATCATCTTATTATTTAACCAAAATGATCTTGGTGGTTTTTCTAATATGATATTGACTCCATTGAGGGGTTGTTTAGGAAATAGGGTAGTAATGATGGTGCGTGTTACCATGGAATATGAATCAATGGGGTGAACCTGATATGGTTATATAATTGGTATGTTGTGTACTTTAGGATGACCTATGTTATATGTGAAGGCTTTGGGAGGATAAAATACCTATTCAAGAAGTGATTTATGGGATGATTCTAGTGGGAGTAATTCACCATCAAGATGTTTATTGATACATGAGAAACATTGTACATTTTCTTTGGATCTCTCCTTTTTCCCTGCTGCAATGAGATGATTGTTGTGGGATACACTTCCCATAATGTCGTATAAATAAACATGTAATTCCACAAATACATCATGGGATTTATCCTCTGGATATTCATATATTTCCAAAGGTATGTTCATAGGAACCTATGCATGACATGTAGATTTCCCTATACTTTTGGCAAGGAATTGGAGTTAGGTATGAAACCCCCTAAAAGATATTTTATTGGGTTCTCTTATGTGATTTTTTTCTTGTACATAGGTGTATCAGAGTGGCTAGAAAAATTAATTCACTAAGTAGGATGTACATAAAAACATATTAAATGTATTTTGAAAATTAAATAAAGAAACTCAATACTATAAATGATTAGGTTTTCAAGGTTTATTCCACAAAACAATGTCTGATGGAAGAATTTTTTTTTTATTTTTGAAATATGATGGATAAAACATAGTGGGTTGTTTTTTATATAAAATATTATTAGAATTCATGGTCGATGTAATTACACCACCCCAATTAAACATTAATCATTATCATTCAAACTAAACTATATATAATTTTGATCCATATATATTTTAACTCTCTAACCCCACAGTATTTAACATAACTAGAAATATGAAATGAATTAATACCTAATAAATATTCAAAACATACAATCATAACCCAATTGTTTGAATTTTTTTTTAATCTTAGCTTAGTGTAAATTAAAAATTATTGCCTTTATCCATTAAATAAATTTTTAATAATGTATTTTTGATATTGTATATTATATCTAGAAGTAGACTACATGTTTTTTTGTTTTATAAATTAAGATCACACTCTCAACATTCATATGTTACTCAACCTCGCATGTTTTGGGTTAAATTTCAACTTCATAAGTGAGTATGCTAAAATCAAATATAAATTAAAGGATCATAGTAAATGAATTAATGTAATATCAATGATTAAAATAAAATAAAATAAGAAGGATTGAGTTACATATTCAAATAAGAAACAAACCTCTTCCATGGTCATTGTAATCATCATGGAAGTGGTTTTCATTTGAAATGATCTTAATAGGGTACAAACTATTAAAATTTTAAATCAAGATTTATTTCTTGAATATGTTAAGAATTGAATTTTAAAATTTAGTCAAAAAAATAAATAGAATAAAAAATATGATATTTATTATTAAAAAACATTACAATGTGAATAATAATTAGAATGAATCTATGAAGGGCTCCTTTCTTCGAGAGCTACCCAACTGAAATGATTGTAGAAATAGGGTGAAATAATTTACCTATTCCATCAATCTCCTAATTCATAGAAAACCCATTCTAACTAGGAAAATACATTTATATATTGGATTATAGATGAGGGTTTTGGGACTTTACTTTTGTGAATGGGAAATTCATCAAAAAAAATTAATCCAATTTTGACCATCTTTTTGAACTGTTAAATGATTGAACCACACTTCCTTCTAGAATGATCATTTATTGGGAACTGGTTCCTCTATCTTTTGTACAATGTTTATACAAATAAAATATATAATTAAGAATATATGAGCTAAATGTTGAATTGGATTCCATTTATAGTTGTTTAGTTCATCTTGGAATTCATTGAATATAAGATCTCGCTTAAACAACCTAAATTAAATTTATATACCATTGAGTGATGAATTATTTTTTGGAATTTTAATTTTGAATAATTACTAAAAATATTTATTGAAAAAATATTTTAGTTCACTTTAAAAGGCCAAAAATGTAATTATCATCAAATTTTTACATGAAAAACCTGATCCAAAATACTCAATAAATAAACATATTTAAAAAATGTAATAAAATTAAGTCATTTTTTATTAATGAAGTATTAAATAAAAATTTTATTATAAACACCACTACATTCCCATTTTCTAAAGTTTTGAAATGTCTCATCTCATTTATTCATGAGATTTATAAAAATATTTACATATTTACAATTCCTAATTCATAGTAGAAATATTAGAAAATTTATAATCTGTTGAAGAAGTATTTCTAAATAAATGGGACAAATATTTTCTCTAAAATTTTATAAAAATAATATATTATGAAATTAATGACACTAACCATATGGAAACAAGTTATTATTCCATTAATTACCCATGTATATGTTCTATCCATTTCAAGCTTACAAATCCACACTTTATTCACTATATTCAGGTCATTTAAAATTTTCATCATACAGGGTTTAATTTGAAAAAACATATTTAAGATTCCTTTTAAGAAATATTACCCACTAACATAATCATTAGAAAAGGAAAACATGCATCTCCAAAACTAAATATCCCCACACGTAATAAATTATATCACTCCCCTATTTTTTTGAGTATGTAAATAGGTTTTTAAATTATTGTAAGGTATATAACTATTGAATATCAGGAACAGGAACATAGAACAATTTGGTATGGTAATGAAATTATTACCAATAAAAAAGAATTTATTGATCAACCATTCATGTAAACTAAAAAAATACCTAACATGACTATGCATTCAATCGAGTGTGGAAAATTTCAAAATTATTGGTTGTATGTAATATTATGTGGAAAATTAATGAAATAATTTTAAATTAAAAAATATAAAAATTAATGACTTCAATTTTAATAGGTATTTATAATGACACAACCAATAATATCATTGGTGAATACAATTTTTTAAGAATCACCCCTTGATAATGAATTTTTTTCTCATACTTATAAATATAAAAATAAAATTCTAAATTCTAAAGATATATTTTCTATCTTTTCTAGTTCTAAATGAGAATGTTACAAGATGATATTGTTTTTATTTCATTTTTTGTTTTTTAGATTTTTAATTTCAAAAAAGTTCACAAAACACACACCCGCAAACAAAGGAGATATATCTTCCTACACCTTCCACTCATGAGTTAATATAGATCAAATATTATCCTTTAGAAGTGATTATAAGAGTAATAAAATGGGAAAAATGAATTTTATAGGATCTTATGTGCTATCACACAGAGATTATTGTAGTAATGTTCAAGTATTTTTGGAAAATATGTGCTTCATCGCTTAATAGAATGTATTCATGATTCCTATAATGAAACGATGATGTGATGTATATCCATTCTAAAATACATCTACAAATAAATAAATTATCTTAATATAGTTCCATATTTTCTTAAATTAATTATAAATAATATGTTATGATCATGTGGTTTGGTTCATGTTTTTGTCTATTATCTATATTCTTTGAAAAAATTTGGTTTACCATAGAATTTAACATTATGTAAATCATGGATTTATCAGCAAACTGAAAAAAATAAAAGTTTCTGATGAAATATTACACACTTATATTGGGCTCAGAACCTTCATATTCATATTTCTCAAATGGAAAAAACACATTGCAAGTGATACTCACAACACACAATGTAATCATGAATTCTGAATATGAATTCCCTATGAGCCACATAAAATACCTTTATTTATACTGAAACCTATAGATTTACCCCTATGGGATATCTAGGATTCATAATGGGATCTAAAACCACAAAAAAGGAGCATCAAAATGGAGTTTGGTAAATAAAAATCAAATATGAAATCCCAGTGGAGAATCGTCGGGGATCTGGGAAGAAAATAGTGCATGTGAAATGATAAAGCTTGATCCAATGATGATCAGTGTGAAAAAAGTGATCAATAGCACCTCATCACGTTAGTTTTGCCTCAGGTCATTCATTTCTCATTAGAGAGCTCCTCCTCTCCACCTATTATTTTTGATAAGGGGAGTTGGAGGATATTAATTTATTCCAAATAAACTAATATAGTAAACTATCCCACCGGGGCCCCCTCATATGAGAAATCAATGCCAAAAAACATTAGGTCACGACTAGTGTAAAATCCAAATTCTAAACTCTACCACGATCTCATATTTCCCATCCAAGACACTGATAATATGTTATTATATGTTTCAGATGAAATATCATATGAATGATAAAAGATCATTAATATTTTGAATGTCATTTCATCAAGGCTCTCAAGGCCTCAAAGTTCCTTTCCGACTCAGTTCCTAGCATAGAAAATATTTTGATATATATTCCAATGAATTATATGGAAAAAAACTGTGTCACTAAAATGAAAATCCATCTTTGAGATAATATTGAAATTGGTTTATTTTTCTTTCACTTTATTGAAACTTGAGTTCTTATGTCTGGATAATTATATCACCTCATTCTCCACAAGTGATAGAATTCTTTGATATCCTTCTAGGGATAAATCCGTGTTTCAATTATTTATTGGCCAAAATTCATAATGCTCAACTTACATAGATAGATGATAGGTTGTCAAAAAAATAATAAAAAATTGGGACATTTTGATGAGTTTGTTTCAAAAATTATTATAATACAAAATGGCACCATCAATTCTCTTGATCTAATCTAATTTAGTCTTTTACACTGTTTTCTCAAATATCGACATCATCTCAAAATTTCAAACCTCAACCTAGTCGTTTCTAGTGTAGGTATAGAGCATATTTATTATATTACACCCTATAATTTCAAAGAAGGTGATGAAAATTATGATTTAAAAATTATGATCCTTTGTCACTAATGATAACCACTAGTATTCCGACCTATAAAAAAAATATTCTCTAAATAAATACAGTACAACATTAGAATAATAAGTCTTAGTGACCTTAGACTCCACCAATTTTCTAATATAATATATAGAAACAAGGATATAAATGAAACTGAATGAAATAGAAAATAGTACCATTAAATAAATTGCCCATACATAAATAACCATAAAATAATACGGTCTATTGAGGGATATAGTATCTTCAATAAATGTTAATTTTGTATTGGAAATGTGAAAAAGGCATGTAAAACATATGGAAATCATGGAAAAACTATGATAATATAAAATCCCATATTAGACCTTCCTAGATATATTTTTGGGGTAAATGTATCATCCACAAAAAAGTTTGTAAAATAAATATGGAATAGACTCTAACTCATGATCAGGGATACATCTCCTAATATTGTAACTACACATGTGCCAATGGTTTGGGTGATCCCACACATAATTCTGAGACTCACTTATCAATTATTAGACATTGTGTTTATTTATATTTTTATTTATTTTTAAGTTTACAATTTCATTAAATAAATCATCTTACCAATGATGTGTATCTATTGGTACATGAAGATTCTCATTAGGAGATGTAACATTATGTGGTACCTAGACAAAGGAGTCAACCTTTACTATGTGATTTATCATACCCATGTGGTCCACCCAAAAGTTCTATGAACAATTATTTTCCTTTAATTCAATATAACACTCTTTTCGAAGGAGAATATAATATACAGTTCTGAGATTTACATCTATATTCATCCATAGGTACCAAAAATAAGTATCATAAAAACCACATTAGAGTCAAATAAATATGAATGGAATTTATCTAAATTAAATATGGTATAATAAAATCCTTTTAACTTGATTTTTGGTTTTATGTGGTAGAAAACAATTTACTTGAAGTATAGATGATAATATGATAATATCCCTCCACCCAATAAAATAAACATCACCAAACTATGATGTTTGGAGTATGAAACATAGGATCAAATAGGATTTCCCATAATAGGGGATGACTGATTCATAATGTATTTATAATAATCTTCATATCATCAATGGAATACCTACGAGATTCATTATAAACTTAATCAGAACCATATTGAACAAATAACGATAATGTAAGAGTATCTAACTAAAATCTATAATAAATCATCAATAATATCCTATATTACATAAAAAAGATATAACATCATGCACACATGTTGGATTTTGAAATGAGGAAATATTTTCATCATTAGATATGTAAAACTCTGAAGTGCACTGTGTTGCATTTGTTGTCAATAAGGTATGTTATTGATCGGAAAATGTCAAATAATGAATGGATGTCAAGGAGTTTCAATATGTGAATGACAAAGGATGTGATGGTGTTGGTGAGGAAAGGAGAATGGCCATGGTACTAAGATGCATGTCACTTAGGAGATTCACTAAGTGACATAGGAGATGATGGTTGAAACATTCTCTAGTTAAATCAGACAATTGTAGAACTGATCTTAATGTTTCAATACTTGTATCAAGATGATACAAAGTTACACCACTTGAAGAATGGATGATGATGGAGAATCATCATTATATCTGACGATTGTTGAACTGGTCTTTATGTTCAAAGAACTTGTATCAAGTGGATACAATGTCACAACAATGTTAGAAGATCATGCATTGTCTTCACACTGCATGAGGAGTTGAAGATGATCCATCCACAAGTTCTAAGTGGATGAAGTGGTTTAATGAAGTCCATGCACAGTCACATAGTGCATGGTGAATTAGAAGTTGATCCAACTTGATCTCTGATTGGATCAATGAAGAACATTGAAGAATTATTTGATTCAGGAGCTTCGGTTGAAGATGAACCTTCGGGAATGTCACTCCTAAGTGAAGATTAAATATTTAATAGGAATGGAGTAATTCTTAAGAATAAGAGAAGAGAAGAAATGAATAAGGGAGAATGGATTAGAGGAAGATGTGGAATTTGGAATTTGAACTTGGTCACTTTGTTTTTAAACAAAAGACTTGTTCTATACTCGGGCAAAAAGTAGCCACCAAGGGCCAGCCTTAAGGGTTCAACCCAAGGCACATGTGGGACTAGGTCACCATGCCCAAGGGGATCCCATGGGGCTAGCCCGAGAGAGGCTGGGTGTAACACCCCAAGATTCTACGGTACGCTTCTCTTTGAATAATGTGATAGCGTGTGTTGTACGCAACACCGAGTTCTAACACACCATAACTAATCAAACTAGCCGTTATGAATAGTAACACCTACTTTTTGAAATTATATATATTTTATATTTGAAAATAGACTTCATTTTTGGATTCGGAATATCGAATTTATCCTAAGGTGAAATTTTGGTACATTTCGGATAACTTTCATATTTTGATGAATAGTGAAAATTACTAAATTTTAATTGAAAACAACTTTTTTAACCAAAATAATTAATAGTGATAAATTATGAATTTGAGTGGTTTTAAAGTATATTTAGAATATATTTTTACCATTTAATATAATGTTGGTCATTGGACATAATTTTACAATTAAACCGAACATAAACAAGTGTCAATCTTTTGATAGTTATTATCTCTTAAAAACACGCTTTTTGTTTTGACAGCGGAAATTAATTTTAAATTAATTTCTGCCACTTCTGTGTTTTGAATTTAGGAAAATGGATTCCATATTTGGAATCAGGATGTTCAAATTGTGTAAATAGGTAACTTTTATTTTTAGACATTTTGAATAGTTACTGTGGTAAATATTTTATTTACCATGGTTAAAGGGTAAATCCGGTAAATAAGGGTTAAAAAATAATATTATAATAATACAAAATTACCCTAAAACGTGTCCTAACCTTATTGGGGGACACATACCCGACCATGGGCATCCTTGGGTCAATTTGGGGACCCCTTGGAGCCACTTGTATGTGGTAGGGACACTTTATATTAATAAAGTTAAAATAAAAATAAAAATGGGATAAGCTTACATCTTTTAGAAGAACAATTTTTACATAGGGTTATACATGTTGGATTTTCGATTATAAATATTCATTAGAAAGATAAAACGATTTCCTACATAATGATATTTTATTTATAATTTTTAGACATCAAATAATTTAAATTATTAATGACACAATAATGATACAATGTTTACCTCATTAATAAATCATTTAAATAAATAAGATTATAATGATTAAAATATTATCTAAAACCTGTCCAATTCTTATTGGTTGATGTTATTTAGAATATTAGTCATCTTATCTTCGACCTCAATGATTTTTGGACCATTATAAACCGAATATAATTATATTATAAAGTAATACGTTCACTCTTTCCTAAAGAGCCCCTCTTCTCCCTTATAAAAGGAGACCACTTCTACTCATTCCTCACACCTCTCAAGCCACTTGGCTCGTCCAAACTCTGCCCAACTAAGCTCCCCACATCCTTCTACTCATCCTTGAAGTTTCCCCTTAGGCAGAAAGCATTTCAAGAAGTCCTTTGGTTCCAACCAAAGTGAGTTACCTAAATTAAAGGTAACGATTTCTCTTAAATTATTTTCATTTATTTTGCTTCTCCAACCCCCAAAATCTTTTTATTTCCTTTCTTTTGTAACAACACCAGTATCCTCAATATACTAGGATGTTGTTATAAGAAGGATTAAAACTACACATACACACAACTCCATCTAATGGATGATGAACATAATGTTTCTGTGGATGGAAAACTAACGCCTCACGAAACGATGATTGTTCAAATACATCTTACCGCCTCTCATGGTGGCCATTATGATGGCACTATAATTAAATATGATATAAATGATATATATTTTATATATAAGCTTCTGTAATTCCATTTTATTTCATACCATTATTCGTTTCATGTTGTATATACATACGATAATTTCATTTGAGGAAGTACGGACTACCGCCCCCTTAAAATGATATGACTCGTTCATACCACACATGGAACGTATAAAGGATGGTGTTAATGAACATAAGTAACATATATAAAATATTATATTATACTGGAATAGTAATATACCTATGTATCATTTGGATTCAATTCTTTTAAAATAAAAATTAAATGGAAGTAGCGTTCGTACGTACGTACGGACTACCGTCTCCACGAACGCGGTGAGATCCATCCTCCATCGTATCCATTCAAGCCTTATTCTTATTTTAGGGTTAAAAATAATGTTAATATCATTCTGATTATGAATAATATTTAATCTATCCATTACAAACATGTCTTACGTAACCAAACATTTAAGAAGAACGAATCGATTATCACCTGAAACGACGATAATACTAAGATATTATTAATAAAGCAATGTTAAAAGATAATATATGATATCATATTAATGTATATGATTCTTGTATAATTTAATAACAATTATTTCACCATTATACAGGAGGTTAACCGACCCCAACAAAGGAAAAGTACAAGGTAAGGGGTTTTCATCTCACTCCTTATTCCCGTGAGATTCATGCCATATTGCCACCATCACCTTTTGTGTGGTGTATATACTGCCCATAATTATATTCTTTGTGTAATACACTCTAATTTATGTGTATTGACATATTCATTGTATGATACCTCTTTCATGGGTTGTATGTTTCATAAGTTACCAAATTGGTAAGGGTTTACTTTACAACCTCTTCATTATCCAAGGTTGTTTATACGTAATAATCTACTGGGATCTCTTTATCATCCACATCCATGTTTCTTAAAAATGCATTTCAAAACATTTTTACTATTTACTAGAATATGAGTTAAAGTCATTTATACCCTTTTTGACTTTTATAAGTGGTTTATAAAGGAATCTTTCGGTCGTTTTTAAAACAAGGTCCTTTTTAACCTTTTCGACAAAATTAAGTTAAGAATGTATTTTTTTTAAATTATACGACAGGTGTGGTTATTCTATGCCATTATTACACCTTTGAAGCTTCCCTTACACACTTGTAAGGATATTTTCAAAATAAAGGTTTTATATTATAATTATGTGAATTTTAAATGATTTCAAAAAAAAGATATTTCTCTCAAATATATGAAAATCCAGTGCAAATGTATACGTATTTAATGAAAGCTTAAAAATATTTTCAGAAAACCTGACTCTCGAGTTTGGTAGACAGGAAGGGATTGGGATTGGACCCATCATGGCATGTAATTAGTCGAGCAGTCTTAGAATTAGTTATTTTGTTTTCAGAAGCTTGCATAATGTTTTTAGAAAAACACTGGAGTGTATTTTAGCAATCTTAAACGTAAGTATCTTCTAAAAAAATTGCATCGGTAGGTCTCATGAGACAAACTAGTGTCTTGGCACAAGGCCTTGACAAAATCTTATTTGTAGTCTTGGCACGAGGCCTTGGCTATGTGGTTATGATAGTCTGGCATTATGCATTCCAACATTATGAAAGTGGTTATTGATTTTTTGCATGTGATTATTCGATTAGTAGAATATCCATGTGAATAATTAAATGGCATTATTTCATTCTATTTATGCCATACCATGTTGAAAGTTCATATTTAAAAGGCTTTTGTTTTAGTTATACATTGCCTTAAATGTTTATTCTTTCCGCTATATTGTTATCCTTACTGGGCATTTGAGCTCACCCCTTTTCTATGTTTTATTTTTCCCAGGATGTGAAGAAGTAAGTTATGAATGACCTGCAGGGATTTTATGAGGGGTTAATAGTGTGGATTGTGGAAACATTATGTTGTTGTAGTAGTTTTTCATTTTATGATGTAATGTAAAACTTATGAATATATCTAGTGTTTCCAAGGCTACTAAACCAATCGGTCTTTCGAGATTTGATCTTTCTTGTGATCATGCCAATGTTATGTAATAATGCACCGACTCTGGGTAGCTGGGGTCGGGGCGTTACAGTTGGTATCAGAGGAAGTTTAGTACAAACCTTGGAAACTAGATTTAGATAAACTCTGATTAGGGCACGTAGACCTAAGATGAACATTGAGGATTAGTATAGAAGAACTTCCTAGAATTTTGGTATTGTAGAGATTTTGTGAGTTTTCCGAGCAATACATTCCTGTCTGGATACGAGCAGGTAGAGGCGGCTCTGGCACAGATGTACCTAGGGGTAAAATCCGAAAACACCGCTTTGAGCTAGACTCGAACGGGAACTGGTGCACGACAACGGGCCTTGCTGCACTCTTGGTTACGACACTCCCGGGGGATATGCTTAGGATAACTCTCACTATCTTTACAAATCATTATGAAGGGTTTATGAGTATATACTTCCTCAAAGAAAACATTTTTATGATTATGGATTATATCCATAAATAGTTCAATTTATGTTAAGTGTTTTATAAGTATGGGATTATGTATTTTGATTCATAAACTGATCTAGTTTATGCCATTGTTTAGAAATGGCGCCTAGTGGAAGAAATGGAAACCGTATCAATGCACGCACTCCATATAGGGATTTCCCTCCTTCTCAAGATAATTATAGTGGGGCTGGTGATGCAACTGGTGCTGATCAGCTAATCACCATACTGGGACAACTTACTCAGGTTATGAATAATAACCATACCCGTATGGAGCACCCTGATCCGCAACGTGGAGGATCAATGTTAGATCGATTCATGAGGCAACAACCACCAACGTTCAATGGGAATACAAATCCCTTAGTAGCTGAGCAATGGATATTTTCCCTAGGGAAAATATTTCAGGCTTTGGGGAGCAGTGAAAGGGAAAACGTTATCATGGCAGTTTACCGCCTCACTGGAGATGCTGATCAATGGTGGTCATTGATTCAGAACATGAAGGAAGATGATGAAGTATCAAATATGGAATGGACGGAGTTCAAGGATCTGTTTTTAGAAAAATACTTCCCTCGCGACCATCGAGCAGATATGGAAAGGCAATTTCTGAGTCTGAGACAAAAGGAGGATGAGAATGTCACAAAGTATGAGGCTAACTTTACAAGGATAGCGAGGTACGCTGGTGATTATATTCGCGACCCAAGAAGTAAGATTGATCGTTTCTTTGATGGGTTAAAACCATTTCTCCGTCGAGCATTAGTCTCACAATCCTTTTCATCGTACGAAGACATTGTCTCATGTGCTATCAAGACCGAAAAGGAATTCTCTAAGTCTTATGACTTTAAAGCAAAGAAAGAGAAGAAGAGACCTGCTGATCAATCTGGGAATGGAAATAAGGGGAAGAAGGGAAAGGTTGAATATCCATCTTGTGGTAAGTGCGGGAAGAAACACCCCGGTGCTTGCCTGAAGGGAATGGGAGTCTGTTACAAGTGTGGTGAAAAAGGCCACCAAGCTCATGATTGCAAGGGGAAGAAGGAAGCTACCAACGTTCAGTGCTACAATTGCACGGAGATGGGGCATTATGCAAATGCATGTCCTAAGCGTCAGGAGAACTTACCTCAGAAAAGGCCAAGGGATCAAGGCCAGGCTTATGCTATCACTACTGCTGAGGTAGAAGCTCCGAAAGATGTGGTAGAAGGTAATTTAATGGTTTCCTCAAGTTTAGCAAATGCATTATTTGATTCTGGATCATCGCATTGTTTCATATCTTCCCATTTTGCTAAGAAAATTAGATATTTCCAATTTTATTTAATAAGGGAGTTGTCAGTTAAAACTCCTAAGGGAAGTATCGTTGCATCAAAGTTTTGTGAATCAGTCCCCATTAGAGCACATAAATTTTCTTTATCTGCTGATCTCATCGTCATACCTATGATTGAGTTTGATATAATCCTCGGTATGGACTGGCTTTTGGACTATGATGCGAAGATTTATTGTAAGAAGAAAGAGGTTACGATTCTTGATGATAATGATAAGGAACACCTTATTTTTAGAGCAGAATCGTCACCACCTAATTCTTATTTAGATCCACCCCTAGTAGCTCAACTAAATTCAATTATTGGGGAGGAAGAGAATGAAGTAACTATCGGTGAGGAAAGGAATGTTCAAATAGAGGATGTACCTGTTGTGAAAGAATTTTTAGATGTATTTCCGGAAGATTTACCTGGACATCCTCCAGAACGAGAAGTTGAGTTTTCCATTGATTTGATTCCTGGATCAAGGCCTATATCGAAGACCCCTTATAGAATGGCCACTGTAGAGTTAGTCGAACTAAAGAAACAACTAGATGAATTGAGTAATAAGGGATTTATTCACCCTAGTGTTTCTCCATGGGGAGCCCCTATTCTTTTTGTTAAAAAGAAAGATGGATCTATGAGGTTATGTATCGACTACAGGGAGATCAATGCCATAACGATAAAGAACAAGTATCCCCTACCTCGTATGGATGATTTATTTGACCAACTGCATGGAGCTCAATACTTTTCAAAGATTGACCTTCGATCTGGATACCATCAGTTGTGTGTGAAGAAGGAAGACATTCCGAAGACATCATTTCGAACCAGGTACGGGCATTACGAGTTTACTATAATGCCTTTTGGATTGACTAATGCACCCTCTGTATTCATGGATCTGATGAATAGAGTTTTCAAGGAGTATCTCGATGAATTTGTGGTGGTATTTATTGATGATATTCTGGTATACTCCAAAACCTACGAAGATCATGAAAATCACTTGCGCATTATCTTGAAGACTCTGAGGAGGCATGAATTATATGGGAAGTTTAGCAAGTGTGAATTCTGGCTTCATGAGATTTCTTTTCTTGGACATATTGTCTCCAAAGATGGAGTCTCTGTTGATCCTTCTAAGACCAAAGCAATCCAAGAATGGCCAGCACCTACGAGTATAACTGAGGTACGCAGTTTTATTGGTTTGGCAGGTTATTATTGACGTTTCGTCCAGAATTTTGCCCGATTGGCTAACCCATTAACGAAGCTCACACGTAAAGGGGTTAAATTTGTTTGGACAAAAGAGTGTGAAGAATGTTTCGAAGAACTGAAGAGAAGATTAGTCAATTCTCCTATATTGACTCTACCATCGGGGAATGATGGGTTCGTTATTTATAGTGATGCATCGAAGAAAGGACTTGGCTGTGTCCTTATGCAGAATGATAGAGTTATTGCCTATGCATCACGACAGTTGAAAATTCATGAACAAAACTATCCTACTCATGATCTCGAGTTAGCAGCAGTGATCTTTGCTTTGAAGATATGGAGGCACTACCTCTATGGTGAAAAATGTGAGATTTATACTGATCACAAGAGTTTGAAGTATATTTTCTCACAAAAAGAACTCAACATGAGGCAAAGGAGATGGCTTGAATTACTCAAGGATTATGATTGTACGATACACTACCACCCAGGGAAGGCAAACAAGGTGGCAGATGCTTTGAGTAGAAAAGACCATGGAGTTTTGAACAATATGAGAATTGAAAGGGATCCAATTTTTATGGATCTAGTGAAGATGGACATGGGAATAACCAGGGAAGGTGAAACATCAATGCTTTTTCAAATGGTTGCCAAACCATCTTTACTAGAAAGGATTAAGAGTTCTTAGACCGATGATGAAGAATTCCAAAAAAAAAAATTAAAGCTGTGAATGATGGGAGATTGAGAGACTTTGTGTATGAAGATGGAATTTTGAAATTCGGGAAGAGACTTTGTGTTCCCAATATACCTGATCTAAAAAGGGAATTGCTGGATGATTCTCATAGTTCCAATTTCTCTATACACCCTGGGAGCACCAAAATGTATAGAGATTTGAAGGAACATTTTTGGTGGGACAACATGAAGAGGGAGATTGCTGATTTTGTGTCAAGATGTATGGTTTGTCAACAAGTGAAAGCTGGAAGGCAACAGCCTGGAGGAGTCATGCAACCTCTTCCCATACCGGAGTGGAAATGGGACAATGTTACGATGGACTTTGTCATGGGGCTACCGAAGACTCCTAGAAGGAACGATGCAATATGGGTTATTGCTGATCGTCTTACCAAGTCAGCACATTTTCTTTCTATAAGAGAAGATCTACCCCTGGAACGTCTAGCAAGACTATACATTAATGAAGTTGTGAGACTTCATGGAGTACCCCTATCGATTATTTCTGATCATGATCCCCGTTTTACTTCAAGATTTTGGAAAAGTCTTCAGAAATCCCCGGATACTGAACTTCATTTGAGCACTGCTTACCACCCTCAGACAGATGGACAATCAGAACGGACTATTCAAACCTTAGAAGACATGTTGAGATCTTGCTCAATTGACTTTCAGGGTATGTGGGATCAATATTTACCACTGGTAGAATTTTCCTATAACAATAGCTTCCATTCGAGTATTCATATGGCACCATATGAAGCATTATACGGAAAGAGATGTCGTACACCAACCTGTTGGGATGACGTTGGTCAAAGAAAACTTGTAGGCCCAGAACTGGTGGAGGAAACGGTGGAAAAGGTGAAAGTAATCCAAAATCACATCAAAGCAGCTCAATGTAGGCAGAAGAGCTATGCCGATAATCGAAGGAAGGATTTGGAATTTCAAGTCGGTGATCATGTTTTTCTGAAGGTATCTCCATGGATGGGAGTCATACGTTTTGGTAAGAAAGGTAAATTGAGTCCCAGGTACATCGGACCTTTCGAAATTCTAGAACGAATTGGGGCTGTAGCTTACCGATTGGCAATGCCGCCAAGTCTCTCCAAAGTTCACGATGTGTTCCACGTATCTCTGTTGAGAAAATACATGCCTGACCAAACGCATGTACTCACCTATGAGGAATTAGAACTGGAACCCGATCTGTCTTATTGTGAAGAGCCCATCAAGATTCTTGATACAAGAGAACAAGTACTGAGAAACCGGACGACACGTCTGGTAAAAGTTTTGTGGAGAAACCATAAGATGGAAGAGGCAATGTGGGAACCCGAGGAACTTATGATGAAGAACCACCCGAGTCTTTTTATGCAGTAATACCCTAGAAATTGCGAGGATGCAATTATTTGAAGGAGGGGAGAATGTAACACCCCAATCTTCTACGGTACGCTTCTCTTTGAATAATGTGATAGCGTGTGTTGTACGCAACACCGAGTTCTAACACACCATAACTAATCAAACTAGCCGTTATGAATAGTAACACCTACTTTTTGAAATTATATATATTTTATATTTGAAAATAGACTTCATTTTTGGATTTGGAATATCGAATTTAGCCTAAGGTGAAATTTTGGTACATTTCGGATAACTTTCATATTTTGATGAATAGTGAAAATTACTAAATTTTAATTAAAAACAACTTTTTAAACCAAAATAATTAATAGTGATAAATTATGAATTTGAGTGGTTTTAAATTATATTTAGAATATATTTTTACCATTTAATATAATGTTGGTCATTGGACATAATTTTACAATTAAACCGAACATAAACAAGTGTCAATCTTTTGATAGTTATTATCTCTTAAAAACACGCTTTTTGTTTTGACAGCAGGAATTAATTTTAAATTAATTTCTGCCACTTCTGTGTTTTGAATTTAGGAAAATGGATTCCATATTTGGAATCAGGGTTTTCAAATTGTGTAAATAGATAACTTTTATTTTTAGACATTTTGAATAGTTACTGTGGTAAATATTTTATTTACCATGGTTAAAGGGTAAATCCGGTAAATAAGGGTTAAAAAATAATATTATAATAATACAAAATTACCCTAAAACGTGTCCTAACCTTATTGGTGGACACATACCCGACCATGGGCATCCTTGGTTCAATTTGGGGACCCCTTGGAGCCACTTGTATGTGGTAGGGACACTTTATATTAATAAAGTTAAAATAAAAATAAAAATGGCATAAGCTAACATCGTTTAGAAGAACAATTTTTACATAGGGTTATACATGTTGGATTTTCGATTATAAATATTCATTAGAAAGCTAAAACGATTTCCTACATAATGATATTTTATTTATAATTTTTAGATATAAATAATTTAAATTATTAATGACACAATAATGATGCAATGTTTACCTCATTAATAAATCATTTAAATAAATAAGATTATAATGATTAAAATATTATCTAAAACCTGTCCAATTCTTATTGGTTGATGTTATTTAGAATATTAGTCATCTTACCTTCGACCTCAATGATTTTTGGACCATTATAAACCGAATATAATTATATTATAAAGTAATACTTTCACTCTTTCCTAAAGAGCCCCTCTTCTCCCTTATAAAAGGAGACCACTTCTACTCATTCCTCACACCTCTCAAGCCACTTGGCTCGTCCAAACTCTGCCCAAATAAGCTCCCCACATCCTTCTCCTCATCCTTGAAGCTTCCCCTTAGGCAGAAAGCATTTCAAGAAGTCCTTTGGTTCCAACCAAAGTGAGTTACCTAAATTAAAGGTAACGATTTCTCTTAAATTATTTTCATTTATTTTGCTTCTCCAACCCCCAAAATCATTTTATTTCCTTTCTTTTGTAACAACACCAGTATCCTCAATATACTATGATGTTGTTATAAGAAATATTCAAACTACAAATACACACAACTCCATCTAATGGATGATGAACATAATGTTTCTGTGGATGGCAAACTAACGCCTCACGAAACGATGATTGTTCAAATACATCTTACCGCCTCTCATGGTGGCCATTATGATGGCACTATAATTAAATATGATATAAATGATATATATTTTATATATAAGCTTCTGTAATTCCATTTTATTTCATACCATTATTTGTTTCATGTTGTATATACATACGATAATTTCATTTGAGGAAGTGCGGACTACCGCCCCCTTAAAATGATATGACTCGTTCATACCACACATGGAACGTATAAAGGATGGTGTTAATGAACATAAGTAACATATATAAAATATTATATTATACTGGAATAGTAATATACCTATGTATCATTTGGATTCAATTCTTTTAAAATAAAAATTAAATGGAAGTAGCGTTCGTACGTACGTACGGACTACCGTCTCCATGAACGCGGTGAGATCCATCCTCCATCGTATCCATTCAAGCCTTATTCTCATTTTAGGGTTAAAAATAATGTTAATATCATTCTGATTATGAATAAGATTTAATCTATCCATTACAAACATGTCTTACGTAACCAAACATTTAAGAAGAACGAATCGATTATCACCTGAAACGACGATAATACTAAGATATTATTAATAAAGCAATGTTAAAAGATCATATATTATATCATATTAATGTATATGATTCTTGTATAATTTAATAACAATTATTTCACCATTATACAGGTGGTTAACTGACCCCAACAAAGGAAAAGTACAAGGTAAGGGGTTTTCATCTCACTCCTTATTCCCGTGAGATTCATGCCATATTGCCACCATCACCTTTTGTGTGGTGTATATACTGCCCATAATTATATTCTTTGTGTAATACACTCTAATTTATGTGTATTGACATATTCATTGTATGATACCTCTTTCATGGGTTGTATGTTTCATAAGTTACCAAATTGGTAAGGGTTTACTTTACAACCTCTTCATTATCCAAGGTTGTTTATACGTAATAATCTACTGGGATCTCTTTATCATCCACATCCATGTTTCTTAAAAATGCATTTCAAAACATTTTTACTATTTACTAGAATATGAGTTAAAGTCATTTATACCCTTTTTGACTTTTATAAGTGGTTTATAAAGGAATCTTTCGGTCGTTTTCAAAACAAGGTCCTTTTTAACCTTTTCGACAAAATTAAGTTAAGAATGTATTTTTTTTAAATTATACGACAGGTGTGGTTATTCTATGCCATTATTACACCTTTGAAGCTTCCCTTACACACTTGTAAGGATATTTTCAAAATAAAGGTTTTATATTATAATTATGTGAATTTTAAATGATTTCAAAAAAAAGATATTTCTCTCAAATATATGAAAATCCAGTGCAAATGTATACGTATTTAACGCAAGCTTAAAAATGTTTTCAGAAAACCTGACTCTCTAGTTTGGTAGACAGGAAGGGATTGGGATTGGACCCATCATGGCCTGTAATTAGTCGAGCAGTCTTAGAATTAGTTATTTTGTTTTCAGAAGCTTGCATAATGTTTTTAGAAAAACACTGGAGTGTATTTTAGCAATCATAAACGTAAGTATCTTCTAAAAAAATTGCATCGGTAGGTCTCATGAGACAAACTAGTGTCTTGGCACAAGGCCTTGACAAAATCTTATTTGTAGTCTTGGCACGAGGCCTTGGCTATGTGGTTATGATAGTCTGGCATTATGCATTCCAACATTATGAAAGTGGTTATTGATTTTTTTCATGTAATTATTCGATTAGTAGAATATCCATGTGAATAATTAAATGGAATTATTTCATTCTATTTATGCCATACCATGTTGAAAGTTCATATTTAAAAGGCTTTTGTTTTAGTTATACATTAACTTAAATGTTTATTCTTTCCGCTATATTGTTATCCTTACTGGGCATTTGAGCTCACCCCTTTTCTATGTTTTATTTTTCCCAGGATGTGAAGAAGTAAGTTATGAATGACCTGCAGGGATTTTATGAGGGGTTAATAGTGTGGATTGTGGAAACATTATGTTGTTGTAGTAGTTTTTCATTTTATGATGTAATGTAAAACTTATGAATATATCTAGTGTTTCCAAGGCTACTAAACCAATCGGTCTTTCGAGATTTGATCTTTTTTGTGATCATGCCAATGTTATGTAATAATGCACCGACTCTGGGTAACTGGGGTCGAGGCGTTACAATGGGGCCATGTATAAGCCCCTGAGGCCACGCGGTGATGAAGCCTGCGCAGCGTGAGCATGAGGAGTGCGCCCGTGACAAGCATAGTGGGCGCCAGTGGCGCGCCCGAGTGGCAGAGGTGGGCGCAGAGCGCGCCCGCTAAGAGAACTCGGTGCGGGGTGGCACCGAGAGGGGAGAAGTTCAATTTTGGTGAAGGGGGGAGCGCGAGTTTGATAAACCGCGTGGAAACCGGCCGCCATTTCGATGTGGGACGAAATATTTCTCCGCGGATCAGATCTGAGCCGTCCAAGAGATCCCGCGTCTAATCCGAGCCGCTCATCTAATATCACGTGCCGCGATCTAATCCTGGCCATTTGAGATCATTAAAACTCCGATCCAACGGCCGCGGCATTATCTCTTTCCTCGAGCTTGAGCCGAGGACACCCCGTGCCACCCGACGTCCCCCGCTGAACTAGAGGGTCTCCGAGCACAGAATTTGAGTTCCCGGCCACCGTTGATCGAGCCGAAGTGTCTTTCGTGATCGTCTGAGCCTACTGAACCAATACATGCAATATAATATGCATGCACACGTTGAGTGGTGAAATTGGAGTTCGGGCGAGGCAAAAGAATGTGCCGAGGCCATGTGGAGTTCGTGTTTTGCATGGGATAGAAGAGACGAAGGCCGTGCATGCGTTCTAAGTCGCATGCACATGGAGGAGAAAACAAAGAGAAAGAACCCGCGTGAAACAGAGGAGAAAATCAAGATTTGAAGAATCTTGAAAACCCGAAAATTTCGGGAGTTTGAATTTATATCCCACGGAAGATTTTGCACCGCCTCTGCCAATAAAAGGAGAGCCCGAGGCATAGTTTTTGCTTGCTGATCCTTTGCTAAAACTTTGTGGAGTCCCGCGAGTGCCTTGCCTCGCGAAGAATTAAGTTGCGCGTCCCCTACGCGGCAGAGAAGCCCAGAGCCATTTTTGGCTTCGTGAAGTCCCTTTTGCGCATCCCTTGCGCGAAAGAAGTGAAGGGAAGTCCCCTGTGCGCACCCCTTGCGCGACAGGAAGGAGCCGAGCCGCATACTTGCGCGCTCGAGTCTCTTGCCACCCTCTCTACCCGCGCACTTGCGTGGCAGGAGGCAGGAGCCCGCGGTGTTGCACCTTGCAAACTTGCGCGGCGGTTGAGAAGAGGAGGAGGCCCTTGCACCTCACACCTTGCCAGTGCACCTTATGCGGCTGTGAAGAGAAGAAGGTCACACCACTTGCGCGCCTCCCATGCGGCAGTGGTTCGGGTGAAGACAAGGCACACCTAGTGTGTGTGTGCAAGCATAGGAGGAATACCTGAGCCTTGTGTGTGCTTAAAAGAAGTGAAGTCCATAGTCTTGGGTGTGTGCAAGAAGGATTTCGGGCTGTGTGTGAAAAAACAGAAGAAGGCAGTGTGTGTGTGCCAAGTGGAGAAGATGTGTGTGCGAAGAGTAGAGGCCGAACCTTAGTGTGTACAAAGTGATGTGCACACTTTGAAGAAGAATGACCCCCACACTAAAGTATAACACACATTCAAGTGTGTAAGAAAATTGGATAAAGTGTGTGAAGGAAGAAGTGGTGTGTGTGCTTAAGGAGATTACACCCTTTGGGGTTTATCACACCAAGAAGAAGGAAAGGGGAGTGCATGCTTACATGCATGCACGTGCGCACGTGAACAAAGCTAAATCAGGCTGTGTGCATTTGAGAAGTCCAGGAACAACAGTTCTTGAAGAAATTGAGAAGCCATGCAATCAGTGCATGAGGATGCAGAGATTCCATTAACTCAGTGCATGAGGATGCAGAGATGCCATACACTCAGTGCATGAAGTTGATGTGAAGTGAGACTGAAGCCATACTGAAGTTAAAGACATCAGCTGCCTGTGTTTTCAGTAATTGAAAAGACCCTGATCAACAGAAGTGATCAGAAGTTGTTGAGCAAGACCAGCAGACCTTATCAAAGGCTGTTGAAGATTCTTGAAGAGAGAAGCCAGGTCATCCTTAGAAGAAGGTGATAAAGCCTGAGCAAGACGAGAAGACCTGTTCATCACAAGTGAGAAGAGGTACAGAGCAAGGCCAGCAGTCTTTATCCTAGACTACTGAAGATACTTGAAGAAGCTGAAAGTGAAGAAGAGCTACTCGTGTGACTCGAGGAGCCAGGAGAAGCCCCCTGTGAGACTCAGGGTGGAAGAAGTCTTCAGTGGGATTCTGGAGCAGGCCAGTGGGAATCTGGTAACACTGTGAGACGCAGTATAAAGACCCTCCTGTGGGACTCAGGAGAGATACAGTGGGACTCTGTATCGACCATTGTAATACTAACAGATTATAATGGGAGAAACCATGTTGGGGTGTATAACCAACATCGCAAGGACGTAGGCCTTTGGTGCCGAACCTTGTAAATCCTTGTGTCCAGTGCCTTTACATTTACTGCATCACTCAAGGAAAGCCTGAGAGATACAATAAGAGTGGATCGAGGCCTTAACAAGACATAGAGGTTTAATTGATTAAGAATCAATTAGTAAAAAGTTTTAAAGGATCATTGATTCACCCCCTCCCCCTATCAGTGATTCACACTGATCTGGGCACTTCAATTGGTATCAGAGCGAGGTTGCCTCTAAATGATACAAGGGAGTCTTAATGAAGTGCAGATTTGAGGAAATGAGCGACCAGCCTCAAATGGAGATATCTGCCAAGACTCTGAAAAACAGAATGAAGAAACAGGAAAAGAAGGTGAGGAAGAAGGTTGTTGCAATCAGAGAAACTCCTTCTATGGAAAGAAATGTGAAAGTCACATCAGATGACAATTCCTTTTATCATTCTTCTGATGAAGCCTGCTCTAGCTGTGATGAAGATGGAAGAAACAATGATCTTCTAAATGCAATCAAATATCATCAGAAGACAGTCCCCAAGGAAGTGGCAATGTGTATAGCTACAGGCGTCCATGATCTTCAAGAAGAAAAATTACAGCTAGAAGATGAAGCCAATTCTCTGGAAGTCCAATTGGCTAAAAGGGTTGGCATAACCAACACTATCAGAAATCTGGTGAAGGCTAAAGATGAAACAGTATCGCTTTGCAATGAAAGATATGAAGACACTACTGAAGAATTGCAAAAAAGCCTTTCTGAGAAAGAATTCTTTAAGACTGTGGTCAAAGATGTTTTCCATGCACTGGAAAAGAGGCACAAAGTTTCAATGAATGTCAGAGATGCTCAACTTGAAGAAAAAGTAAACATGGTAAAGGAGCTTGACAATTCATTACAAGAAATGAAGAAGGTGCATGAAGATCAGTTAGAACAGCTGAAAGAAAATTGGGAAGGAAGGCTAAGAACTATTGAGGATGAGAAGAACTCCCTTAACATGAAATGCTTAGAACTATAGGTGATATTGAAAAATCTGCAATCACCCAAAGCTGAATCCGCCCAGTTAGCTAAAAGTAGAAATGTTGCTACACAAGTGTGCACTGAGAAGGATGATTCCAAAAGAAGGACATCCTCTAATAAAATGGCAACATCTTCTAAAAAGAAGGTACCATCCATACCATCTTGTACTCATGCTTCTAAAAGTGTTTCTACTAAAAGTGCAGGATGGAAGAATGAATCCAAACAAGTATGGATGAAGACAGTGAAGAAATAATTCTCTCCTGAAACAACATAGGAAGTTAGGAAAAGTACCCAACCATCAGAAGGACTGAAGAGGTCATGATTTGTGGGTCAGTGTTGGTGTTGTAATAAGTATGGGCACTGTGCAAAGGATTGTTGGTATAATCCACTGAATGTCAAAGCACAGAGGAAGCCCATGCCTAGGGGGAGCAAGCCAGAAGAAAAGAAGCAGCATCCACAGGTCCAGAGACATCTGTTTACTACAAATAGATTTGGATTACTTGATAACATCTGGGATGTTTGCAAAAGTGGTCAAATAGATACATGTCAATCTTCAACTGTATCCAGAGCTCAAAAGAAGAAAAGATCACAGAACCTGGCTCAGAAAGGATCCTTGGGAAGCAAACAGAAGAAAGGTGACAATGCTCCCAAGAAGATGTTGAAAAAGGAAGAGAAGTCCTTGGATTCTAAGTCCAAGAAGGGTGATGCATCCAGAAGGACCACCAAGAAAACATGCTTCTACTGTGGAAAGAAAGGATATATCATGGATCTTTGTAAACAAGCCATGAAATTCAATAGAGGCAGACTGGACTCAAACAGACAATCAATCCAGATGAAGCAGAAGGGATTGGTTGAAAACAAGTTGCCTATAAAGGTAGCTTGAAAGCATCAAAGGAACCATGTGGAATATCCAGAACTGAGGCCACACTTCCAAGTGACTTACTAGTCATATGGCCAAATCAGTTGCAACTTCCCAAATATCTACAAAGAGCTGAAGATGAAGTTCTGGCAATTGCTAAGGCAAAAGGGAAGAAGAAGATTTCACATGAAGATGTATTAAGATCCACACCAGCACAAACGTCATTGAAGATCAAATGTGCAAGTGTGAAGAATGGTGAAAATGGGACATCTCGGTTGAGAGAATCTTCTCAACCTTGTTGTTCACATTGATGAACCAAGGAGGTTCCATATTATTCCCTAATCACTTGTATTTACATGTGCTAACATTACATGGAATTGAAGATGATGATCATTCTCAACTGGAGGATGGTTTGGACAGAATGGAGTGCACCCCTTGAGGGGGAGCCAATCTGGAGAAGATGGTATTCTAATATTTAATATCATCTTAAAAAAAGCTGAAGGTATTCCAATCATAATTTCATCCCTTGTTTCTTAATTGTATTCATCATGTCAATTAAGGGGGAGTATAGATTGAAGACAAATGGATGAAAGGGGGAGCTTTATCTTTGCACCTGAACTTTCTAATGAGTTTTGTGAAGTTGTGCAGGATTTAGAAAATTCATTGTTATATCTGAAACATTTCAAGCCCCTTGAAGCATGATCTCACATGTATAGTGAATGTTGGACAACATTGAGCACCTTGGCTACATCACTCTTGTTTTCTACACCGGGTTAGCCCAAGTAGACTTAGAGTTGATTTACTAAAGGTTCTTTGCTAAAGAGAACATGTGACATCATCCCTCTCTCAGTGTTTTTCAAGAAAATACTTTTCAAAGGGAGGAAGTGATATTTTGAAAAGGAACCACACCACACCTTTTCATTTGATTGCCAATAAGGGGGAGAAAAGTTGACATATTGCCCCAGAAATGTGTGGCACACATATTGACCCATTCATATGTGTTCTACTGATGGATTGACAATATGTGCTCTAGTGATATTGACAACAAATACAAAGGGGGAGATTGAAGTGCACTGTGTTGCATTTGTTTCCAATAAGGTATGTTGTTGATCAGAAGTTGTCAAAGAATGAATGGATGTCAAGGAGTTTCAATATGTGAATGAAAAAGGATGTGATGGTGTTGGTGAGGAAAGGAGAATGGCCATGGTACTAAGATGCATGTCACTTAGGAGATTCACTAAGTGACATAGGAGATGATGGTTGAAACATTCTCTAGTTATATCCGATGATTGTAGAACTGATCTTAATGTTACAATACTTGTATCAAGATGATACTAAGTTACACCACTTGAAGAATGGATGATGATGGAGCATCATCATTATATCTGACGATTGTTGAACTGGTCTTTAAGTTCAAAGAACTTGTATCAAGTGGATATAATGTCACAACAATGTTAAAAGATCATGCATTGTCTTCACACTGCATGAGGAGTTGAAGATGATCCATCCACAAGTTCTAAGTGGATGAAGTGGTTTAACGAAGTCCATGCACAATCACTTAGTGCATGGTGAATTAGAAGTTGATCCAACTTGATCTCTGATTGGATCAATGAAGAACATTGAAGAATTATTTGATCAGGAGCTTCGGTTGAAGATGAACCTTCGGGAATGTCACTCCTAAGTGAAGATTAAATGTTTAAGAGGAATGGAGGAATTCTTAAGAAGAAGAGAAGAGAAGAAATGAATAAGGGAGAATGGATTAGAGGAAGATGTGGCATTTGGCATTTGAACTTGGTCACTTTGTTTTTAAACAAAGGACTTGTTCTATACTCGGGCAAAAAGTAGCCACCAAGGGCCAGCCTTAAGGGTTCAACCCAAGGCACATGTGGGACTAGGTCACCACGCCCAAGGAAATCCCATGGGGCCAGCCCGAGAGAGGCTGGGGCCGTGTATAATCCCCTGAGGCCACGCGGTGATGATGCCCGCGCAGCGTGAGCGCGAGGAGCGCGCCCGTGACAAGCATAGTGGGCGCCAGTAGCGCGCCCGAGTGGCAGAGGTGTGCGCAGAGCGCGCCCGCTAAGAGAACTCGGTGCGGGGCGGCACCGAGATGGGAGAAGTTCAATTGCGGTGAAGGGGGGAGCGCGAGTTTGATAAACCGCGTGGAAACCGGCTGCCATTTCGATGTGGGACGAAAAATTTCGCCACGGATCAGATCTGAGCCATCCAAGCGATCTCGCGTCTAATCCGAGCCGCTCATCTAATCTCGCGCACCACGATATAATCCTGGGAGTTGGAGATCATTAAAACTTCGATCCAACGGCTGCGGCATTATCTCCTTCCTCGAGCTTGAGCCGAGGACACCCCGTGCCACCCGACGTCCCCCGCTGAACCAGAGGGTCTCCGAGCACAGAATTTGAGTTCCCGGCCACCGTTGATCGAGCCGAAGTGTCTTTCGTGATCTTCTGAGCCTACTGAACCAATACATGCAATAAAATATGCATGCACACGTTGAGTGGTGAAATTGGAGTTCGGGGGAGGCAAAATAATGTGTCGAGGCCATGTGGAGTTCGTGTTTTGCATGGGATAGAAGAGACGAAGGCCGTGCATGCATTCTAAGTCGCATGCACATGGAGGAGAAAAACAAAGAGAAAGAACTCGCGTGAAACAGAGGAGCAAATCAAGATTTGAAGAATCTTGAAAACCCAAAAATTTCGGGAGTTTGAATTTATATCCGGCGGAAGATTTTGCACCGCCTCTGCCTATAAAAGAAGAGCCTGAGGCATAGTTTTTGCTTGGTGATCCTTTTCTGAAACTTTGTGGAGTCCCGCGAGTGCCTTGCCTCGCGAAGAATTGAGATGTGCATCCCCTGCGTGGCAGAGAAGCCCGGAGCCATTTTTGGCTTCGTGAAGTCCCTTTTGTGCATCCCTTGCGCAAAAGAGGTGAAGGGAAGTCCCCTGCGGGCACCCCTTGCACGACCGGAATGAGCCGAGCCGCATACTTGCGCGCTCGAGTCTCTTGCCACCCTCTCTACCCGCACACTTGCGTGGCAGGTTGAAGGAGCCCGCAGTGTTGCACCTTTCACACTTGCGCGGAGGTTGAGAAGAGGAGGAGGCCCTTGCACCTCACACCTTGCTAGTGCACCTTGTGTGGCTGTGAAGAGAAGAAGGGCACACCACTTGCGCGCCTCCCATGCGGCAGTGGTTCGGGTGAAGACAAGGCACACCTAGTGTGTGTGTGCAAGCAGAGGAGGAATACCCGAGCCTTGTGTGTCTTAAAATAAGTGAAGTCCATAGTCTTGGGTGTGTGCAAGAAGGAGTTCGGGCTGTGTGTGAAAAAACAGAAGAAGGCAGTGTGTGTGTGCCAAGTGGAGAAGATGTGTGTGCAAAGAGTAGAGGCCGAACCTTAGTGTGTACAAAGTGATGTGCACACTTTGAAGAAGAAGGACCCCCACACTAAAGTGTAACACACATTCTAGTGTGTAAGAAAATTGGATAAAGTGTGGGATGGAAGAAGTGGTGTGTGTGCTTAAGGAGATTACACCCTTTGGGGTTTATCACACCAAGAAGAAGGAAAGGGGAGTGCATGCTTACATGCATGCACATGCGCACGTGAACAAAGCTAAATCAGGCTGTGTGCATTTGAGAAGTCCAGGAACAACAGTTCTTGAAGAAATTGAGAAGCCATGAAATCAGTGCATGAGGATGCAGAGATGCCATGCACTCAGTGCATGAAGTTGATGTGAAGTGAGACTGAAGCCAGACTGAAGTTAAAGACATCAGCTGCCTGGGTTTTTAGTAATTGAGAAGACCCTGATCAACAGAAGTGATCAGAAGTTGTTGAGAAAGACCATCAGACCTTATCAGAGGCTATTGAAGATTCTTGAAGAGAGAAGCCTGGTCATCCTTAGAAGAAGGTGATAAAGCCTGAGCAAGACAAGAAGACCTGTTCATCACAAGTGAGCAGAGGTACAGAGAAAGGCCAGAAATCTTTATCCCAGACTGATGAAGATACTTGAAGAAGCATAAAGTGAAGAAGAGCTACTCGTGTGACTCGAGGATCCAGGAGAAGCCCCCTATGAGACTCAGGGTGGAAGAAGTCTTCAGTGGGATTCTGGAGCATGCCAGTGGGACTCTGGTAACACTATGAGACGCAGTATAAAGACCCTCCTGTGGGACTCAGGAGAGATACAGTGGGACTCTGTATCGACCATTGTAATACTAACAGATTATAATGGGAGAAACCATGTTGGGGTGTATAACCAACATGGCAAGGACGTAGGCCTTTGGTGCCGAACCTTGTAAATCCTTGTGTCCAGTGTCTTTACATTTACTGCATCACTCGAGGAAAGGCTGAGAGATACAAGAAGAGTGGATCGAGGCCTTAACAAGCCATAGAGGTTTAATTGATTAAGAATCAATTAGTAAAAAGTTTTAAAGGATCACTGATTCACCCCCTCCCCCTCTCAGTGATTCACACTGATCTGGGCACTTCAATTGGTATCAGATCGAGGTTTCCTCTAAAAGATCCAAGGGAGTCATTATGAAGTGCAGATTTGAGGAAATGAGCGACCAGCCTCAAATAGAGATATCTGCCAAGACTCTAAAAAACAGAATGAAGAAACAGGAAAAGAAGATGAGGAAGAAGGTTGTTTTAATCAAAGAAACTCCTTCTATGGAAAAAAATGTGAAAGTCACATCAGATGACAATTCCATTTATCATTCTTCTGATGAAGCCTGCTCTAGCTGTGATGAAGATGGAAGAAACAATGATCTTCTAAATGCAATCAAATATCTTCAGAAGGTAGTCCCCAAGGAAGTGGCAATGTGTATATCTACAGGCGTCCTTGATCTTCAAGAAGAAAAATTACAGCTAGAAGATGAAGCCAATTCTCTGGAAGTCCAATTGGCTAAAAGGGTTGGCATAACCAACACTCTCAGAAAGCTGGTGAAGGCTAAAGATGAAATAGTATCGCTTTGCAATGAAAGATATGAAGACACTACAGAAGAATTGCAAAGAAGCCTTTCTAAGAAATAATTCTTTAAGACTGTGGTCAAAGATGTTTTCCATGCACTGGAAAAGAGGCCCAACGTTTCAATGAATGTCAGAGATGCTCAACTTGAAGACAAAGTAAACATGGTAAAGAATCTTGACAATTCATTACAAGAAATGAAGAAGGTGCATGAAGATTAGTTAGAACAGCTGAAAGAAAATTGAGAAGGAAGGCTAAGAACTGTTGAGGATGAGAAGAACTCCCTTAACATGAAATGCTTAGAACTAGAGGTGATATTGAAAAATCTGCAATCACCCAAAGCTGAATCCTCCCAGTCAGCTGAAAGTAGAAATGTTTCTACACAAGTGTGCATTGAGAAGGATGATTCCAAAAGAAGGACATCCTCTAATAAAATGGCAACATCTTCTAAAAAGAAGGTACCATCCATACCATCTTGTACTCATGCTTCTAAAAGGGTTTCTACTAAAGGTGCAGGATGGAAGAATGAATCCAAACAAGTATGGATGAAGACAGTGAAGAATGAATGCTCTCCTGAAACAACACAGAAAGTCAAGAAAAGTACCCAACAATCAGAAGGACTGAAGAGGTCAAGATTTGTGGGTCAGTGTTGGTGTTGTAATAAGTATGGGCACTGTGCAAAGGATTGTTGGTATAATCCACTGAATGTCAAAGAACAGAGGAAGCCCATGCCTAGGGGGAGAAAGCCAGAAGAAAAGAAGCATCATCCACAAGTCCAGAGATATCTATTTACTGTAAATAGATTTGGATTACTTGATAACATCTGGGATGTTTGCAAAAGTGGTCAAATAGATACATGTCAATCTTCAACTGTATCCAGAGCTCAAAAGAAGAAAAGATCACATAACCTGGCTCAGAAAGGATCCTTGGGAAGTAAACAGAAGAAAGGTGACAATTCTCCCAAGAAGATGTTGAAAAAGGAAGAGAAGTCCTTGGATTCTAAGTCCAAGAAAGGTGATGCATCCAGAAGGACCACCAAGAAAACATGCTTCTGCTGTGGAAAGAAAGGACATATCATGGATCATTGTAAACAACCCATTAAATTCAATAGAGGTAGACTGGACTCAAACAGACAATCAATCCAGATGAAGCAGAATGGATTGGTTGAAAACAAGTTGCCTAAGAAAGGTAGATTGAAAGCATCAAAGGAACCATGTGGAATATCCAGAACTGAGGCCACACTTCCAAGTGACTTACTAGTCATATGGCCAAATCAGTTGCAACTTGCCAAAGATCTACAAAGAGCTGAATATGAAGTTCTGGCAATTTCTAAGGCAAAAGGGAAGAAGAAGATTTCACATGAAGATGTATTGAGATCCACACCAGCACAAACATCATTGAAGATCAAATGTGCAAGTGTGAAGAATGGTGAAAATGGGACATCTCATTTGAGAGAATCTTCTCAACCTTGTTGTTCACATTGATGAACCAAGGAGGTTCCATGTTATTCCCTAATCACTTGTATTTACATGTGCTAACATTACAGGGAATTGAAGATGATGATCATTCTCAACTGGAGGATGGTTTGGACAGAATGGAGTGCACCCCTTGAGGGGGAGCCAATCTGGAGAAGATGGTATTCTAAGATTTAATATCATCTTAAGAAAAGATGAAGGTATTCCAATCATACTTTAATCCCTTGTTTCTTAATTGTATTCATCATGTCAATTAAGGGGGAGTATAGATTGAAGACAAATGGATGAAAGGGGGAGCTTTATCTTTGCACCTAAACTTTCTAATGAGTTTTGTGAAGTTGTGCAGGATTTAGCAAATTCATTGTTATATCTGAAAAACTTCAAGCCCCTTGAAGCATGATCACACATGTATAGTGAATGTTGGACATCATTGAGTACCTTGGTTACATCACTCTTGTTTTCTCCACCAGGTTAGCCCAAGTAGACTTAGAGTTGATTTACTAAAGGTTCTTTGCTAAAGAGAACATGTGACATCATCCCTCTCTCAGTGTTTTTCAAGAAAATACTTTTCAAAGGGAGGAAGTTATATTTTGAAAAGGAACCACACCACACCTTTGCATTTGGTTGCCAATAAGGGGGAGAAAAGCTTACATATTGCCCCAGAAATGTGTGGCACACATATTGACCCATTCATATGTGTTCTACTGATTGGATTGACAATATGTGCTCTAGTGGTATTGACAACAAATACAAAGGGGGAGATTGAAGTGCACTATGTTGAATTTGTTGTCAATAAGGTATGTTGTTGATCAGAAGATGTCAAACAATGAATGGATGTCAAGGAGTTTCAATATGTTAATGACAAAGGATGTGATGGTGTTGGTGAGGAAAGGAGAATGACCATGGTACTAAGATGCATGTCACTTAGGAGATTCACTAAGTGACATAGGAGATGATGGTTGAAACATTCTCTAGTTATATCAGACGATTGTAGAACTGATCTTAATGTTTCAATACTTGTATCAAGATGATACTAAGTTACAGCACTTGAAGAATGGATGATGATGGAGCATCATCATTATATCTGACGATTGTTGAACTGGTCTTTAAGTTCAAAGAACTTGTATCAAGTGGATACAATGTCACAACAATGTTAGAAGATCATGCATTGTCTTCACACTGCATGAAGAGTTGAAGATGATCCATCCACAAGTTCTAAGTGGATGAAGTGGTTTAATGAAGTCCATGCACAATCACTTAGTGCATGGTGAATTATAAGTTGATCCAACTTGATCTCTGATTGGATCAATGAAGAACATCAATGAATTATTTGATTCAGGAGCTTCGGTTGAAGATGAACCTTCGGGAATGTCACTACTAAGTGAAGATTAAATGTTTAAGAGGAATGGAGGAATTCTTAAGAAGAAGAGAAGAGAAGAAATGAATAAGGGAGAATGGATTAGAGGAAGATGTGGCATTTGGCATTTGAACTTGGTCACTTTGTTTTTAAACAAAGGACTTTTTCTATACTCGGGCAAAAAGTAGCCACCAAGGGCCAGCCTTAAGGGTTCAACCCAAGGCACATGTGGGACTAGGTCACCACGCCCAAGGGGATCCCATGGGGCTATCCCAAGAGAGGCTGGGGCCGTGTATAATCCCCTGAGGCCACGCGGTGATGAAGCCCGCCCAGCATGAGCGCGAGGAGCGCACCCGTGACAAACATAGTGGGTGCCAGTGGCGCGCCCGAGTGGCAGAGGTGGGCGCAGAGCACGCCCGCTAAGAGAACTCGGTGCGGGGCGGCACCGAGAGGGGAGAAGTTCAATTGCGGTGAAGGGGGGAGCGCGAGTTTGATAAACCGCATGGAAACCAGCCGCCATTTTGATGTGGGGCGAAAAAGTTTGCCGCGGATCAGATCTGAGCCGTCCAAGCAATCCCACGTCTAATCCGAGCTGCTCATCTAATCTCGTGAGTCGTGATCTAATCCTGGCCGTTGGAGATCATTAAAACTCCAATCCAACGGCCGCGGCATTATCTCCTTCCTCGAGCTTGAGCCGAGGACACCCCGTGCCACCCGACGTCCCCCGCTGAAGCAGAGGGTCTCCGAGCATAGAATTTGAGATCCCGGCCACCGTTGATCGAGCCGAAGTGTCTTTCGTGATCGACTGAGCCTACTGAACCAATACATTCAATAAAATATGCATGCACACATTGAGTGGTGAAATTGGAGTTCGGGCGAGGCAAAAGAATGTGCCGAGGCCATGTGGAGTTCGTGTTTTGCATGGGATAGAAGAGACGAAGGCCGTGCTTGCGTTCTAAGTCGCATGCACGTGGAGGAGAAAAACAAAGAGAAAGAACCCGCGTGAAACAGAGGAGCAAATCAAGATTTGAAGAATCTTGAAAACCCGAAAATTTCGGGAGTTTGAATTTATATCCCGCGGAAGATTTTGCACCGCCTCTACCTATAAAAGGAGAGCCCGAGGCATAGTTTTTGCTTGCTGATCCTTTGATGAAACTTTGTGGAGTCCCGCAAGTGCCTTGCCTCATGAAGAATTGAGTTGCGCGTCCCCTGTGCGGCAGAGAAGCCCGGAGCCATTTTTGGCTTCGTGAAGTCCCTTTTGCGCATCCCTTGCACGAAAGAGGTGAAGGGAAGTCCCCTGCACGCACCCCTTGCGCGACAGGAAGGAGCCGAGCCGCATACTTGCGTGCTCGAGTCTCTTGCCACCCTCTCTGCCCGCACACATGCGTGGCAGGAGGAAGGAGGCCGCGGTGTTGCACCTTGCACACTTGCGCGGCGGTTGAGAAGAGGAGGAGGCCCTTGCACCTCACACCTTTCCAGTGCACCTTGTGCGGCTGTGAAGAGAAGAAGGGCACACCCCTTGCGCGCCTCCCATGCGGCAGTGGTTCGGGTGAAGACAAGGCAAACCTAGTGTGTGTGTGCAAGTAGAGGAGGAATACCCGAGCCTTTTGTGTGCTTAAAAGATGTGAATTACATAGTCTTGGGTGTGTGAAAGAAGGAGTTCGGGTTGTGTGTGCAAAAACAGAAGAAGGCAGTGTGTGTGTGCCAAGTGGAGAATATGTGTGTGCGAAGAGTAGAGGCCGAACCTTAGTGTGTACAAAGTGATGTGCACACTATGAAGAAGAAGGACCCCCACACTAAAGTATAACACACATTCAAGTGTGTAAGAAAATTGGATAAAGTGTGTGAAGGAAGAAGTGGTGTGTGTGCTTAAGGAGATTACACCCTTTGGGGTTTATCACACCAAGAAGAAGGAAAGGGGAGTGCATGCTTACATGCATGCACATGCGCACGTGAACAAAGCTAAATCAGGATGTGTGCATTTGAGAAGTCCAGGAACAACAGTTCTTGAAGAAATTGAGAAGCCATGCAATCAGTGCATGAGGATGCAGAGATGCCATGCACTCAGTGCATGAAGTTGATGTGAAGTGAGACTGAACCCAGACTGAAGTTAAAGACATCAGCTACCTGAGTTTTCAGTAATTGAGAAGACCCTGATCAACAGAAGTGATAAGAAGTTGTTGTGCAAGACCAGCAGACCTTATCAGAGGCTGTTGAAGATTCTTGAAGAGAGAAGCCAGGTCATCCTTAGAAGAAGGTGATAAAGCCTGAGCAAGACGAGAAGACCTGTTCATCACAAGTGAGCATAGGTACAGAGCAAGGCCAGCAGTCTTTATCCCAGACTGCTGAAGATACTTGAAGAAGCTTAAAGTGAAGGAGAGTTACTCGTGTGACTTGAGGAGCCAGGAGAAGCCCCCTGTGAGACTCAGGGTGGAAGAAGTCTTCAGTGGGATTCTGGAGTAGGCCAGTGGGACTCTGGTAACACTGTGAGACGCAGTATAAAGACCCTCCTGTGGGACTCATGAGAGATACAGTGGGACTCTGTATCGACCATTGTAATACTAACAGATTATAATGGGAGAAACCATGTTGGGGTGTATAACCAACATGGCAAGGACGTAGGCCTTTGGTGCTGAACCTTGTAAATCCTTGTGTCCAGTGCCTTTACATTTACTGCATCACTCGAGGAAAGGCTGAGAGATACAAGAAGAGTGGATCGAGGCCTTAACAAGCCATAGAGGTTTAATTTATTAAGAATCAATTAGTAAAAAGTTTTAAAGGATCACTAATTCACCCCCTCCCCCTCTCAGTGATTCACACTGATCTGGGCACTTCAATTGGTATCAGAGTGATGTTGCCTCTAAAAGATCCAAGGGAGTCTTTATGAAGTGCAGATTTGAGGAAATGAGCGACCGGCCTCAAATGGAGATATCTGCCAAGACTCTGAAAAACAGAATGAAGAAACAGGCAAAGAAGTTGAGGAAGAAGGCTGTTGCAATCAGAGAAACTCCTTCTATGGAAAGAAATGTGAAAGTCACATCAGATGATAATTCCTTTTATCATTCTTCTGATGAAACCTGCTCTAGCTGCGATGAAGATGGAAGAAACAATGATCTTCTAAATGCAATCAAATATCTTCAGAAGACAGTCCCCAAGGAAGTGGCAATGTGTATAGCTACAGGCGTCCTTGATCTTCAAGAAGAAAAATTACAGCTATAAGATGAAGCCAATTCTTTGGAAGTCCAATTGGCTAAAAGGGTTGGCATAACCAACACTCTCAGAAAGCTGGTGAAGGCTAAAGATGAAACAGTATCGCTTTGCAATGAAAGATATGAAGACACTAGTGAAGAATTGCAAAGAAGTCTTTCTGAGAAAGAATTCTTTAAGACTGTGGTCAAAGATGTTTTCCATGCACTGGAAAAGAGGCACAAAGTTTCAATGAATGTCAGAGATGCTCAACTTGAAGACAAAGTAAACATGGTAAAGGATCTTGACAATTCATTACAAGAAATGAAGAAGGTGCATGAAGATCAGTTAGAATAGCTGAAAGAAAATTGGTAAGGAAGGCTAAGAACTGTTGAGGATGAGAAGAACTCCCTTAACATGAAATGCTTAGAACTAGAGGTGATATTGAAAAATCTGTAATCACCCAAAGCTGAATCCTCCTAGTCAGATGAAAGTAGAAATGTTGCTACACAAGTGTGCACTGAGAAGGATGATTCCAAAAGAAGGACATCCTCTAATAAAAGGGAAACATCTTCTAAAAAGAAGGTACCATCCATACCATCGTGTACTCATGCTTCTAAAAGTGTTTCTACTAACAGTGCAGGATGGAAGAATGAATCCAAACAAGTATGGATGAAGACAGTGAAGAAAGAATGCTCTCCTGAAACAACACAGAAAGTCAAGAAAAGTACCCAACAATCAGAAGGACTGAAGAGGTCAAGATTTGTGGGTCAGTGTTGGTGTTGTAATAATTATGGGCACTGTGCAAAGGATTGTTGGTATAATCCACTGAATGTCAAAGCACAGAGGAAGCCCATGCCTAGGGGGAGCAAGCCAGAAGAAAAGAAGCAGCATCCACAGATCCAGAGACATCTGTTTACTACAAATAGATTTGGATTACTTGATAACATCTGGGATGTTTGCAAAAGTGGTCAAATAGATACATGTCAATCTTCAATTGTATCCAGAGCTCATAAGAAGAAAAGATCACAGAACCTGGCTCAGAAAGGATCCTTGGGAAGAAAATAGAAGAAAGGTGACAATGCTCCCAAGAAGATGTTTAAAAAGGAAGAGAAGTCCTTGTATTCTAAGTCCAAGAAGGGTGATGCATCCAGAAGGACCACCAAGAAAACATGCTTCTACTGTGGAAAGAAAGGATATATCATGGATCTTTGTAAACAAGCCATGAAATTCAATAGAGGCAGACTGGACTCAAACAGACAATCAATCCAGATGAAGCAGAAGGGATTGGTTGAAAACAAGTTGCCTAAGAAAGGTAGCTTGAAAGCATCAAAGGAACCATGTGGAATATCCAGAACTGAGGCCACACCTCCAAGTGACTTACTAGTCATATGGCCAAATCAGTTGCAACTTTCCAAAGATCTACAAAGAGCTGAAGATGAAGTTCTGGCAATTGCTAAGGCAAAAGGGAATAAGAAGATTTCACATAAATATGTATTGAGATCCACACCAGCACAAACATCATTGAAGATCAAATGTGCAAGTGTGAAGAATGGTGAAAATGGGACATCTCGGTTGAGAGAATCTTCTCAACCTTGTTGTTCACATTGATGAACCAAGGAGGTTCCATCTTATTCCCTAATCACTTGTATTTACATGTGCTAACATTACTGGGAATTGAAGATGATGATCATTCTCAACTGGAGGATGGTTTGGACAGAATGGAGTGCACCCCTTGAGGGGGAGCCAATCTGGAGAAGATGGTATTCTAAGATTTAATATCATCTTAAGAAAAGCTGAAGGTATTCCAATCATACTTTCATCCCTTGTTTCTTAATTGTATTCATCATTTCAATTAAGGGGGAGTATAGATTGAAGACAAATGGATGAAAGGGGGAGCTTTATCTTTGCACCTGAACTTTCTAATGAGTTTTGTGAAGTTGTGCAGGATTTAGCAAATTCATTGTTATATCTGAAAAATTTCAAGCCCCTTGAAGCATGATCTCACATGTATAGTGAATGTTGGACAGCATTGAGTACCTTGGTTACATCACTCTTGTTTTCTACACCTGGTTAGCCCAAGTAGACTTAGAGTTGATTTACTAAAGGTTCTTTGCTAAAGAGAACATGTGACATCATCCCTCTCTCAGTGTTTTTCAAGAAAATACTTTTCAAAGGGAGGAAGTGATATTTTGAAAAGGAACCACACCACACCTTTTCATTTGGTTGCCAATAAGGGGGAGAAAAGCTGACATATTTCCCCAGAAATGTGTGGCACACATATTGACCCATTCATATGTGTTCTACTGATGGATTGACAATATGTGCTCTAGTGGTATTGACAACAAATACAAAGGGGGAGATTGAAGTGAACTGTGTTGCATTTGTTGTCAATAAGGTATGTTGTTGATCAGAAGATGTCAAAGAATTAATGGATGTAAAGGAGTTTCAATATGTGAATGACAAAGGATGTGATGGTGTTGGTGAGGAAAGGAGAATGGCCATGGTACTAAGATGCATGTCACTTAGGAGATTCACTAAGTGACATAGGAGATGATGGTTGAAACATTCTCTAGTTATATCAGACAATTGTAGAACTGATCTTAATGTTTCAATACTTGTATCAAGATGTTACTATGTTACTCCACTTGAAGAATGGATGATGATAGAGCATCATCATTATATCTGACGATTGTTGAACTGGTCTTTAAGTTCAAAGAACTTGTATCAAGTGGATATAATGTCACAACAATGTTAGAAGATCATGCATTGTCTTCACACTGCATGAGGAGTTGAAGATGATCCATCCACAAGTTCTAAGTGGATGAAGTGGTTTAATGAAGTCCATGCACAATCACTTAGTGCATGGTGAATTAGAAGTTGATCCAACTTGATCTATGATTGGATCAATGAAGAACATTGAAGAATTATTTGATTTAGGAGCTTCAGTTGAAGATGAACCTTCGGGAATGTCACTCCTAAGTGAAGATTAAATGTTTAAGAGGAATGGAGTAATTCTTAAGAAGAAGAGAAGAGAATAAATGAATAAGGGAGAATGGATTAGAGGAAGATGTGGCATTTGGCATTTGAACTTGGTCACTTTGTTTTTAAAAAAAGGACTTGTTCTATACTCGGGAAAAAAGTAGCCACCAAGGGCCAGCCTTAAGGGTTCAACCCACGACACATGTGGGACTAGGTCACCACGCCCAAGGGGATCCCATGGGGCCAGCCCGAGAGAGGCTGGGGCCGTGTATAAGCCCCTGAGGCCACACGGTGATGAAGCCCGCGTAGCGTGAGCGCGAGGAGCGCGCCCGTGGCAAGCATAGTGGGCGCCAGTGGCGCGCCCGAGTGGCAGAGGTGGGCGCAGAGCGCGCCCGCTAAGAGAACTCGATGCAGGGCGGCACCGAGAGGGGAGAAGTTCAATTGCGGTGAAGGGGGGAGCGCGAGTTTGATAAACCGCGTGGAAACCGGCCGCCATTTCAATGTGGGACGAAAAATTTCGCCGCGGATCAGATCTTAGCCGTCCAAGCGATCCCGCGTCTAATCCGAGCCGCTCATCTAATCTCGCGCGCCACGATCTAATCCTGGCCGTTGGAGATCATTAAAACTCCGATCCAACGGCCGCGACATTATCTCCTTCCTCGAGCTTGAGCTGAGGACACCCCATGCCACCCGACGTCCCCCGCTGAACCAGAGGGTCTCCGAGCACAGAATTTGAGTTCCCGGCCACTGTTGATCGAGCCGAAGTGTCTTTCGTGATCGTCTGAGCCTACTGAACCAATACATGCAACACAATATGCATGCACACGTTGAGTGGTGAAATTGGAGTTCGGGCGAGGCAAAAGAATGTGCCGAGGCCATGCGGAGTTCGTGTTTTGCATGGGATAGAAGAGACGAAGGCCGTGCATGCGTTCTAAGTCGCATGCACGTGGAGGAGAAAAACAAAGAGAAAGAACCTGCGTGAAACAGAGGAGAAAATCAAGATTTGAAGAATCTTGAAAACCCGAAAATTTCGGGAGTTTGAATTTATATCCCGCGGAAGATTTTTCACCGCCTCTGCATATAAAAGGAGAGCCTGAGGCATAGTTTTTGCTTGCTTATCCTTTTCTGAAACTTTGTGGAGTCCCGCGAGTGCCTTGCCTCGCGAAGAATTGAGCAGCGCATCCCCTGCGCGGCAGAGAAGCCCGAAGCCATTTTTGGCTTCGTGAAGTCCCTTTTGCGCATCCCTTGCGCAAAAGAGGTGAAGGGAAGTCCCCTGCGTGCACCCCTTGTGCGACAGGAAGGAGCCGAGCTGCATACTTGCGCGCTCGAGTCTCTTGCCACACTCTCTGCCCGCACACTTGTGTGGCAGGAGGAAGAAGCCCGCAGTGTTGCACCTTGCACACTTGTGCGGCGGTTGACAAGAGGAGGAGGCCCTTGCACCTCACACCTTGCAAGTGCACCTTGTGCGGCTGTGAAGAGAAGAAGGGAACACCACTTGCACGCCTCCCATGTGGCAGTGGTTCGGGTGAAGACAAGGCACACCTAGTGTGTGTGTGCAAGCAGAGGAGGAATACCCGAGCCTTGTGTGTCCATAAAAGAAGTGAAGTCCATATTCTTGGGTGTGTGCAAGAAGGAGTTCGGGCTGTGTGTGAAAAAACAGAAGAAGGCAGTGTGTGTGTGCCAAGTGGAGGAGATGTGTGTGCGAAGAGTAGAGGCCGAACCTTAGTGTGTACAAATTGATGTGCACACTTTGAGGAAGAAGGACCCCCACACTAAAGTATAACACACATTCTAGTGTGTAAGAAAATTGGATAAAGTGTTTGAAGGAAGAAGTGGTGTGTGTGCTTAAGGAGATTACACCCATTGGGGTTTATCACACCAAGAAGAAGGAAAGGGGAGTGCATGCTTACATGCATGCACATGCGCACGTGAACAAAGCTAAATCAGGCTTTGTGCATTTGAGAAGTCCAGGAACAACAGTTCTTGAAGAAATTGAGAAGCCATGCAATCGGTGCATGAGGATGCAGAGATGCCATGCACTAAGTGCATGAATTTGATGTGAAGTGATACTGAAGCCAGACTGAAGTTAAACACATCAGCTACCTAAGTTTTCAGTAATTGAGAAGACCCTGATCAACAGAAGTGATCAGAAGTTGTTGAGAAAGACCAGAAGACCTTATCAGAGGCTATTGAAAATTATTGAAGAGAGAAGCCAGGTCATCCTTAGAAGAAGGTGATAAATCCTGAGCAAGACGAGAAGACCTGTTCATCACAAGTGAGCAGAGGTACAGAGCAAGGCCAGCAGTCTTTATCCCAGACTGCTGAAGATACTTGAAGAAGCTTAAAGTGAAGAAGAGCTACTCGTGTGACTCGAGGAGCCAGGAGAAGCCCCCTGTGAGACTCAGGGTGGAAGAAGTCTTCAGTGGGATTCTGGAGCAGGCCAGTGGGACTCTGGTAACACTGTGAGACGCAGTATAAATACCCTCCTGTGGGACTCAGGAGAGATACAGTGGGACTCTGTATCGACCATTGTAATACTAACAGATTATAATGGGAGAAACCATGTTGGGGTGTATAACCAACATGGCAAGGACGTAGGCCTTTGGTGCCGAACCTTGTAAATCCTTGTGTACAGAGGCTTTAAATTTACTGCATCACTCAAGGAAAGGCTGAGAGATACAAGAAGATTGGATCGAGGCCTTAACAAGCCATAGAGGTTTAATTGATTAATAATCAATTAGTAAAAAGTTTTAAAGGATCACTGATTCACCCCCTCCCCCTCTCAGTGATTCACACTGATCTGGGCACTTCAATTGGTATCAGATCTAGGTTGCCTCTAAAAGATCCAAGGGAGTCTTTATGAAGTGCAGATTTGAGGAAATGAGCGACCAGCCTCAAATGGAGATATCTGCCAAGACTCTGAAAAGCAGAATGAAGAAACAGGCAAAGAAGATGAGGAAGAAGGTTGTTGTAATCAGAGAAACTCCTTCTATGGAAAGAAATGTGAAAGTCACATCAGATGACAATTCCTTTTATCATTCTTCTGATGAAGCCTACTCTAGTTGTGATGATGATGGAAGAAACAATGATCTTCTAAATGCAATCAAATATCTTCAGAAGAAAGTCCCCAAGGAAGTGGCAATGTGTATAGCTACAGGTGTCCTTGATCTTCAAGATGAAAAATTACAGCTAGAAGATGAAGCCAATTCTCTGGAAGTCCAATTGGCTAAAAGGGTTGGCATAACCAACACTCTCAGAAAGCTGGTGAAGGCTAAAGATGAAACAGTATCGCTTTTCAATGAAAGATATGAAGACACTACTGAAGAATTTCAAAGAAGCCTTTCTGAGAAAGAATTCTTTAAGACTGTGCTCAAAGATGTTTTCCATGCACTGGAAAAGAGGCACAAAGTTTCAATGAATGTCAGTGATGCTCAACTTGAAGACAAAGTAACCATGGTAAAGGAGCTTGACAATTCATTACAAGAAATGAAGAAGGTGAATGAAGATCAGTTAGAACAGCTGAAAGAAAATTGGGAAGGAAGGCTAAGAACTGTTGAGGATGAGAAGAACTCCCTTAACATGAAATGCTTAGAACTAGAGGTGATATTGAAAAATCTGCAATCACCCAAAGATGAATCCTCCCAGTCAGCTGAAAGTATAAATGTTTCTACACAAGTTTCCATTGAGAAGGAAGATTCCAAAAGAATGAAATCTTCTAATAAAAGGGCATCATCTTCTAAAAAGAAGGTACCATCCATACCATCTTGTACTCATGCTTCTAAAAGTGTTTCTACTAAAAGTACAGGATGGAAGAATGAATCCAAACACGTATGGATGAAGGCAATGAAGAAAGAATGCTCTCCTGAAACAACATAGCAAGTCAAGAAAATTACCCAACAATCAGAAGGACTGAAGAGGTCAAGATTTGTGGGTCAGTGTTGGTGTTGTAATAAGTATGGGCACTGTGAAAAGGATTGCTGGTATAATCCACTGAATGTCAAAGCACAGAGGAAGCCCATTCCTAGGGGGAGCAAGCCAGAAGAAAAGAAGCAGCATCCATAGGTCCAGAGACATCTATTTACTGTAAATAGATTTGGATTACTTGATAACATCTGGGATGTTTGCAAAAGTGGTCAAATAGATACATGTCAATCTTCAACTGTATCCAGAGCTCAAAAGAAGAAAAGATCACAGAACCTGGCTCAGAAAGGATCCTTGGGAAGCAAACAGAAGAAAGGTGACAATGCTCCCAAGAAGATGTTGAAAAAGGAAGAGAAGTGCTTGGATTCTAAGTCCAAGAAGGGTGATGCATCCAGAAGGACCACCAAGAAAACATGCTTCTACTGTGGAAAGAAAGGACATATCATGGATCTTTGTAAACAATCCATGAAATTCAATAGAGGCAGACTGGACTCAAACAGACAATCAATCCAGATGAAGCAGAAGGGATTGGTTGAAAACAAGTTGCCTAAGAAAGGTAGCTTGAAAGCATCAAAGGAACCATGTGGAATATCCAGAACTGAGGCCACACTTCCAAGTGACTTACTAGTCATATGGCCAAATCAGTTGCAACTTGCCAAAGATCTACAAAGAGCTGAATATGAAGTTCTGGAAATTGCTAAGGCAAAAGGGAAGAAGAAGATTTCACATGAAGATGTATTGAGATCCACACCAGCACAAACATCATTGAAGATCAAATGTGCAAGTGTGAAGAATGGTGAAAATGGGACATCTCAGTTGAGAGAATCTTCTCAACCTTGTTGTTCACATTGATGAACCAAGGAGGTTCCATCTTATTCCCTAATCACTTGTATTTACATGTGCTAACATTACAGGGAATTGAAGATGATGATCATTCTCAACTGGAGGATGGTTTGGACAGAATGGAGTGCACCCCTTGAGGGGGAGCCAATCTGGAGAAGATGGTATTCTAAGATTTAATATCATCTTAAGAAAAGCTGAAGGTATTCCAATCATACATTCATCCCTTGTTTCTTAATTTTATTCATCATGTCAATTAAGGGGGAGTATAGATTGAAGACAAAAGGATGAAAGGGGGAGCTTTATCTTTGCACCTGAACTTTCTAATGAGTTTTGTGAAGTTGTGCAGGATTTAGCAAATTCATTGTTATATCTGAAAAATTTCAAGCCCCTTGAAGCATGATCTCACATGTATTGTGAATGTTGGACATCATTGAGTACCTTGGTTACATCACTCTTGTTTTCTACACCGGGTTAGCCCAACTAGACTTAGAGTTGATTTACTAAAGGTTCTTTGCTAAAGAGAACATGTGACATCATCCCTCTCTCAGTGTTTTTCAAGAAAATACTTTTCAAAGGGAGGAAGTGATATTTTGAAAAGGAACCACACCACACCTTTGCATTTGGTTGCCAATAAGGGGGAGAAAAGCTGACATATTGCCCCAGAAATGTGTGGCACACATATTGACCCATTCATATGTGTTCTACTGATTGAATTGACAATATGTGCTCTAGTGGTATTGACAAAAAATAAAAAGGGGGAGATTGAAGTGCACTGTGTTGCATTTGTTGTCAATAAGGTATGTTGTTGATCAGAAGATGTCAAAGAATGAATGGATGTCAAGGAGTTTCAATATGTGAATGACAAAGGATTTGATGGTGTTGGTGAGTAAAGGAGAATGACCATGGTACTAAGATGCATGTCACATAGGAGATTCACTAAGTGACATAGGAGATGATGGTTGAAACATTATCTAGTTATATCAGACGATTGTAGAACTGATCTTAATGTTTCAATACTTGTATCAAGATGATACTAAGTTACACCACTTGAGGAATGGATGATGATGGAGCATCATCATTATATCTGACGATTGTTGAACTGGTCTTTAAGTTCAAAGAACTTGTATCAAGTGGATACAATTTCACAACAGTGTTAGAAGATCATGCATTGTCTTCACAATGCATGAGGAGTTGAAGATGATCCATCCACATGTTCTAAGTGGATGAAGTGGTTTAATGAAGTCCATGCACAATCACATAGTGCATGGTGAATTATAAGTTGATCCAACTTGATCTCTGATTGGATCAATGAAGAACATTGAAGAATTATTTGATTCAGGAGCTTCGGTTGAAGATGAACCTTCGGGAATGTCACTCCTAAGTGAAGATTAAATGTTTAAGAGGAATGGAGGAATTCTTAAGAAGAAGAGAAGAGAATAAATGAATAAGGGAGAATAGATTAGAGGAAGATGTGGCATTTGGCATTTGAACTTGGTCGCTTTGTTTTTAAACAAAGGACTTGTTCTATACTCGGGCAAAAAGTAGCCACCAAGGGCCAGCCTTAAGGGTTCAACCCAAGGCACATGTGGGACTAGGTGACCACGCCCAAGGGGATCCCATGGGGCCAGCCCCAGAGAGGCTGGGGCCATGTATAAGCCCCTGAGGCCACGCGGTGATGAAGCCCGCGCTGCGTGAGCGCGAGGAGCGCGCCCGTGACAATCATAGTGGGCGCCAGTGGCGCGCCTGAGTGGCAGAGGTGGGCGCAGAGCGCGCCCGCTAAGAGAAATCGGTGCGGGGCGGCACCGAGAGGGGAGAAGTTCAATTGCGGTGAAGGGGGGAGCGCGAGTTTGATAAACTGTGTGGAAACCGGCCGCCATTTCGATGTGGGACGAAAAATTCCGCCGCGGATCAGATCTGAGCCATCCAAGCGATCCCGTGTCTAATCCGAGCCGCTCATCTAATCTCGCACGCCGCGATCTAATCCTGGCCATTGGAGATCATTAAAACTCTGATCCAACGGCCGCGGCATTATCTCCTTCCTCGAACTTGAGCCGAGGACACCCCATGCCACCCGACGTCCCCCGCTAAACCAGAGGGTCTCCGAGCACAGAATTTGAGTTCCCGACCACCATTGATCGAGCCGAAGTGTCTTTCGTGATCGTCTGAGCCTACTGAACCAATACATGCAATAAAATATGCATGCACACGTTGAGTGGTGAAATTGGAGTTCGGGCGAGGCAAAAGAATGTGCCGAGGCCATGTGGAGTTCGTGTTTTGCATGGGATAGAAGAGACGAAGGCCGTGCATGCATTCTAAGTCGCATGCACGTGGAGGAGAAAAACAAAGAGAAAGAACCCACGTGAAACAGAGGAGCAAATCAAGATTTGAAGAATCTTGAAAACCTGAAAATTTCGGGAGTTTGAATTTATATCCCGCGGAAGATTTTGCACCGCCTCTGCCTATAAAAGGAGAGCCTGAGGCATAGTTTTTGCTTGCTGATCCTTTGCTGAAACTTTGTGGAGTCCCGCGAGTGCCTTGCCTCGTGAAGAATTGAGTTGCGCATCCCCTGCGCGGTAGAGAATCCCGGAGCCATTTTTGGCTTCGTGAAGTCCCTTTTGTGCATCCCTTGCGCGAAAGAGGTGAAGAGAAGTCCCCTGCGCGCACCCCTTGCGCGACAGGAAGGAGTCGAGCCGCATACTTGCGGTCTCGAGTCTCTTGCCACCCTTTCTGCCCGCACACTTGCGTGGCAGGAGGAAGGAGCCCGCGGTGTTGCACCTTGCACACTTGCGCGGCGGTTGAGAAGAGGAGGAGGCCCTTGCACCTCACACCTTGCAAGTGCACCTTGTGCGGCTGTGAAGAGAAGAAGGGCACACCACTTGCGCACCTCCCATGCGGCGGTGGTTCGGGTGAAGACAAGGCACACCTAGTGTGTGTGTGCAAGCAGAGGAGGAATACCCGAGCCTTGTGTGTGATTAAAAGAAGTGAATTCCATAGTCTTGGGTGTGTGCAAGAAGGAGTTCGGGCTGTGTGTGCAAAAACAGAAGAAGGCAGTGTGTGTGTGCCATGTGGAGAAGATGTGTGTGCGAAGAGTAGAGGCCGAACCTTAGTGTGTACAAAGTGATGTGCACACTTTGAAGAAGAAGGACCCCCACACTAAAGTATAACACACATTCAAGTGTGTAAGCAAATTGGATAAAGTGTGTGAAGGAAGAAGTGGTGTGTGTGCTTAACGAGATTACACCCTTTGGGGTTTATCACACCAAGAATAAGGAAAGGGGAGTTCATGCTTACATGCATGCACGTGCACACGTGAACAAAGCTAAATCAGGATGTGTGCATTTGAGAAGTCCAAGAACAACATTTCTTGAAGAAATTGAGAAGCCATGTAATCAGTGCATGAGGATGCAGAGATTCTATGCACCCAATGCATGAAGTTGATGTGAAGTGAGACTGAAGCCAGACTGAAGTTAAAGACATCAGCTGCCTGAGTTTTCAGTAATTGAGAAGACCCTGATCAACAGAAGTGATCAGAAGTTGTTGAGAAAGACCAGCAGACCTTATCAGAGGCTGTTGAAGATTCTTGAAGAGAGAAGACAGGTCATCCTTAGAAGAAGGTGATAAAGCCTGAGCAAGACGAGAAGACATGTTCATCACAAGTGAGCAGAGGTACAGAGCAAGGCTAGCAGTCTTTATCCCAGACTGCTGAAGATACTTGAAGAAACTTAAAGTGAAGAAGAGCTAATCGTGTGACTCGAGGAGCCAGGAGAAGCCCCCTGTGAGACTCAGGGTGGAAGAAGTCTTCAGTGGGATTCTGGAGCAGGCCAGTGGGACTCTGGTAACACTGTGAGACGCAGTATAAAGACCCTCCTGTGGGACTCAGGAGAGATACAGTGGGACTTTGTATCGACCATTGTAATACTAACAGATTATAATGGGAGAAACCATGTTGGGGTGTATAACCAACATGGCAAGCACGTAGGCCTTTGGTGCCGAACCTTGTAAATCCTTGTGTCCAGTGCCTTTACATTTACTGGATCACTCGAGCAAAGGCTGAGAGATACAAGAAGTGTGGATCGAGGCCTTAACAAGTCATAGAGGTTTAATTGATTAAGAATCAATTAGTAAAAAGTTTTAAAGGATCACTGATTCACCCCCTCCCCCTCTCAGTGATTCACACTGATCTGGGCACTTCAAACTCAATACCAATATTGGAAATTGAATTCCCTAGGACAATTCATTTTTTAAGATGGAATGAAAATTTTCAATTTATAAAACATGTTTTTATCAATAAAATATTGTGATAATTATCTAAACTTATATACACACCATCAAATGGAGAGAGAAATATAATAAACCCATTAATAAATACATCAATACATGTATCAATTATATTATAAAATATTCTTACCATACATCACTGAATATTACTTTGGGTATTAAAAATATTAAATATTATCATTCGGGGTGTTAATATACCAGATGGTATTGTGAAAGTTGTATTGTCCTAATGATCTAGTGAAATATGAGATAAGAAATAACTAGGTAATCCATCCTAGAAATAACAGTATTCCATCACAAAAATAATTTCAAAAAATGATCAATTATTTAGAGGAAGGAAAATCCCTTTCACATATATTGATTTAGTTTTCAGTTGTCAATAATCATAATGAAAAAAAATTCTACCCCATTGGAACTATCTCTTCCCCCTTATGTTTTATAACTTTGAAACCAATTTTCTTATGAACAATCTGAATGAGGATAACACACTAAGAGTATGAGATGAGATAAATGATGCCTAAACCAATAAATTTCACAACCCCCTTATTTATATCTATTTATAATGTTAAACTAAGCCTAATTTATTCTTGTCAAAATAGTTTATAATAGTCATTTAGATAAATATTATAGATGTGAATGAATGGATTAATACCTATTATATCTACTAGGCTCCTCCCATTATCCATAATTTTTTCCCTCAAAATATCCAAAAAAATATTTTATTAAAAAGTACATTTTTAGAAATAATAAAAAAACATTATCAGCAATAAACAAATAAGTGTGTTTGAGATTCAATGAAAATATATTTAATTCCAATGCGGGTGGGAGATATATGGATGGAATAACCAATGTAATAGAAATATGTGAAAAATTGACATTTAGATATAAATATATATTATAAAAAACAAGAATAATTCATCAAATATATTGACATCCTGAATTACTATATCTTCAGAAAGTGTATGGTCAAAAAAATATGAATCCACATTAAAATCATCAACCAAAGAGGATCTCCCATTAAAAATAGGTGTAGAAATATACTAGAAATCAATCCAAACCAAGAATAGAAAATATCTCTAATCATGGAGTTATTAGAGCCAAATTGATTTTTAAAACGTCGGTCAAAATGGGTGACAACAAAAGAATAATGATCCTATGAGGGTTATATCATGGAGTCCATAATACTAAATCTCAGAACATCAACTCCAATATTCATTAAAATTGTAACATCATGGATATTTATTATCATGTTTGATGTTTTTAGTAAGGTCGTTCCTAAAATAAGGGTAGAATGAGAATGAAACATATCATCCTCTATGTAAAGCATGTATACACATATATAAAATATCATTTCTCCTACCTAAACAAGTACATATTCAATAAATCACATGAAATATTTCATGGATCTATTTTTAAATTTCACAAATACATCTGTAAGTTTTATATGAAAATCCTTTAAATAATAGAAAATAGAATGAATATTTTATTCATTGAATCACTCAAATCTATTATAGCATCATAAAATAGAAAATACATTATAGTTCATGGTATTTATAATTTCCCAAAATACTTTCACATCATAAGCATCTATAGTGTTGGTGTGATGGGTATTGATGAGTTCCTTCCAAAATTTATTAATTATTTTATCTTGATCCCTATTTATTTGGTACAATATTCATTTAATAATTTATAATACATTGGGATATATTTAGTTACCTAAAGAAGTGGGATGTTGATATAAAGTCTCTTGAATGGTCCAAAATATTATTTTTCATTTCCACCTCATCAATTTTCTTTGTTTGGACCATAATTTTAAGAAAGGAATGTGGTCTGTGGAACCTCATCAAGATTTTATTTCCATTATATTTTTCCTTTAATTTCCTATCTACCTAATTTGATAGCTAAATATCACATTGATTCTTGAATCCTAGTGGCATGATAGAAAATTATTTTATACATGTTTTCTACACACTCTTTAATGTGATCACACTGAAATTATATTTTGCAGTTTTAGTTTATTGGGAAGTAATCTTTTTCGAGTTATTATGTACCATTATTTGAAAGGTAGTGTCAATAAGTCTCATTTGAATGTGAAATTCCCTCAACTATGTACCCCAATAATTTAGATCATTTTTTTTATTAAGAATAATTTTATTCAAAAGAAAATCAATTTTAAAATAACATTGTTTGGGATGACACTTACTTCTATTAACATACATATACATGGGATTCAAATCTATTCTGGGTTGTTGAAAACCCTATTAGCATAGAGGAGGTTTGTGGATATTTTTTTAAAAGGGGGAATTTCTTTTAGATCCATAACTCATGTAGGAGTGATCTTTCCACCCTTATTTATAAGCTTTTTTGAAGGAATTTTACTTATTCTAGAGATGTGTTTTTTGTAATTATGGATATGGTATCCAATGGAATATGACTAAAATATCATATATCTTTTATGATTGGGGAAAAAATATGGCATGGTGGCCTATTTCTGTTCAAACTCCACAAGACCATACAAGGGTTGGTTAGGATGTCTTTTTGTGCCCAAGAAATCTATCTCCTTATATAACTCAATTCATAAAACATAGTATCAATAAACTTATTTTTTATAATAAGGACTTACTGGGTGTACTCTAATAATAGGTGATGTACCTTAATCATAAAATTATTTACTATTTATTGTTTTATTATCAATAAATTCATGTACCTATTATTTTGTTTTCAACCAATTTTCATACTAAAACTGCATCCACCATAATCTACACCATATTAGTGATCCATTAAATGAAGTATCTGATGAAGAATTACCAACTAATTCAGTGATGCATTATGCTTTCACACAACTTATTGATTCCCAACATATAAGCATACATTGAATCCTCATGCTCTTTATTGATCCTTGATATCTCCTTTTGAAAGGAATTTTTCTATAAATATTAAAAAATATCTACAATCATTAATGTTTCCAATCATTCAAAGATGTTACATTTTTAGGATTTACCTAAAACATTTAATATTTCTCACCTCCATAAAGTCAAACATGGGGATGATCTTAGATTGTATTTTTCTTCAAAGAAATTTTTTGTTTTTTGGGTTTATAAAACCACAATTAAAATAATTACATTATTTTTTTGGATCCTCACTAGAGAGGCCATGAAAATTTTTATGGGGGTCGAGCAATCCACATTTTAATTCAATGTTTTATATCAGATTAGGTTATGCATTTCAATTTGGTAGATAATTAATTTCAGGTGTATCCAATTATTGAATGATTTTATCGAGATAATTATATTATTTTCAACCAGTGGTTCTTGTTTTATTTTTTAATAATAGGTGCTTCAAATTTGAATGTTCTCAAATTGGTGGAATTCTCTAATTGTCTAAATATATACAACTCCCATAGACACATATTTTCTTATTATATTTTTGTAGCTACATAAAATCTTAGGGTCCTGATAAAAGACATATTTAAGATGGGAATATGTTATAAATATGAGAAAATAAATAAATAAAAAATAATTAGACTACTATATAAATATAATAATTTTGATTTGAGTGAAAAAAAATGAAAATTAAAAAAATGGACAGAAATGAAAATAAAAATAGCGAAAGAGAATTAAATAAAATTAATAAAATACCTCCAATTATTTGAATAAAATAATTTCCTCCCAAAAAAGGAATTAAAATGAATATTGGGGCCTTGGTCACTTCTAAATGGTGAGTTATGTTTTTTTTACTTTGGTTTTGAAACCAAGATGACAAAAGTCATTCTCAAAGAAGGAACTACATAAGAAAATATATTAATATTATTTTTAAATAAAAATAAATAATATCACTGATAGAAATTATAAGGGCTCTATTTGTGATTTAAATCGCTAGAAGATATATGATGGATGAATATTATATTTCTTTATTTTTTACCTTTTTGAAATTTAATTAATAAAACACCATGGTAATATTTATTTTAAAAAATGTGTTTGTATGTAATAATTGATCCTATTATACCTATTAATTTATATACTAATAATTATCATTAAAATTTAAGACCACTTCATCATGATCCCCCATTTGGTCAAACATCAAACCTTATTATAGATTACTTAACTGCAATGCTGAAATGAATTAATTCCTTGCCTAGTTTTAGAACATAAAATCATATAAACCAACTTTTTAAGTTTCTCTTGTATTTAGTGGTAAATTAGGCTAGACACCCACAATATAAATAAGGATAAATTTAGTTATTTAATTTTATTTGAACTCTACCAATTTATACCATGTTTTTTAGTTATATCAATTAATATCACACTCTCAAAGTTAATAAGTTTTTCTACCACATGTGTTTTGTGTTAATTTTTTAATTGTTTGAGTGTAATTTTAAAATTTAAAAATCATTTAATTGAAATAATTAAATGATTTATAGTAACATCATTGATTCAAAACAATTAATTGAATATAGTTATAGGTAGATCTATTAATAGGAAAACAAATTCTTCCATGTGTGGTGTAGTCATTATATAAACCATTTTCATTCAAAATGATCTAGAAATTGTGTAACATAAAATTATTATAATATTGTTCTCCATTCGAAATAATTAAATTTTCAATGATAAAAATTGAGTAAAATTTAAATAATATAAGAGAGACTTTAATGTTTATTATAAAAACACAAATATTACAACATGAATAAGTACAAAAATTATTTGATGAAGGGATCCATTATTCAAGAGATAACCCTATTTATATTATTAAGGAAATGAAGTGAAATAACATATCCTCTAAAAAAATATCTTAAATCACATCCAAACACATATAAATTGGAAAAACAAACATTTATGGAGTAGAGTAGAGATAGGGTTCGATTGCATTAGTAATTTGAATGGGAATTTGTTTCCCTGTATTGAAATCCAATTTTTACTTAGTAAACTCAAAATTTTCCTCAGCCAGCAATTATTTCATGAAGTCGAATTTTCCAAAATTTTCTCCCCTATATAATTTCTAAATTTTATCGCAATCCAATCCAAAATGAATAATATATAAATGAAATTGTTATGTTTTGTCCATTTTGATAACTCAATTCATCATCTAAATTAATGGACCATTTAACTGTTTTAAATGAAAGATCATTGTAGATTTCATAATTTAATATTATATACCATTGACTAAAGAATTCTATTACAAAAATTTATATCCAAATAATTCAATAAAAATATTTATATGCAAAATTATTTAATGCGCTTTCTTTTTACAAACTGAAATTATCATAAAATTTATAATTTAATGATCTATTCCTAAAAATTAAATAAATAAACATATTAATATAATGAAATGAAATTTTGTCAATTTCATTTAGTAAATTATTCATTAAAAACTATTTTATCGCTAAAAATGGATATGGTTGTTCCAAGTACGAGATGTGACCCCTCAGGTGGGTAGACAAGGAGGTTTTGGGTAGGCAATACGACAGCCTAATTTTATGTATATGATGTTTTTCCAAGAAGGGGATTAAACCCATGGGGTGAATGAGTGTGATGTTTCTATGGTAGAATGTATATTACCCAATAGGATATGTATCGGTGCCAAAGACACTCAAACTATAGTTAAACCAAGAATTATATTCAGATATAGGTTTCATGGCTGAACATGGTCCCACTGATTAGTTGGTATGAAGTGATTAGAGATACTCCAACACTATACAAAGCAGTTATGTTTGAGCTTTGTGTTGGATAGGTAGACACCTAACTCCCAAGATTTATATTCTGATGTTCTTGCATGTTATGATTCAATGTGGGTTCATTTCAGGACCATGAAATCCCTCCTTATATATATATATTATATGAATATCCACCTGATCAAAATAACCCTATGTATTGTTACGATACTAGGTATTTTATACTGGGTCATTAGACTCACCCCTACCATTATACAAGACATGAATTTATATTTATGTGGGTATATATTATTATTATTATTTTTGACAAAATAAGACAGATCCATTAATGATGTAGATCAGCAGAAATACAGCAGCATAACCACGATGGAAAATGATTGAACCAAAGCAAATCCTCGTAAGGAGGGCCAACGGCTGCCATCTTGTGAGTGGCTTCATTCGCTTCCCTTTTAATAAATGAGAAATTGCAAGAATTGAAGCCTTGTCTCTGAGAGTGAATACACCGGATAATGGGTCCGAAAGGTTGAAGCCCACCTTCAGTGAGATTGATGGCATTGATTACAGTGAGATAGTCGGATTCGATGTGAATGGAATCCCAAACGTGGTCTTTTGCGAAGTTTAACCCAGCAAGGATGGCGGCGGCCTCCGTGACTAAGGGCTGCCAAAGTGCATAACGTGCTTCGTATTTGGCTGCGATAAGATTTCCCTGGTTGTCTCGGGCTCGTAAACCCAGTCCAACTGGGCCATCCTTAGGGAGAGAGGCATCCACATTGATCTTAAAAATCCCTTCCGGTGGGGGGCACCAATGTTGGGGAAGAGGAGAGGGGGTGAAAAGTCTTTTTTGCTCAGGGTGGTTCTGCCAAACCGCAATCCATGACAATGCCCGATCAATCCAAAATCTAGGGGGCCTCCGGAAATGATTGAAAATGGCCTTATTCCGCCTATCCCAGATAATCCAAGTCAGAATGCACAGGGCGCCTGCTTTAGCCGGCGAAAAGGAGGAGCACCATCGCATCAGGAGAGAGGTAAGATCTGAGTCGACGTCCAGGGACAGCTCTATAGTTGATCCCCAGCCATTCCAAACCTCCTGAGCCCCAGGACATTGAATCAGTGGGTTGTATTATTTGAGTTCGGTTATAGGCTAGTGTAGTAAATTTTCCGTTATCATTCAACATGAATTGTGTAATTCCCCGACCCTAGTTACCCAGATTCGGTGATTTGTTACATAACATTGACATGATCACAAGGGATAAAATCCTAAAATACTTATCAGTTTAGTTGCCTTGGATTTACTAGATACAAACATGAGTTTTACATTACATTATGAAATGAAAAAACAAACACCTTGTGTCTTCTTCTAACACATTCATCTCCCTTAGATTATCCCAGCAGGTCAGTTATAATATATTTTTTCATATCCTAGAATAAATAAAAAATAGAAATGGTTGAGATAAGGTGCTCTATAAGGATAACAATATAGTGGAAACATTCACAAATAAGAAGAAACACTTAAGGCAATGTATAAGACTAAAACACAATCCTTTTAAACTTAAAAATCATCATAATATGGAAAAGATAAATAAAATAATGCTATTTAATTATTCAAATGGATATTTTACTAGTCGAATAATCACATTTTATAACAATTTCAAATTTCATAATGATGGAATCCATAATTACGAACATCATAACCACATAGTCAAAGCCTCTTTCTAAGACTACAAATAATATCTTTTTCAAGGACATATTCAATGACACTAGTTTGTATCTTGAGACATATCGATGCATCGGGGATCTATAGTGGGCTACACCCACCACTTACTAAGTCCAAATGCATTCCTCATATGAAAAGGTTTAAGCATAACATAAACATTCATATTAAAGCTAGCATAAGAAATGATAAAACTGTAACCATAAACCATGAATGGTATAAAAATAACACATCCACAATCAAACATATCCCAAAACCTTCAATACAGTATGGTAGATTGTATCATAATAAATCGACTTCAAACAAGTATAAAATCCCTCAATGGATTTTGACATAGATGAATTCAAAGCTATTTGAGAAAAATATCTCTTTCTATTTTAAAATAATGTAAACGTCACATAATCATAAAATAAATCCTCTATTTTGAAAATATTATTATAAGATTTTAATGGTAGCTTAGAAGATGTTATAATGGTGGAAAATAGATGCACTCACCGTATAAGATAAAAAACATTCTTTGCCTAATTTTTTCAAAGAGTTCATAAAGGACTGTTAGGTCCACAATACTGAATACCCTAAGAGGGGGTGAATTAGGGTATGACTAATTAAAAATTATAGCTTGTTCTAATCTTGTTTCACTGTTAAGAAAAACACTCTTCTCTCTTTTTTCCGCTGCACAATATAAATAGAAAGTAAAGCATGCACAAGACACAGTAATTTTTACTTGGTTTACCTTCATAGGGCTACATCTAAGGAGCATACATCAACGATGAGCCGATGTACCAAATTCACTAAATCACACTTCTGGTTACAAGGTTCAGGCTAGATCACTTCTATGCCCAGGCTCACTACCTTTACAAGATTTACGGTCAGCTCACTGCTTTTCCAAGGGTCACTCCATGTCTCTCTCTCTGTCTCACTGCCTGTGGAGAGGATCACCTTCTTCCTCTTCCTTTTCTCACTGCTCCATAGAGGATCCACTCACAGTTTATAGACCTTTTGGTCTCTTCATTATCACAAATTAATACATCCCCTTTTGTATGTAGATTCTCTATTAAAACTCAACCTTCACCCATAGATGAATTTCTCTTTGCACCGAAGGTATCGGGAAATCCCCTAGCTTCCACGTAGCCCTGAATCACTGCCGGAAATCGGCCTTACTTGGCGCCCTTATCTAAGACGGTGTGCAAGTCTCGGCGCACAAGTCAACGCTGGCATGCAAGTATTTCATAACACTTGTGCGACTCAAGCTTAAGCTTCTCCAAACTTGCGCGACGCACTTCCTTTGTTTCCCAAACCACCTTAGGCGCATGACAAATAGATGGCGTGCAACTTCAACACTAGCACACAAGTCCCTACTTTCACGGCCACACACCACTTGCATGAATTCCACACCTGCGGGATGGGAGCTCGGAATTTTCTAAGTATTGAACTCCATTAGAAATGAGAAGGGGTGGTCCAGTTTTTATAGGCATTTGAACTACGTGGGCGACATCGCGTAAGTTCCCCTCCGGCGTGCAAGTCTCGGCGCACAGCTCAACCGCCCTGGACCTTGTCACACTACTCACTTGCGCGACAAAACCAATACATGGGCGACCCACCTTCCTTTTCCGTATTTTGAAGTTATGATCCTGAAAAACAATAGGCGCACAAGTTCCCAAGCCTCCTAAGCATCGGCACGCAAGTCTCTTCACGGCGCAAGTCACTTGCGTGACCAACTCAATACATGTGTGACCCTTGTACCTTTTCCATATTTGGATGATCTGATCTGGACAAACATATGGCACACAAGTTTCCAAGTCATCAAGCACACGGCACGCAAGTCCCTTTTCCAAAACCACCTTTCTTCATTTGTTGATTTCCAGGCTCAAAAATTTGGCAAACACTGGAGAACGGCGCCACCTTTTATATGTTCTTTTTATTCCACCTCCAGATCATCCATTCCTTTGTTGAAGTTCTTGAATCAAACATGGATCATTGACCATAGCTCTTGATCTCAACATTCCACCATGAAATCCCCTTTGTCAAAAAATTTGTATATCATGGTTTTCTTTGTCCACAATCACAGCACAAATGTCCACTTTGTCAAAAAACACAATCACCTCAAAAATTCTTCAATGATTCCTTGAGGGATTTTTTCCCAACAATATCCCCCTTTGGGTTTGTTGACAACTCTTCCATAGAAAGATACATCATTGATTCGTCAGCCACCATTCACCTCATTGCGATTATGATAAAGATCAAGGATTTACTCAACACATACTCTAAGCCCACATGAGCAATGGTCGGTGTTAGAAACAAGAGTAAATGAAAAGTTCATTAATGAATCACTTCAACTCTTACACCAATTGTTGAAACCAAACTGATACCAATTTTCACCAAACTGATAACAATTTTTGGAAATATTCTTCCAACACCACTCATCTTCTTTTATCACGATCCTCAGCTGTCGTGATGTCTATTCTTTGATCGATCACTTCTAGAATCGTTAGATTTAAAATGCTCCATCATTCTCAATGCTCCACCTATCTCTCTGCTCCACCTATGAGCATCTCCCAATAGCATCCATTATTTATCAAATAGCCACACTGTCTCCCCCTCGAACAATCACTATTTTCTCCCCATTTGTCAGTGAACCCAAAGGGAACTCCTTCGTGGTCTGTAACAGAGTAGAGAAATCATATTAGTACTTTAGAGAAAAACACATCATACCTCGGGGAGAGGGGGTTTTTTCATCCACACTATTTCAAGTGCGGGGAGTCGACTGAACTCCCAGAGCCATTCAATGTCTTTTAAAATCTTCCTTGGGTAAGGCCTTTGTCATAATGTCTACATCCTGTAGCTCTGTAGGCACATACTCTATCTTCACAATGCCTTGTTCCACCTTCTCCTTGATGAAATTATATTTGATCTCAATGTGCTTTGTCCTTGAGTGATGAATTGGATTTTTGCTAAGATTGATAGCACTTGAGTTATCACACTGGATTCTGATCAGAGACACCACTTCAACTCCCATATCTTCAAGCTACTGTTTCGTCCACAATAACTATGTGCATGCTTGAGTGGCCACAATATACTCAGATTATACTATTCTTAATGAAATTCAATCCTACTTCTTGCTTAACTAAGAAATATATAGTACACCAATATAGAATACACCTCCAGATGTTTATTTCCTGTCATCCGTTGAACCGGACCAATCAGTGTCAGTATATCCCAATAACTCTGTCTAATATTTGTCATTATATGTTATGCTGAAGTCCACCGGGACCTTGATATACTGAAGTATTATTTTCACTGAAAGCATGTGGATTTCCTTGGGATTACTCTGATATCTTGCTTCTTGGCATGTGGCGAAAACAATGCCAGGCCTTTTCGCGGTCAAATACAACAAGCTTCCAATAATTTTCATGTATTTTGTAATATTAATTTCTTTTCCATCCTCATACTTTGATAATTTCATCTGGGTAGCAACCGGAGTCTTCATATACTTGGAATTCTCCATTACAAACCTTTTTAGAACCTACTTGGCATATTGGGATTGAGAAATGAATGCAGATTTTATGTCCATCTGGAAGACATTGAACTTCCGTTGCACTGTAATGGCCAAAAATAATCTGATTGTCTCCAGCCTTGCAACCGGTGTAAATGCCTCATCAACATCAATTACCTCTATCTGGGAGTACCCTCTTCACACTAGACGTGCTTTGTTTCGAACAACTACACCATCTTCATTCATCTTGTTGCGATAGACCCATTTAGTTCCGATGACATTCTTATATGTAGGTCTCGAAACAATCTCCCACGTCTGGTTCTTCTCAATCTGATCAAGCTCTTTATTCTTAGCCTGAACCTAGTGCTCATCTATAGCTGCATCGGAAAAACATTTTGGCTTCACCTGAGATAAAAATTATGTTTGCTGTAATGATTTCATTCTTCGAGTTTGAACTGGAGTTGTCTGATCACAAATGATATTTTTCCTGTCAATCTCAGCTCGACTCTTAGGCTTCATAGTAGATTCGGATTTTGTTTTCCCTTGTCCATCATCAGTATGATCTTCTGAGTCATCCTCTGCCACTTATACTCCCCCTGGGCTGCTTATCTCCTCATCACATTCATCCAGAAACTAGTCACAATATCGTTGAATATTCTGTTCATTTTCAACAATAGTGACATCATTGCTCTCAAAAAAATTTCCCAGCCTTTTGTTGAAGCATTTATATGCTTTGATCTTCCCTGAGTAGCTGAGGAATATTCCCTCATCTCCTCGTTACTCAAACTTCCTGTGATTTTATTTGTTGAGAATGAAACACATTCTTCCAAAGATACGAAACTATTTCAATGTTGGATTCTTTCCGTACCACATTTCATATGGAGTCTTCCCTTGCTTCAAACACAATAGAGACCAGTTCGAAACAAATACTGATGTCAAAAATGCTTCCTTACAAAATTTCTCTGGTAGTACCTTATCAATATGTATTGTTCTGGCCATGTTGTTGATTATCTGATTTCTCCTTTCAACCACTCCATTCTATTGGGGAGTTCTCACTAATGAAACTTGATGCCTTATCCCGTGTTTCTCCAGATAGCTTTCAACTTGAATTTTTGGGAATTCTGTATAGTTATCAGTACGGAAATTCTAAATCTTCTTCCCAAGCATCCTTTCTGACTCCTGCCTATACTGATTTATGCAACTAAACATCTCTGCTTTATGGGTAATGAAAAATACCAAGGCCATTCTGCTATAATCATCAATGAAAAGTACATAGCACCTTTTTCCATTTATGGCTCATGGTGAGATTGTTCCACAAACATCTGCATGTACCATTTCAAGCACTCTGGTTGATTTCTGTTCCTTTGTCTTGTATGTTTTCCTGATGATCTTCCCTTGTTGACATGCATCACATGTGTGAGTACGATCATGTGATAGTTTGGGAAGGTCTCTAGTAGCATCACACTTTACCAGATCTTCCATGGATGGTTGGAATAGATTTCCAAGTCGCTTATGCCACAACTGGTTTTCCTCATCTCTGGATAAGAAGCACATATCTTCTTCCCCACTTACAAGGTAAAGATTTCCCTTTGTCCTTTTTCCCTATAGAACAACTGCTCCATCATTTCCTTTCACAACCCACATTTGCATGGTAAATCGGATAGAGTGCCCAGAGTCACATAGTTGACTGACACTGAGTAAGTTATGACTGAGACCCTCTAATACCAAGACATCAGCACGTCTCATTTCTTTCCCCCCAAATTTGTCCTTTCTAGAACCAACAATCTTCAGCCTTTCATTGTTCCAAAACATGACAATTCCTTCTTTGTCATATTTTATGCCTGTAATGAAATCATTATTCTCTGTCATATGGGATGTGCAACAACTATCAAGGATCCATACTCTTGAACGAATATGAAACTTTAAGGGAAATTTCTGCAACAACTGCCTTATCATCCTTTTTCTTTTTGATCCATGTCTTCGACTTCACACTCGGTGTGGTTTGGGGAACTTGATCTTCCTTAGAGTGTGATGGACCAGCTTCATCTTGCAACGCTGCAAATCTATTTTGAACTTTTAACTAACTTGTTGGTTTATTGATCTACTGGTTACGAACATTTTGATTTTGATTTGGCACATTCCTCTGTATGGTCGAAGTGCAATATCTAGCCATGTGCCCAAATCCTCCGCACCAGAATCAGTTTCCTTCGAAATATGTTCTGGATAACCATTCTCTATTTGAATTCCACCTTTGTTCTTGTTCCTTTTGATATCTATTGGATATGGAACACAAATATTGTGAATGTCCCATCTTTCCACAACAATAACACCTGATAATGGGTGCATTCCTCTGTTGTACTTCAGCACAATGACTTTCCCCTTGAGATCTCTGAATATTCTGATTCTTCCTTGTGCCTAAATCAACTTTCTATCTTGGGACTGGTGCTTGCGATCTGACTTCAACTGTCACAGATTTTTGTTTCTGATTAAGCACTGAAGTAGCCTTAATGTATGAGCTCAATTGCTACTTATTTCCTTTCGAGCTTCTAGGCTCCTCTTTCATCTTTTCAGTCTTTGTAAATACCTACTTTCCCAATAATGTGTTAGGAATCAAAGGTTTCTCCAGGTCTTTAAATTTTCTTTGTAGACCGACAACTTCTTCTTCAATTTCTTTGATACTCTTGACATGGAATTTCACTTTTCCATTCAGTCCATCGATCTCCATTTTTTGTTCTTCTATCTTTAGTTTATACTCACTAATGGATTCTATGTTATCTAGTGTTGATGACTTGAGTTTCTCAATTTCTTCCATCAACTCAGACTTCTCTTCTTCCTGTTGCTGCATATAGAGTTTGGCATCACGAACATCTTTGTTGGCATTTTGTGTTTTGGCTCTCCAAACATCTACCTCTTCAATAGCTGCTTCTAATTTAGCTTCCATGTCAACTCTCCCTTCAATTTCTTCTTCTTCTACTTCATCGTCATTTTCTCCCTTTTCTTGTGCACTACTGACAACAGTCACCATTGCATTTTTTCCATGAACATTACAATTTTGAAGCTCCTCAACCTCTTCATCCTCAGACTCATCTGAACTGTCTATTTCTTGTGAAAGAAGATTCTTCTTCTTGAAGAAATTTTTCTTGAACTGCTTCTTCCCTTTCACATAGGCTAAAGATTTCTTCTTGGGATTTTCAACTTCATCATCATCATTTTCTTCTAGAAACGTTTTGGGGCATCTTGCAATAAGATGACCAACTCTTCCACATCTAAATCAAGCGAGTGGAAGTTTACCTTTGAACTTTCCTTTTCCTCTTTGAAGATTTGAGGAAAGGAATGACATACCCTCATCTATCTCTTCTTCTTCCTGAGAATCTTCAATGGTGATATTTTTTATGGCCTTAAATGCCATCTCTTTGGATTTTCCCTTTTCCACGGCCTCATTGTCATCATTCCTCATCTCATATGCATCCAAGGTACTGTGCAAGTTGTCTAGTGTCAGCTCTTTGGGATCTTTCTCTTCTAGTACAAATACCTTCAGATTGAACCGAAGTGGATGAATCTTCAAGATGCGCTTTATGATCTTTATGTCTTCAATGGCTTCACCAACACCTCACATATCTTCCACAACATTATTTACCCTATTAAAGAATTCATCAACAGACTCATTTGGGTTCATCTTCAGATATTCATACTTATTCCACAACACTTGCAGCTTTTCCTCTCTGACCATTGTATCTCATTCATATATATTCAATAGCTTTTCCCACATGGCACGTGACATTTTGCATGACACCACCTTTGTATATATAGGATTGGATAGGGATCCCCCTAGTGTATTAATTTCTTTGGCATGTGCATCCAACTCTCTACGTTCAGCTTCTGATAATGCACAACTATTAATATCAGTTGTTATGCCATGCATTGCTGCTGTGAATACATTCATTCCCAAATATAGGAAGTAGTGTTGCATCCAATTCTTCTATAGCTGAAAGTTGTTCCTGTCGAATATCGGAATCCCTTTATGATTGGTGACCTCCATTCAGAGAAGAACTAATATCAACCTCTCGCTCTGATACCAATTGTTAGGTTCACAAGGCCGAATACCCTGAGAGGGGGGGGGGTGAATCAGGGTATGACTAATTAAAAATTATAGCTTGTTCTAATCTTTTTTCTCTGTTACCAAAAACTCTCTTCTCTCTCTTTCCGTCTGCACAATATAAATAGAAAGTAAAGCATGCACAGGAAACAACAATTTTTACTTGGTTCACCCTCACTGGGCTACATCCAAGGAGCATACAACAATGATGATCCGATTTACCAAATTCACTAAAGCATACCATTGTTTACAAGGTTCGGGCAAGATCACTTCTATGCCCAGGCTCACTGCCTTTACCAGATTTAGGGTCAGCTCACTGCTTTCCTAAGGGTCACTCCCTGTCTCCCTCTCTTCGGCTCACTACAGGTGGAGAGGATCAACTTCTTCCTCTTCCTTTGCTCACTACACCGAAGAGGATCCAATCACAGTTTATAGACTTGTAGGTCTCTTAATTATCACAAATGAATACATACTCTCTTGTATGTAGATTCTATGTTGAAACTCAACCTTCACTCGTAGATTAATTTCTCTTTACATAGAAGGTATCAGGCAAGCCCCCAGCTTCCACGCATCCCGGAATCACTGCCAGAAATCAACCTTACTTGGCTCCCTTCTCTAAGGCGGCGTTCAAGTCTCAGCAGGCAAGTCAACACTAGCGTGCAAGTGTTTCTTAACACTTGCACGACTCAATCTTAATCTTCTCCAAACTTGCACGATGAACTTCTTTTTCTGCCCAAACCACCTTTAGATGGCCCAAAACTTCAACACTGGCGCGCAAGTCCTTACTTGCACAACCACACAACACTTATGCGACTTCCACACCTGTGCGACAGGAGCTCTGATTTTTCTAAGTATTGAACTCCGTAAGAAATGAGGAGGGGTGGTCCAGTATTTATAGGCATTTGAACTACCTGCATGACGACGCGCAAGTCCCCCTCCAGTGCGCAAGTCTCGACGCGCAGCTCAACTGCCCTGGCCTCTGTCGCGCTCCTCACTAGCACGACCAAACCAATACTTTCACGACCCACCTTCCTTTTTTGTATTTTGATGTTATGATCCTGAAAAACAACAGGTGTTCATTTTCCGAATCCTCCTAAGCATTGGTGTGATAGTCTCTTCACGGCGTACAAGTCACTTGTGTGACCAACTCAATACTTGCGCGACCCTTGTCCCTTTGCCATATTTTGATGATCTGATCTTGAAAAACAAATTGCATGCAAGTTTCAAAGTCTTTGATCACACGGCGTGCAAGTCACTTTGCCAAAACCACTTTTCTTCATTTGTTGATTTTCAGGCCCAAAAATTTGGCAAACACTGGAGAACGGAGCCACCTTGTATCTGTTCTTTTTATTCCACCTCTAGATCGTCCATTCCTTTATCGACGTTCTTGAATCAAACATGGATTGTTGACACACAGCTCTTGAACTCGACATTCCACCATGAAATACCTTTTTTCAAAAAAAATTTATGTCATGGTTTTCTTTGTCAACAATCACAGCACAAATGTCCACATTGTTAACAAACACAATCACCTCAAAAATGCTTCAATGATACCATGAGGGATTTTTGCCGAACAAGGACCTTGTTTGGTAAAAGACAAAAATATTCCTTTATAAATATTTTTAAAAATTAAAACAAGGGTATAAATCACTTTAACCCATAGTATATAGAATAGTAAAAATGTTTTGAAATACATTTTTCTGAAACCTGGATGTGGATAAAAAAAGGCCCATGTAGATACTCACGTATAAACATCCTCAAATAATAAAGAGATTGTATAATTAACCCTTACATTATACTTTTCCATGATAGAGGTTGCAATAACCTCTATTATAATAGTTAAATCATTTTTATTAAATTATACAAGAATTTAATGCATAAATATATTATCATATTTGACATTTTAACATTTCTTTGTTAATAATATTTCAGTAGTAACATTGTTTCGGGTGTTAACAGATTCGTTTTCCTTTATATGTTGGTTATGAAAGATATTTCTGTTATGGATATGATGTATTTAATTAATATCCAAAATAATATTAAGTTCTTAAACATTATTTTTAATCATAAAATTAAAATTATTCTTGAATTTTTAGGATGAGGAATTAATTTCATCGCATTCATGGGGACTGTAATCTGTACGAACATAGAAGTGATACTATAATTATAATGATGGTGACATCATATGTAATTAGATGTAATATCATATATACATAATACATAACATATTATATTTATTACATACATCAGTTATACTCATTATTACACCCAACCAAATAATGATGTGTTTGGATAACAAACTACACCATGACGTAGAGACGGTCAGCCGTACGTATGCACGTATTTTGACAAGTCATTAATAGGATGGATAGAATAATGAATATGGTTTTACCATAATTATAATAACATCATATTAGGTATAAGGTATTGTAGTTATTATTTTGGTATGGAAACAACAAAGAAGAGGAAGTGTACGAAGAAAATAACATTGAAAGAGGTGGTGAAATTATTACCTCTTCGCCGAGTGTTTCTTTTTGAGTTGATCAAAAGGGAACATTAAGTTGAATTTCTGATCAAGTAATTCCTCTAGGTCTATGAGAGGGAAGTTGGGAGGATATTCGAGTAGGTTTTTTGTGAGCAAAATGGATTTGGAGGTGTGATTTTGAGGGAAGGGGAAGTACCCTTTTATAAGAGAGGTGAGGGTCACTTTTGAAAAAACATGAAATAATGTTTTATTATACAATCAAATTCGGTTTATAATGGAAAAAAATGTTTTATTTTGAGGATATGGTGGGGATGGGTCGAAAACCTCTCAACCTATAGGTTTTATAAAGGTTTAGGTCACCATATTAACTTTATCATTTAGATTTAACTCTTAGGTAAATAGTTTAACTTTTACCATGTATTCTTATATTATTATAATAAATGGTTAATAAACATACTATAAAAATACAAGATAACACCAAGTGGTTAATAATTAAAATATAAAACCTTATCTAAGTCATTTGGCCGAACCTTAGATTCTTAGATATATTATATCAATTAATAATATTGTATTGGTTTTAAAAACTCATTTATGTCAATTTTGACACTATTTGGTATTTTGTTTTTGTGGAAGTCATAAAAATTTATCGCAAAAAAAACAGAAATTTTTAAAAAACCCTAACATGTAATATTAACCTATAAAATTAGTGGAATTCATCATAAGTCTCAATTTACATTTATTTGGATATTTAATATGTCAATTATTTTAATCATTTATTAATAACGTAATTACTACATCATCATTGTGTCATAAATAAATTTAATTAGTTAATGTCTAAATATTATAAATAAAATACAATTATGTAGGAAATATTTTTATTTTTATAATGAATAATTATAGTCTAATTTATCTTATGCATAACCCTATATTAAAAATGGTTTAGTTATTAAACTTTGAAATTAACACTTTTAACTCTTCTTTAAATAAAATAATAATAAATGTCCTTATATAATCCAAGTGGACCAAAAGGATCATATTTTATTCCTAAGTATTATTTTTGTCGTAATGAACATATCCAATATAATTAGGACATGTGTTAGGGTAATTATAATATCATATTTCACCTTTAATTACCCTATTTACTTTTAAACATGGTAAATAATAGTCAATAGTTACGATTCACCAAAAATAAATTTCATCTTATTAAACCACATTTTACTTACTGATGTCAACCATGTATCTCTAAATTTTGAAAATCAATTCATTGAGGATGCAATATTACATTTTATACAAATTTTGAAATGCGCCTAGAAGGTGGGTAAAAGATGGTAAAAAGTTCAATAAAGATTAATATATCTAATATTTTTATAAAACGACTCCAATGAATATATGTATTATGTATCTATTTTTACCTAATATAAATTTAAATAAAATAAAAAATTATTTAAATAAAAAAAATTAATGAATGACGGAGTTTGTTTCACTATTCATCAAAAATTGAATGTTTTTAGAAAAATACCAAATATTCCCCCTAAGATAATTTTGATATTCTCAATCCGAAATTGAAGTCCATTTGGAAAAATAAAATTTATAAAATTTCAAAAAGTGTGTATTACTACTCATAACTACTACTTTTATTGGTCATTGTTTGTTAGAACTCGAAATTGTGTGCATTGCAAGTTATTATATTATTCAAAAAGAAGAATATTTTGGAAGAATAGGGTGTTACATTCTTTCCTCCTTCAAATAATGTTGTCCTCGTAATTTTTAGAATATTATGGCATAAAAATATTTTGTTTTTTCTTCGTCATATGTTCCTCAGGTTCCCATGTTGCCTCTTCCATATTATGTTTTCTCCATAGAACCTTCAACAGACGAGTCATATGGTTTCTCAACAATTATTCTCTAGTATCAAGAATTTGGACTGGACCATCACAATAAGAAATACTGGGTTCGAGTTCTATTTCTTCATAGGTGAGTACATGTTTTGGGTCACGCATGTATTTCCCTAATTTTGATATGTGGGACAAAACATGAAATTTGGAGTGACTTGGAAGAATTTCTAAATGATAAGCTACAACATTAATTCGTTCAAGAATTTTGAAAGTCCTGATGTACCTATGACTTAATTTACCCTTCTAACTAAAATGTATAACAACTTTACATGGATATAACTTCTATAAAACATGATCTCATACATGAAATTATAAATCCTTCCTTTGGATATGAACATATCTCTTTTGCCTAATTTGAGATTCTTTGATGTGGGTTTGGATAATCTTCCATGTTTCTATTGTTTCATCAATAAGTTTTGGGCCTACAAGTTTTCTTTCACCAACATCATACCAACAAGTTTGTTTGTGACATCTCTTTCCATATAACACTTCATATGGTGCCATCTGAATTCTTTAATGCAAGACATTGTTATAGGAAAATTCTACCATGGGTAAATACTGATCCCACATACCTTGAAATTAATGTGAGAAATATCTCAACATGTCTTCTAAGGTTTGAATAGTCCGTTATGATTATCCATCAGTTTGATGGTGGTAGTAAGTGCTCAAACGAAGTACAATATTCCAGGGCTTTTATAGAATTTTACAGAATCTTAATTTAAAATTGGGATCACAATCATAAAAAAAATTGATAGGGGTACTCCATGAAGTCTTACAAATTCATTAATATATAGTATTGCCAGACATTCAAGTGGTAAATCTTTTCTGATGGCAAAAAAATGTTCTGACATGGTAAGATGATCAATAATGACCTATATTGCATCATTCCTTCTATGAGAATTTGGTATCCCCATTACAACGTCCATTTTAATATCATCCCATTTCCACTCAGGTATGGGAAGAGGGTTCATGACCCTTCCAGGATGTTGTATTCTATCCTTAACCTGTTGACAAACCCTACATCTTGACACATAATCAGTAATCTCCCTCTTCATGTTGTCCCACAAAAAATGATCCTTCAAATCTATATACGTCATAGTGCTACCAAGGTTTATAGAGAAATTGGAGCTTTGAGCATCATCCAATAATTCCCTTTTTAGAATAGGTATATCAGGAACACAAATTCTCTTCCAAAATTACAAAATTTCATCTTTATATATGAAGTCAATAAATCTCCCATCATTTATAGCATTAATTATCTATTTAAACTCATCATCATCAGTCTGAGAACTTTTTACTCATTTTGGTAAAGATGATCTGGAAACAATTTGAAAAAGCTTAGATGTTTCACCTTCCATGATTATTCCCATATCCATATTTACTAGATCCATGATCATAGGATCCCTTTCAACTCTCATATTGTTCAAAACATCATGATCGTTTCTACTCAAATATTTTTTCACCTTATTAACCTTCCATATGTGGTAGTTTATTGTGAAATCATAATCCTTGAGTAGTTCAAGCCATCATCTTTGCCTCATGTTGAGTTATTTCTGTGAGAATATATACATCAAACCATTTTTATTGGTATATATCTCAAATGTTTCACCATAAATATAGTGTTTACATATATTAAAATCAAATATTATAGTTGATAACTCAAGATCATGAGTTGTAATGTTTTTTTCTTGAATTTTTAGTTTTTGTGATCCATATGCAATAACCCTATCATTCTGTATGAGGACACAACCATGTCCTTTATTTGATGCATCACTATAAATATCAAAACCATAATTCCTAGATGGTAGAGTCAAGATAGGGGAATTGGCTAGTCTTCTCTTTAGTTCTTCAAAAAATTATTCACACTCTCTTTTCCAAAAAATTTAACCATTTTATGTGTGACCTTGGTTAATGGGTTTTCTAATCAGGAAAAATTCTAGACAAAATGCTGATAATAACCTCCTAAACCAATAAAACTGTGTGCCTCAGTTATACTCGTCAGTGGTGGATATTCATGGATTTTCAAGGTCTTTGAAGGAATGACAGAGATTATATCCCTAGAGACAATATAGCCATGAAAATAAATTTCCTGAAGCCAGAATTCATACTTTCTAAACTTCCCATATATTTCATTTCTCCTGTGGGTTTTCAGAATTGTGTTCATTTTATTTTCATTATATTCATAGATTTTTTAGTATACTTAGATATCTTCAATGAATACCACTACAAAATCATCAAGATATTCGTTGAAAACTCTAATCATTAGATCCATGAAAATAAAGGGTGCATTTGTTAGTCCAAAAGGCATTACTGTAAAATCGTAATTCCCGTACCTAGTTCGAAAAAATATTTTTGGAATGTCTTCCTTCTTCACACACATCTGATGATATCCATATATAAGGAAAATCATTGAAACAATTTGATCTCCATGAATTTGGTCAAATAATCATTCATGTGAGGTGATTGATACTTGTTCCTTATTTTTATAGCATTGATATTCCTGTAGTCAATGCACAACATCGTAGATCCATCTTTCTTCTTCACAAAAATAATAGGGTCTCCCCATGGAGAAACACTAGGTAGAATAAATCATTTATTACACAATTCCTCTAGTTTTTTAGTTCCACTAATTCCAAATTGGTCATTCTATAAGGGTTCTTCGATATGGGCCTTGAACCAGGAATTAATTCAATGGAAAACTCAATTTCCCATTTTAGAGTTTGTTAAGGTAAATCCTCTGGAAACACATCAACATATTCTTGTACAATCGGTAAATCCTCTATTTGAACATTCTTTTCCTCACCCTTAGTTATTTCATTCTCTTCCTCCCAAATAATTGAATTAAGTAGAGCTACCGGGTGTGGATCTAGATAAGAATTATATGGTGGCGTTTTTTCTCTAAAGATAAGGTACTATTTACCATTATCAAAAATTGTGACCTCCTTCTTATTGTAGGTTCTGAGCGCAGCAGAAGCGCATTGGTGGGCTTTTCCCAAATTTAATTTTAACATTAAACAACGTTCAATCTGAGATCTGTCATGATGTAAAACTCCAAATCATTGGAATAGAATGAGGAATGAAAAACGTAAGTGGGAATACCGGAACCATAGAGATAGGATCATCAAATGTTGGTTATAATTAATTTAATTAATTCACAAGAATTACCTTGATTGAATTATTTCTTCGTTAATGTCTCTGGTCAAGATCATGTGATCCGTCGTTCTGTCATAGAATCCATGTGTAGGATTCCTCTAGCAGTGATCCACACGTGTGACATGTATCTCCGGACATCGCTGAAGGGATCTTCGGGTGCTATCGTGGAAGAAACTTTGCTTGCGATGTCTGCCTTCGATCGCCTTAGTCTCTCAGTCATGAGAGCATTCTTGGAGGAAGGAGTTCATTCGGCCTTGGAAGAATTCTCCATAATTGTTGTGCACAACGACACTCTTGTAATGAAAAGGTGTTGGGGTTATAAAGATATTTACAATTGGGTTTGGGGTTATAGAGTTATGATAATAAAAAAATGCATTATGTGTTTTATTTATTTCATTAACTCTTATTGAAAACACCCATGTCGAATTATTAATTCCTTAACATGTTCCCACTCTGATTATAATAAATATCATTGAATAAAGAAATATTATATCCTCAAAATCCCAATCTAAAAAACCAAACAGTGTGTAATCATTAATACACGGCGTGTACTCGTTTTCCATAAAACTACACGGCCTGTATATTTAATATACATGGCGTGTACTTTTATTTTCCACTTTCCTTTATTTCCTCCACCACATTTCTTAGTCCTTGAGTAATGGATTTTTATATATTAAATAAATGTAAGAGCATTACTAACTAATAAATGTATTATTTCACCCATAATATATTCTCTTGAATAACTAGTGTCCAAATAAATGCAATCAGGCATCCTTCAATAATTATTAAACCACAGTCGGGAATAATATTTATTTATCTTCTTAAATTAATATTTAACTGAGATACGTGGACACACTTTGTGTGTGACCCTCTAGGCCCCTTTCTCACTGAAATTAGGTGGAGCCTACCTAATGTCCAAGGTAAGCGTCTACCAACACGCCAAGGCACCCATAGAGAAATCATTTAACACCGCAATGATGTGTCACCTCATACGAATGCTTACCATGTAATATAATCCCTTTGCCTCAATATCTCTAATCAAGCGGGTTGAATGCTAGTGCCATCAACCCATGTGCTCATTTATTCTTTATTTGACTTTCCAGAATCGAACTCGCACATACCTTACCATTTCCATGGATTTATTTAGGCTATATAAATTCCATCAAAGGGAATGAGATATCTACTTCTGTTATGGAACACAAGGGACAAATCCTTTCTCGTGTTATCTATTAATGCAGTATTAATCATGATGCACCCAACGTATCCTTTCTCACTGCGAAGAGTGTGTCGTCACATTTTTCACCAATACATCTAATTGTGTGAGTTGTAATACCCATTAATAATAATCTTAAAGTCTAAGGATAAATACACACGTCTATAGATAGGAACATTCAATGACACTATAAAATGTGGATTTCCTACTAGTGGGTCTCGTTCTCATAATATCCTTCTGGATATTGCCAAGGGAACCAACCATGAGATGGTGCCTCAAAGTTTTATGAGTCCTCACCCCTAATGGCCTTTATTATTTGTGTCCCTCAAATAATATCATCCAGCCATAGAGCATATATTCAAGAACATTTTTATGGAATTTCTGGGTTCTCATCATAGCAGGGATCCGCTATAACCCTTTGATGTAACAGCTATCCTTAAGACATTATCACATGAATTTTCACGAAGAAGAACAATCAAGATGTGATAAGGCATTTATTAATGAAGAAATTACAAAGTAGTTGGTTCTAGGCCACCAACTCCAATATACTCCCACTTGGACTAGAGACAACTGCTAACAACCTTTAACCCGCTAGCCCTCACATGATATTCATGATTTTGCTGAGATAGGCCTTTAGTCATGGGGTCTGCTACGTTCTCTTCCGTGGACACTCCGCTCACTGCAACTTTACCCCTTTGATAGAAATCCATCATGAGTTGATACTTTCATAGAATATGATTTTCCCGTTGATGTGACCTTGGTTCTTTCACAAGATCCACCGTTGTAGTATTATCACAATACAGTGTAATGGGATCTTTACTGCTAGGCACCACATCAAGCTCCTGGACAAAAGTTTCGAATCTAGACGGCTTCCTTGACTGCATTAGAAGCCACTATATATTCGGACTCCGATGTAGAATCGGCAACAACTAGCTGCTTTGAACTCTTCCAGCTCACAGATCCTCCATTGAGACAGAAAACATATCCATATTGCTATTTTAGATCATTCTGATTTGTCTAAAAACCAGCATCAGCATACAATCTAATGACAAGATCCTCGCCTCCTCCATACACCAGGAACATATCCTTAGTTCTTCTCAGATACTTAAGGATAGTCTTAATAGTAGTCCAATGATGTTCTCCTGGATCTTCTTGATATCTGCCTACCATGCTTAGTGCATAGGAAATATCAAGCCTAGTACATAACATGGCATACATGAGGGATCCAATAGCCGAAGTGTATGGGATCTTAATCATTCTATATTTCTCTTGTAGTGTATAAGGACACATTTTCTTAGAAAGATATAGGCCATGTGACACTGGAACTAATCCCCACTTTGATTGTTCCATACTAAATCTATTTAGTATTTGGTCAATGTATCTACCCTGACATAGTCCAAGAAGCCTCTTGGATCTATCATGAATGATCTTGATCCCTAAAATGTAGGCTACTTCACCCAAGTTTTTCATGGAGAAACACTTGTTAAACCAGTCCTTAACTGACTGTAATATGGTAACATAGTTTCCAATAAGAAATATGTCGTCAACATATACTACTAGGATAACGGTCGCATTACCATTAAACAACTTATAAAAACATGGCTCACATTCGTTCTTAATGAACCCAAATTCTTTTATGGCTTCATCCAATTGAATGTTCCATGACCTGGATGCTTGCTTTAATTCATAAATGAATTTCTGCAACTTGGAAACCCGTTTGGCTTCACCTGGTGTCACAAACCCTTCTGGTTGTGTCATATAGACATCTTCATGAAGGTTCCCATTAAGGAATGCTGTTTTGACATCCATCTGCCAAACCTCGTAGTCATGGTAAGCTATTATGGAAAGTATGATTATTTTGTATTTAAACATGGAAACTAGCGAGAAGTATTCATCATAGTCAATTCTTTGACGTTGTTTGAACCCTTTAGCCACTAGCCTTGCTTTATAGGAGCTAACATGACCTTCCATGTCCATCTTTCTCTTGAATACCCATTTGCATCCAACATGCTTTATGTCTACTGGCTCATCGACCAGAACCCAGACTTGGTTCTGATACATGGAATCCATCTCAAAATTCATAGCTTCTATCCATCTTGTAGCTTCTGAGCTTTCTACTGCTTCCTTGTAGGAGAGAGGATCATCATTGTCAAATAATAATGATTCACCATCCTCGGTGACAAGGAAACCAAATATCTCTATTTCCCTTACCTCTCATGAGCTCCTATGCAGTACTTGTGTTTCTGGATCATCTTCCATGGGGACCTGTGGAACTTGTTCCTGTACCAACTATTGTGTATCTTGAGCATCAACTTTGTCGAAGTAAATCTTTCTCCCACTATACTTCTTGAGGATGTGCTCCCTCTCAAGAAATATGGCTAGTCTGGCAAGAGTCACTTTCTTGTTTGAAGGGTTACATAGGTAATATCCTTTTGTTTCCTTGGGATATCCTATAAAGATACACCTCGTGCCCCAGGGTGCTAGTTTGTTGCCTGAGGAGGCCTTAACAAACACCTCACATCCCCAAACACGTGTGTGCGACAAAATGGGTTTCTTTCCATTCCATAGCTCGGATGGAATTCCATTTTCCGCCTTAGTTGGTACTCTGTTTAATGTGTATGATGCAGTTTGTAATGCATATCCCCAAAAGGATAATGGAAGATCTGGATGAATCATCATCGACCTCACCATGTCCAACAAGGTGCAGTTCCTCCTTTCACTAAAACCATTCCACTGTGGTGTATAAGGAGGAGTGAGCTGAGATAGAATCCCAGACTCCCGTAGAAGATCGATGAACTCTTGGTTCAGATATTCTCCACCTCGATCGGATCAAAGATTCTTTATATTCTTACCAAGAAGATTATCTACTTAATTCTTGAATTATTTAATTTCTCTAAGGCCTCTGACTTATACCACATTAAGTAGACATAGACATATCTACTCAAATCATTAGTAAAAGTAATGAAGTAATAATATACACCTCTAGCTTCTACTGGAAATGGTCCACACACATCTGTGTGTACCAATCCTAGAAGCTCTGTGGCCCTTTCACCCTATCCACCAAAAGGTGGCTTGGTCATTTTTCCTTGTAAACAATCGTGACATCTATCTAGTGGTTTTAACTCAGAAGAGTCTAAATAGCCATCTTGGCATAGCTTTGTCAAGTGCTTCTCATTCACATGATCGAGACAGTGATGCCACAATTGGGTGATGTATGATTTATGTGAGTTTGTTTCTTTATCGATTACCAACACTTGGTTTTCATAATTTAATACTTATAAACCATTATTTAGATGTTCCATACCATAACATATGTTGTTCATATAAATTAGACAACCCTTATTTTAAAAATTGAAAATAAATCCATCCATATCCAAAAAAGATATAGAAATTATGTTCTTGGTAACAATAGGAACATAATAATAGTTATGTAAAACCAAAATCATTTCAGTCGGTAGTGAGAGGTGGTAATTTCTAATGGCCAACGCAGCCAGCCTTGCGCCATTGACAGCTCGAAGATCCACCTCTCCTCTGGCAATCTTTCTAAATCTACTTTTTTTCTTCATTTGAATAAAGATGTGATCCCCAGAAGATGTATCTAATATCCAATGTGTAAAAATGGTAAGATTATGCTCAATAACGAACACACCTTTAGCGTCCCCACACTTCTGGGTGCAGTTCCTCTTCCAGTGGCCCTGCTTTCCACATGAAAAAAACACTGCCTCCCATTCCTTTCCCTGCCTCTGGATCTTCCCCTTCTTGGAGGGACGGTCCTCGGGGGCTTCAGTCTGTTTATAAGTCTTTGTCCCTTTTTCCTTGTCCTTCCTTTCCGTGTTCACCATAAGGACTGTGGTGTTTTCATGCCCCATGACCTTGTCTACCAAGAGAATCAAGGTCATCATCTCTGATAGACTCTTCTCATTGCCTCTCATGTTGTAATTGACAATAAATATTAACATGGTCTTGGGAAGTGATGATAGGATGAGATCTGTATGCAACTCATTCGGGAATTAAATCCCTAAGATGTCCAGGCATTCAATGTAGATTATAAGCATTACTACATGAGGCCAACCTGGCGCAGACTCTCTAACCTTAGTTGTAAACAAAGCATTGGACATCTCATACCTCCCCGATCTTTCCATCTCTTGGTAGAGATCCTTAAGGTGAGACAGCATGCTATACGCGTCCATGTATTCAGGTTACTTGAAGATCTCATTGGACATCTGTGGCATCAACCATGTGCTTCAAATAGAGAGATAATTCCTCATCATTGGCCTCTTTCCCAGGAGCAACTGTAATAGGCTCTTCCATCACATACAATTTCCTTTCGTGGTGAAGGATGACGGGTAAATGCCTTTGGCACTCTTGGAAATTGATGCCGGTGAGAAGGTTTTCCTTCTCGAGTATGGTTTGCAATGATATGTTTGAAGTCATTTTGTCATTTTTAAAAATTAAGATGAGAAAAGGTTTAGTATTTTATTACAAAATTGAGATAAATAAATAAATTAATACTTATTAGTATCCCATTATTTTATCGAAATCCAATAGTCCTCACCATTGACATCAGAATATTCTTTTGCCTAAATATTCTAGTGGAAAGGATCCATATTTCCCTTTTCACTAACCCAACTAGGGTTGGTCAAGAAACTTGAAGTGTTTTAGGTAGGCATTCCAAATGCCAACTACAATAACTCGCAGCTCCTTGATCCACTGAGTGGACTCCCAAATCCTGAAAAACTCTTATTTTGGATTTCCTCAACCTTTGCCTCTTGGTCACACCATGTCCTGATGTCGAAGTCAACCCTTGATGATAACCAAGTAATTTCAACCCAAAACCTTGAATTATAATTTCCCGATAATTGAAAGCACCCCAACTAGGCTTTGTCAGGAACTTTGAACTGTGGTTCGATTCTAACCAAGATTGTGGAAGGCTATACTGACATAATATTTATTTTGAGGGTTTTTATCCTTATACGTAAACCTCCAATTTTTTATGTTTTATTACATGTGTCTTAATATTATGTTGGATATAATTAAGTGATTAACCATTTATAAGATAATATTTATGTATAAGCCAGTTTTATTTTAGTTCTATATTACATGCTCGTTTAATTAATTAATCATGGGATCGTGACAACACACCCACAATAAATAAACAATAAAACTGGAAGAAATAAAATAAATTGTATAATCTTAAGCTTTTTCTATTGGTTAGTTTATCTAGAGGTTGATAAAATAACCCAAGACCTAGTGCAGAAACACCTTGAACCTTTTGGGTTCGTGTTTACAGCTTTCTACATCTCCACCTTTGTATCTCCTTGGATTGGTTTCACCTTGGCTCCTTACATGAGCCGCCTCCAATAGCTTGGGAGCTCCATTCATTACATATGAATTTATCTCACATGCAGGTGAGGGGTAAAAATGGGTTTTTACATAAAAGGATCCTTGGGCACACAGGCCCTACATATTAATGATAAGATGGTTCGCAGGCCAATAAATTTAATTTAAATAAATAAATTAAAAGAAACCATTCAAATAAAATGGTCTCAGTCTATCTCATGATCATCCATACATGCAATGATATTAACACATAAATAAAACTAGCATTCAATTCTTTAATCATTCTTATTTAAGATAAATCATGCTCGAATCAATTAATTATCTTTAATTAATCAATCCTTTTATCCTAAATCGTTTTCTTAACTTCCTTGAGATTCTCATCCATCATAATTTTAAACAAATAAATTCATTTAAAATTATCCTTGTGCGTAACTTGTACCTTTGAGGAATCCCGGTGAATTCCCATTCATTACGCATATGTTAAATTAACACACATATATATATATATATATATAACACCTATCATGTGTTGTGCCTCAGCTTTATGCTTGCAACATGGTACATGTCTCAAGGGTTTGTATAATATAATATTAGATTTTAAAAAATCTGCGTAATTTGGGTGAGTACACGGCATGTAGTTCTAACTACACGACGTTTAATTTTCTTCACCGTCCATCCAATGTACATTCCAAGGGACAAGGCGTGTTAATTTACTTTGGAAATTTTCAGAGTACACGACGTGTACATTGGGACACACGCCGTGTAGTTTCCACATTACACAGTTTCCAGCCGAGCAATCCATGAACGGGGTACATGGTCCAGCCCGAACCCGAAGGGACTACACGCCGTGTTCAGTTGGACCACATGGCATGTAATATGGAAACTGTTTGCCACTTGTTCCTATTCAACACACTGTGTCATAAATGACATAGGTATACTCCAATACACAGCCTGATTTGGATGTTAAGTCAATGCATTGAACCTAGACTACTAGGCGTGTACATCCGAATACACGTCGAGTATTCTGGTGTTGTACGGCTAGAAACATTTGGCTCCTCCGGTTGAGTTCATCTATTTTTATTTTAATAAAAATTAAAAGAAATTTTTTTTAATGTGAGGTGAACAAGAAATGAGGGAGGAAGAACAAATCTCAAGATTCATATTTCCAGAATGATTAAACTTGAATTTAACCAACTAAATTATTAAATGCGTAAAACATCAACGAAAAACTAAATAATTATAATCAACGATATGACCCCTTTGATACCACCTGTAGGTTCCGGGAGTAGCGGTAGCGCGTTGGAGGGTTTTCCCCAACTTTAATTTTAATGTTAAACAATGTTCAATCCGAAATTTTTCACGATATAAAATGCTGAATATTTTTAATAGAACGAGGAATGAAAAAAACCCTAATAGGGACTTGTGTAACCATATAGATAGGATCATCATATGTTGTTTATAATTAATTTAATTAATTAACAATAATTCCCTTGATGGAATTGTTTCTTCGTTGATGTCTCCAGTCAGGATCCTGTGATCCATCATTGTATCGTATAATCCAGGTATAGGATTCCTCTAGCGGTGATCCACACGTGTTCCACGTATCTTCGGATGTCACTGAAGGGATCTCTGGGTGCTAGCATGGAAGAACCATTGCTTGCGATGTCTGCCTTCGATCTCCTTAGTCTCTCGGTCTTGAAAGTGTTCTTGGAGGAAGGAGTTATTTTGGCCTTGAATGAATTCTACATAACTATTTTGCACAACGATTCTCTTGTAATGAGAGGTTGTTGGGGTTGTGAGGATATTTATAATTGGGTTTTGGGTTATAGATTTATTACAATATATAAATGCATTATGTGTTTTATTTATTTCAATAACTCTGATTGAAAACCCCCAAGTCGAATTATTAATTCCTTGACATGCGCCCATGCTAATAATAATAAATATCATTTAATAAAACAATATTATATCCTCAAAATCCCATGTTCTTGATTATTCATTCTTTGACTTTATAGAATCTATTCGCCCATACCTTACCATGGCCAGGGATTTATTTAGGCTATATCAATTCCATCAAAGGGCCTAAAATATCTACATCCATTATGGAACAGAAGAGAAAAATCCTTTCTCACATTATCTATTAATGCAGTATTACTCGTGACACACCCAACGTATCCTACCTCACTGCGAACAACGTGTCATCACATTTTTCGTCTATACATCTAAGTGCACGAGTTGTAATACCCATTAATAATAATCTTATAGTCTAAGGATCAATACACACGTCAGTAGATAGGAACATCCAATGACACTATGAAATGTGGATTTCCTACTGGCGGGTCTCATTCTCATAATATCCTCCTGGATATTACCAAGGGAACACACCATGAGATGGTGATTAAAAGTTTTATGAGTCCTCACCCCTAATGGCCTGTATTTTTTGTGTCCCTAAAATAATATCATCTGGCCATATAACATATATTCAAGAAACGTTTTATGGCACTTTCGGGTTCTCTTCATAGCAGGGATCTGCTATGACCCTTTAATGCAACAGATGTCCTTAGGACATTATCACATGCATTTTCATGGAGAAAAACAATCAAGATGTGATATGGCTTTTATTAAGGAATAATGTACAAAGTAGTTGGTTCTTGGCCACCAACTCCAACACTTATAAAAATATATTTTCTCATTGTGGTCCGAAAACCAATCCATACCGAGGATTATATCAAATTCAATCATGAGAATAATGATGAGATTAGAAGATAATGAAAATTTATATTCCCTAATGGGAACTGATTCACAAAACATTGTTGCAATGATACAACCCTTAGGAATTTTGACTGACAACTCCATTGTTAAATCAAATTGGAAGTATGTAATTCTCATAGAAAATTAGGATGATATGAAACAATGCAATGATCTAGAATAAAATGTAGCATTGGCTAAATTTTAGGAAACCATTAAATTACATGCCACCACATCATTCAAAGCTTCATCTTCAGCAGTAGTTATCACATATTCTTGGACTTGGTCCTTTGGCCTTTTCTAATGTATGTTTCCTTGGAACTTAGGACATTCATTTTCATAATGACCCTTTTCTCTATAATTGTTTCATTCAACATTGAAAGCCTCTTTCTTTCCCTTGCAATCACAAGAATGGTATCCTTTTTCACCCCACTTAAAACAGACACCCATTCCCTTCAGGAATGTACCAAGGTGTTTCTTCCCACATTTACCACAGGATGGAAATTCAAATTTTCCCTTCATCCCCTTCTTTCCATTTCCAATGTGTTCTGCAGATCTCTTCTTCTCTTACTTATTTTAATGTTGTAAGACACATGGAATTCATTTTATGTCTTGATAGCACATGAGATAATATCTTCGTATGATAAGAAGGACTGTGAGACTAATTCTAGATGGGGAAATGGTTTTAACCCATCAAATAATCGATCAATCTTACTCCTTGGGTTATGTATATAATCTTATGCATGTCTTTCTATCCTAGTAAAGTTAGTCTCATACATTGAGACATTCTCATCGTCCTTTTGCCTCAAACTCCGAAATTTTCATTCCATATCCGCTCAATGGTCATGAGGAAAGTATCTTTCTATAGAAAGATCTTTAAACTACCTCCATTCCATATTTGATACTTCTCCATCTTACATTGTGTTTTGAATTAATGAACACCATGGATCTGCATCTCTTTGGAGGTGATAAACTAAAATGGTAGCTTTTTTCCTTTCCCAAATACCCAAAGAATTAAATATTTTATCTAAAGAACATATCCATTGCATGGCTACAAATGGATTTCTACTCCCATTGAATGTTGGTGTTTGTTTCCTCATGAAGTGGTCTAACATGGATGCTCCATGTTGTGGATCAGGGTTCCCCGTATGAGTAAGGTTCTTATTCATAACCTGAGTCAGTTGTCCCAGTATTGTGATAAGCTGATCAGCACCAGTTGCATCACCAGTTCCACTTTGATTATCTCAAGTAGGAGGGAAATCGATACATGGATTTTGTGTGTTCATATGATTTTCGTTCCTTCTACTAGGCACCATTTATAAACAATGTAATACACTAGATTATTTTATGAATTGCAATACATAATAACAAACTTGTAAAACACATAAAAAATTGAACAGATTATGTATATAATACATAATCATAAAAATTAATTCTTTGAGGAAGAATATACACATAAATCCTTTATAATGTTTATAATGAAAATGTGAATTATCCTAAAAATATCCCTCATGAGTGTTGTAACCAAGTTTGAAGCAACGCCCATTTTCGTGTACCAGGATACCACAGGTCAAGCCCGAAACACCTTGTCAGAGTTTTCACTCCTAGGTACATTTGTTCCAAATCTGCGTCTACCTAATTGTATCCATACATAGATTTATTCTTTGGAAAACTCATCAAATATCTACATTAAAAAAATTCTAAGAAGTCTATCTATAGTAATTTTTAAATTATAACTTATTGTAATGTTTTCTAATCAGAGTTTTTAAATATCTAGCTTCCATGGTTTTTACTAAACTTCCTCTGATACCAACTGTAATTCCCTGACCCTAGTTACCTAGTGTAGGTGAATTATTACATTATATTAGCAAGATCACAATGGATCAAATCCTGAATGACCACCCTGTTTAGTAGCATTGGAAGTTCTAGATACAAACATAACTTTTACATTAAATTATTAAATGAGAAACAACAACATTGTGTCTCCTTTTAGCACATTTATTTCACTTATACTAGCCCTTCTTATCGGTCATAATATTCTTCTTCACATCCATGGAAAAATAAAACATAGAAATGAGTGAGCTTAGGTGCTCTATAAGTATAACAGTATAATGGAATCATTTATAAATAAGTATAAACATGTATGGAAATGTATAAGACTAAAACACAAGCCATTCACACTTAAAAATCAGCATAATATGACAATGATAAATAAAATAATTCCATTTACTTATTCACATGGATATTCTACTAGTCAAATAGTTTCATTTAATATCAATTTCAAATTTCATAATGATGGAATGCATAATGTTGGACATCATAAACATATAGTCAAGGCCTCATGCCAAGACTAAAATAAGATTTTGTCAAGGCCTTGTTCCGAGACACTAGTTTGTCTCATGAGACCTACCGATGAATCGAGGAACTATAACAGGCTCCACCCATCACTTACTAAGTCCAATGCAATCCTAATATGAGAAGGTGGAAACATAAAACATAAACATTCATATTAATTTAGCATAAATAATATAATTATATTAAGTATAAACCATAAAATGTATAAAAATAACACATAAATAGTCAAACATATCCCAAAACCTCCAATACAATATAGAATATTGTATCATAATATATTAAATTCAAACAAGTTTAAAATACATCAAAATATATTGACATAGATAAAATCAATACTATTTGAGAGAAACATCCCTTTCTTTTTTGAAATCATTTAAAAGTCACATAATTATAAAAGAAATAATTTAATATGAAAGTATTTTTATAAGATTGTAAGGGAATATTTGAAGATGTTATAATTAAAGAAAATATTTGTAGTCACCATATAAGTTAAAAAACATTCCTTCTTTAATTTTGTCAAAAAGAATGTAAACGACCTTGTTTGGGAAACCACAGAAAGATTGCATTATAAAAAGTTTACAAAAATCCGTAATAGTGTATAAATGAATTTAACCCATAGTCTTGGAAATAGTAAAAATGTTTTGAAATACATTTTTATGAAACATCTATGTGGATAAAAAAGAGGTTCTTGTAGATACTCACGTATAAAAAACCACGGATAATGAAGAGATTGTAAAATTAAACCATACCTTGTAATATTCCTTGATTTAGGGTATGTTAACCTCATGTATAATAGTTAAATAATAATTATTAAATTATACAAGAACCACATACATAAATATGATATCTTATATGATCTTCTAATATTGCTCTGTTAATAATATTTCAGTAGTATCATTATTTTGGCTGTTAACTGATTCATTTTCCTTTATAATCATGGATACATAAGACATGTTTGTTATGGATAGGATGTATTTTATTCAGATCCCAAATGATATTATGTTATTAAACATTTTTTTTAAATCATAAAATACGAATTATTATTGAATGGTTATGATGGGGAATGAATTTCATCGCGTTCGTGGAGACGATAAACTGTATATACGCATGAGCGACAATATCATTCTATTGATGGTGAAATCATATGTAATTGGATGGTATATCATATATTCAGAATATTTAATATTTTATATCTATTATTTACCTCAATTAAACTCATTATTATACCCATCCAAGTAATGAATTTTTTTAATAACAAACTACACCATGGCGTGGATATGGCAAGTCGTACGTACACACGTATAATGACTTTTCATTCATAGGATTGATAGAATAATGAGTATGGTTGTACCATATTTATAATAACATCACAGTATGTATAAGGTACTGGAGTTATTATTTTGTTATGGAAACAAAAAGAATAGGAAGTGTAAGAAGAAAAGAACTATAAAAGATGTGGTGAAATTAGTACCTCTTCTTCGGGAGTTTCCTTTTGAGTTGATCAAAAGAGCCCTTTAGGTTGGATTTCTGATAAAAGTAAGGCCTCTAGGTCAACGTGAGGGTAGTTGGGAGGATATTTGTGTAGGTTTTGGCTGATCCAAATGGCTATGGAGGTGTGATTTTGAGATAAGGGGAAGTACACTTTTATAAGAGAGGTGAGAGTCACTTTAGGAAAATCTTGAAATATTATTTTATTATACAATCCTATTCAGTTTATAATGGATTCCAAATTACTTATTTATATGATAAGTTGGGGACGGGTAGAAAACATCTCAACCAATAGGTTTTAGATGGGTTTAGGTCACCATATTATCCTTATCATTTAGATTTAACTATTAGTCAAATAGGTTAACTTTTACCATTTATTCTTGTATTATTATAATAAATGGTTAATAAACATAATATAAAAATAAAAGTGAACCCCAAGTGGTTCATTATTGATATACCTAACCTTATATAAGTCCTTTTCCCAAACCATATATTTTTAGTAGAATTATATCAATTAATAATATAGTATTTTTTTAAGAAATCATTTATGACAATTTGGAAACTATTTGGTATTTTGTTTTTCTGAAAGTCATAAAAACTTTATCACTTCAAAAAAATTAATTTTTAAACCCTAAAAAGACATATTAACGTAGAAAATTAGTGAAATTCACTAGAAGTCTCAATTTACATTTATTTTAATATTTATGATATCAATTATTTTTATCCTTTATTAATAAGGTAATTACTGCATCATCATTGTGTCAAAAATAAATTCAATTATTTAATCTCTAAAATTTATAAATAAAATACAATTATGTAAGAAATATATTTATATTTATAATTAATATCTATTGTTTAATTTATATTATGTATAATCCTATATTAAAAATGGTTTAGTTGTTAAACATTGAATATAAAACTTTTAACTCTTTTTTAAATAAAATAATAACAAATGTCCTAATCTAATCCTAGCAAACAAAAAGGATCATATTTTATTCCTAAAGATTATTTCGGTTGAAATAAATTTATCCAATAGAATAAGTAAATGTGTTATGGTAATTATAATAACATTTTTTACCCTTAACTACCAAATTTAATTTCAGCCGTGGTAAATAAAAGTCAAAGGTTACTATTCACAGTAAATAATTCTTCTTATTTAACAACATTTTACTTACTGAAGTCAACTGTTTCTCTCATATTTTTGAACATCAATTCACAGTAATGCTAAAATTGCATTTTATGAAAAATTTCAAATGCGCCTAGACGGTGGGTAAAAGACAGTAAAACATTCTATAAAATTTTATATATTTAACATTATTATAAAATGATTCCAGTGAATATAGGAATTATGTATCTATTTTTATCTAATATAAATTTAAATAAAATAAGTAATTTTTTAAATAAAAAGTTTGTTTTAAACAATAGCGTAGTGTTTTTCATTATTCATAAAAATTGAATGTTTTCATAAAAATACCAAAAAATCACCCTAAGCTAATTTTGATATTATGAATCCAAAAATGAAGTTAATTTTGAAAAATAAATTTTATTAAATGTTCAGAAGTGGATATTACTATTCATACCAGCAAGTTTGATTAGTTGTGGTGTGTTAGAACTCGAAGTGGCGTACAATGCACACTATTGTATTATTCACAAAGAAGTGTATATCGGAAGCATGGCGTGTTACAAATTGACCTGTGTATGATTTTTTATATAATTACTATTTAATTATCTTCTACATATTATCTATTAAGTATTATTTAATCAAATATATAGTTTTATTAAAATTTATTTTAGATTATGGTTCCTCATAAGGTGTGTTTTTTATGTCTGTATGTTTTAGGATGTATTCTATATAAATGGGGGATGCTTAAATTTTAGTATATTTTTGGAATTTCACCTTAATATTTATACCATAGAGAATACACCCCTCACCCATGAATATAATAGGTTCTCATAACTAGTTGGGAATCGCTACAATATTTGGATGTGTTCCTAATGTCTCACAGTTCCACCCACACGAGCGTCACAAGAGAAGTCCAGTATGGGATGTTTTAATGTTATAACAGAGAATGATTTATGATGATAATGTGTGACATAAAGGTTTAATAAGATTAACATATTTCATAAGGTCGACCAATTTCATTCCTTGATGACATGACATCCACTAAAACCCAATTTTAAAGGGGATGCCCAGTTTTGGGAATAGGCATTCAAGGGTGGGTGAGGTGATGAATTAGACTTCAAATCCTAATGTTTAATGAATGAAACATTTTATGACTTATTAGGCTCAACCTAGAGCTAGTTAGTTTTCTAGTATCATTAGAGTTTCATGTTTAGGGTATGATACATGTATCTATGTTTGGTATTGTTTGGAATATTCCCTCATAGAAACCAAATATTATTTTGAGAAACTTATAATATAATCTTGTTCTATCTAATTATATTATAGGGGTGATTTGATTAATTTGGAACTGAGGAGTATTTTTTTACATTGAATGTTTTTCCCCCACAGTGAAACTAGATTTGGGGTGTTTGATCATTAAAGAAAGATGGCCTTGAAAGGAATCATCGTGAGGTGGAATGTGGTTGGTGTAAAATGGTATTAAAGGTTTTTTCTACATGAAATGGTAGGTATTTGGGGGTTTTGAGGAAACATAATGAAGTTATGTTTGACAATGTATTTGAAAATAGTTTTTCAAATGGGATTTGGAAATTGATTTTTATAAGGGGGTCAGTTTTCTATGAAAATGTATTGCTAAGTTAGGGATTTTTTTATTTTTATTTAATGTTAAGAAACTTGTATTCCATGTGTATTTTAGAAAACATTGATTATTTTTTTATGGGTATATGAATTGAACATGTTTTAAAATATGTGGCAGAAAATTTCTAAATAAGTATTTATTTTTTTTGTTGTGATGGTGTTTCAGATGAATAAATTAGATGATTCTCTCATGTGTCATGTATAATTAGAAATAACCATATGAGGTTGGTAGATTTTTTTGATTTCTTGGTGTGGTGTGTACATAAAATTATGTTTCAATGTGTGTTGGTTTTTTAGATTTCCATTAGTTGTCTGGGAGAGACTCAAGTGTTTTGGTGTTTATTAGGATCGTAATCTATTGTTGTTTTTAAGGATTTGTATATAACATTCTCATGGGGTAGATGGATTTTTTCAGTTTGAGTATCCAGATATGAGATTCCAGGTTCATGGATTAGACCCATAAACATTTTTTTCAATAATTTAATGGATTTGATTAATTTATTTGGATTTTTGATAAGATATTACTATGAAGATGATAATAAATTTTCCATGGTTCTGAAACCCTTTGGGAAAAAGTGTCTTACGAATAGTGAAGTCAGTTATTGGAGGGATGAAAAAATAATGAGATAGAGGATTATATAAACTCAGTTACTAATTTTGGTGTGGTATTAGAGGGAGTTCATTTGTTAACATAAGGCTCATGGTTGGTGTTGTTTTATCGAAGATTCAGTTGTATCAATGGTTCATGAGTGAGTGGGGTCAATCATTTTGATAAAATGAAATTTTGAATTAGTTAAACTAATGATCTTGATGAAATAGATGTGATTTAGTGGAAACTACATCTGTAATATCATTTAGCTAATAGTTATGGTTGTTAATGGATCAGAATGGGATTTGGAGAATAGATAGTGTATCTGGGAATAAAAATTGGATTTTTGTAGTGAACATGTTGTGGGAATTTGGTGACATAATGCAATATGTTAGTGGTGAATCGATGACTGAGGTAGGTTTGGATTCATGCTCAATGATCTAAAGAAACATTCAAAGGAAAAAAGTACTATGTCAAGTATTTTTTAAAACCAAAATCTTTTTCTGAGTTATTAAATTAAGTGTGAATTTGAATTTTTGGATTTCAAGAATGATGGAAATTTAGATAATTAAAATCAAATAGAAATCAAGAGATATGGTTCATGTTGATTTTAATTTTTAATATATAGATCGAGAATAAAAAATTCCCTCAGGTGCTCGGCCGAGTATTGGGAGCAATGAGTTGGTAATTTTTAATTTTAATGGTAATTTTCTATCTGCATGGTAAGTGGAAGGTTAGGAGAAACCATTTGGTACAGTTTTATTTTGCGGCATGACCTAGGACATGTAGATTGGTTCAGATTGACCATGTGAAATTTTAAATTCAGTTTTTATGTTTTTTTGTGGTAAGGAAAACACTGATTCCAAAACATGCCGAGGGGGATTGTTATAAATATTACATCTAAATAGTTTTCAAATAGTTTGGAAAATATTGTTTTCAATCTAGGTTTCCAATTTAAATTTATTAAAATTCACATATTATATGAAATCCCTAGCATCTTTTGAGCCCAACAACCTTTCATCCTCCCATGTGCATACGTGGACTAGGAGATCCCCACCCTCCTTTGGTTACATATTATTATAGAAATATTTAATTGAATTTCATCAGAATTTGAGGTGATTTCTCCCCCCTCCAATATACACTTCTTTTATCTGACTTTACAATGATTTTTGGTTGTCTCTAACATATGTGTTACAGTGATTTTAACCAAATCGTGATGGAAATTGTCTCATTTCATAAGGTTTTTTTGTGATGTTTATGGAAAAGGTCTTTGGAGGATATAATCAAACCTCGAATAATCATTTTTCATAAAGTATATTTGACTAAAAACTAGTTTAGTGGATTTGAATTAAATTATGAAAAATTTCCTATTGAATATATATTACATTATAGGGGTTTTCATATAATGGTGTCCAGTGTGCACAATTTGAATTTTGCGAGTGATTGGTTGTTGTTTTAGTGAGACTAGGATGACAAGTGAGATTTTGGGAGTTATTCTTAACTGATATATTATTTAAATTAATTATAAATTGTTAATGTTTTTTGAATAAATTATTATTTATTGATATAATTAATTATTTTCAATTCTGTGGCTCAGTACGCGAATTCAGATCAATGTTGGTGCTTAGATGAGACTAGAAAGTTATTTCTAGTTTATTAATAATTGAATATTTATTCACTCATTATAGGTATCCTTGAATTCTATATATCTCTTGATTATATTTGTATTTTAATTTCTTGTGGCATCATTATTATATTTTATAAAACTTTAGTTACCTATGTGATTCCACCCTAAATTTGGGAAAAAGTGACCTTAGCTATAGAGTTAATGTGGAAAACATGAATTTTTAAATGGTTTGATCATGGATGATTGGTATAAATAGTGACTATAGAACTTTTTATGGATTTTTTCGGAGGCATACATTGGATTTTGAATATAAAAAAAAGGAATTTTCGACTTTAAATTTTTATCATAAAAAGGGTTTTGGTTCAAGTGGTTTTTAAAAGGAAAATAAGTTATTTAAGATATGATTATTGATTTGGTATTTCAAAATAGTAAAGGGATTTTATAAAATTATTGGAATGAATTTGGACTATGTTCCATGTCTGAGTTAGAAAACACATAATTCCTTTTGAAGGGTTTTAAAAATAGAATTAGATTTTGTTTATAAAGGAAATCACGATGCACTTGGGTACATTATTTTGATTTGTTCAACCTAGTTAGGGTGATTCCATATTTTCTAAATCCTGAATTATTATGTATGTTTCCCTTACAGTGATTTCCTTATGTGTTTCTTATTAATGATGAAATATGTAGTAAATATTGGTTGATGGTGTTTTATGGAATTGAAGTGGAAGGTTTATCTAGGGGAGATGTGAAAGGTCCACTAGAGGGTAGATATCAGTATAAAGGTCCCTACTGAGTGGTGATGGGTTTTATAATTAGAATTATGGGTTTGGGATAAGATATGGAAATGTGATTGGGAAACCCATCGAGGGAATCTGTTTTATAATGTCACCTTTGGGACCCTGATATGTTACTTAGTATTATGTTAACCCTATAGAGTGTTCGTTCATGAAACAAGTAGTGGTGATTTCAGTGTAAGATTGACATAATGATGTATATTCTCAATTATAAGAGGGGTGTGAGCTTTATAATTAAATAAATTTGTTTTTAACCATAAGGGAAACTATGTCTAACAATGTTAAACAAGGTAAATTCATAAGATAACTTTTAGTTCTATTAATCAAACTTTCTAGGCATGGGAAATATGGTTCCATTAATGAGACTTAAGGAAAGTCTACAAGTAAAATATTCTACCTTAAATCATATAGAATCTTTGTAACACCATAAGCTTACACGGTACGCTTCTCTTTGAATAATACAATAGTTTGTGTTGTACGCAATTTCGAGTTTTAACACACCACAACCAGAAAAAATAGTAGTTAGGAATAGTATTACCTACTTTTTGAAATTTTATAAATTTTATCATTCAAAATGGAGTTCATTTTTGGATTCGGTAAATCACAATTAGATTAGGGTCATTTTTTGGTATTTTTTTGAAAAAATTAAATATTTGATGAATTGTGAAAAATAATGAGTTATTGTTTAAAACTGAATTTTTATTTAAAAATTATTTATTTTATTTAAATTTATTATAAGTAGAATAGATACATAATACCTATATAAGTTCAATTTAATTCGTTGGAGTCAGTTTATAATAATTATATATATATATATAAAGTTTATTGAACTTTTTACCGACTTTTGCCCACCTCCTAAGAGAATTTGTAAATTTACATAAAACGTACTTTTACCGCATTTGTGAGTTGAATTTAAAAAATTCTAGAGACTCGGTTTATATCAGTACGTAAAATGTGGTTCAATACGATGAAAATACTTTTTTTTGAATAATAACTTTTAACTTTTATTTACCATGGTTAAAATTAAATAAGGTAATTAAGGGAAAACTGATATTAGTATTACCCCAACACATGTACTAAATCTATAGTATAAGTATAATTAGACCAAAAACTACCTTAGAAATAAAATATGATCCTTTATGTCCACTTGGATTAGATTAGGACATTTATTATTATTTAATACAAAGAAGAGTTAAAAGTATTAAATTCAAAGTTTAATAAATAAACCATTTTTAATATAGGGTTAATCATAATATAAATTTGACTCTTAATAGTCATTAGAAAGATAAAAATATTTCCTTAATAATGGTATTTTATTAATATTTTCTAGACATAAAATATTTTAATTTATTTATGACCCAATGATGATGCAGTAATAACCTAATTAATAAAATATTAAAATAATTGATATTACAAATATCGAAATAAATGTAATTTGAGACTTATTTTGAATTACACTAATTTTATAGGTTAATATGACATGTTAGGATTGGTGAGTTGAATTTTTGTCTATGTAATAATACTGTTATGAATTTAGAAAAAACCAAATACCAAATAGTGTCAAAATTGACTTAAATAGTTTTTAAAACAAATATTAAATTATTTATTGATATTATATTCCTAAAAATATAAGGTTTGGCCAAAATACTTATATAATGATATTTGTATCATTAATATACCACCGGGGGTTTTCTTGTAAGTTTATATTATGTTTATTAACCATATAATATAAAAATACAAAGAGACATGGTAAATGTCAAACTATTAAACTAAGAGTTAAATCTAAAAGATAAAGGTAATATAGTGAGACAAACCTATATAAAACCTAGTTTTTGAGTGGTTTGGGACCCATTCCCACCTTATCCTTTAAATAATTAATTTTTAATCCATTATAAAGCGAAATGTTTTTATTATTAAATAATTTTTCTGGCTTTTCATAAGATTCCCCTCACCCCTCTTATAAAAGGGCACTCCCCCTTATCTCTAATTCACACCTTCAAATCCATTTGGCTGGGAAAAAACCTGCCCAAATACCCTCTCAAATCTCCTCCCTTAATCCTAGAGTCCTTCCATTGGTCAAAATGCCAACCTATGGAGCCCTTTTGATCAAATCAAAAGGAAGAACCGGAAGAAGAGGTAAATATTTCATCTCCTCTTTGAAGTTAATTTCTTCTTCCTCTTCTTATTTATTTATTGTTTCCATTCTAAAATAATAACTTCAATATCTTCTATATACTGTGATGTTGTTATAAAATTTTAAAAACATATTCATTATTCTATCCATCCTTTGAATGAAATGTCACCATACGTTCATACGTACGGCTTACTGTCTCCACGTTGTGGTGTAATTATTATTCAACACATTATTATTTGGATGGGTATAATAATGATGTGTAATTGATGTAAATAATAAATATAACATGATAATGATTCTTTGTATATGATATATCATCCAATTATATATTTTTCTTATATCAAAACAATGATATTTTCACTCGTGTGTACGTACGGATTACCGTCTCCACGAACGCGATGAGATTCATTCCCCATAGTATCCATTCAAGACTAATTTTCATTAGATGGTTAAAAATAATGTTTAAAGACTTAATATCATTCTAAATATGAATAATATACATCCCATCCATAGAAAACATGAATCACATAACAAATAATATAAAGGAAGATGATGATAATACTAAGATGTCATTAACAAAGTAATGTTGAATGATTTTATATGATATCATATTAATGTATATGATTCTTTTATAATTTAATAACAATTATTTCACCATTATAAAGGAGTTTAAACTACCCTCGACCAAGGAAAAGTACAAATTAAGGGTTAATTTCACAATCTCTTTATTATCAGAGGTTTTTTTTACGTATCTACTGGGAACTCTTTATCATCAACATCCATGTTTCTTAAAAATATATTTGAAAACATTTTTACTATTTACTAGACTATGGGATAAAGTCATTTATACTATTTTTTTTAATTTTTATAAAATGGTTTGAAAGGAATATTTCCATCACTTTCCAAACAAGGTGCCTTATGACATTTTCGACAAAATTAAGGTAATAATGTTTTTTAACTTATATGGCGGGTGCGGCTATATTCCCCTATCATAACATTATCGATGCATCCCTAACAATCGTATAAAAATATTTTCAAATATAAATGTTTTATTTTATAATTACGTGACTTTTTAATGATTTCAAAATAGAAAGAGATGTTTCTCTAAAAGGGTTTTTATTTCATCTTTGTCAACACACTTTGATGGATTTTATGTTTGTTTGATGTTGATTTATTATGATAAAAAACCCTAATATTATATTGAAGGTTTTGTGGTGTGTTTGACTATAGATGTGTTATTTTATACCATTCATGGTTTATGGATAAAGTATTGACTTTTCGTATGCTAGTTATAATATGAATGTTTATGTTATGTTTAAACCATTTCATAAGAGGAATGAATTGGACTTAGTAAGTGACGGGTGGAGCCTACTATAGCTCCACGATGCATCGGTAGGTCCCATGAGACAAACTATGTTCTTGGACAAGGCCTTGAAAAAATCTTATTTGTAGTCTTGGCATAAGGCCTTTGCTATGTGGTTATGAAAGTCTGGAATTATGCATTCCATCATTATGAAAGAGGCTATTGATATTGCATGTGATTATTCGACTAGTATAATATCCATATAAGTCAATAAATGGAATTATTTTGTTTTTTATTTTCAATATTATGATGATGTTTATGTTGAAAAGGATTTTGTTTTAGTTCTATACATTTCCTTAAATGTTTATGCTTATTTATGAAAGTTTCTGCTATATTGTTATCCTTACTGAGAATCTGAGCTCACCCCTTTATATGTTTTATTTTTCCTAGGATATAAAGAAGTATATTATAAAAGACCAGTAGGGATAGTCTATGGAATCTCAGTGTTGTCCATGGAAACATTGTTGTTGTAGTTTTCCATTTTATGATGTAATGTAAACCTTATGAATGTATCTAGTACTTCCAAGGCTACAAAACTAATAGGTCTTTTGAGAATTTACCTTTTGTGATCATGAAAATGTTATGTAATAATGCACTGACTCTAGGTAACTAGGGTCAGGGCATTACAGTTGGCATCAGAGAAAGTATAGTACAAACCTTGGAAACTATATTTAGATAAAATCTGATTAGAGAACATACCCCTAAGATAGGCTTTAAGGATTAGTATAAAAGAACTTCCTAGAATTTTTGTATTGTAGAGGTTTTTTGAGTTTTCCAAGCAATACATCCCTGTTTGGATACAAATAGGTAGAGGCGGCTCTGGCACAAATGTACCTAGGGGTAAAACCTGAAAACACTACTTTGAGCTAGACTCGAACAGGGACTGCTGCATGACAATAGGCCTTGTTTCACTCTTGGTTACGACACTCCCAGGATATATGGTTCAGATAATTATCATTTTCATTTCAAACCATTATGAAGGGTTTATGAGTAGATACTTCCTCAATGATTTTTTTTATGGTTATGGATTATATCCATAAACTCTTCAATCTATGTTAAGTGTTTTACAAGTTTGGAATTATGTACTTTGATTCATAAACTAATCTAGTTTATGACATTGTTTATAAATGGTGCCTAGTGGAAGGAATGTAAACTATATCAATGCATGCACTCCATGTAGAGATTGCACTCCTGCTCAAGGTAATTATAGTGGATCTGGTGATGCAACTGGTGCTGATCAGCTAATCACAATACTCGGAAAACTCACTAAAGTTATGTATAATAACCTTACCCATTTGGAGAACCCTGATCCATAATGTTGAGGTTCAATGTTAGATCATTTCATGAGGAAAAAACCACAAAAATTCAATTAGGGGTGAAAATCCACTAGTAGCTGAGTAATGGATAAATTCCTCAGAGAAAATATTTCACACCTTAGGGAGTAGTGAAAGGGAAAACGTTTTCATGGTAGTTTACCGCCTCACTGGAGATGCTGATCAATGGTTTTCATTGATTCAAAACACAAAGGAAGATGATGAATTATAAAATATGGAATGAAGGGAGTTTAAATAAATTTTCTTAGAAAAAAACATTCCTCATGACCATCGGTCATATATGGAAAGGAAATTGTTGAGTCGGAGACAAAAGAAAGATGAGAATGTCGCAAAGTATGAAGCTAACTTTTCAAGGATATCAAGGCATGCTGTAGATTATATACATAACCCAAGAAGTAAAATTGATTGTTTCTTTTATTGGTTAAAACCATTTCTCTGTCGAGAGGTAGTCTCCCAATCCTTCTCGTCATAAGAATATATTGTATCATGTGCTACTAACACAGAAAAGGAATTCTATAATTCTTACAACTTTAAAGCAATGAAAGAGAAGATGAGATCTACTGAACACTCTGGAAATGGAAATTAGGGGAAGAAGGAAAAATTTTGAATATCAATACTATAGTAAATGTGTGAAGAAACACCCTGGTACTTTCCTAACGGCAATAGAAGTCTGTTACAAGTGTGGCGAAAAAATCCATCAAGCTTGTGATTGCAAGCGGATGAAAGAGGTTGTCAATGTTTAATGCTAAAATTGTAGAAAAAGGGGAAATTATTCAAATTAATGTCCTATGTGTCAGGGAAATTACCTCATAAAAGGCCAAGGGATCATGGCCAAGCTTATTCTTCCACTACTATTGAGGTTGAAGCTCTGAAATACATAGTGGAAGGTAATTTAATTATTTAATCAAGTTTAGACAATGAATTATTTGATTCTGGATAATCACATTGTTTCATATCATCCCAGTCTTCTAAGAAAATTAGATTTTTCCAATTTGATTTAACAAGGGAGTTGTCAGTCAAAACTCCTAAGGGAAGTATCATTGCAACAATGTTTTGTGAATCAATCCCCATTATGGAATATAAATTTTCATTATCTACTGATATCATAGTCATACCCATGATATAATTTGATATAATCCTCAATGTGGATTGGCTTCGGACCATGATTCAAAAATTTATTGTAAGAAGAAAAAGGTTTCTATTATTTATGACGATGATAAAAAACACCTTATCTTTAGATCATGATCATCACCACCTAATTATTATCTAGATCTACCCCCATTACATCAACTAAATTCAAATATTTTGGAGGGAGAGAATGAAATAACTATGGCTGCGGAATGAAATGTTCAAATAGAGGATGTACCTATTGTGAAAGAATATTTGGATCTGTTTCCATAAGATTTACCTAGACATTCTCCTGAATGAGTAATTGAGTTTTCCATTGAATTATTCATGGATCAAGGCCCATATTTACGTCCCCTTATAGAATGGCCAGAGTGGAATTAGTGGAACTAAAGAAAAAACTAGAGGAATTGAGTAGTAAGGGATTTATTCACCCTAGTGTTTCTCCATGTGGAGAACCTATTTTTTTAAGAAGAAATATGGATCTATGAGGTTGTGCATTGAATATAGGGAGATAAATGCTATAATAATCTAGAACAAGTATCCCCTACCTCAAATTGTTGATTTATTCGACCAACTTAACGGAGCTCAATAATTTTCAAATATTGACCATTGATCTGGATATCATAAGTTGTGTGTGAAGAAGGAAGACATTCAAGAAATGGAATTTCAAACCAGGTACGGGCATTATGAGTTTACAGTAATGACTTTTGGATTGTCAAATGCGTCCTTTGTCTTCATGGATCTGATGAATATAGCTTTCAAGGAATACCTTGGTGACTTTGTCGTTGTATTTATTGATGATGTCTTGGTATACTCCAAAAGCTACAAAGATCAAAAAAATAACTTGTGCATTATCTTGAAAACTCTTAAAAGAAACGAATTATATGGGAAGTTTAGAAAGTTTGAATTCTGGATTCAGGAGATTTATTTTCATGTCCATATTTTCTCCTAGGATAGAATCTATATTGATCTTTCTAAGACCAAGGCAATCCAAGAATGGGCAGAACCGACGAGTATAACTGACGTACACCGTTTTTTTGATTTATAAGGTTATTATCGACATTTCATCTAGAATTTTTCCCAGTTGGATAACCCATTAACATAGCTCACACAAAAAGGGGTTAAATTTGTTTGGACAAAAGAGTCTGAAGAATGTTTTGAAGAATTGAAGAGAAGATTAGTCAATGCTCCTATGAAGACTCTACTTTTGGGGAATGATAGTTTGTTATTTATAGTGATGCATCCAAGAAAGGACTTGGTTGTGTCCTTATGCAGAATGATAAGGTTATTTCCTATGCATCACGAGAGCTAAAAATTAATGAGCAAAACAATCCTACTTATGATCTTGAGTTACCATCTGTAATCATTCCTTTAAAAATATGGAGAAATTATCTCTATGGTGAAAAATGTGAGATTTATACTGATCAAATAAGTTTGAAGTTTATTTTCTCATAGAAATAACTCAACATGAGGAAAATAATATGACTTGAACTACCCAAGGATGATGATTTCACGATAAACTACCACCGGGGAAGGCAAATAAGGTGGTATATGAATTGATCTGAAAAGATCATGGAGTTTTGAACAAGAAGAGAGTTGAAAGGGATTCTATTTAATGGATCTAGTAAAGATGGATATAGGAATAATAATGGAAGGTGAAACATCAATGATTTTTCAAATAGTTTCCAAATCATCATTAATATAAAGGATAAAAATTTCTCAGGTTGATCATGAGGAGTTTCAAAAGAGGATTAAAGCTTTGAATGATGGGAGATTGAGTGACTTCGTATATGAAGATGGAATTTTCAAATTTGGGAAGATAATTTTTGTTACTGATATACCAGATCTAAAAATGGAATTGTTTGATGATGCTCATAGCTCAAATTTCTCTATACACCTTCGGAACACCAAAATGTATAGAAATTTGGAGGAACATTTTAGGTGGTACAACATGAAAAGGGATATTGTTGATTTTTTGTCAGGATTTATGGTTTTTTAAGAAGTGAAAGATGGAAGGAAATAGCCTGGAGAATTCATGTAACCTCTTCCCATACCTGAGTGGAAATTGGATAATATTACGATGGACTTTATCATGATACTACCAAAGACTCCTAGAAGGAACGATGAAATATGGTTCATTGTTGATCATCTTACCAAGACAACACATTTTCTTGCTATAAGGGATGATTTACCATTTGAACTTTTAGCAATACTATATATTAATGAAGTTGTAAAACTTCTTGGAGGACTACTATCAATTTTTTCTAATCGTGATCCCCATTTTACATCAAGTTTCTGGAAATATTTTTAGAAATCTCTGATAATGAACTTCATTTGAGCACTTCCTACCACCCCCAAACTGATGGACAATAAGAAAGGACTATTAAAACCCTAGAAGACATGTTGAGATCATGCTCACGTGACTTTAAAGGAATTTGGGATCAATATTTACCTCTAGTATAATTTTCCTATAAAAATATATTCCATTCAAGTATTCAGATGGAACCACATGAAGCATTATACGGAATGATATGTCACACACCATCCTATTAAGATGATGTTGATGAAATAGAACTCGTAGGCCCAGAACTTATGGAGGAAATGATTGAAAGGGTGAAGGTAATCCACAATTACATCAAAGAATCTCAATGTAGGCAGAACAGTTATGCTGATAACAGAAGGAAGGATTTGGAATTTCAGGTAGGAGATCGTGTTTTCTTTATGGTATCTCCATGGAAGGGTGTAATAAGTTTTGGTAAGAAGTTAAAATCGAGTCCTAGGTACATCGGACCTTTCGAAATACTAGAAAGAATTGGGATTGTATCTTACCATTTGTCAATACCGCCAAGTCTCACCAAAGTTCACGATGTATTCCACGTATCACTATTGAGAAAATACAAGTCTGACCCAACGGATGTACTCACCTATGGAAAATTAGATCTGGAACCCAATATGTATTATCGTGAAGAGCCTGTAAAGGTTCTTGATACAAGAGAACAAGTGTTGAGAAACTAGACGAATCGTTTGGTAAAAGTTTTATGGGGGAACCAGAAGATGGAAGAGGCAACATGGGAACCCGAGGAGCATTTGATGAAGAACCACACAAGTTTTTTTATGCAGTAATATTCTATAAATTTCAATGAAGAATGTATTTGAAGGAGGGGAGAATGTAACACCCCAATCTTCCACGGCACGCTTCCCTTTGAATAATACAATAGCGTGTGTTGTACGCAACTTCGAGTTCTAAAACACCACAACCAATCAAACTAGCCATTATGAATAGTAATACACAATTTTTGAAATTTAATAAATTTTCACTTTCAAAATGGATATCATATTTGGAATCGGAATATCAAAATTTGCTTTGGGTGAATATTTGGTATTTTTCTAAAAACATTCAATTTTTTGATGAATAGTGAAAAACACAAAGTTATTATTTAAAACCAAATTTATATTTAAATAATTATTTATTTAAATTAAATTTATTTTAGGTCAGAATTGATTCATAACACCTATGAAAGTTCAATGTAATTCCTTGGAGTAAGTTTATAATAATTTTAGATAGATAAAAATTTTATGGAACTTTTTACCGTCTTTTACCCACCTCCTAGGAGCATTTTCAAATTTACATAAAACATAATTTTACAGCTTCTGTGAGTTTAATTTCAAAACATTGAGACACACTATGGATATTAGAAATTAAATTCTGGTTCAATAAGATGAAAATAATTTTTGGTGAATAATAACGTTTTACTTTTATTTACCGTGGTTAAAAGTAAATATGTTAATTAAGGGTAAAAATGATATTATTATTACCCTAACACATGTCCAAATTCTATTGGGTAAGTATAATTCAACCAAAAAAATCATAGGAATAAAATATGATCCTTTAGGTTCACTTGGATTAGATTAGGACATTTATTATTATTTAATTCAAAGAAGAGTTAAAAGTGTTAAATTAAATGTTTATTAACTAACCAATATTTAATATAGGGTTACACATAAGAAAAAAATCAACTATAAATATTAATTAGAAAGATAAAAAGATTTCCAAAATAATGTTATTTTATTTATATTTTTTAGACATTATAAAATTTAATTTCTTTACGAGACAATTATGATGTAGTAATTACCTAATTAATGAAATATTAAAATAATTGATATTATAAATATCTAAATAAATGTAATTTGATAATTTTTATGCATTCATATAATTTTATAGGTTAGTATGGAATTTTAGTGTTGGTTAGATGAATTGGTTTTGAAGTAATAACACTGTTATGAATTTAGCAAAAACCAAATACCAAATAGTGTCAAAATTGACGTAAAAGAGTTTTTAAAACAAATATAAAATTATTAATTAATATTTTATTCATAAAAATATAATTTTCGGACAAATGTATTATATAATTATAGGTGTATAATTAATTAACCACTTGGGGTTCTCTTGGATGTTTATATAATGTTTATTAACCATAAAATATAAAAATACAAAGATACATGGTAAATGTCAAACTATTTAACTAAGAGTTAAATCAAAAATATAAAGTTAATATAGTGACCCAAACCTATCTAAAACCTATTAGTTGAGTGGTATTCGAGCCATCCCCACCTTAGACTTTAAATAATTAATTTTTAATTCATTATAAAATTAAAATTATTTTCTTATAAAATAATATTTCTAGCTTTTCCTAAGGTGCCCCTCACCCCTCTTATAAAAGAGCACTCTCCATTCTCTCTAATTCACACCTTCAAGGCCATTTGGCTCGGCCAAAACCTTCCCAAAAACCCTATAAACTATCCACCCATTATACTAGAGGTCTTACTTTATTCATAAAACCATCCTACAGATCCCTTTTGATCAAATCAAAATGAAAAACCCGAAGAAGAGTTAAATATTTCATCACCTCTTTTGAGTTCCTTTCATCTTCCACTTCCTCATTAGTTGTTGTTTCCATTATAAAATAACAAATCCAGCCTCTTATATATACTATAATAATATTATAAATATGGTAAAACCATATTAATTATTCTATCTAACTTTGAATGACATGTCACCAAACATGAGTATGTACGGCTTACCATCTCCACGTCGTGTTGTAATTGTTATTCAATACATTATTTTTTGGATGGGTATAATAATGATGTGTAATTGATGTAAATAATAAATATAACAAGATAATTATTCTGTTTATATGATATACCATCCAATTATATATTATTCAAATATCAAAAGAATGATATTGTAGCTCGCGCGTACGAACGGATTACCGTCTACACGAACGCGATAAGGTTCATTCCCCATCATATCCATTCAAGACTAATTTTCATTAGATGATTAAAAATAATGTTTAAATACTTAATATAATTCTGAATATGTTTAAGATACATCCCATCTATAACCAACATGACTCAGGCAACAAATAATTTAATGGAAAATGAATCTGTTAACACCCGAAACATTGATAATACTAAGATATTATTAACAAAGAAATGTTAAAAGATCATATATATTATCATATTAATGTATATGATTCTTGTAAAATTTTATAATAATTTTTTTACTATTATAAAAAAAATTAACCTATCCTCGGACAAGGAAATGTATGATTTAAGGGTTAATTTCACAATCTATTTATTATCCGACGTTGTTTTTATGTAACTATCTACTGGGACCTCTTTATCATCCACATCAATGTTTCTTAAAAATGTATTCCAAAACATTTTTAAAATATAATATACTATTGGTTAAAGTCATTTATACCCTTGTTTGACTTTTTATAAAATGGTTTGAAAGGAATCTTTTTTTCTCTTTCCAAACAAGGTACCTTGTGACCTTTTCAAAAAAATTATGGCCGGAATGTTTTTTTAACTTACACGGTGGGTGAGCCAATTTTCTACCGTTATAAAATCGTCAAAGCTTCCCTAACAATATTATAAGAATATTTTCAAATGTAAATTTTTTCTAATATAATTACATGGCTTTTAAATGATTTCAAAATAGAAAGATATATTTCTCTAAAAGGATTTTTATTTCAACTATGTTTACATCCTTTGATGGATTTTATGTTTGTTTGATGTTTATTTATTATGATACAAAACATCCATATTGTATTGAAGGTTTTGTGGTATGTTTGAATATGGATGTGTTGCTTTATACCATTTATGGTTTATGGATAAAGTAATGATATTTCGTATTCTAGTTTTAATACTAATGTTTATGTTATGATTAAACCTTTTCATATGAGGAATGAATTAGACTATGTGATGGGTGGAGCCTGCTATAGCTCCTCGATGCATCTGTAGGGATCATGTGACAAACTAGTGTCTTAGCACAGGGCCTTGAAAAAATCTTATTTGAAGTCGTGGCACAAGGCCTTGACTATGTGGTTATGAAAGTCTGGCATTATGCATTCCATCATTATGAAAGTGGCTATTGATATTGCATGTGATTGTTAGACTAGTAGAATATCCTTGTGAGTAAGTAAATGGAATTATTTGGACTTATATTTTCCATATTATGATGAGGTTTATGTTGAAAGGTCTTTTGATTTATTTCTATACATTTCCTTAAATGTTTATGCTTATTTATGAAAGTTTCCGCTATATTGTTATCCTTACTGAGCATCTGAGCTCAGCCCTTTATATGTTTTATTTTTCCTAGGACGTGAAGAAGTATATTATAACTGACCTGCAGGGATATTCTATGGGATCTCTATGTTTTACATTGAAACATTTTTGTTGTAGTTTTCTATTTTAGGATGTAATGTAAAGCTTATGAATGTATCTAGTACTTCCAAGGCTACTAATGTAATCGGTCTTTCGAGAATTGATCTGTTATGATCATGACAATGTTATGTAATAATGAATTGACTCTGGGTAACTGGGGTTGGGGAATTGAAATCTTACTTTTCAGATTATATAACAATGATAAGAATGTATAATAATATTATACTTTATTCCTTTATCAAAATACAGAGGAAATAACCTTTAAACAAAACTAGTAACAAGTAGAAAATATTTTATCCCAAAAAGTAGGGTATCTAATAACCTTGGATAAAGGTCCCTTTATTTATACTTTCGTGAAAGATTGTCATACCCACACTAGGGTAATCCCTCGATGGGAATATCAGAATCTGTCTTGTTATCCCCGCAAACCCTTGATCTTTAAGGTAGTCGGCACCTCTGTCTTCTTATCCTCCGATGTCCTATATCTTTATGGTAGTCAGAAGCTCTGTCTTCCTATCCTTGGAAGCCCTTGATTGTACTCAGCAACAATTGCAGTTGCACAAAGAAATTTGAAAAAGATGTTTAGTGTGCACAAATAATTAGAGTCTCTCTCTCTAGAAATCACTTTGACAGCATGTAATATCTAGAGTGATGGAATGCTTGATTATCAATTATGAGCTTATACAAATAAGCTCCTATTTATAGGCACTTTTCCAATGGTCAACTCCCTCCTCCAACAGTCATATTTTTCCTTGAATTCATGATTGAAGTGTACACATGTCACTCAAATAATGGTTAGTTAGAAGTAGATTCGACGATATCATTTCATAAAAATTGAAAGTAAAATGAAGTTACTTATACAAATATATTTTTCAGATTCTAAATAAAAAATAGAATTCATAGTCTAACCAAATAATCATTCAATTATTATAAGATCTGGATATTCATTTTCTATTTTACAAATAATTAGGAATCTGAATTCTATAGATTTCAGAGTCTTAATTCCAATGAATTTGGAATCTGAATTCTGAGGAATTAAGAGTCTAAATTAAGAATAATTCGGAGTCTGTATTCTGAGGTATTTGAAGTCTTAATTCTAAATAATTCTGATTATGAATTCTGAGTAATTTAGAGTCAAAATTATGAGGAATTCAGAGTCTTAATTATAGGGAATTTAGTGTCTTAATTCAGAGGAATTCACAATCTGAATTCTGAGGAATTTTGATTCTGAATTCTAAGGAATTTGGAGTCTGAATTTCAATGAATTCGAAACCTAAATTACAAGGAATTTGTTGTCTCCATTTCAGAGAATTCAGAACTTCAAAATAGAATACTCTATTTCTATGGATTTATAGGATTCTAAGTTTTTAGATATATACCAAAAATTTCTGTAGTAATTAAATGAGTTGGATTTAGGGAGACTATAAAATGAACAATGAAAACATAGTTAAGGATAAAAATTTACTTGGAGACATGGAATTTCCTAGATAAAAATAATATTTTGGGAAAATATAATTTCCCTTAAGATAAAGTGTTTGTGATTTTCAAAACATAGGGAAGTGGAAATTCATAAGGAAACCTTATTGAATCAACAATATCTCCCTTTTTGGAAAGCACAATCATCCTTACGAAAAAGAATATAAGTTCTTAGAATTTTTCTTTATGAACATAAATTAAAAAATTATCTCCCTTTACTTATGAATCTTGATGAATATGACTAACTCCACCTTAGGTTTTTAAATCCCTAAGGATCATATTCTTAACTTCCGTAAAGATATTTTACTTTTTCTTCTATAAGGAAATATTCTCTGATAAAACAGTCCCTTAGATTGACTCACCCTTACTTAGTAAATTCTCTTATTTACTTAGTATTCTTTTTATCATTCCATTCTCCCACTTTGTTATTTTCAAAAAGTAATTTAGAGAATATAAAATATTTGGAACCCGAAATATTACTATTATAAAACAAAAAAACATGAAGCATAACCAAAATTTTCAATATAATTGGAAAATTTCGTTCAAGATAGGTAATAAAACAAATGATCAGCGTTAAGGGAAACAATCAACCTTATTTTTTCTTTGTAAGAATCTTCTTGATAATGGTCTTCAGCATTTTAATCACCTTATGATTCTCTTTAAAATTTCTGAGTAGTTCATCTTGGTCATTATTTTTCTCTCCAAAACATTGATCATTTTTTCTTAAGACATAAGAATTTCTTCCTATGTATTAAAAAGTTATTAGTTTTTGATAAGTTTTCTTTGAAATAATTTCATATATCTCTTTCCCTCTTCAGATTCAAAGCAACTAAATTAAGATTCCCATTCAAATCCGTGACTTCCTTCTTCTGAACTGTTTTTTCAAGATTGAGCTTCTCATAAAAACATATATTAAAGTCTATGATCTTTGTATATTTTGTATCAAAATCATCATTCATATTATCTTGAATCTCATCAAAGATTATCATTTATTCTATTTTATAATTTGACAACTTATTAATTTCTTTGAATGACCTCTTATGTGCATCATACCCAATATAGTTGGTTTTAAAATCAGCCTCAGGCCTGATGAATTTGTCTATAAGCATGGAAACTGAATCTGATTTCTAATGAAAGGAATCCTGAACCATATGAAACCTCGAGTAAATACGTGAAAACAAGGGAATTGTATCAACCAATTTCATCAGGGATTTATCCACAAAATCATGTCCCATAGAAGACGATTATCAATGAGATTCTCTTGTTAGTGAGGATACTCTCTCTACCTCAATAGACTTTCTTTTAGATGATCCATAAACATCTTTCATAGACACCATATCCATTTAGGTGTATCAGCCGCCACCTTCATTCTTTAATCAACCCTGTAAATGATTTCAAAAACCATTGGTTGTTCAAGTTCACTATCTGATAGTTGGCTTACTTTAACTTCCCCATCCATTTCCTTTTCAGTGTCATCCACCCGATCCTCTGGTTAAACCAAATCCTGGTTGCTTCTCTCTTATTTTTATGGTATTTTACTTCTTCTTGACCTTCATCACCATTTCCTTGGGAAGAAAGTTTAGAACATTCTTCCCAGGAAGTCTGTATTGATAATTTCATAGAAGGACTATCCTTCTCTTGATATTATTCAACTTGCCTTATCATATCTTCTATATCATCACTACCTTACTCTTCTTCTCCTTTCACATCCACTTCTTGCACAACCTCTTCCACTTAGTCCGATTCCAGAATGACCATCATCTTTTCCCAAAATATCTACTGGTACTGGTTCATTGAGAAATGTTATAATTACAGGAATCTACTTAGAAACTTTCTTAGTTTCCTTGAGAAGGTATTGAACAATCTCAACTTCATAAATTTTCTTCTTTTTCTTCTTCTCTTTTTCATTTTTCTAAAATTCCTCACCATTCATAACAATTGCTGATTTTTCCTTAGTAGGTTCCAATCCAATGCTTGGCTCTCCTTCCTTATTATTCTTCTTATCTTCTCTCCACTTAGCAACTACTTCATCCAGATAGGTTGTTTCATTTTTATTTTTTAGAGGTGTTGATTGGGTTTCCTGAACAGCATGAGTTTTTCATTGGCTTTCGGTTCCATTAACATTCTCTCCTTTCCACCCTAATCGTATGCCTCAGCTACATCCAAATTTTTGGACAAGGCATCGATCTCACTTTCAGACAATTCATCAAATTCTTTGGATTTTCCATTCAAACTGACCTTTATCCTCCTCAAAGTATCATCACTGAGAAACATTACTTAAAAAGATATTAAATTTGAACAATAAAGGATTTTGAATGATTCTAGGCATAAGAAAATGATATTAGATAGGATTGTTGGATATATAATTATCTTCAATTTGAGAGTTCCATTATTGAAATTTTTAACTATCATCAATATATACATCACTAAGTTTAGGTTTTTCACATTGATTAGAAAATCCAAAACATAGATTTCAAATTTCTTTACAGAGTCCTTATCTATTTTTCTAGGAATAAGAAATCCCTGAACCCATAAATCTAACATTCTGAATTTTATAGAGATATGTTTTATCCTTGATGTTTTCACTCCTTTGAGTTTGAGGAACTCTATAGATTTTCTTTATCAAAACATCATGCCTGATCAAGTAGTTTGTGGGTGCCGAATGTGGCTTCTACTTCATGAGGTATTCCAACGATAATAGTTTCCTTATTGTAGGATAGAGAATAAGTTGTTCCATAGAATTTCAATGATAACATATCTCTCCCATCGTAATTAAAAAAACATATGGATTCATAGAAATCAATAAGAAACACCGGATAAACTGGATCTTTTCCTTTCTGTTTTGTTACACACAGGCTTTGCCTGCCATTCAACATGATGTAATTTGAAATGAGAGAATCGTACTTTGTAAAGAACTTATGATCATAAAACCATTCTTTTTAGATTTTCCATTCAAAAATTTCCTTTTTTTAATGACATTTTCTTTTGTAGGGATGCATCCAAAGACATTTGAACTTTATAAGATCAGAAAAATAGAATGTCACTTCAGTAGAGAGGTAGAGCTTTGGCATGCTAGTCTTGAAAACAGATGTGGGAAAACCATTAGGGGGACTTTATAAATACTTTGAGCGGACGATTGATTTTCCATGAACGATCCAATGGTTGAAACTGGGTCGATAAGATTTGATGGTTGGGATGAAATCGGAAGAATGATTTTGGAAGATTCTGATCTTTTGTGTTTTTTAAGATAAAACATTAGATTTATGGAAAGTGAATCAAAATTGTTTTTCCTAAAACGAGTTTAAAATACCAAGAAGTATAATTTTATTATTAAAATTTATGAAAAGAAAGAAACCTTCCAGGTTTCTAAGAAAATTATCATTAATATTGAAAATTCTCTTTGAAGAATTTTAGATCGTGGAATTTTTTATTAGAGAAATGAAATTTCTGAAATTGAGAAATTCTTAGACTACAAAAATTTTATATTAAAAAAATTAAATTTATAGAAATATTATGACTATGAAAAATTTTAACTATGAAAATTTTTATACTACAAAAAATTTAAACAACGAAAAATTTTAAACTACAAAGAAAATGTACTCACCTTTTGAAAAGGATTTCCTTAATGTAAGGATATAGTTTTCAACAAAATGTTAATATAGAATATTACCTTAAGGTTATAATTCAGAAATTTTGTTTAATGTATTTAAATATATTGGATGGTAAAGATCTTTTGAAATTATCAGTAAGTTGTTCTTGTAATTCGATAAATTAAAGAATAATATCTTTTTTTGGAACCCCTATGAAATTGATTCCTAATATCTATGTGTTTTTTCGTGAGAGTGATGTGAAGGGTTTTTATTAGGGAAATAGAACTAGTGTTATCACACAATATGTGTGTTTTGGTAAAACTCATGCCATAATCTATGAGTGTGTGTTGCGTGTACAATACTTAAGCACAATAACTTCCAGCTGCTACATATTCAGCATCCACACTGGATAGTGCTACTGAGTTTTTATTATGAATGACCACGAAAATAATGAATCTCCTAAGAAATGAAAAGTTCAAAATGAAATTTTCCAATCCATTCTACAATAACCAAATTCAGCATCTGAAAAAATGTTTAAAAAAATCATTTCTAGAAATATAAAAGATTCATCAATCCAGGGTTCCCTTTAAGTAGAGAAAACTTTATTTCACTAATTTTAAATGAGATTCCTTGTGATGGGATTTTTATCTTGCACATAATCATACTAAAAACGTTTAATCTAGATGATTATATGATAAGTATAGTAAACTTTCTATCATACCTGTAAATGATGTCTGATATACTAGTTTCGAAGCTTTATCAAGATCAAGAGAATATGAGGTACCTATTGAAGTACTTATACCTTTAGTGTTGTCCTATCCATTATTTTTAAGAAGATAATTATTATATATATGTTGAGATATATAAGTTAATTTTGGTTTATGTGAAATTTAAAAACCTAGTAAAAATGTTAACTCACCCATCATACTCATTTCAAAATCATATTTCATTATATTCGTAAACAAATCAGTTAAATATTGCCGATTTGAAGCAACTATAATGTCATCAACATAAATTTAAACAATAAAAATATTTTTCTTATCTTTCTTTATAAAAATGGTTGGATCTGCAGTACCATTCACTACTGGAAAATTTCCATATACCCACACATTCAAGAAAAATTGTGGGCATCGTTTTTTTTTGAAGACTCGTTCCCATGGTTTTGGAAAACTGTGGGTACATGAATGTTTGTCAGGAACTATACCCATGATTTTGGAAAAACCGTGGGTATAGGAATTTTTTTTTGATAACCTATACCCACGGTTTTATAAAACTGTGGGTATAGGTTTCCCGTGTTATGGTGGGAAAACAAAATTCCACAGGAAACAAAAATTATTTGGTGATAAAGACTATCCCCACATTTTACCCTTCTATACCCATGGTTATTATTAGTATATTTTACTATATACTAATATATAAACATGTAATATTCATAGGTTAGTTAGGTAGATGTTTTGTATTGTTCTCTGTGGTCATAGGTTCAAATCTGGATGACCGCATTTTTTTATAATATAGCTATCAAAATTAATATATTAAAATAAATGAATATATTTTAATATAAAAAGGAACTTGCTCGGTTGGTTAGGCATTGAATTCATAAAGATAAAAATGCAGGTTCAAATCCCATAGGATTTATTTTTTCAAATTGGGATGTTTATTAATATATAAAGAATAATATAGATGAATATACCCGTAAGTGGCATAGCTTGATTAGTGTTGCTCTTCACTTTCGAAATGTAGGATGCGGGTTCAACACCTGATACCTGTGTTTTGTATAAAAATATATACCCATGGTTTTAAAACTTAAGGGAAAGGATTTTGACAGAGTGTAAATAGGGTATGAGGCCTTGACATGGTGGAAAAAAAGGTATGCCCACATTTTGGAAAACCATGGGTATAGGTTGGGAAACTATCTCGACTCCTCGATTGCCCATGGTTCCAAAAACCATGGGTATAAGTTATTTTGCTAGTAGTGATTAACATATTTTTTGTAGTAAAAATCTTGTAAGTCCATCATACTAGGCTCTAGGGCCTTGTTTATGTCCATATTAATCTTTGGTAGGTTTGAAAATATTTTATGGAAGTTTTTTGTCTTCAAAACATGGATCTTTTTCAACAAAAACTTCCACTTGAACATATCCATTAAGGATAGCACATTTTACATCTATTTTAAACAAATTAAATTAAATAATGTTATAAAGGCAAGTAAAATACGAATAGATTCATTTCTAGCTACTGGAGTATATTTTTCTTCATATTTTATTCCATCTAGTTGATTATAGAATTTAGTAACTAATTGAGCTTTATTTCATAAAATGATTCTATTTTCATCACGCTTATTTATGAAGACACATTGTACTCCAATAAAAAATGTTTTCTTACATCTTTAAACCAAGGTCTAGACATTTTTCCTTTTGAATTCATTTATCTCATCTACCATGGCCTTTATCCAATCATCCTCACCAAAAGCTTCATCCGTTCTTTTTTATTCTAATTGGGAATAAAATGCAAGATGTTCTACTTCATTTCATAAGTAACTTCTAGTCCTTATAGGTTCATTTAAATCACCAATGATACAATCATTGGGAGTATTCTTAAGAAAAAATTGATTTGGGTTTTGTAAAACTTGTTCATCAATATATGGTTGGAAATCATCTAGGGTAAATGATTCAGAAATATTTTAATGAAAATTTTTCTTATCAGAAGGATATTATATCAATGTTTGATAATATCATTTTGAAAACAAATATGGGGATGAAGGTCGGGGTAGTTTAAAAATAAAAAGACTAGTTTCATCAAATTTACCATGCACTATTTCTTCGGTAGTACAAGTATTTTTATTAAAACCTCTATAATCCTTAGAAGTTGTGGAGTAGCCTATAAAAATTCATTCATCATATTAGGTGAGAATTAATATAGATTATCTTTAGTATTCTTAATGAATACTTTTCAACCAAATACCATAAAGTATGAATTTTTGGGTTTTATACCATTCCTCAATTTGTAAGGGGTTTCTTTAAGAAAACGTCTAATAGAAACTTGATTTATAGTATAACAATAAGTACTTACAACTTCATTAAAAAAGTGTTAGGATATATAATATTCAATCAACATGGTTCTAGTTATCTTTTAAAGAATCTGATTTCTTCTTTCAACAACACCATTCTATTGAGGAGTTCTTCGAGCTGAGGCATTGTGATAAATTCCTCTTTTATTACATAAAGTATCAAAATATTAATTTTGAAATTCTCCTCCATGATCACTATGAATAGTTATAAATGGAAGGTTTTTCTCATTTTTCACATGGGAACTAAAAGTTTTAAAATAAGAAAAATCTTCAAACTTCACTGTTATAAAATAGTCCCATGTAAAGCTAGTGTAATCATCAACTAAGACAAATACATAATACTTTTCTCCAATACATCCAGTTTGTGTTGGACCGAAAGGATCCATATGAACTAACTACAATTCACTATAATTTATGACGTCACCTATTAATTTAAAACCTGATTTATTTTTCTTGATGAAATTATAAGGATCACAAACTTTTGAACAATCAAATCTAAGCTCCGGGTGATCTGTAACTAGTCTTTTCTTTGTGAGTTGATAGAAGTTCCTAAGGTTATAGATTCCTAGAATTCTTTTCCATGACCAAGATTTTAATTCTATTGAACTATGGAAAGGTAGATCTTCGCTCCTAAGGCCTTCTGAGTTTAGTGTGTATACATTATCTTGCCTATAGGAAGAAAGAATTAACTCTTCCTTAGAATTGTGTACTAAGCATTTATCATTCCTAAAATTAACAAGGTAACCTTCATCATATAATTGAATTATACTAAAGAGGTTATGATTGAGACCCCAAACAATAAAACATTTTAAATTAATGTTTTTTCAAGAATATTAATGTTACTGATACTAGTTATTTTTCTCTGAGCATTATCTCTGAATTTTTATTTTACTCCTTTTGTCTTGATAATATTTTCAAAGAAATTTTTGTCACTAGTCATATTCGAGGAACATCCACTATCTATGTACCATGTAATGTTATTGGTACTTACATTTTTTTTAAAATAATAAGATTTGGACTTTGAGAATCAAAACTTTCTTAGATCCGGATATTTTAGAAAGAAATGTTTTAGATATTCACATTTTCATAGAAAAATAAGCTTTCTGAAAACCTAATGATTGAATTTTGTTTAAAGAACAATTTTTTCCAAATGTCCACCACACTAACATTTAGTGCGAAATGGAGTACTTTGGAGAACAAAATAGTTATTAATAAAAACTTTTTTACACTAAGTCTAACCAAATCTAGAACTATTTCTTAAAGGTCGAATTTGGGAATACATATTGTCAAGATTTTCCTATCCTTGGGTAAAATTTGACACACATTTCTATAAGGAAAATATTTTTGACATTAGTTTTGTAACTATTTTTTTATCCTCAAAAACATTAGTTTTAGCACTAGAGATAGACTCTAAAATATTTCTCTAAAAATTTACATTTTCAAGATCTTTAGAAAGTTTATCCTTCTATGAATGAACTTCCTGGAGATTTTTATAAATATTTTCTAAATCAAATTTTTTTATTAAGATCTATAAAAATATTTGATACTTATTTAGTTAAAATAGATAATATAGAATTTTCCTTATCAGTCTTTTCGTGAGTTTAGAATTTTTATTCTCAAGAAGTTTATAAATTCTAAACACATCTTCATAAGAAGGTAATGTATTATCATCTGATTAGGATGACTCATCATCTAATGATTTGTAGTATTTATCATCAGTATAATTTTTATTAAAAGATGCAATATTAATAGATTTCAAATTTTGTACCTTGGACATTAGGTAATGATTTTCAATGGGTAGTTTGTCTAGTAAACCAAGATTCTTCTTTTCAGAAGATTCATACTCTGATGATTCATTAGGTGATTCACCACCATTTTCACTCCAGGTATCATTATCTTAAATGACATTCATTCCTTTATCATATTAGTGAATCTTTCTATTACTCTTAGGATGATTTTATATTATAACATTTTTTATAAGCATAGGATAATCTATCCTTATATGCCCTGCTCTTTTACATTCATATCAACTGACTTCTGAGTCTTTCTTGTCTTTTTTTCATTCCTCTTATATCTATACTGAAATTTGTTTTCCAACTATCTTGTTCATCCTTCGAGAAAGATTAGCTAAATCATTTTCAGAATGTTCAAATTCACTAGATGCATATAAAATAGTGACTTTCTAATACTAGGATCATGTAACCCTTTTATGAGTATTGGACTTAGTAATAGTAAAGGAAACACTTCCATTAACATTCTTCTTCTTTTTCATGTCAGTATCACTTTTCATTCTAGTCTCATGTTGAATAATATTTCCAAAAATCTCATCAAGAGTAATTTTAGATACTTTCATATTCTCATGAAGAGTTGTTCTCTTTGATTCACACTCATTATGTGTAATATCAATAATTTTGTCTACAAGAGCTTCATCATCATGACTTTTCTCTCCCATATATTGTAAACATTTGACAATAGTCATAAATATTTTTTGGACTCTGCAAAATGGTACTCTATAAGGAAATAGAAATCCATGATATTCTGATCTAATAAATGTTCTTCTTGTCTCTATAACTTTGGATATACCAAAATGTGTAACTTCTAATTTCATCCAGAATTTGTTAGCAGCTTCACAAAAAGAAATTTAAATATATATAATCCAGTTCATGGAAGGTAACAAAGTATTGTGTACCTTGTAATTTAGTGGATATTCTGACTTTTCATGGTTGGTGAAGGTTTTTACATCCTCATGAGGAATTTTATAATATCCAGTAAGCATTACTATGTTTTCTAATCTAGTATTAATAAAAAAGTCTTCATTCTATCTCTTCAACTTTTATAATCATTACCATCAAATATATGTGGTCTGGTCGGATTTAGATTGTCAATCAAACTGACATTCATTCCTGCCATTCTGTAAGAAAATATATTTCCACAAAAACTTACTAATAGAAAAGGCTTATTAACAAAGATAAAAATATATTAAGAAAGAAAAGTTAAGCAAGAAAATTTAGAATAAGGAAAACATGAGAAAGAAAACATTTATGTGAATATAAGTATTTCAGAGACCTATTCTGATACCAATTGTAGGATCGAAATAATGATTTAGATGTCCAATTATAAGATGGGGTGAATTGAATGCTTAAAAAATTTTATCCTTTAGGAAAACTATGTTTATCAAAGTTTGACATGGTAAATTCACAATATATCTTTTATTTCAATTAAAAAAACATGCTAAGTTCTGGAAATATGTGTCTGGAAATGAAACCTACGGAAATATTTCAAGGAAAAGATTCTACCATAAAGCGTAGAGAATCTTTCTTATCAGAGTATAGAACAATGATAAGAATGTATAAGAAGATTATACTTTATTCCTTTATCAAAATAATACAAAAATAAACTTGAAATAAAACATGTAACAATTAGAAAATATTTTAACCCAAATAGTATGTATCCAACAACCTTGGATAAAGGTCTCTTGATTTATACTTTCAATAAAGCATGTCTTACCCACACAGGGGTAAGCCCTCGATAAGAATATTGTAATTTCTCTTGTTATCCCCACAAGACTTCTATCTTTGTGGTAGTTGTCACCTCTGTCTTCCTATCCCTAGAAGTTCTTAACCATTAAGGTAGTTGGGACATCTATAATCATATCCCCAGAAGCCCTCGATTGTACTTAGCAACGATCTGAGTCGCACAAAGCAAGCTAAACAATATGTTCAGTATGCAAAAAGCATGATAGTTTCTCTCTCTCTATAAATCACATTGATATCATGTAAACTCTATAGTGATGGAACAGTTGATTCTCAATTATGATCTCATTCAAATGAGCTCCTATTTATAAGAACTTCTCAAACGATCAGATCACCCCTATAACAGTCGTATTCTTCATTGAATTTCAAAGGAATCTGTACACATGTCACTCAAACAACGATTAGTTAATAATAAATTGTACATCATAGTTTCAAAACATGTGTAAGGAAAATGATTTTACTTAAACAATATATTTTTTTACTCTATGGAAAAATATAATTGGGATTCTAACCAAATAAAAAAATCAATGTTTATATGACATGGATATTCGGAATCAATTTTATAAAGAATTTGGAAGCTGAATTCTATAGATTTCAGAGTTTTAATTATAATGAATTAGGAATCCACATTCTGGGGAATTTACAGTCATAATTTTGAGAAATTTGGAGTCTGAATTATGAGGAATTCAGAGTTTGAATTGTAAGGAATTAAGAGTCTGAATTATGAGGAATTGGGATTCTAAATTCTAAGACATTCAGAGTCTAAATCCTGAGGAATTCGATTTCTGAATACTTAGGAATTCTGAGTTTGAATTCTTAAGAATTTAGAGTCTAAATTTCATATAATTAGGAGTCTAAATTTTAGATAATTTTGAAGCAGAATTTCAAAGAATTAGGAGTCTGAATTTCATAGAATTCGAAGCCTGAAAAAAGAATACTCTATATCCAAGGATTTATAGGATTACAAGATTTTAGATTTGAAACAATATTTTTCCTTAAATAAAACGAGTTGGATTTTGAGAGACTATAAAATTAACAATGAAAACTTAGGTAAGGATAAAAATTTCCATAAAGAAAAGAAATTTTAAATATGAAAATTACCCTTATGTAAAATATAATTTTTCTTACGTTAAAGAGTTTTTAATTTTCAAACCACAGAGAAATAGAAAATTCATAAGGAAACCTTATTGACTCAAAATATAGTTTCCACCTTAGCATCAAAATCAGAAATTTTAGTTTTATATGGCTATTTAGTTAGTTGTTTATATACCTAAGATAGATATTTTTTATGTGGGATGGGTTTGGAAAGATGACTGAACTAGTTAAGATGTTCATTTTGAGATTATTTGATTGGGATGCATAGCCCAAGAATATGTACATTGATAATAGAAATTTCTCGTATGTTTTCATTAGATGATCCTATATTCTAGATAGCATGAGATGAAATGTGTAGGATGAAATTCCCATTGAGATATACACATATATTTTGAATTTATTAGAGATATTTTTTGTACTATGAGTTTGTGTTTTTTATTTAAAATATTTTTTGTTATTTTAAAATACATTATTTTAAAAAATATTCATTTGAAAATGATTTGATTTTAATTTATCATCTTGTTATATTAATTTATTTAAATTTATGTAGAAATGTGTGTTATATTTTTTAATATTTTAATTTTCCATTCTAATTTTTTTTTACTAAATGTTTTTAGTAATTATTATATAATCAAGTTATCTCCTATATAAAATTTCTTCTTTTTTATTTTTTAACACGTAAGCTTTTCATTTATTTAATAAGTATTATATTTTTAATAAATTTTATAATTGAATAAAAACAATAATATTTTTATTTTATTCAATCATAGTGTAACACACCAATATTTCATAGAAAGTTATTTTATATAAAATAATTCAAAAGCTTGCATTACACGCAACACTAAGTTCGAGCACTCCACGACTTTCCAAACTAGCCATTCAAAAATCGGTTATCAATAGTATTAACTGAATTTTTTATTTTATAAACTCCATATAATTTTATAATCCATATTATGTGTTTCTTAGACATAATATAAGAACAAATTCATTTTTCAGATAAAAGAAGTATGTTTTAAAAAATGCAATTTTACCATCTTTTCATGGAAAACCCTCTTTTAAAACCAATATTTGAAACATTTATATATTCAATTTAATTAAGTTAAATTCTTCTCTAGAATTGTTACATAAAAATATATTTTGGACAAATTTTTACTGCATTTCCGGTAACTTTCATATTTTGATGAATATTGAAAAATACTAAATTATAATGGAAAACAACTTTTTTAATCAAAATAATTTATAATATAAAATTATGAATTTTAGTGGTTTTGAAGTATAATTAAATTATATTTTTACCATTTAATACAATTTAGGTAATTATATGTAATTTTACATTGAAATTTGACATAAACACATGTCAATCTGTTGATAGTTTTTGCTTTTTTAAAAATCATCTTTTTGGTTTTGACAACGTGAATTAATTTTAAATTAATTTATAAAAATTATATGTATTTAATTTAGTAAAATAGAATTAATTTTTGAATTCATAATATCAAAATTAATTTTGGGTTAATTTTTGGTATTTTCTGAAAATATTCAATTTTTTATTAATAGTGGAAAACACTGCGTTATTGTTTAAAACATAATTTTTATTTAAATAATTATTTATTTTATTTATTTTAAGTCAAAATATATACATACTACCTATATATGTTCAATTTAATTCATTGGGGTCATTTAATAATAAGTTTAGATATATAAAAGTTCATTGAACGTTTTACCGTCTTTTACACACCTTCTACATGCATTTCAAAATTTGCATAGAACATAAATTTACCCCATATATGAGTGTAAATTAAAAAATCCGAGTGACACAGTTTACATAATTAATTAAAATTTGGTTCAATAAGATGAAATTTGTTTTTGTGAATACTGACTTTTGACTTTTATTTACCACGGTTAAAAGTAAATAAAGTAATTAAGGGTAAAAATGATATTATAATTACCCTAAAACAAGTCCTAATTCTATTGGATAAGTGTAATTCGACCAAAAACCAAATGTTTAATAAAATATGATCCCTTTTGGTCCACATGGATCAGATTAGGACATTTATTATTATTTTATTTAAAGAAAGGTTAAAAGTGTTAAATTCAAAGTTTAATAACTAAACCATTTTTAAAATAGGGTTATACATAAGATAAATTAGATTATAAATATTCATTAGAAATATAGAAATATTTCCTATATAATGGCATTTAATTTATTGTGTTTAGACATTAAATAATTTAATTTATATATGACATAATGAGGATCCAGTAATTACCTTATTTATGAAATATTAAAATAATTGACATTATAAATATATAAATAAATGTTAATTGACACTTATAATAAATTGTAATTATTTTATAGGTTAATATTACATATTAGGGTTTATTAAATAAATTTTATGTGAAGTGATAAAGTTTTTATGCCTTTCAAAAAAATCAAATACTAAATAGTGTCAAAATTGACATAATTGAGTTTTTAAAACTAAAAATGCTATATTATTAATTGATATAATATTACTAAAAGTCTATGGTTCTACTAAATTACATAGATAAGGTTATATATATTAATAATAAATGACTTGGGGTTTTCACGGCTTGTTATAGTAAATTTTTTAACCATATAATATTAAAAAACAAAGAGACATGGTAAATGACAAACTATTTAACTAAGAGTTAAATCTAAAAGAAAAGGTTAGTATGGTAACCTAAAATTTTCTAAAACCTATTTTATGAGAGGTTTTTATCCCATAAACACATTCTACTATAAATAAATCATTTTTTAGCCATTATAAACTGAAAATTATTTTATTATAAAATAATATTTCAAGCTTTTCCTAGTGACCATCACCTCCTTTATGAAAACGTAATTCCCCTTATCTTAATTTCACTTCTCCAAAGCCATTTGGATCAGCCAAACCCGGCCAAAATATCCTCCCAAATTTCCTCCATACATACTAGACTCCTTCCTTTGGTCATAAATCTATCCTAAGAATCTCTTTTGATCAAATCAAAAGGAAGAACCTGATGAAGAGGTAAATATTTCATCACCTCTTTCAAGTTCTTTTCTTCTTCCACTTCCTATTTCCTTTTTCGTTCCATTATAAAATAATAACTACAATATATTTTATATACTACGATGTTATTATAAATAACTTACAACCATATTCTTTATTCTATCCATCCAATAAATGACAAAGTCACCATATATGCGAATGTACGGCTTATCGTCTCCACGTCTTGGTGTAGTTTGTTATTTAAAGACATCATAATTTTGGATGAGTATAATATTGAATATAACTTATGTAAATAATAAATATAACAGGTTAATTATTCTTTATATGATATATAACATCAAATTACATATGATTTCACCATCAATATAATGATATTGTAGCTCGTGCGTACGTACAGATTACCGTCTCCCCGAACATGATGAGATTCATTCCCCATCGTAATCTTTCAAAAATAATTTTAATTTTATGATTAATAATAATTTTTCTGAATATAATATCATTATATATATGAATCAAATACATCCTATTAATAACAAACATGGCTTACGTAACCAAGCATATAATGGAAAGCGAATCAGTTAACACCCAAAACGATGGTACTACTGAAATATTATTAAAAAAAGAAATATTAGAGGGTCATATATGATATCATAAGAATGTATATAGATTTTTTATACTTTAATAACAAATATTTAGATATTATACAGGATTTTAATGTACCCATGACCAAGGAACAATAAAAGGTAAGGGGTTTTCATCTCACTTTTATCCCCGTGAGATTCGTGTTATATTTGCCACTATTAACTTTTGGGTGGTGTATGTACTTCCCATTATTGTATTTTTTGTGCAATATAATTTATTTTATGGATATTTAAATCATAATTGTATTATAATTCTTCCATGGGGTGTCTGTTTAATATGTTACCAAATCGGTAAGGGAATTTCAAATTTCAATTTCCACTAATTTAGTTTTACACAAAATTCATTGATTACTATACTCCAAGATTATGTGTGAAATAACTATTTATTTACTTATTTAGTAATTTCAAATACCCTTTGTGTGGATATCATTTTGATACACATAATCACCCCATTGATAAATTCTCAATTCATCGGTATGAACATGATAAGAGTAATTTTAAATCAATTTCTATTTGTTGAGTTAAACAACCAAGTCATTTCTGTTAATTTCACTAGAATATGTCTGAATGTCCTATGATTGATTTAAACTAAATATCCAATCATATTGAGTGTATTTATATTTTTCTCACATAATTATTTCATTGATTTGTCCTTAACATAAAGATACAGTCTTTATAAAGGAATTCATCTCAACTTACATTCCACTGAGTCTTCTTTGTTATTATGGACCAATTCAATTTTATTTGGTGTATATACTATACCTTGAAATAGTCTATCATGAATCCATTTATTCTCATGATATTATAATGTTTGTATTTAATCAATTTTTTTATTCAAGCATCTATCATTTGGTTAGGAACTCTAACTAAAATATCATTTTAAATGTTTTTAATATTTGTTCTTCTAAACCTTTCTCATTAATGTCCATGTTTTCAAAAAGGTTTTAATGATTTATTTATATAGACAATAATGATTTAAAATGTTAATTCCTTTACAAAGTTTCAAAGTGGTATGCAACAATTTGATTCAAAACTATATTTTAAATGACTTCCTTTATAAATTATTTGTCCTTTAAATGATTTCATCATTGTGGGATATTTCTCTAAATGATTTTTACTGATCATTAACTATGTAAAAATCCTTTACAGGAAATTATTCTGGATCGAGGTTCATTTATTATGATAAAATTATTATATATTGTATTGATGGTTTTGTGATATGTTGGACTGTGGATGTGTTATTTTCATACCTTTAACGGTTTATGGATAAAGTATTGACATTTCGTAAGCTAGTTTTAATACGAATATTTATGTAATGTTTAAACCTTTTCACATGAGGAATTCATTACACTCAGAAAGTGACTGGAGGATCCCGCTATAGATCCTTATGCATTGGTAGGTCTCATGAAACAAACTAGTGTCTAGGCACAAGGCCTTGAAAAAATATTATTTATAGTCTTGGCACATGGCCTTGACTATGAGGTTATGATGTCATGAATTACGCATTCTATCATTATAAAAGTGGATATTGATATTAAATGTTATTATTCGACTATTAGAATATCAATGTTAATATGTAAATGGTATTATTTGATTTTATCTTTTCCATATTGTACTGAAGTTTATGTTTATAAGTATTTTGTTTTAGTTTTATACATTGCATTAAATGTTTATGCTTATTTATGAAAGATTCTATTATATTGTTATCCTTACTGAGCATCTGAGCTCACCCACTCCTATGTTTTATTTTTACCAGGATGTGAAGAATTATTTTACGGTTTACCTATATGGATAGGCTAAGGAAATAATTGTGTTCAAAGGGGGGAAAATGTTGTTGATGTTTTTATTTCATGATTTAATGTATAACTTATGAATGTATCAAGTACTTACAAGGCTACTAAACTTCTCGGTCATCCAGGACTTGATTCCTTGTATCATTCCAATGTCATGTAATAATGCACCATCACGAGGTAATTGGGGTTAGGGTGTTATAGTTGGTATCAGAATAAGTCTAATAAAAACCTTGGAAACTAGATCTAGAAAAACATTAACTACAAAACACTACCCTAAGATAGACTTTGAGGATTAGTATTGAAGAACTTCCTAGAATTTTGGTTCTGTTGAGATTTTATGAGATTTCAAAGCAATACATCCCTACCTGGATACAAGCAGGTAGAGTCAGCTCTGGAACAGATGTACCTGGGGGTAAAACCAAAAAACACCACTTTGAGCTATCCTTGAATGGGAACTGGTGCATGATAACGATCTTTTCTACACTCTTGGTTACGACACTCCCAAGGGATATGGTTAGGATAATTCACATTTTCATTACAAACTGATTTGAAGGATTTTAATATAAGATGAGAATAAATATCCTTGGTAAATTTAAAGGTTTTTTAGATTGAAAATAAGTTGTTATGAGATTATGTAAATGATTTTATGGCTCACACTACGTTTTCTTGTATTAATCAATGGCTGAATTCCAAGAAAGTCATAGTAACATTGAACATGTTGTACAATGATGGCATGGTGGTGAAAATGAGCAGTGAAATGGAATATTGATAGTTGTAAAAGATATCATGTTCATATCAAATCTGTTTCCCAAAAATATGATCAGCAACATATATATTAACCAACTCCCAGATTCAACAGAGTAGACAAATGTGGTGAATGATAAGATCTCCAGTAGTGGAGACCATGAAAAAAATAAAGCTCAATTTCTATAAGGTACAAAATGATGAAAGATACACCTCGGTAATTACCTCAATGGAACAAATAAATGATTTATGTGTGGGAAAGAAGGACATAATGTAAATAATTACCATGGAAAAATGAAGAGTACTGTTGAAGAAAATAAAAAATATCCCAAGAATCAATTTATAGTCATTTTCCATAAATATAGGGGACATGGTCATTACCTGAGTGATTTCTCTATTCTATAGGATAACCTATTGGTCAAGGAAGAACCTATGTGGAAATAAATGGATGGTGAAATGTTTAAATGTATAACTGTTCTTCTTGAATGGCTTGAAGGCCTTCATTTTTATTGATTTTTGATAACCCCCCTTTCAAGGGATGAGGGGGAATCCTTAAAAGGCCCGTAGGCTCAGAGATTACGTGGCTCATAGGATTAAGATATTACATGACCCGAAAGTCTTTAAGGAATTCAAATAGACTATCTACAAGGAACTACCCCTCCCTAGTATCTGCTTCCTGATAGTAGCTCTCTACCTTTGCATGACCGTCTAGCTAGGCATCCCGAAATGTATAAGTGCTCTTTGTTGATGGGATTACTTTGGAATACTTTTCTCTTGTATGTGTAACCTTGTTGTTTGTTATGTGAAAGTTATATTTTAGGAATAATTATCTTTTCTGTTGTTGATATAGTTATAAATAACTGTTTGGGTTAATATGATCCTTGAATTTGAGGCAATTATAGGTTCATAAATTTTAGGATGAAAATGTGAGGTATGAGATAACATTTTTGATGAAATTATATTATGGTTATTTTGAAGAATTTATCTCATTTTTGGAATGTTATAAAATATTGTTTCTGAAAAGGACAACACGCAGACTGTGTGACAACAAGTCACGTTGGAAAAAGCTGTGGGAATCAAACCCAAAACCAGTGGGCGATTGGGATTTATCGCCTACCACTGGGCTTCGTGAAGTCGCTGGTTAGTGTGAATAATTGTTTTTAGTTAAATGATTTTATTTAGCAAAAAAATGTTGATTTGGGATCTTATGTCTTATCAAATATATATCCTTATTATAGGAAAATGATTTGATGATTAAGTGATAAATGCTATTTTGGAAGATGTTCACTCTGTTAGGAAAACTATATGGCTATGGAAAATAGAATACAATGTGATTTCATTTGATGAGTAATGGTGGATTTGTATCTATGTTTTTGTTGTGGATTTATATTTATTTGGGTTATTTATGGAAATTATTTATCTATCATATAGAATATGTGATTAGGTTAATTACTTTTAAGTATGTCACTTTAAGATTACTCGAAGTTATTTGGAGATTCAATTTAATGTGGAATACTTTGTAATCAAATTATTCTATGTTTTGGGTTTCAATATTAGATTGGATTATAATAAATGATTTTAAGCACAATTGTTTATTGAATGGTATTTATTGAACTTTGGGTATTGTTGGTTTAATTTTAGAAATTAAGATTAGAATTTATTTCTCTAACGGATTTTCCTTTTTGGGGATCATCTGATCTGGTACTAACCATTTGGGTTTTGGTTAATCTCTAAAGACAAGGTAAATATATAGTTTATCATTTGTGGATTACGTGATTCTCTAGAAGTTGATTCTAGTGCTTCAGGTGTGACCAAGTCATCTTCAATACTCATCATTTGAAAAAATATATGAGTTAGTGGTAGAAATTTATTAATGGATGAAACTCTGCTTTAAAACTAAGTATATCTCTCTATGTTCTTATTCAATCTAATAAATAAATTCCACAACTTTATGAAATTGAACACACAAAAACGTTGTCGGTTTACTATTCCTAATGGGAAACTAATGTCTATTTATCCCATCACAATTTTGTAGTATTCTTGTTGTTAACTTTATCTTGATCATGTTTTATATCACTATCCATTAGAACTTGACACATAGTTTATCTTCTATATCCTTGTTTACATACATGGAATCCTAGTATGAGTCTTCTCGGGTGACCTTTGTACATTGCTTTCTTTCTTTTAAAGTGATATTTTTATTGACTATTTTTCCAATTTGGGACTCTAAATGAAGTTCCCAAGACCAATTTTAAAATTTTGAGGACGCAATTTCCAAAAGGGGGTAAGAATTTAACACCCCAATATTTCATATTATTTTATTTTCTTTAGAGTAATCCAATAGCTTGCGCTACAAGAAACACCGAGTTTGAGCGCACCACGACATACCAAACTAGCCATTCAAAAAGTGGTTATGATTAGTATTATCTGAATTTTGAATTTTATATAATAAATATAATTTTACAAACTATATTATGTGTTTCTTAGACATAATATAAGAACAAATAAATTTTTCCAGATAAAATAAATTTCTTCCAAAAATAAAATTTTACCAACTTTTAATGGAAAACCCTTTTTAAAACAAATATTTGACACATTTATAAATTAAATTTAATTAAATTAAGTTCTTCATTAGAATTGGGACATAAAAATTTATTTTGGAGAAATTTTTGGTAATTTGTTGATAACATTAATATATTGATGAATACTGAAAAATATGAAATTCTAATTGAAAATAACTTTTTTAATTGAAATAATTTGTAGTGTTAAATTATGAATTTGAATGGTTTGGAAGTATAATTAGATTATATTTTTATCATTTAATAAAATTTTGGTCATTATAAGTATTTTTACAATTAAATTTGACAAAAACACATGTCAATATCTTGATAGTTTTTAGTTATTTAAAAACTCGCTTTTGGGTTTTGACAACGACAATTAATTTTAAATTAATTAATGAAAATTATATGTTTTTTTTGGTAAAATAGAATTAATTTTTTAATTCTGAATATCAAAATTATCTTAGGTTGAATTTTTAGTATTTTTATGAAAACGTTCAATTTTTGATGAATAGTGAAAAACACTGCGTTAATGTTTAAAACAAGATTTTTATTTAAATAATTAGTAATTTTATTTATTTTTAGTCAAAATGTATACATAATTCCAATATATGTTTAGTTTAATTCATTGGAGTCATTTTATAATAAGTTTAGATGTTTACAATTTTATTGAACTTTTTACCGTCTTTTACCCACCTTCAAGGAGCATTTGAAAATTTGTATAGAACGTAATTTTACCATTTATGTGAGTTGAATTTCAAAAATCCGAGATACACAGTTAACATAAAAATGTAAAATGTTCTTCAATAAGATGAAAATAATTTTTTGTGAATAGTTACTTTTGACATTTTGTTACCACAGATAAAATAAAATAATGTAATTAAGGGTAAAAATAATATTATAATTACCCTAACGCATGTCCCAATTCAATTGGATATGTGTAATTCTACCAAAAACAACCTTAATAATAAAATATGATCCTATTTGGTCTAATTGGATTAGATTAGGACATATATTATTATTTTATTTAAAGAAGAGTAAAAAGTGTTGAATTCATTGTTTAATAACTAAATTTTTTTTAATATAGTGATACACATAAGATAAATTCAACTATAAATATTCAATACAAAGATAAAAAGATTTCATACATAATGGTATATTATTTTTAATTTTTAGATAATAAATAATTTAATTTATATATGACACAATGATGAGACAGTAATTACCTTATTAATGAAGTATTAAAATAATTGATATTATAAATATCCAAATAAATATAAATTGAGACTTAGGATGAATTAAACAAATTTTTTAGGTTAATATGACCTGAAGGGTAGATTAAATAAATTTTATTGGAATTTATAATATTTTTCTGGCTTTCTAAAAAATCAAATACTAAATTGTGTAAAAATTGACATAATTGGTTTTTTTAAAACAAATACTATATTATTAATTGATATAATATTCCTAAATATCTAAGGTTATGAAAAAGGACTTAGATAAGGTTATATATATTAATAATGAAACACATTGGATTCTCATGGCTTGTTACAATATATTTAGTAACCATATAATATAAAAATACAAAGAGACATGGTAAATGACAAACTATTTATCTAAGAGTTAAATAAAAAAAGATAAGGTTAATATGGTGACCTAAACATGTCTAAAACCTATTTTTTGAGAGTTTTTTTACCCATACCAACCTTATAATCTAAATATATCATTTTGGATCCATTATGAACCGAAAATGATTTTATTATAAAATAATGTTTCAAGCTTTTCCTAAAGTGACCCTCATCGATCTTATAAAAGTGTACTTCCCATTATTTTAATTTCCACCTCCAAAGCCATTTTCCTCTGCAAAATCCTTCCCAAATATCCTCCCAACATTCCTCCATTCATCCTAGACTCCTTACTTTGGTCATAAAGCCATCCTAACGAGCCGTTTTGATCAAATCAAAAAGAAGCACCTGAAGAAGAGGTAAATATTTCATCACCTCTTTCAAGTTTTTTTATTCTTCCACTTCCTCTTTCTTTGTTTTTTCCATTATAAAATAACAACTCCGGTATCTTATATATATTGTGATGTTATTATAAATTCTGTACACCCATATTCATTATTATATCCATCCTATAAATGACAAAGTCACCATACGTGTGTACGTACGGCTTACCATCTCCATGTCGTGATGTAGTATGTTATTTAATCCCTTTGTTATTTTGGATGGGTATAATAATTAATATAATTGATGTAAATAGTAAATATAACATTTCAATGATTCTTTATATTTGATATACCATAAAATTACATATGATTTCACCATCAATATAATGTTATGTTCGCTCATTGGTATGTATGGATTACCGTCTCCACAAATGCGATGAGATTCATTCCCCATCATAATCATTCAAGAATAATTTTCATTTTATGACTGATAATAATTGTTATGAACATAATATCATTCTGTATATTAATCATATACATCATATCCATAACAAACATGGCTTATGTAACCAATAATATAATGTAAAATGAATTAATTAACACCTGAAACGATAATACTACTGAAATATCTTTAACAACGCAATATTAGATGGTCATATATGATATCATATTTCAGTATATAGTACTTGAATAATTTAATAACTATTATTTAACTATTATAAAAGATTTTAACATACCATCAGCCAAGTAAAAGTACAAGGTAAATGGTTTTCATCTCAATTTTATTCCCGTGAGATTCAGGCTATATTTCCCACTATTACCTTTTGTGTTGTGTATGTACTTCCCATGATTGTATTGTTTGTGTAATATACATGAATTTATTGGTATTTAAATCATAATTGTATTATCCTTCTTCCATGGGGTTTATTTTTCCAATGTTACCAAATTTTTAAGGGAATTTCATATTTCAATTTCCACTAATTTGGTTTTACACAATCATCATTGATTACTATACTCCAAGATTAGTTTTGAAATCAATATTTATTTACTTAGGTATTAATTTTAACTCCCCTTTGGGTGGATAAACTTTTGATACACATAATCACTCCATTTATAAATTCTCAAGTCATTAGTACAAACTTGATAATAGTACTTTTAACTCAATTTTTATTCATTGAGTTAAACATCCAAGTCATTGGTTTTGTTTTAACAAGAATATGTGTAAATGTACTCTGATTGTTTTACACTAAATATCCTATCACATTGAGTGTATTTATATTTTTCACACATAATTATTTCATTTATTTATCCTTAACCTAAGGATATATTCTTTATAAATGAATTCGTCTCAACTTATATTCCACTGATACATCTTTGTTGTTATGCGCCAATTCACTTTTATTTGGTGTATATACTATACTTTGACATTGTATATTGTGAATCCCTTTATTCTCCTGATATTATGAAGTTTTTATTTACTCAATAATTTGTATTCAAGCGTCACTCATTTGGTTAGGAATTCTAACTAAAATAAAATTTTAAATGTTTTAAATATTTATTCTTCTAAACCTTTCTCATTAATGTCCACATTTTCAAAATGGTTTTAAGGATTTATTTCTATGGACATGAATATTTTAAAATGTAAATTACTTTAAAAAATTTCTAACTCATATGGGAAACATTGATTCAAAACTATCTTTTAAATGACTTCCTTTATAAATTATGTGACTTTTAAAAGATTTCACTAAAAAGGGATATTTCTCTCAAATATTTTAAGTGATCATTTTCAACTATGTCGAAATTTTTTACAGGATATTATTCTTGATCTAGGATAACATATTATGATATAAATAATCCATATTTTATTGAAGGTTTTGTTATATGTTCGGCTGTGGATGTGTTATTTTTATACCATTTATGGTTTATGGATGAAGTATTTACATTTCGTATGCTAGTTTTAATACAAATCTTTATGCTATTTTTAAACCATTTCATATGTTGAATGCATTGGATATAGTAAGTGGCAGGAGGATCCCACTATAGATCCTCGATGCATGGGTGGGTCTCATGGGACAAACTAGTATCTTGGAACAAGGCCTTGAAAAAATCTTATTTTTAGTCTCGGAACATGGCCTTGATTATGAGGTTATGAAGTCTGGAATTATGCATTCCATCATTATGAAAGTGGCTATTGATATTACAAGAAATTATTAGACTAGTATAGTATCCATGTGAATAATTAAATGGAATTATTTTATTTTATCTTTTCCATATTATGCTGAAGTTTATTGTTAAAAGGCTTTTGTTTAGTCTTATACATTGCCTTAAATGTTTATGCTTATTTATAAATGTTTCCACTATATTGTTATCCTTACTGACCATATGAGCTCACCCATTTCTGTGATTTATTTTTTCTAGGATGTGAAGAAGTATTTTATGGTTGATCAGCAGGGATAGGCTATGGATATAAGTGTGTTCAGAAGGGAAAAAAATTTGTCGATGTTTTCATTTCATAACGTAATATAAAACTTATGAATGCATCTACTACTTATAAGTCTACAAAACTGATCAGTCTTTCGGGGCATGATTCATTATATAATTCCAGTGTTATGTAATAATTCACTAACCCCAGGTATCTAGGGTTAGGGCGTTACACATATACATCATTAATTATATTTTGAAATAATATATATTTTAAATAGTGTAAATATATTTAAAATAATATATGTGTATTATTTTTTAAATATGTATATATTTTATATCTTATTTTTATACCCTTTATATCACAACCATGGGAAAAACTCTATTCACATCTATCTTCATCCAAGCATGATCTGAATCACTACACCAACACCAAGAAGTTCATCCATCTTGTAGCGTGATGCACTAGTGCTCATCTATATAGCTTCAACATTGCAAAGAACCATCTCATCACCAGAATCATCCACTCTCATGCCCAACACCTCAATTCCATACTCAACCATCTTTGACCAGTATTCCACCCTGGCTTAACAGAGTTCACCATTTCTCCTAACACCTCACTAGACATGCACCTTCATCACCCTCATCTATGCACATGAGCTTTAGTTGGTTTAGTGATAATAACCTATAATCATCATTGGATATGAAAGTTGTCATGAAGATGTATTTCTAACATTCTAAACTAATATTCCATAGGTGTTAATTTAAAGTGACCGCATGTGGTGGACCTTCAATGATGTTATTATTTGAAGTGACAATTATCTCAATAATGTTTCAATGAACAAATATGAACCTACCATGTGTCTTTAGGAGTTACTTAAAAAGATTTATTCAACATACCATTAATATAATGATCTAGTTTCCGTGAATCGTAAAATGAAGTTACTGGGAGTTATAATATATATGTGAGTGTTAGTAATAGTTAAGATAATTCATGTAATATATTTTTAGTGTATAAATTATTTTTTAGGGAACACAAGAATTATTTTAATTGATTTTCATAGCCATTATACTAACCGCATGATTTATTTTGAGAACAATTACTATACCCACCACATAAAAAACTTCATGGTCATTATACCAACCATGAGATAAATATTTTCACATATATAGTACACTAACCACATGAAAAATTCATCGCACAATTTTTACACATACCAAAATACTGATGTCTCGTGGTCATTACATAACTTTTATTATTTTTTAAAAAATTTAAATTATCGAGTATGTTATGTTTTAGTGAATTTTTGATAGTTTAATTTAAGGAAAAAATTTAAAAATTTAATTTAACCATTGTGATGCCTTATAAAATAAATATATTTTATATAGATTATGCTGTAAACTTTTTTATTAAAAAATACGTGGAAATAATTAATGAAATAAAAGTTTTCATACTAATTATTACACTATCTTCTTTATAAATCTTTTGAATTGTCAAATTCCTCCCAGATTTAAACTTTTTTAACTGTGTTAATTATTTTAAATGCTATATTTTATATTAACAATAAAATTAGATGTATTATGAAGATTTTTCATGGGTGAATAAAGGAGTGTGAGAACCCTATTGTTAAGAGCACGATAATTAAATGTATATTTAATAGTATTACTCTATATATATATATTATTTTCTAAAATATAATTTTGTGATTGATAAATTAAATGCTATATCATATTCAAGAAGACCATGGAGATAATTACATAAGGTTATCCATTATAATTTGATTAATAAATGAGAAAAAATAATCTTGAATAATTTTATTCATATACAATGTGGATGATGAGGATTGCATACAATCATAGGGAAAAAGATTAAAATATTAATATGAGCACTCTAAATTTCATATTTTCTTTTACGACTACTATTAATTTTCTTTGATCATGAAGATAAACATCTTTTTGATCATCGACTTCTAAAGTGATCAATGTCGTTGAGATAAATCGATGTTAACAAATATTTACTCTACAAAAAAATTTAATTACTCGATATTTTTCACTTCATTTGTCTTCTCTATTTTTTTTTGGTCTCTAGAGTCAATTTATTATTTTCCATCCAGAAGATATTTAACAAGGTTTTTCATTCTATCCAAAAAATATTTTTCTTAGTGACTCATAGATAAGAATTTTGTGTATTGTGAGTCCTCTAAAAAGTAATTTAGGGTTATACTACTAGGTGAGAAAAAGGTACATATATTATTGTATTATCACCCCTTTCAAAACTGAAAATATAGTGAATAATAGTATTCTCAATAATTAGAGAAATTTTAAGAATGAATTGTTATCATTGTGATCCAAGTGACTCTAAAAAACATAATGTGTTCTTTTTTTTCATACATAATTAACATAGACAATAACACTGATAATTCTATTTTGATTGAATGTTTTTTAAATGGACTATTACCCTCCCCCTCTAGTCAATATTGTTATATAAGTGGGACCAAATAGTTTGTAACATAGAATGGTTCCTTTTATGGAGATTGATATTATAGTTTCATTAACTTTTTTTAAATAACCATTATCCTAGACACAACAGTCTATGAATTGATCCACTTCTTAGTTATAGAATCATAGGAATTCAAGGTGTCTAATACCATAAAACAATATCTAAAAAATGGAATATACTATTTATACATATAGGATCATATATAGGTATTTCTGAAAATTATAGTTCTAAATTTTATGATATAATATAAAAATTAAAGTTATTGATGTAGGTCTCGAAACACTAGAAATGATGGCGAAAAATGTGTTATAAAAAATGAAAGTATTAATAATATATATTTTCATTATAGTTATATTTTTATAGCCATATTTCATCATATAAAACTACTATTGGCATCTTGAAGGCTTTAAAATTCACTCATCATGGATTTGATAAGTTGAAAAGAACCATTTTGGGCATTCACAGGGTTGTGTTTTAGGAATTTAAAATCATTTATCAAGATATAATCAATAATAAGTTGAAAAAAATCAATATAATTGTAAATAGAATGGTTTCAATTAGAATTACCATGAATAACGAAGTTATTATTGGAATAATACATCTAGCCAAACATAATATTTGATACTAAAAAGGTTGTGATTTGATATAGTATATATTTTAAAGATATTTCAATGAATGAACTAACATGATCACTTCTTTGATATGATCTAGAGATAAAGATTCATAATGATGAAGAAAAATACAAAATTATTGTTATAACAATCAAATTTAATTTAAATTTTACCACTAATTTCTCAGATTCCCAGTTGTAGAAATGTGAGAAATATGAAATTGAAACTTTTACTAAAGTAATTTACATGTACTAGAAAAGAAAGAGTTGTTTCATAAAAATACAAATAATAATTCATGATAAGGATTTTAGAAAGGGAAGTGAAAGGGGTAATAGTATAAAATACAATGTTTTATAATTAATATTCTATGAGTTCGGGAAAAAGTGATATATCAAGTAACACTATCCAAAATTTAAATACGAATGGAATGATGAGAAAAAAAGTGAAAAAAATTAAATCATTTTAGATGGAGTTTCATAGAGGATTCAAACTCAACCAGTGATTATTTTGATAGTGTAAAATAATCATCCAATATTCGTCAAATGGAAACAGCTATGAATGAGGAAGACATTGATTCTAATTATAGATAAATTTATGGGTATGATATTGAAACCAAAGTTAAAGAATATACCAAAAATGAATTATTTAATAATTATATTTTGATAATGGATTAAAATTATAGAGAACAAAAATCAGAATTTGTGAAATTAAATATGAAAATGAAAAACCTAAAGTTTCTACCTTATGTGATTTTAATGAGAACTATTTTGTAGATTATGAACTAATAAATTTCATAGATGATAATGGAAGAATAAAATATTTCTTGTCAAAAAGTAATGAAGATTAATATTTGTTATTTAAGTTATTTTGATATTTATATAAATTTTAAAAGATTGATCCCAACTGTTTCTTCTCCAGCTTCACCTTTTCAATGATGTTTTCAATGTGGTGTTTCTTGGTAACGTGCTCCTCAATGTTCTATTGAATCTTCTGGTGGCTCTCCATGTTTTTCCCACCGTGTTTCTAGATGATCGGAGCTTTCAGTCTCCATATCCCTGCTCTGGCCTCAATATTTCACAGAGCATTCCTTAGTTAGATCTGCTGCGGTGATTTCTTTGAGTTTTTTGGATGTGTGGACAGGCGGCTGTCCATTTCCTGGCGTGGTCTAGTTGGACAACTTCTCTGGTTTGATGGATTACTCTAGGGTTGTTATTTGATTCCATCAGTCGAGGTTTTGGTGGCTTATTTTTGGATCCTGTGATTTTTGTCTCTGTTTATGGTGTCAGCCATTGGTGTTGGGGGTCCATAGAGACAAGCTTTGTCGAGGCCGTTCGGCTCTCATTCCTCTGATCTGGATTCATTTTGAAGGATCCTGTTTTCTTTTATATTGTTTGATGACATTGAGGATGTGTGTGCTTGTTATGGACTCTGGTGGTATTCGGTTGCATCGTTGATGGTGGTTTGAACTCCAGTGGATGGTGATCTGGTGTTATTCGATCGGTGATGACGATTGCGGTGTTTGGTCAGCAATGTAGGGTTGATGGTGTACGGCTTGAGGCAAGTACATGTGTGTGGATCAAGGAAGAAGATGGCAGTTATTTTGATTTTGAATTTTGAATTTTTCAAGATGAAATTTGTGTGGGGTGTGCGGATGAAGTTTGGATCGCTTTGTATGGTTCTCACTTACCCATAAAGTGACATTTTTAAAAAATACAAAAAAATTAATTGAGGAGGAGTATGGATGATTAAGAGTTTTATGAAAAATCCAGTACAACCAATAATATTCTGGGTAATAATGAAATTATCTTCTTAATCTATATTATAGGAATCAAGCCTCAATATTTATAAAGATACATTATATATGGAGAGAAGGTTTTCTAGAACATGAATGGTAACATTAGTATATATTTATTTTATTAAGTTGTTAGATGATGGAATTTTCAATTTTAGTGAAAACTATAAAGTAATGGTCAGAGGTATTGGATAAGAATGAATATTTAAATATCATATAATTTTTAATATAATATTTTCTGAAGGATTAAAATAAAATTTAATTAATATCCCTAAAAATTGTGATGATTGAATGAGTGTGATGTTTGAATGTAATAAATTTTATTTTATTAATGTTGTACTATCTTATTTGTATTTAAATGAAAATAAAATATCTACACTATAGAGACATTAGATCTCACCCACCCAAATTTAAGGGCTTAAATTCCATATAAATTGACCATGTTATTTATCATATAATATTGGTAAATTTTCATCATCAGTAACTATACATGTTGGAATACCATGGATAGGTTTCATAACTTATATATTTTAATCTAGTATGTATTTGGTGTGTGCCTCTTTTATAAGGAGTAAGAATCATAAAGAGTATTTTAAATCAATAAATAATTTCAATATGCCTAGATGTCTATAATTGCTTCTTATCAAATTAATTAGACCCATGAGAACAATAAGTTTGTGTAGTATGAGATATTTTTTTTAAATAATAGATAATTTCAATAGGTAGACTTGGAATATTTTCTTACCATATAAATTCTAAAACCTAAAAAAGTTTATAATTTCTATAAATTAATTCAAAATAAAAAATGAAACTTAATTACATCTATTCAAAGTGATAAAAGAGGATAAATTTTTAAAATAGAATTTTAGATATATTTTGATGACAGTAGATATTTAAATATTTATTATTCCCCTTGAACACTAATACAAAATGGGGTTATAGAAATTAAAAATTGAACTATTATACAAATGGAAGGGACTATTGAAAATGACTTCAATTTATTAAAATATTTTTAGGGTGGATCGATTAAAACTGATTACCATATCTAAAATACAGATCAAATTATTCCTATGGTAAAGAAAACCAATTATTAACTATTTGAGGGAATGAAACCATAGATTGGTTATATGAAATTTTTTGGTTGTAGCGTTTTTTATTTAAAAATCTAAGATGCTATTTTTAAAAAATTAAACTAAACTATTTAATGGAATTTTATAGTATATTCATATAATATGTTATCTCATATAATATATAATAAAAGAACCATGTCAATGGAATTATATTATAATTTAAATTTTAATATAAATAATGAAAAATAGATTTTAAATTTTCATAATTCTATTAATCTATTTAAATTATTCAACTTGGAGGAATATAAACATGAAAATGACTATGAATCAGTTTAAGGGGGGGAAATATCTTCTCAATATGATCCTATGGTGGGCAAAAACATAAATATCATTCTTTATAATATGTTATAGAATATTTTGAATTAAGAATAATAAACAATAAAATAAGTTTGGATTTTTTTAGTTATATCATTGTTTATAATTTTGTGAATATTAATGTTAAATAATATTTGAATGATTAAAATAGGATAAATTGTATTAATGATGAACATATTACAATTTATATAAATAAGTCCTTGAATATGGATATTTTATCTAATGACAAACTATATATTGAAACAAAATGGATTTTTTAAAAGATGATGGATGTGTTTTGTAATATTGTTAAAAATAATGATGAACTAGTTACCAAATGTTATTTAAAATAATAAGGAATTTATATCTAATATTATTTTACAAATGTTTCTAAAATAGAAGCCATTAATAATATATATTGTTTCCATGTTATTAGAATTTCTAATTATCTCAAAAGGATTAACAAATGGTGTTTTTATATGGTGTAATTTTCGAATAATTTTATGTTAATTGACCACATGGTTTTGAAAATGATTAATTCCAAAATAATTTTTTTGAATTGTTTAATTATTTTTAACGTATAAAAAATTCTCTGTGAACATGGTATGACATAATAACTATATTTGTATGCAAAAAGTTTTGTAACAAATAAAATACTAATATAAATTTATTTTTAATGAATGTATATAATGATAATTTAATTGAACAAATATATGATGATAATATTATATTTGTATTAATGAATGAATTATTATCATTTATTTTAAAAAATTATTAACTAATGAGTTTGATATTAGCTTAATGGGTGAGCTAAACTTTTTCCTTAGTCTTCACATTTAATGAGTAAAAATTCATATTTTTATAAATAAATGAAAATATGATGTTGTTGTGGTTATAAAATTAGATATTAATTCACATAAAACACTAATAAACACAATGATGACTAATTTTAAACTATAAATAGATGCATCTATAAAATCATTAAATGATAAAATGTATAGAGGAATAATAGAGAGCATACATTAACTATATTTACCAAGGCCTGGTATTATATTTTTAGTATGTATGTGTGAATGATATCAGTATAAAACAAATTAAATTCATTTAAGGGATATGAAAATAATAGTAATGATTTTTTAATGAATCTTTTAAAATTGGTTTATTTTATTCCAATGAGAAATATTTTAAATTTTAATCATATCCTGACTCCATTTTTGGTGCATAATGACTTCAAAGAAAAATAACATCACCTATGTGACATTTATTGAGTATATATTAAGTATCTAGGATTTAAAAAATAATTTTCCATTTTCTTTCTACACATATGTGGATTAGTATATTATTACTGGTTGTTTTTGTGCTCGTGTACCATGGATGAAACAAACTCTAACTACTTTTAATGAATTTTTGAATTAAATTAATATATTTTGTGGAAATCTTCAATGGAAAAATTCTTTAACATTGGGGTTTTAACATTTTAATTTAAATTTATAAACAAATTTAATACAGGAAATGTTTAATGTATGACTTTTTCTGTGGGTTTCCTAAAAAAATATTGAAATCCCATCTAGAAGGGTAATTTAAGAGGACTTTTGACACCATGTTTCTATAAAATTGATGTGGACGGCTATCCAGGGGGTATTGAACATTGTTTTTTATAAAATATAAATCATTATAACTCTAAACTCCAATAGGTTTTCAATGATGATTATCTGAAAAATGGCATGGAATGTTTCTTTTGATGATAGTTTTTAGAAAACAAACATACATCAAAAACCTTCCATGTAGATTTCAATGTCATTTTTATAAAAAATGATGTTTAATGTTTATTTTTTTTAAAAAAATATTTGATATTATAAAATCTCATTCTAATAGGAACAAAATAACCAAAAAAAATATATAACATATAGAAGGAAAAATTAATAAAACTCATTGAAAAATTTTAGCACAATTTTTAGAAATATACAACTAAACAAAACTTGTTATCAAAATTAATAAGACATAGAATATTTTAGGAGAACAATATATAGGTTTCTTATGTTGTTGGATGTAGACGAAGAAATTAATTAAAATAAAAAAACAATGATTTATGAATTTTAAAAAAGTTCATAACTGTATAAACATTGAAAAACTAATGACAATTAAATTTTCTAAATATATTGTTGTTAGGATTGTGATTATCTCATAAATGAATAATAAAAAATAATTTTCACATTCTACGTTCACTTTATGATGATGAAATTGTGTTTTTGAAACAATGTTTCAAAGATAAAAACATTATATATTTAGAAAAAACATGTATTCACTCATATAAAAGTTATTTACCTCAACATTCACATGTTCAATTTTTTTTGGATCCACTGATGGATGGAATTCCTTATTAAACCCAATCCTTGGACTATTTTATTTTTAAATATTTATTATAAAAATTAATTGAAATTGAAAAAAATTGGATTAATATACTAAAATAATAGAATAAAACATAATTCCTTAATAGTATCTAAATCTTCTTCCAACACCACCTAATAAATCGAATAACCAATATGATGTTCTTTATTTTAATAAAAATAAACATAACTTACATTGTCTAATATAAAATTAAATATTCAGAATTAATTATTTCATAATGAATAGAGGTTCATAATGTTTTATTTTTTCTCACCGATCATGGAATAGAATAACCCACATGTGATGTCTGTGTTTTTTAATATTTTAGAAATATATTCAATTTTGGTTTATTATTTAAAATTGTTCGCATCTTTTGAAATGCGATCTTAGTTAATAAAACCAAAAAATTAAGATATTTTTTCCATCATGTAAAGACTGTGGAGGTATATGATTATAAAATAAATTAGTGAAGTCTATATAAAATATTTTCACTTAATGAAAATAAAATATTAATTGAAATCTGGTAACATGGAAAATCACAAGAATATAGGTATGGTGATTTTATCACCCTTGGCAGTATGCTTGATGTCTTTTTTAAAATTCTTTGTAGTGTAATGTATTCTTCATATATCCTTAATTTTAAAACATTTATAATAATTATCTAATATAAGAATAAGATGTGAAAATATTATTACCCAATTTGCTTCCTATGTAATATATAAAGGTAGTGAGTTGTGAAATTTTCCATTCTTTTACCATGATTATTTTGATACTAGATAATCCTTTACAAGATATTTGTCAGAAAATATAATAATTTATATTTAATTAATTTATAAATAAAAAATTAAAAGAAACACATACCTAATATGTTAGATTACTACAATGATCAGCTATATAAAGAAAAAACGGATAAAACTCTTTCTAACTATGGAAACCTCATTTGTATGTCGTGGCACTAGAAAAGTTTGATCAATAATATCATGTAATAATATTTATACCTATCCTGATGGCATATGATGTGGATAATTTTTATCTCATAATTGATGTAAAATTATGTTAGATACAATACATACATGTGGATCCATCACAAGAAATGGCTAGTACATGTTCAGGTCGGAATGAAGAGGTGGAAAATCATTAGTGGAAGGTTGTGTAGGCAGTGCAAGCTACATTGAGTAGTGAGGCTGCACTAGATGCCTCTTTCTCATTTCTTCTGAAAGAATAGTTGATACACATTCTATAATCCTATCCACTACCAAATCACGCAATCATCATATCTCATCCATCAAAAACTCAAATTCATCCCTATTTTATTCCTTCATCGATGTAACATTGGGGGTGAATAAAAACTAAATAAATCTGGCACATTCCTTATATCCTCTAACATTACTCGGGTGTTTCATATTTCCTAAAACAATGGTATGAATATCATTACTACCCTGGTAGATAAATTTCTCCTATAGAATATTTACTTAAAGTGTAACGGAAATTAAAAATTTAAAATGTAATATTAGTAAGATTAGTTGACTAAAAAGTAATATTAAAGAAAAGTGACAATTTATTATATACAATATTATTAGATGGAATCTTTTTAGATTAGTAATATATTTAACCATTTTGTACCTTCACTCCCTTTTCCATTTTTCAAGATGATTAGGGGGGATGTAGGGTTGAAGGGAACTACATTAGAGACACTACATAACTGGGATCATAAATAAATAAGCTTATTCAACCATTATTTGTTTCTTTATTAAATGAAAACCTCCTCATAATAATGAGTGATTGTATAAATTGTGCTACTATATCCTCGATAGAATTTTCCTAGAGCACTGTTACATAAAATAAAATAAATAAGTTATAGTTTAATGAAAAATAATTTAAAAAGTAAATTTTATAAATAATAAAAAGATATCATAAAATAACCTTAGGCTGATAATAGAAATACTTTTTCCATGTATCACTATCTATAAACACATACATAAGGAATAAAAATTTATGATTTTTAATCCCAATAATATTAGTTAAATTCAATATATTCTTAAAATCTCTCTATCTTGTTCATGAAAAGGTTAAAAAAGTTAATTCTCCTTTTCTCATTATTTTAAAATGTCATCTGAACATGAATAAAAAAAATATTATGAAATTTATATCATTTAATAAATTATGAAATTAAATAAATATATTTTTAAATTTAACCATTATGGAATATCATTAAATATATGTTTAAGAGTAGCCAATTGTCCTCTAATTAGGAAATAAAATACTAATCCAAAAAGGA